>JARLTB010000182.1:2781250-5562500 GCA_030141615.1 Unio pictorum | reverse complement strand
CGACTTCTTCTCCACCATTTATGTCGTCTCTTGGTACAGAAAGCGACTGCAGAGATTAATTTTGGCTACGTCTCCATCTTTCCGTCCTCTGCCGAAGAATTTCTGCACTTTTAAAAATGTTTTTACCCAATTATATGCAGCCCAGTGAAAACACCCCTATGGGGTAGCAAAGCACTCATTAGCACCTTAAGTCAAAGGCGTATGCGGTTTATAAATGACTTGAATAAATCATAATATCTATCCGCCCTCATTGTGATACTGTATCGGCTGTCCATATCGTTCAGTGATCGTAAGTCCTCCGATGTATACCTTCCTATCCCAAGGAAAATCATGACACGTAAACTTTGTCGGAGATCGTTTTAACCGACTTAGATGGCATATCATCACCACTTCTCCGACAATACAGCCGTCTATAATGCCAGCCTTTCGCAGTTGTCAACTGGGGGTAAGACACAAAGTTTATCTAACCAAGTTTCCACACACCGTTGGTGTGTATCCTGGCCGTCAACATACAAATATCACGCAGGCGCCATACTCTTGTTTCTCATATAGCTTTGCATCGATCTCGTCTTGCCAGGCGAGTTAGCAATACAAATGGTCTCAGGGGGGCTTCGCATTCCGTTTGACCAAGATTTGGACTTTGGTTAGAATACACTTTTATTGCAAAAGATCTGGAAGCTCAAGATTGTTTGAAATAAAAAGTCTCCGGGATGATGCTCTATTCTTTGTTCTGGTCAGAAAGATTAATGGCAAGCCAAGTCATCTAAATCAGTTCATACGTTTACATAAATTCAAGGAGACGGCCCGATCAATCTGCCTCTCCATCCGTCCAAACGAATTGGCAATCCGTCTTGGTCAGATAGTCGCATAATTTCACGTTGTCATCCATCTGTCCTCATGGAAATTCCTGAGGTTTGCTTACCAAGGAAAGTGTTAACAGTTTGACTATTAACATAAGTTATGTGATTGTATGGAACTGCCCATATTCGTTGTCTTTCTGTTGCGTACCATCTACTTTCAACAAGGCGTGTCTGGACTGTAAACATCAAGACCAATATGGTAAGATCAATTCTTTAAAATTCTAAATTGCAATATAATTTCCATTTAACATCCAATTTTTCTGATCAATTGGGAATAAAAAATTGATAACAGCCGGAGAGTTTCTGAAACACCTTGAATTATTCCGTGCAGCTGTATATGTGTATATATGTCCCCGCTTGATTCCCTCCGTATTCGGCCTTGCAGCATCGTTCTCTCAGTTTCTTCTCTTTACCAATGCCATTCGATTTCATGATCATCGTAACGAGCAAAATTGCTTAATTTCCGGACCAGTGGCGGAGCCATAGTTTTTTCACGGCAGGAATACGTTTCGAGCGTCCACAACTGCATGTGACTGTTCAGACGCATGAATTTGTGGATCGGATCACATATAAACGGGCTTCGACTCCGGCAGGTTCCACTGGGGTCCAATAGACATAGATCTCTACATCAATCTATTGAGATAACAGCAATTATCAGAGCCTATCATTTTGGGAGCGATGGTTGTCTGCATTATAATTTAAGAATTTAGCTTTGGATCTGTGCATTGGAACGTTTGAGTCAGTCAGCGGCAAGTGGAGTCTGGAAGAAACTGATCTCCACATTAATATATTGGAGATCGAAGATATCATTAAAGTCATTCCTTTTTTGAGCGACCGTCTTCAGAACAATGATGCTCATCATTCGACATCTAGGTGGTAGTGACATACATTTTAAACCAAGACGGTACCAAATTATCATAACTCTGCATTCTGGTCATGGATTACTGCAACCAACGCAACATCAACATCGAGATCAGACATATTCCCGGCATACTCAATGTCTTGGCCGATTCTCAGTCAAGAAAGGGATATATTCTTCATACATAATGGTACCTCTATCCATCTGTATTTTATCAGATCTTCCCGCTTTGGTGCAACGTATGAACGACCGTTTAGCAACCAGGTGTAATTACAAACTGACTTCCTTTATTTTACTTGTACGGAGTCCATCGACGCTCTTTCTGTCATTTTGAAATTCTGTTACCTTTGTATACCCCACAATGATCATAGATCAAACGATTATTTAGAAGCGCATACTGAATTTTATTTTCCATCTCCTGCCGGAATATTCTGGACCAACTATTGTCTCAGTTGAACAAATGATCTGCCTAGAATGATCCCGAACAGGTTGAATCGTCTCAAGCAACCTCGTACTGTCTTCTCATTCGTGTTTGACTAGTGTTTGGAAGGCACTGTAGAAGACATAATTCAACCATTTAATCGTGGTTAATCGTGGCTAAGAATTGCACGAGCAAGTAGAGACTACTCATTGAAGGTTTGAAAAGAAAAGTTCTCGTTTTGAGGGTTTGTTGAAAAAACATACAAAACTTAAATCATTAACACCAAAACAGTCTCTTAGAGAGTCTTTGTTTAACGAATAGCTGACTTTTCACTCTATATATCCCATTGGCCCAGGCCCGTAAATAATTCCAGGCCGAAAAACACTAAGTTTATAAAAGAAACATTTTGTTTGAACAGAAACTAAGTTAGATCCTGGTGTTTCTTACACCAGGGCCCGTGATCGCTCTCTACGGCCCTGTTTATTACTGATCCACTCACACCAAAAGATCATGGTGGTATAGATTGCATATTTCGGGGGCTTAGGTTACATTTTGCGTTTAGCTTATGATCAAATCTGGTCTGACGTTGCTGTTTTCTTAACCTATGTCTTGTTATACCTATATTCATGAGCCTTGGTAAGTTGATTCTTCTTAACGAGTGCTATACCCTCAGAAAAAAGTAGTTCACCATGACACAGATTAAACTTTTCACTGGCTTTGGTTAACTTTCTTACGTCAATGTTTCAAGCTCTCTTCGTATTAGAATATTAGATTAGACTATTATATGCAACTTTATTGTGTTGTACCTTTATAAAAGAAATGATGGTCACGGTGATCTACAGTTCACGTTTTCCTGGCGTAAGTTACGTTCGTGCGTTGAGATCATGATGAAACAGGTTTTAGTACCCTGTCTATATGTTCTACCTAATTTAATTAAACTGCGAGGGCATGAATCATGATTAGTACCAACATCGTAAACACAAAGTAGGTCAGTGTAATCCACATGTTCCGCGTCACTGCTAATTGTGTTTAATTCTCACACGTTCTTGCTTGAAAAAACTAGATATTTATTTTTTATATGCAGTGTTAATGCTTACAACAAGAAAATAAATGTAATTTACCTTTCACATTTTTTATTGGCTTATGTTGAGTTTTATCCTATGTTATACTCGTGATCCAAATATGTTTCTCTGCATTCTGCATATATTTTGCATGTTATATGCTCGTTATCCTACATAGAATTGCAGAACGTGGTGACCAGATGCACCTTGATGAGTTCCGTATTCAAAAGAAGGTCTATGGAACATACTTTTATGTTTCGATGATATTGGTGTTTATAGTTCCTTTAATGGGTACTGTTTGTGGTTTTAATCAGGAACGTTGCTAACTGGATTAATCTATTAGTATTGCACCATTACATCCAGACGTGGTCACTAATCTACTTTTGTGCCTCTAATATAGTTTAGGCGTTTGTGTCTATCACAGCATAGATTCTTTTGTATAATACATATCCTAGGCTACTCAGAGAGCTCTTAGTGGCCGGTACAGTTAGAAGTAGAACTGTTTTTGTCAGTTTTGTTCAATCGATCATAATTAATGTATATTATATACTTAGATAAGTTGTACTCGTGAAAGTGTACAGCAAATAAATGGGTGCATTGCATATTACTGCTTTATCCACATAATTCTAGCCTAAATTTGATATTAAAGCTACCATTTTGCGTTTCGCTTTTTCCATTTCTCAGGTGTTTTAGCGCCGGAAAATGAAGATGACGTTTTGGAAAATGCAGAAATCGTGATCGGAAACAATCTTGTAGCGGGCAACTACTTGTACAAGTTTAAGAAACTAAAATGGTACCACACACATGCCGCCGGTAAGTAAAACCTTGTCGTATCACAGTTGAGCACGACAGGCTATCTGCAGTTGTCTTAAATTATATTACAGTGTGTCTAAATATTTATTTTCCTCATGTGAGCTCTCATTTCGGGTTGAAATGATAATACTCGCTTGTCGATTGTGGGATTTATTACGAGATGAAGTGGTACGAAATAAACTTAAAACAATACAAAGCACATACTTAGAATACAAGACAAATACAACACAGAATGTGAAAATACAGAATATAACCGACAGAAATACAATACAAAGTACACAACCCACATACCAGCATTTATAATTTTATCACAGAAAAATACGAATGATACCTTACACTATTCGAAGGCTATAACTTTTCCAAATTATATTCAATCCCATGTGCTCTTCATCTTCACAACTCGTACTGGTAGAAATGTAGTCCGTCTCAAGAACCTAGAGTAGGAATGCTAATAGCGTTTTGTTACTTTGGCGGGGAATATATGTTAATACTCGTGAAACACGGGAATCATCCACTGCGATCGATCGATCACTCACTTATGACAAACACGCACATACGAGTCCTGGGTCACATATTCCCTCCCTACGTTTTAATGTCTCCTGACATTTAGCAAATTTGTGCTTGCGCGTAAAAAAGATCAAGACCCAATAACCATTCATAACCATCCTTCAAGTCTTTTGAAAATAAAACTATTAGTCTTTCCTGTGAAATTATTACAAATACAGATCTTAACAGGTTTACTCTCCCTGCAGACAATACATAAAACCCTGAAATTAGGACTACAACTAATCATTTTTTAAAAATTGAATTGTCATGAAATACTCTGCTGTTTTTAATTAATCAATTTAATCTACATTAAAAGGGCTATTTTGCATCGCCCCAACTGTCTACTGCAAAATCTACAGATAGATCTCAGTAACTCATACGTAGTAAACCGTTTGCAAATACACTCACTGGCCTAGCCGGTCGGGTGGTTTTCTGTCTCTAATTGAACGCCTCAGCGGTTGCTGGCCTGAGTCTTCATGGGACACCTGTGACATCGGTGAGCTTAGGATTAACCTCACAGACTGGTTGTCCGGGTCTCCCTCTAATACGGTCAGGCTTCGACCTGACCTTTCGGCAGATATATATTGGCAATGAGCTGAGTACTCCCGTGTGAAGCGTGAGATGGAGAAGTCTAGCACAGAAGCATCATGTCGCAGACATGTAGCATGATGTTCTACCCAGTCACATTATCCTGACACCAGGTCGACCAGTTCTAACACTAACCTCTTAATGATGAGCGCCAAGCGAGACCGATGTTGGTTTGTGTTTATGTTTTTTATGGTTTAACGCTATTTTTCAGCACAATATAGGCTATACATGGCGGCCATTATTAATGGTGAAGGAAGAATTCGATAAACCCCCGGAAAGAACCACCGATCCACGAGAAGCTACCGGCAAGCTTTCTCACATGGCTACATTAGCCGAATGTTAAACTCGAACCCACGCAGACAGAGGTGAGATGGCAGTGATCCATAACGGACAGCGCTTTAGACCACTCGGCCACTTGGGGCCCCTAGACCGATGTTGGTACCATTTTGTTTAAGTCTTTGGTATGACTTGGCCGGAGATTGAAGCAACGACCAACCAATAGGACACCGGAGCAGTTAATTCTGGCGTGACAGGTAAGTTTAAACACAAAATGATTATCTATAGATGTTAGCGCCTACAAATGGTGTGCAATGAGCTTACTGTTCAGTGCATCCACAATGGAGCACATATTATTAGCGGTTCGCTTCCAGGCCGAGTCATTTCAAAGACTGTTTTTTGTTATAAAATTGGTACTAATTGCTGCCTCGCTTGACGCTGAGCAATACGAGGTTAGAATTCAGCCTGGTGCCAGGATAATGTTACTGGGTGGAACATCATGCTACATGTCTGCGGCATGATGCCTCAGTGCTAGATTTCACTATAAACTGTCACACTGCAGATATCGTAGCGATATGACTGAAAAATTGTTAAAGCTGCGTTAAAAATTTAAATCACAGATACACATGTTATGAGCTGAGGAGAATTAAAGAAGCACGAACATCGTCTATCTCTCAACTGCAGCACTTCTTCTACTGATTAAATAACCCCACGCATCATCTCCTGTTTTGTGCCTCAGATAATTAAGTCCACACATTGGTCTTACAAGCCACTCACATATTCACAGAAACAAAGCCAGTTATTGATATCATGGTCATCCTCAAACTCGACTGACGAGCAACAACTCCATGAAATTGACGAGTACATGCTTTCTTATTTCATCTTGTTTACTTCCAACAAGTTAGTAAGTGTAACGTACTCAGCCGATCATTATTCATGTGTTAACATATGTATATAATTGTTTGCGTGGTCGTGTTCTAGTTTTATGTATTTCAATTCACTTTAATCAATAGGTTACGATTATCAATTTTTTAATTTTCATTTCTAGGTATAGATCCAATAACCAATAAAATCAACACAGAACTGGTAAGTGGAATTATGACTCAGCTTCAGTTGTATCTTTGTCAAATAATTTATACTAAAAACGTTAAATCCGGAGAGAACGTACGAGATAAAATAGTGTAATGGCCATCACTTTAATGTGAATCGACAAGGTAGCAATAGTTTTGTCGGAATAATTTTCTCTGCATATTTGATCTGCAAACAATAACTTTGCCAGACTACTTTTCAATGTATATTTACATGCAAACAACTGCTTTGCCAAACTACTTTTCAATGTATATTTACATGCAAACAACTGCTTTGCCAAACTACTTTTCAATGAATAAAAAATACCTTTGCCAAACTACTTTTCAATGCATATTGGCATGTACACAATAACGTTGTCAGACTACTTTTCAATGCTTATGGACATGCAAGCAAAAATGTTGCCAGACTATTATTCAATGGTTATTGACATGTAAACAATACCTTTGCCAGACTACCTATCAATGCATATTTTTATGCTAACAGATTCTTTGCCAAAGTACTTTTCAATGTATGTTGACACGCTAAGAACGGCTTTCCCAAACTACTTTACAATGAATATTGACATGCAAACAAACACTTTGTCATACTACTTTTCAATGTTCATGGACATGCAAACAATGGCTTTGCCAGACTACCTTTCAATGAATATTGACATGCAAACAGAATCTTTGCCATACTACTTTTCAATGCATATTGACATGCGCATAATACCTTTGCCAGAGTACTTTTCAATGTATATTACATGCAAACAACTGCTTTGCCAAACTATTTTTCAATGAATATGGACATGCAAACAATAAATTTACCAGAGTATTCGTCATTGCTTATGGTCATGCAAACAATAACTTTGCTGGACTATTTTTCAATGAATATGGACAAGCAAACAATATCTTTGCCAAACTACTCGTCATTGGTTATGGACAAGTAAATAATAACTTTGCCAGTCTACGTTTCAGGGCATATTGATATGCTAGAGATACCTTTGGCTGACTAATTCTAAATGCACATTGACATGATACCACTGACTTTGCCAGACTACTTTTCAATGAATATGGACATGCAAACAATACCTTTACCAGACTACGTTTCAGGGCATATTGATTAGCTAGAGATACCTTTGGCTGACTAATTCTAAATGCACACTGACATTATACCACTGACTTTGAAAGACTACTTTTCATTGAAATATTATCCAATAGAATAAAATGGAACTAATAATGTTTTCGATATTGTAAATTATAATTTGCGACCCCTTTCATTTTTTTTTCGTGAAGAAAATTAATTTTATCGCGCGCAGTAGTAGGTGATGAAAGCTAATTATCAAAAGAGTTCAGCCTGGTGTTGATAAATTGTAAATCACAAGTTTTATTAGAAGTTTTCATTACCATCTAGACAAGAATAATGAGGTAACGTTAATGGAATTTAAATAAATGCCTGAAATAATGTTGAATTGTTTGCAGCCATTACCACAGTTTACGCTGACTCGACGGACGGCGGCACGAAATATTAGTGCTCAATATGTAATGACCTATATATTGGCAAGAGAGAGACAAGTATTGCATCTGGCAGAAGCACAAACCCGAAAATCATGGAACTGGCAAGGAATTTAAATATTTTTATTTCATATGTTTACAGCATGATAATGTCTAACCTTCACAAATCTTGTATAGTTCCTGTATTCCTTTTGCAACGTCCTAAGTTTTAGTTAAGCCATCGGATGGTCACTAATAAACACAATATTTTAAACTTGCAATTTGCTCTCATGGATACCACGGCTTTTATTCGTTCGACAAGGCCATACAGTTTCTTATTAATCAATTTTGCTACAAATTGGTGGTTATATTTTGGCAAAATTGATTGGATTGCCTAATGACTAATTTATCAAATGTTAACTTGTCTTATTTACTGTTTTGTTTCATTTTCCCTCTTACATATTAATTGAGACTTTACATGTAATAATTACACATCTATGAAACAAATTTGTTCTGCAAGCATTTAAATCCGTTCAAATCCTATTATATGATAAAGTAAACTAGAACTGTCTATTTAGTAACACCCAACAGGATATAATTATATATATTCATGACCCCATTTTATGTACTTTAACATTATTTTGTGGTCAATAATTACAATATTGCTCTCTTAATTATTATGTCAGGTTTATTATTATTTGCTTAACAATTTCCTGATAATAAAAATTCACTTTCATATGTTACACTGGTCATGAATTTTACATGGTTTCACGAATGGTGTAAAATATTAAATTCATTTATAAACAAGCACCTGTAACTGTACGTCACTGTAAAATGATTGATGTTATCTTTTCTTCCGTTTTTGTACTGTGCTATATTGATAAATAAAACAGTATAAATACCTGTTCACGTTTAAGTAACGGTTTTGAAATTTAATTAACTCTTTTCAGGTCAACATTTGACCATAGCAGACCATTGGAATCGCTAACGATTGGGATTCTTGGTGTCGGGTCAATAGGGAGTGAGGGTAATTTAGTAAACTCCTACCTTGACATAGAATTAGTAGAACATGGAGATCTCTAAAGGGGTCATATATTAAACTGAGTCAAAATAGCATAGGTCTAAACGGGAATATAACATAGGTGCAGTCTTGGTTTCTAACTACATTGTCACACTTTAACAAAAGATGACAATCTGCACTCAACGGAACTAGCGCACGATGGCATATTATATAACATGGGCAATTTGTATGTCAGTGCACGGGTAAGGTGTGTGTGTGTGTGTGTGTGTGTGTGTGTGTGTGTGTGTGTGTGTGTGATTTTGAATTTTAACGTAGCTTTCACGATTGTTCAGTCATACTGATACGATATCTGCATTGTGGCAGTTTATAGTAATCCTTAGCACTTGGTGTTCATGCCGCTGACACATGTAGCATCATGCCCCCACCTTTTTGCATTATGCTGACACCAAACCTACCCGTCGGAACACAAACATCTTAATGCTGAGCGCATAGTGAGGTAGCTTTTAGTATCATTTTGATATGATTTGTCTGGGGAACGAACCCGCGACCTTCGTCATTCTAAGCGGATGCTGGAACCAACTAGGGCACCTTAGCGGTTTGTGAGTCGAACAGAGAGGGGGGAGGGAGAGAGAATAGTAGGCTTCGTAAAAGGAATCACCACTAGGTTTAAGAATCAATATTTTTTGTAAGCTCCACTGACTGAAAATGAAAAGGAAGGATAAGTTACCAGACTAAAAGCGTTTGTGAAGTCAGACCAGATTTCCAATGATCATTAGTATAATATCATTCTGCCATCGACACTACGTTTTAGGGCTAACGAACATGTTTAACCTTAATGTTCACGAATTACTTTTTATGTTATCACGGCGATCGAGAGCCAGATCGTTTCCCATGCTAGAGTAAAAACATTATAAGCACGTGGGAATTTTGCATAGGTGTCATTTTGGTTTATAGCTGCATTAAAACACTGCAGTTGGAGGTGACGGGCTGCACTCCACTAAAATGTCGTATGGAACCATAGGTTTATCATGTATGGTAAATCTGTCTTTAACAATATAGCTAATGAAATCTTATCCTTGGAATGGGAGTCTGAATTCGCATGTGAGATTATTTTCCCCTAAATGGGAGTTTGTTTTCTGAATGAAATGTTGCAGTTTGTTTTGCTTCATAAATATAAGGACATAAAGCATGTCGAATGTTTTACATAAGAAACATATCTGTTTTGAAAATGTTTGTCCAATTCAGAGGTAAATATAATGGGTTAGAGTTTTTCAACCAAGAAAATGGGAGTTTATCTGCACTCTGTATGAAATAAAATGCAGTAATTGTTTTTTCTTGAAAACAAAACTTATTCTTTTTTTATATCCCACTACCATTGTATGACACAACTAATAATGTTAAAATCTCTACCTTATTTTGTAAAATCCCCATCCAATATGTACACTCCTTTCTAGAAACAAATCTTTCTATCATGATAATATTTACAAATCAGTACCAGTTATCTACTATCCACCACGCAGTTGCCTAATATCCAGCACCCATTTGTACAAAATCCAGCGTCTGCGTATCTACTATCCAATAATAAATAATCATTTGCTATCAACATACAATTATTTACACCAGCTAGTAATAAGTCTTACACTATCTTATCCTCATATTATTTACATTCAATGTTCTTACCCATGCGACAGATAAATCTACTTGTTTTGTTAACCTTACTTTTCCTGTCTCAATCTGGAATTTTCAGACCAGTTGTCTCAGTTATGGTGTGCACGTGCTAGGGACTATATTATCAATGAACGCAAACGTTGTTGTCTTCGACCTGATGGAGTTGTTTTCCGATCAACAAAAACGCAGATAATTTGGGAAATTTTACGAAAATGGGTTTTGGAGGAGAAATACAAATAATATACAAAGATAATTTTTTTTAAAAAGCAATAAAGATAAAACACACAGACAATGGACTACATGCTAAAGAACATCTTGACTCTTACAGGTAGGAAAGCAAAACTCGTCAATGTCTACCCCAATTGTGCCCCCGTTGAATCAAACATGTAACTGCAACTATTATGGCAAACAATGCACTTGCCAGTCAGATGGAATTAATTATCCGCGCACACATTATTTCATAAGCAGGTTTCCCTGTCGCATATCATTCCACTACCCATAGCAACATGTGCATATTTACAAGACATTTGTGCATTAATTATAATGTAGAAAGTGAATAATTCTTTTCACATTAGCGGAAATTATTCTGTATGGAGAAACAATTTACGTTGGTGTTTGCGCCGAGACAAGGAGATCCCAGTCGGGGATTACGTTATATATCTCCCCATGGGGTTTGACTCGTTGGTGGTCAATGTAACCCCTTTACTATGATTTCTTTGTCTCTGTGCAAACCCCAGCATCGATTATATTTATCTACTGCCCACAACTACTCGTGTAATATTCATGTCCTAGCAACCTACTATTCAGCAAGCAAATGTCCACTTTGAAAACTAAGTTATGTAATACCCATCACGCAACTATGTTCTATTAACAAACTAGTTATTTATTATTCAGCAATCAGGTATCTACTATTCACCGGCCAAATATATACTATAAACACCATATATCTACTCTCCACCAACCGGTTATCTACTATCAAAATCACCATATATACTTTCTTTATATTTTTATTTCTTCACTTTCTTTGGACACCAAAATAATTCTCAGCACATTACATTTCGCTAAACATTCTATACGTAGAAAAATTATATCAATTTTTCAACTCGCGCAAGTACATTGAACCCACAAATTTTCCTTCGTAAAAAGTCTAAACAAACAATATTTAGGAAATGGATAGTCGTGACTGGAATGGTAGTTTTGTCCTAAATTGGAACATGGGGACATCCTAGATGAAATAAGCATTTTTACTTAATTTCAGAGGGATTATAAGGGTTATGATTGTTATTTTGTTTTAGAAGAGATGTGTGATGTCTCTAACGTATTGAGTAGGTTTACTCTATGGGGGTTTACTATGTATATTGGTGATTGTTTTGTTACCCAAATGGATTGTATTATATGTATATTACGTTTTAGGGCCTTAAAGAAGGGGTTTGATCTATATGAATAATTAATAAGGGATCGCACAGAGTGTTATGGTAGTATGGTACGTTAGTTTAATTTAGAAGAGCAAAATATCTGGTATGTGTATGGTATATAACTGGAAGGTGGTAAGTAGATAATTTATTAGTGAATGATAAATCAATAGTTGGTGGATATTAGATGATTGGATGTAATAGAGGACAACTGACTTGTGGACAGTAAATAATTGATTTTGAATGACATGAATATTTTGTAAAAAGTGTATAATTGATTCGTTCATAGTAGATTCTTGGATAGTAGATAACTGGTGTTTATGGCAGATTGGTGAATTATATATATCTATTGTTTGGATATATTAGATTACTTGTTCTTGGAAAACAGATAACTGGTGTTGATAGCAGATAATTAGTTGTGGATATGTATGTTTTTTTTAAATATGTGGTGATAGTAGTTGATAACTGGGTGCTGGATTGTATGTAGCTAGTTGTGGATAGCAAATAGATTGTTATTGCTGGTAGATAAAAGGTTGGTGATATGAGGCGACTGGGTATTATTAAAAATAACCGTTATTGGCTAGTACATAACCATAAATGAATGACGAATAGTAGAATATTGGTTGTATGATAGTAATTTGTACGTGAATATAAAATAGTAGATAACGAAACAGTGCTAGGAGATAAGTCGTCGGTGGATAACTGGTTGGTGGATATTATATAAATTGGCTTTGAAGTAGCTAAATGGTTGTAAAGCTTATTGATTTTAAATTTACGAGTGGGATTATAGGAGATTAAGGGGGGGGGGGGGTGTAAAGATGTTATTTTTACCATCAAGCAAAATAACATACGCCATTTCATTTCGAATGAAAAAGCAGTGATATATCCTTTTGTAGTTTTTATTTCCAGACACCGAAATGAGCAAAAGACAGGAAACTCCCGCTTCACTTTGTAGTTATTAAACGCATGAACAGGTATATTGGTTAGCTTCTGAAAGGGATGCTAGTTTGGTTTCGAATACAGTTTGGACATATATAAGAAACGTATCACACGCTGTATATCTCAGTTTGCATACGTAAAGTACTATATGCTATATATCTGGTGACATTGTAAAGAAGTACATATTGTTTTGAGAATGATGAATGTTATAGAAGCAAAGTTATATGGATAATCTTGATCACAGGCCAAACACAAACGGCTAAAAAATAAACTGGTATTGATTGATATTCATGTATTTGATTTCTGTTGAAAGTTCTGCTCCGCTTGAAAGCAAAGAGTTGGCGACATGCTTAGGAACAGACAAGACTTTTCGGCCAAGCAACAGTATATTGACTGATTGCAATTGTGCTGTTACTATCAGGAAAAAACGTTTCGTTTAAATAACTCCATCTAGAACTTTCGTGGTTACTGAGCCTGGATAGAATTATAGTTGGTATAATTAAATGTGTGTGTGTGATTTGGATTGTTTTGTAACGTTATGGTAGCTTTAAAACATTTTCAGTCATATTGCTATGATGTCCGCAGTGTGGCAGTTTATATCGATGGCTTGTTCTGGGGCAGCATTCCGCAGGCACGTAGCATCAAGGCCCACCGAGTCACATTATCTTGACACCAGGCTGACCAGTACTAACACTAACCTCTTAGTGCTGCTGTTCGAGTAGTGAGGTAGATATTTTCATAAGTCGTTGTATCACTCGGCTGGGGATTGAACCAGCGACCTCCCTGATCCGAAACGAAGTCTCAAACCACTTGGCAACCGGAGCAATAAATAGAAATGGTAATGGTTTGCAGTAAAACAAAATTCAACTGCATCATTGGGTTAAATTATTTGCAGCCATGGAGGCCACACAGAACATATTCTAACTGTTTTAGCTCTATGCATGTGGATTTGCTCCCATTTATTAATCCAACCCTCTGTGAATTTGTGTAGCATGCGAGTTATTTTCACATGGTGTTAATCAAGGTTGTCTTCTACTTTTGTTAATTAGAATAATTAAATGTTATACAGATTGTATTTTCAGTTGCAAGACTGTGCAAGGCATTTGGAATGAAAACGCTTGGTATGGTGCGGAACACGGATTTACTACAGAATCGATCTTCATATATTGACGTCTACAGGCAAGAACTTTAAAGTCCTCCATCTCCCCTCCACACACACACACACACACACACACACACACGCACGCACACACACACACACATAGACGCAAATATACAAACATACACAAATGCGCCAAACGTACGTATAGAGTTTAAGGAAATATTGTCAGATTGTAAGAATACATATTCGAATATATTTAGGATTTTTCAATGTTTATAAGCTCTTATCATTGAGAACTGATGTTTTTATAGAAACACACGAACATAACTGTTTAACCTCATATCTGCCTCAATACGTGTATATTTATTCAATTTCTTTTAAGAACGAAAGAGCATATGCCTGACTTCCTTACGAATTCGGATTATCTTTGCTGCTGCCTTCCAAGTACGCCAGAAACTAAGGGACTGCTCTCGGGGGATATATTGTCTCATTGCAGAGATAGGGTACAGTAGTCATATTAAAGTATGATCTGTTTAAAGAAATAGGACATGAAAACATAGCTGGTTGTACTTTTTACTTGAACGTAATAAAAATAGCATATTTTTAATTTATAGTACCAATAGATTACAGGATCTGACATAACGAAAATATTCAATGCTTATATTAAAATATGATTGTTAGGTGTGGGCATATTGTGCCGTTTTGGCCTTTAAACGAACGCGGTAGGGTGTTTCGATTAGGCTTCAACGAATACGGTGTTTTATTTACATTGGACTACAAACAAATACAATATTTCTATTGCTGAAAAACAAATTTAATGATATACATTGCAGAGAAATCACCTTGTACTATATCCCGAGATTTGAAGGAAAAATAAACGTATAAAGTGTTAATAATACATTTTGCATGTTTACTACAAGAATAATAAGTTAATTCCCAAAGCATCACAATACAAACAATATTGTTTCAATTTTTTTAAAAAGACTTCCTCCACGCCAAGATACTAATTAAATTTCGAATGCATCATATTTAAAATTGATTTTGGCAGACCTTTTATATTATTTTTTATCTGTGATAAAATGTGTGCAAAAATATTTAAATGTGTACCAGAAGTTTATAGATCCGAAAACGATATAAAATAAGCTCGAATTGATACATATATAAAATATTACATTCTTATTCTGACTAGAATTTAATAGTATATCATTGTATTTATCTATTAGGGTACAGTTCTAATAAATGTTGGACGGGGTGATCTGATAGACGAAGAAACATTAGTAAAGGCACTCACGTATGTATAAACACCTTTACCCAAATGATTACTTAACGGTTCACATTAGCATGGCCTGCAGTGGTAGATGACCTCAAAATGAATGACGACTGTAAAACCTGGGTTCAATCCTTGCCATCACTCTGATGAACAGTGTCTACAACTAAGCTTCTATAATAAAAAGTTTTCAAAGTTTTATCTTGAATTGTGGAGTAACATAAAATGCGATCTGTACGAGCTGTAGTTCTTTAAACTTTCTTCAACAGTTCTCTTGAGCACATCTATAATTTAGACTAATTGTTTGAAATTTAAGTAGATCAGTGACCATATGTGCATACAAATGCACGCGCAACATTGTTGAAAATATTATTTTTGATACTTCTACACAGAAAGTCACGAAAGTCATGTAAACATTTTTGTTCACCAGAAGACTTCTAAGAGTGCCAGTTGATCTTAAGTGATCTTATCTGACCTTCATTATCACCGCCATGGAAGCTATGTATTGTAAACCTTGCCGCCACTACTCTTCTTGAATGATGGTAATGTTGATATGACGTTTTCACTAAAAGAATTCTTACGAGTTTTGAGTTTGTTCTAACTGAAAATTGTACATTCCTTACTTTGGTATTTCCGTCATTTCTGCCATCATGCAAATATTGTTATCAATAAGAATATCAGATGGTGTCAACACTCAGAACTACAGACAAGAAATGGGCTTAAGGTGTAGTTCCGTAAATTACTTTGTAGAATATTAGGTCAAAGTGCCGTTGTCAGACTTCACAGGTAAGTATATAACGAAAGCAAAGAGTTAGTGTCGAATTGAGAAGAACGTTGTGTTTTTTGTTTTTGTTTTTTGTTTTTTGTTTTTTCTTTTTGGTTTTTTTTTTGTTTGTTTTTTTTTAAATTTAGTATGATAATAAACAAACCGGTTAATTTCTAACCATTTATTTTGCATAATTTACTTCAGCTGATGATAAACAACACTAGAACTGTGCAACAGTGATACAATCAACAAAGTTTATTTTGACCTGTAACAGCACACTTACAAACTGACCATCAGGACGTAGTTTATGGATATTTCATCGTAAGCTGTTAAAAAGATTTTGTTCTTGGACTGATGTCATAATTTCGGATGAATGTAAGATGTGGACGCGATTTCTCGTATTCTTTAACAAGAATCTCTCCTTCCGATATCTAATGATTTATTACCACAGAAACAAGTGGCTTGGTGGCGCAGTTCTTGACGTTGTTCCAAAGGAACCACTATCTGCAGATAGCCCCTTGTGGACCCTACCTAATGTGGTCATCACTCCCCATATATCTGGTTGGTCCAAAGATCCAGAGGTAGAGTATTATGTGAAATATTACAAAGGTGCGCAAAAATATAAACTTTGACATTTACTGTCAATCAACATTGCTTAGGTAGGTATATCACATGGATACTTCTTTTCTTAAAAGAATATAAATAGTTTCCCACGTGCATCCCAAGTCACACTTTCATATTTTCAAATGTACCCCTCATCATTTGAACTATGTCATCATCATTTGAACTATTTCATCTCATGCCTTTTATTTACCGTTTCTTACCTATGTTACTTTAAATATAATTTACATTACCAATACTTACTGTCGATGTTGGTATGTTTAGAGGGCTTACGCTAAGTAGCATCACCAGGGAAAAACCAACAAAAGTTAAATCTGAATATTAATGTATTTCCCCAAAACAGAAGATCAAAGTAAGTGACGAATTTAAAGATAGCTTACCGTGTAGGAAATCCTAGAATGTAATTTTACTATCAGTTTCACATTAACCTAGAAGCTATCCGAATATGATCAGAATGATGGTTCTAATGTATTTATGTGCTAAACTGCCAATACCTTTGAAAGATTCGCAGTTCTAAATACGACAAATTTAAATTAAAATTAAATTAAAGTGGAATATCACAAAAGTACTTGAACATTTCACAAAATGCGACAAATTTTTTAATTTTTAGGTCCAATAATAATAGTTTATAATCCGAGAAGTGTTTTTTTCCATAATAAGTGTTTCCCCAATTCTGTTAGTCCATCCAACGAACAAATTCTGAATTTACTCTGTCTTTTACAAAGCTGGCATTATAAACTGCAGACGATCCTAACTTTAAGTTTCTTATACAATATATATGTGCAAAGCAAATGAACAAAACCTGACTCACATAACGATTATCTAAGAGTTTAATCAATATTTTGTGAAATACTTAACATAAATTGTATGACCATTCATTATTGAGACAACAAGTAGGGCTCGAATGATATCTGTACTGACAAATGTTATCCTAGTATTACGTGACGTTTTCTTGACCGCCATTTGAACTAATGTATGGCGTACTTTGGTCGAAATAGTTCTTAACAGAACCTTGGCAATCGATATTGTGCTAATTAAAGTTTCCTTTCTATGTAATGTGAGAAAAGTATCCATATTGTTTGCAAAATGAATACCTCTGATGCCTTCGTTTACTACGCAGCTTTTGTGTCTTTCCAGTGCTTTGTTTATTTAACTACCAGTATTTATTTTCATTTGGTTTTCTTGTGATTTGTTTTCAGGTGCACAAGGCTATTGTGGAGGAATTCGTTGTAAATTATTATAACTTTGTAGGCGGGAAACCCATGAATTATGTCGTTGATTGGAGTCGTGGATATTAAAAAGATGTTGAAAAGACACGGATAAACAAAGAGTAGCATGATGATCTACTTCTAAGTCAATGTAAAACATTATTACTTGTAGTAGATAAAGTATACATACTGTTTCACTAGTCATTTTTAATCAGGTAATCAGCATGAACAATATACATGATCGGTTATGGTTGCAACATTTTTTTTTTTTTAAAACTATAAATACGCATTGTCTTATTCTTCGAAAATAAAGCAGTTTATGTTTATATTTATATAGTTTTTTTGTATAAATTGGCCCTTAATATATGTCATTTGCCACAAGATTTGGCACACTCGGAATGATTTTGTTTTACTCAAACACGTTTGATTTTTAAAAAACTAAGGCACTATATTATATTGACCTGCAAATGGGTATTTACAAAGGATACTGCATTCATCCGAATGTAAGTAATCATTTTACTTAGGAATATTAAAGCAAGTATGGCGAAAACCAAATGTGCATGGAAATCCATTGTTAGCCAGGTTTATATTGTAGCTGGTAATTGTTGGATGCCTCATACCGCCTTGATAAAGAATACATTATTTGTGTGTATGTGTGTGTGCTATGACGGATGCTGTTCTATTTCACAGGTACCTCAAACTATTTGCGGAAAAGACCAAACGTTTAGAAATATCTATAGGTGAAGGAACTATTCGTGTATAAAAGCACAAATGCAAAAAGCACATATAGGTAACCAACTTCGTAAACAAAGAAACAAGCGCTTATATTTTGTCTTTAATGAAAAAATATCATTGTTTATATATATATATATATATATATATATATATATATATATATATATATATATATATATATATATATATATATATATATATATATATATAATGAGTATTGGAATATTTCTGAGTAACCAACGTCTACTATGTGTAATACAAATATGCTATACCATACTGACTTTTTTGATTTAATGTATGCAAACTATTCCATATGATTATTAAAGTATCAATTAATATAATTTCAACCGAAAATGGTATATTTTATTCTCAGTATGTCAAGAGCTAATACTATACATGTTTACTATTCATGTGGTCTATGGAAAAAGCAACACATACGAAAAGATTCATGACTATGAGTTTTTATAAGTGACAAGCTGACAACGAAAAGTGTGAATGCCAAGGGCAATACACGTTAATAGATAAAAGAGACGAAATGCTATACTTGTTGATAGATGAACCAACAGGACTGGTATGGCGGATGCTATGTAGTTGTCTATACGTCTCGTAAACATTATAAGCTTTTTAAATTGAAGAATATATCTGACACTATATTATGTGGTTTAATTTCACTTTACATAACGTAATCAACCTAACTGTCTCAAATTTACTGATCTCATTTAAATGTACTGAAATACTAATGAATAAGTACGTGATATAGCATATGCTATGATATAATTTTAGCTACTTATCAAATGTACGAAAGTAAGTAATTTAAACTTAGATTAATCTAAAGTTTTATCTCGGTAAATGTTTCGTCTTCAGTTGTTTTACTTGTTTCAAGTTTCACCGTTTGCGACACTCCGTCTTCTTTAGGTTCTTGCTGCAATGATAAAACAAAATAAATCGGCCAAGTATAAAACATCATAGTTAATGCAGATCAAATTTATTGCAGATATATGCAAAGAAAATTTGAAAATATAAAATTGTCCCATAACATAACTTATAAAACTCGCACTTGTTATCTTAGACCTTTTTTAAGCACGGATAGGCTTTACAATAATTACATATTCCGAAAAATGCGAGAATAACGATTTTATATTATCATCTTAGAGATTGCTAGACAGTGCATAGCAACTACGCTTGCAGTAGTATACGGTATGTTACGTCTAGCACTCTTAATTCTAATTTTATTTATTTCAGTCTTTGTTTTGAAATTACTTAAATTAAACTGCTATTGAACTCATTCAATAAACAACTAGTCACTCGTTGATCCAATATCTTCAATGATGTGCTTTGCACAAGTATCAACCTCAAACCAAAGTTTCATATTCAGCATTAAAAATTAACGAAAAATCTATTGGTCATGAAATAAATGATAAACATATGCAGTCCTTTGATGATTTCATGAAAATAACATGTAAAACATATGCTAAAATCATAAAATCGTGTACACAAATGACCCATAATAGTACCCAATGCAATACCATCTATGACATTAATTAATAGATTGCACAATTATTGCATTCCAAGTATGGTTAAAATTTTAACTAACACGATCGTAATCATAATAACAAGCTTCACAGTCAAAGTTGCTAAAGAATTAAATTCTTGCTTCAAATGAATTTAATTTGCAACACATTAAAATACAGACTATAACATTCAGAACTTGTAATTATCACAGACAACGGTCTCTAAAACAGAAAACTATTAGAATAAATGTATAGGTAATTAAAACATTTTCTGAAAGTGATACTGGTTGCAATAATCAATTTATGGTGTTCATCACCAGCTGTATCTACACAGTACACCTAAGTGCAACATAGATGGAAACAATCAAAAGAACATTTAATATAAGCAGCGGCAACAATAATCTTGTTTAATATTATAGTTCTTTGTTTCCAAAATCATACCTTATGAAATTCACTAGTATTTCCGGATATTTTCGCCATTTGAACTAAGGCAATCTCTGGTACAAATGCGCGGTTATCTCCCTTTTTCCTGCTATTTGCTGTACCTTGAGATGTATGGTCCGTTATATCTATAGTGGCAATGGTCTCTTGCTTGGGAATGACTGTACCAAGGTTATCTGCTTTCTTGTCAAGTATTTTGGAGTTGATGATACTCAAACTGGAGAGCCTTTTTATCTCTTCCATGCCCAACACAGTTGGTGAATGTGATATCTACAAATTGTATCAAATGTCACTATTACAATCTCCATATAAATTACACTATGCACAAAATCTCCTCAACCTGTTATATCGCAGATAAAGTTGAGATGTATATGTTGGCCTATGTGTTATTTGCTTGCACGTTTCATAAAAACCACAATGACAAGACATTAATATTATCAGAATATATTAATCTCAATCCAATCTAAAGAAAGTTGTGATTGGACCCTGACGATACAAATATGACAGACTTTGTGTAAATCAAAGAGAAGCCTTGCACTAATTGAAATTTCAATTTAGTTATTTCTTCGGAAATAAAAACGCCAAAGCAATTAAATCAAAATTTAAAATGTATCCCAACGTGAGGGAAAAAAAACTCAGATAGTGAAAATTACAAGAGTAATCTCGCATTATATCTTACATAACAACTGATCCTAAACACAACGAAGATCCATAATCGCCTGCAGCAAAGAGTCAAACTAAGACTTCGCCTTTATGGTTCAATAGAGCTGGATGTGAATAGCTCATTCGGAGTAAACGAGGAGCTCGAAATTTATTAGGTTATAAATCTAGATCACTCCGATGCTCAAGTCTAAATCATGAATCATCGAATTTTATCACCCTTGTAATGTTTTAAGTAACACAAACACTAGTTGGTTATCAATCGGTTATTCAGTTTTGAATGTTGTTTAGATTATTTTAATTCTGACTTTGTATTGGACAATTAAAGCCGTTAGAGGACCGTTTTAGCATGCTGTATTCCATATGTAATATATGTCAGGTGATGCATCGTGAACAAAGCGATTAGAATGGTTTTGTGAGATCTTGAAGCTGGGAGTCCATATGCTTATGGCAGAGAGTTGTCATTGTGTTCAAACGGAATGTGTATATGATCATGTTGAGTACTTACGTGTTGTTCACATTTATGTGAAACTAATTCGTTTGATAATCTGACGAAGATATCGGGGACCTCGATTCTCACAGGGGCTCGTTCTAAACTGAGCCTGAAATGGAGTGTACTTAATATTATTCTGATCAAAATGGATTGCATGTGGAGGAATACAGAGAATGTAATACAAAGGAATCCATACCGTTACCAAGATTAACCTCAGACAGAGACAACTCTACATCTAATCAACACAAGATTTTAAATTAATGGAATCTTCATTCTTACAGTTCAAAATCTTTTATCCATCAAAAATAGTATTCGTCATAAACTCAACGCTGTATTTAACTTCGACACGATATTTTTCTGATCAATAATTAGCTGTGACTAATTTGCTATTTCAAATCAACAGTACAAGACATGATTATTAGTTCCGAAAATTACACGACTTCGCAGAATATATATATATATATATATATATATATATATATATATATATATATATATATATATATATATATATATATATATATATATAGATACATATATATATATATATATATACACATACATATATATATATATATATATATATATATATATATATATATATATATATATATATATATATATATATATATATATTAAATCTTCTGCAAACGTAACTGAGAATGCGATCAAAGCAAATAATGTCGTAAGCATACAACTATGTACATGACAAAATAACTAAGCCTCAGTACCACTGAATCATTCATGTTGATATCTGGGTTCGTCTTCAAAAACGGATGTCCGCCCACAATAACTCCGTTTATACTCGCTGGACAGGTTCATTAATTGAAAGAAATTTTCAATATTTGTCATTTTCAAACACTAAAAGGCAGTAACATTCGATACATGTATGTTAGGAGCCTACAGAGCACTGCTATAGTCACGTTACTAATGTTGATCAAGAATCGGAACTAGTCTACTAATATTGGGTTATACATGGGTTTGTTTGGTCAGGATTGTTTGATTCTTAAAGTCAGATTTTAGCAACAAGAACCTTTGGAGAGCTTATCATAGATTTAACTGAACGAAAACAGACATTACTTTACTGATACAATGTCAGTCTTTTACAGTCTTGACATTGGAAGACTACTGAATCCAGCACCTGTCTGTTTGGTGCGGTATTAAATGCACATCTTTCAGACATATGTAGGGCCAGAATATATCGCTCCTCTAACTGAATTTTCTACACTGATGATGTCCATCAAGGATGTATCCATACTGATAAATAGAGGTTTGATAATGAGTATTCGTAAATTTAAATTTAATGAACTGTTAGCGTTTTGGTGATTGTACAGGTTTACTATGAGAACCGAATTAGTAGCGTGTGTTTTGCAAATAAGTATATGTTGCTTTACTTTTTAAATAGTGTTCATACCAAACAGCGGTATTTTGAAGTAGCAGTGGCACCGTAATATGTATATTTCTTGCTAACGTTTTACATACCTTTTTCTCCGAGAATTCCTATATAACATGCTAATTACAGTAATGCAAATGACGAGAAATATCAATGACAATGAAACAGATAACGCTATTGTCAGTTCGCTGTTATCATTCAAGTAATTTGGCGAAGATGTAGCATTTGTTGAATCACGGTACAATGTTGTCCTGTAAGGAGTTAAGTCGCTTGGATGAATCGACGACGCGTTTGTTGCATTGAAAGAAACGGTACTAGTTGAAATGTTCAAAGTCATGGTCGTGTTTAAAACATTCGAAGTATCAGCATTGGTAGATTGGTTGGTAGTGATGTTACTAATGGAAGAGTTGAAAGACTCGACACTAGTGAAGCTTTTAGTTGTCACATAACTAGTATATGGGTCTGAAGTCACAGTTTTATGGGAAGAACTTAAAGACACGGTCCCAGTGAATGTGACGTAAGTTACTGAATTAGCAGAAGAGCTTGAGGTCATGGAACCAGTGGAAGCATCAGACGCTATAGTACTTATTGAAGTGATTGAAGTCCCGGTGCTGGTGGAAACGCTAGAATTCACGGTATAAGAGGAAACGTTTGAAGTCACTAAGATTACGGCAGCGTCCTTAGTCACGGCAGTAGTTGAATTTGCAGTAGACATTTTTTGCATATCATCTTTTCTCCAATCTGTAACGAGGAGAGACAGTAATAAAAAAAACAAGAAAGAATTAGTCATAGATCTTGATTTGTAATCCACCATAATACAGCATAAATATATGGGTATCTTATGCAGATGCATTAAATCGAACATGCTTGCAGAAAAATGTTATTTTATTTATATTTTAAATTGTATTGACATAAAGACAAATAGCACATACATCTACCACAATACATATTGGAACAGTATTTCAGCGACTTTACCTATATGTTAGTAAACCCGATTAAATAGATACACAGACATGCACACGCATACACATGTATGCACACATACATGAGCAAACATTTACTTAAATATGCATAGAACTGCATTGGCATCCTTATACATATATGCATACATGCATGCATACGTACGTACGTATGTACTACATACATACATACATACATACATACATACATACATGCATGCAGGCAGGCAGGCAGGCAGGCAGGCAGGCATCCATCCATCCATCCATCCATCCATCCATCCATCCATCCATCCATACATACATACATACATACATACATACATACATACATACATACATACATACATACATACATAGGCATTTTAACATGAAATATACACACACAAGTATATACGGAACATAATGGCCATTCTTCAGAATATTGCAAACATATGTAAGCAAACTCGTACAGCGGGTTTCTTATTCTCTTTGATTCAAAAGTAGATGTATATAGTTTTGTTTGAACCTGATCAACGTAACAGTTACAGAGAAATACGTGACAAGTGACCTGTGTCATATGGCGTACCATGTAAGGAATAGAAAATTTCATGGTCGGAGTATCCTTTCGAGGGGAGAATGCTATATTCAATTAAGCATTTGTTTGGACAGCAGCCAGACGGACTATTAGGTGAACAGTAAACGTTTTTTTCAGAGTGAAGCTGTCACAAATGAAACATCGCAGAAACTCTGTAACTATCAAACTACCAGGTCAAGCTGACCCCAATTTCGGCGCCACTGAGAAAGGGGCAAATAGATTTAACTGACTGGTTACGCTAGATAAGTAGCGTGTTCCACACAAAAGTTCCTAGGGTTTAATATTGCCTCATCGGAAATTTTAATCAGTCTAAGCTTTTCTGCAAGAGAAACCAGAGTGAGTTCCGAAAAATTTGCAAGATATTCCCTAGTACAAACTGTTGTCCAAGACCCAGACGAACGGATATGGATGGATGTTTGAAGCAAAGGGGATTAGAAAGCTCCTGAGACCTGCAATCCTGAAACGTGTAATCTGAGACGTACAATCTTGAGACGTATAATCTGAGACGTGTAATCCTGAGACGTACAATTATGTGACGTAATCCTGCAACGTATAAATTCTGAGAGTGTCCTGGGACGGATTGTTGAGGGTGTAATCCGGAGATCGAGGCGTCTGAACAGCTACAGTGGAAGTCGAACGAACCGAAGAACAAGTTATCCAGTCATAGAAGACGTTGACTTCGATTGTTCACTCGATCCTACGATGAACTAAATCTATCAGTAAACAGATCAGCTATTTTATTTGAATCCATTTGTGCTTTCCTTTGTAATTCGAGAAATATTTGTTTTCTAAAAACAGGTATATTCCTAATATAATGAATTCACATGGTTGTTTTATGTTATTGATTTAATTGTTTGTTTACCTGTACGGGGTTCGTGTTTGTTTGTTCTATTTATCTGCACATATCTCTATATATTTAAACACTTATATTTACTCGAACCAGGCAATTGCATCGAGGGCGGTCAACCTTTAGATAACGTAACCAAATTAAGTAGGACACCAGTCAGTAAAAACCCTACCAACCGACAACAGCGTTTGTTTGCGTTGTATTTTTTTTTTAACATTGACATGACATTCAAGAAGATTTTCATAATGTGAGAAATACTGTGCATAGGTTCCCTCCAATGTTACGTTGTTGTTGTTGTTTTGTTTTTTGTTTTTTTTCTGGCGAAGGAGGGGGTCTTGAGAAAACTAAGCTGTTGTGTGACTATATTTATTCGTGATGTCCTGAAGCATGTGAGGTATTAATCCCTATGATATGTGAGATGTCCAGGAAAGATGGGGTTTAGTATCAGCACCATGCACAGATAACGAAGTTCCTTTATGACACTTGCGACTGTTTAAATAATGTATTTGTAGACATTATCCTATGTAAAATCTTTAGTTGTCTCCATGTAGGTTTAGGCACTTTTTAAAATATGTAAATAGATCCAGAATACGGGATATCAATGCATGTTATTGCAAAACAGATCAAATACCTAATGTTGTTTACTTAAATGGTAATCATAATTTAAATTCTGGACCGCATCTTTTCTATTTAACAAAATCTTGTCTTTTTTTTTCTAAAAGTGTTTTAATTGTTTCAACTTTAATTTAGTTAATGTGTTTTCATAAAGTATGTCAAATTATTTTTTCTCACAAAGAGTTTGCATACCTGATAATATTATTTTACAAAATTGGTCTTTTCAATTGGTAGAATTTCAATTTTTAAATGTCAACCTTTACGTCAAATGTTTTATCATATCTGCTAGTGTGTAGTTTGGTGGTTACACTATAATGATTCGTATCACACAAATTATTTCTTTTCCTAACATCTATATCAGTCATTTTAAAACTTCTGCGTTTATATTATTATAGTTATGTATTATTCCTGGTCGAATATCCAATTATTTATTTGTATTGAGAGAGAGAGAGAGAGAGAGAGAGAGAGAGAGAGAGAGAGAGAGAGAGAGAAGAGAGAGACATATATAGATATATAGCATTTTTAACTTTACAATAATTTCTTAATCGTATATCTGTATGATATTTACAGTGCTGCATTGCTAAAGTACAGCACTCTGATGCTCGAGGTTTGGAGTTCAAATCCCATGACCTTGACATGCTCTCGATGTTTCGATTTCGCGATTTTTCATTACATAATCGGCGGTGAACCCCATACTCGAACTTCAACCGAAAAATATACACCCTTTCAACATGTCACCACGTGGTAGGTACTATTTTCTTTTCTTCCGTCATTGACCGATTTTGTGTGTGTGTGTGTGTGTGTGTGTGTGTGTGTGCGTGTCTGTGTGTGTGTGTTGTTGTTGTTGTTGAACGTAGAGAAGGCCATCAAAGGGTAAGTTAGTTACGACTATATTTATTTTGCCGTTCTTAAGATTATATTAAGATTAAGATTATATGTACCTTCCGAGCTTGCTAGAATATCATTTAGTAATCTAGGGGTTCACAAAGAGGTTGTGCTGCTTGAAATAAAATACATATATAACGCTGTGTATGTATGTGTTGTGCCGCTTAAAATAAACAAATAAAATACGCTGTGTATTATTTTATGCAAATGAACTACGAAAATATTAATGATAGTATTTCTAGAAATAAAAGCGTAAAACATGATAGCATAAAAATTCAACTTGTTACTGAAAAAAATTATTTGCGATTTTGTATCATTACAGGAACTAAAACTCGAAGGTGTATATATACTTCCAGCCAAATATCGATTGATTAAGATTATCCAGCTGGTTTTGTTACACACTTTAGCAACAGTTAAAGATACAAACGTGGAAACATTTGTCTTGCTTTGGCTCACAATCGAGAAAAGTAGATCACAATCGTCTCACGAATTTAAAACAAAAACGATTATCAATACATGTGTGAGACAATTGAAATATATTATATCAGATCGCGAAAACGAACATGCTGTTAATAATAACGAAAGTGATAGTGACGAATAATTTTTGTCTAGACTTTGTAAAAAATATATATTGTGTCTTGCCTTTGTAAACAAACATTTATTCTAATAATATTGTTTTCTTCTGGTTTTAGTTGGATTGTTTTTGAGAACATACTCATAAGTCTGAAGAATTAGATATTATTTTTAATCTGATTAAATTCAATAGAGGAATGCGCATAATTCAGAATCGTATCTCTATCACACGTAATCACAGAAATATGTTCTCACCGCAGTTTTTAACCTTTCCTGTGTCAAGGAAAATCTTTATTTCCGTATTCAATTATAATGATATCAACACTAATTGCTCTGCACCTACTAAGGGCAGTGTAAATATTGTTTTGATGGCATTTTTAAGTACCTTTTTGTTGTGTATAAATTTCCGCACGTCTTGGTACATTATATAATAGCCTTGTAGTAATTTGTAAATCGCCAACTTCTACTCTTTATTTTTAAAGACCATTAAGATTTTATGTAGAGATTTACTGACAAATTTCTGAATCTAATATTAAGCAAGTGTCTGCTTTAGTCTGTAAGTTTGAAATGTATCCTTGATAATAACGCATGACATTGTAGATAAACTTGATTAATGGATTCTTGTGCAAATAAATATCCGGGAGGTACTTGAGGTGTAAATGTAAATAGAATATATCTTTGCTGAGCCTGATTTGATTCTTCCATATTTGCTTGATATCTACTATCAGCTACATCACATACAGGATTGAATGCAATCGTAGATGCTATATTAACAATTCCTGGTGAAATATGTTATCCTCAGCTATACAGATCGTTGTTAAGTTTGAGAAACGCTGCTGGTGTGGATATTTTCTCCATGACTCAACAATCTTAGGAACTTTCTCATTAATACGATCATTTAATGGTTGCTTTAGTTCGTTTCTTGCATGTACTCGCGATACCAATGTTGGCGATTGTTTTTCAGTTATTTTATAGTGATCGAGAAACATTATCTTTACATTGTATATTACCAAGTATCACTTGTTCACAAGTTGGCCAATTAATATATTCAGTGTCTGGTATAACCTGATTTCAATGTATCGCTTCAAGGAAGAGTAAAGAGAGGCAGGCATAGAAAGAGGTATGATCATAACATTCGAGAGTGGACCGGCTTGACATTGAGCGGACTCACTGAGTAAGGCGAAAAATCCAGAGCATTGGATGAAGCTGGTTGTTCGGTCTAGTGCGGTGCCCCAACGGTCTACAATACTACGGGACTGATAATGATGGTGATGATCACTTCAATAATTTCAACTTCTTTAAATACATCAGAATAATGTCGTGTAATACTAGCAAATACATTTGGTAAATTATCAAATCTGTTTATAAGTTTCGGTCTAATTTCTTTTGAAAAATCAATGACTGCTTTTTTGTTAAAACCAGGTTATTGTTAATAACAGCTAATAGACCAGGTAATTTTTATATTGCTTACCATCCGATCCAGTGAAAAGGAATGATTATAATCGAAGATCAGCCATAAGACCTTCAAGTTCTAATATGTGCTATATATCTGCTATTCAATATTCTTGAAGCTTAAAAATATTTTTGTCCGTTGTAAATTCATCTATCTTTGGTTCTGTGATCCTTGATAATCTGTCGGAAAATCATGCCATCCTAACACTGATCGGATTGATGATATATTATATATAATCCACCAAGTTTATTTTAATCGCGGCTGATAAAGATGGTTCATGAATAGTGATGGATATTTTCGATTAATTTCCGGTGTTACATTTAATTCCGCATTTAATTTTATGTTATTGTTTCCTGGATGATCAGTTATATTCTTTGCAAACAGCATTGATGAACCAGCTGATCTCGGGTAATCATCGGTATATCTTGCCAGACCCATTATCGTCGTATCAACATCAACATGTTCGAGACATAATTCGATATTTTTAACGTCAATCATGTATGTGGCACTATTAAAAAATGTCATAATACCATTGTTAACAAAACCAACTCGATCACCAATTCAATATGCTACATGTTCTGCTTTCAAAATTATACCTTTAATCTCAATAAATGCCCCAAATGACAAGACATATCTACTTGTATCCTGAACCTGAAACTCATTTCAGCCGCGTGCGTTAGGTACAGGTACATCATAGGAATAAAAAAAACAGATATTTGCGCACGGATTCATCTTAAAAACTTTCGCATCCATGTCAAATGCTGGATCGGATATACGTTTATAAATTTTATTTTATTTTGATTTCATCTAACAATAATAATAATAATAATAATAATAATAATAATAATAATAATAATAATAATAATAAGAAGAAGAAGAAGAAGAAGAAGAAGAAGAAGAAGAAGAAGAAGAATATGACTTTGTATAGCGATTAATCTTTAGAAGCTCTAAGTGCATTACATGATCTATACTAATATGACTAGAAAAAGCAAAATCACGAAATTAGAAAATATAAAAAAATGTTGATAATAGTTAAGGAAGGAAACATTATTAGGTCTTTATGTTTCTCTTGCAGTCAAAACGGATGAGTTTCAAGACCACTATTGAAAGGGATCACTGTGTCTTTGTGTTTAATTTCATTGAGCAATTCCACGTTGCCGGGCCCTGATATGCAAAAGAACGTTGTCCATATCACTATATATATTCTTCAATTAAGTATATATCATAATTTTAACCTATCACACAAGCAGAATCTGTTCTTGCTCGATATATTCATTTCTGCCAGGTATTAACAATATTAACATATTCGAGTTTTGAATATTTATCTCGGTTATTAAAACTTGTAACGGCAAATTCCGCAAAATCTTCAGTAGTGTGATATTTCTCTATTCAATTATACTTTCTTCAGTAAATGTATTCATCATTTCAGTCCTATTTCACCTATTTCAGCACGAACTTGTTGAATTCCTTCAATTAATTCATCCTCTCTGCCAGGAGGTTGAACTGCAGCTATATCCGTTAAAGATCTTGTAAAAGTCTTTTTAGTTTTCTTAGTTCTTTCTGATATGTTTCCAGTCGCAAAGACTTTCGGTAGGTTCTGCAAATTATTTGGTACCCTTTATCGCTGGTTTGAATAATTGTTCTGATCCTTCTGCAAATGTGTTGGTACCCTTTATCGCTGGTTTGAATATTTGTTCTAATCCATCTGCAAATTGTGTGGTACGCTTTATCGCTGGTTTGAATATTTGTTCTAATCCATCTGCAAATTATGTGGTACTCTTTATCGCTGGTTTGAATATTTGTTCTAATCGAACTGCAAATTGTTTAGTACCCTTTATGGCTGGTTTGAATATTTGTTCTAATCCATCTGCAAATTGTTTGGTACCCTTTATCGCTGGTTTGAATATTTGTTCTAATCCATCTGCAAATTGTGTGGTACGCTTTATCGCTGGTTTGAATATTTGTTCTAATCCTTCTGCAAATTGTTTGGTACCCTTTATCGCTGGTTTGAATATTTATTTTCATCCTTCTGCAAATGTTTTGGTACCCTTTATTGCTGGTTTGAATATTTATTTTCATCCTTCTGCAAATTGTGTGGTACCCTTTATCGCTGGTTTGAATATTTGTTCTGATCCATCTGCAAACTCAACCTGAGATTCTTGACATTTTATTAATTTTGGTCTGATAGAATCGCGGACGGGAAGATATTTTGTGATTGCTTGTAGTCTCTCGCGAGCTCATCTAGCTTTACAAGACTCCATAGTTGGTACGCGGAGGTTTGACCACAGGTGCTTTGACCATAGGTGGTTTGACCATAGGTGGTTTGTCCACAACGGGGGTTTGACCATAGGTGGTTTGTCCACAACGGGGGTTTGACCACAGGGGGTTTGACCATAGGTGGTAAGAATAATATGAAAAGACTATGATTAGTTGTTGGAGCATTAGATGTGAGTATATTTGGGGTTAAAGTGAGGGATTAAAAGCATATCTTCAGGGATTATAAGTTGCGGCATTTAATTCACTAAAATTTGTATAGTTGAAGAATTATAAGTTGCGTAATGTATATCTTAACTTTATCAAGGGATTATACAGTAATATTTGCATGACATTAATGTTTTGATTTGATTTTATCATTTATATGCGGTATGTAATTTGTAGGACTGAGTGTGATTTTCTAGTAGATCTACAGCCTTAATTTGTGAAACGTTGGACTTGTTGCCTAATTTGTGTTCATTTTCTGTTTAATAATAAATCGAGTAGGCCTGGCACCAGCCTTTATGTGGACCGAAAACAAGCTGTTATTGACTTTTATTTATTACATGTTAATTGCTCTTTAGCATTCACTTATTGGCAACATAAAGGAAACTTGTCACATAAAATTTCATTAATTGAACCATCATTTTAAACTCTAAATAACAGTTTATTATTATTATAAAAACCACATGTGGGCAAACCACCTATGGACAAAACCCCGGTGGTCAAACTCCTGCTGTGGACAAACCACGTATGGTCAAAGCACCTGTGGTCAAAGCACCTAGAACCCCATAGTTGATGCCATGTTATTGATATAATAATAATGATCTAATTACAGCAGCAGAGAGGGTGCGACCTCAATGAATCGCCATATGGGTCAACGAAGGCACTTACAAAATTTGAAAGAAAATTCAGTAATAAAATAAGCTAACATAATTAGAGAAACTCTCGGTTAGTTTGAGGCTTCGATTTGACTATATTGACCTTTTCTTCTTCAAAAATGACGTTGCAGCAAAAGTTCTGTTCACCCCCTCTGCTGCTCCTCTAATAAAGGCGTCATTTTAGACTCCTTAAATAATCCATAAATAATATTTTAAAAGGAAGATAGATAGATAGATAGATAGATAGATAGATAGATAGATAGATAGATAGATAGATAGATAGATAGATAGATAGATAGATACAAACTTTTCATTTCACTACGTCATTTTAGACTCCTTAAAAAATCCATAAATAATAATTTAAAAAGAAGATAGATAGATAGATAGATAGATAGATAGATAGATAGATAGATAGATAGATAGATAGATAGATAGATAGATAGATAGATACTTTCCATTTCACTACTACTTGGCATGTTTTGAACATTGAACAGCTTATCCTATGAGTAACCGTCGCATAACAAGCCGGTATGTCTTGGTCTGTGTAGTTTCATTGGATTCGTAAGTAAAAAAGGATATCAAAGACCCTGACATGCCGGTGCACTAAAGAACGGTAAATCTGAATCTATTGTGTTCGCAGTATGTTACACACTATGAAAACCGGGTATTCATGATTTGATAAATGTTATCGATATTTTATTATCTATGTCAAGGACCCATTCATCCTCTACAGCGTTATCAAATAGTTAACCTTTCTGCTATAAATAATAAGACACAATGACGGCTATGCATAATGTAAGGCACGATAGAACTTCATGTATGATCATCCAACCCTACTCCCAAATCGCCACCTCCCCATTGACAAATACTAAATATATTCCTGTCGTTCCCTTTACACACGTTTTTCGAATGAAATGACATACGATAACAGATGGAGTACATGTACTTGTAAATAGAATTTTCGGATGCTATTTTTTTACAGAACCTGAATAGAATCTTATATTGTGATAAAGAAGTGCTCGTAGACAATAGTATTAAAAGTTTTGCTTACCTTAAATTTAATAATATCCACCCTAGAAAACTTTAGTGGGATCAGTCCGGACTGTAACAGGTATGTGTAAGCTATATAGAGGTTGCCGGAAGTTATTCTAATCGCCTGGTGTTTACACAGTGTAGTGTTTATAATAATCAGTCTTACTAAAATCGGATATCCTCTGCTCTACTCGAAGACACCAGTAATCTGATTGCACTCAGATAGTGTTACCATTGTTATTAAGGTGGAAACACTGAAAACATTTTTTTTTAAAAATGAGTTTCAGAAAGTAAATCTATGAATTCACACAAACGAAAAATGTTCTTTCTTTTGGATCAAATTAAGAATGATGATTGTTTAGTGACAAATATACAATCAATCCTTAATCCAGTTTGCAAATTGTATAAAACCGTTAGAAAAAAATTGAAACTCATTATTTTATTATGCAACACAATCATGTTTTAGAAAACCTCACGTATATCAACGGTTTTTATTTTCCAATAAGTCGTTATAGATATTTTTGTATCCTACTATTATCCCTTATTCCGTTCATTCGTCTGTCCTTTACGCTAGCATAGCCTCAGCCTTAAGTTGAAAGTCTTTTATGTTGAGAGCATATTTTTCCATATTGTTACCATGTTCAAGAAAGGTATTGATTTTCGTCACCTTAACGTTTGGGAAGGGAAGGGGGTTAGACTCAAATGCTAAATGTATTATTCCATCAAACTGATATTTTTGTGTAGTATTTTGAAATAGTATCATACGAGAAGTAGTACCAGGAATACCGTATATAGTGACGCAATGCTCCAAGAGTGGGAGTAATTATAGGCTTGGGACTGAAGGAAGTCTACAATGATATCCTTAACTCAGTATGAAGACCCTGTGTATTTGCTATGGAATGGTATTCCTTTCGCTATGACATAAAAACAACAGCGAGATCAGACGAGGAAGGGAATATACAATTTATAAATATCAGTGTTATTGCTCTGTTAACAGTACTCTGGTTTTTGAATCTCTAGATCGATCGATCGATCAGTCGATTAATGAATTGAGCGACAGACCAACCGGGGTGTGGGTGGGGTGAATACGCCATTTTGAATCAGCTGGAAATCAAAGCTAATATTTCAGAAAAAAACTAATAATGTAAACTGTATCAGACTAGTCTAAACTGAAACCGCCAAAAGTGATTTGGGGCATATATGCCCAATACGCCATTTCATTTCGGAAGCAGTCCAATTATGAACATATTATTTTCTTAAGCAAGTTTCTTACCTACATTCTATGAAAAATTATATTAAACTATATCAAAGTACCAGTATTTTTACGTCTTCTATGAAATCCTATCATGTTTGAGCCTATTTCCCAACTCCCGGAAGTTCTGTGCCCCAAGTAAAATAAATAAAAATTCCCCTACCGTGTTACACATTATACATCAATGTTTTAAGTCTCACTCTTGAATGGTGTCGTATGAAGAGTTGAGTTGTATTACATACATAATATCTACCTATATTCCCAAAGAATTTTAATACATTATCTCCCCTCATGTTACCAGGTACAATCTCAACACAATATACCCGTTTGTATTGAATTACAGTACCTGTAGGTACGTTATCAGCTGTGACTAAATATGAAATCAAGAACACACTTATAAATCGAAATACAATTTATCAAGTTAGCAAGCCCGACATACTTTGTGTAGGTAAAAGAATTTCATGCATGACGAGAAGAAATTTTACATCTTCCTGCTTGTTGTAAATAGAGCAATAGCACGTGACTATTCTGATTGATCTGCCTAACAAATTATTTGTACATGCCATGCAGAAACAGGAATCTCACTTTTTTCAAACAATTAGAAATACACACGGGTATATGTAAATAAGTGTTTGTGACTTTTAGCTGAAGAAATGACAAGAGAAAAATGTTTAAATGTGAATACATAGTTTCCATTTATGCGGGGCGCCCACCCACACAGTCGTTTCCACCTTGGCAGTCCTATCCAATAACAGTATGCACGAGCTGCCTTTGACCATTTCATTTTCATTTTCATAGTCGATATTTGGTGTTATGATTTATGACACGACATATCAAACAGTTTATTTTGTGCAGAGAAAATTAGGGTAAAGTGTCCTAATCAAGGGTACACTACGGTGTCTGACCGGTGTTCCAATTATAGTATTATTTGTTTGTTTGATTAGGATTTTTAATGTAGCTTTTAATAATTGTTCAGTTATATCGTTATGATGTCTGCAGTGGGACAGTTTATAGTGATGTCTAGCACTGGGACCAGTTATCCTGACACCAGGCCGACCAGTCCTAATACTAACGACGTAATGCTGAGCGTCAAGCGAGGCAGCTGTTAGTACCAACTTTGGTATGACTCGGCCGGGGATCGAACCCACGACCTCGCGCTTCTGCGGCGGACGCTCTAACCACTAGGCCACCAGAGCAGTTTATTATAGTATTAGAACTAACATATGATGGTCGTGACTCCGAAACGCCAAACACCAAACACTGTGCCACAATTTCACAGAAGTGCCACAATAGTACATATTACTGGTTTGCTGATGGGTACACCTGTTTATATCCTCCACTGTCACTTTTTCTTTATCTATATATGCCATCCTTGCTTATTGAACTATTCGGTCGTGATCTGCTCCGATACGCCCTCTGGTGAGATAGTAACCGTGAAACCCCATAAAACAGCGGGTTTAGCAGCTGCAACGGAGTTACGGATCGTAGCCCTTAAAATTACCTCCCTTAGCTCCAATGCGCATGCCCAAGAAAAATGTCCAGTTCTGGATAGTTCAGAATTTCGCACCATATTAACCAACATAAAAAAAATTGTCCTTCACCCAAAGCAAGACACCCCCCCTCAAAATATATATCAGACCACCATAATCCTTCGAAAGTTAAATGGTTCAATGCATCAATTCTATAAAACGTTTCTCAGGTGACCTACCATCACAAAATAATTGTTATATTATTGCTTAAATTATGTAGCAAAGCTATGTTTAGTAATTCGGTATAGAGTGGGGATGTATAAGAAACATCTCACTAAAATTATGTATTGAAATCTATGAAACATATAGGTTATGTAGTATTTTTTATTTGACATTATCAGTTAAATATGTGCATATCATTAAAACTTTTTCTTCAAGATTCATCATCACTAAACGTTTCCGTGCACATGCATGATTACATAGGACCTGTTTCACATGCATGATTACATAGGACCTGTTTCACATGCATGATTACATAGGACCTGTTTCACATGCATGATTACATAGGTCCGGTCTCAAGGATAAGTAGCATGTTTAATAGATGTGAACAAACTTGTATATGACTGCTATACAGGAAATATTTCGGACAATAAAATTACAGAGCTGTCTAATGTGTTGGATCTCTATGAGCCAGGTGATTCAATAATGGTTGATAAGGGTTTTTTAATAAGTTACCTGACAACTTCTAAAGAAATTGCTCTTGTCATTCCTCATTTCAACTAAAAAATGAAACAGTTTATACGGAGGCAGGTTGTGGAGACACGACGGATAGCAAAATTGGGTATACGTGTGGAAAGGGAGATACAACAAATTAAAATTTTTAAAATCCTTAATGGGGTCATGCCAATTTGTTGCCATTTAACAGCATCAAGTGTTTTAAAAAGTTGTGCTGCACTAACAACACTCCAGCCATCACTTGTACAGGACTAACTCACTATTTTACCTGAAATCAACATAAAGTAACCCAAACCCAGCGAACATGATTTCTTGGACCCTGCTATGTGTAAATTGTATTTATATTAAAGTAACAATTATTTGGGACATACATATTAAAAATTGATGCAGCACATTGTATACACTTGGCATGTTCATTTCCTTTACCCCCCCCCCTCACTTTCATTCTTTTATTTTTAAAGTTTGTCTTATGTATTGATGGTCTGCTATCTCTCTCTCTCTCTCTCTCTCTCTCTCTCTCTCTCTCTCTCTCTCTCTCTCTCTCTCTCATATCAAACTAAGTGAATCGATTAATTTAAAATTGTCCCAATAATGAATGAAATCAAAGTCCTGAATTTAATTCATATTTTTTGTGTAAAGAGGAGAGCCTCTTTTAGTTCTACATGAGAACATTGCTGGCAGAATGCTTTTTATGTAAAAGGTCTTCAACTTGGCCAACATTTTCTCCTTCCAGAGTTTGTTGAAATAGTAACCGTGCAACCCCCACAAAGCATCACAAATTTTACTCAAAGTAAACGATATTTTGTAATTTAGGCTTTGATAACAAAATCAAACATTCAGTACAAATTTGTTCAAATTGTAAGGTTAGAATACAGTGACTAATGAATAAAGCAATAAGCATAAAATTGTTTCTGCGATTGGAAAATATCATTATGCAAATAAATGTATGTGGGGCATAGTACGAATAGTGGAACTAACATTCCTATTAGCAGCTGAAAGAGTTAAGCAACCTCCAATGATGCTTGCTTGTTTGGATTTACTGGCTAGAGTTATGCGTCACAGCTACATGCAAAAGCTAATATAGTTGTAAGATTATTGTAAAATCCTCCAGCTATATACAACCGGTTGTCAATAAATTGTTATTTATTCGAATTCCTATTGGAATCTTGATAGTGATCCGCTTTGTAATCACGCCTGCTGTGAAACACTATCCGACTGAAAATGTCTTCTGCTGTGAAATACTACCCGACTGAAAATGTCTACTGCTCTAGTGGCTAGACACATGGACAGTTTGCATGATACAGTATGGATAAAACCAGTGTTTAATAATCGCATTTATTTCTGTCTAAGTTTGTGAGCTTTTTAGAAGAAAGACAAACTTTGCTTTTTAGGAAAATGAAGTAACAAATGAGGACCCAAGTGATCTGGGTTCTTTAAACACGATACAATATGGATACAACCAATGTTTAATAATCGCGTTATTTTCTGTCTAAATGTGTGAGCTTTTAAGAAGAATGCAAAACTTTGCTTTTTAGGAAAATGAAGTAACTAATAGCTGATCTGGACTGGCGACAAGTATGTTGCACAACAGCTGTTAATTTTGAAAGCTGCAAATTTCATGCTACTTATTCAAAGGTTACCCGAACATGACCCATAAGGCTTAAGCGGACGCTCGGATCTTCACATGGGACACTGAAGATCTGAATTTAATTAGAAGGTAAATGACAATATACTGGCTGGAGAGCACTCAAAGTGTATTTTATTTGCTGATTACGGAACGTCTTAAAAGTCTATCAGGGAAACTAGCGATTACGAACTCCATGTTGGGAGAGTATACGAGACTTGGAAGATAGGAAAGTCATTGTTATTGATGTCAAACCAGCTTGACTTTTGTTTCAGTTACGGGTTCAATTTAAACTATAGTTTAGCAAAGTTTTTATTACAGTCATCCAAAATAAATTAAGCGTCGGTCATTGCTAAGCACCCACTCAGATGAATACATTACAGCTAATTCCTCCCGAGATCCGTCAAACTAGAGGTTGGCGATACGTCTTTTCGTTCGTTCGTTTCTAAATAAAGACTATTTATTATTGCCCCAAACGCTAAAATTTTCTGTAATAACACTTGTTTGTTTGCAATCCAGAAGAAAATAACACGAAAATGGTTTATGGTTACATGAGGAGTATTTTGTTAAATTTTGTGTTTAGTTTAACATCAAGTTCTGGAGTACTGCCATAATGTACAAAAATCTGCGTACTCTATGCAGTACCTGCGGCCACATTAATAGTATTTAATCCATGGTGGTTAAGCGCGTGATTTCTTTTTTACATGTCATTATGGAGAGAGTATAACAATTTTATTTGAGTATTCTCATCTAGTGATGCCATCGAAAAGACCAAGAGTTTGCATCAAAAGGTTCAAGGCAAGTTAAAATTAAGAAATAAGATGGATCTATTCTATGTTTTAATTTTCTCTCTGAGATTTTAAACGTCTAACAGACTAACAGACACAACTGATTTTCAAATAACATCTCATTTCGGTAAACTAAATATATATGTCAGTAACCCTTTTCCCAGTCAATGATATGAGGCAATGGTTTTCCGGATTGGTACATCCTAAATTTGGAAACGAACTCATCGACAATTTCCTCTTTGAACTGAAAAGAAACAGAATAAACGGAATATTTTATTTAACCCATTATCGAAATATTTATTTTAATGAATCTAGCGCATCATGTACCCTGCTTTAAATATCTCACCTTATTTAATTGTTGTGAATGAAATGAGACCACATTATCGTTTCCAACAAGCTGTTGATTACTTGTGGATGAATATAATTTATTAAGAGTCGTCAACCAATTAATATTATTGTTGCTGCTTCTGTCATAAAACAGTAACACAATACTAATAGTAATAAAAAAAGATAATTTTAACTAACACCATTATATTTTAGCATTTGTAAGTGTGTTTCTAAACTATTCAAATTCATATGTAATTTTATATCATCAGCAATGTTTTAAAACAAATACTTACCTGAGGCGCTCTAGACCAGCCCGAGACGTGTGGCGTGATGTAAACATCTGGAAGGGACCAGAGCGGACTATCTGCATTTAGAGGTTCTTCTGCGAAGACGTCCAACACAGCTCCCCCTATCCACTTGTTCCTGCAGTAGTCACTTTTAACATCAACGATAATCATTCTGCATTGAACACTTTCAGACAATTTTTTTCATAATCTGTTCTAGTTCTCTCGAAGAAAAAATTGTGTATAGCATATGACAACAGTAACGAGAGAGAGAGAAATGTGTGTGTGTGTGTGTGTGTGTGTGTGTGTGTGTGTGTGTGTGTGTAGGTAGGTAGGTAGGTAGGCAGGCAGGCAGGCAGGCAGGCAGGCATGCATGCATATATATATATATATATATATATATATATATATATATATATATATATATATAGATATCCATTTGGTATATTTGGTCCGAAACAGATGTATGTATGTATGTATGTATGCATGCATGCAGGTAGGTAGGTAGGTATATATATATATATATATATATATATATATATATATATATATATATATATATATATATATACATATATATATATATATATATATAAATATATATATATATATATATATATATATATATAGGTACGTACGTACGTACGTCAGTAGGTACGTAGGTAGGTAGGTAAGGTAACTCTAATTAACACGCCATATGTAATAAAGACAGAGATACAAGTAAAATATAGATGGAGAAAAACGTGTAAATACAACGTTTGGATAGATTGACAAAACGATTGATCTTAATTGCTAGAATTACCCGATATTGATTAACATAGCATGTGAGATCTAGGATAGCCAGATTTTCTAGACTTTGATTAACATATCATGTGATATCTAGGATAGGCAAAATCTCTAGACATTGATTAACGTAGTAAGTAAGACCTGGATTGGTAGAATATCCAGTCCTTAGCATAGCATGTGAGATCTATGATAGCTATAATTTATAAACATTGATTAATATAGCATGTGAGCCAGAAGTTCCAGACATTGATTAACGCAGAATGCGAGATTTAGGATAGCTAGAATTTCCAGACACTGATTAAAATAGTATGTGAGATCTGTGAACGCCAGAAATGCCAGACATTGATAAATATAGCACGTAAAATCTAGAATATGTAGAAGTTCCAAGCATTGCTTAACATTACATGTGAAGTCTAGGATAGCTAGAATTACCAAGCATTGATTAACGTAGCATGCGAGATATAGGATAGATAGCATGTTCAAACATTAACATGGCAAGTGAGATCTAGGATAGCTAGAATTACCAAGCACTGATTAACGTAGCATACGATATATTGGATAGATAGCATGTTCAAACATTAACATAGCATGTGAGATCTAGGATAGCTGGAAGTTTTAAACATTGAGTAGCATAGCATGTAAGAACTAGGATAGCCAGAATTTCCAGACAATGATTCACGTAGATGTGAGATCTGGACTGCTAGAATGTCCAGTCATTGACATAGCACGTGAGATCTGGGATAGGTAGAATTTCCAGGCATTGATGAACATAGCATGTGAGATCTAAAATTACTACAATTTCCAAGCATTGAATAGTATAGCATGTGAGGCCTATTCTAGCCAGAAGTTCCAGACATTGATTAATATTGACATACATTGATTAACATAGTATTCGAGATATAGGATGGCCATACTTTTCAGACATTGAATAACGTGGTATGTGTGAGAGATGGGGTAGCTAGAATTTCCAGCGACGAACTAACACAACGAGTGAGATCTATGTTAGCTGGAATTGCCGAACAATGATTATCATAGTATCTGAGATCTGATAACGCCAGAATTTCCAGTAATTGATTAACAACGTATGGGAGTTCTAGGATAGCTATAATTTCCAAACATTAATAAATAGAGCATGTGAGATCTATGATAGCCAGAATGTCCAAACATTGATTACCATATCATGTGATATATAATGATAGCTACAATTTCATAGCATGTGAGATTAGGATGGCCAGAATTTCCAGGCATGGATTAACATAGCATGTGCATTCTGAGATAGCTAGACTTTCCAGATATTGATTTGCATTGCATTTGTCATCTAACAATACTATGTAAAGATATAAAGCACACACTTAGCGATTTCTCAGAAACGTGTTTTTATATGCTTTGTTTTAGATCAGATCTGTCTCATTGGTACTCCTCACCTTGATTTAATACTTTAAGGTAGTATACAAAGAAATGCTTATGCCTAAGTCCAAATGGAAATACTTGACTGATTGCCTTTACGAAACCGTTAATCTAAATGAAAATACTTGACTGATTGTCATTACCAAGCCGTTAATCCAAATGGAAATACTTGACTGATTGCCTTTACCAAGCCGTTAATCCAGATGGAAATACTTAACTAATTTCCTTTACCAAGCCGTTAATCCAAATGGAAATACTTGACTGATTGCCTTTACCAAGCCGTTAATCCAAATGAAAATACTTGCCTGATTGCCTTTGTAACGCCTTAAGTACAAATGAAAATATTTGCCTGACTGCATTTACAATGCTGTAAATCCAAAAGGAAATACTTGCATACTTTGCTAAATGATCCCCACAGTCCAGATTGAAATACTTGCCTAACTGCCATTATAATGCCGTAAGTTAAAATGGAAATATTTACCTGATTGCCTTTACAATGCTCTCTTCGTCTACTACATCTCCTCTTCCAATGCTAATTAATACTCCTCTCTGTGAATAAGACCAAAGGTTGGCAAATGCAGATTATATATCATCCACTTCTATAATGTCTTATTACAAGAACGTGATTCCGGGTTAGACGATAGTTCTTGTCAAAAGGACACTGCGGTTTTTTTTTCTTTTATGGAAAACGTTTGATATGGCGAATCTAGATTTCTCCTTACGTCTTCAAGATGCATATGAAACCTGCTCGTAAAGTCTTCCATTCTTTTGGTGTCAGCATTGACAGTGCACTCATGTTAATGACGTAAGCTATACATTGATACCAATCAAAACCAAAATACAATTGAATCAAACAAACGGTTCGGTAAAATTCAGAGCCTTTCGATATATTTGTGTTCTCAGATTTCAACTTAAATAATATGTGATGTGCATGGTCCTTAAGTTACTACATATGTGTATTTGCTTTCATCAAGTAACTGAGCTGGAGTTATTACTGTTTGTACCTCAGATCATTGTTTTCTAGTCTTTATATTTGTGCATTCTGATCAATACACAACTAAACTAAAATCAAATCATACCTTATGGAAAAAAAGCCGAACATTTTATCATTTTTGGTTTGTACACAAACAATAGGAACGAATCAGTTTCAGCACAAAAGACGACATGCAATTACTTTACGGAACATTTATGCCCAAAAGGAAACGTTTGTTTACCTAGAAATAAGATAAAAGTTGCAAAATCCATGGTGTTCAACAAAGTAGATGAAGAACACTTGCATTATTCAAACATGTTAGACGGATAGTTAGGAACAAAACTGCCCAATACAGCGTTTAGAGTAGGCAAAATAACTGAAAACAAATGTACATGACCATGTTAATTTACCAAATAGATACAGACGTTCTGCACTTGACGAATTCAAGCGAAATTATAAATGTCCAAAAATGACAATTGTTCGTTCATCACATGGAAGATTTTCACGGCATATGTTTTTTCCTTGAATCTTGATTTTAAAAAAGTCTGAAATGAAGTACCCGTATAACAAAGACAACTGCAATGATTAATTTAGTAAATTATTTCATTGTTGATAGGATCATTAAAAGGAGACCATGCATTATTATTGAAGAGGTATTAAGTTAATAACAAAACTAGATAAATACCTCAATGATGAAAAAGTGACTAAAGCAATGAAACATTTGAAAGACAATTAATCTAAATTGTTATTCATATTTAATCTGCAGCGTTTCTTAAGTAGTTTGAGTATTAATGATAATTGCATTTTGGTTTGACATTGCCCATTATCAAGTTCAGTTTCTGCCAGCCCTGATTTTTTTAAATTTCATCGTTTTGGTAACCAATGAACTTTTCTCCGTTTGATTCCAGAATATTGGAAATTCCCTTTAAAATATCGGGAGTGTCGGCTGGTTACCACATTTTATACTATCATTTTATTTACTGACTTTCTAACTATAATTAAGATTTTATCTTGTAAACAGTTGGAACAATCCAAAAGGAAAATTTACTTTAGGTAATAGTTTTGTATATAAAATGCTAATTGTGACCTGAGGTCATTTAAATGGCAATATAATCTTGTATAAATTATTGTATAGCCATTTCATGTAAAATTAGAGTTTATAACATATTACTGTATGCAATAATAAGGATAATTAATGTAAAGTTAGAGTTTATACGCTATTACTGTATACAACACTAAGGATAATTAATGTAAAGTTAGAGTTTATACACTATTACTGTATACATCACTAAGGATAATTAATGTAAAGTTAGAGTTTATACACTATTACTGTATACATCACTAAGGATAATTAATGTAAAGCTAGAGTTTATACGCTATTACTGTATACATCACTAAGGATAATTAATGTAAAGTTAGAGTTTATACACTATTACTGTATACATCACTAAGCATAATTAATGTAAAGTTAGAGTTTATACACTATTACTGTATACATCACTAAGGATAATTAATGTAAAGCTAGAGTTTATACGCTATTACTGTATGCAACACTAAGGATAATTAATGTAAGGTTAGAGTTTATACGCTATTACTGTATGCAACACTAAGGATAATTAATGTAAAGTTAGAGTTTATACACTATTACTGTATACATTGCTAAGGATAATTAATGTAAAATTAGAGTTTATACACTATTACTGTTTACATCACTAAGAATAATTAATGTGAAATTAGAGATTTTAACAGAAAACCGCATGCATCACTAAAGATAATTCACGGGACATTAGAGTTTCTAATAGATTGCCATATGCATTACTTAAGATAATTCATGGGACATTGGAGTTTCTAATAGATTACCATATACATTACTAAAAATAATTAATGGGACATTAGAGTTTCTAATAGATTACTATATACATTACTTAAGATAATTCATGGGACATTAGAGTTTGTAATAGATTGCCATATACATTACTAAAAAACATCCATGGGACATTGGAGTTTCTAATAGATTACCATATGCATTACTAAAGATAATTCATGGGACATTAGAGTTTCTAATAGATTGTAATATACATTACTAAAAATAATCCATGGGACATTAGAGTTTCTAATAGATTACCATATGCATTACAAACGATAATTCATGGGACATTAGAGTTTCTAATAGATTGTAATATACATTACTAAAAATAATCCATGGGACATTGGAGTTTCTAATAGATTACCATATGCATTACAAACGATAATTCATGGGACATTAGAGTTTCTAATAAATTACCATATACATTACTTAAGATAATTCATGGGATAATAGAGTTTTTAATAGATTACCATATGCATTACTAAAGATAATCCATGGGACATTAGAGTTTTTAATAGATTACCATATACATCACTAAAGATAATCCATGGGACATTAGAGTTTCTAATAGATTACCATATACATCATTAAAGATAATCCATGGGACATTAGAGTTTCTAATAGATTACCATATGCATTACTAAAGATAATCCATGGGACATTAGAGTTTCTAATAGATTGCCATATACATTACTAAAGATAATCCATGGGACATTACAGTTTCTAATAGATTACCATATGCATTACTAAAGATAATTCATGGGACATTAGAGTTTCTAATAGATTGCCATATACATTACTAAAGATAGTCCATGGGGCATTAGAGTTTCTAATAGATTGTCATATACATTACTAAAGATAATCCATGGGACATTAGAGTTTCTAATAGATTACCATATGCATTACTAAAGATAATCCATGGGACATTAGAGTTTCTAATAGATTGCCATATACATCACTAAACGTAATTCATGTGAAATTAGAGTGTGCCACTAAAGATGATTCATGAAAAATCAGATTGTCTGACATTATACCAATTCTTACCACAAACCAGATTATTGTAGGTTACTTGATGTAAATTCAGTTGCAATATATTAACATATTATCAAATATAATCAAGCCCACATTCTATTTTCCCTCAGTCTAGATTATGCGTATTTTGTCCCCAATACATATGAGTGAAGGGTAAACGGAAACCATAAAGAAAAATGTCTACCATATGAAATTCATTTAGAAAACAAGAATTAGTAATACTTTTTATCGGTACTTTCATAAATTACTAATGTTCCATGACTGGATATTCATCATTGGTCTAGAGTCTATATCGCACAGTTTCATGCATGTTTATATATTCGATTTATTATAAATTGACAAATAGCACTTCTAGTCCCTAATTTTAATCGTACGCATCTTTGTATAATGTGGAATATCATTAAGATGAAATATTTTGTTACGTACCTTACGATGACAGTGAGCAAGCATATCTCCAGATAAAAGGTTTCTGGTTTCTTGCGTACTCGGAAGTAAGCAACAGATGTAGTCAGACTCCTCCAAGAGTTTCGGTAGCTTGTCGTATGTTCTGCAACATGAAATAATGTTCCAGAGCAAATAAACACAAGGCGATATAAAAATTGGCATGTGAAGAAAAACAAAGACGATTCTACTTACAAGTATATATATATATATATATATATATATATATATATATATATATATATATATATATATATATATATATATATATATATATATATATATGTGTGTGTGTGTGTGTGTGTGTGTGTGTGTATAATTTTGTAGATAATTTCTGATGTCAGTCAAATCAATTTTCATAAGTTCTAATAAGATATCCAATTTGTTTTTCATAACCTTTATCCGCATATAATTACTCAACCATATTTTATCAAAAAGTATTTTAATATGGTGTTGCAAAATTTGTGTTTTTTATGTATGTCGTTAAAAAATTACAAGAAATGGTTTGCTACGGAATTGTATAATGCTCTTTGTTATTTTTTAAATACATGTACTCGGGTTTTTTTTTTGTACAACGATGCCCGAGGGTGATTTATGTATATTTCAAAATATTTTGAAACTGAGTTCGGTTCATCCTATACCGCACGTGACAATTGCTTTCGATGGGAAAGCCGCTCTGTGTATAAATACCTCACCGTAGACAAACACATTAAACAACGGAAGCGTCCCACCAGTTCTCCGTCTACTGAAGGACTTGCATATCTCCAGCTGTAGAAGTATGCGAGATATTTTTTTTTTATTTTTTCCTATGAATGTTATAGGTTATAACTATTGTACTACCGCGCTATTTTGTGTACATTTGCTATAGATTTCCGGCTTGCGTAGCATGATGCATATATTTATATTCTTGTAGGTGATTTAACAAGAGATCTATGTTAGAAATAAAGTTGCTTTTAATGAAGAAAAGTGTAGTACCATATGAGTCTTAGACACATGTAGGTTTATTTCTGACCTGTTCATTGCTTTGTAATGTTGTGCCAATAATGTAATTTATATAGCTTACCGTATCTAACATAATTATGTGTTATCGTACATGCCCGTGCGATTCTTAGTATACGGTAATAAATATATTCATAGCTAATCAGAGCTGACTGTGTAGCAGCTGTTGAGTTGACCATTGTGGTCAGAATTGACAGGGTATCAGCTGTAGAGATGATAAACAATCTGACCATTGCAGCTCCAGAGTTGAACATAGTAATCACAGTTGACCTGCTATCAGCTGTATAGCTGACCATAAACCTGACCAAAGCATCCATGTAGCAAGTTGAATAGCAGTCTCGTAGATCTGATTGAACAGTATTTTGCTGGTTGAGTAACAGGGGATCGGACATTGCTGACAGATCGGTAGGCGCTGATTAGCTGATTGATCAAGTGATTAAATGATGGTCAGTGATGACCTGTAAAGCTGACTGTTTGAATTACCAGTATAACCGGTAGCCAAATATTCTATGTATTCTAGTGACGGCATGTTTAATGTAACTCCACACATGTATTCTTTTAGTCGTTGGCTAATTTTTTGTTTGTTATGCCTAGCGTTTTGGACTGTACAGTTATATTGTATGATATCTGTCCCATGTTTACATCATTGTATTAATTGAGTAAATTACATCATTTTTCACTATGTGAGTAATTGTGTTTTTTACTATATGAAAGTAAAATATATCATTTTTACTATTCGAGTAAAACACATCATACTTTTCATCGTGTGAAATTACTGTGAATCATTAACCTTTGCCCCTGTGACATGTAAGGTCATTTACTTGTATTCACTTGTATGGTACATTATGAGTTTCTTGCGGGTTGTGTCAATTTGTTCAAATGTTAAATCTTATACATGCACGTATTAATCAAAGAAATATTTTTGTGAGTCATTCATCATTATACATAGTTATTTTTCACCATCAAAAGTGTTATATTATAAATCAAAAACCAACCTTGTTATCTTGTTACGTGGTTATGTTCCCCACAATACAAATAGAGGGAGAAAACAATTCTAGAAAAGTTGACCACCTCGTGAACGCTACATTTATCACAAATGTAACGAGAACAACAATAATAAAAAAAATGAAACAAGGACTGCTCTGTATATTTAATTTTTTTGTTTGTTTCAAATATTTTATTTCATTACATGCTATCGTAATGTGATTATTGTAATGTAACATTGTATGATGGTCTTGACCCTGTCCAAAACTGAGTTAATTTCTGATTGACCTGATTGAATTTTTTTATTTTAATTATGTAAACAACTAATAGCTTTATTATTCGCTATGTCTATGAACTTAATATCAGGATTTTATTCAGGTAAACTAGACGTCAATATGTTGTTTTGGGTTAGGTTTGTGGAGCTTTTCAATAGATGTTACAGGGTAATGTGTTGTAAATAAGGAAGTCTCATTTGATCATTCTAGATGATTATTTTCCATTAAATAATAACTTTTTTGTAGAATATACTAATTGTGACCGGAGGACAACCAGAAAACTATATAATCTTGTGACTGTGAAGATTTTAATAGTCTTGCTTTAATATGTAGTACTTTTGATTGTATTATGTTGTGTCCAGTTTAGGCTGAAGTTCACTTTCTTCAAAATATTGAATTCAAGTCATCATTATCTCTGAAAAAAAACAGCCGCGGTCTGATAAACTTCTTGGATAAAGGCATTCATTGGAATTTATAATACATTCAAACCTGAAATTATATAACTGTGATTCAATAAAAAAAAGTTTAGAAATCAGCACTCAATAAGACATGATAGACGCATCATCACTTCAGTTATTGATTTCGTCGCGACTGAGTTTTATTCAGGACTATAAATTACTAGGATTTGTGTTTGATTTAATTCTTGGATTACTTGTGGATTTAATTTTGCTAAAATATTTAATAAAGCTCTATTCATGAACTTTAAACTCCCCTAGTTTCGGAATATGTTAAATCCCAGGTATTATTCACATTTCTGAAGTCTTTAGTGAAATCAACAAGCTTTTTCAATGTCTTTTTCGAATGGAAACCAGGAGCAATGATACTTTATAAAAAGATATGAATTGTTTCAGCTTGCCTGAAAATGTTTCTGAGAAGAAACAAAGAAGTAAATATTTTGGCCCAATATTTGGTGGAAAAAAATGTGTTTGATAAGAGTGACTTGGATTTGATTAGCAATTCTGAACCAGACTCGAACAAATATGTAAAGGAAGTAAAATTAAATACAAGATTGAATGAGAGCTAAGACGTGTGAAAGTGAGGAACATACATTGAGAAATAGGAAAGAGATGTAAGTGCAATTGGAAAAAGGGGAAATGAAGAAATTAAATTAAAATGTAAAATGAAATAGATAATTGCAGAGTGAAAGAGAGAAGGAATAAAGAGAATCTCAATTTAGGTTAAAATAAATGGAGCTGGGAAGTGAAATGCACATACCCTCTTTACATTCAATTTTAAGTTTTGATGTCACTAAGAATATTAAGTGCCCCCTTTTAGAGATAAAGTAAAGATTTTCCTGATTTTGAAAATATGCTGAAAATTCGAAATTGCCAAGAGAGCATTGGACTAATATTACAAAGTGCATTTTTTAGCAGAGCCCCTGAATTTTATGTAGATAAGGGATGCATCTTAAATGATTAGGAGTTGGTCCCTAAGGCTTATCGGCCATAAATCAGGAACCATAGAAACAGAAGCTGGACAAACTCTTTTCGACTCTTCAAGAGCAAACAAGCATCATACTTATATTGATGAGCATAAGGTCGAAACCTTAGATAGTTCTGGTGCTACTGCTGACTAGTATTCCTTAGCTCATAAAGTTATTTTTGTATGTACGTCTTCCACTCATTAGTACAAATATTTCATCATGTTACCATCCCATTCAAATCTCATTCTGGCACAACATTTTGAAGTCTAGTTTCTGATAAGATTGTTCAGAAGTCTTTATCGTTTCCTACTTGCACCTATTGTAAGAAGAAAGGTCACGTTATTTATATTTGCTACACTTTGAGACAAAAGCATCAAAATCAATACAGGCCGATTCTAAATGATCTCATTCCCAAGAGGCCAGTGTCACGGATCATATATTGAAAGCAATACATTTACTGGATCTAATTTCAAAGTTCTTCTTCATTGTATAAATTTGTCATCAGATTTTGTCTCAGGACCGGTGATGGTCGGAATTATGTGGTTTTTACCCATTGAGGTTGTGATTTATTCACTGGTAACTGACAAGCCTGGTTTGGATCAGAAAGTCGATTCTATTGAAAAACAAACTCCTGATTTATACCCAGCTTGTGCAGTTACTAGAGCTATGGTAACGAAAGCTCGTGCGAATGATATTGATCGGGAAAGTATTCCTTTAGCTGAAACCAGAGCCGTAGAGAGATTTTGGATCCTGGGGTAATAAACACCTTGGTTTCTCTTCGTGTTCAAGCAATTTTTCTCTTTAATAAACATTAAAATGTGTCGTTCAATCAGGGTCTCCTTATGGGTCCGGGCCGCATCAATATATCCCTGTTCTTCTCACCCCTTGCCGACATTGGCTGAAACAAGTATTGGCCATGCTTTTAATGAGGTCACTTTATTACTCGTTTGGATCAATCAAAGGGTATTGATCACGGTGGTCTTCTTTTAACTACTCATTATCTCGATTATAATCAGGTGACAACAAATAATCACTTGTCGTCGAACAGGAAAGAGATTTTAAGATATGATTGTTTCAAAGGACCATTAGTGAAACTGAAGTCACATAAGTACTTGTTTGTTATTTAATTAAAATGGGATCATTACGGTCAAAAGAAGATCACCTAAGGTATCTGCTTGTAACGAGTAGTCCGTGAACTATCAAATTGTAGTTCCAAAATTCTACATTTAAGAAATTCTTAGTCTGACGATGAAAGGCATCTGGCTGGTCATTTAAAGGTTACGAAGACTCATCCTAAGATCTTGAATCAATTTTATTGGCCAAGAATTAAAAGTGATATCTGTAAATACTGCAGATCTTGCCACACTTGTAAAATGATACGAAAGCTTAGTCAGAAGATACTTAAGGCCAAACTACAACCTATTACTGCATTTGTCGAACCATTGAGCAGAATAATGGTAGATTGCGTCTGTCCCTTACTTAAGACCAAGTAAGGTAACCGATACTTGTGGACCATAATGTGTGCGTCAACAAGATTCCCAGAGGCAATTCCTTTGATTGATATTAAAACTAAAACAATAGTGAAAGCTTTGATTAAGTCTTTTGTACTCATTATGACCTTCCTAAATCTGTCAAATCTGATCAAGAGTCAAATTTTTTTTAATGTCTGGAATTCTTCAGCAAGTTATGCACGAATTAGGCATCCAACAATTTAAATTTTCTGCCAATAAACCTGAGAACCAAGTAATGTTAGAAAGATTTCGTCAAACTTTAAAAGATATTATTATGTCATATTGTTTTAATACGGGTAAATATTTGGATGAAGGCGTTAATTTATTACTGTTTGCTGTTATGGAATCAGTTCAGGAATTTTTAGGATTCAGTTCCTTTGAACTAGTTTATGGACATACTGTGCGTGGATCACTGAAATCATTAAAGTGAAACGTCTTTCTAATGAAGATATACGAATTAATACTCCCGATTATGTTTCCAGTTTTACGTACAAGTTGTTACAAGCTTGGGAGGTTGCGAAAACTAATCTGCACCCTACTCAGTTCAAAGTAAACTAAGATATAATACATATACAAAGAAAGAGTTTTCAGCCTGATTATAAAGTCATTGCTCTCTTGACCATACCACTAAATCATCGTCAGGCCAGTATATGGAATGCAGTCTGACTCTACTGTTGTTTTCTGGAGTAAAAATATTCGGAATTCATAAATTATAAATAGTATTGACCAGAAATGTTCACATATACAGCAACAAGAAAAGAATGAACTAAAACAGTAATTACTTGAATATCAGCAATTATTTCCAGTTCATCCTACAAAAACAAATGAAATCTACAATGACGCTGATATTGTAAATTCTACACCTGTGACACAACACCCACACAGGATAAACCTTCTCAAGCAGGAGTACTTATAAATAAAGTTCAGTATTTGCTGGGGAATGATTTCCGTGGGCCGAGTAAATGTGATTGTAGGTCACCATCGATACATTATTTGTTAACGTTTACAAATATTGTTGCCTTTCACACTTTTCTGTTCCTTATTTATGGAGCATAGACTCCTGGCATGACACAAAACAGCAGTTGCGGCTAAATAATAGGAAGAAAAGAACTATGAATGTTACTTCTACAAATGCTGCCGAAACAATTATATTGCTTACAAGCAACATCACCACTATTAGGTCTTACTGCTAATAGCAAAATAAAGCATGAAGGAGCTCACAAGTAAACGTCGACATCTGGAGACCTATGCTTGGCGGCATCAAGGCTCCGGACGAGACCGATGACTTTCATTCCTCTCTCTTTGCAGGTTTTTGCAACTGAAAGAAATGTTTAAAACATCTACATTGTTTTCTTACCAGTTTACGTCTTGCACATGGCATTGGGTGCATATTTGTAGTACTACTTTCCTTATCCCGCTCGGACTGTCCAATGGATAAGTCTTCTTTAACTATTTAGAAATGTCAAAATTTTTTACAATTGCCCTATGTCCGTGGTCAAAGTTACACTCACAATGCTTTTTCAATGTTTCATTTTACTTTTAATTGCACCCATTTATATTACAAACGTAACATGAAATAAATAAAGGAAGTGTTTGAAAAGCGCTTTCGAAAAAGAACCCAAACGTGTTTGAAAAATGATCGAAGCAACTCAAAACTAAAACCAGCCTAGATAAATAGATGATGATTTAAAGCTTTTAGTGTGCTATTTAATTTTCACACTATTTTTAAAACCTAATTAGAGTCCAAAACGTGGCTTCAGTAGAATATGATTTTTAAGCTGTTGACATCTGATTTCAAGCAATAATGTTCGACGCGAAATGTTATCAAAAGAACCTTATCGAAAAGTTGACCTGTGATATTTAACCTTCTTCTCCAATTGCTCCCACTCCCAATAAACCAACTGTTACTTTGTCCAAAGTCCGAATGTGTGGCATCTCCCACCTATAGTGATAATGATATTAATAATTAATAATTAATAATTTATAATTTATAATGAATAATGCATAATTAAAAATTAATAATTAATAATTGATAATTAATAATAGTAATAATGAGGACAAGGTGGACGATGACGATTGACTGATGGGTACATCTCTTTTGTAGACAGTTAAAAAACGAGAAGGTCACGCACCTCACTGGCAAGTTCAGCAGAATGACTGAGAGCAGGATACATAATCTTTATTGAAAGAAAAAAGCAGTGGTTTATTTGGTTTGGTGTTTTAAAAGCAGAGCAAGTAATTTTCAAGATTACTCCGATAAGGCAAGCTGAATAAAATATCAGGTCTAGGTAAAAATACGAGGTAGCTGATCTTAGTTGATCCAAATGATGGTAATTGAATCGTCACCCATCTAGTCACCATATGTCATATCATAACCTCTTTGCTTCTTAAACAATAGTTTTACAATAAAATAGAGAGAGTGGCGTGTAACATATACAAAGAGGAAGAGGTTGTGTCTCTGATATCTAGAGTATCCAAACCAGAGAGCGGAAACCAGACCTTGTACTTGTCGACGAGCGAGGAATCTCTTGTACATAATACAGAGCGCAGTACCGAGGAGACCATAACACAAGAGTGCAAGAAGATGAATAAAAGATACTCAAATATATCACACTGACATAAAAACAATCAACGGAAATGTATTAATAGATGTCGTTTTATATGAGAATGGTAACTTATCTTACTTTATATTTTTATATATTACAGTTATGATTTTAATGGATACATACTGTGTTCCAGTGCTAATATTTTCGTGACAACGATGCGTAAGACCGTGTGCAAGCCGCATATCAGGGTGAATAAATAATAATTAGTAATCAACGTTTAAACAACAATAATAAAATTAATGCATAAGTTCTGAACTCACATGTGCCATTCCTTATTCTTTTGATAATCAAGAAGTTGAAATAGTCTTCTCTCGATGGCTAGCATGTAGCAAAGAACGAACTCTGCGCTTAATTTGCTGCCCGTCAAACGCCTGGTCAACATAAAGGAAGGGAGTTCCTGAAAAAACAAATTTTCTTTAATAATTCCTACAGCAAGGCGAACTCTTATTACCATATGTGCATTGAATGAATTCATTAAGGCTATGGAAATATGTATCAAAAGTATATTCAACTCCACTGATGTCGATTTATTTCTAACATTCTCTTCGTACTCAAGACTACGAAAATGGCCATCATTAACAAGTTGTGACGTCTCTTATTCTCATCCATTCTGTCACTGATAGAATGGTCAATCGATCAATGCCGTACTATACAGTTCAGTTTGGAAGTGGTAAAAATTAAAACAGAAAACTAGGATACATATATAGTGAATAATGAAGATGAATTCGTGTTATGGAGCAATAACGGAAATAGGCAATCTTTGCAACTTTGCTTCAGTAAACACCAAATTGTATAAATAGTCTAGATTAGATAAAATCGGTTTGTAACAAGCAAATTAAATTTCTTTTTACCTTGTCCACTTTTATAAAATTAACTGTCTGAGCAGATCTGAATGACGTAATCATTACAATATGGTGTTATTGATATGTATTGTTGCTTTATAAAACATTCTCAAAGATATTTGTTATAAAATCAATTGGTTGCGACTTCTGTCTCGTACTGAAAGATATTAAAATGTGGTTGTAGAGTTAAGCAGTCATGTGAAGAAAACTAATAAGCTCAACAAATGTAAAAAGAGTTTTACAAATATGTAGAAGTATGCGGCCTGTTATAAATATGTGTTATAAATTGACTGTTATAAAATAGCTACAAAAGATTTCCATCTCAGAAACTTGATGAGATGTCAATCACTGTGAGTTACTAAGAAAATATTAACTCTTTAAATACCCTTTTCCTTTTGAATTGTATAAGACGAGTCCGTGAACTTCAACTACTACAAATTTAATGAATTGTTAAAATAGTCATCATTGTGTGGATAGTTTTGTTACAGCGTAAGTTTTCCCTTTTTTGCATTTTGTTTAGGTTAAATGTTCAAGTAAGGGTAGCGAGAGACAACAAACACCAATCTAACAACAGTTTTCATTTTTGTGACATATTTAGGTATGTAAAGTATACATTTTATACAACAAGTAAAAATCCCAAACAAAAAACAAATGCCATACAATTTCATAAATGATCTTTCTTAAGTTATGTCATAGATCCTTTAGGGTAAATGAATACAATTAAATAACATGAAATTATATTTGAAAAGAATTAGAGCACGTGTTTTTTGCTTGTTTTACGACATATTCATTGCAGTATTGTTTGTTTGGCTTTTTGCATTTTTGGGTTAAGGGGTTGGGGTGACTTTTTCTATGTATCCTTGTAAGTACTCGTGATAAGTTTAAATACCTTTATTTGTTCTCCCGTTAACCAAACTTCCATTATCTTTCCAGCTATATAATATGATGTTCTAAGTGGAATACGTATCTACAGTATGACGTTCTGGATTGATTACTTATATAAAATATGACGTTCTGATTAGAGTACTTATTTAACATATGACGTTCTGAATAGACTACTTATTACAATATGACGTTCTGAATAGAGTACTTACTTACAATATGACTTTCTGAATGGAGAACTTATTTACAATCATTTGCTAAATCGAGTACGTTTTTAAAGTATGACGTTCTGAATGGAGTACTTATATATGCTCAATATTATATAGTCTTGTGGCCGTTGGAGACGACTTATATAAAGCTATATATACTGGCAGATACAAAGTTATACCTACTGACTGATACAAAGTTATACCTACTGACAGATACAAGCTATACATACTGACAGATACAATGTTATACATACTGACAGATACAAAGTTATACCTACTGGCATAAACAAAGCTATACATACTGACAGATACAAAGCTATAATTACTGACAGATACAAAGTTATAACTACTGACAGATACAAAGCTATAATTACTGACAGATACAAAGCTATAATTACTGACAGATACAAAGTTATAACTACTGACAGATAAAAAGTTATAACGATTGAGAAATAAAAAGCTATAACTACTGACAGATACAGATACAATGCTATACATATTGTTACCAGTATATGTTCTAAAAATAAGTAACAGAAAGCTTCGTGAAATTTAACAAATATAATTTATTTTTCTTGAATACAAAATAAAAAAGTAAAGACAGACTTGCGTTATTGCGAAATAAATCCCACAAAAATACAAGGATTACAGACGCAAGGCCTAGTACTTTAAAGTCCCGATTAAAATCCAGTATAAATCCAGAAGAAAAAAATCCCAAACAGAGGTGAATGACATATCTGCATTAACTATTGAAATATTAATGTATGAAGTCTTTTGTTGAAAAACATGAAAATAATTCCAGTTTGAATTCTGCATAAATTCCAGTGAATGTCTCTCTCCAAGAATTGTATTAGAGTACTTTTGTATTTCTAGAGAAAGTGATCACTTGAATTCAATAATTGGAGGGGGGGGGGGGGTAATCCAGCTCAGAATTCGTGGTCACAACATATAATACAACTTAAAAGTGCTAGATGTTAAAGCACGAATGACCAAGTCCTCAAAATTACAAGATTATATAATTCTCTACTTGATCTCAGGACACAATTAGTATTTTATATTTATACAAAAACATTACTTCAAGGGAAAAAACCTCCTAGAACGATCCTTATGTTTACAAAATTAAATCCATAGCCTGTAAAATTCACTTAGTAATGTTCAATATCCTGACCCAAATTAGCATATTTACTTCTTCTTTTAATAACTATCCTGATATTAAGCACATAAACATAGAGAATACCAGAACTATGTAGATGTTGTTGACATCACATATAAGGATATTCTTTTTATAAGTCAGTAAGGTTAAGCAGAAATTAACTCATTTTTTTCACAACGTCCAGTACAGCATAATATTATACATTATAATAGCATGTAACGAAAACATTTAAAGATCGAACAAACAGGTAAATACGACACATAACACTACTGAAAATTAGCACATTGGTGATAGGGCAAGATGACTTAAAGAGAAAAATTATAAAATTAATCAACTGGAAGCAGGTCAACCATATATCAAAATTAAGTTGATGATTATATTTATTATTGACAGAAAATTTTAGCAGAGGGAGAGCAAGAGACAGAGACACAGAAAAATAGACAGAGACAGAGAGATTTTCAAAATTATACTTCTACCTTCAATCGTTCAGCATTATTCAGTATATCGTCTACTCCTAAAAGAATAATAATAATAATAATAATAATAATAATAATAATAATAATAATAATAATGGTAATAATACTTAGGTACATGTTTAACTGAAATCCAAATAGTTTTGTAGTACATTGAATTAGATATATATCACTTTTGGTTAAGTTCCACGATTCCGTCTAGTGCTTAATATGACGCAACGTATAGCTTCGCGCTAGCGTGTAACGTAATCAATTTTGGTCAAAATATACTTATTCCCATTTTTCGATTCCAGTTTAATTAGACCCATAATATCCATCTTGACAGGCCGAAACTGTTTATTCATCGGTGATCGAATTATATCACAGAGGAACAGGCCGGTGATTTGCTTTCTTGGCCAGTCTCTTGCACTTGTCACATAACAATAGCGCTTTTCGTAGCCTGACACCCGGCTTGTACAATCTTTTGACTAAGCGATTGTGCATCTTGGTAATCAACATGTGTTTCCTTAAGAGACGTTGATGCGCTGTCGATCCTTGGTCCAACTGTTTTCAACCCTCACTGGTACTGGTGTGAGGTTTTGGCTGTGGCAACATAACGCAATAAACGCGCGACTTTAGTCTGGAACCAACATTTTCCGGCAAACAAGAGTGCGCTATGTTTTCTACATTTGTCCTATTCTGAAAAGGTCCATAGTTGTCTTTGAAACAGCTCAAAGTTTGCAGACGATTCGATTTGTATCATGTAAATCCTCCATTTTTATTATTAATAAAATGTTTTCTGCTGGTTAAACAATTTATCCTATTTGGTTCTATTCTCGAGAAAATACCCTATTCACCATGTATTCGTAATGTTTCCAAAATCTTTTTCCCTATTTCACGTGTATTTGTTTTCTTGATATTTATATATAGTCCTCGTGAAACATACCTCAATATCTTCTCTTCAAGTCTCCCATTTTATGAAGAAATAGATCAACTAAAATAACTTGCCAAACATTAACTAGATTCTTACCAATACTAAGGAGACCCGATAGGCCGAGCGGTGTAAAGCGCTTACCGTTGCGAATCAATGCCATCTCACCTCTGTTTGCGATGGTTCAAGACTCAGGATCTGCCAATGTTGGTACGTGAGAAAGCTTACCAGTAGCTTCTCGTGCGTTGGTGGTTTCTTTCTTGGTTATCCCTACACCATGTATAATGGCCGCTATGTATAGCCTATATTGTGCTGGAAATGGCGTTAAACCCTATAATAACAACAACAACCAATACTAGGAATTCATTTCTTTGCATTTGGGTTTGCATTTTGAAATTCTTACTATTTATTGATGTACAAGTTGCCAAATAGCCATAGAGGTTTATTTATAACTCTGACCTGGATATTTCCTTCATAGACTTATCTAGAGGTGTATATATTGATATATCGGTGATATTGCATCAATCAGTTAGCTTCGGTAAAATAACAGACTTCATTTTTTAATTTGTATACATCTGTTTGTAGTTTCAATGATGATTACATTTCTATTTACAGGACAGCTTTAATGAGATCAACATTTTAAAAAGAATACCTGCTTCAACTTTGGCACTGCTGAATTTGTGTGATTTATTTATATGGCACTGTTGAATTATTATGATTAGTCTATTTATAAAAAGCTGATTTGTATCGCTCCGAAATATAGAGTTTTTAATGAATACTACAAACCGCGTTATCAGAATTAATCTTAAAACTGAAGAAGAAAAACTTTGATTTGTATATCATTCACAAGGAGAGCATTATCAGGCACAGAGTTCCACCCATTATCCGTATAATGATGTACATGTTAAAGATCATCACGGAAAATACATTCCTCAATACAGATGCTGGCAAGGTTATTTTCAAGCTTCTTTCTATAGAATTCAGATTCGCTATGTATACATTCTTATCTAAAACAAAGTCCATGTGTTTCTAATATTCTTTTAACAACTAGAATTCATTTTATTATTATAAATGATGTATAAGATAACTTTGTGTCTAATTACACTTTCATATTTCCTGATGATGGTTGTGGGTATTGTGACACTGAGTAAATGATTTAATTGATTTAAACAATCATTTGTATATCTGCCTGTTTTCATGGAACAATTATATATATAAAGGTTTTACTAAACTATTCAACTATAATACACTTCAGATAATATTGCAATAGTATGTTTCTCTTTCACTCCTTATATAAAATATGTGTATAAACACACCATACAATGAATACAAGCGATTTCATTTTTGTAAATAGCATGGTCGTTTTCGACTCTCACTGATTCATTTTAATATCATCAAAGCAATATTCGCAATTTTGAAATGATCAATGTATTAATTTGCTAGATTTATCATCAAGTACATTTTTCTAAATCAAATTTTATTATATTGTGTTTAAGGTCTTGAAAACCTCTGTTATTTGATTTGACAGTGACATAGTGAGGGTTGAAAACGCTCAGGATAGTATTAAAAGGTGGTGTTGACCTGGTCGTCTGTTTATATGTGTGTGACAGACTTGTGTGTGTGTGTGTGTGTGTGTGTGTGTGTGTGTGTGTTCCTTTTTCTCTCTTCTATTGTATAACTAGGTTTAATAAGAACTTTCGTACCGGCGTAAACGCTGTGGAACCATTTTAACTTTCGACACCGGAACATGTAGATTGCACTAATCTTAGGATCGCCCACGACTACTTCTGCATTTTCTAACAGGTCTCGTTCCTCCTCAGCATCAACTACTCCTATATATATATATATATATATATATATATATAGAGAGAGAGAGAGAGAGAGAGAGAGAGAGAGAGAGAGAGAGAGAGAGAGAGAAAGAGAGAGAGAGCGAGATGAAGAGAGAGAGTATTAATGAATAAGATATAAAACATTGAATATATATATATATATATATATATATATATATATATATATATATATATATATATATGCCTCAAACATTGGTCGGGTCCAGATTAATAAACAGTTACATTGATTCCATCTTTGTCGATCTGTATTGGTAATATGATAAACCATGATAGTCGCTGAGTAAACTGGTTTTACAGCTATATGGATGGTGAATATATTGATATTGCTGTGAAGCTATTGCATGCATCATATAGGTCAATGGTGTCGAAACTAATATATTTATATTATTTCAAATATGTATGTTCTGCATTGGTGTTTTGCGGCACGTCAGCACAAAATTGGTTATGTAATGTCCACCGGAAGTAAAATATTCGCAACATGGTATATAACAAATTATGATAAGGTATTTGACATGTGTTTTAAATGGGAACATTTACAGGAGCTGAGAACTCAACGCTATTGCCTCTTGATAAATCAATAGGTGTAATTTTTCATAAAGGTTGTATTGATATAAACACACATGATGCATACGTGTGATACATACATGATGGTATACTCTTCATGCAAAAGACAGGAATGACTATATTTCTAAACAAATAATATTCGACATTTTGAAGGTTTCAGGAGATACGTAAACAGAGAGAAAGTGGAGAATAGTAAAATAAATATTGTTTAAATAAATAAAGGTTACATGTCATTATATATGCCAACATTAGTATTTTTATAAAAGATTTATGAGTATAAGCATATAAGCATATTAATTTACACAAACGCATATATGCATAAATACATATTCACATATATAATTAAATGTTTCTTTCAAAAGTATGATGTCCAGCAATCTGATTGTCAAGGGCGTGTTGAATTACTGGGTTGGTACCTATATCAACCCATTTTTAAGCCAAGCTTACCTGCATTATTTTTGTACATACTTGATGTGGACTATATTTAGAATCTAGGATCACTCAAACTCAAACTTCTTACTAGGATTTCAATTATGTTGTTGTTATTATTGTAGGGTTTAGCGCCATTTTTCAGCACACGATAGGCTATACATGGCGGCCAGTATTATAGGTGGAGAAAGAACCCGGGAAAAACCCCTAAAAGAACCACCGACCCACGAGAAGCTAATGGCAAGCTTTCTCACATAACTGCATTAGTCGAATCTTAAACTCAAACCCACGCAGACAGAGGTGAGTAGGCATTGATCCGTAACGGATAGCCTTTTAGACCACTCAGCCACTCAGGGCCCCGGATTTCAATCGTGAACCAAATACTGGAGCTTGTAGTTTTAAATAAATGAGATATAATTGTTATTGCTTTTTTAAAAATACACTTTAAATTAATAAATAAACATCGTATACTTTCAAAAAAGGTGTAAAAGCACGACGATACCGTGTTAAATGACATACTCCAAGTTGTATACAATCTTAAACATTGATAAACACGAACGAAATATCGTGTCTGCCTGAGAACGAAAAGTCTTTCCGGGCAATGATTTCAAATATGGCAAGCACGGATTTTGATTCTTTAACTGTGGTGGTGGTCTCGTCTTCCAATGAGGAATGGTTTAAAAGAATGAAATTAACGTCAGATTAACGTTGTACAGAGGAGAAATGAAGAAAGAAAATGGAAAACATTAAAAACAATTGACTGACTAACAACTGGAAAATATTGAAGACCGGAGACAAAGTCGACAAAGAAATACACTAAATAGGATGAAACAGTTTTCCAAGTTAATCTGCTATGGGGTTTTGGTTGGATTAAATAAGCAGTAATCATTCTTAAAACAATGTATTTGAACAAAATACAAAGAGCAGATAAGTCTTTATTTCGGAGTGAAAGATAATTTGACGTCTGAAATGTTATTTTACTGACGTCCACAAAATGTTTCATAATATCGGAATGATGGTGGATGATAAGGTGGATTTTTTGGGTTTTTTTTAGGATTTTTAACGAAGCTTAAACAATTTTTTTAGTCACATCGCTACGATGTCTGTAGTGAGGCAGTTTATAGTGCTGTCTAGCACTGGGGCATCATGCCGAGGACATGTAGCATCATGTCCCACCCAGTCACATTATCCTGACAACAGACCGACCAGTCCTAACACTAGCATATGAATGCTGAGCACCAAGCGAGGCAGCTGTTAAATACTATTGTTGTAAGTCCTTGGTATTACTCGGCCAGGGATTGAGCCCACTACCTGCCGCTTCCCCGGCTGACGTTCTAACCACTAGGCCACTGGAGCTGTTTTGATGATAAGATGAAGTTAAGGCGGAAAGCGTATAGATTATAAGGGTTTTACAAAAGGGCGTAAAAAGCGTACAAATTTATATTTGAAGTTATCGTTGTTTTAATCAGTAAGTATTTACATACAAGTCCAAAATCTTGAAAAAACTGTATTAATACTGACCTGTTGTACTAGGGTTGATGTTGACAACGGACACGTCCGGTAAATATTCCCTCAAAAGCTCTGCGAATTGCATGTAAGAAGAGGTAAAACAATAGACTTTACTCATTCTCGCTTAAGCCTAGTATGCCCTTCAATTATTCCAAAATGGGCCTAGTTCGATTTTTGCCACTCTGCAGAAGCCTGAGCAAACGGTGACATGGAAACCGTCTTTTTATTAGTGAGTTTTGAAGTACTAATTGCAAATTATGCAAAGCAGACTTTGACTAAAAATTCGGCATTAGCGATTCATGTACACCAAGTCAATTTATCCAAGGTTTCTCTTTAAAAATCACTGCATATGACACACAGTGTAGCTTTATGTTATGCATACCAACCGACATAGATGGTTGCATTCCATGCAACAATGTTGAATCCATTTGTATACATAATATGAATACATAGAAAATAGCGCAAAACAAGGGTATGTAAATAAATCTGTCTATTTCAAGTGTTGATATGATTTAAAAGACAAAGTCAGTCACCAATACACTTAGTTAATTACCAGCTCACGTAGTGCAAGGCTTGTACAGCTTTCACAAGTGTGTACACACCTCAAGAAGTAGTTTGCTACTTGCAAATATCAAACAAATATATGCATACACACGTTTTGTCTTGAGACGTACAAACCTGGTACTAAGCATTGTGAAATGATATGCATCTCATTTTATTTTGCTGATCCGTCTATAAAAATATGTGCTGGCTAATCAAAATTTACCAACCTAACAGTGTTGGACTGATATATATGGTAATCTATCTATGCATAAATGGGCTTTGTAGTTTTATGTTGATTTATAATGCAAAGACTTCCATACGCAGTCACAGGCGAGGGCCTTCTGATCATCTGATAATTGTTATCCCTGGAAATATTATTATCCTGCATTGCATTTGATGATAAGATAATGACTTATACTGCATAAACTAAATGTGAAGTATCGAATTTTGAATAAGCAGTGAACCTTAAAGTTGAATGCACCAAGCATTACTTTTTTATCACATTTAGACAAGGGAATATTTGTGAATGGTCATTTCGATCTTTATTCTTAATTTCTTTCATATCAGTGTTAAAATTTCAAAGCAGACAGAGTTCTGATTCAATGAAATTGACCAGATATCTAACAACAGTTTTAAGAAAGACACAGCTGTACTTCCCATCCGTTCAAATAGTCATTATTCAAAGGGAATAGTTACATAACGTAGTTAAGAGCTTCTGACTCACGATACAAATGACTGCCTTATAATACGTTTTAGAAACCACTGCTTATGATTGGCCGAGTGAAATTAAGGCATACAACTTGGAGGTAATAGGCATTTATAGTGACAGCCTTAGTCGAAATGCTTTAGTCCAAAATTTTCTTAAAAAAAGAGTATGTTGGCTCTGAGGGTGGCCTGATAAAAGAATAGTGCTTCCCTCGTTTAATAATGGAGGGACCAGGTATCTGTCTTGTGGGAAAGACAGGGTTTAGTGCCGGACGCACGCGTTCTAAAGTTAACAGCATTAAGGAAGCAGTTTTTCGAGGGAGAGGGGACTCGATAGTCCGAAGATGGCGTCCGGGAAAACGAGTGAGAGGGACGAGTGAAGACCGGAAAGGGAAAAAGCACGAATGAAGACTTGAAAAGGAAAGTCACGAGTACAGAGAAAAATTTAAAAAGATGAGGCAGTCAGAAAAGGGAAGACTCGAGGAAATATGAAACATTGGAACACAGTCGAGCGGAAAGTGATGGAATCAGTCGAAGGCATTGCGCTTTTTTTCACCACTCATTATGATGATGAAATAATCCAGATTATACACTGCTATTAAATCCTGTTGATATCATTTAGTTTGAATTGAAATTGCCACTAGTAATGTGTTGATTCAATTTGGTTTTTTTAATTTTTGTCTAATTATTATCATTGAATTATTTCATCCCAATAATCTTGCCTACTACCCTGTTGATATCCTATCTTTCACTCACGCCAGATCATAATATCGAAGGAGGTAATTCCTTAGATAACGTAGTTAAATCGAATATACTACCCACTTACATAGACGTTACACTTATACATTTTATTTAGAAAGGAGGTGATAGAACTAAATTAATTTATGCCGACGTTTCGTTTCAGCTTTCATGAAGATCAATTACATATTTTGTTTCTTTCTTTCTTTGTTTTGTTTCTTACTTTCGTTAAGTTACGTTAATTATAAACACCACTAGGTCGTCTTGCGACTGTGTCTGCTACAAACGAGTGCAAACAACACCAATTGGTAACATGATTTTAGGTGATGTGAGCTTAGTCATGAGAAATATGGGCCCCTATCTACAGGCAAGGCGGTGGGTGTCGTTTAATCTGTGTTCGAATCTCCGTAGAGTACGAATCAAAACTTCTCTAACCTGTATGATAGTATTATTTGTATTAAATATTAATTCTGCTTACTAGTATCAAGCATTCGTCTATAGACTCCAGTAATAGCATTTTCCGTTCTGTCTGGTGTATATTTATAATTCTCTATAAATAATTATATTATATTATATATATATATATATATATATATATATATATATATATATATATATATATATATATATATATTCCTCTGTAATAACAAAATGATTCTTTTTAATTAATTATGTATACCTTGATTTCTATTCTCTATATATTATATTATATTGATTTCTATTCTCAATATATTATATATAACTTGATAACTTGTATCTATAATTATTGATATATACCATGATTTCTTTCATAAGAATGACTGTGTAGATAGAAGAGATTTATTACTTGGTTGTTATACGAATGTGTTTGCTGCATACGAGTGCATATAACACCGATTAGTAACATTCCTGGATATGCGCTACGACGATGATACTGGCACGACTATGTCGCGAAAAGTATTTTAAAGGTGAAAAAATGTATAATGTGTCATACATTGCTGATTACATTTTCATTTGCGCGATTTTCAACTAATATGTGGTATATCTCGCAAATTACTGAACTCCAAGTGCGTGAATAAGTAAAACTTATCTACGATGCACGCTCTGCTAGAATCACCGTTTAAGGATGGAATGGAAGTTGGATTAAAGTGATGCCGGCCATTAAGGTCATATGATCACTGGTTTGAACAATCATTTTTTTTAATGAAGGTCGGTTTCCCGTGGGGAAGGAATGGTGCCACATTCCCACGGGCTTTTAACGCACAAAGTGCGCTAGTTAATTTGGCCGTCATGTCTTACCACTAAAAAGTGGCTATAATGACATGAATGTAAGGCCCTGGGTGAGTGGGAATAGACACACACTCAACCCTATCAACCAATCGGTGAGCTTGTTACAAATGGAGGTGCAATTGCACCAAATAATAGCGAGAGAAAAATAGTCTTATCATATCGCTATATTGATGGGCTCTGGACGAGGAAAAGGAGGAAAAGGTCCCGCAGGTCGGCCAGCCGATGTCGTAGATGGATTTCGTTTACGCCCTGGAACGCCCTAGCCATACTTATTTCAAATTCAGTCCAGTTTTACTAATGGACAAAATAAAACCAATAACGTGTCAGCCACCTATGCAATTGAGTCAAATTCTATAAGTTGTAGAATTTTCCTAACACTTAACATACCAATATTACTAGTACATAGTGTACATATTATAAGGCCCTAACAATTTTTAAGCTAAAATGTCTATGCGACATATATAGTTGTGTCTCTGTTAGGTTGGAATAGACTGTACATTTTGAGGCGGTGTTTCAAGAAGATCGTATTAGATTTTCAAAAAAGCTTGTTCAAAGAGAGTTCTCTTGCCAAATGAGAGCTCTATTAAAAAACTAATGGCAGTGATTGAAGCCCTTAAAAGGGATATTGTGCAGTTGGGCAGAAGGTGCCCCTTCTGTCCTCTAGCTCTGCGATGAAGGCAGCTGTTCTTTCTTTCCCCCCCCCCTCCCCTTGTTACTCTTGGGAAGTAAAGCCCATGGTGGGAGACAATGTGAGTTGGTGAAGAGGCCTGTCTTAAAAAATCTCGTAGTAAAAGCTCGTCATAATTTTGAGTGCGTAATTCCATTGGGCCATCCTGGGCGGCGATGTTTGCAATGACCTGAATCCAATATAGGTGATGGCGTTGAGGAAATGCCCTGCTTTCATTTTGTCTTCAAGTAGTGTAGTAAGCCCCATGTCATTGCATAATTTTCCCATGATTTGGACCTTAGCAGCTTTTTTCATCCTGACGGCCTTTACTGGTGACTTAACTGCTTCTTCTTCCGGTGGCGAGTGCGAGGCAGCCTCCAACGTTTTATCCAAGTTTACTGCCAAACTTGGTGACTGCGTAGGGATAGGAGTAGGAGGTGTACTGGTCTTAATTACCTTCCCTTTTGTTGCCTTCCCCTTTTTGGTGGGGGGGAGGTGGTGGTGGTGTAGGTTGAAGCTCAGGAATCGGTGAAGTGGCCACGTCCACAACCCCCGTCATAAAATGAGCATCAAGTTGTTGTGATAGCACTGCTATCTGGTCACGTAGAAGTTGCACTGCATCCTCCTGTACAAGCGCCTCCATTACTGGTGTTTGAAGGGAGGTTTCCACGTTGAACATAGGTGGGTGGGGGGTGGGGTGCTGCTGGCAGGTCGCCGCTGCTTTTTCCCTCGATTTCTCCTGTGCTTTGAATTTCCCCTATATTCCTGATGTCTTCGTTGTCCCAGACAAGAAGACGTGTTGTCCTCTTGTCTGCCGCTCTGATACTCCAATTTGTGGCCTCCTTAAGCCCTACACTAAAAATGGCGAGAAGGGCTTGTGCGGGTATGACTTCCATCGCTAGCGTACTCAATAAATCCTTGTTACTTCTTGCTCGTTCGCTTAAGTACGTTACAGAACAATTTATCACTTTTGCGCTATATTTCTCTGTTGCCTTGCTAGGACTTCTTGTTTGTATCATAACAATAAAGTTACATTAAGTTTTGATTGGTAGTTATTGATGAAACAGACAATAAACACCAAGGATAATAATATGTTCTGCCTAAGGACACGTCAGAATACCAAGATTGTTCATAACTCGAACTCGATACTCATCTCCAGGAATCTCTCTCACCAACCAGATAGCTAGCCAGCAAGGTAAGTCCACTAAACGTAGTCCAGACAACTTTTTTTGCCACCAGGGTTTTGATAAACTATCAAAATTCAACCAGTGTTTTCATTCAATATCATGATGCAACACATACCTCCCTTGCAATTATATGCTTAAGAATGTAAGACGAGTTCCGTGAAAATGACACTGAATGAGGGATAAGCCATGTGTGTGCTGGTTGATTCTTTAGTTCTAGAAATATTTCCAAACAACGAACACACGTTAATTAACAAATACTAAAATATGTGTGTTTGTGTGTGTGTGTGTGTGTGTGTGTGAGAGAGAGAGAGAGAGAGAGAGAGAGAGAGAGAGAGAGAGAGAGAGAGAAACCGGTATTAGAAACATTCCCAAAACGAAGCCTGTAGTTCCTGAGGAGACAACATCAGTTTATTGACGACAACACTTATAACATTGGGATTTAAAGTAACATCAGATTGGAAATTTAAAACATTCATGCACATTTTTTTAAAGTTATTATTTTTTGCAGTTCTATAACAGAGATACGTTTAACAAACATAGAGACATCATAATAAATCACATTTTTTCACTAATAGGAAACCTCGCGTTTCTGCTATAACCATACAAATGACAAACATATACCCTACTTTGTCGTTGCATTCGTTGCCGGTTTATCAACGTCGACGTTATTTGGTTTAAGTTGATGTTAATATAATGGAGTAATGTCCTAGATAAAACAGATACAATGTAGAAATGTAATTACTTAGAACGTGCACCTTAGCTACCGAGTGTATTTATTAATCAAGGCAATAATATTTGAACTCACGGGTGATCACAGCTCGGAATCATGAGCGTTAGCTTGAGCGACGTTGGGCGGGGGCAGTAGCCCCCTACCCTCTTATGGATTTTGTACAACTCCATTGTTCATTACTAGCCTCGTCCTTTTGATTTTAGGTTTACCCTTTAAGCGATAACTGACTTTGTCCTACATCTAACTATATAAACATCCTGCGCACGCCCATGCTAAATAGAAATTCTTTCAGACATGGACAAGAAGTGCCAAAAAAGGACAAGAAGTGCCAAAAGAAAGGACAAGAATTGCCAAAATACATTACGCCGAAAACAATATCATCATTATATATATTTATTTATCCATCTGTCTCTCTATCTATATATTGTTAGACCGTTCCGGTGGTCTAGTGGTTAGACCGTCCGCCTCAGATATGGTAAGTCGCGAGTTGCAACACGGCCGAGTCATACAAAAGACTTATAACAATGGGTACTCTCATTTGCCTCGCTTTGCGCTCAGCATTAACAGTTTAGTGTTAGGACGTGTGTCGTCTGGCGTCAGGATAATGTGCCTAGATGGGATATCGTGACACATGTCCGCCCAAGAGACATTACTATAAATTGAAGTATGCTAACCATATTGAGAAATGTTGTCGGGTTACAGTCCGTAATGTAGCACGAGCGTATCGAGCGATCGTCATAAAATCCATCCAATGGCCGTTTTATGGATCCCTATTTCAACAAATGCTTTTCTCAACGCTTTCTCGTGGTCGATCCCGAAGCATTTCATCCCATCCCATGTATCATTTCTTCCACACATCTCCATCCATCATTTTTCACACATCTCCATCCATCATTTTTCACACATCTCTATCTGTTCTTCATGAAGAAGTCCGAATTTACTCTCAAGATTTCTTGACAAGCTTGCACGTATTTGTCCTGGGTTATCCTTTTTCCCCTGGAAAGCGTCTGGGACATCAACAGAGTCTATGGGAGTTTTCTGATGAGATACATGCTGGATGTTCCGGTGTTGCCTTTTGTCCCATTCTGATAAGGATGTACCACCCTTCCATCAGCCAGGCTCTAAGTTCCACGCACGTCTACTCACCCTGGTTAAAACTCGTCAAAGAAGCACTGAGACATATCGGCATGCTTTTCTTCGTCATGAAACCATTCTTCTTTTTGTTCTTCATCCGATACCACATTTGGGTCTTCCCTTCAACAAAGATGAAAACTATTAACGGGGTCGCTATTATTCTGCAAGTTTTAGGTGCCAACAACTATAACATCACGGTATTTGCTTTCAGCGGCAAATCGGAGTCTCTAGCGCATCAATCTCAGCGATCCGTAATGAGATCCGTAAACGTGTACTTCGTAGAGCCGGCGATTAAATGACTGGTCCACACAGCATGAGCGGAAATGCAATTATTGGTCTAAATGAACCTGATTCGTACGATGATGCCGCAACGAAGAAATATGTGAACGACAGGGACGTTGCCATCCCCAGTTAGCTCCATGAATGTGTGGCTAAAACCTCGACTCAGCATGAAAGGAAATAGAATTGTTGTTCTGAGAGAACCAGCATCGGATGATGAAATTAGCGATAAATTAGCACTGGTTACATGGTTTTACGTTGCCGATTTCTATTTTACTGCCCAAAGTAGCCATGTTGCATGGAATTGCGTGTGACGTGAGGGTAACATTTAGCAAAGTCAATGGGTATAGAAGGAGCTTACTCTCAATCAACTACAGAAATTTGTTGAGTATAGGGATTCATCCAAAATTCACTGAGCTAAGTTCCATTGATTCATGTGTCGGTGCTGAAGATACCTGTAGCTTACAGTTTTAGTAAATTTCCTCGTTGATGAATTACATATGCGCAAACATTTCTTTACTGGAAATGACCTTCATATTTTATAATAATTTAGTTGTCTCTACTGTAAAGGATTAGCTAATCTCGTTCATGTTTTCACATGCTGAATTCATGTTGTTCTGCTTGTTTCATTTGTTCTCTCTTTCAATTTTAGTAGGTCATATTGTATATGATGAGAACAATTTATAATATTTTAACTTTTCTTTAGATTGTAAATAAGTTTCTGTGATATAATAGTATTAGTTAAGAAAGAAGAAATAGGAAAAACAAAGTTGTAAATGGCTGATCTAAATTTGTAGATCACGCCGCCGCAGCTTCGGATACGCTATTGACTGAGGTATAAACTAGGAGAGATTGTAATGTTATGTGCTACTCTGTAATCAGTGAAATTAGAAATTGCGCGAAGTAATGTATTCGTTAATACATGACAACATAGATCACCCTTTCAATGACACATTGCTAGTTCCGAAAATATTACTTCAGTGACACTTGAGTAATCAAAACAGAAAGTTTCTTCCACAGATTCAGGACTAAAATGAATCTCGATGAATCAGATTCAGAAACTCAATTATGAACGATGGACGTCTTGTGAGCATTTGAGTGAAAAATGGGTGTCATTCTTTGGCGTTGATGTTAATGAATAATAAATGGTGAATTAGAAACCCATCCGACATGTTTCATTTTAGCATGATCATAGATATTAAGGCAGGTTCAGTAAATGCTTTATTTGGTGAGCCGGTGTGGGTCATTAATGAAGAATCATAATTTCGAACTTTGTATATTAAACTAATTTAAAAACTAAACTTTAGAATTTCAGACATAACGGAGCTTCGATAAAATGGGATAAAGAGATGTAAATACTGGGTCTTCAGAAAACGTAAAAAGACAACACCAAAGCATCCGCAGCAGTGTATCTCGAGAATTGTTTAATAAGAGAATAAAACAGCATAGCACTACAGTCACCCGAATTACCAACACATTAAAATGATGTTGGACAGACGAACAGGCTCATCCGAATTAAATGACATTAAATTAGCACAGGAACCCGACTCGGTCCTGATGTGGGTCTGACCAAGCTTGCCATAAAAACGGATTTGACTTGAGTTACCACTCGGGTTATTGTTAACATCGGTCATGCCAAGCTTTTGATTTTGCAAGATCAAACTGGAAAACTTATAACGTCTGACGTGCACATCAGCAATGTTGGTTTGAAGCTGCAATGCTGAAATAAGTGTACCTTGGGGAATTAGAGACTATGGATGATTGTTTACCATTATTAAGGACTAAGAAGATGCAAGTTCGCCCAGGTGCTATGACCCAGGTGATATGACAACGACTCAGCGTACTGACTTCGTGGAGCTATGTTAAAGGAAGATTATTCAGTGAAACACAGGGACAAACGGACGTTGAAACCCTTGCAAATACTCGACTTGTTTTACCTTTTTTTTGGACATGACTTTAATAGATCTGAACGACACACCGTAAAGCTACTTTTATATCATAACCGGAAGTTCTGGTACTTATGGGTCGAATGAAATTGTTGATAAATAGTCATCGGCATCTTAGTCTTTTGTTACCAGTATAACGTATCTTCATACACGGTGATGTTGTTCGATATAGATTTTTCAGATACACTATATCAAAATCATTAGTCTTTTGAAAATGAACTTCAGTTTAAGGCATGCGATATCAGCTCGGAAGGGTACTTAAGATATATGTGTGTGTGTGTGTGCGTGTGTGTGTGTGTGTGTGTGTGTGTGTGTGTGTGTGTGTGTGTGTAAACAATATTTTATTTTAATCATGGGCATCCAGGTACGGGCGGACAGTACATCACGAGCGCACGTGCAATTTATTTTATGATACCATCATCTCGTGTGGGGCATAGACGGTACAAGAAAAGCACACATAGAATAATTTTATAATTAACACAGTACGACCTTTACTTGCATAATGAAAGAACATAATGTCCCTAGAAAAGATACGGCCTATTGGTGGTGAAACGCGATGAGAATAGACGGCGCAAGAGAATGATATCTGAATGTGTGCCGGGTTCAGTTAACTCCAACAGAAAATAAATCAAATACATACCGATATAATACTTGTTACGTAAAGTACGCGCATTCTTCTTGAAATGAGTGTGTGTCATTTTGACTTTTAATGTAGCATTAGCAATGTTTCAGTGATAGCTCTGTGCTGTCTGCATTGTGGCATTTTATAGTGATGTCTAGCACTGGGGGACCATGCCGCAGACATGTAGCATGATGTTCCACCCATTCACATTATCCTGACACCAGTCCGACCAATCCTTCCACTAACCTCTTAGTGCTGAGTGCCTAGTGAGACAGCTGTAAATACCATTTTTATAAGTCTTTGGTATGACTCGTCCAGGATACGAACCCGCAACCTTCCGCATCCAAAACAGACGCTCTAACATCTAAGCCACTGGAGCGGTCCTTCTGGAAATGAAACCGTTATAGATCCTATATTAACAATGAATATGTTTCTACGGTATAAATTATTTTATTACATGTAAATACGGGGGAGAAATGAAAAACAAAATCATATTGAGATATGAATTTCAGCACTCATTTACACACATGCAAAAATATCTTTTCTATCGTTTTTTAAACGATTTCAAACTATCAAAAGATACCACAACAAAGACAGGCAAATAGCCAAACACTCGGTTCATCAAACGCAAATATCGTCTGTTTTGTGGTCTGATGTCCCAGCAAAAAATTGGTTGTTCGAATTTCAGCAGGCATGATTGGATTGACCGAAATACATGAAAGCTTGTTTCATATGGGAGCAGTGTATCGCCATATTAAAGAGATTTAAAGTTAATTTACCATATGGAGTAGGGTTTGAAACATTACATGACTTTGTTGTATGTAATATTTGTAAGAGAAATATATGTGTTGTGTACTTTCTTCAATTAAACATCAATACAAAGGTGATCAAGTTAAATACTTTTTTAATATGTTTGTGTTCATTCCTTGAGACGCAATTTGTATGAAGTCGAGGAGGAAAAAAAATGATATTTCATTCTACCAAATAACAATGTCCGTGAATATGATTGTCACAATTGTTTAATGACCATTTTATTAATGGAATCCCTTAAACGAGTCTTGAGAGATAATATGATGTCGGATGACTGAAGGAAGAAAACGTTATAGTAAAGACTCTTACTCCAGCTTGTATTGGTTGGAAGCTATTTACGTCATAAGCTATGTCACTAACAACTGTCGCAATCGGATATATTATAATTAAGGAAGAATTGAGCCAGTCGCCATTTTGCATAGAAATGTAAGTTAGTGTTTCTGTAGTCTGGATCCAGGATTATTCAGCCTTATGTTTCTCGATATAAAACTTCAATAGTTACTTAAAAATTGTATTAGGTACGATTCTGGCTGTCTTATTTTTAACATTTTTGATTTCCCCTTTCTCAAGTAATGTATAGTCTTAAAATGAAAATTTTTTAAAATATGCTACTGTCAAAACAATATATTGTTGTGTAATCGTCTCATAAAATTGGCTAGCTCTGACTAGGTCATTTATAGTCATCGGAATGGCGTATACTAAAGTAAAACAAATATAGGAATAATGCTGATACTTATATATTGTGTTGTTTCTGTTTTCATTTATACTACACCAAGTAAAGTTGGAAACAAATTAATTAAGTAAATATTATTTAGGAAGCAAACGGAATTCTGAAACTATTCCTTGGACAAGGAGGAGGTAATTCTGCTATGTCCTCTTTAGTAAAGTGAACTACAGGTGTGTAAACCTGTGTCCCTTTAGTGTATGCCATTTACTACATGTTTGTCATCCCCTACCACCACCACCACCACCAATGTATGTGTAAAACACATCATATCAATAAAACTAAATGTAGTTTGTCAAAACATCTAGACCCTGATATATGTTTTTCTTTAAAATTAAACAAAATTCTCTATAGAGGAAGCGTACCCACACTTTCCTTGCGGATGACCTCCTAATGTATGTGAATTGACAAGGTCCTCTTAATGTGTGTGTGTGTGTGTATGTGTGTGTGTGTGTGTGTGTGTGTGTGTGTGTGTGTGTGTGTGTGTGTTTCAAACACTCACATCATTCATTTCAGTTATATCAGTAATGCACCAGTTGGCTATGAAAGTTTTATTTTTTAAGCGTCAATGCAATTGTCTTCCCATGGTAATAATTGGATTCAGAAAGTATCTTAAGGGGCTAGAATGCAATAGCTGCTTATAATCTTTGGTTTCCTGGCAATGTTTTCGGATGGGGTCGGGGCCTAAAACTGGCTAGATTATCACAGTGCTGAAATGGTTAATATTGTAATAGGAAAAATGAGTATGTCGTTCAAGCACAAAATATCCTGACATCCACAATCAAAGAGTCAATGAGGTTACTTATCATGCTGATGTCACCATATCCTCGGAAATATTAAAGAAAAAAAATCTATAAATAGGTAGAACTAATCAGTCATATTCTCACGACTATGAAGGTTTGCAGATATACAAAGTGAGCAAGAAATTGAGCGCGAGTTCGTATTAAAATAGTTATGGGCTACTATTAATGACCACAGAAACACATGCTCTGAAGTTATTTTTCTCACCATTGATACAGGCTTTTCTTTAGAGATTACTAACTGCACAATTCTTTTACAGAAATAAACTTTCTTTTATTTCTTTGTACATCTAATAGGATTTCTCAAAAGCAAAGTGACGTTACTAGAGTATAAACGTTGGTTCAAAAGTCTAGTTTTGACGCAATTGGCTCCATTAGCCTACGGTAAAATATTTTTACTCTTGCGTATATCAAAGAAAAATAATAGGATGTGAACTTTGGGTTTTCATATATTCGATGGTTATACCCCTATATTTCGATGGTTATACCCCCTATATTTCGATGGTTATACACCCTATATTTCGAACCCTATTTCCTCTACAGTCTTTAAACTAGTATTTACACGACCACATGGAGGGAAACCATATCATACTAAAATGGTACTATTGTGACATTATTTCCACGCTTGAGTTACTTTTATCATTTGAGATTTTTGGTAGTTACACGCATAATATATAGTCTTATATGTCTTGTAAACTTAACGACATTAGTATCTGGATACAATTAATGAGTAGTCTTACTCATAAAATGTAGGTTGTAAATACCATGAATCCCAATCATCCTATACTGACAGGAAATGTTACCGAATATAGTTCGAGCAACGAAACTTAACAATGCAAAAACAGACCTACTTTAGGAACGAATATTGAATCGGTACTCACATGCTGACTGTCAGCTGACTTTTTGATATGACATTTGTTCCAGTTCTCACATACGCGGCTGAGATGTTACACTGATACAACTTTGTGTGATGGTGCATCTCACAACGCAGTAATATTTGCTTCTTACACATGCATGCTTAGTCTTTAGATTACACCTATAATCAATGGGTTTCTGGTTCTAATAATACCTAGATTAGTCTAGTCCAGGTTTTGTGGCGTATCGGTGAAAAGCAATGATACCTATTGAATCGGCACCAATCCGCCACAATAATTGGCATCATGTCGGTCATTCAAAAATGAGCTCATCTCAAACCTTAAATTAAATAATAAATAAAATATAAATGTAATATTCGTCAATTTTAAGTCAGGCAGGCAATTTGTACAGTACATTTACCATTTACTTGAGACGATAGTGTATTAGATTTAGTCAGACCTTCTAGTGCAATTTGGTTGCACAACCTTTATCACAGTGTCGCTCCTATGTGTGTGCAACAGCTTAAATACTAGATTACATGACTATATGGTGCCGTTTTAGAAATCCGCGCACTCTTTCCTTGGCAAAAGATGTTGATTTTTGGGAGTTAATCTAACAATATATTTAGGGATAATCATAAAAACAAAATAAATTGTAAATCAAGCCTTTTAATGCGCTATATCATAATAACAGCTGAGCGTAAAGAAAGGATTGCTAAATACACCGTAATGCCGGAAGCCGGAAGAAAGGATATAAGTACCACTCCACCTGGTCTACATAAAAATTGACATTTTAAAGAACTATTTTCATAAAAGATGCCTCAAATCAATATAATTGTAATTTTAGTGACTGCGCATTTCGAAAATCTCCCTATGCCCGATGTCGCTCACCTGTCATACACGTAACAGATGACCATTTCACAAAAAATAGAGTCGTGTTGTATTGAAGGAATACATGTTTATGCAAACTATCCACCAAACATTATAGTATGTCAGTTTTACCTATCGTACTATAGTCTGACACAGTTATTTTATCTTTGGATTTGTACAACTTATTTACCATGTGTTATCGAGAACTGTTAACTCATTCAATCAGATTCATGGCAACGCATAAAAACGTGCCGATCTGAGATTATAACATAAGCATGATTGCCAAGATGGAAATTTGCATGATAGTTAAACCCCATTTGATCCGATACAATACTACCTCATATATATATATATATATATATCGTTCTTATAATTAAGTCTATCCAACATTTTCAAGATAAAAATCTATTTAACAAGTTTGAACCAAATTCCTACAAAAGCTACAGTTTCGCTAATCGTAGCAAATGCAAACAAAAAGGTGCAATATCAACGTATAAATAGGCATAAATCTTTGTTATAATACAATTTGATCCATCATCTTTATCATGTTAGCCTATTTGCCAAATATTTTTAAATCGTATCAGACATTACTGTCTATCGAACGGTAAGAAGCTCAGAAATTATAAACAAGCTACTCTCATTCATATATTAAATCTTGCTTTTAGTTATCACTATTTGATATCTTGATTATACAACCAATCTACCACATTCGATCAAAATCGGATTAAAAATAAATTTAAGCTACGACTTATTAAATATGTGTAGAAGTCTTGTCAGTTTCCTCCAAGATCTTGATAATATTGTCCTATATATAAAGCTAGATTAAATTAGATCATAAATATGTTCTCGGGAGTAGTAACAGTATCAGCCATATATTCTATGTCTGAGCGAATTCAAATAAGTACGGCCTCCAGACCGGAAATAACGTTTGTCACTCTTACGCAAAATCACCTCATTAATATTCGTAGATCTCGATTATCAAATTCACCCGAGATCTAAATGGTATGAGGCCATATTCAAAGTTTTACTAAACTCAGATAAAAAAAATGACATCTAAAGTGGTAACAAGCGATTCCTCAAGGACAATAACGGCACACCACGTACTACCGAAGCATAGTCAGACCATAAGTTCATACCTGGGTCGCACAGACAGGCATGATATAAATATTGATAGTGAGCTTTTTATTGTCGCTCATGTCGCTTTCATACTTTGTAAGTGCATATTAATTATAACAGGCGTGAGGAAAGTCATTTTTGAACCAGCCTAATATGTAATTGGAAGTGGAAAGGCAGGTATCGATACACATATGTCAATTTTTTCAAGTAAAGTTAAACCCAAGGTAATATTTTCAAGCCAATCAGTGGAATTCATAAAAACTTTCTTCGATGGTAAAATGTCAGATTATATCATACTATTGACTGTGAAATATGGCAGTTTGTGATGCCTACATGACTAATGTTAAGAAAAAGATATGAAAAATACAAAATCAAGAATTACGAAGTTTCTTACTCTGAATTTCAATATTGTTATATGTCTGCAAGAAAGTTGGTATTTAACGCAATCCAGTTATAATACTTTCCAACATGCGTGTAAAAACTGTAGAAATTTTCGACGTCACAGCCTTCACCAACACCCCAAGAAGCGATTCCCCCTAAGGCCCAGCGGTTTGTCCTTGGAATTCTCATCACCCATCCGCCACCACTGTCTCCCTTGCAAATATCGCCTGATTTAGCCACCTTGGAGCCACCACAGATCATATTCTCTGTGAAAACACCGCGGCCAGTTCCATTGCGACATTCAGCGCGGCTGACGATCGGAATTTCAACAACCTGCAGCATTGTCGCCTTTACTTTGTTTAGGGTATCGATGTAACCGCAGCCAAAAACCAAAGTCTTGCTCGAAATATATTTCTCTGCTGGGTCGAAAAACTGTCGATTCATTTCGCCCTCAGGCTCCAGGCAAATAGGCTTGATAGCGCCTGTTGTCTTATAGTCAACACTTTCGTCCATCTTTATAACGGCTATATCATTGTCCATGGTAACAGGATTGATATAACGTTCATGAATTTTGTAATTCCTTACGGATCTCTCGACTCCACCTTCCCCACAAACCTTCGATCCAAGGTTTAAAGCCACGTTGGTTCTGTCAAATGCGTATCCATATATACGCTCGAAATCTAATATGCAATGAGCAGCCGTAACAAGCCAGGATTTTGAAATTAGACTTCCTCCACAGAATACCTCGCCGGTGCGTTTGTTCTGCAATATAACAGTGAAAGTAAATGAAAGCAAGACTATATAGCACTGTACTGTATGATGCTTCCAACTGCTACATAATATCTAACATTCGGAATGGAAGCCTTATTCTGACGTGAAAAACATTTACGGATCACTAGCTATATTACTAATGGGTTATGCATGATTACTACAACGTAACTCTGAGCGTATGGCCTTTAATATGGTATGCAAAAGATAAATATAAGGACAGAACAATACAAATAGTAAGTATAAGCACTCTTCAAGGTCACGCATGGTGTTAATCATGGAAATATTTTTTTCTAATATATTTTTCTTGAGGAAGACATTGCGCTCTTTACTTCTGTAGTAACATTCTCATGCGCGCTGGTATCATAATTCTGGATTTACTTGTCGTGTTAATTCCTGTAAATCCGGTAAGTAATAAAGTAATTAAGACATTGTGATATAACATTATCGTGCAACACGCTTATCCAAGATGAACGCTTAACTGGAATGGCGTTGATCCCTCTGTACTACTTTACAAATTACGTTGACTTTTGCAAAGATTTTTGATGAGTTATAGATGAAAAAAGGTGCAAATGAAATTAATAGCATACTTTCGTCTTGCCGTGTTCCTTCTTTCTTAGCTTCCTCTATTTAATACTTTTTTGCACTAAGACTTCACTAAAATAGGTCAACATCCACCTAAACTATTAAATACTCTTTACCATTGTATGTGTATTGCACAATTTTAATGGATAAGGAATCTTTATCTTCACTTTACAATCCTTTAAGGTTTGGCTGTATACCATTCTTTTTTAGCATTGGAATAGGAGTTCGATAGAGGTACCTAACGTCTCGGTGATTTGCATTAGAACTATTGACGGCTGTTTTGTTTTTGATACATCAGAGTTAATGGTTTCATTGTCAAAATGGGATGGTGATTGCCAACCTTACTCGATAGGGCTTTGTTTAGAAGACATAACGTCAGGCAAATAAAGAACATATAAGATCGGTTGAGTCTAGTTTTGATTGAAATTTTAAGTAGCTTAAGGTATAATAGACTGATTCGCTCACTACAGATGTAGATGTCGCAAATGGAGCTGGTTAATATATACATTTTATGTCTGTCAAGATGTGTAAAGAAAAATAAGAAACAAGGCTGACAAATAATATATAAATATATGCTGCTCTTGAAAATAATTAAATGTGATTTTATGTACCACAAAGCATTGCCACCTGAAATTTTGTGTTCTTATCGCTAAAGTGATCAGATACGTTTTACACGGATCAAATATATTAGTCTAAAGGCAAAGAATGGCGCATCATTCCTGAATGCAAATCATTCATGATAGCCATAAAGTCAATTAACACAGATATAAATCTTTACAAATTATCTGAAAAAATTTAGTTTTAAAAGAACTTAAAATATTTTACCTAATCAGCACGTACACACCTGTGATAAGTGAGTGAAGGTAACATGAAAAAATCGTCCATCCAAACCGTCTGAGAGAGAGAGAGAGAGAGAGAGAGAGAGAGAGAGAGAGAGAGAGAGAGAGAGAGGGAGGGAGGGAGGGAGGGAGGGAGGGAGGGAGAGGGAGAAAGAGACTCACTTTTAGCATTACATGCCAGGGTCCTATTCTAGATTCCGTTTCCTTACCACCAGATATTCTGGCAGACGGTTTGACACTTGCCTCATCCTCATATGCTGATATACCACATGCTGAAAATTTTAATTCATGTATATTGTAAGATTTCTAGTATCATATAATCACAACCATAGAACAAAATAAACGAGAGGGCGATCATGTGCGTGTTTTTCTACTTTATCTATTGACAGACAATCGTTTTGTGAGCCAACTAAATATTGAAATAATCAAATCTAGTTCAAGATTAGTCAAGATCAGTGTCTTGGTCACGTGACACAATGATTAGTCACATGATTGAACATGAACACATCGAATGTCCTCCATACAAATAAATATTAATGACTGTTTTGAAAATCAGTTATATAGTTAAGACAAAAAAAATTAAATTTTCTAATTTAGGAGTAGTAATAGATCTTTTGGAATTTAGAATTTGTTTCTAGGAGGTCATACCAGTTTTGTTGCCATAAGATCTCTCAGAGTTTTCTTGTATTTTGCTTTGTTTTCACGTGTTCTGGTTGCAGGGTTGTCCTTGACTCATTCAGGTTACACCTGAATTTATGGAATACTACTCCATGTACTACCTTGTTGTAGCAATATCTCTGTTTGAGTTTTCGAAATTTAAGTTACCTGGTTAATTTGATTGATTTACCTTCTCTTGTTACCTGCATACAACACGAGTGTTCAAACAAACGTACGATCTAAATGGATAATATTTTCAACCATATGACTAAATCGTGTACTTAAAACTTTCGAAGATATTTGTGAAATTTGAGCTTTGCTTCAATTGTCTGTAATGCATTTCAAATCCCTCTCCATGTCATCCATTACGATGACAAACTTCCTGTGTCCTATTTAATAATACATCAAAACGGTGAAGCTCCCACATGACTGCTCGTGTGTCATCTGCTTTTAGTTTTATCACCGTGCTTCTTGCTTGATTACTTTCCAAAATTAATAAGAGGTATATCCTTAAGGTTTATGCATGTACTGCTTTTAAATTTCAAAGTAGGCTCACTGGCTGTACTGACTGGTCTGGTAATTAAACAACTCATCCTTTTATGGAGTGTTCTGAGGAAAATTAAGGTCTTTCAATTTTGTGGTTTTTTTTAATTAATCATCAGATATGGTCTTAAGCTGCCTTCAAAACGTTACCTTTGGTGCGTTTTTCCAGTTAGAATCATATCCAGGTCCCTTCACTATTTTCCTTTCAATTTTCCGACACATAGCCCTCTTTATACATTCCGACTTTGTCTTATCTCACACATTCTGTTGGTATTCACGTTTTCCAATGTAGAGTGTAGAGATAGACACCTGCCTTCTCATTACACCTTCGGAGTTATTTTCCTTATTTCGTCTAATTTGTTCATACTCCTTTTCATTTGTTCATATATATTATAGTTTTGTATTGGTATCTTGGTCAATTTTGAAGCCTCTACCGCCCTCCCCCTAATAGAAAAAACAAGCTGACTCAGTCTCTCATTTTGAAGCAGTTTCCGAAGCTCCTGGAGTGTGGAAATTCGATAGGTGGCAACCTGATTATTCTTGGAGATTTCAACTTTCACTCTGACTATCCTGGAAACCCATACACATCAAAACTCATAGATTGTATTCATATTTGCAACCTTAAACAGTCAGTTAACCAATCCACCCATTAAAATGTTCACATTTTAGACTGGATTCTTCAAAGACCTGATGACAATATTCAGAGGTCCAACCTTGTATCCCACGAACTTGCATTATATTACCTCTGCATGATATGCCATCTGGACATATCAGTCCCTAACCCTCCACCTTTTTTTGCAACTAAGAGAAACCTCCGTATGATATATAGAGCAAAAATAATGCATGACATCCAAGCAAACCTAACAACATGTAAACCTTCTACAGCAGAACAACTACATAACTGCCTACATTCGTTGCTTGAAAAATATGCCTTAGCCACCAAGTGCAGAGTATCAATTCAGTAGTGTTCTCGTGGTATAGCACTGTTAGGAACAAGCTTAGCTGTGCTAAAAGAGACTGCCGTAAAGTGGAGAGGCTTGGACTCTCCATCACACTCACTATTCATAAACAAATATATAAAGCCGCTCAGAAGAACGTCTCAAATATAATTTATTTTGCCACATTTTCCCACTACAGTACTAAGATCACGGAGAGTTTCAACTGCAAAGAGCTCTTCGTAATTACTAACAAACTAATATCATGGAACAAATGTACACCACATGCAACTACCTTCGCTCCAGTAGACCTTCCGGACCTGTTTGAAAATTTATTCTGTGACAAGGTACAAACCATCAGAGATAAACTTGACAACACAATTTCAATAGAGTCATAGTCACCATACAGTTGCGATACGGAATTTCAACGACAACCTGTCTCTGTTGATTTAGTACAGACAATCGTGATAAAGAGTGCACCAAAGTCATGTGAACTTGCTCCAATTCCAAAAGCTTGAGTGCTTTGATCCAATATTGCCTCCACTAACTGATGTAATTAATACTGCTCTCTCTCTCTCTCTCTCTCTCTCTCTCTCTCTCTCTCTCTCTCTCTCTCTCTCTCTCTCTCTGATCTAGGGAATTTCCATCACTTTAAAAACTGCCAATGTAAAGTCTCTGCTGAGGAAACCAACACTCGATCATAACGATTTAAAGAACTATAGCCCAGTTTCTAATCTCCCGTTCATAAAATAAAACTCTATGAAAAAATTGATCTAACCCAACCTGTACCTGTTCTGAATTTAAACAGTCTTTTAAGCAATGTACAGTCTGCATATCGCTCTTGCCACAGTACTGAAACTACTCTTCTGAAAGTAGTTAATTTATTCTCTGCTTTGGATAGCAGAAAGATTAGAGTCCTCACCCTCCTTGATGTGTCTGCAGCATTTGACATAAAATACCATGATATATTACTTCACGGTCTCCAGCATGTATTTGGCATTCACAATACAGCATTACTATGATTTAAGTCATACGTTGTCAACAGGACACAGCTTATACTTGCAAATGGAATACATTCCAGCCCACTGTATCTATCGTGTGGTGTTCCACAGGGGGTCTGTTCTTGGACATGTTCTCTTCATTATGTACACTCATCCGCTCTGATAGATCATCAAGCAGTGCCTCACCAACTGGACGCTGATGACACCCAGATATACAAGTCTAGCCACCCAACTGAAGTTGATGCGACCATACAAGGAGTACAGAGGTGCATTTCTGATGTGAAATCATGAATGATGTGACAAACTACAGATAAATGATGATAAAACTGAGGCCATTCTGGTCACAAAACAAAGGCTTTCTCATTCACATCCTTTACCTCAAACAATAAATATCAGCAACACCAACATAAAATTCACACAGTCAGTACGAAACTTAGGTGTTACTCTGAACAGTACTCTCGAATTGCACCAACATGTCGTGAACATATGCAAGTCTGCATATCTTAAGCTGACACGCATCAGCTCCATTCACAAATATCTTTCAGTTGATGCCATTAAAACACTTGTGTATTCATTAGTACATTCAAGACTGGACTACTGTTACTCAATTCTGTCTGATTCTGAATATCTACTCCAGAAACTTTAAACAGTTCAAAACACAGCTGATCGGATCATCCTTAGAGTACCACGATCAGAGCACACCTCCCCAGCTGCTCCGTACCCTACACTGCCTATCCTTTTGATCCAGAATCAAACACAACATTTGTTCTCTGTGATATGTTTCACTGACGGACTCTGTTCCAACATACCTGTCTGGCCTCACTCATGTGTACACACCAGCAAGACAATCGTATACTAATTATTCCCATTATGTACAATGTACATATGGACAACGTTCTATTGCATACCATAGCCATTAACGTGAATGAATTGCCCATTGAAATTGGACACAACGAAACAGTGATCAGTTTCATTATTGCTCTTAAAACTCACTTTTTCGACTGCAAGAACAAATTTAAAGACATAATAATGTTTGCTATCTTACATATTTTCAGTATTTTCTGTTGTCTAATTTCTTGGGAATTTGTGTTTGTTTTTTGCTCTTTATAGTCATATCATTATAGTAGGTGTAAACTGCTTGGAGATTCTAAAGATTAGGCGCTATACAAAGTCCTCTTTATTATTATTATTATTATTATTATTATTATTATTATTATTATATACATTCATACTGTCGTAATTTTGAATGTCTTCTACGGTACTGTTTCGTATATCAATGCCGTTAATGCATCCGATTATAGCAACTTTTCTGCTGCAGATAGTGGTGATTTATCATTTAGTTGAGAAGAAATTAATCTCTGAAACTATTCACTTTTGCACCAAACGTTTTATTTGGGAGACTACCAAACTTCCTCAATTTTATTGGCCTTTACCACACTCATAATTTTATTTCAGTTTGTGGCTGTTATATATTTTGTTCCCTAAGTGTTTGATAGATAGCCACGCTTGATGATTAGTAATTCACCAGATACCAGCGGACCTTCTTTATATCTGGACCATTTCTCATAGCGCTAACATCGTCCAGTAATAGCAGCTCATTGATAATTTGTTATTATTATTATTAACCACCACTCTTTACATAAATATTCTAACACGTAATGTTTGTCCGTCCGACAACTAGTGAGTTCTTCTTTTAATCTTGGCTAAATGACTGAGAGCAGGCAACAAAGTGGGAGCAAACGTTTACTTGAACTTTAGCGATCATTTTTTATACAATGTTTGAGGAGGCTCAGGAGATGACAATGACGTTCTCCAATCCTTGATACATATCCGAATCGGTGGGTGGAGGTGGCCTATGAGAGTGTAGAAAAAGTGCGGATATTTGCAATGACTTCTCTACTACTACTACTACTACTACTACTACTACTACTACTACTACTACTACAATATTGGCTTCCAAAGAGAGATGGTAACTTATTTCATTGATTGCAGCTAATGGTTGGCAATTTACTAACTTTGCTTGTAGGCGTCGGAATCGGTGACGTTGAGAACGGCCGAGAAAGAAGATGCACAGTTGGTTTCACCCTTGCCTTCACACGTGTATATACCAGCGTCCGTTTTGTAAAGCTCCTTAATCTCCAAATATCCGCCTGAATGAAGCTGAAATTTACAAACTAACGTAATAATGAAGTAGCCAACAAAGTAACTATTAACCACACTCACAAAATGGATGAGTTTCTTTTATTACAAAGGACAGAATAAACAGTAAACAAGTAAAATCAACAATTAATTAGTATAAGGGCTTGTATTAATACATACTATACATACTTTACAATTGTAAAGTTGCAAGAATTATACCTGTAACAATAAATTTTTAATTTAACGTCGTATTGCAATGCAGAGGTAGGATGGCAGGAAATGACGTATTTCAATTTGGAGTTTACCAGATGAGATTGGACGGAAACGTTTCCTTAAATGAATAATTAAAAGAAATACATTCATTCTTTTAAAAGAAATAAATTCATTCTTTTAAAAGAAATATATTCATTCTTATTTCAAAACTTCAAAAACCCAACATTTAATAAGAACGCATCCTTAACACAAGGCATATGAGTATCTGAACACAAACAAAAGACGTCGACAATCCATTCACTGAAGAGAGCATAAGTTCCATCACAAATCGAGAATCCACTTGATGCCAAACATTAGAGGTTATATCACAGACCAAGACCACCCCCACCCGCCTTATGGAAGAAATCATAAGTTCCGTCCCGAATCGAGAACCCGCTTGTTGCAAGAGATGAGAGAATCTATCAGAAATATAATCAAAATGATGGAAGAGATCATAAGTCCTGTCAAAGATCGAGAACCCCTTTGATGCAAGAGAGTAGAGGTTGTGTAAGTTTGCTTCATTTGTCAACGAAGTTATCCGATGGTCATAAAATGTTAAAGTCGTAAACATGCATGATTAGTTCTCATGGAAATGTACAAGTGTAAACAAAGTATCATTAGTAATACATTATGTGTTTATTTATAATAAACATTTATTCTCCAGTTACTGGTCACCAGTCACCTAAGCTCCATATCTTTCACTGACACTTTACAGGCCAGGGAGGTATAGACAAGTGAGCTGTGTACTCGTAGAGGGAATGTATGTACAGGATTTGTCAAATGAGTGCAAAGGAACGTTTGCATTGGAACGAAAGTGTTTTAATTTAATACGTAAATTGGCGTGGGAAGTCTAATTCTGGAAGTCTTATGCAGAAAAAAATAGCTTATAGGTTAAACAAAGCCATTACAAGTGCCAAACGTAAATACAGAAACAATATTTCAATTAGGTTTCTTTCTTTGCCATGATTCCAAATAATCCATTATAACCGGTCCAAATAATCATGCTTTATCGCGAAAGCATACGTTAGTAACAGGATGCAATTCTGTGAATTTCGGGAAAAGATTGGAAAAAAATAAAAATTAAAGTTCTGCAAACGTCTAGACCTTGTACCTTGATTGGTATTGTGTGTACAGATAGCATCCTTTGTAGTATTTATTCCATCAATTATTTACCGTTTTCAAGGTATTCCATTTTGAATTCACATGGTTTTTATTGCTGATATAAGGAACTACATACATCAGTTATAAAACTAACTGGTTAGTAAGGGAAAGCAAATTTTCTTAATCTTTGGAAATATTTTATATCCAACTGCTGATGATATCCATTTTATCACATGGTCACTGAAACTACATTTAAGGAGCCCACATATAGGTCAAAGAAATTAGTATATAAGTTGCGACTGATTTCTAGCGCATTTGTTACTGTCTTCGACTAATATCTTTTACTAATATTTTGCAACTTTAAGGTATGTTTGAGACACTACGTTTAAACAGCAAAACAATAATTGTAAAATGTATTCGTTACTTATTTATGATTAGTATTGTCTTCCTAGACGGAAATCTCGTCTAATTGTTAAAAATATTTATTAAGTCACTAATAAAACCATCTAGTTATAGTATATGTTATCTAACATCCAACAGACACATTAAAGTGCCCAAATAGTTACCGTTAAACTAGATCTGAAATCTATAATGTATCAAGTTGCTTTGTTAGTGAGGTGAATTGTTTTTATAAAGTTAAAATTCAATAAACTTTAGCTTTCCAGACTTTTTCAATAATCATTCCATCCTTCCAAAATTCGGCTTCTCCATTCATGCAACATCATCAATGTATATCATCTAAACTTCATTATCATGCAGAAAAATTTAATGTATAATGTTGTAGGGATATCTGGTTAACAGACGTCAGGTATTTGGCCTTATAATCTGGAGTCTCTTTGATTTTAACTAGAGATTGTGAGATTTTTCAACAAAAAAAATCCGTGTTATTAGAACTGATTTGTATGTGTACATGTTTTTAAAGTAGTAACGGAAGTTAAATGACTAAATTAATATTTAACATTTCTGTTTGTGAAAAGGCCCTTCTTTTATCATAATACAAAAGTGTGTACCATTCACGCAGGTCTAAGAGAACCTGATTACTAAGCGAATCAAACAAACAGGTCTGGGTTGAAGGCAATATTTAACCTATATCCAACGACCTTAAGAACGTAGTCGTTGTCAGTTGAAGGGTTATTAAATTTACCTCTAATCAACTCACGTCACACTTTCATACTCTCCATTATCATATTTGCATTTGTTTTTGGTTTCATAGTTGTATCATTTACAAGTACGCTATACTTAGCCACATATCGGTATTTCGAGCAAGGTACAAAATAAGCATTAATCAAACATTTAAGTTTACACTCATCAAGGTTTCAAATAGCCAAACACGTATACGTTAGAATAGCATAAAATATTTTCATGTTAAGAACTTTATAAAGGTCCATTTTCACAAAACAAATCCATGGTACCGTAAACTCTCGTGAATACAATACATTATAACATCTGCTGCTAAAACAAATAATCACCAGAATCGAACAAATCCATTCATAGAGATATAATTACAAGACGTACACAATCTGATTTGTTACAGAATATTAATTAAAGAAAGATACAACAAATAGAAGCAGTCTAGCTCATAAAAAAACTATCTAGGATATTAAATAAAGGAAGATACAACAAATAGAAGCATTCTAGCTCAAAAAGTAATAACTATATAGGATATTTTCTTTTTATTTTACTTATCTTTTATCTGATATCACATATTGGTAAACGGAAATCAAACGAGAGGGGAGACAGTCTCAAACATAAGGAGAATTTAACATTGGGATGCATAAGGGACATTTAACAAAGGATTGATCTATGTTGGACTGTTAGAATAAATATCTAGAATCCAAACACCTTTACAATACAACATACCAAATATACTATTCTGCAGCTGCGTTTTAATTACAATCCAAAACATATGCTTTATAATCAAGCACCTGCTTTTTTATTACGATACATATGCCTACAATCCAGAAGCCGCTTTTTGAATGCAATCTAACGCAATTACATATACCATCCAGAACCACTTTTCTAATACAATCCAAACACTACGATACTATCTTAAAAATACAAACAGAGAAGATTTCATGCTTTGGTGGTGAAAGGCCAAAACATGCATAACGCGTACACTAAAATACAAATATAAAACATTAACGTTTCTGGCAAATATAATCACTACTCCTTTATAGAGATCTAGATGCCATTGAAAAGTGATTTTCGACTCCTCTCCGTCAGCAGTGTTCACATCTCCCGCCCCCGACTTCTGGCATCCCATGCCGCACATCTTTAGCCCCAGTTGTTTTTTTTATATCTACCATCTTGTCTTGACGGAAACCAAAAACCTAAAGCTGTCTTCGTCGGCTTCTTTCTACCAATCATCCTTCTCCTCCGGCATGCAATTTGGATGACCAGATCTTTGTAATTGTTTAGCTGGGTCTTCGTCCATTCGAAATGGATGTACTGGAGTTGCCTCAAACTCACTCTCCTCCTTGTTGGCCGTTCTATAATCCGTGCAGAACGCTCTGATTTTTTAAAATCTTTATCTCTCACCTTTCTGACGAACCCCTTATCAAGTCTCAGTGCACTGATTTCATTCTTCAAGTGTCTCTTATGCGAGAAGATCGCTAACTTTTCCATTCAATCCATGAGGTACTGTATTCTTTCCATGACGATAATGACCTCCATCTGATGGCGTAGCTTGCAACGCTGAGTTGTACTCCTTCTTTATAGGTTCAACACCTAATTTCGATGCGGGTGTCATCTTAGTGGAGTGTGTAAGTGGATGGAGTGATAGAAAATTTTTAAATCTTGGTCAGTACAGGTCTTTTTGTCTAGGCTTGAGCTGAAGAAATCTGCTACGTTTCTCACAAGTGCTTTAGCTCCTTCGAAAATATTACCTGTAGGAGTCTCACTATTTCTCCCCCTTTCTTCTGTCGTTCATAAATAAACATTTCCTCTTCTTCTGGATTTATTTTGACATCTTATTGGTGTTGCTTTTGTTGAACAAATATTTATACTGCATCCTTATTTCGTTGCAAAACAATCGCCGGTTCTTCATTTGGTTTCAGACTGATTTTAGCTTTGGATTCTTTTTAACGTAGCTTTAACAATGGTCAGTCATATCGCTGCGACGTCTGCAGAGTGGCATTGTATAGTGATGTCTAGCACTGGTGTATCATGACGCAGACATGTACTATGCTGCCGCATACAGTCGTATTATTCTGACACCAGGACGACCAGTCTTAATACTAACATCTTATTACAAACGAGGCAGATGTTAGTACCAATTTTATACGTCTTTGGTATCACTCCTCTGTGGATCGCACCTACAACATCCCGCATACGAATTGGACGCTCTAACCACTAGGCCACCTGAGCCGTCTGTTTCTTTCTGAAATTATCAACTCTTTTTAGCAATAGAAAAGTAAATGCAGTTAGTAATACCGTCTCGGGAAAATTTCTTGTGAAGATGACATGAAATTAGCAAAACATAATTTGAGGTCTTTATCTTCTGGATAAAGAAAACGGTTACTGCTGCATTAATAGTCGAGGTCATGGTAATATCTCTCAAAGTATACGATGTATGCGCAGCCCAAATACATTGCCTTCGTGTGTTCTTTTTCAACCATAGGTCGAGTGTTTGAACTGTTCAGCAATAATGGACCGTATGAAACGCGTGTGCACGTATATATTGAAGCTGACATGTCTGCTTATTGAAAGACAGACCCCACGATCTATCATTATTTTGTAACAATCTTTTTCAGATGTGCAACATTTCAAATCGTTTCAATCCGGTCCTTTTCTATGTAAGCAAGTGCATTTGCCTAAGGTGTTACCAGTTCACAAGACAATCCGACATAATGCAAAACTACAGACATCGACCATTAGTGTTAACATTTTGTTCCACCAAGACTACCTAGTCTCTCTGAAGACATCAGGAGCCATCTTCAAGATAACAGACACAGCGAAATAGAAGTGTATGTGGAGAGGAAAAGGTGTCTCAAGAGTGCATTAAACGAAGCTTAAAAAGAAGGCCAGCGAAGTGATGCCACTTATGTTAACCTACTTTGGTTAACAGACTGCAAGTTTCATTTCCGGGCTAACCAGATCTCTTAAAAAAGAGATGTGCACTCATATATGCCAAAACATTTGGTTTTTATGTATTGTGTTTGCATGTTTATATATCTGCTCTGTATGTCTTTGTCTTTTCCCATCAATGTAATCCCCAAACCACTTACCCCTTCTTTTGTGTATGTTTGTGTCTGAGGATATAGTAATGTGCCTATAAACACTCTTTAGCCTTGCGTGTGATAGTATCCTTGTATGTTTGTGGCAGAGTATGCATCTAAACATTCCCGCCCTTTTAATGGGATATTACGAATGTGTGCTTGGATAAAATTCAAAATGCTGGATTGCATGGCATATATCTGGAGTGTAATCAAAACGCATGTGCTGAAAGTATATGTGGTCTGTAGGATTTAATAATAAAGCGAGCGCTGGTTTGTCAGAGCCAAGGAAAGTATAGGTAGTGTTTGACAATATATTTTCCGTTATGTCCTTGAGTGACCCATCTGAGACTAAGTTTTTTGTGTATTCGGTAGCAATGATAGATATTGTTCATTCCCCCTTATACCCAAGTATGCCTCCCTATTTTACAATGTGCTTATGTCCGGTGGACTAATGTAAATTCTTATGTCCTATCATACAGCGTATAACAAATGATTAGGGTGTAGCATCGAACAGATGCACAGTGATTAACAAATAGAAGGTTTCTATGCAAATCGACTCATATCTGTTTCGCCAGTTAGTTGCTTTAATTAGTAGTGGTTTGCTAGACGGAGCACTAGCAGCAATAGCATTATTAAAGGATTGAGAACCCAAAAGAAAATGCAGACTTTAAATACAGTCAATTGATGCATTTTTGTTTTGGTGAATTGCAACAAATTGAGGGTGTAAGTAACGAAACATGTACCCAGCAACTTTCCACTTGCTGTATTCAATACTTTTATTACAACTATTCCACTTCATTGTTAGAAGATTCTGCGAATTAATCTAGTTTGCATAACACTTTGTACACACTTTTTTATATCAACGTGAGTATACAAAGGGTCAAGAAGAAAGGATCCCGGATTGTACAAATGAGTGTGTTACGTATATCTGATTCAATTTATATATATATATATATATATATATATATATATATATATATATATATATATATATATATATATATATATATATATATATATATATATATATATATATTAATTTAATTCTTTATTTTACATTTATTGCATTCTATCATAATCTATTATACTATAATCGTGTTTTATCAATATGGCATTTTTTTTTCTCCAGAAAATTGTTTTGACCTGACTGTTCTGTCATAACCACCTAGAAATAAAACTTTGCATCTTAATGCTAACCTAGTTCCTGATAATGATTTAGAACTTTTTATTATTCATTCGTAATGCGGGATTGATAAGAGTGAAATCGAGGCTGTATTGATATGCGTGACATTAGACTTGTAAATAGTTTGGTGAAGTAAACAACCTTTTAAATTTTATTCTTAGAGCACAACTATATGTTTTTGGCAGGGTCATGTTAGGAGTAGGCTATGTAAACATGATTACGTAACCCTCGATTACGTAACCTAGTTTGTACATCAAATTACTGTATAACCTTTGTTTTAGAGAAATAATTTCAGTCGGGGTTTAAACACTTCATATCAAATAGTTCTCTTCTGTTGTAGCCAGTTTTTGTGCTATATGTTTAATTTTCTTGAGATTATTTTGATTTTGAAAGATTAATTTGTTTATATGGGAAGTTTTTACTGTTCAAACAGATGTCTTGGACAAAGACATTTCTTTAAAAAAAATTAATTCGGATTTCCAACACATGAGTGTTATTTCTTGTGTTATACAAGGAACTGTAGACCACAGCACTGTACATGATGCAGCATACGTCATCACCTTCCATCTTGGATTTTAATTGGGGCTCAAACTTGAATTCATTAGAACATTTCGTTTCAAGGACGTTTAAAATTAAATTCATTGATTATACTTGCATTTTTTGGATTTGATTCTTAAAACCATACGTCCGATGTTTTATTTCTTCATTTTTACGTTTTTTCACCAATGAAATGAATTATTTTGTTAAATTGTACAGTCTTGTTGTTTTCATTCTATCTTTGTTACCGTTAATTAGAGCCTAAACACGTAACAAGTGAGAAGCAAATGGGGAGGAGGGGGGTTGTTGACCAATATTACGCGGGTTTTTTTTTGTATCATTATGTATTACAGAACCAACCTTATATCTTGAGGATCCATCTATCTTGAGGCGTTGCCCATCTTTGTACCAGGTATAGCTGATCGCAAGGGGAAAGAAACACTTTAAGAGAACTTTATGTCCAGCTTCTTCGCTTGTATCCACCGGCCGAGCATACATACCTGAAAAAGAGTTATTCATAATAAGTTGATCAGATTGTTCAAACAAAATCTATTTGGCCAGGAATGTAATTATATTTTATGCTCTTCTGCAATATTGCAAGTAGTTCGGCATTTGTTTGCTTGTGTTTCCTATTGATTGCTACCAAGGTGTAACATTCTATGGACCACTTGCTTCAAACCCTTAGTTAGTTTATATTTCTTCGTCTAATTCTTACCTAGATGACGTTTAAATTAAAGAAATTCTAGCTTTCCACGATGGGTGCGACGGGTACATATTCTGAATTGACTTGTTAATATCTTTTTCGATCCCTTGCATTCACAAAAACCATAGATAATAATTATCTTTAAAGAGAATCAGTTGTTATTTTTATTTACCTAGATTACATGCCTGTCTGAGAAGAAGTTTAAAGTAGTGTTCTATGTGCTTCGCCCCGGAAATGGCCACACAGGTGTATTCCCCCTCGTCATCTTCCGCGAAGTTATCTATATCGAGAAGACCCTTCCCTAATTCTGGTGCCCCGGTCATAAGGGTATTGTCATGGTACCTGACGAAATCCATTGTAAAATACATTAAACATGGTGTGACAAACGCTTGAATCAAGATTAGTTAAAGTATGAAAGCAAACATGTAAAATGCGCAAAACTCGGGACTTTTCTGACAGAATTTTGATGAATTGCTTCATTTATAAATCGATTAATAACAGCTGAAAATGTTTAAATGATGACGAAAATCTAGAATTAATGGATAAGTAAAGAAGGAATTAGTTAATTTACTTTTGCAAACTTAGTAATTGTAAAATGAATCGAGTTCTTGCCATTGAAAACAAGTCAGCTTTACAGTATCATATACGGTTTACGGGGACGTTTTCACCTGAATGACTATATATTCTTATAATGGATGTGGTCAGTAAACGAACAGTAGCAAATTAACGAATATTGTACATGAACGTTCCTAAAATTAAACACAAACTTGTCAATGAATAGGCATTTATTAAAATTGTAAAAGTACGGTATGTACAGTATGACTATTGAAATAATCATATAATAATTCTGAATTCTTAAACGCAGCGACAAAAAGAGATATGTATTCATGTTCATTGTGATTAAAGCCACGTTTGTTTGTAAGCAAACGCACATTTTTTCCTGAAAACCATTAACAACACATACTTGTTTAAGTATATTGTGTAAAACTGTGTGAGACATTTTAGTGGCTTCATTAGATAGAATGATTTATGTCCATAATAGGAACCAAGGTACGCACTTGGAGGGAGAATCACGTTCGAATTCGCACATGAACTATTTTAGAATGTGGTCAACATATCGAGAGTGCGTACCCTTTACACTATGAAAATAAACCAATGGATAATGCGACTCTCCAATACGTATAACTTAAAGCTATATTTATACGGCAAACATAATGACAGGAATACGATGTTCTGAAGATTTTAGAAATGTATGATATTATACTGATAAAGCATGCATCCATACTGTACTTGATTCATTCTTACCATCGAAATTGTGCATCTATAATATTGACTTTACATGTTCCGACGTAATGTAGATTTGTACTTATAAGCTCACTTTCTGGAGTCTCTATAAAATAAAAGGGCTGAAATTCCTGAAATAAATATCATCATCATCATCATCATCATCATCATCATCATGGAAAACAACAATAATAATAATAATAATAATAATACTTACAAACCCATTTATGTTGGAGTGTACAACACATACAAAAATAGTATCATTAATTATAGAAAATAAGAGAGAACAAGTGAACAAAATAAATTATGAACAAATTAATAATAAATCAATAAGTATAAATAAATTATGAAAACGAGCATAACTAGATTTGTGATTGTAAGATTAAGCATAATTATATCTGAGTTAATGCCATTTGCATATGTATATAGATATGATTATCTAATTTATTTATCCACAACAACATTTTAAGCCACTATGTTATCAAGGTTTCCACCCAGAAAATGATGAATTGAAAATATAAAGAAAAAAAAACATTGCTATAGTGACCTAAAAAATTACCAAGGAAATCAATATCTGATTTCAAACAAGCGTGTACAACTATTCTTGTGTCGTCTAAGCTTTGCTTATGCAACTGTTTTAATAAAGTTTCAACAACCATGTTAATAATGTGTAACTTAAAAGAAGATAAGCCGAAAATGTTTCTGTAATGTAACTACCCATTAATTTTTTTAGCAGCCTGATAATCTAATTATGCTATCTAAATATACGTAACACTTGCTTTCTAATCTTCATTTGTCTGTATTAAGTGGGTTCGGCGCAATTGTGCTAATAGGGTTTCACCGAAACAAGTCATACTCATAAAAGTTCAACTTTTTTTAAAACCAATTGAAGTCTTCTGTAATTGTCGGAATATTTTACAAAAGTCATCTACATTGGAATAAAAATATGTCACCAGTATTTAATTTGTCGACATGAAGTAGTTTTGATACAGTCCAGCTAACAATATTCTCAATGTCATCTCTTTTATTTCACTCAGCACCATATTTTGAATGTTCTTATGCGTTTCAGCTATTTGCTTAAAAACATAAATGAAAGTATTTTGCGTGTTTAATCCTCAATCGTAAATATAATATTTGGCATAAATAAGCAAGAGATTACGCAAACTGTCCAATTCTTCACTTCCTGTAAACATAACTGGACAAGTGGACAATATTTGGACAACAAGGTGCAAAACGTGAAGTGAAAGAGAATCAAACCTTTGAAGTAATGTTGTAGTCGTAGGGTAGATATTCAAAACGTTTGTTCTCACTTTTCTAGAAAGTGCATTTGTCTTCATCTAATTGTTTCGTGTTTGTAGTGACAAATATTCACTTAATTAAATTAAAATTAAAAGAAAACATATTTTGTATCGTTTGCACAAAGTTTATACCGGACATAAATCGTTGACCACTCCTCGTTTGAGATAGATAGATAGATAGATAGATAGATAGATAGATAGATAGATAGATAGATAGATAGATAGATAGATAGATAGATAGATAGAAGATAGATAGATAGATAGATAGATAGATAGATAGATAGATAGATAGATAGATAGATAGATAGATAGACAGCGATTTATTTTGGCTAAAGTCCGGTGCCCCTTGGCTTGTTTCAATCAGCTAATTCAATGATAAATTGGAGTGAATGGGAAAAGTTCATGAATGAGCAAAGATAACGATGTCTATGTTTATATGCTTTAGGCATGTGTTCGTTTTTCTAAGTTGTTATATTACCTTGTCTTTTACTTGACATGTATCACCGGATGTACCAGGAAGACAATAACATTTTTCTTCGGCTCTAGAAGCAACGCACGTTCCTCCGTTTGCACATTTGTTGCTTTTGCAAGCGTTTCCTTCTATGCAACTTAAATGAACAAAATAAAATCTCAATTTGACTGATGATTAAAAACAATGGCGCTCTTTCGGTAACAAAAGTCTTTTCTGAGAAATCTTATAGGGAGTATTCTGAGAAAAAAATCAGTGTATACATAATTGAATACTGTGATTTTAAAACTATACAACAGTCACAGCGAAATATGCTATCATTGGATCCTACAGAAAGAAGAGTACGTACATGTCATAAAGTCTATGAATGAAGCGCATGAAAAAAAAGTCACTACTTTTCAATACGAATATTGTTATTAACAGGAATTCTTGGATGCAAAGGGACAGCAGACCCATTTATGTTATTTGAAGCTATTGTGCAGTTGCAATACTTTGTATCAAGGAAGATTTCGCTGACAGGTTCTCTCCAAGACCAGGATAATGTCGATTGAAATGTATATTTTGTCAGGACATTGTGAGAAGATGCAATGGGATAGACGGCATACTTTTGACTGTTATTTGCAACTGAACTGGAACAATTGTTTGAACTTTACCAGACAGCATGGTATTCATTTATTTTGAACGCCAAGCGAGGCAACGGCATAGTTGATTATGTTTGTTCAGTTAATACCGGAAACAAACTTGGCGAAAAGGAAATCCAGTCTGAGAAAATTGTGATTCGGAATCAGAAAATGTGAGGATCTTTTTCCAACTTCTACAATATAACGATACAAATCTGGCTCTTGGAGTAAAATGGATAATTGTGAAATGAGAAGTAAAACTATTAGGAGAAAAGGCATTGTAATATTATAGGCTTTTGGACATGTTTTGATTGTCAGTGATTAATTTATCTTAAGGCTATACGCTTGCAATTTTGATAATTTCCAACACATTTGAGTGTAAACCTTTATGGGCCAAGCCTTAGTACACAAATGGCTGATACATGCCATCCACCAGGCTTCATATTTTGCATGTTTCTTTTGGACGCCCATTTAGATTCCCAAACAATTGGGTATGGGATGACACACCTTAGTTTGTAATATTTTCATCTCCGCCTGTGTGTGCACTACTAAAATTATATCTAAAACTTCCAAGTAGTCATCATTCTACATTCCCCATTAATTGCCCATCATAAATGACGATATCTACAACACGCAACATGTCGACAAGCACAAATGCCACAATTTCGATGTTAAAAGGTTTCGACACTCTTACACCGTTATTTGGTTCATAAATATCTATAATTGTATATACAAATAAACTGGAGTTATTTTAATTGAGAGCTTTTACTAACAACGGCGAAAAGATGCTTCTTACTGTTATACACCCCGTATGTAAGCGCTTGCTCTAAAACCTGGCATGAAGTTGAAAAGCATACAAAGGTATGAGGGAGAATTAATATTAACTTTAAAATTTTAGTATGAACGAAGTCATCTGTTGTACCTGTATAAAATATTATTGTATAGGTTAGAGAAGTTTGCTAGAGTCAACGTATCATTTTAAACAGCTGAGCTATAAGTAAAAGTCAAAATATTTAAAACACCTAATCAATGAATCGTCCAGTTACTTGCTAAATATTCCATCCACCTCCACTGATAAATAATTTTTAAAATATAATTAGTCTCACAATTTGTTAAACACTATAAATAATGTGGCCAATTTGTGCAGACATTTTCATAAATGTTTTATTTTGTTATTATTATTTGGTGTGTTCAGGTTATTATCAACAGGAAATCATTCTAACGGATACTTCCGATTTCAGTACTTTGCAGACGTAATTAGTTTCCGGTTACATGTAGGAGTGTTGATAGCTGTAGTAATTGCGTGATTCGGTTTGGTTTTATATTGCGCTTCTGCTATACGGCAATGTGTGAGTGTTTGGAGGTTGTGGTTCGATCTGTACACAGACTGATACCAATACCTTATGATATCATCCTCTTTCACACACACGGTTTGATCTGGACAGGGACAATCTAAAACAGAATTACAAATAATATCAATAATTGGTTACAATGAATGTTCCTTTCCATGGCAATATATATATATATATATATATATATATATATATATATATATATATATATATATATATATATATATATATATATATTAGATAGGCTTAATAAAAAAATATGTTGTGGATACGCAATTTGTTGTAACTGTTGTATGAGCTTTTGTACGGAGGCTATATCGTGCTATTTCAAATGTTTATATGTCCCAATGGACTTCTAAACCATCAACCCACATTCGAACAATATTGTAAACTGCCTTCTACAAATACAAAAATATATATTCACAAAAGCCGCGCTTATAAATACAATATGTTTTACGGCTATAACTGCAACCATTGCACACAAGTCATATGAATCAATTTAAAGTGAAAGTTAAATGGCAGAAATCAAGTAATTTTTATGAGTAGAACGATATTATTATTTAGATTCGTTGTGAAGAAAGGACCAATTATATTAGGTTTTATGACATATTTAATTTCTAGATATGAAAAGAAGAAGCGTGATCATAATCAGGGACAATTGCAATCATCACATTCAACGTTCAAAAAAATGAGAATATACATGAGACGACCCCACGGAAACATCAACGGTTAGCTTCAACAAATAAGTAAGGCCACAAGTGTTCGTACCTTTCCTTGGTGCAATTGAAATTTTGATGTCATAGCCAGTGAGACCCAAGCTTTCATCGGAATTAAACTCCAGCTTAAGGATGTTTCCAGTCGATTGTATAATTTTTCCTTTCATACTCTCACCGCAAAATGTTCCCAAATTGGGTGATTCTGTCAAATCAAAATATAGAAAATTGTTTAGGAAAAGTGGACTTATAAAATTATCAAACTGTGGCTTTAATTATGTCAGAGAACAAATATAAATCTCACCGCCTAAAACAAAAGCATAACAAAATATATTTCATTCTGATTTCTCAAGCTCAAAGACCTAAAATCAGAATATTCTCGTCACATGTCATACTATTGATGACGGTGACATATTTACATGCAGTTACGTCTAATACATTCCAACTCACAGTTTGCCTTTTACCTATTTAATAAACATTCATGCAAGCAGGAATTCCTCAATGAATTTAAATAAAATAGTCCGTTTTAAGACATGTCTTTGGCCTAATCTATTGTTTGTGTACATAAAGGATTCAAAACGACGTTAAAATCGCTGACCTCGCTTACCAGCAATCAAGCATTTACTTCTAATGAAAGGTGGCTCCACGAGGGACATTACAAAATCCTAGCGCCACAAAAATGTATATATTTGGTGACCCAAGGAAGGATGACTTATAGGACACAAACTTAAAAGAAATAATACGCTAACGAGTTGTTAAAGTACTATCCCTTTTGGTTATAAGTAAATTTAAATAGAAACCATTCGATGAATTCCGTCTTCATACCTTTCCTCACACCAAAGTATATACTCATTGAGTCATAGGTGCAATTGTCCGAACCCTCTAGATCAAAATTGAAGAACTCTGCCTGGATTATCGCATTAGGATCAAGTGTGTTCCGGAATACATTTACACAGTGTTTCTTAACAGGATATAGCCCAAACGTATCACGCGGTGACTCGATTTGTATTTCTGGAGAATCTTCATAATAATTACTGCAATCTGGAACAAGAGGAATAAAGCATAATTCATTATACAAGAAGTAAACATATTTTCATTGAATATATTTACCAGCTAAAGGTATAATCCTAAAGACTTCAACCTATGTCCGTAAATGTATTTTGACCAGCTTTATGGGTTTACCTAGAAGAAACTAGGGGTGTTTGTAAATTAAAGGAAAATTTGATGTCCATAACGTGCTCCAATTTATTATATATATATATATATATATATATATATATATATATATATATATATATATATATATATATATATATATATAGAGAGAGAGAGAGAGAGAGAGAGAGAGAGAGAGGGGGGGGGGGAAAGATGCGTGCATTGCGGATTTCATAGGTTTCCACCGTAACTGTAGGGATGAAAGTTAATGTTTTATGAAGCTATTCAACATTAAACTCGTCAGAAATTTTCTCTTAATATGGACCCTGTGTGTTTGCATAAAGACTACATCACTTTGAATTACTGCATTATGGCCAGAGTCATAGAGTTTTCCAATCTCTGTATCTCTAGCAAATAAATAGGAAATAGTTGGAACGATAATGGCTAAGTAATATTTATTAAGCTGCTCAACCGTATACCCAAGTTGCTCTCCCGTTCAGGAATAATAGTTTGCGCACTTTTCTGAACAACATGTCTGTCCCCTGTTTTGAAAGTGCGTGATTATTCAATGCTCATTCTTTTATTATCTGCAAGATCTGGTGCATTTCTTTTACTATTGAACAATTGATGATATGACTTTTCAATCGCTATTGCAACTTCTGAATTCATAAAAAGATATCGAAAGGGGTATTTAGGATTCACAAAAAGTCATAAATTCACCGATATCCGCTCCAGCAAGCTTTAAAAGCCTGTCTTTGCCATCGATTTAGTTGTTTACTGGCCAGCATAAGTTCCACTTCACTCCATCCATGGGCATCCGACTTCATCCAAAAGTCGTTTCAACCACTATCTCGCAATATATTTGTAATTTTATTTAAGGGAGCATCATATATCAAGGAAACTACCTAAATCAACGAAGTGGGTCTGGAATTCATTCCCTAAACCTCAGTTCACTTTCTGAGCCGTTGCATAATATTCCCAATACATAGCTTGCACAGAACAAATCTGAAATACGTGCCCTTGTGCTTGTTGATGGTAATGAAACATGATTCTGTGGTCATAACAGATGCTTTGGCATTTATAAATTGTGAATAACAAATAAATGTAGTATTATTTGTACTCAAAGAAACAAAAACTACCGATGAAAAATTTAAATATATTCTTATTAGACATAGTTTGGAAATTTCTAATCAATGATGTTTAACTTTGACATTCATATCTTTTACTTGTAATTGCGTCTCCCTAGTATTTCGTCTGCCGATTCTAGAATTTGTTTTCTTATTTCTATTTGCCACTTCTTCTGGTGGTAAATATTCGAGTTTCACAAGTAAACAGGAAGACTTTTCAAATTTTCATGTCCATGTGTAACTCCACAATGAGCCTTTCAAAAGTTTTGACCTTGTTCATAAAATCAATAGCACGTTTGATCACAAATGGGGTCTTGTTGATATATACAACGTAGACGAAGCGATATAACTCATTTCTAGCGACCCGGTATTATGTTTTGTCCTCGAAGGCATTTGCCCATCATTGTGCCTTTCAGCACTTGTTTTAGGATTTATTCTTTCTCTTTCATCTATGGTTTGTGCAGACTGGTTTCCTTCTATTAGTCTCGTAGATTAATATTTTACCTGTGAGAGATTGCATTCGCTGGAATATCACCATATAATGTCTATGGAAGATAATTAAGTAAACCTCAGATGGCAGCACAGTGGATTACACAATTTGTATACAACCTTCATGCACATCATCTTTCATGAAGACAAATTACTAATATTTCTTCCCCTCAACTTTACTTTTCTTTAGCATCTATAAACAGAGATATAACACATTTCTGGAGGTTGCATTATATATTCCTTAATTACCTAGTTTTCATTGATCAATTTTTCATTTCACAAATTCTGTTCATCTTTTTGTTTGCTCATTTCAAGTGAAGCACATTTACATTAGCACTTTTCTTTAGCCTCTAGAAACTAAGATATAACGCATTTCTGGAGGTTGCATTATATCTTCCCTAATTACTTCTTGTATGTAAGAAGAGGGAGCTTGCAACAACAGTATCATTGATCAATTTTTTATTTCACATAAGCTATCCATCTTCTTGTTTGCCCATTTCAAATGAAGCACATTTATTTTCTACATTTACTTCTTTTGACATATCTATATTAAGCCTGACATAGCAATAAAAGATTATTATTGTTATTATCAAACTACGTGCAACATGAAAGCAGGAGAGAGAACAGCAGACAACTTGGGGTTATGACCATACCCTCAGATTGGACGTCTGCTTTAATTAATAAATAACATTTTTATGATTGCAGTTGATGATTTGATGACCAAATGTAGACCAGTATGACTCACGTTGCAACAAACCTTAACTGAACGTTTAGGATACATGTACAGCGTTACACATTACCTGTCATTTCATCCATTTAACAAAAATCATCTATCCATTTGAAAGACATATTTAAAAAAGTTAAGCCAATGAAGAAGAAAGCTTGGACCCATAGAACATATATAAATATTATGATAAGCTATACTACCGGTATATATGCTACGTGTTTAGGCCTAATAAACAGTAACGCAGACAAATCGCTCTCTCTTTCTCCTCTTTCTCAAATTGTAACTTCATTTTTTTTTCTTGCATGTGTCTTTCGTTTTCCTTTACCTTTTCTTCGGCTGTAATTGCATTAGTGTGTCTTTATTTTTTATCTTCCTGATCTAACTGCATTTATTTTGTTTTTTGTTTCTCTCTCTGTCTCTCTCTCCATTTTATCAAATTGTAAATGTTTTTTTCTTCCTTTTCTAACTGCATTTTTTTTCTTTCTCTATTTTCTGACGTTCGAACTTCCTTTACTCGAATTACATTTTGTATTTTATCTTAATTATATTACTTTCATATTAGAATCTGATCCAGACTTACTGATTGAAATCAAACCCATTTTATACAAACCTTTCTTTTCTACCAAATACTGAACCAATATATTTCTTATTTCTTGTTTCGATAAGGACTTTTTTGCTTCAGAAAGACCTATTTTCTGGCAAGTTGAATTGATAATTCATCTTTTCTGAAAAAAGTTTAATTGTTCTCCGGTAGGATTAAAAAAGAATTATTTCCAAATGTGATGACATTTTAGTAAAGGCCTGTCGATCTAACTTGGGATATGTTTTAATTCAAGACATGGGAATTCAAATTTTAAAAAAACAACACCATAGTTTTCTGAAATATTTGAGCCAAAAATCAAATCGAAGACAAGCTAACATATTATATGTTACGTGTTTAGGCTCTAATAAACAGTAACACAAAAAGTGAAAACAACAAGCTTTGCTAAATTTAACAAATAATGTATTTCACTTGAAAAATAATGTAAACATGGAAAAAAGAACTTACAGTTTTAGAAATCAAAGCCAAAAAGAATTCCAAGAATAATCCTCGAAATAAATTATAAAAGTCCTAGTAATGAAATCTTCTAATGAATTCAAGTTTGAGTTCCGATGGAAAATCAAAGATGGAAGAAGATGGCGTATGAAGTAGTCTGTACTGCGCTTATTGACAGTTCCTTGTAGAAACATAAAGATTGTGCTCCGTTGTTGGATATACGAATACACATTTTACAAATGTCTTTGTCCAATACTTCTGCATGCGCACATCAAATATTTCCAAAGAAACGAATTAATCTTTTAAAATCCAAAAAATGTGAATCAAAATTGAAATAAACTTGAAAACATGCTAGAACAAAAGAAGATCACTTGACGTCACGTTAAAAGCCCAAAACTAAGAATATTTCTCTAAAACTCCGTAATCTAAGATGCAGTTTTGAAAATACCTAAAGGTCACGTGATAATGTTTGCATCACATAGGCCTAACATGACCATGACGAAAACTAACCATTTTATTATAATAATTAAAAAAAATGTTATTTACTTCATAAAAGACGTCCACAAGCCTAAGGACACGTATTAATACAGCTTTTATATTGATGGTATAATTTAAACACACATATATAAAGATTTCACAATATTAAAAAAACAATTTTCCGTGGCACTACTAATTTTGAATCAAGGTCAGGATCTAGGTCAACAATAGGTGTTTACTACGAAACCGTCATATCAAACAAAGTTATGAACATTGTTAAATCCTTAGTAAAGAAAATTACATTATTTTGACATATAATGAAATTAAAAATAATTATATTTTTTAATCTTACAAACATTATATAAAATCAAATATACGTAAGATCTATAAGTTACCACACATATATAAAGATTTCAATAAACTATGTTCTATAAGTAACCACACAGATATCAAATCTCAATACCCTATGCTATATAAGTTAGCACACAGATATAAAATCTCGATACCCTATGTTCTATAAGTAACCACACAGATATCAAATCTCAATACCCTATGCTATATAAGTTACCACACAGATATCAAATCTCAATACCCTATGCTCTATAAGTAACCACACAGATGTCAAATCTCAATACAATATTCTATTAAAGTTACCAAACATATGAAGATTTCAATAAACTATGCTCTATAAATAACCACACATATATAAAATATCAATACACTATGCTATAAAAGTTACCACACATATATGCAAAATCTGATACAATGCACACTCGTGAATAAAATACCACACATGTATCAGGTTTCTGATACACTGTACACTCTTTTCACCAAAAAATGTTTGTCGTCATAGATTGTTCAGATTGCAGCTTCGAGGTATACCTGAGAACTGCAGCTCGACACCAGGTCGTTGCCCACATGACTCTTTCCCCACAAGAAAGACATCTTATTAAACATACGATATTGTAAGTATTATATTTGTACATTGTATCACTGCTGAGGCCTTGACGAAATGAATTATGTTCTTAGAACTAAAACATTATCACCCAATCTGTATGCTTACTACTTCAGCCATATACCAATAACAAACACATCATTAAGTATACTAAGGTGAAAACAAAATTAATTTCGACTGACAAATATATGAAAAATACTCACATTGCCCGACAGCATTGGGTTACCATACAGAGGGTATGAGAAATTGGTTAGGAAGATATATAGCTGAACCACACGTACCTGCATCACCCTTGATCTCGAGAGGAGGTGGCAAGGAAGGAAGAGTCGTGGTTTGTTCAGCTTTCTCCGAAAACGAAAAGTCAATCCTGAATTTTGTATCTCCCTTAGACTGGTTCCCTTTGTAATGAAGAAGAACACTCCGATCTGACGACATCAGATTTCCATTCTCACCCTTACTGATGACCTTCAGAGGATTATCATCTGAAATGGAGGCAAGAATCTACAAAACCGATTTCATTAATATTATTCAAATAAAGAGACAAATTATGTCAGAAAGATCTCCTCATATTACATTTCCTAAATAACAAATTACAGAAGTAATTAGTTATCATGATGAGCAGTTTAATATAGACGTCATCTTTACCATTGTTTTATTCTTCTAAAATAATCCGCCATATTTACTGTCCAAGTTTTCAGAAAATTTACACTCCTATGAAAAGTACATATATGATGTGTTATACCAAATTTCAATCTGTCTCTTCTATGCTGGATGATATCCTAAAAGAAGAATTAATAAACAGATCATCATTTTCATCATAAAAATGTATTAAATACCAAGCACGAAATTGACACATATGCACAGAAACCATGCGTCGAAGACATATGTAATACGAAGCACGAAAGTGGTGGCGTGCATGCATACAAACATTCAATAACCGATTTAAAGGGAGTTTGCAACACATTCAGTGAGTAAGTACATGCTCTTTTATAATCAGATAAATTAGCCGCCGAACCTGCATTGAGATTTTGTTTCTTTGATAAAGTTTAACAACTATAATGACAATTTAACTGAAACAAATATGTACATATTACGTAAAAAGGGCATTTGATGTACTTAATAGTAACATGAAATAGTTTTGTTTCCATGTGCCAATTTGGGGGAGAGGTTGTAGTAATTATAACACAAAAGAGCGTGGATATCTTGACAAATTACTTTCATGCTGTATAACTTATATTTTTAGACACGACGATCATGAAATTGATATAAGTAATTTTCACACACACACACACACACACACACACACTCATCAGGGCATTCGGAAAAATTGTACGAGTGAGAATTGACTCATAAACTCGACTTTGCTAATCCGGATAGGAAAGGGAGCAAAGAGACCCGTATTAGGAGGCCAAGCCCCTGGTGGTGCATCCTAAAACGCCTAAATAGTCAAACTGTACCCAATTATCCCAGAGGCGTAGCGATGATATTTTGCGACTGGGGACGAACCATAAAATTGGCGCCCCAGCGATCTTGTTACCGATTTATTACCCTTGTTTACTTATTATAATGTAACGTTGCAAGTCTCATTTTGGTGCCCCTGTACGTTGGCGCCCGAGAACATATGTACCCTCCTGTCCCCCCCCCCCTTAGCTAAGCCTCTGATTTATCCTAATGGGTATTTCATATTGCCAAATCTGTGTTGGCCACAATTTTAATGAGAATCACGCCTACTTTTATATAAAATTTTACCTATAATATAAATTTATAATTAACTGTACTAAACATAATTAATTTAAATTATAATTAGCCAAACAGGTTATAGTAACAATACAAATTTTCTCTCAATATTTGGATTAATCGAAGCAGATTCGGAACAGTAACCAAAGGATCTTGTTAGTTACCTTATTTTATCAAAAAGAGATTCCACGCCAAATACAAGCCCCAATTATATAGAGTCAATTTAATAAATAGCAGAAGATTCGGTGGCGGTCTTCTTTGTGCTTAATATCCTTCTGTTTTTGCTCCAGGAATGTGTTGAACGACATGATGATAACTTCGTGTTATAGTCAATGACTTCAAAAGCGTCTATCCATGAATTGAAAGACTGGAAACATTATTTCCAATGCACTATCACTTCTTTGTCTCTGCGTTCGCCTACTTTACGGGTTCATCGCTCGAGAATAAAAATCGATGTCGTACACGTCTTCATCTAATTGGATCAGCATAATTCACCAGCATCGGTTCTTTTCAAACGACGTCCCGTTGTTTCATTTTTTGGTTGTCATAGATCATGTCGTAGCAGCAACAGGGCTCTATCAAGACTTTGTGCCATTTCGTATACAAGCAATTAAGCATGATTTTCGCATACGAGCGTCTTTCTTCGTTTCTTTCGACGTTGCCCTAATTAATGCCTTTATTGAAATGGTACTCTTCTTTACATTTCACTTGGTCTTCGGGAGTCTGGCACCGGGAAGATTTGCAGCTATCTTTTCAATGACTTTGGACGGTGTCAGTTCTGCTGGGCTACTAAATTCAATTCAAACGGGCGTCTTCAAACAGGCGTAATAAAATACAAATGATCGTTTTCTTTGGCTTCGAATTGTTGTTTCAGTGTGATCAACAAGGAATCCCGAAAATCGGTAATGGTCCTCTCCGATTTATCCAGTGGTACGTCGGAATGCGGTAATAGGTTTCATGTGCTACTAGTTGAATTTGACTTGGAGTGCAGTTGCTTGATCTTGGCACAGACGTGGAATGTGTTGACTCAGGCTCTCACCTATGTCGTCTTCAAAATCGCTGCCATGGATTAGAGTCATGACTTTAAATCAATTGCAAGGCGATATGTATCGTTGTGACCTCTTACTTTCTTCTCTTTTCTCACTGAAATCGTGCCATCGTTTCATCTTAATTGCAAACAGGTTGACTCGATTTTACACGCAATGGATCCCTATATATAGGTCTAGTGCCTTGCTTAAGAGTATTCCTTCGACTCTCAAGCAGTCACGAATATTGAAGAGCCAGCACAGAATGAGCTTTTGATCAAAGCTTTCAGAGGATTTACATGCTAGGAGCTTTCAGGAGCTAAACTCTACTTAGAAAGTAAGCTATTGCTGAGTCTAAAAATCACTATTTACATCAAGACAGCAACCATTCTAATTCTACGTGAATAATTCTGTATTTCCCCTATTATTCTATTATTTATGAAAGGTACACCCTAGCCTAATTTGCTATCTGGCTCATATATATATATATATATATATATATATATATATATATATATATATATATATATATATATATACGTCGGCAGATCTGGGTTTGTGCAAATTGCAGTTGGAATGGTCTTTATAATCGCTTATATAGGAGTATTACCAAGGACTTATAAAATGATACTAACAGCAACCTCGCTAGGCATCAGCATTAAGAAGTTAGTGTTAGGACTGGTGGGCCTGGAGTCAGGATAATACGATTGAGTCGGTCATGATCCAACATGTCCTCGGCATGTTGCACTAGTGATAGACATCACTTTAAAGTGTCACGCCGCAGAACTCATAGCAATACGACTGGAACATTTTTAAATTTACGGATAAAGACCAAGTATCTATCTCGCTCTCTCGCTCTCTTTCTCTCTCTCTCTCTCTCTCTCTCTCTCTCTCTCTCTCTCTCTCTCTCGTTTTAAAGACAGAAGAAAGCAAATCGATTAAAATAAGGGCGATTGCATTACCCATTAATGCAACCAAATTAGGTTGCAAGTAAATTCTATACGAATCCGATGCAAACAAGTGTGACGGCGACATTAATAATTACTAGGTACACAGTATGCAACTGCAAACTGCCAGTAAGTCAAATGGTATGCGATTTCGTGTGAAAGACTTTCCCCGAATTATAGTTGAAGGAAGAGAGTCTTCATATTGTGACTCTGTAACGAGGAAACCATTATTCCTTTGTTTGGATTTAAATATGAAGTAAAATGTGCCTATATGTGCATTTAAACTCTAATCACTCACGCGTGTGTTTGCCTTCAAAGATCGTTACGATGCTGTTGCTTGCAGTCTGTATCTGTTCCAAAAAAACCACATACTGTTCTGGTGCCTGCGGACGAGAGTTTAAGAGAATTAATCATAACTATGGACCAAAATATTTACTTGAAAATATAAACAGTATCTTGTTACACATAGCGATATCCACTTTAAAAATATGTGGACTTCCTTTCTTACACCAGTTAAAATAAATTCAGCATTGCACGTCGAGGTATTTAAACTTGATTTGAAACTAGACAATCAATACAGAATCTAAAATAGGCAATAATTTAATATTGAATTTATGAAAAGATTTCAATAATTTTAAGCTGTACATTATTCAACGAGTTTCATAAATTCAATATTAAATTATTACCATCTGCGGTTATGTTTTTCAGATAGTTTTCATTTCGAGGGGAAATAAGAGAAGAAGGAGCATAATAGTAGCATTTCAAATCTGATTCAGATTGAACAATGATAAAACAGCTAACAATAAGAAGTATTTCTAGCAAATAATACTAACAAAAGCAACTGCTATTCTTGTCAATAGACCATTTAACGAGCATAGTAATTTTCGAAAATGGAGCATGGCTGGAAATGTTTAGGTGTTGTTACATAGTTAATTTAGTTAGGTCTGCTGTGTTAGTGGAAGCATCATACATATACGTGAATTTGTATGTGGCTGTTTAGACCGTTTACACCGAAAATTATTCGACAACAAACATTCAATACATATATAGTATCGGATCTGGCAGAAACTAACGGCAGTATAGTTGTTGAATATTTGTTGTTGAATATTTCTCTACAGAGTGTATTACTGAATGCAGGGACTATTCTAAATGTATACATATCGCTGAAATTGACAACATAAGTGAAAATGTAAACATAACTTACAATATGGTGACAGTCGTCCTGATGTGCTTAATACTTCTAATGAATGAGTTTCAAAGGCATTCCAAATGATAATAATATAGTGATGTAATCATCAAACGGAAGATCCACAATGATATAATCCTAAAATGTCTTAAAATGAATTCACAGTATTTCTGACTCCAATTTCCATAAAAGAATCAGAGTAATTCCATACAGCTATTATTCCAACTATACTAAATATTTTGAGCAATGTAATTCCAACGAATGAGTATTAAATAAGTGAATTCTCTCCACTTATCCCCCCCCCCTCCATGATTTATGATTTTGTAAGACTTCTTAATTATATGCATTAGTTCACTTATATATAATGCTAAGATGTAGCTACTAAAACGTTTAAAGACGGTTCAATCATTCAATTGCACATCGAACATCGATTCAGTTTTGGAAAGTATGGATGATTTTATGCATTTGATACATGACTCATCTTGTAAAAGGGCAATCATTCATAATGGAAATGTTATTAACTAAAGGACCCTTGCTATTTCTAATTATACATGATAATACACATACTATAGATATACATAACATAACATAATATATAAATACAATTAATAAATAGTTGTAGGAATTGTCCACTCGCCGATATGTTGTTATTTCTAATAAAATAAACGTGATGGAGCTACGATTGATTGTATGAGTGATTATCAGTCATAAAACTGAACATTGGTTGCTCTGGAGAAGGGGTGGGTTGGATAACCATTTTTGTGGTCATTTCGTTTTCTTTATCATTTAACAAAACAAAAATATGTATAACCGTGGACGCATTTTCCTACGACTGTATATAAATTCGTTTGCATGATTCAGATTGTGGAATTTAATTGTTCCGTAGATGTGTTAAAAAGAAGAAGAAGCAAAGGCAGGCATTTGACCATTGATGGGTGACGTGTAATACTTGCACGTACCAATGAATTGCTTTGCTATCTGAAAACAACTTTGCTAACTACTTAATTCGGTAAGTATTCTTTATGATCGTTACAATGAATAATTTCATATAAATATTATCTCTAACAGAAGACAAAGGTTAAAATTACTTCATTCTGCATTTTATAAGTTTCCATTTAATCTAATATTACCTGTATTCGATAAAAACAAGACATGTCTGATTGGATATCACCCTGATATCCTATATCAACAATAAAACCATAATTCCAACTTTCACCACTGATAGAACTGTTACAAACTGACGTATTGTCTGAAATAAAATAAAAGACATGAATAAAGTCATAGTAAAAATATTTTCTCATTCAAGCAATATAATCCAGAGACAACATACACTTAATAAATTAGCGATGTTATCCATTGCTAAGCATAACCATAAGGAATGTGCATAACCCGTACGTTAGTCACATATAATTATAGGGACAATGCATAAACTATAAATATAGCTCAGATAAACAAAGGGACAGTGCATAAACTATAAATATAGCTAGATAAACAAAGGGACAGTGCATAAACTATAAATATATCTCATATAAACACAGGGACAGTGCATAACCTGCTAAGGTTAGTCTCAGATCATTGCCATAAATTAAAGCTCCAAAAATGGAATCTCTGTTTTTATGACATATAACAGTCAAATTTCTGATCATAAGGACAATAACCAAAACTTTTTTCTGAATCTTCTTTCCATATTTTCCTCTTTGTAAATGATACCTGTATACAAAGGATAAAGTATTGTCGTTCATTAGTCCTGGCGAAATGAGTTGGGAAGCTTCCCTCCTGTCATTTTCCGCAGCCGATGTTTTTATATTGTAAATGTATTCTTACTACATATTTGCTTTATATTTAAATTACTTTTACATTTATATTCCCTTTCCAAAAGACCACTTCTTATTTAAGACCACGTTTATCGGTCTATTATTACTACGAAAATGAGACACCTTAGTCACTCGAATGACCAGTTCATTTACATACAAACGGACATACGAATATATATATTTGTTTTAATCTTGCATGACATAGCTTTTCATCACCTATGCTTGTTTGAAGATAAAACAAAATTATAAAAGAAATGTGAAGCTGCTTACACGGAGCCAAGCGAGGAACTTCTTTGTACTCGAAATGAAAACCTGTACTCTCGTAAGATTCGTCTGAATGGAAGTACAGAAACAACTTATTGCTCATGGAAATGTAGGTCACTTGGTCATCTCCACAAAGAATCGTCGTCGTTTCGCTCTTGTTGTTGTCAGAACCGTCCCTTATTTCAAGATAGTCCCACCTTTAAAATTCATTTAAAGTATGTTTTATAACCGTAAATATTTCTTGCAAAAAAGGGAAATGATAAAACTAGCATAATAAATTATACATTAAGACATTCGGTCTTAACCTAAATTATATTTGTCAGTTTGTCTCCATAAAAACTATTTAGAAAACTGCATGAATATATAGAGAGAAAGAGAAATAAAATAATGAAAAAAGCCTCTCTCTCATGATGCGGCGAACGGTCCCGTAACAATGGCAATGGCCTAAACATAGATACACCATTCAACTTGAATTTTCCTCTTTTTCAAAGCTGTTTGACAAACTTTAGGTGACATATCCTTCTGTCAGGTTTCATTTTCATTTTAATAGTTTTTAAAACTTAAAATATCTTTATAAGATTATTAATGTTTTAACAGTGAATGAATTAATTCCAAAAAGAAGAAGAAAAAACATTACAAATCTATCATAAAAATATTTGCAATAGTTAACCTTGAGACTGCCGCCAACTGAAACGTCTGACACAAGAACTTTTTTGTTTGATTGTTTGATTAGGATTTTTAACGTAGCTGTAACAATTTTATTTACGTAGATTGTACTTTATCTATTTTTTATCTTTCTATTGATCTACATAAGTTTATGCATATATACAGACATACAGACAGACAGATGCATACCTACAGAAAAATGTACAAAGTAAACGGATGAACAGCAATTTGTCATCTGCATCAGTTTTGAAATAGCTTTGACAATGAGGTTTAAAAGAAAGAGAAATTTCGATCAATAAGAAGCTCGTGCAGTGTCAATTGGCACAAGTGTTTAGAGCAACGCGTCGCTCCTTATAATTAAGGGAAAGTCCTCTCATTTCAAAATATCTAGCTGCAAATAATTACGATTATAAAACACATTTTGTTGAAAACTGTTAATGTTTTCATACTTCCTGTTGTCACGGCGTTACTGCTATAGTTAATCAACATCTGTCGTTTTCACTCAGCCGGGATTGAACCCACGACTTCTCGCACCCGAGGCGGACGATTTAACCACCAGGCCACCGTATCGGTAACAAGTAAGATTTTCAAAATTATAAGAATAAACATAAAACATACTCGCAACCATTTAGACTTTCCTCCAAGCCAAAATATAATGATGACAGTATGATAGCCCTACTATCATTCACAGAAAGGCTCCAACGGCATTTATAGTTCGAACGATAGAAATGGGTTCCATTTTCCTCCACTGTGGGCAGGATAACTTTCCCAGTAGGTCCAAAGAGGGAGACCCCACAATCCCATTTAACAGCGGGTTCTTTAGTATCACCATAATCGTAGTCCAGTGGATCTGAAGAACACGCATTACACGTTTAAAAAAGTGAAAAACGTTGGTTCCTTCCTCAATAAACAGCAGCGACATTCATAGTAATATTAAACAATAATTTGATCTTTTGTAACAACAACGTGCACTAAGCCTACGTAAAACCTGATTTTGAATAATAGAAAATTAACTTTTGACAAACTATTCGTAGAGGTATTTAGGAAACTGAAAGTGTTAATGGGGACTGTTCTGTTCAAATATTTGTATAAAACATTTCCTTTTTGCCGTGATTTCAAAACTAGCATATTATGGCAAATGACCGTGTGTATACCTATGAGTACTATAAGTCAGTCCATTAGCCTGGAACTTGCCATCTACCAATAAAGTATGAAAGCCCAACACATTCTGGATGTTCTGAATGTGGACAATATTGAAGGCTAATAAGCCTATCTCTTCGGCAAAATAACAGATATATAATTTTATCTTTTTTTAAATTCAATTTTTATGTTTTAGCATTAGTAAATAATGCACAATGTTTATTAAATATATATCTTTCAGACAGTTTCTATATCAATGTGTCGAATCAACTGTTAATCCCCGGCGCGTGGTTATTTAGTTTACCGCTCTGTTTTTAAACATATTCAAATTAATCAATGGTTCATTAATAATTTCTCTGTGGCAATATATTTTATTTGTACCTATACGGCTTGTCTATGCGTACAGATTCACTCTTTGTTGATTAAATGTAATTCTCTTACTAAAACGGATTCAAAAAAACAACTAGATCCTTGTACCAACCTGCTTGTCTCTTATCTCTCGCATAGCTGTAGTGAATGTCTGGCAAGAAATACTTTCCATGGCAAAAGCTAAAAACAATGCACCAGGGTACAAGATGCCAAACGTTAGCCATTGTTGTATGCGAAGTTACTGCACTCAAACTGGTGTGTGCTAAAGTATGTTAAATCTGTCTCAGCTTAACGTCCTACAGGAAGTGTGACAAGTGTTCGTGGAAGAAAGGAAACAGCATCTAAAAAATGAGGCAAAGGAATATTTAGCTGTTCACAGTACAAATTGTGTCAGAAATTAACCATACTTGTTTAAGATCACCTAACCACGCGAGAGTACAGTTGAACGAGACTTGCGTTGCGTTGCCCTGTGTGGAAGTCAGTCGGAATAATCATTGGTCATTTCCTTCAAATTGACACATCAATGTGCATGTAGTTGTATGAATACTTATAAGGTTAATGGGTTTCGTGATTAGCCTTCAATAGTGTGCATAATATATTTTGCGAAAGAAAAGGCCGACAATGTTCCGATTTTTGTTACTAAATATGAAACGATTCATCGCTGGATCGATGTATCGATAAGTGTGATATACTGATACCCATATAGATACGAAAAGAATAAAATCAATGCAACATGATACTTGTCATATTGTTACGACTATATGGTCTAAAACGAAGCGACGAAAAGGAGAAAAAGAAAAACGTTTAGTATAATATAAGAAATAATGTATAATCCTTGAATACATAATGAACAGGTATAACAAGTACTGTATTTTAATTAAACCCCAAATAGTCCGATATGTTTCATCACACGTCCACATGTATAGAATATTCCATATTAAATAGTGGAATAGTGATGATGTATCGCAACAACAAAACGAGTACTTTGTGAACAAAACAAATAAATTCAAATTATGTTAAATTTCAGACATGAAAGTAATCATTGATAATAATAACAAAATTGACCAGAGGCCGTTCGCATCTTCACACATCAGTCCTCCTGACAACGACAACTCCGCTGTAATGCGTTGTTGTATCGGGCTTGCTTTGTTTTCAGATAAGGTCAAATAGTTTGCAAAATGACAAAAATGTAATTTACTGCGACAGAGTAAGCCAACCAATTTTTTCCACTTTATTAAGCTACGTAAAATATGGTTAAACTATGTAAGTGAGGTAAAATTTACAAACATATGGGATCGGGGTGAAAACGTGTTGTGTCCAAGAATGAATTTAATCTTCTAAGCTTCTGTTTTAAAGTAAGTTTGGTATATAATAATAAAAATATTTTTTTTTCCTACCCTAATGTCATATATATTTCGTCTTTTGGTACCCGAACTATATATTTTAACTCGTGGCTGTCGAATTCCTTTACAAAATATCGGTTGCGGTACCACATGATGAAGTATATCACTATTAACATAAGAAAAGAAAATATCCCCTATGTATGCGGACATTGAGATAGGAGGTGAACATAGTGTTGAAGGTGACGGCATAGGAATGGAAACGAGCGAGAACTTTCGCATATTTTAAGGTAAAAGATTAAGTAGTAAAGCAAATGTATTGCAGCTGCTGCAAACATAAACCCGGATTTACATTTGAAAAACAGGAAGGAATGTTAAACTGATAATCATTTACCATCTTTCTACTCTTTCAAATACGACCTATTCTGCTACTGTGACTTGTATAAATAGTCTTGCAAATAAAAGGAAACTGTAAAACGTTTGAGTGGCAAAAGAGAAATAAATAGAAGAAATAAAGCACGTGGAACAATGATCAAAGGATGAGTTCAGCGTTCATATAAACGTAAGAGAGATCTTAGATATTCGACGGTAAAATCTGTATCGTTTGACAGACATCGCAACGAAAAAATACAGAAAGTACAGAATATATATTTTTTTAAAAATTGAGAATTTAAAACATACTAAACGAAGAAAATCAGAAGCTACATAGAAACAACGCAATGCTATTATAAGATGACAATAAATAATTAAATGAAAACCAAAGAATTAAATATGTAATATCTAATGATTTAGTTGATGTATAAACGTGTATGACGATCATAACCAAAGCCTGCTATAGAAGGAAATATATTCGCATAAAATCCAAACGTGAAACAGCATGGCCATCGTCACCTGCAACATTAGAACTCTGGCGCACACTGAAAGATACCAAGAGTTAACACATGCGATGGAACACTACACATGGCAAATACTGGGACTCTGTGAAGTAAGATGGAAAGCCCTTGGAGAACACCAAAATTCTAATGGGCATATATTACATTATAGTGGAGAGTTGAACATGTCCATAAATGGAGTAGGTATCCTTGTAAACAAAGACATCATGGGATCTGTGCTTGAATGTCGCACCATAACTAGCAGAATCATCTCCTTTCGTCTGAAAGCATCTCCCTTTCACATCACAATTATCCAAGTCTATGCTCCAACTACTGATCATGATGATGAAGAAATAGAGGCGTTTTACATACAATTTCAGGGTAATAAACATGGTAAGTAAAAAAGACATCCTCATCATCCAAGGACACTGGAATGCCAAAGTTGGCAAAGATGCTATAAAGACTGGGATGATTATTGTGGAACTTCTATGAATGAGCTTACCAATGAAAGAGGGAGACGGCTGCTCGAGTTCGCAAGCTACAATAGCTTCGTACTAGCAAATACCCTGGGCTAACATAAAGCTTCACAATGCTGGATATGGCACGCACCAAATGGAACCCATCATAACCAGATCGACTACATACTTTTTCAAAACCGTTACCGGATAGAGCAAAATCAACAACGTTCCCAGGTGCTGATATTGGGAGTGATCACGAACTCGTTATTATGAACTTCCGAGTGAGGTTAAAGAAAATTAAAACGCCAAAGAAAACCAGGCTCTAACTCAACCTTGAACAACTGAAGGACCCTAACATCTGCAAGTCATTCCAAGCAACGATTGCAGGAAAATTTGCTCCACTCCTTGTGATGGATGTTGATGTTAAAGTGATGACAGACACTTTCAACACAGTCATGACAACAGCTGCCAAGGACATCATTGGCCTCCATAGCCCCAAGAAAACTTCCTGGGTTACAAAACAGATTCTAAATCTGTGTGATGCCCGAAGAGACCTAAAAAAGTACCAGACACACAACAGGGGAATGGAGTACCGATAAATAGACAAGACTATCAAGGGAGAAAATTGAAGAAAGCAAAAGAAGATTGGATTGGACAAAGGTGCACAGAAAAGAGAGCAGTCTGTTAAATAAAAACAGCAAATTGGCATTTCAAATTGTGAAATACCTCACAAGACAAAAACAATCATGAATCAGTACCATTCAAGACGAAAATAGAAAATGCAACAGAAGCAAGTAACAGTTGCAGAGAGATGGGCTGAGTACTATAAAGAACTCTACAACCATCCGTCCACAGGAGACCCAGAGGTGCTTCCAAACTCCACAAATGATGATGATTTCCCCATTCTCAAAGAAGAGGTGGGGTCAGCAATAAAAGTACTGAAGAACGGAAAGGCAGCTGGAGTAGACAACATCCCAGCTGAACTTATCAAGAATGGTGGGGAATCAGTAATAGAGCTACTAACGCAAATCTGCAATAAGATCTGGCCGATAGACTAATGACCAACACAGTGGACCCAGTCACTGACTATAACCATCCCCCAAAAAGGCAATCTCCAGCTATGCCAAAATTACAGAAATATCAGTTTCATCAGCCATGCTAGTAAAGTGATGCTGAAGATCATCTTGAAGAGATTGAACCCACAAGCATAAGAAATAATCGCTGAATAACAGACAGTGTTTTGGAGTGGAAGAAGCACAAAAGAACAAATATTCAATCTTAGGGTTCTGTGTGAAACGTACTCACAACGTCAACAAGACATCTATCATGTATTCATAGGTTTCAAAAAGGCTTTTGACAGTGTGGCATGAGGTATTGTAGGCCACAATGAAGAAGTACAACATGGGTCAAAAGTTGACCAACACCATCAAACAGCTGTACGCCAAGGCTACCAGTGAAATACAAGGTGATGTGGGGGACTGATTCAAAACAACAGTTGGAGTAGAGAAGACAGAGTTGATGACAAGTAGTGGCAAACAAATCGTAACCAAGACTGAAGTCTGAGTGCAGGAACTGAAAAAAGTGAGCCAATTCAAATGTCTTGGTTTCATAAGCACATATGAGGGATCAAGAGCAGAAATTTTGTAACGAGCTGCACAAACAGCGGCAGCTATGTCAAAGCTAAGACCCATCTAGAGAGAAAAGAATATCTGTCTGAAAACTAAAATCAGACTATTGAAAGCACTAGTCATCTCAATATTTCTATATTCATGTGAGGCCTGGACCCTGACAGCAGAATTACACCGAAGAATCCAGGCACTTGAAATCAGATACTACATAACTATCCTTGGCATCTCTTACATGGACCTCATCACAAATGAAGAAGTGCGTAACACCATCAAGCACAAAGTAGGCCATTATGAAAACCTCCTCACCACTTTCAAAAAGAGACAGCTAAAATGGTATGGCAATGTCACTACAGCCAACAGTCTATCCACAAGAGTACTGCAAGGCAGAGTCCAAGGGTGCGGGTTACAGAAGGAGAGGTAGACAGAGACAAAAGTGGACTGACAACATCATAGAATGGACCCAGAAAGGTTTTGCGGAGACACAGGCAGTGGCACATAAAAAGAACTGGTCACATGTTCAGCAGCACAGTGCCTCAACGACTACACTAGATCAAGAGTAGGATGATGATGATGATGATGATGATGATACAGGGATATCAATTTCTTATTTCCATATATATAAACGTAGAGACCTAATAATGTTTTGTATCTTATATGTTTTCAGCATGTTTTTATGTTTTCCAATTTCATGATTTTTGTTATTTGTTTTTCTGTAGTAGTCAGTCATATCATTATAGATGTTGTAAAGCGCTTAAAGCTTCTAAAAATTAGGCGCTATAATAAGTCCTCTTTATTATTATTATTATTATTATTATTATTATTATTATATATAACAAACTAAATGAATGATTGACCTTCATTATATGGTCATACAAATATCATAAAAATGTTATTAAAGATGCTAGGAGCGACGAAGAGGCAAATATTGTGAGAATAGTATACAACTTGTGACTAGTATTTATTTCGAGAAATACAAAATACCCATGTGGTTTTTATAGCAAAAACAAGAACTACGGAGCAAACAGATCTGCCCTTAGAACATTCTGGACAGAGATAATTTACTGCAAACACCAAGGCATGTATATTCCTTACATGGGATTTCAGAAGGCGTCATTCTTGCTTAGGTTTTGAGAGAGATAAACAGACAAACAGACATACATTCCTTGATTCTGAACTATGCCTAACATATTAGTTGCTGAATATCCTTTCTTGTTCTGAAGACGTTGCCAACATAAGGAGTCACCAACTGAAAACAGGTAAAGTCAAATTAGCTGTTGCACGATATACTGGCAAATTAATGTCGATAATCTCCGTTCTTACTCTAACTTCAGCCACTGATCAGTAATGTGCATTATGCAACGGCCAATCTGAGCCCAGCCTGTTCACAGGTTGATGCGACTTATATAGATTTTGTTCTTAAATATGTTTCAATTGAATTTGCATATCTCCCTTACTGCACTCATCTGAAGAGGTCAGCAGACTAAGACGTAATTGATAAGCTACTCATAAGAAGCGGACGTACTTAAAGAAACAAGGGAAATCTACATGAAAACTGTTCAAGCTAGATTTTACTGCCTGCGAAAGTAGAGCAGAGCTTTTTAACTAGTGAAGCTCTTTCTAAATGTGGGGCTGGTCATTATCAAATGCATTCAAATGAGAACCATATAAACGTTTGTACATGCAGATAGAATATAAAGAGAACGTATCATTTCATGAATGTTATTCGTTTCAATATCGTTTCCACTTAGTGTTGCTAACTACACTAATCCAACGCAATGCAATCAATCCCGCAACCTTATTATTCTCAGCACTATTCGAGCACTTAACCTAATAACTTAAAAGCGAGTTTTTAACCCCACAAAAGTATAGTGTAGTGTTTGGGGATTATCAATACTCCTCTATTTTGTTCCAATAATGTTTATAGAGGCACAAGATATTCGATGACAATAAGAAATTTAAAATACTGCCTGCATGTTGAACATGGTATGGAAATAATAGCAAATGTAATGTCAAAAACATCCATCTACTGACTAACAAAATCGTCTGACTTAAACTCAGTACATACTCCTACTGACCACTACTCACACTTACTAGCAAGCACCTATGCTTACTAGCCATATCTTCATATTGTCTTTTTTGTTGACATATACCATACTACGATACTCCGCACAAATAGGAACGATGATTAAGGCGAATCCACCTTTTTAAAGTCTAACATTCAAAGAGTTAAAGTGAAAAATAACGAATATTTAGCGATCTATCTTTATTCATATGTCACTAAAGAATGTCACCATGTTTCGATTTTCAGCTTGTGCCTACCTTTTGCCGTCGGAACATCAAAGGAATAAAGTGTCTTTGACACAGATAATAATCTACAATAATCTAATTTCTATTTCAACTCTTTATACTTATCCAAGTTGAAGATATTTTATTTTTATTTCTTTTCGTTTCCGCCACCGATGTAGTGATACAAAAATAAGCACATAATGTTTGGATATAATATTACGTTGTTTCCACTTCATGTTTACTTTCACGAGCCTTTGTTCCGTTATGACTTGTAAACTCTTATCTGGTACATTTACACCGCTACACAGCCTTTTCCAGTGCTGTCAACTGGCCAGCTTCTTCAAGAATAGATGTCAGGAGGAAATGAATTCATCTTCTAAACAGTACAATTTTAGCCACTTATTTATAAGAGTAGTGCTTGAATGCGCCGCAGATCGTAAAGGTCATTAGTTGTCTTGGTAATGAAAATCAAATCAGTAATATTGGAATATCTTGCTCTAATTATATCAATGTGTGATGTTCCTCTCATACTCCCAGTGAAATAAATGGTAGTGGGTATGCAAGTTGTTTCTTCTTCTGGAACGCTTGTACCTCAGAATCACATGAAGCGGGGTCAAATCAAAGAAATCGTCAAATAAGAAAGAATGGGGTCGGGTATTACAATGTCGAGCATTTGGTGTTGTACACGTTTAGACATAAAACATTCAATGCTGCAGGAACCTGCCGTCTACGGATAACATGTATAGTCTCTCATTCATATAGACCGAGTTTTCTCTTCTACTTATATTCTAGTTTACGAAGCCAAATATCACTAAATAACATAATCTGCAGTTTACTTTAAGAGTATGTGTACGATCATTTATTCAAAATGAATTAAACATTAACTGTTCTTTTAAACTTGAATACAAAAAGCGTTTAATCCACGTATATTCAGTCCTGAGTATTGAACGCTCTGCACCTAAAATGTCATCATAAATGTTCGAGGTGAAAATTGTTTGATCGCTATATACTTTTACCATGGTAGTCAGGGATGAAAATGAGCAAAGAACAGAGTTCGAAAGAGTTATCAAAATAAATAAAATGGTAAACCGATTATTTTCCAACGTATTGATATCATGTTGAGAGACAGTTAGTCAGATTTGTATTGGACCTTTAGGGTGACGTTGTCGAAAAATGTCTACGAAATTTATCATTGATTTCGCAGTATGCAGGAGTGACTTAAATGATATGCTTATGGTGCAAGCTTTTCCGGAATGCGGAGATTCTGGGGGCAAGATAATTTTGAAGTTTGTTTAAAATAGATCATAATTAAAGCAGATTATTTTAAAGAAAATTTTATTTTGAAAGCAAACCTGTATTTTTCTATCAATATTTTACAGAATTTCTTCAGCGATTTAGAAGTTAGATTTTAGGGACAGATTGTCCTCATTTCGCATTTTACTAGTACAGTCCTAAACCCGCTGATGCTGTAAACGTTTCATGCAACCGAAGCAACTCAGACGTTCTATAAAATGTATTCATATAAATAAAGTATATTTTCATTAGCATCTAACTCTGCGAAAGACCCCAGAATCGTTTTTTTCAGATAATTGAAGGTGTTGTTCGGCTAACACCAACATCTATAGATAAACACCCACCTCTACTGACATTATTACTATTAATTTCAGTCCTGGTTCATGACGTTTACCTCGTAAACGCTCCCTTGAGGTGTTGTCTAATCGGAGGCTACATTGAGAAGTATTTTTGCAAATGTCATGTAAGTCCACGTGTTTATCCACCTTGCCATTCATCCGCCAGTCTGTACTGAAATAGTTTTCACATACTTAAATGTACCCATATTTGTTTTGCTATGTTACAATATAATATAGTAAACACTTACTGCTCTAATTCATCTTCTTCTTCTAGAATATCGTAAACACCAGTAAACTCGGAATGTTTTTCGCATCCAATTCACTCTAATATAATAAGGAATCACATTGTGCTAGAAGATGGAACAACGTGTAAGGAATGCATCTCTGTCGCCAGTTTGCAAGAGGTATCAATTAATTTTGTTCCCGCATGCGCAATCCTGACTATTTTATTTAATAACCAGTTCAATCACGTGATTCTTCATAATGCATATTGCTCTTGCGTGGAATGTATATACTAACATACATATGTAGACTTCACCTAATTTAACTGAATGTTTGCCACATAGTTAACGAAATTGGGGATGAGGTTAAGATTAAGAAAAAGAGCATATAATAGCAGGTGTTACCTGCTTAGGCTCGAATAAACAGTAACATAGAAAGAGTGAAAATAACAAGCTTGTAAAAACTTAATAAACAATTTATTGAGCACAAATATTTTCCAGAAAAGAAAAAATAAACTTACGGCTTTAAGAATCAATTCCAAAATTAATCCAATAATAATTCAAAATATAATCCACTATTGAAATTGCAAAAGTCCTGGTAATAAAATGTCCTAATCATTTCAAGATGGAAGACGATGTCACGTGATGAAGTCAGTTCTGGTTTTATGAAATTCAATGAGCACAATTATTTTCCAGATAAATATCAAAATAAATTCTCTTGATCCAAACGAATTGAAATAATTTCCAATACAAGATAATTTAAAATAACTCAAAACAATACAATTTAATATTCTAACAGCCCAACTTCTGCTAAATAGTTCGCTCCAAAACATAATTTATATACCTGTTTTACGTGAACAAGGAAGGGGTCACATGATCTAGAATCATTTTAAACAAATGTACGTTCGAAAAATAACGTACACACCGTATGACCCTACTAAACATAGAAAGATGTTTATAACGAAGCTCCATAATGTCCTTGGAATCAACCAATCATTTAAAAAGCTTGTTTACAACTCTAAAGCCAAGTCAGAAATGAGATCAACACCTGGTGTTTATTTGTAAAGTACAAGTCATCCCACTTTTTGAAAAGAATATCTCCCAATGAATGAATCTTAAACTTAAAAAGTCAAATTTGAATCTGACAAAAAAAAAACAATTAAAATAAAAATAAATGACTTAAATCAAATGTACGTAACACCTTCCCCCATAAAATAAAAAGAAAGGTTTATATGACAGAAATCGGGGCCTCGACCGAGATTAGGATCAATTGGAACTGGCTAGAATTTTTTTCAGAAAACTTTTGTTCTAACTTTGAGTTTCCCTAGTTTTGAAATTTTTTAAATCTTTAGTGAGATTGACAGGCTTGTATTAAAATGACATCTAAAGTAGAAATAATTTCTTTCTAATCCTACTCAGGAGCAATTAGATCTTTTCAAAAAAGATGAGTTGATTCAACTTGCCAGAAAGTATGATCATTCTGAAGTCAAGGCGTCTTTAACGAAACAAAATATCAAAAAGATTTTGGTCCAATATTTGGTAGAAAAGAATGTTTTGGAAAAATGTGCTTTGATTTTGATCAGTAAGTCTGCATCAGACTCTGACAATAAAATAAAGAAATTAGAATTAAAATTCAAGATGGAATTATAGTTGAAGAAGCTACAATTTCAGGAAAGGGAGAATGAAAAACAATTACAATATGACAAAGAGGAGAAAGAAAGACAATTTGAATTACAAAAAGAGCAAATTCACATTCGGTTACAAAAAAAAAACAAATGGATAAAGAGAGAGAGAGAGAGAGAAGGAAGAAAGGGAATATGAATGTAAAATGAAACAAATAGAGCTGGCAAGTGAAAAAACACCTTCATACTTCAAATCCAAATTTAAGTTTTGATTTAGCAAGGAATATTAGATTAGTGCTCCCTTTCAGAGAAAAAAAAGTAGACAAATACTTCATTCGTTCTGGAAAAGTTGCAGAAAACTTAAAGTGGCCAAGGGAGCATTGGACTCATTGCAATGTGTACTCACTGGTAAGGCTAGTGAGATTTACACTTCACTGTCTGTTCACCAAAGTGGTGACTATGATGTGGTTAAAAAATGCATTCTAAGGGATTATGAGTTAGTCCCTGAATCTTATCGGCAAAAATTCAGAAATTACAGAAAAGCAGTTGGACAAACTCATGTCGAATTTGCTTGTGAAAAAGAGCAGATGTTTGATAGATGGTGCTTAGCCAAGAAAGTCGAACAAAACTATCAAAATCTCAAGCAAATTATATTAATTGAAGAGTTCAAAAACTGTGTCCAAAGTGACGTTAAATCTTATCTTGATGAGCATAAGATTGAAACCTTGGAGAATGCTGCTCGAGCAGCTGACGAATATTCTTTGACACATAAGCTTCCTTTTGTTAACAAGACTTTTACTCAACAGTCTTCTGGCAGAAAATTATTTCAGCCTAATATTAGCCCTTTTAAAACTCAAACTAGGACAACGTTAAAAAATCAAACTTCAGAGAAGCATGATTCTAGATCCTTGTCTCTTCCGACGTGTACCTATTGCAAGAAAAAAGGACACGTTATTTCTGATTGCTACAAACTCAAAAATAAGCATCAGAATCAAGACAGACCTGTTCCAAATGCTATTATTTCTAAGAGGTCGAGGTCACGGTCACGTATTGAAAGCAATAAATTTGTCGGGTCTGATAAATTGCAGTCTGATTTTATTATGGAGAATTATGAACCATTCATATCGAAGGCTTTATATCACTCTTAGGTGATTCAGCCAATCCCACCCCTATTAAAATTTTAAGGGACACAGGAGCTTCCAAGAGTCTTTTATTGTCAGGTACTTTGCCTTTTTCTGAGAAGTCTTCTTCTAATGAAAGTGTACTTATTCAGGGAGCAGATCGCGGCATTGTTACTGTTCCTCTCCATTGTGTAAATTTGCCATCAGACTTAGTGTCAGGACTTGTGACATTCGGAACAGTATCGGTTTTACCCGTTGGGGGCATTCATTTATTGCTAGGCAAGGACTTAGCTGGAGACAAGGTTGTGATTAATCCACTTGTAACTGAGAAGCCTGATTTGGATCAGAACATTGATCCAATTGAAAAAGAATTCCCTGATATATTTCAAGCTTGTACAGTTACCAGAGCTATGGCAAAGAAAGCTCTTGAGAATGATGTTGATGAATTCAGTATTCCTTCAGCTGCCACGTGTATAGATCAGGATTTTGATGAGGTCACTTTTACTACTTGTTTAGATCAATCTTAAGGTATTGATCATAGTGATCCTCTTTTAACAACTCATTCTCTTTATTCTAATCAGGGTGATAAACGACTTGTCGTCGAACAGGAAAAGATCCTGAGATCTCCTGTTTGTTTCAAAGGGCCAAGTGAGACTGAAGCCACTGAAGTTCCTTTCTGTTATTTCATTTAAAATGGAATTCTTATGAAAAAATGGAGACCTCCCGAGGTACCTGCTGGTGATGAGTGGTCAGTGAACTATCAAATAGTAGTTTAAAAACCTTTCAGACAGGAAATACTTAAGCTGGCCCATGAAACTCCTTTGGTTGGTCATTTAGAGATTAATAAAACTTATCACAAGATCTTGACTCACTTCTATTGGCCAAAAATCAAACGTGATGTTGCCAAATACTGTAGATCTTGTCTTACTTGTCAAAAAGAAGAAAAACCCAATCAGAAGATACCTTAGGCTCATCTATAACCTATTCCTGCCTTTGACAAACCATTTAGTAGAATTATGGTTGTAACAGAATTGTTACCGAGTGGATGGTGGATTAAATGAACAACACAAACACAAGTGTGAATGATAATGTAAATTTATGAAATAAATTATTAATGAAAGATAATAATGTATCAACACAATAACTCATGCGTTCAACCCACAATTACACTCACAACCATTCACAATACATGAACAAATTAAATATTAATACAAAATAAAACACAGATATAAAGGAATCTCTTGGACTATACACAGATCCAAAGAACCTTTACGAAAGTTTTATTAACGCAAGTATAAATTACGATAATAAACACAAACGACAAACTATACTATCGCACGTATGGATTGCGACAACTAGCACGAACATATACTTGTATTCAATCAAGTTGCTAGCTTTTATTGATATTCATGCAACTTGAGATACTAATGTGATTTGAAATAACTTATGTAAATACAACAATGTATTCAATTGTACTACAATTGCAACACACATATGTGTCTCGACCCTGTATAACCGTACGATTCACCAACAGTTGAATCGCCTCCCAGTTTCCCCGAAGACCTAGGGTTGACCAATACTTTTATCGGCCGTTTGCCCTTCACGGATCCACCACAGTTATACGTACAGACAGCATACAACATCTACTAGAACCAACGTTCCTCAATACCCTAGATGTCGCCCCGGATGTTTATAACAATAGACAGCTCCGACACTCGGACTTCTAGCTTTCCGGATATTTACACGTCACGACAGATGTAGACGAACAGACAGTTCGACAGACAGACAGTCAGATACTTCAATTCCGTTTGCACAATTAAACGGCACAATCAATCACATTCAGCTATTATACAGAGATGTTCCGCAACAAATCATAGATGTTCCACAACAAATCAGACGATATCAAAGACGTTATCAAAGATGTTCTCAGAGATGCTATCAGCCGACGTTATCAGCTACAATAAACAAAACCAGACTAATAATAGTTGTCTCAAAAAATAATCTAAACCGTTGATTACGCTATTGCATTTAAAGCCTAATAGTGACTAGTAATTCCAAATATTCCACGTTTAAATCTGCATTGCAATAAAGGCATCATTATACGAAATGATACTCTGAATAAAATTCACAATAAAACGAAATGTAAATTTAACACTCACCCCTTTGGCTGGAGATTGAAAGACGAGCTTATCTATCCTGTGATTAGATACTTTAGGTCCCGTAAAATTTATCATAAATATTCTGCCTTATATACTCTAAAATAGGAGAGCAGAAATCACGGCAAGATTACCGTGCATCCCGTGAAACTAATGTTCCGGATTTCATGTAAATAAACATTAGGCACATGCAAATCGTTACACGCCACTTACCTTGGAGAAAACAACTTATTCACCCCAGGTAATGCATGTACGACGAAACAAAGAAAATTGTGAAATTCGCTTGCAATTAAGAAAAAAAAAATTAATTTTCGCCTAATTCTGTGACAATACCTCCCTCCTAAGAATAAAAATGTACACATTTTTAAAACTAACACAGAATATAAGAAAAATAACTACTGATGATATCTTACAACATTTACACTGGTTATACTACAAACTGGATTTTATTACTGGGCAAATTCATACAAATTTCCCATCATGCCCTACTCAAGTAGTCTGCGCCTATATTTTCAACTCCCCTTATTGCTTCTACACGGAAACGATAAGGTTGTAGTGTTAGCGCCCAACGCATCAACCGAGCGTTTGCGACCTTTGCCTTGTTTAAATACAGTAGGGGTTGGTGATCAGTCTCAAGAACAAAATCTCTCCCAAATAGATATGCATGATACTTCCCAATTCCCCATACTACGGCCAAACATTCCTTTTCTATGACGGAATAATTCTTCTCCCTGGGTAGCAATTTCCTACTCGAGTAAGCTACGGGTAACTTACTGTCGTCTTGCTCCTGCAGCAAAACTGCCCCCAACCCAGTTTCAGAAGCATCTGTTCTTAGAATAAAAGGTTTGCTGACATCTGGCAATTTTAATATAGGTGCACTAACCAGTTTCTCTTTCAGAGCACAAAATGCTTTATCTTGTGGCGGTCCCCATTCAACTTTGTTTGGTTGCCCCTTCTTTGTTAAATCAGACAGTGGGCTAGCAATGGCTGCAAAGTTCGGTATAAACTTTCTATAAAAACCTACTAGACCTAGAAATGATCTTACCTGCGTTTTATTGGTTGGCTTCGGTGCGTCTCTAATTGCTTCAACATAGTCTACGACTGCCGTACAAACGACATTTAAGACCCCCTTTTCAACATTGTCGCTCTTTCTCTTGATATACAACTTGAGCATGTTTGCATGGAATGTCTTTACATTACCGTCCATGTCAATTTTATAGTCCATGTCACCTTTTACCTCTTTAACTTCATAGGAACCTTTCCACTGGACTAATAACTTATTTGAACTCGTAGGAAGAAGCAATAGCACCTGATCACCTACAAGAAATTTCCTATTTCGCACTCTGCGGTTGTAATACTTGGCATATCTACGCCCCGATTTAATCAATTCGTCACGTGCCATCTGGCATGTAATCTCAAGTTTATTTCTTAGATCTAACACGTACTGGTAAGTTGTTTTTATTTCCTCGTTCGCGACATCACCAGTCCATAGTTCGCGTAGTATCCGCATCGGGCCTCGAACTGTCCTACCGTACAACAGTTCGAAGGGTGAAAACCCTAAACTTTCCTGCGGTACTTCACGGTACGCGAACAGAACAGCGTTTAAATAACGGTCCCAGTCTTGCGAACGTTCCGCGCACATCTTTCTCAGCATGCTTTTCAGGGTACCATTACACTTCTCTACCAGTCCATTGCACATCGGATGGTATGGGGTAGTGTTTACCTGTTTGATGGATAACAGCCTACTTATTTCACCCATGAGGTCAGAGGTGAATTGGGCACCACAATCAGTGAGGATTTCCTCTGGCACCCCTACCCTACTGAAGATATCAACTAATGCTTCAGCTACCCTTTCCGTTTCAATAGTTGGTAACGCTACGGCTTCGGGGTATCTGGTTGCGTAATCAACCAGAGTAAGTATATACCGATTCTTTCTTTCGGTAACCGGGTGTATTGGTCCTACAATATCTACTGCCACTCTTTTAAACGGTGTATCTATTAATGGCATTTGTCCTATGGGCACCCTTGTGACCCTTCCCTTACAGACGGTTTTCTGACATACGTCGCACGACCTACAGAACCGTGTGACATCGCCATTAACACCGGGCCAGTAGAATTCAGCGACTACCCTGCTAGTGGTCTTAGCCTTACCTAGGTGTCCTGCCATGCTTGACTCATGCGCCACCTTAAGTACTTGAGATCTATATCTCCGGGGTACGACCACTTGCCAATACTTCTTACCCTCCCGAGCGCTAAACTCCCTATGAATTAATCCGTTCTTGCGTACGAATCTCGAGCTACCCCCACGCTTGCAATGTTTAATCGCGCCGGACGTGATTTTCTCAACAATTGATTTGATGGATTCATCATGTTCTTGCTCTTGTTTGAAATCATCACGCGAAATTCCAGAGATCGATTCAGGGACCCACTTCTGACACCATTGTAACAGAATTGTTACCGAGTGGATGGTGGATTAAATGAACAACACAAACACAAGTGTGAAAGATAATGTAAATTTATGAAATAAATTATTAATGAAAGATAATAATGTATCAACACAATAACTCATGCGTTCAACCCACAATTACACTCACAACCATTCACAATACATGAACAAATTAAATATTAATACAAAATAAAACACAGATATAAAGGAATCTCTTGGACTATACACAGATTCAAAGAACCTTTACGAAAGTTTTATTAACGCAAGTATAAATTACGATAATAAACACAAACGACAAACTATACTATCGCACGTATGGATTGCGACAACTAGCACGAACATATACTTGTATTCAATCAAGTTGCTAGCTTTTATTGATATTCATGCAACTTGAGATACTAATGTGATTTGAAATAACTTATGTAAATACAACAATGTATTCAATTGTACTACAATTGCAACACACATATGTGTCTCGACCCTGTATAACCGTACGATTCACCAACAGTTGAATCGCCTCCCAGTTTCTCCGAAGACCTAGGGTTGACCAATACTTTTATCGGCCGTTTGCCCTTCACGGATCCACCACAGTTATACGTACAGACAGAATACAACATCTACTAGAACCAACGGTTCCTCAATACCCTAGATGTCGCCCCGGATGTTTATAACAATAGACAGCTCCGACACTCGGACTTCTAGCTTTCCGGATATTTACACGTCATGACAGATGTAGACGAACAGACAGTTCGACAGACAGACAGTCAGATACTTCAATTCCGTTTGCACAATTAAACGGCACAATCAATCACATTCAGCTATTATACAGAGATGTTCCGCAACAAATCATAGATGTTCCACAACAAATCAGACGTTATCAGCTACGTTATCAGATGTTATCAGCTACGTTATCAGATGCATTAACAGCTACGGTATCAGCCACGTTATCAACTACGTTATCAGATGCATTAACAGCTACGGTATCAGATGGATTATCAGCTACGGTTACGTATCAGATGCATTAACAGCTACGGTATCAGCTGTTATCAGCTACGTTATCAGATGTTATCAACGATGTTATCAACGATGTTATCAGCTACGTTATCAGATGTTATCAACGATGTTATCAACGATGTTATCAGCTACGTTATCAACGATGTCAACAGCTACGTTATCAGATGTTATCAACGATGTTATCAGATATACTTTTACTTTGTACAGCCACTGCTACCTTATGCACAAGTCTCTTTCTTTTAGGACAGTCTTTTTGAACATGACCCCATGCATTACACAAGAAACATTGCACACGCTGAATAACTGGATTCCTAATTAACCTATTTACCACAGCTGATTTTACAAGCTCCCTAGGCATAGGTCTCGCAGACTGGTTTCCAGACTTAAAATCTTTTAAAACCACGTTCTGGGTTCCCCCATGAGCTTCGGCAAAGAATTCGGCTTGCTTAGCCATGTCGTTTACGTTCGTGAAGACTTTCTCCTTCAGAAATTGATCTAATTCTCGCCCAACTGTATTAAGTAATTGATCTCTGAGCAAGAAATCAGTCAACCCTTCAAACGTCTTCACCGCTTTGCCGCATTCAATCCACCGCTCAAAATAGTTCGCAATTCTGACGGTGAACTGACCAAAGGTTTCTCCCTTATCGGGCTTGCTATACCTGAACTTTTTACGGAAACCCTGTTCAGTAAGCTCGTACCTTTTGAAAAGTGCTTCCTTTAGGACGTCGTACTTAAACACATCGTCCCTAGGAAGTCGCGAGTATACATCCAGTGCTTTACCCTTTAATAGAGCACTCAGATGTAATGCCCAGTCATTTTGACTCCACTTCTGGTTTTCGGCATACCGCTCAAAGCGATGAAGATAACTATCCATGTTATCTTTTTCATCGTCAAAGGGAGGTAATTTGGGGCCCCTTAATTTGTTAAAGGTAGAATCGTGTTCTCTTCCAGATGTCGCTAATTCTACCTTACGCTCATGATCCCGTTGCTTTGCTTGTTCTTATAACCCTAACATTTCTACTTTTGCTAGTTTATCTAACTCTATTCGCCTTTGCTCCGCTTCCATTTCCCATCCTATCCTGTCCTTTTAGGCCTGCTTCTCTAATTCTATCTTTTCCCTTTCAATTGCCCATTTTCTATCTTCGGATTCCCTTTCTAATTCCCGTTTCCTTTCATCGGATTCCCGTTCTAATTCCCTTGAGCTAACCCTTTCGTCCCTTTCCCGGGCTTGTTCTTCTTGAATAAATTTTCTTAAGCTTTCGCCTTCATAACCAAATTCTTTGCCTAAGGCAACCAAGTCCTTAAGGGATGACATGACAATGACAATTGTAATATAAAAATATAAATATATATATACCACAGGCTGACCTTATCTTCCTGATGAAGGTAACCAAACCAATACTTTAAATATGTTTATACTTCACAAAAATGATTGACAGTTCACTTAATCCAGCGATCCCACTTCTGACACCATTGTAACAGAATTGTTACCGAGTGGATGGTGGATTAAATGAACAACACAAACACAAGTGTGAAAGATAATGTAAATTTATGAAATAAATTATTAATGAAAGATAATAATGTATCAACACAATAACTCATGCGTTCAACCCACAATTACACTCACAACCATTCACAATACATGAACAAATTAAATATTAATACAAAATAAAACACAGATATAAAGGAATCTCTTGGACTATACACAGATCCAAAGAACCTTTACGAAAGTTTTATTAACGCAAGTATAAATTACGATAATAAACACAAACGACAAACTATACTATCGCACGTATGGATTGCGACAACTAGCACGAACATATACTTGTATTCAATCAAGTTGCTAGCTTTTATTGATATTCATGCAACTTGAAATACTAATGTGATTTGAAATAACTTATGTAAATACAACAATGTATTCAATTGTACTACAATTGCAACACACATATGTGTCTCGACCCTGTATAACCGTACGATTCACCAACAGTTGAATCGCCTCCCAGTTTCTCCGAAGACCTAGGGTTGACCAATACTTTTATCGGCCGTTTGCCCTTCACGGATCCACCACAGTTATACGTACAGACAGCATACAACTTCTACTAGAACCAACGTTCCTCAATACCCTAGATGTCGCCCCGGATGTTTATAACAATAGACAGCTCCGACACTCGGACTTCTAGCTTTCCGGATATTTACACGTCACGACAGATGTAGACGAACAGACAGTTCGACAGACAGACAGTCAGATACTTCAATTCCGTTTGCACAATTAAACGGCACAATCAATCACATCCAGCTATTATACAGAGATGTTCCGCAACAAATCATAGATGTTCCACAACAAATCAGACGATATCAAAGACGTTATCAAAGATGTTCTCAGAGATTCTATCAGCCGACGTTATCAGCTACGTTATCAGCTACAATAAACAAAACCAGACTAATAATAGTTGTTTTAAAAAATAGTCTAAACCGTAGATTACGCTATTGCATTTAAAGCCTAATAGTGACTAGTAATTCCAAATATTCCACGTTTAAATCTGCATTGCAATAAAGGCATCATTATACGAAATGATACTCTGAATAAAATTCACAATAAAACGAAATGTAAATTTAACACTCACCCCTTTGGCTGGAGATTGAAAGACGAGCTTATCTATCCTGTGATTAGATACTTTAGGTCCCGTAAAATTTATCATAAATATTCTGCCTTATATACTCTAAAATAGGAGAGCAGAAATCACGGCAAGATTACCGTGCACCCCGTGAAACTAATGTTCCGGATTTCATGTAAATAAACATTAGGCACATGCAAATCGTTACACGCCACTTACCTTGGAGAAAACAACTTATTCACCCCAGGTAATGCATGTACGACGAAACAAAGAAAATTGTGAAATTCGCTTGCAATTAAGAAAAAAAAAATTTAATTTTCGCCTAATTCTGTGACAATGGTAGATTTTGAAGGTCCCTTACCCAAGACCAAGTCAGATAACCAATACCTGTTGACCATTATGTGTGCGTCAACAAGGTTACCAGAGGCAATTCCGTTGAGGAATATAAAATCTGAAACAATAGTAAAAGCTTTAATAAAGTTTTGTACTCAGTATGGCCTTCCCAAATCTGTTGTATCTGATCAAGGTTCAAACTTCATGTCTGGAATTTTCCTAAAAGTTATGTATGGATTGGGCATTCATCAATTCAAATCTTCTGCCTATCACCCTGACAGCCAAGGGGCATTACAAAGATTCCATCAGACTTTGAAAAATATGATCCGATCATATTGTTTTGATACGAATAAAGATTGGGATGAAGGCATTCATTTACTATTGTTTGCTGTTAGAGAATCAGTTCAAGAATCTTTAGGCTTCAGTCCCTTTGAACTGGTTTTTGGACACACTGTGCGTGGACTATTGAAGTTATTGAAAGAGAAACTTCTCTCTAATGAAGATACTGAGATCAATCTTCTTGATTGTGTTTCCGATTTTAGATACAAGTTGTCAAAGACTTGTGAGGTCGCAAGAGCAAATCTGCGCACTCCTGAATCTAAACTGAAATTAAGATATGATAAAAAAAATCGAAGGAAAGGAGTTTTCAGCCTGGTGATAGAGTCATGGCTCTCTTTCCAATGCAACAAAATCCTCTTCAGGCCAAATATTATGGTACCTACACCGTTGACAGGAAAATTAATGACTTAAATTACATCATAAATACTTCTGGGAGGCGCAAACAAAAACAAATATGCCATATAAACAAGCTAAAAGAGTATATTGAAAGAGATAGCCATGTTAAACCTGTAATCAATTTAGTTGTGCCTGTCCCACTCAGTGAAGGAATATCATCAGATTCTATTGAAATATCTAGACCAGAAACTTTCATATTTACAAGTGCCAGAAAGAAATGAACTGAAACAGTTATTATTTGAATATGAGCACTTATTTCTAGATGTTCCTACAAGGACAAACAAAACTTTTCATGACTTTGAAATTGTAAATTCCAAACCTGTTAAACAACATCAATACAGGATGAATCCACTCAAACAGGAATACTTGAAAAAGGAAATTCAATATTTGCTGGAGAATGATTCTATTGAGCCCAGTAAAAGTGATTGGAGTTCACCATGCATACTTGTTCCAAAACCAGATAAAACTTTCCGTATGTGCACTGATTATAGGAAGGTGAACAGTGTGACAAAAACAGATATTCATTCCCATTACCAAGAATTGACGATTGTATTGATAAAATCGGGAATGCCAAGTATGTCACCTAATTTGACCTTCTGAAAGGATTTTAGCAAATTCCACTAACGGAAAGAGCAAAGGAAATCTGTGACTCCAGATGGATTTTACCAATATAAAGTAATGTCATTCGGGATGAAAGGGTCAACAAGTACATTACAAGGTCTCATAAAAATGATCAGATCTGGTCTAGAAAATTGTGATGCCTATATAGATGACGTCATCATCTACAACGATATCTGGATAGAACATATAGCAACAATTCGAAAATTCATTGACAGACTCACTGATGCATGTTAGACAGTTAATGTATCTAAAAGTGAGTTCAACCGTGCTATTGTGACTTTCTTAGGACATATTGTGGGACATGGTCAAGTAAAACCGATAGATGCTCTTTCCAGTGTATAACAATATATTATATCATATACACTGTAATTTATACGAGTTTTTTTTAGCCTCAGGTGTAAATTGGTTTGTGGAAAAAAGAACGTTTTATCATATAAACCTTTTTCTATTTTATGGGGGAAGGTGTTACGTATATTTGACATAAGCAATTTATATTTATTTTTATTTTTGTTTGTTTGTTAGATTTAAATTTGGCATTTTAAGTTTTAAGATTCGTTTATTGAAGGGTGGGAACCTGTACTTTACAGAGTAAACACCAGGTGTTGACCTCATTTATGACCTGGTTTCAGAGTTGTAAACAAGCTTTTAAAAAGATTGGTTGGTTCCAAGCACAAAATAGAGTTTTGTATAAACATCTTTCTATTTTAGTTGGGTCATTCGCTGTTTACGTTATTTCTTGAACGTAAAATTGTTCTGAGAGACTCTTGAAGATCGTGACCCCTTTCTTGTTTACGTAAAAACAGCTATATAAACTATGTTTTGGAGCGAGTTATTCAGTAGAAGTTGGGCTTTTAGAATATTAAGTTGTGTCTTTTTGAGTTATAATAAATTACTTTGTACTGGAAATTATGTCAATTCGTGTGGATCAAGAGGAATTATTTTGTTATTTATCTGGAAAATAATTGTGCTCATAAAAATTTTATTAACAAGAACTGACTTCATCAAGTGACATCGTCTTCCATATTTGACACTTCGCTGGAATTCAAACTTAGAATTATTTGTACATTTTATTACCAGGACTTTTGCAATTTCTCTAGTGGATAATATTTTGAATTATTTTGGATTAAGTTTGGAGTTAATTCTTAAAACCGTAAGTTTATGTTTCTTTTCTGAAAACGTTTTGTACTCAGTAAATTATTTATTAAGTTTTACAAGCTTGCTATTTTCACTCTTTCTATGTTACTGATTATTCGAGCCTAAGCACGGAACGTACCTTTTCTTGGACATGACTTTAATTGATCTAAACGACACACCGTAAAGCTACTTTTATATCATAACACGAAGTTCTGGTACGTATGGGTCGAATGAAATTGTTGATAAATAGTCATCGGCATCTTAGTCTTTTGTTACCAGTATAACGTATCTTCATACACGGTGATGTTGTTCGATATAGATTTTACAGATACACAGTATCAAAATCATTAGTTTTTTGAAAATGAACTTCAGTTTAAGGCATGCGTTATCAACTCGGAAGGCTACTTAAGATATATATATATATATAGTTTGTGTGTGTGTGTGTGTGTGTGTGTGTAAACAGTATTTGATTTTAATCATGGGCATCTAGGAACGGGGGGAGACAGTACAGCACGAACGCACGTGCAATTTATTTTATGATACCATCATCTCGTATGGGGCATAGACGGTACAAGAAAAGCACACATATAATAATTTGATCCTGACTTATATAATAAAAGAACACAATGTCCCTAGAAAAGATATGGACTATTGGTGGTGAAACGTAACGAGGATAGACGGCGCAAGAGAATGATATTTAAATGTGTGCCGGGTTAAGTTAACACCAACAGAAAATTAATTAAATACATACCGATATAATACTTGTTAGAGCTACGTAAAGTACGCGCATTCTTCTTGAAATGAGTGTGTGTCATTTTGACTTTTAATGTAGCATTAGCAATGTTTCAGTGATAGCTCTGTGGTGTCTGCATTGTGGCATTTTATAGTGATGTCTAGCACTGGGTGACCATGCCGCAGACATGTAGCATGATGTTCCACCCATTCACATTATCCTGACACCAGTCCGACCAACCCTTCCACTAACCTTTTAGTGCTGAGTGCCTAGTGAGACAGCTGTAAATACCATTTTTATAAGTCTTTAGTATGACTCGTGCAGGATACGAACCCGCAACCTGCCGCATCCAAAACAGACGCTCTAACATCTAAGCCACTGGAGAGATCATTCTGGAAATGAAACCGTTATAGATCCTATGTTAACATTTAATATGTTTCTACGGTATAAATTATTTTATAACATGTATATACGGGAAAGAAATGAAAAAGAAAATCATTTTGAGATATGAATTTCAGCACTCATTTACACACATGCAAAAATATAATTTATATCCTCTTTTCAACTATTTCAAACTATCAAAAGATACCACAACAAAGACAGGCAAATAGCCAAAAACTCGGTTCATCAAAAGCAAATATATTCTGTTTTGTGGTCTGATGTCTTAGCAAAAAAACTGGTTGTTCGTATTTCAGCAGGCATGATTGGATTGACCAAAATACATGAAAGTTTGTTTCATATGGGAGCACTGTATCGCCTTATTAAAGAGATTTAAAGTTAATTTACCATATGGAGTAGGGTTTGAAACATTGCATGACCTTGTTGTATGTAATATTTGCAAGAGAAATATATGTGTTGTGTACTTTCTTCAATTAAACATCAATATAGAGGTGATCCAGTTAAATACTTTTTAATATGTCTGTGTTCATTCCTTGAGACGCAATTTGTACTAAGTCAATGAGGAAAAAATGATATTTCATTCTACAAACTAACAATGCCCGGGACCATGATTGTCACGATTGTTTAATGATCATTTTATTTATGGAATCGTTTAAACGAGTCTTGAGAGATTATATGCTTTCATGTCGGATGACTGAAGGAAGAAAACGTTATAGTAAAGACTCTTACTCCAGCTTGTATTGGTTGGAAGCTATTTATGTCATAAGCTATGTCACTAACAACTGGCGCAATCGGATACAATATAATTAAGGAAGAATTGAGCTAGTTGCCATTTTGCATAGAAATGTAAGTTAGTGTTGCTGTAGTCAGGATCCACGATTATCCAGCCTTATGTTTCTCGATATAAAACTTCAAAGGTTACTTAAAAAATTGCATTAGGTACGATTCTGGCTGTCTTATTTTTAACATTTTTGATTTCCCCTTTCTCAAGCAATGTATAGTCTTAAAATGACAAATTTTTAAAATATGCTACTGTCAAAACAATATATTGTTGTGTAATCGCATGTTTTCGTTGTCTTATTTTGGATCTGTAAAATCCCTAAAATTTTAAATTGTCTCATAAAATTGGCTAGCTCTGACTAGGTCATTTATAGTCATCGGAATGGCGTATACTAAAGTAAAACAAATATAGGAATAATGCTGATACTTATATATTGTGTTGGTTCTCGTTTCATTTATACTACACCAAGTAAAGTTGGAAACAAATCTATTAAGTAGATAAAATTTACGAAGCAAACGGAATTCTGAAACTATTCCTTGGACAAGGAGGAAGTAATTCTGCTATGTCCTCTTTAGTAAAGTGAACTACAGGTGTGTAAACCTGTGTCCCTTTAGTGTATGCCATTTACTACATGTTTGTCATCCCCTACCATCACCACCACCAATGTATGTGTAAAACACATCATATCAATAAAACAAAATGTAGTTTTTCAAAACATCTAGACCCTGATATATGTTTTCCTTTAAAATTAAACAAAATCCTCTATAAAGGATGCGTACCCACACTTTCCTTGCGGATGACCTCCTAATGTATGTGAATTGACCAGGTCCTCTTAATGTAGTTAATGTGTGTGTGTGTGTGTGTGTGTGTGTGTGTGTGTGTGTGTTTCAAACACTCACATCATTCATTTCATTTATATCAGTAATACACCAGTTGGCTATGAAAGTTTTATTTTTCAAACGTCAATGCAATTGTCCTTCTATGGTAATAATTGGATTCAGAAAATATCTTTAGGGGGCTAGATTGCAATAGTTGCTTATAATCTTTGGTTTCCTGACAATTTTTTCGGATGGGGTCCGGGCCTAAAACTGGCTAAATGATATTACTGTGCTGAAATGGTTAATATTGTAATAGGAAAAATGAGTATGTCGTTCAAGCACAAAATATCCTGAAACCCACAATCAAAGAGTCAATGAGGTTACTTATCATGCTGATGTGACCATATCCTCGGAAATATTAAGGAAAAGAAATATATAACTAGGTAGAACTAATCAGTCATATTCTCACGACTATGAAGGTTTGCAGATATACAAAGTGAGAAAGAAATTGAGCGCGAGTTCGTATTAAAATAGTTATGGGCTACTATTAATGACCACAGAAACACATGCTCTGAAGTTATTTTTCTCACCATTGATACAGGCTTTTTTTTTAATTTAGAGATTATTAACTGCACAATTCTTTTACAGAAATAAGCTTTCTTTTATTTCTTTGTACATCTAATAGGATTTCTCAAAAGCAAAGTGCCGTTACTGGCGTATAAACGTTGGTTCAAAAGTCTAGTTTTGACGCAATTGGCTCCATTAGCATACGGTAAAATATTTCTATTCAAAGAAAAATAATAGGATGTGAACTTTGGGTTAATCATATATTCGATTGTTATACCCCCAATATTTCGAGCCCTATTTCCTCTAAAGTTTTTAAACTGGTATTTACACGACCACATGGAGGGAAAACGTATCATACTAAAATGGTACTATTGTGACATTATTTCCATGCTTGAGTTACTTTTATCATTTGAGATGTGTGGTAGTTGCACGCATAATATATAGTCTTATATGTCTTGTAATCTTAACGACATTAGTATCTGGATACAGCTAATGAGTAGTCTTACTCATAAAATGTAGGTTGTAAATATCATGAATCCCAGTCATCCTATACTGACAGGAAATGTTACCGAATATAGTTCGAGCAACGAAACTTAACAATGCAAAAACAGGCCTACTTTAGGAACGAATATTGAATCGGTACTCACATGCTGACTGTCAGCTGACTTTTTGATATGACATTTGTTCCAATTCTCACAGACGCGGCTGAGATGTTACAATGATACAACTTTGTGTGATGGTGCATCTCACAACGCAGTAATATTTGCTTCTTACACATGCATGCTTAGTCTTTAGCTTACACCTACAATCAATGGGTTACTGGTTCTAATAATACTTAGATTAGTCTAGTCCAGGTGTTGTGGCGTATCGGTGAAAAGCAATGATACCCATTGAATCAGCACCAATCCGCCACAATAATTGGCATCATGTCGGTCATTCCAAATGAGCTCTGGTTGATCTCAAACCTTAAATTAAATAATAAATAAAATATAAATGTAATATGCGTCAATTTTAAGTCAGGCAGACAATTTGTACAGTACATTTACCATTTCCATGAGACGATAGTGTGTTAGATTTAGTCAGACATTCTAGTGCAGCTTGGTTGCACAAACTTTATCACAGTGTTGCTCCTATGTGTGTGCAACAGCTTAAATACTAGATTACATGACTACATGATGCCGTTTTAGAAATCCGCGCACTCTTTCCTTGGCAAAAGATGTTGATTTTTAGGAATTAATCTGACAATACATTTAGGGATAATCATAAAAACACAAAATAAATTGTAAATCAAGCCTTTTAATGCGGTATATCACAATAACAGCTGAGCGTAAAGAAAGGATTGCTAAATACACCGTAATGCCGGAAGCCGGAAGAAAGGATATAAGTACCACTCCACCTGGTCTTCATAAAAATTGACATTTTAAAGACCAATTTTCATAAAAGATGCCTCAAATCAATATAATTGTAATTTTTAGTGACTGCGCATTTCGAAAATCTCCCTATGCCCGATGTCGCTCACCTGTCATACACGTAACAGATGACCATTTCACAAAAAATAGAGTTGTGTTGTATTGAAGGAATACATGTTTATGCAAACTATCTACCAAACATTATAGTATGTCAGTTTTACCTATCGTACTATAGTCTGACACAGTTATTTTATCTTTGGATTTGTACAACTTATTTACCACGTGTTATAGAGAACTGTTAACAAACTCATTCAATCAGATTCATGTCAGCGCATAAATACGTGCCGATCTGAGAAGATTATAACATAAGCATGATTGCCAAGATGGAAATTTTCATCATAGTGAAACCCCATTTAATCCGATACAATACTACCTCATAAATATATATATATATATATATATATATATATATATATATATATATATATATATATATATATATATATATATATATATATATATATATATATATAATTCTTATAATTAAGTCTATCCAACATTTTCAAAAAAAAATCTATTTAACAAGTTTGAACCAAATTCCTACAAAAGCTACAGTTTCGGTAATCGTAGCAAATGCAAACAAAAAGGTGCAATATCAACGTATAAATAGGCATAAATCTTTGTTATAATACAATTTGATCCATCATCTTTATCATGTTAGCCTATTTGCCAAATATTTTAAAATCGTATCAGACATTACTGTCTCTCGAACGGTAAGAAGCTCAGAAATTAGAAACAAGCTACTCTCATTCATATATTAAATCTTGCTTTTAGTTATCACTATTTGATATCTTGATTATACAACCAATCTACCACATTCGATCAAAATCGGATTAAAAATAAATTTAAGCTACGACTTATTAAATCTGTGTAGACGTCTTGTCAGTTTCCTCCAAGATCTTGATAATATTGTCCTATATGTAAAGCTAGATTAAATTAGATCATAAATATGTTCTCGGGAGTAGTAACAGTATCAGCCATATATTCTCTGTCTGAGCGAATTCAAATCAGTACGGCCTCCAGACCGGAAATAACGTTTGTCACTCTTACGCAAAATCACCTCATTAATATTCGTAAATCTCGCTCATTATCATATTCACCCGAGATCTAGATGGTATGAGGCCATATTCAAAGTTTTATCAAACTCAGATTCAAAAAAATGACATCTAAAGTGGTAACAAGCGATTCTTGATGGACAATAACGGCACACCACGTACTACCGAAGAATAGTCAGACCATAAGCTCATACAAGAGTCGCACAGACAGGCATGATATAAATATTGATACTGAGCTTTTTATTGTCGCTTATCTCGCTTTCATACTTTGTAAGTGTAAGTGCATATTAATTATAACAGGCGTGAGGAAAGTCATTTTTGAACCAGCCTAATATGTAATTGGAAGTGGAAAGGCAGGTATCGATACACATATGTCATTGTTTCAAGTAAAGTTAAACCCAAGGTAATATTTTCAAGCCAATCAGTGGAATTAATAAAAAAAAACTTTCTTCGATGATAAAATGTCAGATTATATCATACTATTGACTGTGAAATATGGCAGTTTGTGATGCCTACATGACTAATGTTAAGAAAAAGATATGAAAAATACAAAATCAAGAATTACGAAGTTTCTTACTCTGAATTTCAATAAAGTTACATGTCAGCAAGAAAGTTTGTATTTGACGCAATCCAGTTATAATATTTTCCAGCATGGGTGTAAACACTGTAGAAGTTTTCGACGTCACAGCCTTCACCAACACCCCAAGAAGCGATTCCCCCTAAGACCCAGCGGTTAGGCCTTGGAATTCTCATCACCCATCCGCCACCACTGTCTCCCTTGCAAATATCGCCTGATTTAGCCACCTTGGAGCCACCACAGATCATATTCTCTGTGAACTTACCGCGGCCAGTTCCATTGCCACATTCGGCGCGGCTAACGATCGGAATTTCAACAACCTGCAGCATTGTCGCCTTTACTTTGTTTTGGGTATCGATGTAACCGCAGCCAAAAACCAAAGTCTTGCTCAAAATATTTTTCTCTGCTGGGTCGAAAAACTGTCGATTCATTTCGCCCTCTGGCTGCAGGCAAACAGGCTTGATATCGCCTGTTGTCTTATAGTCAACACTTTCGTCCATCTTTATAACGGCTATATCATTGTCAAAGGTATCAGGAATGTTATAACGTTCATGAATTTTGTAATTCCTTACGGATCTCTGTTCTGCACCTTCCCCACAAACCTTCGATCCAAGGTATAAAGCCACGTTGGTTCTGTCAAATTTGTATCCATATCTACGCTCGAATTCTAATATGCAATGAGCAGCCGTAACAAGCCAGGATTTTGAAATTAGACTTCCTCCACAGAATACCTCGCCGGTGCGTTTGTTCTGCAATATGACAGTGAAAGTAAATGAAAGCAAGACTATATAGCTCTGTACTGCATGATGCTTCCAACTGCTACATAATATCTAAAGTTTGGAATGGAAGCCTTATTCTGACGCGAAAAATATTTACGGATCATTAACTATATTACTAATGGGTTCTGCATGATTACTACAACGCAACTCTGAGAGCATGGCCTTTAATATGGTATGCAAAAGATAAATATAAGGACAGAACAATACAAATAGTAAGTATAAGCACTCTTCAAGGTCAAGCATGGTGTTAATCATGGAAATAATATTTTCTAATATATTTTTCTTGAGGAAGACATTGCGCTCTTTACTTTACACGCTTATCCAAGATGAACACTTAACTGGTATGGCGTTGATCCCTCTGTACTACTTTACAAATTACGTTGACTTTTGCAAAGATTTTTTATGAGTTATAGATGACAAAAAGGTGCAAATGAAACGAATAGCATACTTTCGTCTTGCCGTGTTCCAGGCCCTATCTTTATTTTCTTGACGTTCTTTCTTAGCTTCCTCTATTTAATACTTTTTGCACTAAGACTTCACTAAAATCGGTTAATATCCACCTAAACTATTAAATACTCTTTACCATTGTATGTGCATTGCACAATTTTAATGGATAAGGAATCTTTATCTTCACTTTACAATCCTTTATGGTTTGGCTGTATACAATTCTCTTTTAGCATTGGAGTAGGAGTTCGATAGAGGTCCCTAACGTATCAGTGATTTGCATTAGAACTATTGACGGCCGTTTTGTTTTTGATACATCAGAGTTAATGGTTTCTTTGTCAAAATGGGATATTGATTGCCAACCTTACTCGATAGGGCTTTGTTTAGAAGACATAACGTCAGGCAAATGAAGAACATATAAGATCGGTTGAGTCTAGTTGTGATTGAAATTTAAGTAGCTTAAGGTATAATAGACTGATTCGCTCACTACAGATGCAGATGTCGCAAATGGAGCTGGTTAATATATACATTTTATGTCTGTTTTCAATATTTAGGTCATATATCAGTATTGAATCAAGATGTGTAAAGAAAAATAAGAAACAAGGCAGACAAATAATATTTAAATATATGCTCCTCTTGAAAATAATTAAATGTGATTTTATGTACCACAAAGCTTTGCCACCTGAAATTTTGTGTTCTCATCGCTAAAGTGATCAGATACGTTTTACATGGATCAAATATTTTCAGCAACATTATAGAGTACATAGTCTAAAGGCAAAGAATGGCGCATCATTCCTGAATGCAAATCATTCATGATAGCCATACTTATAAAGTCAATTAACACAGAGATAAATCTTTACAAATTATCAGGAAAAATTAGTTTTAAAATAACTTAAAATATTTTACCTAATCAGCACGTACACACCTCTGATAACTGAGTCAAGGTAACATGAAAAAATCGTCCATCCAATCCGTCTGAGAGAGAGAGAGAGAGAGAGAGAGAGAGAGAGAGAGAGAGAGAGAGAGAGAGAGAGAGAGAGAGAGAGAGGGGGGGGGGGGAGGGAGGGAGAGGGAGAAAGAGACTCACTGTTAGCATTACATGCCAGGGTCCGATTCTAGATTCCGTATCCTTACCACCAGATATTCTGGCAGACGGTTTGACACTTGCCTCATCCTCATACGCTGATATACCACATGCTGAAAATTTGAATTCATGTATATTGTAAGAATTCTAGTATCATATAATCACAACTATAGAACAAAATAAACGAGAGGGCGATCATGTGCGTGTTCTTTTACTTTATCTGTTGACAGACAATCATTTTGTGAGCCAACTAAATATTGAAATAATCAAACCTAGTTAGTCAAGATCAGTGTCTTTGTCACGTGACACAATGATTAGTCACATGATTGAACATGAACACATCGAATGTCTTCCAAACAAATAAATAGTAATGACTGTTTTGAAAATCAGTTATATAGTTAAGACAAAAAGAATATAAATTTTCTAATTTAGGAGTAGTAATAGATCTTTTGGAATTTAGAATATGTTTCTAGGAGGTCATACCAGTTTTTTTGCCATAAGATCTCTCAGAGTTTCCGTTGTATTCTGCCTTGTTTTCACGTGTTTTGGTTGCAGAGTTATCCTTGACTCATTCAGACTATACCAAGATTTATGGAATACTACTCCATGTACTACCTTGATGTAGCAATATCTCTGTTTGAGTTTTCGAAATTTAAGTTACCTGGTTAATTTGATTGATTTACCTTCTCTTGTTACCTGCATACAACACGAGTGTTCACATAAACGTACGATCTAGATGGATATATTTTCAACCATATTAGTAAATCGTGTACTTAAAACTTTCGAAGATATTTGTGAAATTTGAGCTTTGCTACAGTTGTCTGTAATGCATTTCAAATCCCTCTCCATGTCATCCATTACGGTTACAGACTTCCTGTGTCTTTTTTTCTGATACATCAAAACAGTAAAGCTCCCGCATGACTGCTCGTGTATCATCTGATTTTAGCTTTATCACCGTGCTTCTTGCTTGATTACTTTTCAAAACTAATGAGAGGTATATCCTTAAGGTTTATGCATCTGCTGCTTTTTAAAATTCAAAGTAGGCTCACTGGCTGTACTGACTGATCCGGTGATTAAACATCTCATCCTTTTATGGCGTGTTCTGCGGAAAATTGAGATCTTTTAATTTTGTGTTTATTTAATTAATCATCAGATATGGTCTTAAGCTGCCTTCAAAGCCTTACCTTTGGTGAGTTTTACCAGTTATAATAATATCCGGGTCCCTTCACTATTTTCCTTTCAATTTTCCGACACATAACCTTCTTTATACATTCCGACTTTCTTTTATCTCACCCATTCTGTTGGTATTCACGTTTTACAATGTAGAGTGTAGAGATAGACACCTGCCTTCTCATTACACCTTCTGAGTTATTTTCCTTATTTGGTCTCATTTGTTCATACTTAGTGATATATATATATATATATATATATATATATATATATATATATATATATATATATATATATATATATATATATATTATAGCTTTGTATTGGTATTTTGGTCAATTTTGAAGCCTCTACCGCCCTCCCCCTAATAGAAAAATAAAAGCTGACTCAGTCTCTCATTTTGGAGCAGTTTCCGAAGCTCCTGGAGTGTGGGAATTCGATAGGTGGCAACCTGATTATTCTTGGAGATTTCAACTTTCACTCTGACTATCCTGGAAACCCATACACATCAAAACTCATAGATTGCATTCATATTTGCAACCTTAAACAGTCAGTTAACCAACCAACCCATTAAAATATTCACATTTTAGACTGGATTCTTCAAAGACCTGATGACAATATTCAGAGGTACACCCTTGTATCCCACGAACTTGCATTAGATTACCTCTGCATGATATGCCATCTGGACATATCAGTCCCTAACCCTCCACCTTTATTTGCTACTAAGAGAAACCTCCGTATGATATATAGAGCAAAAATAATGCATGACATCCAAGCAAACCTAACAACTTGTAAACCTTCTACAGCAGAACAACTACATAACTGCCTAAATTCGTTGCTTGACAAACATGCCCCAGCCACCAGTGCAGAGTATCAATTCAAGAGTGTTCTCGTGGTATAGTACTGTTAAGGACCAGCTTAGCAGTGCTAAAAGAGACTGCCGTAAAGCGGAGAGGCTTGGACTCTCCACCAGACTCACTATTCATAAACAAATATATGAACAACGTCTCAAATATAGTTTATTTTGCCACATTTTCCCACTACAGTACTAAGATCACGGAGAGGTTCAACTGCAAAGAGCTCTTCGTAATTACTAACAAACTAATATCATGGAACAAATGTACACCACTTGTAACTACCTTCGCTTCAGTAGACCTTGCGGACCTGTTTGCAAATTTATTCTGTGACAAGGTACAAATCATTAGAGATAAACTTGACAACACAATTTCAATTGAGTCGTCGTCACCATACAGTTGCGATACGGAATTTCAACGACAACGTGTCTCTGTTGATTTAGTACAGAGAAATCGTGATGAAGAGTGCACCAAAGTCATGTGAACTTGATCCAAATCCAAAATCACAGCTGCTTGAGTGCTTAGATCCAATATTGCTTCCACTAACTGGTGTAATTAATACCTCTCTCTCTCTCTCTCTCTCTCTCTCTCTCTCTCTCTCTCTCTCTCTCTCTCTCTCTCTGATCTGGGAAATTTTCATCACTTTCAAAACTGCCATTGTAAAGCCTCTGCTGAGCAAACCAACACTCGATCATAACAGTTTAAAGAAATACCGCCCAGTTTCTAATCTCCCGTTCATAAAAAACTCTATGAAAAAGTTGATCTAACCCAACGTGTATCTGTTCTGAATTTAAACAGTCTTTTAAGCAATGTACAGTCTGCATATCGCCCTTGCCACAGTACTGAAACTACTCTTCTGAAAGAAGTTAATGACATTCTCTCTGCTTTGGAGTCCTCACCCTCCTTGACGTGTCTGCAGTATTTGACATAAAATACCATGATATATTATTTCACGGTCTCCAGAATGTATTTGGCATTCACAATACGGCCTTACTGTGATTTAAGTCATACGTAGTCAACAGGACACAACTTATAGTTGCAAATGTAATACACTTCAGCCCACTTTATCTATCGTGTGGTGTTCCACAGGGGGTCTGTTCTTGGACATGTTCTCTTCATTATGTACACTCAGCCGCTCTGATAGATCATCAAGCAGCACCTCACCAACTGGACGCTGATGACACCCAAATATACAAGTCTAGCCATCCAACTGAAGTTGATGCGAAAATACAAGGAGTACAGAGGTGCATTTCTGATGTGAAATCATGAATGATATGTAACAAACTACAGATGAATGATGATAAAACTGAGGCCATTCTGGTCACAAAACAAAGACTTTCTCATTCACATACTTTACCTCAAACAATAAATATCAGCAACACCAACATTAAATTGACACAGTCAGTACGAAACCTAGGTGTTACTCTGAACAGTACTCTCGAATTGCATCAACATGTCGTGAACATATGCAAGTCAGCATATCTTAAACTGACACACATCAGCTCCATTCACAAATATCTTTCAGTTGATGCCATTAAAACACTTGTGTCTTCATTATATTACGTGCTTAGGCTCGAATAAACAGTAACATAGAAAGAGTGAAAATAACAAGCTTGTAAAACTTAATAAACAATTTATTGAGTACTAATATATTTTAGAAAAGAAAAATAAACTTACAGTTTTAAGAATCAATTCCAAAATTAATCCAAATTAATCCAAAATATTATCCACTAGAGAAATTGCAAAACGTCCTGGTAATAAAATGTCCAAATAGTTTTAAGTTCGAATTCCAGCGAAGTATCCAAGATGGAAGACGATTTCACTTGATTTAGTCAGTTCTTGTTAATGAAAATCTATGAGCACATATTCTTTTCCAGATAACTGACGAAACAAATCCTCCTGAATCCAAACAAATTGACACAATTTCCAGTACAAGGTAATTTATAATAACTCAAAAAGACACAGCTTAATATTCTAAAAGTCCAATTCTTCTACTAAATAGCTCGCTCCAAAACATCACTTATATACCTGTTTTTACGTAAACAAGAAAGGGGTCACGACCTTCTAGAAACTATCAGAAAAAATTAACGTGCAAGAAATCACGCAACCAACGTATGACCCAACTAAAATAGAAAGATGTTTATACTTTACTCCATTTTGTCCTTGGAACCAACCAATCATTTTAAAAGATTGTTTACAACTCTAAAACTAAGTCAAAAATGAAGTCAACACCTGGTGCTTATTCTGCAGTACAGGTCACACACACACACACACACACACACACACACACACACACCTTCAATGAACGAATCTTAAATCTTAAAATGCCAAATTTAAATCTAACAGACAGACAATAAAAATAAATATAAATGACTTATATTAAATATACGCAACAATTAGCACATTCAAGACTGGACTACTGTTACTCAATTCTGTCTGATTCGTCACAATGTCTACTCCAGTAACTTCAAACAGTTAAAAACACAGCTGATCGGATCATCCTTAGAGTACAACGATCAGAGCACACCTCCCCAGCTGCTCTGTACCCTACACTGCCTATCCTTTCGATCCAGAATCGAACACAACATTTGTTCTCTGTGATACGTTTCACCGACGGACTCTATTCCAACATACCTGTCTGGCCTCACTTATGTGTACACACCAGCAAGATACTTACGCTCCTCTTCTGACAGTCGTATACTCATTATTCCCATTATGTAAACAAAGTCATATGGACAACGTTCTTTTGCATACCAGAGCCATTAACGTGAATGAATTGCCCATTGAAATTAGACACAACGACACAGTGATCATTTTCATTATTGCTCTTAAAACTCACTTTTTCGACTGCAAGAACAAATTTAAAGACATAATAATGTTTCCTATCTTACATATTTTCAGTATTTTTTGTTGTCTAATTTCTTGGGTTTTTTGTGTGTTTTTTGCTCTTTGTAGCTATATCATTATAGTAGGTGTAAACCGCTTGGAGCTTCTAAAGATTAGGCGCTATACAAAGTCCTCATTATTATTATTATTATTATTATTATTATTATTATTAATATTATTATTATTATTATATACATTCATACTGTCTTAATTTTGAATGTCTTCTATATACGGTACTGTTTCGTATATCAATGCCGTTGATGCATCCGATTATTGCAACTTTTCTGCTGCAGATAGTGGCGATTTGTCATTTAGTTATGAAGTAAATAATCTCTGAAACTATTCAAGTGCGGATATTTGCAATGACTTCTCTACTACTACTACTACTACTACTACTACTACTACTACTACTGCTGCTACAATACTGGCTTCCAAAGAGAGATGGTAACTTATTTCATTGATTGCAGCTAATGGTTGGCAATTTACTAACTTTGCATGTAGGCGTCGGAATCGGTGACGTTGAGAACGGCCGAGAAAGAAGATGCACAGCCGGTTTCACCCTTGCCTTCACACGTGTATATTCCAGCGTCCGTTTTGTAAAGCTCCTTAATCTCTAAATATCCGCCTGAATGAAGCTGAAATTTACAAACTAACGTATTAATGAAGTAGTCAACAAAGTAACTATTAAACACACTCACAAAATGGATCAGTTTCTTTTATTACAAAGGACAGAATAAACAGTAAACAAGTAAAATTAACAATTAATTAGTATAAGGGCTTGTATTAATACATGCTATACATACTTGTGTTTAGAAATTACACAATTGTAAAGTTGCACGAATTACACCTGTAACAATAAATTTTTAATTGAACGTCGTATTGCAATGCAGAGGTAGGATTGCTGAGTATGACGTATTTCAATTTGGAGTTGACCATATAAGATTGGACGGAAACGTTTCCTTAATTGAATAATTAAAAGAAATAAATTCATTCTTTTAAAAGAAATACATTCATTCTTACTTCAAAACTTACAAAACCCAACATTTAATAAGAACGCATCCTTAACGCAAGGCATATGAGTATCTGAACACAAACAAAAGACGTCGACAATCCATTCACTGAAGAGAGCATAAGTTCCATCACAAATCGAGAATCCCCGTGATGCCAAACATTAGAGGTTATCACAGACCAAGACCACCCCACCCCCCTTATGGAAGAAATCATAAGTTCCGCCCCAAATCGAAAACCCACTTGTTGCAAGAGATGAGAGAATCTGTCAGAAATATAATCAAAATGATGGAAGAGATCATAAGTCCTGTCAAAAATGAGAACCCCTTTAATGCAGGAGAGTAGAGGTTGTGTAAGTTTGCTTCATTTATCAACGAAGTTATCCCATGGTCATAAAATGTTAAAGTCGTAAACATGCACGATTAGTTCTCATGGAAATGTACAAGTGTATACAAAGTATCATTAGTAGTACATTGTGTGCTTTTTTATAATAAACATTTATTCTCCAGTTACTGGTCACCAGTCCCTTAAGCTTCATATCTTTCACTGACACTTTACAGGCCAGAAAGGTATAAACAAGTGAGCTGCGGACTCGCAGAGGGAATGTATATACAGGATTTGTTAAATGAGTGCAAAGGAACGTTTGCATTGGAACGAAAGTGTTTTAATTTAATACGTAAATTGCCGTGTGAAGTCTAATTCTGGAGGTCTTATCAGAAAAAAATAGCTTATAGGTTAAACAATGCCATTGCAAGTGCCAAACGTAAATACAGAAACAATATTTCTTTAAGGTTTCTTTCTTAGCCATGATTCCAAATAATCCATTATAACCGGTCCAAATAATCATGCTTCATCGCGAAAGCATACGTTAGTAACAGAATGCAATTCTATGAATTTCGGGAAAAGATTGGAAAAGAACACAAAAATTAAAGTTCTGCAAACGTCTAGACCTTGTACCTTGATTGGTATTGTGCGTACAGATAGTAGTATTTATTCCATCAATTATTTACCGTTTTCAAGGTATTCCATTTAGAATTCACATGTTTTTCTTGCTGATATAAGCAACTACATACATCAGTTATAAAACTAACTGGTTAGTTAAGGAAGGCAAATTTTCTTAATCTTTGGAAATATTTTATATCCAACTGCTGATGATATCCATTTTATCACACGGTCACTAAAATACATTTAAAGAGCCCACAAAGAAACGTATGGTCAAAGAAATTAGTATATAAGTTGCGACTGATTTCTAGCGCATTTGTTACTGTCTTTGATTAATATATTTTACTAATATTTTGCAACTTTAAGGTATGTTTGAGAAACTACGTTTAAAGAGCAAAACAATAATTGTAAAATGTATTCGTTACCTTTTTATGATTTGTATTGTCGTCCTAGACGAAAATCTCGTCTAATTGTTAAATATATTTACTCAGTCACTGATGAAACCATCTAGTTATAGTATATATTATCTAACATCCAACAGACACATTTAAGTGCCCAAATAGTTACCGCTAAACTAGATCTGGAATCTATAATGTATCAAGTTGCTTTGTTAGTGAGGTGAATTGTTTTTATAAAGTTAAAATTCAATCAACTTTAGCTTTCCAGACTTTTTCAATAATCATTCCATCCTTCCAAAATGCGGCTTCTCCATCCAAGCAACATCATCAATGTATATCATCTAAACTTCATTATCATGCAGAAAAATTTCATAAATAATGTTGTAAGGGTATCTGGTTAACAGACGTTAGGTATTTTGCCTTATAATCTGGAGTCTCTGTGATTTTAACTAGAGATTGTGAAATTTGTTTTGCCAAAAAAAAATCCGTGTTATTAGAACTGATTTGTATGTGTACATGTTTTTAAAGCAGTAACGGAAGTTAAATGACTAAATTAATATCTAACATTTCTGTTTGTAAAAAGGCCCTTCTTTCATCGTAATACAAAAGTGTGTACCATGCACGCAGGTCTAAGAGAACCTGATTACCAAGCGAATCAAACAAACAGGTCTGGGTTGAAGGCAATATTTAACCTATATCCAAAGACCTTAAGAACGTAGTCGTTGTCAGTTGAAGGGTTATTAAATTTACCTCTAATCAACTCACGTCACACTTTCATACTCTTCAATATCATATTTGCATATGTTTTTGGTTTCATAGTTGTATCATTTACAAGTACGCTATACTTAGCCACATATCGGTATTTCGAGCAAGGTATAAAATAAGCATTAATCAAACATTTAAGTTTACACTCATCAAGGTTTCAAATAGCCAAACACGTATACGTTAGAATAGCATAAAATATTTTCATGTTAAGAACTTTATAAAGGTCCATTTTTACAAAACAAATCCATGATACCGTAAACTGTCGTGAAAACAATACATTATACCATCTGCTGCTAAAACAAATAATCACCAGAATCGAACAAATCCATTCATAGAGATATAATTACAAGACGTACAAAACCTGACTTGTTACAGAATATTAATTAAAGAAAGATACAACAAATAGAAGCAGTCTAGCTCAATAAAAACTATCTAGGATATTAACTAAAGGAAGATACAACAAATAGAAGCATTCTAGCTCAAAAAGTAATAACTATATAGGATATTTTCTTTTTATTTTACTTATCTTTTATCTGATATCACATATTGGTAAACGGAAATCAAACGAGAGGGGAGACAGTCTCAAACATAAGGAGAATTTAACATTGGGATGCATAAGGGACATTTAACAAAGGATTGATCTATGCTAGACTGTTAGAATAAATATCTAGAATACAAACACCTTTACAATACAACATACCAAATATACTATTCTGCAGCCGCGTTTTGATTACAATCCAAAACATATGCTTTATAATCAAGCACCTGCTTTTTTATTACGATACATATGCCTACAATCCAGAAGCCGCTTTTTGAATGCAATCTAACGCAATCACATATACCATCCAGAACCACTTTTCGAATACAATCCAAACACTACGATACTATTTTAAAAATACAAACAGAGAAGATTTCATGCTTTGGTGGTGAAAGGCAAAAACATGCACAACGCGTACACTAAAATACAAATATAAAACATAAACGTTTCTGGCAAATATAATCCCTACTCCTTTATAGAGATCTAGATGCCATTGAAAAGTGCTTTTCGACTCCTCTCCGTCAGCAGTGTTCACATCTCTCGCCCCCGACTTCTGGCATCCCATGCCGCACATCTTTAGCCCCAGTTGTTTTTTTTTTTATCTACCATCTTGTCTTGACGGAAACCAAAAACCTAAAGCTGTCTTCGTTGGCTTTTTTCTACCAATCATCCTTCTCCTCCGGCATGCAATTTGGATGACCAGATCTTTGTAATTGTTTAGCTGGGTCTTTGTCCATTCGAAATGGATGTACTGGAGTTGCCTCAAACTCACTCTCCTCCTTGTTGGCCGTTCTTTCATCCGTGCAGAACGCTCTGATTTTTTAAAATCTTTATCTTTCACCTTTCTGACGAACCCCTTATCAAGTCTCAGTGCACTGATTTCATTCTTCAAGTATCTCTTATGCGAGAAGATCGCTAACTTTTCCATTCAATCCAGGAGGTACTGTATTCTTTCCATGCAGATAATGACCTCCATCTGCTGGCCTAGCTTGCAACGCTGAGTTGTACCCCTTCTTTATAGGTTCAACACCTAATTTCGATGCGGGTGTCATCTTAGTGGAGCGTGGAAGTGGATGGAGTGATAGAAAATTTTTAAATTTTGGTCAGTACAGGTCTTTTTGTCTAGGCTTGAGCTGAAGAAGTCTGCTACGTTTCTCACAAGTGCTTTAGCTCCTTCGAAATTATTACCTGTAGGAGTCTCACTATTTCTCCCCCTTTCTTCTGTCGTTCATAAATAAACATTTCCTCATCTTCTGGATTTATTTTGACATCTTATTGGTGTTGCTTTTGTTGAACAAATATTTATACTGCATCCTTATTTCGTTGCAAAACAATCGCCGGTACTTCATTTGGTTTCAGACTGATTTTAGCTTTGGATTCTTTTTAACGTAGCTTTAACAATTTTCAGTCATATCGCTGCGACGTCTGCAGAGTGGCATTGTATAGTGATGTCTAGCACTGGTGTATCATGACGCAGACATGTACTATGCTGCCGCATGCAGTCATATTATTCTGACACCAGGCCGACCAGTCTTAATACTAACATCTTATTACAAACGAGGCAGATGTTAGTAACAATTTTATACGTCGTTGGTATGACTCTTCTGTGGATCGCACCTACAACATCCCGCATACGAATTGGACGCTCTAACCACTAGGCCACCTGAGCCGTCTGTTTCTTTCTGAAATTATCAACTCTTTTTAGCAATAGAAAAGTAAATGCAGGTAGTAATACCGTCTCGGGAAAATTTCTTGTGAAGATGACATGAAATTAGCAAAACATAATTTGAGGTCTTTATCTTCTGGATAAAGAATACGGTTACTGCTGCATAAATAGTCGTAGTCATGTTAATATCTCTCCAAGTATACGATGTATTTGCAGTCCAAATACATTGCCTTCGTGTGTTCTTTTTCAACCATAGGTCGAGTGTTTGAACTGTTCAGCAATAATGGACCGTATCAAACGCGTGTGCACGTATATATTGAAGCTGACATGTCTGCTTATTGAAAGACAGACCCCACGATCTATCATTATTTTGTAACAATCTTTTTCAGATGTGGACATTTCAAATCGTTTCAATCCGGTTCTTTTCTATGTAAGCAAGTGCATTTGTCTAAGGTGTTACCAGTTCACAAGACGATCCGACATGATGCAAAACTACAGACATCGACCATTAGTTTTAACATTTTGTTCCACCAAGACTACCTAATCTCTCTGAAGACATCAGGAGCCATCTTCAAGATTACAGACAGCGAAATAGAAGTGTATGTGGAGAGGAAAAGGTGTCTCAAGAGTGCATTAAACGAAGCTTAAAAAGAAGGCCAGCGAAGTGATGCCACTTATGTTAACCTACTTTGGTTAACAGACTGCAAGATTCATTTCCGGGCTAACCAGATCTCTTAAAAAAGAGATGTGCACTCATATATGCCAAAACATTTGGTTTTTATGTATTGTGTTTGCATGTTTATATATCTGTTCTGTTTGCCTTTGTCTTTTCCCATCAATGTAATCCCCAAACCACTTACCCCTTCTTTTGTGTATGTTTGTGTCTGAGGATATAGTAATATGCCTATAAACACTCTTTAGCCTTGCGTGTGATAGTATCCTTGTATGTTTGTGGCAGAGTATGCATCTAAACATTCCCGCCCTTTTAATGGGATATTACGAATGTGTGCTTGGATAAAATTCAAAATGCTGGATTGCATGGCATATGTTTGGATTGTAATCAAAACGCATGTGCTGAAAAGAATATGTGGTCTGTAGGATTTAATAATAAAGCGAGCGCTGGTTTGTCAGAGCCAAGGAAAGTATATGTAGTGTTTGACATTATATTTTCCGTTATGTCCTTGAGTGACCCATCTGAGACTAAGTTTTTTGTGTATTCGGTAGCAATGATAGATATTGTTCACTCCCCCTTATACCCAAGTATGCCTCCCTATTTTACAATGTGCTTATGTCCGGTGGACTAATGTAAATTCTTATGTCCTATCATACAGCGTATAACAAATGATTAGGGTGTAGCATCGAACAGATGCACAGTGATTAACAAATAGAAGGTTTCCATGCATATCGATTCATATCTGTTTCGCCATTTAGTTCCTTTAATTAATAGTGGTTTGCTAGACGGAGCACTAGCAGTAATAGCATTATTGAAGGATTGAGAACAAAAAAATGCAGACTTTCAATACAGTCAATTTATGCATTTTTGTTTTGGTGAATTGCAACAAATTGAGGGTACAAGTAACGAAACATGTACCCAGCAACTTTCCACTTGCTGTATTCAATACTTTTATTACAACTATCACACTTCACTATTAGAAGATTCTGCGAATTAATCTAGTTTGCATAACACTTTGTACACACTTTTTATATCAACGTGAGTATACAAAGAGTCAAGAAGAAAGGATCCCGGATTGTAAAAATGAGTGTGTTACGTATATCTGATTCAATTTATATATATTTTAATTTAATTCTTTATTTTACATTTATTGCATTCTATCATAATCTATTATACTATAATCGTGTTTAATCAATGTGGCAATTTTTTTTCTCCAGAAAATTGATTTGACCTGACTGTTCTGTCATAACCACCTAGAAATAAAACTTTGCATCTTAATGCTAACCTAGTTCCTGATAATGATTTAGAACTTTTTATTATTCATTCGTAATGCGGGATTGATAAGAGTGAAATCGAGGCTGTATTGATATGCGTGACACTAGACTTGTAAATAGTTTGGTGAAGTAAACAACCTTTTAAATTTTATTCTTAGAGCACAACTATATATTTTTGGCAGGGTCATGTTAGGAGTAGGCTATGTAAACATGATTACGTAACCCTCGATTACGTAACCTAGTTTGTACATCAAATTACTGTATAACCTTTGTTTTAGAGAAATAATCTCAGTCGGGGTTTAAACACTTCATATCAGATAGTTCTCTTCTGTTGTAGCCAGTTTTTGTGCTATATGTTTAATTTTCTTCAGATTATTTGGATTTTGAAAGATTAATTTGTTTATATGGAAAGTTTTTACTGTTCATACAGATGTCTTGGACAAAGACATTTCCTTAAAAAAATTTAATTCGGATTTCCAACACCGGAGTGTTATTTCTTGTGTTTATACAAGGAACTGTAGACCACAGCACTGTACATGATGCAGCATACGTCATCACCTTCCATCTCGGATTTTAATCGGAGCTCAAACTTGAATTCATTAGAACATTTCGTTTCAAGGACGTTAAAATTAAATTCATTGATTATACTTGCATTTTTTGGGATTTGATTCTTAAAACCATACGTCCGATGTTTTATTTCTTCATATTTACGTTTTTTCACCAATGAAATGAATTATTTTGTTAATTTGTACAAGTCTTGTTGTTTTCATTCTATCTTTGTTACCGTTTATTAGAGCCTAAACACGTAACAAGTGAGAAGCAAATGGGGAGGAGGGGAGTTGTTGACCAATATTACGCGTTTTTTGTGTATCATTATGTATTACAGAACCAACCTTATATCTTGAGGATCCATCTACCTTGAGGCGTTGCCCATCTTTGTACCAGGTGTAGCTGATCGCAAGGGGAAAGTAACACTTTAAGAGAACTTTATGTCCAACTTCTTCGCTTGTATCCACCGGCCGAGCATACATACCTGAAAAAGAGTTATTCATAATAAGTTGATCAGATTGTTCAAACAAAATCTATTTGGCCAGGAATGTAATTATATTTTATGCTCTTCTGCAATATTGCAAGTAGTTCGGCATTTGTTTGCTTGTGTTTCCTATTGATTGCTACCAAGCTGTAACATTCTATGGACCACTTGCTTCAAACCCTTAGTTAGTTTATATTTCTTTGTCTAATTCTTACCTAGATGACTTTTAAATTAAAGAAATTCTAGCTTTCCACGATGGGTGCGACGGGTACATATTCTGAATTGACTTGTTTATATCTTTTTCGATCCCTTGCATTCACAAAAACCATAGATAATAATTATTTTTAAAGAGAATAAGTTGTTATTGTTATTTACCTAGATTACATGTCTGTCTGAGAAGAAGTTTAAAGTAGTGTTCTATGTGCTTCGCCTCGAAAATGGCCACACAGGTGTATTCCCCCTCGTCATCTTCCGCGAAGTTATCTATATCGAGAAGACCCTTCCCTAATTCTGGTGCCCCGGTCATAAGGGTATTGTCATGGTACCTGACGAAATCCAATGTAAAATACATTAAACATGGTGTGACAAACGCTTGAATCAAGATTTGTTAAAGTATGAAAGCAAACATGTAAAATGCGCAAAACTCGGGACTTTTCTGACAGAATTTTGATGAATTGCTTAATTTATAAATCGATTAATAACAGCTGAAAATGTTTAAATGATGACAAAAATCTAGAATTAATGGATAAGTAAAGAAGGAATTAGTTAATTTACTTTTGCAAACTTAGTAATTGTAAAAAGAATCGAGTACTTGCCATTGAAAACAAGTCAGCTTTACAGTATCATATACGGTTTACGGGGACGTTTTCACCTGAATGACTATATATTCTTATAATGGATGTGGTCAGTAAACGAACAGTAGCAAATTAACGAATATTGTACATGAACGTTCCTAAAATTAAACAAACTTGTCAATGAGTAGGCATTTATTATTATCGTAAAGTACGGTATGTACGGTATGACTATTGAAAAAAAATCATATAATAATTTTGAATTCTTAAACGCAGCGACAAAAAGAGATATGTATTCATGTTCATCGTGACTAAAGCCACATTTGTTTGTAAGCAAACGCACATTTTTCCTGAAAACCATTAACAACACATACTTGTTTAAGTATATTGTGCAAAACTGTGTGAGACTTTTTAGTGGCTTCATTAGATAAAATGATTTATGTCCATAATAGGAACCAAGGTACGCACTTGGAGGGAGAATAACGTTTGAATTCGCACATGAATTATTATAAAATGTGGTCAACATATCCAGAGTGCGTACCCTTTACACTATGAAAACAAACCAATGGAAAATGCGATCTCCAATACGTATAACTTAAAGCTGTATTTATACGGCAAACATAATGACAGGAATACGATGTTCTGACGATTTTAGAAATGTATGATATTATACTGATAAAGCATGCATCCATACTGTACTTGATTCATTCTTACCATCGAAATTGTGCATCTATAATATTGACTTTACATGTTCCGACGTAATGTAGATTTGTACTTATGAGCTCACTTTCTGGAGTCTCTTTAAAATAAAAGGGCTGAAATTCCTGAAATAAATATCATCATCATCATCATCATCATCATCATGGAAAACAATAATAATAATAATAATAATAATAATAATAATAATAATAATAATACTTACAAACCCATTTATGTTGGAGTGCACAAAACATATAAAAATAGTATCATTAATTATAGAAAATAAGAGAACAAGTGAACAAAAATAAATTATGAACAAATTAATAATAAATCAATAAGTATAAATAAATTATGAAAACGAGCATAACTAGATTTGTGATTGTAAGATTAAGCGTAAGTATATCTGAGTAATGCCATTTTCATATGTATATAGATATGATTATCTAATTTATTTATCCACAACAACATTTTTAAGCCACTATCTTATCAAGGTTTCCACCCAGAAAACTATGAATTGAAAATATAAAGAAAAAAAACCATTGCTATAGTGACCTAAAAAATTACCAAGGAAATCAATATCTGATTTCAAACAAGCGTGCACAACTATTCTTGTGTCGTCTAAGCTTTGCTTATGCAACTGTTTTAATAAAGTTTCAACAACCATGTTAATAATGTGTAACTTAAAAGAAGATAAGCCGAAAATGTTTCTGTAATGTAACTACCCATTAATTATTTTAGCAGCCTGATAATCTAATTATGCTATCTAAATATACGTAACACTTGCTTTCTAATCTTCATTTGTCTGTATTAAGTGGGTTCGGCGCAATTGTGCTAATAGGGTTTCACCGAAACCAGTCATACTCATAAAAGTTCAACTTTGTTTAAAACAAATTGAAATCTTCTGTAATAGTCGGAATATTTTACTAAAGTCATCTACATTGGAATAAAAATATGTCACCAATATTTCATTTGTCGACATGAAGTAGTTTTGATACAGTCCAGCTAACAATATTCTCAATGACATCTCTTTTATTTTACTCAGCACCATATTTTGAATGTTCTTATGCGCTTCAGCTATTTGCTTAAAAACATAAATGAAAGTATTTTGCGTGTTTAATCCTCAATCCTAAATATAATATTTGGCCTAAATAAGCAAGAGATTACGCAAACCGTCCAATTCTTCACTTCCTGTAAACATTACTGGACAAGTGGACAATATTTGGACAACAAGGTGCAAAACGCGAAGTGAAAGAGAATCAAACCTTTGAAGTAATGTTGTAGTCGTAGGGTAGATATTCAAAACGTTTGTTCTCGCTTTTCTAGAAAGTGCATTTGTCTTCATCTAATTGTTTCGTGTTTGTAGTGACAAATATTCACTTAATTAAATTAAAATTAAAAGAAACCATATTTTGTATCGTTTGCACAAAGTTTATACCGGACATAAATCGTAGACCACTCCTCGTTTGAGATAGATAGATAGATAGATAGATAGATAGATAGATAGATAGATAGATAGATAGATAGATAGATAGATAGATAGATAAACAGCGATTTAATTTGGCTAAAGACCGGTGCCCCTTGGCTCGTTTCAATCAGCTAGTTCAATGATAAATTGGAGTGAATGGGAAAAGTTCATGAATGAGCAAAGATAACGATGTCTATGTATATATGCTTTAGGCATGTGTTCGTTTTTCTAAGTTGTTATATTACCTTGTCTTTTACTTGACATGTATCACCGGATGTACCAGGAAGACAATAACATTTTTCTTCGGCTCTAGAAGCAACGCACGTTCCTCCGTTTGCACATTTGTTGCTTTTGCAAGCGTTTCCTTCTATGCAACTTAAATGAACAAAATAAAATCTCAATTTGACTGATGATTAAAAACAATGGCGCTCTTTCGAAAACAAAAGTCTTTTCTGAGAAATCTTATAGAGAGTATTCTGAGAAAAAAGTCAGTGTATACATAATTGAATACTGTAATTTTAAAACTATACAACAGTCACAGCGAAATATGCTATCATTGGATCCTACAGAAAGAAGAGTATGTACATGTCATAAAGTCTATGAATGAAGCGCATAAAATAAAAGTCACTACTTTTCAATACGAATATTGTTATTAACAGGAATTCTTGGATGCAAAGGGACAGCAGACCCATTTATGTTAGTTCAAGCTATTGTGCAGTTGCAATACTTTGTATCAAGGAAGATTTCGCTGACAGGTTCTCTCCAAGACCAGGATAATGTCGATTGAAATGTATATTTTGTCAGGACATTGTGAGAAGATGCCATGGGATAGACGGCATACTTTTGACAGTTATTTGCAACTGAACTGGAACAATTGTTTGAACTTTACCAGACAGCATGGTATTCATTTATTTTGAACGCCAAGCGAGGCAACGGCATAGTTGATTATGTTTGTTCAGTTAATACCGGAAACAAACTTGGCGAAAAGGAAATCCAGTCTGAGAAAATTGTGATTCGGAATCAGAAAATGTGAGGATCTTTTTCCAACTTCTACAATATAACGATACAAATCTGGCTCTTAGAGTAAAATGGATAATTGTGAAATGAGAAGTAAAACCATTAGGAGAAAAGGCATTGTAATATTATATGCTTTTTCGACATGTTTTGATTGTCAGTGATTAATTTATCTTAAGGCTATATGCTGGCAATTTTGATAATTTCCAACACATTTGAGTGTAAACCTTTATGGGCCAAGCCTTAGTACGCCCATGGCTGATACATGCCATCCACCAGGCTTCAGATTTTGCATATTTCTTTTGGACGGCCATTTAGATTCCCAAACAATTGGGTATAGGATGACACACCTTAGTTTGTGATATTTTCATCTCCGCCTGTGTGTGCACTACTAAACTTATATCTAAAACTTCCAAGTAGTCATCATTCTACATTCCCCATTAATTGCCCATCATAAATGACGATATCTACAACACGCAACATGGCGACAAGCACAAATGCCACAATTTCGATGTTAAAAGGTTTCGACACTCTTACACTGTTATTTGGTTCATAAATATCTATAATTGTATATACAAATAAACTGGAGTTATTTTAATTGAGAGCTTTTACTAACAACGACGAAAAGATGCTTCTTACTGTTATACACCCCATATATAAGCGCTTGCTCTAAAACCTGGCATGAAGTTGAAAAGCATACAAAAGTATGAGGGAGAATATATTAACTTTAAAATTTTAGTATGAACGAAGTCATCTGTTGTACCTGTATAAAATATTATTGTATAGGTTAGAGAAGTTTGCTAGAGACAACGTATCATTTTAAACAGCTGAGCTATAAGTAAAAGTCAAAATATTTAAAACACCTAATCAATGGATTGTCCAGTTACTTGCTAAATATTCCATCCACCTCCACTGATAAATAATTTTAAAATATACTTAGTCTCACAATTTGTTAAACACAATAAATAATGTGGCCATTTTGTGCAGACATTTTCATAAATGTTTTATTTTGTTATTATTATTTGGTGTGTTCAGGTTATTATCAACAGGAAATCATTCTAACGGATACTTCCGATTTCAGTACTTTGCAGACGTAATTAGTTTTCGGTAACATGTAGGAGTGTTGATAGCTGTAGTAATTGCGTGATTCGGTTTGGTTTTATATTGCGCTTCTGCTATACTGCAATGTGTGAGTGTTTGGAAGTTGCGGTTCGATCTGTACACAGACTGATAACAATACCTTATGATATCATCCTCTTTCACACACACGGTTCGATCTGGACAGGGACAATCTAAAACAGAATTACAAATAATATCAATAATTGGTTACAATGAATGTTCTTTTCCATGGCAACATATATATATATATATATATATATATATATATATATATATATATATATATATATATATCTATATATATATATCTATATATATATATATATATATATATATATATATATATATATATATATATATATATGTATGTATGTATATATATATATTAGATAAGCTTAATAAAAATATGTTGTGGATACACTATTTGTTGTAACTGTTGTATGAGCTTTTGTACGGAGGCTATATCGTGCTATTTCAAATGTTTATATGTCCCAATGGACTTCTAAACCATCAACCCATATTCGAACAATATTGTAAACTGCCTTCTACAAATACAAAAATATATATTGACAAAAGCCGCGCTTATAAATACAATATGTTTTACGGCTATAACTGCAACCATTGCACACAAGTCATATGAATCAATTTAAAGTGAAAGTTAAATGGCGGAAATCAACTAATTTTTATGAGTAGAACGATATTATTATTTAGATTCGTTGTGAAGAAAGGACCAATTCTATTAGGTTTTATGACATATTTAATTTCTAGATATAAAAGAAGAAGCGTGATCATTATCAGGAACAATTGCAACCATCACATTCAACGTTCAAAAAAATGAGAATATACATGAGACGACCCCACGAAAACATCAACGGTTAGCTTCAACAAATAAGTAAGGCCACAAGTATTGGTACCTTTCCTTGGTGCAATTGAAATTTTGATGTCATAGCCAGTGAGACCCAAGCTTTCATCGGAATTAAACTCCAGCTTAAGGATGTTTCCAGTCGATTGTATAATTTTTCCTTTCATACTCTCACCGCAAAATGTTCCCAAATTGGGTGATTCTGTTTAATCAAAATATAGAAAATTGTTTAAAAAAAGTGGACTTATAAAATTATCAAACTGTGGCTTTAATTATGTCAGAGAACAAATATAAATCTCACCGCCTAAAACAAAAGCATAACATATTTACATGCAGTTACGTCTAAAACATCCCACTCACAGTTTGCCTTTTTCCTATTTAATAAACATTCATGCAAGCAGGAATTGCTGAATGAACTTAAATAAAATAGTCCGTTTTAAGACATGTCTTTGGCCTAATCTATTGTTTTGTGTACATAAAGGATTCAAAACGACGTTAAAATCGCTGACCTCGCTTACCAGCAATCAAGCATTTACTTCGAATGAAAGGTGGCTCCACGAGGGACATTACAAAATTATAGCGCCACAAAAATGTATATATTTGGTGACCCAAAGAAGGATGACTTATAGGACACAAACTTAAAAGAAATAATACGCTAACGAGTTGTCAAAGTACTCTCCCTTTTGGTTATAAGTAAATTTAAATAAAACCATTCGATGAATTCCCTCTTCATACCTTTCCTCACACCAAAGTATATGCTCATTGAGTCATAGGTGCAGTTGTCCGAAACCTCTAAATCAAAATTGAAGAACTCTGCCTGGATTATCGCATTAGGATCAAGTGTGTTCCGGAATACATTTACACAGTGTTTCTTATCAGGATATAGCCCAAACTTATCACGCGGTGACTTGATTTGTATTTCTGGAGAATCTTCATAATAATTACTGCAGTCTGGAACAAGAGGAATAAAGCATAATTCATTATACAAGAAGTAAACATATTTTCATTGAATATATTTACCAGCTAAGGGTATAATCCTAAAGACTTCAACGTATGTCCGTCCGTAAATGTATTTTGACCAGCTTTATGGGTTTACCTAAAAAAAACTAGGAGTGTTTGTAAATTAAAGGACAATTTGCTGTCCATAACGTGCTCCAATTTGTTATGATCAGTGATTATATATATATATATATATATATATATATATATATATATATATATATATATATATATATATATATATATATATATATAGAGAGAGAGAGAGAGAGAGAGAGAGAGAGAGAGAGAGATGCGTGCATTGTGGATTTCATGGGTTTCCACCATAACTGTAGGGATGAGAGTTAATGTTTTATGAAGCTATTCAACATTCAACTCGTCAGAAATTTTCTCTTAATATGGACCGTGTGTGTTTTCATTAAGACTACATCACTTTGAATTACTGAATTATGGCAAGAGTCATAGAGTGTTCCAATCTCTGTATCTCTAGCAAATAAATAGGAAATAGTTGGAACGATAATGGCTAAGTAATATTTATTAAACTGCTCAAACGTATACCCAAGTTGATCTCCCGTTCAGGAATAATAGTTTGCGCACTTTTCTGAACAACATGTCTGTCCCCTGTTTTGAAAGTGGGTGATTTTGCAATGCTCATTCTTTTATTATCTGCAAGATCTGGTGCATTTATTTTACTATTGAACGATTGACGATATGACTTTTCAATCGCTATTGCAACTTCTGAATTCATAAAAATATATCGAAAGGGGTATTTAGGATTCACAACAACTCGTAAAAGTCCATGTGTAACTCAACAATGAGCCTTTCAAAAGTTTTGACCTGGTTCATAAAATGAATAGCACTTTTGATCACAACTGGGGTCTAGTTGATATATACAGCGTAGACGAAGCGATACAACTCATTTCTAGCGATCCGATATTATGTTTTGTCCTCGAAGGCATTTGCCCATCATTGTGCCTTTCATCACTTGTTTTAGGATTTCTTCTTTCTCTTTCATCTCTGGTTTGTGCAGACTGTTTTCCTTCTATTAGTCTCATAGATTAATATTTTACCTGTGAGAGATTGCATTCGCTGGAATATCACAATATAATGCCTATGAAAGATTATTAAGTAAACCTCAGATGGCAGCACAGTGAATTACACAATTTGTATACAACCTTCATGCACATCATCTTTCATGAAGACAAATTACTAATATTTCTGCCCCTCAACTTAACTTTTCTTTAGCATCTATAAACAGAGATATAACACATTTCTGGAGGTTGCATTATATATTCCTTAATTACCCAGTTTTCATTGATCAATTCTTCATTTCACAAATTCTATCCATCTTTTTGTTTACTTATTTCAAGTGAAGCACATTTATTTTAGCACTTTTCTTTAGCCTCTACAAACTGAGATATAACGCATTTCTGGAGGTTGCTTTATATCTTCCTTAATTACTTCTTGTATGTAAGAAGAGAGAGCTTGCAACAACAGTATCATTGATCAATTTTTTATTTCACAAAATCTATCCATCTTTTTGTTTGCCCATTTCAAATGAAGCACATTTATTTTCTACATTTACGTCTTTTAACATATCTATAGATATCCTGACATAGCAATAAAAGATTATTTTTGTTATTATCAAACAACGTGTAACATGAAAGCAGGAGAGAGAAAAGCAGACGACTCGGGGTTATGACCAAACCTCAGATTGGACGTCTGCTTTAATTAATAAATAGCATTCTTATGATTGTAGTCGAAGATTTGATTACCAAAGGTAGACCAGTATAACTCACGTTGCAACAAACTTTAACTGAACCTTTAGGATACATGTACAGCGTTACACATTACCTGTCATTTCATGCATTTAACAATAATCATGTATCCATTTGAAAGTCAGATTTAAAAAAGTTACGCTAATGAAGAAGAAAGCTGGGACCCACAGAACATATATAAATATTATGATAAGCTATACTATATATCTCAAAAGCACTTACCACACATATATAAGCATTTCAGTATAATATGATCCATGCTACATGTTTAGGCCTAATAAACAGTAACACAGACAAATCGCTCTCTCTCTCTTTCTCCTCTTTCTCAAATTGTAACTGCATTTTTTTTCTTGCATGTGTCTTTCTTTTTCTTTTACCTTTTCTTCGGTTGTAATTGCATTTGTATTTCTTTATTTTTTTCTTCCACATCTAACTGCATTTGTTTGTTTTTTGTTTCTCTCTCTCTCTCTCTCTCTCTCTCTCTCTCTCTCTCTCTCTCCATTTTATCAAATTGTAAATGATTTTTTCTTCCTTTTCTAACTGCACTTGATTTTCTTTCTCTATTTTCTGACGTTCAAACTTTCTTTACTCCAATTACATTTTGTATTTTAATTTAATTATTTTACTTTATGATTAGAATCTGATCGAGATTTACTGACTGAAATCAACCCCCTTTTATACAAACCTTTCTTTTTTACCAAATACTGAACCAAAATATTTCTTATTTCTAGTTTCGTTAAGGAGTTTTTTGCTTTAGAAAGACCTATTTTCTGGCAAGTTGAATTGATAATTCATCTTTTCTGAAAAAAGTTTAATTGTTCCCCGGTAGGATTTGAAAGAATTATTTCCAATTGTGATGACATTTTAGTAAAGGCTTGTCGATCCAACTTGGGATATTTTTTAACTCAAGACATAGGAATTCAAATTTTTTTAAAAAAACAACACCATAGTTTTCTGAAATATTTGAGCCAAAAATCAAATCGAAGACGAGCTAACATATTATATGTTACGTGTTTAGGCTCTAATAAACAGTAACACAAGAAAGTGAAAACAACAAGCTTTGCATTCAGGCAGCGGACACGGAGCAGGCAGGACCGGACTACGGAGGGCTGACGGTGTACTACAGCGGAGCTACAGATAAATGAAGACCATAGGCGTGCTTATCAAGAATAATAAAGGCACTCATAGGAGCTTCAAGGAACCCGAACAAGCTCAAGCGGTGACGGGAAACCGAGCCGAGGTGACGGGAAACCGAGCCGGGGCTACTGTTAAATAAATAACAGACGGGAATTCCACTGTTCGACTCAAGCTGGTCTCCAAAACAGCCACCCGAGTAACATTTCTACGAGACGTGGTACATAGGAAAAAGACGGCTGCCACGTAGAAACAAAATGGCGGACACTACACGAGGCCAAGATGGCGTCACTACTGCGGGGTCCAAAACAGAGGGACTACATGACAGCATATCGTCTCCTGAATAACAAGCCATGGACTCCTAGGAAGCAACAAAGCAGTATGGAACACATACAGCGGTAGCTTAGACTAATAGCAGCCCATGAGAATACTCTGGTGTTGTGAACGACAAGCTACACCCCGGTGCCTGCCTGCGCAAAGGATTGGAAAGATTTCATATTTGCCGTCAATTACCTGAATAATAGGGTACTCATTTGGTAACGAGATACCCTATTTGATAAACTATTCCGTGGCCCTAAAAAGCTGATATGACATTTTTTGGTACCTCCGTTCAAATTCATAACTGAAAATACCTAACAGTGACTACACTTTTATATGTCGCAAAGACATATTAATTTCTAAAATTTTTAGGGACTTAATGTATGTACGCTGATGTACTAGTTTATTTCGGACGATAGGAGTGTAAATAATAATTCTTCGACTTAGATATTTGACGAATTGCATAGGTGGCTAACACAATATTGGATGTTAGGCTGTCCATTAGTAAAACTGGACTGAATTTGATGTAAGTACGGCTTTTTCGTTTCAGGTGTGGACTGCGTCCGTGGCTTTGCTGTCCTTCTCTTTGCGTGTGTTCTGGCCGACCTTCCGAACCTTTGCCTCCTTTTACTCGACCTGGCTCAGCAAAATTACTAGCGATATGAGAAAACTAATTTTCTCTCGCTACCAGTTCGATTGGTTTGATAGGGTGGGTGTGTGTTGGTACGATTCCTACCCACCCATAGGGGCTTTCATCTATGCTGATAGTTACTTGATAGTAATTCAGCATAACGCCTAAAATTAATAAGTGCACTAGTTTGCACTAAATGCCCGAGGGGGGAGTAGCGACCCCCCCCCCCCTCAAGGGAAAACAAATGTCCACCAATATGGTGGATATAAAAGTAGCCCATATGACCCTTAGTGGTCGGCGGCTACTATAAAACACCTAAGAACCAACCAACAAGCTTTGCTAAATTTAACAAATAATGTATTTCACTTAAAAAATAATGTAAACATGGAAAATAGAACTTACAGTTTTAGGAATCAAAGCCAACAAAATTTCCAAGAATAATCCTCGAAATAAATATACGTAAGATCTATAAGTTATCCCACAGATATCAAATCTCAATACCCTATGCTATAAGAGTAACCACACAGATATAAAATCTCAATACCCTATGCTATATAAGTAACCACACAGATATCAAATCTCAATACCCTATGCTCTATAAGTAACCATACAGATATCAAATCTCAATACCCTATGCTCTATAAGTAACCACACAGATATCAAATCTCAATACACTATGCTATAAATGTTCCCACACATATATGCAAAATCTGATACAATTCACAATCGTTAATAAAATACCACACATAAAATACCCTATGCTCTATACGTAACCACACAGATATCAAATCTCAATACCCTATGCTATATAAGTAACCACACAGATATCAAATCTCAATACCCTATGATCTATAAATAACCACACAGATATCAAATCTCAATACCCTATGCTATATAAGTAACCACACAGATATCAAATCTCAATACCCTATGCTCCATAAGTAACCATACAGATATCAAATCTCAATACCCTATGCTCTATAAGTAACCACACAGATATCAAATCTCAATACCCTATGCTATAAAAGTTACGACACATATATGAAGATTTCAATAAACTATGCTCTATAAATAACCACACAGATATCAAATCTCAATACACTATGCTATAAAAGTTCCCACACATATATGCAAAATCTGATACAATTCACACTCGTTAATAAAATACCACACATAAAATACCCTATGCTCTATAAGTAACCACACAGATATCAAATCTCAATACCCTATGCTCTATAAGTAACCACACAGATATCAAATCTCAATACCCTATGCTATATAAGTAACCACACAGATATCAAATCTCAATACCCTATGATCTATAAGTAACCACACAGATATCAAATCTCAATACCCTATGCTATATAAGTAACCACACAGATATCAAATCTCAATACCCTATGCTCTATAAGTAACCATACAGATATCAAATCTCAATACCCTATGCTCTATAAGTAACCACACAGATATCAAATCTCAATACCCTATTGTATAAAAGTTACCACACATATATGAAGATTTCAATAAACTATGCTCTATAAATAACCACACAGATATAAAATATCAATACACTATGCTATAAAAGTTCCCACACATATATGCAAAATCTGATACAATTCACACTCGTTAATAAAATACCACACATGTATAAGGTTTCTGATACACTGTACACTCTTTTCACCAAAAAATGTTTGTCGTCATAGATTGTTCAGATTGTAGCTTCGAGGGTTACCTGAGAACTGCAGCTCGACACCAGGTCGTTACCCACATGACTCTTTCCCCACAAGAAAGACATCTTATTAAACATACGATAAGGTAAGTATTATATTTGGACATTGTATCACTGCTTAGGCCTTGACGAAATTAACTATGTTCTTAGAACTAAAACAGTATCACCCAATCTGTATGCTTACTACTTCAGCCATGTACCAATAACAAACACATCATTAAGTATACTCAGGTGAAAACAAAAGTAATTTCGACTGACAAATATATGAAAAATGCTCACATTGCCCGACAGCATTGGGTTGCCATACAGAGGGCATGAGAAATTGGATAGGAAGAGATATAGCTGAACCACACGTACCTGCATCACCCTTGAACTCGAGAGGAGGTGGCAAGGAAGGAAGAGTCGTGGTTTGTTCAGCTTTCTCGTAAAATGAAAAGTCAATCCTGAATTTTTTATCTCCCTTAGACTGGTTCCCTTTGTAATGAAGAAGAACACTCCGGTCCGACGACATCAGACTTCCAGCCTCACCCTTACTGATGACCTTCAGAGGATTACCATCTGAAATGGAGGAAAGAATCTACAAAACCTATTTCATTAATATTATTCAAATAAAGAGACAAATTATGTCAGAAAGATCTCCTCATATTACATTTCCTAAATAACAAATTACAGAAGTAAATTGTTATCATGATGAGCAGTTTACTATAGACGTCATCTTTACAATTGTTTTATTCTTCTAAAATCATCCGCCATATTTACTGTCCAAGTTTTCAGAAAATTTACACTCCTATGAAAAGTACATATCTGATGTGTTATACGAAATCTCAGTCTTTCTCTCTATGCTGGATGATATCCTAAAAGAAAAATTAATAAACATATCATCATTTTCATCATAATAATGTATTAATTACCAAGCACGAAATTGACACATATGCACAGAAACCAAACGTCGAAGACATATGTAATACGAAGCACGAATGTGGTGGCGTGCATGCATACAAACATTCAATAACCGATTTAAAGGGAGTTTACAACACATTCAGTGAGTAATTGCATGCTCTTTTATAATCAGATAAATTAGCCGCCGAACCAGCGTTGAGATTTTGTTTCTTTGATAAAGTTTAACAGCTATAATGACAATTTAACTGAAACAAATATGTAAATATTACGTGGAAAGTGCATTTGACGTACATAATAGTAACATGAAATAGTTTTGATTTCATGTGCCAATTTGGGGGAAAAGTTGTAGTAATTAGAACACAAGAAAGTGTGGATATCTTGACAAATTACTTTCATGCTGTATAACTTATATTTTTAGACACGACGATCATGAAATTGATATAAGTAATTTTCACACACACACACACACACACATATATATATATATATATATATATATATATATATATATATATAAGCAATAATGTAATGCCTTAAACCAAAAACAAATAAATTGGTAAGATCGAAGGAATTATTTAGATAATGTCTGGTAATCCCATTCAAATGAACGCGACAAGAATGTTAATATTTGCATCTCAAACTCTATCATCACCTTGTTAACTAAGAACATACTTATCAAAAGCGCGAGGACTTTTTGCATTAGTTAAATTGTAAAATAAATTCAAATTCATTTGATTTGGACGTATAAATATGAATGTCAGTAGTTAAATGTGGCGATCGAACTTTAAACCTATGATTGAGCTTCAAACGTGAAATTAATATGATAATGGCAATCGCGACTCAAACGGGAATTTAACATGGAAATGAAACTTGCAGGTCAGAATTAATTTCACATGGAGCGATATGAGATTTATTAGGAACAAAAAAGGTTTTTATAAATGCATGGGGGAAAACAAAAGGTATTCACTAACAAACAAACACTTAAACAATGTAAGACAATGATTGAGAATATGTGCATCTTTTCGAGGCAATTGACTGGCCTGAAAAGGGCTGTTAGGTTCTCCTTTGTCTACTTCCTATACTTCTTCCACTACGTTCTCAATGTTTGAATGAATTTCATCATGCTTTCTTTTACCCTCTTCTATCCAATCAGAATGATTCACACTCTAAACGTATCATGCACCTTCATCCAGATGATATTTAGTCTGTTGAATTCGCCCAGTTTCTTCTGATTCTTCTTATCCTGTATTTCCTTTGTCCAAGTGACCTTGATCTTTTTCACTTAAACTTCTATGTAAACATGGTTAGTCATACCAAAGACATAAAAATGGTACAAACGGGCAGCAAATCATTAAGACGTCAGTGTTAAGCTAGGTAGTATAGTATTGGTGTCATGATAATGTGACTGCTACATCTCTGCGGCACAATGTCCCAGTGCACGATATCACTATAAACTGCCCCTGCAGACATCGTAGTGATATGACTTGAACACTGGTAAAACTACTCTAAAAATCCAAATCGCACACAAAAACACACATTTTCTTTGCTATCCTGTCAACTTCGTTCAAAGTATATGCTCCCAAAATCACACTTATTATTGTTGGGTAATTCCGATATATGAAGATCTCAATCTTTCTCAGGTACTGCCATCAAATCTAGGGCCTCCTTTAATTTACAAATTCTAGAGTGTCCAAAAGTCGCTGATCTGTTCATCTCCATCTCTTCCTCAATTATACCTCTTTGACAAGTTCCTTTGATTTATTTGTATACCTGCCACTTGTTTTGTAACTACGTCTAAGCTGGCTGTGTACCTCTAACAAGCCTCTTTTTTTTCGGAAACTATCTCAACCTCCACCATCCAATGCCAAGCATCTCTCAAATCATTTTTGTATTTGTTGACGGGTTATCAATGGTAGCCAGAATGTTTTGTTACGTTTATTGGATTCGAGTCGCTTGCGCCAAATCGACATGTTTATGCCAGCATGAGCAGGCTACTTAACTCGTGTTGAGAGGGCAAAAAGTGCCACAGCACACACGCATGTATGAACAAATTGTGATATTTAATTTGAACAATCCCTGGGACAACTAAATCCCAATCGACCTGTTTATGAACTGTAATAAGTGGGAAAAGACAAAACCCACACTCATTATTATTTTACTTCCACTGCAGCAGTGTAAGATGTTGAGCACCATAAAACGGCTGTTGTGACGTCACCCCTGGTCCGTCAATACACACTCATCAGGGCATTTGGAAAAATTGTACGAGTGGGAATTGACTCATAAACTCGTCTTTGCTAATCCGGATAGGAAAGGGAGCAAAGGAACCCGGATTAGGAGGCCAAGCCCCTGGTGGTGCATCCTGAAACGCCTAAATAGTCAAACGGTACCCAATTATCCTAATGGGTATTTCATATTGCCAAATCTGTGTTGGCCACAATTTTAATGAGAATCACGCATACTATTATGTAAATTTTTTACCAATAATATAAATTTGTAATTAACTGTACTAAAGATAATTAATTTAAATTATAAGTAACCAAACAAGTTATAGCGACAATACAAATTTTCTGTCAATATTTGGATTAATCGAAGCAGATTCGGAACAGTAACCAAAGGATCTTGTTAGTTACCCGATTTTATCAAAAAGAGATTTCACGCCAAATACAAGCCCCAATTATATAGAGTCAATTTGATAAATAGCAGAAGATTCGGTGGCGGTCTTCTTTGTGCTTAATATCCTTCTGTTTTTGCTCCAGGAATGTGTTGAACGACATGATGATAGCTTCGTTTTATAGTCAATGACTTCAAAAGAGTCGATCCATGAATTGAAAGACTGGAAACATTATTTCCAATGCACTATCAATTCTTTGTTTCTGCGTTCGCCTACTTTACGGGTTCATCGCTCGAGAATGAAATCGATGTCGTACACGTCGTCATCTATTTGGATCAGCATAATTCACCAGCATTGGGTTGGTAAACACAGACTTTGTGCCATTTGGTATACAAGCAATTAAGCATGATTTTCGCATACGAGCGTCTTTCTTCGTTTCTTTCGACGTTGCCCAAAGTAATGCCTTTATTGAAATAGTACTCTTCTTTACATTTCACTTGGTCTTCGGGGGTCTGGCGCCGGAAAGATTTGCAGCTAGCTTTTTGTTTGAGTTTCAAGCAAGGATGTAGCTCGAGAAAATGCATTTCGGAATCTTGTCGCCTTTTCTTGGTATTTTTCTGTCTTGGTAATGTGATAAATTTCGTAGACTTCATACAGTTCGTCCACCAACAACACTTTTCTGTGGTGCCAACTCCGTTTCGGAAATAAAAACGTTGGTCATGTAAAGTGTAGCGTTTACATCAGTGACGAGAAATTGGTCCCTGTGTTGCTAGAATCTTTTCGATGACGTTGGACGATGTCGGTTCTGCTGGGCTACTAAATTCAGTTCAGACGGGCGTCTTCAAACAGGCGTAAGAAAATACGGTACCTCGGAATGCGGTAATAGGTTTCATGTGCTACTAGTTGAATTTGGCTTGGAGTACAATTATCTGGGCACAGATGTGGACTGTGTTGACTCAGGCTCTCAACTATGTCGTCTTCAAAATCGCTGGCATGGATTAGAGTCATGACTTTAAATCAATTGCAAGGCGATAGGTCTCGTTGTGACCTCTTACTTTCTTCTCCTTTCTCACTGAAATCGTGCGATCGTTTCATCTTAATTGCAAACAGGTTGACTCGATTTTACACGCACTGGATCCCTATATATAGGTCTAGTGTCTTGCTTAAGAGTATTCCTTCGACTCTCAAGCAGTCACGAAGATTGAAGAGCCGACACAGAATGAGCTTTTGATCAAAGCTTTCAGAGGATTTACATGATAGAAGCTTTCAGGAGCTAATCTCAACGTAGAAAGTAAGCTATTGCTGAGTCTAAAAATCACTATTTACATCAAGACAGCAACCATTCTAATTCTACGTGAATAATTCTGTATTTCCCCTATTATTCTATTATTTATGAAAGGTACACCCTAGCCTAATTTGCTATCTGGCTCATATATATATATATATATATATATATATATATATATATATATATATATATACGTCGGCAGATCTGGGTTTGTGCAAATTGCAGTTGGAATGGTCTTTATAATCGCTTATATAGGAGTATTACCAAAGACTTATAAAATGATACTAACAGCAACCTCGCTAGGCATCATCATTAAGAAGTTAGTGTAAGGACTGGTCGGCCTGGAGTCAGGATAATACGATTAAGTCGGTCATGATCCTACATGTCCTCGGCATGTTGCACCAGTGATAGACATCACTTTAAAGTGTCACGCTGCAGAACTCATAGCAATACGACTGGAACATTTTTAAATTTACGGATAAAGTCCAAGTATCTCTCTCTCTTTCTCTCTCTCTTTCTTTCTCTCTCTCTCTCTCTCTCTCTCTCTCTCTCTCTCTCTCTCTCTCTCTCTCTTGTTTTAAAGACAGAAGAAAGCAAATCGATTAAAATAAGGGCGATTGCATCACGCAACCCATTAATGCAACCAAATTAGGTTGCAAGTAAATTCTATACAAATCCGATGCAAACAAGTGTGACGGCGACATTAATAATTACTAGGTATGCATCTGTAAACTACAGTAAGTAAAATGGTATGCGATTTCGTGTGAAAGACTTTCTCCGAATTATAGTTGAAGGAAGCGAGTCTTCATATTGTGACTCTGTAACGAGAAAACCATTATTCCTTTGTTTCGATTTAAATATGAAGTAAAATGTGCCTGTATGTGCATTTAAACTCTAATAACTCACGCGTGTGTTTGCCTTCAAAGATCGTTACGATGCTGTTGCTTGCAGTCTGTATCTGTTCCAACCAAACGACATACTGTTCTGGTGCCTGCGGACGAGAGTTTAAGAGAATTAAACATAAATATGGACCAAAATTTCTACTTGAAAATATAAACAGTATCTTGTTAAACATAGCGATATCCACTTTAAAAATATGTGGACTTCCTTTCTTACAGCAGTTAAAATAAATTCAGCATTGCACGTCGAGGTATTTAAACTTGATTTGAAACTAGACAATCAATACAGGATCTCAAATAGGCAATAATTTAATATTGAATTTATGAAAAGATTTCAATAATTGTAAAGCTGGACATTATTTAACGAGTTTCATAAATTCAATATTAAATCATTACCATCATTATGTTTTTCAGATAGTTGTCATTTCGAGGGGAAATAAGAGAAGGAGGAGTATGATTGTAACATTTCAATCTGATTCAGATTGAACAATGATAAAACAGCTAACATTAAGAAGTATTTCTAGCAAATAATACTAACAAAATCAACTGCCATTCCTGTCAATAGACCATTTAACGAACATATTAATTTTCGAAAATGGAGCATGGCTGGAAATGTTTAGGTGTTGTTACATAGTTAATTTAGTTAGGTCTGCTGTGTTAGTGGAAGCATCATACATATACGTGAATTTGTATGTGGCTGTTTAGACCGTTTCCACCGAAACGTTTATTTATTCCACAGCAAACATTCAATACATATATAGTATTGGATCTGGAAGAAACTAACGGCAGTATGGTTGTTTAATAATCTCTACAGAGTGTATTACTGGATGCAGGGACTATGCTAAATATATACATATCGCTGAAACATAAGTTACAATATGGTGACAGTCGTCCTGAAGTGCTTAATACGTCTAATAAATGAGTTTCAAAGGCATTCCAAATGATAATAGTTATAGTGATGTAATCATCAAACAGAAGATTCACAATGATATAATCCTCAAATGTCTTAAAATGAATTCACAGTATTTCTATACAGTTACTATTCCAACTAATCTAAATATTTTGAGCACTGTAATTACAACGAGTGTGTATTAAATAAGTGAATTCTCTCCACTTACCCCCCCCCCCATGATTTATGATTTTGTAAGACTTCTTAATTATATGCATTAGTTCACTTATATAGAATGCTAAGATGTAGCTACTAAAACTTTTAAAGACTGTTAAATCATTCAATTGCACATCGAACATCGATTCAATTTTGGAAAGTATGGATGATTTTATGCATTTGACACATGACTCATCTTGTAAAAGGGCATGCTCATTCATAATGGAAATGTTATTAACTAAATGACCCTTACTATTTCTAATTATACATGATAATACACATAATATAGATATACATAACATAACATAATATATAAATAACAATTAATAAATAGTCGTAGGTATTGTCCACACGCCGATATGTTGTTATTTCTAACAAAATTAAACGTGATGGAGCTATGATTGATTGTATGAGTGATTATAAGCCATAAAACTGAAAATTGGTTGCTCTGGAGAAGGGGTGGGGTGGATAACCATTTTTGTGGTCATTTCGTTTTCTTTATCATTTAACAAAACAAAAATATGTATTACCGTCGACGCATTTTCCTACGACTGTATATAAATTCGTTTGCATGATTCAGATTGTGGCATTTAATTGTTCCGTAGATGTGTTAACAAAAGAAGAAGAAGCAAAGGCAGGCATTTGACCATTGATGGGTGACGTGTAATACTTGCACGTGCTAATGAATTGCTTTGCTATCTGAAAACAACTTTGCTAACTACTTAATTCGGTAAGTAATTTCTATGATCGTTACAATGAATAATTTCATATCAATATTATCTCTAACAGAAGACAAAGGTTAAAATTACTAAATATTTTATAAGTTTCCATTTAATCTAATATTACCTGTATTCGATAAAAACATGACATGTCTGATTGGATATCACCCTGATATCCTATATCTTGAATAACACCAAAATTCGATTCTTCACCACTGATAGAACTGTTACAAACTGGTGTGTTGTCTGAAATAAAATAAAAGACATGAATAAAGTCATATTAAAAATGTCTTCTCATTCAAGCAATATAATCCAGAGACAACATACACTTAATAAATTAGCGATGTTATCCATTGCTAAGCATAACCATAAGGAATGTGCATAACCCGTACGTTAGTCACATATAACTATAGGGACAGTGCATAAACTATAAATATATATATCAGATAAATGCAGGGACAGTGCATAAACTATAAATATATCTCAGATAAATACAGGGCCAGTGCAGAATCTAAAAATATATCTCAGATAAATACAGAAACAGTGCATAACTTATAAATACATATCAGATAAATGCAGAGACAGTGCATAAACTATAAATATATCTCAGATAAATACAGGAACAGTGTATAAACATAAATATATCTCAGATAAATACAGGAACAGTGTATAAACATAAATATATCTCAGATAAATACAGGGAAAGTGCATAAACTATAAATATATCTCAGATAAATACAGGAACAGTTCATAAACTATAAATATATCTCAGATAAATACAGTGACAATTCATAACCTGCAAAGGTTAATCTCAGATCACTGCTATAAATTAAAGCTTCATAAATGGAATCTCTGTTTTTATGACATATAACAGTCGAATCTCTGATCATAAGGACAATAACCAAAACTCTTTTACTTAATCTTCTTTCCATATTTACCTCTTTGTAAATGATACCTGTATACAAAGGATAAAGTCTTGTCGTTCATTAGTCCAGGCGAAATGAGTTGGGAAGCTTCCCTCCTGTCATTTTCCGCGGCCGATGTTTTTATATTGTAAATGTATTCTTTCTACATATTTGCTTTATATTTAAATTATTTGTACATTTACATTCCCTTTCCAAAATGAGACCACTTCTTATTTAAGACCACGTTTATCGGTCTTTTATTACTACGAAAATGAGACACCTTAGTCACTCGAATTACCAGTTCATTTACATACAAACGGACAGACGAATATATATTTGTTTTAAACTTGCGTGACATAAGTTTTCATCATCCTATGTTTGTTTGAAGATAAATAAAATACATAAAAGAAATGGGAGGCTGCTTACACGGAGCCAAGCGAGGAACTTCTTTGTACTCGAAATGAAAACCAGTACTCTCGTAAGATTCGTCTGAATGGAAGTACAGAAACAACTTATTGCTCATGGAAATGTAGGTCACTGGATCATATCCACAAAGAATCGTCTTCGTTTCGCTCTTGTTGTTGTCGGAACCGTCCCTTATTTCAAGATAGTCCCACCTTTAAAATTCATTTAAAGTATGTTTTATAAGCGTAAACATTTCTTGCAAAATAAAGGAAATGATAATACTAGCATAATAAATTATACATTAAGACATTCGTTCTTAACCTAAATTGTATGTGTCAGTTTGTCTCCATAAAAACTATTTAGAAACTGCATGAAGATAGGGAGAAAAAGAAATAAAATAATAAAAAAGCCAAAAGAAAACATAATTTGATAGTATATCCATCTTCCACGTCCCCGACCGCTGTTGCCGCTCTCTGTCTGTCTCTCTGTCTGTCTGTCTCTGTCTGTCTGTCTCTCTGTCTCTCTCTCTCTCTCTCTCTCTCTCTCTCATGATGCGGCGAACGGTCAAGTAACTATGGCAATGGGCTAAACATGGATACACCATTCAACTTGAATTTTCCTCTTTTTCACAGCTGTTTGACAAACTTTAGGTGACATGTCCTTCTGTCAGGTTTCATTTTCATTTTAATAGTTTCTAAAACTTAAATTATCTTTATAAGATTATTAATGTTTTAACAGTGAAGGAATTAATTCCAATAGAAGAAGTTAAAACATCTTACCAATCTGTCATAAAAATATTTGCAATAGTTAACCCTGACACTGCCGCCAACTGAAACGTCTGACACAAGAACTTTTTTGTTTGTTTGTTTGATTGGGATTTTTAATGTATCTGTAAAAAAAAAGTACGTAGATTGTACTTTATCTATTTTTTATCTTTCCAATAATCTACATAAGATTATGCATACAGACAGACAGACATACAGAAAAATGTACAAAGTAAACGGATGAACAGCAATTTGTCATCTGCATCAGTTTTGAAATAACTTTGACAATGAGGTTTAAGAGAAAGAGAAATTGCGATCAAGAAGAAGCTCATGCTGTGTCAAGTGGCACAAGTGTTGTGAGCAACGCGTCGCTCCTTATAATTAAGGGAAGGTCCTCTCATTTCAAAATATCTAGCTGCAAATAATTGCGATTATAAAAGACATTTTGTTGAAAACTGTTAATGTTTTCACACTTCCTCTTGTCACGGCGTTACTACTATGGTTAATCAACATCTGTCGTTTTCATTCAGCCGTGGTTTGAACCCACGACTTCTCGCACCCGAGGCGGACGATTTAACCACCAGGCCACCGTATCGGTAACAAGTAAGATTTTCAAAATTATAAGAATAAACATAAAACATACTCGCAACCATTTGGACTTTCCTCCAAGCCAAAATATAATGATGACAGTATGATAGCCCTACTATCATTCACAGAAAGGCTCCAACGGCATTTATAGTTCGAACGATAGAAATGGGTTCCATTTTCCTCCACTGTGGGCAGGATAACTTTCCCAGTAGGTCCAAAGAGGGAAACCCCACAATCCCATTTAACAGCGGGTTCTTTAGTATCACCATAATCGTAGTCCAACGGATCTGAAGAACACGCATTACACGTTTAAAAAAGTGAAAAACGTTGGTTCCTTCCTCAATAAACATTCATAGTAATATTAAACAATAATTTGATATTTTGTAACAAGAAAGGTCACTAAGCCTATGTAAAACCTGATTTTGAATAATAGAAAATTAACTTTTGAAAAACTAACCATAGAGGTATTTTGGAAACTGAAAGTGTTAATGGGGACTGTTTTGTTCAAATATTCGTATAAAACATTTCCTTTTTGCCGTGATTTCAAAACTAGCATATTAGAGCAAATGACCGTATGTATACCTGTAAGTACTATAAGTCAGTCCATTAGAATGGAACTTGCCATCTATCAATAAAGTGTGAAAGCCCAACACATTCTGGATGATCTGAATGTGGACAATATTGAAGGCTAATAAGCCAATCTCTTCGGCAAAATAACAGATATATAATTTTATCTTTTTTTTAAAATTCAATTTTTATGTTTTAGCATAGGTAAATAATGCATAATGTTTATTAAATATATATCTTTCAGACAGTTTCTATATCAATGTGTCGAATCAACTGTTAATCCCCGGCGCGTGGTTATTTAGTTTACCGCTGTTTTTAAACATATTCAAATTAATCAATGATTCATTAATAATTTCTCTGTGGCAATATATTTTATTTGTACCTATACGGCTTGTCTATGCGTACAGATTCACTCTTTGTTGATTAAATGTAATTCTCTTACTAAAACGGATTCAAAGAAACAACTAGATCCTTGCACCAACCTGCTTGTCTCTTATCTCTCGCATAGCTGTCGTGAATGTCCGGTAAGAAATACTTTCCATGGCAAAAGCTAAAAACAATGCACCAGGGTACAAGATGCCAAACGTTAGCCATTGTTGTATGCGGAGTTACTGCACTCAAACTGGTGTGTGCTAAAGTATGTTAAATCTGTCTCAGCTTAACGTCCTACAGGAAGTGTGACAAGTGTTCGTGGAAGAAAGGAAACAGCATCTAAAAAATGAGGCAAGGGAATATTTAGCTGTTCACAGTACAAATTGTGTCAGAAATTAACCATGCTTGTTTAAGATCACCTAACCACGCGAGAGTACAGTTGAACGAGACTTGCGTTGCGTTGCCCTGCGTGGAAGTCATTCGGAATAATCATTGGTCATTTCCTTCAAATTGACACATGAATGTGCATGTAGCTGTATGAATACTTATAAGGTTAATGGGTTTCGTGATTAGCCTCCAATAGTGTGCATAATATATTTTGCGAAAGAAAAGGCCGACAATGTTCCGATTTTGTGACTAAAGATGAAACGATTCATCGCTGGATCGATGTATCGATAAGTGTGATATACGGATACCCATATAGATACGAAAAGAATAAAATCGATGCAACATGATACTTGTCATATTGTTACGACTATATGGTCTAAAACGAAGCGACTAAAAACAGAAAAAAAAGGAAAACGTTTAGTATAATTCAAGAAATAATGTATAATCCTTGAATACACAATGAACAGTTATAACAAGTACTGTATTTTAATTAAACCACAAATAGTCCGATATGTTTCATCACAGGTCCAAACGTATAGAATATTCCAAATTAAATCCAGTGGTGTTGCGAATGAATTCAAAACTTGAATGTGCTGATGTACCAATAGCTTGGAATAGTGCTGATGTATCACAACAACAAAACGAGTACTTTGTGAACTAAACAAATAAATACAAATTATTTTTAATTTCAGACATGAAAGTAATCATTGATAATAATAACAAAACTGACCAGACGCCGTTCGCATCTTCATACATCAGTCCTCCTGACAACGACAACTCCGCTGTAATGCGTTGCTGTATCGGGCTTGCTTTGTTTTCAGATAAGGTCAAATAGTTTGCAAAAGGACAAAAATGTAATTTACTGCGACAGAGTAAGCCATCCAATTTTTTCCACTTTATTAAGCTACGTAAAATATAGTCAAACTATGAAAGTGAAGTAAAATTGACAAACTTATGGGATCGGGGTGAGAACGTCTTGCGCCCAAGAATGAATTTAATCTTCTAAGCTTCGGTTTTAAAGTAAGTTTGGTATATAATTTTAAAAATATTTTGTTTTCCTACCCTAATGTCATATATATTTCGTCTTTTGGTACCCGAACTATATATTTTAACTCGTGGCTGTCGAATTCCTTTACAAAATATCGGTTGTGGTACCACATGATGAAGTATATCACTATTAACATAAGAAAAGAAAATATCCCCTATGTATGCGGACATTGAGATAGGAGGTGAACATAGTGTTGAAGGTGACGGCATAGGAATGGAAACGAGCGAGAACTTTCGCATGTTTTAAGGGAAAAGATTAAGCAGTAAAGCAAATGTATTGCAGCTGCTGCAAACATAAAGCCGGATTTACTTTTGAAAAACAGGAAGGTATGTTAAACTGATAATCATTGACCATCTTTCTACTCTTTCAAGTACGACCTTTTCTGCTACTGTGACTTGTATAAATAGAGTCTTGCAAATAAAAGGAAACTGTAAAACGTTTGAGTGGCAAAAGAGAAATAAATAGAAGAAATAAAGCACGTGGAACAATGATCAAAGGATGAGTTCAGCGTTCATATAAACGGAAGGGAGATCTTAGATATTCGACAGTAAAATCTGTATCGTTTGACAGACATTGCAAAGCAAAAGTACAGAAAGTACAGAATATATATTTTTAAAAAATTGAGAATTTAAAATATACTAAACGAAGAAAATCAGAAGCTACATAGAAACAACGCAATGCTATTATAAGATGACAATAAATAATTAAATGAAAACCAAAGGATTAAATATGTAATATCTAATGATTTATTTGATGTATAAACGTGTATGACGATCAGAACCAAAGCCTGCTATAGAAGGAAATATATTCGCATAAAATCATAACGAGTAACAGCATTGCCATCGCCACCTGCAACATTAGAACTCTGGCGCAAACTGGAAGACACCAAGAGTTGACACATGAGATGGAACACTACACATGGCAAATACTGGGACTCTGTGAAGTAAGATGGAAAGCCCTAGGAGAACACCAAAATGCAAATGGGCATATATTACACTATAGTGGAGAGTTGAACATGTCCATAAATGGAGTAGGCATCCTTGTAAACAAAGACATCATGGGATCTGTGCTTGAATGTCGCACCATACCAAGCAGAATCATCTCCTTTCCCTTTCACATCACAATTATCCAAGTCTATCCTCCAACTACTGCTCATGATGATGAAGAAATAGGGGCGTTTTACATCAAATTTCAGGGTAATAAACATGATAAGTAAAAAAGATATCCTCATCATCCAAGGACACTGGAATGCCAAAGTTGGCAAAGATGCTATAAAGACTGGGATGATTATTATGGAACTTCTATGAATGAGCTTACCAATGAAAGAAGGAAACGGCTGCTCGAGTTCGCAAGCTACAATAGCTTCGTACTAGCAAATACCCTGGGCTAAGATAAAGCTTAACGATGTTGGATATGGCACGCACCAAATGGAACCCATCATAACCAGATCGACTACATACTGGTTCAAAACCGTTACCGGATAGAGTAAAAACAGTAACGTTCCCAGGTGCTGATATTGGGAGTGATCACGAACTCGTTATTATGAACTTCCGAGTGAGGTTAAAGAAAATTAAAAAGCCAAAGAAAATCAGGCTCTAGTTCAACCTTGAACAACTGAAGGACCCTAACATCTGCAAGTCATTCCAAGCAAGGATTGCAGGAAAATTTACTCCACTCCTTGTGATGGATGTTGATGTTAAAGTGATGACAGACACTTTCAACACAGTCATGACAACAGCTGCCAAGGACATTATTGGCCTCCATCGCCCAAAGAAAATTTCCTGGGTTGCAAAACAGATTCTGAATCTGTGTGATGCACGAAGAGAAAAAAAAAGCACCAGACAAACAACAGGGGAATGTAGTACCGATAAATAAACGAGACTATCAAGGGGGAAAAATTGAAGAAAGCAAAAGAAGATTGGAGTGGACAAAGATGCACAGAAAAGAGAGCAGTCTGTTAAATAAAAACAGCAAATTAGCATTTCAAATTGTGAAAGACCTCACAAGACAAAAGCAACCATGAGTCAGTACCATTCAAGACGAAAATAGAAAATGCAACAGAAGCAAGTAACAATTGCAGAGAGATGGACTGAGTACTATAAAGAACTCTACAACCATCCGTCCACAGGAGACCCAGAGGTGCTTCCAAATTTCACAAATGATGATGATTTCCCCATTCTCAAAGAAGAGGTGGGGTCAGCAATAAGAGTACTGAAGAACGGAAAGGCAGCTGGAGTAGACAACATCCCAGCTGAACTTGTCTAGAATGGTGGGGAATCAGTGATAGAGCTATTAATACAAATCTGCAACAAGATCTGGCAGATAGACGAATGACCAACATAGTGGACCCAGTCACTGACTATAACCATCCCCCAAAAAAGCAATCTCCAGCTATGCCAAAATTACAGAACTATCAGTTTGATCAGCCATGCTAGTAAAGTGATGCTGAAGATCATCTTGAAGAGACTGAACCCACAAGCAGAAGAAATAATCGCTGAATAACAGACAGTGTTTAGGAGTGGAAGAAGCACAAAAGAACAAATATTCAATCTTAGGGTTCTGTGTGAAAAGTACTCACAACATCAACAAGACATCTATCATGTATTCATAGATTTCAAAAAGGCTTTTGACAGTGTGGCATGATGCATTGTCGGCCACAATGAAGAAGTACAACATGGGTCAAAAGTTGACCAACACCATCAAACAGCTGTACGCCAAGGCTACCAGTGAAGTACAAGGTGCTGTGGTGGACTGATTCAAAACAACAGTTGGAGTACGGCAAGGATGTCTCCTGTCACACACGCTTTTCAACATCTACTTAGAGCGCATCATGGATGAAGCTTGGAAAACCACTGTGGGACAGTCGGCAATGGAAGGCGTAACATCACCCACCTACGCTTTGCAGATGACGTTGATGGGCTGGCAGGCAGTGAAGATGAGCTTGCCAATTTAGTGAATTACATGGATGAAACATCTTCCAGATTTGACATGGAGATAAGCGCCGAGAAGACAAAGTTGATGACAAATAGTGGCAAACAAATCGCAACCAAGACTGAAGTCTGAGTGCAGGAACTGGAAACAGTGGGCCAATTCAAATATCTTGGTTTCATAATCACAGATGTGGGATCAAGAGCAGAAATTTTGTAACGAGCTGCACAAACAGCGGCAGCTATGTCAAAGCTAAGACCAATCTAGAGAGAAAAGAATATCTGTCTGAAAACTAAAATCAGACTATTGAAAGCACTATTCATCTCAATATTTCTGTATTCATGTGAGGCCTGGACCCACACAACAGAATTACACCGAAGAATCCAGGCACTTGAAATGAGATGCTACATAACCATCCTTGGTATCTCTTACATGGACCTTATCACAAATGAAGAAGTGCATAACACCATCAGGTACAAAGTAGGCCATTATGAAGACCTTCTCACCACAGTCAGAAAGAAAACTGTTGAAATGGTATGGTCACTAGAACCGACAGTCTATCCACAACAGTAATGCAGGGTAGTGTCCAGGTGGCAGAAGGAGAGGTAGATAGAGAAAGAAGTGTAGTGACAACATCACAGAATGGACCAGGAAACATTTTCCGGAGACAAACCTGGCATTGGCACATGATCGAGACAATTGGAGGGAACTGGTGAGATGTTCAGCAGCACAGTGCCTCAACGACCACACTAGGTCAAGAGACCGATTATGATGATTAGGAGGAGCAGAAGGAGGATATTTCCATTGATATCATACGGCGACTACTAAAGTCAGAATAGAAACAGGTAAATGAATGACACTGAATTCATTACCATGGTGGATAATTGGAGCTTATTCATTCAAAGGCGCACTATTTTAGGCGATACATATTGATCCATCATGCATAAATAATATCTCTCATATTTTACCTGGAAATTCAACAAGACAGACACTATGGAGTTTTAGACTTTCTGTTCATGTCATTAAAGATAGATCTGACACCCAAAAGGTACTGACCTCTAAATAATGTATTAATATAATATATGTTTTATCAATAAATTTAGAATTTAGCGAGATATTTAAATTAAAATTTATATGTGAAATTAATACACGTGGACCATGCACAACTTCGGCAGTTCATTTGACTCAAGTCTGTGTTACTTCATTAGAGAAACAGAGCACACACCCACACACACACACACACACACACACACACACACATTAAAACTATATCAACCAACGGAAACTGTATAGTGTTATTCATATTTAGTTTGAATTCTTTGGTGAATTTTCTCAATGATTATATCCTATCTATTATATCCTGTCTATATATGTACTTTCTAATTTACATTAGTCCACAGTCAAGTTAATGTCTAGCTGACTAGTTACATTTAAATTGTAAACAACATAATACATAACAGAATTGTTACCGAGTGGATGGTGGATTAAATGAACAACACAAACACAAGTGTGAAAGATAATGTAAATTTATGAAATAAATTATTAATGAAAAATAATGATGTATCAACACAATAACTCACGCGTTCAACCCACAATTACAATCACAACCATTCACAATACATGAATAAATGAAATATTAATACAAAATAAAACACAGATACAAAGGAATCTCTTGGACTATATACAGATCCAAAGAACCTTTACAAAAAGTTATATTAACGCAAGTATAAATCACGATAATAAACACAAACATCAAACTATACTATCGCACGTATGGATTGCGACAACTAGCACGAACATATACAGGTATTCAATCAAGTTGCTAGCTTTTATTGAGAATCATGCAATGCCTTGAAATACTATTGTGTTCTGAAATAACCATGTAAATACAACCATGTATTCAATTGTACACAATTGCAACACACATATGTGTCTCGACCCTGTATAGCCGTACGATTCACAAACAGTTGAATCGCCGCCCAGTTTCCCCGAAGACCTAGGGTTGACCAATACTTTTATCGGCCGTTTGCCCTTCACGGATCCACCACAGTTATACGTACAGACAGCATACAACATCTACTAAAACCAACGTTCCTCAATACCCTAGATGTCGCCCCGGATGTTTATAACTCTAGACAGCTCCAACACTCGGACTTCTAGCTTTCCGGATATTTACACGTCACGACAGACGTAGACGAACAGACAGTTTGACAGACAGACAGTCAGATACTTCAATTCGATTGCACAATAAAACAGCAACAATTTCAGCTACGATAACAGATGTTATCAGAGATGTTCCGCAATAAATCAGCTATAATTCAGAGAAGTTCTCAGTGATGTTATCAGAGATGTTATCAACCGACGTTATCAGATGTTATCAACCGACGTTATCAGCTACAATAAAGAAACCAGACTAATAACAGTTGTCTCAAAAATAATCTAAACCTTAGATCACGCTATTGCATTGAAAGTCTAATGGTGACTAGTAATTCCAAATATTCCACGTTTAAAATCTGCATTGCAATAAAGGTATCATTATATGAAATGATAAACTGAATAAAATTCACAATAAAACGAAATATAAATTTAACACTCACCCCTTTGGCTGGAGATTAATGACAGGCTATCTTTCCTACGATAAGATACTTTTGGTCCCGTAATTATTATGAGAAATATTCTGTCTTATATACTCTCAAATAGGTGAGCAGAAATCACGGCAAGATTACCGTGCACCCCGTGATTCTTGGTGTTCCCTGACTTCAAGTGATACGAAGTTAGGCACATGCAAATCGTTACACGCCGCTTACCTTGGAGAAAACCAATTATTCACCCCAGGCAATGCATGTACGACGAAACCAAGAAAATGGTGAGATTAGTTTGTAAATCAAGAAGAAAATAAATTTAATTTTCGCCTAATTCTGTGACAATTTGATATATCTCTATTATTACAAATTAAATATTAAGATCTTTATTTATTGTAAACACGTTTACTTCAGTTTGAGTTATATATACAGTATTGATTCTGACCTTAGAAGATTTAAAAAAACGATATTTTTAATTACGACAGGGTATTTTGTTCTTTTTTTTAAGAAAATGGTATATGCAAATTAGGTCAAATAGAGGGGTCTACAGAGTTGTTTACCTTATGATTACTCATTATTGCCTTATCATCTGAAGTGGAATCCGTTTTATTGTAGCGTTCAGTTTTGAATGTGAGTGGATTTATTTATTTAAATTATACACTGGAATTACGAAGTGCTCGATAATACTTCTTGGACTAAATCGTTGTTTCGGAATTATAGTGAATTCCTTTAAGGACCTATTGGATTGTGTTGTTTGTGTTACATCAAGACTGTTAACATATCGACACATTCCAGGCCATTGGCACATTACTACATTGGAGATTAGAGACTCAACAACTAATTAGATATTGCAACTTATTTGGAACACCACTGGAATTCATTTTGGAACTCTAAACATTTCTACTTGTGACAGATGTTATATGACTTTGGGGATTTAATTCACAATAATATAAGTTCTTTTGTGAAATGTAACTTTGTATTCAAGGTAAAACAATTATTTGTTGAATGTTACAAATCTTGTTGGATGTCGCTTTTTGCTGTTACTTTGTTTAAGGCAACAGAGTCGTAATAGTACTTTGATACAAGTTATATCTTGATTATGTGGAGAACATTAAAATAAAAACTGACACATCAAATTATAATACGGTCATGCACATATGAAAAAATGCAGGATCATTTCCTTTTTCAAAATCTTTTGGTTACTAACAAAGAAAATTGCTGTAATATTTGCACGTTTTTATTTAACTCTGGGAATACTAAGAAGTACCCCTTTTTTAAGTATGTATCATGTCTATTCCAGTTTGTTTGATAGCATGTTGCAAAATGTCAACTTGTATTGTTGTTCTTTTCATTTAGGTCCTTCTGTGTAATATCACATGTCAGTATGGACCAGTGGATGACAACACTTAGTAAGGTAGTTATTTTCTTATCAGTCAAACACTTGTCAAAGAGAAGTCATGAAAGCTGTGTTGGGTAGGAGACATAAAGCATCTTTGGAATCCTTTTGTTTCTGACTTCAACAGTCAGGGATTGAAGAAGGATATATAGAGATATTCTTCTTTTATCTATAATGAAATATATTCTCTCTCTCTCTCTCTCTCTCTCTCTCTCTCTCTCTCTCTCTCTCTCTCTCTCTCTCTCTCCATCGGCATCTCTTCATCCTTTTCAATATCAGGATTTCCGTGAATGATGACAAATATATTTTGTGTAGCCGTACACTAATCTTCAACTAATAATATAATACAAAGTGCAACTACCGACTAGAACACGATACGTTTATATAGATTACAGTTAAAAATGCTATTTAATGAATTCCTTGAAGTGACAACCACAACTGAGAAAAAAAAAACCATGTTTTTATTGCAAAGAAGCTGCCACTGAAAGAAAAGGTTTATCTGCGAAAGGATAGTAGACTCAAAAATATAGCTGTAAAGAGAAAATACTGTTTAAACTTCATTAACAGTTCATACTTGTCACATCATAACTCCCAAAAGTCCAATGTTTACTGTGATGACATGTAGTCATACATCTTTCTGAGTGATATTTCAGCCATTATTTCACTTTTATGCCTTTCATAACAGATTCCTAATGGTACGTCAGACACATTTACAGAAAGTATACCTTTTTATGTCCAAACTTTATGTTGGGAACTATGCTGCAGACAGTTTTTCACCCAATTATTTTCTGAACATATCATGTAGATTCTTTACTCGGCGTTTATCTTAGATTATGGATTTTTGTTATATTTTAATTATTTTGAGGCTTTCGTAGTTTAGTTCAGCCCAGTAGTCACTGTAATAACATGAGTTTCATATCCTGCACGTCCGACACCATTTTGGCCTAATAGTAAATAAATTACTGAGTCTGTGTCAAACATTACTTTCTGAATCACAGTTCCAATACACAACACTGCAGTTTAGTTTAACAATTGTTGCATTATCTGTATTAAAATTAGCCCATCATTATTATTCCTTTTTATGCTGTTAACGTAGCACATGACTTAGCATTTAGGAAAAAAATCGTCATACAAGGATTTTCGGCATGTATTTTTCTCGCTGCTCCATATTTGATTTGTATCATGTTAGATGTTAAATAGTTCTGATTTTGTACTACTATTTGCTGCTACTGCGTGTTTGTACTTGATGTTATACGTTAAATACTTCTACGATTTTTGCAAAAATGTTTTATTTCTGTCTTATCGTTTCAGTAATCTCCCTCGTAATTTGCTATATTTCAGTGTAGATGTTGAATATTTATGAACATTTAAACTAAAAAATAATAAAAACGTAAAACAATATTTTATACTAAAACGTAAAATTATACCAACACAAAATCATGCCCGACCATTTATTATACTTGTAACAATATATCGACCATTATCCATACTAGGATAATACTTATTTTTATTTTTTTAAAATCTCCAGCGATATAAATAATGAATTATTTTCTAAATTTCTTGTTGATAGCCCATTGTGTACATGTAAAGAGGCCGATGAAACTGACTACCATTACATTTTTAATTTTTGGAAATATACAGTAACAAGATTGAGACCAATGTGTTGCCACCGGCCACGTATATTGTACGAAAGTCCAATATCATTATAGTCATAATATAAATGCATTTCTCATATATGTACACCATACAAATGTTTAAATAAACTAAAAATTCCGTTTTTTTAAATGAAAAAATGTACTCGGCAATATCCGTCCACAATCGGTAATTTCCGCGTGCCAAAGACGGATATGACGTACATTTATCCCTTCGGTTCAACAGAGCCATTCAAGCATTGAATTTGCCCGCGTAACTGTCTATGTGATACATCTTAACGATCCAACAGAGTGAGGGATGGTAAAGTTGTACTGTTTATACCAACTGCAACATCCCGCCTGTGCATAAGACATTTTGAGGACAGCTGCTCTTTACATCCTGAAATGAAAATATTTACTCGGCAATATCCGTCCACAGTTGCTTTTTACATCCTCTTTCCGTCATGAGTTTGTTAAAGACGGCAGTGCCTACAATTATCCCAGAGACTGCAATTTCCCGGTTGTCACTGTTGGCGCGTTTGGCTAGCAAGCAAAAAAAAAAAACAGGAAACAAGCAAGCATGAAAACTAATTTTTGTGAATAGTTGATGCCATGCTCTTTTGTGTTGTGCTTTGTTACTGTGGTCGCGTGAATACAGTGTGATACCAGGTTATTTTTCATTTAATTTGCTGTCAGATTAATTAGGATACCAATTACCAAGCTTCCGTTGTTAATCACGTGACCATGATTGACGCTGTTAAGCGAAATGCACAAAATCAGGTGGCTTCATTTAATTGAAACACATTTCTGAGGCAGAAATTTACTTCATCTTCTAATGCTAATATTTTATTACTGTTTACAACGGTCACTGCGTTCATTCTACAGAATATATACTGAAGTCACGTCTTTATTAGGGTATTGAGTAAACAAACGCTGACTGTTGATAAAAAATGACTTACTAGCCCATCGGACTAATAACATTATGATAGTTACAAAAAGCATGTACTTTCTCTTCTGGGGATAAATGTAAGTCTTTTCTGGTTGGCGTCCTCTATAGGTGGGAAATCTTATCTAAGGGGAGGTAACAGTGTTCGATACTTAAATTTCGAGTAATTAAATTATTTTAACATCTATATGCTTCATATTTTTTCAAAAATTTGTGCGAATATGACTACTTTTATTCACGTAATGCAAATATGATATATACATATAAATGTGAGAGTATGGCCAGTGACCTTTAAACAAAGTATTCATCCCTGTTTGTACAAAGGTCTTGCTGTTTGGATCAGCAGAGCTATCAAGTGCTGTATACACCCAAAAGACGAAATCCTCCAGACTGATATTAAAGATTTAAATAATGCTCTAAGACAATTACCTAGTGGCACGATTTCAACCTGTACCCGCCAGATACATATTTCGTCTCTCCGACCCCATTCTACCATTTCTCTTCTTTAAATTAGTTGTTATCCATTTAAATTGTATTGCCTTTTCAGTTACATTTATAATTTTAATATTCATTTGTATTAATGTACAGTATTTCTGATCCGCTATAAGTAGCCTATGCACACGTGCTGTTATCGTTGCCACTTTTTATTATGAACTATTAATGTTTGATTACTTACAGCTAATTGATCTTAGGTGGCAAAAACAGTATGAACTTTAATCTGGAAAAATTAATTATAATAAATACATGTGCACTATTAAATTCTATAAACACAAGGAAATGCCAGTTGAAATCAAAATACAAAATACAAAAGACATTACAAGTGTGTTCATTTAATGAATTCAAACTGGCATCGTAATGGAACAATGATAGGATCATGGGATACATTTTTTAAAAACTATATGATTGTGTGGAAAACTCTAACAGTGATGTCAATGCATAATCATAAGAAAAGTAAATGACATTACTGATTTGAAAGATTTATAATAATACTACAATTAATGGCTTTAATTTAGTTTTCAAAACCAAAATAACTAAACGTTAAGACACCCTGTAATCCCTCCTCAAGATGACAAATTAATATCGCCTGAAGACTATGTGACGCTGTCAATACAATTTTAAGTAAGTACAGATTTTACGAGGTAAATGACTAACATGTGTAGACCATGATGTGAAATTAAAACTTAGACAAAAACTATTACAGTGTCTAATTCAGTAATAATCCAATTAAATTTAGCAATTACACTTCAAATGAAAACAGAAAGAGACTAATATCGGCGGATTCATATTCATGAACGTATGCGCAAATTATACGTACAAGATAATTGATAGACCTTTTGAAACATTACACATGTATTAAAACAAACAAATAAGACTAAATACAAATCCGTTATTCGGTACAATAGAGTACCTAGATACCTGACGATACATGGATTTACTAAAATGGCCAAAGAACATAAAATACGCGTTTTAACCATAACAACAGAGGCAACACGTCGTGGTTTATTGAGAGTATGTATAAATATATATATATATATATATATATATATATATATATATATATATATATATATATATATATATATATATATATATATATATGTGTGTGTGTGTGTGTGTGTGTGTGTGTGTGTGTGTGTGTGTGTGTTATGAAAAAAAAGTTGTCACTTTTTACGAATGTTTTTGTTATGTATGTTGTGATTAGCTTTTCATAAGCTTCTTCTTATTTCTTTCTATGAGAAGGAATTACTCGTTAGTTAAGTAACGTCAACGTCCATGGTGAGAGAGAGAGAGAGAGAGAGAGAGAGAGAGAGAGAGAGAGAGAGAGAGAGAGAGAGAGAGAGAGAGAGAGAGAGAGAGTTCAGGCTCTCTTAAAAGCGTATCAAAACGATGATGAGAAACAGCTACATCTGAAATGAGAAGTCAAACATCTATCTTCTGCTGATAAGGAAAAACTGACCTGAGCCAATTGCGCATCTGTATTTATACACCTTTGGCTAAAGTCAGGTTTACACAAGGTCGTACACTCAATGTACCAGTCAGAAAAAAAGATGCCAACCTTTCCACAGGTAAGAACAATTTCCAACAAGTAAGAACCAATTTCTTTTACGTCATAAGACTTAGTCTTATAGTTTATTTATATTCGTTTAGCGTCCTTACACCAAATATGGGTATCCGTTTGTTGGAAGCCATTTTGTTTTTGTGTCATTTAGAAGTTTCTCAGAGAAAGGTTACCCTACTTTTATTAACCGAATTGGACTTTCGCCAATGTCTGAGTTACAGAATATATATATTTTTACTGATGTAACCTAGAAGTTCTAGCTGATTGGCGAAATGGCATGTATAATGTTTTTTCGTTATACAATCCCACACAGCACTGTACATTAGCAAAGCTATTAGTTATTTTTACCGGTCCTATGCAGTATGGCTATATACATTGCCTTTTTTCCACTTGCGCAGCAAACATTTCTATTCTATATAGTTGTGCTTCAAAAACATATGAAATTACTCTTAATATATTTTAGAACTTACTTGAATATAAATGAATAAAACATTACTTTAATACAATTTAAAGAAAATAGCAATCTTATTAATTTTACTAAAAAATCAATCCTATCATATATATATATATATATATATATATATATATATATATATATATATATATATATATATATATATATATATAAATTTAATCATAATACGAGTGTAACGTTGTAAGAGATACTAGCAACTGATAAAACAAAAAATAATCGAAATTTTAAACTTGCGAACATCCAAAGTATACGCCACTAAATATCCATAACTTGTAATAGTGTGATTCTCATCAATGTTTTTTTTAAGACAGTTGCAAGATATCCATTATCAGTGTGTCTTGGGCAAAAGTCGCCTGGTAGAGCCCATCCCTCTCTAGACCAAGGAGTTGCCAGAAGAGGATGTAGTACATCTTCCAACTGCCCTGTCACCATAGTGAAGAACCTGGATGAAACATCTTCTAGATTTGACAATGGAGATAAGCGCCGAGAAGACAAAGCTGATGACAAATAGTGGCAATCAAATCTCAGCCAATATTAAAGTCAGAGGACAGGAACTGGAAACAGTGGGCCAGTTCAAATATATTGGTTCCTTATTCACCGAAGAGGGATCAAGAGCAGAATTTTTGTCACGAGCTGCACAAACAAAGACAGCTATGTCAAAGCTAAGACCCATCTGGAGAGACAAGAATATCTGTCTGAAAACTAAAATCAGACTATTGAGAGCACTAGTCATTTCAATCTTTTTGTATTCATGTGATTCCTGGACTCTGACAGTAGACTTACAACGAAGAGTCCATGCACTTGAAATGAGATACTACAGAACCATCCTTGGCATCTCTTACATGGACCTCATCACAAATGAAGAAGTGCGTAACACCATCAAGCACAAAGTAGGCCATTATGAAGACCTCCTCACCACTTTCAAATAGAGAAAGCTAAAATGAAATGGCAATGTCACTAGAGCCAACAGTCTATCCGCAAGAGTACTGCAGGGCAGAGTCCATGGGTGCCGGGTGGCAGAAAGAGAGATAGACAGAGAAAAAGTGGACTGACAACATCATAGAATGGACCAAGAAAGGTTTTGCGGAGACACAGGCAGTGGCACATAAAGAGAACTGGTCAGATGTTCAGCAGCACAGTGCCTCAACGACTACACTAGATCAAGAGTAGGATGATGATGACGATGATCATGATGATGATGATGATGATGATGATGATGATGATGATGATGCAGAGATATCAATCTCTTATTTCCCTATATATAAACTTAGAGACATAATACTGTTTTGTATCTTATATGTTTTCATCATGTTTTTATGTTTTCCAATTTCATGGTTTTTGTTATTTGTTTTTTCTGTAGTAGTCAGTCATATCATTATAGATGTTGTAATGCGCTTAAAGCTTCTAAAGATTAGGCGCTATAAAAAGTCCTCTTTATTATTAGTATTATTATTTTTATTATTATTATTATTATTATTATTATTATTATTAATTTAAATTATTATTATTGTTATTATTATTATATATAACAAACTAAATGAATGATTGACCTTCATTATACGGTCATACAAATATCATAAAAATGGTTTTAAAGATGCTAGGAGCGACGAAGAGGCAAATATTGAGAGAATAGTATACAACTTGTAACTAGTATTTATTTCGAGAAATACAAAATACCCATGTGGTTTTTATTGCAAATACATGGACTACGGAGCAAACAGATCTGCCCTTAGAACATACTGGACAGAGATAATTTACAGCAAAGACCAAGGCATGTATATTCCTTAAATGGGATTTCAGAAGGCGTCATTCTTGCTTAGGTTTTGAGAGAGATAGACAGACAAACAGACATACATTCCTTGATTCTGAACTGTGCCTAACATATTAGTTGCTGTATATCCTTTCTTGTTCTGAAGACGTTTCCAACATAAGGAGTCACCAACTGAAAACAAGTACAGTCAAATTAGCTGTTGCATGATGTACTGGCAAATTAGTGCCTATACTCTCCGTTCTTCCTCTAACTTCAGGCACTGATCAGTAAAGTGCATTATGCATCGGCCAATCTGAGCCCAGACTGTTCACACGTTGATGCGACTTATAAAGATTTTGCTGTGTTATATATGTTTCAATTGAATATGTATATCTCCCTTACTGCACTCATCTGAAGAGGTCGGAGGACTACGACGTAATTGATAAGCTACTCAAACAAGGGAAAGCTACATAAAAGCTGTTCCAGCTAGATTTTACTGCCTGCGAAAGTAGAGCAGAGCTTTTTAAATAGTGAAGCTCTTTCTAAATGTGGGGCTGGACATTGTCAAATGCATTCAAATGAGAACCATATAAACGTTTGTACATGCAGATAGAATATACTTAGAACGTATCATTTCATGAATGTTATTCGTTTCAATATCGTTTGCACTTAGTGTTGCTAACTACACTAATCCAACGCAATGCAATCAATACCCCCAACCTCATTATTCTCAGCACTATTTGAGCACTTAACCTAATAACTTAAAAGCGAGTTTTCAACACCACAAAAGTATAGTGTGGTGTTTGGGGATCAAACATGACACAATGGGGAAAAAATAGCAAATGTAATGTCAAAAACATCCATCTACTGACTAACAAAATCGTCTGACTTAAACTCAGTACATACTCCTACTGACCACTACTCACACCATACTGGCAAGCACCTACGCTTACTAACCATGTCTTCATATTGTCATTATTGTTGACATATACCAGACTACGATACTCCGCACAAATAGATATGATTATTAAGGTGAATCCACCTTTTTAAAGTCTAACATTCAACGAGTTAAAGTGAAGAAAAAAACGAATATTTAGCGATCTATCTTTATTCATATGTCATTAAAGACTGTCACCATGTTTCAATTTTCAGCTTGTGCCTACCTTTTGCAGTCGGAACATCAAGGGAATAAAGTGTCTTTGACACAGATAATAATCTACAATAATCTAATTTCTATTTCAACTCTTTATACTTATCCAAGTTGAAGATTTTTTATTTTCATTTCTTTTCGTTTCTGCCACCGAGGTAGTGATACAAAAATAAGCACATAATGTTTGGATATAATATTACGTTGTTTCTACTTCATGTTTACTTTCACGAGTCTTTGTGTGACTCGGGAAACGTGCCGTGATGACTTGTAAACTCTTCTCTGGTACATTTACACCGCTACACAGCCCTTTCCGGTGCTGTCATTGGGTCAGATAGAAGAAATAACAAGCCGTTGAAATACAGTACCCAAACATGTCTTGTACAGTTTATGTTTCCTCCATGAAGAGCTGGTGCGACTGCAAAAATGGTTCTAACAGTTTCTAATTTAACGATGCGTTGGAACAAGATACACTGGCCAGCTTCTTCAAGAGTGGATGTCAGTAGGAAATGAATTCTTCTTCTAAACAGTACAATTTTAGCCACTTATTTATAAGAGTAGTGCTTGAATGCGCCGCAGATCGTAAAGGTCATTAGTTGCCTTGGTCATGAAAATCAAATCAGTAATATTGGAATATCTTGCTTTAATTATATCAATGTGTGATGTTCCTATCATACTCCCAGTGAAATAAACGGTAGTGGGTATGCAAGTTGTTTCTTCTTCTGGAACGCTTGTACCTGAGAATATCATGAAGCGGGGTCAAATCAAAGAAATCGTCAAATACGAAAGAATGGGGTCGGGTATTACAATGTCGAGCATTTGGTGTTGTACACGTTTAGTCATAAAACATTCAATGCTGCAGGAACCTGCCGTCTACGGATAACATGTATACTCCCCCATTAATATAGACCGAGTTTTCTCTTCTACTTATATTCTAGTTGACGGAGCCAAATACCACTAAATAACATAATCTTCAGTTTACTTAAAGTGTATGTGTACGAGCATTTATTCAAAATGAATTAAACATTAACTGTTCTTTTAAACTTGAATACAAAAAGCGTTTAATCCAAGTATATTCAGTCCTGAGTATTGAACGCTCTGCACCTAAAATGTCATCAAAAAGTTCGAAGTGAAAATTGTTTGATCGCTATGGACTTTTACCATGGTAGTCAGGGATGAAAAAGAGCAAAGAACAGAGTTCGTAAAAGTTATCAAAATAAATAAAAGGGTAAAAAGATTTTTCCAACGTAGTGATATCATGTTGAGAGACAGTTAGTCAGATTTGTATTGGACCTTTAGGGTGAGGTTGTCCAAAAATGTCTACAAAATTTATCATTGATTTCGAAGTATGCAGCAGTGACTTAAATGATATGCTTATGGTACAAGCTTTTCCGGGATGCGGGGATTCTGGGGGCAAGACAAATTTGGAGTTTGTTTAAAATAGATCATAATTAAAGCAGATTATTTTAAAGATAATTTTATTTTGAAAGCAAACCTGTATTTTTCTATCAATATTTTACAGAATTTCTTCAGCGATTTAGAAGTTAGATTTTAGGGACAGATTGTCCTCATTTCGCATTTTACTAGCACAGTCCTAAACCCGCCGATGCTGTAAACGTTTCATGCAACCGAAGCAACTCAGACATTCTATAAAATGTATTCATATAAATAAAGTATATTTTCATTAGCATCTAACTCTGCGAAAGACCCCAGAATCGTTTTTGTCAGATAATTGAAGGTGTAGTTCGGCCAACACCAACATCTACAGATAAACACCCACCTCTACTGACATTATTACTATCAATTTCAGTCCTGGTTCATGACGTTTACCTCGCAAACGCTCCCTTGAGGTGTTGTCTAATCAGAGGCTACATTGAGAGGTATTTTTGCAAATGTCATGTAAGTCCACGTGTTTATCCACCTCGCCATTCATCCGCCAGTCTGTATTGAAATAGTTTTCACATACTTAAATGTACAAATATTTGTTTTGCTATGTTACAATATAATATAGTAAACACTTACTGCTCTAATTCATCTTCTTCTTCTAGAATATCGTAAACACCAGTAAACTCGGAATGTTTTTCGCATCCAATCCACTCTAATATAATAAGCAATCACATTGTGCTAGAAGATGGAACAAAGTGTAAGGAATGCATCTCCGTCGCCAGTTTGAAAGAGGTATCAATTAAGTTTGTTCCCGCATGCGCAATCCTGACTATTTGATTGATAACCAGTTCAATCACGTGATTCTTCATAATGCATATTGCTCTTGCGTGGAATGTATATCCTAACATACGAATCTATGTAGACTTCACCTAATTTAACTGAATGTTTGCCACATAGTTAACGGAATTGGGGATGTGGTGAAGATTAAGACAAAGAGCATATAATAGCAGGTGTTACGTGCTTAGGCTCGAATAAACAGTAACATAGAAAGAGTGAAAATAACAAGCTTGTAAAAACTTAATAAACAATTTATTGAGCACAAATATTTTCCAGAAGAAAAAATAAACTTACGGTTTTAAGAATCAATTCCAAAATGAATCCAAAAATAATTCAAAATATAATCCACTAGTGAAATTGCAAAAGTCCTGGTAATAAAATGTCCTAATAATTTCAAGATGGAAGACGATGTCACGTGATGAAGTCAGTTCTGGTCTTATGAAATTCAATGAGCACAATTATTTTCCAGATAAATAACAAAAAAAATCCTATTGATCCAAACGAATTGAAATAATTTCCTATACAAGGTAATTTAAAATAACTCAAAACAATACAAGTTAATATTCTAACATCCCATATTCTGCTAAATAGTTCGCTCCAAAACATAATTTATATACCTGTTTTACGTAAACAAGGAAGGGGTCACATGATCTAGAATCATTTAGATTAAATGTACGTTCGAAAAATCACGTACACACCGTATGACCCTACTAAACATAGAAAGATGTTTATAACGAAGCTCCATAATGTTCTTGGAATCAACCAATCATTTGAAAAGCTTGTTTACAACTCTAAAGCCAAGTCAGAAATGAGGTCAACACCTGGTGTTTATTTGTAAAGTACAAGTCATCCCACTTTTTGAAAAGAATATCTCCCAATGAATGAATCTTAAACTTAAAATGTCAATTTTGAATCTGACAAAAAAACAATTAAAATAAAAATAAATGACTTAAATCAAATGTACGTAACACCTTCCCCCATAAAATAAAAAGAAAGGTTTATATGACAGAAATTGGGGCCTCGTCCGAGATTTGGATCAATTGGAATTGGCTAAAAAAAAATTCAGAAAACTGTTGTTTTAAATTTGAGTTTCCCTAGTTTTTGAAATTTTTTAAATCTTTAGTGAGATTGACAGGCTTGTATTAAAATGACATCTAAAGTAGGAATAATTTCTTTCTAATCCTACTCAGGAGCAATTAGATATTTTCAAAAAAGATGAGTTGCCAGAAAATACGATCTTTCTGAAGTCAAGGCGTCTTTAACGAAAAAAGATATCAAAAAGATTTTGGTCCAATATTTGGTAGAAAAGAATGTTTTGGAAAAATGTGCTTTGATTTCGGTCAGTAAGTCTGCATCAGACTCTGACAATAAAAAAAAGAAATTAGAATTAAAATTCAAGATGGAATTAAAATTGAAGAAGCTAGAATTTCAGGAAAGGGAGAAAGAAAAACAATTACAATATGACAAAGAGGAGAAAGAAAGACAATTTGAATTACAAAAAGAGCAGATGCACATTCGGTTACAAAAAAAAAAACAAATTGATAAAGAGAGAGAGAGAGAGAGAGAGAGAGAGAGAGAGAGAGAGAGAGAGAGAGAGAAGGAAAAAAGGGAATATCAATGTAAAATGAAATAAATAGAGCTGGCAAGTGAAAAAACACCTTCATACTTCAAATCCAAATTGAAGTTTTGATTTAGCAAGGAATATTAGATTAGTGCTCCCTTTCAGATAAAAAGAAGTAGACAAATACTTCATTCGTTTTGAAACAGTTGCAGAAAACTTAAAGTGGCCAAGGGAGCATTGGATTCATTGCAATGTGTACTCACTGGTAAGGCTAGTGAGATTTACACTTCACTGTCTGTTCACCAAAGTGGTGACTATGATGTGGTTAAAGAATGCATTCTAAGGGATTATGAGTTAGTCCCTGAAGCTTATCGGCAAAACTTCAGAAATTACAGAAAAGGAGCTGGACAAACTCATGTCGAATTTGCTTGTGAAAAAGAGCAGTTGTTTGATAGATGGTGCTTAGCCAAGAAAGTCAAACAAAATTATCAAAATCTCAAGCAAATTATATTAATTGAAGAGTTCAAAAACTGTGTCCAAAGTGACGTTAAGTCTTATCTTGATGAGCATAAGATTGAAACCTTGGAGAATGCTGCTCGAGCAGCTGACGAATATTCTTTGACACATAAGCTTCCTTTTTGTTAACAAGACGTTTACTCAACAGTCTTCTGGCAGAAAAGAATTTCAGCCTAATACCAGCCCTTTTAAAACTCAAACTAGGACAACTTTCAAAAATCAAACTTCAGAGAAGCTTGATTCTAGATCCTTGTCTCTTCCGACGTGTACCTATTGCAAGAAAAAAAGACACGTTATTTCTGATTGCTACAAACTGAAAAATAAGCATCAGAATCAAGACAGATCTGTTCCAAATGTTCTTATTTCTAAGAGGTCGAAGTCAAGGTCACGTATTGAAAGCAATACATTTGTTGGGTCAAATAAATCCCAGTCTGATTTTATTATGGAGAATTATGAACCATTCATATCGAAGGCTTTTATATCACTCTTACGTGATTCAGCCAATCCCACCCCTATTAAAATTTTAAGGGACACAGGAGCTTCCCAGAGTCTTTTATTGTCAGGTACTTTGCCTTTTTCTGAGAAGTCTTCTTCTAATGAAAGTGTACTTATTCAGGGAGTAGAGCGCGGCATTGTTACTGTTTCTCTCCATTGTGTAAATTTGCCATCAGACTTAGTGTCAGGACCTGTGACATTCGGAACAGTCTCGGTTTTACCCGTTGAGGGCATTCATTTATTGCTAGGCAACGACTTAGCTGGAGACAAGGTTGTGGTTAATCCACTTGTAACTGAGAAGCCTGATTTGAATCAAAAAGTTGATCCAATTGAAAAAGAATTCCCTGATATATTTCAAGCTTGTACAGTTACCAGAGCTATGGCAAAGAAAGCTCTTGAGAATGATGTTGATGAATTCAGTATTCCTTCAGCTGCCACGTGTATAGGTCAGGTTCTTGTTGAGGTCACTTTTACTCCTTGTTTGGATCAATCCGAAGGTATTGATCATAGTGATCCTCTTTTAACAACTCATTCTCTTTATTCTAATCAGGGTGATAAACGACAGTCACTTGTCGTCGAACAGGAACAAGATCCTAAGATCTCCTATTTGTTTCAAAGGGCCATAAGTGAGACAGAAGCCACTGAAGTTCCTGTCTGTTATTTCATTAAAAATGGAATTCTTATGAGAAAATGGAGACCTCCCGAGGTACCTGCTGGTGATGAGTGGTCGGTGAACTATCAAATAGTAGTTTAAAAACCTTTCAGACAGGAAATACTTAAGCTGGCCCATGAAACTCCTTTGGTTGGTCATTTAAATATTAATAAAACTTATCACAAGATCTTGACTCACTTCTATTGGCCAAAAATCAAAAGTGATGTTGCCAAATACTGTAGATCTTGTCATACTTGTCAAAAGGTAGGAAAACCCAATCAGAAGATACCTTAGGCTCATCTACAACCTATTCCTGCCTTTGACGAACCATTTAGTAGAATTATGGTAGATTTTGAAGGTCCCTTACCCAAGACCAAGTCAGGTAACCAATACCTGTTGACCATTATGTGTGCGTCAACAAGGTTACCAGAGGCAATTCCGTTCAGGAGTATAAAATCTAAAACAATAGTAAAAGCTTTGATAAAGTTTTTTGCTCAGTATGGCCTTCCCAAATCTGTTCAGTCTGATCAAGGTTCAAACTTCATGTCTGGAATTTTCAAAGAAGTTATGTATGGATTGGGCATTCCTCAATTCAAATCTTCTGCCTATCACCCTGAGAGCCAAGGGGCATTACAAAGATTCCATCAGACTTTGAAAAATATGATCCGATCATATTGTTTTGATACGAATAAAGATTGGGATGAAGGCATTCATTTACTATTGTTTGCTGTTAAGAGAATCAGTTCAAGAATGTTTAGGCTTCAGTCCCTTTGAACTGGTTTTTGGAAACACTGTGCGTGGACTATTGAAGTTATTGAAAGAGAAACTTCTCTCTAATGAAGATACTGAGATCAATCTTCTTGATTGTGTTTCCGATTTTAGATACTAGTTGTCAAAGACTTGTGAGGTCGCAAGAGCAAACCTGCACACTGCTGAATCTAAAATGAAATTAAGATATGATAAAAAAAATTGAAGGAAAGGAGTTTTATGCCTAGTGATAGAGTCATGGCTCTCTTACCAATGCCACAAAATCCTCTTCCGTCCAAATATTATCGTACCTACACAGTTGACGGGAAAATTAATGACTTAAATTACATCATAAATACTCCTGTGAGGCGCAAACAAAACAACTATGCCATATAAACATGCTAAAAGAGTATATTGAAAGAGATAGCCAGGTTAAACATGTAATTAATTTAGTTTTATTTGTCCCACTCAGTGAAGGAATATCATCAGATTCTATTGAAAGATCTAGACCAGAAACTTTCACATTTACAAGTGCCAGAAAGAAATGAACTGAAACAGCTCTTATTTGAATATGAGCACTTATTTCTAGATGTTCCTACAAGAACAAACAAAATATTTCATGACTTTGAAATTGTAAATTCCAAACCTGTTAAACAACATCAATACAGGATGAATCCACTCAAACAGGAATACTTGAAAAAGGAAATTCAATATTTGCTGGAGAATGATTTTATTGAGCCCAGTAAAAGTGATTGGAGTTCACCATGCATGCTTGTTCCAAAACCAGATAAAACTTTCCGTATGTGCACTGATTATAGGAAGGTGAACAGTGTGACAAAAACAGATTCATTCCCATTACCAAGAATTGACGATTGTATTGATAAAATCGGGAATGCCAAGTATTCACCTAATTTGACCTTCTGAAAGGATTTTAGCAAATTCCACTAACGGAAAAAGCAAAGGAAATCTCGGCATTTGTGACTCCAGATGGATTTTACCAATATAAAGTAATGTCATTCGGGATGAAAGGGTCAACAAGTACATTTCAAGGTCTCTTAAAAATGATCACCTCTGGTCTAGAAAATTGTGATGCCTATATGGATGACGTCATCATCTACAACGACACCTGGATAGAACATATAGCAACAATTCGAAAATTCTTTGACAGACTTACTGATGCATGTTAGACAGTTAATGTATCTAAAAGTTAGTTCAGCCGTGCTATTGTGACTTTCTTAGGACATATTGTGGGACATGGTCAAGTTAAACCGATAGATGCTCTTTCCAGTGTATAACAATATATTATATCATATACACTGTAATTTATACGAGTTTTTTTAACCTCAGGCGTAAATTGGTTTGTGGAAAAAAGAACGTTTTATCATATAAACCTTTCTTTTTATTTTACGGGGGAAGGTGTTACGTATATTTGACATAAGTCATTTATATTTATTTTTATTTTTGTCTGTTTGTTCGATTTAAATTTGGCATTTTAAGTTTCAAGATTCGTTTATTGAAGGGTGGGGACCTGTACTTTACAGAGTAAACACCAGGTGTTGACCTCATTTCTGACCTGGTTTCAGAGTTGTAAACAAGCTTTTAAAAAGATTGGTTGGTTCCAAGCACAAAATAGAGTTTTGTATAAACATCTTTTTTTTTTACTTGGGTCATTCGCAGTTTACGTGATTTCTTGAGCGTAAAATTGTTCTCAGAGATTCTTGAAGATCGTGACTCCTTTCTTGTTTACGTAAAAACAGCTATATAAACTATGTTTTTGAGCGAGTTATTCAGTAGAAGTTGAGCTTTTAGAATATTAAGTTGTGTCTTTTTGAGTTATAATACATTACCTTGTACTGGAAATTATGTCAATTCGTGTGGATCAAAAGGAATTATTTTGTTATTTATCTGGAAAATAATTGTGCTCATAGAAATTTTATTAACAAGAACTGACTTCATCAAGTGACATCGTCTTCCATATTTGATACTTCGCTGGAATTCGAACTTAGAATTATTTGTACATTTTATTACCAGGACTTTTGCAATTTCTCTAGTGGATAATATTTTGAATTATTTTTGGATTAAGTTTGGAATTAATTCTTAAAACCGTAAGTTTATTTTTCTTTTCTGAAAAATATTTGTACAAGCTTGTTATTTTCACTCTTTCTATGTTACTGTTTATTCGAGCTTAAGCACGTAAGGTAAATTTTCTTGGACATGACTTTAATAGATCTAAACGACACACCGTAAAGCTACTTGTATATCATAACCGGAAGTTCTGGTACGTATGGGTCGAATGAAATTGTTGATAAATGGTCATCGGCATCTTAGTCTTTTGTTACCAGTATAACGTATCTTCATACACGGTGATGTTGTTCGATATAGATTTTTCAGATACACATTATCAAAATCATTAGTCTTTTGAAAATAAACTTCAGTTTAAGGCATGCGATATCAACTCGGAAGGGTACTTAAGATTTATATATATATATATATATATATATATATATATATATATATATATATATATAGTGTGTGTGTGTGTGTGTGTGTGTGTGTATAAACAGTATTTGATTTTAATCATGGGCATCTAGGAACGGGGGGGGGGGCAGTACAGCACGAGCGCACGTGCAATTTATTTTATGATACCATCATCTCGTATGGGGCTTAGACGGTACAAGAAAAGCACACATAGAATAATTTGATCTTTACTTGCATAATAAAAGAACACAATGTCCCTAGAAAAGATACGGACTATTGGTGGTGAAACGCGACGAGGATAGACGGCGCAAGAGAATGATATCTAAATGTGTGCCGGGTTAAGTTAACTCCAACAGAAAATTAATTAAATACATACCGATATAATACTTGTTTGAGCTACGTAAAGTACGCGCATTCTTCTTGAAATGAGTGTGTGTCATTTTGACTTTTAATGTAGCATTAGCAATGTTTCAGTGATAGCTCTGTGGTGTCTTCATTGTGGCATTTTATAGTGATGTCTAGCACTGGGTGACCATGCCGCAGACATGTAGCATGATGTTCCACCCATTCACATTATCCTGACACCAGCCCGACCAATCCTTCCACTAACCTCTTAGTGCTGAGTGCCTAGTGAGACAGCTGTAAATACCATTTTTATAAGTCTTTGGTATGACTCGTCCAGGATACGAACCCGCAACCTGCCGCATCCAAAACAGACGCTCTAACATCTAAGCCACTGGAGCGGTCCTTCTGGAAATGAAACCGTTATAGATCCTATGCTAAAATTTAATATGTTTCTACGGTATAAATTATTTTATAACATGTAAATACGGGAAAGAAATGAAAAACAAAATCATATTGAGATATGAATTTCAGCACTGTTTTACACATGCAAAAATATAATTTCTATCCTCTTTTCAATTATTTCAAACTATCAAAAGATACCACAACAAAGACAGGCAAATAGCCGAAGACTCGGTTCATCAAAGGCAAATATCTTCTGTTTTGTGATCTGATGTCTTAGCAAAAAATTGGTTGTTCGTATTTCAGCAGGCATGATTGGATTGACCGAAATACATGAAAGTTTGTTTCATATGGGAGCACTGTATCGCCATATTAAATAGATTTAAAGTTAATTTACCATATGGAGTAGGGTTTGAAACATTACATGACCTTGTTGTATGTAATATTTGCAAGAGAAATAAATGTGTTGTGTACTTTCTTCAATTAAACATCAATACAGAGGTGATCCAGTTAAATACTTTTTTAATATGTCTGTGTTCATTCCTTGAGACGCAATTTGTACTAAGTCGATGAGGAAAAAAATGATATTTCATTCTACCAAATAACAATGCCCGGGAACATGATTGTCACGATTGTTTAATGACCATTTTATTAATGGAATCGCTTAAACGAGTCTTGAAAGATAATATGCTTTTATGTCGGATGACTGAAGGAAGAAAATGTTGTAGTAAAGACTCTTACTCCAGCTTGTATTGGTTGGAAGCTATTTATGTCATAAGCTATGTCACTAACAACTGGCGCAATCGGATACATTATAATTAAGGAAGAATTGAGCTAGTTGCCATTTTGCATAGAAATGTAAGTTAGTGTTGCTGTAGTCTGGATCCACGATTATCCAGCCTTATGTTTCTCGATATAAAACTTCAATAGTTACTTAAACAATTGTATTAGTTACGATTCTGGCTGTCTTATTTTTAACACTTTTGATTTCCCCTTTCTCAAGTAATGTATAGTCTTAAAATGACAAATTTTTAAAATATGCTACTTTTAAAACAATATATTGTTGTGTAATCGCATGTTTTCATTGTCTTATTTTGGAACCGTAAAATCCCTAAAATTTTAAATTGTCTCATAAAATTGGCTAGCTCTGACTAGGTCATTTATAGTCATCGGAATGGCGTATACTAAAGTAAAACAAATATAGGAATAATGTTGATACTTATATATTGTGTTGGTTCTCGTTTCATTTATACTACACCAAGTAAAGTTGGAAACAAATCTATTAAGTAGATAAAATTTACGAAGCAAACGGAATTCTGAAACTATTTCTTGGACAAGGAGGAGGTAATTCTGCTGTCCTCTTTAGTAAAGTGAACTACAGATGTGTAAACCTGTGTCCCCTTAGTGTATGCCATTTACTACATGTTTGTCATCCCCTACCATCACCACCACCAATGTATGTGTAAAACACATCATATCAATAAAACAAAATGTAGTTTTTCAAAACATCTAGGCCCTGATATATGTTTTCCTTTAAAATTAAACAAAATCCTCTATAAAGGACGCGTACCCACACTTTCCTTGCGGATGACCTCCTAATGTATGTGAATTGACCAGGTCCTCTTAATGTAGTTAATGTGTGTGTGTGTGTGTGTGTGTGTGTGTGTGTGTGTGTGTGTGTGTTTCAAACACTCACATCATTCATTTCATTTATATCAGTAATACACCAGTTGGCTATGAAAGTTTTATTTTTCAAACGTCAATGCAATTGTCCTTCTATGGTAATAATTGGATTCAGAAAATATCTTAAGGGGGCTAGAATGCAATAGTTGCTTATAATCTTTGTTTCCTGACAATGTTTTCGGATGGGGTCCGGGCCTAAAACTGGCTAGATGATATTACGGTGCTGAAATGGTTAATATTGTTATAGGAAAAATGAGTATGTCGTTCAAGCACAAAATATCCTGAAATCCACAATCAAAGAGTCAATGAGGTTACTTATCATGCTGATGTGACCATATCCTCGGAAATATTAAGGAAAATAAATCTATAAATAGGTAGAACTAATCAGTCATATTCTCACCACGATGAAGGTTTGCAGATATACAAAGTGAGAAAGAAATTGAACGCGAGTTCGTATTAAAATAGTTATGGGCTAATATTAATAACCACAGAAACACATGCTCTGAAGTTATTTTTCTCACCATTGATACAGGCTTTTATTTTAATTTAGAGATTATTAACTGCACGATTCTTTTACAGAAATAAACTTTCTTTTATTTCTTTGTACATCTAATAGGATTTCTCAAAAGCAAAGTGACGTTACTGGCGTATAAACGTTGGTTCAAAAGTCTAGTTTTGACGCAATTGGCTCCATTAGCATACGTAAAATATTTCTACTCAAAGAAAAATAATAGGATGTGAACTTTGGGTTTTCATATATTCGATTGTTATACCCCCAATATTTCGAGCCCTATTTCCTCTACAGTTTTTAAACTGGTATTTACACGACCACATGCAGGGAAACCATATCATACTAAAATGGTACTATTGTGACATTATTTCCACGCTTGAGTTACTTTTATCATTTGAGATTTTTGGTAGTTGCACGCATAATATATAGTCTTATATGTCTTGTAATCTTAACGACATTAGTATCTGGATACAATTAATGAGTAGTCTTACTCATAAAATGTAGGTTGTAAATACCATGAATCCCAGTCATCCTATACTGACAGGAAATGTTACCGAATATAGTTCGAGCAACGAAACTTAACAATGCAAAAACAGACCTACTTTAGGAACGAATATTGAATCGGTACTCACATGCTGACTGTCAGCTGACTTTTTGATATGACGTTTGTTCCAATTCTCACAGACGCGGCTGAGATGTTACACTGATACAACTTTGTGTGATGGTGCATCTCACAACGCAGTAATATTTGCTTCTTACACATGCATGCTGAGTCTTTAGATTACACCTATAATCAATGGGTTACTGGTTCTAATAATACCTAGATTAGTCTAGTCCAGGTATTGTGGCGTATCGGTGAAAAGCAATGATACCCATTGCATCGGCACCAATCCGCCACAATAATTGGCATCATGTCGGTCATTCCAAATGAGCTCTGGTTCATCTCAAACCTTAAATTAAATAATAAATAAAATATAAATGTAATATCCGTCAATTTTAAGTCAGGCAGACAATTTGTACAGTACATTTACCATTTCCTTGAGATGATAGTGTGTTAGATTTAGTCAGACCTTCTAGTGCAATTTGGTTGCACAACCCTTATCACAGTGTCGCTCCTATGTGTGTGCAACAGCTTAAACACTAGATTACATGACTACATGGTACCGTTTTAGAAATCCGCGCACTCTTTCCTTGGCAAAAGATGTTGATTTTTGGGAATTAATCTAACAATATATTTAGGGATAATCATAAAAACACAAAATAAACTGTAATTCAAGCCTTTTAATGCGGTATATCACAATAACAGCTGAGCGTAAAGAAAGGATTGCTAAATACACCGTAATGCCGGAAGCCGGAAGAAAGGATATAAGAACCACTCCACCTGGTCTACATAAAATTTGACATTTTAAAAAACTTTTTTCATAAAAGATACCTCAAATCAATATAATTGTAATTTTTAGTGACTGCGCATTTCGAAAATCTCCCTATGCCCTATGCCCAATGTCGCTCACCTGTCATACACGTAACAGATGACCATTTCACAAAAAATAGAGTTGTGTTATATTGAAGGAATACATGTTTATGCAAACTATCTACCAAACATTATAGTATGCCAATTTTACCTATCGTATTATAATCTGACACAGTTATTTTATCTTTGGATTTGTACAACTTATTTACCACGTGTTGTCGAGAACTGTTAACAGACTCATTCAATCAGATTCATGTCAACGCATACATACGTGCCGATCTGAGAAGATTATAACATAAGCATGATTGCCAAGATGGAAATTTTCATCATAATAAAACCCCATTGAATCCGATACAATACTACCTTATATATATATATATATATATATATATATATATATATATATATATATATATATATATATATATATATATATATATATATATATATATATATATATATATATATATATATATATCGTTCTTATAATTAAGTCTATCCAACATTTTTAAGATAAAAATCTGTTTCACAAGTTTGAACCAAATTCCTACAAAAGCTACAGTTTCGCTAATCGTAGCAAATGCAGACAAAAAGGTGCAATATCAACGTATTAATAGGCATAGGTCTTTGTTATATTAATAGGCATAGGTCTTTGTTATAATAATAGGCATAGGTCTTTGTTATAATAATAGGCATAGGTCTTTGTTATAATAATAGGCACATGTCTTTGTTATAATAATAGGCATAGGTCTTTGTTATAATAATAGGCACAGGTCTTTGTTATAATAATATGCATAGGTCTTTGTTATAATAATAGGCATAGGTCTTTGTCATAATAATAGGGATAGGTCTTTGTTATAATAATAGGCACAGGTCTTTGTTATAATAATAGGCATAGGTCTTTGTTATAATAATAGGCATAGGTCTTTGTTATAATAATAGGCACAGGTCTTTGTTATAATAATAGGCATATTTCTTTGTTATATTAATAGGCATAGGTCTTTGCTATAATAATAGGCACAGGTCTTTGTTATAATAATAGGCATAGGTCTTTGTTATAATAATTGGCACAGGTCTTTGTTATAATAATAGGCACAGGTCTTTGTTATAATAGTAGGCATAGGTCTTTGTTATAATAATAGGCATAGGTCTTTGTTATAATACAATTTGATCCAGCATCTTTATCATGTTAGCCTATTTGCCAAATATTTTTAAATCGTATCAGACATTACTGTCTCTCGAACGGTAAGAAACTCAGAAATTAGAAACAAGCTACTCTCATTCATATATTAAATCTCGCTTTTAGTTATCACTATTTGATATCTTGATTATACAACCAATCTACCACATTCGATCAAAATCGGATTAAAAATAAATTTAAGCTACAACTTATTAAATATGTGTAGACGTCTTGTCAGTTTCCTCCAAGATCTTGATAATATTGTCCTATATATAAAGCTAGATTAAATTAGATCATAAATATGTTCTCGGGAGTAGTAACAATATCAGCCATATATTCTATGTCTGAGCGAATTCAAATAAGAAGTACGGCCTCCAGACCGGAAATAACGTTTGTCACTCTTACGCAAAATCACCTCATTATTATTCGTAGATCCCGCTCATTATCAAATTCACCCGAGATCTAGATGGTATGAGGCCATATTCAAAGTTTTACCAAACTCAGATTTTAAAAAATGACATCTAAAGTGGTAACAAGCGATTCTTGATGGACAATAACGGCACACCACGTACTACCGAAGCATAGTCAGACCATAAGCTCATACAAGGGTCTCACAGACAGGCATGATATAAATATTGATCCTGAGCTTTTTATTGTCGCTTATCTCGCTTTCATACTTTGTAAGTGCGTATTAATTATAACAGGCGTGAGGAAAGTCATTTTTGAACCAGCCTAATATATAATTGGAAGTGGAAAGGCAGGTATCGATACACATCATTTTTTTCAAGTAAAGTTAAACCCAAGGTAATATTTTCAAGCCAATCAGTGGAATTCATAAAAATCATACTATTGACTGTGATATATGGCAGTTTGTGATGCCTACATGACTAATGTTAAGAAAAAGATATGAAAAATACAAAATCGAGAATTACGAAGTTTCTTACTCTGAATTTCAATAAAGTTACATATCAGCAAGAAAGTTGGTATTTAAAGCAATCCAGTTATAATACTTTCCAACATGCGTGTAAAAACTGTAGAAGTTTTCGACGTCACAGCCTTCACCAAGACCCCAAGAAGCGATTCCCCCTAAGGCCCAGCGGTTAGACCTTGGAATTCTCATCACCCATCCGCCACCACTGTCTCCCTTGCAAATATCGCCTGATTTAGCCACCTTGGAACCACCACAGATCATATTCTCTGTGAAAACACCGCGGCCAGTTCCATTGCGACATTCGGCGCGGCTGACGATCGGAATTTCAACAACCTGCAGCATTGTCGCCTTTACTTTGTTTACGGTATCGATGTAACCGCAGCCAAAAACCAAAGTCTTGCTCGAAATATATTTCTCTGCTGGGTCGAAAAACTGTCGATTCATTTCGCCCTCAGGCTCCAGGCAAATAGGCTTGATATCGCCTGTTGTCTTATAGTCAACACTTTCGTCCATCTTTATAACGGCTATATCATTGTCAAAGGTACTAGGATTGTTATAACGTTCATGAGTTTTGTAATTCCTTACGGATCTCTGGACTGCACCTTCCCCACAAACCTTCGATCCAAGGTTTAAAGCCACGTTGGTTCTGTCAAATGTGTATCCATATATACGCTCGAAATCTAATATGCAATGAGCAGCCGTAACAAGCCAGGATTTTGAAATTAGAGTTCCTCCACAGAATACCTCGCCGGTGCGTTTGTTCTGCAATATGACAGTGAAAGTAAATGAAAGCAAGACTATATAGCTCTGTACTGTATGATGCTTCCATCTGCTACATAATATCTAACGTTCGGAATGGAAGCCTTATTCTGACGTGCAAAATATTTACGGATCATTAGCTATATTACTAATGGGTTCTGCATGATTACTAAACGTAACTCTGAGCGTATGGCCTTTAATATGGTATGCAAAAGATAAATATAAGGACAGAACAATACAAATAGTAAGTATAAGCACTCTTCAAGGTCACGCATGGTGTTAATCATGGAAATAATTGTTTCTAATATATTTATCTTGAGGAAGACATTGCGCTCTTTTCTTCTTTAGTAACATTCTCTTGCGCACTGGTATCGTAATTCTGGTTTTCCTTGTCGTGTTAATTCCTGTAAATCCGGTAAGTAATAAAGTAATTAAGACATTGTGATATAACATTATCGTGCAACACGCTTATCCAAGATGAACACTTAACTGATATGGCGTTGATCACTCTGTACTATTTTACAAATTACGTTGACTTTTGCAACGGTTTTTGATGAGTTATAGATGACAAAAAGGTGCAAATGAAATGAATAGCATACTTTCCTCTTGCCGTGTTCCAGGCCCTATCTTTATTTTCCTGACGTTCTTTCTTAGCTTCCTCTATTTAATACTTTTTGCACTAAGACTTCACTAAATTAGGTCAATATCCACCTAAACTATTGAATACTCTTTACCATTGTATGTGTATTGCACAATTTTAATGGATAAGGAATCTTTATCTTCACTTTACAATCCTTTAAGGTTTGGCTGTATAGAATTTTTTTTAGCATTGGAGTAGGAGTTCGATAGAGGTCCCTAACGTCTCAGTGATTTGCATTAGAACTATTGATACATCGGAGTTAATGGTTTCATTGTCAAAATGGGATGGTGATTGCCAACCTTACTCGATAGGGCTATGTTTAGAAGACATAACGTCAAGCAAATGAAGAACATATAAGATCGGTTGAGTCTAGTTGTGATTGAAATTTTAAGTAGCTTAAGGTATAATAGACTGATTCGCTCACTACAGATGTAGATGTCGCAAATGGAGCTGGTTAATATATACATTTTATGTCTGTTTTCAATATTTAGGTCATATATCAGTATTGAATCAAGATGTGCAAAGAAAAATAAGAAACAAGGCAGACAAATAATATTTAAATATATGCTCCTCTTGAAAATAATTAAATGTGATTTTATGTACCACAAAGCTTTGCCACCTGAAATTTTGTGTTCTTATCGCTAAAGTGATCAGATACGTTTTACACGGATCAAATATTTGCAGCAACATTATAGAGCACATAGTCTAAAGGCAAACAATGGCGCATCATTCCTGAATGCAAATCATTCATGATAGCCATACCTATAAAGTCAATTAAAACAGATATAAATCTTTACAAATTATCTGAAAAAATTTAGTTTTAAAATAACTTAAAATATTTTACCTAATCAGCACGTACACACCGGTGATAAGTGAGTGAAGGTAACATGAAAAAATCGTCCATCCAATCCGTCTGAGAGAGAGAGAGAGAGAGAGAGAGAGAGAGAGAGAGAGAGAGAGAGAGAGAGAGAGAGTGAGAGGGGGAGGGAGAGGGAGAAAGAGACTCACTTTTAGCATTACATGCCAGGGTCCTATTCTAGATTCCGTATCCTTACCACCAGATATTCTGGCAGACGGTTTGACACTTGCCTCATCCTCATACGCTGATATACCACATGCTGAAAATTTGAATTCATGAATATTCTACAAATTCTAGTATCATATAATCACAACCATATAACAAAATAAACGAGAGGGCGATCATGTGCATGTTCTTCTACTTTATCTGTTGACAGACAATCGTTTTCTGAGCCAACTAAATATTGAAATAATCAAATCTAGTTCAAGATTAGTCAAGATCAGTGTCTTGGTCACGTGACACAATGATTAGTCACATGATTGAACATGTCCTCCAAACGAATAAATATTAATGACTGTTTTGAAAATCAGTTATATAGTTAAGACAAAAATAATGTAAATTTTCTAATTTAGGAGTAGTAATAGATATTTTGGAATTTAGATTATGTTTCTAGGAGGTCATACCAGTTTTGTTGCCATAAGATCTCTCAGAGTTTTCGTTGTATTTTGCCTTGTTTTCACGTGTTCTGGTTGCAGAGTTGTCCTTGACTCATTCAGGCTATACCTGAATTTATGGAATACTACTCCATGTACTACCTTGATGTAGCAATATCTCGGTTTGAGTTTTCGAAATTTAAGTTACCTGGTTAATTTGATTGATTTACTTTCTCTTTTTACCTGCATACAACACGAGTGTTCACATAAACGTACGATCTAAATGGATAATATTTTCAACCATATGACTAAATCGTGTACTTAAAACTTTCGAAGATATTTGTGAAATTTGAGTTTTGCTACAATTGTCTGTAATGCTTGTCAAATCCCTCTCCATGTCATCCATTACGATGACAGACTTCCTGTGTCTTATTTTCTGATACATCAAAACGGTGAAGCTCCCGCATGACTGCTCGTGTATCATCTGTTTTTAGTTTTATCACCGTGCTTCTTGCTTGATTACTTTTCAAAACTAATGAGAGGTATATCCTTAAGGTTTATGCATGTACTGCTTTTAAAATTCAAAGTAGGCTCACTGGCTGTACTGACTGATCTGGTGATTAAACAACTCATCCTTTTATGGCGTGTTCTGATGAAAATTGAGATCTTTCAATTTTGTGTTTATTTAATTAATCATCAGATATGGTCTTAAGCTGCCTTCAAAACGTTACCTTTGGTGAGCTTTTCCAGTTAGAATCATATCCAGGTCCCTTCACTATTTTCCTTTCAATTTTCCGACACATAGCCCTCTTTATACATTCCGACTTTCTTTTATCTCACCCATTCTGTTGGTATTCACGTTTTCCGATGTAGAGTGTAGAGATAGACACCTGCTTTCTCATTACACCTTCGGAGTTATTTTCCTTATTTCGTCAAATTTGTTCATACTTATTGATACATATATATATATATATATATATATATATATATATATATATATATATATATTTGTATTGCTATTTTGGTCAATTTTGAAGCCTCTACCGCCCTACCCCTAATAGAAAAACAAGCTGACTCAGTCTCTCATTTTGGAGCAGTTTCCGAAACTCTTGGAGTGTGGAAATTCGATAGGTGGCAACTTGATTATTCTTGGAGATTTCAACTTTCACTCTGACTATCCTGGAAACCCATACACATGAAAAGTCATTGATTGCTTTCATATTTGCAACCTTAAACAGTCAGTTAACCAATCCACCCATTAAAATGTTCACATTTTAGACTGGATTCTTCAAAGTCCTGATAACAATATTCAGAGGTCCAACCTTGTATCCCACGAACTTGCATTATATTACCTCTGCATGATATGCCATCCGGACATATCAGTCCCTAGCCCTCCACCTTTATTTGCAACTAAGAGAAACCTCCGTAAGATATATAGAGCAAAAATAATGCATGACATCCAAGCAAACCTAACAACTTGTAAGCCTTCTACAGCAGAACAACTACATAACTGCCTACATTCGTTGCTTGAAAAGTATGCCTCAGCCACCAAGTGCAGAGTATCAATTCAATAGTGTTCTCGTGGTATAGCATTGTTAGGAATCAGCTTAGCAGTGCTAAAAGAGACTGCCGTAAAGTGGAGAGGCTTGGACTCTCAACCAGACTCACTATTCATAAACAAATATATAAAGCCGCTCAGAAGAACGTCTCAAATATAATTTATTTTGCCACATTTTCCCACTACAGTACCAAGATCACGGAGAGTTTCAACTGCAAAGAGCTCTTCGTAATTACTAACAAACTAATATCATGGAACAAATGTACACCACTTGCAACTACCTTCGCTCCAGTAGACCTTCCGGACCTGTTTGCAAATTTATTCTGTGACAAGGTATAAACCATCAGAGATAAACTTGACAACACAATTTCAATAGAGTCGTCGTCACCATACAGTTGCGATATGGAATTTCAACGACAACCTGTCTCTGTTGATTTAGTACAGACAATCGTGATGAAGAGTGCACCAAAGTCATGTGAACTTGATCCAATTCCAAAAGCTTGAGTGCTTAGATCCAATATTGCCTCCACTAACTGATGTAATTAATACTGCTCTGTCTCTGTCTCTCTCTCTCTCTCTCTCTCTCTCTCTCTCGATCGATCGATATCTCGATCTCGATCTAGGGAATTTCCATCACTTTAAAAACTGCCAATGTAAAGCCTCTGCTGAGGAAACCAACACCCAATCATAACGATTTAAAGAACTATCGCCCAGTTTCTAATCTCCCGTTCATAAAATAAAACTCTATGCAAAAGTTGATCTAACCCAACGTGTACCTGTTCTGAATTTAAACAGTCTTTTAAGCAATGTACAGTCTGCATATCGCCCTTGCCACAGTACTGAAACTACTCTTCTGAAAGTGGTTAATGACATTCTCTTTGCTTTGGATAGCGGAAAGATTAGAGTCCTCACCCTCCTTGATGTGTCTGCAGCATTTGACATAAAATACCATGATATATTACTTCACGGTCTCCAGCATGTATTTGGCATTCACAATACAGCCTTACTATGATTTAAGTCATACGTAGTCAACAGGACACAACTTATACTTGCAAATGGAATACACTCCAGCCCACTGTATCTATCGTGTGGTGTTCCACAGGGGGTCTGTTCTTGGACATGTTCTCTTGATTATGTACACTCAGCCGCTCTGATAGATCATCAAGCAGTGCCTCACCAACTGGACGCTGATGACACCCAGATATACAAGTCTAGCCACCCAACTGAAGTTGATGCGACCAATTAAGGTGTACAGAGGTGCATTTCTGATGTGAAATCATGAATGATGTGACAAACTACAGATAAATGATGATAAAACTGAGGCCATTCTGGTCACAAAACAAAGACTTTCTCATTCACATCCTTTACCTCAAACAATAAATATCAGCAACACCAACATTAAATTCACACAGTCAGTACGAAACTTAGGTGTTACTCTGCACCAACATGTCGTGAACATATGCAAGTCTGCATATCTTAAGCTGACACGCATCAGCTCCATTCACAAATATCTTTCAGTTGATGCCATTAAAACACTTGTGTATTCATTAGTACATTCAAGACTGGACTACTGTTACTCAGTTCTGTCTGATTCTGAATATCTACTCCAGAAACTTTAAACAGTTCAAAACACGGCTGATTGGATCATCCTTAGAGTACCACGATCAGAGCACACCTCCCCAGCTGCTCTGTACCCTACACTGCCTATCCTTTCGATCCAGAATCGAACACAACATTTGTTCTCTGTGATATGTTTCACCGACGGACTCTGTTCCAACATACCTGTCTGGCCTCACTCATGTGTACACACCAGTAAGATACTTACGCTCCTCTTCTGACAATCGTATACTAATTATTCCCATTATGTAAACGAAGTCATATGGACAACGTTCTTTTGGAGTCTAGGACATCTCTCCCCCCCCCCGGACATTTCCCCTCCCCAGACTTTCACACACACACACACACACCCCGCCATATCCCCCGGACATTTCCCCACTGAACTTTCCTCCCCCCCCCCCCCATCAAATAGGACTTTCCCCCCCAGTCATTCCCCCCCCCCATTATCTTAAAACTTAATTCATATTTAATTATAAAAACTTATATTAAGTTATGTTAAAAGAAAATGGTTATTTGAAATAAAGATAGCAAGATTTGTAACAAGAAAACCGAGTTTGGGATTTCCGGATTAACAACAAAACACTATTGATGGTACTGCAAATACAATATTTAATAATATATGAAAATAAGGAAATAAGTATGACTGATACGTGCGTGTATGGGTCCAAATATTAGACGAATTAACATAATTAGCACAATCCTACTAATGCAACAAATACAAATGCAAACACATTGTCATATACGGTACCAGGACAAAAAAAAACGAACGATTCATGGTATATCTCAAAATGAAAATACGATTTTCACAATAGCAAAACAAATGATGTTTTCACTCAAAATAGCAAATTGATAGTTTACTCACTCAAAATAGTGAACTGACATTTCATTCATTTAAAATAGTGAACTGATATCAACAAAGCAGATATCTCAAGATATCTATTCACCTCGAAAATACACACACACGCACAGCACAGCACAGCACTGCACACGCAGTAAGTGGTAAGTGTTAAAGAAAGTTAACATTTTCACATATTAAAAAAATGTATTGTTTAAAAGTTAATGATGTAAGCAATTGCTTTTAAGTATTCTATGGTGTCACGATTGTCGAAGTCGGCGAGTATGTTTGCAATTCTCGAAGAACAGTCTTTGTACTTCTTCTTTGGTTGTTCAGGCAAATGTCCACCGAAGATCTGATTTAGGTTGACATTATTTAAGCTCTGTTCACGTTTAAGAATCCGAAGGAAGCTCCAGATATTTGGATGATGACAGGAAACTGCGGACTGCATTTTTCTATGCCAACCTTCCACTGCATTGTTTGTTCTGGGCAAACTGTTGGCAACACGTGAATGCACACTCCAAATGCTTTTATCGAACACTGCTACTACACGGCGATTACGCCGGAGACAACCAATGTAGTTGTCCTCAAAATAATCCATGACAGTGGCAAACTCCTCTGACAACGATTCCTGAAGTGTTTCGAACGATTCAATTACCTTTTCGCTTGGAACGAATGCTAACGCAGCAATCATCCGAATTGACAAGGCAAAATCTTCATCATTCTGGTATCGATCCTGCAGTCCAACAGACTGAACTTTTCTAAATATATTTTGTGCAAGATGGAAGAAGCACCTCATGTATTTCAACGTTTGCAAAACACTCGGTGGCTGCATTAATTGCAGCCTTTTCGAAATCCGTCGTAATTGTTGTTGGATGAACTAGAGGCTGCAGCACTTTGATTTCTTCAAATAAACGACAGTAAATAACCTGTGTTTTGTTTGGTAGGAGAACATACAAGCACGGAACAATTGATCCAGTTACAAGAGCTTGTATTGTATATAATTGAAAAAACAGTTGAGGTACCACCTTGAAAGTTCCATCCATGAACCAATGCTGTGAATCTTTAATCAAATTTAGTGTGCGTTCTGTTCCAAAAATCAAGATTCGGTTGGGGTCATCACATCCGCTGTCGTAGAGTATAAAATTTTCTCCATCAGCCAAACTCTTGTATTCTTCTGGAATTTCAAATGTCCGTTCGACTGGAAGAGGGTGAACTGCATTCTTCTTCTGTTTAACTCTTCTGATGTCTCTCCGTAGATGTCGAATTGGCACCATCTGAACAACAGCTTGCCGGCTTAGTTGCTGCAATTCTTGACCCAGAATATGTTGCGGTGTTTCTTCACTTTCCTCTGCTGTTCGTTTGATACTTGCCCGGACAGTCAAAACCTCACAATGAACCGAATCAGCAGTATGAGTGTGCTCATGCAGGTAACTAACTACTGACATATCTTCATTTATTTTAACTTTTGCCCTACATTCACTTGTATTTTTTCTTGCACCTTGACGACGCTCACACTCATAACTTATAACATTGTTTGCTAAGCTTTTTTGTTTAACATAAACAAAACCATTTAACACAACTTTATTTTTTCCTCGAATACTCGCAACAGTTTCCAACTCCATCTCATGGGTTTTTCAAAAAATGTATTGGTTTAAATTGTTTGGAGATTATATAGATACAGAACAAGTAAGACAAACCCGTCTTTACAGTGCATTGTTACATCATAATCCGCTTATGTTGACATCTGGCCTGAGTACTGTACTGAAACAACTACAATTAATTGAACGATGGCTAATCCTTCTGTTGTTTATCTTAAATATACCAAATATGCACAATAAATAAAGGTTAGACTGAAGCCTCTTCATACTTCAAAGAAACCTCCTGTTCTACAGTGAGTAAAAGCATGATTGTATGTGTGTGTGTGTGTGTGTGTGTGTGTGTGTGTGAGAGAGAGAGAGAGAGAGAGAGAGAGAGAGAGAGAGAGAGAGAGAGAGAACAGGAAAGTAGATATATTACATCTGATAATGCATTTATTTCAGGTGACAACAGTCATACCTATGCAAAAACGGAGATGCGAGGTGCGAGTATACTTCAAAGCTAAATGTTACTATATATAAATAAAGTAGTATAAAGATAATGGGGGGGGGAAATGACTGGGGGGAAAAGTCCTATTTGATGGGGGAGAAGTCCAGGGGGGAGATGTCCGGGGGGATATGTCGGGGGGAGTCCGGGGGGGGGGAATGTCCAGGGGGAGATGTCCTGATACCATCATTATAGTAGGTGTAAACCGCTTGGAGCTTCTAAAGATTAGGCGCTATACAAAGTCATCTTTATTATTATTATTATTATTATTATTATTATTATTATTATTATTATTATTATTCCGGAAGCGGGAGGTCGTCGGTTCGATCCCCGGCCGAGTCATACCAAAGACTTACAAAAATGGTACTAACAGCTGCCTCGCTTGACGCTCAGCATAAAGAGGTTAGTGTTAGGACTGGTCGGCCTGGTGTCAGGATAATGTGACTGGGTGAGACATCATGCTACATGTCTGCGGCATGATGTCTCAGTGCTAGACATCACTATAAACTGCCTCACTGCAGACATCGTAGCGATATGACTGAAAAATTGTTAAAGCTACGTTAAAAAATTCTAATCAAACAAACAAAATTATTATTATTATTATTATTATTATTATTATTATTATTATTATTATTATATACATTCACAATGTCTTAATTTTGAATGTCTTCTATATACGGTACTGTTTCGTATATCAATGCCGTTAATGCATCCGATTATAGCAACTTTTCTGCTGCAGATAGGGGCGATTTGTCATTTAGTTGAGAAGGAATTAATCTCTGAAACTATTCACTTTTGCACCAAACGTTTTATTTGGGGGACTACCAAAATTCCTCAATTGTATTGGCCTTTACCACACTCATAATTTTATTTCAATTTGTGGCTGTTATATATTTTGTTCCCTAAATGTTTGATAGATAGCCACGCTTGATGATTAGTAATTCACCAGATACCAGCGGACCTCCTTTATATCTGGACCATTTCTCATAGCGCTAACATCGTCCAGTAATAGCAGCTCATTGATAATTTATTATTATTATTATTATTATTATTATTATTATTATTATTATTAACCACTCTTTAAATAAATATTCTAACACGTAATGTTTGTCCGTCCGACAACTAGTGAGTTCTTCTTTTAATCTTGGCTAAATGACTGAGAGCAGGCAACAAAGTGGGGTCAAACGTTTACTTGAACTTTAGCGATCATTTTTTTATACAATGTTAGAGGAGGCTCAGCAGATGACAATGACGTTCTCCAATCCTTGATACACATCCGAATCGGTGGGTGGAGGTGGCCTATGAGAGTGTAGAAAAAGTGCGGATATTTGCAATGACTTCTCTACTACTGCTACTACTACTACTACTACTACTACTACTACTACTACAATACTGGCTTCCAAAGAGAGATGGTAACTTATTTCATTGATTGCAGCTAATGGTTGGCAATTTACTAACTTTGCTTGTAGGCGTCGGAATCGGTGACGTTTAGAACGGCCGAGAAAGAAGATACACAGCCGCTTTCACCCTTGCCTTCACACGTGTATATACCAGCGTCCGTTTTGTAAAGCTCCTGAATCTCCAAATATCCGCCTGAATGAAGCTGAAATTTACAAACTAACGTAATAATGAAGTAGCCAACAAAGTAACTATTAAACACACTCACAAAATGGATCATTTTCTTTTATTACAAAGGACAGAATAAACAGTAAACAAGTAAAATCAACAATTAATTAGTATAAGGGCTTGTATTAATACATAATATACATACTTGTGTTTAGAAATTACACAATTGTAAAGTTGCACGAATTATACCTGTAACAATACATTTTTAATTTAACGTCGTATTGCAATGAAGAGGTAGGATGGCAGGAAATGACGTATTTCAATTTGGAGTTTACCAGAAGAGATTGGACGGAAACGTTTCCTTAATTGAATAATTAAAAGAAATAACTTCAGTCTTTTAAAAGAAATACATTCATTCTTTTAAAAGAAATATATTCATTCTTATTTCAAAACTTGAAAAACCCAACATTTAATAAGAACGCATCCTTAACATAAGGCATATGAGTATCTGAACACAAACAAAAGACGTCGACAATCCATTCACTGAAGAGAGCATAAGTTCCATCACAAATCGAGAATCCCCTTGATGCCAAACATTAGAAGTTCTATCACAGACCAAGACCACCCCCAAGCCCCTTATGGAAGAAATCATAAGTTCCGTCCCGAATCGAGAACCCGCTTGTTGCAAGAGATGAGAGAATCTATCAGAAATATAATCAAAATGATGGAAGAGATCATAAGTCCTGTCAAAGATCGAGAACCACCTTGATGCAAGAGAGTAGAGGTTGTGTAAGTTTGCTTCATTTGTCAACGAAGTTATCCCATGGTCATAAAATGTTAAAGTCGTAAACATGCACGATTAGTTCTCATGGAAATGTACAAGTGTAAACAAAGTATCATTAGAAATACATTATGTGTTTATTTATAATAAACATTTATTCTCCAGTTACTGGTCACCAGTCCCTTAAGTTCCATATCTTTCACTGACACTTTACAGGCCAGGGAGGTATAGACATGTGAGCTGTGGACTCGCAGAGGGAATGTATGTACAGGATTTGTTAAATGAGTGCAAAGGAACGTTTGCATTGGAACGAAGTGTTTTAATTTAATACGTAAATTGCCGTGGGAAGTCTAATTCTGGAGGTCTTATGCAGAAGAAAATATCTTATAGGTTAAACAAAGCCATTACAAGTGCCAAACGTAAATACAGAAACAATATTTCAATTAGGTTTCTTTCTTTGCCATGATTCCAAATAATCCATTATAACCGGTCCAAATAATCATGCTTCATCGCGAAAGCATACGTTAGTAACAGGATGCAATTCTGTGAATTTCGGGAAGAGATTGGTAAAGAACACAAAAATTAAAGTTCTGCAAACGTTTAGACCTTGTACCTTGATTGGTATTGTGTGTACAGATAGCATCCTTTGTAGTATTTATTCCATCAATTATTTACCGTTTTCAAGGTATTCCATTTAGAATTCACATGTTTGTTTTTTTTGCTGATATAAGCAACTACATACATCAGTTATAAAACTAACTGGTTAGTAAGGGAAGGCAAATTTTCTTAATCTTTGGAAATATTTTATATCCAACTACTGATGATATCCATTTTATCACATGGTCACTGAAATACATTTAAAGAGCCCACATATGGGTCAAAGAAAGTAGTATATAAGTTGCGACTGATTTCTAGCGCATTTGTTACTGTCTTTGACTAATATCTTTTACTAATATTTTGCAACTTTAAGGTATGTTTGAGACACTACGTTTAAACAGCAAAACAATAATTGTAAAATGTATTCGTTACTTATTTATGATTAATATTGTCTTCCTAGACGGAAATCTCGTCTAATTGTTAAATATATATTTACTCAGTCACTAATAAAACCATCTAGTTATAGTATATGTTATCTAACATCCAACAGACACATTAAAGTGCACAAATAGTTACCGTTAAACTAGATCTGGAATCTGTAATCTATCAAGTTGCTTTGTTAGTGAGGTGAATTGTTTTTATAAAGTTAAAATTCAATAAACTTTAGCTTTCCAGACTTTTTAAATAATCATTCCATCCTTCCAAAATTCGGCTTCTCCATTCATGCAACATCATCAATGTATATCATCTAAATTTCAGTATCATGCAGAAAAATTTAATGTATAATGTTGTAGAGATATCTGGTTAACAGACTTTAGGTATTTTGCCTTATAATCTGGAGTCTGTGATTTTAACTAGAGATTGTGAGATTTTTCAACAAAAAAAAATCCGTGTTATTAGAACTGATTTGTATGTGTACATGTTTTTAAAGCAGTAACGGAAGTTAAATGACTAAATTAATATTTAACATTTATGTTTGTGAAAAGGAGCTTCTTTCATCATAATACAAAAGTGTGTACCATTCACGCAGGTCTAAGAGGACCTGATTACCAAGCGAATCAAACAATCAGGTCTGGGTTGAAGGCAATATTTAACCTATATCCAACGACCTTAAGTTGAAGGGTTATTAAATTTACCTCTAATCAACTCACGTCACACTTTCATACTCTCCAATATCATATTTGCATACGTTTTTTGTTTTATAGTTGTATCATTTACAAGTACGCTATATTTAGCCACATATAGGTATTTCGAGCAAAGTACAAAATAAGCATTAATCAAACATTTAAGTATACATTCATCAAGGTTTCAAATAGCCAAACACGTATACGTTAGAATAGCATAAAATATTTTCATGTTAAGAACTTTATAAAGGTCCATTTTTTACAAAACAAATCCATGATACCGTAAACTCTCGTGAATACAATACATTATAACATCTGCTGCTAAAACAAATAATCACCAGAATCTAACAAATCCATTCACAGAGATATAATTACAAGACGTACAAAACCTGACTTGTTACAGAATATTATTTGAAGAAAGATACAACAAATAGAAGCAGTCTAGCTCATAAAAAATATCTAGGATATTAACTAAAGGAAGATACAACAAATAGAAGCATTCTAGCTCATAAAATAATAACTATATAGGATATTTTCTTTTATTTTACTTATCTTTTATCTGATATCACATATTGGTAAACGGAAATAAAACGAGAGGGGAGACAGTCTCAAACATAAGGAGAAATTAACATTGGGATGCATAAAGGACATTTACCAAAGGATTGATCTATGCTAGACTGTGAGAATAAATATCTAGAATCCAAACACCTTTACAATTCAACATACCAAATATACTATTCTGCAGAGACGTTTTGATAACAATCCAAAACATATGCTTTATAATCAAGCACCTGCTTTTTTATTACGATACATATGCCTACAATCCAGAACACGCTTTTTGAATGCAATCTAACGCAATCACATATACCATCCAGAACCACTTTTCGAATACAATCCAAACACTACGATACTATCTTAAAAATACAGAGAAGATTTCATGTTTTGGTGGTGAAAGGCAAAAACATGCACAACGCGTACACTAAAGTACAAACATAAAACATAAACGTTTCTGGCAAATATAATCACTACTCCTTTATAGACATCTAGATGCCATTGAAAAGTGCTTTTCGACTCCTCTCCGTCAGCAGTGTTCACATCTCCCGCCCCCGACTTCTGGCATCCCATGCCGCACATCTTTCGCCCCAGTTGTTTTTTTTTATATATCTACCATCTTGTCTTGACGGAAACAAAAAACCTAAAGCTGTCCTCGTTGGCTTCTTTCTACCAATCATCCTTCTCCTCCGGCATGCAATTTGGATGACCAGATTGTTTTTAAATCTTTATCTTTCACCTTTCTGACGAACCCCTCATCAAGTCTCAGAGCACTGATTTCATTCTTTAAGTGTCTCTTGTGCGAGAAGATCGCTAACTTTTCCATTCAATCCAGGAGGTACTGTATATTTTCCATGACGATAATGACCTCCATCTGCTGGCCTAGCTTGCAACGCTGAGTTGTACTCCTCCTTTATAGGTTCAACACCTAATTTCGATGCGGGTGTCATCTTAGTGGAGTGTGGAAGTGGATGGAGTGATAGAAAATTTTTAAATCTTGGTCAGTACAGGTCTTTTTGTCTAGGATTGAGCTGAAGAAGTCTGCTACGTTTCTCACAAGTGCTTTAGCTACTTCGAAATTATCACTATTTCTCCCCCTTTCTTCTGTCGTTCATAAATAAACGTTTCCTCTTCTAGATTTATTTTGACATCTTATTGGTGCTGCTTTTGTTGAACAAATATTTATACTGTATCCTTATTTCGTTGCAAAACAATCGCCGGTTCTTTATTTGGTTTCAGACTGATTTTAGCTTTGGATTCTTTTTAAGGTAGCTTTAACAATTTTCAGTCATATCGCTACGACGTCTGCAGAGTGGCATTGTATAGTGATGTCTAGCACTGGAGTATCATGCCGCAGACATGTTCTTAGCTTTAACAATTTTCAGTCATATCGCTACGACGTCTGCAGAGTGGCATTGTATAGTGATGTCTAGCACTGGTGTATCATGCCGCAGACATTTTCTATGCTGCCGCATGCAGTCATATTATTCTGACACCAGGCCGACCAGTCTTAACACTAACATCTTATTACAAACGAGGCAGATGTTAGTACCAATTTTATACGTCTTTGGTATGACTCTTCTGTGGATCGCACCTTTAACATCCCGCATACGAAATGGACGCTCTAACCACTAGGCCACCTGAGCCGTCTGTTTCTTTCTGAAATCATCAACTCTTTCTAGCAATAGAAAAGTAAATGCAGGTAGTAATACCGTCTCGGGAAAATTTCTTGTGAAGATGACATGAAATTAGCAAAACCTAATTTGAGGTCTTTATCTTCTGGATAAAGAATACGGTTACTGCTGCTTTAATAGTCGTAGTCATGGTAATATCTTTCCAAGTATACGATGTATGCGCAGTCCAAATACATTGCCTTCGTGTGTTCTTTTTCAACCATAGGTCGAGTGTTTGAACTGTTCAGCAATAATGGACCGTACGAAATGCGTGTGCACATATATATTGAAGCTGACATGTCTGCTTATTGAAAGACAGACCTCACGATCTATAATTATTTTGTAACAATCTTTATGTGGAACATTTCAAATCGTTTCAATCCGGTCCCTTTCTAAGTAAGCAAGTGCATTTGTCTAAGGTGTTACCAGTTCACAAGACAATCCGACATGATGCAAAACTACAGACATCGACCATTAGTTTTAACATTTTGTTCCACCAAGACTACCTAATCTCTCTGAAGACATCAAGAGCCATCTCCAAGATCACAGACACAGCGAAATAGATGTGTATGTGGAGAGGAAAAGGTGTCTCAAGAGTGTATTAAACAAAGCTTAAAAAGAAGGCCAGCGAAGTGATGCCACTTATGTTAACCTACTTTGGTTAACAGGCTGCAAGATTCATTTCCGGGCTAACCAGATCTCTTAAAAAAGAGAGATGCACTCATATATGCCTAAACATTTACTTTTTATTTATTGTGTTTGCATGGTTATATATCTGTTCTGTATGTCATTGTCTTTCCCCATCAATGTAATCCCCAAACCACTTGCCCATTCTTTTGTGTATGTTTGTGTGTGAGGATATAGTAATTTACCTATAAACACTCTTTAGCCTTGTGTGTGATAGTATCCTTGTATGTTTGTGGCAGAGTACGCATCTAAACATTCCCGCCCTTTTCATGGGATAGTACGAATGTGTGCTTGGATAAAATTCAAAATGCTGGATTGCATGGCATATGTTTGGATTGTAATCAAAACGCATGTGCTGAAAAGTATATGTGGTCTGTAGGATTTAATAATAAATCGAGCGCTGGTTTTTCAGAGCCAAGGAAAGTATAGGTAGTGTTTGACAATATATTTTCCGTTATGTCCTTGAGTGGCCCATCGGAGACTAAGTTTTTTGTGTATTCGGTAGCATTGATAGATATTGCTCATTCCCCCTTATACCCAAGTATGCCTCCCTATTTTAAAATGTGCTTATGTCCGGTGGACTAATGTAATTCTTATATCCTATCATACAGCGTATAACAAATGATTAGGGTGTAGCATCGAACAGATAGATGCACAGTGATTAACAAATAGAAGGTTTCTATGCATATCGATTCATATCTGTTTCGCCAGTTAGTTGCTTTAATTAGCAGTGGTTTGCTAGACGGAGCACTAGCAGCAATAGCATTATTGAAGGATTGAGAACAAAATAAATGCAAACTTTCAATACAGTCAATTGATGCATTTTTGTTTTGGTGAATTGCAACAAATTGAGGGTATAAGTAACGAAACATGTACCCAGCACCTTTCCACTTGCTGTATTCAATACTTTTATTACAGCTATCCCACTTCATTGTTAGAAGATTATGCAAATTAATCTAGTTTCCATAACACTTTGTACACACTTTTTATATCAACGTGAGTATACAAAGGGTCAAGAAGAAGGGATCCCGGATTGTACAAATGAGTGTGTTACATATATCTGATTCAATTTATATATATTTTAATTTAATTTTTTATTTTACATTTATTGCATTCTATCATAGGCTATTATACTATAATCGTGTTTAATCAATATGGCAATTTTTTTGTCTCCAGAAAATTGATTTGACCTGACTGTTCTGTCATAACCACCTAGAAATAAAACTTGACATCTTAATGCTAACCTAGTTCCTGATAATGATTTAGATCTTTTTATTATTCATTCGTAATGCGGGATTGATAAGAGTGAAATCGAAGCTCTATTGATATGCGTGACACTAAACTTGTAAATAGTTTGGTGAAGTAAAACAACGTTTTAAATTTTATTCTTAGAGTACAATTATATGTTTTTAGCAGGGTCATGTTAGGAGTATGCGATGTAAATATGATTACGTAACCCTCGATAGCGTACCTAGTTTGTAGATCAAATTACTGTATAACCATTGTTTTAGGGAAATAATCTCAGTCGGGTTTTAAACACTTCATATAAAGTACTTCTCTTCTGTTGTAGCCAGTTTTTGTGTTATTTCTTTTGTTTATACAAGGAACTGTAGACCACAGCACTGTACATGATGCAGTATACGTCATCACTTTCCATCTTGCATTTTAATCGGGGCTCAAACTTGAATTCATTAGAACATTTCGTTTCAAGGACGTTTAAAATTAAATTCATGGATTATTCTTGCATTTTTTGGATTTGATTCTTAAAACCATACGTTCGATGTTTTATTTCTTCATTTTTACATTCTTTCACCAATGAAATGAATTATTTTGTTAAATTGTACAAGTCTTGTTGTTTTCATTCTATCTTTGTTATCGTTTATTAGAGCCTAAACACGTAACAAATGAGAAGCAAATGGGGAGGAGGGGAGTTCTTGACCAATATTACGCGTTTTTATTGTATCATTATGCATTACAGAACCAACCTTATATCTTGAGGATCCTTCTATCTTCAAGTGTTGCCCATCTTTGTACCAGGTATAGCTGATCGCAAGGGGAAAGAAACACTTTAAGAGAACTTTATGTCCAACTTCTTCGCTTGTATCCACCGGCCGAGCATACATACCTGAAAAAGAACTATTCATAATACGTTGACCAGATTGTTCAAACAAAATCTATTTGGCCAGGAATGTAATTATATTTTATGCTCTTCTGCAATATTGCAAGTAGTACGGCATTTGTTTGCTTGTGTTTCCTATTGATTGCTACCAAGGTGTAACATTTTATGGACCACTTGCTTCAAAACCTTAGTTAGTTTATATTTCTTCGTCTAATTCTTACCTATTAGATGACTTTTAAATTAAAGAAATTCTGAGCTTTCCACGATGGGTTCGACGGTTACATATTCTGTATTGACTTGTTTATATCTTTTTCGATCCCTTGCATTCACCAAAACCATAGATATTAATTATCTTTCAAGAGAATAAGTTGTTATTTACCTAGATTACATGTCTGTCTGAGAAGAAGTTTAAAGTAGTGTTCTATGTGCTTCGCCCCAAAAATGGCCACACAGGTGTATTCCCCCTCGTCATCTTCCGCGAAGTTATCTATATCGAGAATACCCTTTCCTAATTCTGGTGCACCGGTCATGAGGGTATTGTCGTGGTACCTGACGAAATCCAATGAATACATTAAACATGGTGTGACAAACGCTTGAATCAAGATTTGTTAAAGTATGAAAGCAAAAATGTAAAATGCGCAAAAATCGGGACTTTTCTGGCAGAATTTTGATGAATTGCTTAATTTATAAATCGATTAATAACAGCTGAAAATGTTTAAATCATGACAAAAATCTAGAATTAATGGATAAGTAAAGAAGGAATTAGTTAATTTACTTTTGCAAACTTAGTACAAACATTGTAAAAAGAATTGAGTGCTTGCCATTGAAAACTAGTCAGCTTTACAGTATCATATTCGGTTTACGGGTACGTTTTCACCTGAATGACTATATATTCTTATAATGGAGGTGGTCAGTAAACGAACAGTAGCAAAGTAATGAATATTGTACATGAACGTTCCTAAAATGCAACACAAACTTGGAGAGAGAATCACTTTCGAATTTGCCCATGAACTTTTTTAGAATGTGGTCAACATATCCAGAGTACGTACCCTTTACACTATGAAAATAAACCAATGGAAAATGCGACTCTCCAATACGTATAAATTAAAGCTGTATTTATACGGCAAACATATGGAACAATAATGACATGAATATGATGTTCTGACGATTTTAGAAATGTATGGTATTATACTGATTAAGCATCCATCCATACTGTACTTGAATCATTCTTACCATCGAAATTGTGCATCTTTAATATTGACTTCACATGTTTTGATGTAATGTTGATTTGTACTTATGAGCTCACTTTCTGGAGTCTTTATAAAATAAAAGGGCTGAAATTCCTGAAACAAATATCATCATCATCATGGATAATAATAATAATAATAATAATAATAATAATAATAATTATAATAATAATAATAATAATTCTTGCAAACCCGTTTATGTTGGAGTGTACAAAACATATAAAAATAGTATCATTAATCATAAAAAATAAGAGAGAACAAATGAACAATAATAAATTATGAACAAATTAATAATAAATCAATAAGTATAAATAAATTATGAAAACGAGCATAACTAGATTTGTGATTGTAAGATTAAGCGTAATTATATCTAAGTTGATGCCATTTTGATATCTATATAGATATGATTATCTAATTTATTTATCCACAATAACATTTTAAGCCACTATGTTATCAGGGTTTCCACCCCAAAATCTATCAATTCAAAATATAAGTAAAGAAAAAAAAAACATTGCTATAGTGACCTAAAAACATTACCAAGGAAATCAATATCTGATTTCAAACAAGCGTCCACAACTATTCTTGTGTCGTCTAAGCTCTGCTTATGCAATTGTTTTAATAAAGTTTCAACAACCATGTTAATAATGTTTAACTTAAAAGAAGATAAGCCGAAAATGTTTCTATAATGTAACTCCCCATTAATTATTTTAGCAGCCTGATAATCTAATTATGCTATCTACATATACATAACACTTGTTTTCTAATCTTCATTTGTCTGTATTAAGTGGGTTCGGCGCAATTGTGCTGATAAGGTTTCACCGAAACAAGTCATATTCATAAAAGTTCAAATTTGTTTAAAACAAATTGAAATCTTCTGTAATGGTCGGAATATTTTACTAAAGTCATCTACATTGGAATAAAATATGTCACCAGTATTTCATTTGTCGACATGAAGTAGTTTTGATACAGTCCAGCAAACACTATTCTCAATGTCATCTCTTTTATTTCACTCAGCACTATATTTAGAATGTTCTTATGCGCTTCAGGTATTTGCTTAAAAACATAAATGAAAGTATTTTGCGTGTTTAATCCGCAATCGTAAATATGATATTTGGCCGAAATGAGCAAGAGATTACGCAAACTGTCCACTTCTTCACTTCCTATAAACATAACTGGACAAGTGGACAATATTTGGACAACAAGGTGCAAAACGTGAAGTGAAAGATAACCAAACCTTTGAAGTAATGTTGCAGTCGCAGGGTAGATATTCAAAACGTTTGTTCTCACTCTTCTATAAAGTGCATTTGTCTTCATCTAATTGTTTCATGTTTGTAGTGACAAATATTCACTTAATTAAATTAAAATTAAAAGAAACCATATTTTGTATCGTTCGCACAAAGTTTATACCGGATATAAATCGTAGACCACTCCTCACTTGAGATAGATAGATAGATAGATAGATAGATAGATAGATAGATAGATAGATAGATAGATAGATAGATAGATAGATAGATAGATAGCGAATTATTTTGGCTAAAGTCCGGTGCCCCTTGGCTCGTTTCAGTCAGCTAGTTCAATGATAAATTGGAGTGAATGGGAAAAGTTCATGCATGAGCAAAGATAACGATGTCTATGTATATATGCTTTAGGCATGTGTTCGTTTTTCTAAGTTGTTATATTACCGTGTCTTTTACTTGACATGTATCACCGGATGTACCAGGAAGACAATAACATTTTTCTTCGGCTCTAGAAGCAATGCACGTTCCTCCGTTTGCACATTTGTTGCTTTTGCAAGCGTTTCCTTCTATGCAACTTAAATGAACAAAATCAAATCTCAATTTGACTGATGATTAAAAACAATGGCGCTCTTTCGGAAACAAAAGTCTTTTCTGAGAAATCTTATAGGGAGTATTCTGAGAAAAAAATCAGTGCATACATAATTGAATACTGTGATTTTAAAACTATACAACAGTCACAGCGAAATATGCTATCATTGGATCCTACAGAAAGAAGAGTATGTACATGTCATACAGTCTATGAATGAAGCGCATGAAATAAAAGTCACTACTTTTCAATACGAATATTGTTATTAACAGGAATTCTTGGATGCAAAGGGACAGCAGACCCATTTATGTTATTTCAAGCTATTGTGCAGTTAAAATACAGGTTCTCTCCAAGACCAGGATAATGTCGATTGAAATGTATATTTTGTCAGGACATTGTGAGAAGATGCAATGGGATAGACTGCATACTTTTGACAGTTATTTGCAACTGAACTGGAACAATTGTTTTAACTTTACCAGACAGCATGGTATTCATTTATTTTGAACGCCAAGCGAGGCAACGGCATAGTTGATTATGTTTGTTCAGTTAATACCGGAAACAAACTTGGCGAAAAGGAAATCCAGTCTGAGAAAATTGTGATTCGGAATCAGGAAATGTGAGGATCTTTTTCCAACTTCTACAATATAACGATACAAATCTGGCTCTTGGAGTAAAATGGATAATTGTGAAATGAGAAGTAAAACTATTAGGAGAAAAGGCATTGTAATATTATACGCTTTTTCGACATGTTTTGATTGTCAGTGATTAATTTATCTTAGGCTATATGCTTGCAATTTTGATAATTTCCAACACATTTGAGTGTAAACCTTTATGGGCCAAGCCTTAGTACGCAAATGGCTGATATATTCCATCCACCAGGCTTCAGATGTTGCATATTTCTTTTGGACGCCCATTTAGATTCACAAACAATTGGGTATGGGATGACACACCTTAGTTTGTAATATTTTCCTCTCCGCTTGTGTGTGCACTACTAAAATTATATCTAAAACTTCCAAGTAGTCATCATTCTACATTCCCCATTAATTGCCCATCATTAATGACGATATCTACAACACGCAACATGTCGACAAGCACAAATGCCACAATTTCGATGTTAAAAGGTTTCGACACTCTTACACTGTTATTTGGTTCATAAATATTTATAACTGTATATACAAATAAACTGGAGTTATTTTAATTGAGAGCTTTTACTAACAACGGCTAAAAGATGCTTCTTACTGTTATACACCCCATATGTAAGCGCTTGCTCTAAAACCTGGAATGAAGTTGAAAAGCATACAAAGGTATGAGGGAGAATTAATATTAACTTTAAAAATATAGTATGAACGAAGTCATCTGTTGTACCTGTATAAAATATTATTGTATAGGTTAGAGAAGTTTGCTAGAGTCAACGTATCATTTTAAACAGCTGAGCTATAAGTAAAAGTCAAAATATTTAAAACACCTAATCAATGGATCGTCCAGTTACTTGCTAAATATTCCATCCACCTCCACTGATAAATAATTTTAAAATATAATTAGTCTCACAATTTGTTAAACACTATAAATAATGTGGCCATTTTGTGCAGACATTTTCATAAATGTTTTATTTTGTTATTATTATTTGGTGTGTTCAGGTTATTATCAACAGGAAATCATTCTAACGGATACTTCCGTTTTCATTACTTTGCAGACGTAATTAGTTTTCGGTTACATGTAGGAGTGTTGATAGCTGTAGTAATTGCGTAATTCGGTTTCGTTTTATATTGCGCTTCTGCTATACTGCAATGTGTGAGTGTTTGGAAGTTGCGGTTCGATCTGTACACAGACTGATAACAATACCTTATGATATCATCCTCTTTTACACACACGGTTCGATCTGGACAGGGACAATCTAAAACAGAATTACAAATAATATCAATAATTGGTTACAATGAATGTTCTTTTCCATGGCAACATATATATATATATATATATATATATATATATATATATATATATATATATATATATATATATATATATATATATATATATATATATATATATATATTAGATAAGCTTAATAAAAATATGTTGTGGATACGCAATTTGTTGTAACTGTTGTATGAGCTTTTGTACGGAGGCTATATCGTGCTATTTCAAATGTTTATATGTCCCAATGGACTTCTAAACCATCAACCCACATTCGAACAATATTGTAAACTGCCTTCTATAAATACAAAAATATATATTCACAAAAGCCGCGCTTATAAATACAATATGTTTTACGTCTATAACTGCAACCATTGCACACAAGTCATATGAATCAATTTAAAGTGAAAGTTAAATGGCGGAAATCAACTAATTTTTATGAGTAGAACGATATTATTATTTAGATTCGTTGTGAATAAAGGACCAATTCTATTAGGTTTTATGACATATTTAATTTCTAGATATGAAAAGAAGAAGCGTGATCATAATCAGGGACAGTTGCAATCATCACCTGCAACGTTCAAAATAATGAGAATATACATGAGACGACCCCACGAAAACATCAACGGTTAGCTTCAACAAATAAGTAAGGCCACAAGTGTTCGTACCTTTCCTTGGTGCAATTGAAATTTTGATGTCATAGCCAGTGTGACCCAAGCTTTCATCGGAATTAAACTCCAGCTTAAGGATGTTTCCAGTCGATTGTATAATTTTTCCTTTCATACTCTCACCGCAAAATGTTCCCAAATTAGGTGATTCTGTTTAATCAAAATATAGAAAATTGTTTAGAAAAAGTGGACTTATAAAATTATCAAACTGTGGCTTTAATTATGTCAGAGAAAAAATATAAATCTCATCGCCTAAAACAAAAGCATAACAAAATATATTTCATTCTGATTTCTCAAGCTCAAAGACCTAAAATCAGAATATTCTCGTCACATGTCATACTATTGATGACGGAGACATATTTACATGCTAATACATCCATCTCACAGTTTGCCTTTTACCTATTTAATAAACATTCATGCAAGCAGGAATTGCTCAATGAATTTAAATAAAATAGTCCGTTTTAAGACATGTCTTTGGCCTAATCTATTGTTTTGTGTACATAAAGGATTCAAAACGACGTTAAAATCGCTAACCTCGCTTACCAGTAATCAAGCATTTACTTCGAATGAAAGGTGGCTCCACGAGGGACATTACAAAATCCTAGCGCCACAAAAATGTATATATTTGGTGACCCAAGGAAGGATGACTTATAGGACACAAACTTAAAAGAAATAATACGCAAACGAGTTGTCAAAGTACTCTCCCTTTTGGTTATAAGTAAATTTAAATAGAAACCATTCGATGAATTCCCTCTTCATACCTTTCCTCACACCAAAGTATATGCTCATTGAGTCATAGGTGCAGTTGTCCGAACCCTCTAAATCAAAATTGAAGAACTCTGCCTGGATTATCGCATTAGGATCAAGTGTGTTCCGGAATACATTTACGCAGTGTTTCTGATCAGGATATAGACCAAACTTATCACGCGGTGACTTGATTTGTATTTCTGGAGAATCTTCATAATAATTACTGCAGTCTGGAACAAGAGGAATAAAGCATAATTCATTATACAAGAAGTAAACTTATTATCATTGAATATATTTACCAGCTAAAGGTATAATCCTAAAGATTTCAACGTATGTCCGTAAATGTATTTTGACCAGCTTTATGGGTTTACCTAGAAGAAACTAGGGGTGTTTGTAAATTAAAGGACAATTTGCTGTCCATAACGCGCTCCAATTTGTTATGATTAGTGATTATATATATATATATATATATATATATATATATATATATATATATATATATATATATATATATATATATATATAGAGAGAGAGAGAGAGAGAGAGAGAGAGAGAGAGATGCGTGCATTGCGGATTTCATGGGATTCCACCATAACTGTAGGGATGAGAGTTAATGTTTTATGAAGTGAAGCTATTCAACATTCAACTCGTCAGAAATTTTCTCTTAATATGGACCCTGTGTGTTTTCATTAAGACTACATCACTTTGAATTACTCCATTATGGCCAGAGTCATAGAGTTTTCCAATCTCTGTATCTCTAGCAAATAAATAGGAAATAGTTGGAACGATAATGGGTAAGTAATATTTATTAAGCTGCTCAAACGTATACCCAAGTTGCTCTCCCGTTCAGGAATAATAGTTTGCGCACTTTTCTGAACAACATGTCTGTCCCCTGTTTTGAAAGTGGGTGATTTTGCAATGCTCATTCTTTTATTATCTGCAAGATCTGGTACATTTCTTTTACTATTGAACGATTGATGATATGACTTTTCAATCGCTATTGCAACTTCTGAATTCATAAAAAGATATCGAAAGGGGTATTTAGGATTCACAACAAGTCATAAATTCACCGATACCCGCTCCAGCAAGCTTTAAAAGCCTGTCTTTGCCATCGATTTAGTTGTTTACTGGCCAGCATAAGTTCCACTTCACTCCCTCCATGGGCATCCGACTTCATCCAAAAGTCGTTTCAACCACTATCTCGCAATATATTTGTAATTTTATTTAAGGGAGCAGCTTATAGCTGGGAAACTACCTAAATCAACGAAGTGGGTCTGGAATTCATTCCCTAAACCTCAGTTCACTTTCTGAGCCGTTGCATAATATTGCCAATACATAGCTTGCACAGAACAAATCTGAAATACGTGCCCTTGTGCTTGTTGATGGTAATGAAACATGATTCTGTGGTCATAACAGATGCTTTGGCATTTATAAATTGTGAATAACAAATAAATGTAGTATTATTTGTACTCAGAGAAACAAAAACTACCGATGAATATATTCTTATTAGACATAGTTTGGAAATTTCTAATCAATGATGTTTAACTTTGTTTGACATTCATGTCTTTGACTTGTAATTGCGTCACCCTAGTATTTCATCTGCCGATTCTAGAATTTGCTTTCTTATTCCTATTCGCTACTTCTTCTGGTGGAAAATATTCGAGTTTCACAAGTAAACAGGAAGACTTTCCAAATTTTCAAGTTCATGTGTAACTCCACAATGAGCCTTTCAAAAGTTTTGACCTGGTTCATTAAATCAATAGCACTTTTGATCACAACTAGGGTCTAGTTGATATATACAGCGTAGACGAAGCGATACAACTCATTTCTAGCGATCCGATATTATGTTTTGTCCTCGAAGGCATTTGCCCATCATTGTGCCTTTCAGCACTTGTTTGAGGATTTCTTCTTTTTCTTTCATCTATGGTTTGTGCAGACTGTTTTCCTTCCATTAGTCTCGTAGATTAATATTTTACCTGTGAGAGATTGCATTCGCTGGAATATCACCATATAATGCCTATGGAAGATTATTAAGTAAACCTCAGATGGCAGCACAGTGGATTACACAATTTGTACACAACCTTCATGCACATCATCTTCCATGAAGACAAATTACTAATATTTCTGCCCCTCAACTTAACTTTTCTTTAGCATCTATAAACAGAGATATAACACATTTCTGGAGGTTGCATTATATATTCCTTAATTACCTAGTTTTTATTGATCAATTCTTCATTTCACAAATTCTATCCATCTTTTTGTTTGCTCGTTTCAAGTGAAGCACATTTACTTTAGCACTTTTCTTTAGCCTCTACAAACTGAGATATAACGCATTTCTCGAGGTTGCTTTATATCTTCCTTAATTACTTCTTGTATGTAAGAAGAGAGAGCTTGCAACAACAGTATCATTGATCAATTTTTTATTTCACAAAAGCTATCCATCTTTTTGTTTGCCCATTTCAAATGAAGCTCATTTATTTTCTACATTTACTTCTTTTGATATATCTATAATAAGCCTGACATAGCAATAAAAGATTATTTTTGTTATTATCAAACTACTTGGAACATGAAAGCAGGAGAGAGAAAAGCAGCAGACTTGGGGTTATGACCATACCTCAGATTGGATGTCTGCTTTAATTTAATAAATTGCATTGTTATGATTGTAGTCGAAGATTTGATTACCAAATGTAGACCAGTATGACTCACGTTGCAACAAACCTTAATTGAACCTTTAGGATACATGTACAGCCTTACACATTACCTGTCATTTCATGCATTTAACAAAAATCTTGTATCCATTTGAAAGTCTATCTCGGAAGAAAATTAAGCCAATGAAGAAGAAAGCTTGGACCCACAGAACATATATAAATATTATGATAAGCTATACTATATATCTCAGACGCACTTACCACACATATATAAGCATTTCAGTGTACTATGATCCATGCAACGTGTATAGGCCTAATAAACAGTAACACAGACAAATCGCTCTCTCTCTCTCTTTCTCCTCTTTCTCAAATTGTAACTGCATTTTTTTCTTGCATTTGTTTTTCTTTTTCTTTTACCTTTTCTTCGGTTGTAATTGCATTTGTTTTTCTTATTTTTTTCTTCCTGATCTAACTGCATTTTTATTTGTTTTTTGTTTCTCTCTCTGTCTCTCTCTCTCTCCATTTTATCAAATTGTAAAAAAAAAAATCTTCTTTTTCTAACTGCATTTGTTTTTCTTTTCTCTATTTCCTGACGTTCGAACTTCCTTTACTCCAATTACATTTTGTATTTTAATTTAATTATTTTACTTTAAGATTAGAATCTGATCCAGATTTACTGATTGAAATCAAACCCCTTTTATACATACCTTTCTTTTCTACCAAATACTGAACAAAAATATTTCTTATTTCTTGTTTCGTTAAGGAAGATTTTGCTTCAGAAAGATCTATTTTCTGGCAAATTGAATTGATAATTCATCTTTTCTGAAAAAGTTTAATTGTTCCCCGGTAGGATTTGAAAGAATTATTTCCAATTGTGATGACATTTTAGTACAGGCCTGTCGATCTAACTTGGGATATTTTTTAATTCAAGACACGGGAATTAAAATTTTCAAACAACAACACCATAGTTTTCTGAAATATTTGTGCCAAAAATCAACTCGAAGACGAGCTAACATATTATATGTTACGTGTTTAGGCTCTAAATAAACAGTAACACAAAAAAGTGAAAACAACAAGCTTTGCTAAATTTAACAAATAATGTATTTCACTTGAAAAATAATGTAAACATGGAAAAAAGAACTTACAGTTTTAGGAATCAAAGCCCAAAAAAATTCCAAGAATAATCCTCGAAATAAATTATAAAAGCCCTAGTAATGAAATCTAATGAATTCAAGTTTGAGTTCCGATGGAAAATCAAAGATGGAAGACGATGGCGTATGAAGTAGTCTGTACTGCGCTTATTTATAATTCCTTGTAGAAACACAAAGATTTTGCTCCGTTGTTGGATATACGAATACAAATTTTACAAATGTCTTTGTCCAATACTTCTGTATGCACACATCAAATATTTCCAAAGAAACAAATTAATCTTTTAAAATCCAAATAATCTGAATCAAAATTAAAATAAACTTGAAAACATGCTAGAACAAAAGAAAATCACTTGACGTCAGGCTTAAAAACCCAAAACTAAGAATATTTCTCTAAAACACCGTAATCTAAAATGCAGTTTTGGAAATACCTAAAGGTCACGTGATCATGTTTACATCACATAGGCCTAACATGACCTTGACGAAAACTAACCATTTAACTATAATAATAAAATTAAAAATGTTATTTACTTCATAAAAGACGTCCACAAATCTAAAGACACGAATTAATACAGCCTTTATATTGATGGTATTATTCTCACAATATAAAAGAACAATTTTCCGTGGCACTACTAATTTTGAATCAAGGTCAGGATCTAGGTCAACAATAGGTGTTTACTACAAAACCGTCATGTCAAACAAATTTCTGAACATTGTTAAATCCTTAGTAAACAAAATTACATTACTTTGGCATATAATGAAATTAAAATTAATTATATTTTTTAATCTTACAAACATTATATAAAATCAGATATACGTAAGATCTATAAGTTATCACACATATGAAGATTTCAATAAATTATGCTCTATAAGTAACCACACATATAGAATCTCAATACACTATGCTATAAAAGTTACCACACATATATGAAGATTTTAATAAACTATGCTCTATAAGTAACCACACAGATATCAAATCTCAATACCCTATGCTCTATAAGTAACAACGCAGATATCAAATCTCAAGACCCTATGCTATTCAAGTTATCACACATATATGAAGATTTCAATAAACTATTCTCTATAAATAACCACACAGATATCAAATCTCAATACACTATGCTATAAAAGTTACCACACATATATGCAAAATCTGATACAATGCACACTCGTTAATAAAATACCACACATGTATAAGGCTTCAGATTGTAGCTTCGTGGGTTACCTGAGAACTGCAGGTCGACACCAGGTAGTTAACCACATGACTCTTTCCCCACAACAAAGACATCTTATTAAACATACGATAGAGTAAGTATTATATTTGTACATTGTATCACTGCTTAGGCCTTGACGAAATGAACTATGTTCTTAGAACTAAAATATTATCACCCAATCTCTATGCTTACTGCTTCAGCCATGTACCAATAACAAACACATCATTAAGTATACTAACGTGAAAACAAAAGTAATTTCGACTGACAGATATATGAAAAATGCTCACATTGCCCGACAGCATTGGGTTGCCATACAGTGGGAATGAGAAATTGGATAGGAAGATATATAGCTGAACCACACGTACCTGCATCACCCTTGAACTCGAGAGGAGGTGGCAAGGAAGGAAGAGTCGTGGTTTGTTTAGCTTTCTCGTAAAATGAAAAGTCAGTCTTGAATTTTTTATCTCCCTTAGACTGGTTCCCTTTGTAATGAAGAAGAACATTCCGGTCCGAAGACATCAGACTTCCAGTCTCACCATTACTGATGACCTTCAGAGGATTACCATCTGAAATGGAGGCACGAATCTACAAAACTGATTTCATTAATATTATTTAAATAAAGAGACAAATTATGTCAGAAAGATGAATGGCATCTCCTCATATTACATTTCCTAAATAACAAATTACAGAAGAAATTAGCTATCATGATGAGCAGTTTACTATAGACGTCATCTTTACAATTGTTTTATTCTTCAAAAATGATCCTCCATATTTACTGTCCAAGTTTTCAGAAAATTTACACTCCTATGAAAAGTACATATATGATGTGTTATACAAAATCTCAGTCTGTCTCTTCTATGCTGGATGATATCCTAAAGGAAAAATTAATAAACATATCATCATTTTCATCATAATAATGTATTAAATACCAAGCACGAAATTGACACATACGCACAGAAACCAAGCGTCGAAGACATATGTAATACGAAGCACGAAAGTGGTGGCGTGCATGCATACAAACATTCAATAACCTATTTAAAGGGAGTTTACAGTTTTCAGTGAGTAATTACATCCTCTTTTATAATCAGATAAATTAGCCGCCGAACCTGCATTGAGATTTTGTTTCTTTGATAAAGTTTAACAGCTTTAATGACAATTTAACTGAAACAAGTATGTAAATATTACGTAGAAAGTGCATTTGATGTACTTAATAGTAACATGAAATAGTTTTGATTTCATGTGCCATTTTGGGGGAGAAGTTGTAGTAATTAGAACACAAGAAAGTGTGGATATCTTGACAAATTACTTTCATGCTGTATAACTTATATTTTTAGACACGATGATCATGAAATTGATATAAGTAACTTTCACACACACACACACACACACACACACACACACACACACACAAATATATATATTAAAGGAATAATTTAATGCATTAAACCAAAAACAAATAAATTGGTAAGATCCAAGGAATTATTTAGATAATGTCTGGTAATTGCATCCAAATGAACGCGACAAGAATGTTAATATTTGCATCTCAAATATCTATCATCATCTTGTTAACTTAATAGTAACATGAAATAGTTTTGATTTCATGTGCCAATTTGGGGGAGAAATTGTAGTAATATATCATCACCTTGTTAACAAAGAACATACTTATCAAAAGCGCTAAGACTTTTTGCATTAGTTAAATTGTAAAATAAATTTATTTCAAATTCATTTGATTTGGACGTATAAATTTCAATGTCAATAGTTAAATGTGGCGACCGAACCTTAAACCTATGATTGAGCTTCAAACGTGAAATTAGTATGATAATGGCAATCGCGACTCAAACGGGAATTTAACATGGAAATGACACTTGCAGGTCAGAATTAATTTCACATGGAGTTATATGAGATTTATTGGTAACAAAAATGTTTTTATAAATGCATGGGGGAAAACAAAAGGTATTCACTAACAAACAAACACTTAAACAATGTAAGACAATGAATGAGAATATGTGCATCTTTCGAGGCAATTGACTGGCCTGTAAAGGGCTGTTAGGTTCTCCTTTGTCTACTTCCCATACTTCTTCCACTACGTTCTCAATGTTTGAATGAATTTCATCATCCTTTCTTTCACTCTCTTCTATCCAGTCTGAATGATTCACACTCTAAACGTATCATGCACCTTCATCCAGATGATATGTAGTCTGTGCAATTCGCCAAATTTCTTCTGATTCTCCTTATCCTGTATTTCCTTTGTCCAAGTGACCTTGATCTTTTTCACTACCTCTTCTATATAAACATGGTTAGTCATACCAAAGACATAAAAATGGTACAAACGGGTAGCAAATCATTAAGAAGTTAGTGTTAAGCTAGGTAGTATTGATATCATGATAATGTGACTGCTGCATCTCTACGGCACAATGTCCCAGTGCACGATATCACTATAAATTGCCCCTGCAGACATCGTAGTGATATGACTTGAACACTAGTAAGACTACTCTAAAAATCCAAATCGCACACAAAAATACACATTTTCCTTGCTATCCTGTCAGCTTCGTTCAAAGTATATACTCCCAAAATCACACTTCTTATTGTTGGGTAATTCCGATATATGAAGATCTCTATCTTTCTCAGGTACTGCCATCAAATCTAGGGCCTCCTTTAATTTACAAACTCTAGAGTGTCCAAAAGTCGCTGATCTGTTCATCTCCATCTCTTCCTCAATTATACCTCTTCGACAAGTTCCTTTGATTTATTTGTATACCTGCCACTTGTTTTGTAACTACGCCTAAGCTGGCTGAGTACCTCCAACAAGCCTCTATTTTTTCGAAAACTATCTCAACCTCCACCATCCAATGCCAAGCATCTTTCAAATCATTTTTGTATCTGTTGACGGGTTATCAGTGATAACCAGAATGTTTTGTTACGTTTATTGGATTCGAGTTCTTTGCGCCAAATCGACATGTTTATCCCCGCATGAGCAGGCTATTTAACTCGTGTTGAGAGGGCAAAAAGTGCCACAGCACACACGCATGTATGAACAAATTGTGATATTTAATTAGAACAATCCCTGGGGCAACTAAATTCCAATCGACCTGTTTATGAACTGTAATAAGTGGGAAAAGACCAAACCCACACTCATGATTATTTTACTTCCACTGCAGCAGTGTAAGATGTTGAGCACGATAAAACGGCTGTTGTGACGTCACCCCTGGTCCGTCAATACACACTCATCAGGGCATTTGGAAAAATTGTACGACTGGGAATTGACTCATAAACTCGTCTTTGCTAATCCGGATAGGAAAGGGAGCAAAGGGACCCGGATTAGGAAGCCAAGCGCCTGGTGGTGCATCCTGACTCGCCTAAATAGTCAAACTGTACCCAATTATCCTAATGGGTATTTCATATTGCCAAATCTGTGTTGGCTACAATTTTAATGAGAATCACGCATACTTTTATATAATTTTTTTACCTATAATATAAATTTGTAATTAACTGTACTAAACATTATTAATTTAAATTATAATTAGCCAAATAGGTTATAGTGACAATACAAATTTTCTGTCAATATTTGGATTAATCGAAGCAGATTCGGAACAGTAACCAAAGGATCTTGTTAGTTACCTGATTTTATGAAAAAGAGATTCCACGCCAAATACAAGCCCCAATTATATAGAGTCAATTTGATAAATAGCAGAAGATTCGGTGGCGGTCTTCTTTGTGCTTAATATCCTTCTGTTTTTGCTCAAGGAATGTGTTGAACGACATGATGATAGCTTCGTTTTATAGTCAATGACTTCAAAAGCGTTGTTCCATGAAGTGAAAGACTGGAAATATCATTTCCAATGCACTATCACTTCTTTGTCTCTGCGTTCGCCTACTTTACGGGTTCATCGCTCGAGAATGAAATCGATGTCGTACACGTCGTCATCTAATTGGATCAGCATAATTCTCCAGCATCGGTTCTTTTCAAACGACTTCCCCTTGTTTCATTTTTGTTGTCATAGATCATGTCGTAGCAGCAACAGGGCTCTATCAAGTACTCTGGGTTGGTAAACACAGACTTTGTGCCATTTCGTATACAAACAATTAAGCATGATTTTTGCATACGAGCGTCTTTCTTCGTTTCTTTCGACGTTGCCCAAAGTAATGCCTTTACTGAAATGGTACTCTTCTTTACATTTCACTTGGTCTTCGGGAGTCTGGCACAGGGAAGATTTGCAGCTAGCTTTTCGTTTGAGTTTCAAGCAAGGATGTAGCTCGAGAAAATGCCTTTCGGAATCTTCTCGCCTTTTCTTCGTACTTTACTGTCTTGGTAATGTGATAAATTTCGTAGACTTCATACAGTTCGTCCACCAACAACACTTTTCTGTGGTGCCAGCTCCCTTTCGGAAATAAAAACGTTGGTCGTGTAAACTGTAGCGTTTACATCAGTGACGTGAAATTGGTCCCTGGGTTGCTTGAATCTTTTCGATGACTTTGGACGGTGTCAGTTCTGCTGGGCTACTAAATTCAGTTCAGACGGGCGTCTTCAAACAGGCGTAATAAAATACAAATGATCGTTTTCTTTGGCTTCGACTTGTCTTTTCAGTGTGATCAACAAGGAATCCCGAAAATCGGTAATGATCCCCTCCGATTTATCCAGTGGTACGTCGGAATGCGGTAATAGGTTTCATGTGCTACTAGTTGAATTTGGCTTGGAGTACAATTGCTTGATCTTGGCACAGATGTGGAATGTGTTGACTCAGGCTCACACCTATGTCGTCTTCAAAATCGCTGCCATGGATTAGAGTCATGACTTTAAATCAATTGCATGGCGATAGGTCTCGTTGTGATCTCTTACTTTCTTCTCCTTTCTCACTGAAATCGTGCGATCGTTTCATCTTAATTGCAAACAGGTTGACTCGATTTTACACGCAATGGATCCCTATATATAGATCTAGTGCCTTGCTAGTGCTTCGACTCTCAAGCAGTCATGAAGATTGAAGAGCCAACACAGAATAAGCTTTTGATCAAAGCTTTCAGAGGATTTACATGCTAGGAGCTTTCAGGAGCTAATCTCTACTTAGAAAGTAAGCTATTGCTGAGTCTAAAAATCACTATTTACATCTAGACAGCAACCATTCTAATTCTACGTGAATAATTCTGTATTTCCCCTATTATTCTATTATTTATGCCAGGTACACCCAAGCCTAATTTGCTATCTGGCTCATATATATATATATATATATATATATATATATATATATATATATATATATATATATATATATATATATATATATATATATATATATATATACAATACGTCGGCAGATCTGGGTTTGTGCAAAATGCAGTTGGAATGGTCTTTGTAATCGCTTATATAGGAGTATTACCAAAGACTTATACAATGATACTAACAGCAACCTTGCTAGGCATCAGCATTAAGAAGTTAGTGTTAGGATTAGTCGGCCTGGAGTCAGGATAATAAGATTGAGTCGGTCATGATCCTACATGTCCTCGGCATGTTGCACCAGTGATAGACATCACTTTAAAGTGTCACGCTGCAGAACTCATAGCAATACGACTGGAACATTTTTAAATTTACGGATAAAATCCAAGTATCTCTCTCTCTCTCTCTCTCTCTCTCTCTCTCTCTCTCTCTCTCTCTCTTGTTTTAAAGACAGAAGAAAGCAAATCGATTAAAATAAGGGCGATTGCATCACGCAACCCATTAATGCAACCAAATTAGGTTGCAAGTAAATTCTATACAAATCCGATGCAAACAAGTGTGACGGCGACATTAATAATTACTAGGTATGCAACTGTAAACTACCAGTAAGTCAAATGGTATGCGATTTCGTGTGAAAGACTTTCCCCAAATTATAGTTGAAGGAAGCGAGTCTTCATATTGTGACTCTGTAACGAGAAAACCATTATTTCTTTGTTTCGATTTAAATATGAAGTAAAATGTGCCTGTATGTGCATTTAAACTCTAATCACTCACGCGTGTGTTTGCCTTCAAAGATCGTTACGATGCTGTTGCTTGCAGTCTGTATCTGTTCCAACCAAACCACATACTGTTCTGGTGCCTGAGGACGAGAGTTTAAGAGAATTAAACATAACTATGGACCAAAATATCTACTTGAAAATATAAACAGTATCTTGTTACACATAGCGATATCCACTTTAAAAATATGTGGACTTTCTTACAGCAGTTAAAATAAATTCAGCATTGCACGTCGAGGTATTTAAACTTGATTTGAAACTAGACAATCAATACAGGATCTCAAATAGGCAATAATTTAATATTGAATTTATCAAAAGATTTCAATAATTTTAAAGCTGGACATTATTCAACGAGTTTCATAAATTCAATATTAAATCATTACCATCTGCGGTTATGTTTTTCAGATAGTTTTCATTTCGAGGGGAAATAAGAGATGGAGAAGCATAATAGAAGCAATTCAATCTGATTCAGATTGAACAATGATAAAACAGCTAACATTAAGAAGTATTTCTAGCAAATAATACTAACAAAAGCAACTGCCATTCCTGTCAATAGACCATTTAACGAACATATTAATTTTTGAAAATGGAGCATGGCTGGAAATGTTTAGATGTTGTTACATAGTTAATTTAGTTAGGTCTGCTGTGTTAGTGGAAGCATCATACATATACGTGAATTTGTATGTGGCTGTTTAGACCGTTTCCACCGAAACGTGTATTTATTCCACAACAAACATTCAATACATATATAGTATTGGATCTGGCAGAAACTAACGGCAGTATAGTTGTTGAATATTTCTCTACAGAGTGTATTACTGGATGCAGGGACTATGCTAAATGTATACATATTGCTGAAATTGACAACATAAGTGAAAAAGTAAACATAACTTACAATATGGTGACAGTCGTCCTGATGTGCTTAATACTTCTAATGAATGAGTTTCAAAGTATTCCAAATGATAATAACATAGTGATGTAATCATCAAACAGAAGATCCACAATGATATAATCCTAAAATGTCTTAAAATGAATTCACAGTATTTCTGACTCCAATTTCCATAAATGAATCAGAGTAATTCCATACAGTTACTATTCCAACTAATCTAAATATTTTGAGCACTGTAATTCCAACGAATGAGTATTAAATAAGTGAATTCTCTCCACTTACCCCCCCCCCTCCCATGATTTATGATTTTGTAAGACTTCTTAATTATATGCATTAGTTCACTTACATAGAATGCTAAGATGTAGCTACTAAAACTTTTAAAGACGGTTCAGTCATTCAATTGCACATCGAATATCGATTCAATTTTGGAAAGTATGGATGATTTTATGCATTTGATACATGAGTCATCTTGTAAAAGGGCATGCTCATTCATAATAGAAATGTTATTAACTAAATGACCCTTACTATTTCTAATTATACATGATAATACACATAATATAGATATACATAACATAACATAATATATAAATACAATTAATAAATAGTCGTAGGTATTGTCCAAAATTAAACGTGATGGAGCTATGATTGATTGTATGAGTGATTATCAGCCATAAAACTGAAAATTGGTTGCTCTGGAGAAGGGGTGGGGTGGATAACCATTCTTGAAGTCCTTTCGTTTTCTTTATCATTTAACAAAACAAGAATATGTATAACTGTCGACGCATTTTCCTACGACTGTATATAAATTCGTTTGCATGATTCAGATTGTGGCATTTAATTGTTCCGTAGATGTCTTAAAAAAAGAAGAAGAAGCAAAGGCAGGCATTTGTCCATTGATGGGTGAGGTGTAATACTTGCACGTGCCAATGAATTGCTTTGCTATCTGAAAACAACTTTGCTAACTACTGAATTCGGTAAGTATTTTATATGATCGTTAAAATGAATAATTTCATATAAATATTATCTCTAACAGAAGACAAAGGTTAAAATTACTAGATTCTGCATTTTATAAGTTTCCATTTAATCTAATATTACCTGTATTCGATAAAAACAAGACATATCTGATTGGATATCACCCTGATATCCTATATCAACAATAGAACCGAAATTCGATATTTCACCACTGATAGAGCTGTTACAAACTGATGTGCTGTCTGAAATAAAATAAACGACATGAATAAAGTCATATTAAAAATGTCTTCTCATTCAAGCAATATAATCCAGAGACACACATACACTTAATAAATTAGCGATGTTATCCATTGCTAAGCATAACCATAAGGAATGTACATAACCCGTACGTTAGTCACATATAACTATAGGGACAGTGCATAAACTATAAATATAGCTCAGATAAATACAGGGACAATGCATAACCTATAAATATATCTCAGATAAATACAGGGACAGTGCATAACCTATAAATATATCTCAGATAAATACACGGACAGTGCATAACCTGCAAAGGTTAGTCTCAGATCACTGCTATAAATTAAAGCTCCAAAAATGGAATCTCTGTTTTTATGACATATAACAGTCAAATATCTGATCATAAGGACAATAACCAAAACTTTTTTTCTGAATCTTCTTTCCATATTTACCTTTTTGTAAATGATACCTGTATACAAAGGATAAAGTCTTGTCGTTCATTAGTCCAGGCGAAATGAGTTGGGAAACTTCCCTCCTGTTATTTTCCGCGGCCGATGTTTTTATATTGTAAATGTCATCTTTCTACATATTTGCTTTATATTTAAATTATTTTTACATTTACATTCCCTTTCCAAAATGAGACCACTTCTTATTTAAGACCACGTTTATCGGTCTTTTATTACTACGAAAATGAGACACCTTAGTCACTCGAATTACCAGTTCATGTACATACAAACGGACATACCAATATATATATTTGTTTTGAACTTGCGTGACATAGGTTTTCATCACCTATGTTTGTTTGAAGGAAAAAAAAATTTATAAAAGAAATGTGAGGCTGCTTACACGGAGTCAAGCGAGGAACTTCTTTGTACTCGAAATGAAAACCTGTACTCTCGTAAGATTCGTCTGAATGGAAGTACAGAAACAACTTGTTGCTCATGGAAATGTAGGTCACTGGGTCATATCCACAAAGAATCGTCGTCGTTTCGCTCTTGTTGTTGTCAGAACCGTCCCTTATTTCAAGATAGTCCCACCTTTAATATTCATTTAAAGTATGTTTTATAAGCGTAAATATTTCTTGCAAAAAAAGGAAATGATAACACTAGCATAATAAATTATACATTAAGACATTCGGTCTTAACCTAAATTATATTTGTCAGTTTGTCTCCATAAAACTATTTAGAAACTGCATGAAGATAGGGAGAGAAAGAGAAATAAAATAATAAAAAGCCTCTCTCTCTCTCTCTCTCTCTCTTTCTCTCTCTCTCTCTCTCTCTCTCTCTCTCTCTCTCTCTCATGATGCGACGAACGGTCCCGTAACTATGGCAAGTGGCTAAACATGGATACACCATTCAACTTGAATTTTCCTCTTTTTCATAGCTGTTTGAGAAACTTTAGGTGACATGCCCTTCTGTCAGGTTTCATTTTCATTTTAATAGTTTTTAAAACTTAAAATATCTTTATAAGATTATTCATGTTTTAACAGTGAATGAATTAATTCCAAAAGAAGAAGAAAAAACATATTAAAAATCTGTCATAAAAATATTTGCAATAGTTAACCCTGAGACTGCCGCCAACTGAAATGTCTGACACAAGAACTTTTTTGTTTGTTTGTTTGATTAGGATTTTTAACGTAGCTGTAACAATCTTTCCATTGATCTACATAAGTTTATGCATACAGACAGACGTAGAGACAGATGCATACATACAGAAAAATGTACAAAGTAAACGGATGAACAGCAATTTGTCATCTGCATCAGTTTTGAAATAACTTTGACAATGAGGTTTAAGAGAAAGAGAAATTTTGATCAAGAAGAAGCTCATGCAGTGTCAATTGGCACAAGTGTTTAGAGCAAAGCGTCGCTCCTTATAATTAAGAGAAGATCCTCTCATTTCAAAATATCTAGCTGCAAATAATTGCGATTATAAAACACATTTTGTTGAAAACTGTTAATGTTTTCACACTTCCTGTTGTCACGGCGTTACTACTATGGTTAATCAACATCTGTCGTTTTCACTCATCCGGGGTTTGAACCCACGACTTCTCGCACCCGAGGCGGACGATTTAACCACCAGGCCACCGTATCGGTAACAAGCAAGATTTTCAAAATTATAAGAATAATCATAAAACATACTCGCAACCATTTGGACTTTCCTCCAAGCCAAAATATAATGATGACAGTATGATAGCCCTACTATCATTCACAGAAAGACTCCAACGGCATTTATAGTTCGAATGATAGAAATGGGTTCCATTTTCCTCCACTGTGGGCAGGATAACTTTCCCAGTAGGTCCATAGAGGGAGACCCCACAATCCCATTTAACAGCGGGTTTTTTAGTATCACCTTCTGGGCCATAATCGTAGTCCAATGGATCTGAAGAACACGAATTAGATAGTTTAAAAAAGTGAAAAACGTTGGTTCCTTCCTCAATAAACAGCAGCGACATTCATAGTAATATTAAACAATAATTTTCTTTTGTAACAACAAAGTGCACTAAGCCTATGTAAAACCTGATTTTGAATAATAGAAAATTAAATTTTGAAAAACTAACCGTAGAGGTATTTTGGAAACTGAAAGTGTTAATGGGGACTGTTTTGTTCAAATATTCGTATAAGACATTTCCTTTTTGCCGTGATTTCAAAACTAGCATTAGGGCAAATGACCGTGTGTATACCTATGAGTACTATAAGTCAATCTATTAGCCTGGAACTTGCCATCTACCAATAAAGTATGAAAGCCCAACACATTGTGGATGTTCTGAATGTGGACAATATTGAAGGCTAATAAGCCTATCTCTTCGGCAAAATAACAGATATATAATTTTATCTTTTTTTAAAATTCAATTTTTATGTTTTAGCAAGGGTAAAAAATGCATAATGTTTATTAAATATATATCTTTCAGACAGTTTCTATATCACTGTGTCGAATCAACTGTTAATCGCCGTCGCGTGGTTATTTAGTTTACCGCTCTGTTTTTAAACATATTCAAATTAATCAACGGTTCATTAATAATTTCTCTGTGGCAATATATTTTATTTGTACCTATACGGCTTGTCTATGCGTACAGATTTACTCTTTGTTGATTAAATGTAATTCTCTTAATAAAACGTATTAAAAGAAACAACTAGATCCTTGTACCAACCTGCTTGTCTCTTATCTCTCGCATAGCTGTCGTGAATGTCAGGCAAGAAATACTTTCCATGGCAAAAGCTAAAAACAATGCACCAGGGTACAAGATGCCAAACGTTAGCCATTGTTGTATGCGGAGTTACTGCACTCAAACTGGTGTGTGCTAAAGTATGTTAAATCTGTCTCAGCTTAACGTCCTACAGGAAGTGTGACAAGTGTTCGTGGAAGAAAGGAAACAGCATCTAAAAAATGAGGCATGGGAATATTTAGCTGTTCACAGTACAAATTGTGTCAGAAATTAACCATGCTTGTTTAAGATCACCTAACCACGCGAGAGTACAGTTGAACTAGACTTGCTTTGCGTTGCCCTGTGTGGAAGTCATTCGGAATAATCATTGGTCATTTCCTTCAAATTGACACATGAATGTGCATGTAGTTGTATGAATACTTATAAGGTTAATGGGTTTTGTGATTAGCCTCCAATAGTGTGCATAATATATTTTGCGAAAGATGTAACAGAATTGTTACCGAGTGGATGGTGGATTAAATGAACAACACAGACACAATATGTGAAAGAAAATATAAATTTATGAAATAAATTATTAACGAAAAATAATGATGTATCAACACAATAACTCATGCGTTCAACCCACGATTACACTCACAACCATTCACAATACATGAATAAATTTAATACAAAAAAAAAACACAGATACAAAGGAATCTCTTGGACTATACACAGATCCAAGGAACCTTTACAAAAGTTATATTACCGCAAGTATAAATTGCGATAACAAATACAAAACATCAAACTATACTATCGCACGTATGGATTGCGACAACTAGCACGAACATATACATGTATTTAATCAAGTTGCTAACTTTTATTGAGATTCATGTAATCCCTTAAAATACTATTGTGATTTGAAGTAACTATGTAAATATAACAATGTATTCAATAGTACTATAATTGCAACACACACATGTGTCTCGACCCTGTATAACCGTACGATTCACCAACTGTTTCCCCAAATACCTAGGGTTGACCATTACTTTTATCGGCCGTTTGCCCTTCACGGATCCACCACAGTTATACGTACAGACAGCATACAGCATCTACTAGAACCAACGTTCCCAAATACCTAGATGCCACCCCGGATGTTTACACCTCTAGACAGCTCCGACACTCAGACTTCTAGATTTCCGGATATTTACACATCACAACAAATGTAGACGGACAGACAATCCGACAGACAGACAGTCAGATACCTCAATTTGATCTCACAATCAAATGGCACAATTAATCACATTTTTTCAGCTACAATTCAGATACGTTCAGAGACGTTCAGCTTGAATCAGATACTTTCAGAGACGTTCAGCTACAATCAGCAACAATTTCAGAGATGCTCCGCTACAATATCAGAGACGTTCCGCTACAATATCAGAGATGCTCCGCTACAATATCAGCTACGATATCAGAGATGTTCCGAAACAAATCAGCTACAATAAAGAGACCAAACTAATAATAGTTTTTTCTAAAACAATCTACAACTTAGATTACGCTATTGCATTTAAAGTCTAATAGTGACTAGTAATTCCAAATATTCCACGTTTAAATCTGCATTGTAATAAAGGCATCATTACATGAAATGATAAACTGAATAAAAATTCACAATAAAACGAAATATAAGTTTAACACTCACCCCTTTGGCTAGAGATAGAATGACGAGCTATCTTTCCTGTGATAAGATACTTTTGGTCCCATAATATTTATCAGAAATATTCTGCCTTATATACCCTCAAATAGGTGAGCAGAATTCACGGCAAAATTACGGTGCACCCCGTGATTCTAATGTTCCTGACTTCATGTGATTCGAAGTCAGGCACATGCAAATCCTTACACGCCGCTTACCTTGGAGAAAACCACTTATTCACCCCAGGTAACGCATGTACGACGAAACAAAAAAAGGGTGAGATTAGTTTGTAATTCAAGAAAGAAAAAAAAATTAATTTTCGCCTAATTCTGTCACAAAAGAAAAGGCCGACAATGTTCCAATTTTGTGACTAAAGATGAAACGATTCATCACTGGATCGATGTATCGATAAGTGTGATATACGGATACCCATATCGATACGAAAAGAATAAAATCGATGCAACATGATACTTGTCATATTGTTACGACTATATGGTCTAAAACGAAGCGACGAAAAAGAGAAAAAAGGAAAACGTTTAGTATAATTCAAGAAATAATGTATAATCCTTGAATACATAATGAACAGTTATAACAAGTACTGTATTTTAATTAAACCCCAAATAGTCCGATATGTTTCATCACAGGTTTAAACGTATAGAATATTCCAAATTAAATCCAGTGGTGTTGCGAATGAATTCCAAACTTGAATGTGCTGATGTACCAATAGCTTGGAATAGTGCTGATGTATCACAACAACAAAAATGGTACTTTGTTAACAAAACAAATAAATACAAATTATTTTCAATTTCAGACATGAAAGTAATCATTGATAATAATAACAAAACTGACCAGACGCCGTTCGCATCTTCATACATCAGTCCTCCTGACAACGACAACTCCGATGTAATTCGTTGCTGTATCGGGCATGCTTTGTTTTCAGATAAGGTCAAATAGTTTGCAAAAGGACAAAAATGTAATTTACTGCGACAGAGTAAGCCATCCAATTTCTTCCACTTTATTAAGCTACGTAAAATATAGTCAAACTATGAAAGTGAAGTAAAATTGACAAACTTATGGAATCGGGATGAAAACGTCTTGTGCCCAAGAATGAATGTAATCTTCTAAGATTCGGTTTTAAAGTAAGTTTGGTATATAATTATAAAAATATTTTCTTTTCCTACCCTAATGCCATATATATATGTCGTCTTTTGGTACCCAAACTATATATTTTAACTCGTGGCTTTCGAATTCCTTTACAAAATATCGGTTGTGGTACCACATGATGAAGTATATCACTATTAACATAAGAAAAGAAAATATCCCCTATGTATGCGGACATTGAGATAGGACGTGAAAATAGTGTTGAAGGTGACGGCATAGGAATGGAAACGAGCGAGAATTTTCTCATATTTTAAGGGAAAAGATTATGCAGTAAAGCAAATGTATTGCAGCTGCTGCAAAAATAACCCGGATTTACTTTTGAAAAACAGGAAGGTATGTTACACAGATAATCATTGACCATCTTTCTACTCTTTCAAGTACGACCATTTCTGCTACTGTGACTTGTATAAATAGAGTCTTGCAAATAAAAGGAAACTGTAAAATGTTTGAGTGGCAAAAGAGATAAGTAAATAGAAGAGATAAAGCACGTGGAACAATGATCAAAGGATGAGTTCAGCGTTCATATAAACGTAAGAGAGATCTTAGATATTCGACGGTAAAATCTTTATCGTTTGACAGACATTGCAAAGCAAAAGTACAGAAAGTACAGAATATATATTTTTTAAAAATTGAGAATTTAAAATATACTAAACGAAGAAAATCAGAAGCTACATAGAAACAACGCAATGCTATTATAAGATGACAATAAATAATTAAATGAAAACCAAGGGATTAAATATGTAATATCTAATGATTTAGTTGATGTATAAACGTGTATGACGATCAGAACCAAAGCCTGCTATAGAAGCAAATATATTCGCATAAAATCAGAACAATTAACAGCATTGCCATCGCCACCTGCAACATTAGAACTCTGGCGCAAACTGGAAGACACCAAGAGTTGACACGTGCGATGGAACACTACACATGGCAAATACTAGGACTCTGTGAAGTAAGATGGAAAGCCCTAGGAGAACACCAAAATGCAAATGGGCATATATTACACTATAGTGGAGAATTGAACATGTCCATAAATGGAGTAGGCATCCTTGTAAACAAACACATCATGGGATCTGTGCTTGAATGTCGCACCATACCAAGCAGAATCATCTCCTTTCGTCTGAAAGCATCTCCCTTTCACATCACAATTATCCAAGTCTATGCTCCAACTACTGATCATGATGATGAAGAAATAGAGGCGTTTTACATCAAATTTCAGGGTAATAAACATAGTAAGTAAAAAAGACATCCTCATCATCCAAGGACATTGGAATGCCAAAGTTGGCAAAGATGCTATAAAGACTGGGATGATTATTATGTAACTTCTATGAATGAGCTTACCAATGAAAGAAGGAGACGGCTGCTCGAGTTCGCAAGCTACAATAGATTCGTACTAGCAAATACCCTGGGCTAACATAAAGCTTAACGATGCTGGATATGGCACGCACCAAATGGAACCCATCATAACCAGATCGACTACATACTGGTTCAAAACCGTTACCGGATAGAGCAAAAACAATAACGTTCCCAGGTGCTGATATTGGGAGTGATCACGAACTCGTTATTATGAACCTCCGAGTGCGGTTAAAGAAAATTAAAAAGCCAAAGAAAATCAGACTCTAATTCAACCTTGAACAACTGAAGGACCCTAACATCTGCAAGTTATTCCAAGCAACGATTGCAGGAAAATTTGCTCCACTCCGTGTGATGGATGTTGATGTTAAAGTGATGACAGACACTTTCAACACAGTCATGACAACAGCTGCCAAGGACATCATTGGCCTCCATCGCCCAAAGAAAATTTCCTGGGTTACAAAACAGATTCTGAATCTGTGTGATGCCCGAAGAGATCTAGAAAAAGCACCAGAAAAACAACAGGGGAATGGAGTACCGATAAATAAACAAGACTATCAAGGGAGAAAAATTGAAGAAAGCAAAAGAAGATTTGATTGGACAAAGGTGCACAGAAAAGAAAGCAGTCTGTTAAATAAAAACAGCAAATTGGCATTTCAAATTGTGAAAGACCTCACAAGACAAAAGCAACCATGAGTCAGTACCATTCAAGACGAAAATAGAAAATGCAGCAGAAGCAAGTAACAATTGCAGAGAGATGGACTGAGTACTATAAAGAACTCTACAACCATCCGTCCACAGGAGACCCAGAGGTGCTTCCAAACTCCACAAATGATAATGATTTCCCCATTCTCAAAGAAGAGGTGGGGTCAGCAATAAGAGTACTGAAGAACGGAAAGGCAGCTGGAGTAGACAACATCCCAGCTGAACTTATCAAGAATGGTGGGGAATCAGTGATAGAGCTACTAACACAAATCTGCAACAAGATCTGGCAGATAGACGAATGACCAACACAGTGGACCCAGTCAATGACTATAACCATCCCCCAAAAAGGCAATCTCCAGCTATGCCAAAATTACAGAACTATCCGTTTGATCAGCCATGCTAGTAAAGTGATGCTGAAGATCATCTTGAAGAGACTGAACCCACAAGCAGAAGAAATAATCCTGAATAACAGACAGTGTTTAGGAGTGGAAGAAGCACAAAAGAACAAATATTCAATCTTAGGGTTCTGTGTGAAAAGTACTCACAACATCAACAAGACATCTATCATGTATTCATAGATTTCAAAAAGGCTTTTGACAGTGTGGCATGAGGCATTGTAGGCTACAATGAAGAAGTACGACATGGGTTAAAAGTTGACCAACACCATCAAACAGCTGTACGCCAAGGCTACCAGTGAAGTACAAGGTGCTGTGGGGGACTGATTCAAAACAACAGTTGGAGTACGGCAAGGCTGTCTCCTGTCACACACGTTTTTCAACATCTACTTAGAGCGCATCATGGGTGAAGCTTTGGAAAACCACTGTGGGACAGTCAGCATTGGAGGGCGTAACATCACCAACCTACGCTTTGCAGATGACGTTGATGGGCTGGCAGGCAGTGAAGATGAGCTTGATAACTTAGTGAAGACCCTGGATGAAACATCTTCCAGATTTGACATGGAGATAAGCGCCGAGAAGACAAAGTTGATGACAAATAGTGGCAAACAAATCGCAACCAAGCCTGAAGTCTGAGTGCAGGAACTGGAAACAGTGGGCCAATTCAAAAATATTGGTTTCATAATCACAGATGAGGTATCAAGAGCAGAAATTTTGTAACGAGCTGCACAAACAGCGGCAGCTATGTCTAAGCTAAGACCCATCTGGAGAGAAAAGAATATCTGTCTGAAAACTAAAATCAGATTATTGAAAGCACTAGTCATCTCAATATTTCTGTATTCATGTGAGGCCTGGACCCTGACAACAGAATTACACCGAAGAATCCAGGCACTTGAAATGAGATGCTACATAACCATCCTTGATATCTCTTACATGGACCATAACACAAATGAAGAAGTGCATAACACCATCAGGCACAAAGTAGGCCATTATGAAGACCTTCTCACCACAGTCAAAAAGAAAACTGCTGAAATGGTATGGTCACTAGAACCGACAGTCTATCCACAACAGTAATGCAGGGTAGTGTCCAGGTGGCAGAAGGAGAGGTAGACAGAGAAGGAAGTGTAGTGACAACATCACAGAATGGACCAGGAAATGTTTTGCGGAGACAAACCTGACATTGGCACATGATCGAGATAATTGGAGGGAACTGGTGAGATGTTCATCAGCACAGTGCCTCAACGACCACACTAGGTCAAGAGACCGATTATGATGAGGAGGAGGATTAGAAGGAGGATATTTCCATTGATATCATACGGCGACTACTAAAGTCAGAATAGATACAGGTAAATGAATTACACTGAATTTATTACCATGGTGGATAATTGGAGCATATCCATTCAAAGGCACACTATTTTAGGCGATACATATTGATTCATCATGCATAAATAATATCTCTCATACTTTACCTGGAAATTGAACAAGACAGACACTATGGAGTTTTAGACTTTCTGCTCATGTCATTAAAGATAGATCTGACACCCAAAAGGTACTGACCTCTAAATAATTTATTAATATAATATATGTTTTATCAATAAATTTAGAATTTAGCGAGATATTTAAATTAAAATTTATATGTAAAATTAATACACGTGGACCATGCACAACTTCGGCAGTTCCTGTGACTCAAGTCTGTGTTACGACATTGGAGGAACTGAGCGCGCGCGCGCGCGCACACACGCACACACACACACACACACACACACACACATTAAAACTATATCCGCCAACGGAAGCTGTATAGTGTTATTCATATTTAGTTTGAATTGTTTGGTGACTTTTCTCAATGATTATATCCTATCTATTATATCCTGTCTATATATGTACTTTTTGATTTACATTAGTCCACAGTCAAGTTAATGTCTAGCTGACTAGTTACATTTAAATTGTAAACAACATAATACATAGTTGATATATCTCTATTATTACAAATTAAATATTAAGATCGTTATTTATTGTAAACACGTTTACTTCAGTTTGAGTTATATATACAGTATTGATTCTGACCTTAGAAGGTTTAAAAAAACGATATTTTTAATTACGACAGGGTATTTTGTTCTTTTTTTTTAAAAAAAATGGTATATGCAAATTAGGTCAAATGGATGTGTCTACAGAGTTGTTTACCTTAGGATTACTCATTATTGCCTTATCATCTGAAGTGGAATCCGTTTTATTGTAGCGTTAAGTTTTGAATGTGAGTGGATTTATTTATTTAAATTATACACTGGAATTACGAAGTGCTCGATAATATTTCTTGGACTAAATCGTTGTTTCGGAATTATTGTGACTTCCTTTAAGGACCTATTGGATTGTGTCGTTTGTGTTACATCAAGACTGTTAACATATCGACACATTCCAGGCCATTGGCACATTACTACATTGGAGATTACAGACTCAACAACTAATTAGATATTGCAATTTATTTGGAACACCACTGGAATTCATTTTGGAACTCTAAACATTTCGACTTGTGACAGATGTTATATGACTTTGAGGATTTAATTCACAATAATATAAGTTCTTTTGTAAAATGTAACTTTGTATTCAAGGTAAAACAATTATTTGTTGAATGTTACAAATCTTGTTGGATGTCGCTTTTTGCTGTTACTTAGTTTAAGACAACAGAGTCGTAACAGTACTTTGATACAAGTTATTTCATGCTTATGTGGAGAACATTAAAATAAAAACTGACGCATCAAATTATAATACGGTCATACACATTTGGAAAAATTCCAGCATCATTTCCTTTTTCAAAATCTTTTGGTTACTAACAAAGAAAAATGCTGTAATATTAGCACGTTTTTATTTAACTCTATGAATACTAAGAAGTACCTCTTTTTTAAGTATGTATCATGTCTATTCCAGTTTGTTTGATAGCATGTTGCAAAATGTCAACTTGTATTGTTGTTCTTTTCATTTAGTTCCTTCTGTGTAATATCACATGTTAGTATGTACCAGTGGATGACAACACTCAGTAAGGTAGTAATTTTCTTATCAGTCAAACACTTGTCAAAGAGAAGTTATGAAAGCTGTGTTGGGTAGGAGAAATAAAGCATCTTTGGAATCCTTTTGTTTCTGACTTCAACAGTCAGGGATGGAAGATGGATATATAGAGATATTCTTCTTTTTATCTATGATGAAATATATTCTCTCTCTCTCTCTCTCTCTCTCTCTCTCTCTCTCTCTCTCTCTCTCTCTCTCTCTCCCATCGGCATATCTTCATCCTTTTCAATATCAGGATTTCCGTGAATGATAACAAATATGTTTTGTGTAGCCGTACACTAATCTTCAACACGATACGTTTATATAGATTACAGTTAAAAATGCTATTTACTGAATTCCTTGAAGTGACAACCACAATTGAGAAGAAAAATCATGTTTTTATTGCAAAGAAGCGGCCATTGAAAGAAAAGGTTTATCTGCGAAAGGATAGTAGACTCAAAAATATAGCTGTAAAGAGAAAATACTGTTTAAACTTCATTAACAATTCATACATGTCACATCTGAACTCCCAAAAGTCCAATGTTCACTGTGATGACATGTACTCATATATCTTTCTGAGTGATATTTCAACCATCATTTCACTTTTAAGATAATGCCTTGCATAACAGATTCATAATGGTACGTCAGACACATTTACAGAAAGTATACCTTTTCATGTCCAAACTTTATGTTGGGAACTATGCTGCAGACAGTTTTTCACCCAATTATTTTCTGAACATATCATGTAGATTCTTTACTCGGCGTTTATCTTAGATGTTGGATGTTTGTTATATTTTAATTATTTTTGGGGCTTTCGTAGTTCAGTTCAGCCCAGTAGTCACTGTAATAACTTGAGTTTCATATCCTGCACGTCCGACACCATTTTGGCCTAATAGTAAATAAATTACTGAGTCTGTGTCAAACATTACTTTCTGAATCACAGTTCCAATACACAACACTGCAGTTTAGTTTAACAATTGTTGCATTATCTGTGTTAAAATTAGCCCATCATTATTATTCCTTTTTATGCTGTTAACGTAACAACATGACTTAGCATTTAGGAAAAAAAAATCGTCATACAAGGATTTTCGGCATGTATTTTTCTTGATGCTCCATTTTTGATTTGTATCATGTTAGATGTTAAATAGTTCTGATTTTGTACTACTATTTGCTGCTACTGCGTGTTTGTACTTGATGTTATACGTTAAATACTTCTACGGTTTTTGCAAAAATGTTTTATTTCTGTCTTATCGTTTCAGTAATCTCCCTCGTAATTTGATATATTTCAGTGTAGATGTTGAATATTTATGAACATTTAAACTAAAAAATAATAAAACGTAAAACATATTATTTTATATTAAAACGTAAAATTATACCAACACAAAATCATGCCCGACCATTTATTATACTTGTAACAATATATCGACCATTATCCATACTAGGATAATACTTATTTTTATTTTTTTAAAAACTCCAGCGATATAAATAATGAATTATTTTCTAAATTTCTTGTTGATAGCCCATTGTGTACATGTAAAGAGGCCGATGAAACTGACTACCATTACATTTTTAATTGTTGGAAATATACAGTAACAAGATTGAGACCAATGCGTTGCCACCGGAAACGTATATTGTACGAAAGTCCAATATCATTATAGTCATAATATAAATGCATTTCTCATATATGTACACCATACAAATGTTTAAATAGACTAAAAATTCCGTTTTTTTTAAATGAAAAAATTTACTCGGCAATATCCGTCCACAATCGGTAATTTCCGCGTGCCAAAGACGGATATGACGTACATTTATCCCTTCGATTCAACCGAGCCATTCAAGCATTGAATTTGCCCGCGTAAGTGTCTATGTGATACATCTTAACGATCCAACAGAGTGAGGGATGGTAAAGTTGTACTGTTTATACCAACTGCAACATTCAGCCTGTGCATAAGACATTTTGAGGACAGTTGCTTTTTACATCCTGAAATGAAAAAATTTACCCAGCAATATCCGTCCACAATCGGTAATTTCCGCGTGCCAAAGACGGATATGACGTACATTTATCCCTTCGGTTCAACAGAGCCATTCAAGCATTGAATTTGCCCGCGTAACTGTCTTTGTGATACATCTTAACGATCTTATAGAGTGAAGGACGGTAAAGTTGTACTGTTTATACCAACTGCAACATCCCGCCTGTTCATACGACATTTTGAGGACAGTTGCTTTTTACATCCTCCTTCCGTCATGAAGTCGATTAGTTTTCAAATGAAATTGAATTTATTAAAGACGGCAGTGCCTACAATTATCCCAGAGACTGCAATTTCCCGGTTGTCACTGTTGGCGCGTTTGGCTAGCAAGCAAGAATAAAACAGGAAACAAACAAGCATGAAAACTAATTTTTGTGAATAGTTGATGCCATGCTCTTTTGTGTTGTGCTTTGTTACTGTGGTCGCGTGAATACAGTCTGATACCAGGTTATTTTTCATTTAATTCGCTGTCAGATTAATTAGGATACCAATTACCAAACTTCCGTTGTTATTCACGTGACCATGATTGACTCTGTTAAGCGAAATACACAAAATCAGATGGCTTCATGCAATTGAAACACATTTCTGAGGCAGAAATTTATTTCATCTTCTAATGCTAATATTTTATGACTGTTTACAACGGTCACTGCGTTGATTCTACAGAATATATACTGAAGTCACGTCTTTATTAGAGTATTGAGTAAACAAACGCTGACTGTTGATAAAAAATGACTTACTAGCCTATCGGACTAATAACATTATGATAGTTACAAAAAGCATGTACTTTCTCTTCTGGGGATAAATGTAAGTCTTTTCTGGTTGGCGTCCTCTATAGGTGGGAAATCTTATCTAAGGGGAGGTAACAGCGTTCGATACTTAATTTTCGAGTAATTAAATTATTTTATCATCTATATGCTTCATATTTTATCAAAAATTTGTGCGAATATGACTACTTTATTCACGTAATGCAAATAGGATATATACATATAAATGTGAGAGTATGGCCAGTGACCTTTAAACAAAGTATTCATCCCTGTTTGTACAAAGGTCTTGCTGTTTGGATCAGCAGAGCTATCAAGTGCTGTATACACCCAAATGACGAAATCCTCCAGACTGATATTAAAGATTTAAATAATGATCTAAGACAATTATCTAGTGGCACGATTTCAACCTGTACCCGCCAGATAAATATTTCGTTTCCCCGACCCCATTCTACCATTTCTCTTCTTTAAATTAGTTGTTATCCATTTAAATTGTATTGCCTGTTCAGTTACAATTATAATTTTAATATTCATTTGTATTAATGTACTGTATTTGTGATCCGCTATAAGTAGCCTATACACACGTGCTGTTATTGTTGCCACTTTTTATTGAGTCTAGGACATCTCCCCCCCGGACATTTCCCCCCCCCCCCAGACTTCCCCCCCCCCCCGACATATCCCCCCCGGACATTTCCCCCCTGGACTTTCCCCCCCCCCCCCATCAAATAGGACTTTTCCCCCCCCAGTCATTTCCCCCCCCCCATTATCTTAAAACTTAATTCATATTTAATTATAAAAACTTATATTAAGTTATGTTAAAATAGAAAGGTTATTTGAAATAAAGATAACAAGATTTGTAACAAGAAAACCGAGTTTGGGATTTCCGGATTAACAACAAAACACTATTGATGGTAATGCAAATACAATATTTAATGATATAAGAAAATAAGGAAATAAGTATGACTGATACGTGCGTGTACTGAAACAACTACAATTAATTGATCGATGGCTAATCCTTCTGTTGTTTATCTTAAATATACCAAATATGCACAATAAATAAAGGTTAGACTGAAGCCTCTTCATACTTCAAAGAAACCTCCTGTTCTACAGTGAGTAAAAGCATGATTGTATGAGAGAGAGAGAGAGAGAGAGAGAGAGAGAGAGAGAGAGAGAGAGGGGTCAGGAAAGTAGATATTTTAAATTTGATAATGCATTTATTTCAGGTGACAACAGTCATACCTATGCACTAACGGTGATGCGAGGTGCGAGTATACATCAAAGCTAAATGTTACTATATATAAATAAAGTAGTATAAAGATAACGGGGAGGGAAATGACTGGGGGTGGAAAAGTCCTATTTGATGGGGGGGGGGAAAGTCCAGGGGGAGATGTCCGGGGGGGGATATGTCGGGGGGGAAAAGTCCGGGGGGGGGGAATGTCCAGGGGGGAGATGTCCTGATACCCTTTTTATTATGAACTATTAATGTTTGATTACTTATAGCTAATTGATCTTAGGTGGTAAAAACAGTATGAACTTCAATCTGGAAAAATTAAATATAATAAATACATGTGCACTATTAAATTCTATAAACACAAGGAAATGCCAGTTGAAATCAAAATACAAAATACAAAAGACGTTACAAGTGTGTTCATTTAATGAATTCAAACTGGCATCGTAATGGAACAATGATAGGATCATGGATACATTTTTTAAAAACTATATGATTGTGTTGAAAACTCTAACAGTGATGTCAATGCATAATCATAAGAAAAGTAAATGATATTACTAATTTGAAGGATTTATAATAATACTACAATTAATGGCTTTAATAATTTAGTTTTCAATACAAAAAAAAAACAAAATTAATCGTTAAGACACCCTGTAATCCCTCCTCGAGATGACAAATTATTATCGCCTGAAGACTATGTGACGCTGTCAATACAATTTTAAGTAAGTACAGATTTTACGAGGTAAATGATTAACATGTGTAGACCATGGTGTGAAATTAAAACTTAGACAAAAGCTATTACAGTGTCTAATTCAGTAATAATCCAATTAAATTTAGCAATTACACTTCAAATGAAAACAGAAAGAGACTAATATCGGCGGATTCATATTCATGAACGTATGCGCAAATTATACGTACAAGATAATTGATAGACCTTTTGAAACGTTACACATGTATTAAAACAAACAAATAAGACTAAATACAAATCCGTTATTCGGTACAATAGAGTACCTAGATACCTGACGATACATGGATTTACTAAAATGTCCAAAGATCATAAAATAAGCGTTTTAACCATAACAACAGAGGCAACACGTCGTGGTTTATGATGCCAACCTTTCCCCAGGTAAGAACCAGTTCCAACAAGTAGGAATCAATTTCTTTTACGTCATAAGACTTAGTCTTATAGTTTATTTATATTCGTTTGGTGTCCTTACACCAAATATGGGTATCCGTTTCTTGGAAGCCATTTTGTTTTTGTGTCATTTAGAAGTTTCTCAGAGAAAGGATACCCTACTTTTTATTAACCGAATTGGACTTTCGCCAATGTCTGGGTTACAGAATATATATTTTTACTGATGTAACCTAGAAGTTCTAGCTGATTGGCGAAATGGCATGTATAATGTTTTTTCGGTATACAATCCCACACAGCACTGTACATTAGCAAAGCTCTTAGTTATTTTTACCGGTCCTATGCAGTATGGCTATATACATTGCCTTTTTTCCACTTGCGCAGCAAACATTTCTATTCTATATAGTTGTGCTTCAAAAACATATGAAATTACTCTTAATATATTTTAGAACTTACTTGAATATAAATGAATAAAACATTACTTTAATACAATTTAAAGAAAATAGCAATCTTATTAATTTTACTGAAAAATCAATCCTAACACACACACACACACACACACATACATACATACATACATATATATATATATATATATATATATATATATATATATATATATATATATATATATATATATATATGTATATAAATTTAATCATAATACGAGTGTAACGTTGTAAGATATACTAGTAGCTGATAAAACAAAAAATAATCGAAATTTTAAACTTGCGAACATCCAAAGTATACGCCACTCAATATCCATAACTTGTAATAGTGTGATTCTCATCAATGTCTTTTTTTAAGACAGTTGCAAGATATCCATTATCAGTGTGTCTTGGGCAAAAGTCGCCTGGCAGAGCCCATCCCTCTCCAGACCAAGGAGTTGCCAGATGAGGATGTAGTACATCTTCCAACTGCCCTGTCACCATAGTGAAGAACCTGGATGAAACATCTTCTAGATTTGACAATGGAGATAAGCGCCGAGAAGACAACGCTGATGACAAATAGTGGCAATCAAATCTCAGCCAATATTAAAGTCAGAGGACAGGAACTGGAAACAGTGGGCCAGTTCAAATATATTGGTTCCTTATTCACCGAAGAGGGATCAAGAGCAGAATTTTTGTCACGAGCTGCACAAACAAAGACAGCTATGTCAAAGCTAAGACCCATCTGGAGAGACAAGGATATCTGTCTGAAAACTAAAATCAGACTATTGAGAGCACTAGTCATTTCAATCTTTTTGTATTCATGTGATTCCTGGACTCTGACAGTAGACTTACAACGAAGAGTCCTTGCACTTGAAATGAGATACTACAGAACCATCCTTGGCATCTCTTACATGGACCTCATCACAAATGAAGAAGTGCGTAACACCATCAAAGCACAAAGTATGCCATTATGAAGACCTCCTCACCACTTTCAAATAGATAAAGCTAAAATGAAATGGCAATGTCACTAGAACCAACAGTCTATCCACAAGAGTACTGCAAGGCAGAGTCCATGGGTGCCGGGTGGCAGAAGGAGAGGTAGACAGAGAAAAAGTGGACTGACAACATCATAGAATGGACCAAGAAAGGTTTTGCGGAGACACAGGCAGTGGCACATAAAGAGAACTGGTCAGATGTTCAGCAGCACAGTGCCTCAACGACTACACTAGATCAAGAGTTGGATGATGATGATGATGATGATGATGATGATGATGATGATGACGATGATCATGATCATGATCATGATGATGATGATGCTAATGATGATGATGCAGGGATATCAATTTCTTATTTCCCTATATATAAACTTAGAGACATAATAATGTTTTGTATCTTATATGTTTTCATCATGTTTTTATGTTTTCCAATTTCATGGTTTTTGTTATTTGTTTTTCTGTAGTAGTAAGTCATATCATTATAGATGTTGTAAAGCGCTTAAAGCTTCTAAAGATTAGGCGCTATAAAAAGTCCTCTTTATTATTAGTATTATTATTTTTATTATTATTATTATTATTATTATTAATTTAAATTATTATTATTGTTGTTATTATTATATATAACAAACTAAATGAATGATTGACCTTCATTATATGGTCATAGAAATATCATAAAAATGTTATTAAAGATGCTAGGAGCGACGAAGAGGCAAATATTGAGAGAATAGTATACAACTTGTAACTGTTATTTATTTCGAGAAATACAAAATATCCATGTGATTTTTATTGCAAATACATGGACTACGGAGCAAATAGATCTGCCCTTAGAACATACTGGACAGAGATAATTTACAACAAAGACCAAGGCATGTATATTCCTTAAATGGGATTTCAGAAGGCGTCATTCTTGCTTAGGTTTTGAGAGAGATAGACAGACAAACAGACATACATTCCTTGATTCTGAACTGTGCCTAACATATTAGTTGCTGTACATCCTTTCTTGTTCTGAAGACGTTTCCAACAGAAGGAGTCACCAACTGAAAACAGGTACAGTCAAATTAGCTGTTGCATGATGTGCTGGCAAATTAGTGTCTATACTCTCCGTTCTTCCTCTAACTTCAGGCACTGATCAGTAACGTGCATTATGCATCGGCCAATCTGAACCCAGCCTGTTCACACGTTGATGCGACTTATATAGATTTTGTTGTGTTATATATGTTTCAATTGAATATGCATATCTCCCTTACTGCACTCATCTGAAGAGGTCAGAAGACTACGACGTAATTGATAAGCTACTCAAGCAGAGCTTTTTAAATAGTGAAGCTCTTTCTAAATGTGGGGCTGGACATTGTCAAATGCATTCAAATGAGAACCATATAAATGTTTGTACATGCAGATAGAATATACTTAGAACGTATCATTTCATGAATGTTATTCGTTTCAATATCAGTAGTGTTGCTAACTACACTAATCCAACGCAATGCAATCAATACCCCCAACCTCATTATTCTCAGTACTATTTGAGCACTTAACCTAATAACTTAAAAGCGAATTTTCAACCCCACAAAAGTATAGTGTGGTGTTTGGGGATCAAACATGACACAATGGGGACAATTTGAAATTATCAATACTCCTCTATTTTGTTCCCACAATGTTTCTAGAGACACAAGATATTCGATGACAATAAGAAATTTAAAATACTGCCTGCATGTTGAACATGGTATGGAAATAATAGCAAATGTAATGTCAAAAACATCCATCTACTGACTAACAAAATCGTCTGACTTAAACTCAGTACATACTCCTACTGACCACTACTCACACCATACTGGCAAGCACCTATGCTTACTAACAATGTCTTCATATTGTCATTATTGTTGACATATACCAGACCGCACAAATAGATACGATTATTAAGGTGAATCCACCTTTTAAAAGTCTAACATTCAAAGAGTTAAACTGAAAAAAACGAATATTTAGCGATCTATCTTTATTCATATGTCATTAAAGACTGTCACCATGTTTCGTTTTTCAGATTGTGCCTACCTTTTGCAGTCGGAACATCAAGGGAATAGAGTGTCTTTGACACAGATAATAATCTACAATAATCTAATTTCTATTTCAACTCTTTATACTTATCCAAGTTGAAGATTTTTTATTTTCATTTCTTTTCGTTTCCGCCACCGAGGTAGTGATACAAAAATAAGCACATAATGTTTGGATATAATATTTTACGTTATTTCTACTTCATGTTTACTTTCACGAGCCTTTGTGTGACTCGGGAAACGTGTCGTGATGACTTTTAAACTCTTATCTGGTACATTTACACCGTTACACAGCCCTTTCCGGTGCTGTCATTGGGTCAGATAGAAGAAATAACAAGCCGTTGAAATACAGTACCCAAACATGTCTTGTACAGTTTATGTTTCCTACATGAAGAGCTGGTGCAACTGCAAAAATGGTTCTGACAGTTTCTAATTTAAAGATGCGTTGGAACAAGATACACTGGCCAGCTTCTTCAAGAGTGGATGTCAGGAGAAAATGAATTCATCTTCTAAACAGTACAATTTTAGCCACTTATTTATAAGAGTAGTGCTTGAATGCGCCGCAGATCGTAAAGGTCATTAGTTGTCTTGGTAATGAAAATCAAATCAGTAATATTGAAATATCTTGCTTTAATTATATCAATGTGTGATGTTCCTCTCATACTCCCAGTGAAATAAATGGTAGTGGGTATGCAAGTTGTTTCTTCTTCAGGAAAGCTTGTACCTTAGAATCACATGAAGCGGGGTCAAATCAAAGAAATCGTCAAATACGAAAGAATGGGGTCGGGTATTACAATGTCGAGCATTTGGTGTTGTACACGTTTAGTCATAAAACATTCAATGCTGCAGGAACCTGCCGTCTACGGCCAACATGTATAGTCTCCCATTCATATAGACCGAGTTTTCTCTTCTACTTATATTCTAGTTTACGGAGCCAAATACCACTAAATGACATAATCTGCAGTTTACTTAAAGTGTATGTGTACGAGCATTTATTCAAAATGAATTAAACATTAACTGTTCTTTTAAACTTGAATACAAAAAGCGTTTAATCCAAGTATATTCAGTCCTGAGTATTGAACGCTCTGCACCTAAAATGTCATCAAAAATGTTCGAGGTGAAAATTGTTTGATCGGACTTTTACCATGGTAGTCAGGAATGAATATGAGCAAAGAACAGAGTTCGTAAAAGTTATAAAAATAAATAAAAGGGTAAAACGATTTTTTTTCCAACGAAGTGATATCACGTTAAGAGACAGCCAATCAGGTTTGTATTAGACCTTTAGGGTGACGTTGTCCAAAAATGTCTACGAAATTTAACATTGATTTCGCTGTATGCAGGAGTGACTTAAATGATATGCTTATGGTGCAATCCCTTTAGGCCCGCAAGCTTTTGCGGGGTGCGCGGCTTCTGGGGGCAAGATAATTTTATACTTTGTATAAAATAGATCATAATTAAAGCAGATTATGTTAAAGGAAATTTTATTTTGAAAGCAAACCTGTATTTTTCTATCAATATTTAATAGAATTTCTTCAGCGATTTAGAAGTTAGATTTTAGGGACAGATTGTCCTCATTTCGCATTTTACTAGCACAGTCCTAAACCCGCCGATGCCGTATAAGTTTCATGCAACCGAAGCAACTCAGACATTCTATAAAATGCATTCATATAAATAAAGTATATTTTCATTAGCATCTAACTCTGCGAAAGACCCCAGAATCGTTATTACAGGTAATTGAAGGAATCGTTCGGCTAACACCAACATCTACAGATAAACACCCACCTCTACTGACATTATTACTATCAATTTCAGTCCTGGTTCATGACGTTTACCTCGTAAACGCTCCCTTGAGGTGTTGTCTAATCGGAGGAAACATTGAGAGGTATTTTTTGCAAATGTCATGTAACTCCACGTGTTTATCCACTTCGCCATTCATCCGCCAGTCTGTATTGAAATAGTTTTCACATACTTAAATATAACCATATTTGTTTTGCTATGTTACAATATAATATAGTAAACAGTTCCTGCTCTTATTCATCTTCTTCTTCTAGAATATCGTAAACACCAGTAAACTCGGAATGTTTTTCGCATCCAATCCACTCTAATATAATAAGGAATTACATTGTGCTAGAAGATGGAGCAAAGTGTAAGGAATGCATCTCTGTCGCCAATTTGCAAGAGGTATCAATTAATTTTGTTCCCGCGTGCGCAATCCTGACTATTTGATTGATAACCAGTTCAATCACGTGATTCTTCATAATGCTTATTGCTCTTGCGTGGGATTTATTTCCTAATATACGAATCTAAGTAGACTTCACCTAATTTAACTGAATGTTTGCCACATAGTTAACGAAATTGGGGATGTGGTGAAGATTAAGAAAAAGAGCATTTAATAGTAGGTGTTACCTGCTTAGGTTCGAATAAACATTAACATAGAAAGAGTGAAAATAACAAGCTTGTAAAAACTTAATAAACAATTTATCGAGCACAAATATTTTCCAGAAAAGAAAAAATAAACTTACAGTTTTAAGAATCAATTCCAAACTAAATCCAAAAATAATTCAAAATATATTCCACTAGAGAAATTGCAAAAGTCCTGGTAATAAAATGTCCTAATAATTCCAAGATGGAAGACGATGTCACTTGTTGAAGTCTGTTCTGGTCTTATGAAATTCAATGAGCACAATTATTTTCCAGATAAATAACAAAATAAATTCTCTTGATCCAAACGAATAGAAATAATTTCCAATACAAGGTAATTTAAAATAACTCAAAACAATACAACTTAATATTCTAACAGCCCAACTTCTACTAAATAGTTCGCTCCAAAACAAAATCTCGTACACACCGTATGACCCAACTAAAAATAGAAAGATGTTTATAACAAAGCTCCATAATGTCCTTGGAATCAACCAATCATTTTAAAAGCTTGTTTACAACTCTGAAGCCAGGTCAGAAATGAGGTCAACACCTGGTTTTTATTCTTAGAGTACATGTCATCCCACTTTTTAAAAAAAATATATCCCAATGAATGAATCTTAAACTTAAAATGTCAAATTTGAATCTGACAAACAAACAATTAAATAAAAAAATGACTTAAATCAAATATACGTAACACAGGCATATATGTGACCACTTTGTAACACACCTTAAAATGCATATTATTTAAAGTATGAGAGATGTACATAGGGAGAACGTCATAATACAGCTGTAATTCAAAAAGAAAAAAGAACAGACAATTATAAGTAGTATTAGTCCGTATCTACAAAGACCAACTTTGCTATTGACCTGTTCAGGAAGCCAAGTAATATCAACTCTCAAGCAGCCCGTGTTACTTCCGTTTACAATGTTTATCAGTTCATCCGTGTCAATCATATCCTTATCATAAGAAATAAATGATTACTGTTTAAACACTTTGTTCTTTTCTAGCGTAAACATGACAAGTAAAAGATTTTGCCAGTCCATTTGGCCGAATCTATTTATTTTTATCAGCTGTGTTATGTGTTATTCACATTTTCGAGCTCTAATTCCTAATGGATATAATGTCATTGATCCTTGCAAAACGCGCGCGACGTGGATAGGTGTTGGACACGAGCATCCAAATGGAGGGGGTGAATTTAATCCTTTTGGCAAAGATTTCTACAAGTTCGGGAAGGTAAATCTTTGTAAATAGCATTATCATTTTCATTATCATTTTCATCATGATTATATATATATATATATATATATATATATATATATATATATATATATATATATATATATATATATATATAACGACAATCTATATTGTATTAGTCGTATTAGTCGATACAAGTCAATATTTCACTCATGAAGTGGAAACATTTTTGTATTTTCACTTGTGGCTTCTTTACAGTGTTTCCATTTAATTTGTGAAATATTTCTTTAGACGCTGCTTAAAACGTTATGTATTCTCTCTTTATCAATCCCAGAAGACGATATTAACCGAGATATATGTAGTTATCGTATTTATATTCAATAGTTACATTGCTACAGTATCGGACCCAACGCATAAACACCTGTAGGGATGTGTGCAGTTAGCGAAAACCTACAATAAAATAGCTTGCAATTTAAAACTTAAGTGCATAAATATCGTATTCCTTTTCATTAAAAATGGGTCTTTCCGAACACACTATGTTGATTTTGTTGGTCAGGTTCCATTTAATAGTGATAGTTCAAGAAATATACTGGACATGATTATCATTTAATTAATATTAGGTTTCAGAGGGAAAATCCATTGACAGAATTACACGTGATACTTGCTGCACCTTTTAAGTAACCATATTTCATTATTCAATTAATTATTCAACCACATTCGTGAACCACATTTAATTCTTCAACAACATTAAATATTTCAACCACATTTAAGTATTTAACCACATTTCATTATTCAATTAATTTTTTTAAGCACGTTTAATTGTTAAATTAATTATCACCATATTTAATTATTATATTAATTATTCAATCACATTTAACTATTCAAACAACGCGAAACACAGATAGTGATCAACATTAATTGCATGCTATACTCGGTTGACCTACAAAAAAACAACTTTTCTTATTCGGACAGATATGGAATGAAGCATTGTGTCGAGCAGATTCGGACGGAGACGGAAGGACGAACGGAGAAGAGTTGGGAGATCCACAATGCAAATGGAGTGCTTCCAATAAAAGTTTTCTCACGAATGAAACTTCACATCCAGGTACAGAACAATAACTTGTCACAATGCACATAGAACTCAACAGCCTCGGAGTTTTTTTATCTCAAAAGTTATCCGGTAATTTTTCTAGGTTTTGCCACATTACCTTATCTGAAAGAGATAAAACAATAGCTCGTTTGTTGTTAGAGTATTTTCTTGACAAAAAATTAGTTCATTAAATATATGTTGCAAAAAAGAAAGGCATTGTCTGAAAGAGAGGGGGAAATGGCTAGGCTGTTGTTAATTAGAGTATTTTCTTGACATTTATCATTTGGACATGACAAGAAATTAGTACATTAAATATATGTTGCATACACAATGTCACTGGTTGCGATTATGCCGAATTCGACTTACAACAAGAAATGTTAAATGATAGTACGGTAACGCATGCGTCTAAATTGAAAATATTATTCATATTTAAGGGGTTTCTTCTTTTTTGTAAGAACGTGTATTTTGGAATCTTTGTATATATCGACCAGGAGTCCTTTAATTTCGTTGAAAGTTTGATGAAGTTATTTACTCAACTTTATATTTTTTAACACTTAGATACTCCAAAAATATCCGTACTACGTCAACAGAGATTCTTAATCTTTCGAAATGTTTTCTACTATCTAAGTTTGTCTGTACTTAATATCTGATACATTTAAGTTTACGTTACTTTGATTACTGTTATGCTCATATGATTACGTTGGCTTTTATATTTTTCGTTAGGTACATGCTTCTCACAGTGTCCATGTTCATAAGTTCTAATACATTATGTGCCTGATTACTGCTTTATATGTCAGGTGGACATATGTGAAGGTTTTAAACATCAGATACCTGTTTACTAATACCTGTGTCAAATGAACATGCGTGTAAATTCTAAGCATTAGGTGCCTGCTTACCTCTGTCAAGTATGCGGACGTGTGAGTTATATGCATTAGATACATGCTTACTAATATTTGTGTCAGACAGGTATACATGTAAGTTATATACCTGAGATAGTTGCCTATTACTACCAATGTCAGGTTGATATTCTGATAAATTCTGTACATTATGTATATAAAGTACATGCTTAATACTGTCAATATCCAGTGGGAATACATGTAAGTTCATCAGGTACATGTACCTGCTTTCTAATGCATGTGTCCAGTGGGAGCAAAGATAAATAATTAAAGGCGAAGAAAATGGTATAATGGTTTGCTATTTCATTACAAATTGTGTTGTGGTTTTTTTTGGATTTTATTTGTTACCGTAGTGGATGGGGATCTTTGAAATTGTTCTATTACCTCCTACCACCTTAAACCGACATTGATTGAATATTACTTTTAAGTTTTACGAGGAATATTTATGAGAAATAATAATTCCATTCGCGGTGAATGACTATCACAGGAAACTTTAGACGTATTAAAATGCCACACAAATAGTCTCTGATATTGTTGAAATTTTCACAGAAACGGACAAGTAAGAACTCTCTTTTTTTACAGGAATATGTGGGCCACTGGAAAAGCTAGAGTGCAAACCCTTGAATTCTTGGCTCCAGTGCGAAACAGAGTTACGTTGTGAGGCACTACATGCTTCCGGTAAGAACCTGGCATTTGAAAGACACAGTAGAAAGAACCATTTCGATGGTATACACTATATATATATGCAAAAAGAATGTGGAGCCAACATATTCTACATATAAATGTGTAAAACGAAATACTTAATGGAGAAATTGGAAGTTTTAACATTTCATCCTGCAAAAAAAACGGATGAATATTTGTCGGATTTAGTTGGAAGCACAAACTATCACAGTATGTTTTATTTAATAATAAAAAACAGTTTCCATTCTCACTTACATAATTTACAAAAATTTTCTCCAAGATCTCCATTCCTTGAAGTACCTTAATCGTTTTTGTTTCAAATAAAACGATGGACCATGTAACTATGTATATTCTCAATTTTATAATCAGCATTAATCGTAACCAAAGTTAGCTTTCACTGGATAAATCATGTTTAAAAGGGCCCATTATTTGACTATTATTAAATATGATTAATTTAAAGATAAAAGTTTAAAGAAATGAACCTTATTTTGGTGATTTGTCATGGTTTCAAAATCTGACACTTATGTTCTGTTCTTTTAGACATTCAAAACATTACACTACGCTTGCCCGAAACCCATGTTCCACCAGAGGAGACGACATACATTTGCATGATCTTCACTCTTCCAAGTAATGGTGTCTATGACATCATCGCTGGAATCCCATTTCTTAACAATACAGACGTCATTCATCACATGTTGATATACGGATGTGAGGAATTCAGTAAGTAATCGCCGTAGTTATAAGAAAAATAAATTGCCATCACGCAAACGTGTTTCCTTTCAAACTCTTAACCTTACAGAGCAACGTTAAAATACATTATTTTAAAGTACTGTAATACGATTTAATTCTTCAGTTGAATTTTAGGGTCTCATATGTCTGGGGTTGATTTCATGTTTTTTCATAAAAGAAAGCCAGGAAGTTTTCACTGAAAGAAAATATTTTCTGAGTATCGGTGTAAGGGTCATTTGTTCTAAGAAATATTTTTACTCGAAAATTCAAAATACGAGACTACTGGATTATATATGAGACATAAACTTTAAACTTAACCTCACTTTCGTTTCAAAGTTGAATATATATTGAAATTTTACCGTTGAGCTATTCAATTTAGCTGAATCAATTTATGTTACCGATTATAGATTAGCAATGAAGCAAAAATTAATTTTGAACGGCAATGTAGAGATATTTATTACTCAGTAGTATAGAATTAGGGTAAGGAATAAATTATTATAAAAGTCGCAAATTCCTTTTCCAGGCTCGGAATTAAATATTCCTAGTTCGCCATTTGCGTGCGGGATGGGTTCCAGGAGCAAGGAGTGCCGTCATCTAGTGGCAGCGTGGGCACTGGGTTCTAACGGTTTCTGCTTGCCTGACCCAACAGGAATCCGGATTGGAATGAATCATTATAAAAGACTGATGGTGCAGGTAACGAATTATAAATTTTACTTTTGTGTTCACGAGTTGTGGTTTTGGTGTATATCAAAGTTTTAATGTTTGTATCTGATGAACTATAATTATATTTTTATTGTTTTTTTTTTACTTGTTACTAGTTATTAAATAGTTATATAATATGTTTAACTATATTATATGTTTAGTTATATAATATTTCAGCTTTAATAATACCCCTGCCGAAGAAGTCATATTTCGTTTATACTTGTGGAGCGATAAATTTTGAGTGGCATATAGAGTCTTGTTAACTACTGCAGTAACTGTTTTAGAATTTCACCTCCATCATCTAAAATATAACTTTTTGGGACTCTTGTCATCATACATTTTGCTATGGGGTTAATATATAGTTCGTTAAACACATTGGTTTGGCTAATTCACGTAATGATAAGGAGAGGCCAACATAATTACGAATACTTAAAGTGGATATATTGCTATATATTGAATTCCAATTAACGGTCAATAGGATGTTTTTCTTTACAAGCTCCACTGGACAAACTTACAGAAGAGACCTGATTATTGGGACAGCTCTGGGATGACGTTCTTTTACACATCCAGAGTGCGAACTTACGAGATGGGGATGCTGAGCGTAGGTCAGATGTATCTGGAAATCCCTCCCGGCGGAAAAACAGTCAGTTTCGCGGGCGGTTGTACCAGCTTCTGCTCCAAGAAATATATGACCGGCCCATTGACGATAACAGCAGCATTCAACCATATGCACTATTTAGGTACGTAAGTGTTCAGCCATAACTGAGATATGAGATGGTCTGCGTGTTTCCCAGCAAGTCCCTCGACAATGTTTATAAACTCCTTCTCAATAACAAATTGACCAATTTCTTCGAACTTTTCCATAGATCCTGGTATGAACTTCTTTAAATTTCTACAAATAAGAACGATCCACCAGTTCCAATAAACGTTATTAAAAAATCAAAATCACTACTGAACAGAATTTGACAGAAGCGTCCTGGTTAAAGACATTTAAAGTTTGTGCAGCTGATTCCGATCAACCATCAATATAGCAACTGTTACCAAAACCGTTGAAAGTCTTCTAGAAACTGGCTAAACATGATTGGACCAATTTTTAAAGAAAGTATAGGATCATAGAGGTTTTTATTAGTTCATTTAGACAAACAGTGTTGATTCAACATGAAATATATTCGTCGTTACTAAGAACTGGAGAAACATGATCATTTAAATGACTTTTTCGCGACAATTGTTGAACAAAATGTATTCATTGTTTTACATAAAATATAGTGATATAAGGATGTTACTAACAGTATAACAAATTAGCTAAACCACCTGTTGTACAAAACCGCTGAATATCATTTGACCATTCATAATAGAAGGTATGTTTTAAAATTTACAAAAGATGCCAAACCGCCATAAAAATTGATTGCTATGATACCAATTAACCTAATTTAATCATATTTAAGAGAAAGCATACTGGTCTAGTAGATATGCTGTCGGTACTCAAAACTGAAATAGCTTCACAATACTTATATTCTTAAAATGTTTGAAACGACTTTAAACAAACTCGACAAAAGCATATTGACATGACATGAATTCATTTCATATCTATTAAAATTATGCCAATCCACCATCAAAGTATAGCTGATGTTAATAAAACACAAACAAAGCGGACTAATCTCTCCAAATTAGCTGAATAAAATTCAAAATCTTGTCAGAAACGATGCTAATATAAACAATTTATAAACTCTTATAAATGATATTGATCCGACAAAAAATGTGGTCAGTATTACAAAACATGGATAAACATTTAAACACCTTTATTCATAAAACAGCTCGACTGGATCTTTCCGAGGTGGACGAGGTGAAGAGTGCGTTCAAATTAAAACAGTTCATACTGGTCCACTCGATAAAGATTGCAACCGTAACTGAAAATAGAAACACTTTAAAACGACTTTTTCACAAAATACCACTCAAAGTAATTTGACTAAATTTTACAGAAGTCACCCTGGGGTAAGAGCTTTCAGGTTTCTGCGTTTCTGTTGCCCCATCCAGTCACACTATTCCGACACCAGGCTGACCAGTCCTAATATTTACCTCTTAATTTTGATCGCCAAGCGAGGCAGCTGTTAGTACCATTTTTGTAAGTCTTTGGTATGACACGGCCCGGATCGAACTCACGACCTTCCATATCCAAGGGGGACGTTTTAACCACTAGGACACTGCAGAGGTCTGTGCCGCTTTTAATTCATCGTTGCCTAAAAGGTTTTCAGATTGATACAATTAATATCAAACCACTATACAATATTACTACGATTACTACAAATATGGATAAATATATACAAAGTAGAGAAAAATTAAATTTGTGATTTTATAATATAAGCTGTAAACAACATTCATGAAATATCAACAGAAAGTATCATATTTCATTGCCAACTGTACATTCTTTTGGCCATTGACAAACGTTAGTAATTTTAGCGATTTTAAGTCCACTTGACTCTCTCGTCATGAATACAGTTCGTAATTTTCTTCCTCGTTGTGCATAATTGTCATGAATATATTTCGTAATTTCCTTCCTCCCTCTGCACAATTCTTTGTCGTTTGCTTTTATCTTTCCGTTTTTACTTTCTACTTTGCAATAAAGTTTATTTATTATGTGTTGCCTCCATCCCCTGGAATGAACGTTATGCTATGGAAATATTAATAGCATCATTTAAAAAATTTAATTTATCATTCTTGGTTTCCCATTTCAATTTTTTTTAAAGTAACAGTTACAATTTGTTTGTTTATTTGTTGAGGTTTCTAATCATAATCCTCCAATATTGGTGTCTTTTCCGATATAAGTATTGAGAAGTTGATTCCATGACAAATTCAAGGATTTAATGTGGGCTGTTTGAAAAGAACAGTTTTTAAAAGTACAACCGGGGGCCCCGAGTGGCCGAGTGGTCTAAAGCGCTGTCCGTTACGGATCACTGCCGTCTCACCTCTGTCTGCGTGGGTTCGAGTCTAAGATTCGGCTAATGTAGTTCTATGGAATCACATCACAATTAATACTTCCAGTTCAGTACCACGAATGTAGTTCCAGTCTATTTTTAGAACATTTTTTCCTCTCTCATTTTGGTGGTGATAGAAGAGTTATATTGATGCATATTTGGTAGGGATTTAAAGGTAATTGTTTATTCGTGAGAATATGAGCAGAGAGAGTGGTTGTCAGTGTGTAATTTGGCGACAGTGCACATGGAGTAATAAGGCCTTGGTAATGATCCGGAAGTGAAATATGTGGTCTGTGTACATGCTGTTATGTTTACAGTGCAGCAGCTCAAAAAAATGCCGGTCAACCCTTGACAAGAATTTCACTGTGAAGTCATCTTTGGGGGTATTTTAGATTTTCATATGATTTGTATTGATTGTCACACTGTGGAAAGGTCAGTGCTGAGAAATATATGTAGAGAACATATAGTAAAATTAATTGTGGTGTATGGCCATATGAGAAAGCTTGTCAGTAACTTCTCGTGGGTCGGTGGTTCTTTCCGAGGGTTTTCCCGGGTTCTTCCTCCACCAATAATACTGGCCGTCATGTGTGCTGAAAAATGGCGTTAAACCATAAAATAACAAATAACAAATGTACAACCAATAACATATGCAGTATAGATCTCCAAAGTCCTAACTTATATTGTGTTACTCTTTTGTTATTATTACTTTATTCAAGTCCGGAATTCGGTAGATTTTTCAAAGATTTGTTTTCTTTCATCGTTCACAACTGAATTATCAATTTTTTTTAAAGAACGTTTCCAAATAGATATGATACATTATGACTGAAGAATGTAGTTTCCGTGAAGTTAATTGCTTGCTATAGTGGTAAGGTATGTTCTTGTTATATAAGATAAATATGATCGAATCCTATGAAATTATGTTGTTTTGTTTTTAAAAACATTTTTTAAATAAAAAAATTCTTAATTAAAATTTGTAAAAGATAATTATGTTACAACTGATGATTTATCTGCGAATGTTTTCGACATGCTGCAGAATATAAAAGTAAACAACTGACATTACCGTAAGAAATCTGTTACTTCTAACTGTCGTTACACGCTAAATATTTCCAACACGTTAACCTATGAAATAGAAAGATTTTTCACTTGTCCTGTGTAAATAACGGATATATTTCATCACGAGAATATATTTTTTCACCACTCTATTTCCGGTGTTCACTCGATACAAGCGAATATGCTCCTTATAGTCATATCAGATATTACCCTTAACTCTTTCAAACAGATTCTCACGTGGCTCCACGAGATCTGCCAAAAGTTTCATAGAGCTTTATGTAAATGTTACGAGTTATATTTCTTAAGATAAGATACGGAAAAGAGTGAAAAGCAGCGATTTTTGTAAATATCAAGAATAACTTGGTTCCTATAATACAATGTGAAAATGAAAATAGAACTTATTGTAATGCGAATTAAATCAGAAAAAAAAATACGAGAATTACATAAACAAGTCCTAAATAGTTTAAAGTTCAGAATAAGCTTTAGTAGAAACCCAAATTAAGTCCAACGCTGAGGCGTTGATGTATGTTTGATAACCTGTATAATGCTGACTTGACAATAGTAATTTGTTGAAACACTGTAATATAATTCCAGTTTTGAATTCACTATAAATCCGAATGAATGTCTCTATACAGGCATTTTATTTTTTAATTAGTACTCTGTATTTACAGAGCAAATAATCACTTTATTAACTAGGTGAAGAATAAAATTGTAGCCAAAATTAAGTCAACACAACAATAATACAAACTGATTCTGCTGGATCTTAAACGCGAATCAATATTTTTTTCAGTAACGAGATTAGTTTTCTACTTGACCTCAGGTTACAAAAAAAACATTTTTTTTTAATAATAAAAAATACATTACCTAATAAAAATAACCTTCTAAAACGTTCTTAATGTTTACCAAAAATAATGTTAGCTATAATTAGCAGTCTGTTACTAAAATTATAACATATAACCTGGACAATGTCAGGTACACCGGGTAAATTTATGGGGAATCCCAATAACCTAGACTCAGACCCAAATAAACATATTTATTTATGTTAATAATGATCCTGATTATAAATCCATATATAGCGAATATTTTAACTATGTATTAGCTGTTTACAGAATGAAAATAAACAATTAAACAGTCAATAATTGAGGTCAAGCAGAAAATAAACTTGATTTTGGACAAAGGTTATGTCCAACATACAATGTTACATTACAAAAGCATATAACGAAATTTTAAAAATAATATAAAATAAACCATCAAACAATGCAACTTAAATTTGCACAACACGTGCGATTCAACAAGAATAGTTTTATGCATAGAAACATTGGCCTAAAATGACAGACAAATAGTTTTTTCTTGCATTCAAATCTGTCAATAAGTATGTTTAAGCAGCAAGTACATGCAGCAGATCAAGCTATCTTCACGTTCAAATTTTTTTTGTATAATCGAGTTACAATACGTATCAGCATTATCTGGACTTAAAGGCATGTGGAGCAATGTGGTCTTTCTCTAAACATAGCAAGATTATGTTCATCGTCTCTTTCTTTTACTTCCTTTCTCTTTCCTTGTATATTTCGTCATGTCTGAATTCTCTAGCACGGTACATCATTTGGGATAACGTGGAAATCACATTCAGTGGATGAATACTTGATTCTCTTTCATATTAATGAACCCTGAAATTCCACGATGTATTTTGCTCAGCAACTTTTATTTTCACCAAAGCAATATATTTTCTTTGACAAAATTGATGTATTTATTTCTTTATTTTAAAGGACGCTCCCAGGAAATCAGCGTTATTAGAGATGGTATAACAGTTCACAACATTACAAACGAAAATAACTACGATTATGATAAGCAAAAGATATTTTGGTAAATATTATCTATTTGTGTGACCAACTTTACCGTATTTTTAAGTTTTCTCTTTTCTCTTATTTGGACAGGTATCAGCAATTTTGTTACAGAATTTGATCTGATTTTCACATCTAAGTTGTATCGATGAGTGTAAAGCGTATATAAATAATATATGCAATTCAATCAATTATATGAACGGTATTTCTTCAACCTACGTTCCGGCCAACTACTAACAAGTATAAATAATTAACAATAGAGTACAGGACCATTTGTTGACTCACATAAAAAGTGACGTACAAGCTTGTTGAAGAGGTTACCTTAGCATTGTAAGTTGCTTGATATCCCCAATGATTGTGGAAATTTTACAATTAAAGATATAAATGAAACCATGGCTTCAACATATTTGCCAGATTATGGTTATCTGGCAGACGCAGCTTGTTTTAAGACATTTCAGTATCAATTTTATCCAAATACTGTTGCCGCGGCATTAAAAAACTTTTTTTTTCTACAAGTTCTTTCAACTGTAACGTGTAATATGTGAGAAATCTACTGTACTAAAACAGGCTGGAATGGCCGTATCGGTCAACAAAAACAATGGTGGTCGAACAAAAAGTGTACAAATTGTAGGTTTATAACCATGTTTTGCACTTTTGTAGAGCTCCTGATTAGTAGCAGACATTTTGCTAAATGCTAATCCATGTGGTTAAAATTGATTTTAAGTAAATAGCTAGAACCAGACTCAAATGCCAGACGCTGGGATCTGACAACTTATTTAAAATACTTGCCATCACAACATATAACCAGGAACATATACGGCAACCTCGGATACAATTGCTTTAAGTGTGACTGTATGGTAAAAACAAAATAAAAAATAACGACATAGCATATATTTATTTACATGACAAGTGTAGGTATAAGTGGAAGTATGCATTCAGAGTCGAAACCAGAAATATCTTCTTGTGTCGTGTCGGGGGAAGCAAAAGCAAGCAGGCGAGAAGTCTGCGTGTCAATATTGTACGGATACTGCTAAATATTACCAGATTTGTTTTTTATTTGTATACTACCGTTACGCCGACGCAACATTTTCGTTAGTATTCACAGTTGCAATGAATGCTGGTTGTGGCGTCACCACTGTACATTTTTAGTATACGAAAGGTATATCCTAAAACAGAATGAAACGTTTATATTAAAAGAGTTACTTAATGATATCAAGTAACTCTCCCTTTGGTAAGCTTAGCTTATTGTCCGACTTTCCTCTGAAAATTCCGACCTCGCGATCGATGTGTGGACAACCATTTTGGAAGGGAGGTAACAACATATTCCGAATATAACACGTTGTCTAGTTGTCTTCTGCCATTTCCGCTCAATGTATTTTTTTTTGTCTTTTACTTAATTGTTGTCTATGACGTCGATGAAACTGTCAGTCGCAAGATTCTGAATCGTGTATGTGACCAAGCAATATGAGATGTGACCAGATACTAAGCGAAGTCTGCAAATATTCTAAATTTTCCTCGTGTTTCGGCTGATAAAAAGCAACGAAATGCGTTTCCATTATTATGAATGACAAGAACAAGGATAAATCGGTCGATTTCAGACGGAGTTTTCGATACATCATCGCTTAATAAATATAGCCCCTATGTAAAACTACTGAGCTAAAATAAATATTTGCGAGATGTCACCAAATTCCACGTTTTCAGAAACTCTGACTATCTAAATGCCACTTTGAATTGTCCTCAAACCTAAGGTAGTTATTATGCCATGCTAGTATATGGAAGTCACAACGGCTCGAGGACATATCATCACAAAAGAGCAATATTTGCAGAGCCAGATTACCCATTAAATACACTAAGCGCGTGTTTGGGATACCAGTCTAACAGGAGCACCATAATAAATTCAAATTAAATGTTGATGATAAAACTGAATGAATTATATAAAACTATTTCGATCTACATGTACGAGTATTTTGATTTTGAATGATGGCAACGTGGGTATTGCACCACCTTTTTAGCATTTAATATTGTGTTTTTAGTCTCACATTTTGTAGGAGAGGAGTCTCTATATATGTTCAGTGTTTAGGGTCCTCAAAAGCCTAAATTTGGCCCTGAACATATTCATTCATTTGAAGGTACTGAAACTATATAATTTCTTCAGTTAGGTTTTAGTTGCAAAGTTGCAGGAATGAAATTGAAAAACAAACGCATGTATTTAATTTATGACACGCCCTGCATATGTACAAAGTAATGACTGACCATTAAATGTATGCCCTTCCACCCCCACACCACCACCACCACACCATCCCTTTCATAAATGTCTGCGGTTGCCTTTGAATGACGAGCGAAATTGTCGAATGTTGTTTTAAACAGCTACCTTTTTGAACATATATTATTCACATATAGGTCATTTAACAAAACCAAAGTTTTATAGTTTTATAATACCTTTGTTTAGGATAAAAGAACCCATCGAGATACTTCCTGGTGATCAAATATCTACAACATGCACATTCCAGTCAAAGGCTGATTCAAACAAGACAATATATTTTGGCGAGGGAACGGCAGACGAGATGTGTTTTGGATTTCTCCTTTTTTATCCGAAGAAACATTTTCCCGACGGGTCCTCGTGTCAATCATGGAAGTCGGTTCCAATGTGTAAGGTTATTCATATGCGCGATAGAAACGAGGGAAACATCATCAACGAATGTGACGTAAGCACGTTTTCAAGCGACATAAGCCTGAGACAGATGACAGAAGATCTTCAGAATTGTTCCAATGTTTGTTCTGAAAAGATCCAGTCGATTATCCACCATCCATGTTTGAAAAATGACATAGGGGATTACATGAGACAAGAAGGCATCTCTAAGTTCAAAGATGGAGAATTATTATTGAAAGCTATCGAAACTTGTTCTCATGTTGGGGATCAAATGTGTAGGTTGCTGCTGACAAGTGCAACTACTATCACACAAGCCTATACAATGTTTCTGATAATCTTAATTGCGATTTTCTCGTTGTTTCCAATGCTGGATTGATACATTTTACATCGGGTACACATGGCTGCTCAGTCAAGATTAAGAATTTTTGTTGTAAGAAACCCTGTAGTACTATCCAATGTGCAAGAATGAGGCAATCAAAAATACCATTGCGATACGATTTCAACTGGTATATCTTTATCTTCAGTGTTTGATCAAGCTGTTAATAAAGTTATGTACATGCATTTATTGAAAACAGAACCCATCGTGAACCACAACATAGCAGTCATATTGAAATATGTATTCGAGGCCGCTTTTTCAAAACAGAAGTTGTATAAATATCCATTTATGGGCTTACCTTTATAAAAAAAAAATTCAATTGATTTAACTTGTTTGCTCCTAATTTATCTCCCCTAGATTAAATCCTATCAAAACGAAAATATTTACAAACTTTCAAAATATATACTTGTATGATAATTGCTATACATTCTTATACCCAATACAATTATTTATCTTAAAATATTTATCTGACAAGAGGCTCTAGATATCTTGGACACCGATTAATCACTGAAACATCGTTATATATATATATATATATATATATATATATATATATATATATATATATATATATATATATATATATATATATATATATATATATATATATATAAAAAGAATACAAATCATATGGCATATAACAGTCCTTTCAATATAATTAAAATGATGTACATTGAATGGAGGCAGGCATTTACCATATCAACAGTGTGTAGTTTATTTTAAAGGGCTATTATCTTTAATTTTCACAAAACGTATGTATTTCTTGTAATTTTCATATCAATGTATTTTTTTTAAGAAAATAAACTCTTTTACTATTATTACATTCGCATCCCTTTACTACCATTAGTATTACAGTAGTAGTAACAGTTTTGATATTGTATTAACAGAAGTAGTAGTAGTACTGTGCACAGTGTTCAAGATGCTTAAAAATGCACCAATAGTAACGTTTGTCAGCTTGTTCATGTAACCAAACTCGCGTGTCATTCTTGACCTGCTTAGCTGATGCTTTCAACTTGGATCAACTATTACTTACAAAGGATGCATGTACTTTTACTATAGTACTAACCATTGAAATAAAGAATTTAGAATATAACTTCATAGTTTCGAATTATTTTTAAAACTTCTATTACAAATTTAAAAGATTATAATTCCTTAAAAGATTACATTTCAAGTCTTTTTGATTGCTTGTAGTGACCTACTCCGATGGATGAGAGAGAAAGAGGCAATGCATTCTTAAACAAAACGAATGTTTCTCTTATCTAAAGCTGTTCTATCATGCATGCATACATCGATACATACATATAAGACCTAAGACATAAGCATACAACTTTTTTCTATAAACTATAGCCTGACAGGCAACTTAAAATAAATCAATCTAATTTAGAATCAAAAATGGGTAAAAAGGTAGCAGAAATAGTTATCGCATCATTGATATCGTTGCTATCATCAGCATCGTCATTATTAGTAGCAGCAATCGCAGCCACAAAGACCTACCATGGAGATAGAGGCGATCGTTAGAAACAAAATAGTTGCATGTAAGACCAGAATACTCCCCGAGTAAAGGAAGACAACAGGAGTGGGACAAAGTGCTTACGTAAAACTATTTTATAAAACGTTATAATCTCGTGATTAATCTTGAAAATTGTTACAGACGAGTGTCTTCAAAACGTAAAACAAATCTGAATGATTAAATTTCAAACAATCGTCTGCCTTGCGGACATGTTATCTCCTAGTAACACAGGCAGTTGCCACTGAAAGGCTCTCTTGAGAAACACACAGACGCCCAAGTTGTGGGGTGAGGAACGCTTGCCCCACTCTCCGATTTCACTTCTAAACATGCTTTGGCATATATATATATATATATATATATATATATATATATATATATATATATATATATATATATATATATATATATATATATATATATATATATATATAACTTAATAGCTGACCACTACATGTCTGCCCAAACCCCGAAAATAATTATGCGTGCGCACCGGACTTGGCACACACACACACACACACACACACACACACACATTTTGTAGGTCTTCCTGTTATTTAACGAGAGCTTAACAAAGAACATCTCTGACAAAGTTATGCTAATTTTATTTTACTGAATAAGCCACCATGAACAAAAATTTCAATCAACAGTCAAACGAGAGACAATGTTTTGCCAATTATGTTACTAAATAGTAATATGAAACGTAGCATAGAGCAATTGTGTTACTAGATAGTAATATATAATCTCTCGACGTTTCGTGCTAAACAAGCTCTTCGTCAAGGGAAGAAACAACTTATGTTCACAAAACCGACACTTGACACAAAGGTCAATACTTTTATGTCATTGAATGGCGTGTGAGGGGGGGGTGTATCTGAAGGCAACAGAGCATTATATATAAAAACTAAGACTTGAAAATAAAACTTAAAAAGAATACAAATTCAACAAAGCTGAATAAAGAAAGCAAAGAATAGATTGTGGTGCCTTTGTTACAAACTCATTTAATGTTACGTGGCTGATTTGTCATTCAATACGGATTTTCAATATGTGATTCCGTATCACACACCTAAAATTTCCGTATCGTACACACAGCCTTGGGCTCGTTTACAAGAATAGGAATCCACTTATAAAATATCGGGAATTAATTATTGTTATACATTTTAAATTATTCAAAATATCACATGTGTTATTATAAGAAATAGTCATCCTGGGTGATGATGAACACTTTTGCTGGTGGGCATTACGGGAGAGAACCGTTAAGTGGCGACGAGCTTTTTATACGAATTTCACAGTATCTGCCGTTAGAGTTAATTGACGGAGACAGCAATATTTCGGACAGAATATTTGACAACGAGTTTTCAGATGCAGCTGGTGTGCCAGTTGACATGAGAGAGAGAGAGAGAGAGAGAGAGAGAGAGAGAGAGAGAGGGGGGACTTTCAATTTGACTATTAATACTACCGAGGAATAAAAATTTGTTTCGTAAATATAGGGATAAAACTGACAAACATTTGGAATATAAAGGTATATGTATCGTATAGACCATATGCTGTTTTTATTACGACGCAAATTTAGAACATTTACCCCTTTTTATGGAGCTGAGCCAACATATTCAATGGGGCGCACGATGGGAATTTTATATTTGCTTGCAAATTAAATTCTTGCGACTGTTCAATTCGAGAATACAACAATGTTATTTAGAATTTTCTTGATAAAATATATCTTAATGAATAAGAAAAATATAGCCTGCATGTTTCAAATAGACAGAATCTTCGATAGACTGCATGTAAAAAAAGACCGAAAAAAAGCCTGCAAAAAAAAGACCGAATCTAAGATTTCTTAAAATATCACTTTCAGTTCAATCCATGTATCATGTGAAAATATACAAAAGAGAGTTTGAAAGTATTTTGAAGTCTTCTGTATACATTTAATTACTGTTTGTCTGTGAAATTTCCTCTGAAATTTGATTGGAAGTAGTGTCTATTAAGTAAGTAAAATGTGAGAAAAAGGTAGCTAACTGGTCCAAAACCGATGTTCCAATCGACAAGGAAATTCTGTGTTAAATAGTAAATACACATTAGCAATGCAGACAGGCTGATGACGCAACTGCACAGTATATGACTAGGCCAAGCTCGATTACGTACATGGAAATTTTCATACGGTCGTACAACAGGTTAATAAAAAGGCGAATGCCTAATTTAATTTCCAAAAGTATACATTACAATAATTAAAAACAATTAAAAAGAAGAGATATGCAATAAATACAAAACGACAAATGTTTTGTTCCGAATTGGGGGTGGGGTCGAGTTGAGTTGTCGCGGTTTGCGAGTTTCACTTTGATTTTTGTAGCGAATATAGAACTTTCGAGTTATTTGTTGTTTTCTGAAATCAAAGGTTTCGCCAGCTTTTTGAGTGACATTGGTTATACATGTCAGAAGATAGAATATAATTTTGGCTCAACATCCAAACTTCTGATTGATGGTGAATTTAACTCCTGTCATCCAACTTCTCAATAATATTTCGGGCATGTGTTTGCAGATTACGTAACGCTTGTCGTTGCAGCAAGTTTGGATTTATTGCAGCATGGACAAGACAGTGTTGTACATTCTGGGAAGAACACACATAAAGAAAATATTTGCATAGAGCAGAGTTTGTCATAAGGTTGTAACTGTCCCATTTTGGTCCTCCGAATGGTTTAGACCAGTTCCAGAAAGGATGCTGTGAAAACAGGTACAAATTTATTAATTTTGTATTACGTGCATGTTCTCTGTATTAACATGGAATTTAAACAAAACAACATTAAAATGGCGACAATGATATTGAGGGTCTACCCAAAAACTTTCTCAAACATTTTGGATCTCTACAAATATCAATCAGGTATTGGCTGCTTTAATGATATTAAAAGGAATCAAAGTTCTCGCCACGTGCTAGCTTGACGATGAAGCGTCGCTGTAAGCATTCTAAAATCACAGACACCTTACTGTATTTCGTTTCCTTAGACTGTTGTATAGCTAGTGGAATGAAAAAACACATTTTCGTTTCGAAATCGGCTAAGTTTTAATGTTAAATGTTAGCGGGCTTTGGGACGCCATCAAGATGTGCTCCTCAGATATTATGAACTGATGAGAGAGTTGCAGTTGTTGACATTTCCATCTTGCAGAGTGAACAGAATACTGGCATACCTCTATGCTCCTTTTATGTACTGTGGCTGAAATTTCTGCGGATAGTGTACTTGTGGAAATTATACATCATTTAAGCACACAGTTGAAAAATGACTGCTCCCATGCATTCGAAAATCAGCCTAAAATAGTCCAAAGATACGCTATTTTTAGCAGTTACTAAACGCAGGGAAAATGAATTTTGCCACACTAGACAATTTCAGCTTCTGAAAGTACAAAGAATGAATTACCAAATATATAAAATGTAAACCAATGTTAAAGTCTCTTTTCCTAACAATTTATCTCTGAAGACCAGGAGTGAAAACGAAGCATACATCTGAAGTAAAGCCGAGCTGAATACTCAAAAATCCATACTAATCAGTCATACACAAAATTAAAGGGAATTAAAAGATCTTTAACAATTCCCATGATTTACAAGATCTTTTTAAATAGCCAGTATAACCATTGAGGAAGACCGGGAAATTTTAACCCTATGCAAAATGCGGAAATGTAGAACGCCACGCTAATGTCTCAGTTTTTTGTCACGTGATGCAGCCTTTTGGGTGCGCATATATATATGTGTGTGTGTGTGTGTGTGTGTGTGTGATTCACTGCAAAACAGATCGGTATCTACATGATAAAACTCAGTGCTAGAAAGTATTGGTTTGCTCACTCAAGTAACCAGTAAGAAGGAAACAAGCGGACGTAATTATCAAGCTTATATGCCGTAAACACTCTTGCTCAGTTGGTTCTCTGAATACTCAACAGCAGGATTGAATATTTGTGGTAAAATAAACAAAACATATAAATCGAAGGTAAGTTTTTATTATTAATGGGATAAATTAAATAGATTAATAAGCAGATGTGTAATTGCTCTGGTACAGTTTCATACGTTATTGGTGAATTGCAGACAGCAGCGTCAACATCGCCAACAATAAGTCAGCAAAGATGTGACCGATTGGATTTGCTTCGTGGATGTGTTGTAGTTGTGCAAAATGTCAGCAGAAGGTCTGTTTTGAATAGCAAACAGTCAAGTAGAAACATGAACAGAAATATACGATATCCAATGTAAGCAGCAAACCTGTTTAAACTTTACTAAATTTATAGGACATATTTTGTAAGGATTTAGACTTTATATTAAATGGTGAATTAAATTTCTGTTAGTTGCTTCTTCTAGAACTATACAGTCAGAATAGTTATCAGCTTTAACACGCATCGGTTTAAACCCATCAAATGGTGAAAGGTGCAAATCCTTCAAATGGTGAAAGGTGCAAACTTTCTGGATTGATGTGATCCAGGAAGACGACTATGGCTTGGAATTCAGCTGATTGCCTGCATATAACCCTACCTAATCTGCATTAGGGTGAACAGAGTGGTGCAGAAAATATAAGATACCTCTACCACCATAGAGACCAACACTACCCCTGCTACTAGATGGGACTTATCTAACTACGTAAATCACATTGAATACTAACCGAGAAGTACGAGCGGACAAAAGCTGATCCAATCAGAACGTTGCCGTTGAAATTTTAACGTCATATGTCCAGATTTCCAATTTCACGTTGTTATGATGCTCCCCATTGGTAAAGAGGGGTGGTTAATTAGCTTTGGCTATCGTTATCTAAAGAATGACCTCCCTCCTCGACTTTATTGACAGGTGGATAAATAGAACATAGAACTGAGCATAACTACCGAAGAGAAATAATGCACTACGAGCCCTCCTTTAGACAAAAGAATAACAATTTAATCAATGACAAACTAATAGTGTCAGATTCATTTCAAACAAATTTACGTTTACAGAATTTCAATAGCAGTGTTCTGTCATTTATTGATAATGAGTGGTGACACGAGAACAATGTCCACGCCTGATTTGCATCCCCTATCATTGCTTTGTCTTTGTCTCCTTGTATCACCGCGTCTTCCCACCATCACATGTATTCGTTTGATCTCTCTTGATCGTTATATCCTAACCGCTTGATCTCTTATCCGGACTTCCGGACTTTGGATTGTCCCAAACTATTCGAAGAGAGCTGTTTCCCGTAATGATGTTCGTTCCAAGAAAAAGTGCGTCATATCACTAAAGGCCTGCCTTTGCCTACAAGACAGACACCTGGTCGCATTACTTGTCGTAACAAGGAAAACTAGTTTTTAGTTTTCCACGGAGTCAAACGAGTCTTGGTCCGCTTGCAGAAAAATCTCAGACTGTGGAAATTACCCCAAAATCGTTACTTCAAATTCAACATTTCTTCCAGTGTGTACGCCTGACCAATCGCAATCAGCCGTTCCTAACTTTTTCCCCCAAGATGATTATTTCTTCCATTTCATTTTCTAGGTCGAGATTTTAGATTGTATCTATTGAATTAAAAAGTAGTGGTTGAAAGTTTTATTTTCTATGTCGAGATATTAGATTGTGTTGTTTGAATTACACGTCAAGAATTCCTAATTTACGTTTTGGTTCAAAGAGTTTATGTTCAAAGTTCCATTTCATATGTTGAGTATTTAGATTTTTTATGTTGAATTACACAGCGCTGGATGAAAATTCTATGTCCAATGTCGAGCTCTTAGATTGTATCTTCTAAATTACACCACGGTTATTAAACTTTTAATGTCATATATCTCCAGTTTCGATTTAACATGTTGAATCACATTGATTATGCTAAAAGTTCCATTTCTTATGATGAAATTTTAGACTGAATCTGTTTAAATTACACAGCAGTGATTGGACATTTTATTGTGCTTGTCAGAATTGTTATTTTTATATGGTAAATTGTGTGTTAGTGTTAAAAGTTAAATTACACGATGTCCACTTTAACAATTCAAAATAATATCAAGGATTAAGATGCATCATTCGTGTATTAAATTATGAGGCGCAATTACATTTCATACATTTTCAGTTTGAAAAATACCATCCACAGGTCGAGAATTACTACAAATTTCTTCGCTAGAGGTCGCTCTTGTGATCGGACCGCGCTATTTTTAAACAAGGAGGGTGCTTCTTGTTGTGTGAAATTCAACAGATGAAATCTAAATACTCGCTCAATGAAACAGAACGTTCATCACAAACAGTTGCATACTACGTGTGAATTAGGGATTCTCAACATATGACATTGGAATTTAAACCACCTATGTGTAATTCAAAATATACACTGTAAAACGTCGACATAGCAAATAGAACTTTAAACCACCACTGTATAATTAAACATATAAAATCTCGATCTAGAAAATGGAACTTTAAGGACATGCAATTTGATCCAATAATATATATATATATATATATATATATATATATATATATATATATGAAAAAAATGGAATTATGAAAAAGAAATTATCGTATTCCAAAGTGAATTCCACAAGTTAATATTTTGAATCTTGACTTATTATTAAACTGGTGCTGGTGGTGGATAGCAGCATTTCATTGCCATATCAAACTATCTGGAAGCAAGGATGCCATCACTGCATTAATTTCTTCATAATTATGACCTGTCACTAGGGGAAAGAAACTGTTGTTCTTATATACATGTGTTGACCTATATCAAATTCTCACTTTATTAGTGTTTGAAAGTGAATCCACATTTTTAACTGGAGGCAAAATTAGGGCATATATTCAAGCTGGTCTGTTTTGGACTGTAAAAAGTCAGTTGAAATAATAAACTCGTTCAAAGTCTCGCCAGTGTAAAACTGCATACCAAGGATGGTTTAATCCAACCTTTTCAATGTAATGCTGCTGAATCTAATATTTAAGATGGACAGAAAATCAAGGGCCATGAGTCCTATAAATTATATCATGGAATGCAAGAAATCAAACTAATTCAAGATCTAATCAATAGTAACGTATATGTTACACTTTGGTCGAAATCCATGAAACACAAGTAAAATTATGCTGTTGAAACGAAAGCAAGGAGGATGTGAATCGGGGGCCATAACTTATCAAAATGATGTTCTGAATGCTGGAAATGAAATTCATTCAATACAGCCTCCTTATTATAAAGCCACATGACAAAAATTAGGTTGAAATCCTAGAAATCATTGGTAAAGTTATGCTGCAGAAACCAAAACCAAGACTGAAACTCGGGGGTGGTAACTCCTGTAAATGATACAATGTGACAGTGGAAATCAAAGTCAATCAAGACTTCATCAAGGTCTAGAAAATATTTAAGTTGTTGTTGTAAAAGCCATAGCCTTTATAGCCATATCTGTGTTTATTCGACTGACAATAATTTTGCTACAAAATGTTCTGTATTTTTTTCTGTCTGCATTTTTCCAGATTGTATACCACTAGCCTAGATTGACTGCACAAGTCATGTATTAGACTGTAACATATAAGCTGAATATAGTCACATGTTAAAAAGGTGACCTAATAAAAAAAACTGGCAGTCTCACAATCCAAAAAGGGAGTATGGTGTCAATTAAATGGTACCCACTGAATATGGTGTCAATTAAATGGTACCCACTCAATGTTTTCAGCATATATATTGGTAAATACTTGCAATTATAAAGTGTTTATGCAAATTTGCAATTGCTGCATTGTAATTTTGAAGGTCACAAGAGGGCAATCAGCTGATTAATTTTCAATAACTAATTCTGAACAGTTAGGTGCAAATGCAACAATTTTGGTTGCAACTTGATGCATGTGTGATTGGCACAATACCAATTAATCTCTTTTATTTGGTCTTTGATCAAGGCTACTCACCAATGATGGCTTTAATGTTCCAAAGCTTCTCATTGTGTAGCTTCAATTCCATATATTTTCACATTGTTTTTGAGCCATTTAAAGGTGTTCTAATTTTAATAATGGTGGTGTAATAGTTGATCAGCATCAAGTGTATAAATGATGAAGGCCTTCATGTCATGATACTTTTTGTCAAGCTTCACCAAACTCTACTGAATATATGTTTAAAGAAGTCATTTGAAGGATTTTCTCTTTTGAGTAATGGTGGCCATATTGGATGGCAGAGGAGCTTTGTATGGACAAAATTCAGAGGCTTTCATGCCTTAACAATCTCTGCTAAGTATTGTTGAAATTGGTCCTGTGGTTTTCTTAGCAGAAATTGAAAATAGAAAATGTTTTCAGATGATATAATGGATATGAACATGAGGCCAACTGTAATGACAGCTACTGAAGAACCCTATTTCATGGCAGCTGGCATAAAAATGTGGATTAGCTGAATATTTTTGGTCAAAATTTCATCCAATTTTCAAAACTGGTTATGGAAATGTTCGTTTAAAGATTTCTCTAAAGTAATATTGGACAGCAAATCTACATCAGTTGTATAATTTTAAAGGCTTTCAAACACAAAAGCATCTTGTCAAAATTTGGTAAAAATCAATTGAGCATTTTCTGAGAAGTCATTGCAAGTATATGTCTGGGTATTTTTGTAATGGCAGCCATATTTTGATGTCGAATGGGCATCATTTGTTTGAAACAAAATGTCATTTATGCCGTAATGCATTATTTCAAATCTGGACACCTTTAGAAAAGTAGTTATAATGTTTTTCATTTTTTAGTAATGAGGGTGACAACTCGGCATCATTCACATTAAAGATTTTAAGCCATGATGTTCTGTGCCAAACTTTCTCAAGAATTAAGGATGATTATCGAGAAGTTGAAAACAGCAAATGTTGATAGACATAATGAATGGATGAAATCTATGGATGCAGGGACATAATAAAAACTTACTTGGTCTTATGGCTACCGGGACTATAAGTATGTGAAATATGAATAAATAGGATGAAAAAATGAAAACATTTTATCACAACAATGGTCATCAAATGTTATAAGAAAATTAGCATACACCAGGAAATTGTGTCATCCCACTTTACACTGGTAGTTGGTGAGTGGTATAGTTTTGCGGAGGAAAGGACTAGGTGATGTTAGTAATACAGTAAATGAGTAAAAGTACAATGTTATGGGAAGTAACTAGATATGTCATAATGGCACTGAAAGCTATCAATAAAATAACTCCACTACATAATGGCACTGAAAGCTATCAATCAATTAGCTCCTCTAAATAATGGCACTGAAAGCTATCAATAAAATAACTCCACTAAATAATGGCACTGAAAGCTATCAATAAAATAACTCCACTAAATAATGGCATTGAAAGCTATCAATAAAATAACTCCACTACATAATGGCACTGAAAGCTATCAATCAATTAGCTCCTCTAAATAATGACATTGAAAGCTATCAATCAAATAAATCCACTAAATAATGGAATTGAAAGCTATCAATCAATTAAATCCACTAAATAATGGCACTGAAAGCTATCAATAAAGTAACTCCATAAAATAATGACAAAGAAAGCTAATAATCAAATAACTCCATTAAATAATGGCATTGAAAGCTATCAATCAAATAACTCCAATAAATAATGGGCAGCATAAAATGTAAAAAATCCAATAACTCCACTAAATAATGATTTCAAAAGCTGTAGATCAAATTCTGCTGAGGTTTTATGATTAAAAGACAAAATGTTCTTGAAATATAATAGTAATTGAAGGTGTTCTTGTATGGAAACAAACATGGGTTGGGAGGAGCCGCATTGCAAATGAAACTACTCTCATAAAAATAAATATTTTACAAAATATCGTTTGTGGTGGAACAAAGTCAAATAACTCAAGGTAAACTGTAAGTGATCCTTTTTCAAAGAAGCCATAACCTCAAAATCCAATAACAGATCCATCTGGAATCAATTGCAAAGTCTACAACAAAACCTGCATCTCTAGCTCAATGTGATATTAAAGTTGATGCACTAGTTATACTGATGAGCTCAATTTTGCAAACCAAATTAACCTCCTTTTTACTAATATATCTTGAACTCATGACAGGTCTAATCTTACTGAGCCTGATTTAGACAAACGTTTTACATTTGTGAATGAAAGGGCACCTGAACATGCTAGTTTCAACATTCCCTTAATAACAACAAATGATACTTTTGATGCTCTCAATAAACTTGACCAAAAAAATCAGCTGGTCTAGATGGAATTCATCCCAAAACTCTGAAAATGTCAGCTTTGTCAATCTCAGATAATTAACTGCAGTATCACTTCCTGTAAATTCCTGGAGACATTGAAGTTAGCAAAAGTATTTGCAATTTATAAGGGAAATTAATAACCCATCCAACTATCAATCCATATCTGTTCTATATGTGCTTTCAAAAGTTATCGAAAAACATGTCAGCAAGCATATTTTCAGATATCTACCAACTTTTCCATAAATCACAATCCGGTTTTTGACAATCGTTCATGTCATAATACATTGACAAAACATATAGACCAATGGCTACAAACAGTAGAATCCGGTGAACATACTGGTGCAATCTTAAATGATTATAAAAAAAAATCAATCAAACTGGTAAACAACTTTCAGTCTACAAGTTTTCTCCAAACTAAGTTGCCTGATTCACATCATATCTCACTAACAGAAACCAGTCTGTTTGCATGGGTAAATATATATCCTAACAAAGTCATATCTTAATGAGTAATCCTCAAGGAACTATATTAAGGCCTCTTCTTTTTCTACTATTTATCAATAACTTAGCCTTGTGTCAAGGGCACTCTAACAAAGATCATTTTGCTGATGACTCTACATTGCATTTACAGTGGGACCCCGCTATAACCCGCCCCGACATAACCCGAATTTGGATATAACCCGGTCATGGCATGGCTCCCGAAATTTCGGGTAATTTATTACAGGTATTTTTCTCAAAGACCAAAAAAAATAAAAAAATAAAAAATGTTTTTAAGTATGAAAAAAAAATGTCAAATAATTTAAGTATCATTCTCATATTCGTCTAAACAGTGCGAAAAAGAACGTGTAGAAAATGTATTATCAAAATTTCTTCTAGTTTTGTGCCAAAATAAACGTCGGAAATACGAACCAATTGCTGGGCCTACTGAGAACTTTGATCTTTGTTTATTGTTGAAAAATTACAGCTCATAAGTGTCAATATTATAATTACTGATTCCTGAGTAATGAAGCCATCGTGTCTACTTTGTGTTTGTCTTGAATGCATTCTGAATACAATCGTTGCTCTAATAATCTCCGATATATGTTCTCTTAATTTCATACACAACTAAGCAATAGCCAATGCGGGGGTTGATAAAAGATTCTCACCAGAATGTATAAATCAATCAATTTAAGTACATTGTTTATCATGAAAGTGAACTGCCGAGCTAAACAGTGACATAATTCAGTGGTTAAAATACAGCCAGTTCTGCCTGCTGTATTAGAGTACATCAAAAGAACATGATGCAATAGCTGGACGGCAAGTTCAAAGGACTTTGACTAGCAGCTTGGGTGGGAAAATGTGCTGAAATTTACAATGACTGAATTCAGAGACAGAAAGATCCTGAGACGTACATGTAGTTATTATAAGAATACACTTTAGCTTCCATTATTTACTCTACGGACATGTACTATTTCATCATTCATTACATACACCCGTTACGTAATTTTTTTATTTTCTTTTCATTGAATTCAGTCACATAATGATCTGTGACAAAATTATTGAATATTTTACATCCTTGTGTGGATATTTTCGATGGAAATATTTGTATTATGAATTCAGTGTATGTTACAAGATTCGCTGGTGAGTACACGGTGTTGATACTCTTTTCATGCAATAGATTATACATGTATATATAAATTAGACATGTGTATGTACCAATGCATGGTTCTCTGAATAAAGTAATATATTAAATCTGCAATTTCTGTTACCACAGCAAATGTTTTTCTCATTTAATATATATTGATCAAAAATGGTAATTGTGCCATGCATTTTCGCACCCGTCTTTATGTACACCCCCCCCCTCGCAATTACCCGCAATTACATCCAAAAATGTGTTGGTATTGTACATGGTTGCTTATAACACGGTTCGATTCATATCCCCCTCGGATTCTATGGCTCCCAACTACCGTGTTATAGCGGGGTCCCACTGTATCTGGTAAATCTCTTGACTCCATTAAAAATAATCTTCAGATCTCGATGGATTTACTTCTAGCTCAAAATGGATTAGAAGTACCTACTGTCAAAAATTAAAAACTTCTTGCATTGATCAACATCTTAGCTTGAATGCACTTATTGATAACCTATGTGCTATGGTAGTCAAAAAGAATAACTCTGTTAAAATTGCTTTCAAAATTTCAACCTCCCCAAACACATTAACTTTATTTTTCAGGTTATAAACTACTCACAGATTATGGCTGTATCATATGAGGAAATTATATCCAATTATAATCTGTCAAGAATTGATAAACTCCTGAAAAGGGCAGCCCGAATAATACTTAAACTTCCTGTTATGACTCCTGCAAATGTATTGTTTTCATGTCTGCAATGGCTACCTACACATATAAGTATAAATGGTCTTTGTCCAGATTATACCTCTAACCTAACTGAACTAAGATCATCAAATACTGAGCCTTATCTCTGATCGATAACTAATAACAATCTTCTGATTCTGTGTCGAAAACCAATCATTACAAAAGTTAATTTTCTGTATTCAGCACCTACTAAATGGAATTCATGACCACTGAGGATATGTTATTCACTTGTGTGTTCAATAGTGCTTTCAAGACTGGACTGTTGTAACTCAATATCTACTCCAAAATCTTCAAAACAAAGCTACTCGGATCATCTTTAGAATACCATGATCAGAGCACACCTCCCCGCTAGTCTGTACTCTACACTGGCTATGCATTCGATCCAGAATCAAACATAAAATTTGTTCTCTGTGCAACATTTCACTGACAGACTCCAGTCCAACATACCTATCTGGCTTCACCCATGTGAATACACTAGCAAAATATTTAATATTCTCCTCCTCTGACAAACATATACTCATTATTCCCACTATGAAAACGAAGTTATATAGACATTCTTTTGCATACCTGGACCCAGCAACGTGGAATGAATTGCCCATTGAAATTAGACACAAAGACACAGTGATCCCTTTCAAGAGTGCTCTTAAAACTCTCATTTCTCGACTGCAATTACAAACTTAATGACCTAATAATGTTTCCTACCTTAAATATTTGCAGCATTTTTTATGTTTTCTAATTTCATGGTGTTTGTTCTTTTTTTTTTGTTGTCATATAATTATAGATGTTATAAAGTGCTTAGAGCTTCTAAAGATTAGGCACTATATAAAGTCCTCATTATTATTATTATTATTATTATTATTATTATTATTATTATTATTATTCAAATTGCCCCTGCTTCCTTTAAAATATCAACAAAGAAATTCTTTCTTGACCAGCTGGAATGATATACAAAATCAAGCAGTTGGGTCTAACCTTCAGTTGCTACAACTAATTGATAACACGGAACACTGACAATCAAACTCGTCCAAGTTTTCATCAATATAAACTTTCATACCAAATTTGGCTGATATGCAATAATTAAAGAAGTAGTTGTTTAGAACAAAAGTGGGTGGGCCTGACAACAAGGGGATATAACTCCATTATATGACATGCTGCATAGGCTGACAGAGCAAGTGAAAGTCTCATCAACTATAAATCTGAATACCAAATTAAGTTGAAATGCAACAGTAATTACTATATGTATTCATCTATAAGTAGAGTCCAATTGAAAACAATATAGACCCTGATCAACTGTCACATAACAGACCAGCAGTTCAATGTGGATGTTATTTGTTCTACTGATTAATTCTAACAAACTGTACATACCCAGATCTGCCAACACATTATGCAATGGAAGATCTGGATCTGCACTTGACTATAGTGAGCGTATATGGTATTGGATTATTATGTAGAATTGAAAGTGCATGGATTAGAGAATCAGGGGCAATAAGTCCTCTAAATCAGGGGCAATAAGTCTGACAATCAAAGTACTAGTCTCCAAAAATTGGTCAGAATACAAAATAATTAAATGAGTAATGTTCACAACCACAGGTGTGATGGACTGAGTATTAAAATTGGTCAGAATACAAAATAACTAAATAAGTAATGTTCACAACCACAGGTGTGATGGACTGAGTATTAAAATTGGTCAGAATACAAAATAACTAAATGAGTAATGTTCACAACCACAGGTGTGATGGACTGAGTATTAAAATTGGTCAGAATACAAAATAACTAAATAAGTAATGTTCACAACCACAGGTGTGATGGACTGAGTATTAAAATTGGTCAGAATACAAAATAACTAAATGAGTAATGTTCACAACCACAGGTGTGATGGACTGAGTATTAAAATTGGTCAGAATACAAAATAACTAAATGAGTAATGTTCACAACCACAGGTGTGATGGACTGAGTATAAAAATTGGTCAGAATACAAAATAATTAAATGAGTAATGTTCACAACCACAGGTGTGATGGACTGAGTATTAAAATGGATAGAAAGAAGAACATGTCAAATTTATCTTGTTTTCAACAAATTGGTGGAAAGACGCACTGATTGTCACTATCATCACACAAGTTTTCAGAATCAGCTAGTCTGTTAATTTGACTACATTTACAATTTATCTAGTAAAGAATTTTTAAAAAACACTTTAAGTGTGCCTTTGCTGTACAGGCCATTTTCAAGAACACATTAACAAAAAAGCAAATATATACCATCCAAATAAAATTTGTCAAAGAAACATCTTCAATTGTATTATTATATTCGATATCTAAACAAAAATGAAATGAGGTCTGTATTCCATTTTCATCTTTCTAAAGAATGATGGACCTGAATTTACTCCTGACTGCCAGTCATTTCTGGCATGGCAAGCAAAACCCTAAAGATGAATGGAAGTCTGACTCTGATCAGCTGTGCCAATTAGAAATGTTCTCTCTGTAAGCATCTGCCGGAACTTGTCTCTACGCCAGCCATATACTATGGAGTTCAGGAACCCTTGAAGTGGCCCGAACAAACCCTGGGAAGGAAATTTTTTGGAGTAGATTGAATTTTCGAATTTACATCAAAATCAACTATGATATATTTTATCATCTTTGTTCTGTGTTATTTTCATTTTCAACACTTCCAACAACAACAACAAAACTTTACTGCAACCTCAAATAATGAGATTAGACTAATGGCAATTGACTAGATATGATATCCAACCTGTTTCCATGGCAATTATCATAGTCCTGATTATTGTTGATGTTGTTGACATTAATCTGCCATATTTTTAAATCTGCTAATTGGATTGGAATTAACAAATTTTAAATATATATTTCCATTTACTTAGTACATTCATTCAAGGCACATTTGATAATTAGAGTTTGTTTGTTTTCCTTTATTAATACTTTGTCCTTGAGTTGTCTATGGCATATATTTGCCAATGGATGAAGGAACAGTCCTGCAAGTTAGAACCACATCAAAGGTTTTTGATCAATAAAGGATCAAATGATATATTTTCACAGAATCATCCTCATAATCACAACAACAAAAAAGAACAATGAACAGTTCTTAAATTGAGAGATTTCTTCATATGAGTTGAATACATTTATATTTCATCAATGATTAGGTTTTGTTATAAAGATATAATATAATTTTAACCATCAAAACATATATGTACTTTTTAACTTCTCACTAAAAAAATCTCAAAAATATAAATACAGACTTGTCAATTTCTCACACCAGCTTTTTATATACATCTAAAAATATGATAAACTTGATAACTCCTCACAAATATCTGACACATTCTAAATAACATTTTTACCCAGAAACCATCATAGAGAAAGTGACTTTGAAATTGGAGCTTTTGACCCTGCAACTAAGAGGATATTTTTTTACCCCAAGTGCAAGCCATCCACAAAAATTGGTAATTGTGGATAGTGAACAACCAACTTAATGGTAAAACATGATGAAAAATATATTATACTCTGTCTAATGGCATGTTTTCATGTTTGAGAAATAAGAAAATACATGCATGATAAATATCATGGTAAACATTTGATGTATCAAATGTGAAATTCAAGAGTCACTTGGGCTTGTTCTGTAAAGCCATCTCTTTATTGTGACCTCAGTAGATCCATTATAAGATCACTCAAACAAACAAAAATATCAACACCAAAGCACTTCAAAATGGTCATGTTCTATTATATTTTTTAACAAACAAAAATATCAACACCAAAGCACTTCAAAATGGTCATGTTCTATTATATTTTTTAACAAACAAAAACATCAACACCAAAGCACTTCAAAATGGTCATGTTCTATTATATTTTTTTAACAAACAAAAACATCAACACCAAAGCACTTCAAAATGGTCATGTTCTATTATATTTTTAACAAACAAAAACATCAACACCAAAGCACTTCAAAATGGTCATGTTCTATTATATTTTTTAACAAACAAAAACATCAACACCAAAGCACTTCAAAATGGTCATGTTCTATTAAATTTTTTAACAAACAAAAATATCAACACCAAAGCACTTCAAAATGGTCATGTTCTATTATATTTTTAACAAACAAAAACATCAACACCAAAGCACTTCAAAATGGTCATGTTCTATTATATTTTTTAACAAACAAAAATATCAACACCAAAGCACTTCAAAATGGTAATGTTCTATTATATTTTTTAACAAACAAAAACATCAACACCAAAGCACTTCAAAATGGTCATGTTCTATTATATTTTTTAACAAACAAAAACATCAACACCAAAGCACTTCAAAATGGTCACGTTCTATTATATTTTTTAACAAACAAAAACATCAACACCAAAGCACTTCAAAATGGTCATGTTCTATTATATTTTTTAACAAACAAAAACATCAACACCAAAGCACTTCAAAATGGTCATGTTCTATTATATTTTTTAACAAACAAAAACATCAACACCAAAGCACTTCAAAATGGTCATGTTCTATTATATTTTTTAACAAACAAAAACATCAACACCAAAGCACTTCAAAATGGTCATGTTCTATTATATTTTTTAACAAACAAAAACATCAACACCAAAGCACTTCAAAATGGTCATGTTCTATTATATTTTTTAACAAACAAAAACATCAACACCAAAGCACTTCAAAATGGTCATGTTCTATTATATTTTTTAACAAATAAAAACATCAACACCAAAGCACTTCAAAATGGTCATGTTCTATTATATTTTTTAACAAACAAAAACATCAACACCAAAGCACTTCAAAATGGTCATGTTCTATTATATTTTTTAACAAACAAAAACATCAACACCAAAGCACTTCAAAATGGTCATGTTCTATTATATTTTTTAACAAACATAAACATCAACACCAAAGCACTTCAAAATGGTCATGTTCTATTATATTTTTTAACAAACAAAAACATCAACACCAAAGCACTTCAAAATGGTCATGTTCTATTATATTTTTTAACAAACAAAAACATCAACACCAAAGCACTTCAAAATGGTCATGTTCTATTATATTTTTTAACAAACAAAAACATCAACACCAAAGCACTTCAAAATGGTCATGTTCTATTATATTTTTAAAAAAAGGAAAACATCAACACCAAAGCACTTCAAAATGGTCATGTTCTATTATATTTTTTAACAAAAAGAGTTAAATGGAAATTAAAAATTTAGACTCGTTCTGCGCACACAATTCAACATTTGAGTACAGCTGCCAAAGTATAAAATAAAAAAATGGGAAGTGTGTGCCTGATTATTAATAAACGCCCACATTTGTCTTAGTTTCCTGGCTGGCAAACAAGAAGTCACAAGTTCAAATTCATGGCAGTATCCAATTTTTTTCTTTAAAGTTCAATTTTTATGTTTAAAGTTTCTTTTAAACTCACTTATGCCAATCTTTTATAATTTTTTTTTTTTTGCTTCACCTTTTTTTTATTCCAGTCCATTGATGGAACATTAACCTAGTATATGAATAACGTTGGTCCTATCAGCAGTTGGATCAACAGAACTGAATGACCTAAATTGTTCCACTCAGAGAAACATTATCAAGGAATTCATGTCGCCTAATGGTAAAATCAAGCCAGACTCCATTAAAGAAAATGATGCCTACAGGTGATTCACATCAATGCCAAATACATTGCTTCAAATATCCACCAGTACATGGTAAGGGAGACAATTTTTTTACCTGTAGGATGAGAGCCCAAGAGTAGTTAGCCATCTTGTAGTTGTGGTCCAAGGAAATGATGCACAAAATCAGTGCTGAAATAGAATAATTATAATGGATTACTTTCCCCTGAGAAACACTGGGTAAATTGTAACCCTCAATGTGCGTTTGTGTTATGTGCATCTGTAAATGTGTGCATGTGTACTGTCAAAGATATTCTGACTCGTACACAGAGGCATAAGATATAGCTGTTAAACATTAGAATATTTATAGGGAAGTGAATTGCAATTCCTTCTAAACCCAACTCCATGGGTGATGCAGCCTTATTGTGTACATTTAATTATTATCTCTCATTTTGTATAACCTTGACTTACCTATATTAATTTCATTCACCTTAATTTTATCTGAATCCCAAAATATGGGTAAAAAGGGGGATAATAAATGTAGTGGAGGGGGAGGTAACTAATCTGAATTATACTTACCTGCAATTATTACATTGCTTTCTTACAGGCTATAAACCCCCATTAATGGTGAAACTTTTTTTCCTCCAATTAGTAATTGGATGTCTAAAACAAAACAATACAGTCCACATCTTATGTCTTAGTCACTTCCATGCATTTGAAATATTTATTCCTTTGACCTTAACTGCAACTTAAGGACAATGGAGGGGAAGGGTGGGAGAAATCAGATAATAAGGGCAGGTACGTATTGCATAATTCAAATTAGTTTAATAACAGTAATATCTTACCTGCTATAATATTACCCAGCTGACTTTACCACCCAATGGTCCCACTTCTGCTGTCAAAGAGAATTTACCGTGAACTAACAGCAGGATGCTGCTGCAGAATGGAATTGAATTTCTGAAAAACTGGACCTAATCAATAAATGTCCTCACCAGACTGGAAAATGAATTTCTGTAAACTTGTTGGGTTGAAACAACTGGACCTAATCCATAAATGTCCTCACCAGACTGGAAAATGAAAGTCTGAAAAATTGCTGGATTGAAACAACTAGACATAATCCATAAATGTCCTCACCAGACTGGAAAATTAATTTCTGAAAATTTCTGGATTGACACAAATGGACCTAATCCATAAATGTCCTCACCAGGCTGGTGTTCCAACTGAGGTACAACATGAGAAAACTAGAATGCAATCACAGAAGTAACTTTAGTAGTATACTCCAGTAAGGAATGATTAATAAAGGTCCAAGATATAGCAACTGACCAAAACTCATGGGTATTGACTCTCATGATGGAAAAATGTCTCCTAGTAAAGATTGATAAGCACTTTTGATAGTCTGTCTAATCCCCTAGAAATGGTGGCTGCCAAGATACAAAAAGTTTCATTGAGAGATATAATGATATGTTTACAATAGAAATGGTGGCTGCCAATATATAAGGAATTTCTGAAAGAGACATTTCTTTAACCAAATAGAAACATAAGGTTCTGACAGACCCAAAACAATCTTCATCCCTAGCACAAATGAGACAGATAAAAGATTTGAACTGGTTCTGTCAGAGGCTCCTAAAGCTATCCAATTAATGGGGAGATAACTAAGCTGGCATAGACAAGAGACTGAACTGTAACTGGCACTGAAATAAAGGCAACACTCTTTCACTGATAAGGCATGAACTTTAATTCTTCCTCTAGCAGAACCTAGAGAAAGAAAAATCACCATCTTTGAGCAAAGATTCTCAAAAGAAAGCCTCACTTAGAGGTTCATAATGAAGAATAGTTAATGACCAAAGACCACATGTTAAGTTCCACCTAGGCATGAATCATTGAGTGACTAGTCTCTGGAGTGACAGGCTAGTCTCTGGAGTTCAAAGTCACTGATAAGTTAGAAGAGACAAAGGTCCCACACAATGGTGGAGTCCATCATCTGTTAATGATTGCTAGAGTAAGTTGCTTGATAGCCCTAAATGACAAAAACTGAGCAATCCTTTAAAAAAAAACAAGAAAATCTACAACAGTGGTCAGAAAGGGACTGATTGTACCAATGCATGTCAATGGTCTGCAAAGAACTGATTGTACCAATGCCTGTCAACACAGTGGTCAGAAAAGGACTGATTGTACCAATGCCTGTCAATGGTCAGAAACAAACTGATTGTACCAATGCTTGTCAACAGTGGTCAGAAAGGGACTGATTGTACCAATGTCTGGCAATCATCAGAAAGGGACTGATTGTACTAATGCCTGTCAACACAGTGGTCAGAACGGGACTGATTGTACCAAGGCCTTTCAATGGTCAGAAAGGGAATGATTGTATTAATGCTTTTCATTGGTCATAAACGGACTGACTGTACCAACGCCTGTCAATTCAGTGCTTATAATGGGACCAATTGTACCAATGCCTGTCAACACAGTGGTCATAATAAAGGGACTGCTTGTACAATTGTCTGTCAACACAGTAGTAAAAAAGGGACTGATTCTACCAAAGCCTGTCATCTGTACAAGTTAGGTAATACTATTCACTTGGCATTGTAAACCTTGGAGATAGCCTAATAACCTCTTCAATTTTGAAAACTGACCATGGGATGTAAATTATTTGATATGAACTAGATGTGACTTTATTGATTGCTGTGCTAGAGAGAGCCTCTGCACTATTGATGCATATCCCTCCTTTGTGGTAACTCTCTTTGAGGTGTCCACTATCTTGTTGAGATTACTGACTCATGACTAATGGAACATCAGAAAGAAAAATAAAATTAAGCAGCGATCATGAAGTCCTGACTCCGTGAACAACTTGAAAGATAATTTTGAAAGATTGTAAGGCACAGTCTTAAGTCAATCCCTCTTCTGAATGAAAGGATCAGTTTTAGAATGGTGTATATTCCTTCCCATAAGGATTCCAAACTGGTCTGGATTAAACAAATGTCCTTGACTAGGCTTTTGTAATGTGGCCAAGTCCAGCACCTACTGTGATATTTTAAGAGAGAGACAGGAAGCAACTGACTACTACCCTCCATAGGAAGGCGAATGGGTTCAATGGCCTCCTCCATAATGATTATGGCCACCTGTTTAGCAAAATAGATGCAATGGGTCTTAAAGTGAGTCCAGCAGTTCTACTAGGACCCCCTGCTTCAAGTGTTTAGGCAGAGGACCTATTGAACTCTTAGGCAGCGGGCCCATCTCTGCTGATGTATCCAGATCTAGAACCATGTCCAACAGCTAGTAATGCTGTTCACCCAAAAATTGCGAGGCCACTATTGGGAATAACTCATCAAAAAAATATTCAGAGTACTCAAGGGGTAACACTCAATAGATGATTCAGCAAGACCATACCATAATAGCATTCCTATGTAGATGAAGCAGCTCAGCTGAGTGTCTTGCTGTCTTGGCTACAGCCTCCAGTAGTATCTGTAAGGCAATCAAAGACAAATTCAAAACTCATAAAAAGAGACCACTGAGAAAGGACTGATGTACAATGCACTGGTAAGTAAGGTGCACACATAAAGTGCTATAGCATTCATTGTCATGACTATGATGTAAGACCAAAACAACATGGAAAAACCAACCTGTAAGTTCTGAATACAGGCCAGTAGATGAGGAAACCCTGTAGCTACCTGTAGAAACCAGTGTCTGCAGGGTAATAAATAGGACTTACTCACACCCTGCTGTCTAGCTACATCCTGGTCTTGTACCAGTTTCTGTACTATATCCCTTACCATGGATGGTGTGTATTTTTCTGTGTGCTCAAAACTGCTTCTAGATGGCTTTGGATACAGATCTGGGAGTAGAAGATGATAAAAAATCATATACTACATTCTCACATATCTACATTTCCATATCTTTCCTTGCTTGCCTAGGATATGACGAAGATCAGAGCACTAGATAAACAGGAGCAACAACAGGAATGAGGTCTCCTCAAACTCACTGAATTCACTAAAAATGATCACTCATCATCCAAGTTCTGCTGGCAAACCAAGACTCAACTGCCTGTTCCCTTCTCTCATCTCAAAAGAAAGTACTGGCAATTCCTTCTTGATGAAAATGAATAACAACCTCCTTCCCTTCCTCTGCTGATCAAACTAAGAGGTGAGAAAGGGATAGCCCATGCCATGTATGGTCCATTTACCACTAGAGCCATCAGAAGCAGGTGACATGGATGGAAAATGAGACATTCCAGGCTCACCAACTAATACAGTCCTACCCGTTTATCTTGACATCCTCGGGCCCGAGGAAATATTGTCGACATAGGCGGATGTCAAGAAAAGTGTTTGGGGGAGAGGGGGGGCTGAATTTTTTTTTTAAAAATTCGTCAGCAAAGGGAGACCTGTCATCATTGTATAGCATTTACATTTTGAGAAAGAAAAAAAAAAGGAAATTTTGAGTTCATGAAGACATAATCAGTGTGAAATACACTTGTATATTGACAAATTACATTTTGGTTACCTTTGTGTAATAAAATCCAAATTAAAATATTGCACTGATCACATCCTGATACGAACAACATTACGATATTCAACGTCGGCATTTGCACGTGGTTGGGAAGTTGTCAGTTATATGCTTCATGTACATGTACTTAAATTGGCCTCGATTTTGGTCAGTCTGTACCCATCTTATTGAGGCTACCAAGAGGATGGAGCTATTCACAGGGAAGTGAAAAACTGTCAACAGTACATGTATACTCCACAAATACTTTTGTATCCGATGTTATGATGAACATTAAAGCGACTGAACCAGCCACTTATTGCAGCGAAGTTCTCCACACTAAGTTTTTTCGATAATGCTTCATTGAACCATTTTGATGCTTCCTCCACGTCTTCAAATGTAGCAGTCTTGCTTCTTCCTTCAACTTAGACTTTCTTTATAGACTCGACAGCTTTCATCCTTCCTGGACGTGTTATTTTTAAGTGAAAACATTTCGCAGACCTCTTTGCGAGATGTTCATCCCTTAACTTCCTTAACAGCCAGATATTTAGTTTCCAAAGACTGTAAATTTAATTTGCATTTTACCCTGCTGTCGGTAGCCATTGTAAATGTAAAAAAAGTTAAAAACGAAACTTTCACAGCAAAAAAATTTGTTTTAATTACCGATCACTTTCAAAGGTCTCGAAAACGCATAATCCGTATTTTCATGCAATTTTTATATATGGGATTCAGAAAATCACATATAGAGGAGTCCTCTGTATACATCAATTTCCTGGATGGCTTGCTAGTCCTGCTTCAACCACCTGTTGATTGGGAATTGTGTTCATCAATTGATCCTTTTAGCTGTGCTGATATTTACAATCAGAAAATTCAGTGGCTGAAAGACCGACAGATGTACATGTCATTGTAAGAGTACATCTGAAGAACATGACCCACAAGCTAGGAGACAAGATCAAAGACTTAACTAGCTGCAGAGTGGTGAGAAAATGTGCTGCTATGACTTTTTTTATCTGACTGCGACATCAAAAGCCTGGCGGCAAGATCAACTAATTGTTGAACACAGTATTGGTCTTAATTGGCAGCTTGTCGACATAAACGTTTTGAAAACAAAGGATTTGTTCAAGCTGGGACCAATGGCTTCTGTTGACATATACATTTTTCATTTATCTCGACATCGATATAAGCATGACAATTTGATAGTAATAGTAGACCATGGGACCGGGACTTCGCTTTTTTGTCGACATAGGCGGCTTGTCGAGATGAGCGATGTCGATATAAACGGGTAGGACTGTAATAGGAGTCCCCATGCCCCAACAGAGACTGAGTAGAAGCATAGGGAAACAGGCAGACTATCAACTCAGTCCCTCTCCCTGGGGGGAGGGAGATATTGTTACTGATGGAAATTAATGGTTTCCCCCACATTATATTTCATCCATAGTTAGTCATGAAGGTCTACCCTTGCCATCTATCTGTTACACTGCATGTGGTTGGAGGACATCCAAAATGTTGGGGTCAACATGCCCATGAGCCTGCATTTGTAATTTTGGCTCATTCATGGTGAAGACATTGAAAACATTGTGCTGGCCTCTCCAGACTTATGCTGTTTATTTTGTTCCCTACTTAAATTTGCAAAATTATATAATCTCTCCTTTTCTTAACTGCCTCAAGCTTCTTCAAAGATTTGGTGCAAATAAACTATTTGCATGCAGATCATCCATCAAATTGATTCTGATAAAGATATTATAAAAATATATGTGATGGTTGTAGCCATGCAGGTTATCAGTCAACTTTGTCACTATATTGTAAGCAAAACCATGCTCATGATTATTTTACTTTGCTTACCAACATCAAAGTGGGACAATTAGGCAGTCTGGGCATCACATTTTGATTCTTGTCTTTATTGGATTCGCATGTGTGTTCTGGCAAAATGAGATGCATCCAGAGAACTTTACCATCACTTCCTCAACTAATACCTCTCTGAACGACTGAAGCAATGGGGTAATTTTTCACTGACGTGTTCAATGATCATCTAAACTTTTTATAAACTGTCAAAGTTTGGGTCAACTCTTAAAGTGTCATTCTCTCTAGCAGACACATGTAAATACTGATTAAACTTTGGAACCCTGTTACATGATTAGTAAATAATGAATTCATATATTGCCAATCAAATTGTCAGAGGACCAATACATAGTTGTATTAGGCAGGTATTTGATTCTCACTACAACAGTGATGCCAAAAAATGCTCTAATTTCCTCAGTACCTGGTGTTGTCTCCAACCACCTGGTGCCCTCTGCCCCTGTTGCCCCATTTTCCAACATATATAATTGTTAGTGTGACTTGTTGTTATTGTTGTTGTTGTTGTTGTAGGTTTTAACACCATTTTTCAGCACATGATAGGCTATACATGGCGGCCAATATTAATGGTAGAAGAAGAACCCGAGAAAACCCCAAGCATACCCACAATGGCCAAATCTGAGACTCAAACCCATGCTGACAGGGGTGAGATGGCAGTGATCTGTAATGGAGAGCATTTTAGACCACTTGGCCATTCAGTGCCCTGTTAGAGTGACTTGAAATATTTGTAAACATATCAGATGTGAACAATAAACTGAAATAATCAAAAGATGATACTTCATTAACATGAAATTCCTACAGCAGTTTTTGGCCTGATGTGCAGGCAAATTTATTCACTATCATGTAATTAAAATTGTGTCACCATCCATGACCTCCCTTGACCCATACATTTACAGTTGTTTATTTTACTCAATAGCACCCAAATTATGTAAATGTGATGAAATGCCAAAGTCAACTTCGATATTTGAGCCAATATTAAATATCAGAGCCAACATTTATATCAGAGCCAACATCTGCCTCACTGAAGCATTCTAAGTAGTAATTTTCATCATATGAACAAAATTTGTTGACTTTGTTTATTATTAGGGTTACCAACCGAACTGCTATATTTAACTTACAGATAATGACATTACCTATAGTTTCTAATAGGAAGGTATTCCTATGAGGTGGCATTAGGAAAACCAGTTAATAATGGCAGATCTTTATTTTTTGTCACAACACACTTTGATACAGAGGGTACACAGCCATCCAAAAATGCTTGTATGTGAATCAAACAGAAGTGTCCACTGTAGCTTCTATAAGACCGCAGAATAGGTATCAAAAAGGGCTTGTATGAGGTAAAGGGTTAACTAGTGTTTGCACAAAATGAAACAATTTAACAGAATGACACATAAATAAACTAACACAAACAAATTTAATACAGGTCAAATACAATACAAGAGTATATATTATTTGTTGCAATGATGACAAAGCAAACAAGAATTATTAAAAACCTTCAGTGCCCAAAGACACATGTTAAACCACACCAAGTCCAAGTAAAATAATACTCCAAATGAACATAAAAGTGATTAAGATATCAGACTACAATGGTGCTGTTTGTGTTCTAGACACCCAAAACATAACTGAGGAAATAAATCTGGACAGGTGACAAGCACCAGGACGAGGTAGGAATAAAATACTAACTGCTACTGTATCACTGCTATGAAAGCAATTTTTCTATTAATTCTGACACAGGCAGGAGACTTGGAATTATGATGTACCAGCGTACAAACTTGAGCCATAAGGTCTGAAATAGTGTACTAAAATTTCAGCTGAATACAACACAAGAAGTCAATGAATAAATTTTAAAAACTTTTTCATAGAACTTCTATACCATGATGATGTTGATGCAGTGACTGTCACCATTGGAAATGTGATACCCATTTATCATCATTCATTGATGAAACAAATCCACATTTAAAATCATATCTGTTCAAAGAAACAACTCAGGACCTACTTGTTATTCTAAATAGATATTCTTTCTAATATATATTATTTAAAGAGAAAGATAAGCACACACATGAAATACCTGCATGTCAATATGAGCATACCAACATGAAATACCTGCATGTCAATATGAGCATACCAACATGAAATACCTGCATGTCAATATGAGCATACCAACATGAAATACCTGCATGTCAATATGAGCATACCAACATGAAATACCTGCATGTCAATATGAGCATACCAACATGAAATACCTGCATGTCAATATGAACATGCTAACATGAAATACCTGCATGTCAATATGAGCATACCAACATGAAATACCTGCATGTAAATATGAGCATACCAACATGAAATACCTGCATGTAAATATGAGAATACCAACATGAAATACCTGCATGTCAATATGAACATGCTAACATGAAATACCTGCATGTAAATATGAGAATACCAACATGAAATACCTGCATGTCAATATGAGATTGCCAACATGAAATACCTGCATGTCAATATGAGCATACCAACATGAAATACCTGCATGTAAATATGAGCATACCAACATGAAATACCTGCATGTAAATATGAGCATACCAACATGAAATACCTGCATGTCAATATGAGATTCCCAACATGAAATACCTGCATGTCAATATGAGCATACCAACATGAAATACCTGCATGTAAATATGAGATTGCCAGCATGAAATACCTGCATGTCAATATGAGATTGCCAACATGAAATACCTGCATGTCAATATGAGATTGCCAGCATGAAATACCTGCATGTCAATATGAGCATACCAACATGAAATACCTGCATGTCAATATGAGAATACCAACATGAAATACCTGCATGTCAATATGAGCATGCCAACATGAAATACCTGGATATCAATATGAGCATACATCATGAAGAATCTGTGGAAGCCCCAGAAAGAACCACCACCCCATGAGAAACTAAGGGCAAGCTTTCTCACATACCCACATTGGCCAAATCTGAGACTCAAACCCATGCAGACAGCGGTGAGATGGCAGTGATCTATAATGGTTTCTGCTTTAGACAACTCAGCCTCTCAAGGCTCCCATGAAAAACACAATATCAATATATGCATACCATCATGAAAAACATAATGTCATTGAGTGTACCAACATGACGGACATAACGTCAATATGAGTGTACCATCATGAAGAGCATAATGCCAATATATGCATACCAACATGATGCACATAATGTCACTGAGTGTACCAACATGATGAACATAACGTCAATATAAATGTACCAAAATGAAAAACATAATGTCAATTGAATGTACCAAAATGAAAAACATAATGCCAATATGAGTGTACCAAAATAATAAACACAATGCCAATATAAGTGTACTATAATAATAAACAAAATGTCAATATGGGTGTACCAAAATGAAAAACATAATGTCAATATGAGTGTACCAAAATAATAAAGATAATGCCAATATGAGTGTACCATCATGAAGAGCATAATACCAATATATGCATACCAACATGATGCACATAATGTCACTGAGTGTACCAACATGATGAACAAAACGTCAATATAAATGTACCAAAACGAAAAACATAATGTCATTGAGTGTACCAAAATGAAAAACATAAAGCCAATATGAGTGTACCAAAATAATAAACATAATTCCAATATGAGTGTACCAAAATGATAAACATAATGCCAATATGAGTGTACCAAAATGATAAACATAATGCCAATATGAGTGTACCATAATAATAAACAAAATGTTAATATGAGTGTACCAAAATGATAAATATAATGTCAATATGAGTGTACCAAAATGATAAACATAATGTCAATATGAGTGTACCAAAATGATAAACATAATGCTAATATGAGTGTACCAAAATGATAAACATAATGTCAATATGAGTGTACCAAAATGATAAACATAATGTCAATATGAGTGTACCAAAATAATAAAGATAATGCCAATATGAGTGTACCAAAATGATAAACATAATGCCAATATGAGTGCACCAAAATGATAAACATAATGTCAATATGAGTGTACCAAAATGATAAACAAAATTCACTGACTCCTTTTGGGACCAGAAAACATTTTTGAAGTCTCAAAAAACCCTCCAACATTATCTAGAATGTTGGCAGCTATGAGAATCAGATCCCACTTTATCATCGAAACATGGTACATATTCTCAAAATATGGTGGCATATTCTTAAAACAATCAATTTCCAAAACCATTCACATTTTGATGCAGTTTACTTTATCAATCATCATTCTGCATTCAACATCCTGCAATTTCCATTTTCTTCAAAATGCAGTCATCATTTCCTTAACACTGATAATGCATCTTGCTTCTGCTCACTCTGCTTTCTGTTTGCATTCCATTTTTGTTTCCCTGGCAAAATTACAAATTTCTAGGTCTGAAATAATCCTGATGCAATACACTTCCCTTAGGAACAGTATCCTAATGCAATACACTTCCCATAGGGACAATATCCCAATGCAATACACTTCCCTAAGGGACAGTATCCTAATGCAATACATTTTCCTTAGGGACAATATCCTAATCAATACACTTCCCTTAGGGACAGTATCCTAATGCAATTAATATACTTCCCTTCGATACAGTATCCTAAAGCAATACACTGCAATACACTTCCCTAAGGGAAAATATCCAAATGCAATACACCTCCCATAAAGACAGGATCCTAATGCAATAAATATACTTCCCTTAACAACAATTTCCTAATGCAATACAATTTCCTTAGTACAAATATCCAAATGCAATACACTTCCCTTAGGGGCAGTATCCTAATGCAATGCAATTCCCTTAAGGACAGTATCCTAATGCAGTACACTTCATTTATGGACCAATATCCAAGCTTCAACAAAATGGAGTGGTTTAAAGGTGTCTTCATCTTAATGCAATACACTTTAGGGACAAGACACAAACATCATGAGAACTACAGTGTGGTTTAAATTTATACTAATGTGTGCAACTTTACATGATATCCAACAGATACACTGAGTTAAGTGGTTTAAACTTGTACATGTCTGAAAACTTATATGAATCCTACATAAACAGAATTGAGTGGTTTAAACTTATACACATGTATAAAAAGCTTACATAATATCCAAGAGATACAGAACTGAGTAGTTTAAACTTGGCCACATGTGTCAAAATTTACACAATATCCAACAAATATAAAATTGTGTGGTTTAAACTTGTCCACATGTGTCAAAATTTACACAATATCCAACAAATATAAAATTGTGTGGTTTAACTTGTATACATATGTAAAAACATATCCAATATCTGATACAGAAATGATGGTTTAAACTTGCACACGTGTGACAACTTACAAGATAATTATCCAAAAGATGCAGAATTTAGTGGTGTACAATTGGAAGCATGTATGAAAACTTACATCATATCCAACAAATAAGTGAAGTTGAGTGGTTTAAATCTGCACAGATGGGTGAAAACTTACAGAATATCCAACACAGGAAGAACATCACCTGATACATGATCAGCTTGTTCCGGACTGAAGTCAAGGACTGTCTCTGTGCAAAGCTATAAATACCTGTAAACATGAAAACCAAACATTTATTGTCAATACATGATGTGCTGCATTTGCTTGTGTATAAAAAATGTTAATTCAGATATGCTATCATATAATGTGCTAGCACATCGATGTCCATGCTGTTCTCATGCTTATGCTTTCACAGATAAAGAATTAACCCAGATAATGTTGGCAGATCATGGTTCATGCCATCTGTTTTACAGGTTTTAACACAAAAAGCATTGACCCAGATCTTCCATCACATAATGTTCTAACAAAACATGGTCCATGCCATCTGTTTTACACATTTTCACTGAAAAAGCCCAGACTTCCATGTCACATTACATTGGCAGATTTGGGTTCAACTGGGTAGTTTTACCAATTATTTCACCTGAAAATCATTGACCCAGATTTGCCATTGCATAATGTGTTGGCAGGTAAGGGTCCACATCATTTGGTTTACTTATGATTTCACATGAATCATGTAGATCCATTGTATTATGCAAAGACACGCCAAGATGTACACTGGCTGTTTGCAAACACATCATGCACAGCTAAATATGGTATTCTTCATGGACATAAATACCAAATGATTTCACTTAAATGAAATTTACTTTGAACTCTAACATACTTGTCATGGATGACAATGATAAAGTTTTTCTTATCTACCTGAACAAAATTTTATCATCTCACACAAATTTCTCATTCATCTAAAAATATACCGTCTTTTAGTTTCTTGTAGAAATCTGAGAGTGTGGGTGTTAGAACTCTTCTTATGTAAGCAATGCTTTTAACATGTTTGATGTGTGTTTCTGTGATGTAAGCTGCAATCAAATGCAGTTTTACTTATACTACCTCCAGGGCAGTCTGATGCAAGTTACAGATGACAGTTGGCAATATTGGCACTGATGTTTTGGCTAAAAATGGATGAATGTGTAATTCTGTAATCCGAGTGACAGGTAATAACTGATAAAAGGCAGGACAAAAGGCAAGGTGACAAGGTCAAATTAAACATGTCTAGCAAGTTGCCTTGCATAATGATTATTTAAAATCTGAGTGACTTAATTCCAATGTCAACAGTATGGAAAGACTTGAATTCTGGAGTGAGTTTTGTTGTTGGTAGTTGTTTTGGAAAATTGCTGATTAGGATTATAGATCCTGTAAAAATATTCACGAGTTCAACATGTGAAAATGCTTGCTGAAACATGCAAAAATGACTTCAAATCCATATATCTAGCTAAATATTGGATTCAAAAGTCTAAATTCATGCTCCAGCAAATGCTTACACACAGAAAATTATGTATGATCCTTATAATGCAAAACAGAATTATGGATGGGTCAATGTATAACACAAAACAAGAGAATTATGGATGGTCCAATTTATAATGCAAGACAAAAGTATCAAGGAAAGACCATTTATAATGCAAGACAAAAGTATCAAGGAAAGACCAATGTATAATACAAAACAAGAGAAGCATGCAATTCACACAGTAAACTCTGAATCTGAATATAATGAAGATATACATCATACAGTTCCTTTAATATATCAATTTTACAAAAATTCTGGATAAAATTACATAATATGGTGGTCCCTTTGGGTATCTTTGTCTCCTGAGTCTACTGTAGTTTTCTCATATGCACGAGTGTCACATAGAGTAATAAAAAAAAAAAGAAAATTCTTTTTCAAACTAATAACTAAGGTAGGCTTCTAAATTCTCACATTAATGAAATACAAATGACTGCTAAAGAATTAGTATGGTAGGTAGCATGAAACCATTATTAAAGGAAGAGTCTACATCCCAGAGCCAGATGGGAAGAGGAAAGGAAGAGTCTAAGATGATCAAGGACCAAAACTTATGAAACATGCACAGAATGTGCTTATCAAAAAGGCAAAATAATGTGGTTCAAATCTAAAATTAAACATGGCTGCCAGAATGTTCACAAGGCATGCAGATATGGACAGAGACCATTTCTATATTCTCTCACCTTAGCAGTGCGAACAGAAAAGAAAAACAAGAGTCCACACTGAGCAACATTACTGACAGCAAGATTTTCATGACAACCCTTGTGGCAGCTATATGATTGGCACCAATTTAATTTAGGACCAACTAGGTATCATAAGTAGACTGCTGATAAAAAAAAAACATTTTGATATAGCCATCCATTTGGGAGGAGTATAGATAACATTTTCAAGATGGCTACCACTGAGGGTCAGCGGCATCATTTTCATTTAGGACAAACTAAACACCATAACAACTCTTCTAATGGAAATATGTATTAACGACCTTCCATTTATTAAAGAACATCAATCACAAGATCTTTACCATTTTAATTTAGTCTTCAGCCGAAAACCTCATGTTGATATAAATTTTTATTTGAAGGAGTAACAATAACAAGATTTTCAATATGGCTGCCATAGTGGTTATACAGGATATCAGACACACACCATTTTCATTTAGAACCAACCAAATACCATATGATATTTTTTGGTTAAAGTTCAATGTCAATATGACCAGCCAACTAGAAATAGCAATAATAATGTCTTCAAGATAGCAATGGTGGTGACCATATTGAAAATCAGATGGGAACAACTAGACATCATACTTTTTCAGTTAAAATTAGGAACAACTAACGGTAGACATCATACTTTTTCAGTTAAAATTCCATTCTGTTATCACCTTTAATTCAGGAGAAATAGTGATAACAAGATTTTCAAGACAGCCAATGTGGTGGCATTGTTTGATATATGGCAAGTACCATTTTCATTTAAGATCAACTAGACATCATAATAAGTCATCTGGTGAATACCCAACATAATATAACGTTTCATCCAGATAGAGTAGTGTAACAAGATTTTCAAAATGGCTGCTGTGGTGACAACATTCACCTTAGATTAGCGCCATTTTCATTTAGGATCAACCAGACTGCATAAGAAGTATTTCAATGAAAACCCCATGCTGATATGTCCTTCAGTTTGGGAGAATAGCAATAAGATTTTCAAGATGGCAGTTGTGGCATATGGCAGCCATAGCCATCAGACTGGTACCATTATCATTTAGAATCAACTAAACATGATAAAAAGTCTTTTGGTCAATCTGACTTTCCATTCAGGAGAATCAATAACAAAGTTTTCATGATGACTGTCATGACTGCTATACTGGATCATTGACATTTTCATTTATGACCAATTAGACCTCATAAGAAATCTTTTAGCAAAACCTGACTTTAAAGATGACCACTGTTGGTCAAGCAGCACCATTTTTCTTTAGGATGAATTTGTGATAGATGTTTCTGTAAAGTTTCATGGCAATCTTCCATGTTACAGTTTAGGAAAAAAACAAACTTATGCTAACATATGGATGAGCAATGTAGCATCCCATCAACTTTTTTGGGTTATAACTAGCAGAGCTAAATAAACTCAGATGTGCTAATGAAGGATGAAAGAAGAAAATAATATATATCCCTAGCAAACTGGGCATTAAATCATAAAACTAAAGTAGTGTGATATAAAAGCAATAGATCAAACACATAACCAATCTTAAGTTTATGAGGTAGCCTGTTCCTCACAAAATGTTATAATAATCACAAAGAAATGACACACTCCTTATAGCAGAATGTACAAATACCATAACAGAATACACAAAATAAACAGGAGCACTATTCATGGTACATATAACACATAATTCATATTTAATAAAGATACCATGCTGAAAACATTATTTTCTTACTAAACTTCCCATGACCATGATCTTAGTCCTTTAGACCCGAAAATTGATAAGATTTCTTTATTACCCTAAGTGCAAGCATACTAAATGTTTTGGTCAATGAACCATACAAGTTGCAGAATATGACCTTGACCTTTAACTTCTGACTCGCAAATCAATAGGTCTCTTCCACAGCCTTTATTCAAGCCCTCCACAAATTCTGATCCAGGTACATGATTTGGAACCAAAGTTATTATATAGCAAACTATGTTCTCTTCTTTTAGTCTGTTACCTCATCCTCTGACCATTTCATCCCAGAATCAAAAACTTCTTCCCCAAGAAATAAGTCATCCACAAACTCTGGTGAAAATGTGTGGCCTGCATTTACTAAACATTATGTGCAGAAACCATTTTTCAGTCACAGTGATAGTGAAACCTGTGATCTTTAGACCCCCAAATCAATTCTCTTCTAGCATACTTAAAGTTCAAGCTATCCACAAAGTTTAGTCTATGTTTGTACTGTACAACAAAAGTTATTGTGCATAAATCACTTTCTTCTTCAGTCACAGTAAACTTTGATCTTTTGATACCAAAATCAATAGATTTCTTCATTACATGAAGAGCGAGCCATCTATAATGTTTGGTCCAGGTCTACGAAGTACATCTATTGTAACTGTGATAATACGAGGATGTAGAATGTTTACAGCAGTGTTACATCTATGAAGGAGTGTTCTGTCGATCTGCGATGAGCTTGTTTTAAAAAAAAATTGGCAATGAAATTTGTTGGCAGTGATTGTAACTGATCTCCATGTTATAAATACCTGTATCTGTTATATAATTTTATTACTGTTTATTGCTTTAAGTCTGTGGTTGTTGGTTGTTTTCCCCACTGTTACTTCTTAGTCAAATGTCGTGTGTTGACCTCATGTGGTGACCTTGCTAGGGTTCACTTATGGGTCATTGCTAGTTTTGATTCGCACTTCCAAAATGTCTAAAGTTATTTGTATAATTCTCCAAAATGAAATTGTATTCCATGTGAAGTAATTATTATTAAAGTAAATTTTTATTAAGTTACTGTAAAATTTACATTCTTCTTCACTGAATATTCTTATTATTTTGAATATATTCCATTGGGGGGGGTAGATTTTCTGCAATGGTTTTCTCCAAACTTTGTACAGAATTCTACAGGATTTCATGGTGTATATAAACCAGAAGCTTGGCAAAATTGGGAGAATAGTCAAATGTTTATCTTAGGGAACCATCCTCATTTTAGGTCAGAAATCAAAATTATAGATACAGTGTACATATATTAATCTTACTAGTATTTCAACTTGTACTAAATAAAACTGATGGAACCATTTTTCTTCTTTCAGTCACACTGACTCTAAGCTTTGAACCTGAAATTGGCAGGCATCTTCTTTAAACCAAATGCAAGCTGTTTACAGTCTGGCAATATCAAATAGTGGAGAACTTATTTAGAGAGTTATTGTGCAGAAATGAAAAATGAAATATACAAACTATTGAATGGACAAACTGACGGACAGCATAACATTATATACTCAGCCTTTTCGCAACAGATGCAAGTGGTTCTGCGGTGACTTACCAGTCTGACATCTGTCTAATAGCCAAATACAATGGCATTTGGACAAGAAATCTGGATCCATAGGACGCTTTCTGCATTACAAACATTTTCCATGCTGTTGATTGTAACTGTTTCAAGGTTTCTATCTTCATCCAAATGTGATGGTGCATCATTATCATTGGTCTGAACAATAAAAGGTCCTATGCCAGGCTACTTTGTATTAAATATATGATGATTGATTGGCATCAACTGTAATAACCTAAAAAGCCTTCAAGACTGAACAAATTTCTGTCAACTTTAGTCAAATTCTGTTCCGTGATTTCATAGAATTTATTAAAGGCTTTTCAATTTTAGCATTAACAGTCATACATGACGACAGATTGGCACAATTTGTAAAAACTTTAAAACACTTCAAGCCAGAATTCTTTCAGTCAAATCAGTCACATACTTCTGAATGTTCTTTGAATTAATGGTGACCATATTTGAGTTTAATCAGTACCATTTGTATGAATCTGAAAATTCTTAATATTAGAATACTTTTGGTCAAAATCTTCTGAGCATTTACTGCCCAAACCGAAATTTCTTAATGCAAGCTTGCGCAAACTGATATCCGCAAGCTAGTATTTGAAAAATTGCGGCAAGCTTGCACCATGAGAAGAAGTTGTTTTAAAATTTTGTTTTTTTTATTAGGCCATAAAGCTTTCTGTCAAATTTGGTCAATTTATTTCAGCTGCTTCAAAATTCTATTTACAGTAACAGTAGCCACATTTGATGTTGGAAAAACATCATCTGAACAAATTTGAAAAACATTCATGCCCGACACCTTTAATAGCCTAGGTTCCAATATGTTAACCTATCTACTCCTTGGCAGACCCATCAGATATTTCAATGTTTTGGGTCTGTAAATTTCACTAGATGCAGCATCAAGCCACCAATTCCAATCAAAATCAAGTTATTCAAATCTGAACATAGTTCTTAGTTCTTTCATGACCAAGACAAGGGAAGTACACAAGTGAAATTGACTCATGAATAAGAAATTTTTCACTGCCTATTAAAATTTATACAAATACATCTTTTCTCTCAAAAACCTGTAATGGCTTCTCTCTGGTATGTAGTTATACTTTTGATGTTAAACTTACAAAGTATCCTTTTGAAATCAATTGCCTCAAACATTTTTGGCATATGTACAAAACACTGTCGTTACATATCAGTTAGTTGGCATTACATACTAAGGGAGCCAACTCATGAAATAAAATAGATGCTCCTAGTACAAAGCAGTAAAATATCGGACTGAACAGACAATGTATAGAAAGGTTAACTTATTGGACCCGTTACTAGCAAAGATTTCTTGCCTGGGTGCTTTTTGTTAAATTTAGTGATACTCTTTTTTGTGTCTGATTTTTTTCTGAAGAATTAATTTAAAGGTTTATTTTCAGTAACAATGTCTATTTTGGACACTAACTGAATGAACAAATCTGAGTGGTCTTGATGCCAGAATTCTCACTGTACAATAATATAAAAATGGTCAGGCTGTTGGTGACAATGGATTGACACTAAATGAACAGATCTGAAAGGCTTCAACATCAGAATTCTCGCTGTACAATAATATAAAAATGGCCAGGCTGTTTGTGAGAAGCTGTAAATAACAACTGTGAAAGGACAACACATTACAGATGAATGACTATACGAAAAGAACGCTAAGCCATGTGTCTTGATAAACTACAAAGTCATACAAATTACTTCAATATGTTAAAATACAGAAAAAGACATTTTTCCTCAATCACCTTGACTTAGATAAGTATAAAAGAAGCTAATAGTTATTCTTTACAAAATTTACCTTGAGATCTCAATTGATTCTTCAACACCCTTCTGATCAGGATAAAAAAAACCTGTAAAAGATATATATCTCTTACTTTGGTTCATGCAGATCTGTATATTCAATGATTTCAAAAGGATTGCAACAGAAGTTAAATACGTATATATTCTGCATATTTCCTTGTTCATGTGAATTTTACTATTTTTCATGTAAAATTTTCATAGATTTGGTGGATGCTACAAGCTACAAAGACACTATGAGTCATATTTCTACTGCTGTATATACTTGTTTATAAGTCTAAATTTCTACTGCTGTATAATAATAATAATAATAATAATAATAATAATAATAATGTTTTATTTATAGTGGGTGACTCATTAGTCAAGGACTATTCTCCCTTGAGGTCCTCTTAATGAGAGTATAACAATGCACATTGTATGAAGATAGCAATAATTAGTGCTTAGTTTAGCATGTTTAGTATTAAAATACTAAATTCCATTATCGGCTAGAAAGACATGCATGCTCATGATATCTCTTCTTAAATACTCTAATATTTTGAGCCAATTTTACATGTAGTGGAAGCTTATTCCATAGAACTGTCCCAGAGTATTGAAAACTTTTTGAATTGCTCTGTTCTTGGTTTTGGTACTAGAAGGTTTCCATGTGATATTGATCTCAACTGGTATTGTGTTGAAAAAATCCTGAATAAGTCCTGAAGATGCTCTGGTGCAATCCCATGTAGACATTTATATAAAAGAACTGCCTTGTGAAAATCTATCCTTTAATATATTGCGAACCATTTGAGTTCTGTAAATAATGTTTATAAGGGATGATCAACAGATGTATCTAAAATTACACATGCTGCTCATTTCTAGAGTTTATAAATCCTGTCAAGCTCAGATTTAGCACAGTTTCCCCATACATTAGAACAGTAATCCATTGTTGGAAGAATACATGACTTGTAGTATAGATTGCAAGTTTCCATAGGTAAATATTTCTAGATTCTGCTGAGAACGGCAGTTTCAGATGACAGTGTTTTACAAAGCTTATCAATATGGTCATTCCATAATAAATTATTATCTATGGACACACCTACAAGCCTTTCAAGTTTGACATTTTCTAATGGATGATTATTTCTTGCAAGAGATAGTTTTAGGTTTCCTGACTTGTGTAACTTTTGTGATGTCCCCAAAATCATACATTTTGTTTTTCTTTCATTAAATACCATCCTATTTTGTTGTGCCCAGTTTTAGACTCTAATAAGGTCTGAGTTTAATCTCATTTGGATAACTTCAGTATCAGAACTAGATGTATACAAGGTTGCATCATCTGCAAAAAAATCTGTATTTGTGGATTCATTATTTAATGATAGATTATTGATATAGATAAGGAAGAGGAGAGGGCCTAAAACTGAGCCTTGAGGGACTCCTGGATGAATAGTGTGAGTTTGAGAGATAATATTGCCAATGCTTACTTGTTGAGACCTTTGGTTTAGGTATGATCTAAACCAGTTTAAAGAAGGATTGTCAAACCTGTAACAGTTCAACTTTTGCAGCAGAATTTCATGATCAACAAGATCAAAGGCTTTCTTGAAGTCAAGGAAAACAATCCCAGTCATTTGCCCATTATCCATTTCCTTCAGCCAAAGATCAATTAATTTGGTAAGTTCTGTTTGGCATGAGTGGTACTTCCTAAATCTTGATTGTGCTTTATGAAATAGAGAGTTTGTTTCCAAAAATTTATAGACCTGAATGGCTACATGTTTTTCAAACATTTTGACAATACAGGCAGAACTGATATTGATCTGTAATTTTCTGGATCATCCTTTTCTCCTTTCTTAAAGATAAGTGTAACCTTTGTACATTTCAGTGTTTCTGGAAAATTACCACCCATTATACTTAAATTTATGATATGCGTTAGTGACTTTGTTATTACTGGTGCAGCAATTTTAAGAATTCGTGGACCAATACCATCCAATCCAGAGGATTTATTAATATTCACCTTAATTAGCATATCAAAAACATCAGCTTCACTAACATTAGCTAGTGAAAAATAATTATCATCAGGAATTTTAGCTGTTATAAATAACAGAAGAGCATCAAGTTGAATTGTGGGATGTTAGTCTGGTTCTGAATACTGTTACTGGAGATGCTTATGCTTATAGGGGGAAGACAACTGCTCTTGGGTGGGTTCAGCTCTTTTAGATGCTTCCACAATGTTTTGGTACTCTTACTTTCATTAATAGCCTGTTTATAGTAGTTCTCTTTTGCCTTATCTATCAGGTGCTTAGTTTTATTCCTCCTTTCTATATATTTTCATGTCTTTTTTCTTGTGGAAATTATCTCTCAGGTGCCTAGCCTCATTGATCTCATGGGTAATAAGTATTTCTACTACTGTATATAATTGTTTATAAGTCAATATTTCTACTGCTGTAGAAATTTAGATGTATAAACAAGTATATACAGCAGTAGAAATATTGACTTATAAACAAGTATATACAGCAGTAGAAATTTAGATGTATAAACAAGTATATACAGCAGTAGAAATATTCACTTATAAACAAGTATATACAGCAGTAGAAATATTGACTTATAAACAAGTATATACAGTAGTAGAAATATTGACCTATAAACAAGTATATACAGCAGTAGAAATATGACTCTTAGGGTCTTTGTAGCTTGTAGCGTCCACCAAATCTATGACTTATAAACAAGTATATACAGCAGTAGAAATACTGACTTATAAACAAATATGTATATGAATATAGTCCCTGGATATGTTCATGACTGTGAGGACTTGGTAATACTATGAATATAAGCCCTGGATATGATCAATGAATATAGAAAAACTTCGTAATACTATGAATATAGGCCCTGGATATGATCAATGAATATAGAAAAACTTCGTAATACTATGAATATAGGCCCTGGATATGACCATGGCTTTGAGGTCTTGGTAATACTATGAATATAGGCCCTGATATGATCAATGAATATAGGAAAACTTGGTAATAATATGAATATAGGCCCTGATATGATCAATGAATATAGGAAAACTTGGTAATACTATGAATATAGGCCCTGATATGATCAATGAATATAGGAAAACTTGGTAATAATATGAATATAGGCCCTGATATGATCAATGAATATAGAAAAACTTGATAATACTATGAATATAGGCCCTGATATGATCAATGAATATAGGAAAACTTGGTAATACTATGAATATAGGCCCTGATATGATCAATGAATATAGGAAAACTTGGTAATACTATGAATATAGGCCCTGATATGATCAATGAATATAGAAAAACTTGGTAATAATATGAATATAGGCCCTGATATGATCAATGAATATAGGAAAACTTGGTAATACTATGAATATAGGCCCTGGATATGATCAATGAATATAGGAAAACTTGATAATACTATGAATATAGGCCCTGGATATGACCATGGCTTTGAGGTCTTGGTAATAATATGAATATAGGCCCTGGATTTGACCATGACTGTGAGGAATGGGGCATCTGATGTCTGAAGAGATACTAATGCATACAGTAAGACCTTGACCTTGACAATTGGGCCTGGGGCACTGCTCAAAGAAACAAATTTTTAGACACAGGCCCTGGGCTGGTGACTTTAAAAAAAATCACAAGCCCTGACTGAACTAGCAGCCCCGACTTCAATTTCCATATGCTCAAAATCTTCCCTTTTTGTTTTATATTATTTGTCACACAACATTCAAATTGCAACAATTCAATATTAATTCAGTAAGGTTCAATAGGGCGTATAACTGGTCTGACACCATACTGCAAGCAGCATTGCAAATTATTATTTCCGTATTAAATTCCATATCCAGTTGAAGCAATCTGGCTCATTTGCATATTAATGACAATTATTGTCCTAATTGGAAATGTAATGTTAAGATTGGGTCCAAAAAAATATTCAAAGGAAAATATGGGTTATCTGTCAGATTTCTGAGTTAAGATAATATGTATTTCATTTAGGTCATATACTCCATTGTCTAATACAATCTTTACATTATAAAACAATCTCAATATTACCAATCACATTTACATATGTTATTATAATACTGGTCATATATATAGTAATGACTGAGACTTCCTGGGTTGTAATATACTGATTGTGTTACTATGAGTAATAATGTATCTGCTCAAGTTTTGGAACTTGCAAAAATTTTACAGGAATTAAAGTAATTATATAATTTATGGCTGGTAGTGTTCACTCTTTTTTTGTAGTAAATGTACATGATGAAGTTGCTAACATAATTTAAAAAGAAAAAGAAAAACACACACCAGAAACAAGCATCCTGAATTATATTTGTATAAGAAACAAACACCTACACAAAAGTGTTTTTACTTGCAAGCAAGGATAAAATTCAACCTAGTTGGACTAGACACCTTTTCACCAGCATTGAACTTGACAGGTGCATTGATATAATCAATCCTGACAAAATAGTAATGTTCTGGATACAATATTTGGGACAAATTATAATTTGCATCAGTACATGCAATATATGACAGTACAAAGTGCTGGGTAAGTTTAGATACCCTCAAAAATGTCCTAAAAATATAAAGCTGTGGTGGCTGGGATACAAGGTCAAAATTTCAATATAAACTTCAATCTTTTAAAACTTCAAGACCCTCCATTTTGGAACTTCGTAAGAGGAGACACCTCAGGACAAAAAGATTTCCTACATTACTTACTTCTTAAGAATATGCAAAAGGGTTTAATGGGTCTATTCTACATACCCAGCCTGTGGGGTAGGGTGGGAGTGTATGTAGGAATTTGGAAAAATGAATGACACAAATGAATTGGAAAAAAAAATCTCTTAAATCCATACTTTCATTTGGTCATGGATGGATATTTAGTGCATCCCATTTGCAATTTATTCTGTGATAATCATTTTTGTATATGTTACAAAATACTTGTTTCTTAACATACTAACTACAACAGTTTGATTAATTAATGTTTTCCCTTTTTCTTTCTGTTTAAACATGTAAGCAAACAGGAAATAAATATTCTGATTTGCTTATTTTTATGACTGTATTTATGTCAAAAGAAAAAATGAATTGCAATGAAACAGTTTTTTCTTAAATTTTTAAAAAATTTTGAGTATTGTGACTACTTTTAATTACCTATTACGACATTTGTGCCTAAAGGATGGAATGGTGAATATAGATGTTGCATCCATAAGTTTCTTGATGAAATTTCTGAGTTTGTTACTTTAGAGGTTTTGGTCCCACAAACTATGGTTCTGTGACTTTAATTATTATTTTTTTAATTTTAAAAATCTGTAAATGTATTCTCACCCTTATGACAAATGTATTCCCACCCTTTTGACAACTGTATTCTCTCCTGAGTGACAAATTCCACTGTAGTACCAAAAATGAACTTTAAGATAGAGTACACTCAAACCTTTTCACTAGAGCTGTACCGATTAATCGCCCGTATGCGTAATCGGGCCAATTATTAGCACAATCGGTATAATTGGGTATTGGCAAAAATAATCGGTGCCGATGCAAATAATTTTTTTAAATAACCAATTTTTCCTGATAAAAGTTGTATATACAGTCGTGTTTTGACTGACCGTAACTTAATCCTTTGTAACACTAGAGCTCGGGATAAATGCAGTATGCAAACAAGTTGCTCATTAACTAACACTACTTTTTAGTCGAATAACCATATATTGAGATAAACACATCGAACCATCAATTAATCTTTTGTAACAAAGAGATTGCTCTAATAAAGTATTTAAAAAGAATTTATCTTGCTGCCAGTTGTGAGAAATTTTCAACTCCAGCGTCCGGTAACATTTGTAAACTGCAGTGAACCAGACTAAAGTACATGTCGCTAACCGCCATTGTAGTGCCCAAGTCATGTGAATAGCCAGTAAGATTAACATCAAAGGGAGTAATGATGGATATATACACAGTCAATTTTGAGGTTTGTGTTTTTTCTTTATCTTTATGAAAACTCACAAAACACCGATAGTCCTTATGTCCCAGTGAGAAATTGTTTGAAAGGGCTTCAGTGTAGGTTTGAGTACGTCGTCTGTCTTTCAGTTAATCCGTAATGCCTGGAAGGTGAACGAACTCATTGTCTTTAATACTAGTAAGTGAGAATCATTTCCGGATTTTTTAAAATTATTTTTTATTTCTTTTGTTAGTGTTTCACCAAGCCACCATCTGGCAGAAGGGGCGGTCTCTCATAAGTCATAACAGGTTTTACTGTACCTTTGAAGCACCGACATATACTAAACAAATAAAACAATTCTATATCAATGTTTTACAATTATCTGATGTTGCCGCAGCAATAACAAGTATTTGTTGTTGTCAAAGCAAGCCGACGACCTTTGCTCATAGAAAGTCGGCAATAAACTCAAAAGCATTGCCTCAATTTACATAGTGATTAGAACATATTTATTGTGCCGCGAAACTTTCCTGTTTGCAAAAAAAAAAAATCGCCCACCCCCACGGTCTGTGGACAACAGAGTAGTAATTTATTTGGACACATTGTTTCAAGAGCCCGAATAGATTGGATTATTAATATCGGCTCTGCATAATGTCGAACTTGAAACTATCAAGTTTAGTCTGGAATTACTTCAAAGTAAATGCAGTCAACGAGTCGACAGCACATTGCACACTTTGCAAAGCATGCATTTCCAGAGGTGGAAAGGATTCTAAAAATTATACAACATCAAATCTTATCCAGCACTTGCGCTGCAAGCACATCGCCGAATATGGCCTGTTTCTGGCAGATAAAAATGAAAAGAATGCTCCGCAGATAACCTCAGCAGCTTCAGCAACTTCTCGTACTCTGACTATTGATGCCATGCTGGACCGAAAACAGCCATTTGCATTTGATGACCCGAGAGCTATTAGTTGGCACAAAATCATTGCAGAATTCATTGCAGTAGATGTACAACCATTTTCCGTCGTTGAAAACATTGGATTTCAACCTCTGATGGCCAAGGCAGAACCGCGCTATACAATTCCAAGTCGGAAATACTTTTCCACATCTTTGATACCTGACATGCATAAGGCGATACAAAACAAGGTGCGTGATTTAGTTTCTGCCCAATCTGACCTTAGTTTAACCTCTGATGTGTGGTCAAACCCGTCCATCGGCGTATCTTTGTTGAGTCTTACGGCAAACTGGATGACTAAAGACTTTCAGCGGAAATAGGTGATTTTAGCCGCAACGCCTCTCGATGAATCGCATACAGGAGAATATTTGGCGAGCAAACTGGACAAATTATTCGATGAATACAACATTCCTAAAACACATATCCATCTTCTTCTATGTGACGGAGGTGCAAACATGGTTAAAGCGATGCGTCTGGCTGAAATCGACAGCATCAGCTGTTTTGCTCACACCCTGCAGCTCGTTGTAAGTGATGGCATCCTTTCGCAACGAGCTGTCAAAGATGTTTTGGCGATCTCGCGTTCCATTGTCGGCAAATTTCGGCACTCCGTCCTGGCACAACAGCAGCTCGAAGATCAGCAGGAAAAGTTTGGCGTTGCCCATAAGAAACTCATCCAGGATGTCAAGACACGCTGGAATTCTACATACAATATGTTGGTTTCGTTATATGAACAAAAACAAGTATTGGGGGCTTACGCTACTCTCTATGACCTGCCTAGCCTAACAACTCAACAGTGGGTCTTAATTAACAATATTGTGGACACGTTAGGCCCGTTCGCGGACATTACCAAGGAAGTAAGTGGTAGTCAAACATCAGTATCCGTCATTATTCCTATGCTGAAAATGCTCCGAATGTTGCTGGCTCGAGAGCATGAAGCGAGTCAAGTATTCAGACAATGCGCTGTGATATGATGACATCACTGAACACACGCTTTGCTGATGTTGCCAGCAACAAGAAGCTTGTCTTGGCCACGATCTTAGATCCACAATTCAAACATCGCCTATTCAGCAAAGAATTGGTTGTAACCAGATCCAAAGAATGGCTTAGAGCAGAATGTATCATAGTTGCATCAGCTGACAAGCAGGAGGTACCCCCGACCAAAAAGAGAAAGACTGAAACTGAAACAAACGCCACTGAACCATCAACATCACGTCTCTGGGATTTCTTTTCTGTGGCCTGTCACTAGCCTATCAGTACTGTCAATGAAACGACCCAAGTGGATAACGCTGTTGACACGATGATTGAATTGTATCTGGCCAGCCCTTTGTTGCCACGAGAAGAAGACATATACAGCTGTTGGAATACTCACAAGTTTCAGTTCCCCTACTTGGCCAAATTAGCTAGACACTATTTGTCTGCACCAGCTTCAAGCGTTCCTAGCGAGCAACTATTTAGTGGCGCAGGCCAGACTTTTTCGGATCGTCATGGATCATTCCTTGGCGAGAATGGAAAAATGTTACTGTTACTTAAATACAACTTACCTCAGCTAGGCTTTCAGTATTAGCTGCTGCCAGCGTAAAGTGATATCTAACGTTAGTCATAAAACATGCATATTATTAATTATTTTTTTGCTATCATTATGAACATTATTTAGTCATTTATTGAAATCTAGTAATGGCGACCTGCATCATTGAACCCAGGTTAAAAGACTTGCTTAATACATTTCATTCATTTATACCTTGAATTATCAAATCACAAGTTTTATCAGTGTTAGTAATAAAGTTTTTCAAGTTTCATGTTTGTGTGACCTTGTTTTTTTGTAAATAACTACATTTTTTTTTATCCGGTTTCTGCTTATTTTCATATGCAAGTTCAAATTCACTTGCTGCATAAACAACTTTGTTTTAACTCGCATGGCAAAATAAATGCTTGCATTACACTTACAGGTTTATTTTTCTGAACCAGTCAGTGTTGTAACAAAAATACCCTTCTTCTTCTTATTACAAGTCAGTTTCAAGCATTTTAATGATAAACTGGCCTGTACTGTTGTCTCAAAACGATAGGGAAATTGACCAATTATCAACAAAGGAGATTCTGAAACATCAAGCTTTCCATTGTGTGGAAAGTTACATGTTTGTTCAGCCAAAAGACAAAACTAAAATTATTATTATTTATTACCACGCTGCGTGAAGATGTAAATTATACCGGTTGTGTCCCTTGTACACTCAAAATATTACCTCATTTTGTAGGATCACTTATATCATTGAAAATGAGTAACTCGTGAGAGGTGATTCGTAGTAAATGAAACAGCTATTACAGATTAGCTGAAATTTTATCTGAAAGAATACACTTTGGTCGAAACAACGAATAAAGCAAAATCTACAACTAATATATTTGGGAATGAAAAAGGATTTAAGTGACGCTATGCACACTTTGCACTGCGTAAGTACTGTACATTATAGTATATGGTCTCCCTGGTAAACTCGACCGACCCGCGAATTATGAAGGCTGTATTTTACCTTTATGTAATTTCGTGTTGTGGAAATCAGAAAATATGCACATGCAAAATAATAACAAAATCAATAATAAATAGTACTTTATAAAAGTTTAATAATTTTCGGGTCACCGAAAGTTACTTTTTTAACATGCCTATGTCTTAGAACACGGATATTTTTGTCCCAAGATGTACTGTCGTTACAATAGACAACAAAAACACCTAAAACCTGTAAAGTTTTGACATTGGCCCACAGATAAGCCCCCCCCCCCATTCCAGGCCTTTATTGTTTTCTAAATTTGTCGGCTTATACCTGAGTACATAATATGATAATCAAATAATCAGTCTCATAATCGGTATCGGCAATTTTGATAATCGGCTATATGCGGTATCGGCATAATCGGCAAAAAGTGACATCGGTACAGCTCTACTTTTCACATCCACCATCATTTATGTTAAAGAAAAGAAAACAACTAACTATAAGCAAGATTATGACATTATATATAGTCAGACATACAGAAAGGATAAACATGAGGCAGATTTTGCTTACAACCATTTGCAATAATAGTTCCTCACCAAGTTGAGAATAATGACAGAAGACAAAGGTATGATAAACAGCAACTTGCTAACAAGATGCCAGGTTTCTCCATCAGGATCTTTGGCGGTCTGAAATACAGTGCAAGACAGAATTTTAATTTAGTGCTGCCTGTAAACAAATGTCCCAAAAGATGAAACAAAGCAGTCTGACACAATGTTCATCCAAATCCTTCACTCCATTCATACATTCAGCATCAACTTTGGGTTGATGTTTTGTAATGAGTAATATGTTATGTTTTCATCAGGATATAATCATCTGACTTTACCCACAAATGCATCATGTGGAAAGGAAAACCCCTACAGACTGAAGGCCAAGGACCATGAAGGTCAAGCTCAATGGAAGCAATTCTGTAAATACTAGTTGTGTCAATCAACATTATCAACATCAGGTTCAAGGTTAAAAAGACTTTAGATCTGGTGGTTACTATCTACTAATGCCACTAATGAGGTAGAGGTCAGCATGTAAAAAGTTGAGGTCACTGGTCAGTTGTATATACAACTAGTGGGAGGGGATCCTTATAGAAGGATATACATTACCGGTAGATTTCAAAACAGATTCACCAGAATACATGGTTCATGCATGTGGATAATAGTCTCAGGAATAAAAGATCAAGGTCACTGGGTTGATCAATTTTCATTTTCTGGATGAAATGTTATAAGGTTGTATTACAATGCAATATCTTGTTTCTTTACATCAGATTTGTCACATATTGCCAGAGGAATGTGGTAGTTGAAGGCCTGAGGTCAAGGTCATGAGGATTGTTTTGGCATGTTTTAACAGGGCTGCAGTGACACTGTTGCAGATGAGAAGATTAATTGACTAAGTGGTTCATATGATTGCTGATAGATCCAAGTATTACTCTTAAACTTTCAAAATAAATAATACAAAATATGTATTAGTTATTTGGTTATGATAGAGATCTAGTATCTTAAAATAAAGAGTCTTGCTTCCAAGATGGAAGGTACAATTATTCAATTGTCATTGCGTTAATGCAACAGAATCCAGATAAAACATATATTATTTATCTAATGGTATATAAAGTTAGTCATCAATTCTTACACCATGCATATTCAGGAATTTAAAATAAATCACAAATATTTCTCTTGTTCAAATTAGCATAACCATGGCGTAGTTATTTAACTTATTTCTAGCTATTTCCTATCATGAAATTATTTAGTTCATTTACAGTAAACCCCCCCCCCCCCCGATAATGTAATTATTTAGCCCAGCAAGACACTTTGGTGTAATTTATTAGTTCATTTTCAGCAATACCCACATGGTGTCATTATTGAGCTCATTTACAGCCAGTACCTCTGGTGTAATTTATTTATCTCATTTCCAGTAGATCCCTGTGGATTCATTATTTAGCTCATTTCAAGCAAGTACATGTGGTGTAATTATTTAGCTATTTCCAGCAAGCCTCCATGATGTAATTATTTAATTAACTCACTGCCTGGAAGCCCCTGTGGTGTAGTTATTTAGCTCATTTCCAGCAGGTCCCTGTGGTGTAATTATTTAGATCATTGCCAGGAAGCCCCTGTGCTGTAATTATTTAGCTCATTTCCAGGAATCGCCCTTGCTGTGATTATTTAGCTCATTTCAAGCAAGTACCTGTGATGTAAATATTAAGCTATTTTCAGCAAGCCTCTATGGTGTAATTATTTAACTCATTTCCAACAAGCCCCTGTGGTGTAACTATTTAGCAAGTCCCTGTGGTGTAATTATTTAGCTCATTGCCAGAAACTCCCTCTGTGGTGTAATTATTTAGCTCATTTCCAGCAGGTCCCTGTGGTATAATTATTTAGCTCATTTGTTGCTGTGTCATAAAACATCAAACTAATGCAAATCATTTCTAGCCAATAAAAATTTTCTTTGGATATTAAAAGATAACAAACAAGTAGGAGCAGACAACACAATCTGTGACATAACCATTCTACCAAGGTGGCAGGGTCCAGTTTCGTAAATTGGCCCCTGGCAAATTTCTTAACTTAAGGGTATGGTGTGAGTTTTTGAGCTACTATTGTGTAATAATTAAAGATATGGATAAATTTGTGAACTAGGTGTTTCAGGCTTGTGTTGTTCTTGAAATTGATGTCAGACATGTACACTTTCCATAGTTACTCTGCAGTATGTTGATTGTGAAATACCAATAGTCGGCTAGGAAGAAGAGCTAGCCTCCCATAGCAGTAGACACGTTGGTTCAAGGCAAGTAGAATATCTCAAAAACGGCATGGATGACAACTATTATGAATTGCATCAAGCTATTTAGTTGACAATGTTTTTCAAAATTTTCATCTAGGAAAAGGCCTTGCGTTTGCACTGTGAGCACCACATGCTGTCAAAAATGGCCTTCGGATGTGAAAAATGCATGTATAAAATAGGGGTTGGGGTACATAAATATTTTATTCTAAGAACTTCAGTAGACTTGTCAGGTCATGTGTGTGATATGATTATGTTGCACTACATAATACCTATCCAGAAATATGTACCTTTTTGACCTCACTCGCGTATTATATTTTTAATGAATTTTTATATTTGGCAGGTGCATGCAACATTAAATTTGTACATAAAAACTGGACCCTGCCCCCCAAGGGGTGTCACTCTTGCCTTATGTTAATACCAATTATGAAGAAAATTAATATTTTCCAGGGTTGAATGCAGTTCATAAAAAAGGGAAAAAGAGGATTCTGCAAATTCTGAGTGAAAAGTTTTTCATGGTCTTTTTTTGTGAAGAAGAATTTGAAATAGAATCATTCAGGGATCAGATCTTCTCCAAAAGAACATAAATTTGTAGATCTTGAGACATCATTATCTTTTTATTGGCACATTAAAACTGGAGTGATTATAAATTCTTTGTTTCAAATAATAACTGCAAGAGGGAAAGCATATAGGCTTATCTGTGAAATTGCAAAATAGGGGTAAGGTTCAGCTGGGAAAAAATTTGAAATTTAAGAATAATGGGGAGTCATTTTCTTTACTCAAAATCATAAATATGGTTGGGGTTTTTTTGACACTAAAAAAACCATCAATGCTAATTTAAAGTAAAACTGCCAACTCCAGGTATAGATCGGACCAAGAACTTGTGTTTATGTGTATAACTGTATATAATAAAAGATGAGAGCTTACCCAGCAGTCGTCATCATCATAATGGAAGATAGGCATACAGCATCTGAAAATTTAGAAGAGCATCATAAAATTCTTCATTACTCCTAAAGTAAAATTTCATTATTACATCTAAGACTGATTCTTCACTATGTCCAAGTTAAAATTTGTTTTTCATTCACTGTTTAAATTATTACAAACTGTTCATTTTCAATAATTTGGGTATTTGAATCTTATTTTTAATTTGCAAAGAATTAAGATCACTGAATTCTGAAAATATCCAAGCAAAGTAAACAAGGATATCCATATTTTATATATTTCTTTGATAATTCCCAAGTAAATGAATTTAAACATTTCCTAATAGCAGTATTACTTACTGTTATGCAAGGTTTTAGCTAATACCCATCGGCTTCATAAACTGAAGGCTATCAATCATACTTTTTTTTTGTAAGTGTGGTATAACTGACTACCCATGCTTTATTCAAAGATTTACTGAAGTACCACATCCAGATTTAACAATACATGTATTAGAAGGTGATTGCTCTTCTAGTCAGATTAAAATAATCAATATAACAATGAACTCAATATAGGTTACAAAGTCAAAATGTAAACAATAAAGATCTTGATTTGCCATAGCATAATGTGCCTGCATATCAGGGTCTGTGTAATTTGATCTACTGATTACTTCTAATAAACTGCACAGAACCAGATTTGCTGGTGCATTATACAACAGCAGATCTGGACCCATGCAGTTTGCAGTTGGACTAGTCTTATAAGTGAAGATTTACAGACTGTATCTGTATTATTTTGCACAGAGTTAATCCATTAAAAAAAATTGTAGTAAACTTTTACATAGATAGAAGTTTGTTTCATTATTAAAAAATAATTTTTCTAAAGCAATCAAAAGTCAGGAAATCAAAGTGTTTCATAAATTAAGTATATGCATTAATATTGTACATAATATAAGTATATTCAAAACTATTGTACATAATTTAAGTATATGCATGAATAAGATATTTACTGAACATAGGTTTACTTGCTTAATGTCTGACATTTTGTTATAAATATTTAATGAAGTTTTCTTGGAAACCTGTGTGTAAAACAAGATGCATGTACCAGCTATTTTCTGTAGAATATATATTATGTAAACTGAAATTACTATACGAAACTTGGTCTTCTTGTATATCAAGTATCAATATTTCAAATAATACATAAAGATGGATAAATTGTTGACAAACATTTACACAAGTTCATGTATTTCATTTTACAAATCCTAATGCAAATCGTTATGAAATAGTTTCCATTATCAATAGGAAGTCCCCATTATCATAACCCCTTATAAACATTTACATATAGACATACCTCGTTACTTTTTACAACCCCTTACATATATTGAAAATATAGACATACCTCATTACTTTTTACAACCTCTTACATACATTTAAATATAGACATATCTCATTACTGTTTACAACCCCTTACATACATTGAAAATACAGACATACCTCATTACAGTTTATAACCCCTTACAAACATTGAAAATATAGATATACCTCATTACTGTTTACAACCCCTTACAAACATTTACATATAGACATATCTCATTACTTTTTACAACCCCTTACATACATTTAAAATAGAGACATACCTCATTACTTTTTACAACCTCTTACATATATTGAAAATATAGACATACCTCATTACTTTTTACAACCCCTTACCTACATTTAAAATACAGACTCATTACTGTTTACAACCCCTTACATACATTGAAAATATAGACATATCTCATTATTGCTGGGCCACACATAACATTTGGACTATTCCATAATAGATTCCAATACTCTGGAACTTTGTTCTGGAATAATATTCCAGTTGACAATAGAAATACCCATTTTAATTCCTTCTTCCAAACCAATTATCCAGTGGCTTCAGAGATGCAGTTAAAATAACTAAATTCCTTTGCATGGGGCCTGCAAGGTACATTAATTCTTCAGCTAATTGTGTTACCCTCTTTAAACAAAGTCATTATTATTATTATTATTATTATTATTATTATTATTATTATTATTATTGACATCTTCATTACTGTTGGGCAACCAATTCCAAACAACTTATAATAAAGTCATATCTTCATTACTGCTGGGCAACCACTTTCAAAGTACATGTACTTTAAATACAGATATCATTACAGTTTGGGTAACCCATTCCAAACACTTCAAATACAGACATCATTACGGTTTGGGTAATCCATTCCAAACACTTAAAATACAGACATCATTACGGTTTGGGTAATCCATTCCAAATTTACACTTAAAATACAGACATCATTACAGTTTGGGTAATCCATTCCAAACACTTAAAATACAGACATATTTTTCTTACTGTTGGGAAACCCCTTGCAATTTTTTCATATCTTCTCTTGGGCAATATCAACTTTTGCATTTATCTTTTTACTGGCTTTCATTCCACACAACAGGAATCCAAATAAAGATTATTGTTAATAAGGGAAAATAATCTTAAACTAAACACTGAATTCTTTATTTCTTTATGATATAAGATTCTTTCTATGCTGAAATTTATTTTAAATGCTGTTTAAACCATCTCTTATGGCAAAGAAAATGGCGTATTAATGACCAAATACCGCATGAGAAGATATATAACTCACAAACCGGTTTCATGAAATGCATGGTGGGGATCCTATTTTATCTTCAAGAAAATACCAAACAAATAGTTCCTACTTGCTGAGCATGAATAAAATTGGTAAGTTGGTAACTTTGATCTTGCTTTTCAATAATGAACCCTATGTAACATGGTTCTCTTGCTAACCTCAGTCATATTTGCAAATTATTAGGATACAAAAATGCTTCAATGACGTTGACTCAATAGAGCTTTTTTTCTGTTGGTCAGTTGAAATGAGTTGATACAAATAGTAGTAATCTTAAAATTCCTGAACTGGCACCTAGAGTTCTGCTTAAGGATTAACAGAAATTTTGTGATTACTTGCAGTCACAGCATAAGTATTTTACTGACAGAACAATAGAAAATTGAGTTTTGATATTCATGTTTCCTGAAATAACTGTCAAGCTCTTTAGACAAATGTTTTGCTCTCAATTAACAATTACACATTCACTTTCCAAAAGCAAGGATGTAATATGCAATGTCATCAACAATGTCAGGTTCTTTATTTTTTTCTTGTACATACTCACTTCTAAAAATAAAAAGAAACATTTTACAAATTATTTTTGTATTTAAAACAAAAGAATTGATTTGTGCATTTTTTTTTATAAAAGATTTATACCATCCACTACAAAAAGTTATGTGCCAGATTTACCCTTTATAAATACACCTGCCTTAATAAGCATTCCCCATTCCCTTGTATTGAAAATATTTTGGAATTTGAGATATTTCTTTTTGAAAGTATTTATCATTAAAACATCCTGGAGGAAAATAGGTTTTTATTTTTTATATCTTCAAGTTTTTCATCTATCAACTTTTCAAGCAGTATGATTTAGTTAAGATAAATAGTAATGGTAACAGATATAATGCAGGTGCTTGTATATCGCAAAAGCTTTAAAGCTTTACAGGAACTAGATAAGTAAAGCCTATAGATCTAGGGTGGTAACAAGCTCAGTCAATCAAATACATTACCTCAATAATATGCACAGATCTTGCTTTTTACAGAACCTGTCTAACCCAACGATGATATTAATTTATTTACCAAACTGAATTAAAAAGTTGTCTCCAGAATTGTAACAAGCTCAACCATTCATTTCAAAGATTAATTCATAAATATGGATAGATCTTCCCAATGACCAAATCTTATCCATCAACTGGATGATAAATGACTAATGAAAAAGTCTGATTCAAATCTAGACAAAAATAAAGCTCATAGAATGTTGGCAAATTTGTGTGGACCTTACTTGTAACCATAGTCAACTGACATCTTGATGATATAGACCTATTTACCGAGTTTATCACAATCCTGTCAGAAATATACTCTCTTGAGTGGTAATAGTACAGACCTATTTACCGAGTTTGATCACAATCCTGTCAGAAATATACTCTCTTGAGTGGTAGAAACTCTATCAGATCACTTTATCAATATGAATAGGTCTCACCCATAAAAAAGTCTCATCCAATGTCTTGATGATATTAAACTATTTAACAAGTCTGATTAAACAGGGGTAAAAAATTTCAGTGGTGTGTAATAAGCTCAACCACAGCAAAAACATCTCATTAATATGCATAGATCCTGCCCAATAATAAAAGTCACTGCATATCATGAGAATCAAATTCTATTTAAAAAGTCAGATAAACAAAAGATCAAAGAAAGTTAAATAAGTGATAAAACTAGTTCAGCCAATCAGATGCAAAATCAATTTATTAATATGCATTGCTCTCCCTCTTTCTTATAATCATCTGAGGTATTGATGCTTTAAGTCATTTATTATGTTCAATCTATGTCAGATCAGAAATATATTCTTTAGCAAGATAACAAGCTCAGCCAATCAGATGCAAGAAAATGCCTCAATAATAATCAAGAATCTTGTTCATTTTTATATCATGGAAGATCCTGATCATAAAAGACCTTATTCCAAGTTTGATCAAAATCAGATCAGTGACATATGGCTTCACATGTGGTAACAACCTCTGCCAATATAATTCAAGATTGCCTTGTGAATATATATTACTCTCATTCATCACTGAACCTGTTCAAGACCTTGATAACATAAGTCTATATTCCATGTTTGATCTAAGTCTGATCAAAAACTTGGTTTTCAGGGCTGTAAAAAGCTCAGTCAGTATAATGCAAGATTTCACATGTCTAGCTCTTTATCTAGCTCTTGCATGATCTTGATGATATAAGCCCACATCCCAAGCTTGATAAAGAGCCTCAGGTACATGTGCATGTTTATATTACACATTTGCAGGTATGTGTGCTATGCATGAATGCTTGTATCAGTGACTTATGTGTGCATGGTCAAGATGGTATGAGGATTGGTGTGTGCAGGAAAGTGACTGGTGCTATAAACTGCAAACATGTATGATAGTATTATATATCAGTACTTTAAAATTCTGTTAATGTTATCAAGAATTCAACCAAGATGATAACATGATTTAGTTGTACGTGTATCTAACAATTTTACTAATCTTAAAAGCATCCAAAATATGTGATGATATTTATTTGTATCTAAAAATTATATAAATGTTATCAAGTGTTTCCCTGATGGCTGAGCAATCATTGGGAAATACTTGTTAGAACTGAGTCACAAAAGAAACTAGCAAACATAAGCCAAAGCTGTTGCAGTCTGAAAAGATGTATTAAAAAATCCAATTATATTTAAACTGGAATCTTGCCTTGTAAGGGTAAATATTTTCTTTACAATACCTTCTGGCAAGAAAGAAAAACTTGCAGATATTCTGTCTTGAATATGAATGTTATATTTATGCATACAATACATAGAAATTTGCAGCATTTCAGGTCTAACATAAACAACACATGTTTAGTATACAGAATAGAAAACATTTAATGACTGAATGCATATAACCATTTCTCTACCAATATCCAAATCATGTACACTGACTTTACAGGTTTGGGATATCAGTAGGGAAACTGGTTTTACACAATGAACAACAATGGAGTCATTAAAGAAACCTTAGATCCTTAGAGATAAGTGAGGCTGAGATATCCATGGCATGATGCAGCAGTAGGTGTCTTACACTTGACTTAGTACTCTGGTTGGTAGACATGTTGGCTGATGGTAATCTGAATCCTAGAGACAGTTGTTAGACTTGCTGAAAACATCAGAAAGTACTCACCTGTAGCAAGGTAATTTAGCTGTGAAAGCAGATAGATTACTTTACATGCCACCAGTGAATCACTCAAAAGAATGCCCGATCAGCAGATTTTTCATAAGCCTGACCAAACGTTTCACCAGCACAGAATTTATTTACTGATCCATGCATCTATTTCTGTGTTCAGTTGACCATCAACATTATTGTCTTTATTTTATGCCTTATAATTTAATTTAAAATTTAACATGTCTGGCACAGGGCTGAAAATGATGTCAAAGGCTCGTAATCATTCCAAGGAAAATAGTTTGTCAGATCTACAGTTTGCTCAGGTGTACTGTTTTGTTTGCAAATTAAACAAATATAGCCAATCATTGAACAAAAGCTTAAATCTAAAGGTGGGTGTTCATGTTGTGTATAAAGATGAATATGTATGCTGCTGAAAACTGATAACAGCAAGGGGGGTAGGTGGAGATTACCAGTAGGCTGTTAAAATGCATAGCATATGTGTCACAACTTCCACTCCATTATAAATAACTTTTGAGTTTCTGTGATCAGAATGATATTACTTACTTTCTTGAGTAGTTGCTGCTGCCACTAGATGTTATCAGAACAAATATAAGTGCCACAATAAATGGAACCAACCTGGTAAATACAAAATAAGTTTGTACACTCTTATCCACAGACCATATACTTTTTATTAAATAAATTTAACCTACACTAACACTTGTAGCAAGTAAATCTACTTGTCAGGTTTTTTTGTAGCAGCTGGTAGGTAGCAAAACTTCTGTCCGCTTCACCCATTTATACAAGTATCATGTCTGCTTCACCCATTTATACATGTATCATGTCTGCTTCACCCATTCATACATGTATCATCTCTGCTTCACCCATTTATACATGTATCATGTCTGCTTCACCCATTCATACATGTATCATGTCTGCTTCACCCATTTATACATGTATCATGTCTGCTTCACCCATTCATACATGAATCATGTCTGCTTCACCCATTTATACATGTATCATGTCTGCTTCACCCATTTATACATGTATCATGTCTGCTTCACCCATTCATACATGTATCATGTCTGCTTCACCCATTCATACATGTATCAGCATACGTTAAACTGCTATTAGAAACAATATGTATAGATCAAATCAATGAACAACTCAAGCAATGAACCCTACCATGCCCAGTGGAAACACAAACAAGGCTTGACATTAATGGATGCCAGATTGTCTATGCAAACTGCAACTATGGTCAGGGAAAGTAAAAGCTAACAGAGTTTGTCCTGATCAGGTATCTGGCTTTTGCATTTTACTGCTAAAATGGAAAGAAAATGTTTTATAGAATTTATAATTCAAACGATTCGATAGTACAATCAATTGTTGATTCCACACCAGTATGCCCTGGTACTCATTGTAGTAATTACAAGGCTAAACTGAATGCCCTGGTACTCAATGTGGTAATTACAAGGCTAAACTGAATGCCCTGGTATTCATTGTGGTAATTACAAGGCTAAACTGAATGCCTTGGTACTCATTGTGGTAATTATAAGGCTAAACTGAATGCCCTGGTATCATTGTGGTAATTACAAGGTTAAACTGAATGCCCTGGTACTCATTCTGGTAATTACAAGGTTAAACTGAATGCCCTGGTACTCATTGTGGTAATTACAAGGCTAAATTGAATGCCCTGGTACTCACTGTGGTAATTACAAGGCTAAATGGAATGCCCTGGTACTCATTGTGGTAATTACAAGGTTAAACTGAATGCCCTGGTACTCAATGTGGTAATTACAAGGTTAAACTGAATGCCCTGGTACTCATTGTGGTAATTACAAGGCTAAACTGAATGCCCTGGTACTCACTGTGGTAATTACAAGGCTAAACTGAATGCCCTGGTATTCACTGAGGTAATTACAAGGCTAAACTGAATGCCCTGGTACTCACAGTGGTAATTACATGGCTAAACTGAATGCCCTGGTACTCACTGTGGTAATTACAAGGCTAAACTGAATGCCCTGGTACTCACTGTGGTAATTACAAGGCTAAACTGAATGCCCTGGTACTCATTGTGGTAATTACAAGGCTAAACTGAATGCCCTGGTACTCACTGTGGTAATTACAAGGCTAAACGGAATGCCCTGGTATTCACTGTGGTAATTACAAGGCTAAACTGAATGCCCTGGTACTCACTGTGATAATTACAAGGCTAAGATGCATGCCCTGGTACTCACTGTGGTAATTACAAGGCTAAGATAAATGCCCTGGTACTCACCATGGTAATTACAAGGCTAAACTGAATGCCCAGGTACTCACTGTGGTACTTACAAGGTTAAACTGAATGCCCTGGTACTCATTGTGATAATTACAAGGCTAAGATGAATGCCCTGGTACTCACTGTGATAATTACAAGGTTAAACTGAATGCCCTGGTACTCATTGTGGTAATTACAATGTTAAACTGAATGCCCTGGTACTCATTGTGGTAATTACAAGGTTAAACTGAATGCCCTGGTACTCATTGTGGTAATTACAAGGCTAAACTGAATGCCCTGGTACTCATTGTGATAATTACAAGGCTAAGATGAATGCCCTGGTACTCACTGTGATAATTACAAGGTTAAACTGAATGCCCTGGTACTCACTGTGGTAATTACAAGGTTAAACTGAATGCCCTGGTACTCATTGTGATAATTACAAGGCTAAGATGAATGCCCTGGTACTCACTGTGGTAATTACAAGGTTAAACTGGATGCCCTGGTACTCACTGTGGTAATTACAAGGTTAAACTGAATGCCCTGGTACTCACTGTGGTAATTACAAGGCTAAACTGAATGCCCTGGTACTCACTGTGGTAATTACAAGGTTAAACTGAATGCCCTTGTACTCATTGTGGTAATTACAAGGCTAAGATGAATGTCCTGGTAATCACTGTGGTAATTACAAGGCTAAACTGAATGCCCTGGTACTCATTGTGGTAATTACAAGGTTAAACTGAATGCCCTGGTACTCATTGTGATAATTACAAGGCTAAGATGAATGCCCTGGTACTCACTGTGGTAATTACAAGGTTAAACTGAATGCCCTGGTACTCATTGTGGTAATTACAAGGTTAAACTTAATGCCCTGGTACTCATAGTGGTAATTACAAGGTGAAACTGAATGCCCTGGTACTCATTGTGGTAATTACAAGGTTAAACTGAATGCCCTGGTACTCATTGTGATAATTACAAGGCTAAACTGAATGCCCTGGTACTCACTGTGATAATTACAAGGCTAAGATGCATGCCCTGGTACTCACTGTGGTAATTACAAGGCTAAGATAAATGCCCTGGTACTCACCATGGTAATTACAAGGCTAAACTGAATGCCCAGGTACTCACTGTGGTACTTACAAGGTTAAACTGAATGCCCTGGTACTCATTGTGATAATTACAAGGCTAAGATGAATGTCCTGGTACTCACTGTGATAATTACAAGGCTAAGATGAATGCCCTGGTACTCACTGTGGTAATTACAAGGTTAAACTGAATGCCCTGGTACTCATTGTGGTAATTACAATGTTAAACTGAATGCCCTGGTACTCATTGTGGTAATTACAAGGTTAAACTGAATGCCCTGGTACTCATTGTGGTAATTACAAGGCTAAACTGAATGCCCTGGTACTCATTGTGATAATTACAAGGCTAAGATGAATGCCCTGGTACTCACTGTGATAATTACAAGGTTAAACTGAATGCCCTGGTACTCATTGTGGTAATTACAAGGTTAAACTGAATGCCCTGGTACTCATTGTGATAATTACAAGGCTAAGATGAATGCCCTGGTACTCACTGTGGTAATTACAAGGTTAAACTGGATGCCCTGGTACTCACTGTGGTAATTACAAGGTTAAACTGAATGCCCTGGTACTCACTGTGGTAATTACAAGGCTAAACTGAATGCCCTGGTACTCACTGTGGTAATTACAAGGTTAAACTGAATGCCCTTGTACTCATTGTGGTAATTACAAGGCTAAGATGAATGTCCTGGTAATCACTGTGGTAATTACAAGGCTAAACTGAATGCCCTGGTACTCATTGTGGTAATTACAAGGTTAAACTGAATGCCCTGGTACTCATTGTGATAATTACAAGGCTAAGATGAATGCCCTGGTACTCACTGTGGTAATTACAAGGTTAAACTGAATGCCCTGGTACTCATTGTGGTAATTACAAGGTTAAACTTAATGCCCTGGTACTCATAGTGGTAATTACAAGGTGAAACTGAATGCCCTGGTACTCATTGTGGTAATTACAAGGTTAAACTGAATGCCCTGGTACTCATTGTGATAATTACAAGGCTAAACTGAATGCCCTGGTACTCATTGTGATAATTACAAGGCTAAACTGAATGCCCTGGTACTCATTGTGGTAATTACAAGGCTAAACTGAATGCCCTGGTACTCATTGTTATAATTACAAGGCTAAACTGAATGCCCTGGTACTCATTTTGGTAATTACAAGGCTAAACTGAATGCCCTGGTACTCATTGTGATAATTACAAGGCTAAACTGAATGCCCTGGTACTCATTGTTATAATTACAAGGCTAAACTGAATGCCCTGGTACTCATTTTGGTAATTACAAGGCTAAACTGATATATCCTCTCTTAATTCCAAACTAAGGCAAACTCCAAATGTAATCCATATTGCACATAATCATATCTTTACTTGGTCTGTCCAACTGATAACTGCTCATGAAATTAATCATAATAAACATTAAATATACTTATGACATATCCCTATTTAAACTAAATAACTTAGTTAAGACCTGTAATATACTTACAACCCTATTTAAGCTAGATAACAAAGACCTTTAATACACTTGTGACATATCCCTTTTAAAATTAGATAAGTCAATTAAGACATGTAATAAACTTATGACATAACCCTTTTAAAACAATATATGATAATTAAGACCTGTAATACACTTATGGCATATTCTTTTTTAAACTATATAAGTCAATTAAGCAAATAATGATGATTTCCCCATTCTCAAAGAAGAGATGGAGTCAGCAATAAGAACACTGAAGAATGGGAAGGTACCTGGAGTAGACAACATCCCAGCTGAACTTATCAAGAATGGTGGGGAATCAGTGATAGAGCTACTAACAAAAATCTGCAACAAAATCTGGCAGACAGGCGAATGGCCAGCACAGTGGACCCAGTCACTGATTATAACATTCCCCCAAAAAGGCAATCTTCAGCTGTGCCTAAATTACAGAACTATCAGTTTGATTAGCCATTTTAGTAAGGTGATGCTGAAGATCGTCTGAACAGACTGTACCCACAAGCAGAAGAAATAAATGCTGAAGAACAGGCAGGGTTCCAGAGTGGAAGAAGCACAACAGAACAAATATTCAATCTCAGGCTTCTGTGTGAAAAGTACTCACAACATCAACAAGACATCTATCATGTGTTCATAGATTTCAAAAAGGCTTTTCACATAGTGTGGCATGAGGCATTGTTGGCCACAATGAAGAAGTACAACATGGGTCAAAGGTTGACCAATACCATCAAGCAGCTGTATGCCAGTGCTACCAGTACAGTAATTGCTCAAGGTTCTATTGGGGGACTGGTTCAAGACAACAGTTGGAGTACAGAAAGGCTGTCTCCTTTCACCCACGCTTTTCAACATCTACTTAGAGCGCATCATGAGTGAAGTCCTGGAAAACCTCTGTGGGACAGTCAGCATTGGAAGGCGTAACATCACCAACCTACACTTTGCAGATGATGTTGATGGGCTGGCAGGCAGTGAAGATGAGCTTGCCAACTTAGTGAAGAACCTGGATGAAACATCTTCCAGATTTGACATGGAGATAAGCACTGAGAAAACAAAGCTGATGACAAATAGTGGCAAACAAATCTCAGCCAAGATTAAAGTCAGAGGACAGGAACTGGAAATAGTGGGCCAATTCAAATATCTTGGTTCCACAATCACCGAAGAGGGATCAAGAACAGAAATTTTGTCACGAGCAGCACAAACAACGACAGCTATGTCAAAGCTAAGACCCATCTGGAGACATAAGAATATCTGTCTGAAAACTAAAATCAGACTACTGAGAGTGCTAGTCATCTCAATTTTTCTGTATTCATGTGAGGCCTGGACCCTGACTGCAGAATTACAATGAAGAATCCAGGCCATTGAAATGAGATGCTACAGAACCATCCTTGGCATCTCTTACATGGACCACATCACAAATGAAGAAGTGCATAACACCATCAGACACAAAGTAGGCCATTATGAAGACCTCCTCACCATTGTCAAAAAGAGAAAGCTGCAATGGTTTGGCCATGTCACTAGAGCCAACAGTCTATCCACAACAGTACTGCAGGGCAGCATCCAAGGTGGTAGAAGGTGAGGTAGACAGAGAAAAAAGTGGAGAGACAACATCACAGAATGAACCAGGAAATGTTTTGCAGAGACACAGGCATTGGCACATGATCAAGACAAGTGGAGGAAACTGATCAGATGTTCAGCAGCACAGTGCCTCAACGACCACACTAGGTCAAGATACTGATGATGATGATGATGATGATGATGATTAAGTCAATTAAGACCTGTAATACACTTATGGCATATACCTTTTTAAACTAGATAACTCAATCAAGACCTGTAATATAATTATGATATATCCCTGTATCCCTGTTTAAACTAGATAACAAAGACCTGCAATAAACCTCTGGCATATCCCTATTGAAAACAGCTAACTAAGGCATGTGTCATGGAATCATATAAATAAAATTATCTACTAAATACATATACTCAAGTTTTGTTTTCTGTGTACAACTATGTCCAAGGGTGATTATGTATATTGTACAATATTTTGAAACTGTGAGTTTGGTTCATCCTATACCGCATGTGTGAATTGCTTTAGATGGGAAAAACCAAATATTCATAAGGCGCACAAATGATGCAGGGCTACATTGTCTGTGTTTAAATGCCTCTCCATTGGAACTGCTCCTGTGGCCTAATGGTTAGAGCATCTGCCTCAAATGCAGGAGGTAGTGGATTCGAACCCAGCTGAGTCATACCAAAGACTGATAAAAGATGGTACTAATAGCTGCCTTGCTTGGCAATCAGCATTATAAGGCTAGTGTTAGGACTCATCAGCCTGGTGTCAGCATAATGTGACTGGGTGGGACATCATGCTACATGTCTTCAGCATGATGCTCCATTGCTAGACATTACTTTAAACTGTCACTCTCCAGACGTTGTAGCAATATGACTGTAAAATTCTGAAATGCTACATGACAAATCTAAATCACATTCACACATGCCTCATAGTAAGACAAAATCTTTACACTATGGAAAAATCTTGTCAGTGACCAGTCTACTTAAGGACGTGCACATCTTCAGTTGTACAGTTATTTATTAGTTTCTTATACATATTATAAGTTTTACCTATTGTACTGCCATGTTTACTTTTTGTATATTTTCTATGTAACTCCAGCTTGAATAGTATAATGCCAATATTTTCTATTCTTGTATGTGACTTAACAGAAGATCTATATTAGTAATAGTTGCATTTTATTAAGAAACATTTAGAGGCATGGGATTCTTTTCAGACAAAGGTAAGTTCACTTCTGAACCTGTTTATTGCTTTGTAATGTTGTGCTGATAATGTAATTTTGTATAGTTTACTGTATATAACATCCTAATGTGTTATCGTGTATACACAGTGTTAGATTTATTTTCAGCTGATCAGAGTTGATGGGATAGCAACTGTTGTAGAGCTGACCATACTGATCAGAGCTGGGTATCAGCTGTAGAGCCGACCACAGAAGCTGACCATAGCCTGGATAAAACTGACCATAGCAGCCGTAGAGCTGATTGAACAGTGTTTTGTTGCTCGAGAAGCAGGTAATTGGGTGTTGCTGACCAATTAGTGGTCACTAATTGCTTGATTGACCCAGTGATTGAATGGTGGTAATTGACTACATGTAATGCTGATTGCTGGAGTAACCAGTGTGACTGGTAGCCAAGTATTCTAGTGATGGAGTGTTTTTGTGTAACTCCATACATGTATTCTTTTAGCTGTGGGCTAATTTTGGGGTTTGTTATACCCAGCATTGTTGTTGCTGTTGTTCCAGGGTTTAACATCATATTTCAGCACAAGATAGACTATGCATGGTGGCCAGTATAATGGGTGGATGAAGAACACTGGAAAACCATGGAAAGAACCATCAACCCGTAAGATACTGGCAGGTTTTCTCACATACCCATGTACACCCAGTATTTTGGGACTGTAAAAATGTTTTGCATGTCTGTCCCAATGTTTAAACATTTACTATTTAAGTAAAGTACATCATTTTTCACTATTTGAGTGAATACATCATTACACTATATGAGTAAAGCACATCATTTTTACAATTTGAGTAAAACATCATTCTTTATGTTGTATGTAATTATTGTGAATCATTTTTTTACTATTTGGGTAAAACATTCTTTTCTTCATAGTTTGAACTTACTGTTAATCATTAACCTTTGTCCTTGTACTATGTAAGGTCATTTACTTGTATTCACATTTATGTTACATTATTAGATTCATGCAGATTGTGTTAGTTTGTCCAATATTTGGATCTTATTCATGTATGTGTTAATCATGATTCTTTTTTCATTTGAGTCATTCATCAAAAAATATTGTATTTGTATCACCATCAAAAGTGTTCTGTTATGAATCCAAAATCAACCCAGTTATCTTGCTACAACCTGTAACATACTTCTGCCATATCCCTATTTAAAACTAGATAACTCAATTAAGACCTCTAATATATGGCATATCCCTTTGCAACCTAAATAACTCAATTAAGACATGTAATACACTTATGACATATCCCATTTTTAAACTATATACTCAGTCATAACCTGTAATATAATTAATTATGACATATCCCTGTATTATAATAATAATAACAATGAGAACTTTGTATAGAACCTAATCTTCAGAAGCTCTAAGCATATTACAACATCTATAATGATATGACTACAAAAAAAACAAAAGCAAAAACAAACACCATGAAATTAGAAAACTAAAAAAATCCTGAAAATATTTAAGGTAGGAAACATTTTAAGGTCTTTAAGTTTATTCTTGCAGTCAATAAAAGTGAGTTTTAAGGACACTCTTGAAATGGATCACTGCGTTTTATTTCAATGGGCAATTCATTCAACGTTGCTGGGCCCTAGTATGCAAAAGATCATTGTCCATATGACTATGTTTTCATAGTGGAAATAATGAGTATATGATTGTCAGAAGAGGAGCGTAAGTATCTTGCTAATGTGTACACATGGGTGAAGCCAGATAGGTATGTTGAACTGGAGTCGGTCAGTGAAACATAGCACAGAGAACAAATTTTGTGCTTGATTCTGGATTGAATGGATAGCAAGTGTAGAATGATCTGAGCAGCTGTGGTTTGAACTTTTTGATGTTTCTGGAGTACATATTGAGATAAACCAGACCGAATTGAGTTACCATAGTCCAGTCTTGAAAGTACTAATGAACACAAAAGTGTTTTAGTGGCATCAACTGAAAGATATTAGTGAATGGAGCTGATTTGTCTCAGCTCAAGATATGCAGCCTTGCATCAAACGTTTATGACATGTTGGTGCAATATAAGAGTACTGTCCAGAGTAACACCAAGGTTTCATACTGTCTGTGAATTTAATGTTGCTGTAGCTGATATTTATTGTTTGAGGTAAAAGATGTGAATGAGAAAGTCTTTGTGTTGTGATCAGAATGGCCATATCCTTTTATAAACTAGACAACTCTACTAAGACCTATAACACATTTATGACATATCCCTTTTTAAGCAAGAGAACCCAACAAAGACCGGTAATATACTTATGACATATCTCTATTTAAACTAGATAACTTAACTAAGACATGTTGTATACTTATACTTAAACCCCTGTTTAAACTAGATAACTCAATTATCTGTAATCAAAACAAAAACTTAGTTTTACTAGTATTGATGAATGAAATGCTTGATCTAAGAGTTGCTGAAAATGATTATATTTTCTGTTAATGAATTGGTGAATTTTTATAAATTGCCAAACACAACATGCATGAAACACACAAATGTGGATCCACTACTAACGAAATCTAATGACATTCTAGTAAATTGGAAAGGACCAAATGTTGTTATAAATACACTTTTTCTTTCCCCTGCTGTTATTGCCCAATGGACAATATCTTTTTTGAGGATTATGGAGTCTTTTGGTTTTTTTTCCAATAATTTCATCAATTTTAGGCATTAGTTTTGGATTCAAATATGTGACTGTATTAAAATGTTGACAAAGTACTGCATGGTTTCATCCTCCTTCTTTATTAACACCACTAGTGATTTTCACAGAGGACTGTCCTATGATTCCAATATGCCTGCATCACAGTCAAATGTCAAGAAAACTTAATTTACAAATATAAGATGGACTGCTTTGTGAATTCTTTCATGTGTCAAAAAATATGGGTGAAATATAAAAATTTTGTTTTTGTATGGAGTTCATCATAAAAAAAGATGTAAGATATATGATAAAGAAACAGCATGTACAACATTGACAAATAGATGATTTGAAAGGGTGAAGCTAAGAACAAACTTTCTTACCAAAAGTGTAAGCATGAATACAGGTATCTTGAATCTGATGAGGATTATAAACTTTTCATATTCTGAGACTTATAATAATAGAATATAACTTGATGATTTATGATAGAATATAACTTGATTATTTATGATAGAATATAACTTGATTATTTATAATAGAATACAACTTGGTTATTTATAATAGAATATAACTTGATTATTTATAATAGAATATAATTTGATGATTTATAATAGAACATAATTTGATTATTTAATCCTTTAAGCATATTTTATTACATATTTATGTTTATTTTTGTCCTTCTTTGGGGTTGTTCTTTTTGGCAATAATTTAATCATAAAATTTCAGCTCTGGATTGAAGATAATTCCAAGAGACATACAAACTTGTTGCATTCTAATTTTATTAACTTAGCATCTAAATGTCAACAATGTTTTACTGGTATTAATTTAATCATTTATCAATATGTTTTACTGGTATTAATTTAATCATGTATCAATATGTTTTACTGGTATCAATTTAATCATGTATCAATATGTTTTACTGGTATTAATTTAATCAATGTTTTACTGGTATTAATTTAATCATGTATCAGTATGTTTTACTGGTATTAATTTAATCATGTATCAATATGTTTTACTGGTATTAATTTAATCAATGTTTTACTGGTATTAATTTAATCATGTATCAATATGTTTACTGGTATTAATTTAATCAATGTTTTACTGGTATTAATTTAATCATGTATCAATATGTTTACTGGTATTAATTTAATCATGTATCAATATGTTTTACTGGTATTAATTTAATCATGTATCAATATGTTTTACTGGTATTAATTTAATCAATGTTTTACTGGTATTAATTTAATCATGTATCAATATGTTTTACTGGTATTAATTTAATCATGTATCAATATGTTTTACTTGTATTAATTTAATCATGTATCAATATGTTTTACTGGTATTAATTTAATCATGTATCAATATGTTTTACTTGTATTAATTTAATCATGTATCAGTATGTTTTACTGGTATTAATTTAATCATGTATCAATATGTTTTACCAGTATTAATTTAATCAATGTTTTACTGGTATTAATTTAATCATGTATCAATATGTTTTACTGGTATTAATTTAATCAATTGTATCAGTATGTTCTGCTACTATTTCTTCTCTATTTTTCTCTAAGATCACTCAACTTGCTGATTTTGTTATCATCTATGTCATTAATTATGATGTGTTTCTAAACATCTATCTGTGCTTTGCCCAAAGAGAATATGGTGGCAGCTTGGCATAGTAATGTCATGGTCTATTTTTTAGCAATAAGCTGAATAAGTACAAGCACAATAAAAGATTTTTATAATGAACTAAAGATATAACACAACACTACATGTTATTTTCTTTCATGTTCTGTATTTATCCATGATAAAGTAGCAATATCAATTTATTTAACCATTTTCATTTACAGCAATTCCATTTAAACAAACATACACCCAGGGAACACAGACCTTTAAAAAATACATGTATATGCCAGTGTGTTCTAGTCATAAAAAATCTCAAGCACAAGCTTGAATGCAGACAAAAAAATGAAAATATTGATTTTCTTGAACTTCACTCCAAAACACTCAAGGAGTAATGTAGGATTTAATTATATGTTGCATGCTTCACATATCCTCAGTGCAAATGAAATCACATGACTCCTAATATGGTGTCTATCAGAGTCTAGAATCTGCCAAATTTGTTTTATTTTTCGTAATTTCATGACAACAGGAGCTAGAGTTCCCACTGTGTCATTGAATGGAATAATAAGTATTGTAAGCAAAATATCTTACATTCTGAATTTACAGTTTTCTTGTTATTAAACATCCTTTAACAGTAACTAACAAATGCAGCGCATAGTTCTGACACTATGCTACATTCTACAAATGGATCAAAATGAGACAATAATGAGTGAAAAAGAAAGAAAATGAACAAATAGAAGTTTGGAAAATAACTAAAAAATGCTATATTAAAATTAAAAACTTACTAATTGTTAGTTTACAAGTGTAATTTAAATAAGAAATTTAGAACTTACTATACCAGATCTCAAAATATTACTTTGCTTTCTTTTTATAATGTTTTAGTTATATTTACAATCATGAAATAATTAATCTGTACACAGTTTTTGCCTGTTTTTTCTGCAATATCTTTCTCAATTACCAGCAACAAAGTTATTGTTTCAATATTATATAATAATAATATAATAATAATAATACATTATTATCCCAGAACACGACTTTGTACAAAACATTTTTGTGCCAAGTATAATTAGAATAATTAGACACCTGGGGACATGCAGCCCTGAGGCATTTGGAAGAATCGAATACTGTAAACAAACATGATTGCAATTTCATCTTCACCACACTTAATCTCTGATCTCTCCATTATGTAAGAAATCTTTTCATAGCAAATTAAATAAACCTAAGCGTTTACTAAATTTAGCTACTTCCAACCATCTCATAATAACATAACTGTTATTCAAGTATGGCTAGTAATACATTAGTGGCTATTTTCAGTCATAATAATTTTACTATACCTTTGACTTATTTTCAGTTCATTGTTGTTCTTGTTGCAATGTTCTTTCATTTATTTAATTCATTATAATTCATTTCCAGCTAGCCTTTAAATTAGATTCCTTCCTTTTCAGAGATTATACATATTCTAATGCAGTCACCCCTTTTAGGACCTGTACCATGACCTAATTATCTAAGTGAAAAACCAAAAGTACATATATAAAACAAAAGACCTGCTTGAAAACCATCTAAAAAATTCTTGAAAAAATGTAATTTGTTCTGCCATAATTTATCATATCTGAAGAAAGGTGTAAAAGGCATTTAAACTGTCCTACAGTCAAGTTCTGCCAAAATTTATCATGTCTGAAGAAAGGTGTAGAAGGCATTTAAAATGTCCTACAGTCAAGTTCTGCTAAAATTTATCATGTCTGAAGAAAGGTGTAGAAGGCATTTAAAATGTCCTACAGTCAAGTTCTGCCAAAATTTATCATGTCTGAAGAAAGGTGTAGAAGGCATTTAAACTGTCCTACAGTCAAGTAGCTTTCACTGCCAACTAATATGCCATTGTAGCTTCAGTATAAATCATGGGTGATTTTTAAATAAAAAACATTTATAGCACACTCAGGCACACACAATAATGGAAAACAATACAGCAAGCAGATGGTATGGTTCCCTGACCATTATTACTGTAAGCTATCAACTTAAATATATATGTATCTGAGACCCCTGTACAACTAATGTGTAATCCCAAACAGCATACTTCACTACATGATATTGAAAGTCTGAAACATCTAGGGGTCTAGCAATTCATTGTACATGTATTCTTTTCTTACATTATTTCACTCATTTTATTGGTTTGATTATAGTTCATTTTTGTTTGCAATTGGTTTAGATTTAAAAGAATATTTGTTATGTCTTACACAGTTTATCAGTATTAAACAAAAAATTTATTTAAATTTTATTTTATATATTTCATGAAATCTATCAATTCTTACCATGATAATGCATAAACCACATACATAAATGGATGACTGGAGGCCTAAAAGTAAAAACAAAATGTTTGGTGTAGTAGTAGATAATTAATTAGGAAGCAAATATTTGCTTTCTTATAAAATTACTTTTAGGCAAGGTTGTAAAGATATTTGTATACATCAAGAATTTTAACCAATTATGAACAGAAAGATAATAATCATAAATTAAGAGTGTTATGAAATGATTCCTCTCATATATATATATATATATATATATATATATATATATATGAGAGAAGGTGATACACTGGTACAACTGATATGCTTGCACACAAACCAACAGAGAGTGATGGGGATTTGGGAAGACTTGTCATAGGTCTTTTTTTGAATTGTCCATCCCTATATTCCTCTGCTGCCTGACCAACCAACACAGTAAGATTAAAATACACACAGAAAGATGCCTTCGGGAAATTTAACAAAAATAATCAGTTTTCTGAACATTGTTAGAGTTTTTTAATAAAAAGAACCAAAACAAAGCTTTAAATAGATTACAGCATACGTGTGTGCCTCTTAACCAGGAAATGTACCATACTGTTGCTACTGCAACTTTGTATCATTGGTATTGTGAAAACTGTTGAATCTCATGGAAAGTGCAAATATAATGTTACAATGTTACTATATATGTTAATATAATGTTACAATGTTACTATATATGTTAATATAATGTTACAATATTACTATATATGTTAATATAATGTTACAATGTTACTATATATGTTAATATAATGTTACAATGTTACTATATATGTTAATATAATGTTACAATGTTACTATATATGTTAATATAATGTTACAATGTTACTATATATGTTAATATAATGTTACAATATTACTATATATGTTAATATGTTACAATGTTACTATGTATATATGTTAATATAATGTTACAATGTTACTATATATGTTAATATAATGTTACAATGTTACTATGTATATATGTTGATATAATGTTACAATTTTACTATATATGTTAATATAATGTTACAATGACCCTTACTATATTAGTTTACGTGGTGCAAGTTCAGTTTCAAGAGCTTCTTCAAGCCTTAATTCTTTTTCTCTCTCACTTAACAGATTTATATGCATTGTGTTCATTATGCATGTGAGACAGAGAGACAGAGTGGAAGGGATTTAGATGAAATTGTGTACAATATTAATTCATGTAGAAGCAAGGGATTATTAATATTTTTTCCTCATATTTTCTTATTTCATTAATAATTTATCAGTTGAAATTCATCACTGATCTAAAGACTATATAAGTGATTATACTGATAACCTATCACTAAAAATATGTATGTATGTATGTATGTATGTATATATATATATATATATATATATATATATATATATATATATATATATATATATATATATATATATATATATATATATATATATATATATATATATATATATATATGGATTACAGTAAAATTTCACATGCTCAAGATCTGATACTGTCACCATATATTTGAATATAGTGTACAAATAGTACACATGATATAGCTGGATAGAAGCTAAAGTAAAATATTTTGTACTGTGTACTATTAAAATTATTGTAAATATTAATTTCTGTCATGTATAAAAAGATAGCATTTATGTTTGTACATACTTACATTTGTAAAGGGGAAAGTTGGGTCTTTTTGTCTGCTATACTCATTTTTGGGTGTTTCAAGTTGTGGTTAATAGCAACCACCAAATCCACAAATTCACAACCCACAAATAAAAGAATTTACATAATGTCATACAGTAATTTTGATTAACTTTCAATGATATTAGGGATATCACAGAATCTTTGGGGCTTCTCAACGTCTCTAATGTTCATTTAATTAATTAATTTCATCGATCTTTTAATTAAGATGGAATTATCTTAAAGAATATTTAAATAGTAAAACTCACCTTTTTACATTTTTCTCTCCATGATTCACTAGCATCAAGCCTTCCATACTGCAGGTGTCCGTTGCTTACATGGAAGTATATCTCCATTGCATAGGCCAGAGTCAGAAGAAATGTGCTAACATAGAAGGACTGAAAAGTTTTATAACAATTATGGATACAATTATTGCAAGTATGGCCTTCATCAAGAGTTCAATTTACCTAATAAAAAATAAACTTTCACAGATTCATCCAAGTTCAGTATTCCACACCCATTATTTACAGTTTCTCACCCTTACCTACACAAAAGTAAACTTTCACAGATTCATCCACGTTCAGTATTCCACACCCATTATTTACAGTTTTCTCACCTTTATTGGAAAGTCTTCAATGAACTCACTGGAGGAACACACAACAATCAGATAAATAAATTTCACTGACTTCTGGTAAATGACACCATAGTCACTGATGAAACTGACATTGCAAATGTTTTCAATACTTTTTTTCACCAACATTACCAACATTACCACAAAGTTAAAAGAACCAATGATAGAAAACAACTTTAATGAACTGAAAAAGTTCTGCAGCAGCAAAATCTCTCAAGAAGTATGTTTCTCTATCCCACCAGTATCAAGAAACTTTGTGAAAATATGTCTCAGTAAACTTGATACCAAGAAAGCTGCAGGACTTGATTAGGTTGGTCCATGACTCATTAAATCTTCTGCCTCTGTTATTTTAGATAACATAACATTCATAATCAATTTAAGTATTGCAACCTCATCTGTCCCCAAAATATGGAAAACTGCAAAAGTAACTCCTATTCACAAATCTGGTTCTAAGAATGATGCTGATAACTACCAACCAATCTCAATACTACCAAACTTGTCAAAACTGATTGACAAAAATGTCCATGACTTGTTTGTGTCATCTTTAACCAAACACTTGCTGTTACACCCTAATGAATCAGGCTTTATACAGAAACATTCATGTGAGACTACCTTGATCTCTCTAACTGATAAATGGCTTCAAGCACTTGACCAAGGTAAAATAATAGGATCTGTATTTGTAGACTTCAGGAAAGCGTTTGACATGGTGGATCATGAAATCCTTTTGAAGAAACTGAAAATCTACCAATGCGATGAAAAAACAGTTAGATGGTTTACTTCATACTTAAGCGAGAGAACACAACATGTTTATATAAATAATGTTCTGTCTAAACCTGAAACAATTAGATATGGAGTACCACAAGGCTCAATTCTAGGTCGATTACTATTTATTTTATTTATTAACAACCTACCACTTTTACTAAGAGACTCAATATCATCAAGAGATCTCTATACAGATGACACAACATTAACAGACATCCAAAACACAAAGCATGAACTCAAAATTTCTTTACAGAATGCATTAAACAAGCTGGAAAACTGGTGCACATGCAATGGCAAGGAAGTAAATACTGGTAAAACTAAAATATTACTTGTCTCAACATGGAAAAAAAGGAAAAATCTTGATAGCAATGATCTATGTCTGACATGGAAGGATACAAATTTGCAAATGGTCTGTCATGACAGACTACTTGGTGTTCTGGTAGATAATGGACTGATCATATCAAACATATCAGTAAAACGGTCAATTCAAGTTTATGGCTTCTCAGTAGAATAAGACATTTTCTCCCTGAAACGCACATAAAATTATTTTATAACAGTTACATACAACCCTATTTAGACTACTGTAATACAGTATGTGGTAACTGAAATGATAAAAACATAGCAAAGATGGAACATCTTCAAAAAAGAGCATTGGGGATAATATCAAACTTGAAAGAAAGCAAGGAAAGTTTAGCTAGTAAGTTAAAAATATTACCTATTAAAGACCGAATCTGTTTAAGAAAAGCCAAATTAATGTACAAGATATCCAATAATAGTGCTCCTGAATATTTACAATCCCTATTCCAGTATAGGCTACCTTATAATACACCCCACCTGCGATCCATGTCTACCAAACAGTATAAAATCCCCAAACCAAAAATGGAATTATTTTTAAAATGTTTCCAATACTCTGGAACTTAGCTCTGGAATAGTATTCCAGTTGAGATTAGAAATGCCCACTCTATTTCCATCTTCCAAACCCAATATATCCAGTGGCTTCTGAGATGCTGCTAAAATAAATAAATTCCTTTGTATGAGAGCCTCAAGGTAGATTAGCTCAATGCTAATTGTGTTACCCTCTTTAAATAAAGTCATTATTATTATTATTATTATTATTATTATTATTATTATTATTATTATTATTATTATTATACCTACACAAAAGTAAACTTTCGCAGATTCATCCAAGTTCAGTATTCCACACCCATTATTTACAGTTTTCTCACCCTTATCTACACAAAAATAAACTTTCACAAATTCATCCAAATTCAGTATTCCACACCCATTATTTACAGTTTTCTCACCCTTTTCCAATGCTTTATTATTCTGCTTCATCTATAACACAATAAATGACACATTGTGTTCATTATTTCAAAAGGAACCAATTTTATTTTATACTTTAAACAAAGTCTTTTTTATTTGTGTTAGAGTAACTAACATATATATATTCACCATTAAGTCCAGTCCAACTGAATGAAAAAAGATACACACCTTTTGTACAACCTATATACACCAGTGGCACATGGGTGAGTAGTATAAGAGATCTGTGCATACAATACCAGCAGATGGGTGTGTAGTATAGTAGATCTATTTATACAATACCAGCAGATGGTTGTGTAGTATAGGAGATCTAAGATCTACACTGCTGGCAGACTGGTCTCTATTGTACATGATATCAAGGTCTACACAACTGATAGATGGGTACATGATGTATAGTAATGTATTTGTGGGGTTTTAAAAAAATAAATTAAGGTTTGTCATCATACTTTTGTTCATTATACCAGGTATTTTGGGACATGACTTCAAAGACAGAATATCCATATACTTCTTTCAGGGCATTGTAGAAGTTTTTCATGTCATGCTGGTCTGTGTAGCAATGGATCTCATTAGCTTTGTTACTTAGCCATGTGTCTAGCATCTGAAAGGAGCTTCTGCTGTACAGTTCTGTAAATGTTGCTAAACGCATCTTTCCTAGAGATGGACTTGAAGGAGGCAGTGTTTCTCATCCAGCAACTGCTTGATCTCTTCGCAGTTCTCAAACCAGTCTTGATGCTTTCTGGTTGAGGGTCCTAGGATTTCCGAAGCTGTACTATGGACCAGCTCTCTGAATGAAGGCCAGTTGGTCTCCACATTCTGATTGTCGAGAGGGGTGGATTTCAGACATTCATCCAGGGCATCCACAAACTTGTTGATGCTGAGGCGTGGTCTGTTCAGCAGTCAGCACCGTACAAAGACATGGTCACATGCACATCCTGCCTGTCCCTCTTCCTGACAATGACATAGTCAATCAGGTGCCAGTGCTTAGAATGTGGGTGCATCCATGATGTCCGGTTATGAGTAGGGAGGCGGAAGACTGTATTGGTGATCAGCATTTCATGCTTGGCACAGGTCTGGAGCAAAAGGGGACTGTTGCTGTTACAGTGACCCACTTTGTGCTTTCCTAGCACTCCATCCCAAAAATATGATCACAGTCTACTCATGCATTGAAATCACTAAGAATGATGAGCTTATCTGCCATCAGAACATCAGCAATGATGGAGTGAAGAACCTCACAGAACTTGACCTTCACTTCATCTGGGTTGGTCATGGTTGGAGCATAGCAACTGATGATGGTAAGGTGCTTTATTCCAGACAAGAGAGGGAGTTTCATGGTCATGAGTCTGTCATTTCCTCCCTTGGGAGGTCCAGCCAATTTGCCAAACATTGCTTTCTTCACTACAAAGCCAACATCAGCTTCAAGATGCTCTTCACTTCCTCAGTCACTCCAAAAGAAAGTGTATCCGGAGCCCCTTTTACAGAGTTTGCCTTCTCCTGCAAGCTGGGTCTCACTCAAAGCATCAATGTCCACATTGTATCTTGATGAGTTCCTTTCCTATTAGGGCGGTTCTTCTCTGGGGTCTTTCCACATCATCTCTGTCCAGTAAGGTGTGCACATTCCATATGCCATGTGTGAGAGGAACAATCCTCGTTTTCCTTTTAGAATTTTGACTGCTGTAGTTGGGTTCATGCCAGCCGCAGTATGCTGGCTAGGGAAGTTTTGAGCAGACAATGTTTAGGGCATTTTTTTCTAGCCCCTTCCTCATGCCAGGAAGGTGATCAGTGCATTCCTGAAGAGAGCTACTCAGTCACTCAGGGGTCTGCCAGACTCCACTGTGTGCAGGTTTGCAGCTATGGCTGCCAGTGTACCCACACCTGCCACTTTTTCACTTACCTGTTGCCACAGGACTTTAGTGGGTGATGAAATGGGATGGGTGGATGACAAGAATGACTTGTGGAGTGACTTTATTTAAGTGAGGAAGAGTTGCACAGTTCATTGACCTCACTCTCTTGCCCAAAACCATCTGGGTCCAGCAGTACAACAATGTTTAAATGGCCGGAGACAGAGTTGAGTGTAGTGGATGAACAGGACGTCCTACGTGTCACGTCGTGCTCTTAGCGCTCCATGGTGCTTTGATGGGAATCACCTTTCTGCCTGTTGACCAGCTGGTGGTTCATTTAAAAAGGCTGCCGAATCCAGTCTTCACACGATAGGTAGATAAAACCTAACTCACCAAGGGTTTAAGACCAGTTAGCTACCCTCAGACTGGTTTAACCAGCCAGTTGATGCCATTTTCCAGAATGTGGCTCCTGTGCATGCCACAGCTTCTTGGAGACACAGGTGAGAGCTGAGTGCCAAGTGGCAACCAAAGGTGGGTGAGCTACCCCCGATGGAGTATGACTGCTTAGCCATCCAGAGGTGTTACCCCTTCCCAGACACCTCATACATCCCTAATATATATGCTATCAAAATGTAGCATTGTTTACTAGATTTTACATTGTCCAGATTTGACTTTTTTTGTATAAAAACTTTTTATTTTTGATGTAAACAACTAATAATAGAAACACTGTATCTAGCTGCTGACCTTGTTCAAAAATCAGTGACAGTTTTTATAAACAACTTTTATATTTTAAAAAATTATTATCTTTCTTAGACTAAGAATCACTAAGTTGAGTCAAGGTCATAACTGTACTATGTGTCATTAAGCATGTGTCAATTGGTAACAAACTTCTATTTTTTCCAGAAGGTTGAACTTTTTACCCTCATCCAGGAATCTGTTTTGCATCTTAATTAGGTGTATAACTGATGTTCTGATAACCATTTCATCAGTCATGCTTTAACATCTGACATGTTAAGTTGTATTATGTTGTGACCAGTTGGAACTAAATTTTATTTTCTTCAAATTATTGAATTCAAGTGATTATTTTCTCTGAAAATACAAAAGAGCTCTGATATAATTCTGGGACAAAGACATTCACTGGTTTTTACATGAAATTCGAAACGTGAATAATATTTTCTGTGTTACAACAAGCGAATGTTGACACATCAGAACAACACTGACTATTACAGATGTCATCACCTTCCATCATAAATTTCATCTTGATTTGAACAAAGATTCACTTAGAACATTTCAGTATCAGGACTTGTGCTTTTTATTTCTTGGATTACAATTTAAATTTAATTCATAAAACTGTAAGTTCTTTTTTTCTCATTTTTCACTTTGTATTATAGAGAAATAAATTATTTTTTAAAATTTTACAAGTCTTGATGTCTTCACTCTTTTCTCTTACTTATTTTAAGATTATAAACTCATAACAATGTGTAGACTTCAATTACCACTAGTACAGTTGCACAAACTTAAATTCCAAACCCTATGCTAATCAATGGCTTGTTGCTATCTTTCAACTTGACGTAATCCTTGGGAGGAAAAATTTCCATGTCACATGAAGATGGCAATCATATCTCCTGCCACAAGATATACTAAAATTGGCAGTTGATGTCCAATAAACATAATTGTGTCCTTTCCAGCTTTTATTCACAAGAATCTGAATGTAGTATACTCTTTTTGATTCTATGTGTTGAGTAATAACACTTTTCTAGAAGCTTATTTCCCCTCTTGTCTGTAACATGCATCACTTTCTATATGCACCACTTCCTTGATAACGTGTGCCCTGACAACTTGCAAACCTGCTTAGGCATGGATCCCATTTTTTAAACCAGAAAATACCAAAACAATTGATACATAGTTCATAAACTTGAAAAAATGTGATAAAAATTGGTAACTGACACGATGATATATCACTTGTTTTTTTTATCGAAAATGGTAGATAGGACCTGGAAATTTTAATCAACATTTTGAAATTATCAACTTTTAATAACAAGTAATATAATTGGTTACATTTGTTCTCCAAATGACATTCTAAGTACATTGTAATTAAATACATTCAAGGAAATTTTGATCAATAATAATGTTGTTGTAGAGTTTAATACCATTTTTCAGCACAAGAGAGGCTATACATGGCGGACAGTATTATTGGTGTAGGAAGAACCCCCAGGAAAACTCAGGAAAGAACCACCAACCCACGAGAAGCTACCGGCAAACTTTCTCACATACCCACATTAGCCAAGCCTGAGACTTGAACCAATGCAGACAGAGGTGAGATGGCAGTGATCCATAACGGTGAGCGCTTTAGACCAGTCAGGGCCAATAATAATGTCATTTATGTCTAGTTGTAGGCAGTACATTAATATTTCAATGCCAATTGAATAATTTTTATTAAGTGAAATTTGTTTTTCTGATTCTATCTATTTTTAATTTCTCTTAAGTGTCATCATCATAATTGCAATGCGTATTTAAACGTATAATGTGGCAATATACCATAACAGCAATGTCTATAAGCATTTCTCTGAGAAACGAATTAAGTGCTAACAATGTTTTGATAACTGACTTGTGGAAGTATTTGTATTGTTGCACTGAATTAAAAGTTGGCTTCCTTTGTATAATCATGTTAATTATGTCTTTTGAATCAAACGAAGGAGGTGGAATAAAAGAAAAGATAACAGGCATGCAAATCCTATATACTTAAAATCTAGCTGCCCCAAATCAGTTGATCAATCAAACATTATAAATGGTTTTGTGTATGTAACATAAACTACCTTAAATTAACTGATCAAAGATAGCAAGACATCCAAGCAAAACAAATTCTTCATAAAATAAAGAACTTGGTTTCACAGATAAATTGAGGGTAAGCAAGTTTTAGAGACTTTCTGAACTGGCACTTAGAGATATCATCAAGGATGATAAGAAGTTTCACTATTAATTTCAGTGAAATCACAACATCAATATTGTACTAAGTGAACAATATACAAATTTAGTTTTGACATAGTTGATTGTTTCATGAATCTTGCACACATGTTGGACATTTTGAAAATAAAAGCTACCTACACAGAATAGCAAACAACTTCATAATAAAAAGAGCATAACTAACAATTATTATTGACGTGATTGTAAAACGAGGATTCAGTCATTAAACAGCCCAGTTTCCTAACAAACAAACACACACACACACACACACACACACACACACACACACACACACACATGTCTCTATGTCTAAGTGAATTGTTTCAAATTTTTGGAGGTCCCTCAGTAACTGTCGCCTTTGCTTTTAGTTTGGTCTATGTTTGTGGACCCCATTATGCATGATTGAGGGAGAGGTGTAATCAGCAGTTTGATCGTGCAGACATTTCACATGGATAAATAAGTGGTTTTCTGACTAATTTCACTGATTCTAATATGAAATCCTGATCCAAATCAAACAAAGATGAACCAATTATCCGGATTTTTTGGCAAGAATAATTTTTCCATTTTTTTTGCTTATATGCCATATGTCGGTATTTTAAGGGTAATTTTCATAAGACTTATGGTAAGGGTTGGCAGGTCTATATATTGGCCTGTTCAAAATTAAAATAATGTAATCTGGGTACTCATAGCTGTTACTATGATGTAATAATCTAGGCCTTGCAATCAGTTAGAGTTAATTACAATGTAAGTTTATACTGTGTTCATTTGAAGTCAAAGGACAAAATATATTGTGTTTTAACCAAAAATAATACATAAACCTTAATAGGTAAAACAACTCATAATATGAGGCAAAAGATGTTTTTTTAAATATACTTACGGTGACAAGAGCAGTGATAAAGTCACATGACTTGACATCTATAAGATATTTTGACACCCTCACACTGTCACAACTGATCACCAAGAGTAAAATAGAAGCAATAAAATCTGCCAGTGACAGTTGGAAAATTGGAAGAATCTGAAAAAAACAAAAAAGGGTCACACAGTAGTAAAAGATTTGTGAATTTGTTAATACTTTGCCGATGGAGAAATTTAAAAAATCTAGAGGTCTGAGGTGTAGACTGCCATATAATACACACAGAAGGTGTCCCTCCCTTCCCTATGAATGAGTGTTACCCTTCAGCCCATATAGTTACAGCTTCCCTTCTTGCTTGTAAGCACCCAGAGAATCTAAACAAAACCAATCTAAACACTGGTTCTTTCTCAATCTTACAGATACAAACTTATAAAGGAGGAATGCTTTAGCCAAAATTATTCCTTTTTCCAACACAAGAATTTTAGTGCAGTACTCACACTATGACCATTGAAAGCAAGGGGAATGTTTGCCAGAATCTTTGTGCCAAATGTGTACATACTGCTTGCACAAAACCCTTCCTCTGACAATCAAGAGGCTTCAGTTGGTTTTATATTACTCACATGAATTACGTTACAACTGACTATGCAACTAGACATGCCTTTTGGTTTTGGAAGTCTGCTAAGTTAACATCTCCATGTAAATTCACTAGAAATTTTAAAATCTTATTGACATGAGCTGATTAACAGAGTCTGATAAAAAAAAATATATATCTTTTTAGGGATAATGGCATTAAATCCAAGAAAGCAGTTTTGAGAACTGGTTGAAATTTGAGGATCAAATATTTGTCATCAAAACTGATCAACCTTTAATCTTAACAGACTGGAGATATTTCTATATTTTTAAAACTCTTAAATTGGAAAATACATGTTTAACTGGCACATTTGTATTATGCCATGTTGCTGGTACCTGGTTTGTACAAAACAACCAAATTGAAAGTCTATATCACTATAACTTTTTCTTCACAAATTTGACATTTTCTGATTTTGTCACAAAAAGTTGAATAATTAAAACAAGAAAACTATATAATATGATCTCTATTTTATTATGAAAATCATAATTGACTGCTGACCTATTTCAATTTTCATGATTATGATCAATCATCACAACACTTGCAGTATGCAATGATCAGTTAAATACCAGAGTTCATACAGCATTGAGTTTATAAAATTCAACAACTTTTAAGGTCATTGCAAAATGCATTTAAATAAACATTAAGAACTTAATTCATGACAGATCATGAGAATGTCTACATTTCTTTTCATATATTTCTAAAGCAATAAATTACAAATCATTTGCATTGCCTGTACTCATAAGTAAAACATGTTTGGTTCAGATTAAGGAGCAATTTCTGTTTCAAATAATAATAACATGACTGCAACTGTTTTGAAAATCTATGTGACATTTGACCCTTTAAAAATATCAAAAACTTTGAAGCACTTTGTTGCTAACAGGTTAATTTTCAAGCATTTTCAAGGTCTTCATTGTGCCATCTTAAGATTTAAATACTTTCAAAGTTTTTAAGGATCTGCTCTTTATCATACATGCAATAATATGACTAGTTACAAGAAACAGAATTTGTTTTTAAACTCCCAACCCTGTGACATACCCATGTAAAAAAAAAAATGCAATTTTCAGCAATCTTAGCAACACAACTGGGAGATAGAGAAAGACTTTTATATACCAACATGACAACTGCCTATAAACTGTAGCTCAAACAAAACATTAAAACAGTCCTAGTCAGAACTATATAAAACTATCATCAAGGAAAGTTAATACATCTGATTGTCATTAAGGTAATTACAACGTAAGCCGGTCAGAGATAATAATTAAAAAGAACATTATTTCTCATATTAATCAATTAGCAGACAAGAGCAACAGTAATGCCATATTAAATCCTTTGAGCACTGTGATTCAGTAAAGTAGGAGCCATCTGTGAGCAAATGCCAGCTAAATTAAATTTCAGAAGTCTGATTTTGATAAGCACAGAAGCAGTTGGAAGCATTTTATTCTTTTGCATAAACTGCAAACATGATCAGACAGAAATTGTATGTCTGTTTTTATTTAATGTCTATATGTATGTATGTATGTATGTATGTATGTATGTATGTATGTATGTATGTATGTATGTATGTATGTATGTATGTATGTATGTATGTATGTATGTATGTATGTATGTATGTATGTACTATATATGTATGTATGTATGTGTAGTGTTTTACTGCACCCCAGCAAAAATGTAACTATGTAGTGCCATCAGAGAGTTGAGTTCTAAAAATGTATTTAAAAAATTATGACTTTAATGTTGTTTTTAGTTTAACATGGTATAAACTGTAAGCTGCCAAATCACACAGCAAATAACACCCAATGAGCATTATGTAAGTTGTGTAAGTCTGCAACTGACAGTTAATTATACCATGATAAACTATTAAAAAAAACATTTAACTGTTATAATTATTGCTGCAGCAATTCTTTATAAAAAAAAATTCATGTGTGTTCTTTTAAAAAAAGAAGATATTTCCTATCAGTTTTGCAGTTTTATCTTAGTGTACTAATTCATTTTGAGTGAATTTAGCTACATAGCTATTTATAGAACAGGGGATTCTCCATCTGCAACATAGAAGCTAATTCTACCACCTGTTAAAAAGCTTTGAACATTCCACAGCATGGTCTTAACCTTTTATCTATACTGACATATGTGATCTGTGTAGAAGTTCAATATTCAAAGCAATAATGTGTTGTTTTATTTGACATACAAATGACTCTTGGATGGCATATATGAAGTGTGTAGAAGTTCAATATTCAAAGCAATAATGTGTTGTTTTATTTACATACAAATGACTCTTGGATTGCATATGTAATCTGTGTAGAAGTTCAATATTCAAAGCAATAATGTGTTGTTTTATAAGACTTACAAATGACTCTTGGCATATGTAATCTGTGTAGAAATTCAATATTCAAAGCAATAATGTGTTATTTTATCTGACATACAAATGACTCTTGGATGGCATATATGAAGTGTGTAGAAATTCAATATTCAAAGCAATAATGTGTTGTTTTATTTGACATACAAATGACTCTTAGATTGGAAGTTCTTACAAGTTCACTGTGACTTGGCTGAATCAATGTTGCTCAGACACACAAGTAACCAATTTTTGTTTCTTCAAATCTATTTTCCTGTTCAATAACAGTTTAGGCTACCTGCATGGGCTACTTATAACCAAAATTAAGACTACCAGTAAGTACTTAGTGTTCTCGGATCCAATAATGAAACAGTGCAAGGCATCCACCATGGTGGTTATCATGGGGAAGTAGCGGGATGATTACCCCAACTCCACCCTAAACATCGTAACGATCAAGTTGGCATCTTACGTTACATACTGTGAATCCAATTATTATAACTTTACCTATAAACACCCTTCGCCCAATCCATATATCCATTTACATATAGATTTGAACTCATTTCTAACAAGCCGCAGTAAAAATGCTGTACAATATAGCCCCAATGCTCTTCTTGGCAGATTTTGAGTTTCCCCACTTTTTAAACCGAAACAAAGAAAGAATTTTTACATTCAGAAAGGTTATAAAGATTTGTTATCTGATTATTTCAAATCAATTTATCAAGTTTTCTACATAAAAATAAACCAAACATTTGCATTTCCTTTCAAAGGCATGTGATGTGCATGCCTTCTGATTCAGTTACTTTGCAAGTGATGCTATTTAAAGAAGTATAAGGCAGTTTTCTGTATAGTCTATACAGAAATAAACACAACTGGGTCTGATCACATGGTTACGTTCTGACCAAAGAAAATCCTCCTTACATTTATCAACTGATGCAAATGCGATTATAGGAAAATGAGCCCAGCCAAATAAGTGTAAACACAAAATACAAGATAAAATAATAAAAATGTAACAATCCTAAAATTTTATAAAATATAAATAAAAAATAAGAGATCAAATCAGCCCCTATACAATCCATAACACATGATAAAAATTTGATGAATATGAAGCATTCCATTATAAACATCCAAAACTTTCTCAGGTGGTGCATCCTGAAACAGTAGTTCTCATCAAAATACATCTTTCTCACACAGTTAATTATGTGACTCCAAATTTGTGTGTGCATGTGGATGATAACTGACAATAATAAATAGATCAACCATTTTAATATTTTTTTTGTGTACTATATGCTTCAAGAAAACAGATGCGTATTTTCTTTAAATCCAGATTTTGAATTTCCAGTCGTTTTCTATGTGAGTTGATTAGTTTTTATCAACTGTACAATGTTGTTTTTTTAGGTCAGGCACAATGATCTACTGTGGGACCTTAGAACACGCTTTTGAATCTCAAACCTCCCAGCACTGTTGGGAAGGGGGGGGATACATGAGAACCTGCAGTACATTTAGAACTCTTAAAAAAACTGTTGTCAGGAAACAGGATGAGTATCTGAGACTAAGGAACTGTATTACTCAACAAGTTATGCTGATAACTTCATTCTGTTGACTTGTATTTATGGTCTTACTTAAAGCAATACAAATGAGAAAAAGACAAGTTTTCAAAATTTCTACAAAACATTTATGTCCCTAGAGTACAAAACGAAAATATAAAAAAATTACTGTATTGTCATTTTATCCCAAATGGTCCTTAATGTACTATGACAAGTCCAAATATATAGCATTCCAATTGAATTCTAGCGGTATTCAAATAAATTACAATACTGATATGTGTTGATGTTCCTGTAGTCTCAAATGTGCTAGAGTGACTTTAACCAGGAATGTGGCAATATGTAAAAATTCTTTTGATGTATTATAATATGATAATCCAAAATGTCCTTGTCTGAAGTCCCTATAATTCCAAATTAATGTTTGTGTCCAAGAATATTATTATAATAATCCACCCAAACTGAAAACTGAATACAACAGTGAGACTGGTTCTGCTTCAGATGCTAAGGCAAGAATGAACAATCCTTAAGTATACAAGTTTATAAATCCCTCCACTTGACCTATGTTGATATTACCATTTTCTGGAAATACTCTATCAAATAATTGGAAAATTTCTTCTCTGAAAATTTCTATGGTCAGAATCAAGACTGTTTCTTTAGCTCAAACTGAAGCAAAACATGCTTACAATTAATAATGATCTGGCTATTTAATCTATAATCATTGGGAAATGTTAACAATGGATCATGTTATGAAAAGAAGGATACTGCCAATGTAAAAATGGACTTACATAGACCATGGGACATGTGCATTCAAAAACATAAATGTACAAACCTCTGGGTTAAGTATCTTCTTCTTCCAGGCTGCTGCAATTATTATAGAGCTACTTCCTATGATGCTGAAAGGGAACATAATATGGTGTGATTTTTATGTCCTGTGTGCGAAGAGAAATAACTGTAAACTCTCAACCTTATGGTAATTTAAGGAATTATAAAGCTGTTACTGAATAGAATGAACTATGTCTGTTGTTTAAGGAAAACAAACATGCCTATAGTGTACACAATTTGGTGCTGTGATCAGGGGTCAAGCTAGACTTGAAATTTAGAGAGAAGTGACTTCTATTCAAGTCTGCAATATCAGCACATTAATATGCAGTAATTTATTAATAATCATCCAATTAAAACACTATGTCAAAACAAATATGCAGTAATTCATTGAATAACAGCTAATAAAAACACTATCAAAACAAATATGCAGTAATATTTCGATTAGCAGCCAAGTATAACACAATATACAAACAAATATGCAGCAATTTATGAAGTGGAGTTGTCTGAAAAGCCTCATATATGCTTTCTTTCATTACAACAGAAAGCTTTCTATACACCAGAATGCTGTCATATTCACTTAAAGTCAGCCAAGCAGTATTTAAGAAGTTGCAAAAGGATTTAAAACCATAGTTATATCATTATATCTGGTATAACACTGAAAGGTCTTCATGACATTTAGTTTTCTATCAAGTTGAATCAAATTATATTCAGCTGTTTTAGCAAAGAATTCATTTTTTTTAAATTATTTTTTTGTAAAGGTAGCAACATTTAACAGCATAATAGCATCACTTATACAAGGTTGAAAAGTCTTTGTGCCATGATAGTTTCCATATACAGTGGCGTCGCTAGGGGGGTTCGGACCGCACCAGGTGACACCATCTCAGAGGGGTGACACTAAAATGAAAACTATACTGCGGACTTATTTTAAGAAGAAGAAATCCATGATGGAAGTCTGAAGGGGTGACACCATGAGTTTACCGTACTGGGTGACACCAACCCTAGCGACGCCGCTGTCCATATAGTTACCGGTAGGTCAAATTCTTTTAAACAAGAACCTGATTTAAGATTTTTTTAAAAACATTATATATTATTAGTGACAAATATATTTTGTGACAGATTGACATCATTTAAATACATTTAAAGGTCTTCAGGCCAGAATGCTTTCTGTAAAATATGATCAAATTTCATTCAACATTCTGGAGAAATCATTTAAAGCATTGGTTACCAAAGTGTGTGGTACCACTTCCCTGGGAGCAGTGGGATTACAGAGGGGGTGCTTAGTTGAATAATGTTTGTTATAAGGTAATGTAGGGGGGGGGGTTGTTTAGAATAACCAATGGGATATGGTGGCCTGAAATAGTTGGGGAACCACATACTGACTTAAATGTCTTCCATTTTTAAAGGCCATGGTCTATCAGCACTGTTTGTAAAAATGTTAAAGGTTTTCATGCATGGATGCTTTATGTCAAATTTGGACCAATTCTATTCAGTAGTTTTGAAGAGATCATTAAAAATTTATCTTAGTTTAGTAATGGTGGTTTTCTAGTTTTAGTAACAACAGCCATTTCTAAAAATGAAAGCTCTCTTCATGCCAGGATTCTTTCAGCTGATTTGGACAAACTGATCTAAACATTTTGGGAAATTTTAAATAGTAACTGCTCATGTATGCATGTCACATGACAGACAAAGGGCCATACCATAAGATACCTTATCCTCATAACCATAAAAAAATATACCCAGTGGAAATATGGCAGCATGAAAAATAGGCTCCAAGAATTTCACTAGATCTGAACAAAATTTAGTTTAGAGGAAACATTTTCTTAACGGATTATTCCAGAACAAGTAACAAAGTAACTTTTCCGATTTCATTGCGATATTACCTTTCTACTCTATTACTTCATTAGATATAAGAAAGTCATACTGGTCAATGTTTGTTGTGAAAGTTGGCTTTGACTGAAAGCAAAATAATTTAATTTATAATATTAGTATTTTCACTGTGACTAAGATCTTCATTTTAAAATAGAATTGTCTGTATCTTAGATTTATTTGCTACTAACTCCATGCATCACTGATTATTGGTATCTTAGAATTAATTTATTTGCCATGCATCATTGATTATCTGTATTTTATATTCATTTGCTACTAACTTCATGCATCACTGATTATTGGTATCTTAGATTTATCTGCCATGCATCACTGATTATCTGTATCTTAGATTTATTTGCCATGCATCACTGATTATTTGTATATTAGAGTTATTTGCTACTAACTCCATGCATCACTGATTATTCGTATCTTAAGATTTATTTGCTAACTCCATGCATCATTGATTATCAGTATCTTAGAATTTAATTGCTACTAACTCCATGCATTATTGATTATCTGTATCTTAGATATATTTGCTACTAACTCCATGCATCACTGATTATCGGTATCTTAGAATTTATTTGCTACTAACTCCATGCATCACTGATTATCTCTGTCTTAGATTTATTTGCCATGCATCACTGATTATTTGTATCTTATATTTATTTGCTAACTCCATGCATTACTGATTATCTGTATCTTATATTTTTTTGCTACTAACTCCATGCATCACTGATTATCTCTGTCTTAGATTTATTTGCCATGCATCACTGATTATTTGTATCTTAAGATTTATTTGCTAACTCCATGCGTCATTGATTATCAGTATCTTAGAATTTAATTGCTTCTAACTCCATGCATTACTGATTATCTGTATCTTAGATTTATTTGCTACTAACTCCATGCATCACTGATTATCTGTGTCATAGATTTATTTGCTACAAACTCCAGATAACAAACCTTAAAGATGATGTTACAATTGTGATGATGCTGATTGCTCTACGGGCCTGAAATATACAAAGGATAATAATGTTAAAATTCATTACAAAATTTCTCAAATATTAGCCAAAAATGATGTGACTGATATGTTATATTCATGCCCACTGATATGTTATATTCATGCCCACTGATATGTTATATTCATGCCCACTGATATGTTATATTCATGCCCACTGATATGTTATAGTCATGCCCAGTGTATAACAACCCTCTTTAGAGATAATGGAACCATTTCTCATCTTGACCTTGACCATTGACCCCAAACCTTGTGAATGAATCCTTACCAAAAAGCACAAGAGTTTTGTCCAGGTCAGTGACATGGAGTTCACATTATTGTGTAAAAGCAATATCTTTTCATTCAGTCAGTCACCTTAACCATTTGCCTCAAAATCAACAGGCTTCTTCCTTACCCCAAATGCAAGACATTCAGAACCTTTGGCCCAGGTATTTGATGTACAACTAAATATTACTACAGTATGTGGAAACTATTTTTATTCTTTCAATCACAGAGACCTTGATCTTTTACTTATTGATTCTAAAATCAAAAGGGTTTTCACCTCAAGAGCAAGTCACCAATAAAGTTGGGAAACTGTATTGTCTCTTGCATAAAGCTTCTTCGTTAGCCAAGGGTTGTTGATCGATTTCAATCGCCACTTAACTTCTGCATAATACCAAAACACCATATTTCATTCCACCATCTAACTAGATGCAGCTGAAATAAAATGATCCAGACTGATACATTTGGAAAGGCAGTTGGAATAATCATTGTAGCCTTCAACAACAGCAACAAGTCATATGAACATTTTTGTTCAGAGTCAAGGAATACAGCTATCATGGAAGTTGTCATATTGAAAACATAATATGCAAGGTGTTCTCTTATTTGTTATTTATTAATCCATAAAAAAAAATTGAACAACAAACATTTGGCTAACTACATGTGCAAAGAGTTGATGCAGACTTAAGTGAATCAACAACCCCTTGTCTAGCAAAGAAAATATGAAGCTGTTCAGGACTAGTAAAAGGTAGTTCACATGATGGAAACTACAACAAATATTGTAGATATAACATTTATGGATGCACCCATTCATCTTTTGCAAGTCAAGAGCAGGCTTTGTATGTACACATCAAAGCATTAATATGTGGCAATGATAAAGCATTCTGTGAAATTTACAGCAATGATATAAGGCAAACACCTGCATGTCTGGCAGAATGGTCTTAGGAAATCCATACATGCCTTGATATAGAGTTATATTAGTTACAAGTCCCTCACTATAATGAACAATCTTAGGTCTATACAGATTATTCACTATACTGAGGCATTCATTATTATGAAGTTCTCTTCATGTATAACTCCTATCTGAGGTTCAATTTGGGTGCTCATTGTATCAGAGAATTAGTAATAGTGCATTTTGGTATAGCAATGGTTTACTGTTGCTAGTACATTGTGTGGCAACGATTGTACTGGTTTATGACATATGTAAAAATTCTTCAATAATCTGTTAAGTAATCATGTAATGGATTTATGAATGATGGCAAAATCTGCTAAAACAAATACACACATGGTAAATAATGACAATCAAGACAACTCCAACTGCACAAACCCAGATCTGATGTCACATAATGTGCCAGCAGATCTGGGTCTATGCAGTTTGTTAGAAGAAATTAGTAGAACAAATAATACAGAATCTGATTTGCAGGTGCATTATGCTACAGCTTAGGATTTATTTTATATGTAACCAGGACATGATTTGGTAAATCTAAAATAAATCAAATACTTGTGTGTCAACAAGAGAATCATTATGTTGAAATACTGCATTATCCTTTATTTTAGTGCCTTCTCAAAATGAGTTTTTAATCTACCTGCCGTCTCACCTCTGTCTGTGTGGTTTCAAGTCTAAGATTCGGCTTATGTAGTTATGTGAGAATGCTTGCCAGTACCAAAAGTAAATATACATGTGAAGTACCTGTCATGCATGTAAATAAAAGAAAATCTAATATGCTTCAGAAAACTTTGATCACACTGATGAAATGCTGAATTTTATTTTCAAGTAGCTGAAGGACTAGAAAATTATTAACATCTATCCCATGTATGCCTCTTATCTTAAGGAAGTTCCCAAACTTCTACTGAAAACTAAACTTTGTGTACAAAACAAAGCATGTGACCTACCCTTTGATTTTAACATGCATCGGATTCTACGATGAATTTGGGAAATGTTTTAAACAGAGACATTTAGAATACAGGACCAATGATTGTTACAAACTCCATGGTTGTTAGCTCCCTTGATCTTAATTTATTGTTTGCTCTGATGTCAAGAAAAAGCTAGATGTAGTAAACTTGATATATTGGATGTAATTTATCTAAACTATTTGAATATATGGGTCATTTAATGATTGTTAGTCTTATAGATAATTACTTACCAACAATAACATACAAAACACCATGTCATTTTATTCAGAATTAAATCATCCCATATGTTCCATTGAAAGTTTATATCAGTTAAAGACAGTAATGTATAAAAAGTACATACATGTGTTTTCCATTAATTAAGCATTAATATTTGGATAAATATTCATTTCTAGTCTCTAATATTCATGTCTTAATTACCAAAAAATGATCGTTTTGCTTACACTGTAATTTATATTATAATATTGTAACAGATTTATTTTGTTGAGAACCCCAAACTTTCTATAATGGAAAATTCCATTAAGCCATATTATTTCCAGAAAATGATAATTGTGACCTTGGTCAAGTTGAGGGCCTTATAATTTTGTTTAACTAAGAAATTAAATCATTTGTGTTTTAACATCTTTTACCCAAAAAAATTCCAATGTTTCAATAAAGAAAATATAAAATTAACATTTCATAAATCTGATCATTATCAACACTATCAAACAGTAATGCATATTTATTGCTTATGTTCCTAGCAAATCATTCTTTCTTCGCATTATATTTAGATAAAAAATTGCATAAAGAGTTATCGATAAGTTAAATGAGAGAGTAACATCTCAAAGAAATGTCCAAAACGAACATCTGAATTATATTGGTCCTGCCCATTAGCAGTGTGCTAATTATTGATTTTTAAAGTTCTGATTTTTTTATAAAAATTTCCTGTGTGCTGTAATTTGATTTCTTTTTCATTAAAATTTGCATGCATTCTTTAAATTAATAAAAGTGACTTTAATTATAAATAACTGTTGCCATCTTTATCAGCGGTTTAGTGGTGTGTTAGTATCTTCTTTAATTGCAGACATCAATGAATAATCATGTGACTAGTGGTAATTGCCATTGGCAATGTGCTAATTATTGTTTCAGATATACATGAATTGGGGTCGAATTTCTCCCATGGCTAGAGTTGAAATGTCTTGGGGTCGAAGTGTCTTGCAAAATGCCTTGGGGTAGAAATGTCTCGCAACCCTGTGGTATTGCTACTTGTTCATAAATGTTGATAAATATTCATGTTACTGTACCCAAAATGGTATGCAGAGAACTTGCCCCATGGAGAACTCGTCCTAGGAGAACTCACCCCAATATATCTGAAGAAGTCGCCCCACTTTGTCTGGAGAAGTCGTAGTAATTAAAAAGGATGATTAGTCAAACACTATTATTATTATGAATCAAGAAGATTATTTTTAACAAGCTGAACGTCCATTAAATGATGAAAACTATTACAAACATATTGGCAAAGATCAGTCAATAGAAATTAAATAAAAAATTTCAACATGCATTCATGATGGCTAAAACAAATAATTCTGTATATGAGGAATTTGATACTTTCCCTCTTGACACACATCAGTTCTGCATATTACCCAAAACTCATAATGAAATCATATATTAGAGATACAACAACTTTCATTAAAAAGTTGAATTCTATTCAACAGCTATCTGTTAATTTCAATCCTGGTATTATTAGATGTAACATCACTATATACCAACTTTCCGCATGCAGTTGGTATAGACCATTTCATGGAGACTTCAGCAAACATCGTAATTTGCTCAGAATTTTAATCACGTGGCGGGTGGTCAGCTGACCGCAATAGCCAATCGATAGGTGGTAGGCAAAAAATGGCGGACGCTTCAGCATCAGCATCAATTTCTCAAACTAGTTCAACATTGTTTATCGAGTTGAAAAATGCATATTCAACAGCGATACTGCCGCAGATATTGATGAAATTTAATATTGGAACAACTCTGTCTTATTTTCTGGAAACCAGGGGGGATTTCAAAGACATACATGAGAGTAGTTTTGAGCTGTTTACATCTGGGCATGCACATGTAAGTATGAAAACGGTGTCGAAGTAAACAAATTTAATCCTGACAATCAAAGAGCAGGATGTTCAAACTATTTTTATGTATCCAAAACGTCACTGCAATAAGTGAATTTATCAGATTTAGTTTTTGAAATTCTGTGAATAACTTTCATGTAAATTTCAATCATTTAATTAGCTCCACTTGCTGGATTTGCAAAAAGCTGAATATCGACGTCACTGGTATTCGAACTCTATAACGTTCACGGACAAGTACAAAACTATTTATCAAGTCGCAATACTAATGCATGTAATACATTTTATGTGCAGTACCGGGTATGTATAGTTAATTTGATTTAAATAGATTTTATATATAATGGATATGCCTAGTTAATTAGAATATAACTTAAGCTTCAGGAAATAACCTGAAATAAGACAATTTTATTTTTGCCTTTCGTAATGAACATGATTGAATGTTTATTGTCAGCCAAAAAACATTTTGATGTGTGTTCTTTGTTACAGCACATCAGTGTGAAGCAAGATGAAATTGCAAAAAAGGCCATTGTTTCTGCCCAGGTTCTAGCCCACATGAAACAGCAATTCTACAGAGTGATTCTAATGCTGAACACTGTGGGTGACATTATACATGCTAGCTGCACATGCCCAGCTGGGTCTGGTCCCAACTGTACCTGCAAACATGCCGCTGCACTGTGCTATGCATTGGAAGATTTTGTCAAGGTGTTTGTGCTTCCTGAAGACATTCCATCATGTACTGGTATGTATATCTTCAAGTTGAGACATAGTACTATAAATATTGGTAGTCTAATTTACAAAGACATTAAATAACAATAACATCAATGGTAGCAGAAAAACATTTCATTTTCTTTAGCCTGATGCCTAATATGTTCCCTTTTATTTTTAGATAAACATGAAGTCCGGAATACACCAAGGCAAGTCAAACTTCCAGCAGTTCCAATCTATTATATAGACTTTACACGAAAACAGCATGGGAAAAAAAGAAAACAGAACTGACAATTAAAAGGAGAACAACCGGGGGCTTATAAGCTTAATAAAGTTTGCGACACTGAGAGAGCTTTTGCAGAATCATTCCTTTGTGAATTAGAGCAATGGAGTAAAGAATCCAACCCCCGTAAACAGCTCTTAATAAATACAGTTGCAAGTCAAGATGATCCAGTTGAAACACTTGTCTCTGTAAATCTATTGTATGATTATGTTGAAAAAGTTAAAAAAAATATCACAGATGTATCTAATTCAAATAGTATTACCAAAAAAACTGAGTTAAAGAATTGTTTAAAAGTCACTCAGGATGAACAACTACTTATTCAAGAAAATACTCTTCTACAAAGCAGATTGTCTGATTGATTTACTTTGAGACAACTGAGGATAACTGGTTCTATTGTTAGCCGTATTTGTAACTTCTTTTTGTTCATGAAATCCAATCCCAACACAATAAGTAATGCAATATTAGAGTCATCTACTTTTTCCTCAGCAGCAATGAAATATGGATTAGATATGGAGCCAACAGTTATCAATCGGTATGTTGCTGAGAAAGTTAAAGAGGGTTCAAATATTTCTATTAAAAAGTTGGGTTTAATTGTCGATAAGGATCATGGGTTCCTTGCAGTATCGCCTGATGGTGGAGTTGAAGAAAATAACTCTCTTGTTGGTATTGTTGAATGCAAAGTAGCAGTAAAATGGAGCCACAAAACTGTTGTCAACAGTGCTAAAGAACCTGGGTATCCATTAAAATCAATGAACATAAACCAACATGGAACTTCAGTCCAAATTTTGGGGTTAAAACCTAATTATGCTTGGTATCATCAAATTCAGTTGCAACTCTATGTATGTATGTCATTTGCAAAGTATTGTGATTTGGCTTTGCTTCATCCAGACTCCGGAAGTTTTCATTGTCAGAGATTCGAATTGAATCAAGAATGGGTAGACAAATTCTTGCCGAAACTTTAGCCCTTTTTTGATGATTATATGACTGACAAAATTTTACAAAAGTACAAATTGCTATAAATCTGCAGCTATTATGAAAATTCTCTGTAGTGGTGTGTTATGAATCAATTGTAAAACAAATTTATTATCTCCATAATAGGTTGACCACTGGGTTGGGGAACCAACTCAAAATCACCTTATAATCATATATGTTGGTTTTTTGCCTTTTTTTAATATATTTATAAACTTTAGTGAATTTTGTTTCCTTTTGGAAGCTCATTATTTTCTCCTCCTGCTTATTAAAATTATTATGTACAAAATGGTTTTTGAGAGCATCTTTCCATGATTTTGGAAATAATGGAAAAGTATTTAAAGAAATCATTACATCTCATTTATGTTGGTTTTTTTATCATTTCAATCGGCATCAGATTACCGTGATTGTTTACTAAATCATTTAGAAGTTCCTCCAACAAATCTGCCTTTCCGCTCAAGTGGCATACATTTATAATACATGTACATCCAAAAGATAAGTTGTGAATTCTCTCAAAATACAAAGACATGTAGCAGTAAAAGATTTTAATGACAAATAGATAATGTTGAATAAAGTACAATTTGGATTTGGCTGTTTATTGACATAAATGTGTATATGTGCATATTCTGACACAGCTTAAAAACAACGAGCAAAAGAAGAACAATTTTAACACTACTCTTTTGCCACCAGAGCACAAATGAAATAATTTATGTGCCTAGGGTAAACAAGAATGGCCCGGTTAAATGCAGGTTTATATCAATCATCAATTTCTTCGAGTTGACTTTTCTCGCTTTCAGAAATGTTGTTTGATCTGATTAAAGGTCCTAAATTTGCTAAAAAGCCACAGATGTAACCGATTTCATTCATGAGAGGCATGTAAAGTATTGGGATCTTTTTTTTTTTCAAAAATGCAAATGTAGCCAGGCGAGCATTAAAGTTTTCAACAGTTTTTCTTGATCTAGCTATAAGTCTCCCTGAATCACGGTCACGAGAGTCAAATTGTTTGCTCTTTTCAGAGAGAAATGGTGGTCTATAAAGAGTTATTCCTTTTCCTTGAATAAAATCTTTTATCAAAAAACCTTTATCAACCATAAGACCATCACCACGTTGCAGTTTGTGTACTATATCACTTTGTCCAAAAATTTCCTTATCAGATGAATTGCCACCAAACATATCTGAACAGTGAATTAAAGCCCCATTTGGAGCAAATGTGTACATAGCTTTGACAGTATGACAGTTTTTGTAATCTGAAAACATCTGTTTTCCAGCTATGGGACCTCCTGGGACCTGTGTGCAAAATTCAACATAATCTGCAATTGCAACAAGATCTGGAAAATGTTGTTTGGTCGATAATGGCATATGTTTTTGAACATTTTCCTTTGAAGGCCATATTTTAATAATCTTAAATTTGCTATACATTCGTTTAATCCAAAATTTAAAAATTTCTGAAATTCTGCCTGTAGAAATATTAAAATCAGAGGCAAGAACTGAATCAATAGGATTTCGTTTCAATTTGTATAGTACAAGAAGAAGTTGATTTTCTGAATCTATGTGAGAAAAAAGTTTGTTCGGATCACCATGACCAGGGATAGTCTCACATTCTATATGAGAGCAACAACTCACTAAATACTTATGCAGTATTGTAAAAAGCTTGTAATCTTCGATACCAGTGTATCTTTTCAAATCTTTATCTGAAGTTTTTAAAGTCTCAAGTTTTGAAATATTTACTTGACTTGACTTCTCACATGTTATCTTGGAGTCTGAGTCGTCTTAGTAGATTTAAGATAAGAAGATGGTGTTTCAGTTTGTGTCTCTGCACCTATACTTATGTCTGTACTCATTTTTGCAGATCGCTTCTGTTTAGGGGTTACTTGTGTGTGCTTTTGTTTGGCGGGGGTTCTTTGTATTCCTATGGAAACTTTAGTTTTTCTTTGGTGTGACTTGTGATGTAGCATCGTTGAATAATTTTCTTTTCCTTACTTGCGATGGGGTCCATTGTAGAGGTAGTAAGGACTTTTGAGAAATAATCATGTCATCTGTAAAAAGAAATAAAATGATTACAAGTGGGTGTGGGAACATTGTTTTTGCTTTTCAAATATTTGATCAGCGTTGACCCTCCCCCATTTCCAAGGAATATCATGAAAAATAATTATGAAAACACTATTGTTTTTAACAGAATAGTTATCTTTTCTGATTTTATTACAATGGGGGATTGTTAGAAAAATATTTTGTAAGCACAGGTTACAGACGCTAGTCACATAAACAGTTACAAGTCTATTAAATAAGAACAGGAAAAGTTTAAATGGCCATATAAATGTCCAATTTTGCAAGGAGATATAGTGTTCACCTCAGAAGTAATTATTGTTTAATATTAATGCATGTGTGTTCAAAAGAGAAAATATGGCTATAATTGTTTAGCATTTTCTAATCATAAAATAGAATATGAAGATTTTGTATACATTCATAAAATGGATGACTACTTTAAAAAAAATATACACATGCAAAGTTTGTAAATACAGGTTTATTTTTTTTTAATCAGTATGTTATTTTCTTATGTATAACAGATAGAAAAATTAATATTGAAGCTACCATCATTTGCAGTTGTTTTAAGTTTGGTCATTGGAATGATATCCTCAGCAGCATCAAGTATATATGCCGTATCCTATACGCTGGTATCCGAGTATGCAATTGTTTAAGGTTTGGTCATTGGAATGATATCCTCAGCAGCATCAAATATATTTGCTGTATCCTCTATGCTGGTATCCGAGTATGCAATTGTTTGAGGTTTGGTCATTGGAATGATATCCTCAGCAGCATCAAGTATATTTGCTGAATCCTCTATGCTGGTATCAGAGTCTGCAATTGATTGAGGTTCCGTAATTGGATTAGGACCCACAGCATCATCTGGTATATTTCCTGTATTGTCCGTGCTGGTATAGGGATTGATTTGATGAACTGTAAAATATAATTATTCAATGTAAGAATCATAAAGAAAAAGATAGACACGCGTGTTTAAATTATAACTATGGTTATATTAATGATTGAAACTATATTACACATTGCAACATTTACTAGCACTTAGTGATTAGTAGAGACTAACAATCAAATGTGTAAGAAATCAACTCTATTGACACATACATTAACGAGGTGTGATCTATCTACTGACAAATAAAAGAATAGCACAAACCATAAACATTCCTCTGAGTTGACTCCATGTGTGATACAGTGAGCTGTAGTAGACCTGCAACAGCTTCTTGTCTTTCAAAATCTGAATTTGGAAAAAGGACATAATATTATACATATTATATAGCTTCAAAACTACACAAGTAACTGTAGGATGAAGGCAAGAATATGCAGAGGAGGGATTTCAGTGTATCATGTTCCCAATATTAATAATTTAAAAATAGACTACTTTAACAATCAATAACTTATTTATATAAATTACTGAGTTGGTTAACAGAAACTCTGAATATTACGTTATTTGATTAGACATAACTGAATAAAGTCATGATATGAAAATAATTTATGATATTAAATTTAATATTTTTATTTTCAGTAGGACATAATTTACATACCTTTATTTTACTATGACACCGTATTATATAAATTGAGTTGTAATGACCAATATAAGGATTATTTTATTATTAATATGCGGTATAACAAACCTGGAATATTTTTCGACGGTAAAGCCTTAGATGTTCCTTCAGCTTCAGCACTAAAATGTAGAGAACACATTCTCGCATTCTTGAAGTGTGCCATTCGTTTTCGGGTCAATTCAAGTTCCGATTTTCCTGCTCGTATGAGCCACTGTTTGCATAGCAAATCATCTCTCCATGGCATATGGAATTTAATGCCACATCCTTGATTGGAGCGACTTTTGCAACCTCTGACGATACAAGTAGTGGGCATTTCTTAACGTTTTATCTCTGAGATATTTCTAAACAAAAATGGACGCCAATTTGGTATGTACATGTACCTACCAGCGTTTGATTGGCTGGAGTATAAAGGGACTCGGGAGGTTATTCAGATAATTACGGAGAAACTCGGTTAAATTCGGTATGAAATGGTCTATTGAATAGTGTGCAAATTTTCTTGATTACAATCCTAACAATAGCCCACTATCTTGTGAAGATATTTGTATAATATTAAAACTTATCTTGGAGAATAATTATTTTCAATTTAATAATACGAAATACATATACATTATGGGTACAGCAATGTGTATTAATATGGCTCCTTCATACGCTTTCCTTTCATGGGTAAATTTGAAAAGAACTTTCTTCAAATCAAAAAGTTTAATCCATCTCTTTGGTTAAGATTTTTCATTTACATATTTATATCTGGAAGCAATCAACCGAAGAACTGTAAAATTTTATTGATCGCCTAAATCATTTTCACCTGACAATTAAATTTACTTATACTGCATCTAGTACACGTTTCATTTTCAGATGTAAATGTGATATACAATATTAAAAACACTATCTCTGCAAATGTTCATATCAAGGAAACTGATATCCACCAATATGTGGAATATCTTCATGTCATTCCATGTCATGTAAAAACGGCATACCACATAGCCAGTCAAAAAGATACCGACGTATTATTTCAGATGATTGTCAATTACAAAATTAGTTGAATAAATTCCATACAAAACAGAAATTATCCTACACATATAATTGATTCTGCGCTGAACAAAGCTCGTAATATTACTCAACACTGGCCTTTAAACAAAGCATTATGTACAATAGAGAGATGTAATTCCTTTCACAATACAATCAAATCCTTCATTATCTAATCTACGTCGTATAATGAATAAATTTTAGTCTCCTAAATTTATCAAATAAATTTATAAATTTACCAGTGTAAAAACATTTTACAAAAAAAAATCAATTATCACTTAAAGAAGACCCAAGAATTTGCAAGATTTTTTTATTAGTACTAAACAGACAAAAAAGATAAAGAAGAAAGAACATTTTCGTCATCTAAATGTAACATACACCGGTGCTCTCGATGTGCAAATGTAAGAGAAACTACTAAGAATAATCATCACTTTCATATATAAAATTATAGAGATCCGCAGTTTTCATCTAATATTTACCTAAGCAAATTCTTTCATGCCGATATTGTATAACCAATGAACATCACAAGTTGAAACATATGGCACTTTAAAAAATGGTATGCATCAACAATAACCATTTATTTGGTTGGATTTTTATAATAAGACATACAAGTCAATTTTGAGAGCCTTTTATACTAACAAAACCCCTTGTTTTACACCCAAAAAAAAAACCTGCATAAAAAGTGTTACCTATGTATCATGACCTTTTTGGAATGATAGACGTATATTGATACAACAAAAATGTATGCAGTAAGGAAAGGAATGTATATAATGAGTTAACGTGTCAGCGACATTGATTTGTGCCTCATTAGTGAATTAGGGTTTAGTATGCGTGCTCATGGTGTTATTATATATTAATAAATAACGTAATCTTGTTTATTTTACATTGGTAATTTAGTAGCGAAATATTTTTTAAACGTCTCTTTTAACTTCAAATAGTTTGTTATTATTGAGAAATAACAAAATTACGAACACTGACAAAAAAGAAGAAATAAACTAAATGATGTAGTACGACTGATCTTTCAGAAACCGTCCGAATTCTGCGCATTAGCCATGATGATTAGCTCGATAGCGACTGCTTTTCTTAAGTAGGCATCAATACATTTTTTTTATTATTTTGTTCAAGTATCATCTGTTAATGGTTAGCAAATCTCAATGAAAAATCAGATTAAATTGTTCAATTAGAGAGATAATAACATAACACTTTGGCTTATTGGCTTATTGACGGTCAGCGCCAATTCAGTCGATTTTGGGTTATAAAAGTCAAAGTCATAACGTCATCTCAGGATGACTTAGGTTATTATGTTGGAACAATTTTATATCTAAAACTGCAGACATTAAATTATGCTTACATCCTCTCTTATTTTTCCAAATAAAACGCATCTAATGATTTGAAGAGCAGAGTGAAAGGGACAGAACACTTATTTTTCGTTAAGTACTGAAGCAGAGTTGATCGAATGGAAAAGTTGAAAATAAATTGCAAATTTTATATATTTAATAAGTTACTAAGTTGAAGAAAAACAACAATAAATAAAACTTTGACAACCATGTGGCGAAATCTCAGAATTATTATATATTATCCTTGGGATGACTTCTCTAGGCAAAGTGGGGTGACCACTATGGGGCGACTTCTCCTGACACCTGGGATGAGTTCTCCCAGAGCGAGTTCTCCATGGGGCGAGTTCTCCCATGGTGAGTTCTCCGTGGGGCGAGTTCTCCTCTATTCCCCAAAACGGGGGTTATTTCCCTTTTCAAAACTAGACCTCACTACTTTTCTTGTTACACACACAACCGCTAAATATTCACAAAACTTGTTTGTTTGCTTATGTTGTTTTTGAAATTTAAAGTAGGTATTTTTAAAAGTCTTAATGTGTTCTTTGAGAGTATTGGATGTCTTGACGTGTTAAGTGAGACCCGTTACAGTAATGTTTATAAATTATAACTTCCTCTATCACAAAACCGTATATTGTAATTGTTTGGTTGCCTTTTATCACTCCGTATGTCTCGCATTTTGTATGTAATGAGATTACAAATATTAGTTATGAGTATTGTTTAACCTGTTCAAAAGAGTTATCATATTGTGCCGTAGTATTAATTGTTTCTTCCATGTTTAGATCGGCTTGTACTTATTGTGTTGTTCGCAATTTTGCAAATCACATGACTAGCGTGTGATCAAAATACAATATAGACTGGTTTTGTAACATTTTCAATACAATTCAGCAAGAAAAAAGACTATTATGAGAGAACCGTTCTTCCTTAACAACTGACTTGACAACCTTATTCTTTGATTGTCTGTATACCAGAAGGAAATATAACGTGTCATTTAAGCAGAAAACATGGCTACATCGAACGCTCATATTCAATCTGAAGTAAGTGGCTTGTTTTCATTTATTTTAGATTTACATCAGTATACCGAAAACTTAAAAATCACAGTAAAAAAGAAACAAAATCGGTATAGTACAGGCCTAGACAACGCTCAGAAACCCACAATCTCAGAATTGAAGTGTCTTGAATAAAACATAGTTACATTTCTTTAAGAACAGGAGCGTAATATATACATTTAACTTGTATGCAATATATAAATAATTACAAATACTTTAATATCACAATCTACTGCAGTTCATAGATGTATCTGTGTGACACGGAACATAACCTCGAAATTGAGTATCATGTATGTGATGGAGCTAGGGTCTCGAGGATTTTCTAATTAATCACTATGTACATCCTGTAATATAAGCCTTAACACAAATAGCTTTGAAATAGCACTTGACAGTAATAGTAATAAAATATTCCACACTGGATAATGGATTTGAACTGATAGACACCAAAAACTGGTGACTTCATTATGTTTTTATCTCATTAGTCCTTCCTGTATTCCCAGCACATAAGTCTGAATCTTGAAGCTCAGTAATGAACGCTTTCCAGTTGGAATTTGATGATATACCTGCATTTTATCATTGCAGAATTTAGTAATATCATTAGATTTGACTAATAGATGAGACTGCAAGAATTTGACTAGATATGAAACCATGTTCGAATTGTGTCAGTATCTTATATTTGTCCAGGTTTTTCACTACATATTATATACTCTAGAAAATTAAGTGCACACATGTAAGATACATATTCTCTCTCTGCCTCTCTCTCTCTCTCTCTCTCTCTCTCTCTCTCGATGGATGGATCGACAGATAGATATATAGATAGATAGATAGACAGACAGACAGACAGACAGATAGATAGATAGATAGATAGATAGATAGATAGATAGATAGACAGACAGTCAGACTTGGTTAACCATTGGTGTCATACTCAAAATCTCTTGCATTACTTCACCATGGCTCATTCAGGCATGGTCAATCAAATTGATGTAGATTAATAATTAGGCACCTAGTTTATTTTAGGATATTGACTGACCTACCAACAATTTAATGAAGTAAAAATATTTAAAAATGATTGTGTGCAATATAATGTTGCATGACACATTTGTTCAATCACTGAAAGAAGGCGGATACATCATACAATAAAATATATCCATGTTAATAATCAATCCACTGTAGACAACATAATGTCAAGATGGAAATTATGTCTGTACTTGTGTTTATGTAATGTATAGGATCCTTCACTTAAAGTATTAATTAACTTGAAAATTTTCTACAGATTCAAGGACAAGAACAAGGACCAGGAGGAGTTCCCAATGGGGCACACACTTCAGATTACTACAAAACAAAAAACATACCTAACAGATTTGATAATCCAGGTTAGTAGAACAGTAGTTCAGTTTACTTTACAGACACTTGTAAGTCTGGCCAGCATGAGAGATCATGCTTCAAGAAAATGGCATGGTATCATTAATTGTGAATTAGTCATCAGAGATCTCGGAAACGCTTAATTACGCGTATTTGGACGCAAACTTTTGGTCCGGGACGCAGAAAATCGCCCATGCACAAGTCCTCCGTACGCACATTTTTTCTTTTTTTTTTTTTCTTCTTTTGCGACACAATCAATATGTTCTAATCACTGTGAAAAATGAGGCAATGCTTTTATTTGAGGTGTTTTTTGCTGACTTTTTTTGAGCAAAGGTCGTCGGCTTACTTTGATGATGGTGCCGCTAAAGGCTCCAGTTGAAGGGTCAAACAAATACCTGTTTGTTATTGCTGCGGAAACTTCAGATAATTGTAGAACATTGAAACAGATTTGTTTTATTTGTTTAGTATATATCAGTACTTCAAAGGTAATCAGTTCTCTTTGAAGTATCAGCAAACGTATTTTTTCTTCTTCTTCCATCTGGTATTTGTTTTTAAATTAGTGTCATCTGCTTGACTGTACTCATTTTACGTTTCCGCCTTCTGCGGATTCGGATTTTAACTAGTCAGTTGCATGAAGTAATAAGGCCAGATATCATCATTAGCGGATTATGATATAACAGTGCACTGTTAGGGTGGTTTGTCAGTATGAGACAAGGTCTTGTTATTTTAACAATATATTCCAGGACATTGTTTCCTGTCATGGTGCCTTTGATTTTCTCTACTCCAAACGCAAGACTGTATATACGGTTTTTATCAGCAAAAATTGGTGTCGCCACAAATATCACTAGATGGTATATTTTGTCACCAAAACGGAAAACAGAATTGCAGTTTGCTACATCAGCGAAGCCCCGTGATCCTGTAATTGATTTAATTTCCGATTGTAGCTGTATAAATATTGCATGCGAACTCGAAACCAAGACACATCGAGACTTGAACAAAATGCCATTTGCAAATCTAAACAAGTATTTTGGGGTTAAACGAAAAAATGATGAAGATTTAAATGAGATTCAGAACTGTGCTTAAGTTGCTAGAACTGATATAGTGGACAATTCTGCGCATGGCTTTGAAAAGATGTAATGTTTATGCATCAGGCTTTGGAAATGAAATACATTACTTTGGAATCTTTCTGTCTGCATTTCAGCCCCCCACAAAATAAATTTAATTTTTTTTTCTCCAAAAAGGCACGTTATCAAATATTTACAGAATTGACGTATTATTCAGAATTAACCAGACACGCCGAATAAGCTGATACAGTTGTAAATATCAGTGTTATAAAGAATGGGGGAATTAAACTCAATGGCAACCAACAGTTCTTCTAATCTGCAAAGTTTAACATTTTTTGGGATGGGACTGCAACTTTTGCTGATGGGACTCCTATTTTTACCAAAATGGGAGTCCTGGACTCCTAGTTTTAAAATCCTAGCGAGACCTCTGAGTCATCATGGCTAATACATTCTCCAACCATTTTGTTACACTTCCCTACTAGCTTATTACTTTCAATAAGGTTAACTAGGATGCATACATTTTTATCAGTTTTGGCTCCTAATAAACACCCTTTATATGTGTTGTTTCTGCAAATAATAGTAAAATGAGTTGATTCAGACATCTTCCTTATTCTATAAGTCTAAGATGCAAAAGGTCCAGAATTAGTTGCAAGCTTGAAACTATGAAGACTCATCACATCATGTCTTGCTTGGTTATGCACATTTTTTCCCCATGCTTTCCATCTCTACTCGCTTATAAGCTGAGTCCAACTTCAAACAATATAGATCCTGATCTGCTGTAGCATAATCCACCTGCATATCAGGGTTTACTGATTACTCCTTACAAACTGCATCTTCTGGTACATTATGAGACAGCAGATCTGGGTCTTTTGCAGTTTACAATTGGACTCATTTTATAAGTGAGTATATACAGTAATAATAATAATAATAATAATAATAATAATAATAATAATAATAATAATAATGCTTTATTTATAGAGAGTGATTAGTCAAATACTATTCTCCCTTGAGGCTGTCTTGAGGAGAGTATGACAGTGCACATTATATGAAGATAGCAATAATTAGTTTATTTTAATATGTTTAGTATTATAATATTAAATTCCATATATATTAGAAACACATACATGCTCATGATATCTCTTCTTAAATACATGTACTCTAATATTTTTAGCAGATTTTACATGTAGTGGAAGCTTGTTCCATAGAACTGTACCAGAGTATTGGAAGTTCTTTTAAATTGCTCTGTTCTTGGTTTTGGTACTAGATTTCCACATGATATTGATCTCGTATTGTGTTGACATGGCCAGAATAAGTCCTGAAGATACTCTGGTGCAGTTCCATGAAGATATATATAAAAGAATTGCCTTGTTAAAATCTATCCTGTCATATATTATGAACCATTTGAGTTCTGTAAACAATGCTTTTAAGGGATCATAAATAGATGCATCTAATTTCTGAAATTTATAAATCCTGTCAAGCTCAGATTTAGCAGTTTCCCCATACATTTGAACAATAATCCATTGTTGAAAGAATATATGACATGTAGTATAGATTGAAAGTTTCCATATGTAAATATTTCTTGATTCTGCTGAGTAGGGCTGAGTAGGGCAGTTTACTAAACTTATCAATATGGTCAATCCATTATAAATTATTAGCTATGGACACACCTACAAGCTCTGTATGTTTGACATTTTCTAACGGATGATTATTTATTGAAAGAGATAGCTCTTGGTTCCCAGACTTGTGTAGCTTTTGTGATGTCCCCAAAATCAAACATTTTGCTTTACCTTCATTAATTACCATTCTATTTTGTTGTGCCCAGTTTTGGACTCTAATAAAGTCTGAATTTAATTTCATCTGTATAACTTCAGTATCAGAAATAGATGTATACAAGGTTGCATCGTCTGCAAACAAATCTGTATTTGTGGATTCATTATTTAATGGTAGCTCATTGAAGGGCCTTCATATTATGTGATCCTTTATGTTTGTGATATCATGTAGCAAGGCATATATGTATGTATATGTATAATCAGTCATTACATAATGACTATGCCTCATCAGTCAACAATTTTTACACTGTTTAAGGTAGAGATTTCACACCCTGGATTAATCATTATGTGTGATACTTTAAGTATATTAGGATTAAAACAACATTTAGAAAAGCTTGGAAACAGAGATTAGTCACAGTTCCTTATTTCATGATTGTCTAAGCAAAAATGGGTTAATAGACAAAGACAACATCCACAGGGGCATAGCAATTAATGACTAAACCCATGACTGCAAGGGCATAACAAATGATGACTAAGACCGTGTCTACAAAGACATAACAAATGATGACTAAGACCATGTCTACAAGGACATAACAAATGATAACTAAGACCATGTCTACAAGGACATAACAAATGATGACAAAGACCATGTCTACAAGGACATAACAAATGATGACTAAGACCATGTCTATAAGGACATAACAAATGATGGCTAAGACCATGTCTACAAAGACATAACAAATGATGACTAGGACCATGTCTACAAGGACATAACAAATGATGACTAAGACCATGTCTACAAGGACATAACAAATGATGACTAAGACCATGTCTACAAGTACAAGGACATAACAAATGATGACTAAGACCATGTCTACAAGGACATAACAAATGATGACTAAGACCATGTCTACAAGGACATAACAAATGATGACTAAGACCATGTTTACAAGGACATAACAAATGATGACTAAGACCATGTCTACAAGAACATTACGATTGATCAGAAAAACTATTTTTTTCCCCACCATTTGAGTATTTTGAGCAGGAATGTGATTGTTATGTACTGCATGATAGGAAAAGTTATGAAGAGCAACTTTCATGTAGTAAGTTTTTCCTCTTTCAGATAATCAAAGAGTATACAGGTTTTTATGAGCCTTAATTGGTGATATGTGACAACTGTTATTAAAGTGTAGTTTTGTCTCCCTCTTTTTCAAAGAATGGTTTCAAGGGTATGGAGGAAAACCTCAGCATCCCATGTACAGGACAAGTGCAACAGAATATGGTTCCAGAGCTCCGACCGTTCATACTATGCCCACATCATTCCATGCCAGATCAATGAAATTCTCAGAAGTATACTTTCATACTTTTATTTTTTGTCTATGAAATGTTTAGTAGAAATGATTTTATGATGCAGGATCAACAATATAGATAATGAGAAAGTTGTTCATAGATCTACACTATAATCGCTTATAATATGAGTCAGACTGCCAACAACAAAGATCCTGTTCTGCTGTGGCTTAATGTGCATGCAGATATTGTTTGTTCTGCAGAGTACACCTAAGAAACTGCACAGAACAAAATCTGCTGGCTCATTCATAATTTCATGTTTTTCCATGGGAATAATGATTAAATGCATTTTTTTTGTATTGTGATGATAAATTTTAATTTGGGAGGAAAGCTGTAAATGTATGTATTTGGTCAAATTATATATATTTATATAATAATATTATGGCATAATTACAGAATGAATGAAACATGTAGTTGCAATATTAAAATGTAACGGTATTGCTAGGTTTTAAAAAATTTAAATTAAAAAAGATGGAAAGAAATATGATTATACAGAATTTTACTTCTGTAAATTGAAAGTCAGAACAAAAGTATCTGCTAAATGATTGCAATATTAATTTTAAGTTTTGGTACTCTTTACTACATTTTGTTCAGCCTGTTGTCTGAATATTGTAAATTTGTCTAAAAAAAGAAATATTTTTAGAAGGTGAACAATTAGACATGTTGTGCCATTTCTTGCATATTTTGGGTTAATATTATATTTACATTTGCAAATTCAACATGCAAAATCTTAACAATCATACCTTTAAGCAGATAGTTGAAATGTATATTAAGAACATTGAAATATACACTGCCAATTAAATAGTACCAGTAAGAAGGACCAATTTCATCAAAAATGGGCCTCAGTCATAATCATGTAACATTTACAATTTCTTACATTTATTTTGGTCCAGTTTGATAGTAAGCAGGAACAAATATTGTAACATCACAAAGTATGTTGTCACCTAGGTGATTTATACTTGTGTCTTTGCAATTTGTGTGTCTAAAGAAATTGTGCTATATGCATATGTGTGTGTGTGTGTGTGTGTGTGTGTGTGTTATCATCTAATTTCACTTCTGCATAGTAGTGGCTATATGGTATATGGTGCCAACTACAACAAAAAAATATAAAAACTATATTTTAAACAACTTTTATAATTTTCAAACACCTTAAAACCAGAATTTATTTCTTCAAATTTTATGAAATGTGTGTGTGTGTGTGTGTGTGTGTGTGTGTGTGTGTGTGTGTGTGTGTGTGTTATTTGCTTTTCCTTGGCATCATATTTTTTGTCCCTTGATTATGATACCAGAAATGTTTAATTGTAAAGTGACCTTGGGATGGTATTACCCAAACCCAGTGATCAATCTATTATGGGAATAATAAAAAGATTTTAAAAATAGTAAAGTAACTATGTATATAACTAATGAAGTAAAGTAATATCTCTTTTCCTATATATCTATAACTTATAAGGGCAGCTCTGTTTGTATTAAAAAACAGAGCTAGTTGCATAAAAAAGTATTTTTACTCGTTTGCCCTTGTAAGACATATAAATTTCTATCCCTTGATCAGTTTCAGTGTATTAATCTATATTGCAGTTAACAAATGAATCAATTAACAAGTCCACATAGCAGTAAATAACTTTAAAAACTGTCATCACACCATAACCGCTTAATTGCACTGCTATTATATATACTACAACCATCATCACCACTCACTTACAATGATTGTATTCATTTTGTATATACTACAACCATCATCACCACTCACTTACAATGATTGTATTCATTTTGTATATACTACAACCATCATTACACCATCACCACTCACAATGATTGTATTCATTTTGTATATACTACAACCATCATCACACCATCACCACTCACTTACAATGATTGTATTCATTTTGTATATACTACAACCATCATCACACTATCACCACTCACTTACAATGCTTGTATTCTGTATATACTACAACCATCACACCATCACCACTTATTTACATTGCTAGTATTATTTCTGTATATACTACAACCATCATCATACCATCACCAATTATTTACATTGCTGGTATTATTTCTGTATATACTATAACATGCTCTTTCTGATGATTCCAGCACCTGGGAAAATGTGGAATGTACAGGAACCATTCTCTGAACACAGCACAGGACCAGAGCAAAGTATAACAATGCCAGACTAAAATCTGTATAATGGGGATTTTCCTGCCTTGGACTTTTAACGGATTTTTTTTTGTTTGTTCATTTGAACTATTCTTTCCAGCAGTACTGTGATTTTATCTTTCCAAGTTTATCAACTTTTTCATGATAATAACATTGATAATACATGTCCAGGTTATTTAAGCTTGATTATTTCTTGTAAATTCAGTCGTGTACTACAAATCTTCAGTACTTTTGTGTACTTAATGCCATTTAATTTGTGGACATGCTTTTTACCTTTAGCAATGATAACCTATTGGCCTCTGGTGTATTTCCCCATGGCTTTTCAAAAATATTCAAAGTTTTTAATGTTTCCATGTATGAACCTGCACCAATGTGGTATGTTGTTTTGCACTAAAAGATAAAAAGAATTTTGAGATATTTATTTACATGGTTGTTTTAGTTAATGGTTTTGCTATATGATCTTTTTTGGATCGGTCTTAATCCCAGGTCTCTGTCTACCTAGCCATTAAAACTATGATAACTTGCTTTGTTTCAATACTTGTAATTTTTAGGAAACCATTTTAATAAAACATTTAGATTGATTAAAACTGACTATGTGATGCTGAAACAAGAATTTACAACACCAGAAAAGAACTAACTATGCAATCATGTGCCCTTCTTATGGGCATTGACTATATATGAAACAATGGTTAAAATAAAAGTTCAGTCATGTGTTTTTGGTGATTCATTTGTATTTGCATAAGTGTTTGTAATTATAAGAATTGAACTTCATTTATTACAGTATTTTTTAAGTTATGACGAAAGAAAATCAATGAGTCACTATGGCTGTTTTCATGCAGTATGCACTCAATTTTCAAGCTTTTTGACTTAGTTAACTCTGTAAAATGTTCAATTCAATTTTTAAAATAACTTCAAAAATTATTTGCTTGATTGAACTTTGATTGTATAATGTAATATTGAGATTTTTGACATGTACTTGATATATTATTATTGAAAATAATTTATAAAAATTTCTTTAGGTAATATATTCTGGCACTCAAATTTTTGTACATGTACTAGTGTAGAATCCTGCAATATCTGTACGAATATTAGCATAATTGAAAATAAAAATATTATGTAATATCAGGCAATCTAAGAAAGAATGCTTGCAATAAGTGTTCATTTCAAGTTATATTTATTAGAAGAAAGATATGTAATTCTGAAAATATTTGAAACCAATAAAGTATTATAAGAACTAAATGTACCATGTTTGTGTTTCCTTGACAACAGAGCATTACACAACTGATTTATGGGATTAATACAAATCTTATTTAAATTCTGAGTCATAGTACATCTCTACCACCACACTTTTGTTGCTTTGTTAAAAGGACTGTTAAAACCAATAAAAACAAAACAATCCTTTGAGTGGGTTAAATTTTCATTATGTACCCTACTCTTTATCACACTTACAACATGGGCAAAGGCAATACAGTAGATAGAAATTGGAAACTTTCCTTAACGATTTTACCTCTACAATTCATGTTAGCCTTACAATTATGATTCCTATTAGTCTTACAATTATAATTCCTATTAGTCTTACAATTATAATTCATATTAGTGTTACAATTATGAGTCATTTAGTGTTACAATTACAATTAATATTAGTCTTACAATTATGATTCATATTAGAGTTATGCTTACGATTCATATTAGTCTTACAATTATGATTCATATTAGAGTTATGCTTATGATTCATATTAGTCTTACAATTATGATTCATATTAGAGTTATGCTTATGATTCATATTAGTCTTACAATTATGATTCATATTAGTCTTACAATTATGAGTCATATTAGTGTTACAATTATAATTCATATTAGTGTTACAATTATGAGTCATTTAGTGTTAGAATTACAATTAATATTAGTCTTACAATTATGATTCATATTAGAGTTATGCTTATGATTCATATTAGTCTTACAATTATGATTCATATTAGAGTTATGCTTATGATTCATATTAGTCTTACAATTATGATTCATATTAGAGTTATGCTTATGATTCATATTAGTTTTACAATTATGAGTCATATTAGTGTTACAATTACAATTAATATTAGTCTGACAATTATGATTCATATTAGAGTTATGCTTATGATTCATATTAGTCTTACAATTATGATTCATATTAGAGTTATGCTTATGATTCATATTAGTCTTACAATTATGATTCATATTAGAGTTATGCTTATGATTCATATTAGTCTTACAATTATGATTCATTTTAGAGTTATGCTTATGATTCATATTAGTCTTACAATTATGATTCATATTAGTTTTACAATTATGAGTCATATTAGTGTTACAATTACAATTAATATTAGTCTGACAATTATGATTCATATTAGAGATACAATTAATATTCATATTAGTCTTACAAATATGATTCATATTTGTCTGACAATTATGATTCATATTAGTCTTTTAATTATGATTCATATTAGTCTTACAGTTATAATTCATATTAGTCTTACAATTATGATTCATATTAGTCTTACAATTATGATTCATATTAGTCTTACAATTATGATTCATATTAATCTTACAATTATGATTCATGTTAGTCTTACAAATTATGATTCATAGTCTTACAATTATGATTCATATTTGTCTTACAATTATGATTCATATTAGTCTTACAAATTATGATTCACATTAGTCTTACAATAGGAAACTAATATTGATGTCACCATGGCCAAAGGATGTAAGTGCAAAATCATGATATTTTACTGGTATTGCTTTACAATTTAGAAAATAATTTTCTATCTGTTTATGTTGAAAGAAGAAACTTTGTATCCAGTGAGTTACTTTGATGATCTTTGTTGTTGTCTTTCATGTTTTGTAGATTTTTGTGGCAATTTACAGGTGAGGTTTCCCATATGTAGATGATACATCATTATGAAGCAAATTATTGCCTAGTATGGAAATAAGGGTTAATTATGATCATAAATAGTAACCAACTAATCTGCTGGGAAAATACAATTCAGCTTCAGTAAAGACAAGTAGACTGTTCTTTATGTGACATCAATTTACCACTTTAATCTGGACCAACAGCTTATCTCAACTGAGTGTATTGTCTCCAAATGTCAGCCTAATATCAAGTTACTTTCAACATATTAGTTGCAAATAGAAGACTGAGGTCTCAGGACACCAAAAGAGATGATAAAAGTCATTAAAAAACTCACCAAACTTGTGTGTTTGTAAATTTGTTACTCTTGAATCCTGATCTTTTAGCAATTACATAACACAGGTGTAGCACAAGAATTTGCAACTTCATTTCAGCTGCCAGCATGTGCTTCTTGAACAAACTGCTACTCTATCCATTGGTGCCACAACAACTCCCTGCTAATCATCTCTTGCATCATCATAAAAAGTGAGAGGGATCCAAACATTGATCAATACTATCTCCTGGGCACAAATCAATTAAAATAAACATCTTCAAATCCGTCAAACACCCAGTAGTAATTTGATTTTTGGGAATGGGTATATGGTGATTATAATGTATTTTTTTTAAATGCCTGCAGATGTTGTTAATTTCTTCCATATCAACATTGAATTTTTGTCATTTGTTATAATAATAATCTTAATTAGCTATGTAATATGTTGTTTATAAAGAAAGACAATATTCAGGGAGGCCCAAACTCGTACCCTAAATTAAGGACAAGGGTCAATCACACAATAAAAATTAAATATAATTAACATATAATCATTGACAAAAGTCAGGACACAAAACAGATAAAACAGACATAACAGTACATTGAGTGATCTATCTTCCTCACCAGGACCACCACACCACCACCACACAATATAATGCTTCCAGATCCTGTTAGTGATTACTGATTATTCCAGGCCTTGCTACATTGATTACAGACTTGATTAATCTAGTTTTTTTTTTATAATGAATGAAAGTTGTAATTTATTATCCGTAAGGTGCTACTGAGAATTTCTGACTGGATCATCGAGGACAGCTAAGAAACTGGTATAGACTTTATCATCTGGTATAGTCATCAAGCCATACCTTTCTGCTCAGCATGTTAGTACAAATGCAAACCATGATTTCCAAGTCTTGTTATGTAGTTATTTTATTGTTAGCAGCCTTGGTTATCTTTATCTTTTTACTTTTTACTTCGCAGATGAATATTCAGTTGCAGAAACCTGACACACTTTTGTTTAGTTTCCCCCCTAGTCCTAGATGCAAGACCTCGACGCTGATATTTATTATTTGGATGTCGCCCAAAATATAAATTTCTGCATTGAGATCTTAAATGTACTGTTGTAGGACTAAGGTCCCCTATCTTGCGTATAAAAATACATTATTGTCAAAATCACTTGTCACAAATTTATTTATTGCCATATTATTTGTGCGTTTTCTCTGCAAAAATAAAACATCCTCCATTGCAAAGGCATTAATGGAACATACAAAACCACTTACCTACTGACTTACTTATTTTCTGTTTCCAAAGTGTGTGACGATTCGGTCATGTATGTCTAATTGCCAAACAAGTGGCTCTGTCTATTTAAATCACTTGACACTGTATAGCAATTTCTTGAAAACGAGCGCAACAACTCTGGATTCTGTATTGTTGCGTTATTCCAGTTGGAGCCCAACACACATATGACTTATCGATATACACCACAATGAATTTTACTATATGTTCTCCTCATTTATTTCTCATTAGTGGCCATAACAGTATGTGACAATACAAATCATATGTTAATCTAAAATACCTTCAAAGATGACTTCACGGTGAAGTTCTTGCCAAAGGTTCACCAGCATTTTTTTTTAGTCTGTGGAAGAGTACAACCAAGCCAATAGAGCCTGCATTCCCCTCGGCTATATGCTATCTTTGCACTAAACATCTGAAGGATAATGTAAGGCACTTCTTTCAAAATAAAAGATGGGTGGAAAAGGGTGAACGGGATATAATAATGATCCAAAAAGTTGGTACTGGTTGCATCACAGACACAAATACTACAATAGATTTTGAAAGCTGATCAAAACTTATGAAAACAATCAGCAATGAACAGCATCCGACATTTGCATCATACAAGTACATGCTGAAAAAATACTGAACGTGTGAATTTGACTAGTGACATTCGTACAGTCCAATTAATAGCATTCTAAACCTTTCTGCTACCTGGAAACCACAATATGCGCAAGACCTACTACATAAACTTTTCAGCGTGACACATTTTCTGATTCATGGATGATAGAAGCGCTCTTCACGACAACAGGTATTACCAGTTAACAAAAATGAACACATTAATCATTTTGGAATGATAAATATTAAGAATTCATATGTATTTGAAATCGTAGTATTTATTTATTGTAAAGAAGATTTCGCTACTAACTTTATATTCAGTAATAATTTAGAAATAAAATACCTTTTAAGCTACATAGTGGTATTAAAAGTCAAACATTTAATACTTTGCAATTACTACAATGTTGGAAATATTCAAATTAGTAAGATTTGTTTTGTTAATCATTAACTAATTCAATATTTACTTATTTACATTATGTTCTAAAATAAAGAAATTCTAAAACTGTATGAAGCTGGTAAGCTTGAAGGAATAAAATCAGTATACAGTCCTCACCCACCTTGATTTGTCTACAGCATTTGACATAATCGACCATGATATATTACTCCACCATCTCCTGCATATATTTGTCATTCACAATACAGCCTTACTGTGTTTCAAGTCCTACCTAGTCAACAGGACAGATAGTGTATCTGCAAATGGAACTTGCAAAAATTAAGCTGATGGAGCTTTTTTAGAAATGCGGTCATCAGATCAAGTTTTGTTTTAATGTAAACTTGTCACATAAATGGACATTTAATTTCATATCCCATAACTCTCTCTCTCTCTCTCTCTCTCTCTCTCTCTCTCTCTCTCTCGTCTCTCTCTCTCTCTCATCTACTAAATGTGGTAAGTCATGCAAGCTTTTATGAAAAGGAAATTACAATTTAGCACGTATGTTCTGGCGTTCACTAATAACAAAAACAATACATATAATTAAAACAACGTATATCAAAAATATATCAAAATCTGAGCTTTAGGATAAACATTATGATTCTTCATGTGCATTGTCTGACAGATCATTTGGTATAGAAGCTTGTGCACGTGTTTGCTTAATGTCCCACCCAACTAGTCAAATTATCCTGACACCAGGCCACTGTTGAAAATGGCTTCATTTCAATTCATAAATCCGGACAAATTTGACTTTTTGAGACCGGAAACTTAGGAAAAGTGGTTTCAGCGCTTTGAACGCTTTTGTCAAGCATTTGGACTTAGTGAAAAAGAGGATTTTGTTTGTTTGTTTGATTAGGATTTTTAACGTAGCTTTAACAATTTTTAACGTAACTTTAACAATATCGCTATGATGTCTGCAGTGAGGCAGTTTATAGTGATAGCAAGCACGGATTATGGACGTTTCGCCCCATGGACGTTTCAGCCCAGCACATTTCGCCCCACTTCAATGGTCATTTCGCCCCACCTGGTACATGGACGTTTCGCCCCATGGACGTTTCGGCCCATGGACAATTCGCCCCACGTCAATGGAAATATCGGACATTTATAGAAATTCATCCGCATTACACCATTGTCTACATTTTAAATTAGGGGCCTACCGTTAAGATTTCATATCCCACAATTCTCTCTCTCTCTCTCTCTCTCTCTCTCTCTCTCTCTCTCTCTCTCTCTCTCTCTCTCTCTCTCTTATATTTTAATTACATTCAGCGTGCCGTTATATCAGACAATATTTTCCCCTTTTTCTTCATTTATGTAATAAGACTGATCAGAAAATTAATCTATCGTTTACAGTGATAATTTTCTATACTGCAGTACTTTTATTTTCGCTGTTACAGAAACTGATGAAGACCGCTCCGATGACCTAGTGGTTAGAGCGTCCACCGCGGAAGCGGGAGGTTGTGGGTTCGATCCCCGGCCGAGTCGTACCAAAGTGTGCAGTGTGGCAGTTTATAGTGATTCTAGCATTGGGACATCATGCCGCAGACATGTAGCATGATGCCCCACCCAGTTACATTATTATGACACCAGACCGACCAGTCCTAACACTAATACCGAGTGCCAAACGAGGCAACTGTTAGTACCATTTTTATAAGTCTTTGGTTATGACTCGGCCGTGGATAGAACCAACGACCTCCCTCATCATAGGCGGACGCCCTAACCACTAGTCCATAGGAGCGGTCCACCATAAATATGACGTTTTAAACACCTTATATCCTATTTATTGTTGTTTCTCTTCCACATAATACCTTATTTATTTAAAAATGTTAAACTTTACTAATTTTTTTCATGATCGGATTAGTTTGCTGAATATATCTTGTGATTTATTGGCTTTGTTACTACTTAATAATATTTTTTAACAGAATATTATGGTAATAATTGCCTAATTTCAAATGGTACGCATTGCAATATTTTGTTATCGTTAATCGATCGAATTCGGTATGCGCTTTGCTTCAAGTTTGAAACTGTACACTTTATTCTTAATTATCCCCAAAAAAGTGTTTCATAGTCTTGTTTTTTTTTTTCACGCTCGAGTGATTCTTTACTTTCAGTAATCGAGCTGAATGAGGGGCGAGTAATACAAATTTTAATTAACATTACAGAGATATAAAAACTGGTTTCATGCATTTATTTTCTAAATATTAAGCATGTATTTGCGTGTTTAAATCAACACACATCACTAATCAAGATTACATCTCATGACAGGGTAGAAGTGTCAAATTATGATGTGCAAACTTGTACTTCTAAACAGTAACTATCTTTGATTCTCTCTTTTTCTAAAAATGCATTGAAGTAAAACATCAGATAATAGTGAAATGGGTGAGCTAAACACGGAAACAATTGATGGCAATTACCACTCGTTTCTTTGCACCCATAAACAAGTGTGTGTGTGTGTGTGTGTGTGTGTGTGTGTGTGTGTGTGTGTGAATGGAATTTTTAACGTGGCTTTAACAATTTTTCAGTCATATCGCTCCAATGTGCGTCTAAGAAGACCATACATGTAGCTTGTTAGACCTGTAAATAGAAACATTGTCTTCAGATCATTAAGTTCATTCCATCGAAGTTTTGTGATAAAAATTGTTTTGAAAGACGTTGGATATAGTGAAACAGGAACAATATCATGCGAGAAACGGACACTAGATACTAGATACATACAATTATTTTTGTTTTTAAATTACCTAATTACTCGACTGAATTGCTGACAGAAACAGTCCAAAGTAATGTATTTCATTTCTATATATATATATGAATATAAAAATATAAACGCTGAACATCAAATGAAAATATATCGGCTGCAAATCTTGATGCAGCATCAATGTTGACCCTAAACTCGTTCACTACGTGGTGCTAGTCATTTGCTAAAATGTCTTTCAAGTGTTGACTTCTATCCAGCCTGTAATTATAAATATGTCGGAACCTGTCAGAAAATGCTGGAAACGTATAAGCAATAACTAGAAAACCAAATTTAGCTATATCGAATATGGTATTTACACATAAAGACGTATGCAAGCACCAGTACGATTCAAATAAAAAATAACATTCACCTTGCCGAAATATCCTCTTTATCGACTAGTCGACTAGAATGGAATATCGTGTGGCCCAAGAAAAACGTCATATTTAATACGAGAAACATTATTTTCTTATTGTTTTTAAAATCATTGGATGTATTTAGATGTTATTTTTTTTTATTTTGTACGCAACGCTTGGTTCGCATTTTTTTAACCGTAGCTTCAGTACATCGAATGCAAATGGGAAGCAGCTACTTTAGAATGTCTCCATTCTTAAAATATTTTGTTTGTAATGAAATCTTACCTCAGGTTTTGAATTACACAGGTCACACACAAACTGAAAATATATCTTTTTACGTCTAAGAAGAAAATATATCTTTTTACGTCTAAGAAGACTATACATGTAGCTTGTTAGATCTGTAAATAGAAACCTTTTCTTCAGACCATTCAGTTTATTCCATCGAAGTTGTGATAAAATTTATTTTGAAAGACGTTTGATATACTGAAACACGAACAATATCATGCGAGAAAGCGACACTAGATACACAAAATTATTATATAAAATAAATCATTTATTTTGTTATGCCCGTTTAAATGCGGAATGATCGTAATATGATGTAGAAATAAATAAACAAACTTACCAGTATTTCCACGGGCTCTGTGTTGCCATAAGCCGCAAATGTTGCAATCTATGGCTTGCTGACGACGGTTAACTGGTTTTCTGCAGTAATGCAAGAAAACATTGTTCTTTTTCTTAGGAGGCACCTGACAGATGCCTTCTCCCCCATTAAAAAAATGTAAAATTTGTTATGTGTGTTTGTGCTCCCCCCGATATGTAGTTTATGTGGGTTTTTTTTCTTTCTTTAGATTCCCTTAAATTTACTTTTCCCATCGGGATTATATAAAATTTTCGAATGGGGTATTTTTCTTCTCTTTTTCCCTAGTGCTACTATAAAAGGGTTTTCCGAGGTGTAATTGTTCTACCCTCCTTCGGATCCACTTTGGTTTGACCATGGCTAGTGGTCTCCTATATCCATTGTTTGCTAATAATGTTGGTGCTATTTGTCTGTGCGCTATATATATATATATATATATATATATATATATATATATATATATATATAATTTGACCAGTTGTCTTATATATCAGTATTTCTACCTCTAATTGGGTCATCACGTTCATCATTTTTTTAAGGTAGTACATACGTTTATTTTTTATTTAATTTTGAATTTTGGTAAAGTGAGGTGTTTTATTTAGATATGTTGTTTTTTTTTCTTACTGTGTCTCACTTTACTATCTATATTTATCTTCATATAGTCCAACTGATCCTGAATCGGGGTCTGGACATTTTTTATTTTTGGCTGTATTTCCCCCGTCTCAAGTTTTGGTCGTCATTTTTTAGTTTAGTTATTTAATCTTGAAATCATTCGAAATGGTTTATTTCCCATAAATTTGGGTTCTCTGTGCAGTACGGGAGCTGCACCGAGAAAGAGTTTTTAGGATTTTAGCATCCAAAAGTTAAAGTTAAATTATTTAACTATTCCTATTCTAAAAAATGTATACTACTTAATGGGGCGTTTTTCCAAACTCTTCCACAGGCCTGTCCACTTCGCATAGCGCTATGTGATATAGCCCTATGACGTCCTCATAATGTACTTTCCCCATCAAGTTTCCTATTCTATACAATCAATTTAACAATAAATGCAGTTATAATTTGTTTAATAAATGTAATGTCCCATCACCTTTTTCTAATTTTGTTTTTTTAATTCTTCTATTATATATATATATATATATATATATATATATATATATATATATATATATATATATATATATATATATATATATATATATATATATATATATATATTAATCGTAATTATTTGTCCACATCTAAACATCGTCTTTGTAATGTAGTCTTTAATTTGTCTAATTAAGTCTTTATTGAAATTTACGTCTAAGAAGAGTATATGTTGTCTGTTATATTTGTCGATCTTAAATATTTCAATCAATCAAGAGAGAGAGAGAGAGAGAGAGAGAGAGAGAGAGAGAGAGAGAGAGAGAGAGAGTGTGGAGTATGAAATAAAATGCCCATTGATGTGGAGCGAAACTTCCATGTACCAGGTGGGGCGAAATGTCCATTGAAGTGGTGCGAAATGTCTTGGGCCGAAACGTCCATGGGGCGAAACGTCCAGGTACCGCCAGCACTGGGGTATCATGCCACAGACATGTAGCATGATGTCTTACCCAATCACGTTTATCCTGACACCAGGCCGACCAGTCCTAACACTAACCAAGCTCCAAGCGAGGCGGCTGTTAGTACCATTTTTGTAAGTCTTTGGTATCACTCGACCAAGGATCGAACCCACGACCTCTCACTACCGCGGCGGACGCTCTAGCCCAGTGATACCCAAAGTGGGCGGTAACGCCCCCTGGGGGTGTTGGGATTATATAAAGGGGCGGTACGAGGCAAGAGGGCGTCAGGGGGCGTTACGAGGCAAAGGGACGGTAGGGTCAAAAAGAGAAAAACGTGAAACTGGTGGTGGAAATACCTCATTTTGTCTTTGCTCTCAGTCATACAGCTTCTATGTTCGCCCTTTTGATCATTTATTTTTTGTTTGACACGCTTTTTATGCTCGCCGTTATAAACCAGCGCTATCATTAATTAACCGCGGTGTTTTTAATCAAAGCCAGTATAAGCCCGCGCTTGTATCAGCCGTGCTCTTTTGTGCGCACCCTTATTGACCTGTCCTACCCCTGCAATGGAATCTTCCGCGCTAGATCATTGTCCTGGTGTATCTTCCTGTGATGCAGGGCTGCAGAGTGTAGACTGGTTTAATACCAGACTAGCATATTGTAATATTTTTACAGTCGTTATATTTTATCATCAATTTTCGATTGGCCATGGCGACAAATGAAAAAGCAAAGAAGAAATGCAGACAATACAATGTAACTTATCTGAAATATGGATTTATAAAATCACCAAAGAACTTGCAGCTGCCAATGTGTCTGGTTTGTGAAAAGGTATTTTCTAATGAAGTGATGAAACCTTCCAGACTGATTGATCATTTGAAGAAAGTACATCCTGAAAAGGTAGACAAAAAGTTAACTTTCTTTGAATCACTTCGCGATAAATTTCAAAACAGGCCAACGCTGTCAAGCATGTTTTGTAATACTTCACAACAAAACACTGATGGTTTGCGTGCATCATACAACATTTCACTGTTAATTGATAAGGCTGGCAAGCCACACACCATTGGCGAAGAACTCATTCTACCAGCGATTTGTTAAGTTCTGAACACTGTTCTGCATAAGTCTCTACAAGATGTTATTAACACGATTCCTCTAAGCAACAATTCAGTTCGAAGACGCATAGATGAAATGGCTGACAATGTGGAAGATATGTTATGCAGCATACTAAGGTCAACCGAGTTTTCATTGCAACCGGATGAATCAACTATGCCACGGAATGAATCTCTGCTTCTAGCTTATGTACGCTTTATTAAAGATGAAAGGTTGGCTCACGAATTGTTATTTTCAAGGGAGCTGGAAGCAGACACTAAAGGGGAGTCAATATATCAAGTTGTTGATAAATTCTTCACAGAAACTGGAATTCCACTGACAAATATACTTGGTTGTGCAACTGACGGAGCACCATCGATGACTGGTCGCCACCATGGGTTTCTTGCTTTCCTGAAAAAAAGATGCCAAATTTATTTTCTATTCATTGTGTCATTCATCTCCAGCATCTGGTTGCAAAACACCTTAGTGATCGCCTGCACAAGTCATTACAAACTGTGATTACTGCAGTGAATAAGATTAAAGGTCACGCTCTCAAAGATCGACTATTCCACAAGCTCTGTGTTGAAAATGATGATTTTAAATGTTTGTTATTTCATACTGATGTTCGTTAGCTCTCCAAAGGCAACTGCCTGAGGCGCTTTTACGACTTTTTTGAGACTGTTGTGGAGTTTGTTCAAGATCGGGAACCCTGTGTCAGTGTGGAACTTAAACAAATTAAGCACGATGTTGCTTATTTAACATAAATATTTTCAAAGTTCAATGAGATTAATCTGTAGTTGCAAGGAAATGAGATGACTCTTATTAAAACCAAGTCTGTTATCTCTATGTTTTAATCAAAGTTACTTCTATTCCAGCGCAATATGGGCCGTCGTGACCTATAACAGTTTCCATCCCTGTCTGAGCTGAAAGATAAAGGAGAAATACAAGATTATGATCTGCATGTGTATTGCGATCATTTGGATATGCTGAATAAAGATATGTCTGAGCGATATCACGATCTTCTATGACTGGAAATTCCAGATTGGGTGATAAATCCATTGTCAGATATTGAGCAAGTTGGAGTAATGGAGGAAGAAGTAATTGAGCTACAAAATGACATTGAGCTCAAATCAAACTTTAAGTGTAAGAAATCGTACGAAGAGTTTTGGTTACAGAAGGGCATTTCCACCCGCTTGCCAGCGTTATGGTCTGTGGTTAAGAAGCTTTTTGTTGCATTTCCATCATCGTATCTGGCAGAACGTGGCTTTAGTGTGGTCGCCCACCTTCTATCCAAGCAAAGCCCATCCGTCACATTAAGCAACAACTGAACTGTTAGGAACTTAAGATGAAGAATCGATTAACTACTTGGGTTCCAGAAATCTAGTATAATATAGCTACTTACATTACTTTCCGACTTTCAATTAGAATTCATGATTATTAAAACAATATGTTTTTAAAATTTGATTTGGAATAATTGTTTTTTTGTATTTTACTCCTTAGAGTTTAAAAACAGTTAATCATTCATTTTCCCGGTATATTAGTTACTTCATTCCTTACTTGTCCTCATAACCACTATGTGACTATACTAATAGGCCTATGTGATTAAATTAAAATGAAACGTTACTTCATATAATATAGGAATAGATGTAGATAGGGGCGTTGGGGGTCCGTTTCTTGAGCCAAAGGGGCGTTGGCTCTAAAAAGTTTGGGAAACCACTAGGCTACCGGAGCGGTCGTGAAAAAGAGGAAGAAATTCAAGTGAATACCTTGATTTATTACATGGAAAGTGAGATTGGTGACATTTTGTCTTCGTTCAACCTGACAGAGGAAGATCCAAAGAAGTGGAGGCATGTGACAGATAGATTCATGCACTATTTCATTCCAAAGAGGAATGTAATTTTTGAAACAGCAACATTTAATCAAAGAAAACAGGAAGAGGGAGAAACAATGGACAGTTTTGTTACAGCTGTTTAAGTGCTAGCAGATAATTGTATTTTCGGGCCAATACATGATGAAATAATCAGAGATCGACTTTTAGTTTGACTGCGAGATTGAAAACTGTCGGAAAAATGGCAGTTAGATGCGAATCTAACTCTATAATCTGCCGTTAGTCAAGATCGAAAATATGAGGCTGTGAAAAAGCAACTAACAATGATACGAGCAAGTGGAGAACGAATGACTGAAATGGATGCAGTAAAATCGTCTTCACTTAAATATTGGAAGCAGAAACATAAAATCCCAAATGTTCAACAACTAATAATGTCAGTAGAAATGGATGCATGAGATGTGGAAAGAAAGGGAATCATTCTCGCGACCATTGTCCAGCAAAAGAAACAGAATGCCATAAATGTAAGAAAAGAGTACACTATGCAAAATGCTGTCTGTCAAAATCAGCAGTTCGCACAATAGAATCGAGAACGGAAGCTGGATTTCTAGGGACTCTTAGCACAAAGAAAGGTCAGCCGTTGATAACGCGTGTGACATTGAATAGCACTTCACTTGTATTCAAGATTGATACTGGAGCTGATGTGACTGTAATTCCAGAGAAGGATTTACGAAACATCGGAGACCAAAAACTATCAAAGTCTGAACGAAAACTGTATTGACCTGGAAACTCTGAACTTAAAGTGCTGGGAAAATTTATATGTGGACTGGAATCAAACAATGCATTCAGTGTACAAGACATATTTGTTGTGAAGGGACTGAATCAGGCACTCTTGGGTAGGCCCGCAATTCCGGCTCTTCAGATTATTGAACAGGTAAATATATCCTCCGTAAATGCCTCAGATAAAAACTCACAAAATGTAAGCAAAATTCACAATAAATCAATACATTTAGATACGGATTATCGCGAGAATCATCCAAATTTGTTTAAAGGTCCAGGAAAAACAATGGTTCTATAACATAACTCTGGACAAAAATGCCAAACACTATGCCTTATCTACCCCAAGAAAGGTTCCTATCCCTTTATTGAACAAAGTTCAAGAGGAGTTGGATATAATGGAAAAATGGGTGTTATTTCAAAAGTATACGAGCCCACTGAGTGGTGCGCGACAATGGTTTTTGCGTGGATCTAACAAAAATGAATGCATCGGTTAAAGAGAAAACCACCCACTACCATCAGTGGAAGAATCCCTTGCAAAACTAGAAGGTGCAGAGTTTTTCACCAAACGTGATGCAAACTCGTGCTTTTGGCAGATAAACCTGTCAGAAGATTCACGCTGCCTTACAATTTTCATTACTCCTTTTGGTAGGTTTTATTTTAATCGCCTTCCATTCGGGATCAGTTCTGCGCCTGAATTGTTTCAAAAAAGGATGTCAGAAACTCTAGAATGACTTGATGGAACGTCACATAGACGATGTTCTTGTTTTTGAAGAAACGCAGAAACAGCATGACGAAAGACCAGGAATGGTCATGAAATAAATTCAAAAGGCTGGCGTCACATTGAACGCTGAAAAGTGTGAAATTTCGAGACCATCCATAATGGTTTATTGGGCATGTTGTTGACGAAAATGGTTACCGACCTGATCCAGGAAAAGTCAAAGCTATAACTGAAATGGAAACACCTACATACGTAATAGAGATACAACGAATTCTCGGTATGGCAAATCCGCATGGCAAATTTAGTCCAAATTTGGCAGAAAAATCAAAACCATTACGTGAACTTTTGAAAGATAAAAACTCGTGAACTTTGCGTCCAGAGAGAGATATCAAGCAAGAAGTGATATCTTTACCAACGTTAGCACATTATGATCCAAATGGAAAAATAGCTGTATCTGCAGGTGCATCTTCATTTGGACTAGGTGCTGTGCTACGGCAGAAGCACGGTAGCACTCTGAGACCGGTGGCATTCGCATCACGAGGTATGTCAGAAACTGAGCAACGCTATGCTCAAATAGAAAAAGAGGCCCTTGCAATCACTCGGACTTGTGAACGCTTCAGTAGCTATTTAATGGGTCACGATTCAAACTTGAAACTGACCATAAGCCATTGGTACCACTAATGAGCGCAACAATCTTGGGAGGTTTACCCCCTAGAATTCAACGCTTTAGAATGCGTTTGATGAGATTCAAATTTTGCATAGTTCATGTTGCTGGCAGAATCTATTAACTACTGATGCTCTATCTAGATCACCTCTAACTTGTTACTTTGAGAGTAACAGAGAATTTCAGGCTGAAACTAACGCCTGCGTTGACTTCGTAGTTAGTAATTTGCTTGCATCCAATACTCGACTTGGACAAATAAAGTCTGAATATCGAAATGATTCGAGTTGCTAACAACTTGTACAATTCTGTGAAACGGGGTGGCCATGCAGATCTATCCGCAAATGACGGAAATATTCAATCGTACTGGGCAGATAGAGGTAAATTTACAATTCAAAATGGTCTTTTAATGAAAGGTACACGCCTGATTGTACCAGAGTCACTTAAAAAAATAAGAAATCCTTGAGAGAATTCACGATGGTTACCAAGGCATAGTTAAATGCCGAGAACGCGCCAAAATGTCAGTTTGGTGGAAAGGATTAAGTACTCGGCTAGAACACTTGGAAAAAATCTTGCCAAAATTGCATAGAAAACTCAAGAGATCAAGCTAAACCAATGATACCAAATGAATTTCTATGTCGACCTTGGCAAAGAGTCGCTTCAGACTTGTTTGAACTGAATGGTCAAACATATCTCTTGGTGATTGATTATTTCTCACCATACACTGAAATAGCAAAATTGCAAGGCACAGGTTCAAAATGAATTCTCAATCATCTAAAATCAATCTTTGCGCGACACGTTATACCAGAAGTGTTAGGTTCAAAAGCAATTGTCAATCATTTCAAATCAATCGTTGCGCTACACGGTATACTAGAAGTATTAGTTTCGGATAATGGTCCGCAATACACAATTCACTAGGGGTTAAGTTCCATGGGAAATATACTTTCAGGGCAGACTTTACTCCCGTTCCATGATGTTTTGTATTTAATAAATACAATATTATGCCTTCTGCAGTTATTCTTGAATAACAAATAACATTAGAGTGCCTTGGGGTCGAAATATCTTGGGAATTATCTTGGGGTCGAAATGTCTCGTTCCCCTGTGGTATTGTTACTTATTGATAAATGCTAACAAATATTCACCGCACTCACAGGCACTTGATTCTGGGTAAATTAATGTATAAACTCACCATGCACCGGAACACTCTTCGTCTGAGTGGGAGTTATTTCCCTTTGCAGCTCTTTAACCTCGCTACATAAAATGATAAAACAACAGCTAAATATTTACAATTTTAATTCTTGTTTGTTTGCTTTTTAAAATTTAAAGTAGGTATTTTATAAAGTCTTAATATTTTCTTGGAGAGTCTTGAGCTGTCTTAGGGTATTTAGTAAAACCCTCAATTTGATAACATAACTACGTCAATTGATTGCGTAAATGCCAAAATGGGTCGGATTTGGATGTCGTTGTGAACCAGACTCTTTGTGTCAAAACAATAACATTTGTGAAAGGTTGGTCTAATTGTATAGTCATATTTATTCGCGCATTGTCAGTTGTAAATCACAAATAATACTCCTGAATCTTTAATAGAAACACAAAAATGAAATGATTTGTATTTCTTTTGTATACATGGCTCTTTTTAGCTTTCACTTTGTCTTGGCGTATGTGCGCGACCACGGCACAGGGGCTCGTAAAGTTGCTTAAAAATTACGTCATGGATATTATGTAATAAAGTACATGCATGACAAGTAAATTGTAAGCAACTATACTATTACTAGCCCCTGTGCGCGCGACCTCTAAGGATTTTCGCTCAAACATCGAGTGTAATTTGGGTATGTGTGTATTCATCCTAACGTCTAGTCTAGAGTTAATTTCTGAAAAGCATTAGCGCATCAATATCCATTTGTCATATGACCACGGTGTTTAGAGGATGACTGACCATGGTGTTTAGAGGATGACTGACCATGGTGTTTAGAGGGTGACTGGCCATGGTGTTTAGAGGATGACTGACCATGGTGTTTAAGTGAATAATAAAGTATGATATTAAGGGATGCAATAGAAAATGGAGATCTGAACAGAGATATAGAATAGAAAAACATGAGCCCCCTGTATATAGAACAATTTAATTAATTAGACAAATTATAATTGTACAAGACCAATTGTAGGATACACCTATACCAGAAAAACAAATTTACTCAAAGGCCTAAAACCCAATTTGCAGCTTTGTTTTACATAGATATTTCAAATTTCATCTTGAAATCTAGTGAGTGTTTAAAATTTTAGTTGTCTGACATTTCTTCATAACCAGTTACCTAATTACAATATTAATAGGTTGCTTGTGACTCTCCAGAATCGACATACAGTACATGTAGCTTGCTGGTTGGGTTGATCCAAACACTTTTCTTTGCTTGTTGGGTTGATCCAAACACTATTCTTTGCTGGTTGGGTTGATCCGAACACTATTCTCACTGGCCTACTCAAGCACCGCCTTTAGTGGCCTCTCCCAGTTATCTAATTGATTATCCTGTAACAAGTTGTCCATTGTTACTTTCAGTTATGAAATCTCATACATTAGTTGTAGAAGCTATTTTTCCTTTTTACTTTGGGATTTGCTCTTTGTTTTACTTTTAGCAGTGTTGACACCTGTGGTTATGTGTTTCTCACAGACACTCAACTAGATGTCTCTTGGATAAAAATTTGAGGGTTTTGCCTTCCCCTGGAGTCGAGACTTTTTACCTCGTACTAAAATTATATAGCTAGTGTCAGATGAGTAGGTCATTTATAAAACACTAGACTTCACTTGGGAAACACCCCAAACCATTAACTCCCAATCACATCTCTGTTTACCTAACCACTATTTTTAACACATGCCCCTCCAAATGTTTAAACAAATACAATTGCTGTTCCTGCAACATTTCAAGCATTGGCATTCCGATTTAAAAAATCTTCACTTCAGTTTTGCCTGACATCAAATGAAACCTCATTAAGAAATAATCAAGTCTTTACCAAATTCATTTAAATACATGTTATCATCATCATCACAGAGGCTTAGCTGGGGGGGGGGGGCAGGGGGTACATATGTCCCTGGGCGCCAAGGTACAGGGGCGCCAAAATGAGGCTTACATTACATTATAATAAGTAAACAAGGGTAATAAATCGGTCACAAGATCGCTGGGGCACCAATTTTATGGTTCGTCCCCGGGCGCAAAATATCATCGCTACACCTCTGCATCATCATCATCCTCATCAGTCTCTTGACCTAGTGTGGTTGTTAAGGCACTGTGCTGCTGAACATCTGACCAATTCCCTCCACTTGTCTCGATCATGTGCCAATGCCTGTGTCTTCGCAAAACTTTTTCTGGTCCATTCTGTGATGTTGTCACTCCACTTTTTTCTCTGTCTACCTCTCCTTCTACCACCTTGGACACTTCCCTGCAGTACTGTTGTGGATAGACTGTTGGCTCTAACGACATGGCCATACCATGTACATGTACTTGTGTGTGTCTTTAAAAATGCCACAGGTATAATTCTGTGCAAAATCACATACATAAATTTGTAATCATTATAAACTACAGTATCTGCTAAAACAATTTATTGAATGAATCATGCCAGAGGTTTATACCCTTTATATATATATATATATATATATATATATATATATATATATATATATATATATATATATATATATACACACACACACACACACACACATGCAGACCTTTAGTAAAATGATAGTACAGTGGTAGTAATAGTAGTTATTTTGTACTATGTAATGATGGAGGTTTTAGCTTTGTAACAAACCCCATACCATGGGAGCATTTAAGCAGAATAATGGCCCCATCTTTATGTTGGACATATCAAAGTACAAGTAATAAAGAGTGCACCTGGATGAATGTTTGCAGAGTTAACCCATTTTTCCTTCTTGGGGAAATGTATGTACATGTAATTAACAATATGCTAAAAGGAATGTAAATAGAATGTAGCTCACATTTTTATTTTGTGCATATTCTGGTAATGCACATAGAGAAATGTTGTTTCCTTCAATATATCCAGGTGGTGAACAGTGCCCATACAGAGATGTCTGTAATTTAAGATTTATATTATAGCACTATTTATAAAGGTAAACAGTGTACTGATTTTAATATGATCAATTTTTGTTATATTCAAATGAAGCAAAAAGGTGAAAGGTTATTATCTGATTTGTTCATTATTATTTTTGTATTGTACATCTACAAGTTGTCCACCTTTTCTTTTTACTTCAGGTGTCACATATTCGCATGCAAGATAATGAACAATGTGAAAGTAGACAGTCATGCCACAGTTATGCTCAGGTTATTTGCATTTGTGACCATTTTGCCACTTCTCTGTGCAGGAGTCAGTGTGGAAAATGAAGGTTTGTTTTGTGGTCATTCTCGAATGGCTAATTACGTGTGAAATTTCAGGCTTCAGAAATTAGAAAACTGACTTAAAGCCATACACTTTTAACTCGTATTTTATATTCTCCATCCTTTGAAGCTAACTAGGTAAAATTTGGTCAGTCCCAGATTTTATTCTATTATGTTATGGCTAAATGGTAAAATATATGAAACAGGTAACCCACAAATTACAAGTATCTAATTGTAGCAAGATATTTTTATATAGAATAAGTTTTGATAATTAAATTGTATACAAATACTACTTTTGTTTATATGATAATCTGGTCAAGAGTTAAACACAAAATGCATTGAATTCAGTGGATTTTATTTATTTTTTTCATTGACATTTTCAACTTTACATTGTTTGATTTAGAATTATGTCCATATTTAGTTTAAAGTTATTGCAAATACCACAAAATATAATAAATTTTTTTTTTTAGATTGGTTCTCCAACACCAAGATATATTTTTTCAAAAATGCAATTGTGATAATGGTGTGATAATTTGTACTGTTAGAATATGACTGAATCTTGTAAATTACATCCAGTTAGACTTGTAAGGTACAAAATAAATTATTACCATTTTGAAAACTGTTTAACTGTGCATTAGGATGTTCTATTCTATTTTCCATCACAGACAGTTACTATGCTATCACAGTATATGCTTCATCAATAATGTTACTTTAAAAACATCGTACCGTCTGTCTGATTGAAAATATTTGTAATTATGGTTTCAATTTAAATTTTGTGACAATACAGTTAATTGCATGTCTCTATTTTAATGATGTGAGATTGAAATGAAAACAGCCTGGATACAAATTTGGCTAAATTACTAAGTGTTAATCAACATTCATGAGAAGATAAAAACTTACAGTTTTGTGCAAAATATAAGGCAGTGGTTGAATGAATGTATGTAAGACATAACTTTTTACACTTAGTGAAGACTGAACCTATTTAATGATTCATTATGTGAATTGTTGCTGATATTTTCCTAATAAAGGAAATCAAATATAGCTTGCACAAAAGTTGCAGGCTTTGGTTTAAGGAATTGAATGCTGTGAACACTTTTTAAAAAAAAGACAAAGAAAAGAAGACTTTAGTAAGACCAATTGAATAGCTTTAATATCTTCTCTCCACATTATTTGATTTTCATACTTAATAATTTAATTCCTTTTGCTGTAGAGATCATCCAATTCATCTATCCATTAGTTTGAATGTTTTCCATTGTCAATGTTAGTGAAGTTTCTGAAGATATGACTTTTGGCAGATTTTAGCTAATATTCAATTTCTGAATTTTTAGTCAGAAATCATACAGGAAGGAATGTGTGCTTCACTGGGCTTAATATTTCACTGTACAACTAAATTTACTTCCTAACTGGTTGTGGAATATTTTGCAATACATACTATGTATGGGTATAAACAATTATGAATATCCATGTTTGTCCCTGCTTTAAAAAGGCTGGTTTTCTATCACATGTTTCTTGTTTTACTGCAATTGGCCCAAGAGTTCTGTACATTATTCTTTAACTCACCTGAGCAGTCATGCTAGTGAAAAGTGCCAAATATGCTGTCACTTATTTAATATGTTTGAGATCAACCCCCCAAAAACTAATTGCATTTTCCTTAATTTAGATGGTGTTCTGTAATCCAGTAAATCAGCCCCATAACTTATATTGGTAATGGATACTGGAATTGGTGTCTTGTTGTTGTCCAATATCTTTCTAGTAATTGGCAGCCCTGATCAGAATCAAATCTATTTTTCTATATTTTATATTTATCTCAGTTTACATCATTAAAGTGATATTATTATTATTACTCAGTCTTATCTCTCAGGTAAATGTAAACTTTCTTCATGTTATTTTTGTGTAGTCATTACCCTACAAGCCAATATAATATGCAAGAATAGTTGTGATTGTTTGTATTCTTTATATTTGCCTTATAGCTAAACTCATAGTATATAATAAACTATCACAGTTCTCTAAAAGAAGTTCTGACTAATGGGAAAGTGTATTACTGGGCATTCAGTTTATTAAGTTAGAGATGAACGATACTGCTACCTTAGTTCAGTGTGTTGATAAAAGATGAGCATTCACTAGTCTTGTTTCTTTAAGGTTTCACCCCGAGGAGCTTGTATTATGAACTGTGATTACATAATCTGATACTTACCAAGAAAATGGATGATGGAATGTTAAATTGTTTTCAGGTAACTTTGGAGCATCTTCATTCATCAACGACCATGCAGACTTGCTAGTCCTAGCTTCTATTACTGCATTTGCTGTTCTTTCAATTGTGATTCTTTTCCTGTGTGGTGGATGTACAGACATGGAGGTGGGCACAGACACACATCCTGCTTGTGGTGCCAGTCGCTCCAAAAGAGACTACAATAACATAGGTTTGGGTGGTAAAACAGTTGTTACAGAGATATATGATCCTAATGGTCAGCAGGCCACATTGCCTTATTCACTGAGTCCTCAAACATTTAACACAGCTCACACATTCGTTGGTTATGAAAGCAGCACCCAAAGTGCACAAGCTTACCTTCTAGGTAATAATATGAGGCCCACTGCACAAAGTGCACAAAATTACCAGGCAACCAGGCTTGGCCCAGGGGTACATCTCCCAGCTAGTGAGAATGAAATCCCACCGCCATCTTACAACGAAGCAGTGGGTGCACACAGGTAAAATCAGAAATATGCCTTCTGAAATAGTATTTACATGAATATCTCGCTTCCAATGTTGTTATTGTTTGATTTCAATTTTTTGGGATTTGCACACAATCCTATTTTTAAAGTTCTTGTACTAAAGCCCTTAGGATTTATATACAATTTATTGAAGTCCTAAAGAATGTTATACAATCCTGTTTGTAAAGATCTTATATTAAAGTCCTTAGGACTTAAAATTCTGTTCTGAAAACTCGTACAGACAATCCTGTTTGCATATATTTTATTATTCTAAAGTCCTTAGGACCTGCACATGATCCTATTTGTAAAGATCTAGTACTAAAGTCCTTAGGACTTGTATACAATTTTACTAAAGTCCTAAAACACTTTAATACAATCCTGTTTGTAAAGATCTTATACTAAAGTCCTTAGGACTTGTATATATGCATATTTGTAAAAGTCTTATATTATGTGCAAATTTATTGTTTTGTCTACCTTTGTATGAAAAATAATTGCAAACTTATGTGAAGACGCAAAATGTGATTTTCTTTGAAAGAACTATTGATTTATTAAATACATTGCTCCATTATTGGCAACCAGTATATCCTTGCACAAATAGTTTTATCGAATATGTTGATATATTGGTAATTATAAAGTGTAACAATTCTCTTAGGCAGGTTTTTGGTCCACATTTAAAATCTAAAAATATGATTGAATATTAGAGGAATTAAATTTAACCCAAGCTCAAAAATGTGTTAAAATGAAATTTCTGAGTGTTTAAATGTCTATAATATGTAATGAAAAGATTGAAGTAATAAAATGGATGTGTAATCAATTTGTTATGCTTTCTTATGATATTGTACATGTAAACTGGCTCTTTTCTTGATATTTAAAAAATAAATGTTTTATCAGAAGTTAAGAGTTACACTATTTGCTTTAAATTTCATGCACCCTCATTTGCATAGAAAAATATTTCTTTTAATATAATTTTTGTAAAAAAAAAAAACTTTTAAAAATGCTTTTAATACAAAAAATAACCCAAATTCCAAATAATAGTTAATTTCCAGCAATATTTGTTAAAGTGTATAAAAGCTCAGAGTTACTGTAGACTCTGCCTGTTTAGTCTACTTTCTGGGACCTTTTCAAGTTTATATTTTGCCATGCTAAACTGTATAATATGTGTGATATAATATGTGTCAAAAGGTCCCAGGTAGCTGCTGTTGATAATGCTATTGGGGGAAAAAAGACAAGATGCTAAGTAAATTTGGTTGCCGTGGTGGATCAGTTAAAGATCAGACATGAAGAAAATCGGCCCAAAAAAGTTATGTTTTGCATTTTGTTGAGTAATATTGTTACATTTCCCATTCTTTGGTGTAATTTGTTCCACAAAAATTCCACTCATTTTTGGCTAAGTATAGTAAAGTGTCAAGTGTCCAAAATTACTGACTGCATTATCTCCCTTCACCTAGCCTCAGTTTGCCATTATGTATAAAGCACATATAGAATTTTAATGGCATGTCAGCACAATACTGGCAATAAAGTCCACCTTCAAAGTTTTAAAAATGCAAAGCTAAAAATAGCAAACACTTTAAAAAGCTTTTGCAAATAAACATACACATGTGATTCTGGAAGATGTATGACATTAGTGATGGGAATCAGTCAGAAAGTCATAATCGATAATCAGTTCCCCTTAACCAACTGATCATCGATTATAATCGGTTACTAAGAGCTACTTTTGTTACACAATTATATCTTTGATAAAAAGTTCAATATGTTTATAAATGTACAGGAGTGATCTCTTTTAATTAAAATGAATGACATGTATACTTTAACCTGACAATGATATTACATTGTGTGGTACTTTTGTTTTACAATTTTGTTAAATAAATGCAACTTTTTATGGATGATCAGTCATATGTAACTGAAATACTACTACAATGCCCCGAAATTCTTTTGTTCATATGTGATGCATCTATAATTTAAAGTATAGAAGAACATCATTTTCTTGTTTGTCATTGTTTATAAATACTACAAAAGATGTTGGAATTTAACTGAAAAAAATCAATAAAATGTGTTTAAATTTATTAACTCAACAATTTAACAACTTGACCATGTAATAATGACTTTATGTTCCTAATTATGAATCATAAGGTTTTTTATTTGTAGTTGTGAAGGGATTAATAAATTTCAGATCAACTTTAGTGGCTGGGAGTTTTACTAACCTTTGTGCTTTGCATACACCTAAAAAGTAGTCTCCCTTTAAACACATTCGATTATGGTTTTTCACAATCGATTATCTTATTGGTTTGCTCAAGCAGCTGGTGATAGATTATAATCGATAATCGGAACAACACTATATGACATCATTTCAGATAAAGCTAGGCATCCGTTTTGATACAGGAAAATGATGTCATTCAGTTGTCTGTCTGGCCCTCCACATGTCTTTCCAGACATTAACAGCTGGTTCTCTGGCCCATATCTTTGTCATGGTTGGAGATTATTAAGAAACTGTCCAGATATAAGATCACTCTAAAAGAAAATGTAATTATTGTATGCTTATCAGGAGTGTTACCTTCAAACCTATCATACGTTACTTAGATTTTAACTAAGTTATTATCATGTACAAACAACATGTCCCATACCATAATAATAATCCTGCTTCATGGGTAAGGTCATGGCATGGAAGAAAATATAAACCAGTAAATTCTGTTCATCTACAAGTATAACTTTCAAATCATTGAAGATATTGCAAGGAAACTTTAGCATTGTATATATCATGGTTTGATACTGTCATGTATTCAGTTATGTGTCCAGCAATACAAACAAATTGATTGTTCCAAAAGATACAAATTTTGCAAGTATTTAAAATGGCAGGAGAAAAAAAATTGATGCACTTGTTAAAATCACTCATGTTTTAAGATGAGTAAATAAGCTATATTATTTTAATGCAATATCTAATATTAGAGATCTGTTTACTGTGCCAAAATTAACGATCTCATATTATTCAAATGATAGTTTGATTGTGTGGAATTTGACACAGTCATTCCAAGCAAAAAGTGTTTTACCCTAAAGAGTTAACCACAAGAGATGCATTCAAATAAGTACCCACCCTTCAAGACGAAGAAGTGAGTTATGCAATTGTGTCCAGTTCTAAGACATGCAATGACCACTTTCATCCTTATGGACTTACCTGTAGATGGGGTATTATTCACCTAAACCAGTAAAGCAGGTTTGACTAAATGAAGCTTGTTGTGGATACCACTTATTAAATAAAGGTTAGTAAATGAAAATTTAAAGGCACTAAAGGGAATTTAAAAATTGGAAGGTTGGAGGGATAAGGTCATTTTTGCAGCATGTCCACTCTTTCATTACCTTCGATACTAACATAATTGGATAGCAAATAGAAAATAATTTTAAGCAGACTTCCATACAGTATTTGACCTTTGATAACCATGCTGCTTTCTATTTATAATTGTTAAACATTTATGAGGGTAATGAGAAAAATTTTTCCTTCAAATCAGGGAATTAATTTTAATTTCTGATAATAAGAAAAGAAATTTACAAAGTGTTTTTTGCAAATTTTGTTATCATTGGAGGGGTTGTACAGTGTATAGAGAGGTAACAAATGTAACTTTAAACTACCTGGTACTCTTTTGATAAAACCATGCTTGTAAGTACCTCTAAGAACAATTTCAGTAGTTCAGCAGTGTTGCTACATGTAATGTGCAATATCTGAAACTTTGAACCATAGATAAGTGTATATTTACTATTTATACTGTATATGGTAAATACAATCTCATATGTAGGAATCTAATTAACATTGAAACCCATATTTTGTGATAACAAGCAAACACATCCAACAAACATTTCATTTATATTTGTAGATTTCAACTATATTACATTTGTACATGCCACTCAACATTTGGATTTATTTGCTGTTTATATAATTCAAGTCCAACTGCAAGCTGCACAGACACAAATCTGCAATTGCATAATAGGCAAGCAGATCTGGGTCTATGCAGATTGTTAATTGTGAATAATTAGTAGAACAAGCAACATTGACTCTGTTCTGCTGGTGCATTATGTATCAGCAAATCAGGCTCTATTCTGTTTCGAGTTGGACATGACATATAAACAAGTATAGATCATAGTAGGCAATGTAATTAAATTGATACTTTGCTATGAACCATTGATGTAGGCAATTTAATTAAATTGATACTTTGCTATGAACCATTGATGTAGGCAATTTAATTAAATTGATACTTTGCTATGAACCATTGATGTAGGCAATTTAATTAAATTGATACTTTGCTATGAACCATTGATGTATGCAATGTAATTAAATTGATACTTTGCTATGAACCATTGATGTAGGCAATGTAATTAAATTGATACTTTGCTATGAACCATAGATCTAGACAATGTAATTAAATTGATACTTTGCTATGAACCATTGATGTAGGCAATTTAATTAAATTGATACTTTGCTATGAACCATTGATGTAGGCAATTTAATTAAATTGATACTTTGCTATGAACCATTGATGTATGCAATGTAATTAAATTGATACTTTGCTATGAACCATTGATGTAGGCAATGTAATTAAATTGATACTTTGCTATGAACCATAGATCTAGACAATGTAATTAAATTGATACTTTGCTATGAACCATTGATGTAGGCAATGTAATTAAATTGATACTTTGCTATGAACCATTGATGTATGCAATGTAATTAAATTGATACTTTGCTATGAACCATTGATGTAGGCAATGTAATTAAATTGATACTTTGCTATGAACCATAGATCTAGACAATGTAATTAAATTGATACTTTGCTATGAACCATTGATGTAGGCAATGTAATTAAATTGATACTTTGCTATGAACCATTGATGTAGGCAATTTAATTAAATTGATACTTTGCTATGAACCATTGATGTAGGCAATTTAATTAAATTGATACTTTGCTATGAACCATTGATGTAGGCAATGTAATTAAATTGATACTTTGCTTTGAACCATTGATCTAGACAATGTAATTAAATTGATACTTTGCTATGAACCATTGATGTAGGCAATTTAATTAAATTGATACTTTGCTTTGAACCATTGATGTAGGCAATGTAATTAAATTGATACTTTGCTATGAACCATTGATGTATGCAATGTAATTAAATTGATACTTTGCTATGAACCATTGATGTAGGCAATGTAATTAAATTGATACTTTGCTTTGAACCATTGATCTAGACAATGTAATTAAATTGATACTTTGCTTTGAACCATTGATGTAGGCAATTTAATTAAATTGATACTTTGCTATGAAGCATTGATCTAGACAATGTAATTAAATTGTTACTTTGCTATGAACCATTGATGTAGGCAATTTAATTAAATTGATACTTTGCTATGAACCATTGATGTAGGCAATGTAATTAAATTGATACTTTGCTATGAGCCATTGATGTAGGCAATGTAATTAAATTGATACTTTACTATGAACCATTGATCTAGGCAATGTAATTAAATTGATACTTTGCTATGAACCATTGATGTATCTATACAACTTTGCTATCTAGTGGATGAGGTACATTGCACACTTGTTGTAGTGAGCTTTCAGTTTTAAAATGAGATTATGATTTTGAAAGCTAAAATTAAAAATCTATTTTTATCTGGTCCTAAACAAGGTGAGATGTAGATATCACTTTTGCCAACACTGACAGTGACAGTGGCTATGCTATCATCATCATCAAAATTGACATCAACAGTACCATTTTTATCATCATTGTCAACTTTAAGTAATGTACGCATTATAATGTATTATGTATTTTTATTGTTGAGAAAATCTCAAGGTAGAATATTTTAGTAGTAACTAACTTACTTTCTAAATTCTAACAGTTTAAAAAAAAATTATTATTATTATTATCATTATTATTATTACATGTATTATTATTATTATTATTATTATTATTATTATTATTATTGCTGGCAATGGCATTTTTGTGAGAGTCTCGGCATGTCTCAAAATTCATTGAATAACCTATGATTTTAATTGTAAAGATCAGATTAATGTTTGCTGGATAAGCAGCTAATTGCTGTGTTGACTTGTTGAGAAAATTCTGCATGTTCTAGCTTTGACCCCAAACTATGAAATTCAATGTACGTAATTACCTCATTGTATACTGTAGATAGACTGAATGTCCTGCATCTTTATTGTAAGCATTCAGTTCTTAAAATTATGGAATACTTTTAGACCTGGAGATCTGGGTTTTTTTTCATTAATTCATGAATACTTATATTTTAATCCGTATTGAATCTGTCATCCCTCCTTTTGTCAGTATAGGATTACATAGATACATTTTATGTACTTCTACCATAAATAAAGATTAATCTTTACAGTTTAACCAATATCAACAATTAAGTGAAATGTTAGCAAAAACATGTCAGCACCAGTTGATACACATTATTAGGGGATTTATATTTACTGATCTTCTTTGTTATGTGTTTAATTTTTGAAAGTTACTGATATATGTAACTAACTACATGTATTTTTTTAAATTGGTAATACTGTATCATTCTAATAATAATTGTTATTAGTTGTTTATGTTGTTATTGTTAATAGTGTATCATTCTAATAATAATTGTTATTAGTTATTATTTACTGGTAATACTGTATTATTCTTATAATAATTGTTATTAGTTGTTTATGTTGTTATTGTTATTAGTGTATCATTCTAATAATAATTGTTATTAGTTGTTCACAATTGTTGTTGATTACATTCTCTAGTTTTTTTCACAATGTTCTGTGCTCTTGTGATAAGCAACAAAATAAACTAATTTAGAGATTCATGTATGTTGTAATAAAAATGTGAGAAGGTACCACATTAGTAGTTGAGTGAATAACCTTGATAATGGTATCTAGATGATCAACATTCTACTGTATAGCAATATAATATAAATATTTCATCATTCATAAGTCATTTTGTCTTGCTTATTCATCTGCATTTAACTGTGTATATTGGCTTTTTTGTTTCTTTTCACTCAGCATTGTTTACCAACTTTCCTAACTTTTAAGTTAATTTTATTTATAAATAGATCTGAACATTACTCTGATGAATGTTTTTTTTGTAAGTTGATTTAGTTTTAAACTCACTCTTAAATCAGTATTAAAGCTTTAAAATCTTTTTTATACCATTCTTATGTATTTACTATCAGTTATCCTTATTTATTTTTAATATTCTTTTACAATATTAAAGCTAAGAATTGACAATTTTACATTCTCTCAAGTGTAGTTTATCATAGTTTATTCTTCAGCCAAAGACATGGGCCCCTGGTGGTCAAGAAGTCTGGTGCTCATCTTTGCATATCAATCATACATATGACCTCTGTCTGTATGAATTTCAGTCTTGGCTTGATCAAAGTGAGTGTGTGAGAAAGCTTGCCAGTAGCTTTCCCTGGGGTTTACCCTGGCTCATCCTTAGCAAAGAATACTGCCCACTATGTATAGCCTATCATGTGTCAAACAATGTTGTTAAACTCCACCAAACATAAAACCCAGACATTTTCAGATACACACATACATGTATATCAGTCTTTCTGATAAGACTGTGTACATGAATTCTTGCATGTTTAGATGGAGGGGTGTAATCATATAATAGTATATTTGTGGCATTACCATATTAAAGGTTAAAAACTACATGATTTATTGACAAAAAGAGATAAGAGAATGATAAGAGGATATGTATATCTAATCTTGCATGAAATTATGCACCCTTTTTGTTGGTAAAGTTTTGCTACATATTTGGATATACCGTCAGCGCGCAGGTCAAAAGCGCGCACCGACAATTGCGTGCAAGACAAAAGTGTGCCGTCAAAAGCGCACAAGGCAAACGTTTTAAAAGTCAATATGTCCAATAAAAAAGATTCATACATATAAATAATTCATACAGTAGAAAATAATCGGGTATTTAAATAAGGTTTACTATTATTAACATGAGTTACAATTTGTTATGTCTATCACTGTTCAAATTGCAACATTCTGTGCATAATCAATACAAACAAAGGCACAAAATGAAGAAGAAAAAAATGAATTTCAGTTTATTATATCTACCACTTTTAAAATTTTCACAAAATAAATTTTGTATTTATAGTTGTCATGGCTTATACTGTGTAAATGCACATCTTGATGTCCGCTCACTGGAAACAATTTTTCAAACTATAAGTTTTTTTCTACTCAGTATTAATAGTGTACACACTTTGATGTATGTTCAAACTGATTCAAACGTTTAGTTTATTTCTACTAAATATAAAGATTCTACACTTTTTGATGTGTGCTCACTAGAAAGTGGCATATGGAGTTTATGCTGCATGCTTTTGTCGGCGCACTTTTTACCTGCGTGCTAACGATGGGGTGCCACATATTTGTATTGTGTTTATGGTAAGAAATAACCAAGAAACTATTGTTTCGTTGTGAAGACCTTTCTGTAAGCCACAATGTTTTTAGAATGCTATACATTGTACTTCTAAGTACTCTAGCATCTGTATTTCTGGCTAGATTTTTGTCAAACTTGCTTTAATAGCCTTGCATTATTATCAAGAGATTGGAAGTAGGTGATCATGAGCTAGATCTACATGTATTAATAATGTAATCTTATATATGATAAACCTATCAGCATTCTGTATACCAAATTTCAATGCGATTTCACTCCATCTTGGTAAATAAATTTATACTATCATTATTGTAGACATGTTTGTTAATAAAATGAGATCATGCATCTGATTGGCTGTGTTTGAATAAAATGAGATCATGCATCTGATTGGCTGAGTTTGAATAAAATGAGATCATGCATCTGATTGGCTGTGTTTGAATAAAATGAGATCATGCATCTGATTAGCTGAATTTGATAACTCTTTAGAATATAGAGACTGCATTTGTTATCCAATTTCTATACAACCCGGTAAATGGGTTTATTTCAACAAGATCTTGGTCAAGTTCGATTATGAGGCTATGCATTTTTATAAATAGTTTTATCAGACTCTGGTTGTATAGGTAATATAAACATGATATAAAGAGATAATTTGCATAGGTTATGTTCTGTACGTACTACTGCTTAGTAATATATTTAACTTTAACGCTATGAAAGCCACACAAGTGAAATCAAGCCCACTTACTCGAATTTCATGCAATGGTTACATTTTATGCTTAATTCACTTCATTGTACCAATTGGAATGGTCTGTATGCCAAAATGCTCAAGCATCTACATTGGCCTTGTGCTCTTTTGAGATGTCTTTGAAAATTGATCTATATATTTAAACTTAGTGGTCATATTTTATGCTAGACCAACATTGGTAAAGGTTTGATTAATGTTAATTCCAACAATATAGGAGTTCAATTCAGTTTTAGTTTGGACATGCGGCTTTAAGGCCAGGTGAGTTTATGGGATGGGCAAATGTACATTGCACATCACATTATATGTCATGAATAGGACCTTGCATTTGATTGGCTGAGCATTTTACCTAGAGATAATTTTTCTGAGTAGATTTTGATCAGTCTTCTAAATTAGGCTAATATAAACAAGGCATTGGAAACATTTTTTTATGAGCAAAAGCGTATATTATAATGCTCTTAGACATGGTTTAAGATAGGAATGGGGGTGGGTTAAGAGAGTGCAAATATTGCATTAAAAAACTAAAGACAAATGTCTTAAAGTTTCCTTAATTACATTCAACTATCTTTGTGTGTCTGGTGTTTACAATAATTATGAGTATCATTTTGTTTACATATTAAATATGTGTGGAAAAAAACTAAATTAAGAACATATTTCATGTCTGAGTGTAATTATTTATTTGCAGAGATTTATTACTAAACAGACAACAGATTATTTAATACTTTAAAGCAATGTTTGTATGTTTGGCTTAACAGAATTCAACAATTCATCATATTAGAGTGCCTGACAAATGTGTGATATATATATATTGTTACTTTATGATATTTTATATATTTAGTGTGTTTATTCACAAATTATTTTAAATGTATATTTTGTATTTTTATATTTAAAAACAATATTTTAAAACAAAAATAAACTACTTTCCTCCAGAAAACATTTGGACATTCTTTCCTTAAGAGCAAAGAAACCCATGATCTAAGAATAACCTTTGCCAAATCTAGTACTTGATCCAGGTTGTTCATTTGGTGGGAAACGAACCCGCAACCTACTGGTCATGAGACTAATGCCTTAACTAACGAATCACCATAGCACCTGACTCCATACTGATTTTACACAGTCACACCCCAGTATATATATATATATATATATATATATATATATATATATATATATATATATATATATATATATATATATATATATATATATATATATAGCACGCTCCGGTTTAACACGAATTCGGATATAACACTGTTGTGTGGATCCAGAAATTTCATATGTACTTTTCTCATTTACAATAGTTTTTTTTTTCATTTTTAAAGTATGAAAAATAAGGTGTACAGAGTTTATCATCATTTTGAGGGAAGTGAGAATTCTAATATAAGAAGATCGTGCCGTGCTCCCGTAATATCGTTGACATGTGTTTATCTCACACACGAAAACATGTTTTTCTTCGTAAAAGTGCCAAAAATAACGAATAAAAAGTTTATTCGGGGATCACAATGGGCTTCGCCAATGTCAAAAAATGCGATTATTTTCCTTACTGGCAACAAAACGTACCTTATGGCGATTCTCACCCACCCCCCTCCGGACATTGTTGGCTGTTTAAGTTAGTATAACAAACTTTGGTTTGGAGTGAATAAATTCAGAGGCACCATGAAAGGAGGTGGCAAACATTATATAAAATGCACTGGAATTTATAAATTGTTAGGATAAATAAATTCATTGTTCATATTGACTAACCACCTCATCAGTGCATCATTATATCATGATCCGCTTATTCTGACAATTGGCATCAGTACTGCTTGCTGTAAGATCTCGGCATTTTGTTTCTTCTCTCAAACATTTCTCTTATTTATGTTGTATAACGAGGTGTGAGAGATATATGACGTTTGTAACATTTGATCTATACTAGAATTCATATATTTATTATTTACAAGCACAGTCTTTAACGGATATGCAATACATAAATTAACGGGTACACAAATATAAGTCATCTATATACAAGTATTTTTTTTTTAGATTAGCTTGCCATCAGTTAATCAAAGTTACGTATTTTTGCTCCCTTTTGAACCCCCCGCCATACTTAAGAAAAGTGCATCATTTTCATCAGTTACTCACTTGGTTATAACACGGTTCGGTCTAGAACACGGTTGGGTTCTATGGACCCCAACTACCGTGTTATAGCGGGCTCACGATGTATCTACGTACACGCACGCGCGTACTCGCACGCACACACACACACACACACACACACACACACACATACATACATACATACATACATACATACATACATACATACATACATACATACATACATACATACTTGTATGTGCCTGCATTTACATGCTGACGTGTATTCTAGCAGTTGAGCAATATCAGGTCTACTTGAAGGGGGGGGGGGGAAGGGCACAATTTATGTCAAATCGACAACGCTGTAAAAATCGTAATCGGTCTCGCGGTTTACAAAAAATAGTAGTATTACCGTTTTCCTGTTGTAACGGTATTGTTCTGATGAGAGATTGACGCAAAATGGTACAATAATGAAAGGTCCGATGCTATTTGTCATATTCCTTATTAATGTAGATGAAGACGTAAGCAGCATTATCACGCATGTATCTGACTAAAGCATGCTCAGATCTGATAGATCACAGCACCGTACTTCTCTTGCATATCTTACTATTATCGGAAGAAAAAAAAATGTTTAAAGTTCTTTTTCAGAAATAAAAATTGGACAACTTTAAATTCTAGGAAAACAGTGTATACTCCTTTGGGGGATGGGGTTGGGGGTCACTAACGAAACGTCCGGTGACACTTTTCAGAGTACAACAATGGTATAGTGTCGTTGCCTGTAAAATGTTCTTGAATCTCTCACCCCACCCCACCCACCTCTAAAAAATATCTTATACAACTTTGAGGACAAAGTTAATTCTTTTTATAAGGAGATCCGAATGGTATGTGCTTGAAATGAAAAGTAGATATTATGTGCATTTCAAATTCGTGACATGGTTATACACGGTTGTTATGGTTCTGAAAGGATCTACATGGGTGTCGTTGAGTACATAAAAACGACACGAACGTACATATATTGCAGTTGAAAGTGTTATCTTACTACCTTTTGAATGATTTCTGATTTCGATAATGCTTTCTGTTTTTAGTCCAAACAAACCACACTTACAACAACAGTTTAGACTGCTTCGGTGGCCTAGTGGTTGGAGTGTCTGCGTTGGATTCAGGGGGCCGCGGTTTCTAACCTAGGCTGAGTCATACCAAAGACTGATAAAAATGGTACTCGCAGATGCCTCGTCTGTCGTTCGGTATTAAGAGGTTAGTGTTAAGACTGGTCAGCCTTCTGCCCGGATAATTTGATTGGGTGGGACATCATGCTACATGTCTGCGGCATGATGTCCAAATGCTAGACATCACTATAAACTGTCACACTAAGACATCGTGATGATATGACTGAAACATTGTTAAAGCTACATTAAAAATCCAAACCACTTATTCTCTTACTCACTACAGTTTTAGTGCAAATTTCATCTTTTTGCTCCCATTATAACGTAATATTCTTTTCCACAGTTATGTAGATATTAAAACCTGACCATGATACCAGGTATTGTTTGTATGAATGTGCGTATGTATTCGATAATATATTTTAGAAAGTATTTAAATAATAATAATAATAATAATAATAATAATAATAATAATAATAATGTGCGCTAGTAATAATAAGCCTCGATTTGTTACAAGCATATATAATTTTGTTTTCAATAATCCTACTCAAAATATTGTGTTGGTTGTCACCATATACGCTATACACACGTAAATAATTTCGAGAAAATGGAAGCAAAACAAAGCCTTCCCTTCAATCAGATATTGCTTTGCAATATCGAATTCTCGTGTTGCACGTTATAACACATTACTTCAGCGATAATTGTATTTAATTCGGCATATTAGTCAAAGTGTGCATTATGTGCGATAACAAGGGGGCGGGTGGTTAAGCTTGTATTCACGGAGAGTGGGGCGATATCTTGTCCTGTGCAACCTATCGGACCTGGGCGGACTGGTCACCTTTAGATCTATTCAACATGTGGATTTTTCTTAATTTGACCAGTTTATCCCGCTATTTGCTTTTGTGTTTTTATTTCAGTTTAGTTAGTACTATAGTGCTTGTTTGTATAGGTCTGCTATTGAATAGCTTCGAATTGCAAGTTGTAACATCTTCATTTCTCAGATACAATGCTTATGGTGTAAAGTGTCCATTTGTATTATTCAACCATAACGGGATGATCTGAGGTTGATAACAATTGAGACAATCGACCTAAGTAAATGGGTTCAGTCTTTGTCGTATCATGCCATATTCTTGCTTACAGTCTTGTCCCTTATAAGTTTAATATACGAGACAGCTATCAGTTAGTGTAATGACGTATAATACGACAAAAAGTGTACATAATAAGTCTCAAATCTGAAAAACGTACAAAGCTTTGTTGTTTAAAAATCTGTATATCGCCATTTTCAAGAACTATCTTTTTATCTTCTTTGTTAGAATTGGTCGATTTATTTTGGCACGTGTGTGGCAAGGATTTTTATTTGTCAAAATACATGCATCATTACTATAATTAGCATTATTGCCAGAACTCTTGCAAGCAGTGTAACTGATTTAGTTTTATCGACTGAACGTTATTTTAACAGGATGGTCCGTTCAACATGCAGTTTTTGGTATTGATAACTACTTGTCCAGAAACAAAAACATAAAATGACGGCAAATAAAACATTGCCTTCGGAGGAAAACCTGGATGGGACAAAAGAAAACGGCGATCTTGACAATAACACCGGAAATAAGAAATCTGAGAGCTTGAAGTAGACACCAATGAAAAGTCAAAATACTTACGCATGCCACGGAATTATGTCTGGTATGTCTGAATAGTTTTGAAAACTCTAAACTATTACCTTACCATGCCTACATACATTCTGTGAAAACTGTTTGAACATTGAAATGAAAAACAAGCTAAGAAACTTATATTAACGACATAAACTGTTGAATACCTTTTCTGTAAAGAATCAATGCGTTCTCCTGTGCCTAATCAAAATCCGTCAGAGTGGGCTTCTCGGTTATTGACAAATTCCATTTTTGTTCCTGGCAGTAAAGTCGACTGCAACCCCTGCGAAACAAAGAATGTCAAGACTGATGCCTCTGGATTGTACATCGACTGCAGGCGATTGGTATGCAGAACTTGTGAAGACCTCCATAAGCTCTTTAGTATAATGAAAAATATTTATTTGTTTCCATATATGTGTTAACTAACGAATGTGAAATGCATGTTGGGAATAAATTTAACCTCTTTTGTAGAGACGACAACGTTCTCTGCTGTAAAAGCTGTAAATTGCAACATCGCCGCTGCAGAGCCTTACTGACTTTTGAAAACGCAGCTCTGGGTATAAAAACTAGTCCAGTGATTTAAGAGACGGAGGACATGATTGAGGGTCTTCGAAGTTGTCTGTCGCAAATTAAGACTCGAGTAGAAGAGTATATGCAAAACATCGACCGACAAAATATAGAAATACTGGAGTCCATTAAACAACTTCGAGTTAGTATCAACACAACATTGGACAGTCTGGAGAATGACGTCAAAAACGAGTTGGAGAAAATTCACCAATCAGCTACATGTGAGCTGAACCAATATTTCGAGCAATGCTCAAATATCACCGCAGCCATCGAGACCTCTCAGAAGGTGCTTTCTGGTTTTATTGGGACCGCAAATGAAACCGAGCTTTTTTCACTTACTGGATGAGAATTTCTCGTCAAATTAAAAATTACAAACAACAGCTCGAAGAAGCCATGACGAATACTCATTTAATGAAGCTGGACTTCCAAGTCAACGACGTTATTAGCAGAACTATAAGGACCGCAGATTCACTGAGTACTGTAAACGTCAATAGCATAACCATATCAGGATTGCATGGTATGTCTAGTTTTATTCATAGGAATGCTAAATTTTTCACTGAATTCAATGCCTAAGTTATCGGAGACAATCACATCTGCAAAATCACTGGCACATCATTTCTTTCCGATGGTAGGGTGGTTATTGTAGACTAAGGGAATAGGCTGGTCAAGCTTTTCTGATACGATACACACCAATTACTACACATGTTTCGTCTATACAATTAATGGCGAGCCCTAAAGATGTCGCAGTGGCTAATACTTCAACCCTTGTATTAACCCATCAGAACTACAAGTGATAATGTTCATCACAGTTGGAGAGATTCTATCATTGAAAGAAAATATGAAGACGGAAGGAAACTACCACGGTTTTTCTTGCACAGATGAAAGGCTTATTGTCACTGCCTTCGAAAAGAATACCAGTTCTGCATGTGCTTGTTTTTAAAGTTACCATTGTGTCCGTTTTCTTGCCAAGCCATACTATCTGAAATTGGACCCAGACGGCCAATAACTCTACATCTCGGATCTAAGAAATGGCATCATTTGCATAGATATGTCTGATAACACGCTCATCACTTTTACCGACAGGAGATTCCGTAACATAGAATGGATTGCTGTCCACCCTCAAGGCAATATATTCGTGTCTGACTACAAGTAGCAAGCAGTTTACCAAATTGCCCCTGATGGGTCAGTCGTAGGGACCCTCATTGGTAAAGATAAGCGGCTCCATAAACATGTCTCTGCTATAATGGCGCCACCAACATCCTGTTGGTATCAGAGCAGGAGGGAGAATCGATCAAATGTTTCAAGGTCGCATGATAATAACTCTCATGTTTTAAGGAAATTTTCTTATCATTTGCTTTCGGGAGAAATTACTGATTTTGTATGAATAGATTCTTTCAATCGCTGCTCTGAAAATAACTCAAATTGATGCAAAAAGAGAAACTAAAACTATCTTGCAATAGATGTTTCACTAACCAGGCGTGTGTGAAATATACACCAGCATTCACTTGTATGTAACATTACTGGTGATGTTGCAGGTAAAAATTTTGTAACAATATGGAGGCATTGAAGAAGTGTTTTCAATGCCCTGATCAAATTAAGACTTGTGGAAATAATAATACTTTATTATATGTTACATTTGTTTAAAAAGCCACTTGTGTAACTAACTCACATTTGCACAACTCACCATAAATTTCTATTTTATGTTCCAGTATTGCTACGTTGGATGAAACAACTCTGATACTTTAAAGTATGCCTTCAATTTTTGGGGAAACATTGTTTCTTTTTTTTTCTCAGCATATTTGACTATTGACCTATAGACGCCAAGATCTACGAAACTTGGTCATATTAAGACTAATTATTCCGCAAAAACCCTACGTTTTCTTTCGTGTAGTCCAGAGGTCTCAAACACGCGATCCGCGGATCGCAAATCCGTATCTTGTGGCCCGCAAATTCATTGACGTTACAAGGTGTCATGAAAGATAACATTGGTGCGGCCCGCGGACCATCTAAAATGTCTTCATGCGGTCTTCATGGTGGTTTGAGTTTGAGACACCTGGTGTAGTCCCGCTGAACTTTACCTTGGACCTTTTAACATCAAAATCAATGTCTAGTAGTCTTCCTTATTTTATACACATAGCATCTAAAAAGTATACATAACACAGTAGTTTTGTTAAATTTTTTTCCCCTTCTTTCAGTCTTAGCGACCTTTGGTCTTTTGCCCGCCAAATGAATGTGTTTTTCTGGTCTCCGTTGCACATGGTTTGGTCATAATAGGTGACAAAGATACTGTGTGGAAACCGTTTTCCTCATTCAACCCCCCTGTAACTTTCACCTTTGACCTTTTAAGTCTAAAATCGGTAGGTTGCTGTCTTTTCCTCCTAGCAGCCTTCTCGAATTTGTATAAGGGGTGAAGCTGGAATTCGGTTCATTGTGCGGAGAGCAGACGGAAGGACCGAATGAAATCGTATAATTGGTAAGATGGGATTGCAAGAAACTGAGTGAAAAACGTTAAAGTCATTTTAAGGTATTATGAATGGGGAAAAAAAATCTGTCGAGATTTAAAACTGTTACGCAATATCATTCATTAATTCTATATCAGAGATGAAAATGAATGGTAGGCATGCACATTTGGTAAATAGTGGAAAAGCATTGTGAAATGTGTCACTTAGAAGACTAAAGATTTTTTTAATGACGTGTCGCGTGTAGGATATTTTGTGGAAGCTGTCAGAAAATTATAAAGACCGTAAAGAAAATTTTACTTTTAGTGGGTTGTTATGTATATTTGATTTCATTTATATTTGACTGAATTTGTTTGTTAGTTGTTTTTTTTTATTCCATTACATACTATTGTAATGTAATTTTATTTACTGGATTTTAAATTTTCCCGAAATTCATTTTCTAGAAATTCAGTTCAGTTTTTCGTAAGCACTAATAATATATGAACTTTGTATATAATGCTGACTTGCATTATATACAACTTTGTTTTATTCCTTTTTAGAGCAGTTTCAAAAAGAGAAATCGAGGCCGTATTTGAAGTACGTGACAAATAACATGTAGCATTTATTTCGAAAATCTGGTTTCACCGAAGGTTGACCCGCAACCGGGCATCTGTTTTGCGCAGTAGACAGATTTACTATTGTTGTATTGAGAACAGTTTTATTTATTCCTTAACACTTAAGACATCAAAGTGTTTTTTTTTAATGGTTATGACCAGTCTGAGTTTAATTTTGAAGTTTTCTTCAAATTATTGGATTCAAAGAGATTAATTTTCCATGGAAGTAGTTGTGCTCTAAATTATTTCCTTGACAAGGACAGTTATAGTAATTTACAAAGAATTAAAACACTGGAACATTATTTTCTGTGATTCAACAAAAGAACTGTTGACACATCAGGACAACACTGACTACAGCATACTTCATCTCCTTCCAGTAGGAATTTCATCGGGATTCGAACTCAGTTTCACCGGAACATTTTATTACTAGGACTTCTATTTTTTAATACCTGGATCATTTTTTAATTCGATTCGTAGAACTGTGAGGTTGTTTTTCCCTCATTTTTACTTTTTTTATATGAGAAATAAATTATTTGTTAAATTTTACAAAGTTTATTGTCTTCACTTTTTCTTGTTACTGTTTAAAAGAGCCTAAACATGTAACACCAGGTGACAAATCTTAAACATTGGGCATACATTTCAAAACAAAATCTCAATGCAAATGCAGCGTTTTGTTGTACCTTGAGTTTAGGTGATCCAAACAATATTATTTGTGCCGATCGCTTACCTCCGATAAAACTCATTAGTTAACTGACATGCATCTGATATAGTGGTAAATGGTTATAGCAAATCAAACGACTGATAATCATGGAACTGTATGTAACCTATTGGACTCCTTCAATGAATAAGAACACGTGTTGAAGATGTATGTTGACATGTGTCCATTACGTCTGCAAGTCTTTGATGCGTCAAGAGTTCTACCATGTCTTTATATATTCTGCGAAAATCCCTTGAACACCAATATTAGATCATATCAGACCACCTTGAAGAACACGCCTTAAAATTATTTAAACTTTTTCAGTATTTTGTAATCCCATCTTGCCAATTATATGATTTCATTCGGTCCTTCCGTCGTTCCTTTCAGTCTTATTAAGACACATCCCTGTTTTAAGAGGCCAATGAATAGGTTTCTGCCGTCGGTAACCTCTATAGTCTGTATTCTGATTAGGAACTCAACGGGTTCTTCAGTTTTATCTTGATTGTGGTCATTTCTTGTGTAACAAGTGTAGCAAGAAACGTGCAACGGACGGTGACCCAAACCTCCAATAAGTGATGAAAAAGAAGACAAAGTTATGCATGGTACGTGCAACAGACGGTCACACCACCCACCCACCCCTAATCCAAGTGATTAAAGTTATAAACAGTTTTTTAATGGAGGTAGCTTTATTTGGTTGGTCCGTTCTCGACATGCTGGGAAGTTATGTGAGCTGTTTTGTGGAATACGTGGAAGGGATAAGAATTCACTCTCGAAGAAATGGCGTTGTTAAAAATGACACAGTGCAGCAAATCACTGTTGATGGTATCGTACTATAGAACACTAATTTTTGAAGAAGGGAAGCTTCCATCCCCTACAACAATATTAGCAGCCTTCTAGTTGTATTAGAACGCGGATTTTATTTCCGACTGTGAATTAATTATATTAGTTTTAGTGAAGAGAAAGTAAAAATTCAGAGTATGTTTTACAGTTAAGGAGTTTTCATTGCTTATTATAGTAATTCATATATGGACGGATCAGGAGTGAATATTAGTCACCTCAAAGGCGGAAGTTACATATCATAATTAGATCCTGTTAAGAGTACGCATCGATAGTTCAATTCTAAGGATCGGGGGTGGGGGATGGATGGGTGGCATGTATCAGTAACGTTAATGGAGTATTACGCACAATGTGAAAATACACACATATACTTTTACCTTTGTGCCCGTTCGAGGAAAGTCAGGGCCCTTTATACATTTTGGAAGAAAAAACCACAATTCCTCAACCACGCCCACCCAAAAGAGAGAGAGAGAGAGAGAGAGAGAGAGAGAGAGAGAGAGAGAGAGAGAGAGAGAGAGAGAGAGAGAGAGTTGTATTATTAGGGACAATAACCACACAAATATAAATTTTGGTTAGAAGGGCTGTACCTGTGTTGTCACGATTCAATTATTACATTGCTACCATATGGGATATTTCTTATTTTTATACATAGAGCGTGCCACATTTATTCCTATCAAATCATTTATAGTTTTTATACTACAATGTCTTTCAATGTACGATATTATGTAACTTATGAAATCGAAAATTGACAAGGTTTAATATTTAATTTTTAAAAATTATTTCCTCGTTATTTCATTTTCTTAATTACTTGTTTTTGTTTTTTGTTGTTGTTGTTTGTCATGACGGCAATTCTCATTATATAATGGATGTATCTTTAGGAATATATGGAAACAAAGCGCCTTTCCATGGATAAACTGAGCTACCGCGACTCCCATTTTGTTTATAAGATGAAGATGACTTGAATATAGGTAAACATATACTACTATAAAATTTTGCTGCAAAAAAATGGCTTTCGACAAATTATGTAATATTACAGAAAGGTTTAATTATATGTCTGCTAGACAGGGGGTATGTTATTTGCGTTGTCGTGCTTTTGTTTCCAAAACATGCCAGAAAAAAATCAGAATGCAGATACCATAAAATCTTATATCTTACTTCTGTACGTACTCTCCAAACAAAGCCCAGCATATAAAAAGATTGAGTATATTTTCAGGGAGCAAATTATTATTCCATATTCTACTTTTGCTTAAAAGTCTTTCCAAATGTTAAATCAGGGTCTTATTTTCAAGCTGAATCTAGATTTAACTATATTAACAAATATTTTGGCGGACACCTTCATATAAAGGACACACATTCATAAAGGGCATTTACAAATGTTTTTACATTAGTGTGTACTCGTTTCAAACTATGTAAAAACACCGGTCCCAAACGGAGATATGTTATAGTCCTTGAGTGTCCTTTTCACCTTTTAAAAAGGATTATTCTTTCTTACATGTACTGTGAATACATTGTTTAAAATCTGCCTTATCGGACACAAATAGAAAGATCAGTCACATGCCATTTTTCTTCTCAACCTGCCCATAAAGACAACTTCCCGTAAAGAGTATCCTTCATAGATTACTGCATGTGTATCCGGTCAACAATTTGTTTCCGATGTCCTTTATACTTGTATAGTATACTAGTGTGGGATTAAATAAATGACGGCAAGGATATGAATTGTACACAAGATCTGCAAATAGATCAACACCTATCAAAGACATTCACCTCCTCCGACTGATCAAGCAATAAGAAATTCACAATGTAAGACCGTTCCTTTGTTCCTTGATTTAAGTCTTAAAGACAAAAACAGGCGATATATAGAATACTATATTATAAATGGAACTTTAGACCCTTAGCAATGCACGGTTAAAATGTAAGGGCATTACTGTGGTGTTTGACTTGTCTCTAATTACCAACATATACCTTATCAGATTAAATCCCCACAAAACAAAGAATATATTGCGTGATAAATGTATGGTACAATTCTTAAAACCCCCAAAAAAGATTATAAGATTAAATAGGTATATATATGAACAATACTTGGCATCTACAGATAATGTATTATATAGCTGGTATCAAATTTAACGTCTGGTTTTAATTTTGTTACAGATCTCATGGAAACCGCGCCATACATTTAAACATTGTACCTTATACATTGGCCATTCAGAGTATGGCCAAAAATAGTGTCAAAGCATTTCGTTTGATTCGTACAAGTGTGTAGTGTTCCAGGTTTCATTGATAACAACAAATATATGAAGCTTTTCCCATCACGGTCTACCTCAGCCATGCCAACGTTATATCTAAACACATACGCCATGTAATGGTTGCTACCATGGAGGAAATGAAACACTTGTTAGTAAATATTTGATTGATTCAAAACAGGAGTGTCATTCCCAGATTGTGGAAAGAGGTACTACTTTCGTGCCAAATCATAACAGCATTACATTTAATGCATATGAACCGATTCAGCAGTATTTTATTTTTTCGAAAAATTGGCGAGTGTATGGATGAAATTCCTGATAATTTTAAAGCATTGTTCTGACAGAGTGCGATATGGCAAGTTTAGACACAAAATCCAAAAAAAGTGGACTTAATGAATTAGGAACGAATGGAAAAGAGACGGATATTCTCCAAATGGTAGATAATGGAATTTCGAACAAAGCTGGTAGCCGACCTTTGATGATCTCTCAAACCGCGGGAACAAGTCCATTAGGCGCCCAGAATGTAGTGAATACCGAGGCAGTCGTGTGTCCAATCTGTTTACAGGCATTAACCGACCCGAGAATACTTACGTGTCTTCACACATGCTGCGAAAAATGTTTGAAGTCAGAAATACAACTTCAAAACCAGCAATACGAACTGAACCGGACATTTGAATGTCCCATCTGTAATATCAATATTCGTTCTCCTGCGCCCAACATTCAGCCGTCGGAATGGGCTGCAAGATTTCCAGCTAATAATACTCTGCATTCAAACAACAATGTACAGTGCAGTCCGTGTGAACAACAGGGAAATGTATCTAAGGCGACTGGATTTTGCACAGATTGTGGACAATTCGTCTGCACTAAATGTTCGGACGACCACAAGCGATTCACTGTCATGCGAGACCACATAATCATAGTGGGAGAAACTGTTTTAAAGAATGCTACCTATGTACCTATCTATCTTAAAGCCGGTGAATGTGAAAACCATGCAGGTAAACAATGTGATCTTTTTTGCAAAGACCATGACGTCCTTGGATGTGCACTCTGCAGAGCAGCACATAATCGCTGCAAAGGTCTGGTGTCCTTAAAAGAGGCATCAACCGGTCTAAAGGCAAGTCCAGCTCTGCAAGAAACTGCCGACAAATTTGACAGCTTTCAGATCAAATTTGACAATATTAAGACCCAAGTGGAGGAAAATATAAAAGCAATCGATTCTCAGAAGGACGAAATACTAAAAGCAATAACAGAATTTAGGGTCAAACTGAACACTGAACTAGACAAGCTAGAAAAAGCCGTGATAGAGAAAATGGAAACCACTCATACATCTGTTAAAGAAGAGATGAAAAACTATATTGACGAGTGCGCAAAATCCAAGGCAGCTGTTGAGACATCCCATAGAATGTTCTCTGGCTTCATTGAAACTGCTGATGAATCTCAACTTTTTATTTCGATGAGGAAAATTACACAGCAAATAAAACATTACGAAAGTCGACTGAAAGAGGTCGTGGCCAAAACACATCTTGTTAAGTATGAATTCAAATCAGATGAAGCTGTTGACATGGCTATAAGGGCAGCGAGTGCTTTGGGTGATGTCAAGATCCTAGGCCTGCCATTATTAAGTATCCAAAGCTCGAATGACTTTGTTCCTAAGAAGGCCAGTTATTACACAGAGTTTAAAGCTAAAATACACGGAGACAAGCACAAGTGTAAGATTACAGGCGCATCTTTCCTTCCTGATGGCAGACTTGTTCTGGTAGACTATGGTAATCAAAGCATCAAGCTGTATAGTTATGATGCTTCAACAAAAAAGTCAAGCCATACAGATAGACCTGAAAGTAAGCTAAAAGAGTCTCTCTTCAAGAATGAAACTTCACTCCACCTTCATGCAGGCCCTAAGGACGTGGCTGTGATGGATCCATCTACTATTGTATTGACCCTACCAGAAACCAAGGAAATAGTGTTTGTCACAGTTGGAGCAACACTAGGTGTGCGAGAGATAGTCAAGACAGAGGGAAATTACCATGGCATAATATGTACAAAGGAAATGCTCATCACAACGTGTTTGTCCCAGAAAAAGTCAGCTGTGCATGTATTGAACCATTTAGGGGAGATTGTAGATAGATGGTATCCTAAATCAGCCAATGGACATTCCCATCAGAGACACCCACATACTCACTATATGGGGACACCAGCAAAGCCATACTATCTTAAGCTGGGTCCTGATGGCCAGAAAATTTACATCTCTGACCTGAACAATGGAATTATCTGCATGGACATGTCTGGGAATACACTTTTTACCTGTACCAGTAAAAAGTTCTACATCATCGAGGGGATTACTGTGCATCCACAAGGCAACGTCTTTGTAGCAGACTACAAACAGCAGGTGATACATCAAATGGCTCCAGATGGTTCAGCCTTGGGAACCCTGATTGGAAAGGATAAACAGCTTCAGAAACCTGTATCCATCTGCTACAATGGTGCTACAAATATCTTACTGGTTTCAGAGCAGGAAAGGGACATCATCAAATGTTTCAAGGTCATCTAAGCACCTGCGCCCACAAAACAGTTTCCAGACAAACTGAATGGCAGACTTTTTTATTTTTAGCAAGGACAAGCATGGACTAGGTTTTGTGTGATACGTAAAGAGATGCATTACTTCAGATTTTACTGTTCCAGAAGAGTGATGTAGAGAGACAAGTCTGCAGGGAAGTGCATGCATTTGGAAGAAAACAAATATAAAAAGTGAAAAATAAACAAACATCAAAAGGTTATCAAAATGGCAAGAACTACTTTAATATTCCCTTGACAACACTGCCAGGTATCTTTGAATGATCACATTTCAGTATATCATGTGCTCTTGAAAAACCAGCATATTTCCATTTGCTCTCTTTTGTATATTAAAATCTAATTCTAAACATTTTTTGTTGCTGTAACATAAATCCTTTGGTTACCTGAAAAATGTTTTTGAACATAAGAAGAGACCTTAAAAAAGCAATATATTTATAATAAAGATAGCCTCACAAAATTGTTGTTAGGCTTCAAATTTCAAATGTTTTGTATACTTAAAATCTTATTGTAGTGACTTTGTTATTATTATTCAAATCAACGGTTATTACTTCAAAATATTTTGTTTTCTTAAATGCACCATTTGTAATTAATGTGGATCTTATTCATAACACAGTGTTGTTGCTATTCATAACACAGTGTTGTTACTGATCTATTATTCTGTGGGAAAAATGTTTTAGATATTTGAGTTCTGCATCATGACTCCAAATTTACCTCTCATACCAATCAGCCAAAGAAATTATTACAAATATGATATGAGTATAGCATCATAGTTACTTACAGCTTCAATTACATCAGAAATGAGTGACACACTAAAAATATAGAGTGGTCCCCAAAATAGAAGTTCTGGCATAGAAAATTAAAACTTCTAACTGAAACTAAAAAAAAAAGCAGGAACTTAATAACATGGCCATTGTACATAAATTAACAAGCCTCAAGGGAAAAATTATTTGTGAATGTATCTGAATCAATGTCAATTTTAGATTTCATGTAAGTGGAATTTTATATCGAAAGGCAAACAAGTATATCAAAGGTGGAATCTTTGCTAGATTTTTTTTAGATGACATACTTAGTAATATAAGGTAATCAGCATCAGTTAGAAACAAAAACCTGTATCAAGAGTTCATGGAAAAGATATTTAGCTATGTGTAGCTTTAAAACACACACAGCCTAGCTACTATAAACTATTAGTGTTAACTCAGTCCAATTATGTTAAAAATTAATGTGCTGTGAAAAAAGTATTGATCCCACTCCTTGTTTTAAGGCTGTGATGACTTGAAACAAATGAAACAAGAGTCACGGGATAAAGCATATATATTATTATTTCCACATTACACATTTGGATGGGAATGCAAGCCAATATATACATTGATAGGCAATTAAGCTTTGTGTATCTTGTTTTATAAGAACTTATGTATTGTTTACTTGTTACCTTAGTTGCATGCTTGGTGTTAATCCAATTAGTATGACCTATTTCAAGGTATGTTCTACATTGAATTTAGTCAGAACTATAATGTAAGTCTTATAATATAAGCCCTGGGTGTCCAGTTAATAAAAATAATTATGTAGTACTTATAAAACTGTATTAATTTATTTTCAATTTTTGAAATTTTGTTTCTGCTTTAGTCATTTTTATGAACTTGTCAATAGGTTACAGTGCCATCACATCTTTTTTTTAATCAATATGCTGGCTTTTGATCACAAATCTTTAATAAAATCAAGAGCCAATTTCATACGCACTGTGTATAGTAATTGACATGCAATAACAGTAATTTCAGAAACCAAATTTGGGGTAATTTCAGTGTCATTTGAGAAGCCCTGTTAGGGTCATTTCAGAGACATTTGAGAAGCAGTTAGGGATTATTTCAGTGTCACTTGAGAAGCCCTGTTATGTGTCATTTCAGTATCATATGAGAAGCCTTGTTATGGGTCATTTCAGTGTCATTTGAGAAGCCATGTTAGGGGTCATTTCAGCATCATTTGAGAAGCCCTATTATGGATCATTTTAGTATCATATGAGAAGTCTTGTTATGGGTCATTTCAGTATCATATGAGAAACCTTGTTATGAGTCATTTTAGTGTCATTTGAGAAGCCCTGTTAGGGGTCATTTCAGTGTCACTTGAGAAGCCCTATTATGGTTCATTTCATTATCATATGAGAAGCCTTGTTATGGGTCATTTCAGTGTCATTTCAGAAGCCCTGTTAGGGGTCATTCCAGTATCATATGAGAAGCCTTGTTATGGGTCATTTCAGTATCATTTGAGAAGCCCTGTTTAGAATCATTTCACATATTATAAATGTCTGATGTAAGAAGTCTGGGCAAAGTCACTGTTACAATAGATGTACAAGTTTTGATTTTTTTTTATTCCACAGGAAGTTGAGATTTATACATTTTAACAATCCTTTAAGTAGGATCCCTGCATTTTTGTGATTTTAATATGAGGACTGCCATCTTTGCCCTATTGCAGTTGTAAAAAAAGACATGAACAGATTGAATAAAGAAAAGTTTGACATCCAAACTGGAGAACATTCATTAAAATCCAGCAGAGATTTAACAGGAAGATTGTTTGTTTGTTTGTTTGATTAGGATTTTTAACGTAGCTTTAACAATTTTTCAGTCATATCGTTACAATGTCTGCAGTGAGGCAGTTTATAGTGATGTCTAGCACTGAGACATCATGCCGCAGACATGTAGCATGATGGCTCACCCAGTCACATTATCCTGACACCAGGCCGACCAGTCCTAACACTAACCTCTTAATGCTGAGCGTCAAGCGAGGCAGCTGTTAGTACCATTTTTGTAAGTCTTTGGTATGACTCGGCCGGGGATCGAACCGACGACCTCCCACTACCGGGGCGGACGCTCTAACCACTAGGCCACCGGAGCGGTTTTAACAGGAAGACATTGTCATGCCAAATGCCTAATATGCAATGTCTATATTAATTTGTAAGTTGGGTCCAACTGTAAAGAACATAGACCATGATATGTTCTTGCATAATGCATATGCCAACAACTCTATTACATAGTGTAGGGTAAAGTAAGTCAAGCATTTCATTTGTCAACTAGATCAGGAAATTTTAATACAATTTTTTTTTGGGATGTAGATAATATATATTTAGTTGTTATAGCCTTTGCATTGTAAGACAAAGAAACAATACTTCCAAAAATTGTACATTTATGAAAATTAAAATGTATTCATGAAAGACAGCCCACTTTAGTGCCTTGATGGAAAACCTACCCAACTTGTGACAGAAATAATAATAATAATAATAATAATAATAATAATAATAATAAATAATTATTAATAATAATAAATACATGTTAAAGACAGACAAGTGATACACTTAATACCCTACCAGTGTTGCAGTTTGACCATGGTCTATATGTTTTAATTGAAGTTTGATGATGAGAGTAACAAGATTTCTGAAAATAGTTTGCTAACTAGAAGATGGCCTCTTTCAAATGCATGATATGACATTTTCTTGTGAGTAGTAATTACAATACATATAAAATGCTGCTGGCATCTTTACTTCAGAGTGACAATGAATTAAATTGCTACAGTCTTGAAAATACGGCAATGTGGGATAAGTATATTAAAATCTGATCACATGAAAAGCTTATGATTTTGTCATTTTTTGTTGTTGATATCCAACATATAAAAATGTGCGATAGCTTATTGAAAAGAAAATTGGTTGAAAAATGTGTTGATTTTTAGATCACTGTACATGCAGATACCAACAACCCCAGGGCAATTTCTACGGTTACAAATGTTGTCTCCTAACTATAAATTTATCTAAAGTGTTAGGTATTATAGCATAATATTTCATCCATTTAAGCATCAAGTAACATGTAGTTCTTTGGTAAAAGCATATGCAGTCTATACAGCCAATTTAAAAGTGTGTAACACTGTTATCACTAATTTCATTGGTAAATCACAATAATTATACTTCATTAAACTTTAGCAAATATTTCATTTTGGCATATTAACCACATACACTTTTAGCAAATAACACTAAATTAATTTGCTGGATATAATGGTATACAGTTCACAGAATAAAATGATTTCCTGGTTAAATTTGAGTTGCAGTATTTCTGCCAGTTGAAAATTGGATGAGTCCTAAATCTTAACATTATATAATTTAATAGTATAATCTTACCAAACAAATTTATTGTGCATACAGTTTTAGGGAAAAACATTTTCTTGCTAATATTGTTTAAGTGTTACATACAAATGTTATTTACTATATAAGCTGCAGTATATACCTTTCTTGCATCTGTTTAAGCATTGTCATGTAATAACATGTCCCTGTCATTGTCAAGTGTTTCTGAATTCCCAATAATTTCTTAGTTTCAACTGTTTTTATATATCAGATTTAAATTTACCAATGCTTCATTTGATTACATCAGGTGTGAGGGAAGACTAGTCTTTGTTTTTTGTAGAAATTTTCAATGATTAGGTCCTTTTGTCCTATTACTTTGTTAATACTTAGAAAACATACCAAAAAGGAAGTCTTGTAACATCATCTACAATCTCACTTAACAATACAAAATTTGATAACTGCATGAAGTTGTGTTCTTGATGCAGCGAAAGAAAGCCTTGGTATCTGTTTCTTTTGCATGATGTCATCAGTTTCCTGGAAACTTTCAGATGCTGAAGGTATATGAATGTATGATGTGGTACACTCTTCAATAAATTAACCTATTTTTACCTTTATACTTAATGCACAAAATAAAATGTTTGTGTTATTTATGTTATTGTGATAGATATTAGTGTATTATATTTTTGTTTGAAATAAACAATACAAAAGAGGTCTGTCAGTTGCAATTATATAACAGGTTTAAAGCTTGCAACACTATTATTTAAAAATATTTACAATGGATTCTGGTTAATTGGGACACATTAGGACCAGAACAATTTGGCCCAACTAAGTGGATGCCCCAATTTTGTGAAATAAGTACACAAAGCTAAACATGTACATGTACTGTATAAAAATGTATAAAACAAAACACAAACTATTATTTACTGAGCAACAAAAACACTGTGATACATGTAATGTAAATTAATTCTGGAAATAAATGGTATAGGTCAGTGACAATTCTTTAAGCTAAAACAATTTCAATTTATTGTTCTTAACAGTTAATGATGTTTCATGAATTTATCGAGTGTCCCCTGCAATATTCCCTTAACTGACTGTAGCTGAACAAAATCAGCGCATGTATCAAGTGCAGATATTGGGTTGCCTTCATTGCCTTCCTGCATGAATTAGTGTTGTAATTCAGCAATCACTTTTCTGGCATCTTGGTTAGTCACATGTCAAGGCTCTGGCGTGTAATCATCATCATCTTCACTTTCCTGGTCTTCTTTTGGTGTTTTGCTGCAATTCATTCATTAATTTCGTACACACAATGCCTGAATGCTTACAACCACAGGGAGAAAAGCAGATCTGAGTGGTCTTGATGCTTATTTCTCGCCAACTATCAACGACAAATTGTATTGCTCGTAAAATGATAATCCTTGTACTGATCTCTTTGGCTGTTGAAGATGATGTCGGTAGATTTTCTTCAATTGATTCAAGAATGTAGATTAACAACTTTGCATGATACAAAGACTTTAAAGTTTTATGATTCCTATGTCCATTGGTTGCACCAAGGATGTAGTGTTGGGAGGCAAAAATTCCAAATGGATGTTTTTCAAACAATCTAAATGAGGGTGTGCTGCACAGTTGTCAAGTAGCAGCAAAATATTTATTGAATTACATTGTAGTTCCACATCCCAACTCATAAGCCATTTCTTACAATTTTCAAAAGTCACCTATGCATTTTTGTTAGCAAGGTACACAACTGGTAAACTATCTATTCTAAGCTCCCTAAAGCAATGAGGCTTAGCGCTTTTTCCAATAACCCATGTACAGCTTTTCATTTATCAATTCCTGACATGTTTGAACAGCATAACACAGTTATGCAATCCATTGCTTTCTTTGATCCCGACAGTACTAAATATTTGTAGGTTGTTGTTGTTTTAAGGTTTAACGCCATTTTTCAGCACACGATAGGTTATACATGGCAGCCAGTATTATTGGTGAAGGAAGAACCCGGAAAACCCCCCAGAAAGAACCACTGACCCATGAGAAGCTAGTGGCAAGCTTTCCCACATAACTACATTAGCCGAATCTTAAGACTTGCGAACCTACGCAGACGGCGGTGATCCGTAACAAAAAGCGCTTTAGACCACTTGGCCACTCGGGGCCCCTAAATATTTGTAGGTCAGGGAACCATCTGGTGTGGCATGATAAAACAGGCATTTCATCAGCATTGTAGATGTCATGTGTACAAAATTTCTGAAGCAAGTCAGGCAGTTATTTTAATTTTCATTGTTCAGCACTTACAGCATCAGCAATGTCCTTCTCACCATGTGCTTTGTTGAATGTTTTTGTCATTTCCATTGGGACAACTAACCATCTGTTGCTTTGAAATCATTGCAACCCAGCTTTTTAGCTAACTCCTCTGCCTTACTTTTCATCACTGGACCACTGACACATACACCTCGTCCAGTTACAATAGAAAACCACTAATTGAGGGCCTGTTCAACATCTGGATCACTGCCTTCACGGTTCCGTTTATGGATTGTTCCATGATGTCCTTCACATAAAACCCATTCCTCTCTCAGTTTATCTTGCTGCTGTGTCATGTATGCAATTGTTGATTTTGGAACTGCAGTTATCTCTGTCAGTTATTGATGGCTGGTGTTTGGCGGCTGGCTTTTAATTTGGCAGAGAAAGGCAATTTTGTTTGCTAATGTCAAATCTTTCTGTGGCATCTTGGAAAGAGTCTGATATTTTCCAGGTAAAAGTGCGTTACTGTTTGAAAAAGCAATGAACACAGAAATGGCGCTACCACGCCACTGCAGTAATGACCGTCATGCAACACACCACAAGTGTGCCATCTAGCAGTTCCAGTCCCAATTAAGCGACATGTCGTCCCAAATAAGCAATGCAAATTCTGCTTATTTTTTCGATCTGTTTTTGTTCTTTAAGATTTTTCCCAATAAGCGGCTGCCCCAATAAGCCAGTTGTCCAATTAACTGGATTCGACTGTACATAGAAACTGTTTTACACTCATGCATCTGTAACCAATTTGTACCGAGTTTGAAAGAAGGTATTTAATACTAACATTTTCCATGGCTGAAAACAATTTTGATAACTGAGTATTCAGAGAATGTATAAGAAGTTATATCCATTTTGGTATTTTGGGACAGAACAGTTTTTTAACTTTTACGTTTTATATACATTTGGCAAGTGTGTGAACACAATTCTTATTATCAATTTAGAAGAATTTGAAGGTCCTTATGCCACTTGTTTTATCTCAAACAAGATCATATTCAGTTTCAGTTTTATTAAAATATTCTTTTTATCATTGGTTTTTGTCAGCACTGTTGACACACTATATCATACCAAGGAAATGGGAGTTAAGTTTCTTTCCTCAAGAACACACTAAACCCACTGAACAGGGCTGTCTTGGGTAGGTATTGAACTCATGACCCTTAAATTATGAGTCAAACACTCTGGCAACTGATCACAGGTCCCCTTTATAAAGTAAAGTTGTATAAATGTTTCATGTACATTTAGTTGTAAGTTGGCATAATCTGCATAAATTTCATAGCCCTTTATTCCAGGATGATGTTGTTAATCCTAGGCAAATTCTGTTGATGCAATTAAATCAGAAGTTGCTGAAATACTTTTTTACTTTTAGTGTCAATGACTACTCTTGATTGTGGATTGGCATCATTTGTACAAACTGAAAGACATCTGTCAAATTTTGTCAAATTATGGTCAGCAGTTTTGAATAAAATCATTTCAATTTGTTAATCCATATATTAAAGGCTTTTATGATTGCATGCTTTCTTTCAAATATAATCAATATCTTATGAGTGGCATTTCTATTTTTAATAATGGTGGCCATATTTGATAGCAGAATGGCATCCTTTGTATAAATATGAAAGACCTTTGATGTATGATGCTTAGTGTCAAGTATAAGAAAATTCTTTTGAACAGTTTAGTAGATCAAGTATTCAAATATTTGTCTATATTTAGTAATGGTGGCCATATTTCATGGCAGATGAGCATCAGTTGTACAAAATTAAAAGCCCTACATGCCTGGATACTTTGTCAAAATTATTAAAATTATTTCCAGCAGTTGTTTTAGAAGTTGTTGAGAGGTTTACTACTATTTAGTAACATTGTACATATCTGATGGTGAATGAGCATCATGTGTACAAACTTTAAAGGTCTCTGTGCCAGTATAAAGTATTGGTTAAATTCTAGTTAGGAGATTTGAAGATTATGCCATTTAGATGTTTTTCTATTTTTAGTAACACTGGCATAATTTGTACAAATTTTAAAGGTTTTCATGCCAGGATGCTCTATGACAATTATCAAATTATGTTGAGCAGTGTTAAGAAAGTGTCATTTAAAGTTGGTAATGGTGGCCATATTTAAATGTGGATTTACACAATTTGTGCAAATTTTGAACAGTTTCAAATACTCATGCTTTCTGTAAAATAGATCAAATTCTATACAGAGATGTTTTAAAAGAAATTTCTAACAAATGTTCTAATTTGTTTTAGTAATGGTGGCCATATTTAATGGTAGATAGGCATCTATTTAAGTGGTCTTCATGCCATGATGTTTCCAGTCAAACTTAGTCAAACAAGATTCTCTTTCCTAATATGGACAGAAAATACGAGTACACACACAATTCTCTTTCCTAATCTGGACACAAAATGTAAGTACACACACAATTCTCTTTCCTAATCTGGACAGAAAATGCATACAAACACAATTCTCTTTCCTAATATGGACAGAAAATATAAGCACACACGCAATTCTCTTTTCTAATCTGAACAGAAAATATGAGTGCCTACACATGATTCTCTTTCCTAATCTGGACAGAAGATACGAGTACCAACGAGATTCTCTTTCCTAATTTGGAATGAAAATATCAGTACACACACAATTCTCTTTCCTAATCTGGACAGAAAATATAAGTACACATGCAATTCCCTTTCCTAATCTGGACAGAAAATTGATTAAAAATAGGTCATAGCAGGATCAGAATGTGAATTTCTTGTATTTCAGGTCAACATGCTCCATCTGCATCATGTAACTGACAACATGGCAGATTAAATTCTTTGGTTCTTGATGCCTAATGAAAACGTTCCTGAGTGAAAAGAAAATTGATAACTATTTTCAAACCTATTTTCCTTCCACTTATTCACAAACTAGCATAGAAAGATCTTTATTCCAGTGTGTAAAACACACATAAAAATCAAAGTTTGAAGAGAATACAAACTAGAAAGAGTAACACATAAATTATTAAAAGACAAAGGTCATAACTATGTCCAAAATGATCATCACCAAATCTATAAAAGATACAAGAGACTCTTTTAGAAAATGCTTACACCAAATTGCCTGAGAATACATTGAAGGTTATAAGTAAGAGCCCATGCAAGGATAAGAGATCAAATGAGATCAAATGTCAAGGACCATAACGCTAAAATGCAGTTGAAATGACAAAACCTTAAAAGGACAAATCTTTGTCTCTGAGCCATTGTATACAACATATTGCATCAGAATACATATTAAATGGTTCTAGAGCTATGCTGTTATAAGGGTCTCCTGTGGAGAAGATTTAAACTGGGGCCCCGAGTGGTTGAGTGGTCTAAAGCACTCTCTGTTACAGATCACTGCCATCTCACCTCTGTCTGTGTGGGTTTGTGGCCACCATGTATAGCCTATTGTGTGCTAAAAAATGGTGATAAACCCTACAACAACAACAACAACAACAACAACAACAGATTTAAACTTGATGTAAAAGGGCCAATCACTCCATTAAAACTGGAACTCACAGACAAAACTTTTAAAAGGCATATCTACATGTAATAGATGATTCGCCAACCAAATGGCATCCAGTTATGTTTGTTTGTTTTTTATGGTTTAACGTCATTTTTTCAACATAATATAGGCTATATATGGCGGCCAGTATTAGTGGTGGAGGAAGAACCCGGAAAACCCCTGGAAAGAACCACCGACCCACGAGAAGCTAATGGCAATATTTCTCACTTAACTACATTAGCTGAATCTTAGACTTGAACCCATGCAGACAGAGGTGAGATGGCAGTGATCTGTAACGGACAGCACTTTAGACCACTCGGCCACCCTCATCCAGTTATGAGTAAGAGATCTATTGATGTGATGATTATAAGAAATGTGAATGGACAGACAGATGGATGAAAAATATGAATAGGGCTTCTGCATCTTGATGCAGGGACCTAATGAGTATGCCTCATCCTAAAAATGCTTATTTAAGGTTAAAAATGTAATAAAAGAATTTTATCAATAAAAAAGCATTGGTATTATGTTTGCACATCAGTTTTTATTTTGAATCCAGTCATTTTCCAAAAATATCTTCTGCAAACAATCATAAGGAAATTCCAATATAATCAAACATTAACAGAACATATAGAATATTAGTGATTTTTATTTTACTTTCTCCTGTTCAATTTATACCTGTCAGTCTTCATTAACCTGTTGTGGTCCAATATCAGGATTTGCAACAAAATAAAACATTGGTATTTATTTCTTTGGAGTTTTCTTCTATATTCATTTTTGTCAGAAAATATGAGTACAAAAAGATCACCTAATTCCAACAGAATAGAATGAGCATCCTGGGGACTGTGCGCTAGGTTATTACAAATGGACAAAAAAATCATCTTCTCTCTTTCATACAATAGCTGTGTCAAAGATCTGGTACTGTGTACCCTGAGAAGTTCTATAGGACATGATGCCGCATTCTATCCAGGGCCTTTCTCCTTCTGCAGGGCATATCTGTGCCAGCATCTCTTGGACTTCCTGGAACAAGTTTTTACTCTGAAGCAGGTCTGTTGGAGAAATGTCTCTGAAGAAAGTCACCTGGGGATTCAATAATGGAAGATCATAATAAATTATATACAATGTTTAAAAAGATATGAAACTTCTAAAATACACTGTATAATAAGCCTATAGGTTTATTTTTAATAGTTAGTGAAGGTCGTTTGTGATTACAGGTTATCTTACGATAAGTCTCAAACATCTATTATTTATTCACTTTGAAAGAAATGCATGGATATAGTAATTCAGTATGTCCATTCATCCATGCAAAGAGTGCACAGAATGCGGAATCTTCCTCATTTGAGCTGAACAACATGATCTTGGGTCAAAATGAGTCTTAATGTAAAACTGCAACACTTTTAAAACTTGGATCACACCCTGGCATGTTTAAAGAAAGAAATATAAATGCAACTAACATTGACTAGGTGATCCATCCGAATCACTAGTTAATCAGCGCCAATATTGTACCGTACCTTCAAAACATACAGATCTACCTGGTTTTTATGCTTTTCATAGGACTCTAAAATGCATTAAATTATAATGACCCAAGCAATGAGGTTTCTAGTTTATTTAAAGGATATATTGATAGACATATTGTGATTTTAGACTTCTTTTCAAAACAGACACTACAGATATATTGGTACAAAACCCATTTCTAAGCAGTAAACTTGAAATGTGAACCTGGCATGTTGAAAAAATAATATGCTGATTTCCATTTTCTCCACTGATGAGTAATGTAAAAAAAAATCATAATTTGAAATTTATACATATACTGACAGAAATTAAAACTATTTCAAATAAAGATATATATTTTCTTACTTAATATGTAATGTGAATCAATATTAAATACAGGAAAATGTGAAGATTTAAATATCCTAAGTTTTTATTCATGTAGATATTTGGGTATGCAAATTTTAAAGTGGTTAAGTATTTTATTAATCCTTGAACACCTTCATGTGGGTGGCATAATATATTATGTATTAAGATTAAATTATTTCATGTTTCATGCATGTGATATTGTGTTTCTTTGACAACTAATATTAAAATGTAATTAATTACCATTTTTAATGCTATTGCACATTAGGAAATTATGGCAAACATATGACATTTATGAAATAGTGTACAAACTGTACAAAGACTTCATTTAACCCTATACTTGTAAATATGACACATTTTAGATGACAAATTATACTATGGATAGGACACATTTTAGATGACAAATTAAACTATGGATAGGACACATTTTAGATGACAAATTATACTATGGATAGGACACATTTTAGATGACAAATTATACTAAGGATATGATACATTTTAGATGACAAATTATACTATGGATAGGACACATTTTAGATGACAAATTATACTATGGATAGGACACATTTTTGATGACAAATTACACATTTTAGATGACAAATTATACTATGAATAGGACACATTTTCGATGACAAATTATACTATGGATAGGACACATTTTAGATGACAAATTATACTATGGATATGATACATTTTTGATGACAAATTACACATTTTAGATGACAAATTATACTATGAATAGGACACATTTTAGATGACAAATTATACTATGGATAGGACACATTTTAGATGACAAATTATACTATGGATATGATACATTTTAGATGACAAATTATACTATGGATAGGACACATTTTAGATGACAAGTTATACTATGGATATGATACATTTTAGATGACAAATTATACTATGGATAGGACACATTTTAGATGACAAATTATACTATGGATAGGACACATTTTAGATGACAAGTTATACTATGAAAAGGACACATTTTAGTTGACAAATTATACTATGGATAGGGCACATTTTAGATGACAAATTACACATTTTAGATGACAAATTATACTATGAATAGGACACATTTTCGATGACAAATTATACTATGGATAGGACACATTTTAGATGACAAATTATACTATGGATATGATACATTTTAGATGACAAATTATACTATGGATAGGACACATTTTAGATGACAAATTATACTATGCATATGATACATTTTAGATGACAAATTATACTATGGATAGGACACATTTTAGATGACAAGTTATACTATGGATATGATACATTTTAGATGACAAATTATACTATGGATAGGACACATTTTAGATGACAAATTATACTATGGATAGGACACATTTTAGATGACAACTTATACTATGAAAAGGACACATTTTAGATGACAAATTATACTATGGATAGGGCACATTTTAGATGACAAATTACACATTTTAGATGACAAATTATACTATGAATAGGACACATTTTCGATGACAAATTATACAATGGATAGGACACATTTTAGATGACAAATTATACTATGGATATGATACATTTTTGATGACAAATTATACTATGGATAGGACACATTTTAGATGACAAATTATACTATGGATAGGACACATTTTAGATGACAAGTTATACTATGAAAAGGACACATTTTAGATGACAAATTATACTATGGATAGGGCACATTTTAGATGACAAATTATACTATGGATAGGACACATTTTTGATGACAAATTACACATTTTAGATGATAAATTATACTATAAATAGGACACATTTTAGATGACAAATTATACAATGGATAGGACACATTTTAGATGACAAATTATACTATGGATATGATACATTTTAGATGACAAATTATACTATGAAAAGGACACATTTTAGATGACAAATTATACTATGAATAGGACACATTTTAGATGACAAATTATACTATGGATAGGACACATTTTTGATGACAAATTACACATTTTAGATGACAAATTATACTATGAATAGGACACATTTTAGATGACAAATTATAGTATGGATATGATACATTTTAGATGACACATTATACTATGGATAGGACACATTTTAGATGACAAATTATACTATGGATAGGACACATTTTAGATGACAAATTATACTATGGATATGATACATTTTACATGACAAATTATACTATGGATATGACACATTTTAGATGACAAATTAAACTATGGATAGGACACATTTTAGATGACAAATTAAACTATGGATAGGACACATTTTAGATGACAAATTATACTATGGATATGACACATTTTGGATGACAAATTATACTATGGATAGGACACATTTTAGATGACAAATTATACTATGGATATGATACATTTTACATGACAAATTATACTATGGATATGATACATTTTACATGACAAATTATACTATGGATAGGACACATTTTAGATGACAAATTATACTATGGATAGGACACATTTTAGATGACAAATTATACTATGGATAGGACACATTTTAGATGACAAATTATACTATGGATATGATACATTTTAGATGACAAATTGTACTATCAAAAGGACACATTTTAGATGACAAATTATACTATGGATAGGATACATTTTAGATGACAAATAATACTATGAATATGACACATTTTAGATGACACATTATACTATGGATATGATACATTTTAGATGAGAAATTATACTATGGATAGGACACATTTTAGATGACAAGTTATACTATGGATATGATACATTTTAGATGACAAATTATACTATGGATATGACACATTTTAGATGACAAATTAAACTATGGATATGACACATTTTAGATGACAAATTAAACTATGGATAGGACACATTTTACATGACAAATTATACTATGGATAGGACACATTTTGGATGACAAATTATACTATGGATAGGACACATTTTAGATGACAAATTAAACTATGCATATGACACATTTTAGATGACAAATTAAACTATGGATATGACATATTTAAGATGACAAATTAAACTATGGATAGGACACATTTTACATGACATATTATACTATGGATAGGACACATTTTAGATGACAAATTATACTATGGATAGGACACATTTTAGATGACAAATTAAACTATGCATATGACACAATTTAGATGACAAATTAAACTATGGATAGGACACATTTTAGATGACAAATTATACTATGGATATGATACATTTTAGATGACAAATTATACTATGGATATGATACATTTTAGATGACAAATTATACTATGGATATGATACATTTTACATGACAAATTATACTATGGATATGATACATTTTACATGACAAATTATACTATGGATAGGACACATTTTAGATGACAAATTATACTATGGATATGACACATTTTAGATGACAAATTATACTATGGATAGGACACATTTGACATGACAAATTATACTATGAATAGGACACATTTTAGATGACAAATTATACTATGGATAGGATACATTTTAGATGACAAATGATACTATGAATATGACACATTTTAGATGACACATTATACTATGGATAGGACACATTTTAGATGACAAATTACACATTTTAGATGAGAAATTATACTATGGATATGATACATTTTAGATGAGAAATTATACTATGGATAGGACACATTTTAGATGACAAGTTATACTATGGTTATGATACATCTTAGATGACAAATTATACTATGGATAGGACACATTTTAGATGACAAATTATACTATGGATATGATACATTTTACATGACACATTTTAGATAACAAGTTATACTCTGGATGTGACACATTTCAGATGATTTGTTATATTATGTACATTGTGTATTCAACAGCAAACAGGTTAGACGCAGACCTACTTCATCTTCACTAGACAAGTGTAATAGATCCACCTCATTGACTCTCAACATGCATAGTTAACTGAAGTACTGTTCTAATAAGAACCAATTGCAGATGAAAGTGTCCATGCCCACAGCATTCTACATAAATTGGACAATGGGATTTTTCCCCAACATGGTGGGTATTTAATATGATTACATCAATGATGTCCACAACGCTTGACTTGGAAGAAATATTTGTGTGTCAATGGTTTAAATTAGAAAAACCTGACATGCCTCATTTGTTGTTGTTGAAGGGTTTAACGCCATTTTTCAGCACACGATAGGCTATACATGTGGCCAGTATTAATGGTAGAGGAAGAACACGGGAAACCCCTAGAAAGAACCACCAACCCACGCTTCATTTGTCAGTGTATACAGAGGCCAAGATAATCATTTCGGTCTTTCTTGGCAATAATGAGCAGCCTGAGTGGTTCAGTTTCATTCAGCTGGATCAGATCAAATATGAGGCAGTAAATATGGCATATGCTACCTATACATCCCAAGTTCTGATGTGGAATAAAGAAGATTGATAACCCTTAGTGAAATAGGACAGGCTGATACATAATGTTTTCTGCATCAGATCATAGATATAACAAACTTAGTAGACAGATATTTAAACAGTCAGGTCATAGAACAAAAAGAACAGACTGATTTGTTGGTACATAATGCAGATGCAGTAAAGTTAAAGAGAGAACAAACTAAATACACTATAACTCATTGGTACATGATGTTGCAGTTAGAACATTGATTAAACAAACAAAATAGACTATAACTTGTTAGACCACTGATTGAGCAAACTAAATAGACTATGACTTGTTGGTACATGATGTTGCAGTTAGAACACTGATTAAACAAACTAAATAGACTATAACTTGTTAGACCACTGATTGAGCAAACTAAATAGACTATGACTCATTGGTACATGATGTTGCAGTTAGAACACTGATTAAACAAACTAAATAGACTATAACTTGTTAGACCACTGATTGAGCAAACTAAATAGACTATGACTCATTGGTACATGATGTTGCAGTTAGAACACTGATTAAACAAACTAAATGGACAATAACTTGTTAGACCACTGATTGAGCAAACTAAATAGACTATGACTTGTTGGTACATGATGTTGCAGTTAGAATACTGATTAAACAAACTAAATAGACTATAACTTGTTAGACCACTGATTAAATAGACTATAACTTGTTAGACCACTGATTGAGCAAACTAAATAGACTATGACTTGTTGGTACATGATGTTGCAGTTAGAACACTGATTAAACAAACTAAATAGACTATAACTTGTTAGACCACTGATTAAATAGACTATAACTTGTTAGACCACTGATTGAGCTAACTAAATAGACTATGACTTGTTGGTACATGATGCAGCTGCAGTCAGACCAAAGACAAAAAGAACGACTCAGCATCAGTATCTTAGTCTGTTCCATTTAGAAGATGTCATAATAACGAGTTTCAAGATGGCTGCACAGGGCCTGAAAATTCTGATGGTCTGAAACCAATTTTTTTCTTGCACACACTGGAATATAAATTGAAGAAAATGCATAATAATGCTTATGTCTTTTTCTCAGCATGTACCACATACCCAGAGTCAGCGAATTGTTCTACTACCACATTCAAAGGCATAAGCAATTTTATAACTGATGCACTTTAATAACTTCTTAAACATGCCGCGAAAGGTTATTGCCAGTAAATAAAACATACCCCTAAAATTATGAAGACCCTGATTGAGCATTTACAAAGCCATGTGTAGAACCACTTAAATTCACCATATCAGATGGACCAGGCCTCGTTGATTTCTGTCTGAGAAAACATGGCAGTTTACACACGCACTTCAGAGTCCAATAACACAAACATTAGAGGCTGAGCAATCTACAAGTAGTTTCCCCTCTGACATTTCTCAACCCATTTCTGATATTCTGACAACGAAAATGTCTAAATATCTAAACTGGGGTGGTAAATCTCAGAGGAAGCTTGGTCTATCTGCCAAATGAAATGTTACTTTTCGGGCCACTGACAACATAAATTGAATTTATGGGTTGCTATCCTATCCATTTCACTGAAAAGGCTTTGAATTACAAATGGGTTCCTTTTTATTTGTGTATTTTATCTGATGTTAACTTTTAGACTTTAAGTTTTAGTTATATATAGCACTGAGATTAAAAAAGGATCCACCATAAAAGGCATGATGATGTGATTTGAAAATTTTAAAATGTCAAGGTTACTAAGAATATAATACATGTATGATTAAATATGCAATTGGGTAGCTGTCTGAATTTTGAATTCATTTTGTTGTTTTTCTTTTCTTTTATTCATGTTATTGCACTGTATCCAATATCCACATGTCAAACTTAACTGTTGGACCAATCTACAGCTGGGCAAGGTCTGGACCAGTGAGTCAAAATGAAACTTTCAAGCACTGTCATAATGGCACCACTTTCAGTTAGGACCAACTACATATCACAAGATGATAATAAAACTGATGTTATAATTTTTCAGATGTATTTGTTGTTGTAGGGTTTAATGCCATTTTTCAGCACATGATAGGCTATACATGGCGACCAGTATTAATGGTGGCAAAAGAACCTGGGAAAACCCCTGAAAAAAACCACCGACCCACGAGAAGCTACTGGCAAGCATTCTCACATACCCACTTTGGCCAAATACGAGACTCGAACCCACGCAAACAGAGGTGAGATGGCAGTGATCCGTAATGGAGAGTGCTTTAGACCACTCGGCCACTCGGGGCCCCCTCACATGTATTTAATTTAAATTCTGTCGTTGAATACCTCAGTGACATTGTTTAATCTCAAATTAACCTCTTAGGTCAAACATAAATGTGAACAGATGTAACTGAAGAGTAAACAAGAAAATACTGTAGACAACTATATTTGAGGCAAGTGAACCTACTGCATCATTTTTCCAGAGGTTGGCCAGCATCCAGTCTGTGCCATCATCTATCAGAAATCTCAGCATGTAGATGTACTGAAGAATAGGTGGAGTTTCAAGACCTGAAACAAAATATTTTAAAATTATCTTATCAAACAGAATTTTATCCATTTTCACCCAATACTCAATGTGCTTCATATGTACAGTGCCAAAGGTTTTATACTCTTTCTAAGATGGATTAATTACTGGAAATATTATAATGCCCATATCAGACTTTTCCTAGGGTGACACCTTTTTGAATATTAATTTCATGATTTTTAACAGTATTTGAACTTACTAATTTTTCTGCCAATACGGCAAAAAAGGGTATTACACCCAACCTGAGTTTAAGTCTTCATAATTAGCACTAGTTGGGCATGGTTGACTTGATTATTGACCAATGGCACTCAAAGACCTTTGGTCAAGATATGTGGTCTTCAACTAAACTTACTGTCACTATGACCCTGACATCTGTACTTTAGACCTGCAAATATATAGGTTTCTTTATTAATGTAAGTGCATGTCATCCATTAGGCTTTTTCAAGGAACATCATCAGTCTCTTGTCCTGGTGCGGTTGTTGAGACACTTTGCTCCTGAACATATGACTTTTTCTGGTCCATTCTATGATGTTGTCAGTCCACTTTTTTCTCTGTCTACTTTTTCCTTCTGCCACCCTGAATGCTGCCCTGGAATGCTGACTGTCACACAGTGGTTTTCCAGGGCTTCACTCATGATGTGCTCTAAGTAGATGTTGAACAGCATGGGTGACAGAAGACAGGCATGACGTTCTCCGACTGTTATTTGGAACTAGTCCCCCCACAGAATCTTGAGCAATTACTGCACTGGTAGCCTTGACATACAGCTGACTGATGGTATTGGTCAACGTTTGACCCATGCGGTACTTCTTCACTGTGGCCCACAATGCCTCATGCCACACTCTGTCAAAGGCCTTTTTGAAATCTATGAACACATGATAGATGTCTTGTTGATGTTGCGAGTACACAGAAGCCTGAGATTGAATATTTGTTCTGTTGTGATTCTTCCACAAAGGAACCTTGCCTGTTCTTCAGCGATTATTACTTCTGCTTATGGTTTCAGTCTGTTCAAGATGATCTTCAGCATCACCTTACTAGCATGGCTGACCAAACTGATAGTTCTGTAATTTCGGCACAACTGGAGATTGTCTTTTTTGGGGAGTGTTATAACCAGTGACTGGGTCCACTGTGTTGGCCATTTACCTGCCTCCCAGATCTTGTTGCAGATTTTTGTTAGTAGTTCTTGTAGTGTAAGCCTTAATCTAATTAGCTTTGAAATATTACTTGACAGTAAATGTAATCAGATATCTCACACTAGACTAGAATGGATACACACCAACAGCTGGTTTGTGTTATACATTCACTAGGGTTTAAGTTCCATGGGAAATATATTCTCAGGGCAGACTTTACTCCCCTTCCAAGCTGTATAGATGTATTGTATTGAATAAATTCTACATAACGCCTTCTACGGTTATTCTTCAATAATAAATAACATTACAGTTCTATCACTGATGTTGTTGAGTTCTTTACAATACTCAGTCAATCTTTCTGAAATGTCACTCACATCCATGAGGCATTTTCCACTTTCATCTTGAATGGTAATGACTCTTGGTTGCTTCTGTCTGGTGAGATCTTTCACAATTTGGAATGCCTGTTTGCTGTTATTCATTATCAGACTGCTTTCTATTTATGTTCACTTTTGTCCAATCCAATCTTCTTTTGCTTTCTTCAAGTTTTCTCTGATATTCTTATTTATTTTTCGATACTCCATTGCCCCTGTTGTGTGTCTGGTGTTTTTGAGGTCTCTTCAGGCAGCACACAACCTCAGAATCTCTTCTGTAACCCATAGTTTTTTCTTTGGGCGATGGAGGAAAATTACATCTTTGGTAGCTGTTGTCATGACTGTGTTTAAAGCGTAAGTAATCACTTTAGCATCAACATCCATCACAAGGAGTGGAGCAAATTTTCCTCCAATTGTGGCTTGGAATGACTTGCTGATGTTAGGCAGATGCTTTATTTGCTCAGGAAATGAATGCATCCATGAGTCTCCTGCTGCCTTGCAGGTTGGCTTTGGTTAGCTAAAGGCTAAGAGAGTAAACCCTACAAGAAAATCTAGTGTGGTGACCCTAAGGCAGCTGGATAATGTACTACATCCCCTTCTGACAACTCCTTGGTCTCGAGAGGGATGGTCTCCGCCAGACAACTTTTGCCCAAGACATACTGATAATGCTGGACAAGGAATATACTGTGGAACAAAAGTCACTGTGCAAAGCCTATTTTTTTAAAAATCAAAATGAATTTGACCCTGACCTTTTAAAGATTCCAAAATCATTATCATCCTCTACTTTACCTTAAATGCAAACCCCCCACAAAATGTGGTGAAAGTCTGCAACTAAGGTTATTACACAAAAAGCATTTTGGCAGTCAGTGAACATGACCTTTTGACCTCAAACTCAATTGACTTCTTTACAGCCTAAAGTGCTAGTCATCTACAAACTTTAGTTAAGGTACATTGATGAGAACTGAAATTTATGTTAAAATTTTTTTTTTATATTTCAGCCAACAGTAACTTTGACCTTAGACTTTTTGACCCATAAATCAACAAGCTTCACCTACCCTAAGTGCAAGCACTCACAAAGTCTCTGCTGTATAAGTGAACTTAATATTGCAGAAATCTTTAGCTTCTTTTATTCACAGTTATCCTAATCTTTAGAATTTAGGGGTAGTAAAGCTAATTGTATAGTTTATAATTTTCACAATGAAAAAAAAAACATGTCCATTCCAGGAAATTCTAGAACATTTAATCAGTCTGAATAACATTTTTGACCAATGTGCAATAGTGCATTCATTCATTTTCAGATGGATGAAACCATATTTTCAAGATGTGAAAGAAAAATGCTTGCTTAAGGAAAACATATATCTGGGATGGTTTGCTGCATAGGACCTGAAATTCTTTAGAAGCAAAACATTACCTTTCAGTCCTCAATTATACAAAACATTAAATTTGAAAGTCCAATGATAATATTTCTGTGTTTTACCATCCCTAATCCTTATGGATTCAGGACTACTTTTGTCCAGTATCCATGTTCTCTGGACTCCCAAACTTCATAGGATAAAATAAGCTTTTGGGAGGTTGTTTACTTTTTAATCATCTCCTTCTTTTGTCAACAGCATGCATTATCACTGGCACCAGTGATCGGCTGCTCTTTTGGTTGATTGGGTATATTCAATTTCTCACTAGGAGAGGTTGGGATCTTTTGTGGCCTGTTGGCTCTACATCCCCTGGTGACAGTGGGTTGCTGTTCTTTTCATGGGCAGGATGTTTTTCATTTGAAGTATTGGAAGTATTACTGCTACATTGTCACACTCATTATTAGTATATTGGAGTTGGATTTGACTTCTGTATTGACTCATTCGGCCCTGATCCTGTCAATGCTCATAATACGGTTTCTGCATTCAATGGCCGATCCTGTCATTGCTCGATTTGAATGTGTGGCAGATACAACATCTCTGATTGGTTACAAATGGGGCTTTTCCAAGAATCAGACCAATATTAACTAATCAGAAATGATTTTACTTTCCTTTGTGCAACTTGAATTGTTCAGAAACCAAGGGTTACTAATTCAAAGCAGTTTCACTACACATGTTCTGTTCTTGAAAAATTGTAAATGATGGTGGATAAAAGACTTGATGATGGTGAAAGCAAAAATGAGGAGTTTCTCTGGTTTGATCTCGAAAATGTTCAGTAGTTGGATAATTTGCAAGATTTAGAATCGGACATTAAAGTTTCTCAGACTGAATCGTCAGAAGAGGATGCTGATAGCGATGATGATAGAGTTCTTGCGGATCTAGCAGATTGTAGCGATTGTGTTATTTTTGTAAATAGTGTATGAAAATAGTTGTGAAAGACTTGGACAAGTAGAATAAAATACATCACTGTGTAGACAAATTCATTTGGAATAATTTGTGAAAACTTTGTGGATTTTTATTGGATATAAGAGAAATTAAGGTAAGAGTGAATGCATGTGCATGATATTTACAAAATTGTCTAAACAGGTAAAACTAGATGGGGCACATACAGCTAGACACAGCTTAGTGCTACTGGGGCACAGCAGCAATATAGCTTTTAACAGTGATGGGTCTGAAAGAGTTAAGTAGAACTGTGGTTTCTGAAAATTAAGGCATCAGGAAACCTGATGCCTTTTTGTTGTTTCATGTATTGGAAAACCTTCTCAAGCCTCCACTTAGGGCAACATCTTGAGTATGAGAAATGTTCTGCCTGGCAATATGCACAAATGATTTTCTCTGGCAGGATGATTCATCTTGAGGTGGCTGTATTTCTGATAGTTGAAACAATGCAAAGGATTGGCGGGATGAAGGGAATGAAAGGGATGTTCAAGAGGACAGCTTTGAGTGATGCTGGCAAAATGGTGCTGTTGAATGTTTGCATGTATGTGTTTATGGGAATCAACATGTCATCATCATAAATATTGATTCATTTTACTTGTAAGACATTCTGAGAGCTGAGATTTTAGAGCATCTCATGCTCACTGCAGTCATCTAAATCTCTTGACTGAACTCTTGAAGAGTTGAGAGATTTATGTGGAAATACCGTAATAGGTATCTCCTCAACCTGCTGGATTATCAGAATGAACTTTGCAGTTATATTTTACTGGTAGTTGCTTCAAACTAAACTTTGTGTACACTTCTTGGTTCTCCATCCAAAACCTAGCAGTACTTGGCTATCACAAAAGCTTGGCCAGGTTTTGATTCTCATCATTGATTCTCATCATGGGATTCAATAGTGAGAAGTTATGGTCAATGTCCCATTCGAGACCAGGTTTTACAGTTCTTGTTGGTTTTCCTATAGTGGCACACTAGAAAATTGATCTCCATCAAGCTCAGAGAACTGTAAGAGGACCAATATTTATGATAATTAAATGCAATTTTCATGCCAGGCTTATACATAGGCACAGTTAAATCCTTATCCAGTTGATCCTTGTCACTGTCTTCAGTTTTTGAGTCCTTTGTAAGGTCTGGGCCCTATTTACTACCCAATTAGCCGATTCCTAAGTAGTATGTTGTACTGGAGCAGCAACCGTTGCAAGGTTTGGTGAACAAAACTTTATTCATTAATCACAAAGATCACTTTTAAAGAGTATGCAAAAGAGTTCAACTGAGTATCTTTAACATAAACCCAAGAGATTGGTTTGACTGGGTCCTTCTTACCACCCATCTTGCTGATATGGAGGTCAAAGCTATGTGCTTTATTGGATCAGCAACCTTCGATCTATCCTCTACTCAACTAACAGGATTGTCTCCTCCAATGACATGGGACGAACCCATGGCAAACAGGTTGCCTCAACTCAGTCATACAAGAAGGTTACATCAAGCCTATTCTACAACTCCTAATCCAAACAGAGATTTAAAAAAATAGTTACCTTGACTTTAAAGTTACTGGCCAAAATTCAATTGGTTTCTTCAATGGGGATAGGGAACATGTATACAAACCTGCATTAAGATCTCACACTAGAACACTTAAGTCATCTTCTGGAAATGAAATACACAGGCAAAATCTATTTTTAGGCAATTGTAACTTTCATCTTAAAGCTACTAGCCTGAAATAAAAAAGTTTCTTTTTTTATGTCAATTGAAACATCCATACACCCAAGCTGTTGAAATCTATTTTCTTGAACTAAAGTTACCATCTTAAAATGTAGTGACATAAGGCCTTGAGCTAATAACCCCCAATATGGTCTGGTTCTCTCTTCGGCTGAGGGGAGAACATCCACCAAGTTGCAGCAAAATCTGTTAAATATAACTTAAGTTATCAACTACAAACCAAAACAGATGTTTATACAGCCAACTACATGGACAGACAACAGTTATCTTTAATACTCAGCAATATTCATTAGTGAGGTATAACAAGTGAATGACAATATACAATTTAAGAATGCTGTCATCAAACAAGGTTTTCATTGATTGTACAGAATATTGCCATTGGTTAACATGTATCAAAACAATTAAAATCAAGAAGCAATTTAAAGTCTGGACATGATAAGATTATTTATCAGATATTTCCAACACATTAGCAGAAAACCAAAAGTATTCCTATGGGTATAAGTTAGTTGATTAATGTCAATTAATGAGAAGTAAACTGTTGTCTGGGCTGCTATTTTCAATACTTTAAAAAGTTATTTTAGTCTGTAGTTTCCATTACAAAACTAAGAACATTTCACTCTGAAAAGAATTTTCTAATGATGTAAAGATATAATAGGACTTTTCAAAACTGCATCTTATCTGAATTGAATATCATTCATTACAGGGTAAAAAGAAGAGTACCTGTGTGTTTACAAGATGCAATTTCAATTTCTTTTACAGTAAAATTCGGTGAAGGTAGGTATTCTATCCCAACCTAAATACTTACTATCAGAATTCTGAGAGCTGTTTACAACACATTCAAGACAGCTGTAATGCTGGATGCCACCAAATGTACTGCCAACAGGAAGGTCCAGTCTGCAAAACAGAAAGGTACACTGTAGTAACTAGTTCTGACAGACATGTTGTGCAAACATTAAATAGCAGTTATGGCTGTAGTATTTGCTGTAAGCTGTAGTGCTTACTGTCAATAATGAATAGCACAACAGATGAAAAAGCTGAGTTGCATCATGGTTAATTTGAAATACTATCCACCTTTAAACAGGTGTGATCATTTGTAAGATTTGTAATTATTGTACAAACAAGCATTTATTGTAGAGACAAGCATGGTAAATCAAATTACAATTCCTTATAAAACTTAATATGTCATACAATGTACAGACAAACATGGTAAATCAAATTACAATTCTATAGAAAACTTAATACTTCATACAATGTACAGGCAAGCATGGTAAATCAAATTACAATTTTATACAAAACTTAATACTTCATACAATGTACAGACAAACATGGTAAATCAAATTACAATTCTATAGAAAACCTAATACTTCATACAATGTCCAGACAAACAAGGTAAATCAAATTACAATTCCATTCAAAACCTAATTCTTCATGCAGTAATATGAGAGGAACATAACAATTATATTTGATGAGATTTTGCTAATCAGATCCCAATGAAGCTTACATTTAAGTTTAAGAAAAAAAAAAAAAAAAAAAAACTTGGATAATTATGAAGTTGATGAAGGGCCATAACGCTGTCCAATTTTGCTATAATTTTTTTCATCAAATTGGTTTTGAGGGAATGTTTGTTAATATCCACATACATCATCTGACTGACAGCTGGCAAAAACTAGTGTTCACAGAACATGGGATACACCACCAAAGAGCCTGAAATTAACCTAAATGCAACATTTATTGAAGGTGGGTGTAATGTTCAGACCTACACCAACAAATATCTGATAGTCAATAAAATTAGACAAATAAGCCACAAAGGCATACTTTAATATGGTATTACGGTGCTCAAGATGACTGTAAAAAGAAAGTTTCAACACTGTAAAAGTGATAGTATTCAAAAACCTTAATCACAAAGGCCCCTGCACTTATCTGCTTTGCTCAGCAAGGGCCTTATGGCAATATCACACTATTCTGATCTACAACTGCAGTTTTCCTAAAACTTCCAATCTGTAAATTCAAGTGACTCAGTGAAATGCAGGTAATAATTAGTATGTCACTCATCTCAATTTAAGATACTGATGCAATATTTAGGACTAGTCAAGGAACAATCCTAGAAAGTTCTATATTAATGAATAAAGAAAAAATTCAGTGATACAAATGCTTCTGGCTAAACTACTTCCACCATAAAATCATCCATACCCTCTCCCTGTTTCCAAGCTTCTTTCAAATGCCGATTCAGAGTCTGGCAATTTGTGACAAGACAGAGGATACCTGTTAACAAGAAAATATGGTATTTAGTCGTTAGAAGGTAGAGAACACTGATTGTAGGTGAAAAATTATATAAATTTGTGAGAACATTTGACATATTTACATATGTAAACAAATTTGATTAAGGGTAAAGAGGTAAAAGGGGGAGGGAGACAGAGGGAGAGAGATTGATTACATAAATGATAAATTAATAAAATAATGACCATAGCAGATAATGGCAGAGTTGTAGAAGAGACCTGCTGAACAAAGTGGTTTAAGTACTTCGCATAATCATGTATATGTTGAGGTCTCTTAAAAACAACATAGACCCTGACCTGCAATAATGTGTTTGCTCATCTGATTACTTCTAGTGAAGTGCATAGATCTAGGTATTAATTTGGATTTGACTATATATATATATATATATATATAGTATTAATGAGATAATTCACAAATGATGACTTTTGATTTATCCACACCAATTGTATTGTGTTTGTACCAAGTTTGGATTACATGTAAAACATCTCATTCATGTTACATATAACAAATAAATGTTCCCAAATGGCAGTATTGTGGTAGAAAACATTTTGACAAAACGATGTACATGTTTCCAATAGTTTTTTTCGTCTGCAAAATTACAATCTATTTTATAAGTTACTAATAAACCTGTAACTTTGCCATTTGAGTTTATCAAAATCTTATTTGGATTTCAAATACAAGAGTGTTAAATCTTGTGATTCTAAAAGGAACTATAGATAAACACAAAACAGACTTCAACATACGTCATCGTCTTCCATCTTGGATTTTCCAAAAGGACTCGAACTTGAATCTATCAGAACATTTCATTACTAGGACTTTTGTAATTCAATTTGTGGATTATTCTTGGATTATTTTTGGATTTGATTCTTAAAGCAGCAATTTGTTTTCTCCTTTTTTACAATCTTTTTCGAGGGAAATATTTTTTTTGTTCAATTTTACAAAGCTTGTTGTTTTCATTCTTTCTTTGTTACCATTTTTTAGAGCCTAAACTTTTAACAATGTTTAAAAACAATATTAAAAAAATCAACAAAATATTAAAACCAGTGCAACTGGAAACATTTTGTTTGGTCTAATAGTGTGGAGTAGTTACCAATAGATGCAATTTAGAATTTTAAAAATATTTTTCTTATGAACTCAGTAGTCAGAGTACCTGGCATATATCTTAGAAAATTTGCTATGCGTGATTAAATAAAACAGATCTTAGTATGAAGAAAGGCTCACGATGTTAATTTCCTAAATTTTTTGTGTGCTCCAAAATGTACTCTGGAGAAGATGGTACTTTTCCATTTCAAGCATGAGTACAAGTACTTTAACTCCTTTAAAACAAGAATATGAATAGCTGGATTTTAAGGACTCCAGAGTGCAAAGTAAATAAGCACAGTGTATGTCTTAGGCTGACATGGCTTAATGGCCTGGTGAGTTATAAAAAGAGCTCAGGGTAAATTTACCATGCAAAAATGTAAAATTTCAACATCTCAACTACTGTAAAGACACCCTACATACCAACTCTTTTAAAATGACAATGTTTAAGACACCCTACATACCAACTCTTTTAAATCACAATGTTTAAGACACCCTACATACCAACTCTTTTTAAATGACAATGTTTAAGACACCCTACATACCAACTCTTTTAAATGACAATGTTTAAGACACCCTACATACCAACACTTTTAAAATGACAATGTTTAAGACACCCTACATACCAACACTTTTAAAATGACAATGTTTAAGACACCCAACATACCAACTCTTTTAAAATGACAATGTTTAAGACACCCAACATACCAACTCTTTGAAAATGACAATGTTTAAGACACCCAACATACCAACTCTTTTAAAATGACAATGTTTAAGATACCCAACATACCAACTCTTTTAAAATGACAATGTTTAAGAGTATGCTCATGCCAAAATGTTAAAATTATTTCTCAGGCTGATATTCTGGGAGTGCCAACATTTGTTGACTGTCAGATAAATTAAATCTAGAGTGGACTAAACATACTCACAGAAAATGACAGTCTGGACAATACAGCTGTAGAAAATCTTGGACACTTTTGGGTTTGGGATGATAATCTACAACACGTGCCAGCACTCGGAACTTGTATGGAACTATGTGCTGTAAAATTCTCTCTATTTTTGTTCTCTTTGTGTTTGGATGATTCAAAATAACTGAAAATATGATTAAAGATATAATAATGTATCTTAATTATGTATCAAATCCTCATTCGTGATATCTTAATTTATTTTCTTACAGCTGTGAACAAAAGTTTATATGTTTTAAATATCATTTACTCCTTAAAAAAATAGGGATAATAAAATAATCAGCAAAAATGAAGGTTTTAACCAAATCCAATGAATGCAGAGGATTGTGATGATGATTATGATTTTGATGGTGGTGGTGGTGATGATGATGATGACAATGGTGATGATGATGACAATGGTGATGATGATATGATAATGAAAATTCGAGATGAACAGTATATGGACTCTATCATACTTATAATTACTAATTAAGCCCTCCTTATATGCCTCATATCAAGTCTGACACTCTTAGAATCTGCCTCATAGCACACCTCACATCAAGTCTGAGACTACATCACTTCATAGCACACCTTGTATCAAGTCTGAGACTACATCACTCTTAGAATCTGCCTCATAGCACACCTCATATCAAGTCGGAGACTACATCACTCTTAGAATCTGCCTCATAGCACACCTCACATCAAGTCTGAGACTACATCACTCCTAGAATCTGCCTCATAGCATACCTTGTATCAAGTCTGAGACTACATCACTCTTAGAATCTACTTCATAGCACACCTTGTATCAAGTCTGAGACTACATCACTCTTAGAATCTGCCTCATAGCACACCTCATATCAAGTTGGAGACTACATCACTCTTAGAATCTGCCACACAACACACCTCGTATCAAGTCTCACACTGCATAACCTTGTAGACTTTGCATTGTAGCATACCTCATATCAAGTCTCATGCTGCATCACTCTTCAAACTTTGCCTTGTTTGTTTGTTTGTTGTTTGATTAGGATTTTTAACATAGCTTTAAATTTTTTTTAGTCATATCGCTACAATGTCTGCAGTGAGGCAGTTTATAGTGATGTCAAGCACTGGGGCATCATGTTGCAGACATGCAGCATGATTTCCCACACAGTCACATTATCCTGAAACCAGGACGACCAGTCTTAACAGTAACCTTTTCATGTTGAGCACCAGGTGAGGTAGCTGTTAGTACCATTTTTCAAAGTCTATGGTATGACTCAGCTGGGGATCAAACTCAAGACCTCCTGCTTCTGTGGTGTTCTAACCACTACACCCCCGGAGCGGTTCAAAACTTTGCCTTTGTAGCATACCTTATATAAAGTTTCACACATCATCACCTTCAGACTACCTTAGTGAGTACATGAGATCTGAGCCACAATTTACTATTCTCCATGTTTAATTTTAAATCTTACAGGACTTGATTTTGTCGTAATGTTTTGAAAGGTATCTTTTTCATAAAATTTTACTTCACAGCAAGTCATATGGAAATTTCTTATACATTGTGGTTTTGCTGTATTTCAACATATCACATCACTGTGTAGATGTGGAGTTATGATCACAGCTGCTGTCTCTCTGTATAATGCACATAAATGAAAAATTAAAAACATAACTGTGTTTTACCTGTGGCTGTTTGACGCATGCACCTTGTGTCATCCAATGACTGCGCACTTCCCTCTGTTTTACTTCCCTTTACACTTGTCTGTTTAACTGGTTGCAATTCATCACTATTTCTTCTACTTTCTCTGGAGTCTGAGAACAGTTCTTCCGAGATGTCTGATTGTTTTTTTTTGGAAACTTGCTCTTCATTTGAGTCAGAGCTGTCACTATTATCTGAGTGGCTATCATTTTTTGTATCTATATTTTTGGAGTCATTTACATATTTCACACTACAAACTTTTGAGTCATTCGATCTTAACTGTTTTGCTGTTATACCAGATGTAGAGGGCTGGTTGATATCAACAGCACTACTCACATGAACTTGACCTCCATGTGGCTGAGCATGATTTGCAGGACTAGCATCTGCAGTCCTATTGTCTCTGCTAACCAAGTTTGGTGAACCAGTAGAGCTCAATTTTCCAAGAGAGTCTGAAGACACCTCTGGTGAAATATCTGCCAAATGTCTCCTTAACTTGTGAGCATCTTCACTATGTTCATCTAGAATGGCAATTCTCCTTCCAAAGGAACTTCCTCGATGAAGAACCAGCTCTACTACTGGAAGTGCAGATAGCTCGCTACGGCTCTCCAGGTTTCTGTATTCAGCTGCATGAAGATTGTATAGCTTCACATACTGACCAGGCTAAAAACAAAGTGCACATATGTTTAAAGCTGATGCTTTCAAGACAATAAAACAAAAATAACACAAAAAAACCGAGGTTACAGAATATAAATGTGACACACTCTTCAATACACGACTCATACATCTGGAGGTTTTCAATCTATTATTTATGTTAATATCTATGCTCATCATAACCTTACTAAAGAAAGAAAAAAAGGGTGGAGAGATGAGAAAACTTTGATTTCTCTTCTTAATCCAAGTCCCACTGACAGAAAAGCAAAATGTCCAAATTGAAATTTTCTTGAACTTTAATGCTTTAGAACACAATACATCAACTGAACTGGTATGCAAACCTCAGGCACTTTAGAAAAAAGCCATTTGCCCAAATCACCCTTCAAAGTGATGCACTATTACTTCCTGTGACAATATTTGTTTTATATGGGTTACATTATTTGACCTAGATTTAAATATGTGTAAAATGGCTATCAAACAATGCATCCTTGTAGACAGCAGTGAATACCTTACAATTAATATACCTCTCCCTCAATAACTTGCACACAACAGGGTCCACAAACATAAACTGCACTATAAGCAAAGACGCGAGTTACCAAACGACCTCCAAAACTAGAACAATTTCGCTTTGACATTGAAAAAACCATGGGGGGTGGGGGACATTAGGAAACTGAGCTGTTTAATTACTGAATCCTCAAATTACAATCACGTCGATAATTTTTAATAAAACACTTTTTCTTATGAAGTTGTTTGTTATTCTGTTTAAATAACATTTATTTTCAAAATGTCCAACATGTGAAAGATTGCTCTAACTGATTTTAACAACCATCAAATGTACGCAAAAAATCCGTGTATCATGTCACTGCTTTTTATTTTTATTGATGAGTATGGTTCCTGCAGTGGTGTTTAATAGTATCCTGCCAAATCGGGAGTCCACAGAGCAGGGAACTCGACTAACTGTTGATACACCACCAAACAAGATTCCTATGTTTTCAAAATCATGCGATATTTATTTTATGAGACAATCATCTATGTCGAATCTCAATTTCTGTATTGTTCAATTAATACAATACTGATGTCGTGATTTCATTGAAAGTAATAATAAAACTTCTTATCATCCTTGAGGATATCTCTAAGTACCAGTTCAAGAATTCTTTGAAACTTTCTTGTCTGCAATGGTCCATATCTGTGAACTCAAGCTCTTTATTTTATGAAGTATTCATTTTGCTTGGCTGCCATTGCTATCTTTGATAAATATTATGAAAGAGTCGGTTAAGTTAAGGTAGTTTATGTTAATACACAATAAAATTAAAAACAGTGTTCAGCTGATCAAATAAAGTTCGTTCACCTGACATACAACCGGGGCTGCTAGATTTTTAAGTTTGACGGATTTTTTTACCTTTTAACTTTTCTTTTCTTTTATTCCATCTCCTTTGATTCAAAAAACATAATTAGCATGATAAAGGAGGCCAGTTTTTAGCTCAGTGCAACAATACAACAAATACTTCCGCATGTTGGTTTTTAAAACATGGTCAGCACTCAATCTTGGGGGTATTTTCTGGTTTAAAAAATGAGATCCACGCCTGACCCTGCGTTATAAGTGGGTTCATGAGTTATCAGGGTGCGAGTTATTGAGGGAGTGGTAAATGTGCATGATGCATTTCAGTTTCCATTAAAACATTTTAAATATTGCATAAGAGCTTTGTAAAGGAGGTCTAGTTACAAATACTTGAAAAACAGCCATCCTAGTTTGGATATTCCCTGCTGATTAAAAGATGGTTCATTGACTTCACCAATTTCTAACACATTGGCAACACACACACTGAAAACTCATTAAAATTTCTAAGTAGTGATAATCCATATTAGCTGGGTTATTTGCTTTAAAATGCTTATCATGCATTTTTTATCATGGTACAAAAACACTGCATTGAATCTAATATTGGACAATCTCCATGTGCTCCATTTAAATGATAAAACCTGAGTTGGATATTAACAATACATTTATTTATGAAGAAGGAACAGCAAATTTTTTAGTAAATTATGTTTCTCTGAGAATACTTACCCGATCACATTACTTTAGGGATATAAGCCTGCTACCTCGCGAATCCAGCCCTACCAAAAGACGAAAATTCGTCTTTTTGTCTATGTTCAATAGACAAAGGGCAATAACTTTTGCCCATTACCTCCCCTTGCCACCCACTAGGTGTCGTCAGTTTTTAAGCTGAGCGGTAAATACCATAGGAGGATGCTCACATGGTGGGGTGGTTGGGAGGATCTTTTAGTAATGTGATTGGGTAAGTATTCTCGGAGAAACATAATTTACTAAAAAATTTGCTTTCTTCTTTGAATACATTCCCCAATCACATTACTTTAGGAGAATAAGTAATAGGAGGAGGGAATGTGGAGCATCCAACCTCCACTATGGGTATCCTCGAGGGAATGATGGCTGGATTCCCCCATACGAATGATAACCCATTCTCCTAAGATCATCAGCAACACAGCCTAGTGTTACGTGATAAGTGACCGCTATATACAGGTAAGAAGATAGTTTTTGAAATTATCTTACCTAAACAAAAAAGTTTTTTTTTTTTTCTACTAGCGAATCCAGCAAAGCTGAGAGGCTGTGTTGCTGCTTTTAAATGGGTCTGGTGGGCATCTGGGCTGCCGACACAGGACCTACCAGATTCAAGGTTTGCCTCTGTGAGGTCAAATCTCTGAGATAAAAACTGGAGAAGGTTGACTCCGCATGCCAGCCAACCGCGTCTATTATATCTCGAAGCGAAACATTGCGGGCAAATGCAAGGCTTGCCGAAATTGCTCTAATCTCATGAGCAGTAATCTTCATGAGTCTACTCTGATCTTGTGAGAGCTCAGAGTATGCTGTGCGAATAACCCACTTCAGCCATGAAGCCAGGGCTTGAGGGGTGATATCCCGTTTCCCCGCTTTCACTGGAAGAACGAGGCGCATGCGTGTGTCCCTACTCACCTCTGTGCAATTTAAATAGTGCTTGAGTGCCCGAACAGGGTCTTGCATGGCTGATGTTCTTGACTTATCTATAGAAGAGAGCAAGTGAATGACGACTCTCTGATTGCCCATGGACGGCAACCTATTTTTGGCTACAAATCCTGGTTGCGTCAGGAGAACCACCGAACCATCTGATCTGAACTGGAGATAGTTCGGCCACAGGATAGGGCATGTAACTCACTCACCCTGCATGCTGAAGCTAAGGCTATCAAGAAACATGTTTTGTATGATAGTAGCTTTAACAAAGTGTGGGCTAAAGGCTCAAATTTGTCTGAATTGAGCCAGGACAGATTCCATTTTGGAAACAGGGTGAGTGATTTGGGGCGATTGAAATCAAAATTGGCTAAAAGATCTGACAGATCTTTGTTCTGCCCTATATCACATCGACCATGATGGTGGAGTGTGTCTGATATCATAGAGCGGTAGCCTTTGATAGTAATTGGAACCAACTGTTTCTCCTCGAAAAGCCTGAGAAAAAAGTTGGCTAGTTGAGGGATTGGGACAATGTTATTGATACGGCACCAGTCCCTAAAAACCCTCCACTTTCCCTCATAAGCTTTCAGAATGGAGGGCCGTCTTGCTCTCAAGATTCTCCCCACAATCGAACATTTAAATTGTTTGTCTCGCAAGGCTGTCCGGACAAGAGCCAAGTGTGAAGAAGAAGACGGTCCAGGCAGGGGTGGAACACCCATGATTGTGGTTGCTTGAGAAGATCTGGGGTCGCTGGGATCTTCCTGGGTAGATCTATCGCTAGATCGAGTAGATCGGTGACCCAGGACTTGTTCCAGCTGAGAGGGGCAATCAGAATCATCTGACAGTTCTGACCCCTTAACCTCTGAATTATTTTCGGTATCAAGACTGTGGGAGGGTAGGAGAATGCCCACAATCCCTCCCAGCTGATTGACAGAGTGTCCACGGCCCAAGCCTCTGGGTCTGGAACCGGGGAGACGAAGGTGGGCAACTTGCGATTCCACCTTGTTTCAAAAAGATCTATCATCGGACGCCTGATCGATGGAGTGACCATTCCGTGTGAAAGACTTGACCTTTCCTGGATAGAGTGTCGGCCAAGACATTGAGTCTGCCGGGAATGTGTCTGATTTGTACATTGATGTGGAGGTTTTCGCACCAATGGAGAAACTGCCAGATCAAAATGCACAAGTCTGGTGATTTGGTGCCCCCTTGCTTGAGAAGGTATGACACCACCACAGAGTTGTCTGACATAATGAGGACAGTTTTCCCTATGAGTTGATCCTTCCAGAAATGAAATGAGCAGCAGAGAGGGTGAGCCGGACAACATTTTTTTGTTTTTATTTTTTATTATACCCTTAAAACGGAACGAATAGACCCTTCTCGCGAAATCTCATGTTTTTAACCAGAAAAAAAAATAAGTCTCCGACCCTGTCTGAAAACATGGAATTCTGTATTCGCGTTTTCGTTGATGAATCATAAATGCCGCAAAAAGGTTGTGATTCACCCTCTCTGCTGCTAAGGTTTACGGTGATTTTAACCGAATATTTTATCAAGTCCGATACGATATCGTGTCCTAGGGTCTGCTAAATTTATTGTCACAAATCCGTGTGGTTTTGACTGAGCGTGACTAAAGAAATTTCTAAATTGATTATGATTCATATCACCGCTGCACCAGGTCTGATGAATATTTCGTAGCGTATGAGTATCAACGCCGTTAAATACACACAACACATTGCAGTTATCTCTGATCACTTTTGGTATCTGAGTGTATCGTTGAGTGACATATATCACATCAGTGTTTTTATGCCTGCCTCGGGAAAATATTCTAGCAGGATTTTTTTGATTATCTAACATGATATCATCGTATACCACTAAATTGTTAATACTTCCATCAATAGCATCAATGCTCGGGGCTTCCTCTATATCAGTAATAAACTCAATAAAATCTTCATCGATTTGAAATTCTTTGGCTTTCTCGTTAAAATCCTTTAGCACTTCATAGCATCGCTGATCGTCTACACTCGGGGCTATTAAATACAATTTGTTCCATTTCATCCATCTCGTTATCAAATTAAGTAGCAGTTGTGTCTTTCCGCTTCCAGATGGTCCGATTATAATCATTCTAATTGAATTCGGCAACATTTCATGATGTTTAATAGGTTCCCGTCGTCGGGTAGCTGAATAATCAATTATATTCATGCCGTTATATATAAATTATGGATCTATATTGTGTGAAGTGTAAAAAACGTACTGGCACAGATGACTTGACGACGATTACAACTAAAAATAACCGATCAGCGCTTTCTGGTAAATGCGTACAATGTAGTACAAAGAAATTTAGATTTGTTTCTAAACCCAAGGAACCCAAGGAACCTTTAAAAAAAAACGAGGAGGTGATATCGCTGCCAAATTAGCAAAACTCCCTGGAACCCCATGGGCAAAATACCCTGGAGAAAAGCACCTTCCAGGATATAGCTACTGTGGACCGGGAACAAGACTTGATATCAGACTCAATGATCAAAATCAGCCCCGACCCGGTGAGGAACCAATAAACGCTATTGATAAGGCCTGTCACCTTCATGATGTATCTTATAAAAGCAGTAATCTGCAGCACAGGCATCTAGCAGATGTGAAATTAATTCATGCGTTAAATGCTATTTCTGATAAATCTTTCAAAGAAAAATTGGCTTCCTTTTTGATAAAATCGGCTATGAAAAGTAAATTGATGTTAGGTGCTGGTAATTAATAACAACATGGAATCTATTTATTATTCCCCAAGAGGATACTGGAGGGGTAAATCAGCAATCCATAAACTCGCTAGCGCTGCAAAAGTGAAAAAGGCCACTGCGGCTCATTGGTTATCCAAACAGGCACTATGGCAAATTTATCTACCACCGCCTAAACAAATTCAATTTTCGCATTTTGATGTGACCGGACCCAATGAAGTTCATCAGGCTGATCTATTATTTTTGCCACATGACCACGGTTACAAATACGCATTAACCGTAGTTGATATTGCAAGTCGATACAAAGAAGCAGAACCGTTAAAAACAAAATCAGCCACTGAAGTGGCTTCTGCATTTGAAAGGATTTATCGAAGGAGTCCTCTGCACTGGCCAAATCTATTACAAATTGATCCTGGCAAGGAATTTCAGGGTGCAGTGTTATCAATAATGAAAAATCATAAAGTCACTATCAGACGAGGACATACTGCGCTACATCGTGATCAGGCAATTGTAGAACGGTTTAATAAAACCCTTGCTGAGCGGTTATTTGGATATCAATACGCAAAAGAATTCATCCAAGAAAAAAGATCCCGTGAATGGGTTAAAAGGTTACCAGCTGTGATTACTGCACTGAATAACGAGATTACTAGAACCATCAACATGAAACCTATCAACGCGATTAAAAAGAAGTCGATACCTGAAAAACCACAAAAGGATTTCAGCGTTTCCCAACCAATTCTTGGTAGTAATGTCATTGTGAGGTACTTATACGAACCAGGAGAGCTTGAGGGTGGCACAAAAAGAGCTACTGATCCTATTTGGAGTATTACTGCACATAAGATATCTAGTATAACACGATCTACGGGTAGACTTCCAATCTATAAACTGGATTTAACTGCCCCTCAGCGTGGGTTTACTAGACAACAATTACAAGTGATACCTGACGATACTCAATTACCACCGCATGGTCTTAACTAGCACCAAGGGTGCTGGCACCCCGGCGTCTATTGCACTCAAGACAAGTCAACATCACATTATTTCTGACATGACCGAGATTGTTATTTTTTCTGTCTACGGTGAATTGGCGAGGATCCTTATCCGAATAACGCCAACGCATTATACAATTGCAACTTGCGCAGTGATTATTTTGTTGTTGCTTTAACGCAATTATTAATTCAGCATCAATATCAAATTCTCGTTGTTTTTTTTTTGTCTTGTTGTTTGTAACCGGAGAGTTTTTTATCAATAATATCATTATCATCGCCAATGATTTCATCATCGCCACCAATGATTTCATCATCGCCTGACTCTGTCAGGACAATTCTTCGAAGTTGATTTATTTTTCGTACTCTAGACACTGCGAGATAGACTAAATTTGACCATTCGATGCGATTATCTACCATCCAAACAATTGTATTCGATATTGTCAATCCCTGTGAAGAATGTATCATCGCTGCGTATCCTAGCGTCCATGGGGATTTATTAGCACGCAATGCATCTTCAACGACATTGATATCAACCAGCACAATATCATTTAATACGAGAATCTGTTTTTGAAATCCTTCGGATTTTGGGCCTGGAATATCAACTTCAATGTTCTGTTTTCGTGTATCCGATGGCCTATAACAAAGAGGCACTGGAAGTGTTGCAAATTTTTGTTTATGCAATTCAAATAACTTCATCTGAAGTGTGTCCCTGACTATTTTTCTACTTGCAATGATTAAATCATTTGGTCTCCACGCTTCCCAAAACTCATTCATGGGAGTTTCCGAAATTATTTCACGGGCTATTTCACACTGGATTCTATCCGGTTGTAATCTAATTAGTTTCTTCAATTCTTTTAATTCATTATCAAGTGATCTATGATCTGTATCAATTTCTTCATAATAGTCTACAAAACCCTTTAGCCATTCATGGGGGGAAGCACCGACAAATGGTGGTGGTTGGCCGTGATCACCGCACATGACGATTTTTGTATTCTTCAATAACAACCACTCAAGAAATATTTTTAAGACATCTTCTGACACTGTGTCTATTTCATCCCACATGATGAATTCAGGAATAAATTTCTCTCCCATGCGCTCAGGAGTCCATTTATCTCCCTTCCATCTAAAGAAACTATGATAAGTGCAGGCATTAACCCCTCTCTGTATCATCTCTCTTGCAAGTCTGTGAGTCGGTGTTAGCACAATCATGTTTGATTTGGAAACACGAAATAACTCAATTACCCGGGTTGTTTTTCCTGACCCACCACAACCGTTTAAATAAACTGTTTTATATCTACAGATTGGATCAGAAATCGGTGGTGCACTAGAAAATTCTGAACACTGATTGCTTTCTAAGTAATTATTTTCAATGGTAACATCTGCTGATGGAATATAATCATGAAGCATTTCCTTCTTAATTCTCCATGACCCCCAATTCTCGTTGCCAGTAGCCTTAAAATCAGTCATTTTGCTATTTATGTAAAATGAATCAGTAGCAACTCTAACTGCGGTGGTAGGAAATCTATTGATCATTGAAAATAAATTAATAGAAGCATAACCAAGCATAGAAGCTCTCAAATGTGTGTACTGCGGATGGTATCCATCAGTGTAAGTAACAATTGTACCCAATTTGGTTCCATTGGACATTAATGCGTCCTTACGATTGACATATAAGCCCCTATTCGTTACATCCCTGATTACAAAATCGTATTCAGCATTGTCTATAATCAATCGTGAAGAATATCTCGTATTATCATCTTTACCACCTTGGGTAAATTTACCGATTATTCTTCGTCCAAGATCTTTTGCTTCATTGTTTCTGATTTCAAATAACTGTTTGGACCAATCCATGATTTGTTGTTCACTGAAATTTGGAAACAGTTTTCGCTCTTCGCTAATTATTTTTTCTAGATCAGGTTGGGGTAACCAGACTGATTTCTGTGCTCGATAGGATATAATTGCTTCACTGACAATTAATGATTTTAACATCTTACAATCAAGCATATACCGTAATAACACTATTGGCATCCAGTGTTTTTCAGACATGTGTTTACCAATCCAAAGATAACTACACGGATGAAGTCCTGTAGCCATTTCAAATGATACTACACAAGCGAATCCGGTTAAATCGAAATGTGGCAGTGGTCCATTAATAGCAACACGGGTCATTTCGTGTGTAGGGTGTCCAAATCGTTTGAAATATTTCTCACACTCTCCATACCCAAGAAAACTTCCTGGATAACACGCAATCATATCAACGGAAATAACGGTATCAGCGGTGTATTTTGTATTCCATAACCCTCCATGGCTGTATTCAAGACAGGACAATTTGACATCTGATAAGAACTCACTTCGTGTTGGTTTCCACGCGTTTTTCTTTCTAGCAAAATGTGCTGCAATTGATGGTACTGTAAAACAGTTTGCTAATAATTGATCGTTGTCTTCCCCCAGAGAACTCTGGGGTGAAAATATACTAGCTAGTTGTTTCATTTGATTATGCAGCTCTTCAGTACGGTACAATTCTCCGTTGGGCCTTACAAACTGATCAAATCTACATTCTTCGTCTGAAGTACTATGAAATAGCCACACTGACACAGGATCGTTTTTACTCAAATGGTAAATAGCATCAAATAATTTCTGCTCTGAAAAAAACTCTTCGGTTTGGGATAGATATTTTACGGTTCTATCCCGTGGGAATATTGTTACTGCAGATGACCACGCGTGTGTGTTATGATCAATAATCTGTATTGGGTTTCCTTTTTTTGATTGATATTTCGGTTCTTTTAATACTTCACCGGTGATTGTCCTTACCGATATTGGAAATCTCAATGATGTTTCTAATTTAGTTATATCCTGAATTGTTGCCCCATGCTGTTTCACTGTCAGTTCCCATTCGGTTATTTTTTTTCGTCTTAGATCAGTTAGTTTATTTCCCCGGGACGCATTTGTGAAGTGTTCCATTATTCGTGTTGCTACACAATTGAGCCCTGTCGAATATTTCATGGGTGCTAGTTTTGCAATATCGGGTTTGTCATTGAGCGGATATATCCCGTAAACAACTGCTGTGGCAGGATAAGATCTTTCGTAGTAGGGTTTATCAAGTCCAGTCAACATTCCTGGTTTTGAATCCTGAGTCACAGTGACAGTTTTTTTGTCCTTAAGAATAGGCTCGTATTTGTCCCTAATGATCCATTTTCCATTATCACGGATAAGGAATTTTATTCGAAAAAAATTTCTTTCTTCCCCAAGATTTGAGATTATCACTGCTGCTTTTTCATCATTCATGGTAGCGTCAACAACACCATCAATTCGAAATGTTGACCAACAATGAGCTGCCCCATCACGCTTGAATTCATTAAAACAGTCTCTGATTTTACTAATCAAGGTTCTATCAAGAATTTTATTCTTTGGTGTATCAGAAACTCTATCAAGATTGAACTGAACACTTTTCCAGGGCTTAATTTTCGATAATCTCTCGAACTCCTCCATACTATAATTAAAACAAGTATTTAAATGGAAGGATTTTATATAATGAATCATTGCAAATGGCTTATGATTGGATCAGTGACACCGTGTAACAAATCATGCAGAATTGAATTCTGTTGGTATCATATGCAAAGCTTTCGTCGTGGAAGCCTTGGTCCGTTACCCTGTATTCGATGTGGGGTTGGGGTCAGGGGGAAATCGCAATTATGTCTTAGGTGTGGCGGCAAACGATACAGGGAACTAAAACGCTATTATGATAAAAGAATAAAAAATACTGTCATTGACCCCAACGATGACAAAATCATAAAGACTCCTCAAGATTATATACAGAGACTTATAATTAAACCAAATAATGAATTAGAAAAATAGTGTTATTATACAAATGAACCAAGAATTCAGACCTCACCCCTCACCCTCACAGAGACAGGACAAAAAATTTGATTTTCGTATGTCTATAACACTAAGGGAGATAACTCTTTCATAACCCTTAAATATAACCAAGGGAGTTATCTCCCTTAGATTGTGTGTTAACTTGTTTTATGGGTTATTGTGATTCAGCGGCTGGGCATTGTTTTGTAAGAAAAGAAATGTTTTCAAACAATTATAATCTTTTTTCTAGTGTTTAATGCAAATATTCAGTTTCATTTAAGTACCGTGAAACACCATTAATAAGTAATTCAAGAAAATAAAATAACACACTCTGTGAATTGACGCTGCTGTATTAGTCACCTTATATACTAAATGAAAGGTTTAAAGCTGGGGCTTTCAAAGGCCAATCCGACCAGTCAAAAAATAACCCACGCCATTGACACGTGTGCGTGGTTGACTTTTCTCAATCATGCAACCGGGTTTAATTTCTTGGGTTGCTTTGATTGGTCGGATGGCCATAGAAAATCAGCCCCGTCGTTTCATGTTTGTGCTGTCTTGTGCCGTCCCATCATCATTACATCATCATTGAATTATAATCCATCCTTAATTAAGTTAATTATGTATATGTATACCTACAATCTGAGTGGAGATATATACGGTATTTGTGCTGTCCTTAATTAAGTTAATTAAGTATATGTATACCTACAATTTGCCACAACACTCGAGTGGAGATATATACGGTATTTGTGCTGTCCTTAATTAAGTTAATTAAGTATATGTATACCTACAATCTGCCACAACACTCGAGTGGAGATATATACATACGGTATTTGTGCTGTCCTTAATTAAGTATATGTTGTGACGTCACCCCAAGCATATCTTCTGGGCGGTCTAAGATGGCGTTTGCCACGTTAGGCCTCCCTTCCGGAGATGTATGTTTCGGGTTTCCCTTGGGCTTACTTGGATGTGAAGGCAACCAAGGAGTTCCAAGATGTGTTGTCGTATATATGTAACCTCTAGGTCATTTCACGTAAACATACCCTCTTGTGATTCTAACCCGTTATTTGACGAGTTAGATTCACTCTTAGGGGAATATGTTTCCAGTGAATGTAAATATAAATGACCTAAAATAAATAACATCCATGGATGTAATTAGCTCTCCGTCACATTTGGGTAGCCCCGTATGGTGTTCAAAAATGAATTACCGGCCAAAGAAACGGTCATAGGGTCAAATCGAGATCGAAGAAATCTCAGGAAAAAAAAATGGAAATACTCAAAGAAAGAACCCTATGAAAGACACAGTGGCCTATATCAAGGGGGCCAAATGACTGACAACCGCTCATCATGGTTGTTATTTATTTTGAAAAAATATATTTATATTTATATATACAGAATTAATTTTAAAAAATATATTTATATATACAGAATTAATTTTAAAAAATATATTTATATATACAGAATTAATTTTAAAAAATATATTTATATATACAGAATTAATTTTAAAAAATATATTTATATTTATATACAGACTGAATTTTTAAAATATTAACAGCTCTTTTATTTTTGAAAAATGAATTAGAAATATGTATTATCATATATGAATTCTGAAAATATGAATAGCATCATAGTTGAAATTGCAAAATTGAAAAATCAGAATATTAAATTGTCAGATGGGTTAAATCCTGATCAAATCAAGTCGGATTTTCAGGATATAGAATATGGAGTTAGCACTAACAAGTATATGTTACCAAAGAAATATGCACTCATCAAAAAAATTCAAAATTCTATTCGAGACTCTCTTGCATTTTCCAGTGAAGTAGATGTGTTTGTTCCGTTATATACTATCGTGGAAGGAATACGAAAAGAATTGGGTAACGAATATGAATTGAAAAAGGAAGTTAATTCTAAAATTAGAAACTTACGAGCGTTAATTCAAGAAAATGAACTATTTTGATTGACCGGCCCTCAATATATTTTGTCAGACAGTAAAATCTCCTTGAGATTTTCATTTTTTTGTCATTTTTTGATTGAATCAGTGAAAATATTTCACACTGCGAAAATAAAATAGAATCCTAACTCTTAAAAGAACTTTTCCCTATGGAAAATCCAATGCAAAATCGACTACTTGACCCTACGAGGTTTTTTGATGAAAATCGATGAAAAATGACCAAACATCACTGAAAACAGGCAAAAATTGATGAAAAATGGCTAAAAATCATCAAAAATGAGTTTTAACAGCTTTTCCTTATGGAAAATCCCATGTAAAATCGACTACTTGACTGTAAAATCTCTTTGAGATTTTCAACTGAAAACCACCAAAATGGCACCAAAACTGTCAAAAACAGGCAAAATCAATGAATAAAAAATAAAAATATTTCACAGCAATAAAAAATAAAAATATTTCATAGCAATAAAAAATTGGACCGTTAGGATGGAATCATCGATGGGGGAAATTGTTTTACAATTGAAAAATGGTTTCTGATTTCAAATAATGGTCAATGAAGCATTAACAACCCGATTGGCTCGTGAACGACTGGTTGCAATCAGGAGATTTGTACCAATTCGTGACTCTGTAAGAAATAAACTGCAACAACGACAGAGTTTACAAACTGATTTTGCTCTGGGGTCTGAAGAGTTGTTTAAACCAGTAACCACAGCAACGAAAGGGGTAGAGCGTGCTTTACTGGGAGATGGTCCCGAGACGGGAAAATCTGTTATTGGTGAACTTGAAAAACTAGCAGCGAAAACTGAACAAACTGAAAAAACTGATCCGAAAAAAACGACTGTTTCTCTGTTGAATAAATTTACTGATCATGCTAAAATATAATAAAAAAACCTGAGTTATCGAAATCAAAGGATTATCAAGCCTTTGGTAATTTTGCTGCTCAAAGCTATAATTCAAAAAAAGATTTTTTAAAGGACGAGTATAAAAATGATAGAATATCAAGTAATGATTGGTTCGATTATTTGTATAAACTAAATAAGGGGATTGGTCGTTTGAATAAGGATGAGTTGGGGTACAAGGAATTTCAAAGGGGAATTAGTAATTATAAAAGAGAACAAATAGAAGAGCGACAACGAGAATTAGAAGAACGACGTCAAACACCAACACGTAGACAAACAAGAAGACAAAAAAAACAACAACTACCACCTGATGATGATGATGATTTAGAAGAACAACGTCAAACACCAACACGTAGACAAACAAGAAGACAAAAAAAACAACAACTACCACCTGATGATGATTTAGAAGAACGACGTCAAACACCAACACGTAGACAAAAAAAACAAGAAGAACCTAATGATGATTATTTACAAGAAACGGATTTAGAAAAACTAGATGAAGCAGCTGGTTATAGCGGAAGTGGATTGCAAAATCCAAGGATTGGAAACACTTGTCCTGATAGTGTTATCAATGATATATCACGATTAGATGTTCTTGTAGGAGGATTCCGAGCTGGAAATAATTCACCGGAAATAATTAATGAAGCAGCTGATATCTGTAGACGGTTATTTGCCGGCGGTATCATGGATATCAAAACATATCGAGATTTCATTGACGAGTTAGCAAATGGGTATCATAGTGATTAAATAACAATTGAAAACACTATTGTTTTTATAATAATGATCATCCATTACAATCATGATAAACCAACCCCAGTCTATGTGGTAAACTCACGGTTTCCAGTTTATAAAGCATACTATGGAGATGGCCTCGGCAATACCATTTTAGGATTCTTTTCAAGAATGGCCCCAAAAGTGATGCCGTTAGCTAAACAATTATCAATGAAAGCCATTGATGTTATTCGTGATAAGGGTATTGGTGCTGTTGGAGATCTTGCCGGAAAGGCATTTTCAACTGCGAAGAATAAAATAACATCATTAGTAAAATCACGAAGTGATTTACGAAAAAAGAAACCGTTACCGTCTACAGAAGAAATGCCTGCAAGTGTTAGTAAAATTATAAATAACGCAGTAGATGAAAAATTAGCATCGATGGCTTTAACTCCCGACCCAAATATGATAGCGGGAAGTGGCTTTAGAAAACTACGTCGATGAAATCCTATGGATTTTCACGCTAGAGTTTTTCACGAATCGTTTACGATTTCACGATTTAGACTCTGATAAATAGAATAAAATGTTCAAAAAGTCACGTGATCCAGCATTTGATATAGACGCCCCAGTTGGCAAGGATGATTCTGTACGCGATTATCAATATTACGCCTATCATGCCATAGACTCAAATAGTCGAGCAAGAATTGATCTTCAAGTCCATGATACCAGTAAATACTTTTTGCCCTGTGAAGCATTTATTGAAGTAGAAGGAGAAATTGTAACAGCTGCTGATACTCCTGCTGTACCAGCACCGTATCCAGCTGGTACTCAAGTTGGGTTTGTCAATAATGGTATCATGGCGCTATTTGAGAGTGCTAGATATCTCATTGATGGAAAAGAAATTGAGTCCATAGATCGTGATGTTGATGTGGCTACAACAATCATAGGGTTAGCGAGATATTCTGATGATTATACAAGATCAGCAGGACCTTCTATGATGTTTGCAAAAGATGTTAAAAATACCGCTGGAGGAAATCAATTTATTATAAGACGACCAAAGAATAATGCTGGTGCCGCTGATGCTGATGTTGAAAATATGATTATAAACAGCGATCCTAATTTAAATCTAGGAGCTGCAACACGAAACGCAATGTTGGAAGGAGCGCGTAAATCATTTTCATGCGCGATTCCACTGCATCACATATTTGGATTCTGTAGAAACGTCAGAAAAGTTATTTATGGAGCTAAGCATACAGTATCACTTGTACGAAAGGGTGATGATAATGATGCAATTTGGAGGATTCCAGCAGATGCTGCAAATGCCAATGCTGATGCCGGTAAAGTCAATTTAACAAAAATATCATTGTGGATGCCAGTGTTGACTCCAGCAATCACCGCAGAAGAACGATTACTATCATTTATGGACCAAGGGGGAAAGTCGTTGTTAAGTTGGCTAACCGTGAGTACAGATGTGAAGCAAGACAGTGTTGATGGTACATTCACATGGAACCTAGCATCAAAACAAGGTGTTGCTGCGCCACGTCATATATTTATTGCGTTACAGGATAACACACGAGTTGGTAATCAACAACGAAGTCATATGATATTTGATCAGTTAGGTGTTAGAGAGGTCTCGCTGAGAATAAACGGCCAACAGGAACCATCTGAAGATGTACAACTTGATTACACTCACAACCATATTGCACGAGTTTATCATAGGTTGTTGTCATTTATGGCACGTGATCAAAATGTGGATACCGGTCTACAAATATCACAATATGAGTTTAAAAATCTGTATCCGATCTATTACTTCTCACTGGAACATCTCGATTTAACAAGACAATCTGTTGTTGATATACATTTCAGAGCCCGCGTAAACCCTGCTGGTATTGCTTATAGAGCGGTTGCTGTCATTCTCAGTGATAAATCAATGCTACTTGAAGGTGTTGGAGGAAGAATGAGAGTGGTAGATGCACCAGTGGAAAACATGTAATTGAAAATCCGAAGGATTTTTCCATTGAATCGTTTTACGATTTAGAATCAATCTATTATGTATAATGTCATATAGTGTTATTAGTGTTGCGTTAACTCCTGGTCAAATCAAAAAATTGCAATCAGAATCGGCTAAAAAATGTGGAACCACAATCACGTTGAAACCCAACCAAATGACTGGTGGTGCAAATAAATTATCGCTGACAACTCGTCAAATAAAACATTTCAATGATGCACTTGCAGCCAAAAAAGGTGTTCAGATTACTCTTTCTGCGGCTGCTATCAAAAATATGATAAAATCAGGTGGTATATTCCCGTTGTTAGCTGCAATACCAGCATTGATTGCAGCAGCAGCCCCAGCAGTGGCTAAAGCAGCGGCGTTAGGAGCCGTTGATACTGCAGCAGGAATGGCGTTGAAAAAGGCAACTGGACAAGGATATAAAAAAAAGGGAAAGGGTCTAAGACTACCAGGAACCCCGTATTCATGGTACAGCGGAAAGGGTCTAAGACTACCAGGAACCCCGTATTCATGGTACAGCGGGAGATCCGTTCACGGATCAGGCCTGAGACTACCAGGAACGGTTTATTAATTGAGGAACCTATGGTTCCCAAATCTTCGATGGTTCCTATGTCCAATTTTGATTTAATGGATGCAGCTAAAAAACTAGTGATTAAAAATTTCAGAGGTGTTTTTATGAAAGATCAATTACCACATCAACCAAACAAAACTGAAACGGGTATTATTAATCTCGATAACAACACCGGACCTGGAACTCACTGGGTTGCATACGCTATTGATCCACGTGGGATTGTCTATTTTGATTCATATGGATTAGCCCCACCAAAAGAGTTTATGCGTTATATAAAAAATTTTCCAATGAAGACTTGGTATTCTACGCTACCAACACAACAAATCAATGACCCACCAATATGCGGCAGTGAAGTATTAAATGTCCTTGATGCTATTTCAGCATCTAGAAAACCACCACACATTGTCGTAAATGACTACACCAGCAATCGCTTTTTAGAGAGAGAAGGAGTTTTACAATAACATGATTGATATTTGGGGGAGATCTTTGAAACCCAAACCCGATGGCACTGCAACCCCTGATTCTATCAAGGATATAACAAAAAAAATCAAAGATGAAATCGCTGAGACGCTGAATTTAGCAAGTGTTGACCCGAATGAAATAGTTGTATTTCAGGACAAACAGGGTAAATTGAAATCTAGTAATATTTCTCTGGATGATATTTTAGTTAAACAACAAAACGCAATCGAGGATACTATCGCGTTATTTTCCGATCAGGGTAAACTCAAACCAGGCGTACTTTTTCGACGATTACAGATCAATTTAAAACTCTCAACGATTCTGCGTTAGAACTAGCAACACTTCAATCTAAAACCGAAGAACACATAAAACAGTTTACCGCATTTCGTAGAAATATCATTGATAAATTTATTGGAACTACATTTGATAAAATTGAACTAAAACTTCCGGATATAAAAAAATCCATCGATGAGACGAAAACCTTCATCGAAGACATCAAGGGGGATGCAACGAGGATGATAACAGTCATTGAAAAAACAAAAATTCCTCATGAGAAAACCAACAACGTAGTATACACAATCAAACACGGATCATTTGAGTGGACACCTACAAACAACAAATTAGATATCACTGCAACCGTTAAGGGTCTTTATCGATTAACACTAGTAACACCATTGTCTCAATTTAATATTTCATCGTCCAGTTCATCCGGGGTCAATAATACGATTTCAACGATCATCGACAAGAATACAACTGAAAAGTTTACAATCACATCTACTGATAAAAATTTGGTTAGGGTCTCAACAACGTGGTATGTGGAATTCGTAGCGGATTTAAGTAAATCGTAATTGAAAACGATAGCGTATTTAAAATAAAAATGATTTCATCATCGCAATATCGCTATGATCAGGTCAGAGAATATCAAACTAGACTCAAAACCCTGTCTGAGGAGTATGCAATGAAAATTAAAAAATATCGCAGGAGAATTACCGCAATTGATGTTACTGTGTACGCTGTGAGTGGTGTAATCACCGGAGCCGGTATTATACTGTCTTCAGTGACAATGATGGCTCCGATAGCTGTTCCAATTTGCATTTCTGCGGCAACAACAATCGCTGGAATTATTTCAATAATCACAAAAAAAATATCATCATGCAGCCAACGAAAACTACAAGACTACATAATTCAATTTCATGTTGTGTCTACTGCATACTCGCAATTATCCTCATTGATATCGTCATCTCTCGATGATACAATTATATCAGAGAGTGAGTTTTCAGCGATGGTAGATATATATGATTCCGCAGTATCAAAATTAGAAATACATCATGAGTATAATAACAATGACAACACCGATGGAATTACTTCAACAAATAGTGGAGAACACGAACCCAGTACAAACCAGCATGATCTCAATAACCTCAACGAATCCAGAATTCAGTGTGAATTTCCCCTCTCCAGTCCCAGTGAAGGAAATAGCGCTAGCAAAATTACGGGCATACCACAGTTGGCCAAATATTAGGTCAAAATCATTTGGTGGTCAACAACCCAATAATTCCCTGGTATTTGCAAATAAGAATAAACCAGACGGCACCCCAGACTGGAATGTTGTTTCCATACCAACCGGATCATACCAAATCGAACAAATCAATAATGAATTCGCGCGTAGAATAAAATCGATTACTGGAGTAGAGTCAAAAATCGCTATAACAGTTCATGAACCAACACTATCATCTGCCATTGAAATAAACTCAGAAGAATACGTCGTAGATATATATCAGAGTTCTATTAGAACCGTACTAAGATGGCCTGAATTACCACCAGGGGGAAAAACCGTTGATTTACCAGAACCAAAAAAAACTGATTATGTCACAGACAGGATAAAACCCAATAATCCAGTAAAAAGTTATAAAGATTATAATAAGTGGGAGCTTTTCAATGGAATAGTAGAAAATAACGCTGTCAAATTCGTACCCCGACAGAACAAAATTACTGAAAATTTCACAGCATTTAATAACGATTTTTCGCTGTTGTTAATATCTCTTAAATCCGGTACTCTCACCCGAGATGAATTTATCAGCGTCGTAGAAACATGTAACAAAATCATCTTCGATATGAAAATATTTCATTTGCTAATTATTCAAGAGATATTAGGTGACGATAATCCTAAAACGAGAACAGAGTTTGCGATGAAACGTAATATACGCGTAGAAGATATTCGTGAGTTTAAACTACCAGGATATAATCTCTTAGAACTACAAAAATCTCTCGATGATGCCATCGATATTGGTTTTAAAATAATTCATGATGCGTGGAAAAAAACAACATCACCGGAAATAAAAACCCTCAAACATAATAATGACCCAGATGGTGGTGGCAGGCATATTGCTCCGTTCAATGTGAATATTTCAACGGTGATTGCGCTCAATTTAGTGTGTGATGTGATCGAAGGAAGCTATCAAATAAATTTAGAACGATCAAATCAAGCTCAGCAGGGGTATATTTTGTATTCATTTGCACCAATAGCTCCTCCAGGGTTTTTAATAATTGAGTCCCCGGTGAATCCAGTCTATATGCGATGTCATAATAATTCATTAACCAGAATTAATTTCAAACTCACTGACCAGTCTAATAATCTGATTGATTTACAAGAGGAGGTGTTAGCGATTAGTCTATTTGTAAAGTCGTAGTAAGGACTAGCAGAGGGGGTATATCGGACGATTTTCACCGTAAACCTTAGCAGCAGAGAGGGTGAATCACAACATCATTGTGACATTTATGATTCATCAACGAAAACGCGAATACAGAATTCCATGTTTTCAGACAGGGTCGGAGACTTATTTTTTTTTCTGGTTAAAAACATGAGATTTCGCGAGAAGGGTCTATTCGTTCCGTTTTAAGGGTATAATAAAAAATAAAAACAAAAAAATGTTGTCCGGCTCACCCTCTCTGCTGCTAAATGCATTGATGACGGCCTTCATTTCTAAAAGGTTGATGTGGAGAGGCCTCTCCTCAGGCTCCCACGTGCCGCTGAGGGTAGCAAAGTCCGGCAACAGGTGTGCACCCCAACCGTAGGTACTGGCATCGGTACATACCGTTATCTCCGCTTGGGGCATCTCCAGAGGAATCCCCTTGGACAGCCAACTGGGGTTGTGCCACTGACACAGGAATGATCTTATCTCGGGCATGATCATTATTGCTTGATTGAGGTGACATGAAAAGGGGCGCCATTGTGCTAGTAACATCATTTGTAAGGGGCGCATAAAAAGATGGCCGAGCGGGATTAAGTCCGCCGCCGCACTGAATAATCCGAGGAGTTGCAAGAACTCTCTCGCTGAAACCCACGTCCGGTTTCAAACGGACTCTACGAGTTCGACGATCAGGAGAACTTGAACTCGGGGAAGCCGTACTAGATTCAGATCGGTGATAAACTCCATACCCAGATGTACAAAATGCTGGGAGGGGCAGAGATCTGACTTTTCCCAGTTCACGAGAAAGCCGAGATGATCTAAAAGAGATAGAAGATCGTTTCTGCCTTTGAGCAGAGTAGAACTTACCATATGTTTCTGGAGGATGTCATCCAGGTACACTGCTGTCCCTTTAGATGACGTCGAGCGGAACAAGGTGATGACGCAACCCATAACCTTGGTAAAAGCCCAAGGGCTGATATTGAGGCCAAAGGGTAGGACCTTGAACTGATAAACCATGTCACGGTAAGCAAACTTGAGAAATTTCCGTGATGCACGGTGGATAGGGATGTGAAAATATGCGTCGGTCATATCTAGACTGACAGCATACTCGTCCCGTTGAATGGACAGACGGATTGATCTCGCCGTCTCCTTTTTGAATTTCAGTGGTAAAATGTATTGGTTGAGGCGACTCAAGTCGATGATCGGTCTCAACTTTCCTTTCTCCTTCCGCATAAGAAACAGCCTGGAATAAAACCCCGGGGATTGTGGTTTTTCCACAATCTCCACCGCCCTTTTTTCCATGAGCAACCGTATCTCCTGTTGTAGAAAGGTATCCTTTTCCCGCTCTGACGGGACATCCGTAAGAGGGGAGAGGATGACAGTGGAGGGGGTTGGATAAATGAAATCCGAAGCCCCTTCGAAATTATCTGGATCACCCACTTGTTCTGAGGAAATAAGGTGGTCCAGTGGTCCCGAAAATGCAGGAGGCGGCCGCCCACAGGTAGGCTGTCCGCGGGTGGTGGGGAGGGTAAGTCAACGTCTAGAGTTAGGAGGCTTGAAGGCGGAGAAACTTGGTTTCTTGATGCCTCTGTAGGGTCACCTCCTAGCTTGTTTAGACTGTTGTCTCCCGGCATGATGCATATTTGTTTGTAAAGATCTCTTATACCCGGTCCGCCTAGCATCCCTCCGCTGTGGCAGGGGCTGATTTTTTCGAAACGCCTGCGAGGGCTGGGCGGCAAGTTGGAGGGGCAATTCCTGAGCTGCCTGCCTCTGAATTTCTTCAATTTTTCCCTCAAAGAGTAAAGGTGACCCTAATGGAGTCGTCCGTAAAGCCAGAGTATGATGGGGCTTGAGCGACGTGAACCGCAGACATGCGTCACAACGTATCAGGTCTAAGTTTGCAGAAGCAGTCAACGCATTGGCCATGGAATGGTGAGCTGCCCTGTTAAGAACCCTAGCTATCCGGGCCGTCGATTCCCAAGCGTGTTCATTGCCAGATTTTTCTGCAATCCAGAAAATGGCTAGTGAGGCTAAATCTAACAGTGAAGACGTAGCGACAATGTTTCGGACTAGCTTTGACGTGGCATGGAACACATTTTTGTCCACTTTATAAAACAATGGAGCAGACACGTGAACTGCTGCCATATTTTTATCCTAAGCTGGGAGATCAGTACTGAAGGCGTCTGAGTGAGTTTTGTACCAGCGACCTGAAAATGACGCTGGAACCTGGCTTTCTAAAAAGAACGCCTTAGTATTCCCCGGATCCCCGATTCGTGCTGACAGACGATCATTAATCTCTTTAATTTTTGCCGACTGGGGAAGGAGACGGAATGACGGAGCCTCTTCCTCCTTATCCAGATCTACAGATGCTCTAACTTTGTAGTCTTGAGTGGCAGAAGGGGGTGGAGGGCATTCTGAAATTGCCAACACCCTATAAATTTCCTCCACTGCGGCCTTGAAGCTTAACTCAGTCCGTTCCATGGTTGGATCTGTGTACTGCTGATTTGCAGGCGATTCATCACACTCACTGTGTGTCGAGCCCTGTTCTGGTAAAGCTTCCATATCTGGATAGTGCATACCAGGTGGCATAGATGACGCAATTCCATCATCTCTGATAATGTCACTAACTCTCCCTTGTGGATAAGCCGTGAACCAATGGACGGCTGACAATGCCGGCTGAGTTGTCTGGCATACGGTCGGCCAGAATGTCGGCGACGGTCCGGCTATGACAGGCACTTGCCGCTCCAATGGTCTGGTTGGACGGATAGATTTCTCAATAATATCTCCGTCATATTATTGATGTGTTACCGGTAGTACAGATAGACGGACAGATACATCACTAAAATCTCCGTAAAATCTAGCTGGTCGGACCTCTGTATTAATAAGGTCCCCAGGCTGGTACAGCGGTAAAGCCGGACGGACGGATTTGTCACTAGAATCCCTGTAAATTGTATCTGGTTGGCCTGTGAAATCAATATGGTCACCATACTGGGATGGCTGGACGGCCAGTGCTGGCTGGGCTGGACGGCCGGAGCCGGCTGGACAGCTGGAGCCGGCTGGATGGCCAGTGCTGGCTGAACGGACGGTGCTGGATGGGCTGGACGGCCGGAGCTGGCTGCACGGCCAGTGATGGGGAGAGTGTATAATAAAATGGATCCAACTGATCCAGTAAAAACCCCATGCATCCTGACTTACAGGCCCGAAAGCCATGCTCGGACATGCGGGGGTACTTATGCCCACTGGGCAGCCTAAAATTGAAGGAACATTCCCCCAAAGATTCGGAAGCAGCTGTTGAAACGAGCGAGGGAAATATCTGACCTGATGTCAAAAGTTGGACCAAACGACGCATCTGGTCAAATGTGGACTGCTGGACCATGTCAGCCTTATTTTCCGTATTTTCCACCATTGCCTCTGATGTGACAGTTGCTGACGGTTCTACACGCCGAACTTTCGGTGGGGGGGTACCCCAACGTCAGCCACAACACTTATGATGGAGGCTGACTTCGGGTGTAAGCTAAGGACATCCGAGCTATCGTTCTTCGATTTGTTCCTTTTATCCCTCCCTTTTGCTGCCTTTCTTACTATGTCCGCCCACATTTGCTCAGTCCACATAGTACACACACTGCATGGCCTCAAAAGAAGTACACCTGGTACAGGCCATACATGCTTTATGATTATCCTCTTTGGCCTTAAACTTCTTGCACTTAAAGCATTTGGTTGACATTCTGCTGAAACGACACAAGAAGAGAAAACAAACACAGATTAGCAACGAAGCATGTATTAAGTTGCTACTTCTACAACCATTAGTAACCAGGAACGCGAAATTATTCAGTGTCGCGAAATTATTCTACTAAAATGACACAAGAAGAGAACTAATACTCTTAGCCACTCAGCATGTTATTAATTCGCTATTATCACAACCGTTACTAACGAAGTAAGCGAAATTATTTAGTGTCGCGAAATATTGTACTGAACAACACAAGAAGAGAAACAAAGTACAATTAGCAACTCAGTATGATATTAATACTACCATAACCGGTACTAACGGAGTAAGCAAAATTATCAGTGTCGTGAAATTATTCTACTGAAATGACACAAGAAGAGAAATTAAGCACAATTAGCAACTCAGCATGTTATTAATTCGCTCATGCTACCACCGTTATTGACGGAGTAAGCAAAATTATTCAGTGTCGTGTAAACTCTAATTGACAACATGCGTACCGCGACATCGTGCTTGCGACGTGGTCTCAAAACCGAAGTCCATACAAGGTGACAAAGTCACTCAAATTTGGAACAATTTGTAAAATAATGTATGCAACCTGTGAAGGAATAATTCCCAAACACAATAAATCCAAACGAAACTTTGGATGGACCAAGTAAACAAAATTATGGCTTGGATTGTCGGAGGTCAAATTGTCAGTGTTATCTTCACCAGCGAAGCTTAAAAACTGGCGACACCTAGTGGGTGGCAAGGGGAGGTAATGGGCAAGAGTTATTGCCCTTTGTCTAAAGAACATAGACAAAAAGACGAATTTTCGTCTTTTGATAGGGCTGGATTCGCGAGGTAGCAGGCTTATATCCCTAAAGTAATGTGATTGGGGAATGTATTCAAAGGAGAAATAATACTGCATACATTTATTTCAGTTCTTTATAAACTGCCCTGATACTTACCTTGATTTGACTACCTGCTTCAAAGTGGTCATCGAAGATACATACATCATACACATAACCTACTGCTCTCCTATATAGCCCAGGTAGACTATGAACTCTGCAGCCCTCCTGCTCTGTATCAATCACTCGAACTGGACTGAAGAAGTACATATGATCAAATCAAACAAAAATGCAAACATGAGTAATGTATGCATCCAATTAAATATAACTATTTTTTTTTTATAGATAAATTGTAAACAACAATACAAACCCCTCAAATATCTGTATCACATTGTCAACTTAACACACCATTACAGCTTCAAAGAAATACTTCCTGAATACACAAGATTTTACACATCAACACAATATTATTGTTTCATCCATCTCCTTATATTTAGCTCAATAATAACACCAAAATACTTTTGAGTACTTTTTTTATTATTATTACAATTAGATTCTGGAGTTGAAACCAAATTGAGACAAAAACGTTGATTATTTGGTATATTAATACAGATAGGCTGGCAAGTAAATTATGTTTCATATAGACCTTGTTTGGGTTTTATCCCTTTATTTTTCACGTGTTCTTTTCTCAATTTTTTTTTATTATTCATATTCTGAAAAAATAATTACTTTTACTAACTGTTTTCTCCCAAAAATCTTTTTTAACATTAAATTATTCATATTCTAAAAAAAATAATTACTTTTTCATCTACAATTTTAAATGATAACAAATATGGTAACAGGCTTCACCTTATGAGGTTTATAAAATTTGACACAATAAAAAAAAAAGACTTTTCACAGTATGGTGTGTACAATGTTCAGAAACTGGCATAGATTTAATTTTTTTTAAAGTCACTGTGGCAGAAAATATAGGTTATGGTAACATTATTTCTCATTGGAGAGTGCTTCATGAAAACACGTCAACAAAGTTGCATGATTTTACATCTGAATATACTTCTAGAAACAAACCTTAACATAAAAACTTGACTTGTGTTACTGAGTTGTGAACTTACAAACCTAGTTTTGGTGGACATTTAGTAAACTCACCCAACCTAAATACAATATTCTATGACCCTGTAACAAAATATTTGTATGAAAATGGTCAATTGCAACTTTGTTGACAAAACCACCACTCCACCATAACTGTGTGATGTACAATTCTGTGTTAAAGTGTAGTGTCATGAGAACTCTATCAAGACGAATTGTAGAGGGATTTTTTCAAAATCTTTTCCACAATATCTCCATCCACACCATAAAGAAATGACAAAACCACATTAGCTTTATTGTCCTAAATGCCCTATCATAATTTGTGCCAGTATAGATCATACAAATTTAAGCACTCTAAGTATTACCTACTTTTCAGAGATTTTATCACAATGTCACTTCATTTATTTCCTTCTGATATCAATAGAGTTGTTCTCGCTGTGCTTGTTCTTATAAATGTTCTCCATTTCTCATTGTATGGACAACAGTTGAAGATAGCTGGAAAGTATTTTATAAAAGTTGCCCAGTAGTTTCTTCTTAATTTCTGACAAGGGTTCCCATAAAGTTTGTATAATCTAGCAGCCAATGCTGGTTGCATAACAATGTGCATTGAATTCTATAAGTATAATGTAAAAATTGTATAGCAACATTCTGCCCGAACCCTCCATGAGGTGGGATTTATTTTGAGGGAAAAGGAAATCTATACTTCCTAAATATTCAGTATGGAAGTTGCAATGATTTCTTACTGGATCTTTAGAGCTAAGAGCTTGCACACAAACTTGAACATAAGAGTTGAAAACTACACTGCTGATCAGACAAAAATAAGTCAGATGTTAATAATTTATAATAAACTATATATTCAGACTTTTTGTAAAGCACATTCATACATTTTTTAAATATTTGTAGGTATATGAGTAACAAGCAGACAGATAAACAGACTGAGCCAGAAAAAAACAAAGACATTTACTAGTTAGGAACTGTTCCATCCCATACTCTAAGGAGTAGACAAATACCATCTTCTATCACACAAGTGGAGACAACCTATATGAAATGGAATCAGATATCATATTAACAGTGTAGCCTTGGATGATAATATATAACACCTACTGCATTATATTGTCTTCTGGCATGCCTGTCTGTCTGATAAACGAATTTGGCAGATGGATTAGTTTGGTAAAATACAGAAAGAAATAAAGTATTTGAACAAGTTATCTTTATTTTCCTCATACTACTAAGTTGGACTGCAAACTAAATTGTTGATACAAAAACCTGGTCAAAATTACATGGGAAACATAATAAATCATACATGATGCACAGAATAGCATTGCTTTCAAGGACTAAAGTTAGCTTAAAATATATTTTGCCAACATTAAATTCCTGATAAGGGTGTCAGGACTGAAGGGATATATAAAATGATTGATCCTACCATAACCACTAAATGATATGACATCTAAAGGTTAGCGTTGTACCATGATGATGTCTCAGTAAGATCGATGTTAAATTATGTGTACTGTTACTGAATCAAACAGCTGGACTTTACAAAAAACTGACTCTTTTTTTCCCTCCAATATTATGTGTAGTAATGAAATTCACCAATTTTCCGAATATTCAGTTTAAAAAATTAATAAAGTTACTGACAGTGTGTTGATGCACTTGACAAGTCTATGCTGATTGGAAGTAGTCTAGACAAATCAGGTTGCATTATATCCTTGCTTGTCAATTCAGAACACATTCAAAATAATGTCTCAGCATTTTATTCTACAAACAAAGAACACTGGTTGTATTTCTGGTGTTTGATATTTGTAGAACTATGTCAGTCTGTTCATTGTGAACATGTACTTCCACTACAAATTTGGAAAATATGGTCTGGAAACTTTAAGGACCTGATAATTAAGTTCATTACAACACACAACATTATGTAATCAATAGATGAACTTGATTTGTGTTATTGGTCACAACATAAACATGCATCAGAGACAAACTTGTAATTTCACATTAATATCCTGTCAACATTTACCTAAGATATGAGGTAGAAATCTCAACATTAACTGACAAATTTTTTAGAAGTCAAGAAATCTCCTGGCAGTTATACCTGACAAACAAGATCAAAGTAAAGTCCTGGACAGATCTCCTTTAGGCTGCATTTCTTATCAGGAAAATTTCTGGATGCAATCCACTCTCTCAGATTCTTGACCTAAATATAAAGTATATCACCACATATACTTTCCTATAGGTTTACATAAATATAAAGTATATCATCACATATACTTTCCTATAGGTTTACATAAATATAAAGTATATCATCACATATACTTTCCTATAGGTTTACATAAATATAAAGTATATCATCACATATACTTTCCTATAGGTTTACATAAATATAAAGTATATCATCACATATACTTTCCTATAGGTTTACATAAATATAAAGTATATCATCACATATACTTTCCTATAGGTTTACATAAATATAAAGTATATCATCACATATACTTTCCTATAGGTTTACATAAATATAAAGTATATCATCACATATACTTTCCTATAGGTTTACATAAATATAAAGTATATCATCACATATACTTTCTATAGGTTTACCTAAATATAAAGTATATCATCACATATACTTTCCTATAGGTTTACATAAATATAAAGTATATAATCACATATACTTTCCTATAGGTTTACATAAATATAAAGTATATGACCTAGTGTTGCTCCGATTATCGATTATAATCGATTGTGTGTAAAGGGAGACTACATTTTAGGTGTATGCAAAGCACAAAGGTTAGTAAAACTCCCAGCCATTAAAGTTTACCTGAAATTTATTAATTCCCTTTACAACTACACATATGAAGCCTTATGATTCATGATTAGTAACACAGTCAAGTTGTTAAATTGTTGATTTGTTTCAGTTAAATTGCAACATCTTTTGTAGTATTTATAAACAATGACAAACAAGAAAAACCTGTCCTTCTATACTTTAATCTATGGACACATCACATGTGAATGAAAGAATTTCGGGGGATTGTAGCAGTATTTCAGTTACATATGACTGTTCAGTCATAAAAAGTTGCAAACATTTAACAAAGATGTAGAACAAAAGTAACACACAATGTAATATTATTGTCAGGTTAAAGTATATGTGTTATTATATGAGATTACTCCTGTACATTTATAAACATACTGAACTCTTGATAAAGATATAACTGTTTAACAAAAATTACAATTTGCTCTTATTAACCGATTATAATCGATGATCAGTTGGTTAAGGGGAACCGATTATCAATTATGAATTTCTGACCGACTCCCATCACTAATATCACCACATATACTTTCCTATATGTTTACCTAATATAAAGTATATCAAAAACATACTTTCCTATATGTTTACATAAATATATAGTATATCACCATGTATACTTTCCTATATGTTTGCCTAAATATAAGGCATAACACCATATATACTTGTTTATAATTCAACTTCAACTGCAAACAATATTGAGCCAGATCTGCCATTGCATTATGCAGTAGCAGATCTGGGTCTGGGCAGTTAATAGCTGCAGCTGACTTACAGGCGAGTATATACAATGACAATGATGCAAAATTTGATAACAAAACCTAGTTGGAAATGTTATACATCTGATAAAACAAGCAGAGATTTACAAGATAAAAGCCCATTGCAGTTTCACATTTCTACAAAAACCCTTAATTTTCAGCTTCCTTTTAATTTTTCTTATAACTTCCTTACCTATACTTATGAATAAATTTATTTTGAATGGTACCATATTTTCATTGAGTCAATGGCCCACTATATATATATTTAAAATAAGTGAGGTTTGGAGATAACTGAATAGCAATGGGAGAATCAGGGTCCAGGAAAACCAACCATTCTTTTGTCCTGGCTCATTAAAAATGTGACCGTGTGAAACTGGACGTTTCAAGTAAAGTTTTACAACATATTCACCCTTGTGCCAAGTAGATGATAATCTTCAACTTGAGAATCAATCTGTGTGAGTTTCCTATCTTTAGAAACTGCCAAAGTTTAACAGCATCTAAAAATAATATCAATTACTTTTTCCTATTTTGTTGGCAGTATAGACCCAATAGGAACATCAAGGAGCATTTTGACTAACTTCTGGGGTAATGGTGGAAAGGCCAGAGCATAGAACTTGTTAAAAAGGTAACTTTGTTTTATAACAAAAACACATGAAGTGTAGCAGAGTGTTAAATGAGAAAGAAAGGTGAACATAGAAAAATAGGAAAGCCATTCATCAGGGGAAAGTAAGAGGTGACATAAGGAGAGAAAGACTACAGATATCAATGCATGTTAGTCCACATCATCTGATATTGCAGACAACTAAGCAATGGAGAAAAGATAAAATATATGCCCCATTGTTGAAAAAAAGTAGTACCGATAGATGGAACACAACAATGTCATTATTAATTTTGCTGCTATTTATGAGAACATCCAATCCTTGAAGGTAAAATATGTGCTCTCTCTATTGAATGTGGTTTGAGAGGAAATATAAAAACAGTCAAAAATGAGGACATGGACGCTAGCATATATATATGGCCATACATTGGGTAGCTTTCTAAGAGATAAAAAGATAATACTGGATAAATTATTTAAATCTTCACAATAATAATGTAGCCTATCAACAAGAGAGACAGGATACTAATTTGGACACAATTTACTGAAACTGAGATGCTTGTAAACTGTTTCTGTCACATATTGCATGAGGTGAAATTGAACAAGTAAAAGGACAAGATAAAATGCCAGATCTGTCTGTACTAGATGGTTCGCTTGGCCCATATCCTCTGTGATGAAAGGACAGTCTGTGTATATATTCCTTAGCCCAGACCCTCAGGACTGTACATAAGAAATTACAAAGTGTTGTTCATTCTAGATGATAATAGATGTCTGGTCATCTGGGGTGGGATGCCATTACGTTAGAGATAGTGACATGGCAGTCAGTATAACTGGTGGAAAAAGAACTATGGACAACCCCAATGAAAACCATTGACCCATGGGAAACTACTGGCAAGGTTTCTCACACACACCCAGTATAACTGGTGGAAAAAGAACTATAAAAAAACCAATGAAAACCATTGGAAGCTAATGGAAAGGTTTCTCACACACACACACTGATTAGTAAAAGCAAGAGCTTTAGACCACTTAGCCACTTAGGGTCTCTAGTAGTAACTGAAAGAGTAAGGTTCATTTCTAAAATGGAATGACTACAAGGTGCTATAGATTTTAATTTTGTATTGTGGAATGACTACAAGGTGCTATAGATTTTAATTTTGTATTGTGGAATGACTACAAGGTGCTATAGATTTTAATTTTGTATTGTGGAATGACTACAAGGTGCTATAGATTTTAATTTTGTATTGTGGAATGACTACAAGGTGCAATAGATTTTAATTTTTGTATTGTGGAATGACTACAAGGTGCTATAGATTTTAATTTTGTATCATGGAATGACTTCAACGTGCTATAGATTTTAATTTTGTATTGTGGAATGACTACAAGGTGCTATAGATTTTAATTTTATATTGTGGAATGACTACAAGGTGCTATAGATTTTAATTTTGTATTGTGGAATGACTACAAGGTGCAATAGATTTTAATTTTGTATTGTGGAATGACTACAAGGTGCAATAGATTTTAATTTTGTATCATGGAATGACTACAAGGTGCAATAGATTTTAATTTTGTATTGTGGAATGACTACAAGGTGCTATAGATTTTAATTTTGTATCATGGAATGACTTCAACGTGCTATAGATTTTAATTTTGTATCATGGAATGACTACAAGGTGCTATAGATTTTAATTTTGTATCGTGGAATGACTACAAGGTGCTATAGATTTTAATTTTGTACTTGATATTATGACCAGTTTGGTTTGTTTGTAGCTGTCTGCATCTGTCTATAGCTATCTGTAGCTCTCTGTACGTATGTATGCAGGTTTAACATGCTGTCTGGCCATCTGTGCATCTATTTGGATATGGAAGATGTAACCATCAAGGACATACAAAGACAAAAGATGCTCATTTGTAAACTTGTGGGCATGGTGGATCCATGAAGGGTGTGAGTGACCAATACAAGTGTGGGCCACCCCAAGAATATGGGATAACTGTGTGGTTTGTCAGTGGACACAATTGCAAGTTTTAACAAATATTTATGAATTGACTGTTGTATCAACTGAATACAATTTGGGTCATTTTGATTACATTAGATTATATTTGAATTTATTTTTATTACAGATTATTTGAATCTTATTTTCATTCCATGAGGTTATTTGAATCTTACATTCATGGTAAGAAATTCATGAAATTACTTACATCTCACTTTCATTGTAAGAAATTACATGAGATTATTTGAATCTTACCATCATACATTTGTATAAGAACATTTGTTTTTTTTTCCTATTTGTGAATGCATGGATAAAGTAATTTAATGAGACGTAAGTTTTAGAGTGTGACAGAATCACTGTATTCATCACAAATATATTTTTATTATTAATATCATTCCAATAAAATTCCATCTATCCTGTTAGAATCTTTTATTGACATGTCAAGAAGTTATGAAGATACGATACAGTGATAGCGTCAACTGTTTGCGCAATCCAATATTGTGGTTAAAAACTGGTATGGTAACCTCAATTTCGACTGAACCAATCATATTTTAAAACTCTTTATCCCGATATACATGCAACATGTTTACTCTCTCATTGGAACTGGGTGCCAATTTTAAACAGGCCATGCAAGAAAATGTTCAATTTTTAAAAATAAAAATGTATTTTTAACAAGAAAATGGTTCAGCCATATTCAGGTTTAAATTACGAGACAGATACAGAAAATATAGGACACTTGATATCTATGCATTGAGTCATAATTAGCATATATGATGAGAAGGCAAGACCTGCACTTTTTGGTGATATTGGTGGGTCAAACAAAACACTTGTAAAATATAAGTACAATACCAGGCTGCAAATGACTAATTTTTAGAGAATGGTTCACTGACTTGGAATGTCAGAAAAGGCTGCCTATTCTTGACAGCTGACTGGCTGATGGTATCAATTGACTATGCTTGAACATGTAGTGGTGCTGGGCAAATAATTATTCCAACTCTTCAGTATATTGAATATGGTCAGAGAAAAGTTTCAACCTTTGACAACAAAACATATAGACAAAACTGCAATTATGAGGCCTTGTGAATTTCCTCCATTATTATTTTTAAAACTGCAGTCAAACCAAACACATATGTTAAGCATCCATTGACCTTGATAAACAGGGCTGTTAAACCAGGTGATTGCTTAAATGTGTTAAGTGCTCATACTAAGGGTTGGGATTAGAGTGGGGTTGGGATTGGAGTAGGGTTGGGTTGTACCATGACTATAAGTTAATCTGACTTTGTTATTTATTTAACTAAAATGAATGGGAAGAAAAATGTCCAGAATAATCTGATTTATCTGTATATCAAGCACAAGATACCAATATGAGATTTGAACCCTACCCTGTTTTTGTCTTCATCTGTAATTGTGTAGTTCACTGATGAAGCCTTGGTAGCATCTGCTGAACCCTCAATACTAGGAGAGAATATTACCCATGATGTTCCTGGCTTCATTTGTCCTTGCAGTTCTCCTGCATAATTCACAATCTGTATCAAAACAACTTACACTTCAAACATGTGATACGATCAACATAACTAATCAAATTAAGATGTTATCAATACAACATGTGATACTACCAGTAAAACACAAAATTTATGTTTTTGGGTCACTGTCTTACTGCCTAAACAACAGCACTGTGTAGCATGCTCCCTAGTCATCTAAGAGGGGAACGAAAGGCCGAAGTTTTAGGAATATACCACACAAAATATATTGCTCATATCAATGCTTTTTAACAAATTAATGTCACATTGCTTTAACTGTACTTTACTTACTCATTTGTCTATTTTTGTGATAAATCCAAATTCTGACAGAAGCAAATGGACATGTTTTCAAGTTCTGATGACTTACATTTCAACTGGTTGCAGTTCAATGGAAGCTGGGAATGCTGAAATCGATTAAAAGGGTAAGTATCTCAAACGAAACACAGCCATATAAACACTTTTTTTAACTTTAGTATACTTTTATTCATTTTGCCCAAGAAGTACATTTTTTTTTTTGGTCCAAGAAACATACTTCATACTAATTAGATTTTGGCATTCCCAGCTTCCATCTAAGTCTGTCAAAACATGATACAAAATGCTGTTATTTAGGCAGTAACAAAGAGACCAGAACACATAAATATCAGGATTGATGTCGTACAATGTAGGACTGCTGCAGCAATACAACACGTGATACTATCAATAAAGATTTCAAGATTTGAGGAAAGGACCAGTAGGCACCCATTGATCCTAATGATCAGTTGTCCAGGAACCTTTTTAAAGGGACATTATATTAAATATGAACCTGAACTGCTTTGTTATGAATTCATAAACCAACATGACAGGTAAAGTCATAACTATTACAATTAAAAAAGCATCCATTTGAGCAGAAAAAGAGTACCGTATTATACAGGTATATAAGAATATCGAGTACAAGTCAGTATAAACACTAAAAAGTGCATGACCCAAGTATAAGCCGACCCACAACTCAGAGACATGACAAGATGCATGCGGTAAGTTCGAAATGCATTTTTTTCTGCAAACTAAATTTAACAAAAAGTACATGTATACTTATCTCGGACTTGTCATGTATACTTATTTTATTTTAAAAACTCTTAGGCTTGTCATATATATTATTTTATTAAAATAAATGGTATAAACATTTTATGTTTTCTTATTGTATCTGCCCAATTTAGATTTGTGTATATATTTATCAAACGATGACAGGAATTGAGCAACCACGAACTACTGTAACACTACCTCCCTCTTCTGATTCAATTACTGTTAGTTTATGCATTATTGCATTGGACATTTTATATCAGTGCACCAGTAATAACATTTTTATTTTGCCTTGAAACTGTAAATACCTAACTGATAAAAATCTGATCCTAGTTTGACAACACAGCGAATCAAAATACAAAATGATTCAAAGCTCACAATTAGGTTACTGAAAGTATTTATATATCGGCGCTAACACATGTACATTGTTGTTTGAACACATGCTGAATGAAGTATGTTCCGCTAAATTAAGTACATCCCTTGGAGTCGAATCATGGGCACTACTGCACTTAACTGTAATAACTCCAAAATACAATAATAAAGTTTCAGAAATAATCGTTAAAAAATTATGCTAATACCATAGAAGCTGAGTTGAAATTTGCTTTGATGTAAGCAATCTTGTACCACAGGTGCTCGACGCGAGCTTGATGTGAAATAAAACGCAATAATCTAAAGGGAAAAAATCATGCAGAGTGATAACAATACCTTAGATTACCCCAATGACCCTTTGTGACATATGACCCTCTCTATCGATTTTCGGGAATTTTTCATCTTGGGACACTAGCGAGCTCCTGTGACAACCGGTGAAAAGAGCTATATGTATTATGAATAACCTTTTTAACCAATCATATTTCTGCGTTGTCGTGTGTGCCTAATACTTGAACTGTTTTGAACTGATTGTTTACGGTATGTGCAGTGAAAGAGAAAATGTCTAATTCTTCCATGGAACAGGATTCCTAAAGTTGAATCTAGTTAATATTAAGTAAAAACTTACTTTTGCATTTACCACTGTTCTGTAATTAAAGAATTCGTGTATCGTAGAACCGCAAACATGGTACATGTAGATTTTTTCATCAGTTATCACAGGAGCTCACAAGTGTCCCAAGATGAAAAATTCATGAAAATTGCACGTTTTGGAAGTCGTAACTTCAGTTTGGTACAACGTAGAAAAGCCAATGATGGCTTGATGAATAGAAAAATATCTCAGGAGTAAAACAAGTCATATAGAATGAGAGTGTGCTTTTAAATACGGAAATAGCAGAATGAAATCGAGGGTCATGGGTGGAACCAAGTATTTGGAAGTTACGAACCTTCTCTTTTTATATAGTATATAGATAGGGTCATATGTCACAATGGGTCATTGGGGTAATCTAAGGTATTGTTATCACTCTGCATTCCCTTTAGATCATTGTTTTTTATTTCACATCAAGCTCACGCCAAGCACCTGTGTCTTGTACCATACCTGTCAACTCTCACGCTAGAAGAAAAAAAACCTCCAGAATTTGGGGGTCACTCTATGCCTACCTCATAATATCTCACGATTTCTGCAGAGAACTCCCGTTTATTACATTATGTCTTCAAATTTTATTTTTCCTAATAAAGAAAGTCCTACATAATTATATATATTGTATGAAATCTATGGAAGCCATGTTCTGTTGTAACACCTGTGAATATTATAGTGATGAAAGAATTACTAGAAAGAATTTGCTCCTTCACTAAATACGATGTTAAGTTTAAATGTTATTCATGTAAATTTGTAACTTTATTCATCTACAACAATGCAAAAATCAGAAACTAAACCAGAAGGTAAAAAACTCCACATCAACAAAATTGTCGGCAATTAATTTCAATCTTGTTTAAGATCACAGTGAATACTGTAGCTCCATATGCTGTAGCTGCATTCCCATCAAAGAAACTTACACGAGTGAGCACCTGGCATTTTTATACCATATATACAAACATTAATTACCATCGTTATATCAAAATAAGGAATTAAAATTCATACCATGCAGCAAATGTGTCCTCAAAACAAATTCAGAATACATGTTTCATAGCAAATAATTTTAAATGCCTTACAAGATGACAATAAGGGAATAAGATATACAATGAAGGGAAAATAGTTGCCACATGTACAGTACCGTGAGACTGCCTATTTAGGCATGTTCAGTTTTTTAAAAATTGGTAATCCTATATTTGTCAATCAACGGATGGTGCTTGCATAACACCCTGTAGTGTAGAACATGGTTTCTTTTAATCATGATGAAGGGCCAGTCATTTTTATAAATAGTTGCATCGATAAGGATTAACTTTTAATTAGTCACACTGGCTTTCTTGCTTGTTTATTTAAGAATATGCTTTAGCTATTGTGCAGTTTGGCCACAGCTGACCAGAATATGAAAATAGGGCACATCACGGAGAAAGCAAGGTGCGTCGCTGGGAGAAACCATGAATCCTTTGCCAATTTCGCCCATTTTAGACCTGGAAGATCAATCAATAATTAGTAAAAACAAGGCTTTAAAAATGTCACGAAAAAAATGTCTCCCTACTTGGCCTTACACTTGATTTCACATAACTACAATAATCATGCTAATATTGAAGAACAAAAGGCAATTACACATTAATGTACTGGCATAATTGCCAGTCTAAATTCCCTCTTAACACTAGCCAGTTTCGGGGTTTTAATGAATAAATTACCTGTGTTGTTGTTGAAAAATGAAATATAAATCCAGCAACTTTCAACAATGGAGACGCCCAAATATTAAGCTTTCCATTCTGTGGAAAGTTATGATATTGCTCAGCCAAAACACAAAACTAACATAGATTGATGATGATCTTAGTTGATCTATAATGAGAATTTTATGTTTTATTATTACCACTCTTTGTTAACATGTAAATCAGGCTGGTTATGTGCCTTGTACAATTAAATGTGCAAACCTTTTCATTAATATAACGTCAGTTTGTAGGATTGCTTATATCATTGAAAATGAGTGCCTATATCATTGAAAATCAGTAACTCATGAGCATGTGCTTCAACATAAATGAAACAAATGTTATCTGGAAGAATGCAACTTGGTTGAAACAATGAATAAAGTAAAATCTGCATCTAATATATTTGGGAATAAATAATGATTTAAGTGACACAATGCATGTTTTGCAATGTGTAAGTACTGTACATTATACTGTAATTTGGTCTCCCGGGTACACTCAACTTGACTGTGAATTTTGAAGTCTATATCTAACTTTATTTAATTTTGTGTTGGAGAAATCAGAAAATATGCACATGCAAAAAAATAACAAAATCAATCATAGTATTTTATACCAGTTTAATAACTGTCAGGTCACTGAATTCTTTTTGACACATGCATATGCTTTGGATAAAAAAATACAGCCTTCACTGTAGTTAACAAAAAGACTTAAAAACTGTCAAATTTAGACATTGGCCAGCGAGCAAGCCACCCCCACACCCCTTTCTTCCAGGCCATTTTTTCCCCTAAAGTTTTTGGCTTAAACATGAGCATATATGGTAATCTATATATTACATGTTGTAATTTCAGAAAGCTGTATGAAAACGTCCATTTATGTTTGCAAATAACTAAATCTGCAGTTAGTTAAAATTCTTTTTACAAATCAGCTAAATATATGTGGATTAGTATGATAATAATTCTAACACAAACAAAATGATACATTATTTAAACACAACATTCAATTTAACTAGCCTATATCGCATGCATAACTTGTGCTGAAAGGTCATATAGACAAGTCCACAAACTCTGAATGATGTATTACATCACTGTCGAATTCCTATTTCAAAATTTGCAAAGTGCTTTTGAATTGCCATTTTCCTGATGCAACATGTTCTAAATGTGTAACAAAATCCATCTTCTTTAACATTTTTTGTAACAAAATATCCATAAATCACACCAAAAATGCCTATTTCACTTAATATTTGGTGTCATGTTTTCTTTCAACATGGACTGTGTCTGCTACTTAAGTGTGTATCAAACTAGAATGAATCTGTGACATAGTTTCAAATTCAAGAAACTCATCTGCTTTCTTGTAAATGTGCCATGTAGTAAGTATAAATAGAAAATAAGGAAACTTTGATATATATAGCCAAATTGTTGCACACTTTGAAACAATCAATAGACTGAGGTCTATGATGGATAAATGCACAGTAGCCAACAGTCAAATGACACAAGCTTCAAACTGTACTCATTATTCTGTATACTGATGTCACCAGATATAATCTTTTATCTGAACTTGGAAACATTTTTTTTTTACATGAACCAAATCAGAACCCTGTGGCTAATTGTATTACCTGGGTAATTATGAATACTGAGTACCCATTGAAACCTTTTACTATCAACATGGCATGAACCTAAGTTCCCTGCAGACTATTCAACATACTGTTGGTCCTAATATGGTATCATTAAACTGATTTTTTTTTCACAATGTCTTGGATAATAAAACAACATAAATTTTAGAATTCCATTTAGATCAATAAAGCTTGCTGTCCAATATAACCTTTCTGATTTTGTTTTCTTGTGACAAATCTCAAAGTTCCAATAAAATGTACACCCATGTTATGATATGTCACACAAAGAAGAGAGAGAGAGATACATCCTATAGGAGTGCCAATAAAGGTCACAGAACATCTCTTGGAATTTTACTTCTTTTCTCACTGATATCTTGTGATTGAATATTTATATACCAATTTATATCTAGGTCTGATCAGTGTCTGATGATGATTGTAAATGAGAAGGAAAGACATTAATCTGCTAGTCAATTTGACACTGGCAGATCTTGATCTACAAGCAGTAATATTAGTGTAGTTGTTCTTGTAGGGTTTAATGCCACTTTTCAGCACATGATAGGCTATTCATGGCGGCCAATATTAATGGTGAAGAAGAACCTGGGAAAATGCCGGAAAAAAACACCGACCCACGAGAAGATACTGGCAAGCTTTCTCACATACCCGCATTGGCTGAATCTGAGACTCGAACCCACACAGACAGAAGTGAGATGGCAGTGATCTGTAATGGAAAGCGCTTTAAACCACTTAGGGCTCCTTAATATTGGTGTAAACAGTTTACTTACAGAAAGTCGGTGGAATCGAATGATGTCTCCCACTTCAGCCTGAGGAAGTCTGCTCATATCCTTGGCAAACAGCAAACATTTAAGTTTCTGATCTGGATCTGACAATGACTGATCAAACAGGCTGATCACCAGGCAGTAATCTGCAAAACACAATCACATGTAGATGATAAAGCAGTTTACTACTAAAACAAGTGACAAGTATTGTCAAATTTGTTGAATTGACATTGCTGTAAGCAGAATCTTTAGAAAACATTATGCATCTCCATAAACTTAAGTACAACAACGCATAAAAATTATTGTAATCAATGTCTGAGTAACTTAAATTGCATTAATTCTATTCCTTGGCCAATTTCCTTTTATTTAAAACGGTTACAAATTATTATCATTTTTGCTTCTAGGCTACAAATTAATGAAAACAGTTTAAATCTCTTGTTATATGGAACTTCTCCAAGATTTTCAGTTATTTATTACAGTCTTAGAATCTCCATCCCAATACAGTCATCTTTAAACTCCATTAAAAAATCTAAATTGCACCCCATCTTTAAAAAGTGAATTCAAGTTCTAAGATCATTTGAAAATTTCAAAGTTTCAATTCTCTGTGCCTGAATAAAGCAGAAGCAATGTTACAGATAAAACAGGACTATTACTGATTGTTGCATTACGTAGGGCCAACCTAAAGTTTGCTTAACAGGGCCATAAAATGAGGAACTTTTTTTAGGAAACCAAAGTGTGGAGAATTGGCAATCAAGGGATGTAACTTCTCTACATAAAGGACATCGAATGCAACTCATTCATGATCTCATCAATATCAAGGGATGTAACTTCTCTACATAAAGGACATCAAATGCAACTCATTCAAGATCTCATCAATATCAAGGTACATAATAAATTTGATTAAAAATCAAACATTCCTTAGTAAACAGGACCGTATTATTCATAAGGCTGACTAGGCTAAAGCCTAGGGGCCCACCAAGAGCAGGGGCCCATGCAACCTTTAGCCACGCCATGGCAATGCTGCGTATTCGAAAATTCCACATTTAAAAAATTCCTACTCCATGCCACAAGAATCAGACTGCTGATAAATTCCACCTTTTGAAATCATTTTTGGTACGTTTTTATTAATTAAAAGAGCGCAAAATTCACAGGTGGATGTCGAGGGGCCCAAAGAAGCTCAAAGCCTAGGGGCCCTGCCATGGGTTAATACGACACTGTTAGTAAAGCTATGATGTTGAAACCAAAGTGGGATGGACAATCAAAGGCCAGAACTCTTCTAAACAATAATGTGTAATGCTGTAAATTAAACTCATTTAGGGTCTTAATGTTGCATAGTATTCATAAATGAAATCCAATACATTTTTGGAAAATAAATGCTATAGAAAAATCTGTAAATGATGACAAATAGGGCTGGAAATCAAACTATTCCATATTCTCAACAATGCAAAGCTGTATACCAAATCTGGTTCAAATCCAACAATCCTCATAAAAGTTATGATGGTCAGGTCAGGAGGTGAATGAAACTGAACTAGGGCTAAACCTATTCCATCAAGTGGAGTCAATATTAATTAAACATTATGGACACAAATGGATGGACATTACAACATAATCCACACAATGTTTGAAACATGGATATAAAAGAAAAAATTTGAAAGAACCACATGTAGGTGACAAACCTTAAAAGAAAATAAAAATTATAAAAATCCTTAATGCTTGAAGAAAACAAATTATTTGGACAGTAATATAATACAAAATATTTTAGTTATCTTTTCTTCTTAAGTTCTGTCATTCGGCAATGAAACATTAGTTATAAAATGTACAACAGTTAAAACTTTATGTTCCAACAAGAAAGTAAGTCATGACAATTACAATGTTTATATGAATGCGAAACATACCACTACCCCTGGTCTTGTATGGCTTTTTTAGGAACTTGACTATTCCATATATATCCACTACAGTGTTTCCTCTCAAATCACTCAGGGGAATGTAGACATGTCCAGCTGAAGTCTTAAAATGATTGTTTAAACAGTCTATCAGCATGTTCAAAATACAATGGAAGATAAAACAAATAAATATTTTACAATATATAAAATCAGATTCAATCTTGATGAAAACTTAGATCAACGTTTTAATGGCTAATGTACATACCATGACATAGAAAAAATGAAGCCAGTGAACCGAAAAAAATTGGTACCAAGAAATTTGTAGCTCTTCTAACTTCAACAGAGACAATCGGTAAGGATTGGAAATGTGTAAATTTCTACTAGTATCACTAAGCCTGAAATACATAATTTAAAATAAAAAAATTTATGAAGACAGGATGATATTTTGCTATATATTAAGAGTTGGAACATATGGACCTCAATATTTTATTTCATATTTTTTAGGATTAAAAATATAATTAGGTTCTTTTTACATATCTGAATGGAAATTTTTTTTTCTTTAAATATTAAGTATACTTATTTATAAGCTGGCTCCAACTGCTTAGCCTAACGTGTTGGTAGATCTGGGTCTATGCAGTTTGTTAGGAGTAATGAGTAGAACAAACAACACAGACCCTAACCTGCTTGTGCATTATGTGATGGAAGTTCAGGTCTATTTTGTTTGCAGTTGGACTTCTAACTATAAAACATTAGGTATGAATAGTACATGCAGCTGCATTATTGACTATTGCCTCCTGATTAAAAATTAGGTACAAACTAATAGTATCACATCATCTTAAGGATTAAAATCTACCAGAATCTAGACTAATTTAAATACTGTAAAATCAATCAGCTGGTGGAATACACATTTTTTTTTATATCATTACTATAAATCATCAATTTAAATATCCAACAAAACAGAATTTAGATTTAAATGCCATTTCAGTCAAATATAATCCCAATTATTTAGATACTTACAACATGCCATTGTTGGTAAAATCATGTAAAATGATCCCCATGAAAATGAATGAATTCATAGTAGTTTTACCTTTGACATTTCTTTTGTGTGGCTACTGATCTTTCTGTGCTTTTATCTCTTTCAATGGTTGTATGACAGATAACATATATATAAACCTTATTGCATCAGCATAGTGGGAACGAAACGTATGCTTCACCTCTGGATTAACTGAAAAAGTTTTCAAAAAAGTTATAATTAAGTATAAAAACAACAACAGGACAACAACAAAATAACTAAAGTCACAATACAATCTTCTCATTAGTTGCTGGCATTCAGCTCCAAAACCTTCAGCTTGTACAAAAATATTGTAGGAATCAATCTTTTATTATAGTCACAATGACTCTGCCCTGTACATTTAATTTTGAGTCTGGAAAAAGTAAATAATTTGTAACAAAATCACATAAATCATATTTTATGTTGTTCTTTATTATTTATCAAACAAAAACAAATACATGTAATAATTTGTGTGTGTGGAAACCGAAAAATACAGAGAATTTTAGTAACCCCACTAACTATTAAAATTCTTTCCACATGGCTAGTAATAGACATCACATGATGCTGCCTTCGTGTCTTCATATTTTGCGGATTTTGCTATTTTTTTGTTTCATTTATTTTTTGTCTTTGTCTAATCCATGTGTGAAATTATTTGAAAGGAAATATTTTTGAAAGCATAATTCATATACGGTTATGCTTAAGGCATAATTTAGTGAAAAAAAGCATAATGATGATGCCAAAAGCATTGATGTTTGTATGTATGGATGAGATAAATAATAAACTTACACTTGTTCTGATGTATATATTAAATACTTTCTAACAATCTACTTCCTACAATGCATTTAGAAATGAAATAATTATTATTTTTTCAAAACATGTAACTATTTCAGCACTGAAAAGTTAAGCTCTGCCCAGGGATCTCCGATATGAAATGCAAATTTTTTTTATGATACGTTACTAATACATATGCTCTGGAAATTCCAAAGACCACCAATCATGAACTGTTATCAGTACACATCAGATTCATTATAATCAATAGTATGCTATTATTATAAGTTTGTCTCAATTTTAATCACTTGCAGACTTCAACATTTCCAAGCAAGGAAGTCCAGGATATCAATAAATGAAAAAATTATGGAACCATGCAAGTCTGTGTGATTTCATACATTATTTTCTTTATCCGCAAAGACAAAATGTACCATTACCTTGTGTTCTTTTTTGTTTGCCTGTTTTAAACATATTGCACAGAATAAAAAATAAGTAATGATTGTGTGACAACTGGTTCCATGCAGCCCCTGGTGAGGTGTCTCTGGAATTACAAGAACGAAAGTATACTGATTCAAACTATGGCTAATTTGACCATGTAAAATATATATAACAAAGAAAAACAATTGAATACACATCCATGTTCTATTTTGTAGTGATTCCTGTTTTTGCAAACATAATTACAAAATGTAAAAGATTTATTTTCTGAGCATAAATTTACAACAAATAACTCGAATATGAATACATTTAAAAGGACGAAGACAAACCCTGCAAAACATACTAAGCACACATATACAATTAGTGTTAATGCATCCAAGACACAAAATTATCGAAATTGTCTTTTATGAGGGAGGAAATGAAAGAAGTTTGAAAGAAGTATCATAATGCATAAGAAAATTGAATGGACTGAACAGAATATAACAAATAAAGCATAAATCACAAAAAAATGAAAGGATTGAACAGAATATAACAAAGAAAGCACAAAACACAAAAAAATTGAATGGACTGAACAGAATATAACAAATAAAGCACAAATCATAAGTGATGAGTTATGATTTATTTAACATCATCGAAAGTTCTCTTAAGATTATAACTGACATTACAAAAAACAAATAAATCATTACAACAAACAAGGTTTGCAAAACCCAACATACATGTAATACATAGATACTAGTGATGGGAATCGGTTAGAAATTCATAATCGATAATCGGTTCCCCTTAACCAACTGATCAACGATTATAATCGATTACTAAGAGCAAATTTTAATTTTTATTAAACAGTTCTATCTTTGATCAAGAGTTCAATATGTTTATAAATGTACAGAAGTAATCTCTTTTAATGACATGTATACTTTAACCTGACAATAATATTACATTGTGTGTTACATTTGTTCTACAACTTTGTTAAATAAATGCAACTTTTTATGGCTGATCATTCATATGTAACAGAAATACTGCTACAATCCCCCAAAATACTTTCATTCATATGTCATGTGTCTATAATTTAAAGTATAGAAGGACATGATTTTCTTGTTTGTCATTGTTTATAAATACTACAAAAGATGCTGCAATTTAACTGAAGCAAATCAACAAAATGTTAATTTATTAACTCAACAACATTTAACAACTTGACCATGTAATAATGACTATATGCTCCTAGTAATGAATCATAAGGTTTCATATTTGTAGTTGTGAAGGGAATTAATAAATTTCAGGTCAACTTTTGTGGCTGGGAGCTTTACTAACCTTTGTGCTTTGCATACACCTAAAAAGTAGTCTCCCTTTACACGCAATCGATTATGGAGTTCACAATCGATTTTCTAATTGGTTTGCTCAACCAACTGATGATCGATTATAATCAATGATTGGAACAACACTAATAGATACAACTGAACAAAACACAATGAAACATGACCAAGCAAAGCATTGAGAAAGACAGTGAACAAAAATGAATTTAGTATAAAGAAAAATTAAAACCACAATTCATGACTATTTGAACCCCAACAATTAGTGGTAAAATTTCAGAATTTAAATAAATTAAATGCAAAAGCACCAAATTAGGACTGCAAAGCATGCTGCAATGTAGCTTACACCTTCCTTAAAAAGACAGTAGCAAACAGTAGAGCACACATAACAAAAAGTACTTTACATGTCATCAAGGCAGACATGGGTGAGTTATTATCAAGAAATTATTTACTTATGTTGTAAGATCTTGAGACACAATCATTTATACAAATTATTTTCATAACATTCCTGGACAGAAACATTAACTTGGAAATATAGTCAATTCAAACATAGATATACTGGATTTTATTATTGTGATTCATCAAAATATTTTATCACGCCACCATGTTACAGGGCACAAAAGGCACATCAACATTTTCAGTGTTGGCTGTTATTTCAAACACCACTGGACTTTAGGTAAATTTTAGGTATTTAGACTGGTGATTGAACTTTTTTGACTATCTTGGAATTTAATTTGTTTTTAAATTTTTACTTCATTTTCACTTCAATTATTTATCAATTATTTGTTGAATTTTAACAAACTTGTTGGTTTTCAGTCTAATCTATTACTTAATTTAAGACCATATAGTCATAATAACTGTTATGGACTTTAACAATGTGTTGTGATGTGATTTGGATTTTTAACGTAGCTTGAGCAATTTTCCTACCATATCGATATAATGTCTGCAATGTGGCAGTTTATAGTGATGTCTAGCATGTTGCTGCTGATATGTAGCATTATGACCCACCCAGTCCCATTATCCTGACACCAGGCTGACCAATCCTAACACTAACATCTTAATGTTAATGCTTAATCTTAATGCTAAATGCCAAGTGAGGCAGTTGTTAGTACCATTTTTTAAAGTCTTTGGTATGACTCACCTGGGGATCGAACCCATGACCTCCCGCATCCGAATGATATAGTTTTATATATGTTTATATATCTTTGCCCACATTGCATTTAAAATACATATAAATTTAAATAATAATTTTTTTCATTTGTAATATTTTTTATTCATGGATTTCAAGTTTAATTACATTTGTGTGTTCGATCTGATTATTGAATCCTTTCATTTATTATGGAAATATTCTACCAGTACAAGCATGGACATTCCTTTCATTTATTATGGAAATATTCTACCAGTACAAGTATGGACATTCCTTTCATTTATTATGGAAATATTCTACCAGTGCAAGCATGGACATTCCTTTCATTTATTATGGAAATATTCTACCAGTACAAGCATGGACATTCCTTCTCATAAGTAAGTTGTAATTTATGTTTATTACAGTTAAACCTGTTTTAAGAGACTGCCCCTTCAGCCAGCAGAAAATGATCTCTCATAACAGATTTGTTCAAAAAGACCAGTTTCCAAGGTCCAGTTTCATAACAATTTAAAGATAAGTAACCAAAATCACTGTACATATATTATATTCTTTATTAATAGTTCTTGCTAAAATATTGGATGCATTCATCTGAAAATAAAATTATATAGCAATAAAGTATATAATGAAATCATATTTACCGGTGAAGATCACATGTATAATGTATTTTTGATTTTAGTCCTTTTCCTTAATAATACCCTAAATTTGTTTTACCAATGTTTAAACCACTATTTTGCAAGTGGTCTGCTCTTTTTTTTTTACTTTTTTCAGTTACAATGATTTCTTTTTCAGAATTAAAATTTGTCTTTTTTTAGTTGGAGGTTTGTCCATTGTTATTAAGGTTCCAATGTTAGTGCTCATTTGTAATATCAACTGTACAGACAGTTTTGACTGGGTTTTGGGAAAATAAAAAAAATCTATGCATGTGCATTGTACATCTGATAATTACTGAAATAAAAAATAAACAATTCTCTCGTTCAGAAACAGAATCATTTACTCAGAGACAAAAGTCAATGGCTTAATTCAAAGTGAAATACAGGGATAATCTCTATAAACAAAATCTGGAACCCAGTAGCATAAGCTTGAATAGACAACAGTTTTGTGAATGAGATGTAATCATTGTAACCTCTGAGAAAAAACGACAAAACATCACAAGTCTTTAACGCTATCAACTGAATCCCACCAACAGTTCTCTCTTGCTGGTTTAATAGACAAAGACCTTATTTATTCCCAGGTAATATGGATTAACTCTAAAGACAAACAATATATGCAGCCACTACATCAATGTCGGCACAACAATGACAATTTGTTACATGTACATTTATCACCGGTAGCCAGAATCCTTTTCTGGGGGGTTTGTTTGGATTTTTATTATTATTATTATCCTTTTTTAATGTTTCTTTTTTATAAGAACATTCATTAGTAATCAAGCAGTCATTCTTACAAATGATTACATATAGGTCAGTGTTGTTGTTCATACGGATACAGGGTTCTCATACATACAACAAGACTGGGAACTAGGCATTCACGTTGTAAGGAACAATAACCAGATTGCAACATGTGCTAGACCCTGAGGCTAATAATTCTGCGTCATAAAAGTATGAATGTATACTTCATTACTAGAATCATATCCACGTAGAATTACCATTTGTAGTGTTTGATTCATTTTGTAGTGAGATATGAGCAATGTTTATGCAAAGAATTAATATTTAATTCCCTATTTGGTTAATTCAAAGTAACCTCGTGCATTTATTTATGTGATATTCTAGATTTGCAAATGCTGAATTGAATTATAACTTTGTATAATGGTTGCAGTGTGCAATATTAGTTAATTGGGATTTGACTATTTGTGTATACTTTGTAGGAGTATCATATGTAAGGATATATCAGTGCGTGGATATGAGGATATCTGTGTATACTTTGTAGAAGTGCAATGTCCAGAAATGTGTCTGATTATGTGATATTGTTCTGTATACAGTGGGACCCCGCTATAACACGGTAGTTGGGAGCCATAGAATCCGACCGGGCTATGAACCGAACCGTGTTATAAGCAACCATGTACAATACCAACACATTTTTGGATTTAATTGGGGGTGGGTGGGGGGTTACATAAAGACGGGTGTGAAAATGCATGGCACAATTACCATTTTTGATCAATATATATTAAATGAGAAAAACATTTGCTGTGGTAACATAAATTGCAGATATAACATATTACTTTATTCAGAGAACCATGCATTGGTACATACACGTGTCTAATTTATGTATACATGTATAATCTATTGCATGAAAAGAGTATCAACACCATGTACTCACCAGCGAATCTTGTAACATACATTGAATCCATAATAGAAATATTTCCATCGAAAATATCCACACATGGATGTAAAATATTCAATAATTTTGTCACAGATCATTATGTGACTGAATTCAATGAAAAGAAAAAAACAAAAATTACGTAACGGGTGTACGTAATGAATGATGAAATAGTACATGTCCATAGATTAAATAATGGAAGCTAAAGTGTATTCTTATAATAACTACATGTACATCTCAGGATCTTTCTGTCTCTGAATTCAGTCATTGTAAATTTCAGCACATTTTCCCACCCAAGCTGCTAGTCAAAGTCCTTTTAACTTGCCGCCCAGTTATTGCGTCATGTTCTTTTGATGTACATGTACTCTAATAAATACAGCAGGCAGAACTGGTTGTATTTTAACCACTGAATTATGTCACTGTTTAGCTCGGCAGTTCACTTTGATGATAAACAATGTACTTAAATTAATTGATTTATACATTCTGGTGAGAATCTTTTATCAACCGCCACACTGGCTGTTGTTTAGTTGTGTATGAAATTAGGAGAACATATATCGGAGATTATTTGAGCAACGATTGTATTCGGAATGCATTCAAGACAAACACAAAGTAGACACGATGGCTTCATTACTCAGGAATCAGTAATTATAATATTGACACTTATGAGCTGTAATTTTGCAACAATAAACAAAGATCAAAGTTCTCAGTAGGCATAGCAACTGGTTCGTATTTCCGATGTTTATTTTGGCACAAAACTAGAAGAAATGTGATAATACATTTTCTACACGTTCTTTTCGCACTGTTTAGACGAATATGAGAATGATAATTTTTTTTCCACACTTAAATTTTTTTTTTTGGTCTTTGAGAAAAATATCTGTAATAAATTACCCGAAATTTCGGGAGCCATGCCACAACCGGGTTATATCCGAATTCGGGTTATAGCGGGGCGGGTTATAGTGGGGTCCCACTGTAATAAGATTGAGAATTTATATATACCGGTACTGTGTACACCATATCAGAGAAAATGGGTATTTCGCTGTGCACGATTGTGTGACCAAAGAAGGTAATGGCTTATTTGAAGATGTTGTTTAGTGCGAGTCTAGATAACTAGAGGAACATGCTATGCTAATGTCCTTGTGTGTTCATAAAGGAAGCATTTAGGTACCAGAGGAACTGTAGGAGACCTAGGAAAATACCCTACTAGTGCATTTGGTCCCGAGTCTCTGGGAGACAAAGGAATAACGGAGGCATAACTTAGACAGACTGGAGGGAACTGGATTACCAGTCCAGAGAAGCATAATACAGATGAGTTGGAACACAGGACAGGTGGAAAATCTATCACTGTTACAAAATGTCCGATATGACCCTGTTAGACCACCATACATTTTATTATCACCAAAAAGGGACAACCAAATATAATTCAGTGGGGTGAAAATCAGGATAGAGCTTTTAATACTTTGAAGAAGCTGCTAACAGAAGCCCCCATACTGAAATTGCCAGAACTAAACAAAGTGTTTATTCTGAGAACTGATGCTTCAGAGATTGGACATGGGGCGGTACTATTACAGGAACAGGATGGAATCAATCTTCCAGTCGCCTACTCCAGCAGGAAATTGCTTCTGAGGGAAAAGAATTTCTCGGTGATAGAAAAAGAATGCTTCGCAGTAGTCTGGGGAATAGATCAATTCCAATCCTATATCCATGGCGAGGAATTCAATTTGGAACCCGACCATCAGCCTTTACTTTACCTCAATAAGGCCAAAATTATTAATTCACGGTTGATGCAATGGGCCTTGTCTTTAGAACCTTATAGATTCCGGATTGAAGCCATAAAAGGCACTGAAAATGTATGTGCAGATTATCTCAGCAGAAGTTGAACCATTCTGTTGACCATATCATGTGATTTTGTAGTCTTAAAAAGTAGATATACTTTTTTGAAGGGGGCAGGTGTGTTACGAAATGATCCGATATGGCCCAGTTAGACCACCATACGTTTTATTATCACCAAGGTGTCATGTTTCACGTGCCATCATTTTTAAAATATATTTTTTCTTTGTATCGCGTGATGCCTTCATTGCTTGCACGGCACATGCATATCAATGCGCATGACTATATATATATATATATATATATATACACACACACACACATGTATATATCATGTAGAAATCTTGAAGGGGACAGCCACTAAAGAGAAGTTCTAAATGTAGTTAGCTGTTGGGGTAAGATTGCCATTTCATTTCGTTTGAGCCAAAGAGTTGGCCCACTGGGTATGAATAGCCGGATAAGCCTGTAAATATGGGGATGTCTGGTGCATCATTACAATGTTAAACCACCAGTTCAGTGCCCACGTGTAGGTACAAGTCTGGAGGGTTGGCGTGACCGTGCCGGAAAGTGGGCAGAGTCAACACTAGATACACGTGGTGATATCGACGTATTGCTTGACAGTAGTTTGACTACATGAATTATGTAATGACAGTAGTGTTTGACTATATGAATGTAATGACTAGTGTTTGACTAGATGAATTTTGTAATGACAGTAGTGTTGAACTACATGAATGTAATGACTGTAGTTTTTGACTACATGAATTTTGTAACAATAGTGCCTGACAACATGAAGTTTGTAACGTTTGACTACATGAATTCCATATAGTAGTATATGACATGAATTTGATATAGTAGTCAAATACAATTATTTATTTGTTTTATATTCATATTATGTACCTTTGCGCTTATGTTATTCTCGTGTTTCCTACTCATAAGTGTGAGTGTGTAATACATTTTCATTGCGACTCACATACATGTTTGTTATTTCTTGAAACCCTGCCCAGTCTCAAAGGGTGTCAGCTCAATTATGTTACAATCACACTAAGTCAGATGATGAAATAAACCGTCACCTGGTCGAACGAAAGATAGGGTTATCTGTTAATGAATGATATTAAATTGTTGTTTATTTGAATTTCACATTTTGTGTATTCATTAATTTAACTGTCAGTATCGCTGACTGGGGGGGCTCGGAGCTTTGCATCTCTCTATCACTACTTCAATTTCTGACAAAAATGAGCTAGGGTGGGTCTTCTGTAATAATTGAATATTGAGAGCACCCCACCCCAACCTAGTTAAAGAGAAACCTTTACACAGGCCAAGTGCACGAATAATCTTGATGTACTTTAGTCTTGTTGATACATGTAACAGAAATTAAAAACACTATAAGCATGCCTATAAAATTTCAGATATTAGTATCAACCTCATTTTGAGAGGGGGAATGGTCATGAGGAAGTAAGTCTGTAAACCCGATGGATAGCTTTACCAGTCTGAAGCAGTATTCTTCAAAACAGTCATAGCACCCGACTAATTAAACTTCAGGATATCTTTAGTAACTTCCTTCTTGTAATGTGTATATTATATTTGGATTATATCATGAGTTAAGATTGAATACACTAGAAATCTCGAGGCAAGAAGGCACTTTTTTATCATCTTTTCTGAATGGTGAATTTCTATTCAAAATGGCGACGTTCAAAGCAAGATGAGAATGGAGTGTCAGATTATGAATTATCAAAATATTTTGCTGTTGTGACCTAAAACAGTTGATTGAAAATGAGAAAAAACATCTTGATAGACATTTGAATGTGCTTGTGTGTGACAGTGATGACGATAAATAGGACTTAGGTTTTGAACCAGTGAAAGTGTGAACTCCACATGTTTTTGTTCTGGATGAAACTCTTAGAACCAAATGGATTCATTTAAGTTTTCTGGGAGAGTTGGACCCACTGGAATGTCAGATAGCTCTAGTAAAACTGGAATACTTTCAAATCTTTATTTGGATGACATTTTTTAAGATATTGTTCATGTAATGAGGTAAATAAATAATTGCACCTGTTATTTATGAATTGTAATAGATACGCAAATTGAATTGGTCATACAATTTTACTTTTAACCTTAATCTTGATACCTAATCCAGCCAAATAGCTTTAAAATTGGCATAGTTATGGTCAAAGTCCATAAGTAATTCTGCTTTACAATACCAAAGCTACTTAGTGTATAGCGCTCTATGCCTGCTAAGTTATTTAGTGATGAAAGGGATAAAGGTCGGTGGAGTTTATCCCCATTTTTGTGATGTAGTCATTCATAGAATTATCAGTGCCAGAATGCATATCTTTTGTGGTCGCTGGTTGCATTCAGCAGGTGGCTGTTCATGACAGAGCATTTATAAAACTGATCCGTGCATTGTGATTGTGGTTGGAAATTACAAGCGGTTGCTCATAGCAGAGGTCACTCAAAACAGGTTTTACTGTATAATAGACTCCTGCTACCACATGTAAGTTATGTAGATATTGTGATAATATACAGTCGTTTCCACCATGGTATGTTAATCTGGGTCAGCCACCATATGCTGTTTTATTTACATTTATGCACTTTGATTGACAAACATTTTTTACAGGAATGGACTGCTCTAGTGCCCAAGTGGTTACAGCATCCATTACTGATGTGGGAGGTCATGAGTTCAATCCCTGGCAGAGTCATACCAAAGACATCACTATAAACTGTCACACAGCAGACATCGTAGTGATATGACTGAATTTTTTTAATAGCATGTTTAACAATCCAAATCGCACAAACACACATAGTTATAGAAAGAGGTAAAATCATTGAAACTTATTAGCAAAACAGTTTTAATATATACCGATAAAAATATTAAGTACTGCAATCCAGGCTAGAATAATCATGTCATTTGACAATTGCATCACCTTGGCCATTTATTAGATGATAAACTGGTTAACCAATTTGTTACAGCGATAGTATATTTAGAAGACATGGACTCTATCAGAAAATATGGGGTGCAGCCAATATGTAAAAAGAGTGATATTTTAAAAGTGTACTCGTCAGAAATCATATTTTCAAAATCAAGTGGCGATTCGGGTCTAGTAACTTTTGGTGATGCAGACACAATGCCGAAAACTCTGAATACCACGATACTATATAACCCAAGATATCGTATTTACTTACCATAAACTTCTTACAATTTTATACACTTCGTCATGGTTAATTTGTTTAAATTCAAACGTTTTATCAGTGCTAATATTGTTTTTAATAACCCTAATGCTGTGATGGTTAATGGGTCAAAGAAACATCCTTGAATACGTATAAATACGTATTATGAAATTATTGACTTTTGAATCTCCCACTAGATGAACCGGAAATAAATCTCAATGGCTCATTGACAAGTAATGGCTTTTCATAATTTTGAGAAACTTTAAACGCCTAATTAACTTGGATGTTAAGATAAGTAATCTCACAAGCAAAACACGACTAATAACTAAAACCTTTTTTAAATAACACTAATATCTGCACAACCTAAAATGATATATAGTAATTGATTATACCTTGAAATATAGATTATATAGGTTTTGTAAAAGCCAAAATCAAAATATTAAATGTCTTCTAGGTTACGTTCACGTTAAGCATGGCGGACATAGAAATAGAGACCGTGCGCTTGAACGAACAAGAAATGTTCAAGGAAGATGAAGCAGTGAATAATATAGATGATGTTGAACAGATTTCCGAAGGAGCTAAAAAGAAGAAGAAGAAAAAGAAAAAGAAGAAAAAACCTTGTTAGCAAAACTCGTCAATTTTAAGGGGGATGAGGCTATTTTTGGGACGTTGTCAAGATTTCAGGGCTCCAGATAGTCCTACCCGTAAGACGTATCACATGTTGATCTTGATTTGAGTGCTACGTCTTACGAGCCTAATGAAGCCATAGTGTAGTTAGTTCCGATGTCGTCGACATCGGAACGATAAATCAAAGTTTCAGGAATATCGAACATACTTGGCAACCTATATAGACACTCTTCCACTAATATATGTTTAATTAATTATACTTACTGCGCTGTTTTTATCCAAATGGAATCAATAGTTGACACTTGCAAACGGACGCATTTTTTGTTCACTTGACATACATTTGAATTTGCTGAAATGCGACAGTTGTCAAGGTATGCCGAAGTATGTTTAAGTTAGGTTCTAATCGGAAATATTCTTTGAACGAAACGAAATATTGCTTGCTGTTCAAATAGGCAATATAGAAATAATTTCGTTTCGTGAAAATAAAACAGCTTTATTGAAACTTACTTCGGCATTACTCAGCCACCATGGCATTGAAACGTGTTTCAAAGAAACATGAAAAATGCGTTCATTTCCTAGTGTCAGAGTTAGAGTCGATCACGATCAGACAGCAAAGTAAGTAAATCAATAACTCTTAAATATGTGGATAAATGTTGATACTCATTGCCAAGTATGAAAATTTCACCTCTTATTCTCTGTTCAGTATATTTAAAAACACTACACAGCGCTGCTCTTTAGGCAGTAAGACCCAGACGCGAGCAAACATAAATATCAGCGTCGGGGCTTACATTGTAGGACTAGGCTCCAGATATCGGTGTTACGAAACACAAATCACACCAAATGCATGCAAAATCGACAAGATATTGACATAAAAGTTACTCGTCATTAATACAAATTCATGATAAATATAGTCCCTAAGTAATTTGTCTGTGTAGTTCTACAACGTAAGACACATCGCCCGATTATTTTCTTCGGAAGGAGTGATGGGTCTTACTGTCTAAATAAATAAACGCTTTTCAGGAATATCGCACACAACTGGCAACCAATAATGACGCTTTTCTACTTTTGTCAGATTTTACTTACCATGATTTCTTTTCTCTAATAAATTTAAATTCTCACAAACGAAATGGACCTAAGTTTTGTTGGCCTACATTTCAGTTGAACATACCATATGCATACATCGACTACCATCTCATTTCAACAAATTAAAACAAATGTAAATGAAACGTGAAAATGTGACCATTTGCTTGTGTCATATTTTTATTACACCAGGATAAAAATACAGCACAATAAGTATATTGTTTACATTATCAGTTTTGGGAAGAGTTGATATCGGCTGCCAAGTGTGTGAGATATTCCTAAAACTCTGACAACTCGTTCCAATGTCAACTGAAATTGGAACAAGCTATGCAAGCCTGTAATTTGGGTTGTAAGATTTGAAACAAAAACAAAAATATATATCTTATATTGTAGGACTAGGTGTCTGCAATATTAGCTGATACTTGAAGTTCAACTTAGCAACAATGCAGGAGTAAAATGTTAAAAGTATGTGTGCTTATTTATAACATTCTTGAAATTAAATTTAATATTAAATTTTGTGATGCATTGTGAATGTGTATTTGTGTTGTTTACCAAGTTCACTTCTGTGAGTTGTACCACTTTTTAAATCAAGACTTTGAATGGGAATCGTAACATACATGTGCAATATATTGTACTTCCATTGGATGCTAGGTCTTGCTGTTTTTTGTAAACATAGGGAACAACAATATACTATAGCCATCGACAGCCTACATTTGGAATTTTATATGGGAAGAATATTGATTTACTCTTTTTAAATTCAAATTCATGTTCAATTAAATGTCAACATTTTCATAAATCTGCCAATTTAGATGAAACATTTATAAAGTGTTTAATGCAAATTATAAAGTAGCAAATTATGAAGAACAATTTATGTGAGAAATATATGCATTGCATGAATAAATGTACAAATATGTTAGCACATTCATTTCTACAATTTGTCATTGATAATAGCTTTAGTCCTTTCTGATGATGGCTGTTTCCATTGGCACAAGTTTTTCCTAACACTTTTGGAAGCCTACAAAAGCATTGTAGCTTCCTAGGCCTTTCTGTTTTTAAAAAAAATTAAATTAAACTATTATTTCTGTAAATAGAGATTTTGTGTTTTAACATAAAGTCCAGCCAATACATTTATAAAGATTGTCATTTTTCCTATTAAAAGTGTTGTAAAATTCAGAGGTTATCCATTCAAGCCTGTAGCTTTTTCATGCCTTAATTTCTGGATTGCCTGTTAAATTTCCATTTCTTTAATTCTTTCATGACATATATTTATATTACTATTACTATAAATGATTAAAAATGTTTTCTTTAAATACTCTTCACTTTGTTTATCTGTTATGTTTTGGGATGTGTGTTAATTCCCATAATATTTTTGTATCTGTCTTGAAATTTTGGTCATGTCATTTATACTACGTTCATTTAGAAAAGATCAGCTCCTTGCCTTATATCTTTTCTATAGCCCTTGTATAAAACTCCCTAAATTTCCTGGCTCTTATTTTAATCCCTCCAACTTCTTCATTTTGCATAACTGTCATTTTTACATTCCTGTCTAATTTCGTCCCTTGTATGTCTGTTAATAATATCAATTAAAATATTTTCTTAATTGATTGCTTTTTTCTTCACACCCTGCAAATGTTTTCCAAGTTTTTATATCCAATATTTTTCTCCATATTATACTACCTATAGCAATTGAAGATACAAAAATTATATCAATCCATGTTCAGTGATTGAATGTGACAGTAATTTGATTATAGTCATGTAACATCTTTGAAGTGATGTCAGCTGATATAATTAATTGTTGCTCTAAATCTTGTTTAACCATTTATATGCATTTCATTGCAAATGTACTGGACAAATATGATGACTGGGTAATTTATTAAAAATGAAATATTTTATTATGCATTATGTTGATGTGTTATGTTTGTGTCAGAATATAAAGCAAAGTATCAATAAATTTATATAAATATGATTGAAATTGGAAAGGTATCTGGAACAGGTACTTGAATTAGTCATATATTATTGCACAGCAAACTATTACATAATTTGCTCCATTGATTGTTCCAGGTATCAGTCAAGAAGAGAGCAATATCTTAAAGTTAAACTAGTTGAAGCAAAGTATTGCTCTACTGTTTTGTCACACAAATAAGAATTTGCTTCAGTTGTGCTGTCTATCCATTTGTTACCACTTTTGTTTCTGTACAATAATGGGAGTTAACTTCAGATACATTGCACTTGGAAATGGGAGAAAAGAAGTTTATTGATTTTGAGATAAAAGTAAATCACAGTTGGCAACTCTTTAAAATGTGATTCAAAAGAATGAGATTTAGTAAAAATGATGAATAAAGCAAAGTCTGTATCTAATATTTTGGGGAATAAACAAGGATATACAGTTTGCACTGTGTACATACTGTTTGGTACACTGTATATGGTACCAGTCACCCAGTAAAGTCGAATAGCCCAGTGAATTAGTGAAGTTTTTGTTTATCTTTATTTTATTTCATGTTGGAAGATATGCATATGCAAAATAATACCTTAAAAACAATTATAATAGTTTGTAAGTTTATTGATATAGTAAATGAACTGGTCATTTTGTTTTTACTTTTTTGTATATGTCTTTATGTGTTTGGACACTGAAATTGCTTTTGTTTTTAAACTATACAAATCATGGGACATTGCATAAAAACAAATCTTGTCCAAGGACTTACACAGTATCAAGATAAGTCATTAAAATTGAGGTAATTTGACCCTATGGCACTTTTCAGCCATGGGTAATGTTCTGCTGAGTGTAGAAAATTCATTGAACGGAAATCTCTATGGTAGCTCCCTGATAATAATTCAGATATTATTATAACTTATCTTGTGATTTATGAAAAAGATAGAAAAATTAACATTATTTTGAGCAGTTTATTTTATATTTATGATTGTTGAAATGAATAGCAATATCACATGAGGGTTGTGTTCTTCCCTTGTATAAATCAGTATCACTAGAAATCTTCAAATTATCAATATTCACAATACTTTTATGTGCCAGGTAGTGGATGTTGTTACTCATTTATTGGATGAGTATTATTTTGAAAATACCCTAAACATTTTACTTTGAAAATTGGTTTCTTTTAATCATTTGGAATATATTGCTGTACTAATTACAATCATGTCTTTTTCTACAGCACCGTCTGGTGAAGATCAGGAAGGCGGTGTGACAGAGGGAAAAGAAAACAATGAAATTAACCATATTGCAGACAAGCTTGCAAACCACAAGCTTGAGACTGATGGGATTGCAGAAGTAGCAGGTAAAGATTTGTCAAAGAATGAAGGCTCAGTTTTAGGTTGGAACTGGAACAATTTCCAGGCCCAGAAATTCCATTTCTGTTAAACGTCTGTAAATATGAGTCCTAGACTAGTAAATATCTTCTGCAAATCACACTTGAATTTTAAGTATTTTTATGCAAGTAATTAAGCAGATCCTTTATTGGTGAGTTCTACAAGCATTAAATATTTAATTTTTAAAGCAGTAGTTCTTTAAACAGCTTATGCTTTATTCATTCAATTTATATGAGCAGTATAGTAACTTCTTACAGGGATTAAATAAAGGTCAGTGGAGTATATCCTCAGTTTTTGTGATGCAGTCGTTCATATCAGTGTCAAGATGCATATTTTGCCTAGTGATGTTCCGATTATCGATTATAATCGATCATCAGTTGGTTGAGCAGATAATCGATTGTGAACTCCATAATCGATTGTGTGTAAAGGGAGACTACTTTTTAAGTGTATTCAAAGCACAAAGGTTAGTAAAGCTCCCAGCCACTAAAGTTGACCTTAAATTTATTAATTCCCTTCACAACTACAAATATGAAACCTGATGATTCATAATTAGGAACCTATAGTCATTATTGCATGGTCAAGTTGTTAAATTATTGAGTTAATAAATTTAAACACATTTTGTTGATTTGTTTCAGTTAAAAGTGCAACATCTTTTGTAGTATTTATAAACAATGACAAACAAGAAAAACATGTCCTTCTATATTTTAATTATTAGACATCACATTTGATCGAAAGAATTGGGGGGGGGGGGATTGTAGCAGTATTTCAGTTACAGATGTCTGATCAGCCATTAAAAGTTGCGTTCATTTAACAAAGTTGTAGAACAAAAGTAACACATAATGAAATATTATTGTCAGGTTAAAGGATACATGTCATTAAAAGAGATTACTCCTGTACATTTATAAACATATTGAACTCTTGATCAAAGATATAACTGTTTAACAAAAATTAAAATTTGCTCTTAGTAACCGATTATAATCGATGATCAGTTGGTTAAGGGGAACCGATTATCGATTATGAATTTCTGACCGATTCCCATCACTAATTTTGCCAATCCATTGCGGTTGTTGGTCACGTTTTAATATATTATGTTTTCGATATACATGAATTATGACTGTTCACATATGCTCCTTTTACTCATATTTGTAATACTTTTGCAATTTTATTTCCCCCCTGTTATTACAGAGCTGATTTTTTTTATAAAAAATTCTCAAATGTGGTTAATTAAATACTTTATTCTCTTTCTGGCATGTAAATAACTTTATACAAAATCCTCATTATTATTATTATTATTATTATTTGCTCTTTAAGATTTATGATAAACTTTGCTGATTTTTTCACTAGACAAAAAGCTGATTTGTTAGCGGATCAGGGTCTCTGTTTATTTTTTTATCTACTGATTACCGTATATACTCGCGTATAAGCCGAATAATTTAGGAAAAAAATAAGGCCTTGAAGAGGGGGGGGGGTCGGCTTATCTGCGGGTCAAGTTCCAAATGAAATTTATAATGCTTTTTCCCCTCGATTTCCAGTATTTATTGTTTCTGTCGATCACCGAATATGAGATCACATGCCTAATGATGCCACATGGCTGATAAGATTTGTCCTGTCATGTAGTAAAACAAATATTTTTTTTCTAATGTAAGTGGTAGGATAATGAACGAAAAACATGTTTTAAAGTACTGGACGTCTATTTGACAGATGTCCATCCACCAGAAAATACAGCCATACGTGTTATTTGAACCACGCAAATACGTGTATTTTCCAAAAGAATCGCCATATTAGTAATCTCTATTCAAGTATTTAACCCTCTGCTAATCAGTAATCATTAAACTCTATGGTTTCATAGAAATGCGCGCTAGTTTATTTCAGTGTAAATATGAAAAGAATCTACGTAAAAAAAAATAAAAGAATTACGGTACTGAAGGTATACAGCCATACGTGTTAATTGAACTACGGAAATACATGTATTTTCCCAAAGAACCGCCATATTAATAATCTCTAGTCAAGTATTTAACCCTCAGCTAATCAGTAATACTTAAACTCTACGGTTTCGTAGAAATGCACGCTAGCCTATTTCAGTGTAAATAGAAAAAGAATCTACGTAAAAAAAATTTAAAAAATTACGATACTGAAGGTATATACGACAAACATTTTGATCGAGAGTAGAAATACATGTACGATAGTCTTGAAGACACAATAGCAAGAGGCTCCATAGGGGTTTGTTGCGCGCACGCTTAGGAAGGGTAAATAACATTGCAATTTACAAGTCAGCGTGAATAATTGTAAAACAATATAATTTGTTCTTTGATAGGTGTTTTAGACGTAATAGGCAGCCACAGTTTATATACTACTGTTGATTGGTTGTTTGTAAAGCAAAGTGGTATCGCAACGGTAAAGTGTTGCACAATAGCTACCATATGCTTAATCTGTGGTAAATGCCTTGGGGATAATAGTTTTATTTCTTGTTTGCATAATGCTAATGACTTTACGAAAATATGCCGACTCTCAGATGTATCATTTACTGAGATATGGTAGTGGACATGGTTTCTGCTCAAAGTTATCAACTGTCACAATACTTGAATCATGTCCACGCTGAAACCAGTCATATTTTGATCAATTGAATTACACTACCGGTAGTTTAAAAAACACACAGATAAACAACAATGATAAATAATTATCAAATATAAATTGATAATCAACTGTGGAAATAATTACAGGATAAAGTATATAAATATTTCACTACCACTATAAGAAATTATTTCAATTATCTCTTTAGAAGTTTATATTCAATTCAATCGGATAACATGAGTAGTATAGAAAGTAAGAGCAAGGCGTTTTGCATATGATGAAGCATTCAAACTTAACGTTATTGAATATGCAGAAGCAAATAACTGTGCTGCAGCATGTGAATTTTTGTGAACGAGAAGCAAGTACAGGAATGGCGGCAATTCATCTACGTGCTATGCAGATGGCGAAAATAATAAATATAAGTTGGCAGATTCAAAATGTGTTGCATCTGCGGGCTGGTGCACTCGTTTTAAGAACCGGACTATCGGATGACCATGATGACAATGACGACGTATATGATGAAAGCACGCCCGTAACAGAAGCCAAGTTTCGTGAACTGTTTGGCGAGTCTGATACAGAGCCCGATTTTAAAGGATTCTAAAAGTGATTGAACTTTTATAATTCATGATTTTAGAATGAGGATTAATTAAATTTCCATTAAGACATAACACTTTAGAATTGTTTTTATTTCAACATATAAATTAGCTTTCTTCCTTTCATTTTATTTAATAATGTGATTTGCCTAAATAAACGTATTCAGAACTCACTTTGTGCATCTTGTGATGTATAGGTAGTCTAGAAATTATTGGTGGGCTTATACGCGGGTCATACACTTTATAACAGTTTTACCGATTCAGTTTGGGGGGTCGGCTTATACGCGAACGGGTTTATACGCGAGTATATATGGTACTTATCACAAGCTGCATAGACCCAGATCAGCCAGCTTATATGACAGTGGAAATGGGTTTATGATGTTTTCTCTACTGATTACTTCTAAGAAACTGCATAGACCCTAAATTTGCCATCCCATAATGTGGCATGTGTGATGTTTGCAGTTGGATCTCAATTATATATGGGTATATATGGTACAGACTAAATCACCGTAATGTAATGAACCTTTGCATTGATACTGACCACTCCAGTGGCCTTGTGGTTAGAGTGTCCATCTTGGATGCGGGAGGTCATGGGTTCGATCCTCAGCCAAGTCATACCTAAGACTTACAAAAATGGTACTAACATCTACCTTGCTTGGTGCTCAGCATTAAGAGGCTAGTGTTACGACTGGTCTGCCTGGTGTTAGGATAAAGTGACTGCGTGGGACATCATGCCACATGTCTGCGATATGATGCCCCAGTGCTTGGCATCACTATAAATTGCCACACTGCAGATAATGTCATGATATAACTGAAAAATTGTTAAAGCTACGTTAAAAATCCAAATCACACACACATTAATACTGAATGTCCAAATCAAAAGATAGTGTGAAAGTCTGACATTTGAGATTTATGCAACCACAGCTGTAGTGTATGTCAGCATGGTCATGCTGGTACATTTGCTGATCTTAATAAAAAAAATTGATTGTTGTTCTAACATTGATTACTGACATAATTTAACCAAAAGCTATTCATTTGTGATTGTTGAAAGATTTGTACCTTAGTTCTCATCCAGAGCAAATTTTAGATTGGAAGATATAGGTAATGAAATTTTAAAAATTAAACCTATTGCTGAAAGAATCATTAACAAACACCTATGTGTCCTGTATAACTTGTACTGTAGCTAATTAATGGCAGTTGTAATAAAATATAAATTGCTATGTCAACTTCGTCAACAGGACACAAATTGTATCTACAAATGGAATACATTCCAGACCAGTTGATCAATGTTGTGGTGTTCCACAGGGGTCTGTTCTTCTACCTGTTCTCTTCATTCTGTACATGCAGCGAATCTCAAGTGTCACAGATCATCACACAGTGTCTCACTAATTGTACACTAATGACAGCCATATATACAAGTCTAACCCAACTGAAGTTGATGCTACCATCCAGGGAGTAGAGAGGTGCATTTCTGATATGAATTCGTTGATGAAATGTAACAAGCTGCAGATGAATGATGATAAAACAGGCCATTCTGATCACAACACAAAAACTTTCTCATTCACATCCTTTACTTCAGACAAATATCAGCAGCACCAACATTAAATTCACACAGTCAGTATGAAACCTGGGTGTTACTCTAGACAGTTCTCTCACATTGCACCAACATGTCATGAATATATGCAAGGCTGCATCTCATGAGTTGAGGTGGATCAGCTCTGTTCGCAAATATCTTTCAGTTGATGCCACTGAAACTCTTGTGTGTTCATTAGTGCTTTCAAGACTGGACTATTGTAACTCAATTCTGTCTGGTTCGTCTGAATATCTACTCCAGAAACTTTAAAAGTTCAAAACATGGCTGCTCATATCATCTTTAGAGTACCATGATCAGAGCACAACTCTCCACTGCTCTGTACCCTACACTGGCTATCCATTCGATCCAGAATCAAACAAAAATTTGTTCTCTGTGCTACATTCACTGACGCACTCCAGTCCAGTATACCTATCCGGCCTCACCCTTGTGCACACATCAGTAAGACACTTTCACTCCTCTTCTGACAATCATATACTCATTATTTCCACTATGAAAATGAAGTCATATGGACAAATGTTCTTTTGTATACCAGGGCCCAGCAATGTGGAACAAATTGCCCATTGAAATTAGACACAAAGACTCGGTGATCCCTTTTAAGAATGCTCTTAAAACTCACCTTTTTCGACAGCAAAAACAAATTTAAAGACCTAGAAATGTTTTCTACCATAAATATTTTCAGCATTTTTTTCTTCTTCCAATTTCATAGCTGATTTTTTTTTGTATTCATTTCATTGTAAATGTTGTAAAGCGCTTAGAGTTTCTAAAGATTACGCGCTATACAAAGTCCTCATTATTATTATTATTATTGTGTCCTGTTGATTTATAAAATTTCACTTATCTACATGTTCTTAATTTGCAGGGGTTGAAGATGAAGAAGATGGAAAGAAGAAGAAGAGAAAGAAAAAGAACCGTAATGAGCTTGAACCCTTTAAATATTATTTCTTTCTCTAAGTTAGCTTTTGTTTTCATCAGAACAAGTGTTATTTATAATGAATTTCCTTGTATTACCACTACATTTGAATTTTGGCTATGTTACATAGATCCAACAAATTGTGAATACCAGTTGAGAAAGAGTGATCAATGCCTGTAGATGACAGCATGTTTATATTCACCAATGCATTGGGTTTTTTTTTTTTACAAGTAATTATTTTTTCAGCTTGTTATTAGCAGTACGGTGTCATTTGCAACTATTGTAGATGAGAGAATCAAAAAGCGACATGGTCTATTATTTTTTTTAAAAAAAAAATTTTGGGTCTTGAATATTATCCAGTACATGACAGTACAGAAACAAATGAGCATATGAAACAGTGGTCTAGATGTGAATTTATCATGTTTATTATAAATAATGCAAGTCTTGTCACTTTTAAGAAGTCCATTCTGGTATGTAATAATTTATTATGTATACATACTTCTTATGTGTGTTTCTTTCATAAATGCAAAGTGATGATTTCACACCTAAAAGATACTACTTAAATATACTAGGCAAATTCATTAAATAAGACCCATATAGACTGATATTTTCCAGACACAATCTAAATATACCCAGATGTAAGTGTTAGTATATTTGGATCATATTTAGATCTTTTGGGGTAATATTGAGTGTGCATATATATATATATATATATATATATATATATATATATATATATATATTTATATATATATGTTCCCCAGTTTAGCCCTCTGAATTATCACAGAAGGTTAAAGAAAGATGTAAAATCTGAAGTTGCTAATGAGAATTATATCAGATTCTTTACAAATAGACAAGGGGCCCCGAGTGTCTAAGCGCTGTCCATTACGGATTACTGCCTTCTCATCTCTGTCTGCCTGGGTTTGAGTCTCGGGTTCGGCCAATGTGGGTATGTGAGAAAGCTTGCCAGTAGGTTCTCGTGGGTCGGTGGTTCTTTCTGGGGTTTTCCGTGTTCTTCCTTCACCATTAATACTGGCCGCCATGTATAACCTATATTGTGCTGAAAAATGGTGTTAAACCCTATAAACAAAACAAATAAACAAAAATGTCAGCTACAGATATTCTAGATAGAAAATGCAAGGCATCGACATTGGATAGATACCATGCCTTTGTGGTCTTTTCTTGATGGATTTCACTGTGTCACATCTTGGGAAAGATGTTTTAAAGATGCTATTTTTCTATTAAAATTTAAATTTTTCTAAGCTGGCATTCCTGATCCATGTCTGTAGGTAGTTGGCATCTCTGCATATATACAATCATTGCATTGTTATCAGAAATACATAATCATTGAATTGATATGAGAAATACACAGTGATTGCATTCATATCAGAAATAAATATTCATTGCATCGATATCAGAAATACATTCACTGCATTGATATCAGAAACACATTCATTGCATTGATATCAGAAATATATAGTCAATGCCTTGATATCAGAAATAGTCATTTTATTGATATTAGAAATACATGGTCATTGCACTGGTATCAGAACTACATCATCATTGCATTGGTATCAGAAATACATACTCATTGCATTGATATCAGAAACACATGGTCATTGCATTGATATGAGAAATATATAGTCATTGCATTGATATCAGAAATAGTCATTTTATTGATATTAGAAATAGTCATTGCACTGATTTCAGAAATACATCGTCATTGCATTGATATCAGAAATATACAGTCATTGCATTGATATCAGAAATAGTTATTTCATTAATATAAGAAATACAGGCATTGCATTGATTTCAGAAATACATCATTGCATTGATAACGTAAATACATGGTCATTGCACTGATATCAGAAATATATAGTCATTACATTATCAGATATACATAATCATTGCATTGATATCAGAAATACATGGTTATTGCATTGATATCAGAAATACATATTCATTGCATTGATATCAGAAATACAATCATGGCATTGATATCAGATATATATAATCTTTGCAATGATGATGGACCTTCAGTCATTATTACCTTCATTAACTTTAATATTTATAGTGGTTTGTTTGGTCTGTTTGTCTTTTAGCTCCCCATAAATTGGCTCACAGTTAGTTCTTCTAAGGCATGTTGTAATTTTGATCAGTTTGGGTCTTGTTGCGTGATCATAGTATAATAATCAAGCCTTTTCATAACTTTGACTTACATTATAGTTGGCACACAGAGCACAAGCTTGTGAATGCTTCATTTTTGTACACATTTACAACCCTAGACCAACAAATTGTTCTCTGCCTTTTTTTATATTTTGACTGGCGGCAGAGATCAAACGTGTAATGCACTACTCTGAAGCGTTTGCACCATGGTAGCTGAACGATCGGACCGTACGCTATTAATAAATTTATTTAGACTAAACTTTGTACCCAGACGCATGCATGCCAACAAATATGCTTTTGGCGTACTCATTAGGCTTTTCTTCACTAAATTGTGCGTAATCGCATATGGATTATGTTTTTTCTATATATCCACCTTCCAAAAATCTCGTTTTTATTAACAGTATCATGTTCTGTTTATAGCAAACTTTGTTCTACTTTCAACCTCAAATTCTATTTATAGCATCTGTGTGCCTTAGTGAGGAGAGAACAGACTGGTTTTCTAATTGTAATCCTTTTGTGCAGATTCTTTGTTCTAATTAAATATTTAGTGTGGAACCAGTCTAAAGGTATTTGGTGCTAAAAGGTATATACCTTCTTTCAAAAACGTCACAGATGGATTAGAAAAAGGCAACAAAATATAACAGAATACTCTAAATATGAAGACACGAGTGCAGTCTCGTGTGACATCTATTTCAGGTCGTGTGGAAAGAATTTTAATATTTGGCGCTAAAAGTCTCAATTCTAGTTGATATGTGTGTAAAACTAAAAGTGCTACATATGAATACTTGAAACTGTAAAGGATGTTAAAAGATGAGAGGGGCAAATAAATCATTGTTTATTGAAATTTTAGCATGTTATATGTTGATTACACTTTTTCTGCCTGGATTCTGCTTTTTGACCACTTGGATTACGCTTTTTCCTGGTCAGGTGTTAGCATGTATGCAGAAAGTAAGTATAATCCCTCTTCTAATGATCCACTGCGTTAAATCCTTTAAAACACTCACTTTTTTAGTTGAAATCCCTCTCAGAACAGAAAACCTGTGTATTCATCAGCTTTTGACCTCAGATTTGAATTATCCACGCAAACAGGGCTACAGCGGCTGCATGGTCACGTGGTAACACTGGTACATACCACAGTCGCTGAAGTGATATGTTAACACAGGCAGTCTGTATAGTAGTGTTGTTTTGAACTGGGAAGCTGTTCGCACAGCCCAGCATGCTGCAGACATTTAGTAGTGGACCGCTGATGCATAACTGGTGGTCCTACTCCTAAATATAGACTGGAGCTGCAACTCAGACAAGCATACTGCTGATATATGATATTTTGATAGTGTTGTTGACAACTTTTTTGTGTGAATGGGTACTCATCATTATTTTCAATGCCTGGGTTTTTCACTACGGTCGGGTACCTGTTTACCCGGGTACCTGTTGACACCCCTTTGTCTACATACACCTTTTAAAATTGAACCTGATTTTACCAGTTTGCAGCATAGAAATAAAATGTTCTTATATTGGTAATTACTGCATCTTCTTGGCAATTAATGTCATACCAGGCAAGCATACTCGGTTGCACTAAAACTTTGCTCCACAATGAAGTTTTCTTTGTGTTTTATAGATGGTTCCAAGCAGCAAACAGAACCACCATCAGTACCAATCAGTGAACTTTTCTCAGATGGAAACTTTCCTGAAGGGCAGATAATGAAGTATCCAATAGTTGAGTGAGTAGATGATGATGATTTTATTTAGCATGCATGTCTTCATATTAACAAGAGCAAAACACTTATTTCCAGCCACAAACATTACTTTGAAAAAATGATGGAATAGAGTGTCCCTGTAGTCTGATGGGCTTTTAAATTTAACAAATGTAGATATATTATTCTATTGATAGATTTTTGGAACTTGAATGGTAATTAACCACAGCTTTACTCCAGAGTTATCAGTCACCATTATATTAACAAAATTAAATGACTGTCCAGCCCTCGAGACCTCTTTATTATTTAGGTAGCTTAAGATACCCACATACAGTAGTCCCCCTCTCATATGGCCACCCCGGCTGCACCAGCAAAGTGGCCTTATAATGCGGGTGGCCGTTCCAGAGGGGGGCTAAATTTATTATGAGAAGTACATGTATATGTAATGTACGTAGTAAGAAAGCTACATACTTCAAAACATTAAACATCTTTGTCTAAATGAAACATTAATGAATAAAAGTTTTTTTGTTATAATAACAAATTTATTTCAACTGAATATACATTACTATTTTTGCTTTCTTGGCATAAGTGTGATATGTGAGCGGGTATTGTTGTCATGCACATTGCAAATCGATTCAAAAACGTCATTTACATCATGGTACATACATAATTATCTTTCCATTTGCTCCATTTTCCCACTGCTGCTGAATAACCTTCTTATCGGTTATTACTTTGTTTATTCAAATTATTTCAACATAAACACACGCACACACACACACTTCCCCGATCTCGTCAAGTAGAATAACCAACTTTCTTCGAAAATAATGTATACGTTAACTTGTTGACATTTTAATATTTGGTAATGATTTATTCGGTTATTGCTGACTGTATACGATTTAATTATGCAGACAACACTTGTGTCGAGTGTACGAAATACAGCCTTCATAAAGGAAACCATAATGTGTGGTCACGTGATTTATCCGGTCTTTGTCTGGTACCCTGTTGTTTTCTTAAGGTTGTCTGTGTGTGCCAATGTACAAAATCTATTTTTAGCCTATGCTGACCTTGTTATGATTATAACAATTACGTCTGGTTATAATCATCAACGAGAAGAACTCAACATAGGTGTTAAACCCCAAACTCTATCATAACATTATCGAGCCCATTTCCCCATATCCTGTAAACATCGACTTTCATAGATAATGATATCCTATAAATCTTTAGTCGACACTAAAAACGGTGACTTGACACTCAGAGACGTGTATCTACGATAGAGATAATCAAAATTGCTTACCTTAAGTCAAAATTTGAATTAATTATTGGTTCTGGATACATTTAAAGAAACGAAAGTGGCCGTTCATGAGGGGGACATTTTTCATTTTTTGTACTAAAATGCTGGCCGCTGGTCACGTTAGAAGGGTGGTTGCTCTTGAGGGGTACTTTTGAATACAAACTCGTCGGTGCCAAGGGATTCTGGCCATAAGAAGCGGGTGGCCGCTGGTCAGGGTGGCCGTTCAAGAGGGGGACTACTGTATACCCAGATCTGTCAATGATCATACCTAACAGATGACACTGTCCACTTAAGTCCAGTTATCCAAGACTAATCGGTGATTATGCTTAACATATCATTTTCATCTTTAACCCATCTTTAAAATGACGAGTAAATGTATGGCATTATTTGTACATAGTTGATCTACTTGGGTGTTTATTTTACAGATTTGTTATGAAAAGAGAGAAATATAAGATATTTGCTGCAAGAATTGACAAATTATTGTTACTTAATTATGATGTGAACACTGACATGCAAATGCAATAACTTCAGCATCAATAAAAATAATAATGAGGACTTTGTTTAGTACTTTATCTTAGATGCTCTAAGCGCTTTACATCTATTATTATTATCATTGTCATATCAGTGGTTCATAGAGAAAACTTATACTTCATAGTCTTGCAGTGTTTTGCATGGTTGCATCTAGGGTGTACAATTATGAAAGCCCCCTAAACTGTTGTATGTATGGTTTTTATTTTAGGTATAATCATGCAAAGAATAAAGATTGGGGATACATTTTCGTGAATCATGCACTTTCTTTCCAAAAATGTAGAAATTTCCCATTTTGCTCCTCTATACTTGTTTGTGTGAATCACCATTTCACTACGTTGATGAGTTATGGTCAAGTTTCTTTAATGAAACAAATATGTCAGATCACATTAGGTGAATATGAGTAGACATATTCAGTATTGTCAAAGAAATTCTTTTCATTTCAGTTGTACTTTATTGTGACAGTCAAGTATGGGCATTCATTGCTGTTTAAACTTATAGATGACATAATGAATCAATGACAGTATGGTGGAAATTTTTGACTGGCAAGTGTTTGTTTTTAAAAAGAGAAACCTTTAAAACATGTTTTAAAAAAGAAAATACACTGGATACATTACGAAAATCCACTCTTTTTTTCCCATTCATCTTTTTGTTACATTTTATTTATATAGAGACCCCAACTATGACCAGGATTTGCTGGCCGCCCCCATTAGCTTTTAATTGGGATAGTGCCCAATATGACTTAATCTTATATGCAGCCCAGATTTTGTAAGTAAAACACCACAGCAGTCTAATGATAATAACACTATTTTATTTTCAGTCAAACAGCTAAAGACCGATTCACAAACGAAGAGAAGAGGGCCCTTGAACGTGCCAACACATACCTCTACCAGGAGATGCGTCAGGCTGCTGAAGCTCACAGACAGGTAACATATTTGTGTCCGTTTCCGACTTTGAACAACATAACTCAATTTTATTTCACAGTGTGCCACCATATCACAGTTAATTCTGTATGTTTTTTTAAAGTTTTCAAATTGGCACTATGGTTCCATACGAGAAGGGTTTAGCATCTCTGATAGTTTTTGACATAGGATTTTCTTGTGCAATTACCTACTGTTTCTTGTATCATTTCAGACAAGGAAGTACATGAAGAAGATAATAAAACCAGGCATGACCATGATAGAGATTTGGTGAGCATAGTTTTGTTAATTGGTGGTGTATGTTCATTTCTCAATTCATTTTCAGTTGAAGGAGTAAATAGCTATGGATATACATTTACGGATTGCCCTATGAACTTTTGAGTTGGGCACTCGGTCAGTCTTATCTAGAGCCTTTTACTCCGTCATTTTCACTCTACTTTCATTGGAATATTTCAAAACAATTCTTGTGATGGTTCATTGTATTGATTTTAGGGGCTTTATCTTTTTCTGCAAAAATCATGCTGCATGCCAGAGTTTAATGCATTTATTAGGATCTTCATCTCTGTTGCTAAAGCACTGAAAGCTATGCTGTATTCTGTTTAAGCATTTTTATGGTTATGAGTGAAACCAAGACACATGAAACTTGCTAGTTTGACATATTGATGAACTATTGAGGGATAAAATAAAGTGATGGGATTCATCATCACTCTGAATGACAGATATAACAGATGAGATAATCTTAAAAGACATTGACCTATACATAAAGAGTTGTGACCTTGCAAGCTGCTTTGGCATAGTAGGGGTAGGGGATATAAGCCTGCTACCTCTTGAATCCAGCCCTACTAAAAGACGAAAAATCGTTTTTCCTATCTTCTATAAACAAAGGGCAATAACTCTTGCCCCTTACCTCCCCTTGCCACCGCCAAGTGTTGCTAGTTTTTAAGCTTCGCTTGTACTGTTCACAACATACAATTACACCTCCATATAATCCAAGCCATCTTAGTGTAAATTCGGACCATCCAAAGTTAAATTTGGAATTATTGTGTTGGACAATCATTCTTCTACAGGTTGTATACACTATTTTACAATTTTTTCAAATTTTGAGTGACTTTGTCACCTTTTACGGACTTCGTCTATTGACGACCACGTTACAACACGCTAATGCGGTACTTGTGTTGTCATTTACGAGTTAACACGGCACTGAATAATTTTGCTTACTCCGTTAGTAACGGTTGTGGTATTAGCAATTTAATAACATGCTGAATTGCTAATTTGTGCTTTGTTTTATCTTCTTTTATCGTTTCAGTAGAAATGTCAACCAAATGCATGAAATGCAAAAAGTTCAAACAAAAGAAGACAACCATGACACTTGTATTGTATGTACCAAGTGTACATCATCTATACCATGCAGCGCGTGTAATACGTGGACAGAGCCAATGTGGGCTGATGTAGTCCAGAAGGCAGCAAAAGGGAGAGATAGAAGAAGTCGGAGACCCCCACCTAAAGTTCATTGTCTGCAAATGTCAGCCACAGTAACATCAGTGGCAATGGAGGAAATTAATGTTGACATGGTACAACAGTCCGTCTTTGAACAGATGCGTCGTTTGGTCCAGGAAACTACGACACAGCTATTGAAATCAGGCCAGATATTACCTCTTTGGGGGAGTGTTCCACCAATTTTCAGCTGCCCAGTGGGCGTAAGTCCCCCTGTATGTCCAAGCATGGCCTTCGGGCCTTTAAGCCAGGATGCATGGGGTTTTTACCAGATCCTTTGGATCTATTTAATTATATAACCTCGATGTCACCGGCCGTCCAGCTATCCCAGCATGGGGACCTTATTGCTAAAACGGTCCGACCAACTATGATTTACAGGGATTTTAGTGACAAATCCGCCCGTCAGACTGTGCCGCCGGCAACATGCCAATACTATGACAGAGGTTTTAGTGAGAAATATGTCCGTCCAGCCAGGCCATTGGAGCGGCCGGTACCGGTGATAGCTGGAACATTGCTAACATTCCGGCGGACCACATGCTAGACAAACCAGCTGACAGTGCCGTCCCAGTATGGGGACCTTATTGCTAAAATGGTCCAACCAACTATGATTTACGGGGATTTTAGTGACAAATCGTCCATCAAGCTGTACTGCCAGCAACATACCAATACTATGATGGAGATTTTAGTGAGAAATCTGTCCGTCCAGCCAGGCCATTGGAGCGGCCGGTACCAGTGATAGCTGGACCGTCACCGACATTCAGGCCGACCATTCGCCAGACAAACCAGCCGGCCATCTATATGTTCACAGTTTCTCCACAAGGGAGAATTAGTGAAATTGTCAAGCAAAATTTAACATGATTGAGCAAAAATTGACAATTCAGCTGCGCAGGGATGCCTGAGCAGCTGCTCGCGCAAGCACGTGAGCAGCTTAGAGGGAACGTTGAACAGAACACGGCTCGGCACACAGTGAATGTGACGAAACTCTTGCGAATCAGCCGTACACAGATCCAATCATGAAACGGACTGAGTTTAGCTTCAAGGTCGCAGTGGAAGAAATTTAACGGGTGTTGGCTACTTCAGAATGCCTACCATCATTCAAGACTGCAAAGTTAAGGTGTCTGTAGATCTTGAATGGGAGGAAGAGAAGATGTCCTTCCTGCTCCTTCCCCAGTCAGAAAATTTCAAAAAGCCAAGCCAAGTACCAGCGACGTTCTAGTGTGGCTGGTACAAAACTCAGACGCCTTCAGTACTGATCTCCAATGCCACGTCAAAGCTAGTCTGAAATGTAGCCGCTTCGTCTTCAATGTTAGACTTGGCTTCACTAGCCATTTTACGACTCCCAGGAAAATCTGGCAATGACCATGCTTGGGAAGCGACGGCCCAGATTGCTAGAGTTTTTAACAAGGCAGCTCACCATTCCATGGCCAATGCATTGACTGCTTCTGCCAACTTAGACCTGATACAACGTGACCTATATCTGCGGTCCACGTCGCTCAAGCCCCATCCTACTCTGGCTTTACGGATGTCTCCGTTTGGGTCACCTTTACTCTTTGGGGGAAAAATTTAAGAAGTTCTGAATCAGGCAGCTCAGGAACTGCCCCTACAACTCGCCACCCAACCTTCGCAGGCATTTCGAAACAATCATCTCCTGCCACAACGGAGGGATGATAGGCGGACCAGGGAAAAGGGATCCTTACAATCAAATGTGCAGTATAGATTCCAACCCAATGCTGGGTGACAACAGTCTAATCAAGCTAGGAGGGAATCATACAGAGGCGTCAAGAACCCAAGTTTCTCCGCCTTCAAGCCACCTAACTCTAGAAGTTGACATATCCTCCCCACCGCCCGTGGATAACCTTCCTGTGGGTGGCCGCCTCCTGCAATTTCACTGGACCACTTTATTACCTCAGAAAATTGGATGATCCAGGTCATTTCGGAGGGACTTCGGATTTCATTTATCCATTCCACTCCCCTGTCGTCCTCTCCCGTCTTCACGGACGTACTGTCAGATCGGTAGAAGGATGCCTTTCTACAAAACTGCAAAGAAACAAAAAAAGGTAAATAAACCCCGCAATCACCGGGGTTTTATTCCTGGCTCTTTCTTATCCAGAGGCTGTTCATTGACCTGAGTCGCCTCATACATTTTACCACTGAAATTCAATGTGGCGATGGTGAGATCAATCCGTCTTTCCATCCAACGGGATGGGTATGCAGTCAGTCTAGATATGACCAACTTATATTTTCACGTCCCTATCCACCAAGTCACGGAAATTTCTCCATTTTGCTTATCGCGACTCGGTTTATCAGTTCCAGGTCATACCTTTTGGCCTCAACATCAGCCCTTGGGCTTTTACCAAGGTTGTGGATTGCGTCATCACCCTGTTCCACTCAACTTCATCTATAGTGACAATAGTGTACTTGGACGACATCCTCCAGAAACATGTTAAGTTCTACTCTGCTCAAAGGCAGAAACGATCTCCTATCACTTTTAGATCATCTAGGCTTTTTCGTGAACTGGAAAAAGCCCGATCTATGTCCATCCCAGAGTTTTGGTCCATCTGGGTATGGAGTTTCTCACTGATCTGAATCTGGTAAGGCTTCCTTGCATTCGAGATCATCCGGATAGTCGAACTCCTCGAGTCCGTTTCCAACAGGATGTGCATTTCAGTGAGAGAGTTCTTGCAACTTGATCCCGCTATGCTGTCTTTTTATGCACCCCTTACACATGACGTTACTAGCACAATGGCACCCTTTTTTTCAAGTCCCCTCAATCACACAATAATGATCATGCCCGAGATACGATCATTCTTGGGTCAATGGCACAACCCCCGTTGGCTGTCCACAGGGATTCCTCTGGAGATACCCCAAGCAGAGATAGTGGTATGTACCACCGCCAGTACGTACGGTTGGGGTGCCCACCTGTTGCCGGACTTCAGTACCATCAGCGGCACATGGGGGCCAGGGGAGAGCCCTCTCCATATCAACCTTTCAGAAATGAAGGCTGTCATCAGTGCCTTTCATTTCTGGAAGGATCAACTCTTAGGCAAAACTGTCCTCATTATGTCAGACAACTCTGTGGTGGTGACTTGCCTCCTCAAACAAGGGGGCACGAAATCACCAGACCTGTGTAATCTGATCTGGCAGTTTCTGCGTTGGTGCAACAATCTCCACATCAATGTACTAATCAGACACATTCCCGGCAGACTCAATGTCTTGGCTGACACTCTATCCAGGAAAGGTCAAGTCATTCACACGGAATGGTCACTCCATCAATCGATCTTTCTTCGGATCTGCACATTTTGGGGGCGTCCGATGATCAATCTTTTTGCAACAAGGTGGAATCACAAGTTGCCCACCTTCATCTCTCCAGTTCCAGACCCAGAAGCTTGGACCGTGGATGCTCTGTCAATCAGCTGGGAGGGGTTGTGGGCATTCTCCTACCTTCCCCCAGTCTTGGTACTGAAAATAATCCAGAGGTTAAGGAGTCATAACTGTCAGATGATTCTGATTGCCCCTCTCAGATGGAACAACTCCTGGGTCACCGATCTACTCGATCTGGTGATAAATCTACCCAGGAAGATTCCAGTCAGCCCAAATCTTCTCAAGCAACCGCGGTCACAGGTGTTCCACCCCTGTCTAAATCGTCTTTATCTTCATGCTTGGCTCTTGTCCAGACGTCCTTGCAAGACAAACAATTTAAACCTTCAGTTGTGGAGAGAATCTCGGGAGCAAGAAGGCCCTCTACTCTGAAGGCTTATGAGAGAAAATGGCATGTTTTCAGGGACTGGTGCCATATCAATAACATCGTCCCATTGAGTGTCTCAATCCCTGAACTGGCCAACTTTTTCTCTGGCTTTTCGAGGAGAAACAGTTGGCCCCAATTACTATCAAATGCTACCACTCCATTATATCATACAGATTCCGCCATAATGGTAGTTGTGATATCAGGCATGACAAAGATCTGTCAGATCTTTTAGCCAATTTAGAGTTCAGTCGACCAATATCCCTCACCCTGTTTCCAAAATGGAATCTGTCCTGGGTTTTAACATGGCTCAATTCAGACAATATTGAGTCTTTAGCCCACAATTCGTTAAAGCGACTATCATACAAAACCGGTTTCTTGATAGCCTTAGCTTCAGCATGCAGGGTGAGTGAGTTACATGCCTTTTCCAGTGACCCGAACTATCTTCAGTTCAGATCAGATGGTTCGGTGGTCCTCCTGATGCAGCCAGGCTTCGTAGCCAAAAATAGGTTACCATCCATTGGCAATCAAAGAGTCGTCATTGGCTTACTTTCTTCCATAGATAAGTCAAGAGCAGCAACCATGCAAGATCCTGTTTGTGCACTCAAGCACTATTTTAAATGCACAGAGGCGCGTCTGGTCACATGCAAGCACCTCTTCTGGTGACAGCTGGGAAATGGGATATCGCCTTGAAGCCCTTACTTCATGGCTGAAGTGGGTTATACGCTCAGCGTACTCTAGAGGTCTCACAAGATCAGAGTCGCCTCATGAAGATTACTGCTCATGAGATTAGAGCAATCTCAGCAAGCCTTGCATTCAAATGCAATGTTTCAATCCGAGATATAATAGAAGCTGCTGGCTGGTATGCAGAGTCAACCTAATCCCGTTCTATCTCACAGATTTGACCTTGCAGAGGCAAACATTGAATCTAGTAGGTCTGGTGTTGGCAGCCCAGATGCCCACCAGACCCATTTAAAACGATCAGCACAGGCTATCAGCTTCACTGGATTCGGCAGACACATTTTTTGTAAGTAAGAAGATTTCAATAACTATCTTAACCGTATAAAAGGGTCACATATCACGTGACCCTGGGCTATGTTGCTGATGAAATTAGGTGAACAGGTTATCGTTCAAATGGGGAATCCAGCTATCATTCCCTAGAGGATACCCGGGGTGGAGGTAGGATGCCCAGCATTCCCTCCTCCTATTACCTATTCTCCTAACGTTAATGTGATTGGGGAACGTATTTGAAGGAGGAAGCAAATTTTTTAAGTAAATTGTTTCTCTGAGAATACTTACCCAATCACATTACTTAAAAACCCTCCCAACCACCCCGCCATGCGAGCATCCTCGTATAGTATATATCACTCAGCTTAACCCTTAAAGTGCGTATCGCGACTCCAGTCGCGCTGTTGTTTGTGGTCCCGTAGTGCGTGTCGCGACTATAGTCGCTTTCGAGGTGAGCAACACTGATCGCATTCTATAACTTCATCTTGCCATAAATGCCTGTAAAACTATATTTGATTGGTTTAAAAAGGCCCGGGAAAGGCCCTGAACGAGCATTCTGTAGTACTTTACTATATTATTAACGATGTAATTTTACAAATGCTCGCTTCTAATCAAATGGTACTAGTGCAAAACTAAAATGGCCGACAATGAATACGAAGGTGATTTCTTGCAACAAATATTCGCGTCTGATAGTGATGCTAATAGTGATTTTGAATAATATGAGAAAAATGACATTATTGGAGCAAGCGAGGTATTGATGGAAATACACATGAATGATTTTGAGCCAGTAATTTACGTTGGATGTACATGCTCGCTTGACGTGACAAGATTTCGCGCCTGTCAACCCCCATTCACTGGTAATTCAAAATTAAATGTCGAGATGGTGAATAATGAACAATCGGACTATTGAAGACTTTTTCTTAGATGACGAGCTATTGCATCTGATAGTAGATCAAACAAATCGTAATGCAGATCAGAGAGTTCATGGGCCAGACTTGAAGGAAAAAAAGTCGCATGAAGAAATGGCGGCCTGTCACACCTGAGCATCTAAAACGTTTTCGCATCGATTAAAACAATGGGTTTGGTACATATGTCTGTTCCCGATTCCTAATGGGCTATTGATGATGCGATATCAACCGCATACTTCAGGAAAAAAAGTAAGGATGGGATATATTTCAAGCTATTCCAATCAATTTACACCTGTCAGACAATGAGAACAATTAAGGTGACTCTTCACACAAAATCAACCCAATGTTTGAACAAAAATAAAGCCTTTGCTGAGGTTTAATCACCAGATATGGACCTCGGTTTGATGATATTATAATAAATAACAGGTGATAGTTTTTCATAAACATTAATTGCTGACTGGAGGGTTTAAACTTACCTGTGACATTCATGGAGTGGATTTTTGCAAAACTGTCACCCTTCCTTTACCTGTGATTTTCACAATTTATATATAACATTGTGACAGACATAACATGTGCATGGTTGGACTACTAAAGAATATAACATTTCTTAGATATATTTGAACTTTTCCATAAAAAACAAAAAAAATTACTGATGAAATACAATTTTAACTTGTCATTTTACCTGTATTTACACCTGTACCTGCAAATATGTTAAACCTACACATGTGTCTTGATGCCAATCTTAAAGTATAGACACGCGCCATCATTTTTCATATAGGGTTTGTCTATCAATTGTGTATATTTAATGAAATACATGTAATTTAAAGACTGTGGAGTTTTCTTCTTTTCTCTCCTGAAACAATTCAGCACTGAGGGACCTTTTACTGCAAAACAATTCAGCACTTTAAGGGTTAAAAACTAGCAACACTTGGTGGTGGCTAGGGGAGGTAAGGGGCAAAAGTTATTGCCCTTTGTCTATAGGAGATAGAAAAGACTATTTTTTTTTGTCTTTTAGTAGGGTTGGATTCGAGAGGTAGCAGGCTTATATTCCAACGTTAATGTGATTGGGTAAGTATTCTCGGAGAAACATAATTTACTTAAAAAATTTGCTTTCTTCAAATCTTTATTAAGGACTAGGTGTCAGTATTATAGCAAAACTACTTACAGGTGACAAATATTACATGCTGGACTTTGGAAAACTGCTGAGGGCTGCTTTGTTTAAACATACACAGTACCCAGCAAAGGCAAATATATATGCCATGGTACTGGGATTATTCTTAAGAGTTCATATGAAAATGGCACAGAATTCTAAATTGCTTTCTATGGATGAATGGTCTACATCGGATGTGTCTCCCCTGGGTCCCTTGTATGTTTTACTGGAACAGACCAGGGTCAGGGTAAACGTTCTGCATCAAGTTCATTGTCAGCCCAGTGGAATATACCTTGAATATATTTGTATACATGCTATTGAGACCACTTCAGCTTTTTATGGAACAAGTATTGACTAAGGAGCTGCAAATGTATTAAACTTTTATCATTCACAACATTTCTGGAAATTGTAAAAATGGTTGAGATGGTTCAAATAGATTGTGTTTAATTTTTGTAATGATATTTCTCTTTTGAGTACATTCCCTGATCACATAAAGATTTACTATATTAACTTTCTACTTCCAAATCCAACCCTACTAAAAATTTAAAATTTATATTTTTTTGTCTTTATGGACAGCGGGCAGTAACTCATTTCCATTACCTGTTTCTATTGAAACCTTTTTTGGAAATTTGTCTTCTAAATGCTATGTGTGTCTTCTAAATGAATATGAAACAAGGGAAGACAAGCACAAATTCATCAGTCTGCCAATAGTGTACAAAGAGTACCACTTTTTCCTTGTGCAGAGTGTGCAATTTGTGGTCTAGTCGACAGTTCTGCAAAAATCAGCAAAAGGAAAAGAGAAGAGAGGAAATCATGTAGGACCAGTACAGAGGTACTAAGTATTCATCCAAATACAGAATCAATTGTAAGCCTTATGGCAGACACCATCAGACTTAGAATTGGAATGTTGATGCCTTCCACTTGATACAAATACATTACAGAGTTGTATAAGCAAGACTTTCAGCAACAGATGTGCCAACTGGTAATGGAGATATCAATGCAGTTCCTAACTTATGATCAAATTTTTTCTCCTTGAATTCTGTCTGATTAATATGTTACATTAAGGGATTTTTCACCCACTTTTAGGCTGTCCAGTGGGTGCAAGTCTTTCCACAAGGATATTTTTTGTGTATATTGGATCCGTTAGCTAGTACAGTCTTGCCATCCAGAGCTTGATCAGCTGTCCAGCCAGCTCAGCTGTACTAATGCTAACCTTAACCTGAGTAAGGGATCGTAATGACATATCTGATCATTTAGACAGACAAATGGGTTCATATATTTATAAGGCTTGAAATCATGGTGCAAAATCTCCACATAGCCAAGCCAATGGTTACACAAGCAGATCAGGTCAAGGAAAGATGGCAGAAAATCTCTCATCCAGCCATGCTGCCAGCATATTAGTGGTTATTTATGGATTATGGCATCATGTTAGGGTATGGTTTATCATGAAATGGAGTGTGTGTGATTAGGATTTTTAATGTAGCTTTAACAATTTTAAGTCATTTTGTTATGATGCCTAAAGTGATGCAGTTTTATTGTGATGTCTAGCACTGGAACATCATGCCGCAGACATGTAGCATGATGTCCCACCCATTCACATTATCCTGACACCAGGCCGACCAGTCCTAACGCTAACCTCTTAATGCTGAGCGCCAGGTGAGGCAGCTGTTTGTACCATTTTTGTAAGTCATCAGTATGACGAGGCCAGGGATTGAACCGACGACCTCTTGCTTCCACGGCGAACGCTCTAATCACTAAGCTACTAGAGCAGTTCAAAATGGTACATGGTGGAATGTATCTTGTATCAGCACAATGAGAACATGGCTTTCCAAAATGATGACTTTAGCATTCCAAGGTTGACATATGTGTGAACAACAATTTGTTAATTTCCTTGAGTTTTGCTGACTGCTGACTTCATTTTTCAACACACAATAGTCTGTAAATAGAAGCCAGTACAACTGGTAGAGGAAGAACTTATACCACTCAGACAGTTGCGAAGGCGGCAATGACTGTTAAATGTGAGTATTTAGACCTCTTGATCACCTGTGATGCATCTGTCATCCTAGAGCTGTAATGTTATCCTCTCAGCCTACATGGGCCTAACCCAAGACCTGGTGCATTTATTGCTATTAACTCATGAGGTTAGGACAGTCACCTCCGACATAGCTTTAATGCGAAACTGTTCCTTGATTGACATCATCCAAGCAGTGGGATGGTGGTTATATTTGGTACTCTCAGTGTTTGCCTTTGAGTAATGCTAAATCCCTATCCTATGCCCTGTCTGATTATCTAATTTATTGTGATTGGGTTATTTATTTGATAAAGAAATCAATTTTTGGAGAAAAGGATGTTTCTTGATAATACATATCAGTTCATAATATGGACACACTCCATGGTTACATCACCGAAATAGTGTTCAAATTGATGCCTGCAGGAACTGATAAGTGGCAGGGTTTAGTACCAATTATCAATCCAGTTGGTGATCACCTTTATCTGACATTCAGGTCAGCAAGCAAACTACTTTCTAGCATGTTTGTTGCTAAAAGAAATCCAAAAGACATGGTAAATGTGTATGTTAGCTTTTTTGGGAATGGTTGGATAGATGAAATAATGAATGTACGTACATATTATGACAGGGCACATATTATTTTTAAAACACATTTTACTCAAAATATTGATCTCATCAGTTCATTTAGATTTCCTTTAATTCAATCAGGATCGTTTCAATATTTGATTTGTTTCTATTGTATCAGTGAGACACTTGAGGGCATAGCCAGGAAATTGATAAATGAGAAGGGTTTGGAAGCGGGGTTGGCCTTCCCAACAGGATGCTCCCTTAACTACTGTGCTGCTCACTACACACCCAATGAGGGGGACACCACTGTTTTACAGTATGATGATGTCTGCAAGATCGACTTTGGAACTCATATCAATGGTCAGTTTATTCTCAAGTTAAAGTCGGAAGAATGTAAATATATCAAAATCTATTGACATGATGGAAATAAAATAGTAAGAAAGATGAAATGTCACTTTTTACATTTTAAGTTAATTTTTATTGTAAGGAAGTGAGCAACAGAGGAGGGTATTTTTAATGTTAGACTTGCACAATCCAGTGACAAAACTAATTGAAATAAATGAATTGCTTTGTGCATGTATTTAAATGTTTAGCATATTGCACTTGCTCAAGGTTTTCTGCAGTAATGCAAACTTGTTGTCAATTTATCAGCAGCTTGTTTTACACATATTGAATGATTTTCTGCTTAAGCCTGTGTAGTTAACTACTTAAGTAGCCTACGATTAATATTATTATTATTATTAGGAATTTTATTAGTTAATTGAAATCATGTTATATGTTAGCTACAATTTTAAAACAGAAAACTCTGCAGTGCCACCTTATATGTTCAGGTTATTACACACTAATTTGAATACTCTGCATTTATCAATTATTATTGATGTCAGTTTTTGTGGGTTTTTTTAACGATCCCATTATCATAAGATACCTAAATTCAGATTATTACACACTAATCTGAATGCTCTGCATTTATCAGTTTTTATTGGTCAGTTTTTGTGGGTTTTTAAAAAAAAAAAAGATCCCATTATCGTAAGATACCTAAATTCATCAGTTAAGGAATTGGGTTTCATTTTTTTCACGGTACTGCATTGTTCATTTGGTGTCTTCAAATTTGACATTGTAGCAATTGCATAATCCATTTTAAAAAAAACTTGTACCTAACTGTATCAACATTGCATAATAAACAAAAATATCCAGTCATGAAATCAAAAACGACACTTTATTGCAGAGATGCCAAACACTTTTTTTTGAGAGAGAGGGAAGAATTATTCCATTGACAAATTTGTTTTACAAAGGTAGCTAATGTAGTTCCAAGGACATTTGATTAGCATTATATTGAAATCAATCTGATACGATGTACATTGCTTTTTCTTGTGATGACTCTTTTGTATCGAAAATGATCCTTCCTTGGAAATAAAAAAGAATGAATATAAGCACTACTAAATGGTTCTCTTGAATAATATCTAGTAATCAATAGCTCAGCATGTTTTTCACTTTTCAGTTTTTGTGTTAATAGGGATTAAAAATCTACATTTTTTAGCACTTGTATTAAAAAGTTTACAAAGTTAATTGAGAACGGCATATAATTTGATGTAGCACTTAAAATAGGAAATTTACAGTATGCCTGTGCTATGCCATTCACGTAGGTGCCAAGGCATGCTCAGTGCAATATGGTCGATACACAGCTTACTTTATTTTAATGACTGCCTGTATTGGTCTTTTTATTGTCACTTATTTACCTGCATTATTATATTTCTGTTTCTAATTTCAGGTAGAATTATAGACTGTGCATTTACCCTCACATTTAATCCTAAATATGATCGCCTTGTCGAAGCTGTGAAAGAAGCAACAAACACAGGCATAAAGGTAATTAGTAGGGACAGCGTGTAGTAATTCATCCTAATCTGGTTTTTATGACTCCATGGTCACAAACTAAGTAACAGAAAAAAACGGTAAGGTTTGTTAATTTTAACAAACAAATTCATTATCGAAGTTATAAATGAAAATGTGAGAGGACATATGAAGTGAATCCAAACTATTCCTTATTTAGTTTCAAAAGTCCTAAATGAATTAAAAGTTCTTTATAAATTTAAAAACTAGAACTGTACTGATCCTCTAAGAACTGACGTCAATATTGCATTGTCTAGAATTCCTTCAAATTATTTCTAACGGTTCCTCATAAATATTATACTCCAAATAATGAGCAATCTCTGTTTCCACAGTCCAAACTTTTGTTTTGCCTTCCAGATAATATCAAAGTACAACATAAAACATGTCTGCGGATATTTAGCAGGAACACAAGAAATGTGAATGATGCCAAAATCGGAATGAATCGGATTGCTTAGATCTCTAGTTATATACACCATCTATTTTTACTGTACTTCACAAGAGATCCCATGTGACAAACAATACTAATCATTTTGTTGCTATGATATTCATGTGACCTAGCCCAACCAGTGGGAAGTTACATAATTATTCTAGAAACATTGAGAAAAAAAAAAGCTATTGCTTCTTATTATTAAGATTATTATTGTTTTTATTATTCTCAGCACATATGTAAGCATCTCTTTATTTATCCTTTGTATCTACTATGCTCTTGATATACATGGGTCACATGTGCAAAATTTAATTAAGGTTGTTAAACGAAAATCGGAAATCCGATTATCGGTTTTGAAAACGATTATCGGTTTTTGTTTTTACAAAACGATAATCTAATTCAATATTTTTTACCATTTTTGTATTGAAAATTTTAAAAAATGCCAGAAAAAAAATTCATTCATGCATTTGTTTAGTGTTTACATTTTAATACAATATGGCCAGCAGATAAGAAGGTGGTGTGTTTGTTTAAAATTTGTGAGAGATCCATGCAGCGTGTTTGTAAATGAATACATTTATTGTTGAAGGATGTCAATTGTTAGTCGACCAACCGGTCGCTAAGTTCTTTGATGTCCAAAATTGACAGCAATAGACTGTTAATAGCTACAGTCTCTGTTGTTGAGGACTGGTCTCTGCTGGTTGTGTCTTTTCAAGTTTACAAATATGGCTGGTCGTATAAATAAATCTGATGTATGGGGAAAACTTTGAAAAAATTTCATCAAGCATGGCTCGCTGTAAACAATGTTCACAACAAATAAGTCAGAGCGGTGGTACTACTACTGGATTGCATGCACATTTGTGTAGCAAACATCCCGGAATTGCGGCTCCTTCAAATGTTCAGCCGCGATTAACAACATTTATTGGAACACAAAGAAACTGTCCTGATAGTCATCAAGAAAAAGTTACTGCTGCTGTAGCTAAGTTTGTCGCTGAAAACATGCTACCAATTTCGATTGTTGAATCCAATTCCTTCCGCGATTTGATGGCTTTGGTGGAGCCACAATATCGTCCTCCATGCCGTCAGATGATGCGCGTCTATACTTTATGGTATGTAATGAATATCTTTTATTCGGAAGAGGCATTCACTAACTTGCATTATAAGAATATATTTCTTGTAATTTCAATGTAGGACAAAAACCGATAATTGGTTTAAAATCGGATTTCTACAAACGATAATCGGTTTTGGAAAAAAACCGATATTAACATCCCTAAATTTAATTGAAGATATTCTGTATGGTTTATAGTCATAATTTTTTTTTTTTAAATTAGATAAAATCATATACCAGTAGTTACTTAAAATAAGATATACATAACACTGCTCCACACCCAAATCATACTAATATATTGGAAAGTTAATTAATATATAGTCCTATGTTTACTGAAATGTGTAATTGGATATTTTAATGTAGCTTTAATAATTTGAGTTGTTTACCTATGATGTCTGCAGTATCTAGTGATGTCAGGCGCTCTGGCATTATGCTGCAGACATGTGGCATCATGTCCCATCCAGTCACATCTTTGTACCAGTCAGAACACTACAAACACTAACCTCTTAATGCTGAGCAGTAAGCAAGGCAGCTGCTGGTACCAATTTGATAAGTCTTTGATATGATTCAGCTGGGGTTTGAACTTGCAACCTCTCATATCCAAAGCGATCACTCTAGCCACTTGGGCCACTGGAGTTGTCATACTGCAGTTTAATTTACAAAAATGTTTTATCAGCATTTAATAAATTACGACTGGACAAAGCTTTATATAGCCCTGTTTTTTAAGATTTTATTTTAATGTAAATAAAGATTTGTTACTTTCTTCTTCCATTAATTTTCTTCTTCACTTTTAAATAATAATAATAATAAGAAGATGAAGCAGCTATATGGACTGTAACATAGTGAATGCACTACTCCTGCCTTGACCATCTTACATGTCCATATGATAATTTTTTAATACAAATGTTTTAATTTTGAGGCTCAGATTTTTAACAAAATTAAAACTTTAATATATCTAAAGTGTATGCTAAACAACACCTAAGTTCCATATCATTCCATGTTACTATTTTTAGGAGTCCGGTATAGATGTGAGGTTATGTGATGTTGGTGCAGCAATTCAAGAAGTAATGGAGTCGTATGAAGTAGAGTTGGATGGTACAACATATCAAGTCAAGTCTATTAGGAATCTGAATGGTCACTCAATTGGACCGTACAGGATACATGGGGGTAAAACTGTTCCAATTGTCAAAGGAGGGGATGCAACTCGTATGGAGGTAAGTAATTCTCAGTCTTTGCAATTCCAGCTATGGGTTGTGCTATGGTTAAGAACTTTGGAGTGTTGGGAATCTATATGTATATTTACAAAACTCCACAGGGACCCGAGTGGTCTAAAGCGCTTTCTGTTACGGGTCACTGCCGTCTTACCGCTGTCTGCGTGGTTTCAGGTCTAAGATTCTTCTAATGTAGTTGAGAAACCTTGCCAGGAGCTTCTCGTGGGTCGGTGGTTCTTTCCAGGGGTTTTCCCAGGTTCTTCCTCCACCAATAATTCTGGCTACCATGTATAGCCTATTGTGTGCTGAAAAATGATGTTAAACCCTAAAACAACAGCAACAACAACTAAACTCCACAACTATATTGTTTTGCAAATCCTTTGGTGTGATTTATTTCATTGTACAATACCTTATTGATAGTACTAGGAGGATGAGTGGTACATATTTCTATACAAGCTTGAGGAATAGTGGGTGAGTGCTGACCAGATGGAAATATTGTATTTTCTAACCTATATGCAGAGTCTGACAGTGGTTAGATATCAACTGCTAGAAAGTGTTGTCTTGTGCAGTCCTTATAAAAAAAGGTCAGTGTGCTACTGGTCAAGTTTTGTTCAGACAATCTCTCTTCAGCCTTCTTTAGTTTATGACCTTACTCTTATTAATAGATTTTGTTTTAAATTTAAGATTATGTCATATGTGTAATATATTCTTTTCTGTATTTTTGGTTTTACAGGAAATGGAGTTCTATGCCATTGAAACATTTGGTAGCACAGGAAAAGGAGTTGTTCATGATGATATGGAAGTTTCTCATTACATGAAGAACTTTGATGTGGGTCATGTACCCCTGAGGTAAAAATAGGGAAAATTAGATTTTATGCTTGATTGGTGGTGGTCATCTGACAGCAAGACACGAGTATTACTCACATATTGTCAACAAGACTAAGATTTGCATGTTCAGATTTTTAGCTTTTCTAGCCACATTGCCAAATAAGTTTATGGTGTGACCCAGCATCTATTATGTGTATTAAGTGACCCAGCATCTATTATGTGTATTAAGTGACCCAGTTTTTAAAGTGTGTATTAAGTGACCCAGCATCTATTATGTGTATAAAGTGACCCAGCATCTATTATTTGTATTAAGTGACCCAGCATCTATTATGTGTATTAAGTGACCCAGTTTTTAATGTGTGTATTAAGTGACCCAGCATCTATTATGTGTATTAAGTGACCCAGCATCTATTATTTGTATTAAGTGACCCAGCATCTAATGTGTGTATTAAGTGACCCAGCATCTATTATGTATATTAAGTGACCCAGCATCTAATGTGTGTATTAAGTGACCCAGCATCTATTATGTGTATTAAGTGACCCAGCATCAATTATGTTTATTATGTGAACCAGCATCTATTATGTGTATTAAGTGACCCAGCATCTATTATGTGTATTCAGTGACCCAGCATTTAATGTGTGTATTAAGTGACCCAGCATCTATTGTGTGTATTAAGTGACCCAGCATATTTTGTATGTATTAAGTGACCAAAAGCATCCATTATTAAATTTCTATATTTAAAAAAAAACAACAGGAATTCGATTTGTGTACACTTTTTACAAGCTCATCCACATCAAATAAGGCCATATTGTGTACCAATGCAAAAATACTTTGTCATTTCAGGCTTCAAAAATCTAAGCAGCTTCTGAACGTGATCAACAAGAACTTTGGTACACTGGCCTTCTGCAGGCGCTGGTTGGACCGACTGGGGGAAAGCAAGTACTTGATGGCCCTTAAAAATCTGTGTGATACAGGAATCCTTGATCCATACCCACCACTATGTGATGTTAAGGGATGCTATACTGCACAGTTTGAACATACATTGCTATTACGTCCGACATGTAAGGAAGTGATCAGCAGAGGGGATGACTATTAGACTATCCTAGATGCCAGCTAACCAAGTTGTTTGCAAGTTCAACATCCAAATGATCTCCTTGTGCTTTTCAATGATAATGGTATTAATTGCTGAATCACAGAATATAAATCTAACTGCTGACCTCCACGAATGGACCATTCTTTATTAATCATTGGTTTTTTTTCTGCTAACATGAAAAGGAAGATTTAATGAAATCTGTGTTGTAGTGACAACAATGTTAACGAGTTTTTCTTTCAATTGTTTTCTTATTTCATGTAACTTTCTAAATGTTAGCAACACAAATGTAATTCTAGTTTAAACATTTATGTAATCTCTTTTCATTCGCTGGTTAAAGGGACAGTTTTCAATACTCTATAAAACTACATATTTTCCTAGATATACAAGTTAGTTATTTAAGCATGGGTGTTTCTTTATTGGTTGAAAACGTAAATGTGTAGATCACACAATATTAAATCATTATAAACAAAATTGGCCCTTATTTTGAGAATGCTGCAGGTCTGATACCTTTAAGCAGTACAATATATTCTAGCTGCAGTTTTTGCCAACCCAGACTGGTCTTGCTTACCGTCACGTAACCTGAAAATAGGTTTAATTGTTTGTTGGCCAGATTATTATGTAACAGTTTATTTTTCACAGTTGAACTTTGGTTGTTCAATTGAAGCAAAAGTGTATATTCAAGTCTAGTATACTATATTATTACTGGGATAGCTACCACATAATTTCAGGACAAGGTTTTGCACAGTATATTTTGTCACTGCACAAATGTTTGCAGAAACCTGTCAGTCTTTGGCAACAAGATTAATATGGTAGATTCCTTGCAATTTGTTTGGTACTTTAGCCACAGTCCATTTCAAGATGTTTGGAAAATAAGGAAACTAGAAGCAAAAACTTTTAATGAAATTATATAGCAGCTATCCAGTAGTATGCTAGCCATGTTGCACTGTTTTGAGCTTGGATTGAATTTCTGAAACATGGAACTTTGAAGACAGATTTGTTGAGAAATGCAGACGCCGGAATGTTTGAGAATTTGTTTGTTCAACTTCACAGTAACTTGAAAGATGAAAAGGCCTTGTATATTGTTCATTATGCAGTATTTCTTGCAGTGGAAATGTAATTTTCATTGTACATCTTGAAAGTAAATTTTTTTAATTGATACACGTAGTTGTGACTTTTTATCTATTGAGTATAGACCTAGGAAGATGTAGGACATTTTCACATTGGAGAATTAAGTCATATATGTGTGGTACAGTTAAAGGTAAGTATTGTTTTGTTTTCCTCAGAGGAAACACTTTGTTTCAGAGTCTGATGCCCAAGGCCTCTTTGAATCTGGATTTGGTCCCTTACATATCATAAGTGAGTTTCACATCTAACTTGCCAGAAAATTCTTTTTAATGATTGTTGGTGACTGGGAGATGGAAGAGTTTTCTTTACCCTGAGTTGTGGAACTTTTTTCTGTTTTACTATTATTATCAACAATATTGGTGGCCATTTTTCAAATTGGTTGCTGAAGAGGCTAGCCGATATGGGGAAAAGTGTAATTTCTATTTGAATATGACCATTTTACTTCACATGGGCTCAGTACAAAAATAATTAAGGGTATCAGTCTATGGACAGAAGGTGGAATGGGGACCACTAACATGGATTTTAGCCTATGACAAACAAGAATGATGTAAATGTTAGCTTGTAGGAGGGAAGAAATTCACCTCTGTTTAGAGAAGAATGTTGACATACCAGTGTGACAACTGACAAAGTTCTCTGAATGCTAGTATTTTGTTCACAGTAAAATAGTTCCAGTGAGAACAAATGTTTCTTAGTATGTGGTGCCATTTTGACCCTAAATACAAAATGTCTAGGTCTACAATAATGTTTCAAAGGAAATAATGCAACTATTCAGTCCCAAATTCATTAAATGTGAAATGTCTTCATGTTCTTAACATGAATATGCAACAAATGGATAATGGATTCGACACTCATTAGGTGGAAATGTTAATGTTTTAATCACCATATACTGTCTGGCTTGTCTAACCTAATAAGAGTGAATAATATGACATCATACTGTACAGGAGTTTCCATGCATGATCCAGTTTTGCAAAAGGATCAATGTCAAATATTCTATTGATTTGGAAGGACAGTTGTTCTTTGAAATAATTTTCTTTCTTCAAATAAATCTTTTAAATGTTAATGGTTATAGAACTGCACATCAATAATTCAGCTAGCATCTTTGACTAATGTCAGAATGAACAAAATTATTCGTTCTCTCACAACTATTTCTGTTAAATAAAATCTATATGATAAACAGAATATCAAATTGGTAATGATTTAATATTATATTTATGAAACTCATTGAATAATGTCCAGCTTTGCTTGCCAGGGCTTGCAAAAGCTGGACATTAATCAACTTGTTTCATAAATGTAATATTAAACCATTGCCCATTTGAGATCCTCTATTTATTTTCATCTTTTAAAATACAAGGGGTATATCACAATAAAAGACGTGTTTTTTTTAAAGAAAGTAATATTTATTGTAACTTTCAGGCAAAAGTAAGAAGACTTATATAAAGAAAAAATGAATGATCCATTAAATCATTTATGTCTTGTTTTGAATCTATGCAAATTTATGATTGTACCTTGCTTGTATATATACCATACAAACAATACAACATTAGCATATTGTTATTTGCCTATTATGTCTCAGATGCACATCTAATATCTCTGCCTGGTTTCCGAAGATGTACAGTTAATGTCACTGCTTGGTTTTTAAAGATATACAGATGATATCACTGCCTGTTTATCTCAGATACACCTGTGATATCATTGCCTGGTTTCCTAAGATATACAGCTGATATCACTGCCTGTTCACCTCAGATACACCTGTGATATCATTGTCTGGTTTCCTAAGATATACAGCTGATATCACTACCTGTTTACCCCAGATACACCTGTGATATCATCACCTGGTTTCCTAAGATATACAGTTGATATCACTACCTGTTTACTTCAGATGCATACCTAATAACACTGCTTGGTTTCCAATGATAAACATGAAATCGATACACTTTTTGTATAATTATGTACCACTTCAGTTATATATTAGATCTTCATCATGCCTCTACAAAGTTTAGGAAGGCTTCTATACTCCACTCAGTATCCTAGTTTGCAAACACCTATACTAAAATATAGGCATGTGTACAGACTTGATGCATCTCAGTGTTTATTTCCAGGTCCTAGTCAACAGTTCTGATAAATTTTTGTAATACCTACCCCTAGGCAGGGTGCCATAATGGACAACTTTATACATATATTTACATTTCTTCTTGGGTTTTTTGGTTCTCAGATTTAGCTAAATTTTTTACACTTTGCATACATACTGTTCTGCCTGGAATCATGATAGTTGCTGAGGGGATGTATCTTGAGGAGTACTACACCTTCATAACATAAGTAGGCCAATGACCCATATTTCAAGCTTCACTGCCTTTTTTATTTTGTATTTGAAGTCTTTTTCTTTTGTTCTTTTGCGGCCATTTGAATGTCATCAGTATTAAGGTACATTATTTAATTTCTAAAGTGTATCTTATTACAGGTCTCACCTTTCGATCATTTTCATTTACCCTATGAGGCAGATTTCATACATTGTGCTGACCACGAGATCGTTTGCAAATCATAATCTTTATAATCATCATTTTCATTATTGTCCTTATTTTTAGATGTAGGCAAGATGTTTTTACAGAGTGTGACATGTAAAGGGATGAGGAAAAGCTTTATCACCATTTCAACACTCAAGTTTCTTCTTTGGATCCCCTGTGACTCTTGTCAAGATTAGCTCTTGACTCAGAAAGTCACCTTGTTCCCAGGAGCATATGGGATAAACCTCTTTGTAGACGTACAAGGTCCATGGAACTTGGATACTTTTTCAACATTGTCCAGGGCCCCTACCAAGGATGGAAATGCCAGATGAAGTATTCATTGTGCCCTCCTGTGAGAGAGGTGTAGTATCCTCTGCATTCTCACTGGTAGAAAGTTATGTGCCCTCTCCTCCTCGTGAGGGAGGTGCAGCACCCCCTATTCAAGCCCACAGCTAAGTGTTGGCTCAGAATGAGGTCCACACACACTATGGAGGAATAGAACTCTAACAAGTAGGCAACATAATTGAGCCACACAAAGAATAGTTGCCAGACCATCATACACCAAATGGCAGTCTCCAGTCTGTGTGTACTGGTTATGGAGCCCCCTCAGTAAGAGATTGTATTGAGATGCCCTCCTTGTGCCAATGCTACCAATGAATCTACTTAGGACTCGAAGTCTGTGTTTAAGCACCAGACTAAGATAGGGGATCAGATAACCATAGTCCACCCTTTCTTATTATTCCCCTCAGTCCCTTCAGGATGTGGGCTTTACTAATTCAGAAAAGTGATTGGTCCTTTTTTCATGAAAAGCGATGGACTTTATGATCTCAGCATCTTACTAGAGTGGGCTATGGTGTGGGTCGTTGACTGATTAAAAGGAGGGAGGAGCCAGGCCCTCTTTTCCCAAATGTCCAAGAAGATTGAGAGACAACCAAGGACAGTCCTATTGCTTCACATGAGTAGATGGTATTAGGTTCCCATTACCCCAGATCTTCCCTGCTGAAGAGAGAAGCAGGGACACAAAGAAAAACCTCCCAGGAGCAATGACAGGATGAAGATTTATGTCAGTCCTTATATTCTCTCACAAACTTTGATGCTGAAAAGGCTGAAGTAGAGCCCCATCATATTTGGTCTCCATCCCTCTCCCAACCAAAACCCACCTGGTTTTATGGGTTGAATGTCATTTTTCAGCACATGATGGGCTATACATGGCAGCCAGTATATATCTGGTTGGGGAAGAATCCAGCATCATCATTCCATCATCATTCATTCATGATCAGGAAGAGAGCTCGGAACTGGACGGACCGGTCTTAAAGTACGGAGAGCTAGCTGTGGACGGCAGTGAGAAAAGGCGCCAATATAGGACTGTGGACCAATAATGCAGCCATATGTGCAGCCTAGGTGTGATGGTATTAAGCACCCCACTGAAACCAACTGCGGCAGCCACGTCATAAAGAAATATTCTACAGAACCTGGAGGACAAAGGCTAATGGCGGACGAGAGGCCACGTGGAATACAAGATGGCGGAAGAAGGACACGGGCCCAGCAACGTCACCTGAAAATGTTTCGAAACGCTATACAGAAACATTACTCCAAGCAACTGCGGAACAAAGAGGAAAACTGGCTGAAACAAGGTCAACCTACTGCAACGAGAAACATACGTCCGGGAGCGGCCATCATTTATCTTCCTGCATGTTGACAACAAGGTACTCATTTGGTTACGAGTAATCTTATTCGAATAACTGGCCCTAAAAAGACTAATTTGACCTTTTTGGCACCGCCTGCAACAAATTTATGACCAAAATCCCCTACCATTAACTACACTTTTATGTGTCGCATAGACACCTTAATTTAAATACAATAGGGACTTTCACATGTACACTTTTGTACTAGTCCCTATTTTTGATAGGATGTTAATTAATATTATACAACTCAGATATTTGGTAAATTACATAGGTAGCTTACACATTATTGGTTGTTAGGCTGTCCATTAGTATAACTGGACTGAATTTGATCTATAAGAGCGTGCTTGGCTCTTTGCACCCTTGCTACCTGCTGCAGTAATTTCTCGTGCTTGCACGACCAAAGTACGCAGACACAGGCGATATGAGTTTAACTATTTTACTCTCGCTTTGCTTCACTGCTATTGCAGACTGGTTAGGCACCTACAGAATACTGATTGGGTGGGTGTGTGTAGGTTCTATTCCTACCCACCTAAACGGCCTTACATTCACCCAGAGGCAGTTTACAAACTGTCCCGTGGTGACGGCCAAACTAAATAAGTGTTTTATTATAAACACATAAACGCCTGCAGGGTGTGTGGCACAATTCCCACCCTCAGGATTAAATAAATAACTGTCCATTGACAGATAAAACGTTGCTAAGAGCCCTAGGGACGAAGCAACTAAAACAAATCTTCATCATCATCATCCAGGAATAACCAATTACCCATGTGAAGCTTCAGGCAAACTATCTCACATAACCACATTGGCAAATCCCAAGATTCGAAGCCAGTGCAGATAGGAGATTAGTTATCTTTAAAGTCGAGCACCTTAGACCACATGGCCAGACTGGCCCATGGTGGAAGATGAATAAGAAGCTAGTCCTTTAACAAGGCGATCAACGAAGTTTACTTCTTCTATCCAAAGATTTCTGACCAAAACTCAAGGATTTGAAGGAAGAAAAAAAGTCCAGTTTATATAGAATCACTGGGCTGCCTCCCACACATATCTCTTGTACCATCGCTCAGTGATTATCAAGGAACTTTCTCCAATGTCTAGTAAGGACTTAGATTTTGCTGTACAGCTTAAGGAATGGTCTGCTCATGCAAACATTGAGGCCTTTGGTTTCTGCATCTGGTTATAGTGTGCGTGTTTCTGCATGGCCCCTTAAAGCTTGGACATTGAATCATCACGAGTGAGTCTTTGGACATGGGCCCACTATCCAGTCAAGACACTTGAAGCCTTGGAGCATAATGTTAGGACACAGGTCACTATAGTTTAACATGCCAGTCTTTTTGACCGACACCATTATAATGGAGGACCCTGTCAACTGCCATACTGCAGCACATGATGGAAGCAATGGGCAAGACAAATTGACATGTTCTGTCCATGACTATTATTAGCGGAGTTTGTGACTGTTTCTTAACAGCGACCCCCACAATCGTTTTTTTTAAAATAGTTTCTATTACTTTCACTGCAACAAGATAACTGGGTGGGATTTGCGGATTCAGAACAGAACACTTGATGATAATATCAACACAATGTTTAATAATGAATGACTTAAACGAGCAAATAATTATGAATACGTGCGTGTATATATAATCAAAATATTGGATTATTTAACAGAACGTACAAATGTCCTTCATCAGCGCACTTTATTTAAACTCCACGGCTGCTACAATTCAGATTCAGAGCTGCTACGGTTAATTCCTGTGGTTGGCTTTACAGCTTGCACAACGTCGACCTCGACCACTCCGATAACTTCGAACGCTCGGGTTACTATAGACACCCTAGATGATCCAACACTCTGGACGCTCCAGATACTCGGAACGGCTCTACACAGCTGAAAATAAATCCAATGCTGCACGGGCATACAAAAAAGTAATAACGTCATACACACCAAGTTATACAGATTATATTACCGGCACAATAATTACAAAACAACAAGTTCAGAAATAAACCTAACCCTGCTCGATAAGAATCCTACTGTACTAAACAGTTCTTAAAAATGTAGCTTTATATTACTAATATAATTCCCATGCTAAGTCGCAAACAAGAATATAAAAATGTAAATTATACTGCGAAAACCAAAGTTACATACCAAACATACAAAAATAGACGTGGTAGAACAATAGTTTTATATTGTATACAAGAAATTAATAACTTTCCTCTAAAGCTGACTATGTGCAAGTCCTTGTAGTAGACCTGCTCACAGACGAGACGTTCCGTAATGTCAAGAGCTTTACCTACGGTGAGGTATTTATGCACAGTTATCGTCTGTGCATTGAAGGCATTCTGTTCTTCCCACCAAAACCACGGAGCACATGCGACATAGGATGGACCGAACTCTTTATTTCGAACCACAAAACAATATACATTAATCATCCTCGGATATATTTATATACAAAAACGAAACTTGAGTATATGTATTCAATAAATACAAGGGTTTATACCATTCCGTAACATTCACAAACTGGCTTTCGTTAAGACCGGCTTTTATTCCACGATTGGACGTTACGTTTTGAAAACGGGTTCAGTTTCTAGTGTTTTTGCGCATTAAGGACTCATTCCACCATCCGCGCTCTCTAGCATTAGTCTTGTCAGAAAGAATCGTGGCATAACATCTGTAACAACCATTACCGAAACGTACACATGCATGAAAGTACGTCAACATCGGATTTCCTGAACAGCTCCAGCTAACAATTGGTACGACGACAAAGAAGTGAGAGCAGTTGATGCTCCTGCAAACAATTCATGAAAAACGTTAGCAAGGACTCTTCCGTAAAGTGACATATAAATGGATTTTCTCGCAGTAATGACTGGCATTATATTTAAATGTAAGTCAATTTGTGTGTAGTGTTGTATTATCAATGTTTCACCGCAGAGATATACACTATGCCTGCCCTCGTCAACACGGATTAAAGGAATATATGTCAACCGATTATTATGACCTGAAAGATAAAGTATTGTAGTCCTGGGAGCCCACATTTGTGGAAGCTCCAAATTCATAACTGATGGCATCACAAGGTTAAATTGATCTTCATCATTCAAGCAATTCTGACAGTGTCAGGTGCGATATGGTATCTCATGCGTAAAAATCGTTTGTCATCTTAAATATCTTCATGCCAGTCGATTTATTTCAACCACGTATGGTACAGATTCACTTTACAAATTGAAAGTCTTGGCCGGTCAACAATGTGATGTCTTCATCGAATTTCTCGATCTATTCCAGGTCATATGCACCTTAAAACGTTCAGTAGTATTCTGTGTTGTGGTATTGTCTGGTGCAAAGACAGATTAGTTACTTACACAAAGACCACCAAGCAATTGTGATGGGATATTAGGCCAACTGGAATAGATTCTGTAACGACGCAAATCCGATTTCAAGTCTGGGCGATTCCACAACGTTAATTGGTGTAGAAAACCTGCATTCAATTCTGGTTTTTCTAGATGAGATTGTGATCGTGTGAGGTAACGCTCTGCATTTATAATGACCCGTTGCATCGTTACATATTTCATATAAAATACACGGTCTCAATCGCCTCTGAACTCGTCATGAACAGTATCGTAATCAAATATATGTGGCCTCATCGGTAACTTATGATGCATTGTTGCCTGCTCGAACTGGGATCACAAGTATTTCGAGTCGATCCATAAAGTCGTTAGGGTCACATAGTCCACTACGGCATTTTCCTTCTTTTAGTTGATGCTCTACACACCTTTTTTATTCTTTTTTTCTATCCACTTGTTTTATTCTCCCTATGTGCGAAATTTGAATGCATGTTGTTGCGCTAGTCACTTTTGTAGTTTTGGGTGATAACACGTTTTGGCTCTTCTTCAACACCCTCTACAGATTCTTCGTATTATGGCTGCCTGTTTTTTTTTTTCATGTACTTATTGCCAATGGATGCACAGATGTTTTGGCATTTTTACTTGTCCAAGAAATTATTTATGTGACTGTTCTTCGGGTTTTGATTCGCATAACTAGGGCAATAATTGTATTCCCCGTTTGCGAAATGTTTCTGGTAACACGGGGTGAGGTGCTCGTGACTCGCGTTTTGTATTTCCAATTTGAACATGCTCGTAAAATCTATACAATTTTGATTAACTCAGGTAATGATTCTAAATTCAATAGTACTAAGTATATCCTCTAAAAAAAATATTACCATTCATAGGCTTACCCAAGTCCAGTTATTTCCCTGTATACCCACTTGACATGTACATTGTCTATATTTTCTGTCGGTTGTTTGCCCAACACTTGATTCCAGTTGCTGAGTCTACAAAGAGCAGAATATATGGTTCTTTGAAAGATTCACTGACGACCAATGATGGGAGTTTGTTTTATCATTAAAATTGCGCGTATTAGTGGTAACATTGGAACTGGTAAATTATGTCATAGATTATTCTTTAACGTCAGCAATTTTTCCATTTCTCCAACGTCTTCCTTGACGTAAGCAATTGTTCTTGCCAAGCGTCCAGTTTTCTCTGCAGCTGCTCTTGTAGCTTTATTAATATCCTTAGTGCAGTAAGCTATTGTACGAATTGGACGCGGTTCTCCTTCTGTTCCATTTGGCATTGTCGCCTGTTCTTCTGTTGCTTTTGAGGCCTTCATAAAATCCTCAGCAAGTTCCGCAATTTTCATTGTTGCTTTAATCAGCGATGCAAATATTTGTTCAACGCCCACTGTTCTTGACCGCAAAATCTGTTTGACACTTTTAAGACCAGCTACAACATTACGAATCAGTTCCTTGCGTTCAACAGCAGTTTTGCGGCCTTGTTGACCATACTCTTCCGTGACATCACTGACTGAGATCTTATATGTTTATTTTGATTGTTAAATTAATTATCGGACACGTCCATGACTAAACCGACTCGATATTTTGTTGGCGTCCACCGGTTGAATCAATAATGAGAAAACTATATGGGTCCTTTGTGAAATTATTAAGCATGTCACCAAACGAATCCCACAAGCAATTCAGCAGAACACCCAAGTCCAGTCAATGTTTGCAAGGCCATTTGCGTTAACTCTAGTTCAAACACGAAATGGACAAATGCGATTACTGGAATTTGTGCTCGTAGTGGAGCAAAGAAAATTACGTTCGTATGACCTTCCAGTTCTTACGGCTGACGCAAAACGGCCGGGTGTGATAAAAAGTCACCGGAGATGATGTAACTGCTGCATTAACAAAATTAACAGGAACATGGAGTAAATATCCTGGTGAAAAACATACTTGGATACAATCTTTTGTGGGTCTTATACGCAGCTCGATATACGATTTGATCATAGAAACCCACCATATCCTGATGTAGCACTTATTAATGGTGTCAATATTGCATGATACCCGCATGACCATGTTTAAAAAATGATATCCATATACATCAACGAGCCAATATAGATCTATCCAATACTTGAATGCGGTTAATCCAACATTAAGAGAGCATATAGCTAGATGGATCATCAAAGGTCATGATTGTTTTAGGCGGTGTATACAATTCACTGATTCATCTACTAGTGTACACTGATAAGGGGACAAACACTCACAAGTCATTGACAACGCTTCTAGTGCTAATAGATGATCATTATGGGGTGATGAATTTTTTTCAGGATATTCTATATCAACTTAATATTATTGTTGTAATCCGGTACTTGCTTTTGTATGTCAGTTTGTGCGGTATCAAACCCAACAGGTAACGGTTCCATCATACCCATCCATGACGAGTATGTGCTTTAAGAGTCACGTTAGACAGCAGAGTCATACCCATATAATTTTGGGTTGTTTGCTTTTGAAATTCCACCACAAATTGAGCGCTCAATAAACTGAAGCAGATCTATATCAGTGATCAATTCAAACTAGATTTTTTTTTTTTATTACAGTGTATCCCAGTCCATTCCGTGCGAAGTAATATAGTGCGTGAGCTCTAACGTATACACATGCATTGCTATGGCATGACACGTGACAACTTTTTTAAATAAAAAAAAAAAACCTGCGAGCATCAGCACGTCGCTATTATATATTAATACAGACTTCAACAGCATGTGTCAAATAAAATATTCCCTGCTACGGAAAGGAAATATTCTCTGCAGCAGAAAATATCCAACTGTGAAGTGGCGATCAATTAACTTATTTCTGTAGCAGCACAATACTATGACTGAAAACTGTACAACAAGAGCGCTGATGATACTCCTTGATGAACAGTTATGTTGACCATATTAGTGATGTAATGGGGTCGATTGCTGATATAGATCATTGCCTTTTATACCTCCTGACTCAGTCATCTTGTTTGATTACATGTTGGTCACTTTTACGGATTATAATCCGTTGGTTACAAATAAACACGTGGATTTTTTATCAGTGCAAGCAAAATTCATCGTGGACAGAATGCCTTGACTACAACAGTAACCTCTAACCAAAACCCAAATTCACACACTAGAGCATTCGGATGAAGCATCAAACTAAATTTGATTTCTGTTCACGGCATTTGACGACAGTGCTGGCATATTACCAGCTGTATTTTCACTCATTTCACCTATACATACTCTTGTTGCCGCATCAGTATCGTCTGACTGTACGCCAAAGGTTGTTTTCATTTCTAGGCTCTTCGCATTTTACACAATCTATGCTAACTTCAAACATAGGCTGGTTCACATTGCTCGAAAATCCGAATCCTTCTGGCACATGTATATTTATTGGAGTATGTTTGTGAGAACCAAATTTTCTTCATACGGTCACTAGCTTGAATGGTTTGTGAATAATCTTTTGAACTTAGTGAACTCTTTAGATTTGTTCACATCTGAAATTAAGGCAGCCCCCCTCCCCGTTCGTATTGCAAGACAGAGCGGCCAGTCACCGTGAGATATCAAACTGCGCAACACCTATATATGCATAGCTTTCAACTTATATATAAGTACTATGCTAGATTTCTAAGTTATGCATAGTTTTTGTACTTAAAATAGACTGCATCCAGAGGAATTAACTCGTGTGCGTCAAGCCTGTGCCTTAGTTGAACAGATATTAGATATTACTACAGATTAGACAGTGTTTTTATGTAAATCTGTATGAGATATCTTCTGCAGACAATGACATCATGTTTATGCAAAATCAATGTATAAAACGTCACCATTTGTCACCATATGCCATTTTTTTGGTTAAAATTCTTATATAATCACCATAATCTGTCCATCATTTTGCCTAGACAAGTATATATGTACTTTGATTGGTAGTATATTATAAAGGGATCTTCATGATCACGTATTCATTTTTCCAAGGACTCTTCTGATAATTTTCAATATTATGGTTATGCAGACAGTATTCATTTCTATATCTAAGCCGATAGTGTAACTCACATTATGAAACTGACCCTTCTCTGCTCTCTCTGATTATATTGGGAAAATAGATATCTTGGAAAATCATCTGCGTGAGTTCGGAGCCCCCTTATAAAATACTACTTATATATACTACTTATACAACTTTGTCTTTTGAATCAAGGCCTTACAATTTTGAAAACTTGTTCTGTCAGTACAGATTACATTTTGAGTTTTGAATATTATTTGCTGATTGATTTTCATGAATAGCTCATACGCAAAGCTGAATACAAATGGTACTTATTAGTTCATTTGTCCCAATGTTTGATGCATGCTAACATAGTATTCATTCATAATTTCACGGACGTTAGCATGATCAGTATTCAGGGCATCAGCTTTCATCAAAACGATGCTATAGTCTTTTATTTTTGGTTGATAATAAAGGTTTAACGGTAGATCAAAATTCCTTATATTGTGGGTTTCCACTGCACCGTTTAAAGAAATAGTCTGATAGAATATTTTTAAAAAACTTGATGATAAAACTGCTTGGTTTTATTTGTAAATTTTCCAGAATAATTTAGTTTTATATTTTTTCTCTTCTCAATTTAGCATCGGGTATGCACTCTTTATAAATGGCCTTTCTATGTTCACTGTGCATGTGCGGGATTGGGTGGTCTTTGGTGTTTTTTTTTCTTCTTCATGTTTTGAGCATGGTTATCAATAACCTCAAATGATAGACTTTTGCATGCCCCACGTTTATCGTCAGAGTCATCAATGTGTCAATGATATAAAAAGTTATTCTACTAACATCATCAAGAAAATCGAAATATTTCTCAACAATACTGTTTTAGCTTCTAAAATTGGTTATATCACGTCTGTTTGAAACATAATATTTTTTTTGCTGTTTTGGCTGTCATGTTATGACTGTGTTTAACGCAACATTCAAACATTATGCTGCGACAAGACAATTGTGGAATGTTAGAAGCAATACTGTCGGTTAGGGACGTGATGTTGCCTTTAACATCGCAAGTAATCTTTCTTGTGTAATTTGTTATAATGAAAGTATCGAAAATTGATATAAATATTCTCCTTTCTCTGTATTTTACAGTTTCATAATTGGTCAAAATAGTATTTAAATTGGTCTCTATATCAGCCTCAAATAAAGCGTGTACTACGTTTAAAGATCTATATGAACAGAGATAACCCCATGCATTTGTACAGAGATCAAATGACATTAATCAATTTCGCTGCTTGTTTAAAATTACTTTGAACTTATTAGTAAGACTGGTTAGACCTTCGGTAAAATAAGTACCGTTCTAATTTAGGTCTGTCCTTTCTAGATGATAACATTTCATCGTTACAAAACTTGAGCTATATAAAATGTAGATTTTAATTTCTGATAACACAAACTGCCTCAGGTCTCAATGGCATACCTATGCCGCTGTACTGCACAATACAAAATCAAACCTTAAACAAGTCTAACGGTATCACAAACAACACAGATAATGCCCTTTTCCAACCTCAAACACTCCAAATTTGTCTATATTATCATTAAATGAATCGCATATGCGTATTGTCTCTTCCAAATATACATGCGTGACGTGTGGAATTATATGGTTTATGTGAAAGCCTGACGTCATATATTGACTCGGATGTATTTGTTGTCACGTCGCTATGGCATCAAAACAAGATCTTTTAATTTTCAAGGTACTGAACTCCATTCGGACACGGTACTAGCCAGCCAAAAAGGAGTCTTGGATTTTCGCTTGACTTTTGCACATGGCACAACCAGGTAAAATTTTAAAATATTTTACATTTTTTAACAAGACCAAACACATCTTGTCTTCGTCTTTCTTAAAAGGTTGTTTCTAAATCATTAACAAGGAATGTTTCTTATAAAAAGGATACTTGCAAAATGTTCGTATTAGCACGGCTTTTTGAAACTGTATATAACATGTTTCGATGGAATAATGTCAGCATGTACATGTGTAATGCTTGAATACCCCGACTCAATACATAGGAATGATTTTACTATAACCTGAGACTATTCAGTCCCTGACATATATGAATTTTCGGTGTATCCTATTAGTAGTCACAACTTTCAATAAGAACGAAGTCAAGCATAGCTGAACGGTTCTTTGTGCCGTACGTGGTCAGAGGCACCCGCAGAATTATTTTTTTGGGGGGTGGGGGTGGGTGGGCAAAGGAGCAGCGGTCAGCTAATAATTAATTTTACGGATATAGACTAACACATGTTTCATGGTGTAATCCCCGAGAGGTGGGGGCATATCATTTGATATTATCTTTGGTTTTTCTTTCATGAACCAATCAATTATGAAATCCTTCTGTATGGCCTATATTTCTCGTAGTTTTTTTGGTACGAGTTTTACCTCTTTAAGTTGATGATCATTTTAAACCAATAACTTGACTAACAGATCATACACGCGCGAGCATTTACACACAAAGAGGACGATCGAGTTAATTCTAATTAGTTAGCAATTACTAGGAGGAAATGTCACGTAGTAAAGTGTTAATGAGTTTCCATGATGCCATGGTTGACTAGTAGTGAAGCCAGGCCAAAACCGAATGAATGTCCCTGAAACATAGTCCACATTAAAATCTAGTGGTGTACATTGGTGGTGTGACTGCAGTGGCAGGATATATTAATTATACAGTAGAAAACCGGTTAATTACTCGTTTGTTTATTTGATTAGGATTTTTAACGTAGCTTTAACATTTTTTCAGTCATATCGCTACGATGTCTGCAGTGAGGCAGTTTGTAGTGATGTCTAGCACTGGGCAGAGGCGTAGCGATGATATTTTGCGCCCGGGGACAAACTATAAAATTGGCGCCCCAGCGATCTTGTGACAGATTTATTACCCTTGTTTTATTATTATAATGTAACGTTGCAAGCCTATTTTGGGCGCCCCTGTACCTTGGCGCCCGGGGACATATGTACCTCCCCCGCCCCCCCCCCCCTCGCTACGCCTCTGGCACTGGGGCATCATGCAGCAGACCTGTAGCGTGATGTCCCACCCAGTCACACTATCCTGACACCAGGCCGACCAGTCCTCACTCTAACCTCATAATGCTGAGCGTCAAGCGAGGCAGCTGTTAGTACCATTTTTGTAAGACTTTGGTATGACTCGGCCGAGGATTTAACCCATGACCAAACGCCAAATTCTTTACGTTATGGTGCAGTTTAAGCAGTACCGGTGAACTAATTCCCATCTCTTTTCCCCAGACCTGTTTCTAGGCTACCATGAAACTCGTCAGATTGGGATCTCAGTTATTTGCCTTACGTTTTGAAATGTACGTTTTATATTTCTTCTGTTATCGACGTGTCCACACTTTGGCGTAAGGTATGTACAAATACGGATTATTAAATATGTGTAATTGACAAACTATAGTCCAAACTGAAAACAACACTACACAGGTTGATCACCTGTGTCCCACGTTTAGAAAATTACTTCCTGTTTAAGGACTTTAACAACACTTAGAGTGACACCTTGAAATTGGTTGCAGTTTACTAATGCAGAAATATTATGACTGACGCATTATTTATTTGTATATCATGAAACTAATTTGCTATCCAAAAGCTTATAGAGAACAGAAACTCTGAATGAGAAAAATAAAGGATTTAGTGAAGTCCTTAACATTTTATGTTTAATAATAAAACAATACTGTAATTTTTTAAAAATATATTTCACAACATGTCATAATACCCAACAGACTAAAAAAAAGAACTTGCATTAAATAACAATAATTATTACAAATAATTTACTAGTAAGATTTATGATAATTAATAGGAGTAATATTTAAGTCCCAATACCACATTAGATGAGATCTGTTTTCGAGGGAATTATATTACCACATTTCATTTTATCTTGTCCATTTAAGAACAGTGGCGTAGCGAGGGGGTGGGCAAGGGGGGCATTCGCCCAGGGCGCCGGTGGCTATTGGGCGCCAAATGGGCGCCCAAATCGGCCCAAAGTATCAACAATGGATTTGTTGGATTATATATTGAACCATTAGTAAAACTTGAAAAGTACACTTATTTTAAGTAACACAATACAAACAATGTTGTTTTGGCCAACGTCTGCTGTATAGTTGTTGACTAGATTACAATTTTTTGGATATTATTTTTTCTAAATAGGCTAATATTGTTTTATAGGGAATTTAGCCTAGGGTATACTTTTTTTCTAGCAATTAAATTGTAATAGTTTAATAATTATATTATGACTGATAATGATTATGTTTCGTTTTGGAAACAAGGTACATAAACTGCGCATCAGGGGCAGGCGGGGGCGCTAATTTGGGCGTTTTGCCCTGGGCGCCAAATATCCTCGCTACGCCACTGTTTAAGAAAGATCATTTTGTTTTACTTGTGAATAATGTTCTGTGCTCAGACTAAATTTACCTGACACCTGCTATCCATACTTATTTGTATTATTGTGCATTTGATGACTTGGAAGATACTTTGTACATTACGCACAGAAGCAAATTTTTAAAAAAGCAAAGTAAAACAAATAAACAGCGAATTAAAATAATGAGTATTTATAAACCAAGCTAATGTCTTCAATTTAGTTACGATGATATTGAATTCACATCTCTCTCTCTCTCTCTCTCTCTCTCTCTCTCTCTCTCTCTCTCTCTCTCCTTTTCATTTAGTCTCTGTTTCATTATTATCCGTGCACAGAGTTAGATGAAGCTCAACTTGATGGTGAACGAGACTGCAGCATGTAAAGTAAGACTACTCTGTTTGGTGAAACGTTACACTATAGAATAGGTAACTGTCACGTCTTATTTCAGGAGCGTACAGCGGAGGTCCGCCACAGCGTAAGTGTGTTTTGTTTTGTTGTCGTTATTTATTTAGTTGTTTTTTTTTTAGTGGGGGTGGGTTATGCCATTTCTCAGCACAAGATACATGACAGCCTGTATATCAGGTGGAAGAATAATCGGGGGAAACTCCCGGTCAGAACCCCCTCGGATAGAGGCGATACGGCAGTGATCTGACTGACATTATTTGTTTAAAGTGATTCGTCCCGAAGGCTCTTGTCACTGTTCGGCAGTGATCGGTAAATGCAAGCGCTATATAGACCACTCGGCCACCAGGGGTCCCATTACTGTGTATACAGATTTTAGTGTTTATCTTCCTACTGACCCTAAATCCAGTAAAATCAGAATAAATCTCATTTACCTCTGCGCTAAATGCTCGCTCATGTAATGAAGCAAAATGTAATAATTGACTCTTCCTGTGCATATCAGGGCGTTTCCCCCACCCCATTCCGGATGGAGCTAATATACATAGTATTTTAGTTTCAGAAACTGTTTTCCTGGGTTTGACATTACCTCGCGTTATCCTCATGTCATTTACAATGGCATGTGGCTTTGTCAGTTTGTTGTTATTAATTTTGGTAGTATTTTATTGCGAAACCTATTTTATAGGAAATTATTCTTAAATAAATGTAAGAAAAATTTAAAATATGGATACATTATTTTGTATCAGATATCTTACCCATTTGTTTTAACTTCAGAAGCTTTATTGTTGTCCTGATAGTTAGATTTTGATTTATTACAAGATTTTAATAGAGGTTCAGATATAGAGATATATTATAATTAATTATGAAAAATGTTCTACCATTGCCATTTGTCTTTAATACGTCCCTGAAAAAAAAAATATATATATATATGTGTGCGTGTGTGTGTGTGTCTCTGTGTGTGTGTGTGTGTGTGTGTGTGTGTGTGTGTGTGTGTGTGACAGAAGTGTATAATTAATCTCACAAACGTATTAATGAAAATTATGCACGAACCCACTTCATGGTTTAAGTGTGTGTGTCCTTATTTATAAATGTTGTCTCATATTTCATGAAGTTTGAATTAAGTGTCATTTGTCTTATGCAAACTGATGACATTGTTTGAATTAGGTGTCATTTGTCTTATGCAAACTGATAACATTGTGCAAATACGTCCATAGTAACAGTCGTCAGAACGCATCAGTCAATAAGGATAAAGGTAGTCGACAATTAGTGGTATCCTAGAGCAAATTAAATATTTATAACGCTACACTAACATAGAGACCATTGTCAATGTTCATGTGTAAAATTGGGGGAGGTATGCCATGTATAAATAAAACGGGTTCGGTGGTACGTTAGGCTAGCTCAGTCGTGGCTATATAGAGTCCAGTAAATATTTAGGAATCCTAATAAAAGACCAAAACATAAATAATAAAGACAATACAGGGTCTATTGGTTTTTTTTGTAATATAAAAAGCACACTCTCCTTTTTAAAAAAATCGAGGACCTTCTGAGCTTGAACATCATCAAGGAGGACACAATCCCATTAATAAATAGATTGCCGGCATTACGGGGGCAGGGGCCAATTTTATGCACAAATTTAATGCCGCAATCAGCGACCTAGTATAATTAGTTAAGTTTTATCTGGAATTTCTCTATTCGTAGATAATGAAATCTTAATAATAACAAAAATATTCCGCCGCGAGATCAGAACGCTTCTAGATATGACATCACCTATATAATCACGTGAATACTTACATGTATAAATAATAAAGGATAGCAATTCTCTTCCATTATCTTTTGCTAAATGTACAGTTTGCATTGGTATCTGATGTCACTGGTTGTGTCCATATGTCTATTTGACCACGCTGACCGGATTTCCTCATATCTAACCTCAACCTTTCTTTTTATACAGACGATGTAATAAACTTTACTAGTTTTTGGTATATTTGTCTTTCGTATGACGTACTTTTGTAAACAGAAATGAACGACACGTATCTGAAATATGCGCAAAAAGGGAAGTCAAGATTTCAATCTTTTCTCAGTTGATCTCCGTCCAAACAGTTAGCATCTACAAGACGATCAAAATCATATCCCAACTGCAAACGTTCAAATAAACAGATCAATAAGAGGAAAACTTTTATTATTATAATTTTGAATACAGGTATACAGTCATCTTCGACAATTTATTGCGTTGATATAGTACGTCTGAACAGCATTGCTGTACTGAATCAATAAACGGTTACTAGTACTGAATTCATGCCACAACCCAAATCACATCAAACATTGACCTATCAACCACGGCGGAGATAACCATCAAATTCAACCGTTGTATCCCAAGTTAACACAATTCTTTCGACACTCATAAAAACGTTTTACTGCCATGAAATAATTTTTACTTGAATACAGTTCATCAAGTGTAGCTGAAGTTGGAAATTATGTAGAATTCATAAATCAGTTGCATATATTTTTAATTTAGACCATACATTGCTAACCTTTATTCACTGCCACAAAATCTCGCAGTTTCCTATGAAGATTTTAAAGCTGCTTTATCTTTGAAGTATTATTTTTTACATTTTTATTTTTAAATTGAACAAAAATAAAATTCAGAGCTATAACGAGAAACATTACTATCGTGGAATAAAAACAGTTTTAGAGTTTTGTTTCAACAGTAAGTACTGATATATGTAGGGGTGGATGTATGAATATATTTTGTTCATTATGTCTCACAAAATATAGAAATTATTAAACTCTTATTAAAAATTCCACATGAAATAATCACTTATGAAGAGCTTCCATATAGTGAACTCTGCACACAAGAAACAAGCAAATTATATAAATATCATATTTGTTATGATATAGCCATGCAAAATGAGATAAAGAACTGGAGAGATTACTTCTAGTTGTAATTATCTTTTTAACACACGAGGATTAAATTTATAATACTTTAACAGTTTTCTGATTTTATACATTATACCTGTACTGTACCTTGAATTCACGATGTTTCTATTTTTGCATTTTTCAGAAACAGTAACTAAAAACCACAATTTATACTATCATCAAACTCATGTTACAGTTTGTCCACACAAGCTACTTGTTTCCTTTTATAATTAATTTCAGGTCGTCTTAAAATATATTCCTCAATTTTACAGCATGGAACCCAGGAATGGGTGGTGCCATTCCTCAGGATATGAGACAAGGCCACGGTCCACCGAAAGCACCGGCAGGTGGTCCGCCCGCCCCTCCTCCTCCGCCCCCAATGCAAGGCATGCCACATTTCTCTGGATACGAACAAGTTGGAGGCTTCGATCAAAGTAAGTAATCTAAGTCTGTCAGTTGAACGCTAAATGATTCTTTTATAAATTTCTAAATGTATCGAATAATATCAGTCTTGCTCTTTGTATATCTGTCTGTGAAAACGCTTGTCCATCTATTCTACATCCATCTCTCTCTCTCTCTCTCTCTCTCTCTCTCTCTCTCTCTCTCTCTCTCTCTCTCTCATGGTCATCAATAAATGTAAAGCTAATGTTTTACCGTTCTTGTCTTCTCTAATAGAGATTGTAAATTTCTTTAGGAGTTTCATAGAAACATGCATTCATTGCATCTACAAATATTTGCAGTGGCCTTCATGCCGCCACCTCCACCACCGCCGCCACCTCAGAATCCACCTCCGATGGAATTTACCGAGTAAGTACTATGGGATAATTGTATGTAAATTATATCTTATAACAACGAAGCATTTCGATGAACTCTAAGAAAGAATAGTTTACATTTTTTTCAGATTCGATCGGCATACCCCCATCCCGCCTTTCCCACATACACTCCTACCTAAAATATCCTTTATGTAAGACAGCTCCAGTGGTCTAGTGATTAGAGCGTCCGCCTCGGATGCGTGAGGTCATTGTTTCGATCCATGGCGCAGTCATACCAAAGACTTACAAATGTGATACTAACATCTGCCTCGCTTGGCGCTCAGCATTAAGAGGTTAGTGTTATGACTGCATGGCCTGGTGTCAGGCTAATGTGACTGGGTGGGACATCATGCCTAGTGCAAGACATCACTATAAACTGCCACACTACAGATATCGTAGCGATATGACAGATTTTAAAAAAAAGGGCCGTTAAGAATCTCTCTCTCTCTCTCTCTCTCTCTCTCTCTCTCTCTCACACACACACACACACACACACACACACACAGAGGGCCCGTGCTCTGTAATTAATGTCTGTTTCCAAATCTCACGTCTCCCGTGATTTACCGTGTAGCTGTGTCCATTGTTAGTGCTTTTGAGTTTGAATGTTTAGTTTATATATAACCGCTCCAGTGGCTTAGTGGTTAGAGCGTTCGCCACCGCAGAAACTGGAGGTCGTGGGTTCGATCCCTGGCCGAGTCATACCAATGACTTACAAAAATGATACTAACAGCAGTATCGCTTGGCGCTCAGCATTAAGAGGTTAGTGTTATGACTGCTCGGCCTGGTGTCAGGATAATGTGACTGGATGGGATAATGTGACTGCCCCAGTGCTCGACATCACTATAAACTGCCTCACTGCAGACATCGTATCGATTTGACTGACAATTTTATAAAGCTACTTTAAAAATCCTAATCGCACACACACACACACACACACACACACACACACACAAATTTATTTATATATACATATATTTAGAAGCATTCAATGCAGAGGACTGCGTTTGAAAAATAAAAGGTCATTTATCAGCAAGTTTTGCTCTCTTAAAGTGACTTCTATTGTCTTCAAATATAAGTGGGTTATGATGGACCATTCTACATGACTGCTGCTGACGGAGGATATACATATATAGGTACTCCAAGACAGTTTGAATGCTTGTTTGTATTTTTTGGAGACACCTCCAATAAAGTCAACCAAAAATATATTTGACACAAAATTTGGGCCGCTTTTCTTCTCAAGGAAATTTGTACAACTTGTAAATTGTGCAATTAATTAATTTTGCTAAAGAAAATTCAACCGGATGTAGATGACTAAAATGTGTATCCATTATAAACAAAAAAGGGACAATTAAACACGAGTTTTCTAAATCAAAGATTTATGACTGCATACTATAGCATTGCGGAGAGGTGAAAAGGGCAGATATGGGTAATATTAATTCATTAATTAAAAACTCTGTATGCATTGGGTGTGGTTACGGACTTCATATCGTTTTCTGAAATGGGTCTCCTAACTGACAGAACAGTATCCAACCACATCATCTTTACGCAGTATATATAGGATACAAGTCCAACAGATAAATAAATTAATTTAAGTCTTATGTACAGTCTACTTTTCCAGTCAGATATTATAAATATCCTGTAACAAATGCACTGCAGTAAATGTGGGAATTTCTTTATCCAGTATTCCCCATACAAATTGCAATACTGTAATGCTAAGTTCTGCAAGTGACATTTTTGGGTAGTCATGTATTCTAGGCCTAGTGTTTACTGGATCAAACAATGGGGCATCACACCGCATTGTTCATTGTTTTGAAAAATGATTTTGTCGTCATAAAATGTTCTTTGTATTCGGAGCGAAGCTTTTTCTTTGATTTATAGTTTGTAATAAAGAAGAATCTACTTTTACTACTTTTACTAGTTCAACTTTGTTTGGGACTATTTTATGCACAACAAATGAAAAGTTATTCGTTTTTCTTTTTATCTAAATAATTTCCACTGAAATAAATACTATGTGATAAGAAGAATCTCAAATGGTTAATGATTTAATATTAAAATTTCTAGAACTCGTTGAATAATGTCGAGCTTTTGCGAACCTTGGCGAGCAAAAGTATGACACTATTCAACTCATTTCGTAAATTCAATATTAAATAATTGCCCATTTGAGATCCTCTATTTATACTATTATAAACAACTATTAAAAAGGGAGTACTATTATCTGCAAGCAACCCCACCACTGACTTAAAAAAAAATTAAGCCTGTATTTTCGAGGTTTAAAACATGAAATTATGCATAGAATTATTTTAATAAATTGATATCAAAGATCTGGAAAGAAGAAATATATGTTAGAGCTATTCACTTCAGCACGTCCTTATTTCAGTTTCTCGGTTGAGGCAAGTATTAGAAGATTGCATTTGCCATCTTTTGATTGCGCCTTCCGGAAGATTTTTCAGTCTATTTATCAAATAAGGCGTACTGCGAACATGTTATTTATTTAGAAGGGGGGGGGGGGGTAACTTTTGATAACATCAAATAAACAATAACTCTTGAACTATTTTCATCTTAAAAGAAAATTAACACGCACGCAGACTTGATACTACATTCCGCTATGCTATCAACCACAGGTGCTCGACGCGAGCTTGATGTGAAGAAAAAAATAATAATTTAAAGAAAGAAAAAAAATACAGAGTGAGAAAAATACCTTAGAGTACCCCCATGACCCATTCAGACATATGACCCCCTCTATGTTACTATCTTTTTATATAGTAATATAGAGGGGGTCATATGTCTGAATGGGTCATGGGGGTACTCTAAGGTATTTTTCTCACTCTGTATGTTTTTTTTTTTTTAAATTATTATTTTTTTCTTCACATCAAGCTCGCGTCGAGCACCTGTGCTATCAACTGACCCTGATTGACACGAAAAAAGTGAAAGCTGCCTTAAAGATAATAATTTTTGTTACGAAAGATTGCAAACCGGAAACTGGTGCTCACATAGTTTTGTAAAGATAAGGTTGGAGGGATTTGACAATATCTGGTTAGGAACCTGCATATGGAATACATTAATGTTACATTAACAAAGGCGTAGTAAGAGAGTTAGTTGTACGGTTTGATTGGGTTATCTCGCTTGCAATGAAGCCATTACATAACATAATCGCTTTTCGCGAAGGGAGTTTGCTCGTTAGCCTAGATGTTGTTATTAAACAGTTAAAAGTATATCTTCTTTCAATACAGCCCTTCTTATAATATAGTGTTAAGGACGCAGGCATTTTGGTCGACATCCATCGACACCGTCATAAGGCACAAATCTGTATTGAAACTAGGACGCAAAATTCCAGTCATGCCAGGAAGTTACGTTGGGAGCTCGCAAACATGCCTGCTTCACGTCGATATCAGGAGATTCTCAGTGAAATATGTAGCATTCTGGTGTTGTAAACGTCCACACTTTGAGGTATTCAGGACAGCGCTAATACGAGGATAGAACGAGCAAGGATGTATTGAAAAGTAGCGGTTTCACAGAAATCATCGGTACCGATGTCAAGTATAATTCAGGGAAACAATTGCGCATAAACAAAAATTATACTATTGAAGTTCGAACCATGTCCTCATTCAGATCAAGCTAGTTTATTTACAGACGTACGTAGCCGATTAAGATCCAGATTAGCTTTATATACATAGCAATTATGATAAGCAGAAAAATCGCGCATACAGCGCAAAAATAAAATCGCGTCTATCATTAAAACATTTAAAGGTACATCGTTTTTAGAATAGCAGCAGAGAGGGTGAACCCTACAACGTTTTTAGACAAAATTTGATTGAAATCCTAAAACGAGCCGTCCTATAATCTCATTTCAACCAAAAAAAGGGTGAACCCTACAACGTTTTTAGACAAAATTTGATTGAAATCCTAAAACGAGCCGTCCTATAATCTCATTTCAACCAAAAAAAGGGTGAACCCTACAACGTTTTTAGACAAAATTTGATTGAAATCCTAAAACGAGCCGTCCTATAATCTCATTTCAACCAAAAAAAGGGTGAACCCTACAACGTTTTTAGACAAATTTTGATTGAAATCCTAAAACGAGCCGTCCTATAATCTCATTTCAACCAAAAAAAGGGCGAATCCTACAACGTTTTCAGACAAAAAAAAATTGATTGAATCCTTAAAACGATCCGTAGGATTTCGTTGAAATCTACGAAATCTCATTTTAACTAAAAAAATGAAAACGAAGATTTTTACGATTTTTTAATTAATTTTGGTCGCAACTTGTTGTCATCACCCTCTCTGCTGCTATGGGTTAATAATTATTTTACGATTTCAACCGAATATTTGATCCAGTCCGATACGATATCGTGTCCGAGGATCATGCAAATTTATTGTTGCGAATCCGTGCGGAGTCGACTGAGCATGACTAAAGAAATCTCGAAATTGATTGAAGTCCATATCAGAACACCATGTCTGCCATATATTTCTAAGAGTATGAGTATCAACGCCGTTGAATACAGAAAGAATATTGCAATTATCTCTGATGACTTTTGGAACCTGAGTGTAGCGTTGAGTGACATATATCACGTCAGTGTTTTTGTGCCGCCCCCGGGAAAAGATCCTAGCAGGATTTTTTTGTTTATCCAACATTATATCGTCGTATACGACTAAATTGTTAATATCTCCATCAATATCATCAATACTCGGTGCTTCATCGATATCGGTTATAAAATCAATGGCGTTCTCACCGCTAATTTCTGATGCATTCTCGTTAAAATCTTTTAGCACTTCATAACATCGTTGATCATCTACGCTAGGAGCAATTAAATACAACTTATCCCACTTCATCCATCTCATTATTAAATTGAGCAACAATTGCGTTTTACCGGATCCAGATGGCCCGATTATAATCATCCGGATAGAGTTTGGTAGCGCTGCATGATGCTTAATTGGTTCTCTTGTTTTAGTCGCTGAAAAATCAATTATATCCATATTTCTATACATAAATTATGGATCTATATTGTGTGAAGTGCAAAACGCGTACTGGCACAGATGATGTGACGACAGTTACAACTAAAAATAACCGATCAGCGCTTTCTGGTAAATGCATGCAATGTGGTACAAAGAAATTTAGATTTGTGTCTATGAAATCTGATTTAAAAAAAAACGAGGAGGTGATATCGCAGCCAAATTGGCAAAGCTCCCTGGAACCCCATGGGCAAAGTACCCCGGAGAAAAGCACCTTCCAGGATATAGCTACTGTGGACCGGGAACCAGACTTGATATCAGACTCAATAATCAAAATCAACCCAACCCCGGTGAAGAACCAATAAACGCCATTGATAAGGCCTGTCACCTTCATGATGTTGCTTATAAAAGCAGCAATCTGCAACACAGACATCTCGCAGATGTGAAATTAATTCATGCGTTAAATGCTATTCCTGATAAATCCTTCAAAGAAAAATTGGCTTCATTTTTGATAAAATCGGCTATGAAAAGTAAATTGATGTTAGGTGCCGGTAATTAATAATATGGAATCAATTTATTATTCCCCAAGAGGATACTGGAGGGGTAAATCAGCAGTCCATAAACTCGCTAGTGCTGCAAAAGTGAAAAAAACCACTGCGGCTAATTGGTTATCCAAACAAGCACTATGGCAAATTTATCTACCAGCGCCTAAACAAATTCAATTCTCGCATTTTGATGTGACCGCTCCTAATGAAGTTCATCAGGCTGATATATTATTTCTGCCTCATGATCGTGGTTACAAATACGCTTTAACCGTAGTTGATATTGCAAGTCGATACAAAGAAGCAGAACCGTTAAAAACAAAATCAGCCACTGAAGTCGCTTCTGCATTTGAGAGGATTTATCGACGAGGTCCTCTGCACTGGCCAAATCTATTGCAGGTTGATCCTGGCAAGGAATTTCAGGGTGTAGTATTATCTACAATGAAACATCATAATGTCACCATACGACGAGGGCATACTGCGCTACATCGCGATCAGGCCATTGTAGAACGATTTAATCGGACTCTTGCTGAACGGTTATTTGGATATCAATATGCAAAAGAATTCATTCAAGAAAAGCGATCGCGTGAATGGGTTAAAAGATTACCATCTGTGATTACTGCACTGAATAACGAGATTACTAGAACAATCAACATGAAACCTATCAACGCGATTAAAAAGAAGTCAATACTTGAAAAACCACAAAAAGATTTCCCTAGAAACGCTAGCGTTTCCCAACCAATTCTTCGTAGTAATGTCATTGTGAGGTACTTATACGAACCAGGAGAGCTTGAAGGGGGTAGAAAAAGGGCTACTGATCCTATTTGGAGTGTTACCGCGCATAAAATATCCGGCATAACACGATCAACTGGTAGACCAGCAATCTATAAACTGGATTCAACTGCTCCTCAGCGGGGTTTTACTCGACAACAACTACAGGTAATTCCCGAGGATACTCAATTACCACCGCATGGTCTTTACTAGCACCGTTGCGTCTATTGCACTCAAGACAAGTCAACATCACATTATTTCTGACATGACCGAGACTGTTATTTTTTCTGTCTACGGTGAATTGGCGAGGATCCTTATCCGAATACTGCCAACGCATTATACAATTGCAACTCGCGCAGTGATTATTCTGTTGTTGTTTCAGCGTAATTATTAATTTAGCATCAATATCAAATTCTCGTTGTTTTTTTTTGTCCTGTTGTTTGTAACCGGAGAGTTTTTTATTAATGATGCTAACATCAATATCACTTATTGTTGTGTCATTATCATCGCCTGACTCTGTCAGGACAATTCTTCGAAGTTGATTTATTTTTCGTACTCTGGATACTGCGAGATAGACTAAATTCGACCATTCGATGTGATTATCCACCATCCAAACAATTGTATCCGATATAGTCAATCCCTGTGAAGAGTGTATTGTTGCTGCGTATCCTAGAGTCCACGGGGATTTATTAGCACGCAATGCATCTTCAACGACATTGATATCAACCAGCACAATATCATTTAATACGAGAATTTGTTTTTCACTCTGTCCTGGAATATCAACTTCAATATTCTGTTTTCGTGTATCCGATGGCCTATAACAAAGGGGTACTGGAAGCGTTGCAAATTTTTCTTTATGCAATTCAAATAACTTCATCTGAAGTGTATCCCTGACTATTTTTCTACTTGCAATTATCAAATCATTTGGTCTCCATGTTTCCCAGAAATCGTTTATTTGAGTTTCTGAAATCACTTCACGCGCTATTTCGCATTGAATTCTATCCGGTTGTAATCTAATTAGTTTCTTAAATTCTCGTAATCGTTCATCAAGTGATCTATAATCAGTGGTGATTTCTTCATAGTAGTCTACAAAACCCTTTAGCCATTCATGTGGAGATGCACCGACAAATGGTGGTGGTTGGCCGTGATCACCGCACATGACGACTTTTGTGTTTTTGTTTAACAACCACTCAAGAAATATTTGTAATACATCTAATGACACTGTGCATATTTCATCCCAAATTATGATTTCAGGAATGAATTTATCACCCATACGCTCAGGAGTCCATTTGTCACCCTTCCATCGAAAGAAACTATGGTAAGTACAAGCATTTACCCCTCGTTGTATCATCTCTCTGGCGAGTCTATGAGTCGGTGTTAGCACAATCATGGTTGACCGACGAAATAATTCAATTGCACGAGTTGTCTTTCCTGACCCACCACAACCGTTTAAATAAACTGTTTTATATCTACAGATTGGATCAGATACCGGTGGTGCATTAGAAAATTCTGATTGATTTTCAATACGGTTACAACAAAGATATTTATCATCCATGGCAACGTCTGCCGATTCACAATACTCATGTAGCATCTCCTTTTTAAATCGCCAACGCCCCCAATTTTCTTCGGGATCTGTGAATTTAGCTACAGCTGATTTGTACTTATTGTGTATATACATCGAATCAGTGGCCACTCTAACCGCGGTATTAGGAAATCTATTTATCATCGAAAATAGATTAATAGAAGCATAGGCTAGCATTGAACTTCTCAAATGTGTGTACTGGGAATTATATCCATCACAGTAGGTAACAACCGTACCCATTTTCTCACCATTAGATAGAAAAGCATCCTTACGGGATACAAGTTTTCCCTGCTTCATTAAATCCGCTACAATAAAATCGTATTCAGCGACATCTATGATCAACCGCGAAGAGTATTTTGCGTTGTCGTACCGTCCACCTTGAGTGAATTTACCGATTATTCTTCGTCCGAGATCCTTTGCTTGTTCTTTTTTAATTTCAAATAACTTCATAGACAAATTCATGATTTGTTCTTCACTAAAATTCGAAGAATTTCCATCAGGGAATTGTTTTCGTAGTTCGTTGATTATACGATCTAGATCGGGTTGTGGTAGCCAAACTTCTTTCTGAGCTCGATAGCATATAATAGCCTCGGAAACAATCAACGATATTAGCATACCACAATCAATCATATATCTCAATAGCACTATTGGCATCCAGGCCTTTTCAGATAGGTGTTTACCGAGCCAAACATAACTACACGGATGTAACCCTGTAGCTAATTCGAATGATATCACACGAGCGAATCCGGTTAAATCAAAATCAGGTAATGGTCCATTAATCGCAACACGAGTCATTTCATGTGTTGGGTGTCCAAATCGTTTGAAGTACTCAGCGCATTCCCCATAACCGAGAAAACTTCCGGGGTAACACGCGGCTATATCAATTGAAATCATACCATCACGTGAGTATTTCGTATTCCACAGTCCTCCATGGGAATATTCGACGCAACTCAATTTAACATCTTCGAGAAAATCACTTCGTGTTGGACGCCATGAGTTTTTTTCTCTTGCGAAGTGAGCTACCACTGATGGAATAGTAAAACTATCCGTGAGTAGTTTTTCATGGAAACTTTCCGGTGAAAAATCACTAGCGATTTTTCTCATTCTATTATCTAATTCTTCAACGCGATATAATTCACCATTTGGTTTTACAAATTGATCGAATCCTATTTCGGGATCTTCATCACTTCTAAGTAACCACACTGACACAGGATCATCCTTACACAACGCATTAATAGCATCAAATAATCTCTCTTCATAGAAAACATCCCCGACTAATTTCCCGGAAAATTCCGGTGGGATATATTTCACGGTTCGTTCTCGTGGAAATACTGTTACCGCAGGTGTCCACGCGTGTTTGTTATGATCAATAATCTGTATTGGTGCTCCATTTTTGTTATATTTCGGTTCGTATAAAACCTCTCCGGTTATCGTCATAACTGTTATTGGAAATCTTAATGATGTTTCTAATTTAGCTATATCAGAAATCTTTGCACCATGCTGTTTCACTGTCAGTTCCCACTCGGTTATTTTCCTACGTCGCAGATCAGTTAGTTTATTTCCTCGGGATGCATTTGTGAAGTGCTCCATTACCCGTGTTGCTACACAATTAAGCCCTGACGAATATTTCATAGGAGCTAGTTTTGCGATATCGGGTTTATCATTTAACGGATATAGCCCATAAACCATTGCTGTTACGGGATAAGATCTTTCGTAGTATGGTTTGTCAATGCCGGTTAGAATTCCTGGTTTGGAATCTCTACTCACAATGACAGCTTTTTTATTCTTGAGGATTGGTTCAAATTTATCCCTAATAATCCATTTGCCATCGACTTCAATAATGAATTTGATTCGGAAAAAATACCGTTTTTCCCCAACATGTGAAATTATCACTGCTGCTTTTTCATCATTCATGGTAGCGTCAACAACACCATCAATTCGAAATGTTGACCAACAATAGGATGCTCCATCACGCTTAAATTCATTGAAACAATCTCTGATTTTACTAATCATGGCTTTATCAAGAATTGTATTCTTGGGTGTATTAGAAACTATATCGAGATTGAATTGAGCATCTTTCCAGGATAATTTCTTGGACGCTTTTGAAATCCGAAGGATTTTGGGTTTATCGAGATTAAATTTGTTACGTTTTTTGGGTCTATCGAGATTAAATTTAGGATTGATTTTTAATAATCTCTTAAACTCTTTCATGTTTCCGTCTCTTGGACGTTTGATACGTTTTTTGGGTCTATCGAGATTAAATCTAGGACTGATTTTCAATAATCTCTTAAACTCTTTCATGTTTCCGTCTCTTGGACGTTTGATACGTTTTTTGGGTCTATCGAGATTAAATCTAGGACTGATTTTCAATAATCTCTTAAACTCTTTCATGTTTCCGTCTCTTGGACGTTTGATACGTTTTTTGGGTCTATCGAGATTAAATCTAGGATTGATTTTTAATAATCTCTTAAACTCCTTATCAGCATTGAATTCAGCATTTTTCGAAGTCAATCTCTTGAACTCTTTCATGCTATACTAAAAACAAGTGTCTAAATGAAAGATTATGTATAATGAATCCCCCTGCAATGGATCAGTCATTGAATTAGACAAATAGTATAGTATAAGAATGACCCAAGAATTCAGACAGCACCCTGTGAGTACAAATTATGAAGCATCCAGTGATGGTGTTGTAAGAAACCGTAGACTGAAGAACCCAGTTGGGTGGGATAATGGTATGGGGTATTTGTTCTTTACTGTTGGAAAGAAGAAATATTACAATCATCGTTTCGTGTACGAGTGTTTCCATGGATTGATCAAAGATGGTTTTGTTATTGATCATATTGATTCTAATCCGAAGAACAATTCTTTATCAAATCTGCAGGCTGTTACACATAGTGAAAATACCAAACGAGGGGGGACTGGGAAATACTCGAAAAAAGCGAGACCTGTGAAATCTTTGAATACAATAACTAACGAAGAAAAAGTATTTAAATAAATATATGAAGCCGGCAAGTATTTCAATATTTGTAGACCCTCTGTACGATATGTTGCAGAGGGGGTTTGTCGATCGGCTATTTCAAAGGGGACGGGACAAAAAATTCGATTTAGTTATGTCTAATACGTCATATTTTTCATTTAGAAATATATCATTATTATAGAATAATGAATTCTGAAAACATGAATAGCATCATATCCGAGATTTCAAAATTGAAAGGTTGGGATATTGAACTATCAGATGGGTTAAATCCTGATCAAATCATGTCTGATTTTCAGGATATTGAATACGGAGTTAACAACAATAAATATATGCTACCAAAGAAGTATGCGCTCATCAAAAGAATTCAGAATTCTATTAAGGACTCTCTCGCATTTTCCAGTGACGTAAGTGTGTTCGCTCCGTTGTATACCATCGTAGAACGAATACGAAAAGAATTGGGGTACGAATACGAATTGAAAAAAGAAGTCAACTCTAAAGTTAGACACCTACGGGCGTTAATTCAAGAAAATGAACAATTTTGATTGCCCGACCATTTATCATTATTTGATTGTGACTGACCCTCAAAGAGAGATTTCATTTTTTTTTTAGCATTTTTTGATTAAAAATGTCAAAATCAGTGATGGGCCGTTAATGGATGATCAAAATAGAATGAGGGAACTATCAATATTATTTATTTTTATAGCAATTATGATACTTCCCTCATCACTGATAACGCCCTTAACACTTTCATGATGCCGTTAGGTCGGGATTGAAAAATTGTTTCACAATTGAAAAATTGTTTCTGATTTCAAATAATGGTCAATGAAGCATTAACAACCCGATTGGCTCGTGAACGATTAGATGCAATTAAGAGATTTGTACCAATTCGTGACTCTGTACGGAATAAACTGCAACAACGACAGAATTTACAAACTGATTTTGCTGCGGGATCTGAAGAATTGTTTAAACCGGTAACCACAGCAACGAAGGGAGTAGAGCGCGCTATACTGGGAGATGGTCCCGAGACGGGAAAATCTGTTATCGGTGAACTTGAAAAAATAGCAGCGAAAACTGAACAAACAGAACAGGCCGTACAAAAAATAGAATCAAAAAGAACAGTAGATGATTTACGCGTGAGATTTAACGAGGAAGGGTTAGCAGCAATTGATAAGACTGATCCAACAGAAATTCCTGCGCTTGTTGTTTCGACTTATGAAAACAGAAAAAAAATGTTGAAACCAGAACATCATAAATATGTTAGAAGTATAACTCACTGGGCTGATATATTCTATAAGATCAAAACTGAAAAAAGTCAAATTAAGACAGATAGTGCATCATACATCGAATATATCAATGCGGTGGGTATAGTGTATAAACAATTTGAAGAACTAAAACAACAACAAAAACCGCCAAAATTGCAAAGGCGGCGACAGCAACCTGCAAAGAAAATATCTTTTTCACCTAAACAACAACAAATACCACGTGATGATGATGATGATGATGATCCTTTTGGTTATTTACAAAAAGCCGATTTAGACGAAATAGAAAAACAGGATGAAGCAACTGGTTATAGCGGAAGTGGATTAAGAGATTCCAGTGTTTCATGTCCTGGTAGTGTTCTCAGTGATATATCACGATTAGAGGTTCTTGTAGGAGGGTTCCGAGCTGGAAATAACTCACCGGAAATAATTAATGAAGCAGCTGATATCTGTAGACGGTTATTTCAGGGTGGTATCATGGATATCAGCACATATCGAGATTTCATTGACGAGTTAGCAAATGGGTATCACAGTGATTAATTGATAAATTGTTTTACAATTGAAAAATTGTTTCTGATTTCAAATAATGATCATACACTACAATCATGATAAACCAACCCCCGTCTACGTAGTTAATTCACGGTTTCCGGTTTATAGAGCATACTACGGAGATGGTTTAGGCAATACCATTTTAGGGTTATTTGCGAGAATGGCTCCAAAAGTGATGCCGTTGGCTAAACAATTAGGAATGAAAGCAATTGATGTTATTCGTGATAAGGGTATTGGTGCTGTTGGAGATCTTGCTGGAAAAGCGTTTTCAACTGCGAAGAATAAATTAACATCATTAGTGAAATCACGGATGAAATCTAAAGGATTTTCAAAACCGTTACCGTCTACAGCGGAAATGCCTGCAAGTGTTAGTAGAATTATAAATAACGCAGTAGATGAAAAATTAGCGTCGATGGTTTTAAACCCCGACCAAAGCAATATTGCAAACATGATAGCAGGAAGTGGCTTTAAAAAACTACGACGATGAAATGGGAAATCGCGATTTAGACTCTGATAAATAGAATAAAATGTTCAAACAGTCACGTGATCCAGCATTTGATATAGACGCCCCAGTTGGCAAGGATGATTCTGTACGCGATTATCAATATTACGCCTATCATGCCATAGACTCAAATAGTCGAGCAAGAATTGATCTTCAAGTCCATGATACCAGTAAATACTTTCTACCCTGTGAAGCGTTTATTGAAGTAGAAGGAGAACTTGTAACAGCTGCTGATACTCCTGCTGTACCAGCACCGTATCCAGCTGGTACTCAAGTCGGTTTTGTCAATAATGGTATCATGGCGCTATTTGAGAGTGCTAGATATCTCATTGATGGAAAAGAAATCGAGTCGATAGATCGCGATGTTGATGTGGCTACAACAATAATCGGGTTAGCGAGATATTCCGATGATTATACAAGATCAGCAGGACCTTCTATGATGTTTGCAAAAGATGGTAAGAATACCGCTGGAGGAAATCCATTTGTTGTAAGACGACCAAAGAATAATGCTGGCACCGCTAATATTGATGCCGAAGATATGATTATAAACAACGATGTTAATTTCAATCTAGGAGCTGCAACACGAAACTCAATGTTGGGAGTAGGGCGTAAACCATTTTCATGCGCGATTCCACTGCATCATATATTTGGATTCTGTAGAAACGTCAGAAAAGTTATCTATGGAGCGAAGCATACAGTATCGCTTGTACGAAAGAGTGATGATAGTGACGCAATCTGGAGGATTCCAGCAAACCCAGCTGCAGCACATATAAATGATGATGCCGGTAAAGTCAATTTAACAAAAATATCATTGTGGATGCCAGTGTTGACTCCAGCAATCACCGCAGAAGAACGATTACTATCATTTATGGACCAAGGAGGAAAGTCGTTGTTGAGTTGGCTAACCGTGAGTACAGATGTTAAACAATCAAATATCAACGGGTTATTCACTTGGAACCTAGCATCAAAACAAGGTGTTTCTGCGCCACGTCATATATTTATTGCGTTACAGGATAACTCACGAGTTGGCGATCAACGTTTCAGTCATATGATATTTGATCAATTAGGTGTGAAAGACGTCTCACTGAGAATAAACGGCCAACAGGAACCATCCGAGGATATACAACTTAATTACACAGAAAATCATATCGCACGAGTTTATCATCGTCTGTTGTCATTTATGGCACGCGACCAAAATGTGGATACTGGTTTGCAAATATCACAATACGACTTTAAAAATCTGTATCCGATCTATTACTTCTCACTGGAACATCTCGATTTGATGAGACAATCTGTTGTTGATATACATTTTAGAGCTAATGTGACTCGTGGTGCTATTGCTGATTATAGAGCGGTTGCTGTCATTCTCAGTGATAAATCAATGCTACTTGAAGGTGTTGGAGGAAGAATGAGAGTGGTAGATGCCCCAGTAGAAAATCTTTGATTTTCAAAAACATGTAATTGAAATCGTAAACGATTTTCTCGATTTAGAATCAATCTATTATGTATAATGTCATATAGTGTTATTAGTGTTGCGTTAACTCCCGGTCAATTAAAAAAATTGCAATCGGAATCAGCTAAAAAATGTGGAACCACAATCACGTTGAAACCCAACCAAATGACTGGTGGTGCAAATAAACTATCGCTGACAACTCGTCAGGTGAAACATTTCAATGATGCACTTGCAGCCAAAAAAGGTGTTCAGATTACTCTCTCTGCGGCTGCTATCAAAAATATGATTAAAACAGGCGGTATATTCCCGTTGTTAGCTGCGATACCAGCATTGATTGCAGCGGCTGCCCCAGCGGTGGCTAAAGCGGCAGCGTTAGGAGCCGTTGGTACTGCAGCAGGAATGGCACTAAAGAAGGCAACTGGGAAAGGATATAAAAAAAGGGACGATCCGTTCACGGATTGGGTCTAAGACTACCAGGAACCCCGTATTCGTGGTACAGCGGAAAGGGTCTAAGACTACCAGGAACGATTTATTAATTCAGAAATCTTCGATTTCCGAACCTATGGTTCCAATGTCCAATTTTGATTTAATGGATGCTGCTAAAAAACTAGCGATTAAAAACTTCAGAGGTGTCTTTATGAAAGATCAATTACCACATCAACCAAACAGCGTTGAAACCGGAATCATTAATTTAGATAACAGCACCGGACCCGGAACTCACTGGGTTACATACGCTATTGATCCACGTGGGATTGTCTATTTTGATTCATATGGATTAGCCCCACCAAAAGAGTTTTTGCGTTATATAAAAACCCTTCCAATGAAGACTTGGTATTCTACGCTACCAACACAAACGATGATTGACCCACCAATATGTGGCAGCGAAGTATTAAATGTCCTTGATGCTATTTCTAACTCCTTGAGTAACCCAAGCGGAAAACCACCACATGTTGTCGTGAATGAATACACTAGTAATCGCTGGAAATCGAAACGATTTTAAAGAGAGAAAGAGTTTTACAATAACATGATTGATATTTGGGGGAGATCATTGAAACCCAAACCCGATGGCACTGCACCCCCTGATTCTATCAAGGATGTAAAAAAACTAATCAAAGATGAAATAGCTGAGACGTTGAACTTAACAAATGTTGATCCTAATGAAATAGTTGTATTTCAAGACAAACAGGGTAAATTGAAAACCAGTAATATTTCTCTGGATGATATTTTGGTTAAACAACAAAACGCAATCGAGAACACCGTTGCGTTATTTTCCGATCAGGGTAAACTCAAACCGGGTGTAATCGTTTCGACGATTACAGATCGATTAAAAACTATCAACGATGAGTTAAACAATTCTCTGTTTGTACTAACAACACTTGAATCTAAAATTGAAGAAAACGGAAAACAGTTTTCAGTTTTTCGTAGAAATATCATTGATAAATTTATTGGAACCCAGTTGGATAAAATAGAAATAAAACTCCCTGATATTAAAAAATCCATCGATGAGACGAAAAACTTCATCGAAGCCGTCAAAGGTGATTTTTCGAGGATGATAACAATCATTGAAAAAACAAAAATTCCTCATGAGAAAACCAACAACGTCGTGTACACAATCCAACACGGATCATTTGCGTGGACACCTACAGACAACAAATTAGATATCACTGCAACCGTTAAAGGTATTTATCGATTAACACTGGTGACAACGGCTCAATTTAATATTTCATCGTTGAGTTCATCCGGGGTTAATAATACGATTTCAACGATCATCGACAAGGATACAACTGAAAAGTTCACTATAACAGCTACTGATAAAAGTTTGGTTGGGACACCAGTAACATGGTATGTGGAATTCGTAGCGGATTTAAGTAAATAACTAAATCGTTCGGATTTCACAATTGAAAACGCTAGCTTTTTTAAAATAACAATGATTTCATCAACGCAATGTCGCTATGATCAGGTCAGAGAATTTCAAAATAGACTCAAAACCCTCACTGAGGAGTATCAAATAAAAATAAAAAAATACCGACGAAGAATCACCGCAATTGATATTATTATATACTCGGTGTCAAGCGTTCTCACTGGCGCCGGAATAATACTTGCATCGGTTACAATGATTGCCCCGGTCGTAGTTCCAATTTGCATTTCTGCGGTGGCTACAATCGGGGGTATATCAACCGGGATAGCAAAAAAGATATCATCATGCAGCCAGAGTAAACTGCAGAATTACTTACTTCAATTTCATATTGCATCAACCGCATATTCGCAGTTATCCCTGATGATATCGTCGTCACTCGATAATACGATTATATCAGATAGTGAATTCTCAGCGATGGTCAGTATTTTTGATTCCGCGATATCGAAATTAGAGCGACAACATGAATATAATAACAATGACAACATCGATGGAATTAGAAAACACGAACCCAAAAACAAACCCAAAAACCAAAATGATCTCAATAATCTCAACCATACCAGATTGTGAGTTCTCAGTGATGGTCAGTATTTATGATTCCTCGATACCAAAATTAGAAATACAACATGAGTATAATAACAATGACGACACCGCAGGAATTACTTCAACGAATAGTGGAGAACACGAACCCAGTACAAACAAGCATGATATCAATAACATCAACGAATCCAGAATTCAGTGTGAATTTCCCCTCTCCGGTCCCAGTGAAGGAGATAGCGCTAGCAAAACTACGAGTGTATCACAGTTGGCCTAATATCAGATCAAAATCATTTGGTGGTCAACAACCCAATAATTCTTTAGTGTTTGCAAATGAGAATAAACCCGACGGAACCCCAGACTGGAAAGTTGTTTCGATACCAACAGGGTCATACCAAATCGAACAAATCAATGATGAATTCGCGCGTAGAATAAAATCGATTACTGGAAAAGAATCAAAAATCGCTATAACAGTTCATGAACCGACGCTATCATCCGCAATTGAGATAAGTACAGAAGGATACGTCGTAGATATCTATCAGAGTTCTATTAGAACCGTATTAGGATGGCCTGAATTACCACCAGGGGGAAAAACCGTTGATTTACCAGAACCACAAAAAACTGATTATATCACCGACAGAATAAAACCTGATAATCCAATAAGGAGTTATAAAGATCACCAATTCACTATAGATTTTTTTGGTTTCATATTCGAAAAAAAGGCGGATGGTAGATCATTGTCAGAGTATCCTTTTGCTAAAAAACCTGAAATCGTTAAAAATTTCACAGCAATGAATAATGATTTTTCACTGTTGTTAATATCTCTTAAATCCGGTTCTCTCACCCGAGATGAATTTATCAGCGTCGTAGAAACATGCAATAAAATTATCGACGATATGGAAACATTTAACCTAAAAATTATTCAGGATATATTAGATGAAGATAACCCAAAATCGAGAACAGAATTTGCATTAGACTATAAAATCCGCGTTGAAGATATCCCCACATTCAAACTACCAGGATATAACGTACCAGAACTAAAAAAACTTCTCAGTGACACCATCGATGTTGGTTTTAAAATAATTCATGATGCATGGAAAAAAACAGCATCAGGGGAAATAAAAATCCTCAAACACAATAATGACCCAGATGGTGGCGGCAGGCATATCGCTCCGTTCAACGTGAATATTTCATCGGTGATTGCGCTCAATTTAGTATGTGATGTTATCGAAGGAAGCTATCAAATTAATCTAGAGCAATCAAATCAAGCTCAGCAAGGATATATTCTCTATTCATTTGCACCAACAGCTCCTCCAGGATACCTAATTATTGAAAACCCAATTAATCCTGTCTACATGCGATGCCATAATAATTCATTAACCAGAATTAATTTCAAACTCACCGACCAGTCAAATAATCTGATTGATTTACAAGAAGAGGTGTTAGTGATTAGTTTGTTTGTGAGATCCTAAATGATTTTCGTCCTAAGGACTTTCATCATAAAGACTGGATCAAATCATTTATTATTTTTTGTTAACCCATAGCAGCAGAGAGGGTGGATGACAACAAGTTGCGACCAAAATTAATTAAAAAATCGTAAAAATCTTCGTTTTCATTTTTTTAGTTAAAATGAGATTTCGTAGATTTCAACGAAATCCTACGGATCGTTTTAAGGATTCAATCAATTTTTTTTTGTCTGAAAACGTTGTAGGATTCGCCCTTTTTTTGGTTGAAATGAGATTATAGGACGGCTCGTTTTAGGATTTCAATCAAAATTTGTCTAAAAACGTTGTAGGGTTCACCCTTTTTTTGGTTGAAATGAGATTATAGGACGGCTCGTTTTAGGATTTCAATCAAATTTTGTCTAAAAACGTTGTAGGGTTCACCCTTTTTTTGGTTGAAATGAGATTATAGGACGGCTCGTTTTAGGATTTCAATCAAATTTTGTCTAAAAACGTTGTAGGGTTCACCCTCTCTGCTGCTAGAATTATTGCGTATAACTTATTCTGTAAGCTGTAAACTTACGCCAAAAGGAAAATTCAAGATAGCGAAAAGAACTGATGTGAAGGAATTTTTGTGTGGTTTTCTTCGCGATTTATTCCGCTGATGTTCCGTCACAGCATTCCTATCCGCCATCTTGAATTTCTTTTCTTTCTTTTATGCGCAAAATAATACGGTTAATAATAAAATTAAAGAGTTGGAATAACAGCCAAAATAACATTTTATGAGACTCTAATTATCTGTCTATGCACAAGAAACCCCTTGTTGAACTCAAGCACGTCAGAGCAGGGATTGGAGGGGGAGGGAACTGAATTCGATAATTTGAACTTCTCTGTTGATCTTGATGTAGCCTCAGGGTTTACTTGAGAGTAAATTTGATGAAGTAATTGGTGTGATCGAAATCAAATTTTTTTTCCCCAAAGACTTATTACTGACATGGCTGACAGCCACTAAAAGAGAAACTTAAATATAAAGCAAGGTTGGATTAGCCGAATTTAGAAGGTTTGAGGTTAACTAGTACCTACGGGTTTTGCCGTTAATTGAGTATATAAAAAAACAACCTACATACATCATTTAAAGAGGTGTGCATTTTTCTCTTCGCGTGATAAAAATACACAGATACTGTTTTAGCGCTGTTAAAATATAATGTGATGTTCTGTGCGAAATGTTACAGTGGAAACTGGTCGTCACATTCGATGTGCGATTCTTCGTTTGTCTGGGTCAATAATTACTGTTGGACTAAAGCCAAAGTTTGAATAGGTTATGCTGCCAATTTTCACAAAATGTCACTTGGACATGTATGTTGTAAGTATCTTAAATTAAAAATAACTAACTTTAAAGAGTGCAGATGACCATCCTCTTGTACAGATATTATCTCTTTCATGGCACCGAGGTGGATATCTGCGTCATGCCGGAATGAAACTGAGTTACGCCAACACTGCCTTCCCAGACACTTCGTTAAATAACGTGATCTTATAAGGTCAAATGTTGGGAATAGCTTTCTTTTTAAAACTTAACCGTGTACAAATTAAGAAACCATGGAGTGGAACTTTTACGACCCTATGGGGTCTTATTAGCTATTATACTTGTTTTTTTTTTTCATAAATTCTTGTTTCTTTCTGTAAAAAATGGTGCATAATTTATCACGTTGAGTCGATAATTATTCCTGTTACAGTACAAAATATTCACTTTGTGGATTTATTTTTTTGCCGAATTTGGATAATTTGAGGTAGACAAAATACCACAATGTAAGTGCTTCGATAGAATAAGGTAAATACCTGGAATGGAATGATTTGACATTCTTTTGGTGGAATATTTCATGTGCAGATAATAAAGCATTCAGATAAGGAAATTATTTAGTATAAACAGGTTAATACAGTGCATAGGCGATCTCTTGCCGGATCCAGTGCACTCAAAAGGACCGTCATTCACCATGCCATTAATATTATTTATATAATGTATAGTCAAACATTGCGACTGGAGCTTATTTCGTATCATACGACCCAAAATGTATTTCTCTATGTGTGATAGGTGATTCTATTGTATTTTAAGTCAGTATGCACCCATTTAGATCAAGATTGTGAAGACGCACACATTACCCACAATAACTAGACCTATCAAGTGCATGAATGTCTTTGGTTTATGGCGCGTATTCCAAAAATGTCAGCGTGTTTCGTAAATAAATGTTTGTTTTTGTTGCTTTTTATGTGTGTGTGTGTGTGTGTGCGTGTGGTGGTGTTAATAAAGGTGACTTGCCTCAAGAAAATTAGTTTGACAATGTATGCATTATAAGAGCAAAATTATAACTAGGAGAAACTATACCTTGTGAGGATTACATTGATTCCATTAATCTGCGAGAATCATAGTGACGACACATGGATGAATCGACAAGAAAGGGTCAGTTCCAGTTCTAATGTGAGCACTATGAACGTTCTTGGTCAGCACAAACCCATGCATTGTGCAATAGAATACACACCAGTCATTTCGCAGAATGAAATTTTCTTGTGATTTCTATCTCATAGGCTAACCATTATGTTGCGGAGGTGTGTAGAAATCATGCTAGACTTTAAACCAATCGTAGAACAGTAAGGATATTATCGGAAACATGTCAGTTACATGCATGTCCGTGACAAAAATATATTCCGGATTCGATTATGAGTGATATATAACTCTTTTGGTTTCTTGCAACAAGCCACAAACATATCTTATCAATGCCATATTTTATATTTTACTTACCAAATTTGTTATTAAACGTTCTAGACGGGGTGTATAAAATAATATGTCTGGGTGATTAGGCAATCAAATTTAAACACCGGGATAAAACGAATTCTTCATTTTGTGGTTACAAAATACATTGTAATTACGATATTCTTTTCCATGATTATATGAGAATGTTGCTAAACATAATATAATTTTTACATAGTTTTGTACTTGCTATTTCCTCAGTATTGCCCAACTTGATGCACAGGCATGCAAGGCGGCCATGTTACAGTATGTGAGCGAGAACTGTTGCTATGGTAGCAAGCCTGCCAAGGAAATGACCATAACAAACCACAAGGGAATTACCGCGCTACATGTAAGTCACGTTATAAATATATAAAGCCAGTAAATAGTATGATTACATATCAGGGTCCGACAGTTCTTGCAATTGATTGAGATGAAAGTGTGAACATTGTCCCCAAAGGAGTTTTCAGCAGGGCAATGCAAACTTATAACGTTCCGTCATTTCATTTTGGCAATTGGTATTGTAGAGTCAGCTACTTCCTTACCGATTAAGGTAGAGTAAGCTAACATGATATCAAAAGAATATGTAATATCATGACTTCATCCACGATATCGACATACGGTATTTAAATATGAAACTAATCAGAAATCTACAATATGTTATTTAAGTATGAAACATTTCTGTAATGTAGTACTTGTTATCTTGACATGTGGTATTTAAATATGAAACATTTCTGTAATGTAGTCGCATGCCTTGGCATAGTATTTAAGAAGAAAACTTGTATATAATGTAGCACGTAGACGATGCACGGGATAAAAGGTTATTTCTGTTTTCGTCTATGTTTCTCTTAAAACAATGAAACAAAAGTATTTTTAGGTGACAAGGACATAGTTTCACCAAACATCTCATAATTTAATTTTTAGATTGAGAGTTTTAAAATATCTTTCTTATTTGTTTGTTAATAAGAATGATCCAGCAATCATTATATATAAAATAATAAAAGACATAAGTTACTTAAAGGAGTCTTGCCTTATCTCTAACGAAATTATTAAGCATTTCCTCAAGTTGTAAGAATTCATCAGCCCAAGAAAAAATGTTATATTATATTTCATAAATCTGAAGAATTCCTCAACTCTTGTCCAAACAAAAGAGTTAAATTGTATTAATCTCTCTCTCTCTCTCTCTCTCTCTCTCTTTGAGTTAATAATTATTCATAGAGAACATAGAATGGTCAATAAGACTATTTGCTGACGATACAGATGTATATTTAACCGTTGACAATCAGATCACAGCTGGTGAAATATTACACGACGATATTCAAAAGATACATGAATGGTCCCGTCTTTGGTTAGTTACAATTAATCCAGACAAGACTTAATCAATGCTAATAACACGAAACGGAATCAGAACCACCAGCCTCTATCATGCATAGCAAATCAACTATACATGTTGTTACTCAACACAAACATTTGAGACTTATTATAACTTGTAACACAAATTAAATACAATTCCGACAACGTCTGAGAGACACTGAATTGTTTAAAATGTCTCGGATTCAAACTAGATCGATTATTATTGGGGAAGAAACGTACAAATCTTATATTACAATACTTGACTATTTGTGATCAAATTAATGTTTAGACGATGAGAATAATAACTGGTCAAACAAAAGTGCATCTCCTTCACAATTGTACCTTGAGACCAAATGGGAAAGTCTAAACTATCGCTGTTACAAGCATAAACTGCTTCAATTACCGGTATTTAAAATTTATCAAGAACTAGCTCTCTCATATCTTCATGACTGGATTCAACCGGTATTTTTAGAAGATGAGATCTATTCCATTCGATCTTCAAAAGATCTTCGACCTCCAATGAGCAATACGACTTTGTTCTATAATTCATTTCTGCCATCTAAAATTCGAATATCGAACTTGTCACACGTTGAAGAAACAAGCGTTCATTACATAATGTTAAAGCCTATTTGAACCGTGAATAAAATTCACTCCAAGTTAATACCACGTTGGTGATAGAATGTCTCAGATGAAGCATGCTAGACTAAGAATAAAATGTAACTTAAATTATGATTTGTATACTAATCATGTATCTAATAATACTTACTGCGGTGAAATTGAGAATGCAAACCAATTCCTTCAAGACTGATCCAAATACGCAAATCTTAGAGATCAAATCTTATACACACTCTTTTTCGCTTTTACGATTGAAACATTATTATTTCTCAACCCTATGTTAACTGTAGAAAATAACGCGCAAATATTTGAATGTGTAAAATAACATTCGAATGACAACGAGATGTAATCAATTGACAACTTACAACATTTTGAAATGCAATTAAATAGTTCGAATTCATTGTTATGCTTTTTATTTAAGTTTAAGCACATTTACTGTATATCAGCTTCTACCGTTATCGAGATCACTGTATTTTTAAAAAAAAATATGGTTGGGGAGATAGTGCTAATAAGGTAATGTTAAATCAAAGACAAATGTTTGAGAAGGTTTATTGAAACAGAGACCAAGTATACATATTTTATGTCGCCTTTATATGGCTGCAGCTCGATACTACCCTGAACACCCCCATACACAGCCCCATCATTATTGGAAGGTACATTGCGATGAAAACACGTGTTCAGCTTATGCTGCATTTTTGTTTCCAGTACATTATGGAGACTTTTGGCGAATCCCGTTCTACGGGATACAAAACTGAGCCATACAAAGGAGGGTTTGTGGATGGACCAGAAAATGGCTCCCCTCCCCCACCATGGGCCATACCTTGTCAACCAGACAACATGTTTAAGGATGATACAAAGAAATTAGAAGTGCCGCATACTGCTTCAGTCAAGGTAAATGTTACAAACTCTTAAAGGTTAATTTCCGTCGGAATTGTTTTTCGTTGATCTGCATTTATACATGGTTCTATTTTTGGTCTTTCATTTTATTTACCTCGTATCTTTTAAAAACACTCTTTTTCAGAATTAGACAATTATACATAATTATTTATTTTTTAGCAAGATAATCTTCATACAGCATGTGTCGTTATAACGCTTTCATTCTTCAGTTTGAATACGTTATTTATTTCTTCAACAACTAAAACATGAGGACCCTGTTAGAGCCTCATAAGAACTGCCAAGTGAGACGGGTATACGACTTGGCGTCCGAAATGCATTGTCCAGCGTTCGTGTGTCGACGTTGAGCAGCAAAGATGATGAATAGACCTTTTTGCTAAAATGTCATTTGCTTAAGAGAAAGCTTCCTGCGAAAATGAAAAATACAAGGTCAATAACGCCAAACCGAAGCCTCTAAGTAGCCGAGAGTTTCTCTAATTGAGTTACTTCATTTTTGTTTCTTTATGTTTTGTCCTTTTTCTATCCCTCCAAATTTTGTATATTTGTTCTGTTTATCTATAGGACGTTTCATTGAGGTTGTGTTCATCCTCTCTGCTGCAGTAATTAGATCATTATTAGATCAGACTAGTTGCTGCTTCTTTGCCGAAAATGTTATCAAGACCTACACGATAGCATCGTGCAGTTTTATCGTTATAAATCTTGTGTGGGGTAGCTTGCGCACGTAAAAATATGTTTTTTAAACTGAATTATATCCATGTCTCCGCTACACCAAGTCTGATGAATATTTCCAAGTGTATGTGTATCATCCCCACTAAATACAGCTAAAATATTACAGATATCTCTGATCACTTTAGGTATTTGTGTATATCATTGAGTAACATCAATTATACCAGTATTTGTATGCCTGCCTCGCGAAAATATTCTTGCCGGATTTGATTAATTGTCCAGCATTGCATCATCATAACAACTAAATTATTTAATAAATCCATTAAGTGCATCAACACTCGGCGCTTCATCAATATCAGTTATAAAAATATTAATATCATCACCTTCTCCATTTAATAATTTTGCGTTCTCATTACAATCTTTAAGTACATCGTAGGATCTCTGATCATCTACAGATGGTGCAACTAAATATGCATTATCCTACTTGAGCCATCTCATTATCAAAATTAAGTAATAATTGTGTCTTTCCACTTCCAGACGGACCTAATATTATCATTCTGATAGAATTTTGTAGCGCTTGATGATGGTAGCACTGGAGATAAATTAAATTTGACCATTCGATACGATCATTGATGAGCCAAACATTTGTATCAGTAATAGTTAATCCTTGAGATAAATGGATTATCACTGCGTATCATAGAGTTTTGTCCTTTAATGCACCCTCAACAACACTGACAGGAACTAAAACAATATCATTTAACACAAGATTTTGTTTCTCTGACGATCCTGGTATATCAGCTTCATTATTATGTCTGCGTGTATCTGCTGGGCGATAACGCAAAGTTTCAGGTAGATTTGAATTTTTTTCTTTATGTAACAAATATAGTTTTTGTTGAAGTGTTTCACGAACTATGTTTCTATTTGCAACTATCAAATCATTGGTCATTTCTTCATAATATTCTTTTGTTTAAAATGTAAGCCATTCATGCGGAGACAACCCAACAAAAGGTGGTGGTTGATATTGATCGTCGCACACTATTACAGCAGTATATTTTGTTATATCAACAACCAATCAAGAAATATTTTAAATATTTCTTTAGATACTATGCATGTTGCATCCCAAATGATGATCCTTGGAATGTATTTTTCACCCATTTGTTCAGGAGTCCATTTATTTCCTTTCCAGCGAGAACATTTATGATATGTCATAATATAACTCCTCGTTCGCTCATTTCTCTAGCGAGTATGTGTGCCGGGATTAAAATGATGATATCGACGAACTCTGTCGAAATAATTCGATCGCACAAGTTGTTTTACCAGAACCTTCCAGTCGATGTTAAATTAGTAAACTGCGGTGATTTGCCAATAGTTTAACTTACAATTGTACCTAATTTAGTTCCGTCTTTAAATGTATTTCTCTTCGTTTCATCAGCAATTATAAAATCGAGTTCATCATCATCCATAATTAATCTTGTATAGTGATGATCATATAGTCCTCCTTAGGTAAAAGTTACCGATTATTTTTTTTGCAAAGATCTTTTGCTATATTTTCTTCTTCATCCATTCATTCTCATTCATCATCAGAATATTCCTTGTTGATGTAACCAAACTTTCTTTCAGCCGGCGAAATGATATAATTGGTTCATTTATTTCATGAAATACTATTATTTTTGCGTCTATCATATATCGTAATAACAAAATACAATCGGTACCACTTCTTTTCTTAAAAATGTCCATCAAACCATACATAACAAATCTGATGGAGATCTTTAGCAAACTCGAATGTCTCTATAAAAGCGAATCCAGTCAGGTCAAAATCCGGTAAAGATCCGTTTATCGCAATTATGGTCATCTCGTGTGTTGGATGTCCAAATCTTTCAAAATATCTATGACATTCACCTATTCCAAGAAAACTTCCTGGATAACACGCTGCCATATCCACTGAAATAACATCTTCATAATCGTTTATTTAGTGTTCCACAATCCACCGTGTACATATTCGATACCACTACGTTTTATATTCTCAAGAAATTCAAATCGTGTTAGCTTCCACGAAATGTTTTCTCTTGCAAAGTAAGCAGCAATTGACAGCATCGTAAAACAATTATTCAATAATTGCTGAATATTGTCATCCTGCGAAATGTTCTGCGCAAGATTTGTCATTTCTTTGTGGAGATATTCTGAACGATAAATATATCTCCATAGGTCGTACTTGATCATAATTTTCATTATTGGAACTGGAAAATAACCACACGGATACAGGGTCGCTTTTACAAATATTTTGAATAATCATATATATGACCACCATAAAATCTTATAGTTCGATTTCGTGGCAATATTTTTACTGCATTAATCCACTCATGAGCATTGTGAGCGATAATTTCAATAGAAGCTCCCTTCCATTTATATTTTGATCCGGTTATCGTTTTCATTATTAAGGGAAATTTTAGTTTCTTTCCTAACTCAGCAACGTCTTTGACAGACGCTCCTGTATCTGTAACTATTTCTGCCCACGAGTTCATTGGAGCATGTGTTGAGAAACATGTTGCAGCTTATATAATGATTGCATGAAGCAATTCCAGTTTATAATAATTTAAAAAACGTATATCAGTAAGAAGGCGTCCGTGATATACTGTTCGAAACCCTTGACTGACATACTGTCAATGGTGCGATATTATCGGATTTTTCATTATGAAAGTTGCGGTTAACCCCAAACTAGAACTTCAACATGTGGTGGGTGCTCTTTTGTACTCTCCCGGTATGCAGAAAGCTGTTGAACGTAGAGAAGACCCCCTCCCCCTTAGGATAAGTTAGTTAAGATTATATGTTGTGCCGTCCTTAGAATAAGTTATGTACCTTCCGAGCTTGCTAGATTATCGTTTGGTAATCTAGGGGTCCACATGAGGGTTGGCACAACTTATAAGATTATAAGTATGTATGTGTCCCATGAGCTTTGCTAGAATGTCGTTTGGTTATTTAGGAGTTCACACGGGTGTTATGTTGTGTAAATATATCGCCCTCTTTGCTTTGCTGGAATGTCGTTTGGAAATCTAGGAGTTCACACGGGGGTTCTGCCGTAAACTATTTTTTTTATTTTAAATATAATAATATTATATACAAATAAACTACGAAGATATTGATGATACCATTTCTGCAATTCAAAAATTAAAACATGACAGTGTAAAAATTCACCTTGATCCTGAAAAAAATTATTTGCAATTGGAATCTTACAGCAAAGACGAATTGAAGGTGAATATACACTACCTTCAGAGTATAGAATACATAAGACTATCCAACAAGTTATGTTACAATCTTTGGCAACGGTTAAAGATACGGATGTGAACAAATCGTCTCTTTTTCACTAGCGACTGATAAAATAAGATTAAAATTATATCACGAATACAAAACAAAATAGCCTATAAATACACGTGTAACACAACTAAAATAGATCATATCTAATCGTAAAAATAACAACATTGTACCTTCAGCCTGAATCAGAATAAAAATAATTTCCTGTCTTGAATTTGTCAAGATTTGTTTTGCAATCTTGAAATGAAAAATCTGAAATGGTATTATAATAATACATTTTTATCAGACAAATCTGAATTTACGATCAAAATCTCTCGTGTTTCTTTTATTTTAGTTATTTTGTCAGTAGAAAATAAGTCGATTTGCACATTTTTGAAGAGCCAAACCTTAAGCGATTCTCCTATTTGTTTTTATTAAATAATCATTTCATATTTTGCTTACATTATGCTTAGAAATGAGCTGAAAATCGATCAAACATTTGATAAAAAGATATCATTTCTGATTGTGTTATGCAATAATTTATCGAATATCATCAAAACAATTAGATAATCGCTTGATATATATATATATATATATATATATATATATATATATATATATATATATATATATATATATATGATATCATTATTATACCCATCAACCTGAAGAATCAGATTTTTTTTTTTAATCAATTCAAAATTAATACAGGATAGCGCATAATTCAGAATCTGATCTCTATCACACATAATCACAATAATATGATCTCGTCATAGTTCATTTAACTATTCCTGTGTCAACAAAATTCATAATTGCCGTATTCTTCAATAAGTATGTCAACAGTAAATCGTTTTACCCCGACTGAGGGTAGTGTAAATATTGTTCTCATGGCGTTTTCAGGTATCCCTTTGTGGTGTATAAAAACCTTGACGTGTTTGTACATTATTTAATATATCCCTTTGAATAACTGTTAAATCGCCAACTTGATTAAAAATCGTTAAGAGTTTACGTAAAGATTTATTGATAAAACTGCATGTCTTAAATCAATTAGGTGTCCACTTTGGTCAGAAAGTTTGAAATGTATTCTTGATAATAACGGATTGTGACATGCTAATTGGGACGGGTTAATTGGTTATTGTACGATCAACTATCCATAAGGTACCTGAGGTGTAAATGTATATAGAATATATCCAAGTTGGGCTTGAGTGGATTCTTCAAGATTCCTTTGATAGCTACCATCACATACAACACTTACTGCAATCCATGTTACATTTACAATACCTGGTGAAATATAACGACCTCCACATCACGAATCATTGATATGTTTGAGAACATGTACGTTTTTGAATGATGCATGATTCTGAAAGCCTTATTTCAATGATGCATTACAGCGTCTTAAGGTTTTATCACCTTAGCACTCGGGGATCTTTGATTATATTGGGATTATACCTCACATACAGGGATGAAGTTAATTTCATTAAGTCTCTAGACGAATTCGATTAAACACATTATCAACGCATTGTAAAAAGGTAAACTGGAACATCACCACTACCATCGTCATCATCATCGTCGTCGTCGTCATCATCGTCGTCGTCGTCAGCATCATCATCATTATCGTCATCATCATCATCATCACACAACCACCACACTGCTGCTGCTGCTACTACTACTACTACTACTACCATTCATAATAATACTATTAATAATAATAATAATAATAATAATAATAATAATAATAATAATAATAATAAACATTACAGCCATGCCACTCCTGCCAGGCCCGGGGTTGGGATTTGTGCTGGAGATGTCACGGCTGGGGTCAGGTGATATGCATCCAGTGTGACGGGGCAGGAATTAAACACACCACTGACCCCCAAGGTAACCCCGCCACTGTGGTATGCTCGTGCGGTGGTGACGGCAAAGAACGGTAAGAGTCATCGCACCAGCGTATTGGCCGATATTACCTTACTGTTTATTTTCTCAACATTATTAATCCATCTCGATTTCTGACCTTAGGAAATCGGTACGAAGAAAAGTTTGTGCGGTATTTGAAAGTATATTTCTGATATGTTTAAACAAGCGGCATGCTGTAATAATATATAAAATTATCGTCACTTGTAGGTAAAATGGCAATGTTGTTATCAATATACGAGAACATAATTTATATGCCATGGCTATGGAATTATCTTTTCGTCTGTATGAGAACGTGGTTTGTATGCCATGGCTATGGAATTATGTATTGCTCTGCCTGTATGAGAACCTGGTTTGCATACCATGGTTATGGAAATATGCATTTCTCTCTATGTATGTAAGAGAATGCGAATTGTATGTCATGGCTAAGGAAGTATGTATTTCTCTGTATGTATGAGAACGCGATTTGTATGCCATGGCCATAAAAATATGCTTTGCTCTGTATGTATGCTTTAGAAAGGATGCAAACTTTGATCTTTTATTATTCATTTACTGAGACCTAGTCATAAATGATAAAGTTATCATGCAAGAATGGTTTTATTTATATGCATACTTATCAAGGGTATAACTGATATTAATAAATGTGGGTATAAAATAAATGCTTTCGTTTCGCCGTAAAATGAAGTACTTTTGATACTAGTTCACTTGAAATTACTACTACTACTACTACTACTACTACTACGACTACGACTACTACTACTACGACTACTACTACTACTACTACTAATACTACTACTACTACTACTACTACTACTACTACTACTACTACTACGACTACTACTACTACTACTACTACTACTTCAAATCTTACTTCAACAAATAATGTGAATACAATTACTTCTGATGCTGGTACTACTATTACTGCTCTTGCTGTTACTTTTGCTACTACATATACTGCTATTATTATTTATTATTGTTATTATTATTATTGTTATTATTATTTTTGTTATTATATTATTATTATTATTATTATTATTATTATTATTATTATTAATTATTATTATTATTATTATTGAAACATCAAATTCAAATTATTAGTTCCATCGTCGTCGTCGTTATGATTAGTAGAAGCAGCGGAAGTAAGCACAGAAACAATGATAACAATAAACTGATTGGTAAGTCACTTAGTATTTCTCTCTGTAATAGCATGAGATATCTCAGTGGGATATTATTGAGTAAACCAGAGAGAGCATACACTAGCCTAGTGTTTGATTAAAAGAAATAAGACACGCTAGGTAGGTTATAAAATGGCAGATTAACGAATTACTCCCATTCCCTCGAGTAGACATGTAAAGTAATTCAAGCAATCGAAAAAGGGACCAGGTGTCTGTATTGTGAGAAAGACAGAGGTTAGTGCTGGATGCACAAGTTCAAAAGTTAACAGCAATAATGTGCGCAATTTTATTGCATGTAATATTCTCTTTTTTATAACATGCTGTATGCAACTTGTTTGAAATGACTAGGTTCCATATTATGTATCGTTTATTCAATTTCATGGAAATGTGTTGATGCTAGAGTTGCTATGCAATTTATCTTTTAATTTTGCTATTATTAGTTCATTGGCAGGATTGATTACAAGTGACCCAAATGTTCATATGTTCAAATTGTATAGGGTTATATAAATAAATATGAAATAATTTTCTTTGTTAAGACGATACTAATTATCGTGTGTTAACGATAACTACCAATTATATATGTTTTTGTAATGTTTAAATAATCTGGAAGTGAGTAAATGTCTGCGAATTGTTAGCAATATTAATCGAAAATGTAGTAGCATACAGTACATTTTTGATAGAGGTCACGTAATTTATGGCAAGGTACTACCGTAGGTAGGCTTTACGCAGTGTTAGAACGGCCAGTGTGTTCTGAGTAACGTAAGTGAAGGAATGTTATATACATCTAGAAAGTGGTACATATTGCGATTTAGGGATAATTTTGTCATTTAAAGAAATAGTTTTGCGAGGGAGGGGGGACTCGACAGGCCGAAGACGGAGTCCGGAAAAAAAGAGAAGTGACGAGTAAAGTTCGAAAAGATAGTAGTGATGAGTGCAGTCCAAAAGGGGTTAAGTGACGTGTACAGATTAAACTCTAGGAAGTCCAAAAAGGATGCGGCAGTCAAAATATTAAGACTCGAGGAAATAGGAAACGTTGTAACACGGTTGAGAGGGAGGTGATGCAATCAGTTGTGGACATTGCGCTCTTTTCACCATTCGTTATCCAAATTAGACACTGCTAGTACATCCTGTTGATATCGTTTAAGTTGAATTGAAATTATTACTATTGATTTGTTTGATTAAATGTGCTATTTTTCTTGTATAATGGGACTCGTATTGCGTTATTTCTTCCCAATAATCTTGCCCATGTCTCTGTTGATATTCTGTTTTTCACTCACACCGGGTCATACTATCGAGGGTGGTCATTCCCTAGATAACGTAGCTAAATTCCTGCTAAGATTGAGATGTTACAAATGTACTAAATGATACATGTCAATGCCAATTGATGGGCTATAACAGGTGGTGGCTTTTATATATTTCATTATCAGATGCTGTGCACTAGTAAAATAGGGGGTGGAAGTTGATGGTGTCTTTTATTGATAGACATTGTTAAATAAAGAGATTTTTTAAATACTTTTTTTTCAATCATCAGCATGTCTAAATATGTGTCAGCAATCTGTGATCATCAATGGAACAATTCCACCAACGTATGCTGTGTCAGCATCTATAATTTTCACTACCTGATATCTTTATATTGGCCATAGATGTATTAGTGACTTTTTATGCTAAGTACGTGGCTAGAGATGCGCTTTTAAAAAAAAAGTTTAAAACTCTTCCCGGACCACAGTTTATTGTTGTTCATCAACATAGCAAAAGATGCACAGTACCGGTATATGACATTATATCTGTCTAGCAACACAGCAAAATATATGGTTTATAAGACCTTTTGCTCTTCTAACTACACTGTATTTTATAATTACAGCTGTAATACTTGCGGAGGGGATGGGAGAATTACATGTGACACATGTAAAGGATATGCAAAGTTAAAATGCTTTATTCAGCTCAAGGTCAAATAGTAAGTATCGGCTTGCAGTAACTTGACTCGAACTTTCACAAACTAAAGGAATATATATGTTATATGGTTTTAGGACTTTATTTTCATACTAAGTTTTGGACCAAAAAGATGTAAAGTCTTCATAGTTTTGAGCGTGGGTGATGGAATTATCTGAGAATAATTAGTAGCGGTCAATACAAAAAGGTCCCAAGTATACAAGAACAAAAGATGGTAGAGTTTCTTCTGCTTACTTTGTAGGATCTAGTAACGACTAATTATATTTACCTGAGGATTGAAAACAAATGTTGCACCATGTGTTGCTGTTCAAAATATTCCTTGGTAAAATATAGGATGCGCAAATTGTACTATTGTTGTTGTAGTTGCTGTAGAATAGTGAGGCTTATATTTGATGAGATAATAACGCCATCATCACACAATAAGTTTTGTTCGAACGAACCAATTCAGCATTTTAATAAATGAATTCAAAGACTTTATATTTGCATCTCCTACGGGTGATGTCTTTGGAAAATTGAGATTTAATTCTGGTACGAAATTGAAAATTTTGTTTAAAGATGCAGACAAATAAGTGCAAGATTTGTTTTTGCATATGGACCTGGGTAAGTAAGAAACACTACTTTCGAAATATTGTTTTTCAAATAAGTCAAGATATGTGCAAATAATATTAACACGAGTTCTTAAAGTGTAGCAGTAATTACAAATTGCAATATATGAAATTGTATTGCAGCGATAACCACAAGGATGACCATATTCTGGAGAGATCTGATCTGCCAGACGAACTTGTCCGCCAAGTGGGCGGCAAAATTATTTTCGAGCAAGTGTTACCATTGGTACGTCATTAATCTCATACTTTCAAGTACGCAAAAGCATACTGATGGTGATGCATGGAATGTTTTCCAACAGGAGACGACATTTTTCCAAACATATTGTCATTGTCCTTTCCAAAGTTTTCGATAAGGCCTTACAAGTATGAGAACTCTAAACCAATGTTTCAGTCTGTATATTTTTCAGCAACTATTATCATGTTAACTATAACTGCTTTAAATTGGTTACACTACCCTGTTATTTTACTTTCTTATAAAATAAGAAACGTTTTTGTATTACTTAATATACCCTGTTATTTTTGCTTTCTTAGAAAATAAGTAAGACACGTTTTGCATTAGTTACTATGCCTCTTTATTCTTGATTTCTTAGAAAATAAATGAGACACGTTTTGCATTAGTTAATATATCCTGTTATTCCGGCTTTGTTAAAAAATAAGTAAGACACGTTTTGCAAGCCACTAATGCTGACAAAGAGAACCGAAGTATTTCCATTACAGGATCAAGGATGGGTTGTAAAATATATTTAGCAAAATAATACACAAACACAGAAATACGGCAATATTCATGTAAGATATCAATTCCACATGCTTGTCACAGAACTGGATTCAATAATATATTTTTTCCAGGTGCCTCCAATCGTGGCTTACCCAGTCCAAGAAATTAATGATAACTCCATCCGACTAGTTAACAAGCACCGTGGAGCGTGGCCAAACGAGCGATATTTGAGTCAGGTCAGTGTTTTTATGTAATTATCAGAAAGGCTATTCCTACCCGAGAAATATAAGGACTTGGTTCGAGACTCCAATAACTTTACATTACAGACTAGTTATATTAATTTCTTGATTATTACTGTGGATTTTGTACTATGAAAAAAGAAAAATGATTCTTATATTTTAAAACTGTTCTTCAATTTGATGTCGCATCTTGTATATTTAATATGTTTATGACAGTTATGAACAGACCAAAACATATATGACTGAACCTGTTATGTATATTTAAATGTAGTCTGTGTGTACCTGCTTTTGATGTATTTATATGAATCATTCAATATATATGCCTTCCTAGATGTCATGCTTGTTTTCTACAGCAGTCTCGATTGCGTTTCCCGTTTAGTTTCGAGTTTTCTGTGATACATCGAAATATATCACTTGGGAAAAACTCTTAGCCTGTCTTTTGTCCGGGTCTTCGTTTGTCTATACTCAGCATGAAAATAAGAACAAAGTATTTTAATATTCCAATAATACCTGCAGGGTTGTTACTTAGGAGAGCTATCCCTGAAACCGTTTCGGTGTCATTCATCAAGAACGATAAGAAATAAGCTTGAACGGTAATCTTATGATTAAAGTAATATTATATGTTTTCAAAAATAGTTTATCGCACACAATTACTTCATTTTATTAATGTAATTTTATTCCAGCGTCAGACATTGCGAGGTGTACCTGTAACAGAAGTGAATTACACCTGGGAGAATGTAAACAGTCGGTTCTGGGTGTATGGATTTGAGCGAAAAGTGTATTGCCCTGATTATCCCCAGCAGTGTTGTTGCGGATGTTCTCTTCTGTAAAGCAGCCACTTCTGGACAATTGTGTACTGATCTAAATAAACGTAATGTTATAAAGTGGTAACAGCACTATTCATGACAAAAGAAAGCGTTGCTACTTTGCATAGATTTATATTTCGTAAAAAAAATATTTATACTGTAAGATAAATTTAAGCATTTGCGTGAGTTGTACATAAAGAGCATTAAATGTGAGTATCGAAAATATGTATACCTTTTTTTCCCTACACGTTTGAAATCACATTATATTCTAAATTTCGAAGCTCTTTTAACCTTGTGTTCACAAGATCACACATAAAATGACAAGCCATCTGTTATCATTCTATTATGGACAATCTGAGATTTTTTCGATAGGTGCAGTATTTATTTCAACTGTCTTATAATATTTTGATAGTTTCTACTGTTTTTCTGCTTATAAACATGTCAGATGTATACCAAAGGTAACAATATGTACAATCTGAGATTTTTTCGATAGGTGCAGTATTTATTTAAACTGTGTCTTATAATATTTTGATAGTTTCTACTTTTTTCTGCTTATAAACATGTCAGATGTATACCAAACAATAACAATATGTACAATCTGAGATTTTTTCGATTGGTGCAGTATTTTTTTTAAAACCGTGTCTTATAATATTTTGATAGTTTCTACTTTTTTCTGCTTATAAACATGTCAGATGTATACCAAACAATAACAATATGTACAATCTTAGATTTTTTCGATAGGTGCAGTATTTATTTAAACTGTGTCTTATAATATTTTGATAGTTTCTACTTTTTTCTGCTTATAAACATGTCAGATGTATACCAAACAATAACAATATGTACAATCTGAGATTTTTTCGATAGGTGCAGTATTTATTTAACTGTGTCTTATAATATTTTGATAGTTTCTACTGTTTTTCTGCTTATAAACATGTCAGATGAATACCAAACGGTAACAATATGTACAATCTGAGATTTTGTTAGATAGATGCAGTATTCAATCAGACTGTCTTATAATATTTAAATTGATAGTTTCTACTTTTCTTCTGTTTATAAACATATCAGATGTAGATACTTCCATTCGCAGTTTATACATTTTGACCGTATTTCGATGTTCGATTATCCTGAGGAAAGATATGTTTTTCAATAGGTCTGAATAATCAATGTTTTACTGTAGGAAAATAAATTCATTACGAATTGATGAAATTGTAAACATTGAAATGTCTTCTTTAGGATGATGGGTAGACCATAATCTTTTGTTACATGATCCTATTAGTCGGTACTAGATAATTTTGGAACCAACACGTCATAATATTTTTATGTAACCGTTGCTCTGATGAGATGCATGCAAACACGTTTTCATTTGTGGTGTCATAATGTTTATACATGACCATACAGCGAGATTTAAATATATATAATATAAAAACCTAGTAATAACTCCAAAGTAACAGTGGTCCACATTAGATTATACTTCAAAGGAAGTAAATTCCATCTATTGTCTCATAGTTAAATAAAACAATAATAGGCGCCATTTATACCAATAATACAAGTGTTGACAGCAATCCTGTTTTTGAATAATAAAGTTAGTCTTCCTTTATTACAGTAGTATTAAAGAAAATCTTGTTGGATTGTACTTATAATCAATGTCTTGTGAAAACCAGTATGACACAGGGTACATAATAGTCTGGTTCTACTGCGCGAACGAGATATGTATAACATAGAGGATGTTTAAAATGCTGATTTTTGTGAGATTGTTCTTCAGTATTAAAAAATAACTATGATATTAAAATATTTTAATTATATATATATATATATAAATATATATATATATATATATATATATATATATATATATATATATATATATATATATATATATATATATATATATATATATATATATATATATATATATATATATATAAAGTGTTTTACTCAAATATGATATGTTATAATTATTTATTTTCCTCTTCAGGTAAACCGATGATGCAATTAACATTACACGCTTTTACTATAAATATACTCAAAATAGTAAATAGATCTAATATAGATACGAGAAGATGATGTTATGGGAAACTTTATTTGCCATGCATGCCTACTAAGACCGCATAATGCATGCATGCATACATACATACATACATACATACATACATACATACATATATAGAGTAACTTATATATATTTAGTAGGTAATTATATTTCTATGAGAAAAATGAGAACTACAAGAGGTTAATCACAAGATAAAAAGCTGTAAGGAGAATTTATTTAAATGAGTGTGTCCTGTGTATTAAATTTGAATCACGAGCTAATTATATTCTGTGTTGACTATTTTTATGGTTTTCTTTTTACGATTAAGTGAAACTTTCTTGAATAAATGTAATTGACATCATACAGCATTTGATACTTACTTATATTTTATTCAAAAACAGTTACATCATGTTCATTTCGGAAAGACCACAGTGGTAGACAAAGGTTGAAAAGGTGGGGTGTTTTTTATGCTGGCAAAACTATAGATTCTTAAATGGGAGGATGTTCAATGATAAAAACAAAATCAATTAACTTGGTGATATGCAATTAAGATTCAACTCTGTTCATCAATAAAACCACATATACATTGTACACCTTCATTACAGTGTTAGGGGATGATATATTACAAAGTGTCTTTATTTTTGTAGGTTGTCTGGAAATGTTCTGAATACATTAGCTCTGTCTGACATGAAAAAGTAGTTAAAAAGTCGCACTTGTAGTTGCTTTTTCTCAGACAAGTTGCACAAAAACCGTAATGATCCAAGTAAGGGCAAAGAAGAAAACGGATGAAACATTAGAGCACGCACCATTTTCAGTGCATTCTGAAAAAGCATACAAATATTTAAAACATAAATAAAACATTTCACTTATTGGAAAAAATCTAAAAACTGATTCATATAGTTCATGCTTTATAACTATTTTCACAGGTCAGGTGTAGTTTCTATTAATCCCCAAAATGACTTGTAAAGCTTTTCTAAACTTTGTCGCAGACAACTGGTAAAAACAAGAAAGGATCTACTTCATTGTACTGAGCCTAAGCTAGAAGACGAAAATTAAATGCTAACGAGCACATCATCATGTGGTAACATTTCAGCTTTTTTTTCGCGCAAAAGGTTCAAACCGAACAAAATAAAATATCCCCCCAACTCCGTTTTACTTTTGAAATGTGCCCTAATCGTTTTGTCAAGTCGTGCACTCAATATACTAGTTTAATTAAAAATTAACGATACCGGTCATTAATGTGAGCCAGGCGTTGTATAAATAGAAATAACTACAACACTCGCTGGTCACGGGGGTTTATTAACCAACAGGAAATATACCGGATAAAATGGCTTTATTGGTAGTGGCACTTCGGTCTGGTTATGCGCTTACCTGGTTCATATGCCATCTTTTATCTTGTCATTACTATGCGATGGGCACCATTGTGAGCTGGGCATTGTATAAATAGAAATAACACTCGCTAGTCATGGGGTTTATTATTGTTGTCGTTTTTGCCCTGATTGTTGTCGTTACTCTTGGTGCAGACGAACAACACTTTACTGTTTTTGCTTTTGCGAAGGCCTATAGTACTGGTTATAATTCGAGTCTTTGTGTCTGGTTTTTATATTTCCTGTTGGTTAATAAATCCCACGACTAGCGAGCACTGTATTTATTTGTATTTATACAACGTCCGGCTCACATTATCAACACGAATTCCTACAAAATATATTATTATTATAGTTTAAGAATTTTAAGAATTATGACCTTTCTTTAAAACAGCAGCACGGAAACTATACAGACCATTTTTTACAAGTGTTATTTTAACAAAATAACTGTTATTATTATTATTATTATTATTATTATTATTATTATTATTAATTTTTCGCGTATATATGACAGGAAGGCTGAACCCACCATTTTTATACAGCCCTTATTTTCCTAAATAAAGGCTTTATTTTGTATATACAAAAATTGCATACTAATCGCGTAAATGATGTCATCGTGCACGATAGGCTGTGATTTAATTAAAACTTTGTGTTCTTGATAATGACGAATATCGGAGAAGCACAAATAACTAGATTAACTAGAGAACGATTGGCCGCGAATATGAAATTTCTCCCAGTAAGAGTTTCGTTTAGAAAAAATTACAAGCACGTGAAGAAGCTCAGGTTGATTTTGCGACAGATGTTGCACAATTATTTAAACCTGTCACTACAGCTACTGAGAAAGCTGCTTTAGCTACTGAGAAAGCTATATTGGGAGATATTATTGATGAAAAACGAGGAAAAACAGCTCTTCTTCCAGTACTTGAAAAAATAGCAAAAAGATCAAAACAAACGAAAAAATATCTAAAAACTCTTCCAACTAATATAATCGCCGCACAACCTGGACCTCAATTATCAATTAGAGGGGGATATTACTGAACCTCAAGAGGGAGATGTTGGTAAAAGTGGTGTTTCTTTCAATGACAAATTTCTTCCTGGTAAATTGATCAAATAAAAAACATGAAATTTGGATCTAAAGAAGAAATGACTGAATTTTTCGTTAGAAGTTTCTTTCGTAAAAGTAATTTTTTACAGCCCGAATATGTTTCATCTATACATGAAAAAGTATGGCGAAATGGATATCGTGCAATGACTGGTGTAGCTAAAGCTTCAGATAAAGATAAATTATATGCTGAGCTTATGGCTGAAATTAAAAAATAGTTGAATCGTCTGCAACGGAGCAATCAGATCCTGATTATGGACTAGAATTGCTCCTAAAATCGCACATATCGCTAAAGAATTATCAATGAAAGAAATTGGTGTTATTCGTGATAAGGGTATAAGCGCAGTTGCTGATCTTGCTAGTAGTACATTCAACACCGCTAAAGAAAAACTCATATTGTTGATTCGAAGACAAAAACCGGTAAAACTATCGTCTACGGAACTTATGTCATCGCGTGTAAGTAAAACAGTAAATGATATAGTAAATCAAAAATTATCATCGATGATAAATCAAGATAGCGAATCACAAAGAAATATTGTTGCGAATTCAATTGCTGGTAGCGGTTTGAGAAAATCATCACGACGATGATTTAGATCCACAATTATATAATAAAATGTTCAAATCCTCCCCCAACGAAGCGTTTGATATGGATGCGCCGATACTCAGAAATGATTCTATGAGCAATGGTCGATTTTTATCATATAATGTGTTAAATCCCGATTCTAGGTCCAGAATTGAACTTCAGTTCAATAGTACAGGTAAATATTACTTACCATGCGAAGCTTTCATAAAGGTAGAAGATCAACTAGTTGACAATACTACTGGTAATCAATTTGATAATCTCGCAACTACCCCAATCGGGTTTGTCAATAATGGTATCATAGCGTTGTTTAGGAATTCACAATATATGATTAACTCTAACAATATTGAATCTATCGATAATGACGTTGATGTCGCAACTACAATAATTGGGTCAGCTCGATATTCTGACGATTATATAAGATCTGCTTGGTTATTCAATGATATTCGCAAAGGATATAACTGATCGCACCGATATTAATCAATTTAGTTTAAGACGACCAAAAAACCATATTGTTGCTGCAGATGACGCTGATGAAGCTGTTGTTATGAGTAGTAATCCTGAATACAATCTAGGATTTGCAGCTCGTTAAACGATGTTGGATGCCAATTTCATGCGCGATTCCATTACCTCATATATTTGGTTTCTGTAGACAGGTTAGAAAAGTTATTTTTGGAGCTAGTCATACCGTAGTTCTTATGAGAAAATCTAATGACAATGATGTAATCTGGCGTGATGCTGGTGTTCATGATGGTAGAGTAATTTTAACAAAACTTAGATTGTGGATGCCAGTAATAACTTTTACGCTCGTCACAGAACAACGACTATTATCGTTTATGGATCAAGGTAGTAAATCGTTATTGTCCTGGTTGGATGTTACCACCGCTACGACATCAAGTACCATTACTGGTATATTTACATTGCAGGTCGCGTTAACAAAAGCTATCGCGGCTCCTAGACATATTTTCATTGCGCTGCAAGGTTCACAACAAGTACAAGGAGATCACAAACAAGAGCGATGTCATATGATATTTGATAAACTAGGAGTCAGTGAGGTATCATTGCGAGTAAGCGATCAGCAAGAACCCGCCAAAATCTTCTGTTTGATTATTCTAATAATCAAATAGCTCGCGTGTATCGTCATTTGTGGTCTTATATGGGACGTGATCAAAATGTTGATACTGGTCTACAGTATGGATTTTCAAAGATTGTATCCCATCTATTACTTTTCACTGCTGTATCTTGATCTATCTAAGAATTCCGTCGTTGACATAAAATTTCAAGCTCATATAGGAGCACTTCCTGCTGGTGGCAAATATAGAGCAATCGCTGTTATTCTTAGTGATAAATCAATGTTACTTGAAGATGGTGGTGGAAAGATGAGAGTAGCTGATGCACCAGTAGAAAGCATGTAGATGTTTTCCAAAAACACATAGACAATTAGATCAATCTATTATTTAAATAAAAATGTCGTACAATCAAGTTAAGGTCACATTGACTCCATGTCAATCAAAGAAATTACAATCGAAAATCGCTACCACGTGTGGAGTAAAAATAACTTAAAACGAGAACAGATTGCTAACAGTGGACCAAATACATTATCGTTGACGAAACCTCAACTTAACCATTCAACAAGGCGTTAAAAGCAAACACTGGAGTTCAATTTGAATTTAGTCCCTCCACGGTAAAAAATATGATAAGGTATAATTCCTCTCCTCGCCGTAATTTCCGCGTTGATCGCCGCCGCGGCTCCCGCTGTAGCTAAGGCCGTTGCGTTAGGTGCTGCTGGTGGATTCGCGGTAAAGAAAATTGCTGGTCAGGGATACAAAAAAAGGACGAGGTCCACGATTACAAGGAAGTCGAAACACCCGATATGGAACGGAATTGAGACTCCCAGGAAGCATTCGTTGATAACTCCAATGTCAAATTTTGATTTAATTGCCGTGGTAAAGCAATCCCCGATAAAGAGTTTCAGAGGAGTTTTTATGAAAAATCAATTACCAAATCAGCCATCAAATCCCGAAACAGGTATAATTATTCTCGATGATAACACCGGACCTGGAGCTCATTGGGTCGCGTACGCGATGTACCCCCAATCAATTTTTTATTTTGACACGTATGGGCTAGCGCCACCTAGATACGTTCTCAAAAATGTATCATAGCTAAAGATTCCTGTTTGGTATTCCACGTTCAATACACAGACATTAACTTATCCTCCGATATGTGGCCGAGAAGTTAATGTACTCACCGCGATCTCAAAATCATCAACGCCGCCTCATAAAACCGTGCACGAATATACCAGCAATAACTTTTTAAAGAGATCTTAAACGTATAATGGTATATATATATATATATATATATATATATATATATATATATATATATATATATATATATATATATATATATATCGCAGAAAAACCACCGATAGGATTTCACTCGATGTTGTAAAAAAAACTTATCAATGATGCGTTATCGGAAACATTAAATCTCGAAGATGTATCGCCGGAAGAAATAGTTATATTTCAAGATCGACAAGGTAAATTAAAAACTAGTACTATTTCCCTGAAAGATATTTTAGTTAAACTCAACGGGGTAACCGATGGTGATGTTGTGTTGTTTGATTCCCAAGGTAGACTTAAATCCGGGGTTGTATTTTCAACTATCGCAGATATACTAACAAAACTAAACCGAGTATGATGAACATATTTCTTACTGTAACGAAATTATAAAAGAACATGTCCAAGTTAAAACCGAACTGACAAAATTTCTGGGAAAACTACCACCGGAGATCTCATTAAAACTCACTGATGTAAAAACCATCGATGATAAATTAACAACGTTGCGATCTGAATATGATGTTCACGTAAATCAATTAACATGTTTTCGTAATAATTTTGGAAAAGTTGACAAAACTCTTGATAATTTCTCTGGAAAACCACCGATGGGCCCTGTAAAATTAGCAAAGATTAACATAAAATTCGCTGATATTGAAAAGATTAATCAACGATTAGGTGTTGTTAGGGATCAGAGATAATTTTCAGATTTGATCGCAATAACACAAAATAATATCACTGATATTAATACATCCATCACCGAGATTGTATAGATCAGTTATAAATATCATAGTATCAGCTGAATATGTTGACGGAAAATATCTTATTTCATTGTCCATAAAAGCTATAACCGGTCGTCGTTGTTGGGATTTAATTTTGGGAGCTGAATTTAAAGAATTTTCACTAGGGTGATAGCTCGCAAATTTTCTATGTGATTATCTAAGGGATCTCTATTGATATGATCGATAACAAATCCATTACAAATTATCCCATTGTAACATTCATACATAAATCGATGAGTGAGATATTTTTTACTTGTCCACCACTCCTAAAACTAATCATCATATATCCCATGTTATTAATACGACCAAGTTTTTTCTTTAGTTTACGATGCATAACAATTCCACATCGTGATGATTCATAATCGTTGTAAACTGGATGAGAAACAAATTCAATTTGATCCATGTATTTCCTAACCATGACAACTATTTAATTGCTTTTCACGATGTTTTCCAGTAATATAGTCATATTCATCAAATAAAACGGTATATTTCTTCGCGTAGTGTCTAACAAGCTCACGATATCTTTTACCACTGCAATCATGACATAATCGAGTTTTGTCTCGTATACCACATCCACAATTAATAAAAACAATGATTATTTTAGAACCACGTTTAAAATATTGATTGTGCATCGCGCAGTATTCACAGGGTTGCATCTAGGATTTGATAAATGTGGGTACTTGCCCCCACTGGATTTGAAAAAGGGGGCAGCGCATGTAGCCATAAGGAGGAGGGGCTGTCCAATATGGTTTAAAAGAAACTCAATGTATTCAAAAAGAGCAACAGCAAGTATAACAAGTGCATTAAATGCATATCATGTCTTCTGCATATTATAGTATAACACTTAAAACTGAAATCAAAGTCTTATGTTTTCTAATAACAATATTCCATCTACACAGTAACCATTAAAGAATCAAACCATAGACTACTAATAGGATCACTCCTCTGCCCAATCTTTAAAAAAAAAAGTGTCATGTACTTTCTTCGTGTCACATGCTCAATTCTGATAGGGTTACAAATCCATGCTAAGAATGATCAGAAGAGCACATATTTTCCTTTCATGGATGACAAAAAAATTTTTTAAGCAAAAGTCCAAAGCTCAAAATGAATATATATATATACAGTTTTTATTACAGTCAACTCTTAACTGGAACATATATACATCTGCATTCAGACTGACTGTAATTGTGACTGTATTATTCTGCAAATATGATCACTATTTCCTAAACAGCCTCCTGTCCTTCCTCATCCTCCACTCTACCAATGCCTTGTTAAAGTTGAAGTCTCTCAGAGGAGGTCCTTCAACTGAAATCATCATGAGTCTGTTGAGAACCCTTTCTTCTAGACGGCTTCTTCCTGCAGTTTTGGTACGATTTTGATATTTGAAATGCCTGTAATCTCATCAATTAAGATGCTAATGAATGGACTAGATTGTACTTTCTGCATTAACTCAGATTCTATCACTGTTGCTATGCAATCCTGGAAAAAAAATAAAGCTTGATGATAAAGTTTAAAAGTATTTTTATTATTATAATTATTATTATTATTATTATTATTATTATTATTATTATTATTATTATTATTTTATTACTATTAAAGTATTTGTGAAATGCAAAACAAATATCTTTTTAAAAACCCCAAAGTAAAATGACCAAAATCAGATGCAAATTGTGCAAGAACCATAACCTAAGACCATGGAGTTTCTAAGGATGTTACGAGATAATTCGGTCGTTTTAAGAAATCCCATCAAAATGTTTAAATGCTAAACTAATATGGCAATACAGTCTCTCTCTCTCTCTCTCTCTCTCTCTCTCTCTCTCTCTCTCTCTCTCTGAAAATTAAAGTCACTCAATTATAGTAATGAAGGAAGTAATATTGCCTGTCTGTATACGACAATTTTGAAAACAAAAAACATTGGTAGTATATACATCATCGATTGGTCAATACATGTGCACAGTTGTGATATAAGCAGACCAGGGTATGTCATTTGCTGCAATGATCATCAGAGTAAATAATAATAATAACTTATTTACTAAAGCAATATATTAGTTTCCAGCGTAAGGATTTCTCTGACTACTATACCGTATCACGATGTCGACAGCAACTCCTTACATGCTCAGGAAATTATTCAAACAACAGCGATGTATCATTTCAAACGCGAATACTTGTTACAGTGATGCTTTAATGTGACCTATCTAGACAATAAATAATTTCAAGGCAAAAAAAAAAAAAAAAAACAGGTACCAATAATCCATATTAATTATAAAAGAAAAACGTTATCTACCATTAAAAATTGACAGGAAGTTATGACGATGAGCTAACGAATGCAATTTCATTGGCCGATCACGATGCCAGGTGCTATTTTTAGTAACACATGGATTCCTCAAGATATGCACTGATCGTAACCTATCATGTTTTGGTTGCTTGTTAGTATACACCATTTTTTCATCTAAATTTCAATAGAAAAAAAAATGAAAATTAAATAAAATATCTTACCTGAAATTCGTCTATAGAAGCCATGACGAATATGTTGTGTTTCCTCCTACTCGCATGCTGCCAACACCAACACCCAGAAAGTCCACAAAATCCAACAGTGAGTCATATTTTAGAGAAGCAATATTCTCCTTCGCCAAGTAACAGGCAACTGACATAGCATGAATGATTGATTCAGATTTCTTGCTGATAGCTGCCATGTCCGAATTTTAACTGATTTTGCCATTTAACACGTTGTCTCGCCAAGCCAGCCTCTGTATCAAACGTGCTCTACAGACCTTTCTTATTAACCAATCAGAATTGAGCACATGACACACTGAAATACGTGACGTATTTACAACTATTGAAGTACATGTTCGCCGAGAGTGACGACCGGAACGTTTACAGCAAAAAAAAAAAAAAAAAAAAAATTTAAAAAAATAGCGCGTTCTTCGCCAAAAAAAGCGCACAATTCTTAATTTTTGCGCGATTTTGCCCGCATAGGTATACAAATCTTGCGGGAAATTTTAAATTTGGGGGGATTTGCACGATCGTGCGTCCTAGATGCAGCCCTGTATTCCCTATGCATCTTCTTGAACATTTACCTAAGTTTCCTTTAAATAGCTACTTACAATGATTTTGCTCCATTGATATATTAATAATATTTTATATGTTCAATTAAACACATATTTAATAAGCAAGTATATTATTTTATATATCACCGCGACGACAAAGAAAGGATTTTGACCTCGATGATAAAATAAAACCACGAATGTGGAAATCACAAATCAAGAAAAGTATCAAAACAGCAAAGTATGAATTTCTTAAAGATGGAGATGATTATACATGGTCAACCTAAAAAAGGCTCCGCGATGATAACACCATGACGGATTGGCGGACCCGAGAAATATGATCAAAGATACCACGTGATGGTAAACAATATTATATGTTAATACAGCATAATTTCCAAACAGTGATGGAAAGTATAATGATAAACGTGAACGTGTAATGACAGCAAATAAAAAAAAACAACAGTAATTGTTAACAGCGAAACCAAACCAGGTATGTTAACCGGGATCGATAGCGCATATTACAATATAGCATATCCAGAAACAGTAACAATATATGGAATCTTTTCAATAAATCAACCCAACAATAATAAACTCCCCCCCCCCCCCCGATGTAGGTTTCATCGATGTTAAATTGTGTAGCTGAAAGAGTTACCGAACATTTCAAAAATGCTGAACGAGGAAATGGTTCAACTGAGTTGAGAAAATCCAAGAAAACCAAAATGGGCGGAATCGGTTCAAGACATTAGAGCATCAATAAAAGATGTTATCGAGTTGGAGAAGAAATTAAAATTCCCGATAACAATAAAAACTATCACTGGGGAGGTTTTATATGAATCAAATTATAAATCAAGAGGATCTCCTATTGAACTTTATGATCATAATTCACATGCATGGTCCAGTTCTGTACAAGTATTTCCTCAAGATAAAACAATGAAATATTACTCCGGGGATATGTTTGATTACATCCACGAGATCAGTAAAATTGATCATGTGTCAATGTGGTTATTTAGCAGTGAAGATGGGGGATACGATCAATTTGTATACCAAATGGAGAATTATATCAAACAGAAGAACTTCAAAGATACACGACTCACCTCGCGAAACGATACACAAACGGCGTAGAAGAAATTATAAAAATTGTTTTACAGTCCCATCAGTCCCAGCGCACTTTGCCAGAGAAAAGAATTTGTGGAAACCGCCCAGACATAAATTTCTTGATGATGTACAAGCAAGTTGCATTGAATATGGCCATGGCGGACGGTGGAATACGAAATAAGATCATGAAAATATGATTTCCGTTGATATGGCAACGTGTTACTCTGGATGTTTTCTCGGGTGTGGTGAATGCAGCGAATATTTTGCGCGGTTCGGCCACCCCACATATGAAATTACCATGGTCGCCATAAATGGAAATTTACCAGATTTTGATCTGCAGGGGTTGCTCGTATTATATCGTTCAGACTCGCTGAAAATCTACACCCGATATTTTACGTTTGGTTTGGAAAACATTTTTCAACAAAAAGATGGGCTCCGATAGTATTATTGCGATTTATGTTGGACAAAAACATGTCGTTGACTGTTTCCCGAGGCGATTATATCATATCGGATGCAGACTTCTGTTTGGTTACCAACTCTGGCAAAAGGCGATGATTGGGATAAAAATCGCCATGAAAAAAAACAAAGCAAAGAATCTAGGAAGAAGAATAATTGGGAAATGTACTCAAGGCGGATCATGTGATCATAAACGACGTTGTAGACGATTGATATTCGATTACGCTGAACTGGATTTTATAATCGCGGATACAACAAAAAATAAAATATTTACATCAAGGAAAACAGCTAAGAAAATTAGGAACCATCGTTGAATATTTCGAAGGTGAATCGCCACAAAATACCCATTTAAGATTATCGATGCTTGGTTATGTTTCGATACATTTACTTTCGATGATAAACAGATTTTCTGACATCGCAGTTAGAGTCGCAGCTTATCCATTTTATTTTGATAGAAAACATTGGGAAAACGTGGAAGAGTTTACTACGCGGGAAGGTGATTGGGGATCATGGAGAATAAAACAAGAAACATTACACGGATATTGCGAATCAGCTGATGTTCCCATTGAGGATAATTACCGTGAGGATATGATAGCGGAACTTTCATTGTGTCCATCTGTGTATGATCCAATAACAAGATATAAAACTGTGTATTTGAACGATCCAGGAGGGTGTGGTAAGACAACCAGAGTAAATGATTTATTTGGGAAAAATTCTGACATGATTGTGCTATCTCCAACTCATCAACTTGCCCGGGAAATGACATCCCGAGGGGTAAAAGCGTGTACGTATCATAGCTTCTTTTGTTTTAACGACACCAATTGGACCCCCGACCGAAGGGTATGAAATATATTCCTGGGATAATTATATGGGATGAAGTATGTACAGTATCATTGAAGCTGCTAAAAAAATTCTTGGAGTGGTTAACAAAAAACACCGCTGTGATAATGTGTGGTGATCATGGTCAACCACCACCATTTACTGGATTATCACCTCATTGTTGGTTGAAAGCGACGGCAGATTATTACGAAGAAATTAACACAGATCATCGATCACTCGACGCAGAGTTAACAGAGTTCAAATCCATGATAAGATTACAATCGAATAAAATTCAATGTGAAATAACACGTAAAACAATCCCTGAAACGTCTATTGCTGATTTCTGGATGACATGGAAACCAACAGATTTGATAATCACAAACAGAAAACGAATCCGAGATATACTTCAGATGAAATTATTTTATTTACATGAAGACAAATTCCTAATGTGACAGGTTCTGTTGTGCTATAGACCCGCGGATACACGACAAAATATCGAAGTTGATATTCCTGGAAAATCCGAAAAATACTTGTGTTAAATGATATTGTACCAGTTTATATAGCTGTTGTCAGAGATATAATAAACGCTGATAAATCTCCATGACGGTTAGGTTATGCGATGACGATACATTCTTCACAAGGATTGACTATCACGGATACAACTGTTTGGATCATCGATGACTTCATCAAGTGGTCAAATTTAGTTTACTTGGTGGTATCACGAGTACGAAGAATAAATCAACTTTGACGAGTTTACGTAGATTTCAACGTTGAAAAAAATATCATTGATGTGGTCAATGATACCACGATAAGAAAAAAAACTAGCATGGTATAAACAACAAGACAAAAAAAAAAAATAGCTGAGAATTTGATCTCAATGTTGAATTTATAATTATGTTAAAACAACAAGATAATCACTGTGGGGACTGTAATTGTGTAATGGAATGGTCGGTAAAATTTCCCAAACAATTTACCGTGGATAGAAAAGATAATAGTCGTGGTCATACCTGAGATAATGTAACATTGACCTGTCTGGAATGTAATCGAAATCATCGCACTAATTAAGATCACATGGAGGTAATTGAGTATCATCTGGGATAACTTGTAATTGTTCATGAGTAAATCCACGTTGTGGAGCGGTTGAATCAAATCTATAGATTGCTGGTCTGCTTTTAGATGTGACAACACTAAATATTTTATGTGATGTGATACTCCATATAGGATCAATTGATCTCTTTCTATCACCTTCAAGTTCACCAGGTTCATACAAATATCTTACAGTGACATTGATAGGTCATACCTGTTGCGCTAAAAAATCACGACAGGGTAAAAAAAAAATTGTGTGTGTGATTGCGATAACCGGTTTCATGTTAATTGTTTGAGTAATTTCCCTGTTGAGTGTGGTAATTACACCTGGTAATCTCTTGACCCATTCACGTGATTGTTTATCATCGATGAATTCCTTCGCATATTGATAATGGAATAATCGCACAGATAATGTTTGATTAAATCATTCAACGATTGCCTGAATGCTGTGTATTGCAGTATGTCCTCGTCGTATAGCAGTATTATGTTGTTTCATCGTTGATGATACTTCGCCTTGAAATTCCTTGCAAGGATGAACCTGAAGGAGATTTGACCAACGTAGAGGACCTCGACGATAAATTCTTTTAAACGCTGAGGCAACAGTTAGCTCATATTTGTAAACACGTTTTTTGACAGTATCATGCGGCAGAAATAATATATCGGCCTGATGAACTTCATTTAGGACACTAACATCAAACGACGCATATTGAATCTTCTTCGGTGGTGGTAGATTTAACGTGCGGCTCGGTATCAAGGGTTATTAGTACAATATCGCACAAGACCTGGTCAGAGACTCAGAGGTATTGCGCAACTTGGAAAAACAACACTCGAAACCCGCCTCCCGCTTATTTTCATTATCTAAAGTCATGACCTCTACGGTGTAATTTGCCCGGTCATAGTGTGGATATGGTAATCTGAGATGGTATCTTGAAAAAAACACACGAGCCCCCGTAAAGATAAAATGAGAATTTAATTAAAATACAATTAAGAGAAGAATGACACAATAAATTACAATTTTCTTTCCTTCTGACTATTCTTCGTTCAATAGTACTTAAAAAAAAACCCGAAGCTTTAAAATAGCTGATACGTTAATTAAAATTCAAACAATAATAAAATAGATGAATTTAACCGTTAATAACTGATAGTAACTTTCATCATGAAATCGAATGTTCATTAACATTGGACTGTTGGGTGATTCACAATGACCTTGTTCGTCGACTGGTTTTTTTCCTTCTGCGTGCGTCACGACTTTAGCTTGCACTTTTTGGTTGAACGTGGGATTTCCACAACTCTGACTTCTGGCTTCTTTTCCCTCCTTTTCTTTACTTCTTTTCCCTCCTTTTCTTGACTTGTCGCTAATTCTCACTCTTTTCAAACAAACTATTTTCCTTTGAAAAGAACAGGGTAAAACGCCCTAAGTATCTTGTTATGCTGTAAGAGTTGAGATTGTCCGTCCATCTTTCTGGTTCGAACAATTAGATCTTACTATCAGTGTTAACTTTTATACGGCTAACAAATACTACACAAGTCTTCAGATCAATAGAGCTATACTGCTAATTATCAACATCAGAATTTGGGAAAGTCACATATATTCCCGTAAATCATTACGTAAAGTGAGGCAATATATATCATAGCACACAATCCATATTCACTAATATGATAAATTCAAAATTAATGTAGCACTTTCCAATCATAAATGTACACAGCGGGTTTTCTACACCACCCATTAACCTACCTAAGTATATAAGGTGAAAATGCTAATTCAGAATTCAAAAATACATTATTAAATCATTGTAATACCGACTATCCATACAAAAATATGAACACATCATGCATCTATAACGAAGAAACATCAGATCAAAGTACGTTATTAAATCAATGTAATACTGCATAGTATCAATACATCATGCATCTATAACAAAGAAAACATCACATAAATTACATCATGATAAATGTGAATTTGAGTTAAATACCTTGTGTTTTTGGCGTCTTACAATCGTTCCACATTCAGTTTAACTCCTGGAACCACAATTTTTACGAACGTCTTTCTTGCAAAGAACGATCGGAGTCCTGGTAACGGTTCTCTCTTGCAGAGAAATTTTCAGACCAATTCAAACTCATCAGCTCAGAGAATATATATTTCCCCGATTCTAGGGTTCGACACCCCCCCACCTTCTACATTTGACCAATCGGAATAAACGCTATTCCTACGGACATTTTGAAAAACCGTCTATCAAGATGCCAAAAATGCCACTTGGGGTCGAAATATCACCCTACCATTTGTTTCAAATCACTTTGACATCTATACGTGAGAAATTCTCTCTCTTAAGCGTGTCAAACACCAAGTTCGGTTCTACTATCAATATTCTAACAGCATGACCCAGTTAAGTAAACATTCTTTTGTCCAAACTCCTACTCCAAGACAGTTAATTGTTGGCTAGACTAAGAACGAATGAATTTCACTGGTGAAAAATTTGGCACTTGACATAGATAAATTTGCCATATTGCCTGTTTGGATAACCAATCCGTGGTGGTAGTATTTTTGACCTTGGCCACATTAGCAAGTTTACTAATCGCGGAGTTACCCTTCCAGTATCTGGTTGGAGAATAATAAATCGATTCAATATAATTAATTACCAGCACCTAATATGAACTTACTTTTCATAGCTGTTTTTATCAACCATGAAGCTAATTTTTCTTTCAAGGTTTTATCAGGGATGGAATTCAACGCATGAATCAATTTTATATCTGCGATGTGATGTTGTTGAAGATCATTACTTTGATATGCAACGTCATGAGCATGACAAGCTTTATCTATAGCGTTTATCGGATATTCTCCAGGATGAGTTTGATCCTGATTATCGAGTTTGATATAGAGTCTAGTTCTCCCGGACCACAATAACTATATCCTGGAAGGTGTTTTTCTCATGGATATTTTGCCCATGGAACCCCTGGGAGCTTTGTTAATTTGGCTGCGATATCACCTCCTTTTTTTATACTGACAAATCTGATTTTTTTTTATACCGCACTGTAAACACTTACCAGTGACTGCATCTCTGTTATTTTTAGTCACGATAGGAGCTAAGTCAATTGCTGATGTACGCGATCTACATTTCACACAATATAAATTAATAATATATTTACGTTATATCTAATATAATGGAAATTACTGACTTTTCTGCGTTGAAGAAACAAGAACATGCCAAACATCATGCAATGTTGCCAAATTCAATTTGAATGATTATAATTGGTCCTTCTGGTAGTGGTAAAACACAGTTGCTACTTAATTTGATAATGAAATGGATGAAGTGGGATAAGCTATATTTGGTAGCACCGAGTGTAGACGATCAACATTGTTATACAGTGTTAAAAGATTATAACGAGAGCGCAGCAGAGATAACCGGAGAGAATATTATTGAATTTATCACTAATATTGATGAAGCTCCTGGTGTTGAGGAGATTGATGGAAATATCAGCAATTTAATAGTATATGATGATGTGATGCTAGATAAACAAAAAAAAACCTCTAGGATATTTTCCCGTGGAAGACACAAAAACACTGATGTTATATATGTTACTCCACGATACACCCAAATCCCTAAAGTGATCCACAACAACTGTAATATCCTAGCAATGTTTAACAGAGTTAACATTCATACGCTACGAAATATTCACCAAACTTGGTGTCGAGGTGATTTTGACCTGAATAAATTTAATAATTTCTTTAGTCATGCTCAATCAACCCCTCATGGGTTTGTAGCGATAAATTTATGTGATCCTCAAACAATATATCGAATCGGACTAGACTAAAACTAAAGTCATGACAGTATTGCCTAAATTTTTGTAAAGGGAGGGGTACTAGACAAGATGCATTCTGTCACTGTCTCTCCATGTATATTTCAAGATTAAGACAGCATTGTTTTAGACTAAATGTATAGGTTAGTTTAGAATAAGAGTGCGTGCTAGTTTAGACTAAGAGTGAGTGTAGGATACTTTAGACTAATAGTGCAGGATAGTTTAGACTAAGATTGAGTGTAGGATAGTTTGGACTAAGAGTGTAGATTAGTTTAGAATAAGAGTGTGTACTAGTCTAGACTAAGAGTGAGTGTAGGATACTTTAGACTAAGAGTGTAGGATAGTTTAGACTAAGATTGAGTGTAGGATAGTTTGGACTAAAGAATGTAGATTAGTTTAGAATAAGAGTGTGTACTAGTCTAGACTAAGAGTGAGTGTAGGATAGTTTAGTCTAAAAGTGCAGGATAGTTTAGACTAAGAGTGCAGGATAGTTAAGAATAAGAGTGTATGTCTGATAGTTAAGACTAAGAGTGTATGTAGGATAGTTAAGAATAAGAGTGTATGTAGGATAGTTTAGACTGTGTCTTTGTGTCTAATTTCAATGGGCAAATTGTTCCACATTGCTGGGTCCCGGTATGCAAAGAAAAAAAAACACATGCTTATATACACCTACATTTATGAGTAGAGATAACAGGAAGTCTTATGCCAAACAAAAATATATAGTTCAGGTTGTCTGGCCATCTGTTTCTCCTTGCCAACTCCAGTACTTTATACACCCATAGAAGAAAAAAAAGTATATACACAAAATAAAATAAAAAATATGAAATATGTTTAAATCACACACACCCATACCACCTGCCTACCATAATTTAAAAGCAGTGCAACTAAAAACATATTTTGTTTGGCCTTACGGTAAAACCACATGTCAATATGATAATGCAGCTAGGAGTAGGAGGAGATAAGCAATGGGTAGGTGAAATAACATGATTTGTAATATAGGCAGCATACTGGATAACAAAAAAGCATAAATTTCATCTTTAACACCATAAGAAGTCTACTGGCAAAAAACCCATGTTGACATGACTGTCAATTTAGGAGTAGCAATAACAAGAAGTGTTATAGTAAATACCATGTGAATTTGACCATCCAAGCAGAAGTGGTGACAAGATTTTCATACTCTCTTGGCGGTCAGGTCAGGTCAGTACCAGTTTTATTTCGGTGCAAACCATATGTCAATAAAACTTTCTCCACAGGAGTTGTGATAAGATTTTCTAGATGCCTGCACTGTCAGCCTTTTTAGTTGTCAGATTGGCAGCATTTCACTAATCTGAATCTGGCATTTTAAAAAGTCTTGTAGATGGAACCAGGCATTATAAAAAGTCATGTAGATCGTAATTAATCTGAACCAGGCATTTAAAAAGTCACGTAGATATTCGAAAAGAGATGAATGTGTGTAAAGTTTCATGGCAATCTTCCAAGTAGTACAGAAGGAGTACCAGTGGATTGACATCCGAATATGGATGAAGAGCAGTCAACATGCCATTCCATAAGCTCTCCTGGTCTACGAACAGTACAAATAAATTTGATTATGAAGCAATGGAAATAAAGAAATACTCGTATCGGACATGTTCAAAATTTGCTAAGCGCTATGAATTCTCCTTTTCAAAAGGAAGTATTTACACCAACTTATCAGTGAGTAAAAGTCCTAGTAATATTGCTTTACATAACAATTACCCTGAAAGTGATTTACTTCAGTTGAAAATTACTGTACATCATATTGCTTGTATCTAATGATCTTTTGAAATTTTATCACATTAATAAGAATCTGACTACCATTTTTTATCACCATGCATTCCTTCCTTTGGTTACTTTCATTTGTTATGTGACAATTATAATAATGCAATTTAGAAATGGACAAAGTTCAATTCTAGCTCAGATAATAATTTAATTTCTATTAATTTGGCATAAAAAGTGTCCACTTGTGTAGAACCTTGTAAAAAATCTGACTTTCCAGGGAAAATGACTAGAGTTTATTGAGTCTCAATACATGAAGTGACTTGAGTTTAGCAAGTTAGGACTTGGTCCCCACACCATCTCCATGAACATTTCTGACATGCTGCTGTAAACTGGACACTGAATTGAATGACTCTCCACACCTATTGCAGGAGAATCCTGAGTTACCAACATGATTCTGAAGATGAACCTGTAATTCGTTGGCCCCACCAAAACATCGCCCACATATGTAACACTGATATGACCTCTCTCCACTGTGTGTCCTGCAGTGACGGTGGAGATTTCCAGCATGCGAAAATCTCTTCCCACACTGAGCACACATGTATTTTTTAATGTGTGTTCTCTTGTGGAATCGCAGTGAGGCTTTGTCTTTGTAGTACTGTCCACAAATTCCACACATCACAGAATTTTCTGACTGTGGCTGGTTGGATGAAGATCTGCGGTACACAAATCCCTGAGCATGAGGTCTAGACTGAAATGGTCTTGTAAAGGTACCTCCAGAAGGCAGACTGGGAAACATATCTCTCTGACTTTGGCTGTAGTGTGTACTCAGATGGCCTGTTAGAGACACCTGAGATGAAAATTTCTCACCACACAGTGGGCATTGGATCTCACTGCTGTCAGGAGGTATTAGAGCTGCTAATTGTGAGATCTCCGGTTGTGTTGCGTTTATATTGTGTATGGACTGATTTGGTATATTTGCATGGGAAGAATTCTCAGTGTTGAATTCATAAGACAGGTCAGTAACAATAACATCTGGAAAGACAAAATCAAAGAGATATATATAAAATATGTAAAATGTATATGTAAAACAAATCCACACACATCCGTGGAACTCATATGTATAGTAGAGGTCAGCACAAATACAGTTTGCAACGCAATATTAATCATGAATTTTCTTGGTGATCAGCAATGAACAAGGTAGAACACTTATGGCAAGAGGTCAGCAATGAACAAGGTAGAACACTTATGGCAAGAGGTCAGCATCGGTACTAAGACATTTTATGTAGCATCCATGAAGTACTTAAAAGAAAAGTTTCAAATAAGTGTTGCTGTTTGCTTCATAATTTATTTGTTTATATGAGTTTCATTATATTTTTATTATTGACGTAAATTAAAGCATCATGAAAAGCTTTCAGTTACATTACCTGATCACGTTATATTAGGATAACTTTCTTTGCTTCCTGCAAGTCCATCCCTCCCGGAAATATGGATACATGTCTTGTCTTTATATTTTATATAAAGACAAAGGGAAGCAACTCTTATGGGTTAATTCCACTTTTTACCCAATAGGTGGCTGCTGTTATACCCCAGTTTAAACCAGTTTTATGTTCACTAGCCATGTCATGTCATAAAGATGTCATCCAGACAATCCAGTTGAATTCTGCTTGGAGGGAATACAAGGATAAATTGTGCTTTGTCAATGACTGGTGTCACACTAGTGAATTCACACCACTCAGCACCCATTCCTCAGTGGTGAACTTCCTCCTTTTTCTCTTCTTGAATACAAGAACTTAGCCCCCATCATTGTGAAGGAATACTTTTTTCCATGACTTAGATATGTTCAGACTTTATAGAAAAAATGATTTTGACTACAACAATGTCACCTCCACCTTTTGATATATCCAAACTCTATGTATATAGCATGAGCTAAATACAGAAACTTAACCAAAACCAGCTTGATGTTAACTGTAAGTCAAAGTGTAGTACTTGTTGAGATACATTCAGTCATATATGCAGTTGTCCTGGTCAGTGATTCTGTGAAGGACAAAGAAAAAATTATTTTGATGGAAACAGATGTTGATAATTATGACTTTGCACTTATTGCAGAGCATAAAGCTGGAAGTAGTATGTTTGATTATACAGTCCTACCCGTTTATCTCGACATTCTCGGGACCGAGGAAATATTGTCGAGATAAGCGGATGTCGAGATAAGTGTTGGGGGGGGGGGGGGGTCTGCAAAAAAAAAAAATGCAAGTTAAATTCTTCAGTAACCGGTCATCACTGAGTAGTATTTACACTTTGAAAACAACAATGTAAATTTTTAGTATGCGAGGACAAAACTAGAGTGAAATACACTTGTATATTGACAAATAACATTTTGGTTACCTTTGTGTAATAAAGTCCACAATAAAATATTGCATCGGTCAAATCCTGATATGAAAAACGTGAGAAATTCAATGTCAGCATTAGCACATGTCTAGTTGTTAGTTGCATGCTTAAGTACATGTACTTAAATCAGCCTTGATTTCGGTCAGTCTGTTCCCATGTTATCGAGGCCACGAAGGGGATGGGGCTTTTCACGGGGAAATGAAAATCTGTCAACACGTTTGTTTAAACAGTACATGTATTTATTTATATATAAGTCATCATGAAAAGTACATCAAAGAAAACAAGAGATACGTGGCTGATATGATTAATGAAGGTATAATATTGTAATAATTGACCAAAAAAAAGTATTAAAAAAATTATTTTTACAATACAATATTATAAGTGGTATACATTTAAAATATGTCTCAGAGATAGCAGTTCAAAATACAAATACATACATGTACCAGTAAAAGATTTTAATGACAAATACATGTAAATGTAGTTGAAATTATTGTCTATAACATAATCAATGCAAAAAACTTACAATAAAATTTCATTTAATTTAAATAATTATAATTAAATGTTTGCACAACAAGTGTGCACAGAAGATACGGGAGTACATGCATTCTGAACTTTATGCAAGCTTCTTCTGCTTGAGTCTTGATATCTGTTCTCTCTGGAGAAGACGCTGCAACTTTTCCAAGTGACCATGAGCTTCTTCTAATACAACTAACGAGTTTGACTGAGCAAAATATCTCGTCAAGCCATCACACATTGAAAAAGCCTCTCTGCAAGAAACACATGGCAAAGGTGGTGTTTCCGATTCATCATCATCAATCATGTCTTCCGTGCCATCTTCTAAAACGTCATTTTTTACAGCAGCAATAATGTCGTCATCTGTAAGAGCTGCCCGACATTGTTCCTTGTCGTCCATTTCAATAGCCATCTGAACAAAATCATCCATTGGAATTCCAATGCCTTCATATAAGCCATCATCTTCTTCAAGATGTGGTATATCTGATGGGGAGAAGCCATGAAATTCCTCATTTTCAGGAAAGAAAGCATGCATAAAGCAGTTCTGTATTGTCTCTGGCTTCACTAATTCCCAAGTTTTCCTGAGGTTGTAGAGAGCCCCAAGCAAATCTTCCTTAAATTGTTCTTGCTGATCAATCGCAGCCAGCTTTTTATGGGCGAGAAGTTTTTGATAATGTAGTTTCAGATTCTGGATGATTCCTTGATCCATTGGCTGTATGAGTGATGTTGTATTAGGCGGAAGAAAAATTAGTTGCACATGTTGAAGATTGTCCACATGTGGGTGCGCGGAACAATTATCCACAAGCAACGCAATTTTTCTTCCTTGCACTTTCATTTTTCTGTCCAGTTTTCTTAACCACTCCATAAAAATATCTGACGTCATCCAAGCTTTTGTGTTCACATAATAATCCACAGGAAGATGATGCACATTTTTAAAACAGCGAGGCTTCTTGGACTTGCCAATAACTAGAAGTGGCATTTTATCATCACCAATCATGTTTGATGTGACTAAAACAGAAATCCGATCTTTGGGCTGTTTCCCACCAATACATGGTTGACCTTTGATGCAGTACGTCTTGTCTGGAGTACACTTAAAGAATAAAGCAGTTTCGTCCGCATTATATATATCCTCAGACTTATAGTTCTGCAATATATCTTTAAGTTGTGTTTTCCATCCATCAAGCTGTGATGTGTCTGCTGAGTTTGCTTCTATACAAATCCTTTTGTATCCAATATTATGACGATCTTTAAAGCGACTGAACCAACCACTTGTTGCAGCGAAGTTCTGCACACAAAGTTTTTTTGCAAATTCTTTCGCTTTTTCGATGATCATATCACGATCTATGGATAAAGTGGAATGTGCAATGCGGGTTTCATTGAACCATTTTGCTGTGGCTTCCTCCACCTCTACAAATTTAGCAGTCTTCTGCTTCTTCCTTTGGTGAGTGCAGTTACCTTCAACATAGTCTTTCTTTACAGACTCAGCAGCTTTCATCCATCCTGACAGGGTGTTATGTTTAATTGAAAATTTTTCGCAGACGTCTTTGCGAGATGCTCCACCCTCAACTTCAATAACAGCCAGATATTTAGTTTCCAGAGAATGTAAATTTAATTTGCGTTTTACACTGGTGTTGGTAGCCATCATAAATATAAACTTAAAAAGAAGACTTTCACAGCACAATACTCTTGTTTTAATCACTGATCACTTTGGAAAATGCAATAATCTATCAGAGATCATTACTTTTATGTTAGTTGCCGTGAGAGGCCAACTTAATCGATTTTAACCCACCACGACATTAAAGCCTGGCGGCAAGATCAACTAATTGTTGAATAAGTACATGTTGTAACTGGCCTCTTGCAAATATAAATGGTTAGGCTGGAAAATTAAAATTGGTGGCATGATCAACTAATTGTTAAACAAAGTATGGGCCGGAACTCGCAGCTGGTCGACATTAACGATTAGGCGGTGAAATTTAAACTTGGCGGCAATATCAAACTGTTGTTGAAACAAAGTATGGGTCGGAACTCACAGCTGGTCGACATGAATGATTAGGCGGCAAAATTGTAGTCTGGCGGCAAGATCAACTAATTGTTAAACAAAGTATTGGTCTTAACTGGCAGCTTGTCGACATAAACGTTTTAAAAACAAAGGATTTGTTCAAGCTGGGACCAAGGGCTTCTGTCGATATAAACGTTTTTCTTTTATCTCGACGTCGACATAGGCATGACAATTTGATAGTAATAGTAGACCACGGGACCGGGACTTTGCTTTTTTGTCGACATAGGCGGCTTGTCGAGATAAGCGATGTCGATATAAACGGGTAGGACTGTAATAGCAAATCACTCCACCCATACATGTACGACTTAAGTGGTTTTGGTCCAGTCACATCTATAAAGCTATGCATGTAACTTTTGAAATGCAATTAAGATAGGCTTGTGTATTTGGAGTGGATTGTGTGCATTTCTGACTCAACATTAATAAAGATGAAGTTGAATATGGGGTGGGCTTGGGTAAGTGGCAATAAACTTTCGAGTTGTGAGAAATTGGCACAAATCTTGTAATTTCATTTCCAAGCACAGACAATGTAATACATTTAAAAGTTTATTCCAAATTTAATTCTTTGCTTCACTGCATATATATAAGTATAAAATATTTACATATCTACATATTAATTACTGTCCACTATTGACTGAGTCCCTTGACACTCAGGGCAATAAAGGGTGCATTGTCCATTTCATCAGGGGAAATTTTAGATTATTTAATAGCACTTAATAGGCCAATACACAATATTTTTTTATGATCATCAGTATATGTTCTTAATTAATTCTTAACACAAATATTGGAAAAGCGATGTTATCCGACCAGTATTAGAACTTTCTTGAATTCAAGTAAATTCAGCAGCATGCTTAATCTTAATAGGAAAAGATAACATGGCTGCTTCTAGTAGATAGATTCCTCATCTGTACTATTTTTTTGTCATGCCTTCTTTACTGGGATGTGGGATGTAATCATCACTTTCCAAGAGTGGTGGTGGCCGAATTAGAAAAGGTTTATGTTCAAAGTTTTCATTTGCAAGTCTCCTTAACCCTTGATAAATTCTTATCATACAGAGTCATGAATCATTATGAAGCTAAGACATTTCATTCTTCCACATTAGTTTACCTGACAAAACGCAAAGAATACGTGTACTTCACGTATTAAATAAAGAGAAAGAAAACAACCAAATAAATTAAATGTAAAATAAAAAAAGATTTTACCATCTTTCTTACCAAGAAAACGATCATGGGAAATTTGTCACTTTGTTTGCTATTCTGAATCATTAGTTTCAGGAGTTTCTTGTCGCTGTTTCTTGGCAGCCAACTGGGAATCTTTCTGCACCAAGAAACTATCAAGGGAAATTTGTCACTTCCTTTGCTGGAGAATCTTTCTGAAGTGGGCCATCACGTTATCATTCATCAGGTTTACTGCCTTGTTAGCAACCAGTTTGTTTGGATGATGGTTCACAATGAAGTCTTCGACGTCTGCCCACTTGCTGCAGATTTCTTTAATCCTAGCAGTTGAAACGGTCACTGGCTCTTCATCATCGGATGACTGCTACTTTTACTGCTGTGTAGTAAGGCCAATGAAAGCAAGGCTGCGCACGCGTGCAAAACTAGGCTACTAGACTAGCGCTAAGTGATGTTAGTACTGTGTGGCCTTCGTTTGTACTGTACGCAATCGTTGTCTCCAACGTTAAACCTTGCTCTCTCTCACTCGCCTTCGTTCATAACGCGAGACACTGTTCGTTACCCAAGACAAAAAAATTTCAAAGTTGTTGTTTGTAACCCGAATTGTTCGTGACCTGAGGCGTTCATAACCCAAGGTACCACTGTACAGGTTTTAATCATGAATGATATGAATAATTTAAAAGAAAGACAGTCCATTCCATGACATACATGCTTGCTTCTTTGACCCTGGGATGAAGGGCACAGTCATAAACAATTTGCTTTTAGGTTTTAGTTGAATTCTTTTTTCTTCATTTGGTTATATTTTTTTTTTACCCCTTGATGGGATGAATTATGAAGCTAAGACATTTCATCAGGTAACATACTCGATTGAACCTTTGACCTTAGGACCATGTATGCCGCTAAATGAGCCCCTTGCCTGAGATGATATTGATTGTTGGAATAGGGGGAGTAATAACCTTTTCATTGAAAGCCGCAATTGACCACTACCAAATTCGGCTGCACACATCAGTGTACATTTTATACACTTACTGATATTTCTCGTGGCGATGAAGCTATCATTGTCAGAAGGGTTCTTTTGGTGACATGTACATTATATTTCCAGAGCAAATCCTATGTTTGTTGACTTGTAAATTCAAATGGAATAGCACAACCATCTGTCATGTGGCCATTTTGAATTTCAAATTAGATATGAATTTCACCAGTTACAAGTATTTGTCTGAAGTGGACATGGGTTTGTTCCAGAATGATATGTAGATATGTAAATATTTTATACTTATAAATATGCAGTGAAGCAAAGAATTAAATTTGGAATAAACTTTTAAATGTATTACATTGTCTATTCTTGGAAATGAAATTACAAGATTTGTGCCAATTTCTCACAACTCGAAAGTTTATTGCCACTTACCCAAGCCCACCCCACATTCAACTTCATCTTTATTAATGTTAAGTCAGAAATGCACACAATCCACTCCAAATACACAAGCCTATCTTAATTGCATTTCAAAAGTTACATGCATAGCTTTATAGATGTGACTGGACCAAAACCACTTAAGTCGTACATGTATGGGTGGAGTGATTTGCTATTATAATCAAACATACTACTTCCAGCTTTATGCTCTGCAATAAGTGCAAAGTCATAATTATCCACATGTGTTTCCATCAAAATAATTTTTTCTTTGTCCTTCACAGAATCACTGACCAGGACAACTGCATATATGACTGAATGTATCTCAACAAGTACTACACTTTGACTTACAGTTAACATCAAGCTGGTTTTGGTTAAGTTTCTGTATTTAGCTCATGCTATATACATAGAGTTTGGATATATCAAAAGGTGGAGGTGACATTGTTGTAGTCAAAATCATTTTTTCTATAAAGTCTGAACATATCTAAGTCATGGAAAAAAGTATTCCTTCACAATGATGGGGGCTAAGTTCTTGTATTCAAGAAGAGAAAAAGGAGGAAGTTCACCACTGAGGAATGGGTGCAGAGTGGTGTGAATTCACTAGTGTGACACCAGTCATTGAAAAAGCACAATTTATCCTTGTATTCCCTCCAAGCAGATTTCAACTGGATTGTCTGGAGGACATCTTTATGACATGACATGGCTAGTGAACATAAAACTGGTTTAAACTGGGGTATAACAGCAGCCACCTATTGGGTAAAAAGTGGAATTAACCCATAAGAGTTGCTTCCCTTTGTCTTTATATAAAATATAAAGACAAGACATGTATCCATATTTCCGGGAGGGATGGACTTGCAGGTAGCAAAGAAAGTTATCCTAATATAACGTGATCAGGTAATGTAACTGAAAGCTTTTCATGATGCTGTAATTTACGTCAATAATAAAAATATAACGAAACTCATATAAACAAATAAATTATGAAGCAAACAGCAACACTTTTTTATTTGAAACTTTTCTTTTAAGTTCTTCATGGATGCTACATAAAATGTCTTAGTACCGATGCTGACCTCTTGCCATAAGTGTTCTACCTTGTTCATTGCTGATCACCAAGAAAATTCATGATTAATATTGCGTTGCAAACTGTATTTGTGCTGACCTCTACTATATATATGAATTCCACGGATGTGTGTGGATTTGTTTTACTCCATAGCTGCACTAATCCTTTTCATACATGGATCATGTGATACATATACTGAAAACACTAAACCCATAGTAATCATGCTTGATATCATGTGATACATGTACTGAAAACACTAAACCCACAGTAATCATGCTTGATATCATGTGATACATGTACTGAAAACACTAAACCCATAGTAATCATGCTTGATATCATGTAAAACAATGTTCTTTGGTGCTGTTTTGTTTTTAATGTCTTATTGCAGGGACCAATATGTAATTATCAAGACCACTTTAGTGTGAATTTATTTTCTGCACTATAATTAATGCTTGCAATGGTTAATGGAGTCTACTAAGAGCTATGCACAGGCGAGCTATGCAATCATTGATGACATTCTGGTTTTCAAATGGAGGAATGAATCTCACCATCCTAAAAAGAAATCTAGAACAGACCATGGTATTGCATTTTAAAAGGTAAAGCTTGAATGTGACAAAAGATCCTGCCAAAAAGGATACTGACCTTCATCTTGTGGCTCAAACTTGATCTGGATAATCTCAATGTCAGGATCCATAACTTCTCCATTAATCTTTTCATTATCTTTGCTGGCTGCATATGATGCAGAATCTACTCTCTGATCTACAAAGAAAACAGAACAAGTGGTGCACATGTAACAGTGGATAAAACTATGGATAAATCTGTTTTGTATTTTATAGCAAATCAACAGTGAACACACATGCCAAAGCAATTGGATTAAAGAGCCTTGCTCATACATTGCAGACAACTTGGGATGATCTGATCACGGGAATACCCAAAATGTCACTTTGTCTTTAAAACTTCAATCTGAAAGGGAATCAAAATTTCAATGTTTTATCTACAGCATTTAAATCTGACCTTGCTAGAATGAATTTTTTTTTAAAAAACCTGACAGTGACACCCATTAGAGTAATTATTATGGCAATCATTTCTGTGAGTAATCATATCCAATAATATAAACAGACTGAAAACCAAATTAGTGTTCTCAATATTGGACACAGAAAAAGATGTTTAAAAATCAAGATACATTTGAACACAAAAAGAAAATTATAACTATTGCTAAAGAAAAGCAAAATTAAACATGGTCTATATGCCCATTTCTTGCCACTAACAGTGCTATTTGTAACTGCCAGGAGCAAGTCTGTTCTGGATAGACCTGTCAAAATTTGAGAAAACTTCTACTAGAAACCCATTCATCCTAATGATTGGTTACATGGGTAGTGATCAAAGCACACACACACACACACACACACACACACGCACACACACAGAAAAATAAACAAACTACCTATCTGTACCGTACCTTTAAACTAATGCAATAGGAAACACAAATAATTATTTTGCCTGATAATGTTCTGAATCGTCATTATCTAGTAAATCGTGTCCTACAGTATTCTCACACCATCCCATTTGTTTGTACCACTTTTAGATTTTAAAAACAAAATCCATCAAGAATATTAAAATGCACAAAATTATAAATATAAACCTGGTTGTTGTAAGCATGTCCCAAACAATATCAACTTGTTTGCATTTTGAATCAAAAGGAAGTTTCATTAGTAACACAGTCACCTTATTTAGTAGGGCCAGTATGTTTTCATACAACAGATGTGATGTAGTTCACCCTCAAAGAAAATCACAATAATTCTATAAATTTTAGATCAACACCTCTTTGAACACAAGAGTTCCTCCTTTTATTTATTCAATTTATTTTAGAAATATTAAAATGAGACACTGCAAGTATTGGGTACAGAGGACAGTTTTTACTGAAATAGACTTTTCTAGAAAGCAGAAACTGACAGTAAGCAGTTTGTTTATTTGCTTCCATTTGCATTAAAATGCCAATAATTCAAAAAAGCTAGGAACCATTTGGTGACGATCTGAATCAGGTTAGATATTATAAATCAGTGAGCCTATATTTTGCGCATTTTGTAATATCCTTGATGCTTTTCATTTTTAATATCACCAGGTGAGGGTATGCGAAAACCATACATGCCAACATCCTGAGTCATCACCAATATCTTACTCCCTTCCCTCCTTGTTAAGTGGATGCTTATTTAGAGACTGACTTTGTGGTTGTAAATACCACTTTGATCAGTTCATCAATTACAGGTTACAATTTATCACAAGATCAAAAAACCACCTTCTGTTACTGAACCACACTTGTGGCGCAATTAAAGGGTAGTCATGTGGGAAAACAAGCTATGTGATTAAGGTCAGTTATTTACTAGAAGAGTGGCACTGAAAAGTACACAATTTGATGCTTGTCAAACGGATTGTCAACTCGAAAACAGAGTGCTATCTTAATTGGCATAAAATCAAGTCCATTACCATGCCTAATGACAATTCTGAATAAATCAATACAAATTACCGGTAACCATAATTCACCTTCACACCCGTCCAAATGATTATTACATGTAGTTTATAAATATACATCCATGCAAGTGATGGTCAGCATAGGTCAGAGTATCTGGCTTGGCAAACATGGAAATATGAGAAATCTTGTTAATCTCCCATGGGTTGGTGGTTTTTCCAGTGCTCTTTCTCAACCAGATAAACTGTATGTATAGCATATCATGTACTTAAAAATGGCATTAAACCCACAACAATAACATAGGTTTAAGTTCTATTCAAATGGGTTCTTTTTGAAAAGCAAGTAGTAGTTGTCCTGAATAAACTTTCTCAATGGAAACCAAACGGTTATTGCTGAAGAACATGCAAAAACATGCTAGGACTGACTTTTGTAGCACCCCTGCAAATCAAACTATCATGCACCTTCCTGTTTATGACATTGAAACATTCAACCATAAAGTCATTATGTTTATAAAAAAAAAGCACACAAATTAATGCTCTCACAAAGGTGAAACCGATGTCTTGCAATCTGAACAATCCAACTAAAATTATATTATAACCTTTATTTTGCATCCCCTGCTCACTATGGACTGATGATATATGCATATCTGTGGCTGATCCACCCTGTTCTAGACCTGGAGAGGACAGAGTAGTTGTTTGGCTTGGATGACTAATTACCTCCCTTGATCTTACTTCATCAAGCTGAAAAGGGTTCTGATCTGAGGCCTCAGAATGGATGGTGGGCAGTAGCATTGTCTCCTGTCTGGGCGATTCTATTCTTGGTCTTGAGTCATTATTTCCTACTGCCAAAACAGTATTTGAAACTGTGATTGTCTCAGTGGTCTCCCCTGATGATATAGTATTGTCCAGCTGTACTTCACAACATGATTCTGATTTCTGGTTAGTTGTGTGCACTGAAGATGTAATAGGACTTGATTCTTGGTAAGTATATGAAACTGTCTTTAAAATATTTGCATCCTCAATGGATATTATTGCATCCACATCAAGACCTCGCTTTCCTGGATATGTAATACAACCATGTGCCATATCAGAATAAACTGTTTTTACCAATGATTTCTCTCTTGGGGATCTGTTATCACATGAACTTCTCTCTGAAACTGAATCCTGTTGGGGCTGAAAGTGTGTACTTTGATCATCACTTCTTGTATGCAAATTAATATTTGAAGATTCTGAAGTTAATCTCATCCCTGTCACTTGACCTCTTTGCATTTGATTTTGTACCTGCTTTTTATTAGTGTTTACCAAATGTGTACCCTCTCGATTTTGTTCTATAAAAGAGGATTTATTCAAAGGAAGAATCCCTGGAAACCTTCTGTGATATCTACGAGGCAATAAATGACCATGCTTATCCAGCCCTCGCCCACCTCTCTCTATCTGAGGATATTTGAAGAAAGAGGGGTCAACTGTCAGTGGTGAAGACTCTGAGATATCTTCATCACCTGAATGTTCCCTTGATGTAAGACTTTGCTGCCCTCTTTCTACCTCCATTTGCTGTGATTCTGATGATGTGTTGCCATTTACATTAATGGAAACATTGCTATTCTGTATGGAGTTCCATGAAATTTCCAACTCGGAGGACTTTGAAGGGGTCTGTTTCAAAGTTTTCTCTGCTTCAATCTGTAATAAAAGGTAGGAAGATCTATCTTATTCAGAAATTAACAAATACAAAATAAGTTAATTAAAGCAAACCTAATTATATGTATATCTAGTACATTTAAATTGTATTCACATATACATCCTTCTTTGATGTTGTCATTATTCTCAGTAAAAGATACCATAAGCACCAAGTGTAATGACCATATTACACTTGTTCTAATGGAGTGTACTGACCATATTACACTTGTTCTAATGGAGTGCACTGACCATATTACACTTGTTCTAGTGGAGGGTATGTCTGAGTATAGTTTAGTGAACTATGCCTGCAAAATCTTCTGCCATTGGCTGTACTTCTCTGACCATATGTATCTCTCACTCGGCTCCTTTTCATACGTGGATTTTATCTGGCAAATTTGTGGATTACCAGATACAGCCATATTTATAAAGGACTTACCAATGGTGGCAACATCATAAGTTGTAGAACAATTAGGTCCAATAACCAACAATATAGTGAATACTGGCCTGACTACTTATAAATCTTGAATATTTCACCATGTTGTAGAATGCACTACAGTTTGAACTATATAATCATAAGTGGCCAATACACTTTTGAATACTGTGCTAACTGAGAGACTTTCTTTGAGAGACCTTTAAAAAAAAATAGTTGGATAGATTTGTATTTCCAATGATGGAGATTTGCAGTAACAATGTATATTTCTTATCAACAGATCAACATATATTCATCAACCTTTTCAACAAAACTTTACATTTAATTTTTTTCTTCTGATTTCTTTCAGCTGTATTGGGAAAACTACAAATTGTTTAGTAGATTATGAAATCATTAAATTATATCCTTTGTCATTTTCAGTCATATGTCAGTAAATATAAGAAATTATAATCATAAGTGCATATAGTAGTCAAGCTAATGAATATGCATGTCCATTAAAGAGAATTTTATTAATATAACTAAGATACCCAGATAAATGCACATCTTTGAAAGCAAGGAAGGAAAAATGTAGTGACATTTTACATTTTTTAAAAATTACGATATTTTAACTCCATATTACTGGACAAATCACCAGTCATAAAGAATTTTAAAAAGCACATCACCTGAATCAGTGTATAAGAAAAATTTACTAGCAGGGCTCAGAGCAATTAAAATACATGCTACTTGTCAATTTCTTAGTTTTGAGTACTTAGTTATGAGTATCACCTGTTCAACTGATGCTAGGTCCAATCTATTTGAAAAGTTCAAAACTTAGATATAATTGGATCTCCTCCGACACAGCTACTTAATATTACATACCCTAAATTGTGTGCTAACAAAGAATAATAGAGACCAACTTGATAAGGCATGTACCATCTGTCTCAGTGATATAGATGTATTCCAATTAGCCTAACAAATTGATTAGTATCACAAGGCTGACCTAGAACAAAGTAAACATACCCCATTCTGTCCCTATTAAATGAATGATGTAATACAAGATCTGTTTAATGTCTTATCTGATAACTAGATAGGCTAATACCATTAAAGTATATCAAAGAGATAAGCTAAGGACTACTCAAATTTTGAAACAATTTAAACTACAGTAGAAAATTAATCAATTGGATCACAGGAGTCAGACATTTTATCAATGAAGAATGATGATGTGACATGTATATTTCCAGCACAGATATGGCTATTTCATGTTGTCACAGATTTTCACTGTATTTTACTGATAAAACATCAGACTCCTGTGACGGGATATATCTAGCTGATGATAAAACTGAAGTAAATAAAACCAAGAGTTAACCTACATATATCTGCTTGTGATCATGAGGGAACTATTGTGCCCCAGTCATAGTGTGAATATACATTATACTATAGGCAAAAATTTATTCTATTGCTTTCTCTTCAGAATCTTATGTAACTGCTTCTCACATGTATGCACTGCCTGGTCAATGTTGAAGCATTTCAGTCATTTTTTTATCACTGGGTGATGAGAGCTTTGAGGCAATTTGAGTTGACTTCAGTCTGGGGCATGTTTACATGACTGTTTCCATAATAGCTTGACTTGGAACTAGCAAAACTTTCTTTGAATCATTCCTGATTTTGTTTTGTTTAGTTCTTCCTCTTCCATTTCTTCATGGAAAGAAATGTCCATTTCTTCATGGAAAGAAATGTCTGCAAACAGGAAGGCGTACTTTCTTAAGAGGCAACAAATTCCAGTTGTCAATGAAATCATATTTCAGCAAACGACTAAGTGTGGTCTCAGGAAAAATGCAATGATCAGCTTATCTTGTCTGGTGTACTATACCAGTATCTCTACGTCTGATGTCACAAGGATGAGCCTGCTTATTTTTTTCTGCATATTTTTTTAATTGTTTCTACCACTGCTTTTCAGTTTAAGGTTCATTGAGACATGTCTCCAATATTAGTAAAAATAGAGTAGATCCAGTTGATGGGTATGTCATCACACTGCAATGTCAAACAAGTGTATACAGTTCTTGCCTTCAATAAATACTGCAAATCTGAAAGTTGTGTATACAGTTCTTGCCTTCAATAAATACTACAAATCTGAAAGTTGTGTATACAGTTCTTGCCTTCAATAAATACTGCAAATCTGAAAGTTGTGGTTTGATTAGTGAACAACATGACCAAAAGAACATGACCTATTATTGGTGTTTATCAGATCTACTTTTAGGACTGTAGATCAGATTTTAATCAAACTGATGGACTCCCACTGCTCTGAGGTACAGTGTATCTAAAATTCCTATTTAATAGACCTGGGGTATCTAAAGGTCATATTTAACAGTCCTGGAGTAACTTAAGGTTCACTGTAACAGTCCTGGGGTATATAAAAATATGAAAAAAACATGCATTGGCTGCTTGTTTAAAACCCGCAGATGTCAGCTCGCTTGGTGCATCCCTTAGGAAAGACTATCTGCTCCCATTCCTCTACATGATATGGTCAATAACGTGTTAAAATTGCCATTAAAATCAACAAGAAAAAAATGCTTATTTTTAATCTTGTAGTCAGTGTCTTCATCTAAGAACACTAAAAGTTGTGTATACACTCTATTAGCATACATCATCACATGAATCTGATTTGTATGCATACGGCAGACATTTCATCCTCCAAATTTGAAATATTGTCCAGATTCCTTCTTTACAGCTTTTTGGTTTATGCAAAGTCTTCTGAAATCATTCAGTGGACTGCAGTAATGTCAGGTTTTGCCTTTGGCTGGGCATTCATCCTTGTGGGAATACTCTCCACTTGGCATTTGTCACTGTTGAAATACTCTCCACTTGGCATTTGTCATTGTGGGAATACTCTACACCATGTATTTGTCATTGCAGGAATACTCTCCACCAGCCATTTGTCACTGTTGAAATACTTTCCATCATGCATTTGTCATTGTTGAAATACTTTCCATCATGCATTTGTCATTGTGGGAATACTCTCCACCATATATTTGTCATTGTGGAAATACTTTCCACCATGCATTTGTCATTGTGGGAATACTCTCCAACATGTATTTGTCATTGTGGGAATACTCTCCACCATGCATTTGTCATTGTAGGAATACTTGTGCTGATTGGCCTGCTTCCACTTCTGAGTCTGGCCCTCTTAATCCCTTTATATTTTATTCCAACATTCACAGCCTCCCAATCAATAACTTATGTCTGCATCCTGTCCAGATCAAGGGTTCTACAAAGATCTGTGTTGGCCAAGAACTTGTTAGGCTGAGACCAAAACCTACAATAGAGTCTATAATCTAAAATTTTACCTGGGATAAAGTTTCAACATCTTCATTCGTAAAATTGGAGTTCTTAGCTTATTCCTTCAGAAATTCATCCAATGTTTGTCCTTTTTGTTTGTTCATGCCTGTAAAGAAGTTCTTTTCTTTAAAGGTCTATTTGCTTATTTGCTCCTATGTGATTCTTTCATTTTCTTCATCCCAGACAAGCAATCAGGTGACTGGAGGAAAAAAGCTGAAAACTGGGAAACAATATCACAAAGAACCGTTCTATACTGTTGATATGACCATCCATGTAGGAGTAGTTATATCAAAATTTTCAAGATGGCCACCATGTATGAAACCATTTTCTTTGAAACCAACTAGAGTTTATAAGTCTTCTGGCGAAAACTGCATATCTTCATGACAAACCATTCAGGAGATTTAAGGATAACAAGATTTTCAACATGGCTGCTGTGAAGATTAGACTGGTAATGACCAGTTGAGCTTAAAATGGAAAAAAAGGCTTGAAATGGTTGATCACAAAAGAGAACACATGTATATATGAATTTTTAAGACTCTGATGACTGGCTGATAATGAAAAGGACAAATTTACTATAAAAAAAGTCATGAGAGTTTATCCTATCAGTAACTGAAAAAAAGAAACCATGTTCGATTGAAGCAATTATAGTCTTTATACACAACTGACTTATTAAATACAGAAAGTAGTGCCCAACTTTTTTGGAAGCGCATGTTTCATACATATATATATATAAAAAATGCAGCAGTTCATACTGTTTTCCCCACAAAGAAGCTTGCAACAAGGATGAATCTATACTGAGAGATATACATTTAATCAAGAGTAATAATTAGAAATCTAATATAACACTGCAATATGTTTTAGACATTTTGGAAAGTAAGGCAACATTAATTGCAGAGCTGATATTAAAAATCTGCTAGCAATACGAATAATTGGCTTAGGATGTAAAACAGAGGTCACCTTTAATTAAGAAATGGAAGCCATGCTGCTATTGTGTTATAAGCAGAATAGCATCATAACAAATCATTTTATACTTGGTTTACCTGTATCATACTTCTATCAAAAACTCTATGGTCTAGTGGATACCTTAACTGTTCCAGCAATTATTGCAACCTATACAATGATGTATGACAACTTAATGGGATTAAGGTTAGCATGTATACATGACAAGCTGTTAATTGGTTACTTTATTGTTGTAACCTGCAGAGTTTAGCCCAGTGTGGGATATGTAAAGTCTTATATGTAATAAAGGGATTAAATGTGGTAGTGTCAGCTTTTGAGTCTTTGATTAAAAATTGGCCACCCTTTGGCTAAGTTGAGATAAAAAGGAAAGACCCACTACAAATAATTTAGGCAAAAACACTGAATAAATATTTTTTAATGGTCATTTATTGTGTTATGCAAGTTTAATGAATAATAATAAAGCTCGTGTAATGACATATTAAGCATCATCTATAAACAACATCAAAATTGTAAACAGAAACTTTACCAATCCTGACATGCTTCTAATGCTAATGAACATACAGGTTAATTCTGCTGAAATACTTTTTGAAGAAGGCCATTGATTTTTTAGGTCACAGAAGGACTGACTATTACTTAGTCACATTGGCTTCATGCCTATTTACCCAAGTATAACTACAAATATTAGTAATTCTGCATATGGGTCATTGCTGACTAAAAGGAGATCAGTACAGGGAAAAATGTGGTGAGCAAGTGCAATTCATGACAGTAATCAAATTAAAACTCTTACCAATGGGCGAAACCGTTGCTGTGCCGAGAGAAATGTCTCACATAACTGTTCCACCTCACTTATCTTGAGAACCTGTGCTGCTTCTAGAAGAGGGCGTACTGAATTTGAGTCCACAGAAATGTCACTGGTGTAACAAAATTTGACCAGGGCTTTTACAGCCTCACAGTTCAGTTGGTGAAGAGGAATGTTTGTTATTCTATCATTATAATCAAGATCTGAATTCATAACATTTCGAAGATATGGACTGAATGCAGCCATAATTACCATGTGGACTCTTATCACCATTTTCCCAACAAGAATGTTCAAGTCCAAAAGTTCCTCTTTTCTGTACATGTCCTGGAGATTTTCTTGCAGATGAGATTTCTGATGATCACAATGAAAACTGCAGGTCAGTACAAGTGGACAGTTCTCCCCACTCATTGTTGCTAATGGTCTTACCGTTCAGCAATGATCCAGTAACTGACAGAGTGACTCTGAAAACAATCATCAAAAAGGTTTATAACAATTATGAAGCCAAAGCTCTAAACAGGAACTTGCAATACTAAGTATTTACTCACTTATCCAAATTAAATTCATAAATAGGATTAAATAATGCAAAGATATAAAACGTTGTACACTCCTTGCTATAACACAGTTTGATATTAAATAAGGCAAGTAAGGTTAGTGATACCATTTCGTTAAGTGGTTGTTGTAGGGTTTAACGCCATTTTTCAGCACACGATAGGCTATACATGGTGGCCAGTATTATTGGTGGAGGAAGAACCCAGGAAAACCCCTGGAAAGAACCACCGACCCATGAGAAGCTCCTGGCAAGCTTTCTCACATAACTACATTGCCAAATCTTAGACTTGAACCCACGCAGAAAGATGTGAGATGGCAGTGATCCGAAACGGTTAGTGATTTAGACCACTCAGGGGCCCTCATTGAGTGGTAGGAAAAGTATGTGCATGATACAGGGTTGCTCATATGATTTTGACTGTTTCAGTCCAGATTCCTACACTGCACAAAACTGGAATCAAAGTCCTAAAAATTGGAGTCCCAAAAAGACCCTTTTATCCCCTTGCAATAATTCAGGCATTATTGCACATATTGTTTTGTCATCAATATACATGTAAATGTCATCAGATTGCCAACACTAATTCTTTATGAAATATTTAGCATTATAAATCTAAGGCAACTGAGAAATATGATTCTGATGCTACAAATACATCAAATCTCAATGTTTTTACCTTGCCATTTTTAAATTTTGTGAGCAGCTTGAAGGAATCAAGAAAGAGATTAAAGTTTGTTTTCTACATAATAACATTAGTGTATTTAATTAAATTAAACATAGCCTTTCCCTTAAACCGTTTTGAAGGGGCGGGCCGCCCTGCCGCCTTTTGCCACCGCCCGTCTGCCTTTCAAAAGAATTAACAAATGAAAAATGCGCCCTTTTGCCTCTTACCGTCAAAAGTTAAAAAGTTACCCTACCGGTGCCTCATACTTTGTGACTGTTGCAAGTGTGTGACTTTTGGTACAGGATATAATTGCGTCATACCCTAATTGACATGTCCATATCGATCGATTCCCGGAGTGCACTCAAGCATGTGTAATGATGAAATCTTCTAACATATCACGTGCCGTGCTTTGGTCAACGTTACTATGTGTGTATTTTGTCGAAAATGACATAACGAGTCTACATTTATCAATCAACAGGTGTGCATATCCTGCACGTCTTTAACGGTACATGACACGTTTACTCGTTAATAAATATGACAATCGCCTAAAAAAATAAAATGTCTTGAATTCGTGATAATATACGACATTTTTATTGTTTATTCCAATTTACAAAATAAAAAGTCGGGACAATGTTTCTGGTTAATCATTCCCAAAAGTTCTACCCATTAAAATGCCTTCACAGAAACGTCGCCTTGAACAATTACAACGAGAAAATAGCAAGATAGCAAGAACAAACAAATCCATCACAAGTTTCTTCGGTGGTGACCAGAGTCCGTCAAGGTATTTATCTATTGTTTCAAAGTTAAAATAATGCAGATTGTACAGTTAATTAGCTGTGATTATTACATTAGGTTAAGCATTATTTAAACTGGGAATGACTGTACACATAATTACATAGGCAAGTATGAGAAGTCATTCAAGATACCGTACATAGGCAATTATGAGAAATCACTAAAGATACAATGGGGGCCCTGCGTCGCCGCGTGGTCTAAAGTGCTGTCCATTATGGATCACTGCTTGAAAGGATTCCGGTCATCATTATGTTTTTTAATGTCCGTAAAAAAAATTCAAAGATCGTGAGTGTTAATCATTGGATAGCACGTCAAAAATTTACGATTTTCGGGATCGAAAACGATTATATCCACCGAAATATTACAATTAGTTTTAGGTCTCTGCATTTAATTTACAAATTTTTTTTTATACAGTTTAGTTTTTACGTTACATTTAATTTGTTTAATAATGTGAAATTAATATTTTAAAAAAATGCAATATTTATATAAAAAAAAATTATTTGCCCCGCTAATTACAGCACCGACATTTAACCAGGGAATTAAACTTCTGAATTGAAATATGCTTAAACTGCTGTAATATTAATTTGACTATATATACGCAGTTTAAAGTTTTTACGTAAACAATTTTTTTTAATAATGGAAACTAATATTTTACAAATAAATGCATTATTTATAGTAAATATAAATTATTTCTATATGCCTCAATTCTTACGGTACTGACTTGTGAGAACGAAATTAAACTACTGAATAATAAGAAAATGTTTAAACGTCCGTAATTTGGCAAAATGTTTTTGTAATGCGACAACAGTTGAATCCTGGTGGCACTTACGAATTTAACTGGAACTGTAAACTTACGAATGAAATAATTGTAAACTGCCGCAATTTACGTTTATTATTATTAATTTTTAGACCTCCAAGCGACGAATCAAAAGAAAACAAAAGACACTCCTACAAAGAAAGCAGACCCTAAAAAATCAAAGCATAATACAACGGGATACGACAAGGCGTGGGAAAACAACCGACCTTGGTTGTACTATAGTAAAGATGAAGATCTAGACGTGATGTATTGCCGCCTGTGCCAAAAACACAACACAAAAGGTCTCAATGGAAGCAGCAAATGGAACAAAGAGGGATATGCCTGTAAACGTCTGGACAAGGTTAAAGATCATGAGCAGGGTGAACAACACCGTCAGGCACTTGAATTGGAAACCAGACAACAGTTAGGGATAGAGAATGCGATTAACCAAGAATCAATCACAGACAAAGATGCGAAGGCCATTACTTCTGCCATCAAGTGCCTAAACTTTTTGTTGCAACACAACATACCATACACAGACATATTCAAAGCATTCATCGACTTTGCAACACACGAACTGCATACACCAGATCTCCAGTATCTGTCTGTAGGATCCAATGCAAAGTACACAAGTCATCGCATGGTGGACGAATTCATCGACACAATGGCTGAACAAGTGGAAGATGCTGTTTACACCAATATTAAATCTAGTCCAGCGTATTCCATCATGGCAGACGGGTCTACCGATGTTTCAAACAGAAAACACCTAGTCTTTAGTGCTAAGTATATTGATGTCATTACTGGCGAACTTCAAACAGAATTTGTTAAAGACGTAGAATTGCCTGACGGTAAAGCTGAGACCATTTACGATGCTACAAAAGATGTTATCCAGACTAAATTGAGTTTAGATAACTTGGTTGCCTTTGGCAGTGACAGATGCAATACAATGATCGATCTAAAAGTGGTGTCGCTACAAGACTGAAAGAATTGAAACCGAACATTATAAACATTCACTGCCATAATCATAGATTGGCACTGGCAGCAAAGAACAGTTTTGAAGACATACCACTCTTCCGAGATGTAGATGACACACTAACTCATGTCTTCAAGTATTATCATTATTCAGCTGTCAGAACGAAAAGTCTAGAGAAGATACAGAAATTGCTTAATGATGCAGAAGAGACGAAAACCATAAAGAATGCCATCCACACCCGATGGTTATCCCATCTGAATGCTGTAACATCATTAAGAGACACTTACAAGTCAGTACTCGTAGACCTTGAAAATGCAACAGCAAGCGGTACAGACAAGGTGCGATTCGGATCTGGTCCTTCAGCTTCTGGTTTATTAAAACAACTTAAAAATGCAGCAACCATCAGGGTTGTTCATTTTCTTTGTGATGCATTGAAACCAGTATCCCAGCTAGCACTTACCTTTGAAAGAAATGATGTGGAACTTAGCACCATCCATCCACAGTTACAATCTACACTGATGACCCTTGGTAGGCTCAAAGAAAAGGAGGGAGTGAACACAACAAAATCATCTGAGCTAATAAAGAAAATTAATGTTACATGGAAACCAAATGAATTAGAGAGTGTTCACACTGCAGAGAAGAAGTTTATTGATGGGCTTGTATCCAATATAACAACAAGGCTTCAGAACACTGAAGTCATTGATAAATTTACAATATTCAGAAACAACATTCCTGATGAGGTGAAGAATGGATTTTATGGCAATGATGAAATAATGGATCTGGCAGAACGTTTAAAACTGGATGTAGATGAAACATTGTATCAATGGGACTTGTTCAAGACCTCAATTGCAGACAACAGTATGGACCTTCTGACTGGCCCTACTGCAACAACAAAGGGATTGCTGCAAATGGAGAAGACATTAGGCAATATCTACTCTAATATACTGAAGATATCATCAGCTACTGCTGTACTACCCTTGAGCACAGCTGAAGTGGAAAGGATGTTTTCACAAGTGAAGCGAACAATCACAGTTCTTCGAAACAGAACAAAGGTGGAGAAAAATAATAAATTGCTAATGATAACTCAGAACAACAAATACATTGACTTTCAAGTGATATAAGATAAATGGATGTAAAAAGGAAACAGACAGTTGATTGCATCAAAGAAATAAACAAAAACAATACAACTTATGTTTGAATAAAATTTTTATTAATTCTTTTTTATTTCATAAACTTTCAAGCAAGTTTTGCATGTCTATTGTTGAATCTGTAGTACTGTTACAAAATCTGAAATAAGTATTTATTAAATATTATTTTAAACCTTGTTTAACATGTGGATCAATGGTACAAATGAAACAACACAACAACACAAGCTTCATATTAAGAAATGAACTGTGCAAGATGCATAAGGAATCGGGTCGTTCTAAATTCTTTCACCTTTCCCTCTGCCCTTGCCTTCAGGAAAAAATTCCCCTGCCCCTTTTGAGCTTCTGTGGGAAACCCTAAAACAATTCCATTTAAAATAAATAAATTACCCAAGACACTGAAAGAATAAACAAATGACAACAGTCCACTACTTTTTCCTTTTCATCTTGTACAACACATTTTAGAACATATACCAGTCTCTTAAACTTTAATTCCACTTCAGTTTTAGGATCAAAACTGCAAATAAATGATCCTTGAGACTTCACACCTATCAACTCCACTCCAGATTTAGGATTAAAAATGCAAATAAATGATATGCGAGATGTCAAGCCTCAGGACTTGAATGTAACACAAATTTCTTTGTAGCCAGAAGGACTAGTGTACTGAGAAAATTACTAGTCCTGCCAAATATTACTAGTTCTGCATACAAAACAATGCCACACACTTGCATTAAGATGGACAACAATTTTATTTCATAAATAGCATTATCATATAAAATGCAATAGTACAGAAGTATAAATCCTACTTCAAATCATCAACCAATCAATTCACAGTATTTCTTTCTCAAGATAATCTGGATCCAATTCCAGAAAGGGATCCATGTGTCCTTTCTCATCCTCCATCTGCACTCTGGGTCTTTATGGGGTTTGTTCTGTTCTCCTTACCAGTCTCCCTGAAACATTCCACAAATGTATTGCTGGTGATGAATCACACATATAAAAAATTATATAGAGTACGTTGGACAGAACCCAAGGTCGCAAACAATATCTCCCGTCAGTCTTCAACATTTTCATCTCTGAGAAAGTCCTCTCAGCATCAGCAGAGTGGACTTGGATTGTCAGGAAAAGGTCAATCAGTTCCAGAATATTCTTGCAGTCAGCAGCACATGATTTTAAACTGTTGGCCAAGTCATGTCTTTGTAACTGCAAGATAACAGAATAAATTAAGAAAATATTAATCTGAATAAATTTACGTAAAGTAATATGTAATGTTAATACTTAAATAATGTTAATATTGTTTAAAAAGCTTTTTTTATTTCTTTAAATGGTTACCTTTTGTAATCAAGATACTATGCTAAATAAAGAATTTTTAATAAATCTGGCATCAGTAATATTTCTTGTCTTTATTTTTAAATATTGTAATATACGCCTACTTGTTGTAGACTAATCTCTCTAATATTTCCCATTCCAATTTCATTACATCAGCATCCACACCTGCACTAACAAGCACTGGCTGGAAATGCTCCACCGAAATTGCCATGCCACAATTACCAAAGTCTTTATTAAACCAAAATGTTGCATTTTAAGAAATATAGTTTAGTGCTGAGGAAATATGATGCCTATAACATCTGGACAACATCTACTAAATTACTACATAAATCGATATTAAAAAAATATAAAAATGGGCAAAACATCAACTGTCTGACGAAAACAGTAATTGAAGATTATCTGAACTGTCTTGTGAAGCTGGCCATATCTTGAAGTCTGGTATCTTGCATGCACCTATAACACTATTATCAGCATCACTAAATCTGTTCACAAGACATGAGATTAAGGATGTCGTCGCTTCCCTTCTGGTCATTTGGATCAAATTGTCTTCACTAACATCTACACCTATTAGCACAGAAATACTGCCAAGCTAAGTCAAGGACCATCCCTGTAAAATATGCAGGGGTTAGAACAATACACTTGACTGTTGTAATCAAAGTGTAAAAGCGTGCTATGACAATTTATATTCTTAGAATATCTGAATTGACATGAGTATTAAAACCATAAATGATTCTATTTACCTAATGATGTTTATATTTATTGATTACAAAATTGTAATTACAATATGTAAAGATCAATATAATCAGCATTCTGTGAGACAAGCTTAAAATTAATTTTGCATATAATCTAATTAGTATGATTCTGTCTGCAGATGAGGAAGATAAATTAGCTAAGCATACTTGAATTTATACTTCTTCAAAATGGAAATGGTGGCATCCAAGTTCTGCTTGATGTCAGCAACTGAAGCACTCGTGTCTTGTAGCATTAATGACCATTCGGTCAGAAGTGATATAACATCTGTCATGAACAGCATAAATTTCACCGTAGCCAGTTATCTAATTATTTTCAAGAAACCTTTCGCCTTTCCAAGTGCATCTGTCATAGCACCTTACTGTGAAGGAAGCTGAATACAAAAAATACTTAGTGAGAATCCAACATTACTACTTAGTATTAAAAATATGGACGAATTAACATAATATGGATAAAAAGTAAATAAGCAAGAGTAATAAACGTAACCTTTTAATAAAAGTTTAAAAAACGTAAGCAGTTTTTACAATTACAATTGCAATTAACAACTTTGTACAATTAAACTTATGAATGGAACATATTTTCATGTAATAATTTGCTACATTACAATTCAGTTGCATTATATGCGAGTGACAGAACCGTGCATTTAAAACTGTATTTTATAATTTCAAAGGGTATTTAAATTTTAAATTAAAGATTAATACCTGTTCAAGGTGGTTCTTAATGGCTGCATATCCTATCCAGAAGCTGTCAAGAGCTCTCTCAGTGTGCAGTAACCAGCGCGTGCCTCCAACCCTGCTTGGTATCACTGGTGATATATATCTAGAGCAGCAAATGACCTCTTTAAATTACTTCTATTGAGGGGACTGTTGTGGTAGTAATAATACAGTCCCATCAAATGAGTGTTCATCTTTGTGTAACGGGAGGTTTTTGTCACTATATATTTATATGCCAACTCGAGCCGGTGTGCAAAGCAATGAATGTAAAGCTTGTTGGATGTTTTTCAGTTTAGATACACCTCCAGCATTTTTGCTCCTTATTACACTTGCTACGTCACTACCAAATACAACAATCCTGTTCTGCCAATTAGTGATTCCAGCATTATCAAGAGCAGTGGTAATTACCTTCAGGATCCCTTCAGCATCTGCCTTCTCTACACTATCAACTGCTAGGAACGATGATTTAATCTCTCCTCCTTTGCATATTCTTATATACATGTATACAATTTCCTCCTCCAAAATAGAACTGTCAGTACAGCCATCGAACACTACTGCAAGAAACCTTACTTCATTCATACATATGACAAATTTGTCTTTCGCTTTCAGCCATGTAGTGTGTAAATGTAACAACCTGTTTATCATTCCTGTCTCTCCAACATCAACTCCTTTCATCTCATCCTGCTGACACATCCATACAAAATCAGTGAATGGTCTTCTGTTTTTTACGATAGTATGTGCATTTCCAAACAAATTAACAAGCTCGTCAAATACATTCTGATTTAAACTTTCCAAGATCTTACCAGCGGTAGATTCTTCTGGTGGTATCTGCATAGATGCTTTTCTCTCTGAACTCTATCTGTGCTGCCTACAGCTTTTATGTGCATTCGCCTATTCAATTTTAAAGTTCGAACAACCCGCAAACGCTCTAACCACTAGGCCACCGTAGCAGTGGGAACTTCAAGAAACAAATATATAAATAGCTTGAACAGAAACACCGGCAGTAGCAGGAAAGAAAGATAAAAAGCGACTATATGACATAAAGCAAACATTTCCTGCGAAAAACAAGAATCCCATCACATCATTAGTATCAATGCACTTTCCCCTTTGTTTGTACCCTTCACTGATTTTAATTAAAAAATTCATGAATAGCAAAAAATTTCATTCATTTATTTATAATTTCTAAACTCATTGTAACCAAGGATATCTAATACTGTTAAATTATCTGCTTTTCAACAGAAACAGAGATCTCTTTGTTGGTCTAGACATTGAACAGACAACAGAAATGATGCACCAATTACACCTTAAATTCTATTTGTTATTTGACTACACGATGTCACGAACATGCAGTTTTTGGCAAATGTTCCGTTTTTCAGAGTTACAGAGAGACCATATTTTACAAGGGTTTTAAACCACTACTCAGTATATTCATCCTAAACAAAACATTTTATAATTCTGGTTTATTGTATGCCTAATTACTGCGTCAATTAAATGTGAACACTTGCATCTAACTTCTAGGTATATGTTTTCAACTTTTTTATTTTTCAAACACTTTAACTCGACTGCGTACAGTAAAGCGTTACCTTAAACATCAAAAACAATTTATAAATTTAAAAAATTTAAACTGACACAAGGGAAGTAAGAGAACTGCCGTATATACAGTGCCTACTAAGTATCACTTTCAAAAACATATTTATAGAAAAACATACTGTAGTTGGCCAAGGTGTTTTCTTTTTTTATCGTGCCAAACAACATCAGTTTACTATCATACTGTTTACATGTTGCATTTTATAATCGTTAATCTAAAAATCTCCCCAATCGGAATACCCTGTGACATTTCAGGCAAAATTCGATAAAATGTAGTCTGATAACAAGACATTCACAGTACAATGCCTTTCTCGGTCATTTCCGTGAAGTGGTGAACTAACCTCGGAAGTGTTGTAGCAATACATGCGATTCGCCTCGTCATAATGTAAAAACGCAATATGCAAACAGTGCTGATTGTAATTTATTCTCCCATACAAATGTAGGTCATCTATTTTATTAAATAAAAAATATCATTAGTATGAATGCAAATGCTGCTATGTAAACAGATGTGGATCAGAATATAGTTCTCAATATGGCGGTGAATTATATCCGAGGCTATTTCCCCAAAGTTTGTCGGAAAAGGCCGAGCACGTTTAGTCTGGTTCTCGGACCTTCCATAATTCAATATGTAAGAGTCCGAGGGGACCAGTCTTTGGGCGAGTTGAGTGGATGAGGGGCGCTCTTATGGGTAGCCGTCGCCGCCAGAATTACATTAATCAAATGATCTAGTATAAAATCAAATGATTTAACCTAGCAAATGAAATAATCAATCCAGATTCCAAATGGTGGTATTAAATGAAATGATGTAGAGTGAAATGAAATGATTTAACCCATCAAACGTAATGATGAATTCAGATTCCAAATGATGTGTGATATGAAATGATATAGCATGAAATGAAATGATTGAACCCCAAAAATGAAATAACGAATTCAGATTTCAAATGATGTGGCGTTAAATGAAATGATCTGGTATTAAATAAAATGATTTCAAGAACAAAACGGAATGATGATATATGCTTCCATATACGAAACTGGTGAGCGCCACAATAGAACATCTCCGCATTTCCTGATAGTGTTTGCATAAATCAGTTTGTTTGTAAACCCATCATCACTGCCGATTTTAATAACAAAAATCTATAATGTAAAGGGGGGATGCACAGAGCATTGATATATAATTTCTAAACTTTCTTGATAATGCCGGCCCTAATACTGTTATCTTCTGCGCGTTTCATGTTTATCTAACAAGACATACGAAGACTGCGCCGTATTTCGTAATTTTCTTTGCTTAGACAACACTAACGTAGTACATCCTCATCGGTAACTACAAGAAAATTCCGTGCTACCGTACAGTTGAGAGTTATAGCCCTTTGCAAACATGAACATAGAAATTACACAACTTGTGTAATCCACAAGAAAGGGAATTTTGAAGTTATCATTTGTTTCCTTCGCTTGGTTTCGACATTGCATATATCGGAAGCAGACGACGTAGTATGCATCTTTAGTACTTACACATGTAGTTGTGAATCTACCCTTAGCTGAAAATGGACTTGTCCAGAAACTGGAAATGATCGGCGAACAAGGTCGTATTTTATGCTGAAAACTTCCGTTAGGTATCCAACGCGCAGGCGATAAGATGGCCAGAACAAGCAAAACACAAATCTGTGTTGATGCTGTAGGCGATATGTGATCTGATGTCTCCTGTTCATTAAAACGTCCAATTTTGCTGTTTACAAATCTTTCTGGAACAATCCTGCCATCACTTTAGACATGTACCGGTAATTGGTAACAGCCAGATCTAGAACGAAATTCAAAATGGCCACATGACAGAGGTTTGTCGTAATCCACGTGGATTAACAGGTCCCCAAACATATGATTTTCTCCGGAAATATGATATACATGCCACAATAAGAACCCTTCAATTGCTGGTAGCTGGCGTTAGAAATACCGGTAAGTGTCAGACCAAAATTACAAGGACGTCAAGTATCGCAGGCGGGTTTTATAGAAAGTTCTCAACAATTATTGAAACCAATTTTCGAAGCAACAAAAAATATTGTTACAGCAATGCTCTGGAGACGTTGCCTGTAAATATTGCTTGCCGTCTTCGAGGAACTCGACCACCACCACGGCAACCTCGACTTCCTCAACCACAGCTTGAAGTTCAACATGAACCACCATGACCCAAAATAAATATAATAAATTTATGCCTGAAGATATTGCCGATATTTTAAAAAAAAGTGATTGATATTGCAACGTTTGGATATAATAATACACCTAAATATATAAACCACGAGTATGTTGATACTCTAAAAATTGCTAATTGGCGAAGGGATATATATCGCATAGCTACTAAAACTTCGCAAATTAGAACTGAGGAAGACGTTAAAAATTTCGATGTTTTCAACCGGCTAGTAAATGAGTATGTTGAACGAGTAGAGCAAGAACGGAGACGAGGGAAGAAGAAATAAAGCAGCGGTTAGAAAAAGCAAGAACAGAAAGAAAAGTTTTAAAAACAAAGAAACAAAAAGAAGATACAAAAAACCTGAATATAAAGAAATTTATGTCGTAGAGCCTCCCTCCCCCTTCCACGGTGCCACTGGAAGTGGTTTTTCTACTTAAGAAATTGATCTTATTGCTTGTCCTAATAATATTCTTTCAGATCTTTATCAACTAGAAATTCTGATTAGAGGAAAATGAACCCGTAATAATTACGATTATTTACGGGAGGAATTATGGCTATTAATGAAATCGTTGATTACTATCATAATGATTAAATAAATCAGTAATAAATAAGATGATCGTACATAATGCTCAGCGGGCTCAATGCTCAACTTGGACCCGTAATGGTCAGAGTAATAAATTCGCGATTGCCAACCATAAAGCAACTTACGGAGATGGACTCAGTAGTGTTGTCCAGGGTTTATTTAGAAAGATAGCCCCCCAAAGCAATACCGATTGCGAAACAACTAACAACGAAATATATTGACTTTGTTTGGTAAAAGCTCATGGTGCTATTGGTAATGTTGCCGGTAAGGTTTTCTCGCACTCAAGGATAGATTAGCACGATTAATTCGCAGACTGCAAGTGGTCCAACCTCAATCAGTAAAATTACCAAGTACTGAAGTGATGCCTGCAAATGTAAGTGAAATATAAACCAAGCCGCAAATAAATATAAAAAAAAACTAGCAAAGTTGGTTGGTGAAGCAGAAAGAAATGTAAATACAAGTCTGGAATGGTCTTCGTGTTTCACGATAGCAATTATAATAAAATGTTTAAACGTGTAACCAGTCCAGCATTGGACATGGATGCACCAGTACTCAAATATGAATCTATACGTGATTATCAGTATTATTCTTATGACGCACGACAGGCAGATCAGGATACAGTTAGATATTTCTTGCCCGCTGAAGCGTTTATTGAATAGAAGGTGAATTTATTAAAACGGTCAATACACCATATAAGGCTGATTTTAGGGTTGGTTATGTAGATAATGGTATTATGGCATTATATAAAAGTGATACATATATGATTGATGGAAAAGAGATTGAAACAATTCAGGGTAATGTTGATGTTGCTACAACGATAATTGGCTTAGCAAGATATTCCGATGATTATTCAAGATCAGCTGGTCCATCAATGATGTTTATGAAAGATACTTCAAATAATCCTGATAATAGAAACGTATTACGTAATGTAAGAAACGCTGCAGGAACGGAAGAAACTGCCGCAGTAATATCGACGAATGATGATTTTAACTTAGGATTCTTTTTTTATGCCAATTAATGTCAAAAGGTAAAAATGGAAGATTTTCATGTGCAATTCCACTATCTCACATATTCGGATTTTGTAGAAATGTTAGAAAGATTATTTTTGGACCAAAGCATACAGTAGTGCTGGTAAGAAAAGCTATTGACGATGATGCAATCTGATGACCTGTAAGTGATGCTGGTAAAGTAATATTATCAAAAATTTTATTGTGGATGTCTGTAACAACTCCAACATCTGCTGAGGAACAAAAATGACTCGCTTGTATGGATCAAAGCGGTAAATCAGCATTTGTCATGGTTAACAGTGACCACAGACAGTGTTCAGAGTGCAATAAATGGTTTATAAGGCGTTTTTATGCCACGAAATAATTTCTTTGGTTTTCAGAATACTAATCGACTAACGCATATTCATATTATATTTGATAAATTTGATGTTTCTGAAGTTTCGTTAAGGATGAATGGTCAACAAGAACCATCCGAGGATATTTTACTTAACTTTGATCAAAATCATGAAGCACTTGCATATCATCGTTTGATGACTTTTATGGGACGTGTTCAGAATATAAACATTGGTTTACAAATAACACATTTAATTAGATTTTACAAATATGTATCCGATTTATCACGTGTCATTACAACATCTTGATCTAGCACAACAAACTGTCGTTTATAAACACTTCCGAGTTCGCATAAATGGTGGTGTTAATTACACAGGAATCGTTGTTTTACTCGGTAAAAAAAACGATGTTACTCGAAGATGATGATGGGCGAATGCGAGTTATTGGCACACCAGTTTAACACATGTAACGAGATTAGATCGCCGTTGATATTTAGTATGTCATATCATCATGTTAATGTCAGTCTAATCCTAGTCAAATTTAAAACAAAACTACAAACTGCGTCAGTAAAAAGAAATCCGGAACCATAATAACGCTTAAATATAATCAGATCGTAGGCGGTCAAATGAAATTGTCGCTGACAGACCGTCGACATATAAAAAAAAATCGACGATGCTAAGAAAGACAAGACCTGAATACGAATTACTCTTCCCTCGGGTATATTATCAATTTTCTGGATATATGTTAATAATACTAGATCAATACATGATTCCGTAAACGGTATCGCCCCACTCAAGTCCAAGACTGGCGAAGTCATCAAAGACCAGGGCAAACAGCTGCAGCGCTGGGTTGAGCACTATCTTGAGCTGTATGCAACCCAAAACGTCGTCACGGACACCGCCCTAGACGCCATCCCAGACCTGCCAGTCTTGGAGGAACTAGACACACCACCCACCCTGGAAGAGCATAGCAAAGCCATCGACTGCCTCGCTTGTGGGAAGGCCCCTGGGAGTGACGGCATTCCGCCTGAAGTCCTAAAGATAGGGAAACCAGCACTAATCCAGCCTCTGCACGAACTCCTCTGCCTCTGCTGGGGACAAGGACACATCCCCCAGGACATGCGAGATGCAAACATTGTCACTCTATACAAGAACAAAAGAGACCGCAGTGACTGAAACAACTACCGGGGAATCTCTCTTCTCAGTATTTGGAAAGGCGTTCGCCCGTGTCGTCCTGGCGCGCTTGCAGACCCTAGCATCCCGAGTCTACCCCGAGTCCCAGTGTGGCTTCCGAGCAGGCAGGTCAACTGTAGACATGATCTTCTCACTACGACAGCTGCAGGAGAAGTGTCGTGAGCAGCAGATGCCCCTCTACATTGCCTTCATAGACCTGACCAAGGCATTTGACCTGGTCAGCCGGAGCGGACTCTTCAGGATCCTTAAGAAGATAGGCTGCCCCCCATGACTGCTCGCTATCATAACATCGTTCCACGAGAACATGCACAGCACAGTGTGCTTCAACGGTGCAACATCAGAGGCCTTCCCAGTCAGCAGCGGAGTGAAGCAAGGCTGTGTCCTTGCGCCAACTCTCTTTGCCATCTTCTTTTCCATTCTCCTCCAGTACGCCTTCAAGGACTGCAGCGAGGGTGTGTATATACACACTAGGACTGACGGAATGCTGTTTAACATCGCCCGTCTCCGTCCAAAGACTAAAGTTATAAAGGTTCTCATCCGTGAATTGCTCTTCGCCGACGATGCAGCCTTGACATCACACACGGAAGATGGACTGCAGCAGCTAGTATGCCGCCTCTCCCACGCCTGCAAGGAGTTCGGACTGACCATCAGTCTGAAGAAGACGAATGTAATGGTACAGGACGCAGACTCCTCTCCCACTATCGCCATTGATGGGTACAACCTGGAAGTTGTTGAGGACTACACATACCTTGGGTCCACCATCTCCAACTCGCTCTTCGTTGATACTGATGTAAATGGCCGGATTGCCAAGGCATCAGCAGTTATGGCGAGACTGAACCAGAGGGTCTGGGACAATCACAACCTCACTGAGAAGACCAAACTGCACGTCCACCAGGCATGCGTGCTCAGCACACTCCTTTACAGCAGCGAGGCATGGACCACCTATGCGAGTCACGTAAGGAAACTCAACAGCTTCCACCTGAGATGCTTGCGACGCATTCTGCGTATCCAGTGGCAGGACAAAGTTCCCAACACAGAGGTTCTGAAACGCACCGGCATGAACAGCCTGTTTTCCATTCTCAGCGAGAGGCGCCTTCGCTGGCTAGGCCATGTTAGGAGAATGGACCCAGGCCGCATACCCAAGGACCTGCTGTACGGCGAGCTAGTAGAAGGTGCACGAACGACTGGAAGGCCACGTCTGCGATACAAAGATGTCTGCAAAAAGGACATGAAGACAGCCAACATCAACATAAACAATTGGGAGAGCTGTGCTGACGACCGCTCCGCGTGGCGTCTTGCTGTCAGACAGGACACTCAGAAAGCTGAGGAGATGAGAAACACAAACCTCGCTGCAAAGAGAGACAGGAGGAAGGCGAACCGAAAACATCCTCAGCAAGCATCAGCATACACCTGCAGCAAGTGCAACAGAGACTGTCACTCAAGTGTCGGACTCTTCAGCCACTCGCGAAGGTGCAGATAGGACACCCAAATCGGAAGCTACACCATCGTCTCTCGAAGACGGACAGATGCCGAAGAAACAGTAAGTCTATAATAATAATAATAATAATAATAATAATAATAATAATAATGACTTTGTAAAGCGCCTAATCTTTAGAATTTAGAAGCTCTACGCGCTTTACAACATGTATAATGATATGACTACAAAACACAAAATCAAAACACCAAAATATAAGAAAACATAAAAAATGCTGAAAATACTTAAGGTAGGAAACATTATTAGGTCATTAAGTTTGTTCTTGAAGTCGAAAAAGATGAGTTTTAAGAGCACTCTTGAAAGGGATTACTGTGTCTTTGTGCCTAATTTCAATGGGCAATTCGTTCCACGTTGCTGCGCCCTGGTATGCAAAAGAACGTTGTCCATATGACTTCGTTTTCATAGTGGGCTGAATTTTATTTTTTATTCAAACTATTGAATTCAAGTGATTATTTTCTCTGGAAATACAAAAGTGCTCTGACAAAATTCTTGGATGAAGATATACATTTGAATTTATACTGAATTCAAACCTGGAATAATATCTCTTGATTCATCAGCACTTCGCTGACCATAACAGACACGCCATCCCCTTCAATGTTGGATCTCATCGGGACTTGAACTCATATTCGTTCAGGACTTATACTAGGACTTGTGTTTTTAATTCTTGGATTACAATTTGGATTAAATTTGCAATACCGGAAGTTCTTTTTTTCCTCATTTCTCACTTTGTATTCTAGGAAAAAAGTATTTATTAATTTTTGGAACGCTCGTTGTCTTCACTCTCTTCTAATACTTGGTTTAAAAGCACAGACTCGTAACACCCACTGTTAATGCGAATATGTTTCTATACATCTGTAATGTAAATGACTAAACTCTCGAATAATTAAATGCATATAGGCTTTTACTATTCGAATTAATTGTGTGAACTCGTTGTGTGCGTGTTTGTGTGTGTGTATATGTGTATCTGTGTGTGTATTTTATTATCATTGATAAATGGAAAAGGTATTCTGCAAGAACAAATATAGGTTTCATCTCAAAATTAGATTTTGTAATCTTTTGCAACAAAAACACACCAAAACTCGTGTTACTCACATATGACCTTTCATTTCTACAGCAAAACAAATAACGTGATTTAAACCAAGTTCATTGGACATTATATTATAATATCAACTGTTTCGTCTTCCAATAATATTATATCTTTAACTTTGAATCATAATATTCAGTCGTTTCCTTTATGTGGAAATATTTAGAAAGAGAATATTCAATATCGGCTAAGATCTGGACAAGAAGCAGCTGCATAAAGAAGACTGGCCTGCAGAAACATCATTTATACGACGCCTCGAGGCTCACGACTATTATGAAACAACAGGAGTTCACCATTTCCCTATTCAGCAGATTCAGGCTCTTGATGACCTTGATGGTAGTTGCATAGCAAAGATGTGGGAACGAATTAAAGGCACATTAACGTCAAATCGTGATGTTAGTATTACAAAGACGGAAGTTCAAGAGAGGGCTGTCAGAAGATACAATCAAGACGGTTGAAGCCAGATGAGAAATCAAGCTGATACTGGCATATGCAAAGACCAGACCACAAAACAGCATCTTTAAGAGGAATACACAAAGAATAAGGAAGTATAGAAGAGTGCAAGGAAGGGTAAGCTGGGATGTGCTGAGAAACTTACCGCAGATGCGGGCGAAGTTGCGAAAATAAAGTACATGAGGAGTCTCTGCAACATTATACGGCAACTATCAAGATGCCAACAAAATCAAGCCTGTACGTGGTAAGAATGGGTATATCCTGAACAACTGGCTTAACAGCTTGCGGGCGGACGGAAAATTTCAGCAGTTTGCTCATGGGCACACCTGTGAAAAACAAGGAAGAGGACATACGTCCTAACAGAAGCCACAGTTAAAGTAAATACCTTAACTGCCGTTCTGGAGGAAATAGGAGACATAGACGAGATGCTGAAAGAGTGGTGGAAGGGCTATGTGTACATTGTCAAAATTCCCAGAAAGGAGACCTTCACTATTGTCAGAAAAAAACGATGTATTCAGGTCCTTTCCCTGCCAAGCAGGATTCTTACTATGCTGTTCTTGGAAACAACAGGGTCTGCAGTAGATTCCGAGCTGAACGAATAACAAGCAGGATTCTTGGCTGAAAGGTCATGCACAGACCAGTTAGCATGACTCCGTGTTATCACAGAGTAGTCCCTAGAATGGTAGTCACCCCTGTTTTTAAATTGGTAGACTTTAGAAAATTACACAACACGGTCTTGTCTCAATCTTCTCCTGCTGATATTGGTCTTAGGTACCCATTGTATTAGAGGGACAAGTCAATGAGAATGTCTATAAGTTCACATACCTTGGCAGCAATGTGAACAAGTTAGAAGGAATTAGGTCACACGCCATACCTTTACCATTCTCAGACAAGTCTGGAGGAATGATACCATCCAGTGCTCCTGCATGGAGCAGAGACCTGGAGACACACAAATAACTTGGAACATAAGCAAGAGGTTTTCGTCAATACTTATCTCAGACCGATCCTGTGCATCAGACGGCTATACTGAATCCCCAGCCATAACTTTGTGTCTGAGGACAAAACTAAAACCAACAGCTGACATCATTACAGAACACACATGGAGGTGGATTGGACATAAGCTGCGGAGAGACCAACTCAGCATCACCTGTCATGCCTTCCATTGGAACCTCAACTCAAACGCAAAAGAGGACGACCAGCCATGACTTGGCGAAAAACCATGGACGTTGAACTTAAGACCACCCGCATGTCATGGGGGTAGGGAAAACAAATAGCCCAATAACGTGATGAAGTGAGAGTTTCAGTGAAGGCCCTATGTTCCAGTGGGAATGCAGAGGACTATTGATGATGATATACAACCTTGAAGTGCAAAACTGGATTAGACAAGTTTTAAAAACTCTGAAATTATTACTTTATGTTTTAAATTTAAATTAATAAAACGTATTCAAGAATATGCTAATATTTAATTAAATTAACGTTATTTCATTTTTTAAAATAGAAATACCAAACTATTAGTATTTAAAAATATTACTTTTGCAAGTGAGAACAGATACGCATCTCGCTAATTATATTCACCTGAGAGTACTAAATACTAAATGAGCCTTGGATTTAGTACCAAATGCAGCATATCAGCAATAAATTCAAACAAAACTTGGGCAACAACTTCCTTCAATACACCAAGAGCAGAAAATCAAGACCTTAAATGAGCAAAGAACATTATTAACAAATGTGAAAATCAAGTTATTCAAGATGAAAAGCTTTTTTTAAAAAAATTCATTCTGTTAGTTATGATGTTGATACTGATAGGATTTGGTTTTTATTTCGAAGAAAACGAGATTTAAGATGTTATTTGACTGGATTTCCGAATTTAATGAAATTGGAATCAGTACAGCTAATAATATAAATGACTTGTGTTTAAATAATTGTTAGAAGATAATGTTACACAGGAAGATGCATATATTCATTTTCGCTGTATAGGTGAACAGGTTTTTAAATAATGTTCTATGGTTTCCCCTATCCCCCTTTGGGGAACGGGTTAGTAGGGGCATGGGTGCCAATTAGGACACTCGATACTAATTATATGGAATACTGTTAGATAGTCTAGAAATGGGTGAAGAAATTATAGATTATATACGGGTTTGGTGGTCCATAATTGGTTATTAATGAAAAGTAGTTGTAGTGAAAATATCTTTTGAGAGCTTATCCTATCTGTATTTTAAAAAAATTTAAATATAGACATTAATTTATTGATGCAATTTTAGTAATTTTATAGGTTTGACTTAGGAGTATTCAAAAATGAAAGTAGCACCTGATTCAGTTGGTGCAGAATTAATAACACAGAAGCTTGCACTAAGGATATTTGTGCCTGGAAAAAATATACGCCTGATCATTAGCACGCAGAAATGTTAAGTTATTGAATGTTGAATATGATGGTGTTTCCATATGTTTACTATGGGAGTTGAATTAGTACCGTGATTAAATTAACCATGCATTGAAACGATAGCAGTTTTTTCTTTCCTATGCTTTTAGATGTAGGGGAGGTAACTCTTTCTGTCTTTAATCTTTGGATGCAAAGGAAATACCTCTTTCCACCTTTTGTCCCTTAAAGAAAACAAAAATTTGCAGTTCTAAAAATACAAAACTAGAAGAGATCGAAGTTATAGTCCGGTTATGTCATAAAAACAGTCATGACATCATGACAATAGATTTTCAATCATGGCACTATTTAACGGATTTCGAAGCACCAACTTTCGGTCGAACAATACTAAATCACTCCAAATGATAGTGACTGAGATATTTGAACGCCCCTAGCCACATGGTTTCTCCATGTCAAGTTAATTTAAACCTATTCTTCTTTTATATTATTATAAAAACACGCAAGTTTCATGCAAGCAAAATATTTTCTGCAAGAATAAATTTTCTCTTAGAGAAGAAAACAACAATTTTGCTATGAATTTAACTTTTGCATTAGAAAGAAATTATTGTCTGCTCTAAAAAGATATAGTTATTGTGACATGAAAAAATGTTATCAGTAATGAAATGAAATTATTATATCTTCATTATTTCTCTGTGAAAATCATTTTTTTTTTAAAAAGAGATTATTTCTGCAGTTAATTAATAAATCAAGATATTATTGCTTCAAGGAGATTAAATATAATAAAGATAATCGTGTTATATAACAGTCACTGTTAAAAAAAATAGTAAATACATAAAACAGCAAATCATAAAAGTATGTCTCATTTGACAGCTGAATACACTTAAGTGTCTTTTGAGGAGTAAATGCAATTGGTTGGAAAAGATGTTTACATTCTATGAAATTTAAACAACCGTATATTAAAAGTTTGAGAAAAAAAGTGTAAAAATCTGCATAACACAAAAGACTACTTATTATTACTATTTATTTTAACATGTCTTCAGTTTTGTAAATTTTAACATGTAATAGTTTATTAGTAACACATGCAATGGGAGCTTGTTCCACAGAAGTGCACCAGAGTATCGGAAGCTTAACATGAAATAGTTTGTTAACACCATTATTAACAAACACATAAGTGTTTACCGTCCATTGAGATATGTTTTTAAATAATTTTGTTTGCAATTTTAAAAAAAATAGTGATAAAGTTTATGTTGGTGAAAATATATAAAAAGTTTAGCATGATTTTGTCTCGTAAAATGCACAGAAGAAATAAATTATTGAGTTCAAAGTAGTAGCAGTAGTACATTTATGCAATGCATTAAGAGTAAATCGTTGTAAATTTTATTCATATATATTGCATACACATTTTGAAATAAGTTTGACAAAAAGCAACCTCACAGATTTTCAGTACAAATGAGAAGAAAAAATCTACCTTATTTTTCACGAATGCTTGCTTCAATGCCTCCCTTAAAACCCACTCCCACTTTTTAAAATATTGTTTTAAAAATATTTTATTTCTAGTTACACTAATGCCTTCTCACATCAGTATTAGTATACAAGGTAACCATTATTTCTTGCGGTTAGTGACGAAGCACATCATCAGCGTAGTTTACAAAATATGTACCATGTATATAATGAAAATTTCGCTGTCCGCTCTGAGTTCAACAATTTACCTTGTGGTTTTACAGTGCCTTGGAGACCTCATTTGTGAGAATGGATGACGTTTCAGCTTAAACGTGGGTACTCGACAACATCCGCTTTAGCAGACATAGGTTACAGAAGGCCAATCCCCTGTATTCTATTCTCATGAGAACGGATGACATGTCATTCAACTTCAACTTTGGCACTCGACAAAGTGAAAATGTCTCAGTTACTTTCAGCTAAGCAAACACCACTATCGAAGGATAGGCTCCCTGTATAGTAGTCTCGTGTATATATGTAAGTGTATATTTCTTACAAGATAGTAATATTGTTGCAATTGTTTTAAGTTTTACTGGTGAAATAGTTTGTCTATGGCTAGTAATTTTTAACGCTAACTTCAGCAAATTCTTAAGGACGACCGCAAAAGTTGTCTCTCTTATGTGACTCTTTCTGCTGTTTACGTTGGACACGGTTCCTTGCCGAGGATATGAGACGGCAAAACTAGAAAGGTGAGTTGAATGTCTCAGTTACTCTTCCTCTGCTATCCGTTTTAACGAAATTATTACTATAACACATTAACCGATACCTAAAAGCAGGTTTCAAATACCCAATTATATATATATATATATATATTTTTAAAATGCAGTTATATAATTATCTTGTAAAATGAGAGTGGATTCACCAGATGCAGCACGATCGTTTCTACTGTAAAAACCTTGTTGTTAATTTCAAAGACAGAATGTACCATACAGTGAGTGGTCAGTATTTATTGATATTGTTTTAAAAACAAATGTACTGAACTGAGCTAGAATAAGAAAGTACAGTAAGTAAGAATGAATATGTACAGTAAGTAAGAATAAGTCAGTACAGTAAGTAAAACCCTGCACCAACCAGCTTAAAGTTTGATCATATTCTGTGTGTATTGAACCTCTAATACAGAGTTTCGATAGAAAAATATCGTTCATTCACACTGAATTATTGTATATAATTACCATGTATTGATCACTGCATAGAGTTACCTTTATAGCTCACTGTAAATTACTATATTGAAATACTCTATATAGATCCCTGTGTAGTATCGTGTATTGCACACCTAATTATCACACGGTATTGCCATTGATCATAAACTTATTTCATGATGTTATTGATCTGGATGGCATCACTGCTTTACTGAGCAAGATGATGGATTTAATAATAATAATAATAATAATAATAATAATAATAATAATAATAATAATAATAATAATAATAATGGTAATAATATTAACAACAACACTAATGGTAGTAATAATAATAATAATAATGATGATGATGATGATGATGATGATAACAACAATAATAATAGTAATAATAATATAACAATAATAATAATAGTGATAATAACAATGATATAACTATTAATAATAATAATAATAATAATAATGGTAATAATGGTAATAATAATAATAATAATGGTAATAATGGTAATAATAATAATAATGGTAATAATGGTAATAATAATAATAATAATAATGGTAATAATGGTAATAATATTAACAACACTAATAGTAGTAGTAGTAATAATAATAATAATAATAATAATAATAATAATAATAATGATGATGATGATGATGATGACGACAACAATAATAATAGTAATAATATAACAATAATAATAATAATAGTGATAATAACAATGATATAACTATTAATAACAATAATAATGATAATAATAATAGTAACAATAACAATAATAATATGAATAATAATAATAATAATAATAATAATAATAATAATAATAATAATATACTGAGAGTAACATGATCATGCTAATCTTCCAATGGTATGCAGAAGAAAAGGTGAATTTAAATTTATATTACCAGGAATGTATTCTTAATGTATTACATAGTATCCTCTTAAGAAAACAGTGTACATGTGGACAATTTCTATTCACAAAACACATTCAAACACATGGTTATACTTGTATTCACTCATTTCATTTAGTGTACATATGCATGTACACACATACTGTACATGCAGAATCACACATTCCTTGCAAAAATATATCCAATACATTAACTAATGCTTGTTTATGCATAGTTTGATAGAAAAAAATGTATTACAATACTTAGAAAATGAACATTACATGTATATGTTACATTACTTACTGCTGTCTGATACAGTTGAAGTTACAGATGCCATGCTAAATTAGTTTATAATGCATTAGCAGCAGACTGAGAAAGCCATTTTCAAATTACTAATTGCTTTTTAAAATTAAATAATATGGCTTAAGAAATTTCTGAAAATTTGACTTGAAACTTACAATGGTTGGTTTTTTTCATATTTTTTATGGATGCCATTCCATATTTGACATCAGTGTAACTTAATGATTGACATCATTGTAACTTAATGATTGACATCAGTGACATGTAATGTTTGTTTTAAAAAAGTTCTGACTATGGCCTTGGCAAAATTAGTGCCTACCTTGCATGACCTTAAGCCAGTAATACCCAACCTTTTTTGACCATGACCCTAAGAAATATTTCTTGGAGCCTAATGATCCTTTTTCCACATTTTTAAATATTTTTCTAACAATGCAAAAAAGTCTTTAGTGTCAGATGATTTGAAACAAGATAATATAAGTTTAGCTTCACTAAAAAGTGCATGGTGATCCTTCACAATGTCCTCATGAACTTGATTTGGGTGATGACCCATGGGTTGGGAATCACTGCCTTCAGTGATGTTGACAACTGAGAGATATAGATTTTACCACAAATGTGAAATTATCTTGTTCTAAATCATCTGACACTAAACCCTATTTTTGTGCATTGTTAGAAATATATTTGTTAGCTTTCATTGTAGAGCAAACAGGCTAGTTTGGAATACTTATTACTGATTTGTTTAGTTCAGTTCAATGAATCATCCATGTATACAGGAACTCTTATAAATGGGATGTGTTTGTTGAAAGTCATTTGTTAAGTGAAAATGAATTTCCCATTAATTTGAAGTCAATAATTATTGATAGGTATCCTCAGAGCATGAATGTTAATATATATATCACACATATATGTAATTATATATTATAATGAACAGAAGCAGATATGAATCTTTATTATTTGACTGAGATCATGGGTAGAATAGCGGTGTTGAACTTATGATCTAAGGTACAGTGCACCCCTCTTGGGTTGTGTTACTTAAATGTCACTTGTTACTCGAAAAAATTTTAAGCAACAATAAATTTCACATTAGTTTAATGACAGTATTTAGAGAAAAGTGTCTTTAGATAGCAGACATATATGTGATTACTTGTTATAATGAACAGTACTGTTAACTTATGTTGGTTAAATATCATGCAAGTATTTCTTCCCCTTATTTATTGCCATGTTGTTTTGAAATCATTTTACTATATCATTCAAGTCATCCTTTAGTTGCTCTGTTTGTGTAAGATTGTTCCCCATCAAATACATTGGAGTGTCATCAGCATATATATGAATTTTAGAATTATTTATATATAGTGGAAGATCATTTTTGATATATATTATAAACAAGAGATGACTATCAAGATGGTTAACAAAATCAAAGGCTTTTGTTTTTAGGTCAGCAAACATGGTTTCTTTGAGACTCTTATTATTATTGTATTCTATCCGGTTATCAGAAAGATTTACAAGGACTGTATGATGGGAATTTTTTTTCCCCAAAACCTGATTAAGCATCATATAAAAGTTTGAGGTAATTGACAAAACTTTTAGTAGATCCTGAAAAAATGGTGAACAAATACTTGGTTCACTGTAGGTGCTACACCTGACATAGCTAGTACTTATTACAAAATGTGATAACCGAATAATAATAATAATAATAATAATAATAATAATAATAATAATAATAATAATAAATAAAGACTTTGAAGAAGGTAATTCAGTTAGTTACAGAACTAATCTACATTGAGGCATTCTATCTGTTATTTACAAAATATATGCAGTATAGGTATATAACATGATACGAAAAATCTGGCTTGACTTTAGATAATTCATCATCATCATCATAAACATTATTCTCTTGACCTAGTTTGGTCAGTTAGGCACTGTGCTGCTGAACATCTGACCAGTTCCCTCAACTTGTCTCTATCATGGTCCAATACCTGTGTCTCTGCAAAACTTTTCCTGGTCCATTCTGTGATGTTACCTGTCCACTTATTTCTGTCGACCTCAACTTCTGCCACCCTGGACACTGCTCTGCTGTACTGTTGTGGATAGACTGTTGGCTCTAGTGACATGGCCATAGCATTTTAGCTTTCTCTTTTTGACAGTAGTGGGGAGGTCATCATAATAGCCTACTTTTTACCTGATGGTGTTATGCACTTCTTCATTTGTGATGTGGTCCATGTGAGAGATGCCAAAGATGGTTCTATAGCATCTCATTTCAAGTGCCTGGATTCTACATTGCAATTTTGCTGTCAGAGTCTAGGCCTCACATGAATATAAAAAGATTGAGATGACTAGTACTCTCAATAGTCTGATTATAGTTTTCAGATAGATATTCTTGTCTTTCCAGATGGGTCTTTTCTTTGGCATAGCTGCCATTGTTTGTGCTGCTCATGACAAAATTTCTGCTCGTGATCCCTCTTCGGTGATCATGAAACCAAGTTATTTGAACTGGCCCACTGTTTCCAGTTCCTGTCCTCTGACTTTAATCTTGGCTGAGATTTGTTTGCCACTATCTATCATCAGCTTTGTCTTCTCTGTACTTATCTCTATGTCAAATTTGGAAGATGTTTCATCCAGGTTCTTCACTAAGGTGGCAAGCTTGTCATCACTGCCTGTCAGCCCATCAATATCGTTGGCAAAGCTTTGGTTGGTGATGTTATGCCTACTAATGCTGACTGTCCCACAGTGGTTTTCCAGGGCTTAAGTGATAATTAAGTGATTTTAAAAAGTCAATGTATCAAGCCTGTAACATGTGTAGAGGAATCTGTGAACACATAAACATATACAAAATATAAAATATCATCCTGGATTGAAAAATTCAACTTTGAAAATGGTGCAAACTTAAATAAAAGCATGCATAATACTATAACTGTCCAATTGTCTAAAGATTTCGTCCATTTGAGCCATTGATTATAAAAAGCCTATCTTATGTCACTGGGAATGTTTTTCCATACCAATGGACCAGTATATTGAAATGTATTTGTAAACAATTTTTTCTTTGATCATGTTATAATGTAATTTTTGCTTCTTATGGACCTTAAATTTAGAGTACCATCAGCATCTCTTTGGTGAAAGATATTGCTTATATAGACAGGAATGGCTTTTCTGGATACTTTACACATCAATTTGGCCTTTCTAATAAATATTCTTTCATGTATTATTAAAACCTTTATATTATTCATTGCATCCTGGAAATTGTCTATACACTGATCTAGAATTAAATGCCAAGCCCTCTTTTGGAGTCTTAAATTTATTGTGATGCTTGAATTAGAGGTATTACCCCAAATTAAATTACAGTAGTCCAGCTATGGCTGAATATAATTTTTTATGAAAGATGACTCTATACTGAAGAGGATATGGACGTTAAATCAAAGCTGTCCTGAGACAACTTCTTTAAAAAGTATTTGAATATTGAATTGTATCTTTCTTTTTCCGTTTATTATTAATTTATAGTTTAAGTTTTAAACTTTTAAATTATCAATCTGGCTAAGGAACAAGATGAAACAACAATGATTATAAATGCTGCTTGTACATAGTCTTCAGTATTTCTTGTTATTTTCAGATATTCAGCAGAGAATATTTCAACAGTTTATCAGTTTATCAATTAGAATGGTGTCTAGTGTATGGTGTCTAGTGTATGGTGTCTAGTGTATGGTTCCACTCTAACAACTGCTTTGTGTGAGTTTACAAATTGTCAGAAAGTGACAAATAATAAAGGACAGTTAACTGTTTGAAAGTGCATTCAACGCTTTAGGACACCATGGGATGTGTTGCTAGCGGAGAGGATAAAGATGCCTTTGAGAGATCCAAACAGATTGACAGAAAATTACGTATGGATGGGGAAATGTCATCCAGGGAGGTGAAACTCCTTCTTCTAGGTAAGTCTTTTAATCAATATTTCATTATGATTTTTATTTACTCGATATCTGCCTTTTGTAATTTTAGCTTGTAGTATTTGAATTAAGAACAAAAGTGGTAAATAGTATCTATGCACATAAAGATGTAACTTAGAGTGAATGTTGAATTAAATTGTTTGATAATTGAGCAATAAGTAAAGTTTTGTATGAGTCTCTGTCAATGTAAATTTCAAATGTTTAAATTGACTGACAAATATAGAAGAAATGTACCTTACTCATTAGTCAGTAAAGGAACTTACACATTTATTGTTTTATTGATATTTAGGTCAAAAGCATGTGGAGTAATACACAGGGTTGCCGTTACTGTAGTCTGTTTGCTCTTCTGTTGTCTGGTGTTACAGCCCCCTACCCCCATCTGAGTTCAGCAATCTACCCCCAGGACTTCATTGGTTAATTGTCACAATATCAGTTAAAAATAGGATTTATAACAGTTTAAATATTTACCTGAAGCAGAATTAACAAAACTCGGCATCAGCAAGAATGACTCATTTTTCTACCTTCTGGATTCTTCCAGCAGCGTTAGAGAGTGGCTGACATATCTGCCTGTTTTTTAAGAGTTGTGGTTTGAATCCCATTGTCTCTATTTCATTGCCCTGACTGTGACATGCAACTCTTTTCTTTTTACATAACTTGATCATGAAACTAAGTATTTAATATATGACTATGCCTATTGTTAGGTAATGTCTTTCAAGTTGGAGTTATTTTTATAGGCCCTACTGATACAAGCTTAGTAGAGTTAGCACACCTTTAGAGTTATTACATGCTTTAGAATTAGTATTGTGCATACTTCATATAACACACTTTAGAGTCAGTACATGCTTTAGAGTTAGTACTGTGCATACTTCATATAACACACTTTAGAGTTAGTACATGCTTTAGAGTTAGTACATGCTTTAGAGTTAGTACATGCTTTAGAGTTAGTACATGCTTTAGAGTTAGTATTGTGCATACTTCATATAACACACTTTAGAGTCAGTACATGCTTTAGAGTTAGTACAAACTTTAGAGTCAGTACATGCTTTAGAGTTAGTACATGCTTTAGAGTTAGTACATGCTTTAGAGTTAGTACATGCTTTAGAGTTAGTATTGTGCATACTTCATATAACACACTTTAGAGAAAGTACATGCTTTAGAGTTAGTATTGTGCATACTTCTTATAACACACTTTAGAGAAAGTACATGCTTTAGAGTTAGTATTGTGCATACTTCATATAACACACTTTAGAGAAAGTACATGCTTTAGAGTTAGTATTGTGCATACTTCATATAACACACTTTAGAGAAAGTACATGCTTTAGAGTTAGTATTGTGCATACTTCTTATAACACACTTTAGAGAAAGTACATGCTTTAGAGTTAGTACTGTGCATACTTCATATGACACTCTTTAGAGTTAGCACATGATGTAGAGAAATAACATGTGCAAGATAAAGTAAAATATCAAGGAAAGGTTTTTAGAAATTGAGTAAAACTGGGGTACTGTCACCCAACATTCCCTCTAAGTGAATGGTAGATGTGCGTGCAGTGCTCGCTGCATTGCACAAGCATTACGTAGATGAGCAAAATTTAACGTTGGATTGAGCAAAATTTAATGTGTGGGGATGCCTTATTATTAACAGTAATTTGCCTGTCTGTTTCTTTAAAACTGGTGTATTTATTTTAATTCGTTTCTCCAGTTATTGAAACAAGACATGGAAACAAAATTATTTTAAAAAATTTACTTCACTGAATGGTCTGTTGCCATAGAGATTGAGGAATTATTCAGATCCTGTGTCCAATGGTAAAACTTTAGGCTATAGTCATTAATGTGATGAAAGAGGTCACCATGGTTACTCATATATTCAAACTATAGTCATCAGTGAGATGAAAGAGTTCACCATGGTTATTCATTTAGTGTGTGTGTGTGATTTGGATTTTTAACGTTGCTTTATAAAAAAAATCAGTCATATCGCTTTGATGTCTGCAGTGTCAGATTATTGTGATGTCTAGCACTGCAGCTCCAGGGGCATCATACTGCAGACATTTAACATGATGTCCTACCCAGTCAAATTATGCTGATGCCAGGCCAACCAGTCCTAACATTAACCTCATAATGCTGAGCACCTATCAAGGCATCTATTAGTACCATTTTTATAAGTCTTTGTTATGACTTGGCTGGGGTTTGAACCCGTGACCTCCTGCATACGAGTAATGGATGCTCTAATCACTAGGTCACAAGAATGGTTTACTCATTTAGTAAAGCTATAGTCATTAATGGTGATAAAAGATGGCACCATGTTTGCTTTTCGTTAAAGATTTTAAAGCACTTGACCCCGCTAGATGAAAATTATTTTCTTATTGAAGATGATACAAGTTTGCTACATCATAGTCATGCAGTGTTATTGTATTATTATTCTTTTATTTTTGGATAATATAAATGTAATTTACATTCAGAGCAAGGACTTTTCATTCCCATTTGCATTGTTATTCTTTATTTGGATAATATAAATGTAATTTACATTCAGAGCAAGGACTTTTCATTCCCATTTGGTTGCATTGTTATTGTTTATTTGGATAATATAAATGTAATTTACATTCAAAGCAAGGACTTTTCATTCCCATTTGGTTGCAGTGTTATTATTTATTTGGATAATATAAATGTAATTTACATTCAAAGCAAGGACTTTTCATTCCCATTTGGTCATGTGAAGCACTACCTTACTACATCATCTGTCGCAATAATAATGTAAACTGGACCATTGTTAACCATTTTCTATGATCTGGTACAATTAATATAGACTGTGTCATAATTTAACCATTCTCTGTTATTTTTACAGCTAAGTCATGACTATTCCCATGTTCTTAATAGAAGAAATTTCTTGTTATACCCACTTACATTTTATCACTTTATTATAATGTGAGCCGTGAGATATATGTGCAATATGTACCCTGTCTTTATGCATCCATTAGGGAAATACCTAAAGGAACTAAATTGTTGTAAACCAGTCACCAAAGTGATGTAAATATTAGGCTGAATGGCCAGAATATGCAGTGGATAAAATTCTTGATAAATTTGTATATCTTGTAAACAATGGGACGCAGATTTTATGCTGAATGGACAGTTTAAGGAAGATTTTTTCACTAACACTTTGTAATACGTGTAAGTTTTCTCATTTCCTGCCACTAAATATAGCCAATTAATTGTGGACATCTGTACATGTTACTTCTCAGCTCTCTAATATGAAATCAACAGGATGTTCCTACTTAAAAATTATGTTATGAAAGGATCCCCAAACCAGTGGCTAAAAATTATATTTATATATCAAAATATTACGCAGACATAATGCTGGGCACCATAGATTGGAATACATGAGACATCCTGGTTATCTAATACGCATTTAAGAGGATATTTTTTTTCAATTGCACAAAACAAGTCTTCTCTTTATCCTGATAGAATTACTGTTACAAAATCCTTGATTCGGTATCACATAGTGTTATTTATATCTGAAATGCAATTAGTACATAAAATTGGATAAGAATGGAAATATGTTATCCAACATGAGCAGTAATTGAAAATTAGTCTCAGCACTTAAAATGTTTCTAAATACATGTACATGTATAATACCATGTTAATTGAAATTGTGTATCATTTATTGCCAATTCTCATTAGGCTTGTGATTGTAGAATATTCCTGATGTGTACTTCTTTATGTCCTAAGATGCCACTAAATGGATACCGGTATAATCTGTATCATGCCTGTGAAGATTTTCAGACAGAAATCTTGGGATTTTAAATGAGTTAGGTTTATATATAAAAGATGTTGTGCTTTTTTAAGGAGTGTACCTTGTTTTGTCTTCATCGTTGTTTTCTTTGCATTTTTGGTGACGCCTTAACTTGCTGAAGTACTGCTTAACCCTAGTAAAGTCATTTTTCCTAGCCACTTGTCCTTGACCACTGTTTTACTTGTCCTTGACCACTGTTTTACTTGTCCGGTATTTCTGGTTCATATTTTGTCATTTTCTAGTGTCTAATATCTGTAATATTGTCAAATGACAGCATATATTAAATGATCTGGATATGACTGTATTGTAGTCTTCATTAGTACCTGACACGCGTACATACATACATCCGTACAGTTTATATATACCATATATACTCACTGGTAAATCAAGTCAAACTGCAAACAACAAAGATCCTGATCTGTCAAAGCATAATGCACCTGCAGACCAGGGTCTGTGCTGTTTGTTCTACTGATTACTTTACTCCTAACAAACTTCACAGACCCAGATATGCTTACACATTATGCAATTGAAGATCTGGGTCTGTGAGGTTTGCAGTTGGAAGGTGAAGTTGATCATATTGAAGATGGTGCTGCTCAGATATCCATTATGGTCATATAGCAGCCATCTTGAAATCTTGTTATTGCTACTCCTTCTAAATAGTCATATCAACAAGTGTTTCATTGAAAGACTCATTAATATGTCTAACTGAGTACAACATGAAAATGGTGCTGATATGATGCCCATTGTGGTTGACATAGCATCCATCTTGAAATCTTGTTATTCCTACTCCTCCTGATCAGAAAAATTCAAAATTGCAGGCATGTGCAACTCTCGCACGGGATTTTCAGATGTACCTATATAATGCAAATGTAATGGGGTAAAATCAAATCATGTTATAGCTGCACATACATGTCATAGTGACATATGGTTTTCACCAAATGGCTTCTTGTCTACATGGTCATAAATGACAAAAAAGCCATCCAGTATTGTGCTGATGTGGTGATCTTGAAAATCCCATTATCACTACTCTGCCTAAATTCACTAAAACATTTCTTGTGATATCTAGTTGATCCTAAATGAAAATCTTGCTAATCTCACAATAAATATGGCTACCACAGCAGCCATCTTGAATTTCTTGTTATTGCTACTCCTTCTAAGCCGAAAGTCATATCAGCATCAAATTCTTTTTTTATGAAAAGTTTAATTTGGTGTCTAGTTGGTCTTAAATAAACATTGTACCAATCTGTATCCATTTTGAAAATCTCATAGCCATTACTTCAAGGTACAAAAACTTATCAACATTAGATGTTATATCATTTGGACTTTTTTATGATGTCAAGTTGGTACTCAATGTAACGGTACTGCTCTAACATCAAGTTTTGCCACCATAGAAGGCATCTTGAAAATAAATGAAATGGCATGTTAACATGTGGTTTTCATCAGAAGACCAATTCAATCTAATCTGGCTGCCACAATGAACATGTTAAAAATCCTGTCTTCTTATGGTATCCAGTTTGTCCTTTGTATGGAGCCGATAATTACATCCAATATGTCTGGCAAAGTTGAAAATCTTATCACGCAAGAATATCAGAATGTATGGTTTCAAATCTCAGCAGTTAAAAAGAAGAAATGGTCTTATCAAGAATTCCTGGAAATTCTTTTTCAGTTGTTATTCTGCAAATAAATAGGCCTTAGTTACCTTGCTGTAGTCTCAGTTAAAGATACCCAATGTGTCTAGTAATAATAATAGAAAGTATAATACTATTAATAACTTTTTTTTTTTTTGTATGTAATTGAGTTAGTTACAATAAACTTCTTTTCTCAGACCCGTTATAGCAGTCAAATATTGTGGACAAAGTTCATTTTTTTATTTTGAACATTAATATGGACTTTTGATAGTATTCAGATTTCAGCCATTTCAGTTTTGAGAACAATATTTTGGTTGGTGTGTCACTTAGTTAATTTTGTATAATTGTTGTCAGTCATTTTTAAAATTTGTTAATTGTTTGAATATTTCTGTCATTTATATATTTCATCAAATTGTGCAGCAGTAGTCTAAAAGAAGAAGATTGAATGAATTAAAAAATAATTACTGATAAGTAAGTGGTAGATAACTTTTTATTGTCTGTAAAAAATGAATTCTTGTGTATACTACAGAATAAACATTTCACTTGCTTTCAAGTCTGAATTTTCTTAAACAATGTGCAACTCCTAAATGTTTATCTATATGATATACAGCTCAAGATTTGCATTTTTGTTCAATGATTATTTTTGCCTAGTTTCAAGCAAAATAAATCTTCACCAATTTTTTTTTGTGTTCCATGGTATAACAATGGAATCCGATTTAAGCAAAGTAGTATTATCTCTATATAGATCAATTTTTGGTACAGGGACAAGTCATTTGTAAACAATATGAATAGCACAGGTCCTAAAATAGATCCCTGTGGAACTCCTTTGTTGATGGACATCAGTTCTGATTTAAAGTTTCAATAACAACTTGTTGGATTCTGGAGATATAATTTGAACCATGAGAGTGACATGTGAGAACATTATCAACTATATTTTTCAATTTTTCTTGGAAGTATATTATGATCAACTAAGTCAAAAACCGTATTAATCAAGTTATATATTTACAATGAAATCTCTATTACCCATAACAAGAAGCCATTCATCATTGAGGTGTTTTTTTTTAACACAGACTGTCAGGATGTTACTAGCTATATTTTTATATTATATATTTTTTTTTAGTACTAATTTAAACATTATTTATTGCTATCTCAAGGTTAATACATAATGTTAAATAGAACTGATTTATGCCAATATAAGCACTCCTGGCTTCTTTATTAAATAACATATGATCCCATTGGTCAAATGTTGGGACTTGCTCTTTCATTAAAAATTTAGGCATGTTATGAGACTGGAATTAAGCCTAAAAATCACAGGTTTTGGGTCTTACACAATTCCATTGCAGAAAGAAAGAAATTAAACCATTCAAAACTTATGTTGAATTCAAGATGCATAAGGATAGGACAAGTTCAAAACTTAAATAGCCAATACAATTTGGGGATTATAATGAATAATATGTAATTTAATATTGAACAAAAATAACCTAGTACCGGTATGTGTTTTTGTGAAATATTTTGAGATTTAATTACTAAGAACAAATAAAACATGATGTCTTTAAAAAATCTTGGGAAATTTGGTAGCTGATCTGGGCTGATTCATTGGTGGAATTGAACCTGTACCCTTTTGGTTGTAAAGTCCAGTACCTGAACAACTGAGCCATCACAGCTTTGCTAGGCTGAGATTTCAGTAGGTTTTAAGCAGTAATTAACTCCCCTGGTAATGCCAGATACCTATAGATGTGTCTAAAATTTATGGGCAGGGCTGTTGAACAGTTTCCAAGTTTTCTCACTGGGGCCAATGTTAGTTTCATAAATGACTTGACCTTTTTATGTTGAGAAGTGTACATATGATGATAGGGTGGGATCTAGGAAGTTTCTAAGTAATGTTGAAGGGGCTGGTCCTCAGAGAATAATTACAAACGAAGACAGGGGCATAAAAAGGGGAAATGTTGGTTTAAGTCATTGTTAGGGAACTGTCTTCTTATGCTATATTCTCAAGATAAATGTATGCCTTATAGCAAATGGGTACTAAGCTTAATAAAAATGTGTAGGAATTATGGGGTAACCTTTGACTTTTTAAATTCCTTCTTCACTTTGATAAAAGAAGTAAAGCAATCCTCATTTTGTAAACATAAAGTGTGTCAAAGTTTTCCTTCTAATAGTTTCAAAGAATGCTATGGGATGCACATGGGTAGCTAGGGGTATTTTCTCTCTGAAATGATTCAAAGATGCATTGTCAGTATGTCTTGTTTATCTATTTATTTACTTATTTATTTCCTTCTTTAATTATTAATTAGGGTGATTTGTTGCAATTATTTTTTGATAGTACATCAGTTTCTCTCATCATAAATATCATGTCCTCTTGGATTATTGATGCAAAAGGTTAAATGGAACAAGTTCTAAAATTAATTTTTAAACAATAATAAATTAATACAATTTAGCATCTACAGTGCATAGTAGATATTTTAATCTTGTGATAGAATTATAACAAGTAACATTCTGAGCAGAATGACAATTATGGGTATAAAATCAGTTGGTATATTGCCTAGATTGCTCATTTCTTTTGCAGTATAATTTGATGTCAACAGAAAAGTATCCCATGTGCGGGGCCCCGAGTGACCGAGTGGTCTAAAGTGCTATCCATTATGGATCACTGCCATCTCACCTCTGTCTGCATGGGTTCGAGTCTCAGATTCGGCCAATGTGGGTATGTGAGAAAGGTTGCCAGTAGCTTCTCGTGGGTCGGTGGTTCTTTCAGGGGATTTTCCTGGGTTCTTTCTCAACCATTAATACTGGCCGCCCTGTATAGCCTATCGTGTGCTGAAAAATGGCTCTAAACCTTACAACAACAGAAAAGTACCCCATGTGCTACTCCAGATTACCATGGCTTTCATCTTGAATGTTAGCCTAATTGGAGTAGTTATTAAATGAGTACTACAATTTATTTGCCAATAAAACTTTCACCTCAAGTGCATTTTATGTGCAAGTTATTAGTTACTGCCAAGAAAAGTTATAATTTATGGTTTGTACACAGTGAAATGTAATGATCTGTATTACTTCAAGTGTCTTCCATGTGTGAGAAGGCTTTTAAGTGTGCATTTAAACTTTCTTATAGACTGTGTTGTGAAAATGTTAAGAAGTATAGCAACAGTGTTGAATATATTGATTTTGTGTACCTGTCTATGAAAGTTTTAAACTTGATGCAGATGTAATAGTGTTTAACAAGTTTGAAAATACTACTCACATTTTTTTTTCTCACTTACCTATAAGGCCAAGTGAGTTCTGCATCCAATATGTTTTTTTACAGTATACATTTTTTTTCTGTTAGCATTACAAGTTTCTACTTTTTCTTGAAAACCATAAATCTAATTTAGATAATAAAAAGTTAAGGTACACAGGACTTGTTGAGCCAAATTATGTTTGGGTGTCTCTCATAGCAGTATGTTAGAGTTCCCTGGTGGACATGTTTGCAACCACGCTCATCAACAAACTTTCCTTTAATGTCTGTCCTGTCCTAGACTATAGATCATGGACAGTAGATGCTGTGGGTTTGCCTTTTCGCATATGCCTTACCACTGTTCCATCTGCTACTACTAGTTCTGCAAAAAGTCATAACTTTCTCCGCTAAGATCATCCTCATTGCCCCACTCTGGCTCAAGCAATAAAGGTTAAATGATCTCCTATTGATCCTGTTGATCAATCGATCCAAATCTCTACATCTCAGGAGGGATCTTCTGTCACAGCGCCGGAGATCCCTTTGCCACAATAGCCCACACATTCTTTACCTTCATGCTTGGCTCATGTCAAGTGATCTCTCTGACTGAACAAGTTTTTGGGTTAAATTGCCAGTTGTGTTATTCAGGCCAGGAAAACTTTGACATTCAAGATCTATGATGCCAGGCAGAGAAACGTCTGTGATTAGTGCAGTAGGAAAAATGTCTATCCTATCTGCTTCTCAGTAACTTTCACTGCTGATTTCTTTTTGTTCCTTTTTGAGACCAAAAGATGTTGAGTAACAAGAGCTGCCATATCTGAGATACTTAAATATTCTCAGGGCATGGAAATTAGTTCAGATTTGATCCTCATTGATCTCTTAAAATATCTTAAGCTCTATTTTGCCCAAGTGGAATCTCCTTGTGTTTGATGATCATTAACCAAAGCTGCTTATGAACTGTTCAGAGAAGCTTTCTTTCAAGACCAAATCACATTTATACTGTTTTACTACTCACTCTAGCTTCTGTAAGACAAAGAAGCGAGATTCATGCCAATGTCTATTGACCCTGGCTATCCTTGGTTCATGGGACTTATGCTTCCATTTCCCTTCTAATTCCAAACAAACACACCTAAAAATTGAAGCACTCTTTTTTTGCGCAGGTACTTTGAAATTGTGCCCTTTTAATGATCTTAGAATTTGGTACCAGTAGATTCTATTTTGTAGAAAATAGTGTTTAGGTAAGTGGCGGCTAATTTTGTAAACACCTTGTATGTTATCTTGGCCACCATTCTCAATAGAATGCTTTTGTGCATTGGTAATATTTTGAATGTAAGCTTGTTCTTTTTGCAAATCAAGAATTATTTTACATGTCTTTTGTGGAGTCTGGAAATTCTCATATTTGTAATAGTTGTTTCTCCCAAATTATATTACAGTAGTTAAGATGTTGTTGAATGTAACTTATATAAAAAGGAACTCCGTATTGTCATAGAATGAAGGCCATGAATTTCTTTGGATGTCAAATATAAGAGGTTTTTTTTCTTTGAAATATAATTTACATGATGAGACCATTACAAAAGTAACTACAAATATTCCATGAATTCTCTCTAATGATGTAATTTTCAGATTAGTGTTATGTGGCATATGAGTTTGCATTTCTGCTCTTATTATTATTATTATTATTATTATTATTATTATTATTATTATTATTATTATTATTTTCCATATTCTGAAGGAAAAAATACTGATTTCTCTTTGTATAATTTCCAGTCCATTATTTTCTTTTTCATGACCTGTAATGTTCTTTTCATTGATGATACATAAAATGTAAATGTATGGCAGATGATATTTAGTTTAATGAAGATTCCAGTATGAAATTTTCAGAATGTTTTCAGCTTTAAACATTTTTCAGGATTATAGTTCTTTGGGAAAGGAATGAAGAAAATGTAATAACAATTTTTTTCTCTTTAAATCTAAAAAAATACATACATGTACTATCAATTAACATTTTTCTGCATGATTGTCAAAGTTTTAAGTAATTTGAAAAGTATGTGTCCATTGCATTTATTTTGCTTTAAAAATTAAATTTTCAGTTGACACCGAGATTAAACCATGATATCATTTCTTATTTTATCAACACTGTGATGGATAGCATTGTTTCGCTTGTCAGGGTCAGCTTATTGTTTGGGAGTCGGTCATATGTAGGAAATGAGCTAATAGATCCTGTTTGGCGATTTGTGGGTGACGTTTTAATGAATTGGTTACTTGTGATTCAAACACCTGGGACTATTTCCTGATATGGTTTGTTTCAGTGTTTCATTATGAACAGCAGTAACAATTCAAACTTCAGACTTTATATTTGTGCAAAAACACAAAATTGTAATGACTTTTGTTAATAACTGCCTTTGTATTTACATTTATAGGAGAAGCATATGTTTAGCAACTTATAGACACTATTTAATATTCGTTTTTGACATATCTTTATACGTGTTACTGTTAAAAAAAACATTCAGAATGCACCTGCTGATCAGGGTCTATGTTGTTTTGTTCTGCTGATTACTCCTAACAAACTGCAAAGACTCGAATCTGCCAGCACTTATACAGTGGCAGAGCTGGGTCTGTGCAGTTTGCAATAGGGCCTGTCTTATAAGCCTGTCTTATAAGCGAGTATATTTGGTACGTCCAACATTTCCATTATTTTTTGTTCTTGAGCTTCCTCGTTCATTTACAAACTGGACATTGAGTTTCCTATGGAACATACATGTAGTTTGAAAATTTTAATAATTAAATTAAATTAAATTAAATTAAAGGAAAGTTTGTTGATTTAAATTTAAATAAATTTATGATGTATAGAGCAGCTGAGTTAAGACTATATAGATATAATGCGCTAAGATAATACCACATCTCAAAAGACTTCCTGATGCCATAAGAGGCTGTGTCTCATATAATACAAAAGTCTCTCAGCAGAGGTTTGTGCACAAAAAATCTTGTGATGTTGAAAATGAGCAATCTTTTAAGTCAGGTTCTGCATGTATATTTCTAGAGTATAATGCTATCACGGAGTTTTCTGGATTGCATCAGGTACAAGGTCAGTGTCTATCAGTAGTATGATCTTCAGATCTCACAGCAAGATATTAACCTAACTATATTTCAGCCATGTGAAGAAATAAATCCAAACCAGTATTGAGAGAAGAGCTTTAAGAAAATGTTTGAATTGGGCCAATTTATGGCTTGTAAATGTCAACCCATCAGAAGCACAGAATGCCTTGTTTAGTAATTGAGAAATTGAATATTTATTAGATCTTGAATTTTTTATTTTTAAACAATTTATGTTACATCATTATCTTGCATCAGATGTTTTTTTTGGTCTAATTATACTGAGTGTATAGTTCATTCTGCTTCAATGCATATTAGGTGCCCACTCAAGTTTAAGTACATTTTATCTTAAGATAACATATAATAGTCAAATTAATATGACTTTTATTCAGCCAGTTCTAGAACATGGGGGCCCCGAGTGACCGAATGGGTCGGTGGTTCTTTCCGGGTGTTTTCCCGGGTTCTTCCTCCACCAATAATACTGGCCGCCATGTATAGACTATCGTGTACTGAAAAATGGTGTTAAACCATACAACAACTATAACAACAACTAGAACATGGTTCTAAAATTTGTTCATCATGTCAAGCTGCCAAATCTTGATTTAAAAAACCAGTCTGAATCTGCTGGATTAGAGTCTGGTGACTCTTGTCATCTGAGATACTAGAGAAACACTCTATTTTGTAACCGGCTGACCTACAATTGCAGAGAGAAGAACCATTAATACTCATTTTTACTCTGTATTAGCAATACACAGATTATTTAAAAGACTTGCTTGCACTCAATGCACAAAATATCGTTAACTACAATTTGAGAAACTCAGTTTCTATCTTGTAGACCACTAAGAAAACACCCCAACATCACCATCTATACTCACTTATAAGTCAAGTCAAACTGCAAACAACAGAGATCCTGATCCACTGTATTATAATGTGCCTGCAGATCATGGTCCATCTTGTTTGTTTTAGTGAGTATTCCTAACAAACTGCATAGACCCAGATCTACCAGCACATTATGCTTGCAGCTGGGCTAGTGTTATAAGCAAGTAATATGGCATATAATTTACACATGAAATGAGCTACTTCTACCAACGAAAATACCCATATATCATAATCTTTAGAAAAGATGATTTTACCCAAAATGTATTTTTTCATCCCCAGGCTACTTAAATTTCTGACAATGTGAGATTCTATATTGCTTGCCCCATTAAGAGAGATGTACAATAGACACTAATGATTTATCTAGAACAAACCATATCACTTCTTCCTGTTCTTGCGGATTTCCTTTTGAAGACGATTATCATTTCCTTTCTGCATGGAGATCATATTGTAACATGGAAGATGAACTTTTTCTTGCACTTTCACTAGTTAGATGAATATAAAAGAAAATGCAAACATTTGTAATAAAAGCAAAAGAATTAAATATTTATAAATTGCACCTAGTTCCTCATGTTCAAATTGAGATGTCATTTTATTGTTATTGCCCTTATTGGTACATTGAATTATATTTTTACCAATATAACCAAGCCAAACTCACTCACTTTCTTGGTCTCTATATCTGTTTGTATATAATAGTAGTTTAATTAAACTTTTTCTTGTATGCTGGATATATTATTATATAACAGATAGGAACATTTGCTTTGTATGTTACAGTTTTTGCAAATATGTTTAAATAAATTACTGGTAACCAGTGGATAATATATATTCCTGTGTTTCTTGTTTTGTAACTACATGTTCTGTTTAGCTGCCATCTTCAAGCTTTGTTTGTTTGTCAAATTAAGTGTAAAATACTATGTCATGTTAAGGACATAAGGATGAAGAATAATGTGTTATCACCTAATCCGATGGATTTGTGCTTGGGGAAATTAATCCCAAGAGAAGGTTTTTCTTTTCCACTTTTAATGAAATTATAATGCTACTTAGTTCTACATGCTGACTCCCTGAACTATGTTTGACCCTTTTGCTATGACTGCCTCATCAAAGTGTCAGCTATAAATAGCTCCTGAACCCCTCTGACACATATATTCAGTGTCTATAAATGTCATTAATACCCCAGTGCTGCTTATGTGCGTCTAATTCAGAAGTTCTCGAAATTCCAGTGTTGCATCTATGTGAATGTAACTGCTATGTTAACTAAACATCGATTGGTTGAAAGTACAGAAGTTTACATATTTTTTATTATCTTAACCAAAAAGAGGATTGTTTACTTAGAACTTTGATACATGTTTGAATGATGAGGTTGAATTTAGACACACTATAACGGCTTTTTTACACTTTACAAAAAACATGTACATAGTTGAGATAAACAAAGATGGATTCTGATGCAGATATGAGTGACTTTAAAGGATTCAGTGCAAGCGCTATCAAAGAGTTTAATGGATCATTCTTAGAAAATCGATCAGATATTGATGTTAGTCACATTTCAACACCAGATGAAGTGATTTTGAATCAGATGACGAGATGGACATAGTCCCAATTGCACAATGGAGAGATGACCTTGCCGTCTTCGAGATCAATTATTTTGGTTCAACAGTCGATTTTGGACCACTAAGCAATGAGAAAGAGCATTTTCAGAACTTTTTCCATGAATGTCTGGTGGAAAAGCTTGTGAAAGAAACAAACAATTATGTCTATAAAATGGTGGACCAAAAACAATACCTGAAAAGGTATGAAACCAGCATCACTGAAATGTGGGAATATCTTGGAATATATATCATCATGAGTATTATGCAAAGACCCAAATATTCCATTGCCTGGATGACATCTGTAAATTTTGGGTTCCAAGGAATCATGACAAGAGAAAGATTTGAAACAATAGGGAAATATTTCCATGCCAACGACACAAGTGTCAACCCACCCAGATGCCAATCAGGTCATGACAAGATTTTCCATATAAGACCTTTCTATGACATAGTCTTGCATAAATGGCTGGAAAATGACGAACTTCCCAAAAAACAGTTAATTGATGAAGGAATTAATGATTGCTTATAAAGGAAGACTGTCATTCAAGCAATATCTGCTGGCCAAATTCACCACAAAACCTAAATTCTATAACTAAAACACTCCAATGGCCTAAGTAGTTAGAGCATCCACCTCAGATGTGGGATGTCATGTGTTGGAACCCTGGTTAAGTGACATACCAAAGACTTGTCACAATGATACTAGCAGCTGTCTTGCTTAGCACTCAGCATTGAGAGGTTAATATATGCTGGAACTCAGCCAAGTCTGCTTGGTGTCAAGATGTGACTTTTAAGGATGGTACGTGATGCCACATATGTCTGTTGCATGATGCCCCAGTGCTAGTCGTCGCTATAAACTACCACACTACAGGGATCATAGAGATACGACTCAGATTGTTAAAGCTATGTTACATATCTAAAACACACACACACACACATAATTTTTAAAAATGTTATATTAATTGGATTTTCATTTACTTGTAAAATGTATCCGTATGAGCTAATTAATTTGAACTTAGACTGTAACTACTTGTCTCTATTTTAAGCATTTTATAAAAAAATAACTTACTAAGATAGCTTCCTATTTCACAGCATATGGTCATTAAACTAATCTTTGACTATTAAGGGAAACTTACTGACACTGATTTATTTTTAAGTCTACAATCCCTGCCAATATAATGACTTCTTATGTCCAACTGTCACATGATCCCACTTGGGACTCTGGGAGTGGCTAACAGTAGCACTATATATAATAGGAATCACAACCACTAAATTTAACAGTGAATAAAGAATGCTCCTTTGTCACAATTATTGTACTGACCAAATTATTTAATAATCTGGATGAAACATGTATTTAATAGTGTTTTACATGGTATCAGTGTGTACCTCCTTGCACACCACACTCCTACAAAATCATCTGCATTAATAGAATTTTCATTCCATAGCATCAGGGTAAAAAACCCAGAACAAAGTGAGATTTAGTACAATCTTTTAAATTAGGCAAAGAAATATATTGATAGTCACAAGTGTTGTTTGGATACCTATTTTATGTAAATAAATGTTATGATACATGTACATGCTAAAACACTCTGACTGTAATGACGCTAATAGTTTCTGTATTATATTCTTTGTGTATTCAGTCATGTGACATACAGTTCCATAAATGTCTGACTTCTCACAGATATACATTTTATAATGTTCCATGCACATTACATCACTTTGAATGTAATATTCAGATATCACAAGGATATAAAGACTTTCATGACCATAATAAGAGTTGGCACGAACATTGTCTCATTATCTACTTTAAAATAACAGGACGTTGTTACTTTGCAATCAACAGTCCATTTGGAATGATGTGCAACACAGCTGTCAATAGTCCAAGTGTTGGGTACATACACCTGTTTTGTTATGCCATAGGAAGGAAATTAAAAGGTGTAGGAAAGATTTGGAAGAAAAGGTTGATAGGAAAGTATAGCACAGCAAAACAAATATAATGAATCCACATTTAATAACTAACTGATCAAGACCATTTCAAATCTTCACCTTGTAAACCTTTTCTTTTTCCATTTAGTGTTTTGGTTTTTGGAAATCACTGAGTAAATACTGTGGTTATATTTTTTCTTGCTCCTATGTTGTCTTGGAGAAATCTCACCATTTAACTCTGTAAACTCAATTTTTAAGAAAACGATGTAGACTGCAGGGTAGTATTTCATCAAGGATACCCAATTCATCCTTTGGCTGCAATATTACAGGTTTTTCTGATGTCAGAACTTTCGAAGATAAATCTTTTGTAGGTATTGGCATATCAGATGTCTTGCTGAGGGATGGTTTAATTGGGTAATGTCTACCACATGTTTTGGTGTGTAAAGATATTTGTGTCTCCTTTGTTGTTGTGGTCCCTGCAGTGTGGCTGTCGTGAGTTGTTTGATCCAAATCGCATCTCTGTTGTCTGGACTGAAGTATTGGTATAGTTTGTTTGCTTGGACTAAGGACCTTTGTAGTTTGTGATTATCACAATTACATAATTTTTATGTATGATTGTGCCTGATGTCGCTGATGTACCATGGTCCTTTCCTTGATTTGTTGTACCAGACACCCATTTCTTGTGTAGTTTAGCTGATCTCCCTTTGAGTACCTTTTGACAATTCAACCATGTTTTATCATTGGCATAAAGAAGGTTCTTTGAGTGTGTTTATTATAGTATTCTTTGTAACTTTGTTGCAAGTTCTGAATGTTGTCTTTGGTCACTATTTAGGTTATTTCATTGGTGTTTTGAGTTTTTGTAAATAGGTTGCAGTTATGTCTTTTACTTGATGACCCCAGGTTTGTAGGGTTGGCAAGAGAAAACCCAGTGGAGCTCTCAATGTATCTCTTCCAAAGATTAGTTTGTATTGAGAGAATCCTGTTGAATTGTGCATGGTGTCTTGCAGTAAGTTATTAGGATTCCTGAACAAATTGACCTAGTTTTGTTGTGCTTCATCAATATAAGTGTTAGATTGGGCTGATGTTCTGTTCAATCTCTCACAAGTGGAGTTGGTTTCTGGCTTGATTTATAGCCAGAGTTCTGATATGATAAGCGACAGGAAGTTCTAACCATGGTCAGAGACTTAAGCTGTAGGAGCTCTGTAATGGCAAATGATTTCTTTGTACAAATATCCACTTTTTTTACTTCCTTCTTGTGATCATAATGAAAATGTTTCTGCAAACCTGCTAAAACTGACCATGCACTGAAAATATACTGGTATTTATCTTTTGTTAAAAGTAATGACCAAGAATACCCATATGCTAGTGTTCCAATACTTCAACTGATGACATAGGGTGTAGGGGTGCCAAGGTAGAGTGAAAAGACTGTTTTACTTGCTTGCATTCCTCACTGATTTTAACATAGTCTTTTATCTGTATATACATTTTTGGGCAACAGTACTTTGACTATAATGTTGCCTTGATGCCATCCTCCAGTTACGGAATCAGACATTTAGAATTTCATGATGTAATCCGGTAGGAATAACTAACGCTTATTTAATGCGCATTTCTGTACGTAGTTTCTTTGACCTTCTGTCCCATAATTGGTACAGGGGTCCATCAAGCATGGCATATTGTTCACTTTAAGCCTCTGTTCTTGCTGCTTTTGTTGAGTCACACCTGGCTGTACATTTTCCGAGGTTTCTTAGGAAACCTTGGACAAATGTTCCTGGGAAAAACTTCAGAGTATTGGCTACTGACAGTCTGAGGTAAAAGTCCACAGAGAAAAACTATTGATGTCCATGGTATTTAGCTTAGATGTCCGAGGTTTCCTCAGACATAGCATCCTAGGTTTCTTCAGACATATTGTCTGAGGTAACCTCAGACATATCATCCGAGGTGACCTTGGACATATTGTCTGGTGTCCTCGGACATGTCGTCCAAGGTGTCCTAGGACTTTCTGGCCATAATACAAAATCAGATCAACAATTTATATTATGAAGCAAATGATTATTGCATTAATATATTTTTAATTTTGTTCATCACAAATGAAATTTTCAAAAATATCCAGAATGCCCATTATGTTATTTATAATACTAAATTTAACATTTTAGTTTGAAATATTCATCCATTTCCCATTATACTAAACCCTGAGAGGTGAAAGTAATTATTGTTATAAGTGGCAAAAAAGTGCAAGCTTATACATTACATGCAGAATCACAGCATGTATGAAACAAATATTTTCACTACTAATACATGTATTGTAAAGCAGTTGGTCATTATTATTGTCAAATTGGGCAAAATCAACATGAATGAGAAACCAAAATGCAAATGCATCATATACTGCAAAAGTATTTATATTCAGCATTCAATAAAATTAGTCCACTTGTGTAACTCTTACTGAATGATTGTGAACTTTAATTCTGTGATGATCATGGTCAGGTGCTTAGATGGCTATATTTTATTTCTTCTAAAGTTTGTAAAGCAGTGATGATTTGTCCTTTCTTCTGATCTGACATGTTTTTAAGTTTGAAAAGATCCATCTACTCTAAGACATCATATAACATCCACAACTCACACAATAAAGTGTGTCACTTAAGATCTTGACTCTTTTCTTTAGAAATATAGACTGGTTTACAAACGGACTAGCTCATGAATAAAATGAATCACTGCTATTATTATGCAACAGTCACCTTTTGAAGAATATTTTCAAGTTTAAAGTGGCAATTAAACAGATGATTTATAAAAATGACAAAACAACCCTTTTTATTGCTTTTTTAATTATATTTTGTAATTTAGCAAAAAAGCATAATCCATGAGTCTAGCAGAATAAATAATTTGGTGGAAAAAATCATAATGGTTGGCATGCATTCATTTTAATCCCGGTTTCTTGATGGTTTTAGTACTTTGTTGATTTTATTGTTAATCATTGCCTCCTTTACGAACGGCCATTTCTTTGGTATATATATACATATTCTAAAACTGGGATCGGTGAGCCTAAGTACAAAATAGGGGAATGTTAATTAAAAGCATTGTGGAGCTTGTACAATTGTTATGATTTCTAATGATGGGGAACATTTGTGTGAAGTATCCTTCAGTTATGTACAGCTGTTAGAAATACAACTAATTACAAACAGAAAGTTAACCTTTGAGTGTTTGCAAAAAGGGTGATGATATTGATAAAATGAATGCTGAGTTATAGAACCGATGATGTTTTTCTTGCTGTTTAATGATGGAGAACACTTGTTTCAAGTTTTATTCAACTATGTAGCATACTAAACTACAAGCTTACATGCAGATGGAGATGCGGACAACATGGTTGAGTGAAAATATCTCTACCTAATCTCTGAATAGCTATTAATGTAAATGTAGACAGCTAAATAGTTCTTGATTGGGCCAAGTCAGAACACAGCTGACTCATTCATTTCTCCACATTTTCTCACACTACATTCTCCTTCTTTTTATCTTACTCATTAGCACATTAAAGTGAAGGCATTTTCTCACACTACTTTCTCCTTCTTTTTATCTTAATCATTAGCACATTAAAGTGAAGGCATTTTCTCACACTACATTCTCCTTCTTTTTATCTTACTCATTAGCACATTAAAGTGAAGGCATTTTCTCATTAGCACATTAAAGTGAAGGCATTTTCTCATTACCAAATTAAAGTGAAGGCATTTTCTCATTAGCACATTAAAGTGAAGGCATTTTCTCATTAGCACATTAAAGTGAAGGCATTTTCTCACACTACTTTCTCCTTCCTTTTATCTTACTCATTAGCAAATTAAAGTAAAGGCATTTTCTCATTAGCACATTAAAGTGAAGGCATTTTCTCATTAGCACATTAAAGTGAAGGCATTTTCTCATTAGCAAATTAAAGTGAAGGCATTTTCTCATTAGCAAATTAAAGTGAAGGTATTTTCTCATTAGCAATTTAAAGTGAAGGCATTTTCTCATTAGCACATTAAAGTGAAGGCATTTTCTCATTAGCACATTAAAGTGAAGGCATTTTCTCATTAGCACATTAAAGTGAAGGCATTTTCTCATAGCAAATTAAAGTGAAGGCATTTTCTCATTAGCACATTAAAGTGAAGGCATTTTCTCATTAGCACATTAAAGTGAAGGCATTTTATCACACTACTTTCTCCTTCTTTTTATCTTACTCATTAGCAAATTAAAGTAAAGGCATTTTCTCATTAGCACATTAAAGTGAAGGCATTTTCTCATTAGCAAATTAAAGTGAAGGCATTTTCTCATTAGCAATTTAAAGTGAAGGCATTTTCTCATTAGCAAATTAAAGTGAAGGCATTTTCTCATTAGCACATTAAAGTGAAGGCATTTTCTCATTAGCACATTAAAGTGAAGGCATTTTCTCACTAGGTACACTCATTATTGCTGAGAAAATGGACAATATGGATTCCATCCTGTTACAGTCTGCTGCACTTTGTTATGAATTTTGATTTAATTTATTGATTGGTTGTTAGTTTTAAATGTTTTTAATACATGTATTCCATTACTTGCAATTGTAATATAACTTTATTTACTGGAATAGAGTTCAGTTCTGACTGATTTTTATTATTTTTGACCTAAACAACTTTATAGAAACATTGTATCTAATGCTAGACTAGTTCCAGACCCTTGATTCAGAACCAGTCATAGTTTGTAGTAAACTAATTTTGTTTATTTTCTTTAAATTCTTTCTTAGTGTCACAATTTCCAGTACACGGTAATTAAAAATAACTCAAAAAGAAGACAACTTAATATTATAAAAGCCCATCTTCTACTAAATATCTCGCTCCAAAACATCACTTATATACCTGTTTTTACGTAAACAAGAAAAGGGTCACCACCTTCCAGAATCTTTCAGAACAATCTCACATTCAAGAAATCATGCAAACATCATATGACCCGACTAAATTAGAAAGATGTTTATACTTTACTCCATTTTGTCCTTGGAATCAATCAGTCATTTTTAAAGTAAAGCTCTAATGTCCTTGGAATTAACCAATCATTTTAGAAGCTTGTTTACACTTTGAAGCAATGTCAGAAAATGAGGTTAACATCTGTTGTTTACTATGTAAAAGTACAGGTCACCCCCCCCCTTCAATGAACAAATCTTAAAACTTAAAATGCCAAATTTAAATCTAACAAACAAACAATAAAAAATAAATGTAAATGACTTATATTAAATATATGTAACACTTAGAGTAAAGTGGAATCAAAATCATACATGGAGTATGTGACAAATTAACATGTAGCAATTTGTCAGATTTTCCTCTTAGTAAGAGGGATAGTTAATTGGAATTAGCTATGTTATCTTCCTATTCCAACTGTCTAATACTTCTTATACTTCCTAGTCCTTGACTCTGAACTTGTAACTTCTCCTTTTTCTGGATTTCACTCACCACTTCTTTTTTTTCTGGACTTCTGTCTTCGGACTATCGAGCAACACTCTCTCTGAAAGCTGGCACTTAAAAGATAAAATTATTCCTAAATCGCTATATGTACCACTTTCTAGATGTACCCAAAATTCCTTCACTTACTCAGAAAACACTAGCTATCTAGACTCTGCGTAAATTCTGACTTACTAACAATAGTACTTTGCCCTCAATTCACAGCAACAGGTCATAAATTACAATGGAAAAAAATCATAATGGTTGTCAAAAATTAGATTACTATTGCATAAAATTCACATATCCTCACTCTCTTTCAAATTAGTTAATCATTACAAAAGCAAATACAATAGGTTATTATCATTAGCTCACGATTACCAGTATCATCCTAACAGACTAAGGAAATTATTTCATATTTATTTCATATAACCCTGTGAAATCCTACACATATGAAAATTTGGACTGCATGCAATCAGTTCTACCAATGAACTAATAATAGTAAAATAAAAGATAAATTGTATAGCAACTTTAGCTATACACATTCCATTAAATAGAATAAACGATACGTAATATGGAACCTAGTACATGTATATCAAACACATTTGCATATAAAACAAACAATAAAAAAAAAAGAATATTACGTGAAATTAAAATTGTGGACCTTAATGATATTATCTTTAGAATTTGTTAATACTTGCAATAAACCGTGTCTTTCTCACAAGACCAACACCTGGTCCCTTTCTTGTTTAATGAGGAAAGCGCTATTCTTTTTTTCTAGGCTTCCTCAGAGCCAAACTTCTTACTCAGGAACTTTTGGACTAAAGAATTTTGACCTAGGTTGTCACTTTAAATTCACATTACTTCCAAGGTGTATGCCTTAATTTCACTCTGGCCAATCCTAAGCAGTGGTTTCTAAATATTTCCTAAGACAATCATTTCTTTCTTCACTCAGAATCTTTTAATTACGTTATATAACTCTTCCCTTTGAAGAATGACTATTTGACATAGATTGAAAGTTCAGTTGTCACTTTCTCAATACCATGTTAAGATATCCGGTCATTTTCATTGAGTCAGAAATCTGGCCATTTGAAGTTTTAACGCTTACATGGGACAGATTAAGAAGGAAGGTCGAAGTGACCATTCACAAAGACTTCCCTGGTCTAAATGTGATAAAATCTTAATGTTTAGTGCATTCAGATTTAAGGTTCAATGCTTATTCAAAATTCGACACGTCACACAATAGTTACAAACTCTGGTTTTTCCAGAGAAATTAGTGTTTTATGTTGTGACCAGTTTTAGGCTCAATATTTTATTTTATTTTAAAGCAAGGTGATTCTTTTCTCAGCAAATACTAGTGATTTAAATTAATTCTTGGACAAAGACATTTATCAAAGTTTGTACAGGATTCAGAAACTGGGAAAATATTTTCTTTGATTCAACAAGAGACTGTTGACTAGTGATGGGAATCGGTCAGAAATTCATAATCGATAATCGGTTCCCATTAACCAACTGATCATCGATTATAATCGGTTACTAAGAGCAAATTTTAATTTTTGTTACAGTTGTATCTTTGATCAAGAGTTCAATATGTTTATAAATGTACAGGAGTAATCTCTTTTAATGACATTTATACTTTAAAATGACAATAATATTACATCGTGTATTACTTTTGTTCTACAACTTTGTTAAATGAATGCAACTTTTTATGGCTGATCATTTATATGTAACTGAAATACTGCTACAATCTCCTGAAATTCTTTTGTTTATATGTGATGTGTTTATACTTTAAAGTATTGAAGGACATGATTTTCTTGTTTGTCATTGTTTATAAATACTACAAAAGATGTTGCAATTTAACTGCAACAAATCAACAAAATGTGTTTAAATTTATTAACTCAACAATTTAACAACTTGACCATGTAATAATGACTATATGTTCCTAATTATGAATCATAAGGTTTTTTATTTGTAGTTGTGAAGAGATTAATAAATTTCAGGTCAGCTTTAGTGGCTGAGAGTTTTACTAACCTTTGTGCTTTGCATACACCTAAAAAATAGTCTCCCTTTACACACAATCGATTATGGAGTTTCATAATCGATTAATCTTATTGGTTTGCTCAACCAGATGATGATCGATTATAATCGATAATCGGAACAACACTACTGTTGACACTGCAGCACTTCACAGGTTACAACTGACACCATTGTCTTCCATTTTGGATTTCATCGGGACTTGAACTCAGATTCATTTAAGACATTTTAATGATAGAACTTATATATTTTTATTCTTTGATTAATTTTGGATTTGATTCATAAAACCATAGGTTCTTTTTCTCATTTTGACCTTGTTTTTCTGGGGAAATAAATTAATTTTTTTAATTTGACAAAGCTTGATGTCTTCACTCTATTTTTGTTACTTTTGTAAGAGCCTAAACACGTAACAAGTTTTGTAAGGGTATGTATTTCTTGTTTTTTTTTGTTTATTATTGAACTTTTGGATCAATAGACCTCCTACCAAAACTGACAAATTTATCAATGCAGTATAGCAACTGGTCTTCTATTACTAATATTAAAGTATATATGTTTCTGGGGTGTGGTAAAACTAATTTTAATACATGTAATAATTACCTGTTGCTATTGCCAGATTCCCTCAACCTTCCCCACACTGATATCCCACTTTAAGCTGCTCCCTCAAAATAAAGAAGAGTGAATATCATGCTTGCCCTAGATGTGTAGGGGTTACACACGGCTTATCCAGTGTTCTCTAACCCAAATGAGGGGACAAATTCTAGTCTTGCAGTCATGGTAATTTCCACCCAGAAAAGCATCATCATTCAATTTTGGTTTCACCACTCCCACCCCACCCAAAATATTATGCATTACTGGAAGAACCTTGAAACAAACTTTTTTCTCCAGAAGATCAGTCTTTAAGGTATATGCTGCTGTTACTAAAAATAGACAGGCTGTTAATGTCTTCTTATATAAAAAAATTTTGACAAAGTGTTCTGCCTTTAAAAGACACAAAGTATGCCTGTCATTATCAAAAGTAGAAAAACATTTACATTGCATTGTCAAATAGAAAATGCTGACTAGAATTTGACCAACTTTGATACAAAGCATCCTGGCTATGGGACCTTTTCAGTTTGTGAGAAATGATGTAGATGTGTCAGATATATGGGTTAAGATCACATAATTAATCTTTATTTACTGGCATTAGCCATTGTAAAGTAATATTTTTAAATAACCTCTTACATATTGGGATAAGCTTAAATAATATTTTAAATAAAGTTAAAGACTTATATTAATTGATCTTTTGTATGGATCTATGTTCAAGATAGATCCAGGTATACATTTATAATTTTACCTGATTTCATTAGTAGAATGAACAGTATATCCCTTAAATGATGGTACACTTTCCAATGCAAATCTGAGCTCATGTTTGCAGTTTGTAAATAAGAATTATAATAATGTTTTCAAGTATATTCAGTCAAATCAAACAGTTGTCAGTGTGTCTAATCATTTTTATTATCCATCAATGCTAAGGAATCATATTATCATCAGGGGGAAAACAAATTATTGAGTGTGTTTGTAATGACAACTGTACAAAGATCTTTTAGTATAGTATTAGTGAGATGGACACATCTTGCAAAGAATAAAAATTAAGAAATTACATTATGTACTTTTTTAAATGATAGCAAATACATTGATATATTGGTTGCTACTTTTTATTTTAGGTGCTGGAGAATCTGGAAAGAGCACCATTGTGAAACAAATGAAGTAAGTTTTTCTTAATTAAACTTTGAAAGGTTGGATATTAGTCTACATCAGTCTCCTGCATCAGGAATTAGTTATATAGATGTCATCTGGAGATTCAGTTTTGTTTTGGTTCTGGTGTTTTTAGGCACATCAACACAAGTAGGTTATTTAGTGTCCTGGCTGTTGGATTACAATGCCGTTCCTTGGAACATGCCACGGCAGCGTACCATGGCTTATACTGTAAACAATAGGGATCATTTTAGCCTTGAGTGTTACGCTAACCACTGTGGCTCCATGGACATTAAATTAATATTGTAATTGTATAATTAGCTCAATGCTTATTTAAATTATGTCCATTTAAATAAAGCAAATACATTTATACAAGTCAAGTAGTTAATACAAATATACAAGCTTACTCTCTGCTCAGTATAATAGAATACAGATATAAGAAAATTGAATAAAAATTATACAAGGTTGACATACTACTATCATATAGATATATCACATCTTCCATGTACAAGTGTTATGAAGTTGTATATCAGGCATGCTTGCTAAAATATTTTTAAAAGTATAATTTATTTAAAGTTGAAACATGTTGTGCTTGTTTACTGTGCTGAATCTGAGCTATAAGACTTCTCTGGCTTAAGTAAAAGATTTTGGAAAATACATGGTCCCAACTCTTGGTTATATATAATGTATAATTAGCATTTTCACTCGACTATTTGCTGTTTGGCAGAAAGTGTGGTCTTTCAAGACAGGTTCTACTGTATTTAACTGTTAAGTATTTTTAATTTATTTTTAGATTGTAAGGGTCTAAGCAGTTGGGATATGTCCCAAAATTAATAGGTTGGTTTTTGAATGCTACTCTCGTATTTGTAAAGTATCTATCCTTGAGGAAGTCATTATGTGGATGAGTATGGGAAAAAGTACCCTGTGACTAAGTCATGTTATCTTTGAATTAGCCAAGGAAATACAGCTTTCAGAAATCAGAAAATGAATCAGCTTGTTCATCACACATTTATGCTCCTCACCCATATTGCTCAGGCTCCCAGATGTGAAGATATAAAACTTAATTTGATTGGATAATAAAAGGTCATAGGTCATCAGACCCCAACATGTGCACTGATAGAACTTCATATAGGTCAGTCCAAATCTGATTTTCATCAGATTCAAGTATCCTTACATAGAGGTTCAACATACAAGTGAAATTTTAAGCCCCCCCCCCCCCAAATGGACTGTTTATATTTCTGCTATGAGCTATACTGCACTTTTCAGTATTGAAATTGGATCAATTCAACTTTTAAGAGTATAGCATATGATTAAATTTTGTCTAGTTGATTGACATTGTGATAGAAATGGACCATTTATCTCACTGAATTTAACTGTTAGATATGATATTTTTGCAGATTGTTACAGGTATGGTCTGACTTATTGATATGAGCTGTATGTTGTATACATGATTAAAAGAAATCACTACTATACTGACAAAATACAATATTCAAGCCATAGGAAATTGAGAATATGGGATTTGTAAACAGTCACAAGTTTCATATTCATATTTTTATTGAAGTTATGGACTTGTCATTCAAACTTATGTCTGTGATAATGTGTCCAAACTTTGGAGTAAAGCCATGACTAATTCCATACAAATTGACACACTTCAATTGAGCCAGTTAATATTTCACACCATATTGAATAGCTTATGGAATTTGCCAATTCTGATTACTTTAACCAAAATCTTTCATTACATTTGAGGAAGGTATTAGCATGTGAGGTATAACACAGAATATTGCTGGACAATTGGCATGTATACATTAGTTCTGAATTGATACCGCTGTATTGTAAATAATGAAATAGGGGGGAGAGCTTTGCTAATAGATACATCTGCACCATTATTAGAACAGATTAAAACTACAAATCCTTTATCAACACAATCATAATGCTGGCTACACACATTCAAGTTTAGTTCATTGAACGAGAATATATGGTCTATTTTGCAGAATAAACTTGAGTTGGAAAGAACTTGATGAACTTTTGCATTGACCTGTTTATAACATTTACACAGGTGTGAAAAGCTTTGACTCAGCTCTGCTATCACATAAAGTATGAAGAGATTGGGGTCATTGTTTTTTGTTTCACCTGTAATTCCATGCAAACACTGTAGAGTCTGATGTGTTAGTCATTAATTTGACAACCGCAGATCGGGGTTTGTGCTGTTTGTTCCAAATGTAGTTCCAAGCAAACTCTGGATCCTGATATGCCAGACATTATTATGACAGGTACAGTGGTGTGTCCTTATGTGAAGTACATGTTCTTTGATTGATTGCCTCATTACTAAATAACCTGCTTGTGTTGGTGTGCCATAGAATACCAAACTAAATCAGTCACTTTAAGCAGTGTCATGTTATGGGTAACTATTGCATATCAAGGAATGGTAAAATTAAATATTTTCATTCAAGCATAAAAATTACACACTTTGTTATGTCTTTATTCATACAATTTCACATGTTTCAGTCTGGTATTTGGGGATACAGTTTTATGAAATCAAAAGCAATAGCCTTAAGGAAACATGAGTGCATACATGTAGAGCCAACATTGTCTTTAATGTAGATGGCAATATTTACATATTAATTTAGTTGTACTGGTGTCAGACAGACTGGTTTTACATCTTCAGTATTGTTCTTGACATGTCAGGAAGGGTTAAACTTTTACACCTGAGTTTAAAAGTGGGTCTATATCTATAAATAGAATAATTTTGGAAGAAGCCTACGTAAGGGTGAAAGTGAATATGCATTGTAGTAAATTTGAAACACACACAGAGTATCATTCTTTTTTTTTTATTACTGTAGCTGTGCAGGTAATTTCAGATAAAAATCAGATTTTTCCCATTTAAATTTTGATAGTGGGTATCTGCTGTGTATTATTGTTTCTAAAATGTGTCATGCAGCATATAATTGTCATCATTCTACCATAAAGAATTATTGGATTGATCATGTATAGATAGATAGATAAAAGTAAGTTTGTTTTCTTGGCTTTGTAAAAAAAAGTAATATAGTTTTAAAAAGCTTTATTGTCTTCAAAATTAATTTTTTTGTCTGTGCTCATTACAGTGTTAATTTGTGATTTTCATACATGGCTTAATACTTATTTTCATTTAATCAAGTATACCTTCTTTTAATAGCCCTTTCATACTCCAGTAACAGACTGATTTTCCCATCTTTAATGAAAAATACATTTCAGACCCTTCTGGAGTTTCAAGTCTTTCATTTATGATGTATAAGGATGTTAACTTTTTGTATGTGGAGACTGGGGCATATATGTGCCATATTTTCATGTCAGATTAATTATTAAATGTTAAGGACTAAACTGAACCTAAATAATACCATCAGGTACAAAATTTGGTAATAATCAGAATGCGTACATATTAATGTTTCAGTACTTCCAGTGTTAAAATAATAAATGTTTCTTGTAATGAAATTTGTACTAAAGTGTACAATCCAAGTGACAACCATGATTGCTAGAATAAAGAGAGCATACAGGATTGTATAATATTCACATTTAAATGTGAACCATGTGCTTAAATTACACACAGTAAGTGCAGATGCTAGTAATAGCATATGTTCCTGTAATTGTGTATCAGTAATTGTTATTTGTTCATCCTTCAGATTCAGAATTGACCTTGACATTGCTGTGGTAAAAGTCATAAAGGTCATGTATGCTTATTTAATCATCTTAAATTAAATACCAGATGTTGTTTTAAAATGTAATAGTTGTTTTATTTAACTGAAGTCTATTCAGTCATAACTATTGAATGCTCTGCACCTTATTTGTCATTAAGAAACTTCCAGATGAAAGTTATAATTTGCAATGGAATGTTACTGTGGTGGCAAGGTACTAAACTGGGTCAAGAAAAGAGTACCAGTATGATGATTCTAATAGAAAAAATACACGGTAGTATGAATTTGTTAATCATCATGCATAACTTTCATTGTGACACCACAGCATATAACATTCAAACCATTTAAAAGTATGTTGATGTGATTTTTAACACCCATTGCTGAAATAATTGATACTGAATACATACTGCTCATGATGGCAACTGGCTGGCAATGGGATGCTTTCTGGGATGACTCCAGAAGGTGACCTGTTTGCATTGGGATGCATCATGAGGCTACTCTTGAAGGCATGCTGTTGGCAATGGGATGCACCATGATTCTACTTCTGAAGGCAATATGTTTGCCCTGGGATTTATCATGAGGCTGCTCATTATGGCAACCTGCTGGCAATGGGATGCATTCTGGGATGACTCCAGAAGGCAACCTGTTTGTCTTGGGATGAATCGTGTGATCTGGGATGCATCATGAGGCTACTCCTGAAAGCATGCAATTGACAATGGATGCATCATGAGTCTACTCCTGAATGCATGTTGTTGGCAATGGGATGCATCATGAGGCTACTCCTGAAGGCAAACCAGAGGCGTAGCGATGATATTTTGCGCCTGGGGACAAACTATAAAATTGGCGCCCCAGCGATCTTGTGACAGATTTATTACCCTTGTTTTCTTATTATAATGTAACGTTGCAAGCCTCATTTTGGCGCCCCTGTACCTTGGCGCCCGGGGACATATGTACCCCCCCGCCCCCCCCCCCCTCGCTACGCCTCTGAGGCAACCTGTTTGTCTTGGTATGCATAATGTGGCTACATCAGAAGGTAACCTACTGGCAATGAGATGTGTCATGAGGCTACTCTTGAAAGCAACCTGCTGGCACTGGGATGCATAATGTGGCTACCTCTTGCAATGAGATGCATGATGAGGTTACTCCTGAAGGCAACCATTTGGCAATGAGCTGCATCACAAGGTTACTCCTGAAGGCAACTTCTTGGCAATCATTAGGTTACTCCTGAAGGCAACCTGCTGGCAATAGGATGAATCATTAGGTTACTCATGAAGGCAGCCTGCTGGCAATGAGATATGTTATGATGTGACTCCTAACGGCAGCCTGTTTGCCATGGGATGCATAATGTAATGATGTTTCAGCTGACAGGGACTTCAAAAATGTTAAAAGGTGTGGTAATGTTCAAAAATAGATTTGTGTTTTATAGATTGTTCTGTATTTAAAGAATTGTACAAGTTTGTGTGTTTGTGTGTGTTTGTATGGATTACCAGTTTGGGAATACTTAAAGATATTCAGTACTTTATAGCCAGGATTGTGCTGATGTACTAAAAAAACTTCATACCTACATGCAAAAATACATAAATTGCTACCTACATACCCATATATATGCAGTGTGTGGCTCAATACTAGTATAAGATTCTCTGCATCATATAGGTGAATATGATTCTTTAAAACTACTGTACTGTTTCTAATACACATTTATAATTGCTAGTCATCTGTTGTTGAGTTGTTTTATATCAACCAATTAGTACTAAGACCAACAGTCAACCAATGCAAGTGAAAACTTATCTACAGTTATCTCTTAGTAAATGAATTGTATATACTTGCATACTGCAAATTTGACGGACCCAGATGTTCTATCACATAATGCAGTCACTGGGGCAGATCTGGGCTGTGCAGTTTGCTAAAAGTAATCAGTAGACAAACAAAATAGACCTTGATTTGTTATGGCAGATCAGGATCTTTGTTGCGTGCAGTTTGACTTGACTTATAATGATGTATACTGTGATATACAATGCAGGTATTTTTGTTGAAACATTTTGAAACTAGAATAAACATGGCAGTCACATGACAGATCCATTTCTTCATAATTAAATTCATCACATCATCAGTTGCATTATATAAGTCATGTAATACCCCCCTGAATTTAGAAAATATGTCTGAATTTAGAAAATATGTCTGAATTTAGAAAATGTTTGTATGCTTTTAGGTAATTTTATTTAGCCACCTGCATTATACTGAAAATTGATATTCAATTTGAGCTTCTCAAGTTTCCAATGGTTTACATAGCTCAATCACATGTAAATTTTGTTTCCATTTATTTTTATAGATAATTTCATTACAAATATTGTAATATTATCCTATGAAATCTTGAATAAATAATTTTTAGCACTATGGTGCTATGATTTCAATAGATTCAAAACTGTAATAGGCTTTTGTTTCATTACTAAGATCCAGTCTGTGAGGAGTCAAAGCAAATAAAGGTAAAAACGAAAGAAGAAAAAAAACTCACAATTTTTATTAAAAAATTCTTGAGAGGTCTTTTACAGATTTAACAATAATAATCAGCCAAATAATCAGTTAATATAACCTTATATTCTCCAGCACCAGACACATGACAAATAACAAATATCATGATAAGCCATATGATCTTCTGAGAAATTTTTTAAAAATATCTATGGCTGATTAAAATTATTGGTTGATTAGTTTCAATAAACTGGTCATTGATATTTAAAATGTAACCAATTTCCAGTGCTACTATCTGTATTTTCTTTCCCTGTTTTTCAGCAGCTTCGCATTTTTAACTCTCATTACTTAGGGACATTGCAAACTGATGCTGCTATTGCCTTAGCACTCATATTTAATGCCATTAAATTCTACCTTCATTATCAGTATATTATCACCATCTGATGATGATTGGTGTTAACTGCATGGTGATCCTAATTTACCAATCCTAATTTTAATTATAAAAGATTTCATGAAATTTTACAGGAAATTTTGAAAATAAAATGGTATTCAGTCAAAATTTGCACAAAGGTCAAAAGTTACATTTATTTTCCAAAACAATGCAGGAAGTGGCGCTGATCGGGTGGCTTTTGAGTTTACTTCCAAATTAATCGTGAAGTTTACAGATGCTATCTGTATGTTCAAAATGATGATATATTATTTATAAAATAATAGTAAATAAATAAATACATAATGTTCAAAGAAATTCTTGCCAATTATACCATTAAATAACAGGATATATAGTATCATAAATTTTATAATCAGGTATTCTTAAATTAATTATTGAATATCATTAAGTAATTAAAAGAAAATGAAGGAGCAACAATTTTGAGAGTTTTATACCATCGCGTGACTGATATGAAAATGTGAATCAACATATGATTTGTAATATTTACTACTCAAAAGAGTTGTCCGTCCATCCATCTGTCTATTAGCATAAGTTTGCAATCATGTCAACAATTCATTAAAACAAACTTCTTTTGATGTCTAGTTAGTCCTAAATGAAAATGGGATTGACCTGTACAGTATGGCCACCATGGCAGACATTGTGTAAATCTTTTTATTACCATTTTTCCCTAACAGAAAGTCATATTGACATGAGGTTTTCATCAGAACACATCTTATAGTGGTTCATTTGCCCTAAATGAAAATGACCACCATGACAGACATCTAGAAAATCTTGTTATTTCTACTTCTAAATCGATTGGTCATATTGACATGGTTGTTTTCCAGTGTAGGGCTTCAAGATTGAGAGTCAAAACCTTCTTGGTGTCAAAATTGGGGGTCAGACTGAGTAAAAAAACAAACTTTAATATCAAAGCTGGGGGTCAAATGAACAAAATTGGGAGTCTCTGAAATATAAAAGGTAACACTGCAGTTTTCATGTAGAAACTTCTTGTGATGTCTGATTGGATTTAAATGAAAATGGCAATGTTCTGAGATCTAAAATATGTCCACCCTGGCAAACATCTTGAAAATCTTATTGCTATTTCTAAACAGAACATCATATTAACTTGGAGTTTCCACTAGAAGACGTTTTTTGATCTGACTTTCACTGTGGACATCTTGGTAACCATCTTAAAAACTTCATATGACTAATGCTTTTAGATTAATGGTCATAATAAATGGGGTTTTCAAATAAAGATTTCTTAGGATGTTTGGTTGGTTGAAATTGAAAATGGTGCTGATCTTTGGCCACTATGACAAAAATCTTAAAAATATTGTTATTGCTACTCAAAAAAAAGAAGTCATATTTATTTGGGGTTTCACTAGAGATTTCTTGCAGTGTTTACTGGTCTTGTATGAAAATTGTGCCAATCTGTCATTCTTTTTGGCAGCCTTGGTGGCTGTCTTGAAAGTCTTGTTATAGCTACTGCTGTATGAATAGTCATATTAACATTTGGTCGTCACTAAAAGATTTCTTAAGATGTCTAGCTGGTCTTATGGGTCAATGGTGCCAATCTTACAGCCATTATGGCTGTAATGATGACCATCTTGAAAATCTTGTTATGCATTGCTACTTCTAGTGAACTTATAGTCCTATTGAAATGGAATTTTCACCTGAAGTCTTCTTATAATGTCTAGTTGGTTCTAAATGGAAATGGTGCTGATCTGATTCTAAATGGAAATGGTGTTGATCTGACTTCAATATGGCCACTGCAATGGCTGATTTGACAGTAATGTTATCAATCCAGAATGTCAGAGATGGCACAAAACTTTGTAGTTAAAGAAAGAAAAACAGTATTAACTTGGATTCATGGAAATTCTTTTCAGTCAGTAGGTCTCTTATTAAATACTTTTCATCAATTCATATTAAAGTATTTTCTTTATAAATTTTGGACCATCTCACATCAAAAGAAAAAGATTGGATTTTGAAGAGGATTTTGATTTTGAAACTGATTTGGAAGATAATGAGGAGATTTAGAAAATATGCAGACCATATTTTTTAATTATGATTAGAATTCTTTGTAAATTCAAATGAAATTATAAAAACATTGAAAAAGAAATCGATTTAACCAAAATATTGTTTATGACAGCAATACTTAAACTGTCTGAGAGCAAATAATTGACTTTCAATTACTGGTAAAATTATAAAATTGAAATGGTATTAGCAATTTCAGAATTATATTAGATTTAATCTGAATGATATGGACTATGTCTTATCCTGTTGTGCTATCCAGTAGGTAGGTAACTAATTAATGAGGGTCATTTCATATAGGTGGAGGCAAATGTTAAATTCAAACTATATTAATTATTTAAGCAGGCTACTGTTTCTTTCAGAATCATTCATGAGAAGGGGTACACTGCAGATGAGTGTTTACATTATCGACCAGTCGTCTACAGTAATACCATCCAATCAATGGTGGCCATTATCCGTGCCATGGGGCAGCTTAGGATTAGTTTTGCTCATTCTGAAAGAGAGGTATAAACCTGGATTTTCTACTGAATAATGAGTTTTCTCCCTTTCCATCTCTCTTGTAGGTCATCTTTCAAGTCCACTGTTTTATCTCTCCTGCAATTGATTGAATTTCTTATGTGTTATAATCTAAGTTATGTGTTATAATCTAAGTTATGTCTTATAAGTTATGTGTTATAATCTAAGTTATGTGTTATAATCTAAGTTATATTATAATCTAAGTTATGTCTCATAATATAAGTTATGTGTTATAATCTAAGTTATGTGTTATAATCTAAGTTATGTCTTATAATATAAGTTATGTGTTATAATATAAGTTATGTGTTATAATCTAAGTTATGTGTTATAATCTAAGTTATGTCTTATAATCTAAGTTATGTGTTATAATCTAAGTTATGTGTTATAATCTAAGTTATGTCTTATAATATAAGTTATGTTATAATCTAAGTTATGTGTTATAATCTAAGTTATGTGTTATAATCTAAGTTATGTGTTATAATATCAGTTATGTTATAATCTAAGTTATGTATGTCTTATAATCTAAGTTATGTCTTATAATCTAAGTTATGTGTTATAATCTAAGTTATGTGTTATAATCTAAGTTATGTCTTATAAGTTATGTGTTATAATATAAGTTATGTGTTATAATATAAGTTATGTGTTATAATATAAGTTATGTGTTATAATTTGAATTATGTCTTATAATATAAGCTATTTTACAATAAAAAATAGAACAGATTCTTTTCAAAATCTCCCTTTATCTCAATTGGTATGTAAACATGTCTCTTGAAGCAGCCGTTTGCAGCACACTTTGAAAGAAATCAATATTTATCAGGTTAATTTGCCAGATACCAGTGCTACAGTAAGATAGTGTAAACATCTGCCTATACTGAAATCTGAAGACATCTTGTATCATTCTGTTTTATGGCACACCATTAAAAATCTAGGGGCTAGTTTATTTTTGCCTTGTTTTGAGGGCCTCCAGGAAACTACATCACCTTTGTCACATAATTCCTAAAGGAAGCAAAAGGGTTTTCAGTGAATTCTGACAATTCTAATGATATATCTCATTATTTGCTGGGCAAGAGATTACATGCATCACCATTTTACCCTACTTTGCAATTCGTTTTGAAGGTCCAGATCTTTGCAAAACTCTGAATGCATAGTATATGAAGTCAAGGATAAATAGCTGGAATATTATTCCCTATATAGACACACACAGTCAACTCTGCTTATATGTATAGCCTTGGGACTGCACCTAAGCTATGCATATAAATGGAGTATGCATTTAAGCAGAATTCATGTATAGTTACAATGTACTTGTAAAATGGAAAATCATACAAACAAGGCTCATATGCTATATAAATGTTTTTGAGTGTATTAAACATCTACGTTTTAATTTAATTTTAATTTCCTTAAATTCCACAATACATGTAAATTCAGATAAATACTATAAACTGTTATTGCTGAAATTATTATTGACAGTGTGTATCGCTCTTTGGTAGCAAAATAGTATACGGGTCACTACTAAAATTAGTTCCTATTAAAGTAAAAAGTTTACATAAAAAGAAAGACATTAAAGTTGTTGCAAAAAGCAAACCATTGCAACAGGGCTTCCTTGACAGCTTCCTCTTTCCTGCTCTTTGATGCTTTCTGTTAGAATTACTGTTACTGTTATTTTTCTGAATTCCTGATATCGCACTTTGGTTAACACCAAACAACTATGCAATCAACGACTGACTTTCTTTATTATCTGACATCTTTATCACTTCCACACGATCTGCCAACAATAATGCCTTACATGTGCACTTAGCCATTTTAGATTTTAATAATGCCTTAGCTGTTGAGTGAAGAGGTTAGCCCGGGTAGAAGTTTAGAATTTTCTATGATCTTTTGGATAGCACTCTACACGTATACAGCTGCAACCTCCACTTTAGATGTCTGTACCATGTTTATGCAATTAAGCATTGAAAAATACGTATAAAGTTAATGGTTGGTACCAGTAAATTGTATGCAATTAAACGATTTATGCATCTAACTGATATGCATTTATCTGATATTGATTACTAGCATATTACTGAGGGGAAAAGGGAACCATACTTTTGCTATGCAATTAAGTGATCTATGCAATTAAGTGATCTATGCAATTAAGTGATATCATTTAAGTGGAGCCGACTGTATATATGATGATATACAACAAGAAAAAATTAAAGGCATTGTGATGAATGCATTACTTTAAGCTGATAACAGTTGCTTAGCATGCAATAAAAAAAATCACAGTTCACTACCATGTAAATAACTTTTGAGTATGATTATTAGTAAAACTAATGAAATATTTAATGATCCAGAGTAATTTATTGGAAGTGCGTTACTCTTTAATTTCACACAATAACAAATAGCAACTGAGTAAAACATATTTAATGATCATTGATGTAGTATGTATTAGTTACAGTCACCCATGGGAAAAGGCATGAATGGTATTTGTTGACAGATGACCACTGAAGGCATGTATAGCTCTCAAATTGGTGCGACAAATGTATGCATTATTAACCAAATAACATTAGCATTAGCATTTTTATCACTATTATCATTATTATTTCACATTTATTATTAGCAGTTAGTGGTATGAATTAGCAAGATATATGTATATAGTTTAGCTATTTGGAAAAAAAAAACAAAAACAAAATTTAATTAAAAAATAATCAGTACCCGACTCGTTGAAAGTTTTATAAAACCAATCTGATAATTTAAATACACTACCATCAAATCAAGAAAGCTACAACTGTGTACATGTGCTCATTTGTTATCTCTTATCTCTCTGTCTCACCTGCACACTTTTATCTCATTATCAGTAAATAAAAAATGGCTCCTACATAAATTGCTAATAAAACAGCTTACCTGTAACTGTGAAACAGATGACATACTTTTTATCAGGGCCGTTGGTATAATTAGGCATGAAAACAGGTGTTCACACTTGAAACAATTTATGGATTAACAGCTGCTCAAACCCGCCAAGATCTAAAGACAGTCGGCTTTTGTTTGCGACCTTTGATGATTAAGGAATGAAAAGAAGCTTCCTTGGGCTGTTGTTAGTAGAACCTATACCACAGTTTGAGTTTCCTCTGACCCTTCCCACCTCATTTTTGATATTTGGACATGAAACTTGGTGTGTAAGGTCAGAGTCACTTGCCTTTCAAAATGTTTTAATTTTGCCACTACCATATGGTGGCAGCATAGATTAGTTGCTTACCAGTGGGCCTGTTACATCGAGTCATACCTGCATTAAGTTGATATGAAAAATTATATTTTTCTGAGAAATTGTGAGTATTTTAATCATTATGTATTTACTTAATCTGCTGACAGTTGAAATGAAACTACATTGTTGATTAAATTTGACCGGATACTTGTCTTTTGCATTGCTCGTCACATGACTACACAATCTTTCAACCTATGTTTGCTATGATGTAGTACCCACAAGTTTATATTACTGATCTTTAGTGTTATTGGCCAAGGTTTAGTATCCACAAGTTTGTATTGCTGATCTCTAGTTTATTTGCCATGGTTTAGTATCCACAAGTTTATATTGCTGATCTCTAGTTTATTTGCCATGGTTTAGTATCAACAAGTTTATATTGCTGATCTCTAGTTTATTTGCCATGGTTTAGTATCAACAAGTTTATATTGCTGATCTCTAGTTTATTTGTCAAGGTTTAGTATCCAAATTTGTATTGCTGCAGGATCTCTAGATTATTTGCCATGATTTTGTATCCACAAATTTGTATTGCTGATCTCTAGTTTATTTGCCATGGTTTAGTATCCACAAGTTTGTATTGCTGATCTCTAGTTTATTTGCCATGGTTTAGTATCCACAAGTTTGTATTGCTAATCTCTAGTTTATTTGCCATGGTTTAGTATCAACAAGTTTATATTGTTGATCTCTAGTTTATTTGCCAAGGTTTAGTATCCACAAGATTGTATTGCTGATCTCTAGTTTATTTGCCATGATTTTGTATCCACAAGTTTGTATTGGTGATCTCTAGTTTATTTGCCATGGTTTAGTATCCACAAGATTGTATTGCTGATCTCTAGTTTATTTGCCATGATTTTGTATCCACAAGTTTGTATTGCTGATCTCTAGTTTATTTGTCATGGTTTAGTATCCACAAGTTTATATTGTTGATCTCTAGTTTATTTGCCATGGTTTAGTATCAACAAGTTTATATTACTGATCTCTAGTTTATTTGCCATGGTTTTGTATCCACAAGTTTATATTGCTGATCTCTAGTTTATTTGCCATGATTTTGTATCCACAAGTTTGTATTGGTGATCTCTAGTTTATTTGCCATGGTTTAGTATCCACAAGTTTGTATTGCTGATCTCTAGTTTATTTGCCAAGTTGTAGTATCAAGGAATTTTTATTAATGATTTTTAGTATTATTTTCAAAGTTGTAGTATTAGAAAGTTTTTGTTGGTAACCTCCAGTTATTTGACATTCTGTCAAGTTTGTAATGCTACTATAATTTGCCAAACTTTAGTATAAGTTTATAAAGCACTTTTTTTAAAAATAGGATGATGCTCGATTATTTTTCAACCTGGCTATGAATGCAGAAGAAGGTGAGATGCCAACAGAACTTGGTAATGTCATGAAAAGATTGTGGACTGATGCAGGAGTACAAGAATGCTTCGGCAGATCTCGCGAGTACCAGCTAAATGACTCAGCACAATAGTAAGTCTTTACCACATAAAAAATAGTTTGCAAAATTTGTGCAGCAGACACTTAATTTTTTAAAACATAGACCTCACACAATTATGTTGTAGATATGTTTCAAGATTTTGGACCTGGCCTGGTTTTGTGTTGGACTTTATTTCCTATTGGTTTTGCATGCATTGCTGATGATTTCTTTCTTCACACTCCACAATTTTATAACACAAACTTAGATCTTAAAAAAGTAAAGAAGTTACATAATGGAGTTTGTTTATATCTCTTTAATATTGGAAGGAAAATAAGGTGTGTTTGTATAAATATTTTGAGATCGAACATGTGATTGTTACAGATTATTAACTCTGTTTAATAAATTTATGGGGCTAGATTCTATGTGGTGAATATATGACCAAAGTGTCTGTATTTGTAACTTGAGAAGTACAGTGTCATCTATTGGGTAAAATAAAACTGATCTATATGGTTAAAAAAAAACACATTATCATCTATATGGTAAAATAAAACTGTTTGATCTATGTGGTAAAATAACATTCTATCATTTATATGGTAAAATAAAACTATTTGATCTGTATGGTAAAATAACACTATATGATCTGTATGGTAAAATAACACTATCATCTATAGGGTAAAATAAAAATGATCTATTTGGTAAAATAACACTATATGATCTGTACGGTAAAATAACACTATCATCTATAGGGTAAAATAAAACTGATCTATGTGGTAAATTAACACAGTGTCATCTATATGGTAAAAGAAAACTGTTAGATCTATACTGTAAAATAGCACGCTATCATTTACAGGGTAAAATCAGTAGTGTACTAATGGGGAGAGGGAGGGGGGCAGATGGAGTCCCAGGTGCTAGAGGTCTTGAGGCACTTAAACAATGGGCACTAGAAGTCTTGGGGTGTGAAAGCCCCTTTTGTGCACCATTGCTGCCCTGGGTGACATTTACTCTTTGCATGACACTAAGTTAAATAACACTGCATCATCTGTTGGGTAAAATAACATGATGCAAATTTGTTTCTGACATCTTAATATTTCATATTTCTTTTTTTAGATGAAAATTAAAGCAGATTCATGTTCTATAGTGAAATTGATGTCTGGGTGCGTGATTAGGATGCGATTCAGTGAAATTGATGTCTGGGTACGTGATTAGGATGTGATTCAGTGAAATTGATGTCTGGGTACGTGATTAGGATGCGATTCATTGAAATTGATGTCTGGGTGCATGATTAGGATGCAATTCAGTGAAATTGATGTCTGGGTGCGTGATTAGGATGCGATTCAGCAACAGTCAGATAGGTAGATGCTTGCTTATAAGCTGACTCCATCTGCAAACAACATTACTTTGCAGTTTGTCTTAGCTTAAAAGTGGGTATAAGCAGTATTTCAAGCAAAATTTGTATGAATTTGCACACATGGAAAACCGTGATGCATGACAAATCCTTCAAATTAATTTCAAGTCACGCATATGAAGACGTACTATGTGCAGTATACTGCTTTATTCAGCCATTCAAAGTGTTTGTAGAAATGGTTGAAACATTATTGTACATGTTGCAGCATGTATGTTTTCATAACTGTTTACACATATGGTCTCTTTGGCTTGAAATGATTGGTTGTTAAACTAAATTTGATTGGCTCATTGGGATCCATAACAAGGATGTGTCATAGTTTGAGCCTTGCATCAAGGAAGTTTTGCAAATGCACATTTATAATATGGGCTATATAGAAGACTAAAAATGGTTGATTCTCAATGATAATTAGATAATGAATTTGTTTGGCAAATACTGACTGTAGTCAGTACAGTGCTAATTCAGGAATGTTGAACTTCATAGAGTTTATGTTAGTGAAAAATCTTGTCCTGGATTAGAATTATCTAAATGCAATATCTGTTGAGTTGTGAAAGGGGGGTTCTCAGTACAGAACAATATTCCTTCATAGATAAAAGACAAATAATGAACAGAATAATGCTTATACAACTAGAGGCAATATGTTTATAGGATTTTGATTTCAGTTGGGCTTTTACAGAGTGATCAATAAGATTAAGAAAGAGAGATGAATAATGAACTTTGACCATTTCCTCCCACCCCCTCATGTTTTTGTACTACTTCCCTCATATTTTTGTGAAATGGGGAGAAATATGGTATATATATGCATACACTTTGAATATAAAGTAACACTATTAAACTAATGAGATTGTGTTTAGATATTTTAACTTGTAATACAACTTTCCTCAGCTACCTGTCTCAGCTAGAGCGTCTGTGTCGGCCAGACTATGTCCCAACAGAGCAGGATGTATTGAGGACCCGGGTCAAGACCACAGGAATCATCGAGAGCAACTTCACTTTCAAGGGGCTTCACTTTAAGTAAGTAGCATTAAGTTGAGGTATGACTCATCAAAAATAGCAGTCACTTATAGGGCTGAGCTAAAGGTCCCTATGCATTTGTGGACTTTCATGGACTGAAAAATAGCAGTCATTTATAGGGTTGAGCTAAAGGTCCCTATGCATTTGTGGACTTTCATGGACTGAAAAATAGCACTGATAGGGTTGAGCTATAGGTCCCTATGCATTTGTGGACTTTCATGGACTGAAAAATAGCAGTCACTTATAGGGTTGAGCTAAAGGTCCCTATGCATTTGTGGACTTTCATGGACTGAAAAATAGCAGTCACTTATAGGGTTGAGCTAAAGGTCCCTATGCATTTGTGGACTTTCATGGACTGAAAAATAGCAGTCACTTGTAGGGTTGAGCTGATGTATTTGTGGAGATCCATAAGACTGAGAAATAAAAATAACACTCCTCATTGGGATTGAACTGGTGATCACTGTATGCATTTGATGATGTCCTCAGGACTGAAATATAGCAATTAGTTGTGTGGTTGAGCAAGTGAGCACTATATACAGGCAAACTCTGTTGGAAATTGTTAGGAAAAGTGGTGGTCTTTAGGGGTAGGTAGATGCATACTTGACTGTTAAGACATCAGTTACCTCATTATATAGCTTGAAGTAATTTCCCACACCAAATCTGCTTAACCCATATGCAGTTTTGCCACTCTGCAATAATTGTTTCACTTGGAGATTGTTCTCTTTAAATCAATGCACTCCTTGTTCACCACTAAATTTATGTTAGCAGGCTCTGTTTTGAACTATTGAAAAATGAAACCTAAAATGAGAAAATCCAACTTTGAATAAATTTGAAATAAGTGTTGAATCAGAATCAGAGTCACATGAGAAATTAGAACTTATTTTCAATGATAGCTATATGTAATGGTAAATAATGTTTTCTAAGTTCTAAATTCTCATGTAAAAATTTAGATTCTCATGTGAGCAAAATCGACACATGTGAAAATCAGGTTAGTTTTTCCTTGGTTCACAAGTTCTAACAAACTGCACACATGAGCTTGCAAAATCTACCAAATTTCCATACATTTCTAACAAGATTATGAGCAGCTCATGTGAATCAGTGAGGTTGAAAATATATTGATAAACTGTGAATACTAAGGTACCAGTCAGTAACAGATCATTACCCTTGTAAGTGATGGTTTCACTTTTATAGTTCGATTAACAATCAAGATGTCCTTAGCCCTATGGGTGAGAAGTCTATCATTTGACAGTGTCATTTAACACTAAAATTGACTGTCAATTTAATAAGCAGTCATTTAAGTTCATTTAAATCTTCTTCATTAGCTTATGTATCTATATACATAGGATTTTACTCATGTGCTCGTTTTATGGAAAATGCATATGTTGAATTCATTATCAATGTTTTAAAGCCATTTGAAATCAAACAGTGAATTGATTAAACCAAGTGCACCCATGATAAATAATGAGCACAAGAGTAAAATTCATTTGTCACCATGACAACTTATGCTTTATGTACTTTGTTACAAAAGTAATATGATGACAGTTCAGTTAGGGTTTGAAATGCATTTGGATTCCTCAGACATTATGCTTATATTAGTGTGTGATGTAATGATGCATTGTAACTGTACAATAGATTTATATGAAGAGTGGTGTATTACATCAGTGACAACATAGCATCCTCCAACACTCTCAGATCATGATTCAGTGATTGTAATGTAAAATCTATTACATATATAATGTTTTCACATTCTTCAAATGCATGCAAGCAGTTTCTTAAAACATTTTGAATTATTATTGTAATTGCAATATTTATACATTTGACCAGTCACTTACGTATGGAAGAACCCAATCTCAGATGGTCAGTATATCTTCAACCTGTGAATTTTTTTATTCTATGTTGTTACAGATAGATGGAGTGTATCACAGTATGTGAAAAATAATTGAAATTGTAATTACCTGTTTTTCCAGGATGTTTGATGTTGGTGGACAGAGGTCAGAAAGAAGGAAGTGGATTCACTGTTTTGAGGGTGTGACTGCCATTATATTTACTGTGGCCATGAGTGAATATGACCTCATGCTGGCAGAAGACCAAGAAATTGTAAATAAAACTTCAGTTATTTTTGCTTTTGATATTTTATTCAGTAAAAGTTTGTTTTGTAATAAATCAGATGATTTAGAGTAAATTTTTTAAGGACATGTACATTGTGACAGTGATTGCCATATCCATCATACTATTGTTAAGTTGTTATATTAATTGTAATGAGGAGGAGGAGGATAGCTTTATTTATAAATCAATTATGAAGAACTTACAGTAGTTACAGGAGATCATAGGAGAACAGTATGCATAAATCAAAAGCATCTTAAAGATGTAAGAAAATGACATAAGTAAAAGCTATAAGCAAGGCAAACAAACTCTGTATCAGTCTACACATTTGGCAGAACTATTATAACTAATAAATGTAACATTCAAAGTGGGAAGGAAAATCCATTAAAAACTGTGAGCTAACATTTAGGAAACAAAAAGTTATAAGCTGACATACAAGACTAAAAATGTAAGCACTTAAAATGTTGAATACATCATATGTGTATAGTCAGTTCAGCACAGATAACTTCATTCATGCTACTTTAAGATGATAATAAGACCATTATAGGTTATATGAATAATGGCAAGAAGCACTAAATTGGAGTTATCCTTACACAGTAAAAAGTAGTTATTTTATCGATAATTCTTGTCCTTGTAGAATCGCATGATGGAGAGTATGAAATTATTTGATTCCATCTGCAACAACAAGTGGTTCACAAACACCTCCATTATCCTGTTTCTCAACAAGAAGGACTTATTTGCTGAAAAAATCAATCATTCTCCTCTTGCTATCTGCTTTCCAGAGTACACAGGTAGGGTATATTTGGGTATGTTATTGGTTGTTTTCTACTAGGCAATAACTATGTATGTAACACCATATTTGTATTTGATAATTTGCTAACACCATAGTCAGACTGTTATACACACTTCTTAGGGTCCATTTGATATGGTCACTGGAGTTCTATTTTTATCACATTTGCTTATTAACAATTGGTTTCCTCTACAGATATGTTTCCCAGTTATAAATTGTTAAGGATTGCATCCACTGCCTCACAAATCCAAGATTCCCAAGATAGAAGAGATGTTCACTATATCTGTTGGCTTAGTTTAGCAACAATCATCTGCTTGCCAATGTGGAAGGTAAACAAGATTGGTCTCCCCTTGGATGGAGAGGTTGGCACCATATCCTTCAATCATTGGTTACTATTTCTACTTGTGCTTAGAAGCATGCTCTTGGTCAAAGTCTCACAGATACTGAATCCACATATGTCTTATTACCATCTGAGTCATTTTTGAAACGTGCTCACACCAGGGAAACAAACTGTTTTAGGACTACTGGTCTTAGACCAAAAGAGCTAATGGGATGGTCCATTGTCTGTTATTTGTCATCTGTGTCCTTGTTGGCACAAGTTTGTTATTGCTACTCCTCATATACTACTTGGAGCATTGCCTTGAAGCTTTACACAAGCATTCATCCCAAGGTCTTGTGGTCCTAAAGGAAATAGTTGTTGCTTGGATATCCAATATAGCCATGAATGTAGCCATTTTGAAAATCTTAAAAATATTGCTTCTGCTCCTAAATGGATGGTCATATCAAAATGGCATTTTAAGTAAATGTCTTCTCATGATTCTTAGTTGGTCCTGGATGACAATGGTGCCTATCTGATGTCCTGGATGACAATGGTGCCTATCTGATGTCCTGGATGACAATGGTGCCTATCTGATGTCCTGGATGACAATGGTGCCTATCTGATGTCCTGGATGACAATGGTGCCTATCTGATGTCCTGGATGACAATGGTGCCTATCTGATGTCCTGGATGACAATGGTGCCTATCTGATGTCCTGGATGACAATGGTGCCTATCTGATGTCCTGGATGACAATGGTGCCTATCTGATGTCCTGGATGACAATGGTGCCTATCTGATGTCCTGGATGACAATGGTGCCTATCTGATGTCCTGGATGACAATGGTGCCTATCAGATGTCCTGGATGACAATGGTGCCTATCTGATGTCCTGGATGACAATGGTGCCTATCTGATGTCCTGGATGACAATGGTGCCTATCTGATGTCCTGGATGACAATGGCGCCTATCTGATGTCCTGGATGACAATGGTGCCTATCTGATGTCCTGGATGACAATGGTGCCTATCTGATGTCCAGTATGGCCAACATTGCTACTCCTCATGAATGGATGATCATATCAAGATGCAGTTTTCACTAAAAGACTTTTTCTGATCTCTAGTAGTTCCTCATGAACATGGAACTGATCTGATTTAATGTCCATAATGGTCACCATGGTATTAATCAGGAAAATCTTGTTCTTGCTACTGCTTCTGGGATTTTTGATAATAGACTTCTCCAGATATCTAGCTGGTCCTAAATAAAAATGGTGCCAATCTGACAGCCTGTAAGGCTGCCACTGTGACAGCAGCCATACTGAACATCTGGTTATTTCTACTCTTGATTGGAATGTCACATCATGAAAATATTGTTATCTTTACTCATCTCTAAGGGCCCTGAGTTGCCGAGTGGTCTTAAGTGCTTTGGCCAATGTGGGCCTGTGAGAAAGCTTGCCAGTAGCTTCGCATGGATCAGTGGTTCTTCCCGTGGTTTTCCAGGGTTCTTCCTCTACCAGTATTACTGGCTGCCATATATGGCCTGTCATGTGCTGAAAAATGGCATTAAACCCTACAACAATAACAACAACAACTCTTTTGAGTGTTTATATCAACATGGGATTTTTACCAATAGACCTCTTATGTTTCCTTGTTGGTTCTAAAAGCAAATGGTGCCAGTATTATATCTAGTTTGGCTGCCACTATGTTGTAAAACAATCATTTTTTAAGTCAAGCCAGACATGTTGGTATGTAAGAACTGTAGGTTTATGAAACTGCAACCTGACAAATTTCTTTCCTTGCAATTTGTTTTAGTCACATAGACATCCATACTTCCGTTCTTCAACAATCTCTTCCCTTATGACCCAAATCTGTAGGTTAAAACACCATTCACACAAAGAGCTTCTTCACTTTCAACCCTAGTGTCTGCAGTTTGCTTGTGTCACAACATTAGTCACAAATTAAAGTTCCCACTCCACACCACTACCAATTTCTTCCATTGTAAACCATTTCAATGTGTCAAAACATCATTCATGTCTCTTTTTATTTTTCTTTACAGTTCTTAATTATCTTTAAACCATTTAAAAAGTAAGAAAAGGCCTACCCCAATAAGTGCCCCCACATCTTTTTGAATTTTTTTAAACAGCTGACATAATTTCCCAATTGATGGATTTAAATATTATGGAAAAGTACTGGTGAAAAATGTGTCCTGCTAACAGATTTCTTCTTCAAGTTTTCCCCATTAAACTTATTTGCTTTTTGTTGCTAGCTATTATGTTCACTTTTATAATGTAGCTGGTATGGCGTCCTATGTAATAACAGAATAAAGTTAAATATTAAAAGTGTCAATGCATTAACTGACATTTTATCCCATCTTTGAGTTTGGTATAGAGATTTCCAGTTTCTACACAGCATAATGCGTTTCTACATTGTATCCAACTAAACATTATTGATGCTGTGATCCTTTTATGGTTTTACGTACTGAATGAACAGGGTTAGGAGCTGAATAGTATACATGTTGCTGATTGGGCAATTTTAACTTTCTGTTATGATTTCATTTATTTCCCCTAACATTAAGAGAATCAGGTAAATTATTTTTTATTGTGTAATTTCATTTTGTTTAGAAAAGACAAAATCCATGAAATTAAATAAAAATAATTTCAAAGTGTTCTAAATATAATTGTGACTTTAAAGGTTTTGTAAGTATTAAACAACAAACAATAAACAAAGATCCTGATCTGCAATAGCATAATACACCTGCAGATAAAGGTCTATAGTGTTTGTTTTATGGTTACTATTAAAAACACAAAGATCTGCTAGCGCAAGAAGTGATCTTAACTTCACCCTTTAAGAGAATTTTGTTGATATCACACTTATATTTGCTTTTACTGCACAATTTTTCTGGCATTTTATAGTCATTTGACCTTACTGATTATTTATATAACTGTTGCAGAAACAGCTCATGAGCATTATTTTACTTTCAGTTAAGCACTACTTATCTTGCATGTGATCCATGTTACAAAACATTTGTAGAACATACATTAAGCCTCTTACCTAGATATCATATAAGTTATGCCACTGGGTTTTTCATCTGGAAAGCATAGAAGTTATACCACTGGATTGATAACCTGGATATCACATAAGTTATGCACCTGGGTAGATAACCTGTATATAACATAAGTTATACAACTGGTTTGATATGCCAGAAGGGTAGATAATCTGGATAGCACATACATTAAGCAACTGGGTTGATAATCTGGATGGCACAAAAGTTATGTCACTGGTTTGATAATCTGGATGGCACAAACGTTATGTCACTGGTTTGATTATCTGGATGGCACAAAAGTTATGTTACTGGGTTGATAATCTGGATGGCACAAAAGTTGTGTCAATGGGTTAATAATCTGGATGGCACATAAGTTATGCCACTTTATTTGTCTTTTTTCAGTTCTAGATTTTTATTCCTAGGGATTGTACATTCTGGATGTAGTAATGATCACTTAGAATTGAGTTTACTAAGCAATGGTATCCTCCATTATAAAGTCTGAACAATGCCTTTATTTTCAAAGTTATCAGATTGCAAGAATATTTTGTTAACTTAAAAAGACAATTAATTTTAAATTACAGGTTCAAACACATATGATGATGCATCATCCTATATCATGCAGAAATTTCAAGAACTGAACAGGAATCCAGAGAAGGAGATCTATGGTCACTACACTTGTGCCACTGACACAAACAATGTGCAGTTTGTGTTTGATGCAGTCACAGATGTTATCATTAAAATTAATATGAAGATTGTAGGACTCTTCTAATGAAAAGTGAGTTTCCATTAAGGGTTATTATTCATGAAACCTTGAGTATTGACCTTGTTTTTAACATGAGGGAATACAAAATGTGTCATATTATAAGGTCACACCACTCCCTCATTTTAGCATGCCCGGATAACTTGCAAACCTGCTTATAACATGGGAGCAGGTGAGATTTCATTTTTTTTTTATTATTTTAAAAATACCTCCAAAAGAGGCCGCAGTGTGTTTAATATCAATAAAATTGCGATTAAAATTTATAAGTTAAACCTTGACTAGAAAATTGAATCAACATCATGAATATTGCAACTGTTATTAAGAAGTTAGATCTTTTTTTAAATTTTCTTTACATCTAAATTCAAAGTACACTGTAAATAAGAATATATCATATTTTTGTACCCTTTTATTTTTAATTCACATTCCGGTTGTCAAACTAATAATTACTTAACTCATTCGGCCCCGATGCCGTGTTTACGCGTAATCCAGTTTCTGCATTCAACGGCCGATACCGTATTTTCGCGTAGATTTTCGACTGCATTCAATGGCCAGTACTGCTTTTGTACAGTCCGAATGTATGGTCGAGAGAAAGTCTCTGATTGGTTACAAATGGGGCTTTTCCTAGCATCAGACCCACTTGTAGCCAATCAGAAATGAATTTACATTCTTTTGGGCAAACTTTAGATGTTCGGAAAGCAAGGATTACTACTTGGGATACTTTTCAATACACATGTTTTTTTCTTAAAAAATCGTAAAATGATGGTGAAAGCACAAGTGGTATTTGATGGCAGTGAGGGCGAGAATGAGGAGTTTCTCGGGTTTGATATAAAAAATATTGAGTAATTAGAGGAGAGATATGTTCGACAGTTGGATAATTTGCGAGATTTAGAATGGGACATTGAAGATTCTTGAGATTGAATAGTGAGAAAAAGTGGATTCTGATAGCGAAAATGAAAGAGTTTTTGCCGATCTAGCAGATTGGAGTGATCATCTTCTGTCTATCCAAATCAATGATTTTAGTGGAATGAATCCTGGAACTACAACATACAATGACAAATTGACAAGGAAACAAGAGAAAATCTATCTTTTTTCACTTATAATTATTTCCGGAGAAACTGTACACGGACATCGCAAACGAAACCAATCCATATGCCTAAAAATGCATATTGGTATCACCAAACAAACGTAGTATCCAACCTGCAAAATGTGTTTATTGAACAAAGTTCTATCTTAACCAAAAACTGGATGTGAACATTGCCAAGTAATGTATGTATAAATTGTTTCAAACCATATCACATATTAAATTTTCCTGGTTTATTTTAATGGAATTAAGTGCTGATGATGTGATATTCCTAACAATGTTGCACATAATTTTTAAAACAAAATGTATAAATAAATTGTGAAAGACTAGGAAAAAAAGAAAGAAAAATACATCACTGTGTAGACAAATTAATTTGGATTAATTGGTGAAATTTTCATGGATAAATATTGGATACAAGAAGAGAAATTAAAGTAAATATGAAGGCATGTGCATGTTTTCTACAAAATTTTCCAAACAGGTAAAACACTCTGGGGCACAAGCAGCTAGTCACAGCTTAGTGTGGCTGGGGCACAGTAACAGTGTTACTGATAAGTTTCTTGGGGCTGAAAGAGTTAAATGTATAATGTTTTTTGTACAATATCACTTTGTATTTTTCTGAAAAATCCTTTAAATTATCGGTCTTAACATTTCTACTATGAAGATTTACCTTTGCAAAAAAGATCAAAAATACTGTATGGCATATTTGTTCCTCCAAAAATGAATAATTCATTGTTGGTGAGAAAATACAATGATTGATGCATAAGCTCTCATATTGTCATTACATTATCTACTGGTGTTTATTAACAAATGGACAAAGGACTTTACAGAACATAATCCTTAATTATCGTTAATTAGTTCTTTTTATTAAGTCTGTCACCGTAACAAAATAACAAAACACCACTTGTGTTTCAAAACGAGTTTGTAAGCCCTGTGATACTTTCTTATCCATCAAAATTGTATCGAGTATGTGATAAAGTGAAGACCACAGACCAATGATGAGCTAGTCTTACACAAATAAATTATTAAAACCTTCTCATTTTCTATCGTCAATCTGAAAGTCACTGACTCCATTAAATCGATTTGTACACATACAATCTTTTAAGTACTTGTACTGTTTTGACTTGGATATAATTAATGAATCTATTCTACTATATACCTTTCTGTTGTTTTCTTTATTGATGAGTTCAAATAACATGTATAATCGCTGGTCTTTACTAGTTCTGCTATATGGACAATGGCCTTGATAACACATTGACAGATTTTCAATTCCCTAATGAGTGGCCATGTTTCCTTACTGGCAGCCTCTTTGATTTGACCTCTTCCGTTGAATCTTACCCTCAATCTGGTTTCAACTGGAATAACCAAAGCTCTAAGCATGTTTAATTAGTGTGTTAATAACATTGCATTGCCATGTGGGTATTGTAACAATGTATATCGTAAATAAAACAAAAATGAATTATTGATTTATTGGTGTTTGCCAAAATTGGAATATAGTTGTCCTAATACATGATGATTATCACAATTGTCAGGTAACTGGAAATGGTCTTTTTTCTCTTTGCAAAAGCTACAGTTAAAATCTGCTCTTAATAAATATGTTCTTGTATATTGACAAAATTGCACACACTCTCTCTCTCTCTCTCTCTCTCTCTCTCTCTCTCTCTCTCTCTCTCTCTCTCTCTCTCACACACACACACACACACATACACACACACACACACACACACACACACACACTCATTAACTAATCATGTTTTTTTTCTTGTAAAAATTTGATGTGTGTTGAATCCTTTTGGAGTGATATTTCATGATTATCATGAAAATAAAGTTATTTTAACCAGAAAAGCATACAACAACTTTATTAGAAAAAATGCTATACATTGCCAATTATTGCCAGCCTGGTTATAAAATGAGTATCCATTCATTTTACCCCACCCCAACAATTGTTATTTTCACTATTGATCTCTTTCTTCATTTTTCAGTGGTCTCTTGGTAACTTGCATACTTGAATATGCAGCAGTTCATGTTTTAGTTCCCGGTTATGCAAGAGTCCATGGAGCAATTAATTATGTGATGTTTCACTAATTGCATTTAAAGGACATTCATTCATTCATTCATTCATTCATTCATTCATTCATTCATTCATTCATTCATTCATTCATTCATTCATTCATAAATACAAAAATAAATAAATAAGCAATAATACTTTTGCATTTAACTGAATATTTATTTTCAGTTAGAATTGGACCTGTGAAGAGTGTGGCGATGTCTCATTCATCATGCCTGGGATTGACCGATGATCAGTGCATCTTTTGCTATGCTGTATATCAATTAATATTTTTGTTGTCTCATTGCTAAATTGTTTTGAATGTTTCTGGTCACATTAATCATACTTATGCCTGTAAAAGAATCATTATTCTATATTACAAAAATCCCAAGTTATTTTTCTCCATACTTTAAGGCCTTTTATTTATATATCATATATTTCAAACCATTTTTATATAATTATATAGCTCAATTCTAGAAGGGTAAATACTATTGACTACTGTTATCCTTATTCACCATTGAGTTTTACAATATGAGTGTAAAAATATAATATTTGGGTAATCATGCCACTTAGACAAGAAACAATTTACCTCTAAAACATAGCTTAGAATGTTCCTATTTAAAACTGTACCACTCAAGATTTTACTTCCATGGTGATTTGTAAATTAAAAAAAGCATACATGTAATTAATAGTTGCACTGTTACTTTAATCTGAGACCTTGATTTGCATAGTAAGATGTTTTAAAGTTTTAAAAGTAATGTATGGTATGATGTCCTGTTCCAATATTGATACATTCATATTGTATGATATCCTGTTACAGTATTGATACATTCATATTGTATGATGTCCTGTTGCAGTATTGATACATTCATATTGTATGATGTACTGTTACAGTATTGATACATTCATATTGTATGATGTCCTGTTACAGTATTGATACATTCATATTGTATGATGTCCTGTTACAGTATTGATACATTCATATTGTATGATGTCCTGTTACAGTATTGTGACCATCACCATGTCTTTTTAAATATTTCCAACATTAAATGCAGACTTTTAAAAGTGAGACAGTGTTACACTGTAGCTCTTGTTTGTGTAGATGATACTTTTACTCCTTGCTCATGGATTTTTATGTCTCTACTTCTAAGGTGGTTGCATTTATGTGTCACATTGTTTGTCAGTTTTATGTGTCACATTGTCAGTTTTATGTGTCACATTGTTTGTCAGTTTTATGTGTCACATTGTTTGTCAGTTTTATGTGTGATTACTTGAGACTTTTCAGTATGGCAGTTGTTTTTGGCTATTTGATTTTTGGAAAGGTAATGACCATATATTCTTGTACACAGTTGTCAGTATTGTATTGATGCAAATTGTGATATTGTTTGCCTGTGATGCATTTGAAAATGTAAGTGTGAGTATTTTTTTAATTAACTTATTGTGCAAAAAAACATTTTATATTTGTTACACAGAATCCCATGGACCACATTTTTATAAATATTGGATCTTGTATGAGTGCTATATCTAATTTAAATTTGTGAAATTATTTGATGACATTCATAAATTTAATTTGAAATAGACAAAGATAAAAGGTTAAATTATGACAAGAATAAAAATTGTATTCAGTGACCAAAAAAACAACTTTGTATTCAGTATATTTTCTATATTTTGGAAATCACTTGGTAAATAGATGACTGCTGTTCATTTTCTTTTTCTTTTCTTACAGTAGACATTTTATATTCAAAGTATTTGCCTTTAATATTTTATGTTAACTTAAAAAATGTCAGAAGTTATTAATTCACACAGAATCACGTAAATGACACTGTTCTAAACAGCCTGTATCTAGATTTTTTTAAAAATCCAACAGATAAAATTGTACGAGTATTTTTAAGTATGAAAAGCAATGAGTAATGTACAGATATTATTACCGTACATTTTCGCGTATAAGCCCATTCGCATATAAGCCAAACACCCCCTCCCCTTCAGCTAAATAAGTAAAAATATTAAAAAGTGCATGATCTGCTTATAAGCCAACCCATAAGTTCTGAACTACTTCACAAAATGCACAAAGTGAGTTCTAAATACATTTATTGAGGCAAATCACATTCCTAATATAAATATTGTCTTCAAACTTATCGAAATGAAAGCAAGAAAGCTAATTTATATGTTGAAATAAAAACAATTTATCTTCAGTGCTAAGTCATTATTGAAATTAAAAAATCCTCAATCTGAAATCATGAATCATATAAGTTCTATCACTTTTAGAATCCTTCACAATCTGGTCTGACATGGTATCAGAATTGCCAAACAGTTCATAAAACTCGGCTCCTGTTATAGGCGTGCAGTCATTGTATACATCATCATTGTCATCATGGTCATTCGATAGTGTGTTGTTCTCATTCTCATTCTCCTCGTCATTGTCAGATTCAAATATGGCATCATCCTCAGTTCCATCGATGACATTGCTGATACATCACTTTCAGAATGATTTTGCAACCATTTCCGATGAAACTGAGTCCCATGCGTCTTTGACCCACTTGGCAACCAAGTCGATATCTGACCTCATTAAATTCCTGCCTTTTGTCATCTTCATAGTGCTTGAACAAACCCATTTTGACAACATCTTTTGTAACTTGTCCTTAAACAGCTTGTTAAGCAGGCATCAAGAGGTTGTAACAGTAATGTTAAACCTCCTGGTATCACAGCCAATGTTGTTTTCATTTTCTTTGCAGTTATTTTTTTACTTCATCAGTCTTGTGTGCTCGAAACATGTCCCAGACAAACATTGAAGTTTTCTGAAGAAATGCACCTGGTCTCTTGTTCCAGACTTTCTCCAACCATTCAGTCGTTCCACTTTCATCCATCCATCCCTTTTCATGTGCACAAATGGTGACACCAGCATGAAATTTCATGCTTTTTGGCAGCGTCTTTTAAATGACAGGATACAGCTTTGATTTATCAGCTAAACAGGTCATTACAACCTTGAAAAGTGTTTTCTCACCAACAGTATTGACTGCTTTATTGCTTGGTAAGTCAAAGGTCATAAGCGTCTCATCCATAATTCTAATTTGTGATAGTGCAAACAAGCACTCCTTTCTGTGTTTAATGATGAACTGCTGAAGTGATTCAATTTTTTCTTCCAAGTCTTTTGGTATATTTTGTGCTCTCTTCATTTGCAGCCTGAGACATACCATGCCGGTTCATAAAACAAAAACACCAACTGGCTGATGCAACAAATTTTGAATCTGCCATTTTGTATTTGTCATATTTTGCCATCTGCATAGCACGCAGATAAATTGAAGTAAATATGACAATTTATCCATTTTGTCGACATTTTACTTACAAAATCACTGAGTTGTTTTTCCAATTCATGCAAAGAGGTGATCCCAGTCCGATGAGCCTTCTTGATTCTTGGCATTTCTTCTAATGCTGCTTTGCTTTTCCACCATTCCCATGCTTCTCATTCACACAAAATTTGCGTGCTGCATCACAGTTGTTATTTGCTTCTGCATATTCAATAATTTTAAGTTTGAATGCTGCATCATAAGCAAAACACTTTCTTTTACTTCCAACTCTATTCATTTTATTTGATTGAATATAAACTTCTGGAAAGATTAAACTGAAATAATTTCTTATAGTGGTAGTATACTATTTATACCTTATCCTGTAATTTTTCTATGGGTGGTTAGTTATCAATTTGTATTGGATAATTATTTATCATTGGTTTTTTGGGGGCTTTTAAAATTACTGATAATATGATTCAGTGGACCAAAATATGATTGGTTTCAGCATGGACATTGTTCAAGTATTGTGACAGTTATAACTTTGAGTGGAAACAATGTCAACTACCTCATTTCATTAAAGAATACATCTGAGAGTCGGTATGTATTAGTGAAGTAAGCCATTGGCATTGTGCAAGAAAACAAACCCATTATCCCTGAGGCATTACCACAGACTAAGCATTTTGGTAGTTATTATGTAACTTTCTACAGCTAACAAACCACTTTGCTTTACAAACAACTAAGCAACAGCAGAAGACAAATTATTTTTTTTTACAATTATTCACGCTGACTTGTATATTGCTACTTGTCTGTTATTTACCATACCTTAGCATGTGTACAACAAACCTCTTTGGAGCCTCTTGCTAATGTTCCTTTAAGACTATTGTACATGTATTTCTACTCTTGATACCAAAATGTTTGTGTCATAAATACCTTCATTATTGTATTTCTAATTTTTTTTAAAATGTAGATTCTTATCATATTTACACTGAGATAGCTAGCATGCATTTATACGGTACCATAGAGTTTAATGATTACTGATTAGCTGAAGGTTAAATACTTGACTAGAGATTACTAATATGGTGGTTCTCTTGGAAAATACACGTACATGTACCATCATTGGCTCAAATAACATATATGGCTGCATTTACTAGTGGATGGACAACTGTCAAATAGATGTAAAATATGTTAATAGATGTTGTTCATTCATTATGCTACCAGTTAAGTTAGAAACAATATTTGTTTCATCTTCGGCGATAGACAGTAACATTAAATACTGGTAATGTAGAAGCTTTACAATTTTCAGACTTACACCTTGGCCCACAGATAAGCCCTCCTTCCAGGCTTTATTTGTTTCCTAAATGATTTGGCTTATATGCGAGTATATATGGAAGTTCATTTTTCGATATATTAATAATTATAAGGTTAAACATAAATTTAATTCACTATTGAGTACAATAAATTTGAAGTTTTAAATATAGGAAATCTTTTACTTATAAAGAGGTTAAACTGACATTATAGCACTAGTCTGATTAGCTTGAATGCTAGTGGATCAGGATGACAGTAAATTTAGACTTGTCACACTTTTCATAGCTTAATATTGATGTAAAATGTGTCAGAATATGTCTTTGAACTTAATAATGTTGGTAAACATTTCTTAAAACTAAATGGAAAAATACTGTGTAATCCGGGATCATATATGTAGTTATAATTTAATGGTGCTGTAGATAATCTGTCTCATGTACAGTAGATATTGAAATTTGTTATTGTTGTGTTGTCAGATAATTATTCATGATTGTAGTATGACAAAGTTGAAATGAATCGGCAATTAACATGTTTCCTATTGACTAATATCAGAAATTGAGCACAAACATTTACTGGCGACTTTTTGTAAGCAACAGAAAGTGTCATACCTAGAAATTGTGATAGCAACTGGCATTATTAAGCAGACCATGTAAATATTGTAAATACTGATACATTCAAAAGGCTACAACAAATGTTGAGTCTGAAACCCAAAGGCAAATTTATTTTTAAAATTTTGCTAACCATTGCAGCCTAAATACATGTACAGAGAAAGGAGGTGCATGTCTGTGAGTATTTTTGTTTCTGGAAAAGAGTATGGTAATATATCTTAAATTTGAGAAATTCTTCAAACTTATCTAGAGATCAAGTAAAATTCATTTAAGGTGAAACCATGTATTATGGTACATTTTAACTTTTGACACTTGATTAACGCTCTATTCAAGTTTCATTGCTGCCACGATTTATGTAAGAAAGAATCTGAAGAAATTCTAATTTGAGGAAGAACATTTGAGCTGTTGAAACTGGGGCTAAGTCAGGATCTGCACTGTTCAAATCTGGGTCTACACTATTCAAATCTGGGTCTACACTATTCAAATCTAGGTCTACATTATTCAAATCTAGGTCTACATTATTCAAATCTGGGTCTGCACTATTCAAATCTGGGTCTACACTATTCGAATCTGGAGGTGTGTTACCATATGCATAGGTTAATGCAGCAAATAGTTTTATCCCTATTTGCAAAATATTTTAGATAATGTGATCGGCTAATCAACGAGGTATATATTTTGATTATTTTGATTAGCTAATTAGCAGATCATTAAATACAGCCCTTTTCAGGCAGGTAAGATGGCATTTGGCAGTATGGAATTTTCTAGCTTGTTTACATTTTAGTAACTCACATTCACATATAATTTTTACATGTTTTAATTAAATCAGATCACTCAGATGCAGTTATATTAATGATATCAACAAATGCTTATAAAATAACTGTCATTTGTGATACATTAATCATAAAATACATTCCATTTTGTTAGTTTCATTAGCCAAACTAGTAAGTGTTTTATTTACTGACTTGTCAAGTTTCCATGTTCTATATGATTTCTACCACATATTTATTATTCTCAACATTTTTTTCTGCAATGACCTGTAGCATAGCAGAAAGATTAAGGTGGATAAAAAATATTCTACTAAATCACTATATTTCTTCTCTATACTTAAGTTACCAATAATTTCAGAAGGTTTTGGGTCAGACGATTTTTTTTATTTGGATAAATCTTTTGTTTTATCAAAAGCAAAAATGGATAAAAATATGATAGAAAAATTGACTGAAATTTCTGCACTTACATTTTATGAAAGAGTTCTGATTTTGTTGTAACCTTTTAGTCAAAACTGTGCCTCCTCTTTCCTGTTAAATTTTGACCAAAACTTTATTTTCATATGTGAAATTCTTTTATACCAGTTTACGAACATTTCTTAATGGTCATCTGTTTCAGGTTAATAGTCTTTGTTATATATCGGTAGACATGATTGTCTACAAAACACCTAAAATATAGGTCTGGATCTATCATTATATGTATTGTCTGTTTTGGCCAGTATTGTTATTTTTACCCACATTCTGACCTCAAGTTTGTTTTGTTTCTCTGTCAGTCTGAAACTTTACAAAACACAAACTTTAATATATTTTGAACTTGAACACTAAAACATTAATACATGTATTTAATTGAATGAAGTAGAATCTGTAACATGTTAAAAATACGTTTAATGAGTGAAGAACACCACATCATTTTACAATCATGAAATTAGCATTGATTAATAGGTGTTCTCACATTTTACCTACCATTTTTCATTTTTGATCAGTTTCAAAACAGGTCAATATCACTGTTTATATTCTGTATATCTTTTATATTTATTGAAACATTTATTTACTACAGGCGAGGATTATACTTTTTAGACAGAAGTTTCACACATCTAATAATCATTATCTGATCACAGTGTTTTTAAAAAAATTCACATTTTTTAAAGACAAAAGTATGTATGTATTTATGTATGTATGTATGTATCTATGTGCATTTAGCAGCATCTCAGCACAATAATTGCTCAATGTGATACTGATAAAGTTTGCTTTCTGGATAAGGTTCATCTTTTTAAGACATTTTCAAGAAATATTAACATCAGTATCATTGGATTGTAATCAAATCTAAACTTATTTTTCCAATGCAATTCATTTGCATTTAGACATTTATAAATACAAATGATTTTTGGATTAATGGATTCAGTTTGTGAATAAATGTATTTAAAAAAAAATAGTTCCCATTTCAGGTATCATATCAAAGTGATAATTGGATAAATGTAGATGGATATATGAAATGATATACTCATTTTAAGTGTAATTATGTAATTTTTTTGAATTGTATTATTAGTAAATTCAAAATTGTATGTAAATTCTTATTTTTAAAAATATATAGTTCTACTTGTAATTTTGTATGATAATTGTTTTATTCAGCTTCAGTTGTTAGAATAAGACAGATTATCACCTACTTGCCCAACATCACTGAACAATGTTAAGATTTTTTTTAAAAATTGGAAGGCTATGTAATATACATTATAATGCAGTTTGCCAATTTGGCAGTGTGCACTGCAAAACTTTTATGGAATTAGATTAAGACTGTCATAGCCTTTTTTTAACCTTGATTTAAGAAGTTTCAAGGTCAACAGACAGGAAAATTCATACACAGGGGTAGTTTTTAGTTGACATTGCCAAAGGGTAAGTGAGGCACCAGCGTTTGCTTTTGAACACTCTATAATTTTCATTCCTCATCAACTTTAAACAGATGTGGCATTTAAGCTTTTATCACCAGGTTTTTGTTGGATGAATTCAGATATGCATGACCTCCATTTGACATTAATAAGAGATCTAGCATGAGATTAGTTGAGCTTGTAAGCATTCCAGATGCCACATTTCTTATAAGATTTTCATCAGAATTAAGCTTGGATCATCAAGACCTCAGATCATAATGAGTGACATCTAAGCTAATTAATAGGGTGATAACACATCTGCTTGGTTGAGCTTGTGAACACTTGAGTCCCATTTTATGATCAGATTGATATATAAACTTATATCATCACAATCAATGATGATTATGATTATGTAAGCTCACATTATCAAGATCCTCTATGAATCTGAGTAACATCCATGCATATTAATGAGGTGATCTTCCATCTGATTGGCTGAACTTGTGAAGATTCTAGAAGTCATATTTCTAATCAGAATTTAATCAGATCTGGCATGTAAACTTGTACCATCAAGATCTTGGTTGAATTAATTTTTTTGAGTGACATTTAGGCAAAGTATTGATGCGATCTTGCATATACTTGGCTGAGCTTTTTACCACTCCTGAGGTCATATTTCTGATCACAATTTAATTAAACCTGATATATATATATATATATACTTGTGCAATCAAGATCTCAGTTGAGTTTGAATTTGAGTGAGATCAATTCACAACAATGAAGATCCAAGCTGATCAGATGTTTGGAATTGAACCTGCAACCTTTTGGTGACATGTCCAATACATTACCAGTCAGCCATGCATGACATATCCTTAAGGTGGGAAGCTCAATGATTTCCAAGTTATGACTCCAGGAACAAGTTCCCAGACTTTTAAAGACAGACCAGTGATTCCATGTAGACTGTGTAGCTAAACTCCTTTTATAATGCCAAGTAAGTGAATGTACATCAAAGGTATGACAGGGACAGTTTCAAACTTATGAACAGGCTAAGGGAGGGGTCTATGTGACATTTTGCTGGTTGTATAAATGACTTTTCCTTTTTATGTTAAGAAAGTGATTATATATACTGTATATATATATATTAGAAAGGAGAAACATGTAAATGACACCAACATTAATAGACAATGTTGCGAACTAAGAAGTTCTCCAAGCTTGTCTTTCTCCTCTATGTTTTAAATGTATTATGTGAATTTGCATTCACAAGCCAACATATATAATATGTAAGTTATGCATTTTATCAGGCACTCTTTTTGTTAAGCCCTGTAGGATTTGTAATAATAAGCCAAAAAAAATAGCAGTTGACATCTATTAAATCTCTGACCAGCTTGCTTATACAAATGTTTAATCATGGTATTTTCCAAATTTCAAAGTGATCAGGGATTTATATTCTTGATTAACAAATATTTGTATCTTTGTGGCCACTTGTTTTAAGAACATGGAGGGAAACAAGGTCAGCAATATTTTCACTGAAATCGTTACATACTGAAACGTCATCTTCAGTGTGTGCTTTTAATTTCAAGTACATGTACTTGCAGTATACTTATAAACTTTAAACTTGAACCACAGTATGTAAAAAGACATTGCAAATTTTGGGAGATCGTGCCAGTTTGCAAGAACCAAATTAATTCTGATTATATGTGATTACATGCATTGTATTATCATTTGTGTATTGGGTAGTGTATAACTGTGATTACATGCATTGTATTATCAATTGTGTATTGGGCGGTGTATAACTGTGCCATATTGAAGCTTATTTGGAAGATTTTGATTTAATCTCAGGATGTGATTCTACTGAAGCAATTTTTGTGTGCAAAAAGTTCTACAGAAGCTCAAATGTTCAATCTAATTCCTTAACATCTTTGGTTATAGCAACAGCTGATTGATGTATGAAAGAAATTATACAGGTGTAGTAATCATTTCAAACATGTGAATTCAATTTCTTTTGATTAACATTTTTGTCCATTAAATCTTAGATGTAAACAGATACATGTATATTGTATGTTACAGTGATGGCCATTTTACTGGTTTGACATGTATTGAGTATGTGTAATATGTATCCATATGAACCATGAATACACTTGCAATAATAAAGATATATTTGAAGTTTCAAAAACGTTTTTTTAGCATGTATACTAATTTCTTAAAAGTTACTGGTATTATATCTGCACATGTACAGCAACCTCTCAAAACATGGCCACCAGAAGAAAAATTTACATAATTTTATCCAATATAACCTTGACCTGTAATATATTTAGCTTCTATCCCAGTCAAAATTTGAACACCAAGCACCTTGAGATTTAAATGCTTTTTACCCCTGGTAAGCTCTCCTTGATGTTTAGCTGGAAAAAGGTGTAACAGAAATTATAATTTCATTGCCAGATACCTTGACTTTAAACCAGTTTTCTCCCAGAATTGATAAGACCTGCTACTATCCATACATAATATACCTATGACTGCTGCTGTCCAATCATAGTATACTTATGTACTGTCCAATCATAGTATACTTATGACTGCTACTATCCAATCATAATATACCTATGTACTGTCATAGTATACCTATGACTGCTACTATCCAATCACAGTACAGTATATCTATGACTGCTACTGTCCAATCATAGTATACCCATGACTGCGACTGTCCAATTATAGTATACCAATGACTGCTACTGTCCAATCATAGTATACCTATGACTGCTAATGCCTGTCATAGTATACCTATGACTGCTACTGTCCAATTATAGTATACCCATGACTGCTACTGTCCAATCATAGTATACTCGTGACTGCTGCTATTCAATCATAGTATACATATGACTGCTACTATCCAATCACAGTACAGTATATCTATGACTGCTACTGTCCAATCACAGTATATCTATGACTGCTACTGCCCAATCATAGTATACCTATGACTGCTACTGTCCAATCATAGTATACCCATGACTGCTACTGTCCAATCATAGTATAACTATGACTGCTACTATCCAATCACAGTACAGTATATCTATGAATGCTACTGTCCAATCATAGTATACCCATGACTGCTACTGTCCAATTATAGTATACCTATGACTGCTACTGTCCAATCATAGTATACCTATGACTGCTACTGTCCAATCATAGTATATCTATGACTGCTACTGTCCAATCATAGTATATCTATGACTGCTACTGTCCAATCATAGTATACCTATGATTGCTACTGTCCAATCATAGTATATCTATGACTGCTACTGTCCAATCATAGTATACCTATGACTGCTACTGTCCAATTGTAGTATATCTATGACTGCTACTGTCCAATTGTAGTATGTCTATGACTGCTACTGTCCAATTGTAGTATGCCTATGACTGCTACTGTCCAATCATAGTATACCCATGACTGCTGCTATCCAATCACAGTATATCTATGACTGCTACTGTCAAATCATAGTATACCCATGACTGCTACTGTCCAATCATAGTATATCTATGACTGCTACTGTCCAATCACAGTATATATGACTGTTACTGTCCAATCATAGTATACCTATGACTGCGACTGTCCAATCATAGTATATCTATGACTGGTACTGTCCAATTATAGTATACCTATGACTGCTACTGTCGAATCATAGTACATCTATGACTGCTACTGTCCAATCATAGTATACCTATGACTGCTACTGTCCAATCATAGTATATCTATGACTGCTACTGTCCAATCATCGTATACCTATGACTGCTACTGTCCATTCATAGTATATCTATGACTGCTACTGTCCAATCATAGTATACCCATGACTGCTACTGTCCAATCATAGTATATCTATGACTGCTACTGTCCTATTATAGTATACCTATGACTGGTACTATCCAATTGTAGTACACTTATGACTGCTACTGTCCAATTATAGTATACCTATGACTGCTACTATCCAATCATAGTATACCCATGACTGCTACTGTCCAATCATAGTATACCTATGACTGCTACTGTCGAATCATAGTATATCTATGACTGCTACTGTCCAATCATAGTATATCTATGACTGCTACTGTCCAATCATCGTATACCTATGACTGCTACTGTCCATTCATAGTATATCTATGACTGCTACTGTCCAATCATAGTATACCCATGACTGCTACTGTCCAATCATAGTATATCTATGACTGCTACTGTCCTATTATAGTATACCTATGACTGCTACTGTCCAATTGTAGTACACTTATGACTGCTACTGTCCAATTATAGTATACCTATGACTGCTACTATCCAATCATAGTATACCCATGACTGCTACTGTCCAATCATAGTATACCTATGACTGCTACTGTCGAATCATAGTATATCTATGACTGCTACTGTCCAATCATAGTATACTTATGTAATGTCCAATCATAGTATACTTATGACTGCTACTATCCAATCATGATATACCTATGTACTGTCATAGTATACCTATGACTGCTACTATCCAATCACAGTACAGTATATCTATGACTGCTACTGTCCAATTATAGTATACCCATGACTGCTACTGTCCAATCATAGTATACTCGTGACTGCTGCTATTCAATCATAGTATACATATGACTGCTACTATCCAATCACAGTACAGTATATCTATGACTGCTACTGTCCAATCACAGTATATCTATGACTGCTACTGCCCAATCATAGTATACCTATGACTGCTACTGTCCAATCATAGTATACCCATGACTGCTACTGTCCAATCATAGTATAACTATGACTGCTACTATCCAATCACAGTACAGTATATCTATGAATGCTACTGTCCAATCATAGTATACCCACGACTGCTACTGTCCAATTATAGTATACCTATGACTGCTACTGTCCAATCATAGTATACCTATGACTGCTACTGTCCAATCATAGTATATCTATGACTGCTACTGTCCAATCATAGTATACCTATGATTGCTACTGTCCAATCATAGTATATCTATGACTGCTACTGTCCAATCATAGTATACCTATGACTGCTACTGTCCAATTGTAGTATATCTATGACTGCTACTGTCCAATTGTAGTATATCTATGACTGCTACTGTCCAATTGTAGTATGCCTATGACTGCTACTGTCCAATCATAGTATACCCATGACTGCTGCTATCCAATCTCAGTATATCTATGACTGCTACTGTCAAATCATAGTATACCCATGACTGCTACTGTCCAATCATAGTATATCTATGACTGCTACTGTCCAATCACAGTATATATGACTGTTACTGTCCAATCATAGTATACCTATGACTGCGACTGTCCAATCATAGTATATCTATGACTGGTACTGTCCAATTATAGTATACCTATGACTGCTACTGTCGAATCATAGTACATCTATGACTGCTACTGTCCAATCATAGTATACCTATGACTGCTACTGTCCAATTGTAGTATATCTATGACTGCTACTGTCCAATCATCGTATACCTATGACGGCTACTGTCCATTCATAGTATATCTATGACTGCTACTGTCCAATCATAGTATACCCATGACTGCTACTGTCCAATCATAGTATATGACTGCTACTGTCCAATTATAGTATACCTATGACTGCTACTGTCCAATTGTAGTACACTTATGACTGCTACTGTCCAATTATAGTATACCTATGACTGCTACTATCCAATCATAGTATACCCATGACTGCTACTGTCCAATCATAGTATACCTATGACTGCTACTGTCGAATCATAGTATATGTATGACTGCTACTGTCCAATCATAGTATAACTATGACTGCGACTGTCCAATTATAGTATACCCATGACTGCTACTGTCCAATCATAGTATACTTATGACTGCCACTATCCAATCATAATATACCTATGTACTGTCATAGTATACCTATGACTGCTACTATCCAATCACAGTACAGTATATCTATGACTGCTACTGTCTAATCATAGTATACCCATGACTGCGACTGTCCAATTATAGTATACCTATGACTGCTACTGTCCAATCATAGTATACCTATGACTGCTAATGCCCAATCATAGTATACCTATGACTGCTACTGTCCAATTATAGTATACCCATGACTGCTACTGTCCAATCATAGTATACTCGTGACTGCTGCTATTCAATCATAGTATACATATGACTGCTACTATCCAATCACAGTATAGTATATCTATGACTGCTACTGTCCAATCATAGTATACCTAAGACTGCTACTGTCCAATTATAGTATACCTATGACTGCTACTGTCCAATCATAGTATACCTATGACTGCTACTGTCCAATCACAGTATATCTATGACTGCTACTGCCCAATCATAGTATACCTATGACTGCTACTGTCCAATCATAGTATGCCCATGACTGCTACTGTCCAATCATAGTATACCTATGACTGCTACTATCCAATCACAGTACAGTATATCTATGAATGCTACTGTCCAATCATAGTATACCCATGACTGCTACTGTCCAAATATAGTATACCTATGACTGCTACTGTCCAATCTTAGTATACCTATGACTGCTACTGTCCAATCATAGTATATCTATGACTGCTACTGTCCAATCATAGTATGCCTATGATTCCTACTGTCCAATCATAGTATATCTATGACTGCTACTGTCCAATCATAGTATACCTATGACTGCTACTGTCCAATTGTAGTATATCTATGACTGCTACTGTCCAATTGTAGTATATCTATGACTGCTACTGTCCAATTGTAGTATGCCTATGACTGCTACTGTCCAATCATAGTATACCCATGACTGCTGCTATCCAATCACTGTATATCTATGACTGCTACTGTCCAATCATAGTATACTTATGACTGCTACTATCCAATCACAGTACAGTATATCTATGAATGCTACTGTCCAATCATAGTATACCCAAGACTGCTACTGTCCAATCATAGTATATCCATGACTGCTACTGTCCAATCATAGTATACCTATGACTGCTACTGTCCAATCATAGTATATCTATGACTGCTACTGTCCAATCATAGTATACCTATGACTGCTACTGTCCAATCATAGTATACCTATGACTGCTACTGTCCAATCACAGTATACCTATGATTGCTACTGTCCAATCATAGTATATCTATGACTGCTACTGTCCAATCATAGTATACCTATGACAGCTACTTTCCAAATGCAGTATATCTATGAATGCTACTGTCCAATTGTAGTATATATATGACTGCTACTGTCCAATCACAGTATATCTATGACTGCTACTGTCAAATCATAGTATACCCATAACTGCTACTGTCCAATCATAGTATATCTATGACTGCTACTGTCCAGTCACAGTATATCTATGACTGTTACTGTCCAATCATAGTATACCTATGACTGCGACTGTCCAATCATAGTATATCTATGACTGGTACTGTCCAATTATAGTATACCTATGACTGCTACTGTCGAATCATAGTATATCTATGACTGCTACTGTCCAATCATAGTATACCTATGACTGCTACTGTCCAATCATAGTATTTCTTTGACTGCTACTGGCCAATCATCGTATACCTATGACTGCTACTGTCCATTCATAGTATATCTATGACTGCTACTGTCCAATCATAGTATACCCATGACTGCTACTGTCCAATCATAGTATATCTATGACTGCTACTGTCCAATTATAGTATACCTATGACTGCTACTGTCCAATTGTAGTACACTTATGACTGCTACTGTCCAATTATAGTATAACTATGACTGCTACTATCCAATCATAGTATACCCATGACTGCTACTGTCCAATCATAGTATACCTATGACTGCTACTGTCGAATCATAGTATATCTATGACTGCTACTGTCCAATCATAGTATAACTATGACTGCGACTGTCCAATTATAGTATACCCATGACTGCTACTGTCCAATCATGGTATACCTATGACTGCTACTGTCCAATCATAGTATACCCATGACTGCTGCTATCCAATCACAGTATATCTATGACTGCTGCTGTCCAATTATAGTATACCTATGACTGCTACTGTCCAATCATAGTATACCTATGACTGCGACTGTCCAATCATAGTATACCCATGACTGCCACTGTCCAATCATAGTATACTTATGACTGCTACTATCCAATCACAGTACAGTATATCTATGACTGCTACTGTCCAATCATAGTATACTTATGACTGCTACTGTCCAATCATAGTATACCCATGACTGCTACTGTCCAATCATAGTATACCTATGACTGCTACTGTCCAATTATAGTATACCTATGACTGCTACTGTCCAATCATAGTATACCTATGACTGGTACTGTCCAATCATAGTATAGCTATGACTGCTACTGACCAATCATAGTATATCTATGACTGCTACTGTCCAATCATAGTATACCTATGACTGCTACTGTCCAATCATAGTATATCTATGACTGCTACTGTCCAATCATAGTATACCTATGACTGCTACTGTCCAATCATAGTATACCTATGACTGCTACTGTCCAATCACAGTATACCTATGATTGCTACTGTCCAATCATAGTATATCTATGACTGCTACTGTCCAATCATAGTATACCTATGACAGCTACTGTCCAAATGTAGTATATCTATGACTGCTACTGTCCAAATGTAGTATATCTATGACTGTTACTGTCCAATCATAGTATATCTATGACTGCTACTGTCCAGTCACAGTATATCTATGACTGTTACTGTCCAATCGTAGTATACCTATAACTGCGACTGTCCAATCATAGTATATCTATGACTGGTACTGTCCAATTATAGTATACCTATGACTGCTACTGTCCAATCATAGTATATCTATGACTGCGACTGTCCAATCATAGGATACCTATGACTGCTACTGTCCAATCATAGTATATCTATGACTGTTACTGTCCAATCATCGTATACCTATGACTGCTACTGTCCATTCATAGTATATCTATGACTGCTACTGTCCAATCATAGTATACCCATGACTGCTACTGTCGAATCATAGTATATCTATGACTGCTACTGTCCAATTATATTATACCTATGACTGCTACTGTCCAATTGTAGTACACTTATGACTGCTACTGTCCAATTATAGTATACCTATGACTGCTACTATCCAATCATAGTATACCTATGACTGCTACTGTCGAATCATAGTATATATATGACTGCTACTGTCCAATCATAGTATAACTATGACTGCGACTGTCCAATTATAGTATACCCATGACTGCTACTGTCCAATCATAGTATACCTATGACTGCTACTGTCCAATCATAGTATACCCATGACTGCTGCTATCCAATCACAGTATATCTATGACTGCTACTGTCCAATTATAGTATACCTATGACTGCTACTGTCGAATCATAGTATATCTATGACTGCTACTGTCCAATCATAGTATATCTATGACTGCTACTGTCCAATCACAGTATATCTATGACTGTTACTGTCCAATCATAGTATACCTATGACTGCGACTGTCCAATCATAGTATACCTATGACTGCTACTGTCCGATTGTAGTACACTTATGACTGCTACTGTCCGATCATAGTATACCTATGACTGCTACTGTCCAATCATAGTATACCTATGACTGCTACTGTCCAATCATAGTATACCCATGACTGCTACTGTCCAATCATAGTATACCTATGACTGCTACTGTCCAATCATAGTATTTCTATGACTGCTACTGTCCAATCATCGTATACCTATGACTGCTACTGTCCATTCATAGTATATCTATGACTGCTACTGTCCAATCATAGTATACCCATGACTGCTACTGTCCAATCATAGTATATCTATGACTGTTACTGTCCAATTATTGTATACCTATGACTGCTACTCTCCAATTGTAGTACACTTATGACTGCTACTGTCCAATTATAGTATACCTATGACTGCTACTATCCAATCATAGTATACCCATGACTGCTAGTGTCCAATCATAGTATACCTATGACTGCTACTGTTGAATCATAGTATATCTATGACTGCTACTGTCCAATCATAGTATAACTATGACTGCGACTGTCCAATTATAGTATACCCATGACTGCTACTGTCCAATCATAGTATACCTATGACTGCTACTGTCCAATCATAGTATACCCATGACTGCTGCTATCCAATCACAGTATATCTATGACTGCTACTGTCCAATTATAGTATACCTATGACTGCTACTGTCCAATTGTAGTACACTTATGACTGCTACTGTCCGATCATAGTATACCTATGACTGCTACTGTCCAATCATAGTATACCTATGACTGCTACTGTCCAATCATAGTATACCCATGACTGCTACTGTCCAATCATAGTATACCTATGACTGCTACTGTCCAATCATAGTATATCTATGACTGCTACTGTCCAATCACAGTTTTTCTATGACTGTTACTGTCCAATCATAGTATACCTATGACTGCTACTGTCCAATTATAGTATACCTATGACTGCTACTGTCCAATCATAGTATACCCATGACTGCTACTGTCCAATCATAGTATTCCCATGACTGCTGCTATCCAATCACAGTATATCTATGACTGCTACTGTCCAATCATTGTATACCTATGACTGCGACTGTCCAATCATAGTATACCTATGACTGCTACTATCCAATCATAATATACCTATGTACTGTCCAATCATAGTATACCCATGACTGCTGCTATCCAATCACAGTATATCAATGACTGCTACTGTCCAATCATAGTACACCTATGACTGCTACTGTCCAATCATAGTATATCTATGGCTGCTACTATCCAATCGTGATATACCTATGTACTGTCCATTCATAGTATACCCATGACCGCTACTGTCCAATCATAGCATACTTATGACTGCTACTATCCAATCAAATGTTCCTAAAGAATACCATCATGAGATGCTTCATAATTCTTGATGAAACAATGTCTTACAAACTATTTTTGTTCCATTGATATATACTATTATTAGTCCTAAGTTATAATTTAACAAATCTAGACAAATAATCTTCAGAGGTTCTTATAACGTTTTCACTGTCATTTTGTTTATCATAATAGCGCTTCAGCTCTCTGTATCTTTTATCGCCCGAATGTATACATTCTGTATTTTTTCGCTAACTCCAACACCACATCATAACATGATTTTGGTCCTTGACATCCAATACAAAGGCTTTGTAAATTTTGTCTACAAAATTCATTTACGCAAGATTTGTTACAAGGGGTTGAAGACTAGGGTTTCTGGTATCTGTTTAACAGTACTAGTAAAACAGCTGTTTTTCGCCCAAAATCAAAAAGCAGTAAACAGCTGTTTTTTTTCTAGCTGTTTTACTGTTTCTAACGGAAATTTTTAAACAAAAAGATACTACAACTGATGCTCCAACGTTCATTATGGATATGAAATATGTAACGGGAAACAAATTTTTAAAATTTCTTTTGAATGTGTTAGTGATTTGTTATGATGAGCAATTTTTCTTAATTAGGTAAGATAATTAGGTAAGATATTATAAAATTGATCTTGTAGCATCAACAAATATTGATGTTTTTTTCAGCCATTTCTTCAGTTTGGGAATACGCCGCAAAATGAAAGAATCCAATTACAAAAGAGCTAGAAGGTCAATGTGGACGATGCAATAAAATCATCAAATGTTCTGGAAACTCCACGACAACGTTGAAGAATCATCTGAAAATACATGGAATTGATTTTGATAAATCTGCTGGAGGGTGTACATCCAAGGAAGAGCCCGTGAACAATAAGAGAACAAAAACGATTGCCGATTTCTTGGGACGAAAGAGTCTGAAGGAGATTGTCACCAATCTGGCTACTGATGGAATATCGATTAGAGCTATCACTAGAAACAAGTATATACGGCAATCAATCTCACGGGACGGATTCAAACTTCCAGCGAACGAAAGCGATGTGATGAAGCTGGTGCATGATGATTACGAAGAAAAGAGAAACAAAACAATTGCTGACATCAAGGAAAAACTCGAGAGAGGAGTAGGACGTCGATTCTTCGGAGTCAACATTCATGATAGCGGCGATAAAACAACAATCAAGACGGGTCTTGTTCGCATATTTTGGTTCGTACACTGCTCTCGATATGGTCGAATCACTGAAACAGCATTTTAGCGTTTTTGGAATAACAATGGAGAGGGATTTGGTGGGATCTACTCAGGACGGCGCTGCAGTAAATAAGAAATGCATTAGCCACATCGATGTCATCGGACAGTTCTGCTTGAACAATTATCTGCACCTTGGAGTATGTGACACATTGTACAAGAAGAGTACTGAGATGGACGATTTAAACCTGGATAGTGACGATATTGATGAAATTGACCATTTTTGAAGCAGGTACGGACTTGGAAGTGATCAGCGATGATACATTAGGAGACTTCGATTACCACGATCTGCTCAAGAAATCACGCGAGCTTGTCAACTTCATCAAAAAATCAACTGTTCGAAATAATGTCTTTCAATCCAAAGTAAAAGCTGAGTTCGGACGCGAGATTGAACTGCATCTTGATGTGAAGACGCGCTTGAACTCCATCCCAACAATGTTAGAGCCGCTAGTAAAGACAGAAGTCGCCATCCGCGAGACACTAACCGAATTCAAGGCGCTGGAAATGATTGACACATTGGACTTTGATGCTTTCAAAACTCTTCTGAAGGCAATGGAACCTGTGAAACTTGCTGTTGAGAATCTAAGTCGAGATGACGCGACGTTGATGAGTACTGACACAATTTTAGAATTCATGTTCAACAAGCTCTCTAACCCGAATAATGACATTAGTACCAAGCTCATGGAAAATTTGAAGTGTCGCGTTGAAGAGCGATTGAATAAGGATGTCATGAACTTCTTGCGCAGTCTCAAAGATCCATCTGTCGCCCCCTCAAAAATCACGCTAAATTTCGCAGGAAATCTAGCGTCTCGTCTATTTGGACACAACGATGTAGAAGATGAAGACCTTATCATCAAATACCTACACTGATTCTTTATTTGAGTCATTGTATATTTAATATTTTTGTATTTAAATATTTGTTTAAAATATAATCAAGCATTGGAAAGCTCCATTTTCTGAATCAAGATTTGACCTTCACAGAATAACTTCTGACTTTTAGAGGAAAGTTCTGGTTCAGAATAATAATCTGATTAATATTATTCGGAAAACTAAAAAGGAATTTCGTGATAACGTGACATCTCATGTGTGGTTCACATTCAAAATTATATGCGATGACTTTGTCATTGCCAAATGTGTTAATGAAATCATTGACACTACAATAAACAATGAGCAAGCGAAAAAATTATTGATTATCTGAACTATCAATAATAGTTTTTCAGAATAAAATATATTATGCAATCATCAACAGATTATAATGTGTGGACTATCTGCGACAAATGTGATCCTGTTTTTCATAACAAACAAATAAAAAGATTTGTTAAGTAAAAATTACAAACCAGGAATGTTGGACTGGTATTGATGAACCGTATTATATACGAGCATACCCTGTAACCGTGGTTGTTTATGGGATATATCCACTGAATGATAAACTTGATATTAATGATCTTGCTCCGATAAAATTTTCCACAAAGATAATGTGTAGCTGAGTGAATAATCGAACATTTTACAAAGGCGATACGTGAAAATGGGTTAACTGATCAAAGACGTAAAAAGATGATCGAGTGTGATTAATTAGTAAAAAAAGTACCGAATCTACAATTAATGATGTATATAAGTTATAAAAAATACTAAAATTTCAATAATAGTAAAATTGATAACAGGAGAAATTTTACACGATTCGAAACATTATAAAAAGAAAGAAGCTATAATAAATATTATTGATCATAATGCTCACGCGTGGACTAACGCCGTAATAATATTTCCACGAGATCGAACCGTAAGATTTTATCCACAGAACTCTGGAGGAAATATGTTTGATTTTATTCAAGAAATAAGTAAAAACGATACTGAAGCAGTTATGGCTATTTTAAAGTGATGAAACATATGATCAATTTTTTACCTAACGATGAAATGTACCGTCTAGAATATCTCCACGAAGAAATTAAAACTGTTGTGCAGAACTTTTTAACTGACAATATTGAGCAATTACTAAATAATTCTTTCACCGTTCCGTCAGTTGCACCTTACTTTGCAAGAGAGAAATATTTGTGGAAACTAACACGATTTGAATATCTTGAAGATGTGCAGCTAAGCTGCTGTGCATATGGATACGGTGGATTGTGGAATACTAAATATGACCACAACGAAGTTGCATCCGTAGATATGGTTGCGTGTTATCCAGGAATTTTTTTTTAGGGATGGGATAATGTTCTGAATATTTTTATGTGATTTTGACATCCCTGACACTAAATGACTAGAGTATAGATAAATGGACCACTACCCGATTTTGATCTAACCTGATTGGCTCGTATTGTATCATTCTAGTTTGCTGAGGGACTTTATCCGATCTGTTATGTTTGGTTTGGTAGGCATTTCTCTGAAAAATACGGGGAACCAATAGTTTTATTGTTATATAAGTTCAATTGTAAAATACTGATATCGCTAATTGTAAGTGAGGCAATTATTTTATATCAGAGGCAGACTGAAGTTTGGTTATCACACGATGATGATAAAACCGCAAAAGATCTCAGTAGAAGAATAACTGGTAAACTTACTGAAGGTGGTGCATATGATCATAAATGACATCATGCATGATTAATTTTAGATGATGCTGAATATGATTTTTAAGTCGGAGATGCAACAGCGAAAAATATATTTGTAAGTCGAGAAAACAACAGCCTGTCTAACGGAACACGATTAAGTACAATTGTTGGCTATATCAATGACGTATATCTGCAATATAAACATCTAAGGTCGTCTATGCTCGCTTATATTTCTATAAACTTACTATAGATGATAACTATATTCCCTGACACTGCAGTCAAAGTTGCAATAGATTCATTTATATCAAGAGAAACAATATACAGAGTTAGTGGCTCGTTTACAAGTACTGATGCACCATTGGGATCATGGAGAATAAAACAAGAAATGTTATATAATTATACTGAATCAGCAGATATTGAAATTGAAGATATTTATCATAAAAATAATCAGATATTAAAATTATCGTCTGCGCCATCTATATCTGATCAGTATCCAGACATAAGACTGTTTATCAAAATGAACCTGGTGGTTGCGGTAAAACAACTCGAAATATCGAAATATTTAGACAGAATTTGGATTAGTTGTGTTAACTCCTACACACAGACTTGCGAGAAAATTGAAAGAGAGAGATGTAAAGTCATGTATTTATCAGTTGTTTTCGATACAAAAGAGATAAATGGACTCCTGATCGAATGGGCGAGAAATATGTACCTGGAATAATAATTTGGGATGAAATATGCACAGTACGTATCGCTAGATCTATTATAAATGTTTCTTGACTGGTTATTGCCAAAGAATACCGATCTGATAATGTGTGGCGATCACGGTCAACCATCACCATTTGTTAAATTGTCTCCGCATGATTGGTTAAAGGATTTTGAAGATTATTACAAGGAGATAACTGATGATCATAGAGCGCTTGGTCCAAAATTAGAGAGTTTAAGAAATTAATCAGACTACAACCGAATAATATTCAATGTGAAATAATGCACGATATAATTTCAGAAACTTCCATAAATGATTTTTGGGATAAATGGAGACTAAAAGATTTGATAGTGGCAAGTAGAAAGATAGTTTGTGGTACACTTCAGCAGCAATTGTTTCAGTTACATAAGAAAAAGTTTTCAAAATTGCCCGTACCATTATGTTATAGAGCAGCTGATACTCGATGACATAATATTGAGGTTGATATACCAGGAGAGTCAAGGAAACAGAATCTCGTATTAAATGATGTTCTTGCAGATGATATCAGTGCTGTTGATGATGGACTATGCACTGCCAAATCTCCATGGACACTGGGATACGCAATGACAATTCACTCATCTCAAGGATTAACTCTTAATGATACAGTTGTTAGAATTATTGATGATCATATCTAGTGGTAAAATTTAGTCTATCTCGCAGTGTCACGAGTTAGGAAAATAACTCAGCTGCGGAGGGTTATTGTAAATTTTACTGTCACCAACAACGAAATTGTTAGTGAGATAGTAAGAAAAAAAATTAGCTGGTAATAAACAAAGTGACAAAAAAATAATTGCAACTTTGATATTGATGCTGAATTTATCATAGCGCCGAAACAACAACAGAATAATCATTGTGCGAATTGTAACACAGTAATGTTGTGGCAGTATTCAAATAATAATCTATGACAATTTACCATAGATAGAAAAGATAGTAGTTTTGGTCATACACGAAAAAATGTGATGCTGACCTGTCTTGAATGTAATAAATGTATAGGTGCTAGTTAAGTGATCGTGGTGGTAATTGTGTATCCTCGGGTATTGTAATTGTTCATGTGTAAATCCACGCTGAGGAGCAGTTGAATCTAATATGTATATTGCAGGTCTACCCATAGATCTTATTACACTAAAAGTGTGTGGTGTGGTAATCCAGATAAGATCAGTTGCTCTTTTTTTTTTTTACAACTTTCAAGTTCACCCTGCTCATATAAGTACCTTATAGTAACATTACCCAGCAATTGTTTTGAAAAATCATGTTGTTGTGTAGGTATATATTTTTGTGTGATTGCATTAACATGTTTCAACGCAGTAGTTCGAGTAACCGAATTATTTATTGCAGTTATCATACTTGGTAGTCTTGTAACCCATTCTCGAGATCTTATATGTTTTTTGAATTATTTACTTTGCATACTAATATCCAAAAATCGCTCAACAAGAGTTCAATTAAATTGCTCAACAATTGCCTGATCACAGTGTATTGTAGTATGTCCTCATCATATGTTAACATTATGTTGCTTCATCAGCATTGATACTACACCCTGAAATTCTTTGCCAGGATCGACTTGTAATAGTTGTGGCCATCACATGGGCCCTCGTTAATAAATTCGTTCAAATGCAGAAGCAACTTCTGCTGTCTTTATCAATAACGGTTCTTCCTCTTTATACCTGCTTGCAACGTCAACGACAGTCAATGTGTATTTGTACATTATTTGACGTCTTTGTATTTTGATAGTATCATGTGGTGAAAATAAAATATCAGCCTGTGAACTTCATTAGGAACACTGACATAAAAATGTGCATATTCAATTCTTTTAGGCAGTGGTAGATAAATTTGCCATATTGCCTGTCATGATAACCAATCTGCAGTAGTAGAACGTTTGACACCTACTGCTTTAGCAAGTTTACTAATCGCTGCTCTGCCTCTCCAATAACCTCTTTTACTATAATAAATTGGTTCCATAATATTAATTACCAGCCCCTAATACTAGTTAACCTTTCATCATAGATTTTACTAACCAGTTAGCCAATGATTCTTTGAAAGATTTATTTTGTGTGGAATTTATCGCATGGATTAATTTTACATCTGCAAAATGTTTATGCTGCAGATTGTTACTTTTATAAGCTACATCATGAGCATGGCATGCTCTATCAATTTCATTTATTGGATACTCACCTAGTCTTGGTTGATCCTGTTTATCAAGTCTGATATAAAGTCTGGTTTCAGGACCACAATAATTATATCCTGGAAGGTGTTTTTCTCCTGGATATTTAGACAACAGAGTACCCAGTAATTTTCCTAATTTTGCTGCAATATCACCACTCATTCTTTTACATACTGTTTGGAATAAATTGAAATTTCTTTGTACCGTGTTGTTCACACTTACCTGTAAGTACTGATTTGTTATTGTAATAGTTGTTAATTCATTTGTGGGGATATGCACCATGCATTTAACACAATATTGATACCTCTGTGACTCCAAAGTGTATGGTGGTCAAAAAAGTGTCAAAGTCGAACAAGAAATACCAGTAACTGTTCAATACAATGGTCAATATTAGATTGATTGATTGGAGTGCATGGAGGGTGATATGGAACAAAGGTAAGAATAAAGTATATGAATGGCTATAAATGGCAATATTTATACTAATATGTCTATGATGGACTATATTGACTATGATGATGGTCACTCCTCCAGCAGTCTTATCAGTTGTCTCTAGAAACACTTTTGTTGGATATGACATTTTGGAAACTGAAAATTGGCTGATGGCAGACATATTGTGGGTTATGTTATTCAAGTAGAAGACTTCTTTCTTCAATATTTGTCTTGTAACTACAGCAATTCCTTTGTATTATGGTGTTAGATATGTTTATCCAAGTGGTGGAAATTTTGGACATCTGGGAGTATTCCCTGGCATGGTATCTTGTTATCTCCAGTGTCCATGCCTTCTAGATTTAAAAACACTGTTAGTAACATACTTTTTAGATTTATACACTGTTAGTGACATACTTTGTAGATTTATACACTGTTAGTAACATACTTTGTAGATTTATACACTGTTAGTAACATACTTTGTAGATTTATACACTGTTAGTAACATACTTTGTAGATTTATACACTGTTAGTAACATACTTTGTAGATTTATACACTGTTAGTAACATACTTTGTAGATTTATACACTGTTAGTAACATACTTTGTAGATTTATACACTGTTACTAAAAATTTGAAATTTAAATTCTGTAATACAGGACTTGTTGCTATTGTGTAGCTGGCTCTTTTCCATATGGAAAATAACCCAACCATACAATGAGGTTTCAGGTTTTAGTAACAGTGACCTTGATCTTGGACATAGCAATCCTCAAATCAGTAGGTTTGAGAAGAAAAAAGAACATACAGCAGCAAACTAAAGTTACATTGTGGAGATCGTGTCTGTGGACAAACATCCACTAAAACAAAAAAGGCTACATCTCTTGGATATCATTTTTTAAAAATAAAGCTAAATCTGCCAACTGTTGTGCTTATTCAGAATAATTCACTATATTAATATCAGTTCTTGACATATATGCATGTAAATTACTTACTAAGTGCTCATCAGATTAACCAAATACAAGTTTTTTTTGAGCAATTTTGTTTATATAGTTACATTTTGAATACTAAACTGGAAACAGATACATTTGTAATCAATTTATGTTTTTAATTTATAGTTTCTGGATGCTTGATTTAGATGAATAAACATCATTTGACAGTCTTTACAGTGCATTCAGTTGCATTTTGTGCAGTATCACAGACTAGTTCTTTTAATTCTTATTAACTTTCTTCATAATAAAATTAAAAGCTTGGTTCCAGTTAAGTGTGTATGATTTGGAGTTTTAATGTAGCTTTAAAACAATTCAGTCATATTGCTATGATACTGCAGTGTGACAGTTTATAGTGATGTCTAGCACTGGGGCATCATGACATATACATGTAACATGATGTCCCACACAGTAACATTATCCTGATACCAGGCCAACCAGTCTTATCACTAACCTATTAATGCTGAGAGCCAAGTGAGGCAGCTGTTAGTACCATTTTTGCAAGTCTTTGGTAATTTGACGTTGCCATGGATTGAACCCACTACTTCCAACATTCGTGGCGGATGCTCTGGACCACCAGAGCAGTGGTAATTCCAGTTAAACAATATGAAAGGAGTGAATCTAAGAAAAATGAACCTTACTAAACTTAGAATCTGTAAGACTTTACATTGTGAATAAAAAATGATAACTTATTTGATCTATACATGCTTCTTCCATTACTCCAAAATTAAAATATGAACAAAATTAACAAGACCCCATTAGCTAATCTTATTTAATGTAGCACCTCTATTGGACAAAAGAATAACAATAATACAGTCACTATTAGAATACATTTATTAAAATTACTTTTCTGAAGCATATGCATATCATATTAAGCATTGTATAATAAAATGAATAATAGAAGAAATACTGCACACAAGTAAGCACTGGAAAAATTTACATTACTTATAAAATTGTTTGTAGTTTTAATGACGGGAAATTATTATAAAAATGTCCCAAAACTGAACTTTTAAAATTATTTCCTTTTAAACAAATCAAGGTGTTTAAAAAAGTTTCTTGAATGTAAAACGAGGATTGGACAAGTGGATACCTTAGACTTGTATATTTGGTTGTGAGACTCTTTGCAACATTTGAACACCAAACTGCATGCAATTTACCAACAGATATGTGCCAAATATAAATTTAGTCTTTGCTTAATACAATTATTTCATTTCAATACAAATAATTTCATTTAATAAACAGCAAAATTTTGGTACCATAGATATTAAGCACAGTCAAATATTAACAAAATGCAAAATGTTTGGCTTAATACTGTATGATGTTTCAATTGAACATACACATATCATAGCAATAAATCAAGGTATCCTAAGCTTCAGCTATTTACAACCAAACAGTTTATGTCAGCAAAGAAGAAAAAAAGTAAAAATCCAGTTATATGGATATTAGGAAACAAATTATTAAATCTTATTATCAACCTTACATGTGACTATATTTGTTCAATAAATCTATTGATACACTATTTCTCTCTCTCTCTCTCTCTCTCTCTCTGCAAAAATATACTACATAATCATTTTACTTGACAAGAAATGAATTTGGGGTTAAATCTTGATAAAATATTAACAAAAAATACTTACTGGGTAACTAAATTTATATCTTGTAAAACATTTGCACGTTAGTCATGAATCAGCTTCAATGCAGGTGATAAAAAATTAAGTCCACTCTTGTGCAAAAATCACTTTTTTGCAAAGTTGTCTTGATTAAACTGCTTTTCCTCTTTTTGAATTTTTAATGATATATCTTACATGTCTACCTGAAGTTTCTTTGGTTTTTTACGATGTCCAGATGTAGCAGACAAGGGTAATGGTATATATATCTTGGTTGCTTCTTTTGTGGTCACTTCACTTGATGGTTTCTTTGCATTTTTATCAGTCAACTCACCTTTCTCTTCCTTTCTTGGTTTGAATGTTGCTCCTTCTTGCTCTTTGTCAAGTGAATCATGGCCATCTTTTTCTGACTTTGCAATCCAAGCCGCAGAAATGGCTTGTCTGTGTCTACCCACATGTGTGACATTGTCAAGGTTGTTGTCATCTTCCTCATCTGAAGGCATCTGAGGACAATATGGATCTAAAGTTCTAAGTGTCCCCTCATCCACTTCACTCTCATACTCGAAGAATGCTGGATTTAGGATAGTGGTTGTTCCGGAAGGAAGGGTCTTAGGTGCATCTCCAGGTTCTGCTGGGCTATGTGGTCTTGCATGGCGAGGGAAGACACTAATTAAATGACCTTTTCCATCCAAAGTCTCTGGTTCTTTTAACAGCATTTTGGGGTCAAAACCCTCTTGGCTATGGACAGGTGCTAGAACAATATCTTTACTTTTATCTGATGTTTTCTTATCCTCATCACGACTGTCCTTGCTTTGATGTGACTTCCTCTTGTCTTTGAAATCCTGACCAAATATTTTTTCTTTGGAAATTGCTTGTGAGTCTGAGACATCTGTCATGACTGTAACTGCTGATGCTGTCATTGAGTTTAGTCCAAAGTCAATGTCAGACCAAGCCAATTTATGGCTTCCATCACTTTGTAGTGAAGCATTAGACTGTACCAAGTATGTATTGTCATGACTTTCACCTCCAAGGCTAACCTTTAGTCCTTTGTATTCCATGTGCTTATACCTTGGAACTGTTCCTGAGGATTCAGGAGTATCTATACATCCTCCAGGGTATTGACCAGGACTACTCTTGAATGAGGGAAACTGAGTTTTGTGTTGATAATTTTCTTTAAGTGCCTCAGTGGATTTAAATGTAAAGGTTGTCTCCTCTTCATCCTCTGATGGTTGGTGAAGAGGCCCTGTGTAAACTGAGCCATAATCCCTGGACCATGGGGAAGCATGAGGCACATTGTCTTCATCTTGAAGAGCTATGTTCAGTCTACCTCCTAAACTGAATGGTGTGGGCTTTTGACTAATTTCATGTATCTCTTCTTCCCAGCTTCCACATTCTCTAAAAGCTTTCCTTTTCTTCTTCTTTTTGATTATACAGCATATAATTACACAACAACAGCATGTTGTGGCCACCGCAACTGACACACAGATGACAATGATAATCCAGATGGCAATTTCCTCTTTTGGTTTTGTGTCCACTGGCTGGCAAAAATCCAGATACCCAGAGAAGAGGCATTCATCTTTAACATAAACACCTTGGCAGTAGAAAAAAATGGACGATTGTAGAATATCTACTGCCATCTTCCCAGTTCTGAGGTATTCTCGTATACAAGCTTCCAAGAAGACATCACCTACACTGCCCAAGTCAGGACAGTGGTCTGTGATGTTATTGTTGTTTAGGACATGCAAGCAGCTCTCCACAATTGATGGTGTAACTGCAGTATCTGTGGTCCTGACAGGTTTAGGAAGGTGGACATCAGGAACAGGTATTGAAGATGGAATCCACAAGTCATCATCTGAGCCTCCACCTGTAGAAAAAGAGGACACTGAACCATGTACTTAATATGATATTATTATTTAAAATGTTGGCATGCAAGTATTTACAGATGCTGATACTAATAGCTTTGTTTGGTACACTGGAGATTTAAACAAATAAGTAAGTCTTTCTAATACAAACATAATTCAAGTTCACAACATTTTTTTTTGAACCTATAGTTAATTTTTGTCATGCTGGTAAATGTGTATCATAAATATTTTGAGACAATTTATGTTTCAAAAGTTTGCATCAAACAATCACAATTACTGCTTTTCTGTTGTTTAAGAAAAGCAGTAATCATAAATTAATAAAAAAATAACATTTTAAAATATAAAGTAGCTGATTTTCAAAAAATAGTATTTTGATATAAAAGATAATTAATCAACATAAATAAATAATATATTTTTTAAAATTAAATTGGTCTTGTTTCAAATCAAATTAAAAAATAAGGACATCTGGCTCTATACTGATACAGAATTATGTACCTGTTATAACTCCTGTATGACATTTCAGCTGATCTCCTGTATTGACCATAATTTCAGGTTCCAACCCAGATCCATCATCCAAGGTGGTGACAAGCTCCAGGCCAGGGGTGTATTTGCTGGAATACTGCCTCATGTCAGACACAATTTCTTCTAGATTTTTAGTTCTGGACCAGACACGAATATATTCAACTTCAATGATGAACTCAGATGTTGATCTTATTGAGATCCCACTAAGCAGAACTGTGAGGTTGATGTTGACATTATAAATTTTAACATGCTGAAATTCTGCTTCACTGGTAATGTAGAGCACCAAGTCCCCATCTGAACTTTGCCACACAAAACTAATGTATGTCCATATTCCTGCTTGTATCTTCAGACCACTATTGTGTGTTGCACCCCAGATAATCTCCAGGATTGATTTGTTCAATACAAATTGTATGTCATTTTTGTCTGAGGTTAGGACAAAAAACACTATGCTTCCTGTTATATGTCTTTCAATTTTAATCCAGTAACTTATAGTTAAGGAAGTAAACTGAGTGGCAAGGTTTAAGCTGATGAACTCCATTTTCTGTCCACTGAGATGGACTATGTATCCAGCCGAAGTGAGTATCAGGTTTCTGTGTCTCTGCTGAAGATGGGATGAAGCTCCAGGCCCACTAAACTGTGATTTTAGACAGGTTCCTACTTGGTGCCCACTTACATGATCAATCTGATTTCTTGCTGAACAGTCAAGGTCTCCTAGCCAGTCCCCATCTGTATTGCCTAGAATTCCTGTTGATGTAACAGCCACTGATCTAGCTATTTTGACTCCACAGAAAAGTCCAATTTCTGTGTTGTAGACAAGAATTGAAAAACTGCTTGATAAGGTGATTCGAATGAATTTTTCAACTGTCCATCCTATGAATGAGTCCTTGTATGGATAGTTAACTTTGACAAAATTCTCACCACTGCTAAGTAAAACTGTCCAGTTGTAAACTGAGGTATGCTGAATGCTCACAGTGTCATGTCCTCTTTGCATTGATATCTCTTTTATTTGACGACAATCTGATGTTTTCAAACATGGCCAGAAGAGAACCTGTATGGATACATCTTGCATTTTATAGACCTGGTATGCTCCTAATGATATTATTTCAAAAGAAGCCCCATCCAAGGTAGTAATATAGGATCCATACAGAATACCAACTGTCCAATCAGTGTTGGTCCTATTGTTAACTGAGATGTGACAATCTGAACCATGCCTCAACTTAGAACATTCAGAGCATGCATAATGGAGATCAATGGCAGTTGTGAAAGACAGTGCAAAGTTTGACCAAAATAGCTGCACCGATATTGCTCTTCCAAACCAGTGTGGTGTGCATGTGCAGTCTCCTTTGTTAGAATCACACAATCCATAACTATTGCATGCCCCTTTTGGACCCAAAGGACACACGCTGGCACATGTTTCACCCCAATGGGATTCAAGGCATACACAAATGCTTTGTGAGTCATTTGTTCCAAAGAAACACTGCTCAGAGCAGTTAGTTCCAGTCCAGGTCAAGTAGGATCCAAAATGTTCCAGTTCATTACACATGAACCTTATGGGTGATTCAGTGGTATTCTCTAGATGTTGTTTTAGTTCAGCAGCACTGATTACAAAGGCCTCAGCTCCAAGAGAAGATCTTGTAGAAATAGTATACTCAATACAGGCTTTATAATATGCTCTAGTTAACTGTAATAAGACAGATGATGAGGACCAAGTTGCATTTCGAATCAAATGGGAACATACTCTTTCTGCATATGTGAATACTGTAGTGTTGATTATAGCTGTATTGGTCAGTGATGGTACATTTGTCTGTAAGGGAGATAAATCCAGACTTGAAGGTACCCAGGTTGGGGAGCTAAACACATTATCAGAAAAGAATTCTTGACCGGTGCATGAATCTCTGACCTGATATCCTCTGCCTTCATTGAATGACCATGAATGGACCACATCTGCAGTAATGGTGGACACTTCAACCCTCCAGTTGTGTTTGATGATGGCTGGATTAATGGGTCTTGACCATATTCTGACTTCATCAACCATACCAATAAATATTCCTGTGGTCACTGGAATAGTCAAGCCAGGGGAAACTTGACCAATGGTCAGACTACCACCAGGTGTGAAGACTAGAACTGGCACTGGAACTGCATTTACGACTGTGATACCTGGATGGAAAAATCAAATTTTATTAAAAAAAATATAAATTACATGTCATGATAGTATGTTTCATCTGTTTCAAACTAAGTCCTCTCAAGCTGATAATGCAATACAAAGTATATACTCTAAGTTTCTCAAGCTGATAATGCAATACAAAAGTATATACTCTAAGTCCTCTCAAGCTGATAATGCAATACAAAGTTTATACTCTAAAGTCCTCTCAAGCTGATAATGCAATACAAAGTATATAAAAATCAAAGTCCTCTCAAACTGATAATACAATAAAAAGTATATACTCTAAGTCTCTCAAGCTGATAATGCAATACAAAGTATATACTCTAAGTCTCTCAAGCTGATAATGCAATACAAAAGTATATACTCTAAGTCCTCTCAAGCTGATAATGCAATACAAAGTTTATACTCTAAAGTCCTCTCAAACTGATAATACAATAAAAAGTATATACTCTAAGTCTCTCAAGCTGATAATACAATAAAAAGTATATACTCTAAGTCTCTCAAACTGATAATACAATAAAAAGTATATACTCTAAGTCTCTCAAGCTGATAATGCAATACAAAAGTATATACTCTAAGTCCTCTCAAGCTGATAATGCAATACAAAGTATATACTCTAAGTCCACTAAAACTGATTAAAAGTTACGTTTTAAAAATATAAAGGTAAAAGCTGTTTAAACCCAAAGGAAGACGAACTCTCTCAAATAAAAGAAAACAACTTCTTGAGCAATAAAAAGGAAATGGTGTTAAGATTTTTTTAAAAAGTATACTGTGTCAACTATAATGGTTTAAAGGTTAAACCACATTCTTTAAAAATGTCCAAGATTTTCTCCAGTGCAAGATCATCAAAAATCTAATTAGAGTAGTTCACACTAAAAAAAACATGTCTCACTGAGGCAAAACCGATACACCAAACAAGAAAGATGTGTACTGGCACAAACAAAACTAAGCAAATATTTAACAAAGGAAAACACATCTTAGTGAATAAAATGCAAGTATAAAAAGGAGAGAAAAACTTAGAGCTAACAGTTTTATATTAAAGTGACTCCCAAAGGGTACACAAATATTATGGGACACAATAGGTTGGACCAAATTTGTACAGGAGTGTGGGCATTTTGCATTGGTGACTCTATCTCTGTTAGAAATGGGTGAATATATCTCTATTTGAGATGTGGGTGACCCTGTCTCTATGTTAGAAATTGGTGACTCTGTCTCTATTAGAGTTATGGGTGACTGTCTCTATGCTAGAAATTGGTGACTATCTCTATGTTAGAAATGGGTGACTGTCTTTATGTTAGAAATTGGTGACTATATCTCTATGTTAGAAATGGGTGACTCTGTCTTTATGTTAGAAATGGGTGACTCTATCTCTATGTTAGAAATGGGTGACTCTCTCTTTATGTTAGAAATTGATGATTCTATCTCTATGCTAGAAATGGGTGACTCTGTCTCTATGTTAGAAATTGGTGACTCTATCTCTATGTTAGAAATGGGTGACTCTATCTCTATGTTAGAAATTGGTGACTCTATCTCTATTTGAGATGTGGGTGACCCTGTCTCTGTGTTAGAAATTGGTGACTCTGTCTCTATTAGATATATGGGTGACTGTCTCTATGCTAGAAATTGGTGACTATCTCTATGTTAGAAATGGGTGACTGTCTTTATGTTAGAAATTGGTGACTCTATCTCTATGTTACAAATGGGTGACTCTGTCTAAGTTAGAAATTGGTGGCTCTATCTCTATGTTAGAAATGGGTGACTCTGTCTTTATGTTAGAAACTGGTGATTCTATCTCTATGTTAGAAATGGGTGACTCTATCTCTATGTTAGAAATTGGCAACTCTATCTCTATTTGAGATGTGGGTGACCCTGTCTCTATGTTAGAAATTGGTGACTCTGTCTCTATTAGAGATATGGGTGACTCTGTCTCTATGTTAGAAATTGGTGACTCTATCTCTATTAGAGATATGGGTGACTATCTCTATGTTAGAAATGGGTGACTCTGTCTTTATGTTAGAAACTGGTGACTCTATCTCTATGTTAGAAATGGGTGACTCTGTCTTTCTTAGAAATTGGTGACTATGTTACAAATGGGTGACTCTGTCTATGTTAGAAATTGGTGACTCTATCTCTATGTTAGAAATGGGTGACTCTGTCTTTATGTTAGAAATTGATGATTCTATCTCTATGCTAGAAATGGGTGACTCTGTCTCTATGTTAGAAATTGGTGACTCTATCTCTATGTTAGAAATGGGTGACTCTATCTCTATGTTAGAAATTGGTGACTCTATCTCTATTTGAGATGTGTGTGACCCTGTCTCTATGTTAGAAATTGGTGACTCTGTCTCTGTTAGAGATATGGGTGACTCTGTCTCTGTTAGAAATTGGTGACTCTATCTCTATTAGAGATATGGGTGACTCTGTCTCTATGTTAGAAATTGGTGACTCTATCTCTATGTTACAAATGGGTGACTCTGTCTATGTTAGAAATTGGTGACTCTATCTCTATGTTAGAAATGGGTGACTCTGTCTCTATGTTAGAAATTGGTGACTCTATCTCTATGTTAGAAATGGGTGACTCTATCTCTATGTTAGAAATGGGTGAGACTTAGGTTTCACTTTCCAACAGTTATCACAGTGGCAATCTCATCACTGTTAGGATCTTGTGTTAAAGTTTGTGGTAAAATTTTGTGTTTGAGTTTTGTGTTTGAGTTTTGTGTTAAAAGTCTGTGCAAATCAGATACAGTAAGATACGTAACAGCATCGTGTACATGTGAGACACATGTTCAAGTGAATTTTTGATATTTCTCAACAAATGTTGAAATCATATATTATTTAACATAATACTGTACAGTATACTAAAACATTATCATGGAAGTAAATTTCATACGGTATAAACTAAATTATAAGCACACATTGACAATGTCATTAACAGTGTCCCAATCATGTATTTGTACATAATAGAAGAATTAACACCCACTATTATTTTGCTCTCTGAATATGATTGTGCCATATGAAATATATGTAAGATCTATTTTTAAGATTGATATAACCTGTACAGTGATAATGTGACAATGGCCTGATGCATGATGGCTGGTTTCAGGAAATCATAATGTTTTAGGCAGATTCTGGCAGTTGCTTCCCTTACATAAGACATTTTGGAACTGAGAAAAGACTGTTCACAGAAAATAATTTGTGAGCAGGTGTTAACAAAAGGGCTCTGCACTTAGGCATGTTCAGGTATTAAATAAATACCATATATCAAGCAAATGATACAGCACTAGAATAAAATAATTGATTACTGGAAATGTTAACTCATAAACTATGGAGAACCAGAAATATGTCCAGATGACAGGGAATTCCCATTTCCAATATGATGCAATTAAAGTGCAAAGTTTTCCCAAAGTTGTTATTCTTGTTATTGGGCTTAACACCATTTTTCTGAACAAGATGAGTATACATGGTAAGAATCCAAGAAAACCACCAAAAGAACCACTGACCCACGAGAAACTACTGACAAGCTTTCTCATATACCTACATTGGCTGAGCCTGAGATTCAAACCCTTGCAGACAGAGGTGAGATGGCAGTGATCCGTAATGGTGAGTTCTTTAGACCACTTGGGGCACCTCCCCCCACCCAACCAGTCAAAAACAAGGGACATGTAAAACTTGTTGAAGATTTGATTTAGGTCTTGTTAATGGAAAGCTTGATACCACATTTAATTTGAATCCATTTAAAAAGTTACTGAGCAAAGATGAAACATAAATGTAGAGATTAACTTCAAAGTCTAACAGTGGCCATTAATACCATCAAATTTTGTTAGAAAATTGTGAAACTCAAGCCTGAAACATGTTTTGCAAATGTAAAGAATCATAATGAATTCAGTCTGAATTCAGTAATTCCTACAAATATTACCAAGAAGAATTTTAAAAAAAATGCAAATGAAGGCGAATATTCTAAGTCAAACAGGGGCTATAATTCCATTAATTTGTTTTGGAAAATGGTGAAAATCAAACTAGATCTAGATCTCAGTGTCATGCCTCATACCAAATTTGGTTTGAACCATCTTAAGGCCTTCAAATGTTACTGGCAGAACTAAATTTTGTAGTAAAGGATGTGAAAGGATAGATATGGGTAACACTTATTGCCCCTCCAAAGATGTGGGGAGGGGCATAAAACTCTTAATTACATGCACAAAAAGTAGAAACAAGCAGAATGTATACCTGAATTATATGTGATGTAAATCTCCAACATCTGCAGTTCTTGTCTCCACGCAAGGCTCAACTGGTTCCAAGTATTAATTTCCAAACTGATGCCAGTGTTGTATATAATGCCATGGACAAAAATTTGTATCCCAGTCTTGGTGTTAATGAGGCAAATATAGTGGCCATGAAACTCGTAAGTCAGAATGACTCCACCATATAAGGTTATCTTAAGATGCAGCTCAAGTGTAAAGTGGGATGGTGGAAATGAGATGTCCTTCACTGTAATGCCTGAGTTATTGAAGAACATACATGTAGAGGATATGGTTCCAAGTTCTTTGTCTACCAAATATTGAATTTCTAAATTAGTTGAGACATACTTTTTCATAAAAATCCTCAAAGAACTGTATGTCAGTCCAGAGAAGCAAGAAGTGAGAGAAGTCTTTGATTGTGATCCAGAACATATTTCTGCATGAGTGACATTACACAAGGCAGCAGTGTTAATAGCCATCACAGTGCTGCATGAGGCAACAAGTCCACTGATGGAATTCTGATTTTCTAACCAGGACTGGCGGGTAAGGCTGATAATGACCATCAAGCGATTGTCTATGGCTGAGAGTCTGATAAGTAATCCAATATCATGCACTGTAATAGTGATAGATGTCTTCATCTGCAGCTTAATGGTAAGTTTGTCAAGCACCAAGATATCAAATAAACTCACTGTTCCTGCTGATGTTTGAATATTTACTTGGGTTCCGATGAATGATTCATAGCTGATGTAGTAAACCATGCCTTTTTGTATAAGGGCAAATCCTGTTGGGCAAAGGCTGGTGCTTGATGCAACATCCGTTTGACAGAATGAAAATCGCATATGGATAGATAACTGTAAGGAGGAGATTGTGACCAAATTATATATATTCTGTTCCATAACATCAAACATTACCCCATCAAAGGTCAAAATCTGGCCCATGAGTGTCACTTGAGCCACAAGAGGAAAATTGACCTTACTAATGGAACTATGATTGGCTACAAATATAATACACTCCTCTCCATTCCAACCATACTGGCATTTGTCACAATTTGTGCCACTCCAATGTCCAGAGCACTGACAATGCCCACCTGTATCACACCTTCCATGGTTGTTGCATGGTGTCACAGCTCCTCCAGGACAGGTGTTCTCACAGTATGTTCCATAATATCCATAGTAGCAGACACACTCACCTCTGGATGACAAGTACCCAAATTTACATAATGAGCACCTCTGACTCAACCACTTTGGTTGTGCTACATTGAGTTTGCACAGGATTTTGTAAAGATTTATGTAGGACCCTCCAGTAGCAACACAAATTGCAGCATAGTCTACCATGGACAGAATCACATCTGTAGTGTATCCTGTATCACTTGCCTCTATAAGACATCGTTGGTGGTACCAGTTCCTTAATGTACTAGGTATTCCCGGGCAGTCCGAAGTTGCAGCATTATCATTAAAATATTCAGCACACAATACAAGTATCTCACTGCCTGTAATATGAGCCTCATATTTTGTCATTGATGTGTTCAACGTTCTTAATGATAGGTCAGAGACTTTCCACTCTGGAGACTGCCAAGGAGATGATGGTAGCTGTAGATTATTTCCACTTATTTCTTCATAGGCAATGTATCCTATTCCTTCTGTGAAAGACATCAAGGAGATCAGTTCACTAGTGAATCCAGATAGTTTGATATTGAGTCTGAAGGCTTGAAAAACAAGTGTTTCTGGGATTGGTTTCTTCCATACAGAGATCTCATCTATCAATCCAATGTAAGATGTGTTCAGAGAGTGTGGTCCACTGTTATTGGATGATGGCATCCACTCACCCAGCATAAAAGAACCACCTCTTGTAAAAAGATCTGGACAGGTGAAGTTAAATACATCATGGGAAATGCTGGCATTAATGCCAAAATGGAAGAGCTGCAGTTGCCTGGTACTCTGTTTAAATGTAAGAACAAGCTGATTCCATATATTTAGTACTGGAGATACTGATGTAGTAATCTTTCTATTTCCACAGGACAAGGACAATGGGTCACTGTTGTGGATGGAAAAAGTTTCAGTCTTGGCATAGGACATGACAGTACCACCAAACTGTCCTGGTTTAAAATACATACTGAGACTGAAGTCTGTTCCATTTATCTCATCTCCTGCTGAGAACTGGAGAGAATTACTCACAGTTGCTGTCCCATTGAAAAACAAGGCATAACCAGAGTTTACATTTATTTCTTGTACACCAAGAAGAACGTCCATAATTATACTTCTAGTTAACAAGAAGCTGTCAGCTATGTATTGTGTTATTTGTGATGAGCTGAGGAAGGTGAAGTCTTTTCCACCTGTTTTGCATGGTCCAAGAATCCCTATTCCATCACTACACATTGCACTGTCTGCTGTGACTGATATTTGAAGAAACTGGTCTAGAACTAGAACTGTAACCTTCATAGTGTAAACTGATGTAACAGTTATCTCAAAATCTGTTAATGATGACTGACTAACACTAATGCTACTGTCTATCTTTTCCGAGATATTATCAAGTTTGTGCTCTCGCCCATCTTTATAGATTTTAGGATAGATATTAGTACCTGATGGTAACAGAACAAGTGATGATGTGCTTGTATTGACTGCCACAGCTGCAATGCAAGCTCCATAATTGCAAGTCACCTGGTAGATATGTAGCTTCACATTATTGCTTGGGGATTCAAAGAGAAGAAAGGCCCCAGACAGGTCTTTGAAATGTATGTTTTGTCCACTGAAGGTGATGTAGTGACCTGTACTGGTTACTGTGGCTACATGATTCAGGCTAGAATTTAGAGAAGCAGTTTTGAAAACAGTGCAGTCTGATCCCATCAGCCCATTTGAACAAAACTGACATGCAGGTCCTTGCCAATTCCAGAGACAATGGCATGTTCCATCACCCAGACATGTTCCATGACCAGAGCAAGGTTTGTTTGAACCACCAGGGCAGACTGAATCACATTTAGCTCCATAATATCCAGATAAACATGTACATGTACCAAAGTTGTCTTCAAAGCCAAAGGCACAGTTTCTTTCACATGTTGACTGACTCCTTTCCTCTGTACTCATTTGGTTACATAATTGCTTAGTCAATGAAGTATCATTGAAATTATGTAAGACCTGACAGATGCTATATAAATCTACAGCTATATCGTATCCCCTTGCTTTATTTAGGTATGTCTGGATTGCATGTAAACAGGAAAGATAGAAGAAATCTCTTGTGGCCTTTTTGATGGTATCACAGCCAGTCAAGTTCAGAATGTATTTTGAACACATACTTTCTGCAATGGTTTTCATTGTCTGATTTGAATAGTGAATGTTCGATATTTCTGGAAGTTCACCCCTAATGTAAACTATATCTGAGGGCTGCCATTCTGGTGGAAGCCAAGGGGATTGTGGTATACTAAGGTCATTGAAGCTGATATCATCAGATGCCTGCTTGCCCTGTCCATCATTCAGCAGCCAGGACACATGCAATAAATGCTTGACCATATTTGGATTCATGGCCCACACATCCTTGACCAATGTAGGATCAATTGCAATGTTCCAGATTAAAATATTATCTATTAACCCCTCAAAACTATCCAATTGATGGTGTGATCGTCCATCTGAAGGAGGATACCAGTGACCTATGGAGAATTTACCAACATCTATGAAAATATCTGTCATTATGTTCAGGTTTCTTCTTTCAACATACCCAGAACTATTGAAGAGATACATATTAACATATCCTAGGTCACTGTAATATGTAACTATTAGTTTATTCCATTGGTTTTGCTCAAGAATGAGATCTGTGTCCAGAACAGTGGTGTTGCCCAAGACAATAAGCTGAAGTACAAGGGTGGATTTGCTGATTAGTGTGAATGACAGGTTGTTTGCAAATGAGAAGAGAACTCCACTGCCTTGGTTACTGCTTGGTTTGACCTGAAGTTCTATACTAACATTAGGGTTTATATTGGTGTCTAGTTTTAGGGTGGCATATGCGATGGAGCTGGAAAACTTTAGACTGTATCCTCCCATAGTCTGGCTCCTGTCTGCATCTAATGGGTAGAAAATAAAACTATCACAAGCGGACACCTCAAAGTTGGTGATATTAAAGTCAGATGAGGGTTTTCCATAACTGTGGCTGAATGGAGCTAAGATAAGGACTGTTAAACTTGGTGATGATGAAATAACCTGTGTTGGAGCCAAACTTCTGCAGATGTTAAATGACAAAACTCCAGCTCCAAATAGATGGTTTAATTTTTCATCTGTACCATTCACTCCTCTACCACTCAAGATACCACTGGTCTGGTTAATAAGCCTATGTGGAACCTTGGCATACAAACGGAGGTACTGTGCCTGCCCCTTGACTGTGATGGTGCAATGATCATTCACATCAAATGAAACATCAAAGAGGCTTGTTCTTTGAAGAGAAAAACCATCAAAGTATGCTGGGTTATCCAGGACAAAAAACTGATCATTAATGTACACTTGTGGCTTTCCTCCATCTTTAACATTTCCCTTAACAGTAACTGTGGCATATCCATTTACTTCATCCCCAATTCTCAAAGCAATGAGTGTCATGCATGTATAATTTGTGTTGCAGATGACCATCTTGGCTGTAATTAGAATATTTGCTGAAATAGACAGTAGGAAATATTCTCCCTGTGCTCTCATTCTGAATGCTAAACCATCCAGTGTATATACATCCCCTTGTGTGTCTGCAATAGCTAACCTCGTCTCTACTGGAACTGGACTGTTGTCTTCCACGATATCGCATTGAGACCCATACCAGCCTGATGAGCAGTTCACACAATCTGCTGAACCTTGCCTATTCACTGGACAGTTACAAAGACCAGTTAATTGGTCACAAGTATTATAGCCATTACATGGATTAGCTACTCCACCTGGACAAACTGCATTACAGGTAATATTCCAGTATCCTGGAAGACAGTCACAGGACAAGGAAGAATTACGGGTGCCAAAGTAACATGGAGGATTACAAAACTCCCCCATCAGAAGATACAGATCAAAATCATTAAAAAGTTCTTCACAGAGTTGTTGTCCTGGCCAGGTGTCATAGTCCTGAAGAAACTGGCAGAGGTCTGCGTATGCCAAGATTGCGGTGATGGCATCATCCGCATCATCTGAGATGATACACTGATGTCTATACCGCTCATGTATGGAAGAGCTGGAATTCTTACACAGCCTGAAAAATAAATTCAGCATAGAAATAATTGTAATACAAATATAGTTTATTGATGTAGAATGTTTACCATAAACAGTTATATCATTATTATCAACACTGACATGTGGAAAGAACAATTTCAATCAGAGTCAATGTTAAAATATAAAAAGAATAATGTGCAATGTCAAGTTTGGACGAAGATAAAAGATAAATCTGTTTATTAACCTTGTTTCTTAATCTGAAAAATTAAGAAATATGGTTAATAGTTAGCCAAAATAATTTATTGACATTTACACACCAGTACTTTGATGCATCATTTACAAGACATACTAATAGGTCCCCTCTAACTACAGAGTGGGAGAATCTTACACAAACGAACTTGTGTTGGGAAAGTAAGTTACAAGAACAGGCATTCATGCCTTTAAGTGCTCCAAAAAATGACATGGAATTCTGGAAATCAGCTCACTCATGGTGTCATCAGTATAATGTGTTGCACCAAATACGGTTGAAAAGCAACAATCCTTGTGAAATGATTCTCGCAGAAACCAACATCAGGAGAACAGGCTGTCAGCAGGTCATAAATGTTCAAAATGATGGAAATTATGTTTATATAAAAGTGTCACAAACATAAACCAAATCTGATTGGAATCCAACAATCCTGGGTAAAGTATATGCAGAGAAATCAAAGACAGGAGGACTTATAATCAGAGAGCTACAGCTCTTGTGTATAGTGCCATGGAATGCTAGAGATGAAACAAATTCAAGTACTTATGAGTATAAAGCTTGCAATCCAAAATTGGTTTCAATTAATAATAATCATATAACACGAGTTCCTCATTGTGACTGACTACATGGCAAAGAGAATTTTCAGGCACTAAAAATGAGACCATTTCTTCTTTTCTAACTGCTGAGTGTTGGGACCATATCTGATATTCTTCAGTGAAATTAAGATTTTCAAATTAGTTACTATAATAGACATAACGGATATTTAACTGGCACCATTTTCATTTTGGACAAAGTAGACATCACTGGAAGTCTTTGGGTGAAAACCATATATCAGGGAGAAATGACAACAAGATGTTCGAGACAGCCATCATAGCAATCATACTGGATGTACAAGTGGCACCATTTTCATTTAGGACCAACAAGGAATCATAAAATGTCTTTTGGTAAAAATGTCATCTTTAACCAACTATCCATTTTGGAGGAGTTGAGACAAAAATGTTTTGAAAATAACCATAACTGTAGTCATAATGAGGGTTAGTCATTTTTAATTGGAACCAACCAGACATCATAAAAAAGCCTTCTGGTTAAAATCCCATGTCAATATTACTGAGTTCAAGAGGAGTAGCAATCACAAGATTTTCGAAATAGCTGCTGTGTTAGTCACATTTGATATTAGTTCAACAGCATTTTTATTTAGAACCAACCAGACATAATAGAAAGTCTTTCAGTGAAAACCTCATGCTGATATGACCATCCATTTAGGAAAAGCAATTAAAACAAAATGTTCAAAATGGCTGTGTAATGGTCTTCTTGGCTGTGAGATTGGCACCAGCCTCATTTATGACCAACTGATAATCATAAGAAGTCTATTGGTGAAAACTTCACATCAACATGCCTTTCTCTTTAAGTTACATTGATAAGATTTTTAAAATAGCTGCCATGGTGGCCATAATGGTGATATTGGAATCAGATCAGCACCAGTTTCAGTTAGGACCAACTAGTCTTTTAGGAACACTAGACATCATGTTGATATGACGATCAGTTCAAATGAAGTAGTCACAACAAGATAATTAATATAGCTGCCATGGTGGCCATAACCTCAGCACTATTTTCATTTAGAACTAACAAGACAGCATATGAAGTCTTTAATGAAAACTCTATGTTGCTATGACCATTGATTCAGGAGAAGTAGTGAGAACATTCTGAAGATGGCCACTGTGGCAACCATGTAGGCAGTTTGAGCAGCACCATTTTTGTTTAGGCCCAACAAGACAATGAGATGAATGTATTTGTACAGTTTATGGCAATACTCCAAGTAGTATAGGAGGGTTAGTGATAACAATCTTCTCCCACATGGACAATGAATAAAGACCATCCCACAAGCTATCCTGGTCTATTTACCAGTTGAGCTAAAAGAAAATCCTTGGTAAGTTATATCACTATTACAACCCCATGGTCTTAAATTAAATAATAAAAAAGAGTGAATAACAACAAGCTTTGTAAATTCAACAAATAATATATTTCTCTAGAATACAAAGTGAAAATGTAAAAAAAAAACAAGAAACTTAGGGTACTGCAAATAATTTCCCAAATAATCCTAGAATTACAGACACAAGTCCTAATGAGTAACTTTGAATAAACTTTTGCAGAAATCCAAATTAAATCCAATGCTGAAAGTGTTGATGTGCCTACGGTGGCCCTTGTTGTGGTGATGTGCCAACAGTCTTTTATTGGATCACAATAAAACAATCCAAGAAAATATCCTTATTTGAAATTTCAGAATAAATTCAGGTCTCTATTTCCAAGAATGTTATTTTGTTTTAGCAATTTAGATTTTTGGAGAAGAATCCCTTGAATTAAATAATATGAGTATACAAAATTCCAGCCCAAATGAAATACTGGACACAACAATAATAATCTTAAAGCACAAATGAATGAATTCTCGAAAAAAACAGATTATAGTTTTCTACCTGGTTCCAGGTCACATTTACCATTTTCTAGGAAGAAAATTACCTAATGGAAAATAACCTACAAGGCTTTTAAAGTTTACAAAATAAAATGTTTTGTTATAATAAAAAGTTATGTTCCTAAAATTATAATATATGATCTGGAATATATAAGGTAGGTTAGATATATTTACAGGGGAATTTTAATAATCTAGACCCAGACTCAAATAAATATGTTTACTTCTAATATTATGATCCTAAGGGAATATTTTTCCCATGATGCAAATGTAGGAATTGAAAAGCAGTGAATTATCACAACTAAGTTATTGGGGTTTTCATAGAGGGCACTGAATTACGGAGTGAAGTATGAACTTTGTCATTCAGCGGAACACATCCAAGGAACCTCAAGTGAACTGAATACTAGATGAAAACAGTAAATCACAAGTTAAAATTTAGTATCCCTAAACATTGCCTTTTTTACTCTAAGACAATTTCCAATCACTTTAACCCCCCAAAACTGCATGATTTGGATAATTGACCTATTGGGATGTTCTAACAACTGAATTTCTGTCATATGACTGAGAACTTTCACTCATAAGATTTGTATTCTAATTAAATAAAATATTTGTTGAAATTTACAAAACTTGGTTGGTTTTCACTCTTTTCTTTTCCTTAGCTTAAGATGACAGAGTGGTGACAATGTGTTTTGCATGTTTTGTTTCTACAATTGCATTTAAAAACATTAAATGGACTTGTCCAAGAAGTGTCTTACCTTGAGAGTGTGCTATCACCAAAGATCTTCATACAAACATCTGAAATGGTTACATATGTCAAAATTACTGTTTCTCTCTTCTTGCGCCCAGGAGCTGTAATTCTTCCACTGCTGGAAGCTTGGAAAGGAATAGGAGCTGAAGACACCACAAAGTTACCTCCCTTAAATGGCTTCTTGGGATTGTATAATATTATGTTGCTCTTACTGTCAGCAGTATCTCCATTTTCTGAAGCATAAAAATATACATGTAACAGACTCATGGAAACTTTGACCGATTCTGGAGAAGAACCATTCCTAAAATGAAGAAGATTTAATGAAAAGATAAATAACATTTAGCATCTTATGCTTCCTAACACTTGACAGTATCTGGGTAAGATTTTATGAGATCCAGTACAATTCTTTCCAAGATCTGAATATTTCATTTTTCAATTGCAGGACCAAATGAAATAGTACTGCACATGTGCAGTCTTAAGCAAGGGTGCATACTTTCAGGTGTGAACTTTGTCAGATAATCTGCAGCAGTGGAGAGTAGTTTAACAGCTATCAATGTGGCAGATTACATTTATTTGTGTTCAAGAGTTGTAACTACCAAGCTACATCATGAATCAAATGTAATTGGCGTTTCTTGAGTTTGATTATACAGACTGGCAGTTGGTTGGTATCTGATCTTTAAAAAAAGATAATATGTCACACAAATATGTGTCTCTGAAATTCATTTGATATTCTTTCATAAAGTACTAATCCTGAATGCAAATGTGTACTTTTAGTTGGGCACATTGCAATAAAAAATACATAATTTTAGAAATGCAAGGTGTTTGGACACAATTGTAAGTCCACCAATACTTTATTTGCTTAATCAGGGTAATTAAGCATGTGTAAACCGGATAATTATTAAAAATTTAAATGGGGAGAGGCAAAACTAATCTGAATGATGTAATGCTTACCTATCACTACTCTATAGCTAATTCCAGAAAGTTAAATTAGTTTATTGATCCTCCCCTTTTTAATATCAGTAATATATGTTGCTATTGCATTGTGTTTTAGTCAGTTTGGTGGGAGGTTGATGACCCCAAAACAGACAACAATAGATGACACAAGGAATACTATCACAGAAGACAAGGGGACTACTGCTGGATGGAATCCAACTAACCCACTTTCTGAGCAACAAAGACTGGGTCAAGTGAGAAAATTCTTTCATTTTGTTGGGTAAACAAGTGAAGGTACAAGGAGGCGAAAGTAGTGTGAGTACCAAAATGCAAGTTTCATTAATCCTCCAAAAGATGAATGCACTACACCCTCCAAAGATTAAAGAGTAATGCAGGTTTCATTACATCGTCCCAAAAAATATGAGTAATACAGGTTCAACACATCCTCAAAGATGAGCGAGTTAGAGGCAGCAATGGCTCAAACATCATGGGCTTTAATTTTCATAAATGACTGTTTAGCTTTCATGATAGTTAATGCAGTACACCTAGAAATGGTGGAAGCTAAAATATCAGCAGAACCTATAATGGGGAGGAAAATTATGCTTCATATCTTTCCATCTTCTGTTAAAAGGCTGCCAAGTAAAAATGTAAAGCTCTGAGCTTTAACTCATTCAGCCCCAGCACTGTTATCAGCATTACTGCTGCTCTGTGCAATGGGTCACAATGTAAAGGGGGAACAAACCACCCACTGTGTTGCCTAGCAAAGTCTGGCTGGCAGGACTCAGTGACCCAATGTCTCTGTTTAGATAAACACTGTAGGTGAGGAGAAACTTGAACCAGTAACTCCTCAATGGACTCTGCTAGTGTATTAGGGTGACTCTCAACCTACCTTGAGTGCTTTGGTAAAGGTTAATTCCCCTACTTCATTTTAGACCCAACTCCATATCACTGAGTAGGTCCACTACCCACAGTGGTCCTCAAGTCCATGTATGTATGTATGTATTTATTTATGTATGCATACAATCAATCAAATGGCACATCAGCAGACTCTTGTATACATTGAAAATTAAATGCAGGGTTCATTCTAGGTTATGCCCTCGTGGATATGACTCAATATTTCTATCTTTGGTACATGTAATGGTAAGTTTCCTCAATGGCACTCATAGGGTGCAATCCCTCTCCCCACAGACATTAATGTGAAAAACATTGTTATGGTTGACTTTAAGCTGAATCTAAGGCAACCTAAACTAAGTTGAAGTTACACTTTACAATATATGTACCAATACTGAGCACATATTCTTTTATGACCAAAAACGTTACCTGTGTTTTCATCAAACCTCCAAATAGCTTTCAGATCTGGCTCTGTTATTTTGTACTCCCTATTCCAGTGACTCAGCAACTCCAAGTTGGTAAAATATCTGAAGTAAAATAAATATAAACAACACTATACATCAGTAATATACCCATAATCCTCCTTATTATGTAGAATTTGCATATTCTTAACTGTGCACATGATTGGCTCATTATCAATATTCCTGATTGTAGAATTTATTCAACATTCAAACTTTACTTAAACTGAACAATTTGAAATTTTATTTCTGCCAAATGAATACTGATGGCAACAATAATACAAACTGATTCTGCTAGATTTTAAGCACAAATGAACTGTTTTCTTCTAGTAACAAAATTATATAGTTTTCTGCCTTGAGTCACAATTAACATTTTCTTTTAAAAAATACCTAATGGAAAATAACCTTCTATAAAGTTCTTAACATTTACAAAAAATGTTAGCTATAATTTAGCAGTCAGTCACAAAATTATGATACATAACCTGGGGAATGTAAAGTACACGAGGTAAAATGTTTGGGGAATCCCAATAACCTTGACCCAGACCCCAAAAAAACATATTTACTTCTTTTAATAATGATAATTATAATAAACCCATATACAAAGATAATTTTTTAGCAATGTATTACTTGTTCACAAAATAAAATATTTTAAAAAAATTAAAAAGTAACAATTCAGGTCAAGTGGAAAATAAACTTGATTTTAGACAAGGTTAAGTTTAGTTACAATGTTACATTACAATAGCATACAGTCAAATAAATTTGTTTTTTTAAAAGCTAACATACATGTACAAACAATGCTATTTAAATATACATGGCACCATTACTGGCTATATATAGTGCTGATTAAAAGTTCATTCCAATAATATATAGTGCTGATTAAAAGTTCATTCCAATAATGCCATGGTGTAAATGGCAAAAATTCAGAAGATAAACCCTTACCAAAAATCATAACCATCTAGTAATAAAAGATAAAAGATATATATAACAAAGTTATTTAGCATCAAAATCTGTTATATAAATATCATTCTTTTAAAAATGTACAAGATTTTTTTTTCTTGTGGTACATCAAAGCTCCTCAACTCGGTTCACACATATACTTATCCTTAACTCAATTCACAAGTAAAAAAACAACTTCTGCCTCAATAGGTGGAAGTCATTACAATCAACAAGAATGTGTTCCATTGTCAGAAAACAACAGCATGGTATGAACTATGGTTGAGGTACACATTTCTGGAGGCATACATGGATGAGGAGGCATACATGGATCAGGTATGTGTGGTTTGTACACAAGCAGCACAATATTACCTCATCTCTGATTTAATTGTTCGATATGAGGATGCCACTCTCCATTGATGGATTTGATGTTTTGAAGTTTGTGGAGTTTTCATTCCATGTACAAGTACATGTATGTAGAACACGATGATCTATCTATACATAGAATCTCACATTCAAAAAAGGGTGATTGCAGGGCAGCTTTGATTACTTTATCTGCACTTAAATAATCCCTAATACTGATGCCAGTAGCACAAACTACTTTTATCCGAACTGTTTATGTGAATCCTGTTGCTCTATGATTTGGGAAATAAGTAAGCAAATTGTTACATTTTTAATGTCAGCAAAGCTTTCAGAGTTAAAAAGGAATTTGAAATGATGAAGATTTTTTATTTCAAAGATCTAAGTAACATTATTTTAGGTGACATTAAAAACTAAAGTGATGATTTGGGAACAAGGGTGTCTACTGTATTTTGTTTTTTTGCTTTTTATGGTTTAACACCATTTTTCAGCACATGCTATAGACTATACATGGCGGCCAGTATTAATAGTGGAGGAAGAACCCGGAAAACCCCTGGAAAGAACCCAGACCCATGAGAAACTACTGGCAAGCTTTCTCACATAACTACATTAGCCGAATTGAACCCATGCAGACAGAGGTGAGATGGCATTGATCTGTAATGGACAGCGCTTTAGACCACTCGGGGCCCCATCTACTGTATTTGCAAACCTAATTATTGCTGCTTCTAGGCAAGAACAAATTGGTATCCACTATTTTGAAGGAAAGTTAGTTTTTACAGTAACATTTTGTCTGCAACACAAGAGGGATCAGAGAACCATCAACACAGAGTTTGGATCATTCGGAATTCTTAAGTTCATACTGCTTTTTTGGGACCCATTTTCATCTGACCATTTCTTACCTCTGCTTAAGCATATCTGATATCTGATGTTATTAAACATTCTATAGACAGACATACTCCTTATCTCTGGCAATAAAATTAAATAAATATATCATAAGCAGTCAGTCCTGGAGTAAGACCTGTCACTATTTTGTTAATTCTGATGTTGAAAAGGCTGACTGGCTATATGCCATCACCTTCATAAGAATCAAAATGCAAAAATACGCTTCTTTAATCATAAATGTAATCTTTAAATATTGTGATATCGATATACTGGTTTCATTTCCATAGCTCTGGAAGCTTGATGTGATTGACAAGATGAAAGCCCAATATAACATAAATGTAGCTTTTTGGGGGGGGAGTGAAACCAATTTAATGATGTAATACTTACATTTTGCTATGACACAGTTGGTACTTTTCCAGGTGGAAAAAACTGACCATGTGATGAGAATTCATCCTCCCATTTGAGTGTCTGATATGCTCTTTGAGATCATAACAGCATGAATAACGTTGAAAGAAAATGAAAATATGTTCCTGTAATAAAACCATAAACTGAATATATGACCACAGACCAAATTTGGCAAGGACAGGGGATATTTACTAAATATATACCAGAGTGAGAAATATATTCTCAACAATAATAGTTATGCTAAGACCCTTGTAAGGTAAAACCCCAAAAGTAAGGACATACCAAACATAACTAAAAAAAATGCAAAAAAACCTCTTGTGTGAAACAATCGGAACAGATAAACAATTTTAAACAGGAAAATCCACAAAAAAATTGATTCCCACAAAAAGAAAACTAAAACTGTGATGCAAAATATGAAACAGGCAATTTCTCCATGAGAAAGAATTTAAGCAGCTTTTAATTGCTGCAAGTGAGAGAATAAAACTGACTGTGAATGAGCATATAGCATGCATGTTGGACCATGTTCTTGAATCTTCTTGCTGACCCTCAATTGAAGGATGAATTCTCTTCATACAGTAAGGGTATTTTCCACGCAGAAAAGTATGCAATAGCAGCAAGTTTTGTATTGCTGATATTAAAATTGGAAATTAATGATGGAACATCCACCTACCTGTTCCAAACTCTGAGTTCATCAATACAGCCCACAAAGTGCTCTTTAGGTTGTGTCTCTGATCCTTCATTTGGTGGTTGCCATCTTCCCAGTGCCAGGGTACCTCTAGGTGTGAATGGGTTTGAACCAAACATTTCAACAGAGGATCTTCCCATAGAGCCAGTGCTGTTGAAAACATACACATCAATTCTTTTCTTTTTTGTCCCGTCATACACAACAGCTATTTGGCTCCACTCATTATTCTGCAGGGGAAGATGGGTGTTGAAGTGCCAGGGACCATACTTGATAACTACGGTCCCTTCATGGCGAATGCTGAAAGTCTGACTCTTGCTGTAAGACAGAATTGTCCCATGACAGGAAATATCAGCACATGTTTTGACAAAAAGCTCAAGAGTCACAGAAGATCCCTGAAATAGTGGCACTTTTGTGGCAGTCATGGATGAGTCTGTGAAGCATACAGCACTGCCAGCACCAATTCCATGTAACTAAAAGAAAAAATGAAATCTCTATAGTAAGTGAAAATGAATTATGTTGAAAGTCAACATTTTGAAACCTTGAATAATATAAAAATATTTCTCAGTACAAATTGTAGGAGGACAACATTTTGCAAGTAAATGAAAAATTCCAAACTGAGATACTTTCATGGTGTAGGAACATTTGACTTTAGTATTCAATGAGTACAACCTCAGTCTCTCACAATAAATTTTCAAGAAACTAAACTGTTGTGTTATTGCAAGTTCTGATTGGTCAGTTACGCATGTATAATGTTACATCTCTCTTCTTACAAAGAAATGTTGGTTTTTTTTGCAAACTTTAATAAACATTTTTATAATCTAAATTAAGCATGAGTCATTCTAACTAATACAATATTAATAATAATACATGTAATAATAATAATAATAATAATAATAATAATAATAATAATAATAATAATGACTTTGTATAGCACCTAATCTTTAGAAGCTCTATGCACTTTACAACAGTCATATAGAATGATATGAGCACAAAAAACAAAACAAACACTATGAAAACATAAAAATAATGCTGAAAATATTTAAGGTAGGAAACATTAATAAGTCTTTAAGTTATTTCCTGCAGTCAAAAAAGGTGAGTTTTAAGAGCACTCTTGACTGTGTCTTAGTCTCTAATTGAAATGGGCAATTCATTCTATGTTGCTGGGCACTGGTATGCAAAAGAACGTTGTCCATATGACTTCGTTTTCATAGTGGGAATAATGAATATTCGATTTTCAGAAGAGGAGCGTAAGTATCTTGCTGCGTCAGAGATGCATCAACACAATGGTTACTATATCACCCTGTCTCAGTAAAAGTGATGGTATAACAAGAACAAATTAAATCTCACATTCTATGCTTATCCAGTGTTTAATACTTTTGACTCTGGATGATGGGCCTTAATGATCTTGATCTTTGCAAGGCATGCTGTTCTAAACTGAGCAGAAATCACTATTTTCTTACAAGACTTACCTTGACCTTGACCTGTTACTTTCACATCTAAAAAATTATAGGTTTCTTTCTTATGCTAAGTGTTTGCCATCCATAGAGTTTTGTCCAAAAGCTTAATATAGATAAACAGTTGCTGTTTTAAACCCTCTATATAGTCACAATGACCTTGACCTTGAAGTATTTCATCCCAAAATCACAAGCTCTATTCCTTACATTCAGTGCAAACCCTCCAAGATATTTCTGTCAAGTCACGTTGTCAAGAATTAAAGATATTATATGAAACCCACTTTTGCTTTCAGTCAGAGTGACCTTTAACCCCTTTAATATTCTGAACTCCAAATGAAAAGCTTTTATTTTGCCCAAGGTATCTGGTCAAATACTTTAATGTTTATGCAGGGTTTTACTTTTCAGCCACTGTGAAATTAACCTTTGATCACAAAACTGATTCATTACTCCAAATACAGGGTATCAAAAAAGTTTACTTCAGATCTGTGATGCAAAATGAAAGTCACTGTTTTAAAAAACGTTTTCTTTTTTTTTAGTTTGTGACCTTGACTCTAATCCTAACTCCCAAAAGGATTAATTCTTACCAAACATATAAGCTATCCACATAGTAAAATAAAAGTAGATGATGTAAATCTATACCGTATGGAAATGAAAAAAGTGAATGAACAGAGATGTACACATAAGCATAACAACATTATATAATCCGCTTTTGGTGAATGCATAAAAGTGACCAAAATAAACAATTCTTACTAACCTTATTGGGTGTTTCTGGTGTGGGTTGTAATGTGGTCATTCCAGCCATAGTTGTTGTGGTGACAATATGACCTACACCACAGGGTATAAAAGGGGGCAACTTTGGACAAGGCTTGCAGGATGACACACAAAGGCCACTAAGAGGCACACTGCAGCAGAGTTGATTGTCGACCTTCATGATGATACTGAGTGACCTTTCCAAAACAGTAATCTTGAGCTTGCCCAGACCTAGATCTATGGAGGTGACAGTATACTCATGTTTAGATACGGGAACAACACTAATGGTGCAACCAGAGCTTGTGGTCAGTGTGGCCCTCTTGGTCAGCTTGTGCCAGGTATTAGATCCAGGTCCCTGAAGGACTAAAGCATGGCTACTCTTACCTCCTGTGTTCTCTATCCTAATTTTCAAGTTTTCATAATTAACTTCAATGGTGTCAACACACAGCATCTCTTTTTTTTTTTTCATGCAGGAAATTTGCCGCACCTGAAGCAAAAAAAAAATTAAAATATAAAGGAAAATGTTACTGAAAGATTATGTAGAAAGATGTTACCATTTCAAAAGTGTGTTTCTAGTCATTTTGCTTTTAATTCCATATTTACAAAGTCATCAAAATATATTTTACTTAAAGTTCACCTGGCTTTATTTACAGAGGAATACTTTATGTAAACATATTTGTCTGAATATCAACTCCAGATAAATTGCAAGGTTACTGTTGTTGCAAAGACTTGGTACATCCTGAAGGCTCCTTGGAAATTCTAATACTGTTTTATTCTAACATCCACAATTTGCAATCTGATTGAAAAAAACATTAACAGCAAATGTAGATAGTTGAAAATGGAAATAATATGAAAACAAATAAAGTGTTGCATTAAGGCCATCCAGTAAAAAATCAACTTTTCATACATATAAAGCATATTGTTTATAGAGAAGCCAAACTGAACTTAATTTAGTAATGTATAATCAAGATAATATTAACTAAGTTTTGAATGTGGTTGTGATGCCTGTGCTTTTGCCAAAACCAAGTTAAGTTCTTAAAAAAAAACATTAAAATAATTAAAGATCAATTCCGGAAATAAGAAGATTAGTTTTAAAGTGTAGTAGTTGTTCAAAATTGTTCAAAATAGTGGCAATATACTTGTCAATTATAAAAAGCTGTGCATATCATGACGAAGCTGATATATTTGTTAAAACTGACATTAAAATTATTCAAAAAACATCAAGAATTATTACAAATATTATAAAAGAAACTTGACCACTCTTAGCCTTGCTAACCATAGTTATGAAATAAATTAGGCTTCTAACTTACAGGAAGCGGTTTTTATATTTAAATTGACGTTTTGAACTAGGCAGAAATAATTAGTGTTAGGGTTATAAAACTGAACAAACACCATGAACTTACAGTTATGATAAAGGTATTGATTTGAAGAAGTGTGTAGTAACCAGGCTCTGCCACAAGCCCATCTGAAGCCAGGTTTCTTCCTTTCCCACCAAAATCTAGAACTGTACCATGTGGACCAGCAGCACAAACTAGCACACCTGAGGGAGATGTGTGAATGTCATGATTTTCCACCTCACAGTTAGTGCCACTGTATCCTTTTGTGCATGAACTGCATGCCTTGTCCCCAGCCCAATTCTCCACACAGTAACATTCACCAGTTTCTTCATCACATTTACCATGATGGCTGCATGTATTTTCATAGCCACCAGGACATTCAAAGTCACAGACAGTCCCCCAAAAACCACTGTTACAGTCACAGTACATATTGGTATCATTGATAAAGTTAATATTTGGAGTTCCAAAGACACATTTTTTGTCACAATTTCCTCCAGTCCATATTGGGAATGGTCTACTTGCAAACATATTACATAAACCTTGTCCAGGCCAAATTTTGAGATCCAGAGTGTACTGACAAATTGTGGATGCTGTTAGAATGGTGTCCATGCTAATATCTTCATGTCCACCAAGCATTACATCTTGTATACAACCCAGGTAGAAGAAACTGAGTGTAGTATTTATGGTGCCACAGGTTGCAGAGATGCCTCCAGAAAGAAACAAAGATCTGCATTTGGCATCTACATTACTATCTGGTCTGACAGTGGAAATTAATATATCCGATTCTTCTGTTCTCTGGATGATAATGTCAGAGTATGTCCAACTTGTTCCAGGGTAACTACATGTAATCTTCCATTGATTTACAAAATCCAGAGTCTCAAAACCAGAACCATCATCAAAGTTCCAGCCTAATGCCAGGAAAGGAATTTTAGTCCTGATGTTTATCTTCCAGTTCACAGCTATCTCCGCTGGAGTAAGGATTCTATTCCAGACCAGGATTCTATCAATATCAAGTACAGCTATACCAAGAGGTTCTGTTCCTTCACCACTGACAGAAATTTGCCAACTTCCAATAGCCATGGTACCTCCCATGGGGAAACATCCAATTCCAACTTTCACAACTGTGTAAACTGATATATCTTGACCACATATGTAGTGAAATATCAGGATCCCTGTCTCACTATTATATATAAGAGCAATGTTACTCCACCTGTCTGCAACAACTTGAATTGAGGTGTTTATGGTGGAAGATCCATAATGAATATGGAAAAAGCTTCCAGACATTGTGAGGCCAAATGTTTTATCAAGAGCATAAGTGAAAATGGTTCCTCCTGTGGTTGCACCTAAAATTCTAACTCTTAACTCAATAGTCATTTTTGTCCCAGTCCATACAGTGCTATCCATCGGTTTAGTGATCAGCCATCCTTTAATGATGCTAACAGCATAGCCTGCTGTTGGGTGATGGATGGATGTAAATAGGCTGGAATTGTAAATAACTTCAAAGGTCTTGAAGTACCTCAGAATGACTGAAGATGTTAACTGTATAGTTTGGGAGACAATAGCTATTCCCTCTGCTTTAATTAGACATAGGTGATCATTCCTGTGACAATTATGGTACTGCTTTTCACAGACACCACAAACACCTACAATATTACTTGAACATAGTGATTTGGATATAGTTAGGAAAATATCTAGAAATCCTTCCTTAATGCTGACTTCCATCAAAAAATTGTTTGGTCCAATGACATGATAAATCTGTGGATCCACTTTCTTCAGCTGGTAATCTTCTGTTATCTTTTTTATGTTACTCATGACTGTATTTACACCCATGAATGCTACAGTTCCACCATCAATTCCACTGATTGTCACCACTTTATTAGATACTTTGATGGCACTTGATAAAATGCATGTTCTGAAATAACTGCATGGACCTTTTTGTATTTGTATTTGTATATCAGACCTTTGCTCATAAAACTGGAAGATACCATTGTCAGTGAACTGTAAATTTGCACCATCTAATGTAGATAGGTGTCCATTGCCTGTGAGAGAACACTGATAGGACTTTACCTTTGGTAATTTTTGAATTGCAATTGAGCAAACCTCACCAGTCCATCCAATGGCACAATAGTTACATGCAGCTCCCCGCCAATTGATATTACATTGACACCGACCTGTGGTTTGGATGCAAAGACCATTGTTGTTACATGGATTCAGAGTTCCTCCAGGGCAAATATTGGTACATGATGAGCCCCAATAACCATTTTCACAAGAACATGAGCCTAATGAATTTACTATATTAGGATATCGACATTCTAGGTCACACAAATGTCCAGTCCAAAGTGAAAATATGTTTTGAGAAAATACTTTACATAGTGTTTTTCCTGGCCAAGAGGGCAGTTCTAGTTGAATTTGACAGAAATCTGCTAAAGCAATGGCTGCTATGACAGATTTGTCCATGCTTTCAGTTGATGCGACATGACTTGCACAAGCAATGTAGAAAAACTCGAATTTTGAAGAATCCATTGCACTGCATGCTGAATTAAAAAATGTTTGGTAAATGACTGAATAGCACTTTGCTTCAGCAATGATTTGTAGAGTTGTATTTAATAAGACATGGAAGGGTGGGATAATTTCTGGGTTGAATGGTAAACTTGATGTCATCCATTTTACTGCAGTCCCACTCCAAATATGTCTGATAATATGTATGTTATTATCACCCTTTAGATCATGTACTACTAATCCTTCTCCTTCATCAAACCTCCAGCATGCTACAATATTGTTTTCTGAGAGTAAATTGACTTTAGTAAATGAGTATTTATAAACTTCATCATATGGAAGCCCAGTCTGCCAAATTCTAACTTCATCTATCTCTCCAACAAAAATGGTAGATGTTGGAGGATGAAGTGTAGGATCAAATGGCTGCCTCCAGCTTCCATAGGTTATCACACCATTTGGCTTCAGATGAATTAATGCCAAATTAAATGTAAGAGTAGCATGTTGCATGACACTACTGCTTTTGCTGTATACATATACAAATAGCTGGGATGAAACTTTAATCCATACTAAAGTCAGATGGTGCCATTCAAATGGCTGCATGGTGAGGTTTGTATCATAAATAGCATTTCCAGCTTGTATTTTAACTGTCATATCTAGGTAGACACAGAACACTGTTTCATGTGAATAGGTGATGATAACTCCTTCTCTGTGGTGAGGTTTTACATAAAGCTCCAATGTCAAGTCATGCTCTTCATTTATCACATCTAGCAAAATGCCAGTTGAAAGAGAGCTTCCATTGAATAGAAGTGAATGTCCAGCTCCTGTTGAAATCTGAACATCTCCATATGTATTGTGACTGAAGAGGTCTTTAAATAAGCTTTGATTTGATGCCACCATCCAACTGGACTTGAAAGTTTGAATATCTGATGTGCTTCTCAAAGGATGGCAACTTCCAAAGATGTTGTCTTGATGTTCACAAAGAGAACGGTGTATTTGTATTGTTATACTAAGATACTGTCCTGACACTCGTACCTTACAATAGAAATACTTGTGAAACTTGCCTTGTATTTCATATGTTGATTGAGCTGAATGTTCAATGGTAAAATAAGTCATGTTTTGTATAAAACTCTCATTGAAATAGTGAAGTTTTCCATTTTTCCAGATTACCTCCTTCTCTGTAGTTGTGTAAGCTCCTTGAACAATTATGACATCTGATTGGTGCTTGAAAGCAATTGAAGATAAACATGCAGAATTACTGTAGCAATGAACTATTCTAACTTGAATTTCAAGAGGAATATCACCATCTGGTTTCAAAACATAGAATTCTCCCACATGTGTGAAAGTGAATTTCACATTCTGGAAAGTTATAATATATGCTTGTCCAAACATGGAGGAGTTGTACTTATCTGGAACTGCAGTCTGATTTCCTGTTTGTGTGTCATTGGATGGAAGTTCTGGAAGCCAAAGGTCACAGTCTGGACCAGACCATCCACTCAAGCATGTTTCACAATCAGTTTCCTTATTGTATGTAGGATAGCAGCGGCATCTTCCTGTCTGTGTATCACAGAAGCCTTTGTTGTTACATGGGCTTGCGATTCCCCCAGGGCAAACTTTCCCACAGTCCCATCCCCAGTATCCATGATCACAGATGCAGGACCCATCTTCCTGCAGGTAACCAAATTTGCAGTTTGTGGAACAGAGTGACTGAAGGCCTGTATGACTGGCATTTGTACACAAGTCCTGCAGAGGTGAAATGTCTGGTTGAAGAATAGTAGTACACAAGTCAGCATATGCAGCAACTGAATAGACATAAGCTTTGTCATCCATGCTTTCAGCAATGTCCATTATACATGCCTCATAAAAGAAGTTCATGATGGGGTATCCAAGCTTTTGACAAGTTTCAGCCATGGATGGAGTAGACAAAATATCTCTGCACTGTTTTCTCCAAGAATATGGTATATAGTTCTTTGTTTCTGAGGAGTCAATTTTTTTATCTTGGACAAGGTCTGATATCCACCAGTACACATTTTTTGAAGGTATTACCATGGTGATATTTGATATTATATCGACTGCAATATGTTTAGTGTTGTTGTTGAAGGACCAAAGAGTTACAAGAGTTGTAAATTGGTTATCAACAGCAATTCTTGCACTCTGCAGGACCATGTATATATCCAGGGCTGATTTCCAGATGCGAATCTCATCTATCTCACCAACAAAGGCAATGAGTTTCTGTGGGGCATTTTCCTGCCAAGATCCTACTCTAATGATACCACTCGGCTGGAAAGCATTGGTACCAATGTAAATAGTATGCTTCAATACTAGCTTTGACTGCATACATACGTAAACTTCCAGACTCCCTATGTTTCTGTTGTACACAAAACTGAGATGGTGCCAAATCCCTATTGATATGGTATACTTAATTTCAAAAGGTACTTGTCCCACCAGCTGGATCCATATAGTTTTGTTCAGGTAAACAATAAATGCAGTATCAGACTTATAGCCTATTATAAAACCTTCATCTTTGCTAGCTTTAATTTTGATTTCGATAGTCAAGTTGCTTCTTGTATCTATCACACTTGCCGGTAATTTTGAAGTGTATGTCCCAGAACCATTTAAGTACAAATTAAATCCATCTGTCTCACTACTCTGTGGTATGCTTATATTTCCATAAGAATATATGAAACCATTAGAGGTTAGGTACCCCAAACTCCAGTAGCTTGCAAATTCATTGTTAATGATTTTAGATGAAATCTGAGAATAAGCTACAAAACTAGATGTGCCAACCTTGAAATCATTGTCAAAACTGCCATCACAGTTACCACACAATCCTTCCATACCAGGAGTACAATGTGGTGACTGAAATATAATTTGTGTCTCTAAGAAAAATTCTTTCAAAGAAACTTTGATGAAAATATTTTCTGTGTCCAGACTGATATTAAGGGTTGTTTGACTGGACCACTGCAAGGTCACATTTGAAGTCATGTTGTATTTGCTATCAAATTCAACCAACTGACCATTAAACCATGTCATGGGTCTGGCTTTAGACTTGTCATCAGTGGGTAGTGGTGTTTGAACGGTTAGATTTTGACCAGCCATGTTGATCCAAACCTGCTGAGTACAACTACTGGACTGTCTGGTGCAGGGCACTTGCTTCAAATACACTGACATTAAGTTTGATCTCATCAGGATGACTTCTCCATGTCTTCTCATTGTGTATCCTATGGGGAAAAAAGTCTGAATAAGCTGCAATATATATATATATATATATATATATATATATATATATATATATATATATATATATATATATATATATATATATATATATATATATATATATATATATATATATATATTCAAAATGATGTGTTAAATTATCTTTATAATGATAAAAATATATATATAAACTTTTTGCAAACAAAGCATAAAATCTGATACATCTGATTTTTTTTAAAGCTATGTTAAAAGTCCAAATCACACACATGCATTATTTTAAAAGATAAATAAAAGGCAAACCCACTGAAAGCTTGGTGAAATATTATGATAAACTTTAGATAAAAATTCAATAAAATGAGTATTTTACTTCCTTGTTTGACACTAATTGCATTTATAACATTTTTATATGGTATTTTAGAAACACTATACAACACAAACTTGTGGTACCAGACCAAGTTCTACAAATCAAGACTCAATTGAGGTGAGCTTGATTATACCACTACTAAAATGAGTGCATTTACTGTGATAAGATATTATCATTTAAAATGTGCACAGAGCTTGATTATACCACTACTAAAATGAGTGCATTTACTGTGATAAGATATTATCATTTCAAATGTGCACAGAGCATCAGTAACTTTATCTCATTACAATAGGTTGATTAACTGAATGCACCATACTTAAACACCATCTGTGTTGATGGTAACAAAAATATGCTGACAATTTCTGATGTTTTAAATTAAAATGTTCAAAACACATAACAAATTTCTTTAATCAGTTAATATATTTGCATATACCTTATAAATATCCATGAGCTAAAGGATAATTACACATTTTAAAATATTTAAAACTATATAACTTAATCACAACTGCTGAATCTTCATAAAACCAAATTTATACATTTTCAAATTAGCATGGAAATTTGTTTTAAAATATTTTTTTAGGACACTGATTTCAGTGAATTTATTTTGAAAAAGAGAGAATTTATTGAAGACAATTTGAAAAGTTCAAATATTTTGGGAGGTTTTGATAACCATGGTGGTGATTTTGGAATGCAGAATTTGCAATATTTTCAACACTGATTCATGCTATTTTATAGTGTAGACAAATTCATATACCAAAAGCTGGAATGAAATTTGGTTTCGGAACATAATAGGTTTGCCATTTGGATTTCATGATATGCAGGATTAGATGGCTTACAAGATAGTCTGGTACCATACTGAAGATCCAATTCCATTTTTCTGTGATAAAGTCATGGTTCATTTGCCATAGCATAGAGACTGTCTGAAGTGAAAGTTTTAAATGCAGAGTCCATGTTTCTGATTGTGTTGTTTGAAACACCTGCAGGTAAGATTTACATGGGCGAGTTCCTCTAGGATATGGGCCAAATAGCGATTTTTAAAGCAACACAGTTTGATGTAAATTTAAGTGGATAAAACTAGATTGTGAACCGGATGCAACCCACTGTCCATAGGTTGCACATACCTGGCTTACAAACTAATCCATGCACAATTAAGCTGTAAGCATTTTACTGTCTTAATAATGACCTATTTAACTAACGCAGCACCTTCCTATCTGCTCTCCAATCTGCATTCATCTGACATGACTTGTATTAAATTTGCATTTTTCAAAATTTGAGTTAACACACTGGAGATAAAAATTGGTAGTCAGCCACCTAGACCTATGTTAAATAGATCATTCAGTATGGTGTAACAGTTGTACATTTTCTCCAAATCAAAAAGACCAATTATGTTCTTTCAATTATAAAAGTTGCTATAATAAATGCTTCCAGTCAGACAAGATGGTCTGTTGTGCTTCTCTACCATCTGAATTGGATTCCTCAATGAATGTCTGATCGTAGTTTGTTAGTGATATACCGGAGCATTCAATCATTTACCATCCATTTAATGGTTGTAAATCCAGCTTTTTTAATACTGCTGGAAGATTGTTGGAAGGATTGGTTTATATCTTTCCAGGTTTTGGTGTAGGTATCAATTTTTGTTCTATGCCTGAGCCTTTGCAGTTTGAGAATATTATTTCTTAAATATATTGGAGTGGTCACTACCCCAAAGGTCATCATCAATGTCCCAAAAGAATGTAAAAGAAGTGGACTGCAGATAGTCAAATCTAAAGATAAGTAGAATCTTGTGGCAGGATGCAGGTTTTCTTAATAAAGATGCATACATGTTAAATATTTATGGAATGGGAGTGGTTGCTGTCACTAGTTTTCCTTCTTTGCACACAAAACCAACTACCTTTGACTGTGGCATTTCTTGGCATCTGATGGAAGTACAGCATGATAGATTTAAGTAGCATTTGTTGCAATTCCCATACCTGGACATATTCTAGATGAGAGTTTTCTTTGGATAAGTAAATTGCATTATTCCTTATGTTTTGATAATAACATCTCAACATCTTCCAAGTGTACGACACGAAATTTGTATAAAGTATTCACGTAGTGCAAAACTTAGGGCATGGTTGTCAAAGGAAGTTCTACATCTGATCAAATGGATTATTCTTAAATGGCTTAAAACAAATGAATAGAAGTCATTGACAACAAGTAGTCTGTTTGAACTTAATTTTTAATTATCTTCTCATTAATGAGAATGTCATATTAAAAGATGCTAAATATATGTATGTCTGTAATCTGCATGCTGGATATACAACCAATATGTCAAGAAAATGAAAGGGCACTACCTACCACTGACACACCTTCTAAAGATGGAAACATCAGCAACTTCATATATGTATAAACAATGTATTGTATAGTAAACTGTGTATAATTGTGAATCACATCTATACATGGCACAGGTGTATTCTTTCACCCTAAACTTTTAAACATGAATTTAGGTGCTGAGGCTGACTAATCAGTTTTCACCTCTGTTCAACAGAAGTGCAGCCTAAATGATCCATTTAGAAAGTACATGTAAGACAATAAAGATATTGCATTAAGGCATCAATCTCAATCAATTATAGGTATATTCACTACGAATCAAAAGACACAAGATAAGATATATTGTCATCTATTTTCTCACCTTGACCATCTGCCATGATGAAGTGTCCATATCCAAAACTGCTGCAAATTCTGTGTGAGATGAATGAATCTACAGCTGTAGCTGCTGAGGAACAATCCAAACCAGCCCATCCTGGGACACATTCAGCACAGTCTGTGGTGACATTGAATCTCTCAGAGGAACAGGTACATGATCCATCAACAGTGTTACAAGTTCCACCTCCACAGGGGAATTCCCTGGAAACAGGGCACAGTCTGTCGCAGGATGAACCAAAGAATCCCTCAAAACATTGGCAAACTCCTGACACAGGGTTGTATGAGCCAGATGGACATCGTATGTTGCAGGAACTTCCAGTCCAGATAGGGAAAGACCTTGATGGAAAATATTTACAGTAAGTTCTGGCTGGCCAGTTTATGGATCCTCTGTCTGGCATACAAATATCAGCAAAGGCAAGAATTACTTCCATACTGTATTCTAGGTTGTTGGTGGATCTTACAGTAAACAGACATTGTTGATAGAAGAATATTCGTATGTTCTCTCCTAAAGATTTGCAGCTGGCATTGAAGTGTGAGGAGTAAATAGAGCTGTAACAATATCTCTTGACATCCTCTGGTGGATCTAGGTACAAAGAATACACATTGTATATACTCAGATCTGGGTAGCTTAGCCTGTATTCAGTCAAGTCCCATTGTGGATGTAACCAGGGACTCTTGATCCATGTTAATTTAACTCCAGTTATTGGGTCCACAGATTCATATCCAGTGCCTTCATTAAGTCTCCAAACATTGGACAAACTCACATCTGTGGAAAGGACATACATAAATGCCTTTGACAATATCTCTGTGACCAACAATCTTTTTTTCCAAATGCGGAAATCATCAAAAAAGCCAACAAAATTCCAACTGTATTTTTCAATGTCTACATCGTTCTCACTCCAGTGTCCTAATATGAACTTCCCTCCAGGTCTAAGTGGAGACAAAATGGAGTCTATCTGTACAAAGTTGCTGGTGTATGTCAGGTCCTCTTTAATAAGATAAAGGAAGACTCTTTGATTCAGTGACATCCATACTACTGAAAGATGATACCAGACACCAGGTTTCACCACCAGTGCATTTACAGTTTTGATGGCAGATTGGAAATATATGTTTATTTCATTTCCACACAAAATGATACCAAAGATCTCTTGGGCTTTGTATGACCAAATTGTTGCACATGTGCCTGGAATAGCATCAACCTTAAATTTGATCTCAACTGTTGTGTCTGAATCAACAAAGGAATAGAGTCGTTCACTTACAGCATGACTTCCATTAGTCTTAATGCAGAATCCTTCACCCTGAGGAACTTTCAGTATATTACTGAACAAGGATTTGGAACCTTGAATTATCCAAGATGGACCCCAAACTTCATGAATAGTAACTTGTGTTAGGTTACCAGCAATGTCTGATGTTAGCATCAAACCATCTTGAGTAACAAAGTCATTGGTTGGATTTCCATCACATCTGCTGAGAAGTCCAAGGGCATTTTGGCAAAGAGCAGCTGTAGCTTCAATGTGCAAATCAAGGTGATTCTCAAATACATAGATGTAGATTATCATTTCATTCAACACCTCTATCTTGAAACTAGTGACTGATAACCTTGAGAGGTGAATATTTTGACTGATAACAAGTATGGATGGCTCAAGTATTCTCTGTTTATTGTGCCAAACTGACCCACGACCAAGAGTTGAGGTCCCTGTTGCTGTTACAACCACACTGGATGAGCCAACTGACACCCCAACAGCATAGATTCCCACTGAAGCCTCTACACTGGATGATATCACCTATGAATAAAATGAAGCAGTATTGGTCTAAACAAAAAAACTTAAAACATTTCCTCTTAGATAATACAAAATTTCCTGATTTCGAATTATGGTTCATATTCATATGTAAAGTCAAGCTTAATGTTACTCATTCTCTGAATATCCTGATCCAGTAGCATTTCTTTATCTCTATCTAAGACAAGATAATACATATATGACAGAGGGTAACTGAATATAGATATCTGCATGTTAGTGAGAGCTCCATGTTGACATCTTTTCAATACAAATATTTATTCATCTATATTTGACAGATCTACAGACATTTGCAAACCTAGCCATTTCATGGGGAAAAGAACAACTAGATTGCTTGGACTAAACAGCTAGTAAATGAATTTAATATCTTATCACAAGCTGGTTTTAAGGCAGAAAATAGACAGGATACCTGTCAATTATTAATTGTACAGGTTCTGTAATACCAACATATATATGTTCATTTATTATGATATCTGAATACTGATTTGGTTTATTTCCACTTGCTGTGAACACTGGTTTAATTTCTACTTGAGACAACTAAAGTCAATGTTCACCCATCCCTGCCATGTACTTATACTTAATTACTCTCATTCCTTCCATCCAAAAACACTAGTCTGCTGCCACCTGGCCATTCAAAAGTTATTAGAATAAGATGATATATCTTATTTTTCGATTCAACTGAATCCACTTTTTAAAAATTCTAATAAATTTACCTGTAAAACATGAATATCAAGTTTCACTCCGAACATCAGCTGGACTGAGGTCAACAGGTACTCTCCTGGCCTGATAAAGTTGTACATGGCCCCATCATATGTGACAAAATGACCACTGTAATAACTTTTGGCTTGATAGAATCCTGACACAACTATTGGGCTTGACAGGACAGCCACTGAACAGTCAGCTCCTATCCAGCCATCTAGACAGGTGCTACAGTTAGTGGACTGGTCAGCTGAGGCATAACAGCTGCAGTGTCCAGACACAGGGTCACAGGTTCCTTTCCCATAGCAGGGTTTGGCAGACCCTCCTTCACAATTGTTCTCACACTTTGAACCCCAGTAACCTGGTAGACATTTACAGTACTCTATCTCATTGGCAGGTCCAATCTGTTTAAAAAAGATATAGTAAAATGTAGCTTTTGTTTTTTTAAAAAAAAAACTTATGCAATATTTATCTGTCACTATTGAGTAGCTAAACTATGTTTGTGCTAAAAACTCACCATCTGTTCAATGTGAATACATCTTCCCACAGAATGGAGTAAAATCAGTAAGACTTTTAGCACACCATTTTTATGCTCTATGGTCATGCAAAGAAGGTAGATTATTACATGTCATCTTTTTCACAGATGATAATTACACAAGATATAGCAGAGAAGGGCATCTGCAACAAGCAAGTATTGCATCATTAAAACTCATTTTACCACCCCCACCCCCAAACTATATTTTAATAGCAGCAATTACTTATCCTGTTACTGCATAGCTGAATTTTTCAGTTAGGTGGGTAGGCTGATGCTCTCATTAAACTAATAAAAACTGTGAAATTGAAACACACTCATCATAGAGGGAAAGGTCCATTAATAGAAGATTGATGTCCCTCTGAGTCACATATTTTGTTGTAACAATCAGACCCAGATAAAAAATGCCTGCATTCTGTTGTGCTAATGAGTTAAGGTACAAGGAGGAAAAGGTAGTATTGGAACTCCAAAAAGCTGCCTTTATGGCATTTTCCAAGGATGAATGATTAATAAAGGCCCATGAAGTAGCAATGACTCGAGCCTCAATGGCTTTTACATTCACAAAAGAGAGGTCTCAATCAATGAGGAATGAATATACTATTTTGATTGTGGTGACAATTGACTGAGAGATAGTAGTAGCAAAAATGGTCTACTGAACCCTGAAGAAGGAGGAAGATATGTTTCCAACCATTTCGTTTAGCTTTGGAGAAGAATAAGATAAAAACAAAGAGCACACATGGGGCATAATAGTCTATCATGATCATCCATGGTGCAGATGTGACAGACACTAGAGATTTCTATAAGTAGGGGAGCTACCAAAAGTAACTGATTATTAGTAAGAAATCCTGGCTAGCAAAGAAAAGAAACAAGTAAAATTCCCATTAAACTGGAAACAGGCAGTGTCAATAGACACAGCATGAATCTCACTTTTTTCTTTTCATGGCATCAAAGACCAATCTCTCCTAGCCTTAATGTTTCAGTTGGCAACTTGTCCTGAAAACTCATTCTGTTGGAGAGATTGCTTGAGATGAGTCAGGTATGAAAGTGAGAATGAGTGGGCTGTTGTAGAAGAAGCATCTCCAGTGTTGTGAATCCTTCCAGTGAGGTAGACACCTGGGTCAATCAATCAACAGGTCAAGGAGATCATTGAACCATGATCGCTGAGCCACAGCAGGGCAATGAGAACAAGTTGAACACTGGAAGTTCTGACCTTTTGCAGATCTTGTAGCAATCAGAATAATCGGAAGGCATGTGTGAGTAGGCAATTCCACTAGAAGTTGAATGCATCTACTGCCTCTGCTCTCTGGTTCATGACAGGAGAGACTTAAAAGTAAAGTTTGATGTTTAATTTGGTTGCAAACATGTCATGATGGGGTCTTCCTCAGAGTGTGAACAGGGACTCTTACTGAGTGGTGAAGAGACCATTTTGTGAGGACAGCTTGCCATGTTCTGAACATTCTGTATGCATTACATTCATCTTGCCTGGAATATGTCTGAGGAGATCATGACACATCAATCCCTACTTTTTAAATGCAACCTTTCAATCTGTAAATACTGCATTCAATTCTAGTTCTTGATGTGGAGGCTGAATGTAAACAAAGTCCTGACATGGAATGAGTTCTGGTTTATTAAGGATGGGTAAAATACCCAGCTGAGTTACATGGATCAAGAGTGAAATCAATCCTGATGAATGAATTGAACCTGACATTGTGGATCAGCCAGTCATCAAAATATTGGAGAATAGGGATTGCCAGTAATCAGAGGTAGGCAATAATTCTGGTGAAGACTCTGGGTGCAGAAGAGATTCTGAATAGCAGAATCCAGAACTTTGTGGAAAAGAGGAAATATTGGGATCTGCAAATTGGCATCCTAAAGGTCTATGGAGATGGTCAAATTAAACAGACAAGAAGCATTCCAGACTGAAGATTTCCTCCAAAAGAAACTGGTTGAGTGAGGAGAGATTGATTAGGATTTTTTTCTGCTTTTCTTGTTGACCATGAAGACTGAGAATTAGATGATGGGAGACTGATCATTCAGGACCCTCTTGACAGCCCTTTTCTGCAAAAGGATCTGCACCTTATCTCTACAATTTCACCAGATTGGACTGGGGAATGGGGGTCCTTCATAGTGGGGATTGTTTGAGGACCTACCATTGACAGTCATGCTTGACCAAGCCACTTAGAAAGGAAATCTCTGGTCATTAAATGGGGGAATACACAGCATTGGTAGGGCTGTCCCCCTGCTTTTGTTCCTGGAAAGGAAGGAAGGTTATTATAATGGGGCCTCTACTAATCTGGATGCCATACACCTGATGATTGAGAAGGCGGTCTAGCTTGAGTTTGTGAATTGGGCTATGGCTGCACCTGCTTGAAAAACATTGCAGATGGCCCATGAGTGATTTGTTTGAACGTTTCATGGCCAATTGCTATAGGCCAGGAGTTGATGTGAAGGATCAATCTTGATGATCAAGCAAGTCTTGAGAAGTTATGGGTCTAGTGGAGTAGCTCTTAGAAAGTCTTGCTTAACTCTGATTAAGCAAGACTTTTGATGATTCAAATGCAGCATCACAGTCAATGTGCAGAAATTTAACTGAAAATGCTACAGTAACAGAAGATGCCTGCCTGGACATCTTGGCCACAGTGTCCAGCAAGTGTAACATAAGGCAGCTGGATTCAGTGAAGCATCTCTCAGCATACTAAATGAATTAACTGAGAATAGGATGATATGTGAAGCATTGGTATGAGCAACAGGTTTTTTGCTTCACAGCATCAATTTTTTGATGGGAAAAGGCATGCCTAGCCTCCAACAGAAATACGTACTTTGGCCGCATAAGTATAAAGTTTGGGAGGTTTGGTAGGTCACTTTAGGAAATGTACCCAGTAGCTGGCAGAACAGACAAAGGGTCTCAATGTTGAAGGAGGAACATACTACATTATAAGTTGCTGAGTGGTATTTTGGCCACTGCATTAATTTTTCAGTTGTGGATGAATCTGGGAGAAGTAAGAGGTCTGGTTGTGTTGGAATCCAGAAATCTCCAACAAATTGAAAAGTATCTTTCTGACTGTGCCAGATGCTATGGGGCACAAGTCTGAGGGTAAAAGGCTGTAAACTTTCTTTACTGCCTTATCAATGGACCAGACCTCTTCTTCCTCCGTCAACTGAGAGGAAGGTGTAGACCTGAAACAAGGTGTCATTGCTGCTGTTTAGCATACACTAGACACCATTAGAACACTTTCAGTGAAAACCTCATGTTGATATGTGGAATCAATCAAGAAAATTAGTGACAATATTTTCAATATATTCACTGTGTGAGGTCTGATTGGTATGACTTTCTTCAGGAACAATTAGCAACCTACTATAAATGCCATTTTATAATGACTTTTCATTTAGGAGGAGTTGCACTAAATAAGAAAGAAAAATACTGAATATTAAATTTTTGCCATCTTGACTTAGTACCAACTAGATATCATAGAAGTCTTTGGTAATGCTATTAAGAGTTTAGATCTAGGAGGAATAACAGTAAAATTTTCAAGATGGCCTCTGCAGTGACAATATTTGATATCTGATTGGCACAATTTTTATATATCACCAACCAGATAGCCCAAGAAAAGTCTTATAATGAAAACCCCATTCTGATATGGCTTTCCATTAAAGGAGGAGTAACAATATGAAAATTTCCAAATGTGGTTACCATATTTGATGTCTGGGTAGCCCCATTTTCATTAGGTCCAACCAGATATGATAAGAAGTTTTCTGGAAAAAAAAAACATGCTGATATGGCCTTTTGTTCAGACATAATAGAGGTAACATTATTTTCAAGATGGCTGCCATGGCAGTCATATTAGGCATCAAGTTGGCACTACTTTCATTAGGTCCAAGTAAAGATTGTAAAAAGTCTTTTAGTGAAAACCCCATGTTGATATGATCATCTATTCAAGAGAATAATCTGATTTTGATAATGGCAAATGTGGTGACCATATTGATTGTTGTTGTTATGGAGATTAACGCCATTTTTCAGCAGACGATAAACTATACATGGCGGCCAGTAATAATGGTGGAGGAAGAACCTGGGAAGACCCCCGGAAAGAACCACCTACCCACGAGCAGCCACTGGCAAGCTTTCCCACATACCCAAATTGCATGAATCAGAGACTTGAACCCATGCTGACAGAGGTGAGATGGCAGTGATCCGTAATGGAGAGCGCTTTAGACCACTCAGCCACTCTGGGCTCCGTGACCATATTGGATGTTTAAGCAAAATTATTTTAATTTTACATCACAAAGTCTTCTGATGAAAACTCCTTGTCAATAAGACTTTCTGTTCAGAAGTAGAAACAATATGAAAAAGGTTTAAAAATGGCTGCCATTGGTCACATCTGCACCATTTTCATTTGGACTAATGAAACATAAAAATTCTTATAATGAAAACCCGATACCAATCCAGGATTAGTAATGATAATACATTTTTGAAACCAATATATAAACAGGAGTCCATTGATGGGACAAATGGGCTACTGGTGAAAAAGAATTTCCAGAAATCATTTCCTTATTTTAATTGCTGAGTGTCAAAACCATATCTGATGTTCTTGTGTGTTAGAAATATTTTCCAAGAAACCAAGGTGGTCATATTTGATATTATCAATTTTAAAACCAAATATCATAAAAAGCAACATGGTCATAAAAGTAATGTTACTATGACTTTCTGTTTAGGAGAAGTAGTAATAACAAGAAATTGGATGTCAGATTAGCACCATTTTTACTAAGAGACTGTCCCAGTGGCCTAAGTGGTTAGAGCACCTGCCTTGGATGTAGATTCAATCCCTGGCTGAATCATAACAAAGACTTATCAAAATGGTACAAACAGCTGTCTTGCTTGACACTCAGCAATAAGATGTTTTTGTTAGGACTGGTTGGACTGGTGTCAGCATAATGTGTCTGGGTGGGACATGGTGCTACATGTCTGCAGCATGATGCCCCAGTGCTAGACATCACTATAAACTGCCACTCTGTAGACATCATAGTGATATTACTGAAATTTTTTTATAGTTACATTAAAAATCCAATTCACACACAGATACATACCATTATCACCTAGGACCAATGAAACAAATAAGACATCATAAACAGTCCCTTAGTGAAAACCCAATGTTGGTATGACCCTACATTTAGAAGTAGTGATAAGATTTTTGAGATGGTCTCAGCAGTGGCTAGGACTGTATCAGATATCTGAGCACCATGAATTTAATTTAGAACCAACTTGATAATGGGATGAATATGTCTTTAATACTTCATGACAATCCTCCATGAAGTTTAGGAGAAGTAATAAGAAATTCTGCTAACAGATGCACGGATGATGAATGGACAACGGTCCATTCCATAAACTCTTATGGTCTACAACTAGTAGATTAATGAATGCAACAAAAATTCAAGATTTTTAAAAAAAAACTGAAAGCAAATTAAATTAGAACAGTGGTTATAAACCTACAGCATTTGGTAAGGCACTAATAATCCCCCCCCCCTTTTCTTATTTACCTAAAACATGTATAAAAGCCAAGCACAACCAGTTTGTCATTTTTGCATTAAAGACTATGAAATTATTTCCTGTAAAATTTGTGGCTGATGTTTCTGAATGCACATAAGAACCTACCTGGGTTGGGGGTTGGTCACATAGATTGTTCAAATCTACAGTTATGTTCCTGGCAATATTTGCCCTAGTTGAGGCTAGATGCCACCAAACCCTGGAACCAGCTTCTAAAGGACTGAAATCACACAAAAGATCATGATACAGTGTATCCCCCAGGGTATAAAATTGAGGGTAAAATAAATATGGTGTCAGAACTGGGGGTAAATGATAAATTTGGGGGTCAAAATGTACTAACAAATTTTCATCTGAACCATACTTTTTTAGCTTGAAATATAAAATTGCATTTTACACGATATACTCTCTTTCTCTCTAAAAAAATAAAAATAAACAAAATTAACAAACAAATTCAATGTCCTTTGATAGATTAATTTTATTTATTTTCTTTTAGTTCATAGCTGAACTTTTGACAGTCTCCTTTATCGTTTTGTAGCATTATTATAAACCAACACATTACAAATAACATATACAAGACAATACAAAAGCTAAATAAATCTGTTTAACCAAATAGCAGTTAATTTACTGCATGTTTTGTAGCATTATTATAAACCAACACATTACAAATAACATATATAAGACAATACAAAAGCTAAATAAATCTGTTTAACCAAATAGCAGTTAATTTACTGCATGTCATAAAATGTGTACTTTAATCGATTTTACTTTTAAATCTTTCTCTTATTGAGCAAAGTTACAAACCAACAAAAACTACAATGACCCCACACTTTGTAATCCAAAAACGCAACTGTCTCTGCAAGCTAACTGATTTCATAAGTTGTGAAAGAATGCCTTGGGTTATAATGTGTTCTCCATATATCTTGTGGTAAACAAAGCAAATTTTGGAAAATTCTTAAGCCCTGTCATGAAAGGATTGTTTGTTTTTGCAGTCTTTGCAATCAAGAGATCAGAAGTCACACCGGTAATCCAATGGATGTGCCATATTCCAGTTAAGGGAATTATTTTCACCATTTTTCACTCAAGTTAGATCCACAGTTGCTCTGTTGTGTTCTGCTTCTTCACATTCTTGGCTACTGATTCTGAATGAATGCTGTTTTCATCTAGAGATCATTTTCTAGTCTGACAAATATTGAGGATAGTTTGTCTGGACGACATGTTGCTGAGCTTGATGGAAACTGTGTGAGAGCTCGTGAGATAAAGGGAAGCTACTCTGTCATAAAAATGCTTATGCTCAATGTATAAATGATGCATCCTTCATCCTCAGCATTGCATATTGAATAAATTCTGATCACATTACGTGAATCCTTTGTGTCATAAATATGCACAGCAAACAAAATGTGTGCATCAGATATCTCCAGTGTATCTATCTTACACACAAATGTGCATCATGGGAAACAGCATTAATTAATTAGAATTAATGAAATAGTGAAGAAAAAATGTAATATTACCAATTATCTACTGTAATCAAATATATTCCAACTCTATCATCATTATATTTTCAAATCTAACTGGTCATAATTAGCAGTAGACACATTATCATTTATCCATCATTTTCATGTCAGACATTCTGAATTACACTGTGCCAAAATGAATCATATTTTTCAGCTTTATCTTAGAAGAGTTCATCCATAGATATTTAAGTGGAAATAACAGCCTTTTTAACTGAGGATACTGATTTTGGCTTTTCATTCCCAAATATTGATTTTACTGAATCCTGTCGACATTTTGCAAATAAAACATAATTTGTACATTCAAATCACCAATAATGTCCTCAAAAACAAAGTTATTAAATATAATGCTAAATTTTATTTTTGTTTCATGAGATATTGCTTAAAAACGTTTGTGGAGGAAGAATGGTATCTTACCCAACATAAAAGGCATATTCAATCTCACTGGGTCTAAATTTTGTGGTTGGATAGAAAGTTGCTGGAAGCTTTGTCCCACCAACTGAGTTCTGTGGCCCAACTGGGATGTACACGTTGTTTGGGTTGTTGTTCTTGTAGCCAAACCAGGCAGTAAAGGTGGACCTGTTTGCATCTGTGTGTACGCAGCGGAACAATGGCTCGACTCCAAGATTTTCCACTAGGCCATCTCCTAAAATGGCATGTGTTCCTTGTTGGTTGATACATGGTATGTTACACTGGCCAGGGCCAACATAATCTGCAATGACAAATAAAGGGAATGATAATTACACCATTTGCCATATACCTTTATCTGAAAAATAAATCAAGTTACTAACATTTTTCAAGTGAAACAGATCACATTTCAGTTTTTAACTTTTACCTTTATTTTACGTTACATTCTTTTCTTAATGCACTTGTATCACAGAGGAAAATTTACGAGGGTCTGAATACAGGGCCTCCCTAACTACTGACATGTGCTCTACCACCAGTGTCTTTTAAGCCATACACCTGACTTGTTCCTGAGACAATTGCCAGCAATATGTCCTAACATACTCCTTTGAATAGACACAGTGAAAAGTTTATGAAATGACACATAGATAGGGATATCAGACATTAAAGACTTGAGTTTCAAAAAACATTGTAGTACCTTAAAACATCCATAGAGAGACAGAGTGGTACTAGTATATATGTTTCTGTAATCATGATGGCCAAATATGTTGTAAGACCTGATTAATATAATAGCTATATAAATTACATTCAGTTGTAGCTGCATCACAGTACTTACAACAACAACAAAAAAAGTAAAAACTTCACATAACTGAATATGTCTATAAAAAAAGAATTTAAATAAACCAAAACCTTTAAAGTTGTAAAAGGACATTATACTTCATATTCAACAAGCAAACATAAGTAAACATTATTTGAAACTCTGTAAAGCTTGAATTAGAAGGACATACCACTGATGTGTATATCTTGAAATAATCACCAACAATAACTTTATAAAATAAAGCCAAATCATGAGTGGGTAATTTTTTTTTCCTCAAACATTTTAAATGGTTTCCTGTTTCTAATATGTTCTTTAGCATCTGTGACAAACAGAAAATCATTACTTTAATTTTTCCCCTTTCACTAAAATTTAAATTTGCTAATCAAATTATATTATGCCTGCTGCATAAATGAAATCTACTCATCACATGGACAATTCTAGCATCTCTTTTCAATTCACAAATTTTCCTAATTGGACTATTTTAAGTTACATGCATATATTATATATATATTATTTTACTAAATGTACTATATTTTTTAAATCTAAAACCCAAGAAAAATAACGAAACTGAAACTCAATTGATTAGTGTCATATATTTTTACATCCATGTACTATGTTGATTGTTGCTAGGTATGTTATTTAGAAACCAAATAAAATTAAATTTATGTCTTCTCTGTATTCTTTATTAATGAAATGTTTACAGTTTTAGCCAATTTTATCCTTTGTGAATTTTCTATATTTTAGAAACATTTGTCAAGTTTCAAAATCTCAAAACCACCCCCAATCTATCATTTTCAATGCATATTCAATGTGAAACGTTGTTTGGGATCAATTATTAAATATTGCTACTGATTAAACAGTTTCCGCAGATCTTTGAAAACCTGGGGAATGAAATCCAAATGAACATCAAATCATTACTAATGTGCAATCTACAGCCTATGCAATGATTTTAATAATTTTCAAAATGTAAAGTGTTTCATTCATCCATTGAGGGACTCAGTATCATGCATCAACTTTCTTGTGATATTCAAGAATTTATGAAATATAATGACTTAAAAATTATGTGCAAAATTAAATAAAGATTTAAAAGTATTGAAACACATTCTCTAAGAATAAATCTTCAATTATACTTCAATGAAAATACCCTATGGATTAATAGAATATGCTGTAACTAACTGTTTTTCCTTGTTTATAAAAATAGATGAATATTTTAGAACTGAATATTTTTCAAGCTAATTGGTACTACAATTAGCAAGTACCATATATAAAAAATATCCACTTTTTTCTCTGTCTACCTCTTTTTCTGCCATACTGGATGCTGCCCTGCATTACTGTTGTGGATAGACTGTTGGCTCTAGTGAAATGGCCATACCGTTTTAGCTTTCTCTTTTTGACAGTGGTGAGGAGGTCTTCATAATGACCTACTTTGTGCCTGATGGTGTTATGCACTTCTTCATTTGTGATGTGGTCCATGTAAGAGATGCCAAGGATGGTTCTGTAGCATCTCATTTCAAGTGCCTGGATTCTTCATTGTAATTCTGCAGTCAGGGTCCAGGCCTCACATGAATACAAAAATACTGAAATGACTAGTGCTCTCAATAGTTTGATTTTAGTTTTCAGACAGATATTCTTATGTCTCCAGATGGGTCTTAACTTTGACATAGATGCCATTGTTTGTACTGCTCATGACAAATTTCTGCTCTCGATCCCTCTTCGGTGATTATGGAAACAAGATATTTGAACTGACCCACCATTTCCAGTTCCTGTCCTCTGACTTTAATTTTGACTGAGATTTATTTGCCACTATTTGTCATCAGCTTTGTCTTCTCTGCACTTATCTCTATGTCAGATCTGGAAGATGTTTCATCCAGGTTCTTCACTAAGGTGGCAAGCAATCTTGACTGCCTGCCAGCCCATCAATGTCCTCTGTAAAGTGTAGGTTGGTGATGTTACACCCTCCAGTGCTGACTGTCCCACAGTGGTTTTCAAGGCTATGCTCATGATGCACTCTAAGTAGATGATGAAAAGCGTGGCTGACATGAGACAGCCTTGACATACTCCAGTTGTTGTCTTGAACCAGTCCTCCATAGAATCTTGAGCAATTACTGCACTGGTAGCCTTGGTATACAGCTGGTTGATGGTATTGGTCAACTTTCGAGTAATTATGACTACAGCTGGCATACAAATGAAAGCTCAGGTGTTGAGTAAACTATATGCGATTATGCCTGGTGAACATTCCAAAATTTTATTTTAAAGCCAGTAGGAACTGGGAACAGGTTTTTTATTGTGACACAACCTCATGCTTCATTCATGGATAAGTATGGCCCATCATTCCATGAATTTGTAAAGGCAAGAAGAGAAGATGACATTTCAAAGACAAGATGTTAATTAACATGGATGAAACTCCTATTGACATTGAGATTTCATTCCCCAATGAACTGTCAAAAAGAAAGGTGTGAAAAGTGTGAGACTTTGCATGGCTGGTGCGGATAAAAAGCATTATTATTTTCAGTTTCTTCAGCAGGAGATATGTTGCTGCCAATTATAATTTTTCATTGTGTTAAGGAGCTAAATGTGTGCAGCAGAAGGGATGGATTGATGAAGAGGTGATGCTGCAATGGATTAAAGAGATATAATGATCTCTATTAGTGATGGATTCATTCTGGGCACATATTACAGATGCTGTAAAACAGGCTTTGAGAAGGTGTAAAACTGTGACTGCAGTTATTCCAGATGGATGCACCTCCATTTCACATGACTTCATATTGCAACCATGGTAAGCAGAGCACATGTTTACATATGGTCAACATGTAGTATAAAATAGATATGTATACTGAACTGTGCACTTTCTTAATCCTGTGATTAAATTAATAATTTGCTTCATATTTAATTTTTATATTCATTTCCTTAGCCATAAAAAGTTATGTGATGTTTATGGATGTATAGACCAAATTGTGAAAGTAATGGTATCTTAATTGGATCTATCATGAAAGGTATAAAAAGGTGTCATAGGGCAGTAAAGGGTATGGCATCATAAAGTGTACTTGTGCAGTAATTTCACATTGTGACTTGCAACAATTACAACTGAGAACACAGATCAAAATGGGTGGTTCCTACTGTTAAAATTGGGACCACTTAAAACAAGATACTCTACTTTTTGCACATTCTGTACAAGTGGGTAGGTTCCATCCAGTCATACACTCATCACAGCTTGCTCCTGTCCAGTGTCCATTGATATCATCAGAGTAGCACTGACATATGTCTCCACCTAAAAGAGCCAAAACATTTAAAATAAAGTAAAAACTGCTACGAGCAACCTCTGTGAGTGACCACCTGTCATTTCCAACCACAATCGTAATGCATGGATCAATTTTATTATATACATGCTCTGTTATGAGTGGTCACCAGCTAAAAGTGACCAATGACCACGATATCTTGGCAAAATATGCATTTCGACATTGCTATGAACGACTGTATTGCAAAAAACAAGGATAAACTCCATCGTCCTTTATTTAATCTCTGTAAAAGTTACCACTTATACCACTCTAAATTTCAAGACAAATAAGTAAAACAAATAGGCTGGCTACTGATATCTGATATTTTTGTTAGCTATGATTATAGTGTTTAATAGTTTTTGTCATAAACCAGACTAAAGAATATATAATGTCCTAGTCTGGTTCCCTGCTATCTGCTTCATATGCTCCCGGCATTGTTCTCCACTATTTGTATAGGGGTGAGCAATGTAGGGAGCTTAAAAAGCAGGGAACCAGACAAACTATTTCCACACAGCCTGCTTCCTGGCCTTATCATAGGACTAGGCATTACTATCAATGACAGTATTGCAAGAAAAGACAGACATCACTGATCTATATGTAATCACTTGTTATAATGACAACTTGATTAGCAACGATTGTTATGATAAAAAACAAACATACAAGGAGTCTTTAAAGAAAAGTATTGTTGCTACCGGTGATAGATGCTACACCAGACTAATGTACATGTCACAAATTGCCATTGTACTGCCTAGTGGTCACAAATATTGTTTGTCTTTAGAGTTAATACGTATTGCAGAGGGTGAACAAAAGTCATTGTCTTTTAAACCAGCAAGAGAGAATCATTTGTTCGATTGATAGTGTTGAAGACGTGATGTTTTTTGTTTTTCCTCCTGATGTTAAGTGATTATATCCCAGTCACAAAGCTGTCATCTATTCATGTTAGTACAACTGGGTTTCACTTGTTGCTTATTGAGTTAATTCCTGTATATCATCATCTTTGAATGAAACTGTTGACTTTTGTCTCTGAGTAAATGGTTCTGTTTCTTTATATTTCATTAATTGTTAGATAATTTACTATTATTATTATTATGATTACTAAAATATGTGATCTTCAAATGTAAATGTGATTTAATGTTTAATGATAAAAGAATTTCTTTATTGCTTTAAACTTTTGTTTTTAGATGAATTCATACATTATTTTAACAAGAACTATTAATAAAGAATAAAATATATGTACAGTGATTGTGGTATTTTTTCTTGAAATTGTCCTAAAACTGGACCTTGGAAACTGATCTTTTTGTACAAACCTGCTATGTGTGAGAGACCACCTGTCTTGAGAGACCACTTTTTGTTAGCAGAAGGGGCGATCACCCATAACAGGTTTTACTGTATGAACATATTTTTCATTACTTATCCAATAGTGTTGTGTATACAAAGTTCCTGGACTTTAACATTCAGAAAAACTTTAAGTAAAACTTACCTGTCAGTTTCAAATGACTATACATTTTGTTTGGAGGTATGAAAGAATTGTGTGCTTAATTATGATATGGTCCAATTATGCAAACATTTAGGGACTTATGACCGTACAGAAAAACCTCACTCAAAACCTCAACTAATACTAATAATGCTGCAACTGTCATAATATGTGACAGTAAATATCTCATCTATGCTAATGTAGGTAAGATAAAAATAAACATAGATTCCTACAATTTAATTATCCTCGATGGCATGCAGTTGTACTCTTGCTAAATTAGGTATGTAACAGGGCATGAGATAAAGCATTTATCTACATGATAACAGAGCTATTACAATAGACATATGGAAGGGTTTTACATGTATTTTATAGGTTGTATTATATATATTAATTTGTACAAAACTTTTCATGGAAATATGTTCTATTCTGAACAAGGTTGAGAATGTAATTCAGAATTTGTTACCTACCATAAGCAAAAATAGATGCACTATGCACTTACTATCCTTCCAGTGCTTCCTGCTGTCATAACTTGATGTAATGCTGAACTTTCACTTATCACTGATTTTTCCATTTAGATATCGATTATTATCAGACAACTTTAAAGTCATGTGTATTATGAGAACTGCCATTTTGGCACATACACCATGATTTGTAATGTATATATATATACCCTGAACTTCAAGATATATGTACTGTCCATTTTACTGTGCCCTCTTTGTGAGTCAGAAATATTATTATTATTATTATTATTATTATTATTATTATTATTATTGATGTATCTGGAGGTTTAGGCAAATAAAATCTGTAGGATGGCCACCATACCAGCTATATAGGTTGGTAGATCAATCATGGAAACTGTCAAGTAATTTTAGAAATATCTTTTTCCAATGTAAATAAAAGCTACCTATGTTATTAAGTACAGCAAGTAACAAGAATATCCTATTTCATACCTGTAATGAAAAGTACAAATGTTTTTTTATAGAAAAGTATAAAATGGAAAAAAGGAGATGGAAAGGTTGCTAATGACCTGGCTCAGTGGCATATCCATGAAGACAGAGAATGCTGCAAGTTGTGTTGTATCCAATGTAACCTGATTGACAGCTGTCACACCTTGGTCCTGTGAAGCGAGGCCGACAAGCCGAACAGTCAGCACCCGTGTAGCCATGGTTACAGGTACAGGCTGGCACACTGCTATTGGCAGGCAGTTCACACAGACCTGATAAAGTGGATTACAGTATGCAATTTCTCTCATCACTGAATTGCTATGAACTGTGACTGTTTAACATGTTTAAGGTAGCATATAACAAAACATACAAGATCTTATCCTGTCACCTGGAAGGCAAGCAATGATGCAATTTGAAGTCAATGTCTATTAGTTCTTTTGCCATACTGTTAAATGAAATTGTCATTATTTTATTTTTTTAATACATCACAATATTATAAAAATTCTTGAATAATAAAGCAATACAAATCTTTAACATAAAATAATGAATCTCTTAAAAATCATGTCATTTTTGTCTATAATAATGACTTTAAAAAAATGTAATATTTTAATATTTGATTTCCAGTTCTACAGCAACTGTGAAACAAACATATTTAAAGATGAAAATTATTGGGAAAAAGTAATGCTGAGTTAATTTTGTGTACTTTATAAAATAAATCTGCAATTTATTCTTTTTACACTAATTAGAAGATCACAAAGTTTGGTTTCTAAACAAATGCGGAAGAATATATTGATATAGTCTCTACTTCCTCAAGACACTGATATTCAAAGCCAAATGTTGCTTAACTCAACAACAGTTTTTAAACTGAGATGTAAATTTTGGTCTAAAAACAAACTAAATCTTACCATTTCCTGAGCAAGTTGGTGTTCCTGGACAAACAAGGATGGAGCAGTTGTCTCCAGTGAAGCCAGGATCACAGACACATACAGATCTGTTCTGATACCTTGAGCACTTGCCATGCCCACTGCAGTCTGGATCACCTACAGTTTGATTACATGGTACACAGATTAATTATTTAGCTTGCAGACAGTTTCAGTTGCAGCGACAGTCTAGTCTTATTAATTTATTAGTATTTATTTTCATGACACTGTAGTGGAATGGCTTATATTTTCACTCTATTGTGTGCATGTGTGGATAATATACCTCAACAACAGTGCTATGAACAGTATATTGTATGCCCATCTATGTAGATAAGTCATATTTTTGTGCTTAAACTGATTTTCCTGTTTCAGTCCTTGCCCTTTGCCCTACTGATCCAAACAATAATAGGCTTCTTTCTTAACCCAAGTGCAATCTACCCACAATGATTGGACCAGATATAAGATGTAGAACTACTGTTATTGTGTGGAAACCATTTTATTTTCTTTCAGTTATTGACCTTGACTTTTGACCTCAAATTCAATAGCTGTTATCCTTACCCAAGTTACAAGATCTGCCCCTTGTTTGTGGACTTTATATCACATATATTATATTGAGTATAGATGCTTCCTGACAAAGTCACTAGCAGAGAATCTTCTGGCCATTTGACCTGGATGTTGGGCAACCTGGCAGTTTCTCCTAAATGTGACCACTAAAACTGGACACTTTGATCAAGGCATAATGAGGCAGAATCAAATTCACAAATATAGATACTAATAGAAAGCATGATTTACATTCTGTTTATGTGCGCATGTGTTGTACTAGTTTCTTGAGATTCAATAAATTTATTTCAACTTCCAAGCACCATATAAAATGTACTGTAAACCTGCCATCATACTACAAATATGACTGCTGATGATGTTGTTTGGGATCTACTTATACAGAACATGCCAATTTATATAATATCATAGGTCACTATATGGAATCTTATAATCAGGAATATACAACTGCTGGACAGCATTGGCTCTATTGTGTGCATGTGTGGATGATATACCTCATCAACAGTGCTATGAACAGTATGTTATTATATACCCATCTATGAAGATATTTGCCTTTTTATTACCCTTAAAAAAAATGTGACCAAGTAGAATAGTTGTATCCAATTTGATTAGCAAATTATCATGTTTCTTAAAGTTTTGGGATATTAATGCGTTGTCAAATTTAGAGAATGGAAGGCTTTCATTGTGAAAAGGAAATCTGATGAAATTAGATTCTTGCAAGGCTTTAATGTATGGCTGTAATCTCATCAGTAAAAGTAGAAGCCTTATCCAGAAAAAAATTAAAGATGATAACATGGACTGTTGCAATAGCAGCTGCAATGTTATCTCCTTGCAGAGATGTATGGACACAATAGATGGCCTGAATTTACTCAGAAAGGCAATTTCTTTATTAAATCACTTGTTTCTGAGTATAGTACACCTAAGGTTGAAACATTCCTTAATTTGCATTCTAACTTTAATTTTTTTGTCAGCTTTAAGAAATGTACTTAATGTCCAAATATTGAATGTACTAATAAAAAATAGTTAATTATAAATATTTAAAAATATGGTGTATAGGAAAACCATGAGTCCATATTTACGTTAATGATGTTAATAAATGATTCATTGTTCTATATGATGTCTTGATATTGATCTTTTCAACAACAGTAATGGCATCAAAGTAAATTTTAACTAGCTGACAACAGAATTTGTAGTCAATTAATTGGTCATTTCACCATAAATGATTAATATTCAACATAATTAAAAGTACAATATTTAGTATCTGTTTCATAATCTTCACTCTTATAAGTAAGCAAAATCCTGATGAAGTTAAACTTTCTACTTCATTTGTACTGTCCTAAAACAGTTCTGAATTTATAGTTCTTCTTTTCAATGTCTGAAAAAGCAATGAACTTTAATACTATCAAAAAATATTTACTTGTGAAATTACCAATTTACTTGTGAAAATACCAATTTGCTCTCATTTAAGTACCAGCAGCTGTTAAAGGAAAACCACCAAATAGGTATTTTGAGCACAAGCTTCCATTGCAGTGATGCTTTTTAATTTGCAACAGACTGACATTTAAAATATTATCAATATTTTTTAAAATCCTTTTATTTCTAAAATGCACACACACCTATCTACCCACTTCAACACCCACCAAAAAATCACCTCTACATTACCTGGACAATCCAGAGTTTGACATATCTCGCCTTTGAATCCAGCCTGACAATGACACACACTATTGTCACAGATGCCTTGGTTTGAGCATTGTATCTGACAGCCACCACCAGAGTAACATAGATCACACACACATCTGGTACTAAAAGGTGGGTCCTCATTGCCATGGATACAAGGGTACTCACATGCTGGGCCCATGCTCAAAGTGCAATTTACACATCGTGGTGGAAAATAGTGCTCAATATCACATACACCTGTAACAGAACAGATATTGAGAAGACATTACTTTTAAATCACTTATGACCATGATTTATTGGTACACAATAATCATTAAAAACATGCATCATATCATGTTACTGTTTTCCAATGTTAGACAAGAAATCATTGAAATCATAAGTCTTGCTTGCTCCTGAACTGCATGATCTCTGACCTGAACCTAGTATTAATCCTGGCATTTTGAAAATTAATTTACTGTAACCTAATTTTGCTCATGTGAATATAAATCTTCAAGATAAATACATCCATTAAGTTTTTTGTTCGTAACTACAATGACTGCAGAGAAATTGAACTAAATGTAATTGCAGAACTTACTGTTATAGCTACACCAAGAATAGCAAAAATAATGATATAAAAATACATTACTTTGTTACTGCTTACTGTCTGCAGAAAAATCAATGTTTTAATAAACTAATTATGAAAAAAATAAGGTTCCATAAAAGGACCAGCTATAAAGAATTTCCAGGAATTAAAGATATGATGATTTCTTTCCTTTAAACTGAGTGCTGAAATCAAATCATCTCTAATATATTTTTCTGCAAGATTTTCAAATTAGCTGTTGTGGATGTTAAACTGGCACCATTTGTAAAATAGAAACAACAAGACTTCATAAGAAGTATTCTGGTAGAAACCCCATGTTGATGTGAATTTTTCTTTGGGCAAGTAACAATAATAAGATTGTAATGATGACTGCTTTGGTGGCCATAATGGATATCAGAATTGCATCATTTTTATTTAGGACCAACCAGACATCCATCAGGACCAACATGACATCCATTCAGGACCAACATGACATCCATTCAGGACCAACTTGACATCCATCAGGACCAACATGACATCCATTCAGGACCAACTTGACATCCATCAGGACCAACATGATATCCATTCAGGACCAACTTGACATCCATCAGGACCAACATGACATCCATTCAGGACCAACTTGACATCCATCAGGACCAACATGATATCCATCAGGACCAACCAGATATCTTATTAAGTTTTTTGATGAGAGCACAGTTTTGATATGACTAGCCATCTAGGTGAAGTAGCTATAACAAGAGTTTCATGACAGCCATACTGGAAGTCATATCAGCACCATTTTCATTTGCAACCAATCATAAGAAGTGTTTCACTGAAAATCCCAGGCTGATATTACCAGTCATTCAAGTGTGGTGATAAAAAGATTTTCTTACTGAATGTCTAAACAGCCACATTTTTATTTTTGACCAATCAGACATCACAAGAAATGTAGCCAAAACCCCACGCTGATGTCCATCATACATTCAGGAGGAATAGCAATAATAAGGTTTTCAAGATGGATTCTGTGGTGGTCAAAACGGATTTGAAAGTGGCACCATTTTAATTGGACCATATTAGACAAAAGAAATCTTCTGGTCAAGGCTCCATGGCAATATAATGAGGAAGGAGTAGCCATAGTCAACATCTACTGGCACCATTTTATTCAGTACCAACTAGGCATCATTATGTGTCTTCTGATGAAAACCTCATGTCAAATATCACTTTTCATTCAAAAGGAATAGCAGTAACAATATTTCCCAGATGGATAATGTGGATGTTCTAGAAGCACCATGTTGGCTGAGGACCAGCTAGGCTGCAGGATGAATGTGTGTGTTAAGTTTCATGACAATCCTCAGAGTAGTATAGGAGAACAAACGGATGGACAGACAGACAACAGATCATCCCATAAGCTCTTCTGGTCTATAACAAGCAAAGCTCAAAATGTAAAGCAAATCAGGCTTTGCAATAAGGTTCTGTATAGTCCTGTCTAGTAGGGGTACACCACTTCCTCGATAACTCCTGCATAACGGGGTCCACAAACATAGACCACACTACACGTGAGGGTGTGAATTATCAAGGGACCTCCAAAAATGAAAAATAATCAACTTTGACATTGATAAAAAGGGGGGAGGCAGCATTAGAGAACTTGGCTGTTTAATGACTGAATCCTCATTTTACTATCACATCAATAAATAATTTTTTCTAATGAAGTCATTCATTATTCTGTTTAAATAACATTTATTTTCAGTACATGTATATTCAACATGTAAAAGATTGTTCCAATTGGTTTCAACAGCCATCACATGTATGCGTAAAATCTGTGTATCACATCACTGCTTTATGTTGGTTTTTTTTATGAGTCTGGTTCCCATAGTAGCGTTTAATAGTATCCTGCCAAATCAGGTGTCCACAGAGCACGGAACTGGACTAAATGTTGATACACCACCAAACAAGATTCCTCTTTCTCAAAAACATGCAACATTTGTTTTGTGAGACAAATCATCTACGTCGAAACTTATTTTTGTATTGTTCAGTTAGTAAATATTGATGTCATTATTTTTGCATTGGAAGTAATTGTTGTTGTAGGGTTTAATGCCATTTTTCAGCACACAATAGGCTAAACATGAATGGCTAGTATTAATGGTGGAGGAAACACACAAGAAAACCTCCTGGAAAAAACCACTGACCAACAAGAAGCTACTGACAAGCTGTCTCACATACCCACATTGGCCGAGGTAAGATGGCAGTGATCCATAACAGTGAGCACTTTAGACGACCTGGCCACTCAGGGCCCCTCATTGGAAGTAATAATGAAACATCATCATTGAGGATATCTAATTGCTAATTCAAAAATTCTCTGAAACTTGAATGCACATAATGGTCCATATCAGTGAAATCAAGCTCTTTATTTTATGAAGTACTCATTTTGCTTGGCTGCCTTGCAATCTTTGATCACAGTTATGAAAGAGTCTGTTAATTTAAGGTAGTTTATGTTACATACTTCAATATTTCAACAGACACAACTATTGTATAATGCTTTAATACCTTTCATTTCTGTTATTAAAGGTTTGGCTCCCCTGGATCATAAGGTATGTCACAGCAAGATTATTTTCAGTAAATAAAATAATTATACTTAAAAATAATCAATTAATAATGAACATCTTTCACCTTTTCTGTTACAATCTGGTTCCCCTGGACAGTCAGGTAGGTTACAGCCTGGTCCAGTCCAGTACTGGTCACAATGACATGTCTGGTCAGACAGAGAACAATACCCATTCCTTGAACAACTCTCTCCAACTCCAGGACATCCCTTCACTTCACATCTCGGTCCTGATTAAAGTATACAAGGCACCACTGTGTCACTGAGATAGTTTTATATAAACAGAAAAACCTGTCTTGAAAGACCACTGCTATCTGAAATACCTGTCTTGAGAGATCATATTCTCAGTGCACAAATTTATTGATTATATAGCACTGTGACCTGTTATGAGAGACATCCTGTCTTGAGAGACCAAAACTTTTGAGGAAAAAGAAGTGGTCTTTCAAGACCGGTTCTACTGTAGCAATATCTTTTGCTTAGATAATCAATTTTCAAACTACAAACACGAAGATATGAAAAGTAGTGTAAAGGCAGGAGCCTGTTATCTTATAGAAAGAATTCATAAATAATTATCTAATTTCTCACTGTAAATGACACATCATTGTCAACAGACTTGGAGGTTTTATCTCATATTTGTTTATTCCATTTCTTGTTACTAGAAAGGATTTCAGGCACACAATTTGATTCTTTTATTCACATAAATATCTTGACTGAAATAAAAGTTTAAATATTTAAAATGTACTGAGAAGATAAAAGCAACAGGCACTGATACCTAAAACAGACTACCAGTAATGATTATTCAGCTGATACTCACCCCACCAAGCTTCCTTGCAGATGCAGGTGCCACCTTGACAAGAACCATGTCCATTGCACTCCTGGTCACAACCAGGTCCAGTGTAACAAGCATCACAAACACATGTGTGATTCAGCAGAGCAGTGCCATTGATACAGGGAAGGGAACACTCTAGTCCCATCCAGTCTTCATCACACACACATAGAGGTGCACCTGATGATCCATTACATATACCTTGGTTGTTACAGTCTGGCTCGCCTGGGCAGTCTGGTATGTGACAGCCATCTCCATACCAGCCACTGTCACAGATACACTGGTAGTTTGCTTTGTTACAGAAACCATGTCCCTCACATACAGATGTGACACCTGTACAGCTCTTGATGTTGCAGTAATCTCCCCAGTAGCCATGATTGAGTCCATCCCCAGATTTACAATCACAAGTATTATTGATACACTGTCCAATCTCGTTACATATATTTTGACAACTCTTTCCATGAGCACATCCACTGTCACACATACATACACCACTGTCCATGGGAATTTGTGTCCCATTACAAGGAATCTCACAAGCTGTGCCCATCCATCCTTTCTGACAACTGCGACAGATTGGTTGTGGAACTGCTGTCACATCACATTCTCCCCTGTTGTTACAATTGTCAAGACAGTCAGGTATGTGACATCCCTCTCCTTTCCAGCCCTCCTGACATACACATACTCCAGTGCCAAGGTTGCAATTTCCATGTCTTGAGCAGTCTTCATTGTAACCTGGACATCCTGGTTTCTCACAAAATTCTCCCCGCCCTCCATTGAATCCACAGTCACATGTACCATTGGATTTGCAGGTTCCAGTACCAGAGCACAATGCTTCACACATAAGGCCACTGTAACAAGGATCACACATGCATGTGTTGTTTTTCACAGTTCCATGTTCACATTGATACTGACATGCAGTACCAAAATACTGTCCCATGCACTCACAGAATGGAGTGTCTTTGGTGGGTATACATGATCCATGGTAGTTACAATTTGACTCGCACTGTGCTACATGACAGCCTCGTCCTCCCCACCCAGGCTCACAGGCACAATCACCTGTAACAATGTTACATGTGCCATGATTACTGCAGTCCTTCCCATCAGTACCAGGGCATCCTGGCTTGTCACACAATTCTCCTCTGTATCCTTCAAACCCACAGTCACAGGTGCCATTATTACAAGTGCCAACATTATTACATTTCTTGTCACAGCCTAAACCACTGTAGCATGGGTCACAGTGACATATCCAGTATCCTGATGGAAGTCTTTCTGGCTTGCCATTGACACATCTGTTATTTTCAAAATGCCATAATTTATTCCAGAAGAAATAAAAAGATATAGTTGTTTGATTCAATTTAAAGTCACTAAAAAATTGTTGTTTTCTTTATAATTCTTACCTTCAACTAATGCAAGCCATGGTGTCCAATATTGTATTGGAAAATTGTTACATGTTTTCTTTCTTTATGATTTCATAGCTTGGTTATCTTTAATTAAGCTACTACCAATTAGCATAGCAACATAAAATCAAATATATCCTTACATTGGGTATATATGAAAAACACTGCTGACATTCAGGAAAAAAACTGACACAAAAAATTTGTATATAATGAAAATGTCCCATCTGTCACATTTCCTACTTAAATGGCTCTGAAAAATTGGCAGTTGATCATCAATAAATAGTAACAAGCCTGTTATAAGTCCTTGTACAGTTCTGAATGAATATTTATATTTGTCAGAAATTTTTACATACTGAAATATTTTATTATCTATAACATCTATAATATTTTGAAAACATTTGATATAAGGATGAATAATGTGACATTCAGCTCTGATTTCATGACCTTGACATCAATCCTTATTTTTTAAAACATGATGAGGTTGTGTATATATATATGGATGTAAACACATTTCATAATGATATTGAAAAATATCAATGGTAGAAAATTGATATCATCACATTGGAGATACTACACATATTGCCACAGTTGAAATCTCACTTTTGTAAATATTTTCTGCCTCCATTTAGGAATGCATATGTCCTAATGTGAGTTAATAGCACTGGTATCTTCATATTTAGGCCTATTTCATTTTTCTTCTTCCACTACCAGTACTTGTTCCCCTTCCCTACCTACCCTCCATGAACAGATCTTCAATATCTCAAGATTGTAGTATAGATTTGTGTAATCAATGAAGAGGTGCCATAAAAAAAGGCCTCAAAATAAACTACATAAAATTAGCTTCATGTATTAAATTTCCAAAAATGGTTTCCTACATCATGAATCATGTAAATTGTCAGTGACTGTTTCTATTTGATATTCAGTGACACACATACAGTTTTGTATACCTGTTTCACTATATGATAACTGGTACAAGCTTTCTGTTAAAACTGCTTGACTAAATATAAACTCTGGATAAGTAGCAATTAGCAATTTTAAGGATCAACAAATAAAACTAATCATTCTTGAAAGAGACTGCAAACCACCAAAATTACGGGGTAATTAACATTTATGTTACCAAATAAAAATGCATTTCTGCCATGGCCACACAATTTAATTGTGAATGCATAAATACAGAACAATAAATCAAACTCGTTAAATGTAAACTTGCCATCATTAACACATTAACCCCTAGTGATGACTTTATGGGGCATGAGGTAGTAGCCTACTTCCAGATCTGTAGCATCAAGATCATGCATGATACACTAAAGTGGGTGGTATTCAAGAAAGGTAGACAGATTTAGCTACAATGATATCGAATAATCTGGACATTTTAGTTGCACTACAAAATACAGTGGGAAAAACCAAAGTTTTTGGACCAGTTTTCTTTTCACCCATTGTCGGAACTGAATTTGTGTCCAGATTTTAGACTTTATGATCTCAGATCTATGGCAGACCAGTCTGAAGTGCACACAGACAGGTGGACCTATGCAAAAAGTAGGATAAGGTGGACATTTTGAATAAAATCTTCTCCATACAAAAATTATGGGTCCGTTAAGCAAAAATAAACAATGAAACACATTTTTGTTAGCAAAACTAGCCATTTGTCTAATGGAATATTGCTTGGCAATCGATGTATTATGATGTATTCAGAAGTAGTCCCCAAAATGTGTTTCCTACTTGCATTTCATGTGAAAACAGCAAAAACCTCCAGGGGTTAATGTGTTAAATATTTTTGTTTAAAGATGTTACACTCTTTAGTCTGTTGGATAAGACCACAGTGTGAATCGATAATGGATTTTTATAGATTATTCATGGCAAGATAAACATATTGGGTACGTAAATCATTTATTTTTATCTTTATGCATTAGTTTTTATTTCTGCATGTAGCATGAAATTTATACCATTAGGTAATTGTTTTTAATTGAGAACATCTCTGCCAAGTTTTAGCTTAATTAAAGGAACATAATAAAAAAAATAACATTTATTGAATGTAGCTCCATCTGTAAAAATATGCGAGCTAAGTACTCTCATCAAGTCTCAGGGATACAAGTACTGGTAAGGCTAACAATGCTCTAGATGATCTCTCTGCTGTATGCTGTAGGGGAATGCCTAGCTGAATGACTCAGGGGTTGATAAGCTGTGTGTGTGTGATTAGGATTTTTAATGTAGCTTTAACAATATTTCAGTCATATCGCTACAATATCTGCAGTGAGACAGCTTATAGTGATGTCTAGCACTGGGGCATCATGCCACAGACATGTAAGTATGATGTCCCACCCAGTCACATTATTCTGACACAAGGCCGACCAGTCCTAACACTAACCTCTGAGTGTCAAGTGAGGCAGCTGTTAGTCTTTGGTATGATTCGACCAGGGATCCAACCCATGACTTCCCACTTCTGCGGTGGATGCTCTAACCACTAGGCCACCAGAGCGGTGGGTTAATGAGTTAAGATATACATACACTATTTAAGTCAAAGAAACAACAACTGTATTCATCTCATGTGATACAAGAATGCAATTTTAATGACATATCTTGTATACCAAAGCCAATGAGAAACTTAAAATTCAATACATTAGCCACTTAAAGTACTAAAATACCTGAGTTCACAGTTGTCTCCCATGTAAGGATAAGTGCAGTTGAAACATCTGGGTAAACCTCCTTCATGTGGTTGAGCACAAGTTGCTGAGACTCCATTACAATCTGGGTTGCCAGGACAGTCTGGGATGTGACATGCAACCCCACTCCAGCCCTGGTCACATTCACATTCACGAGTGGCTAAGTTACAAGTTCCATGGTCTATACAGTTATCAGGCCAACCTGGGCATTCTGGATTTTCACAGTTAGCTCCCTTGTATCCCTCGTAGAAGTCACATTCACATCTGTTGTTGGTATTGCATGTGCCATGGGTGGAGCACTCCAGGTGACAGCTGATTCCTGTGATACATGGTGAGTTACATTGACATCGATTGGAGCCATCATTGCTTCCATTGTAACAAGGAATTGAGCAGTCATCTCCAACCCAATCTCGTAGACAACTGCACTTGCCTGCTGATTCACAGATTCCATGACCTGGAAAAAAACAGTAACCTCCTGGAATGACATATATTGGTTATCATCATGCTTTTTTAAATGAAAAGTAGGGATTATTTTATTCTGCTTGTCTGGACATGCATGTATGAATGTAATGTCATGCAATTCCTCCTCCAATATATGATGGAGTTTCAAATTCTGGAATTAAGACAGCGACCACACATTTTGGGATATGGTTAAGTTTAAAATGAAGATGTACAAAACAGATATGAAATATGCTGTGGGTAAAATATGTAGGATGGGGGCATAAATGTAATCAGGGGGGTGGGGGTGGGGTGTGTGCAATAACATAAACCCTGGGGATGATAATACTTTGCAACAATCTCCTTGCTGACTCATATTTAATCTTGCATACTGGTTGACAGATTTGAGTATCTTTCATACTGGTTGACAGATTTAAGTATCTTTCACACTGGTTGACAGATTTGAGTATCCCTCAGCATCTCAAGGAATATTACACATAATGCTTTAAGACTCCTTACACAAGATTTTAGACTAGCTGAATGAATATTATATTGGAATAATTAAAAAAAATTCTAACATACTAATATCATTTTAACTAAACAGTGATTGATAAAAAAACATTCGAGTGTTTGAGAGATGTAAAAGAAAATCAAAATATTACACACAAAAAAATGTGAAGTATTTTTTAACAGTATATGTGTCACAATCACTCTAAGATACAATTTTCAAAACACAAATGAGGCCAGGTGTTTCCCAAGAAAAGATATTTAAATTTTAAAAGAAAAATAAACTTAATTGGACTATTTCAACTTAAGAATTTAGCTTAATCATTAAGATAAACAAATTAAATGATTAATTAGTGTCTAATTGAGAAGAAAATAAAGGATAAAGCATATGAAGGAAAAATGGAAAGAAATGTTTTTATTTCTTTTGAAAGATTTTTTTTAACAGATTTAAATATTGCTGATCACATTAACACTTCCAAAAATACATATTTTATCTTCTTAAAAATTATAAATTTGCATTTATAAAAATGTATACCAAACTGCAGACCAAAACTTCAAGAGAAATTTTAAAAATTATAAAATTGTTTTAAAAATTGCTAAAATGACATGACATTCTACAGGTCATTTACATATGAATTCAATCATGCCAACCATCTTTCATTTGTTTATTGCCTACCTCAAGTGGATTTTGGTTAATTATTTTAACAAGATTTTTAAAAAAAATTATTTAAGTCAAGAAAGTTAAAAATGTTCAAAAAATGTTAACATAGCTATAATGGCCTGAAATTTTTTTAGGGCAAATAAATATGCCTGCCAGATTTCATTTCTCTACCTTGAGCAGCTTTTGTACAATAGCATTAGCAGGATTCCTGGGACAGATTGTTGGATGGAATGACAGATGATATGCGGACAGGACTAAAACAAGATAACCATTCAAACGTTTACAAGTTTTTTTAATCATCTTAATTTTTAATTAATAATAATTAGTAATTTACCCACCTGTGCAGTTTCGGGGGCATATGGGTTTGTCACAGTCATCCCCTGACCAGCCAGGGTAACATGTACATTCCTGCAGTCCTGCATTACATGTCCCATGTTTGTTACAGGCTGAGTCTTTGCCTGGACAACCCTTTGCCTCACACAGTTCTCCAGCCCATGAGTCACCTTCAAACAGAAGTAACATTTGCAATTGATAAGTTTTCTGACAAGGCCTTTCTCAATATTTTGGAAAAAGTTATAGTCATATTAAGGGGAAAGAAAAAAACCGATATAATTTAAAACAGCTTTTCATACATTGTGGTCTTAAATATTCTAAGATCTTTTATAATGCCCTTGACAGTACAAATGTTCACAAAAAACAGAATACAGAGCAAAACGATGAGAAAGAACATTATAAAGAACATTAAAATGTAATATCAATTCCAACTTTTACACATTTTCAAACGGTTTAGTATCCAAAAACAACTTTTCCTCTCTGAGCATAGTCATATCATATAACAAAGCCTGGGCCTGCATGTTAAGCCCATAATCGATGCATTGTCATGAAACGTGATTTTGATCCCAAGGATAAAGGTTGAGCAAACATGTGCAGTTTCATATTGATATATCCAATGTATGAAAAAAATCCATCAAGGGGTTTTGGAAATATAAGCAAATTAAAATTCTAACCAAAATCTTAATGCATCTTTTTGTATGGCTGTTTTTTTGGTCCCAGAGATCAATGGACAAGAATGCATGTTATCAAATGAATCGTCTTCATGATGATTCATCTCAAATATAAATAAAATTCATCAAGATGAAAATCCATGAAGGGGTTAAGAAATATAGGCATGTAAAACAAAACCTTGAACCAAAACCCATAAGAAAACTTGCAATGACTGTGACCTTGACTCCCAATGTCAAATGGGTAAGCCTGCAGGTCACTGAGAGAATTGTCTTAACTTTGTAATGATTCATTCCAAGAATGCAGAAAAGTCATCAATGCATTTAGGAAATATAAGTGAACAAAATTTAAGCCAAAACTCTACTGTAAATTTTCTGTGACCTTAACCCCAAGGTCAAAAGGACACATATGCATGTCACAAGATGAATTATTTTAGCTTTGTAATTATTCATCCCAAGTGTGTATAAAATCCATCAGGAAGGCTTTGTAAATATAAGCAAATGAAGCAAGAGTCCCTTGAAGGGACTGATGCTCTACTGAATGAAACAAATATAGGAATTCAAGATCGGACTATTTTCTCATTTTAACTTCTGTGTGAAGAAATATCTCTTCATTGATAACAGACTATTCAAATTAACTGTTTTGGTGGACATAATGGATATCAAATTGGCATCATTTTCATTTAGAACAGAGCAGAAAACCTAGTATGATAATGATCATCCAATTGGGGGAGTTTAATAGGAAGAAGTTTTAGTGAAAACCTCATCTGATACAAATATCCATTCATGAGAAATTGTGATAGTGATAATATTTTTGAGAAGGCCACTGTGCCAGCCATACTGTATGTCAGATTGGCACCATTTTTATTCACAACACACTAGACATTGCAAGAGTTCTTTTGGTGAAAACTATATTGATTTAGCTTCAGGATTCACTCCATGTTTGGAAAAAATGCATCAAGGCATTTAGGAAAAATAAGCAAATGAAAAAACTTTAACTCGATCTTAATATAAATTTTCTATGACCTTATTCTCATGGTTAAATGAGCTTGCTGTAGAGTGAAATCTCTTATCTTCAAAATAAAAAATAACAAATATGATGATAATTTATCAAATCAGTTTAAAAAATATTAGAAAACGAAACTACTTGAACAAAACTTTAATGCTGTTTTTCTATGATTGTGATATGGACCCCAAGTTCAAAAGAGCATGTGAACATGTCTTAAGGGTGCCCTGAGTGGCCAAGTGATCTAAATTGCTCTCCGTTATGGATCACTGCTATCTCATCTCTGTTTTCATGGGTTCAAATCTCGGATTCAGCTAATGTGGGTATGTGAGAAAACTTGCCAGTAGATTCTCATGGGCCAGTGTTTCTTTCCAGGGTTTTCCCTGGTTCTTCCACCACCATTAATACTGGCTGCCATGTATAGCCTATCATGTGCTGAAAAACTGGTGTTAAATCGCACAACAACAACATGTCTTAAATTAATGGCCTAAGCTTCATAATGATTCATGCCAGTTATGATGAGAATCTATCAGAAAAATATATTCATATGAATAAATATAAGCAAAATTGTAAACAGCTGTTGTGGACAGCACAGATAAGTGACTACAAACATGATGTCTTGCTTATCACTAATGAAAATTTAACAAAGACTATTTACTAATCTGGTATTTTAGATACTAAATACTGATATGATCTATTAGCTTACCAGCAAAAGTCTTGAAACAGTTACATTGTTGATTTTCACACTGCCCATGTCCAGAGCACTCAAGTTCACATCCAGCTCCTGTGTAGCATGGGAGACAGTAACACTTCAGTCCATCAGTCCAGCCATGTACACAAGGACTGTTACAATCCTCACCCATCCAACCCTGAAACATGTGTGGCATTGATAATAGATACTGGGCTATTAGTTAATGTGGAGTACAAGTCAAAAAGGACTAATTTTTCACTTTTTTCATGCCATCATTTATAGATAAATTGAAGCAATTCTAAGATGATAGAATATGTCACAGAATTAGGCAAAAAAAATAACTTGGGTATGCCTTAGAACTATTTGACTGTTTTTCGTTGTACATGTGTACAATGTTATCTAGGGTGAATAAGTGTTTTTCCAGGTAAGCAATGGAATTAACATGTATATTGCTGGAAATTACTTGCGACGAGGGACATTATAATCATGACATGCATGGGTATTTTACCCTGAATATTACTCACTGTCCTATGGATTTAAGAAAGATCCATTTATAACCGACAGACTGGTCAATTTGAATCTTGCAGAGGAGTGTATGCTCTCCATTCTGTTCTTCAGCCAAAGGGGTGAGTGTTCAATTTATATTTTATTTGATATGTGAAGCTTATTGAGTTTGTAATGTCATATCGTGTAATGATTAATTTATTACAAAGCAAATATGAAATGTTGTGAACTTTGAATTACAAATTGCTTTTAGAGTTTAATGTATTAGCATAGTCATCACAATTTCTGCTGCTGCTGCTGTATGATGCTCCATTTTACCACAATGTATTTAGAATTGCTTCTCAGGAATCAGGCACTGCAGTTGATACAGGATAAAATGAGTTAACTTTCATTGTCATGTTGGTATAATCCAACAAATTGCCAATTTTACAAGAAATCCATTATGCTAGCTACAAACCTGTGCCTGTACCATGAACCCGTGTCTGCAAGAAATCTGTGTTCTCACAGAATCTGTGTTCAAACAGAATTAGTGTCATTATTCTTTACACATGTAAAGACACAGGTTTGAAAAGACTCATGTGGGCTAATTTAAACAGCCTACTTCTTAGCCATATCAATTTCAAATTTCCATGTGGATTTTTCAAAGGTTATAATACTAGAATAAGGTTTCAAATACACAGCTTTTAATAATCTGAATCTGTGACAAATCTGGGAAGAAGAATTACTGACTTAAAGGAGGGACACCTAATCAAGATCCCAAAGAAAAGTGACCTCAGCAATTGCTCCAACTACAGAGGAATCACACTCCTGTCAGTACCAGGAAAAGTCTTCAACTGGGTCCTCTTGGAGAGGATGAAGGAGGCCTTGATCCCAATTATGAGACAAGCAAGCAGGCTTCTGACAGAACAGATTGTGTACAGACCAAATGGCTACTTTTTGCATCAGAACTGAGCAATCATTGGAGTGGAAATTTTTGCTCTACATCAACTTGTTGATTATGAGAAGGCATTCAACAGCGTGAACTGAGAGATACTCTGGAAACTTCTTTGCCACTATGGCATCCCAACCACCTGATCAAGAACACTTATAACGGAATGTCTTGCAGAGTCATTCATGTAGGACAGCACACATTAGCTTTCTAGTGATGAAGACATCCACCAGTGGGTGGAGAAGTGGGATCCAGTGAACATAGAGGTTAAGACCTAGCACTCTTGTTCCACAGTCAGCTACAAATGCAGGACAAGACTGACATACTGGCAGCCACATTAGTACAGGTTGGCCTCAAAAAAGGCAAGAGCAGCTTTCATACAGCTCAAGAACATCTGGAGCTTCAAAGATATTTCCTTGACTAACAAGATCAGGCTGTTCAACTCCAATGTGATGTCAGTCCTTCTGTATGGAGAAGAGACCTGGAGAACGACCAAGTAGACCATACTTTTCAGACCTTATTCAACAGCTGCCTAAGAAGAATTCTCCAGTTCAAGGTGGGGTTGGATAGGACATACCCTACATAAGCTGCCAACCAACACTACCAGGCAGGCATTGAGGCGGAACCCTCAAGGCAAGTGGAGAAGGGGCTGACCAAGAAACACCTGGTGACGTGACCTTGTGATGAACATCACAAAGCTGGGTCACACCTGGAGTCAGCTTCAGGAAATGGCACAGGACAGAAGTCTCTTGCTATCTTTTATGAGTGGCTTATACCCCAGCAGGGGTGACAAGCAAAATTGAATTGACTAACCTGCCAACATTCAGTTGGAGTGCTTCTGAGACTAAAATATATGTTCTGAGGTCATAAGTGCACATGACCCAAAAAGATACACTGTAAAATTGAGAATATGTTATCTACCTATATGTGCCTATAGAAAATGACTTTGTCTCTGACATCCTTCACCTTATAATTGTCTCTATGACAATTTCAATTAACTGTAAAAGAAATTAACAATTTAATGCTTGTGGGTTGGGTGGGGGCCTGGAAGAAAATTTCCAAGGAGGATAGTTGAAGTCTTTTATCTCAAGATATGTTTTCAATTAATAGGATGGAAAGAATTGGATTTTAAGTCAGAAAAAGAATGTATTTTTCAAGCAATTTGGGGGCTGAATATTTTATTTCAACAAATTCCCATACCCTTTCTCCATTCTTCCAATCAAATGATCAGCCCCATAACTGTCTGAGGTGATAACATAAAGCAAAAAAGTTATGCAAGGCACAACTGTTTCCTGTTTATAGAGGTTACAGTTTACCTGAATATATTGCAATATCAGAAGTCTCTTTTCTCTGGAAAGCATCATGGGGAAAGATTGGCATCATTAAAAAACGCATGACCATGTGAAATGATATCTGTAAGGTATAAACCACACTCAAAAGAAACATCAAAGACCAACTGTTAGTGATGAACCTGTCCCTGCACCTGAAATATTAGACTTAGCCATCATACCTGTTGACAATTGCAGACTGGTAGCTCCCTGCCTGTTCCATTACAGAATCCATGACCACCACAGCCACCTGGGCAGTCAGGAACATCACAGGCTTCTCCTGTCCAACCTAAAAGAAACGGTATAAATATAAATGAAACTGCATAGGTGTTTTGTTCTGAGTTGGTGAAAAGAACAAGTTTGATATGTCTTCAATGAACATTGACCTTCAAGACTGAACTTCAGTGTGTTGCTTAACATATCTTGTAATAATGATGTATAAATATACAAAGTAATGACTCTTCATCTCAAATGGACCAAAGTTATAGATGCAGATGGGAAAAACATAAGTATATACAGATAATTCCTCATGCACCAATGATTTTAGAGTGCTGAGTGGAATGAAAACAAATTATTAGGCTATGACTTTATGACTCCAATTTGGTATACAATACACCTTCTAGTGATGATGTATATGTATACTATATTTCATCTGAAATATCTTTAAAGTTATGGAGTAGAAGGGAAAGAGTGATAAAAAAATTTGAAACACTGGATCATGACCTTGACCTCAATGCTAGGGTCACCAATATGGCACATGATAAATCTTCTAATGATGATTTATAAATGTATGAAGCTACATTCCTTAATTAATCACAAATGGCTTGGAAGGTAAAGAGGACATATAGGTGTGTTAGATGGATGAAAAAAATAGATGGACGAAAACACAAGTACTCATTCTTCTACTTTTTTTGTGGATGGACATGGAGCAAAACATACAAGTCAAGCATGAATACATTAATTAAAAATGTAGATGAAATGTGTAAAGAAAATCTTTAAAGAACATAAAAATTACAAATACTTTACCATAAGTGTGATTTTAATGAATTAGGAACATAGTGTATATTCATATTTCATACCCAAGAAAAAAGAAAAAAAAAAACAATGGTAAGGAAATACCCTCCTCATTGTAACCCTACAACAAAATAACTAGCACGCCTGCTGAGAGCATGACAAGATCTAAAGATCTCCCATTTTATTCACAGAATCCATCGAACTTTGTATCCAATATTCATATATTTCAAATGTTACAATATCTTAAGATAATTATGTAGCAAAAAGATAAATATCAACATATGTTGAATAGGACTGCCAAGTCTATGTTATCACATACATTGTAAAATCGACAGAGAGAAAAAAACAGTTGTAACTCTACCTAATACCCCAGCTTGTTTAATTTTCATAACTTACATAACATGAAAAATTAGTTAAAAGATTAATTGTTTTGCAGACATTTAAATATGTGAAAGGTGCTGACCTCACAGTAACATTCCTAAGCTTTTGCCTTAATCTGTGGATTGTTCTTCTAAATCTGAAGCAATAATTTTGATAAATATCTAATAATTCTGATAAAAGTAATATTTTATTCTTTTCTTCCTTCAACAGACTTTTTAGAGGAGTGGGAGTGGAAATATGGATGTGGTGTTTCAGATCCAAATTACTGTAGCATGCCAAATTTGTTTAGAGGAGTGGGAGTGGAAATATGGATTTGATGTTTCAGATCCAAATTACTTTTTATTAGTACAAACAACACCCAATTGTAAGACCATCACTGTGAATAGCTTTTTGATGGAAGTATTCAAACACATTTGAAATCACTATCTTAATCATATCAAACAATACTGATGGATTCATCTACAGTGATTTATATGTGATTCTAGAAATGGAGCTAGAGATATTTGTGTTTGTTTATGATACAAATTGCCTCAGGAAAGAATATTATACTATACTGAGTTACCTTCATCAAGAATTTATTAATATTATCATCATCATCATTATCATTATCATCATCATCATTATTATTATTATACTAATTGTGCTCTGATTTTGTGAGATGGTCAACTCCAACTTTATTAATGTATGAACTCAAGAGCAATGCATGTTAACTTAATTCATATTAAAATAAGTTCATCATCTATTCAAGACTTGAATTTACTTCTCAAGATTTTGCATCCATCAATATTAAAATCCTTAAATTTAATATTTGTGTTGGACAATGGAGGTTAGATTCTGAAGTCTCCATGAAAGTTAATAGCACTTCAACCCATTAACACTACTGTTAAACAAAACATTTTAGTTCCCATTACTATCTTGTGCCATCCATTTTGTCACAGTTGATGTTATTGGACCTCACTAGTTGTGATATATTGAGGGAGTGGTGTAAACACAATTAAAGGAATAAGTTTTATCCCTTACCTGGGATACAAGAACACTCATTTATAGCACTGTTACATGTTCCATGTAATGAGCAGTCATGCTCTATGCCTGGACATCCTGGTATTTCACATTTGGATCCCCTCCATCCAACATCACATATGCAAGCTGTTCCATTACATGTGCCATGTTCTGTACACTCACTGTTACATCCCTTGCGAGAGTAACAGGTGTGACACTCACACCATCCACTGTTAGGGGGCATCTGGATTCCATGGACACAGGGCTCATCACATGCTGCCCCCATCCAGCCAGTGGTACAATCCACACACAGTGGTGGGTCAACTGTGTTATTGCATATTCCACGACCATTACAGTCAGGTGAACCAGGGCAGTCAGGTGTCTGGCAGTCATCACCTGTCCATCCTGGAAAGCATGTGCACTCATGTGTAGCAGTATTACATAGACCATGACCACCACAGTCCTTCTCATCTCCAGGGCACCCTGGTATATCACATACTGGCCCTCTCCAACCCACATCACACCTGCATTTCCTATTGATGATTTCACCATGCTCTGAGCACTCTGAGTCACAGTTGATGCCAACCCATCCTGGATGACATGAGCAGTTCTGGCTTCCCACTGGGTTCATGTCTCCATTCACACAAGGTTCATTGCAAGCCTCTCCAAACCAATGATCACTGCATCTGTAGAAATAACATTAGTACTTGCATAATTGACAGAAGAGAGATAAAAAAATAACATTGTTTTGTTTATAATCAAAAGTTGAAAGAAATGTCTTTTATATAATTAATTTTATCATCATTCAATGTTTGTGTGTGTGTGTGTGTATATATATATATATATATATATATATATATATATATATATATATATATATATATATCAATCAATCAATCAAGTTGGAGTTTTATAGTTGCCTCCGCCCACTAGGGGCATATGGGCAACTTTTATATCCAGCATATCACTGAACATTTATTTACCTTAACCCATGTACATTAGTACATTTATTAATTTGGGCGTTATACCGAATTACTAAAAAGTAACTATCGGTATAAATGAAAGCCCTATGGGGCAGATAGGTAAGTCCCATCCACATCTATCCCCATCAACTTCATCAGCAGCCAGGCAGGAAGAGGCAAAGGAGGAGGTCCAGGAAAAGGCCCAAAACTTTAAAGTATCATCGTCTTGCACGCAGAGGCAGCCGAACGCACAACCGGACCGACAAACAAAGAAACCCAAGGAGTCCGAAGGTACCACACCCTTAATTACACCTGCAACCCCATGAGACATGTTTAAGAGATGTATGTGCTATAATATGTTGTGCTGTGTTTAGTATTGATGTTATTTATTGTGTTTCTTTACAATTGCAACATTGTGTTGCAGGGGTCTGATAGTCCTGGATTAAGACTACCTTATATACTCTAATAGGGTCATACTGAGTGTGTGTTATGTATGCAAATGTGTCTATGAAGTTGCAGTCCCCTTTTGATTAATTTCAATTTAGTCCAGTTTTTCTAATGGATGCCCTATACCAATTATGTGTAAGCCACCTGTGTAATTGAGTCAAGCTAGTTGAGTTACGAATTTCCTATCGCTTATTACTATGTCCCTAAGTAAGTACATTGTGTACTATATAATCTCCACCATCCTAACGGCAAAAAACCCTTCTTAGGAGGGAAATTCACCCTAAGAAAAAACAAAAAACCTACCCTATTGAGTCAGAGTGACTATATAAGTTTGTTCTCGGTATATTGTTTTAAGTTGTAATTTTTGTTGGGTGTGATCCAAAAGTGCCATATTTGAGATTGATATTTGGTCAGCCAAATAGAATTCTCTGATACCAATCGAGTGTGAGAATTCTGTATTTGTTGAATGAACATATAACATGGACAAGGACATAGAATTTAGAAATAGAGGAGAGAATTGGGTCTACACCAGCTTCCCAGAGAGACTGACTGGATTATGCAAAGAAGTATACCTAATTGTATACTTATGCGTAGGCACAGAGGTATACCAGGCTGTATACATGTGTGTACACCAATCCAGGCGATTTCTATACAGAAAAGAGCCTGTGTCCCCACTGTTTCACTAGCCTTTCCCTATTCCCAAGAGTTACAAAGGGTAGGAAATAGTAACAATACAAGATAGTACAACACAACAATTAACAACAATTAACAATTAGTATTATTATTAGTAGCAGCAACATTACATTAATATTAGTAGTAACTGTAACATTAACATCATTATCATTAAGATTAGTAATAACATCAATATTAACATTATTAGTATTAGTAGCAACATGCCATTAATATCACAAAAACAACATCAACATTAACATCAATACCAAGGCAACATTAACACTAACATCAATATTAACAATAATTATCATTAATTAGATAGCCCTGAAAAGGACTGTTCTGTAGACTGGTTTTCCACGTTTCCTCTGTTGTCCATGATAGCTCCAACTGGTCCATTTCCTTGAATGTTGTCCAAACAATTTTCACTTCCATTGAAGTCCAGTTCAAGGTTAATGAATAATTTTGAATGTTGAATGCCACTAACTTTTATTCTGACAATGAGGTTGATGTTCATATGGATATTTTTCTCAGTCTACTCTTATAGCGGTGATCTCTGCTAGTATATGATTATGAGTGAGTGCAAATTCGCGAGTTGCGTATAAGTTCTTTATGAACTCAATATCTACACCCGATCATACCACCACTTCAGCAGAGTCACAGGCTAGTTTTAATTATTTATTTATTTTAAGTATTAATAATAATAGAGTTCTATCCAATCCTAGACAGTTAATTTTAATTTTAGCGGTGATTTCTGCTATTGATACTATGAGTGACTGCAAATTCGCGAGTTGCGTATAAGTTCTTTATGAACTCAATATCTACACCCGATCATACCACCACTTCAGCAGAGTCACAGGCTAGCTTTAGTTATTTGTAATTTTGAGTGTTAATAATAATAGAGTTCCATACAATCCTAAACAGTTAATTTTAATTTTAGCGGTGATTTCTGCTATTGATACTATGAGTGAGTGCAAATTCGCGAGTTGCGTATAAGTTCTTTATGAACTCAATATCTACACCCGATCACAACACCACTTCAGCAGAGCCACAAGCCAGTTATTTATTAATAAACTTATTATTATAATTTTATTATTATTATTATTATTATTATTATTATTATTATTATTATTATTATGTAATATTGTTATATTTTATCAATTAAGTTTGAGTTTATAAGGAAATCAATTATGTTTTTAGCAGTTAATTGTATATTAGGTTGATTTAATTTAAGCATTTCTGGATATAGATTTATTAATGTTTCTATTTTTAATTTATTTTTAAGTTTATTTCTGTGAACAAGTATATTTGTGCATTTATTAAATATATGATCAAGGTCTTCTGGTTGTTTGCATCTAAAACAATTAATGTTATGTGGGAATATTCCTATGTATTTTCCAAAGCTGTTAGCCAACTTTGTTTTTCCTATCATTATCCTGTTCATTTTAATTTGTTCCCTTCTTGTATTACCTAATATTACTGGTGTTCTTTTAACAGTTTTGATGATATTGTGTAGTACTCTCCCTTTAGTGGATGAGCTCCAGGTTTTTTGCCAAATGGTATTTATCATGTTATATATTAATGTATACATTTCAGTGTGACTATATTGCAATGGGTCATAATATAATGCATTTATTTTATTATTAGCTGACTGATCAGCTAATTCATTTCCCTTTACACCTATGTGTGAAGGTATCCACAAAAAGTCTACTATAATGTTTTGTGTTTTAAGTTTAGTTATTTGATATTGTAATTGATACAAAAAGTTTTTCCTACTGTTGGAGTTATTATTATTAATAGTTTTAAGTACACTAAGTAAGTCACTTACTATTAGTGTTTTAGGTGGTTTATGTTGTTGTATCCACATAAGGGCTTGTAGTATAGCCCAGAATTCAACGCTATAGATAGAACAGTAATCTGGTAAGCGTCTGCCTTCATTTATTTGTAAATTAGGTATGACCCATGCAGCTGCTGTTCTTGCAGGGTCAACTGTTTTAGATCCATCAGTATAGATTTTTAAATGATTTTTATATTTATTATTTAACTTTTCATTTATAATCATTTTCAAAAAATGTGAATTTTGTATTTTATTGCCTTGATTTATCAGGGAGAAATCTACAGATATATGATTAAATCTCCAAGGAATTATAACTGGAGGTGTAATTTTTGTACTTTAAATATATCCACAGGGAGTTTAGTTTTTATGGTATTTATTTGTTTACCACATGAATCTGAATATTTACCTTTTTTAATTAGTGGTTTATTACATTTTTTAATAATCTGTAATGTGGGGTGAGTTTCCTTATGAGTTGACAGACGAGCAACATATCTTAACATGACCTCTTGTCTTCTCAAATTAAGTGGGAGTTCACCTGCCAAGACCTGCAACTCCTCTGTGGATGTAGATGGTAATGCTCCAGTGGCTATAAGAAGAGCTTTTCTCTGTACTTGTATAATTTTATTTAGTAGTGTGATTGATGCCGTAGCATAAATCTGACACCCATATTCAATTTTAGATCGAATAAGTGATCTGTAGAGAGTAATAATTGTTTTTTGACAGGCACCCCAATGTGTACCTTGAATACTTTTAATTAGGTTAAGGTCCAAATTACATCTTTTCACTAAATCCTTAATGTGGTATGACCATTTCATGTGTTGATCAAAATACATTCCTAAAAATTTATATACTTTTACAAATTTAATATCCTGATTTTATATATATATATATATATATATATATATATATATATATATATATATATATATATATATATATATATATATATATATACACACACACACACTTTTGCACATAGTACTATCCATTTCCCATTTTTGCAGAATAGCCTAACTGTACATCTAAGCAGAAGTGATCATTAACTGCAATGCATACATGATATCTTGCTTAAAGTCATCTCAAAAGCATAGCTGTTGGTGGCATGAATGTTTTTTTTTTATATGAAACTAGTGCCATTGTTATAATGTATTTTAGTATGTATTTATAGAAGTCTTTACTTCTAAAAAGTTTTTTTCAACAGAGAGAGAGAGAGAGAGACACTGAGAGAGAGAGAGAGAGAGAGAGACAGAGAGACAGACAGGAAACTAGCATAAAATCCTTTACCTTATTATGACTGATAATACAGATAGTGTAACTGTTTTTTTTATAAAGCTGACCTCAAGAGAGATTATTTAACTAAGTTACCTTTACCCTCTTTAAATACACATTATTATTATTATTATTATTATTATTATTGTTGTTGTTGTTATTATTATATTATTATTATTATTATTATTATTATTATTATCATAATAATACTACTATTTATTATTATTATTATTATTATTATTATTTGCCAAAAAATCTTTCAAAATTGCCAGTGGAATTTTCACTAAGTCATAGTACAACTGGATTTCCCATTTTTGTTTTGCTCTACTTAAGATTTTCAATTGTATTACTTATAATAGAATTGTTTTAAATTGAAACTGTATTGGATATAGTGCCATTGGTCAAGTTGTTGTTTGTTGCTTGATTTTAAAGTAGACCATGACATCAATGTTAAAGTTTTTCAAGAATGACCTGAGTGAATCTCGTAAGCAATCTTTATGACCTCTGTGAAATTGTCTTCCCTCCTTCAGCTCACTAAAAAGATGTTCTTTGCTAGTTGTTCATAAGGCATCCTGCCCATCTCAGATATGATTTCACCAGCAGAGTGTTGATGTTTGGAATGCCTGTTAATTAGTGTATGGGACCTTGTCCCGCCATCTTATTTCCACCAGTTTCTTAAAGCAATCCATGTGAAAATCATTCAGCTTGTCTGCATTGCATCTGTATAACAAAATCCAGGTATCACATGCATAGAGCAGGGGTGGTCTTGTGAACCTTCAGTTTTGTTTGCATACTGAGGCCTTCTCACTCCCACAATGACACATTTGTCAAAAAGTCTCCTGAAGGCCACACTTGCTTTGGCAATTCTGGCATTATTTTCATCATCGATGTGGACTGCATGTGACAATGCATTGACAAGGTAGGTGAGCTTGTCTATTGCTGGAGGAGCTGGCCATTCACCATGATGGTAGGCTCTACATAAATGCATTCTGGTGCATCACCTGTCTTCTTGACACTGACTATGAGACCAAAATGTTTTCAAGCTGAAGAGAAAGATCTATATTCTGTTACATGTCAGGCAGATTTAGCATAAAGGGAATAGTTGTCAGCAAATACGAGATCATGAGCATTTACCTCCTGCGACTTTGTCTTGATTCTCCTCAGATCCAAGAGCTTGCTATCATTTTGGTACCTGTTATTGATGGCAGTATCATTATCATAGAATGCACATAGGAAGAGGGGTGGGGCCAGCATGCAGCCTTACTTGACTGAGACTGGCTCAGATCACTCTTATCATTGAGGAGCAAGCATGCCATCATGCCAAACCCTTAAAATGCCCTTGTCTGCAGAACCAAATCTTTTCATCATCTTCCTGAGGCTTTTTTCTGGACAACAAAAACCATGAACTAGTGAAGTTCTTCTGAAACTGACAAGCTGCAAACATAATGCCCATGGTCTCTTATCATTTCTTGAAGCTAAATTTACTCTCAGGCAGGAGCCATTATTCAATTTGATGCACAAAGATTCTGTCTGCTTGTTACAGCAAGGAGATGCTCTGATGGCTGTCACAGGATTGCCTGTTGCCTTTCTTCTCACACAGATGGATGATGGATGCATTCTTGTACTCCTGGGGTATAACCTTGAGTCCACACTGACTGGAAGAATTCAGTATGTTTCTGAACCATGTGCAAGCCTCTGGCGTTTTGGATGTTTGTTATTACAACATCTGCTTCATTTGCAGTGCCATTTGATAGTAAGTCAATTGCTTTCTTAGTTTTTGTCAGCGTTGGAGAACCAGCAAGTGACATGTTGATAGAAACTTGAGGCAATTGATCAATTGCCTCCTCACTGACAGATGACTGCTTACTGAGGATGCTGAAGAGATCTGAATATCTTTGTAGTATCTTTTCTTTATCAATGAGAACTGTGGTACCATCATAACTTGGTACTGGAGATGACATGGGTGTTGATGAAAAAAGTATTTAGCATAAGGATGAAAGCTTCAGGTTAGCTTTCTCTGCTGTTGTATGTATGTAATTGAAAAGTTAAATACATTGTCAAGTATAATGAATTACTTTCTTCTAAACAGGCCTTTGAAGTTTAATTTTCTCAAGCAGTAGATTCCACATGTCAGCATCATTCTCATCAAGCCAGTCCTAATGTTTATGTGTAGTAGGACAGCAGGTTTTGGATGCACTTAGGATGCAAAGTTTTCTTCAATGTTTTGAGTTTGTCAAAATTGTTGCAAGTTAGCTGCATGGTTATTGAATAAATGCCTGTTTCATATTCTCACGCTTCAATGTGGAGACAATGAGCTTTCGGAGTGCTTTTTAGCATTTTAGAATTCTTCCAGTTTGAATCTGTATAGATGAACAGACTGCAATTCGGATGGTCCTATTCCTGAAAATAGGTAAATTATGTGCTAGTTCTTGGAGTGTGTTGCAGTCAAGACATCTCAATCTGGTCTGGCAGTTCAAAGACTATATTGATGACTAGAAGGTCAAATTTAGCACAGCTCCTCAGTTGTTGCTGATGCCTGGCCATACTGGAAAAGATATTTCATTCACACATCCAAGTATCCATGCCTCTAGCCATCATACATATGTTCAGCTTATAACTTGATAACATCTACACAGATTGAGGGAGGATCATCATATCTGGTATTGTGTTTCATGAACATGAATAGATGACAATAACATTTTCAGATCCACAATGCACCTGGGGGGAAGGAGGGAAGAGATTTAATGTTCATAATTTCCTCAGTAAAATGGACACATTTTTGTAACCTGAACCACTAAGATAGGCTGATAGGGGGATGAATCGATGACATTAATGTATCTATGCTGCCCTTTGGGAAAGAGAGTTGTCATTTGACAATGGGTCATAAATTTTAAAAAGTATAAATACTTCATCTTAAATTCAGTTATTTATTAAATTAAACAATACCAAATGGGATACTAGTTAATCTCTGAACTACAGTTATAGTGTTTCTTTTTATAAAAAGGAAGAGTTAAATATTTCTTTATTTTAAGTAAATATTTTAATATTTGTAAAGAAATAAAAATACTTTTCAAAAAATCTGAGATAAAAAGAATGATTATTATCAGTGGAATCTCAATCTGTGATTTAACCCTACAAGCCAATTTGTCTCCAGTATAAGTGCTTTGCATTAAATTACATATCGACCACAATAACATCAGTTTCACTTTTCCATTAGTCTAGAATATTTATCAGTACACAAGTCCACCCAAGAAACTGGTACTTTATACGTGTATATAAAGTCAAATATTTGATAATAATAATAAGACTTTATTTAGAGAAGGTAACTCAATTATACCTTGGGGCCTTCTATACATTATGTACAATATACACAATACATACAACATGATGTGAAGAATCTGGCTCGATGCACAATAATTATGGAATTTTACAATTATGATATAAATGTAACAATTTTCCCATCCCATGCATATATGAACTATGTACAATGACACCAACTTTTCAAGAAATCTGGTCCCTTTTGAATATTTCAAATGTTAAGCAGCAAAGGTTACTCAAGTTGGACAATAAGTAACTTCCTACCTGCAGACAGGTGGGTTCAGATTATCATCACATCTACCATTGTTAGAGCAGTCAGGATTGCCTGGGCAATCTGGTAGTTCACATCCAATGTCTTGCCAGCCAGGATCACATGTGCAAGTGTGTGTACTGCTGTCACAGTCACCTGTAAGAATATGATGTAAGCTATCAACAGCAAAGAGGTAATACATATCCCGTTATCTGAACAGGTTGGAATCCATTAGCAGAACAATTTGGTGCTCTCACTTGCATACAAACTGGGGTGGGGGTGGGGTGGAAGGTTAGAGGAGATATTTCTTTTAAAAATTAAGTTTTAATACATCTTGTCAGCATGGCAACATTAAGAGTTTTAATAAGAATTTCAATGAAAAGATGGTTTACTGGGGTGTAATGTCCCAAATCCTTGAAAATACATTTTCAAACCTAAATGTAACATTTAAAAATTGTTTTTAGCAAGATAAAAGTTATTCGGTGCAAAGTCTATGAATACATAAAAAGACTGCAAGCAACACTGCATCACATAACTATTGATGTGTCATACAATATTAAGAAGTATCTTCAGTTCCACATATTTTATATTTGTAGCGCTACCATCCTGACAAGGCATGTTCCAAAAATGGCAAAAGTCTGAAACAACCCATGATATCAATAGCTGAATATACCTTAGCATTCAGCTGGTATAGCTAATTGATGGTAAAAAAAAAATTCTAGAAAGCATGACAACTTCAAAATAAAACCAATCTATCTGGCAGTTTATTTAGAACTTATTTATTAAGTTGTGATACATTCAATGAAAGCTTTTTACATGTGCAGATGTCTGGGAATAATACTGATTGCAAGGCTACTATAACAAATTAGTCGGAATAATACTGATTGCAAGGCTACTATAACAAATTAGTCGGAATAATACTGATTGCAAGGCTACTATAACAAATTAGTCGGAATAATACTGATTGCAAGGCTACTATAACAAATTAGTCGGAATAATACTGATTGCAAGGCTACTATAACAAATTAGTCGGAATAATACTGATTGCAAGGCTACTATAACAAGTTAGTCGGAATAGTACTGATTGCAAGGCTACTATAATAAATTAGTTGGATAAGTTTGCAAAGATGTTTTGACCCTAGTTCAGGATTCCTACACAAATCTGACCCTTTTCTACCACTACATTTTCATTGACCCTTCATAACAGATTGTTTACTTTCCCACATGAAATATTTTAATGTTTACTATCAAAAGGACAGATGATGGATCTGTACACAGGAAATTATGATAATATTGGTCACCATACTATGAGATAACCACACCATATAATCAGCTCTTTTTGTCAATATGGTTTCCTCTTTCCTTTACAACTATTCAATCCACTCACTTTAGCATTACAGACTAGCAAGCTAGAAATGTGCAATTTTAATATTTTGGTAATTTTTAATATTTCTGTTATTTTTTATGACATTTTTCCCAAGGTTCTTGCATATTTTTCAATGACAAACATTTTTTTCCAATCCTGTGGAGGGGCCCAGAGTGGCTGAGTGATCTAAAGTGCTCTCCATTATGGATCACTGCCATCTCAACTCTGTCTACGTGGATTAGAGTCTCAAATTCAGCCAATGTGGGTATGTGAGAAAGCTTGCCAGTAGCTTCTCGTGGGTTGGTGGTTCTTTCCCAGGTTTTCCCAGGTTCTTCCTCCACCATTAATACTGGCCACCATGTATAGCCTATCCTGTGCTGAAAAATGGCACTAAACCCTAATACAACAACAACCAATACTGTGGAAACCCTGCAGTAAGAAAACCCTGTTAAACAGAATAGTGTGTGTGTGTGTGTGTGTGTGTGTGAGAGAGAGAGAGAGAGAGAAAGTTTAAAAGAAAATGATGTGCATCTAAAGAATTACAAAAAGAACCTATGAAGAGAAAAACGAGAAATATGTTCAGCTAATTTTGTTATTTACAATTATAAATTAAGATCCTTATCCTGACATAATGTCACAATTGTTCCAAAACTTTACTGTAAGAACTAACCAAATTTAAAATTTAGGCTAATACAAATTACTAATGGTCTAAAAGCCAACCTACTGATCAAAATTTTATAATCTATAGGTATGAGATTCTGGATCTGTCACATGTATGTCATAGAGGTTTCTGATGAAAATAACCCTTAATTTATGTGTGTTAAATATTAAATTTATGAAATTTGTAAGATATTATGATAAACTAAATAATGAAGCACCTGATGATGTTGGTTGTTTGATTGGTTTTAATGGCACTTTTACACATTGTCAGCTTATCAATGTGCCAAGGAAATGGGAGCTCAGTGCCTTTCACAAGGACAAAATAACTCACCTGGTATCGAACCTATGATCCATGTAGTATGAGTCTGACACTTAACTCACCTGGTATTGAACCTATGATCCATGTAGTATGAGTCTGACACTTAACTCACCTGGTATCGAACCTATGATCCATGTAGTATGAGTCTGACACTTAACTCACCTGGTATAGAACCTATGATCCATGTAGTATGAGTTTGACACTTAACTCACCTGGTATAGAACCTATGATCCATGTAGTATGAGTTTGACACTTAACTCACCTGGTATCCATCCTATGATCCATGACACTATGGAAAGTACTACCATGACATCCTCAAAAATGATGAACATGCATACAAGATTCTATATCTAATCACATCATATTTAATGGGCTATTTGAACAAATTTCAAGCTATGCAGCAACTCTACAATCTTGTATATGCTGGTACTATTATGATGTTTTATATTACTTGTAATCTAAAGCTGCACAGACAGTGATTTTGATTGTAATTGTTGTTTTACAGCATATTATCAAAAGATAGGTTTTACATTGCATCAAGGCAACTGGTATAATGTACCTTGCCTAGACATGCACCAAGGAGACTGACCTGGCCTGGTCTGTGCAGGATCTGAACACATGACCTTCTAAGTATGCTAACCACTAAGCCATTAGAGCTCATGCATAAAAAACGTCTTTTAATTTCTGCACAAAACCTCCTTAATTTGTATAGGGTTAAAAATGTTCAAGATGTTTGCATGGATTAGTGTCTTCTATTGGATCATCCGATAGCAAATGCAAAATTGTTATTCCTCAAATTCTGAACATTTGTACCCTTCCTTCCCAGCCATTTTCTTCTTTGAAAAGTCATTAGATTTATTATGTGTTACAAAGTGAAATGGCAAGTGATAGAAATCAACTGGATATTGTTTTGATTAAAATGTATTTAATAAGCTAAGTATAGAGAACTAGTGTTGCTGAAAAAAATGACAAGGAATGAGTTGATAAATATTGACTATATTCACCTCTTCCACTGCAGTCTGTATTTTTTAGACCAGGACATCCTGGTATGTCACAGAGTCTTCCCTTCCAGCCTGTTACATAGTCACATTTACAAACGCCGCTGACAATATGGCCATTTCCTGAACATTCTGAATTACATCCAACTCCAGCCCAGCCTTCCTCACATTCACAGAACCCCGAGTTAGGTGGATTCTGAACCCCATGGATGCATGGATCATCACATGCAGCCCCCATCCAGGGCCTCTGGCAGTTCATACACTTAGGGGGATCAAATGTGTCATTACACACACCGCGATTGTTACAGTCTGGGTTTCCGGGACAGTCTGGGAGGTGACAAGCCACTCCTTGCCAGCCTGCATCGCACGCACAAGTGTGACTCTCAGAATCACAGTCTCCATGTCCACTACATTCCTGATTTGTTATTGTGTTTCTTGGACAACCTGCAAACAAAAAAGGGGTATGTATTTTCCACAGGCTTTTCGTGTAAAACTGACTTGTACTATAACCATTATTATAATTTCTAGAAGAGAATCTCATAGAATGATTGATGTCAAAGCAACACAGTCTGCTTTGCTTTTGGTTTTTATCACAAGTTACTATCCATATTTTTTTTACTGCATGCACTTTTCAACAACAAAAAAAGAAACCAAACATTTTAAAGTGTTTTTTAATTTATAAACAAGTGTCATTCAAAGTGACTGATGCTCTACTAAATAAGTTCCAGGTATTGAATATCAGACCATTTGTTCATTTTAAGTGCTGTGTACTAAAACCCTATTAAATGCTCCTGAGCCAAAAGATTTTTAAATTAACGATGGTAGCAGCCATATTGAATGTAAGAATAGCAACATTTATGACAAACTAAATGCCATTACAATACTTAATTCATTAAATTATTCAGCAGAAATAATTACAAGACTTTCAATATACTCACTGTAGCAGCCATATTTGATGGCAGATCTGTTCCATTTTCATTAAAAGTCAACTAGATTTTATCTTCTGGTTAAAATAAACACCATATAAATAAAGATGACTTTTTCTTAGCACAAGTAGCATGATTTTCAAGATGTGTGCCATGATGTTCATAATGGATGTCAGATCAGCACCATTTTCTTTAGTACCTATTATGATTCCAAAATTCTGGTCAAAACCCAATGTTGATAGGACTTTACACCTCGGTGAAGTAGCTATAGATTTTGAAGATTGACACTGTGACTATGTTTGATATTAGATTGGTACAACTTTTACTTAAGACCAACTAAACAATTCTTCTGGTAGAAAAAGCAAGATTTAAAGATGGCTGCTGTGATGGTCATTTTATATGTCAGATCTACACCTTTTTCGTTTTGGACCAACTAGACGTCATAGGAAGTATTTTTGTTGCTGATATCACGATCCATTCCATTCAGATGCAGTAGCAATACAAATATTTACAAAATGGCCACTGTGGTAACAGCAGTGTTTTCATTTAAAACAAATTAGACAGCATAATAGATCTTCTGGAGAAAAAAAATCCCATGCTGAGATGACTTTCTGTTCAGGAAGAAAGGACATAGTAAAATTTTCAAGCTGGCTGGCAAAACGGCCATTCTGGACATGAGATTTGCACCATTTTTATTTAGTACAAAGTAGACATAATATAAAGTCTATTATTCAAAACTTCATTCTGATAAAATTGCCATTCATTTAGAAGGAACTGTGAAAACATGATTTTCAAGCTAGCAGCCATCTGGTGAACATTTTGAATGTCAGACTGGCACCCTTTTCATTCAGGACTGACCAACTAGACATCATAAATACATCTTTCAGTACAACCCCCATGTTAAAATTGACATCCATTTATGAGACGAGGCGATAACATGATTTTTAAGGTGGTAGCTGTAGTGGTCATATTGGTTGTCTGTGAATTACCATTTTTATTTAGGACTAACAAAACCTTGGGATGAATATGTGTGTAAAGTTTCATGGCAATCCTCTAAGTAGTTTAGGAGCAGTAGCAATAGCAAACATGTGCTACAAGATGGATGGACATATGTCAAATGACTGACAACAGGCTATCCCACTTCTTCTTGTCTATAACCAGAGGAGTTAAAAATATAAAAAAACCAGTTTATAATGGACAGTTGCCATCCATATTCAGTATTTAAGAAATTGCATGCTAAGATATGATCTGAGGGCTCCTATAAAAACTGAATAGTTGCAAAGAAGGCCCAAACAACTCTACTTCATCAATACTCTGATGAAATGTATAATGATTGAAATGAAGGAAACATTATTTAAACAAATATTTCACCAATAAAATTTCTATGTTAATTTTAAGCCAAAACTAATGGTGAAAATTTCTCTATGATATCTTGTGAGCAAGAAAATTTTGTAAAAACCATAACAATTATGGCTTAATAGCAGCAAAATGATACAGAACCCTCCTCCTACAAATGTCAGACATAATCTAACGAATAACTGAAATTTTTCCCAAATACATGAATGTGAGATTTGAAGAAAAAAAACTTATACAAGATATGACTAACTTCAATGAGATCTGATTTTGCTAATTGAGGCCATTTGTGTCCACTGTCAAATGTAAGCAAAATGAACTGTGGATACATTTTTACAATCTGTAAATTGCTGTTTGCGTAGAAAATTTGTGATGACTGAAATGATACTTGTATTCCTTCAACAGGTTTACTCAAATATGAATTTTATAATGAATTTAAACACTTGTAAAGTATGGTCCTCAAGTTTAAAATATCACAAAGCAAACATCCTAGCATCAGAAATCTCTTGCTCTATGTGAAGGTGATCTCAAGGAAGGAGACTGAGATTATCCTAAAATACTAAGAGTTTTGCCTCACACTGATATATCACAGGCATGCTATAGGAACTGTACTGGAATTGGTATCATGCAAATGTGTAGAAATATAGTAAAAGCAAAATGGCTGTTTAGCTGATTCTTAACCTCCTTAATAAGCAATCACAGAAACAAAAAATGTGGTCCAATATTCAAAGAATTCTGAATATTATACATTATCATTTTTTCAATTACCTTTCATAATTATCAGAAGAATTATGAAAATACATGTATACATACCAGGTATTTCACAGTAGGTTCCACTCCAGCCTGACAATGGGTTGCAGTAACATTTCCAATTACTGTCACATGTGCCATGAAATGAACATTGTATGTTACATTCTATACCATGGTAACAAGTGGTATTACAATGGCAAGTGTGGGTTGTTTGATCTGCTGTGCCATACACACATAGGTTCTCACAGGCTGGGCCCATCCAGCCTTTGTCACACTGAGAACAGATGGGTGGGTCATGTCTAGAGTCACAAAAGCCTCTTCCATTACAGTCTGGTTCTCCTGGACAGTCAGGGTGGGAACAGTCTTCACCTGCCAAAATGTATAGGCATTCAATTTTAAAAGAGTATTTTGGGGCCATAACCTAGTTATTTCTGCATAACAAGTTAGGACAAAATCTTTAATGATGACATATTCACACACACACACACACCAACCCTGTCCTCTGCTTATGTAATATCTTTCCTAAAAGCATGCTATTGTCCAACAAGTTACATTTCTGAAATGCCTATGGAAGTACCTTATAATCCAATGACATTACTTTATATACTACAGTGACTTATGATACACAGTATTCAGTGGTAAAATGCAAATACTGAATGCGGAATAATGAGTAAAACTCTAGCATAAAAAAACAACCTCTACACCTATTTGTTAGGTGTACCAGACTTGCTTGAGATAGCCTAAACAATTTAGATTTATACTCTAGAAATGAAAATGTCTACCAATAAACAGACAAGAGTAATAGCAGCACCAATATTAATAGGGTTTAATGGCATGAAAACACATTACTGGCTATATGGTGCTCATCAAAAGTAAAGTTCTACAATTAAAATACAAAAATTGCCTTTAAAACTAGCCTTCTTACTACACCATTTACAGAACAGTCTCCAACTGGCATAATAATCCTTGAAAGTCATCAGTCTTCTATGCTGGCTGCATTTGGCAACATTACTCAAAAACAGATATGGGTAGACAGATAGATATGAGCCAGGCATGAAGGTGGTGAACATGCCTATTGTTCTACAAAAAGGAACCTTCCACTGCAAAAGCTGATTCCTCCTAATTGGTGATTCCCTGCAGCCGCCTACCAATAGGTCAAGGAGGTCAAAGAATCATAACCAATGGGTCCACAGAAGGGCTATCAGGACAGGATGAGTCAAGACATATTGGAGGTTCTGAGTCTATCAAGGGCTTATACTGAACAACAGAATGGCATAGGCATACAGCTGATCCCACTTCTAACTGAAGGCATCCACTGCACATGCCCTTTGTTATGGGACTGAGAGACATGAAGATGGAGCTTATTGTTCAACCAATTGAAAAAAGGTCAACACTCTTCTTTCTCCACAGATGAAACAGTGTCTCTGCTACCAACTGGTTAAGACACCATCCTCAAAGATCATCATTAACCGCTATGGTGGCCAAGTGGTTAGAGCGTCTGCCGTGGAAATGGGAAGTCATGGGTTCAATCCCTGCCCGAGTCATACCAAAGACTTACAAAAATGGTACTAACAGCTGCCTCGCTTGATGCTCAGCATTAAGAGGTTAGTGTTAGGACTGGTCAGCCTGGTGTCAGAATAATGTGACTGGGTGCGACATCATGCTACATGTCTGCAGCATAATGCCCCAGTGCTAGACATCACTATAAACTGCCTCACTGCAGATATTGTAGCGATATGACTGAAACATTGTCAAAGCTATGTTAAAAATCCTAATCTAACAAACAAACGAAATCAAAGGTCACCTTCCTGACAGGTTGTCTGCCAGAATATTTATCTTGCATACAATTTGGTGCATTCTGTGTGATCTCCTTCAGAGCTATCTGGTATAGGAGGTTCTAGATTTCTAAACAAAATGCAGGAACCCGATTGCCCCCTTGATGAATGAGGTACACTAAGACTGACATGTTGTCCATAGCGACCATAACACAGCAATGTCTTATGTGGCTGATGCACCCTTGTAGTGTTAGAAAGAAATCTTCATTGTCGACATGAAGGAAGAGTCTTCAAAAAACAAACTCTCTGCATGACTATTTCTTTGAGATAAAGGTGAGCACCTCTGCTTGTATTTGACACATTGGTGTACAGGAAGTGTGTGGCCCTGTGACATGAATTGAAAAACTGGCCAGAAACCTGTTCAGGTTTTGCAGGATGGAATGAAAATTTGGGCACTATGGGGATCCAAGCAGACTAGGAATTCCTTGCGAGGTCTCAAGTTTTCAAACAGTTGGAACTTGAGAGACCACATCTGAAACCATCCTAAGGGAATTGGGTGTTCAGTGTTCAGAATCCCCTTAAGAGAGAGAAATGTAGAGGTGAGCAGATATTTTGTACTTTATTATTTTGGCTCTGCAAGATAGTATATGTGAGATCCTGTCTAGAGGAATACAAATTGTCATTTGACTTAAACACAATTCTGAAAAAGGATCTGATCTGACTTCTCCTGGCTATGAATTAGGCCTAGACAAGTCAATGACACCCAACACAAAGATTGTTCCCTCAGAAACAAATGTGTGAAAATACTGTACACCAACCAGTCATCATAATACTGAAGTGATAGCCCAAGTCCTAACAATGACCACTGCAGATTGTATTCAAAGCATGTCAAAAGAAAGAATTAAATTTGCTAAGATATGTCCTAAATGTGAAATTCTGCATTCTGTTGTCAAATATGAAATTTTGCATTCTGTTGTCAAATATGAAATTATGCATTCTGTTGTCAAATTTATGCATTTTCAGTGTGGAAAGGAAATTTAAAATAAAGGTGACAAACTCTTTTTTTGGGGAGATTCTATATAATTCAAAAATATTACTATGACAAACAGACAGACATAATGATATTTATATCCTCCCTCCCTACATCACATTCACCTCTCCATTGATAACTCAAGCACATGCGAGTCCAAAAACATAGAATGCACAATAATCGAGTGCATGAGGTACTGAGGGACCTCCCAAAAATCCACTTGACATCCAGATAACCATGGGGTGGGGGTGGGGAACTGGTCTGTTTAGTGACTGAATCCTTGTTTTATAATCACGTTGAGAATAATTGTCAGTAAACACTTTTCTGATGCAGTTTTGTCTGTTATTCTGTATAGTTTACATTTATTTTCAAAATGTCCAACATCTGAAAGATTGAAAACATGATTGCAACTGGTTTCCACAACCAACATGGTATGTGGAAACATTTGTGTATTACATGTCCTTTTGTTTTTGTTGATTGGTCTGGTTTCTGGAGTGGTGTAAAATAGTATTTTTTTTAAATAAGGAGTCTACGAAGCAGGAAACCAGACAACTGTTGATACACTATCAAACAAGATTACTTTTTTAAAATAAAAACCTCAACATTCTCTGAGATAATCGTCTATGTCGAAACTCAATTTTTGTAATAGTTCAATTAGTAAAATATTAATGCACTGATTTCACTGCAAGTAACAATGAAACTTCCTATTATCTTTGAGAATACGTGCAAATTCAGGAATTCTCTGAAACTTATTTTCCCCACAATTATCTGTATCTGTAAACAAGACTCTGTATTTTATGAAGCACTCATGTTGCTCGGTTGCCTTGCTATCTTTAATCACAGTTACGATTAATTTAAGGTAGTTTAATTAGATTACGTACACAATAACATAACAGTGTTTGACCGATCAACTGAAATGAGTTACCTGATATACGACAGGAGCCGCTGGTTCTTAAGTATGTAGGATTTGTATGACTTTTAGCATTTTTGTTTATTCTACCTCCTTTATTTCATTCAAAAGAGGTAATTAATGTAATAATCGAAAAGGAGGCCTGCTTTTTATTTAGTGCAACAATACAACAAATGCTTTCATTAGTCCGATATCAAAACAAAGCTGGCACTTAATTAGGTTCTCAGAGAAATGCTCATGAACATAGCTATTACAGTAGATTGATGCATTTAATGTTTTAATTACAAGAGAACACATTGTATTTATGATAATTACACTTAAAAGGACCTATAAGATAGAACTAGAACACAAATTTTAATTAATATACAAAATTATTTAATTGGTATTTATTTATTAAAGTACTGCCTGTACTAAGTGACATTTTCATCGATTGAAATTTCCTTGAATATCAATAATTATGGTGTACTAAGAATGCTTTTTGGAAAGAAAATGTAATAAATTTTATGACTTTTTTTTCAAGTTGATATTTCACAATGTTTATTAAAATTACAGGTCCTAAATACTGTTTTTGACCATAAAACAAGCAATATATCAGTTTCCATTACCACTTTTGATTTCAGTTTTCTTAAAGTTCAACAAATAGGGATCAACTTTTTTGTATTTTCTGGTATAAAAGATGGGATCCACACCTGGCCTCACATTATAAGTAGGTTTGAAAGTTATCAGGGTGTAAATTTTCGAGAAAGTGGTGTTCCAGGGTGGAAAAAAGTCGTTAACTAAATGACTAATGTGATGACACAAAAAAAGAAAAAGAAAAAATGTTACATTTGGCAAGAAATGAAATCTGAAGATATATATGACAGGATATTATTGACATTAAACTAGACAGAGTTTTTTTTAAATAACCATATTGGCCAATATGTAAAATTTCTATATATCAAGAACACAGTGTTTATAATTCATTCTCATCCTTACAGCAAATACAAAGCATCTAAAACTATTAACAAGAATGATCAATTAATTTTTAAGTTCATCACTTACTGGCTTGTAAGAGCAATTTTTTTAAGGGGAATATATGTAGAATCATATTACCTCTCCATCCTGGGTTACAGTAGCATATTCCAGATGCTGCCATACAGTGTCCATGTTGTGAACAGTCATTGAAACTACCTGGGCATCCTTGAATGGTACATTTGTCCTCTCTCCAACCTCTATCACATATACAGCTGCCATTGACACATGAACCATGGGTGTTACATTCCCACACACAGTATTCACCAACATGGCAACGGTCACATACACACTGTCCAGAGTCACAGATTCCGTGGTTTCCACATTCAATGGAACAGTCAGACCCATGGTAACATGGATCACAAATACAAGTACCACAAGCAGAGCATGCTCCATGACCACTACAAGTGGTGTTTGGGTTACACTGGTGCTCACAATGATAACCCACATAGCTTCCATAACACTGGCACACACCATGTTCATCACAGCTACCATGTCCACTACAAGTGATAGTCTCATTGCATTCAAATTCACAGTCTATCCCCACATAGCCAGGATTACAAATACATTGTCCACTAATCCAGTTTCCATTTCCACTGCACATATTTCCATGAGAATCTGAAAAACTTCCTAACTCACCATTTCCCCCAGGTCCACTTCCAGCAGACACATACCGCTGATATAAAAGGACCTTGTTGGTGTAGTTTCCACCTGTTGTACGAATTCTTCCACCACCACCACCTCCACCTTGGTGTGTCTCACAACAGTAACTGCAGTCCGAACAGCAGCGGCAGCAGTCACTACCTGTACTGTTTCCACTTGCATGTAATTGTCCCCATCCTTCCAGAACTTGACCATCAATCCACACAGACCCACCTGCTCCTCCTCCTGCACCACCACTTCCAAATGTTCCACTCATGGTTATCTTGCCCTCAATATATGAAGCATCCTGAGCAAATCTGACTGCTGCCCCACCTGCACCACCATTTGCATGGGAACAGCTTCCTCCTCCACTTCCTGCTGAGCTTGGCAGATAGATGCTGTCATAGGTACCTCCCCCTTTACATGAGCCACATCCAGTTGCTGAACCACCAGAACCCCCATGTCCTGCCCCTGACCCAGGCCCACAGCTGGATCCTGCTCCAGGACCTGATTTGGCTGAGTAACCCTTACCAGTGCCAACAATATTTCCTCTCTTCTCTATTTCAATAGTGATCCCCATGATGTAGGCTGAGTGAATGATCTCTCCTGAGGCATCATACTCCATGTGGAAATGATTCATTAGCAGTGACAATCCAGAGTTTACATCATAGTCTGCTACATCGTCAAAAACGAAGTGTCCACCTTTCAAAACTGTAAATGTCGTGAAGAGATATTTTCCTTCTGTAGCACCAATTAAGGAACACTCTCCATATCCTGTTGACCTAAGGTAAGCAGTTCCGCGAGTGTACATGTGGTTCACATCTAAAAGCCCACCATAGTTTTTCAAATAATACTCCACATATGTGGTAGTGGCTAGATATGCATTGGCAGACTGCTCCACATAGAGGTTGGAGTGCAAATGGCTTCTCATGTATTTCTGACCAATGTAGATGGATTTTGAGCTCTGCACTTCAAGTAAACCTGAACCATCGCCAGCAAGGTGCTCCACTGTGAGGTAACTCTGAAAATGGGACAGAACAGGTATTTATTAAATAGAGACATACACGTTGATACAGTCAAACCTGTCTTATGCAGTTACCTTTGGAAAGTAAAACTTTTCACAACATTATCCACCTCAAGTCCAGAATGTGTAGTACATGTACTTCCATACCAACTAAAAATGTCAATGCAACTTATTTTTGTGAGAATTAGACACATACCTAACTTTTATGGAGACTCAAACTGGCAAATATTAATGTATTATTTTGCCAACAACTTAAACAGATATGTCATTTGTTTTTTTGGGGTGGGTGGGAGGGAGGGGGTGCAGCTAATTAGAATTATGCAATACTTACCCATAGTTATTGCTTAGCTTTCTTTTTCTGCCTAAAAAAAAACTATCTATGTGATGTGAGTAAACCATCCCCTACACTGAAGAATTTTCACAATGAGGCAATAGACTCATGCAACTAACTTTGTTCTTGGCATGGCACAGGCAATGCAAGTGGAAATAGTTCATCTTTGACAAGGATGACTATTACATCAGAACATCAGAGTGGGGTTACAGAAGGGCATTTTACAATAACTACGTGTACATACTGGATAATTAAAACTAGTTTTACCCCACAAAAAAAGCATATTAACAGCAGCAATAGCTTACCCATAAGACACTGTTTATTTGAATTTGTCAGGTTGGCTGATGCTCAGATAATTAATAAAAAACCAGAGAAAATAATCTACTCACTGTAGATATAGATGTCCATGTTATGGAATGTTTGTATTTCTTGAGGCCACAAATTGTGCCACAATGAAGGTATTCCAAGAAAAAATGCATGCGTTTTGTTGTGTTAACGAGCGGACTAGGTCAATGGAGCTTAGGCAGTATGAAAATACCAAAATACTGATTTCATGGGAAATAATGTAGTCCCAGGAGGTAGCAACGGCTTGAATCTCATAAGCTTTAAGTTTCATTAAAAAAAAGAACTCAATACTGAAGAGACTGGTGACAATCCATCATAAGAAATGGGCAGCTGAAAGGTCTATGGAAATCTTGAGAGGAAGGAAAAGATGCTTCCTACTATTTCCTTTTAAAAAATAAAAATGGAGTACTCACATGGAGTATACAAGATTATCTGTATCATTTGCAGCACAGATTCGACTAAGACTAGGGATTTATAAAGGGAAGCTATGCAAGGAAATTGATTTTTGGCTACAAATCCCAGTCAACAAAAAAGGGAAAATGAATCATAATTCCCATTAAACTTTAGGCAGCCATTGTCAATAGATAAGGCATGAATTTTTAAATTGTTCGTAAGCGGATTTGGTGAATGACCATAAAACACAAGGAAAGTTCCATCTAGGTGTAAAAGAGCTAAAGATAGGTCTCTGCAGCTCAAAATACTTAATAAGATCAGCAAAGTGCAAATCTTAAACAATTAATGTTCTTTGAGAGAATTTAAATGTTTGAAATGTTAGCTCTGTAGCCGTTAATAGATAATAAGCATCATTTGTTATCAAATGGAAACACAAGAAAATCAGCAATATAAGTTAGAGAGGGACAACTAGGATCAATGCATTTCCTACTGTATAATTCAAAGAAGATTCTCCATTTGGCATTATAAACGTTGGATGCTGAAGCTCTCTCCTGATCAGAATGATGCAACTGTCAACTTGGCCCAAAATTTTGTTCTGGCAGAGAGATTGCTTTTGATGAGCCAGATATGAAGGTGAAGAATTTTTGTTTTGTTGAAGAAGAGACCTAGTTTGAGAGATTGAAGGTCAAGAAGGTCAATGAACCCTGAACACTGAGGCAACAGTGGGGCTATGAGAATGATCTAAGCAGTGTAAGTTCTGACATTTGCAGAAGCATTAGTCATATGAGTGATAAGGCATATATGAACTGATCCCATTGGAGACTGATCCAGGGGAAATGAAAAAATAAAGTCTCTTTTTGAGCCCAGTTTGAAAATATATCTTTTAGAGGTATTTTCCACTGTGTAAAGATGGATTCTATGAAACTGGCTCTCCCAATTCTGAACTGACTGTACACCAAAACATTCTTCCAGCCTGGAATGTGGTAAACTATGATACTTATGTTCTCCGAGATGGTCAAGCCGAGGAGGTTCCAGACTTCCACACAAAAAGAAGAGGCATGTGTGCTGACTTGATGTTGGAAATAAGCTTGTCACAGATATGTTGTGGAGGAAACTATGACACATCAACTGTGTACTCTGTCAATGCACCCTTGCAATGCTATATTGCTTTAATTTCTATGTTTTTTTAGGTGAAGAGATGATTCAGATGGGGTCCAAAGACCCTGTGGAATTATGTCTCCCAGTTTTAAATGAGCACCCCAACCAGAATCTGATGCAGTGGCAAATAGATAAGAGAAGGGGTAGCATGAGGTCAGGCTAAAAGAAACAACTTGGCAGTGGTATTCAGAGGGACAAATAGACATCAAAGTCAAGTAGACATAAACGTTTTTGCTTGTAGCACCTCAAACAGAGCCAGGATTCGATCTGTCCGATCTAGTGGAACTCTATGTTCTGATTTGTGAGGAAATTCATACCTACGTAAAGAAAGTCTTGTGATAGAATGAGTTTTGATTTCTTGAGGTTTGGCAAAAGTCCAATTGAGTTACCCAGGATTCACAGCAAAACAGATCTTGATAAAGGGACTGGACCTTAACATATTGGATCAGCTAATCATCAAAATACTGGAGAACTGGTGTTTCCAGTGATCAGATGAAAGCTCTAGGTGCTTAAAGAAATTCTGAAAGGTAGACCTGGAATTAAGAAACTTCTCAATCTAAGCAAAACCAGAGAAATTTGCACTAAGAAGAAAATGTGTAGAAAAGCATCCTGAATGTCAGTGTAGAATGCTCAGCTGAATGGGTCAAGTGCAGACCAGATTGAGGAGGTGATCTCCATCTTCCACAAGAAAATTATTTAAAGTGGAGAGGTCTGTTATAATGATAAACTTTCCACTTTTCTTGGTAACCAGGAAGATACAGAATAGAAGACAAGTGACTGACCATTCTGAATCCTCTCAACTGTCCCTTTCACTAATACGATCAGACCACAAGATTCCAGGTTTCTGGCAGCCATGATTAATAAAAATGTACAATGATGTTATCTTGTGCATTTTGAACATTTAAGAAGAAGACTTCTAGTGGCCACACTTTCCCACAGACTGTGTTTACATTATTCCATAATAATAAAAATAAATGACAATATATATTTAGATAATATATAGATGTTATTTGACATCATGTGTAACTCTGCTTGTTATGTATCTACTGCATACAGAGTACATCCTTGTGTTTTCTATGCATGTAGTCAACAGTAGTAAAGTTTACCTGTCTTTTTTTATGCAAGAACAAGAGTTCTCTAGGGATTGTTATGAATTATTGATTGGGGGAAGTAGACATACATACAACAGACATGTGAAAGGAAACTTCAATGCACTGAATAAAATAGGATAGATCTGATATTCAATGTCAATCTATACAGCCTCTATTTAGCAGTCTGTCATTATTCTGGCATACCATGACTTACCAGTACATAGATATATTTGATAAAGGTAGCAATGTGTACCTGACTCCTGCAGGTGTACACAAAGTAACCCTCATGAAGGAACCAAATACTAGAGGGAAAAGGTAACCACATATGATCTGGAAAAACAACTGGATACTGTAACACCCTTAGAGAGAAATAATTGATGCGGCCAGACTGCAAATGTGGTTAAAAACACTGCTTGTGATTGCTGGCACATGTGATCACTACAATGTCCTTGAAAGAGATCAGCTCTCTGCATGTGTTTTATGCACAACATACCAAAGACAAGGCAAGTTGCATGAGTGGATTGTGTCCTACAAATCAAACTATAGGTGGATTTTCTGCATGAAAAAGAAAACTAAATAATAGCAGTGGTAAGCTATTGGTGCTATTAAAATGCATACAATTGCTGGTTGGTCATCTTGCAAGCTTTATATAATCAAACAGATAGGCAAAAGTGATGAAAAAGTATGAATGTCAAGCAAATATTGTTTTAATATCAATGTACTTACTAAATTGTTACATTTTGACCTGATTATAAATTCTAAGAAGTACTCATTAATACAAATAAATTATTTTGTTGCCAAAGAAATTGTTCCAATTGTGTACATGTATTTAGACAGGGCTTTGATATTAAGTCCTCAATGAGAAATTACTGAATATATGACTATCATCACAGAGAGCTGAATCTTTGCAAACCAAACCAAAAAGTTTGAAAGCACATGGACAAACTAAATATAGCACTGATGCAAGAGCATCATACTTGTGTGGGTAGCACAATACAATGGAAGATCTGAACATTTCCCAGTTAATGTAAATACCATACTTCTTGCAGACTAGTTTCTGAACCAATGCAGAGGGACACTACTGGGGCGATGAAATTAAAAAAAATAATTTAAAAATACAAAATGCACAGAGAAGCAGTAATTTACTTATTTACTTATTGTGAGTAAAGAGGGTCATCAAAATCTGACCAAGATAAAAGGTAACTGCAACATACTTAAAAATGCAACCTCTTTCATGATCAATGTCACTTTCCCTGTTCATGAAAAAAGATATAATTTTACACTATTCAAAATTACAATGTATAATCTTTCTAACTCTCCCACTCATTTTATTACAAAGAATAATGCATTTTTTTAAAAAAGAAAGCCTACAGTGAAGTAAAGCTTTCCTTAAATGATGTCATAGCTATATGCTTCTATGATAAATTTCTATGTAAAGCATCAAAAGCTTGATGGACAAAATATTTTTTAAAATATGATTTGCTTTAAATACTGTGAGAAACCAATCTGATGTAAAATATATCACAATGTTATACCGCAGATACAGGTGTTTGTTTTGTTCTATTCTATATCTCTGCTCAAATCTGTTATTTCATCCATTATTTTCCTTTTTTATTTTATTATTACTCAGTCTGGTCAATAACACTACTAAATAAGGATAACCACAAACCACCACATAACAAAATCCTATCGCACAATAATACTTACAGAGTGGATCCTAGCACATGCTCTATGTAGAAGGTACACATTGTCTATGGAAACTCTGTCAATATAGAGTGGGTAATTGCAGACATTGAGCTGACCACGATTTAGGTTGTCAATCCAGAGCTCTGTGTGCTTGTCTTCTCCACGTGACTGGACAAACACAGATCCTGGGGAGCCTGGAATGTATCCAGATCCACCAAATGCCAGCATTGACCCACGGAATGTTAGCCGTTCAAAAAGATATACTGCAATTCTTCCTCCAGCTCCACCTCCATTTCCTGTGTAACAGATATATTGTGATTCATATCAATCAAACAATCAATGTTTTGTATTACGTAAAATGATTGACATTAGACTAAGGAATGAGACATGGTGGAGTGTAATTTCATTGATTTATGTGTACACAGATTTAATAGGGAATCATCTTTTGTAATTTCATTGATTTATGTGTACACAGATTTAATAGGGAATCATCTTTTGTAATATCATTGATTAATGTGTATACAGATTTAATAGGGAATCATCTTTTGTAATTTCATTGATTTATGTGTACACAGATTTAATAGGGAATCATCTTTTGTAATTTCATTGATTAATGTGTACACAGATTTAATAGGGAATCATCTTTTGTAATTTCATTGATTAATGTGTACACAGATTTAATAGGGAATCATCTTTTGTAATTTCATTGATTAATGTGTACACAGATTTAATAGGGAATCATCTTTTGTAATTTCATTGATTTATGTGTACACAGATTTAATAGGGAATCATCTTTTGTAATTTCATTGATTTATGTGTACACAGATTTAATAGGGAATCATCTTTTGTAATTTCATTGATTAATGTGTACACAGATTTAATAGGGAATCATCTTTTGTAATTTCATTGATTAATGTGTACACAGATTTAATAGGGAATCATCTTTTGTAATTTCATTGATTAATTTGATTAATGTGTACACAGATTTAATAGGGAATCATCTTTTGTAATTTCATTGATTAATGTGTACACAGATATAATAGGGAATCATCTTTTGTAATTTCATTGATTAATGTGTACACAGATTTAATAGGGAATCATCTTTTGTAATTTCATTGATTAATGTGTACACAGATTTAATAGGGAATCATCTTTTGTAATTTCATTGATTAATGTGTACACAGATTTAATAGGGAATCATCTTATGTAATTTCATTGATTAATGTGTACACAGATTTAATAGGGAATCATCTTTTGTAATTTCATTGATTTATGTGTACACAGATTTAATAGGGAATCATCTTTTGTAATTTCATTGATTTATGTGTACACAGATTTAATAGGGAATCATCTTTTGTAATTTCATTGATTTATGTGTACACAGATTTAATAGGGAATCATCTTTTGTAATTTCATTGATTTATGTGTACACAGATTTAATAGGGAATCATCTTTTGTAATTTCATTGATTAATGTGTACACAGATTTAATAGGGAATCATCTTTTGTAATTTCATTGATTAATGTGTACACAGATTTAATAGGGAATCATCTTTTGTAATTTCATTGATTAATGTGTACACAGATTTAATAGGGAATCATCTTTTGTAATTTCATTGATTAATGTGTACACAGATTTAATAGGGAATCATCTTTTGTAATTTCATTGATTAATGTGTACACAGATTTAATAGGGAATCATCTTTTGTAATTTCATTGATTAATGTGTACACAGATTTAATAGGGAATCATCTTTTGTAATTTCATTGATTAATGTGTACACAGATTTAATAGGGAATCATCTTTTGTAATTTCATTGATTAATGTGTACACAGATTTAATAGGGAATCATCTTTTGTAATTTCATTGATTTAGGTGTACACAGATTTAATAGGGAATCATCTTTTGTAATTTCATTGATTAATGTGTACACAGATTTAATAGGGAATCATCTTTTGTAATTTCATTGATTTATGTGTACACAGATTTAATAGGGAATCATCATTTGTAATTTCATTGATTTAGGTGTACACAGATTTAATAGGGAATCATCTTTTGTAATTTCATTGATTAATGTGTACACAGATTTAATAGGGAATCATCTTTTGTAATTTCATTGATTTATGTGTACACAGATTTAATAGGGAATCATCTTTTGTAATTTCATTGATTTATGTGTACACAGATTTAATAGGGAATCATCTTTTGTAATTTCATTGATTTATGTGTACACAGATTTAATAGGGAATCATCTTTTGTAATTTCATTGATTAATGTGTACACATATTTAATAGGGAATCATCTTTTGTAATTTCATTGATTTATGTGTACACAGATTTAATAGGGAATCATCTTTTGTAATTTCATTGATTAATGTGTACACAGATTTAATAGGGAATCATCTTTTGTAATTTCATTGATTAATGTGTACACAGATTTAATAGGGAATCATCTTTTGTAATTTCATTGATTTATGTGTACACAGATTTAATAGGGAATCATCTTTTGAACTTGAACAAAGCTTTTTCTCCATAAAAAAATTGAGTTTCAGAGAATCCTTGAATTGGCACTTATAGATATCCTCTAGGACAGAGGTGGGCAAACTTTCCAGTGCAAGGGCCGCATACACAAATTTACTACTTTAGCAGGCCGCATAGTTCATTAAGTAAAATAATTAATATTTAAAATAGAAAAAACAAAAGGTTTTTCTAAATAACATAATTAATTTTCAATTGTTAATATGTTGTTAATATTGGAAAAAACTTAAAACTTCAAAAGAAGCACATTTATTTGATAAACAGAGTAATGTAAACAAGAGTCAGTGCGAATGATGCAGCTGATCACATACATTGACCAGTTTGTCAAAATTTAGTGACAAGTAGCTCATGCTGACCTTTAAAACTGAGTAAATATTGGAATCTGAGAGAAGCGATCTGTTCTTTGAATTGTTGACTTTCATAATAGAAAAAGTCTGCTCACAAATGTAGGTTGATGCAAACAACACAAACATCTTTCTGGCAAATTCTTTCAGATTTTAAAACTTCTCTGGGTTTAGAGAAGCATAAAACTCAATCAGGGGTTTGGTTTCAACTTTTTCAGCAGATCAGTTGCTTTCTTTTGCAGTTCTTGTTTTGATAATTTTTTTCCAAAGTTACTGTGCTTAGTTTGAAACTTATATGGCTTTTCTCACTGGGTGGGTATTTGGCATCACGTGGTTACATTTCTCTCAAAATTAGAAAGAAATTTTACCCTTGAGTAAATTAAATAGCATGAACATAGGACTTGTTCCTAGGCTGCATGAAAACCCTTGGCAGGCCGCATGAAAGCCCTTGGTGGGCTGTATGCAGCTCGTGGGCCATAGTTTGCCTACACCTGCTCTAGGATGATAAGACATTATTTGCAATAAAATCATGGCATTAATATTGTACTAAGTGAACAAAACAAAAATTTAGTTTCAACATAGACAATTGTCTCACGAGAATAAAAACAATTACTTGTTTTTGCAAAATAAATCTTAAATGATTCTGTATCAACAGTTAGACTGGTTCCCTGCTTCATAGACTCCCTGCTTTGCACTAATTTAATACTTCAATCTCTGGAAACCAGACTAAGCAGCAAAATGAAAAGCAGCGATGTAATACACAGCTGTTTTTGAATGCACATGATGGAATAATGTTAACAATCTTTCAGATGTTGAACATTTTGAAAATAAATGTAATTTATACAGACAACAAACAACTTCATTAGAAAAAATGCTGACAATTATTATCAATGTGATTGTAAAACAAGGATTCATTCAGTTATTAAACAGCCCAGTTCCATCCCATCCCTAGCAGTTTGCTCTATGTCTAGTAGATTTTTGGACAACCTTCGATACTCACACTATTGCTTATAGTGCAGTCTCTAATTCACGAATTGTCAAGGAAGCAGTGTACTGTGTTAACATGAGAATGTGTTGATATATATATATTGATTTTAGCTGTAACTTGATGGGTTCAGAAATATGTTTGACACTCCCTCACAGGAATGCAGATGCAGAAAGATCATTTTATATTCTGAGAAAAAGTCAACAAAGTCTTGAACATTAGTTACAATGAGTCTCTAATGAATGCAAATATGAAAAGAGAAAAACTTGATATATCTTTTTTTAATTATTTTTTTTATTTAAACTTGGTGTGGTTGGGTTTATATAAGTACAGTGTATGTGAATGTGTGTGGTGCTGATATTGGACAGTGTATGTGAATGTGTGTGGTGCTGATATTGGACAGTGTATGTGAATGTGTGTGGTGCTGATATTGGACAGTGCTATGTCTACTAAATATTTCTGGTTTGTAAGTGTTATATACACTTGTAAAAAAAATGTATATTATTTTCCTGTTGATTAAATTTTAATCTCTGGTAATTTTCTTTAGGCTTAAATGAAAAGATAACTTATTCTCAATTGGGTGACATTATTTTTTTGTGTGGTCAAATGTACCGATTCCCTCTCCTTTAGACTTCAGCCCCTAATCATAATTACTCTCTGGGAATATGCCAAGTATGTAATATACATATTATTGCTAGTCTCCAACCTTACTTTTAGTTTAGACAATCATGATGTTCTATTATCTAATCAAAAATGCTAAAATCATTATACAATGCCTTAAACTGGTTCTCATCCTTTTTATGTAATTGCACACAATATTGATACTTGAAATAGTCAGTCTAGTTCAATAGAAATTAAGCATTGTGTTTTTCCTGCAGTCTATTTTAGGCCTATTACCATGTCTGTTTTCATAAATGACCTCCCTCCATGGACAAAGCACATAAACACGGACTCATTTGTAGCTCATGCTACAATAACAGCTTCAGATAGTGATATTACTACACTAGAGTCTTTACTAGACTCGAATATAATAAATTTTTAGATGTGGTCAATATAAAATAAAATAGTTTCAAATGAAATAAAAAAAAAGGTATGTAAGAATTCCTCTCCTGAGAAACTTATGAATTTGGCAATAAAGGATCAACTCAATAAAAACATTAAAGAACAATTTTTTTAATGAGTATTAGTTGAAAGTGATTTAAAGTGTGAGAAACATATTGACCTTTATGGCAGCCATTGACCCCTGTATGTAGAGCTCTAGTAAAATAACAAGTAACATTAGCAAACTAGAATAATGCACTTCAGTGCATACATTTTGGCAGTCATTGACTACTGTTTGACAATATGGAGAAACTGCAATAAGAGTCACTTAGAAAAAATAAATGAGATAAAAAAGCAATTTGCCTGATTCTGAACACTTCTTTTGACAAATCATCTGGTATTGTTTCGAAGAATTGAACTGGCTTCAAATAAATGACAGAATAAAATTTCCAAAAAAGGTAGCACTTGCTCACAAAAGTGTAATTGCAATATGCCTGAATCTAAGAGAGATCTATTTGATGAAAATAATGGGTCATATAAATTATGGTCAACTTTTACATTGCCATTTGAAACTTCCAAAACCAATCCTAAACAATTATGATGTACAGTTAAACCTATCCATATGGTCACCCTGACTCATTGGTCACCTATTCACAATGGCCATTTTTGGTCAGCAGCTTTGTGTTTCCTAACCAAGCAATGGTTTCTCCCTGCCTTAAGCAGTCCCTGGAATATATCTGTAATGACCACTCAGTCTATGCAAATTAAATTTGTGCTTCATGAGATAGGTATTGTTTAAATAAAGGTATAAAATGTATTTTTGCTGATTTTTACATGTAATTATATATCTGTAAAATTCCCAATTATATTCCAACTGTTTTGTCTTTGTGCATGCTAATCAATATTTTTTGTTTCAGAGGTATCTAAACTTATAACATTTGATTGTTCCTTTGTAATGTTGTGACTTTTTTCTAAGCACATTTTGTTAGTAAGTGCATACAAAGGGCCTTAACTCAGAACATTGAAAAGATATTTATCTAAATGGGATCAGTACTAGTGAGATGAAAACAATGCCAGCAGTTGGATCACTACAAACATTCCTTGGTATTGACAAGGGCTCAGATTTTGTCAAAATGATGCAGCATTATCTCTGAGATCTTTGGCAACTGAGTGAGAATCCTGAAAGAGTTTTCATCTTCCTCAACAATGACAATAAAAGCCTTCTTTGAATAGGCCATATTCACTGCAGGTGGGGAAAAGTACTCTGTCAGGTTTGTTTTGTAAAAGCCAGGTATGTTTCATGAGTGCATTCAGTGATTTTAAAGCATATGCGCTTCTGGGTGGTATCTGATTTTTAATCCTTTGAACAGGGTTGGATTTGGGTGGTATCTGATTTTTTATCCTTTGAAAAGGGTTGCATGTGGGTAGTATCTGATTTTTAATCCTCTAAAAAGGGTTGGATTTGGGTGGTATCTGATTTTTAATCCTTTGAAAAGGGTTGGATTTTGATGGTATCTGATTTTTAATCCTTTGAAAAGGAATGGATTTGGGTGGTATCTAATTTTTAATTCTTGAAAGGGGTTGGATTTTGGGTGGTATCTGATATTTAATCCTTTGAATAGGGTTGGATTTGGGTGGCATCTGATTTTTAATCCTTTGAAAAGGGTTGCATTTGGGTGGTATCTGAGCTGATTTCCTAATGTTAATGTGACTGAGTAATGTAGTTGATGGTGATACATAAGTATGAAAGCCTGTGACTTAATTCTATACTTTTCTACTAGAAAGTTACCATAGTCAATATTGTTGATAATTCCACTGTAAGCAGTTCCTCCATGACTAGTAATGGAGCCCTGGCCAATGAGTCTGTTAGTGTGAATGATGACTGAACCACCACTGCCACCTCCACTGTGGAAAGTATTAATGCCATCTCCTCCATTCACAGAGATGCTTCCGTATAACCTAAAAACCTGGAAGCATAGTTTCAATAAAAATGAAATATGATAAAGACTATTTAATAGGGTAATGAGAATGCAACAATAAATAAGCTGGTGTCAAGTTGTCATACATAAAATTAATCTTTTTGATTTACATGTACTACCTTTACAACCCCTAATAGGTTCACAGCCCTCTTTTTTTGCCAAGTTGTACAAAATGTCCTTCACCCAGGGTTTGTAAATAGTGGTGGTCCAAGGACCAGGGCCTGCAGTTATTCTAGTCAGACTCAGTAGATAAACTTGTCCAAAGTCCATTGGACCTCCCACTTAAAATAAAAGGTAATTAAAAGTATTCCACATTTTGCTTCATAAACAAATTGTATAATGTCAACATATAAATATGCAAAATTATGTTCAAGCAATGTTGCTCAAAGCCTAGTAACACTTTTGCTGTGTACAAGATAATCAGACTGGAACAATGTGTATCAAAAAGTGTCTGAGCTGGTGCTATTTTACCTCTAAATTTGAGTACCCTTCCACATAAGTAATCAAGTCCAAATACCTATAGTCTAATTTCATTCAAAGGGGCTTCACCTAAGACAACCAAAGTCAATGGGCAAGGCAGGAATTTCACTTCTTTGTCTCAAGGAGGCAAGGGTGAAATAAGACAGTTTTAAGTGTGAGATCCAAAAAGGAAGCTTTTCAATGGTTCATAAAGTGTTTTTGGTTAATGACCAAACAACACATGAGAGATTCCATGTAGACACAATAAAGTGAGAGACAATCTCTGAAGCTCAAAATTTTTTTTATAGGATTGGCAAGATGCAGATCTGAACTGATGTATGTGTCCTGTGAGAATTAAAGTGTGTGAGAGATGGCAGCTTGATAGCTTTTGACAGTGGATACTGAACATCTTTTAGTCTCAAAGAGGTACAAAAGGACATCAGCAATGGAAGTTACATTATGGCAGATAGGATCAATGTGTTTGCTAATGATTGAGTCACAGAAGAATCTCCATCTGGCATCATAAATGTTGGATGTAGAAACTCTCCTGGCTTAAATGATGCAACTGTTGACTCTGTCCAAAATCTTGTTCTGGTGGAGAGATCCTTTGATATGACCCAGGCATGAAAGGTGGAGAATGTCTAGGCTATTGTGGAGAAGGGATCCCCAGTGCTGTGACAGGAGATCCCTCCTGTGTGGTAGAGACCTGGGTAGATCTATCTTGAGGTGTAGGAGATCAATGAACCATGTTTATAGAGATCACAATAGGGTTATGAAAATCATCCGAGTAGTGGAAGTTCTGACTCTTTGCAGAACTTGTGGTAGTACATATAGTTGGAAAAGTGGGAAGGCATATTCAAACAGGCAATCCCACTAGAAGCTGACTTCACTGACTGCCTATGTTTCTGATCAGGCACAGGAGAAATGTAAAAGGTAAGTTTCTTGTTGACCTAGGTCACAAACAGGTCCACTAAAGATCTTCCCCAAAGTTGTGAAGAAACCATTATTTGAGGATGGCTCAGTCTGTTCAGGACAGGTTGTCCATCCTTTAATAGATCCATCTTGCCCAAAATGTGGTGAATTCAGATTGTGGCATTCTCTGAAGTTGCCCAGAGGAAAATATTCCAGCAATTTGCACAAAGATAAGGGGCATGTGTGCCTCCTTGACATTGCAGGTAGGCTCTGACAAATGTCTTTGGAGACCATGACACATCAGCCCCTTTTTAGGTCCATGCACCCTTGTAATCTAGAAATACATTCATTTCTAGGTTGTTGATGTGGAGAGACAATTCAGCCTGAGTCAAGGAACTATGGATAATTATGCTCTCCAGATCTTCACAGGCACCCTAGCCTGAATCTGATGCATCTGCAGACAAACAGGAATGGGGATCCAGTGCATGCATCAGAATCTGCATCAGGAATCTGTCTTTCTTCATTTACCATAGCAAATGGTGGTGAAAAACTGGTCCTCGAGGCATTGGGATCAATAGAGAATCTCTCTGAAGTTTCCACCATGCCAGAATGAGGAACTGTAAAGAATACGGGTAAAGATGTCCTAAAGTAACCAATTCGGCAGCGGCATTCAATGTTGTAAGTAGGGACAGATGATGGCAAGCTGATAAAACAGTTTTTGCTTGTAGCGTCTCTGAATTCAAAGGTAGGCTGATGCTAAAATGAAGATATTTGTGGTGTGGAGAAAAAAATGGGGACATATAAATAGGCATCAAAAAGTTGATGGAGAATGCCCAATCTGATGAATAAATAGGGTTCCAGATTGAAGAGGTCTCCATCCTGAAGGTTTCCTCAGCAAGAAACTGGATGAGCAGGGAGAGATTAATAATGATTCAAAATTCCCTGCTTTTCATGGAGACCAGGAAGATTCGAGAGTACAAGGCAGGAGACATTATTTAAAATCCACTAGGCTGACCCTTTCTGCAAAAGGGCGTGCACCTCTTCCCTTAATTCCACCAGATTGGATTGGGAAAAGAAAATGGGTTTGCTTGATAGAAGGGGTTGTTAATGAAACTGGAGTCAATAACCCTTGTTTACAATGGAGAGGAAACAACCATTGTCCATGATGCTTGAACAAGCCTAGGCAAGCATCAACTCGAATGTTTGAGAAGGGGATGATGGCAGGAGAGGGGTAACTGCTATGGCTGCTCCTCGCCCCCCCTTTCTGCCCTGGTAGGAAAGGAAGGTGGGTTAGAAAATTTCCTCTTGGATCAGTGGTGACCTTGGTGCCATGGACCTGATGAGCAAAGAGGTGGTCTAACAAAATTTTTTGGATGGACTAGGGTTTTGCCTGCTTGAAAAATTTGGTAGATGGTCCCTGAGGATGATTTGTCTGACGTGGTGTCCTGGAGTGGAGGTACAAGATCAATGTTGAGTGATTGAGTAAGTCTTGAGAAGTCATAGCAGAAATAAAGCCCCAAAGAGGATCTAGGCTTCATAAGGAGCAGCCCTTAGAAAGTCTTAAATGTGGTTAAGCAACACTTTCAATGAGTCCAATGCAGCATCACGTTGGATGTGCAGAAATTTCAACAATAATGCCATGGTATCAGATAGTGCATGCTGTTATGTTGTAGCAGCAGCCTCCAGCACAGGTTGTAATATGGCTGGATTCAGCAAGGCCTATCTTGGCATACTAATGGAAGAAAAGGTCAGATTGTGAGGCTATATTTACAAGTAACCAGGTTTTCTGTTCCATGGCATCAATTGTTTTGTTGGGAAAGTGTGTGCAAGATCCCAAAGAAATATTGAATTTGGCCACATCAGCGTTTAAAGAAGATTTAATAGAACACTTCAGGGAATGTACCCAGCAACTTGAAGAAGAGATAAGGGGTCTCAACAGATCATTCTCTACATTGTTGTGTAATATTTTGGCATTGAGAAACCTCATGAATGTGGGGGAAGTAAGATGTTTGGTTGAGGTGGTACCCCTGAGATCTTTTCCAAACTGGAAAGGATCTATTTGAACTGTGTGCCAGATGCTATCAATAAATAAGTAAATACTTCAAGGATAATTTCCATCTTTTGTAATTTGAGTTTCCTGACAACATTGAATCATGCAGTTCAGTTTGTATTTGCCAATGACAATTAGTTCTTTAATAGCAGCAATTTCTTATCTGTCACTATTGCTTAGCTAATCTATTTTCATTCCAAAAATATACCCATCCATTTGATGTGAATACCCCTACAATAGTGGAGAAAAAGTCTCAGTATGACCCTTTGACCTTTTGACCAACTTAGAAGAAGGTGATAGAGATACTCTCTTTTTGCAGCTGTAAAGTAGGGGAGGGGTCAACTTATAGTTGAATCAACTTGTAAGAGAGTATATATATAGTAATTGTTTGGGGAACATCAAAAGAAGATCATCATAGAAATTTGAAAACGTTTTGTAAAGATACCAGGAAATAAACCCCGACACTGAGTTTGGAAAAAATGTCAATTTGGACTAACAGAAGTGTGCTACATGGGGACACATATTGACATCATCCAATATTAAATCTGATCCAGAAAATAATGAAAGCAATCACAATTTCCATCTTTGATGGACAGAAAAGAAATTGAAAGATTACTAATTACAGTCAACTACTTTGCAAAATGTATCCAAAAACTGTTTACACAGTGATAGAACCAAACAGAGCTCTTTTGCAAAGTGACAATGAATTTGTTTACAAAACTATGCAGAAAGATGTGTTTGAAGATATCAAACAGATTCTAAGCAAATAACCTTTGTTGAAATATTTCCATGTCAAGAAACATGTCATTGTTAGTTGTGATCAGGACTTGGACCAGTTCAAATGCAACCAAGACAGTCTATAGCATTTGGTCTTTCATAGATGCAGAAACAATATATGCACAAATAGGAAAAAAACTGCTGTGTTATTCAAAGATTTAATCAATGTACTTATAGTCATCAAGTACAAATTTAATTGGATCATAGAATCAATCCTCAGGAAATCTCTATATGCTGCACTGCCTAGACAATGCTTTTAAGACTGAAGCAGTAGAGTTTTGAGTCAAGTTATTGTTCAGAAAGAGAGTTACCAGAATTGATACAATGTCCAGATACTACGGACACACACATCTGATAAAAAAAATGGATAGAGAAACTGAGTGCTAGGTGTGCATGATCATACCAAAAATACAGATTGCAGATACAGTTAATAGCAATAAATAATGGATGTCAATTTGATAACAAATTGGCCACAATTATGAGAAATGATTGAAAAGAGATAGCCACGTGATAAACATATCTCACACTTTGAAATCAGAAACTTCTGAACTGTAGAGATGAACTTTTCTGAATGGATGGATTTGTTTTAAAAGAGATAACATTTTAATACCAAAAAAGCTCTTCAGAAAGAACCACTAAAGGAACTGCACAAAATTCAAATGGGCATTAAAAAGACAAAGCAAAGAGCAATTAATCAACATTTTATATACTGGCTTCGCATGAATACACAAATTAAAGACACTGAGGATCAAATTCTTCTACTTGTCAGGAATACAGAAAGCCAAGTAAAAAAGAACCATTGTTGTCTACACAGCCTAATGCACCATGGGAAATAGTTGGATCAGATTTATGTATTGATAGTAGACTAATGCTCCAAATATTCTGAAGTTAGAAACTACATAAGCATGCACTGTAATCACACACACACACACACACACACAAGGCATCAAATGCCACAAGTAAGGAAAGGTAGTGACCCATAGTTCTTCTCAAATGAATTTGGTGATGGTATTTGCAAACCCCTGGGTATTCAGTCACACTATGTGAAGACCCAAGTATCTACAGCCTCATGGCTTAGCAGAAAGAACATTTAAACTGTCAGAAAGTCTCAATAAGACAAAGAGATATGGCAAAGACCCATATTTATCGATATTAGAGTATCGAAATACACAAATTCGTAATATAGAATCCCAAATACAGATAAGCTGAAGACACTGATTAGCTCTTCCTGCTACCAAAATATACAATTACTACAAAGTTTTAAAACAAATAAACCTATAGAGAAATCTGGGTGAAAAGAAATATAAGCAAAAGAAACTGAAGCTAAGAGCTTGAAAAACCAGCTGTAGCCAATAGAAGTAATAGCACTCCAATGTCATTATGATGTGCAAAGTCTAGAGGATGCTATATATAGGAGAAACAAAAGACATTTGTTACAAACAAAAGAGACACTACCAAATATGTATGATACATATGAAGACACTAAGATGGAGCTCACCAAACTAGATGCCAAGACACCAATAGTTACGAATAAGCCAAACCACATAGGGGAGATTAAAGAAAAGACTATTAAAAAAGTCTGCAAGATACAGAGAATTTGTTTCATGATAATTTGTTTGAATTACATTGTATCTTGTGAATATTAGAAGCTGGAAGTGATAAAGGACATAATATACCTTCATTATATTACTTCAGCTTATGTGCAGCAATGACAAATGGATTATAACAAACTAGGACTTTAGATACGGACATAATATACCTACATTATATTACTTCAGCTTATGTGCAGCAATGACAAATGGATTATAACAAATTAGGACTTTAGATTGTAGTGGCAATGCAAATCTATCACCATGTGTTTGTTTCCATGTGTGTAAGGATGACGGTGAATGTAATATGGCTACAACTTACATTTTACCTACATTAGGTAAAGCTTTTCCAAATCATGATGAACTATTTGAAATACATATTCATGTATTAGATAGAACTTAAAACTTTTTTTTACCAAAAGCATTAAAAACAAAAAGGAGAATTGAGTATGTGAATGATTATTTTATAAAAATGATCATTTTTTGGTGGAGTTTGGCAGTATTGGGATTGGAGGTGGGGATAACATTCTGTTGAAACAATGATCTGACAGTTACAGGTCACATAAGGCCAGATCCTGGCTGCAGATTCATAATGAACCCCTATATGCCATATGATAACATTGGCTTAAGGAACTAGTGTGCTCCATTTTGGCCACTTGTAATCCAGCCATTCAAGTATAGGTAGATCAAACCTTTGTGCTCTGCTATTCAGCAAAAAAGTCATGATCAACAAAAATGCAAACAACAAAGAACTGAAGAATAAGTAACAGCAAAAGGCATATGTATACCACTAGTCTTATATGAGTATGAAGTTTCACTGAGATATCTAATAATTTTTAAAAGTTTCTCTGAAAATGGAAGTGTTAATCATGGATGTATGGATGGATATGGAAATGGATAAAGGCATTAAAAGATATGGAAACTAAGGAATTATAAATAATAAAAGGCACACCTACATCACTACTCTAATGGAAACTAAGGAATTATAAATAATAAAAGGCACACCTACATCCCTACTCTAATGGAAACTAAGGAATTATAAATGACAAAAGGCACAACTACATCACTACTCTAATGGAAACTAAGGAATTATAAATGACAAAAGGCACACCTACATCACTACTCTAATGAAAACTAAGGAATTATAAATGACAAAAGGCACACCTACATCCCTACTCTAATGGAAACTGAGGAATTATAAATAATAAAAGGCACACCTACATCCTTACTCTAATGGAAACTAAGGAATTATAAATAATAAAAGGCACACCTACATCCCTACTCTAATGGAAATTAAGGAATTATAAATAATAAAAGGCACACCTACATCCCTACTCTAATGGAAACTAAGGAATTATAAATAAGAAATGGCACACCTACATCACTAATCTAATGGAAACTAAGGAATTATAAATAAGAAATGGCACACCTACATCCCTACTCTAATGGAAACTAAGGAATTATAAATGACAAAAGGCACACCTACATCCCTTCTCTAATGGAAACTGAGGAATTATAAATGACAAAAGGCACACCTACATCCCTACTCTAATGGAAACTGAGGAATTATAAATAATAAAAGGCACACCTACATCCTTACTCTAATGGAAACTAAGGAATTATAAATAATAAAAGGCACACCTACATCCCTACTCTAATGGAAATTAAGGAATTATAAATAATAAAAGGCACACCTACATCCCTACTCTAATGGAAACTAAGGAATTATAAATAATAAATGGCACACCTACATCCCTACTCTAATGGAAACTAAGGAATTATAAATAAGAAATGGCACACCTACATCACTACTCTAATGGAAACTAAGGAATTATAAATAAGAAATGGCACACCTACATCCCTACTCTAATGGAAACTAAGGAATTATAAATGACAAAAGGCACACCTACATCCCTTCTCTAATGGAAACTGAGGAATTATAAATGGCAAAAGGCACACCTACATCCCTACTCTAATGGAAACTGAGGAATTATAAATGACAAAAGGCACACCTACATCACTACTCTAATGGAAACTAAGGAATTATAAATAACAAAAGGCACACCTACATCACTACTCTAATGGAAACTAAGGAATTATAAATAATAAAAGGCACACCTACATCCCTACTCTAATGGAAACTAAGGAATTATACATAATAAAAGGCACACCTACATCCCTTCTCTAATGGAAACTAAGGAATTATAAATAATAAAAGGCACACCTACATCCCTACTCTAATGGAAACTAAGGAATTATACATAATAAAAGGCACACCTACATCCCTACTCTAATGGAAACTAAGGAATTATAAATAATAAAAGGCACACCTACAGCCCTACTCTAATGGAAACTAAGGAATTATAAATAATAAATGGCACACCTACATCACTACTTTAATGGAAACTAAGTAATTATAAATAATAAAAGGCACACCTACTTTGCTACTCTAATGGAAACTAGGGAATTATAAATAAGAAATGGCACACCTACATCACTACTCTAATGGAAACTAAGGAATTATAAATAAGAAATCGCACACCTACATCCCTACTCTAATGGAAACTAAGGAATTATAAATGACAAAATACACACCTACATCACTACTCTAATGGAAACTAAGGAATTATGAATAATAAATGGCACACCTACATCACTACTCTAATGGAAACTAAGGAATTATAAATAATAAATGGCACACCTACATCGCTACTTTAATGGAAACTAAGGAATTATAAATGACAAAAGGCACATCTACATCCCTACTCTAATGGAAACTAAGGAATTATAAATGACAAAAGGTACACCTACATCCCTACTCTAATGGAAACTAAGGAATTATAAATAATAAATGGCACACCTGCATCACTACTCTAACGGAAATAGAGGAATTATAAATAACAAAAGGCACACCTACATCCCTACTCTAATAAACACAGTCATGAAAAATATCTTGATGCAAGATATTTTAGGCCCTGAGAGAATTACTTTTAATCATTTCATCACAAAAACTTGAAATGATTAACTTAAACTATATTTCACAAATTAGAATTGTAACTGTATGGTGTGAAAGTTTACTCTGACTTTTCTTGCTAAATGACCAAGCTAATCAGAGCAGGTCTTTTTTTAAAGCCACTTTTTCAAATGGATATCGAACCAAATTATTGTAGAAATGAACCTCTGTTAAACAGCCACTTATTCTAAAAGGTCATTTACCTCATTTCTAAGGTGACTACTTTACAGGCATTTAGTTATTTGACTTCACAATTTACTGTTATTCATTGTACATTAGTAGTTCATATATTTCACCTTTGCAACATTGAAGTTGATGTAGCTGCCACCTGCTCCACCATTTTGCCCTCCACCGCCACTTCCAGGATAGGCAGATCCAGCTACAGAACCATAGTAAGAGCCACCTGCAACCCCTCCTCTGCTGCTGCCACCTAGCATTGTAAGTATCTGATTAGGAGTCTGTATGAATTCCTTTAAAGAACTAACAGCTATTCAAAGTAATATGAAATGATTATACTTTCTTGAGCCCACCTTATAGTACAAAAGACAGAAAAAAGGAAATAAAAAAACCTTTAAGACTGTTAATCCAGATACAGATATGGATACCAGAGTGATTGCTGTGTTGAGTTTCCACCCAGTTATGCTCATTACATTAAAATTATTCAACAAATTCTAAAACTTTAACGATTTGGAAATCTAGAAAAAAAATAATAGCTATGTGACTAGCTATTACTAAAACCTGTACATTTTTACTAAATCAAATATCTTTTTTATTTATGAATGAACAAAAATATTTCTTCCGACTTTCTAAGGACTAAACAACTGAAAAATGTGGATCAATTACTTCTTTAAAGACGCAAGCAATCCAAATTAAAAAGACAAAAGTAAAATGTAAGTCATTAATACCTGTACTTGCATGACCTCCTCCAGATGCATCATAAGTAGTAACCTTTCCTGCCCCAGGGCCTAGTTGCATGGAGTAACCATATTTTGAGCCATCTATTTGAGCAGAAGTCTCCAATGATAGCTGTGTAAGGTTAAAGGTTGTCTCCTGGCTGGATACAATGACCTTTCCACCCATCCTCACTGTAAACTGGCTGGATGTCAAAACTGGATGTATAGGATTCATGTGAACTGTTAATTTTCCTTGGTTGTTAATTTCAACTGCTGCTATGGTAACTGATCCTGGTGTGTAGCTTGTGCCAGGTATTTTGGTGTACCACATATCAATGGAATGGACAGATGCTGTGTGGGCATGATCTTGAAGAATAATTTCTGCTCCACGTTCTATGGTAAGTTGTTCTACTCCAACAAGTCTTCCCTCCAGGATAGCTTTTTGACTATGAATCACTACATTTGTAGGTAGGACCAACTCTCCTCCACGATCAACATGGAAGCCACAAGGACAATCAAGATATGTGTGAGTGGATTCTACATAGTTGATAAGAACCTGTTGTCTGCTTTGTATCCTGATCATACCCTTCTGGTTTCCTGTTAGCTCATGAATAATAATTGTCACATTGTCAGCTCCACTAGGGTGGTAGAAGTGTACATAGGAGTATCCTTCAACCTGGATCTCATCAAGCTCATAGTAAACTGTGTTCTCCTCCATCACTACAGCCGGGTTGGTGGTGTACAAGTCAGCATTCTCAACAGTAATTTTGGAATGTTCAGGTTTGACCTCTGTAATGTTAAGTCTGGGGTTATATTTCAGCTCTCTGTATGTTGGCCCTTGTCTAGACTCGTACTTGTAGACTGTACCTGGACCAGCAACAGCAACAGATGCTGAACCACCATGAGCAAGATACTGGCCCCCATAGTTGTTCTGAAATTCTACATGTGCTGCAATTCTTCCTCCACTTCCTCCACCTCCAATTCCAAGTCCATTTCCCCCACTGGCGTCAAGGGTCCCATGTCCTGAAAAGTTGTAGGCCTGAACCAAAATGCTTCCACCACTACCACCACCAGTATTACTGACAACGGAATTTCTCCCATGAGCTGTGACAGTGCCATCTATATGGAGAGATCTTCCAACAATAATATTGACAAAACCTCCACCGGCTCCACCACCACCACCACTACCCTGGTGTAGGGGTGTGAATACTGATCCATATGCCTTGGCAGAGGAGCTTCCACCTGCTTGTCCTCCATAGCTTCCACCTGATGATCCAACTCCAGCTCCTGGACCAGTTCCTGCTGCATGGCCTCGTCCATCAAGATTTATCTCACCGTCTGATTCCAAATCCAAGTCTCCTGCCTCAATGAATCCATGATTAATAAGCATAGTTCCCTTGTGTTTGATTTCCAGCAAAGCTGCAGTAATTGTGAAATGGTCATGATAAACTCTGCGGAACTCGATTTCACCATCCATTTTTATGTTTATTGTGGGAAGTGAAAAATTTCCTTTATCTGTGACAAAAACCTTTACTTGATTTTCAAGGATTGCTGTTTGAGAAGTTTCAGAAACACTTACAAAACTGTTATCTTCCACATAGAGGTGATGAACTCCTGTCATTAAACCTTCCAGAGTTGTGTTGATGCCCTGAAAGTGAACTTCTGTTGGGAAAACAATTTCGCTGCCATTTTCTATGATGAAACTGACTGGAGCTTCTGTTCTGTTGCTGATGGACTCATTATACTCCACATACATCAACTGATTCTTTCTGAGATGCAACTGTCCAGTTCGATCTCCAATAAATCTACTAACATTTAGATTTACATGGGCACCAGCAGGATTGTAAATCATAACTCTTGAAAATCCAGTGATCTCCATTTCTTCATATTCATAGTCTACAGTTTTGTCTTCCATGATCACCGTTGCCACAGGTACCTTATTCCCATTATTATCCATATGAACGTATCTGTAAATAGAAAATAATGTATGTCCCACACTTGTACATAGTTTCATTATCAAGGATGAATTTAAAACTAGTAAACAACCTGTTTATAGCTCAGTCTAAAAATAAAATCTACAGTCATGAACCAAAAGTGAAACACACAATATAGACATACATTACACATCTACCAATTTAGTAACTAAAATATGACTTGATTTCTCTGTAGTTTTCAAACATTTCATGATGGGGAATCTCCTCACTCTTCAGCCTTTCAGATCAGCCCAAATCTAGAGTAGAGATTATGCTGAGATCATCTAAGTACAGACCTCATTATCATCCCTGGTCAAAAGAATATTAGAATGAGGGGTATAGTAAAGCTGGAATCAACTACCTTTAGGCAGTATCTGGGAGCAACCCAACTCTAAAGTAGGGATTATACTGGAATCATCCCAGTACAGATCTTGGGATCACCCCAGGTCATTAGAATGGGAGCAGCCCAGCTCTTAAGTAGGGACTATACAGGGTTCATCCCAGTAGAGACCTTGGGATCAGGCTAGGTCAGTAGAATATTACAATACAGTGTACAGTAAAGCTGGGATTAACCTGCTTTAGGCCAATATTTTTCTTCAAGTGAATATCTCCCAGAGACCATTAAAGGAGACAGGAAATAAAAATTTTCCTCTTATGCACGTAGTTCTCTACAAATTTTAATTCACTGTAATGTTTATAAATTAAACATCCTAGGCGAGTAGTGATTATATTGATGGGAAGATACGATTCTGTAAATTGCCAAGTTTTTCCAAGTTTTGATGAGAAGACAGATCATGTGGTCCCATGATGCAATAGTAGCACGTCCTCAATACAAACAGAAACAAGGAAAGTGAGAGAGAAGGAGGCCAGATTTGGGTTGCACATTCAAAAGTTGAATCTGCTCATAACTGAACATGTTGAATTGTGTGTTAACAATATGTTTTAGACCATGAAAACAGAAATGTAAATATTTTGGAATTTAAGAAAAATTATGTAATTTTAAAATAAAAAAATGATAAAGTGTATACTGTGCAAAAATGTGATAAGAATTAAGTGATGGTGCCCAATGTAAAATTTAAACATTTACCACAATGCAATGAATTCATTTAAGAAGGATAAGGTTAAATCGTATATGTAAATGATATATTCATTACCTACCCCCAACACACACATACACACATACACAGAGGGGCCAACGAGGTGGCCAAGTGATCTAAAGCACATCCCGTTATGGATCACTGCCATCTCATCTCTGTCTGCGTGGGTCTGAGTATAAGATTCAGCTAATGTAGTTATGTGAGAAAGCTTGCCAGTAGCTTCTCGTGGGTCAGTGGTTCTTTCCAGGGGGTTTCCCGGGTTCTTCCTCCACCAATAATACTGGCTGCCATATCGTGTGCTGCAAAATGCGTTAAACCCTACAACAACAACAACACACACACACACACACCAACACCTAAGGTCTAATATATTGAAGATATACATCCAACACTGAAACAATGAGAAAGAATACTGAATTCTGGGCAAATAAACTAGAACAGAGCCTACTTGTGTGTGAAACAATATCCATTACTGGAGAGGTGTAAAAGGCGTTGGGAATGGCATTCATCGGTCATAACTTAAGCAATAGTAAAAAACAACAACAACAGAAATAAATCTGCAAAGCAGAAATTTTAAGTAATTAATTTAAACATTAAAAAGTTATCTTCTTATGATTCACTTACAGCGTATTTTACATGCAGGATACAGTTAGCGTATTGACAATTCTGATAGTATATACATGTCTGGTATAATAGTTTATGTTCTGTACTGGTCAGTGCTCAAAGACAATTTATTTAGGCACAGACCCCTGATTGGTGACTTAAATGAACTCACAGGCCCTGACTGAAATTCCACAAGCCTGGACAGTTTATTCCTGTCAACTCTCTAGCCAGGAGAAAAACCTCATGAATTTTGGGGTATTTCCACACCTACCCTGATTATTACATTATGTCTGTCAATTTTCATTTCTCAGAAGAAGAAAAATAAAAACAAACTATACATAAATAAATATTACATATGCAATCAATAGATGCCATATTCTATTTTATCACTTGTGAATAATGAAGTGATAAAATCAGGGCTGGATTTAGGCATAAGCTAAACAAGCTACAGCTTAGGGAATCACAATCTGAATTCATAGTTTAAAGAGGTCTCTCAAATTTATTTTATACTAAATAGGGGTTCGCAATGTCTAAATCCGGCACTGGACGAAATAATCGATATCACACAAGTTTTTTCTTTTCTTCAGTTTGTTTGTTTGATTAGGATTTTTAACGTAGCTTTAACAATTTTTCAGTCATATCGCTACGATGTCTGCAGTGAGGCAGTTTATAGTGATGTCTAACACTGGGGCATCATGCCGCAGACATGTAGCATGATGTCCCACCCAGTCACATTATCCTGACACCAGGCCGACCAGTCCTAACACTAACCTCTTAATGCTGAACGTCAAGCGAGGCAGCTGTTAGTACCATTTTTGTAAGTCTTTGGTATGACTCGGCCGGGGATCGAACCCACGACCTCCCACTTCCGCGGCGGACGCTCTAAACACTAGGCCATCGGAGCGGTTCTTTTCTTCAGTAAATAAGATGTTAAGATTAAACATTATTCACATAAATTTCAGATTTTTTTTAAAACATTATTCACGTAAATTTCAGATTTTTTTAAAACATTATTCACGTAAATTTCAGATTTTTTTTTAAACATTATTCACGTAAATTTCAGATTTTTTTAAAACATTATTCACATAAATTTCAATTTTTTTTCAAACCACTACAACAGTACTATAGATTTTTAAAAAATACAAAAATAAAATTGTCACCAATTAGCTTAAATCCTATGACTGATCACTGAATACTTTGTTATTTTCTCTGCAAACAAAATCGCATCTCCATTTCTGCCAAAGAAACTCAGCCAGATAACATCTGACATTCCTCTACCGTAAAGTTTAATTAACATGATTAAATTAAAATAAGGAATAAAACAAAAAATACCATGCAGTATATGTGCCTGTAAAGAACTAATTTAGAACAAATATTTTATTCAGTAAACAGTGTTACATGCCTTAAGTCTTAAACATAAGGAATTATAAGGTGAGACATAAAATGTGGAAAAAACAGTTGCCAAATGTACGGAAACTTGTGATGGCAGATTTGAACTGTTAAAATCAAAAGTTACAACAAAATTAGGGCATCGTTTATTTGCCAATCAATTGCTGGTGCTTACATATACACATTGTCGAACATAGGTTTTTTTTAAAGAATGTCCAAAGGGCTGTCCTTTCACAAGATAAATGCAAGAATAAGGATTAACTGTTAATTAGTCACACTGGCTTTATTGCTTGTGTGCAAAAATCAAAGCTTCAGCTATTTTGAAGTTTAGCCACAGCTGACCAGAATATGTAAAAGGGGCATGTCCAGGGGGATAACATGTATCACAGGGAGAAATGATGGATCATCTGATGGGCGCTCGCACATTAGGGCAAGGGGGTGGGGGCAATAATCACTTCCACCAATTTCTATTGCCAACCAGTTAATGTGAAAATTTGATTCTATATCTGACCTCTTTTCTTTTAAATGCTATTTAAACTGCCCAAGGGATAGTTATATATCAGTTCCAATCATTACAGATTACTGTTTATACATACTACATGTAACAGGCATAGACTGAAAGGGTTTGGTGTTGTTTTGTTTTGCTTTTATTATATAAAAAATTAAAAAAGTTTGGATTATTGAAAATTGTTTTTGTCAAAAAACGACTGTGTCATGGTATGTCTAGAACAGAGCTAACTTTTAGGCTATGTTTAGTATTTGAGTATCTAGAGCTGCCATTTTTTCAGGATCCCTTGCATAAAACTCTGTGAGAAATGTAATGAGCATAGAGTGCTGTATGGTATTGCTTTGAACACTACTCACTTGCAATAATCTATCCATATTTTCTTTATGTATTTCTTTTGGAAAAGAAAAAATAATGTTGTCGACGGTCTTTCCTTAATGTGCTATTACACCCGTAAGCAACACAAAATGGCACTGTCTCTTACTCTGGTAACTGCCAGTCAGGATGCTGTAGTCACTACTATGACATCATATCATGAAAGTAACCAAATAGGCACAGAATTTTGCATACAAGGTCACGGAAATTCAGCTCCTTAACGATATACCAATATTTAAATATTTTAATTTTGGCATTATGGTCACAGATGATACTTCAGAATAAGGTTTTTTTCTAGAGTGCCTTATTAGTATTCTATAGTTCTATTGATTTCTGGTCTCCTTTAAGTTCAATTTTTGTGTTCCATCTTAACTTTGCAAACCATGTATTATTACTTGAATTATTAGCTTAAGAGTAGTCTAATACTTGACTGCTACAGAGAGACCATTTCAGAAGGGTTCTAATTATGACATTATTGAGATAGTGTGGTTTTTCCCAGCAGTAAAGTAAATAATATCAACCATGGAATTGCATCATTTAAAAAAGAAATAGTTAATTGTAATAGGGATTTACATGACTTTGGCACTACAATAGTGTTTAGTGACATGTACTTGCCTTGTTTATGGTTTGTAGCATTTGATGCTACCAACATGACCTAAAAACAATCGACAGACTTACCTTTGGTTTTGCTAAGAACAAACCCTCCAAAGAGCTTGTGTTTACAAGAGATTAAATAAAAAGTCAATGTGTGTATCAGAGTTCTTAAAATGCATTCATAGCAATATTATCTTAAACAATCTGTGCTTTGCCTACCAACACTTCTAAGCTACTGTGGTTACCATTGTCGGATTAAATATAGGTCAGTCATGTTAATCTATTTTTGCAATGCTGAATTACTTATTTTGCCCTGAAATCATGGTCACTGGCCTATTCTAACAGTGGTCATTCATGACAGTGCATTATATAATAAAATTGATTTTTGTGCACAATGACAGTGGTTGTATAATGACAGGTAATTGCTCTTCACAGTTAGATCTCAAGACTGGTTTTACTGTAGTAAATTTTATCTTTTAAACCCATCAGGGATCCTAATAGAGAGATAAATCAAATAATATAACTCTTGTTAAAGTGGCTAACAAGTTGGGTATATTACATTTGCATAAAACTAGCTGCAAACAGATACATAAATGGATGGACATATGGGGGGGGGGGGGCATTACAACTCTAATACTTGTTAATATATGTGAGAGAAAAGCACAAACAAATTTGTTTATCTTGTTTCCAGAGTATGACACAATCTGAATAGGCACAAGAAAGTCCAAGAAGATCTTGGTTTAACCAGGAATTCTGAACTTTTTGGGTAGAAAGTCAGAAACCACCTGTAAAGCTGTTATAAAAATAATTGCTGCAAAGCAGTTAACTTTATAATTGCTGGACATGAACTAAATAAAGTTCCTTTAACCATACTTTGAAATCATGATAACAATTATGACAATACTCTGAAATCATGATAACAATTCTGACAATACTCTGAAATCATGATAATAACTCTGACAATACTCTGACATCATGATAACTATGACAATACTCTGAAATCATGATAACAACTCTGACAATACTTTGAAATCATGATAACAATTCTGACAATACTCTGAAATCATGATAACAACTCTGACAATACTATGAAATCATGATAACAACTCTGACAATACTCTGAAATCATGATAACAACTGCTTATAAGTGGTCAGACATGAAATAAATAATAATAACCATCTCTGAGTGATGAACCTTTTTTTATAACAGTAGTCAGATTCCAAGCATCTGTATTTACATATCAATATGCCACTTATTAAATTCTAGAACTTCAGAAGAATACGGAAAAATACAATATACCATAAATTTAAGGACCCACTCAAAGATAAAGTAGGTATCAATTTGCAGATAGCGTGAGTTAGACCAAAATTTGAATTCATTTCTTTTATATCTTACTTTAAATCACTGCCTTCATTGAAACATCCTTTTTTAATTGTAATCTGCTTGATTTAGAGTTATTAAGCCCTAAAAAGATTGTCATATTCTAAACTTAATGTGCAATTTAATTATTTCCTCTGCTATACTTAAATTTAAAACAGTATCTTACCTGTGGTCAACCTGTAAGTAAGTGTTGTTATTTCCATGAAGATATTTTAGGATCCTGTACTGTGGTGGTCTTTTGTTCTCCTCAACATATGTTGTTCCTGCTGCACCACCATGGCTTGCTGTATGACCTGTGCCACCCAATCCTCCATGGTTGGTGAAGAGACCTCCATAGCTGTAGTGATACCTGCAGTGTATACCTACACGACCTCCTGCACCTCCTCCTCCCTGCCCAGAGCCATCACCTCCCTCTACATTGATCTCCCCGTGACCTGTCATATTCGTGGTGTGTATAAGAAGACTTCCACCACTACCACCACCTGCATTTGCTCCTTGACCATCTATTCCCTGGAGTGCCAATAATCCATTCAGCTCAATGTATTGTCCAACTTGCCAGAAAAGTATACCTCCTCCTTTTCCTCCTAGACCTTGTCCATTGCCTCCACCACTACCAGCTTCATGAGGACTCGCCACTGACCCATAGGGCTCTGCAGCTCGTGTTGGATCTGATCCTCCACCATAACCACCATGACCTGCTCCATATCCAATGTTGTTTATGGTTGGTCCTGCACCTGGGCCTGCCTCTGGCCCATGACCATGGCCATTCAGGTGAAACACACCCTCACTTTCAATCCAGGCAAAAGAGCTAAACAAATCAGCATCATTCATGTACAGGTTACCTTGGTATTTCACCTTGATCTCACTGCAGTTTAGAGACATTTCATGTGCTATTTGAAGAAATCCAGCATTTCCTCCAAGTTTTATAAACAGTTTGCCAAAGTTAAAGTTGCCTTCATCTGATATGCCAAAAATCTTCGAGTTCTCCCACAGTGCTGTAGTGGCTGATGAGAGGAATTCTGCCCAAGCACCATATTCAATGTAAAAATCATGAACATTGACAATCATGCCACCTAAAGTACTGTTTGTTCCAAGCATGTGAAATATTGCTGGTAAAACAATTGTAGCTCCATATTCAATAATAAAACTGCATGGTGCTTCTGTTTTGTTTGTTACAGACTCTATCACTTCAACAAACACTGTCTGGTTTTGTTTCAGGTGTAACTGACCAGTTTTATCCCCTAGAAAGTAATCCACAGTGACATTGATCTTTGTAACATTGTTGGGGTGAAAGATCATCATTCTGGCTGATCCAGTCAACTCCATCTCGTAGAATTTAAAAGAGTCTCTGGGTGGATCCTGTAGGAGTGTAGCTGCTGGGCTGTAAATCCCCCAGTTGTCTGAATGAATATAAGTACGATCCACAGCTAGAATTGTTGTATTCAGTACCTTGTCAAACTTTTTCTCCCTGTACTCAAGCTCACGCGAATTTTCCTCTTTATAGGTAGTGCCTGAGGCTCCAGCATGAGAGCTGAAATAATTTCCTGCACCATTTCCTCCAAAGTTGTGAAATTTTCCTCCATACTGATACCTCAACTTACATCTAATTGAGACCCTACCACCTGCACCTCCACCTCCTTTGCCAACACCATTTGCACCATTAACTGCTATCACTCCATGCCCTGTGATATTAGTAGCAGTCAGATATATGCTACCTCCACTGCCTCCTCCTGCATTACCTCCACTTCCAGCTGTGCCCTGCAATGTCAGCAGACCATTCATCTCAAGCAGATCTCCAATATGCCAGACTAGATAGCCTCCACCAGAACCTCCAACACCAGCTCCATTACCTCCTCCACTACCAGGCTCCATGGGATGGTAGATGGAATTGTAGGGATCACCCCCATACTCAGGCCCAGGACCTCCTCCCCAACCACCATGCCCAGCCCCAAGACCAGTTCTGTCAAGAAGTGTGTGGCCTGCTCCAGGACCTTGCTCTGGACCATACCCTACACCATCCAAATTAAAAGTTCCTTGGCTCTCTATGTGGGCATAGGTTGAATACAGCTCTACAAAGTTCATCAGCAACAATCCCTCATATTTCACCAAGAAGTTAGACACAGTAATACTCATTGGTACAGATATCTGTCTGAATTCTGCTTTGGAGTTCCTCATGACTTGAAGGATACTGAAAGAAAAGTTTCCTTGAGGTGTGATTAGTTTGTATATTCCATTTTCTACAAGGGCTGTGTGGGCTGTTGAATTAAAAACCACATCTGCTCCACCACGTATCAGTAATTCCTGAACCCCAGTTATCAAACCAGCAAGAACAGTTCGAGTTCCTAAAAGATTGACAATCTCTGGGAATATTATCTCAGATCCTTCTTCAATGATGTAACTGCAAGGTGCTACAGTTTCATTGGTGACAGAATGTACTACTTCCACATACAGATGCTGGTTTTTACGCAGTCTAAGGACACCAGTTCTATCTCCATAGAATTTGTGTATTGTGACAGTCACATTTGATGAAGCTTTAGGATATTCAAAGAGTACATTGGCATGTTTCTCTAACAGTGCTTCATCAAACTCATACTCCTCAGCATCCTCGTTGACCATAGTATAAAGCCAAGGTTTAGCATGACCAGAGTATCTGAACTTATCTATGTCATCATTGCTGATTTCAAGTCTTCGATGAGTTGCCACCACAATGGTTTTATTTGTAAATTTATCATGCTTGATGTCAGCATATTGTGGTCCTCTAGCTGTTTCCTCTAAATACACAGTTCCTGCTGCTCCTGACGGCACACCTCCACTGCCAATACCTCCAACAACATTCAGTTTGCCTGTGAACTTGTTGGAAAACCCAATCAGAACAGCAATCCTACCTCCTGAACCACCTCCACCAGACCCTTGTTGTGAACCATTTCCTCCACTGCAGTCTAGATGGCCATAGCCAGTGAAGTTGAGGGTTTTGATTAGGATGCCACCACCACTACCTCCTCCTCCATTTCTGATTTGACCAGCCTCTCCTTGTGCTGACACTTCTCCATCAATCCAAAGGGTCTTACCATTGATCCAGTGAAGGTAACCACCTCCCCGACCTCCTACACCACCTCCATTCCCTCCCCCACTTCCAGCATGTAATGGTTTGTATACTGAATCATAGGGAATTCCCCCAAACTCAGGCTTGGGAGCTCCTCCATGGCCACCATGTGATCCTCCATATCCAATACCACCAGTACCAGTCCTACCTGCACCTGGTCCAGATTCTGCACTATAGCCCATATAATCCACACTGAGGAATCCAAGACTCTCTATCACTCCCTCATCTGAGTAAATGGTTCCTCTGTTGAGTCTCATCTCTCCTTCATATTTAATGCTGACTTTGATGATGTGCAGGACTAGACCAGATGTTACATCAGTCAGAGTTGCTAAAGATGAACGTTGTATGGTTAAGTGGCTAAAGCTGATGTTTCCTGGTGCTGTCATGTGAGTAAAGTTTCCTGCCTCCAGCAGGGCAGTTTGAGCAGTTGAATGAAAGACAATGTTAGCTCCCTCTGCTATTGTTAAATTATGGACATTAGTTATTAGTCCTTTAAGCTCTGTTCGTGTGCCAAGCATGATGACAGTTGATGGCAGTCGGATTTCTGTTCCTTTTTCCACCTTATAACTGACAGGAGCCACTGTGTATCCAGTTGTGGATTCTTTGTACTCTACATGGAGTATTTGGCCCTCTAGTAGATGCATAAGGCCAGTTCTATCACCATCAAATTTGTGAACAATGAGCTCAGAGTTACCACCATCCATCCATAGAACAGCATGGTTGTATGCGTCCAATTGATCAAACTCAAAAATATTGCTTTCAGTGTCAGACATAATAACTGTTGGTACAATATGATTTCTGTTTTCATTGTCTATCAAGAGCTTGGTGAAGCCATCCTCATATTGTATGCCATTAGTTGTATTCATAATCTTCTTGCCTGTAAGACCTCCATTGGAATCTGTAAAGTACACTGTTCCAGCTGCCCCATTCTTTCCTTCATTAGTATTTCCAGAGCCACCATGGCCACCATATGCAACAAAGTCTCCAGTGTATTCCCTAAACCAAGCAACATGAACAGCAACCCTACCTCCAGCTCCACCAAATCCCAGAACATAACCATCACCACCCTCTGTGGTGATCAAGCCATGGCCAGAGAAGTTGGTGGTAACTATGTGGATACTGCCTCCACTTCCTCCACCACTATTGTCCCCTGTGGCATCTCCTCCAAGACTTCTGATAACACCATCACAATGGAGAGACTGGGCTACATTAAGGGTGATGATACCACCTCCCAAACCTCCAGCTGTACCTCCTCCTGAACTACCTGTGTCATGTGGGGTTTTGTAGGAACCATATGACTTCCCTGTAATTATTTTAGCAAACAAACAGCATCAATTAAATGCAAATGTATTAATATTTATTAAAAAAACAAAAAAGCTTCTTCTTGGTGAAGTTAAAATCCACACAGCAACAAAATAATTTACAATCATTTGCAATATGAATGCCAAAAAATCCTATGATAATGATGTCTACAATTTTTCTTACATTTTACAAAAATAAATTTGTCCATCTGAGTGTTAGGAATTTATCTCTAATGTCTCCTTGTATAAATAATTTTTTATTTGCTATAAATTTGTTTAATGATTTATCAGTAAATTCTCAAAGATCTTTACATATTCCATTAACTACTTTATGTTGAAGAATGTTTAGATCATTTAAAGCTGGCTAACTAAAACCACAGCAATCAATTTCAATATCCGCCCAATATATTTCATTCTCATTCTCAATAGGTTTTGGGGGTATAAAGCAGAGGAATCCTATTGAGTAATAATTTTATTCCAGGTGTAGTAATGCAAATGAATAATGTATATTTAAGAATACATTTTTGGGTTACAATTGTATTAATTTTCAAGTACATTTTTATACCTCGTGTATAATTATGAAGGTCTGCTCCACCACCAAAACCACCATGTCCAGCACCTGTGCCTACATTGCTCAAAATGTATCCTTGATTTTCAGTCGCTCCTGTACCTCCTCGACCAGAAACATCAAGAGTTGCCTCCCCAGCAAGATGCAAAGTGCTGACTGACATGCTCAGGATGTCTGCTGATATTTTTGATCCATGCCTCATCATAACCTCAGATACATCTAACTGAAATCTGCCTACTTGGTAGTTCATTTTGGCATTGACTTGCAAAGAAAGTTTGCTGAGTGCCAGAGTCCCTAAAAATACACCAAAGAGTGGTAAAAATGTGAACAAATTTTGAAATATCTGATTTAAAATTATCTTTATAAAATAAAGTTCTTTACATGGCAAGAATCTGCAGTGATGATTCACTGCCCTAACACAATTCTCATATATTCATTCTCCAATTCCATTACCCCATCCCAACAGCCTTGTCTCAATGATGGATTTAAATTATAGAAACATTGTGGAAATCTACAAACAAAAACCAATAATATCCTATTGTCTGAAATCCTTTGAATGGAAATGGAGGAGTTTATGGTATTATGGGTTTGTGGTTTAAACAAGATATCAAAATAGTATGGTATTGATCCTGCCAGATGTACTCTGGCATGCTGCCATTGAACCCATTATTGCATATATTTTTTCTTCAAATGTTATAGAACTAAAATTTATAGGACAGCCTTAATTTGTTTCCTTTTAATTTATTGCCTCCTTCAATGTTTGTTCTAACAAAAAATATATCTGAAAGCTCTGTCATTTAAGTAAATAGTTAAACTGCATGTTATACTCTGATATAAAATCTTGCATGACCTGGTGCCAAGTAAAGACAAGCACCAGTTTTCTGGCAGCGTTTTATTATTTTACTCCCCCAAGAAAGATGTAAAATTGAATAGATAACCATTCAATTTGGTAATAATGTAATGTGGACATGAAGTTCATGGGTGGGAGGATGAAATTAACTGTCCATGTTTTGCCACTGAAAATAGGCAGCTGTATTTCATCTACTGACCTACATGAAGCCACATTATCAGTATCAAACAGCTAAAGTCACACCTGGAAGTCTCCCTTCAGATAGCCTTAATCAGAATAGATTCCTGGTGTATGAAACTGGCATGAGAAAAAGACAGGCAAGACTAAAGTATTAATAATTGCTAACAAAGAAAAGACCGCAAAGTTGGACAACAATTATCTGAATCTTAAGAATGAAATGTGCCTGCAAAATGGTTACCCAAGACAAAATCTTTAGAGTGATAGTTGACAACAATTTGCAATGGAATGAACATATCAAGTAATATGCCTTAAATTCATGTCTGTGATTACTTAGCAAGATGAGACTATATCTATCAACATTGGTTAAATATTACACATGCTATATACAACCATACCTAGATTGCTGTAATGTTATCTCGGTAAACACTCCTGACAAGAACATTTACAAATTAACTTGCAAAAAAGCTACCGGAATAGAATAATCCCAAAGAAAATTTGAGAAAGTACAAATATAAATTAATTTAATCATAATTTAATTATAATCTAATCAAACGAATGAAAAGTGAAACCAGTACAATTTGATCAATACATTACAAATTAAAGTATAAATTCACAAATCTTCCACTTTGTTGTCCCAATACTTATGTTTTGTATATACACAATTTAAGTAGTTGTAACATGTTACATTTTCTGTTTATTATAACCATATTTAAATTTAGCTTACTATCAATGCTTTGTGTGTGCATGTGTGTGTATGTGTATGTGTGTGTATGTGTGTGTGTACATGTGTGTGTGTGTGTGTACATGTGTGTGTGTGTGTGTGTGTGTGTATGTGTGTAACTATATACATCTACTCTGAATGTAAACATACATATAACAGAGGGCAACACAAGTATTAGTTCCATGCAACCAATTGTGACACTCTCTTTAAATATTAAAGTCATTATAATTAGTAGTGTAGTAATATGTAATCTCAAATGACAACATCAGAAGTCCAATAGTCACATGATATCACCAACAAACTCCTTTTTAATGTTGTTGTACAGAAATTCAATTATATTAAATGAAAGTCAGATACTTTTTGTAAAAACCAGCAAATTTGGCCAGTCTGATTTATCAAGCAGAGAGCAAATGTCAGCATGGTAGCCACGTGATACAACAAAACTCCAGTTGTTCTTGGTATATATAAATAAGGATAATTTTGTATTCTTTCGCTTTTGTAATATTATTACAACCAGTAGACAACTTTATTTAATAATTGTTTTTAAAATTTTCATGTGACTAGCAATGCAAATCATGAGTACCAGGTCATGTTTCATCAATGTTTTAGTTTTATCTTGTCCTTCAGCAGATTGTTTTTTTGTTTTTGTTTTTTTGTATTCATATCATTAAAGTCCTCATTATTATTATTATTGTTATATAATTATTATTATTATTATTATTATTATTATTATTATTATTATTATTATTATTATTAAAGACATAATGATTCTAATAGTCACAATTTCTGAGAAAATAAGTAATTTTCATATTGATTTAATGCATGTACCACTCAATCAAATCATGTTTATAAGTTTGCTAGGCCATCTGGTGTGCCACTACACTTATCACCACCATGTCGGCCTCTTGTGATGCCAGACTGGTTTTTTATTCATACCTTCCATGTAAGGAAAGATATGGATATCAAGCTGACTTTGAAAATAAAAGTCTACTAGATGAATCTAATCTACTGAGCGTTGAAGTTATATTACAGTCCAGTTAAGTTATGACTCAATTACATGATTGTTTCAGGCATCAAGTGCTGGCAGAAAATTCTGGGCTTTTCTGACTTAATCAATATTTGAAAAATTCAATGACTTTTCATGGTCAGGGAAAAAAATTATTATTTCTCTTGACTTTTTCCCAATTTTCCAGTAGCGTTGGAACCCTTACACAATAATGACTACCCAGTATATGGTGCCACTTCAAAGATCTAAAAATATAAATAACAAGCTCTTCATGAAATTATTGAAGAAAATAAAATGTTCCAAACAAGTGCCAACATTATTATCTATGAGGTAATAGACAAAAAGAGTTCACAATTCTGCAAAATGTATATAATATAAAAGATGCAAGAAAGAAAAATATTAAAGCCTTAAAACATTTGTAATATTTTCTTATATAAATCACATTTCCTCAAACATCCAAGAATTTCTCTGGTGGTATATAATCATAAAAATGTCTCGAGTTCAAATTATAAAAATATGTCTCACAGGGTGATAGCTGATACACGTCATTAACCCTTTACTCCCCAGCTACGCTTTTCTACGCCTTTACCTTTGCACCCCGTCTACGCATTTCTACGCCTTTACCTTTGCCCCCCATCTACGCTTTTCTACGCCTTACACAGTATCGACCAATAAATATGATAGATCTTCCATTTAAATGTTGATTCGCCGCGCAGTAACCAAACGCTCGTCAAAAAAATAAATAATCTTTACTAACATTTGATTTTAATTACGTACTTTGTAACATTATAACATATAAATCTAAATTTAACCGACCAAATTATACGTAGTGGGGTTTTCCACGGTCGCATCCAAAATGGAGACGTTTGCCGATTATATTACCTCAATTCGATGTAAATATTATGACCTTTCCAACACGTGTAAGTTATTCATAATCATAATATATTCAAATATGATGCTGAATTATACATTAGTTGTATAAATTCATTATGTCATCCGGATTTTAGATACAAAATCACATTCTTAAAATGCGCGGCAAATACGACAAGTCTTCTTCCATACATTGTAATGTTTAACGTAGCATTTAGGTGTTTAAAACATGAAATCTGCTGAAAGTGCCGGAATTTAAAATAAAATAACACAATTAAGAATGTCTGTGTTGTTCATTTCTTCCATTCATTTTAATATACAAAGTCTTAATCAAATCGTATAACAGACGATACCGGAAGTGAATTGTTTTTATTTACGAAGGAATTCCTTGATTTCGTCATGACAATGTCATCCTCGTCTGTTGATAACAGTGATTTGTCTGGAAGTGAAAACGATTTTTCTGGATTCAGTTCCGACGAAATACCAAATTTGTTTAACAATGATGCGTTTAATGACGCAGTATCTGAAATTATGTCATCAGACATCGACATTGAAATGTCATCAGACTCTAGTGACACTGATGATGATCAGCCAACTTGGTTTGCAGACGTGCAAGATATTGACAGAAGTCCATTTACTCAGCGGTTAGGACCATCACATTCTTTGCAGGAAACAGCATCAGAACTAAACTATTTTCAATTATATTTTCCAGTTGGACTTTTTGAAAAAATTGTTAGTGAAACAAATAAATTTGCAGCTGAACAAAATGTAGATCATGAAATTGTTGATGTTACCTGGACAGAGACCAGTGTGCCTGAAATGTCTGCCTTTCTTGACATGTTGATCTTAATGGGGATAATCAAAACTCCTTACTATAGTTTTTATTGGTCAAATGACAATTTTCTATCAAATGAAGGAATCAAAAATGTAATGCCACGCAGAAGATTTGAAAAACTCCTTCAATACCTTCACAAATTACATTATCACAAATTAACAACAATACATGTACTACAGAGGGGTTGACATATGTGACCAACTCAGGGCCAAATATCCAGTTGGACGATCATCAAAGAAATGGTGGCGATATATGTTTCATTTTATTATAAATATTTGTATAATAAATGGTTTTATAACTATGGTGGAAAGTCATCCTGAAAGTCAGGAAAGAAGAAAACGATTCAGACAGATTTTCGAATTAATTTGGCAAAGCAGCTCATAGGAAGCTTCAAGAGTAGGAAGGTTGCCATGCATCTAACATCTGTAGCCCCGTTGACACAGGCTAATATTGAGACACACAGACTGCAGGCACTTAAAAGGAAAAAATCCACCTGCAAATACTGTACCAAGAATGGAGAAAAGAGACGTAAAGAAACCAAAATTGGCTGTGTCATTTGCAATGTCCATCTCTGCTGCATAGAATGTCACAGCCTGTTTCATCAAAACATGATTGTAGAGGAGTAGACCAGCAAATTGATCTCTAAGCCATTTTTTTATTTTTACATAGCAGCTATGTCAAAATTTAAAAAAGGCTTAGATACCAACTTGCTGGTCTAGTAAAGGAGTAGCTGTAATGTGCTCTACAATTGTCGTTTTTTCATATTGTCATACTTGTTTATTTTGTTCCTAAAATATATACATAGCCATAGGCCTACTAGATTTACATATCCATAAGTTTTTTAACCACATCGCTAATGACAAATAACAAGAACTCGTTATGAAATATTTTTAATAACCTTTAAAAAGCCCATGTTTGGAAAGCATGCCAAGTTAATTAATGACTTTGTACAATGTTTTTTTTTTAAAATAATTTTTATAATTCTGATTGAAAAATCTAGATTAGTCATGCATAAAAGTCAGAATAATTTCAAGCTACTAAGTTTTAATAACATCAAAACTTTGATAATTAATTTCATTGTTGCTCACAAGACAGTACCTGAGTTATTCATCGACGATGAAATGAATCATTCAAGTCCATCCTTGCATGAAATAAAGTCATATATCCAACTGAATCACACTACGGCCAAGAGTAAAATGGCGCCACGCAAGCCATGTGGGTGAATCTATTTTTAGAAACAGGGATTAACCATACACGTTTAAATGATGTTGAAAAGAAATTATTGATAATTATAAGTTATATTGATTACTATGTACTGGTACTTTACTTTTATTATTTTTATTCGTTCTGATTTTTTGGGGGGGGCTATGTATTGTTATTATCATTACAAAAAAGTGATATAAGAAAACAGCCATGACCTGGCCAACGTCGCATAGTGTAATATATTACGGACTATTATTTTTGTTAAATAGCTAAATATTTATTCACATAATGTTTATATCATATTTCTTAAGGATTTCAAATATTACTTCATTTATGTGGCAAATTAATTAAAATTATGGCCTGTCTAATGAACAAGCACTGACTAGATATCGCGATGTCCGCCATTATTATTTTTCTGCCTCTTGTCAGGTTCACTTGTGATTTTTATCTGATATTACAAAGAATATAACATGAATATGGCTGTGAAAATTTTCCGTTAAATATTTTACAAAATAATGTTACCAAATATGCTAATTAAGTACATATTAACATTTACATACTGATGTTTAAAGTTTCGAAGCACAGGTTGATGTGATTAAAACAAAGCAACTTGTGCATCGGTAGTAGTTTTTTTTTATCAAGATTTGATAACAAATAATAATTTACGGTAATGTGGCATTGATAACAAATAATAGCTTGCGGTGGAAATGACTAGGTTATTTTGAGGCTATTAGAGCAATGGGAGAATATAATTTTTTGAAGATGACGTTGCTTTTCAGTTTACGTGTTTTTTTTATGGGGAGCAAGGGTATGACGTCGTGAACGTCATTTGGGAGGCACAGGTATTATGGTTTGATTTTCATATGGGGAGTAAAGGGTTAATGTGTTCCACTGCTTTTGAATGCTGGCAGGTTATGCCTTCAGGAGGTATCCATGAGTCAGTTATATTTATCCTACTCATTTTACCCAATTGGCACAATATCACCTCATCTCTGATGGGTTTCTTGTTCTGACCTTTTTATTTTGATTATGCATATCTGAGTACATTGAACATCACAATTTATATATTTAAATCAGCATTTAGAATCTTAAATGCAGGGTAGCTTTAGTTCCTTTATCTGTTCTTTCATTACCCTTAATTCCAATGTGGCTAGGCAGCAAGCTTGACAGAATATGTTTCCACAACTGTACAACTAAACAGCTGTAAGATTTAGGATATTAATGGGGTGTGAAAATTAAAGCTCTGCAGTTTTCAGTGAGGAAAGTGATTCCCCCAAAAAGATGATAAAATATTTTTTCTATAGAATTTGAATGTACACTTCTCTTTCAATGACCCTACATAATGAGATCCAAAAACATAGACCACAGCATACACAAGATCTTAAGTTACTGAGGTACTTCTAAAACAATTAAGAGATGGATGAGATCAACAGTTAGAAGGGTAGAGTGGGAGTAGGGTGTGAGGATAAATGGTTGAAAACTCATTTTATGATCACATGGGGATAAACTGTCAATTTAAAAACAATTCTCATGAAATTGATTGCTTTTCTTTAAAAATTACTTCTATTTTTATTTTCACAATAACCATCTCTGAAAGGTCATTAAAAATAGTATTTTAAGAGGTTACAATATACCTTACACATGTGCCTGCAAAAGCAATGTGTATTACATCACTGCTCTTTGCAAGTCAATATGGATACATTTTAGTGTTATTTTGTTGCTTCACAACATAACTAGATTCTTTCTAACAAAATGAAGGACATTTATTTTGAATAAGAACAATACAGAAACTTGTACTTTTTTAACCGTTCTATTTGCAAAACACTGGTGCTTTTATTTCACAAAAAGTAATCATGAAATTTCTACTCTTCCCAGAACCAACCTCTGAATTCCAACTTGGGAATTTTAAATTCAGTAAAAAAAGATTTGGATCTCACTTCTCCATTATGAGTCCTAGGATACTAAGCTTTTCATACACAGAGGATGTTGCCTTTTGCTTTTTCCATTGCTTTTTGATATCACAACTGCAAATGATTAGGATAAGCCACCGATTAATGTTACAAACTTAAATGATGTTACTTACATAATAACATTTAAAAATGTTTAATTGGTCAATTGAAACAAGTTGAATTGACCAACAATCATGACCAATAGCTCTTAGACTAGTAGAATTTGCATGCCCTATTTATTCTACCTCCTTTACTTGATTTGATTTTTTTTAAAAAGAACTAATTAACATGATTATACAAAAACAGGTCCAATCTGAATTGACTGTAATAATGCAACAAACACTCGTGCAAGTCACAGATCAAAACAGTCTGCATTTAAATAGTTTTTCAAGGAAATGATCACTGGCAACAGTTTTACTGTCAATTGACACTGAATTTCACAGTATTTGATTTTCCAATTTCTAGGTAAGGGTGCATTTGTGACCAAAAGGTGACCCAGTGTTTTGAGTTTTCTATGTTTGACTAAATGCCTTGAACAACTCTAAGGCCTCATGGCAAAATAACATTACCATTTTCTAAAATGACATGCTTTCCATCCTTGATTCTGCTGTTAGTGGCATTCTCCCCAATCTGCACCACTCTGCCCTCCTCCAGTGTCAGATTCATCACTCCTGCAAGGTGGCCATCAAGCTGCAGTATTGGTTGGTTCTTGCCTATGAGACGCAAGTCAGCAGAGGCATACATCTTGGCACCATGATCAACATCATAGTTGACTGGTGGTGAGGATCGCAGAATATTGTACTCATCATACTCAATATAGAAGGTCTGTCCTGACTGCATGTGTAGAGTTCCAGATCCATCACCAAGGATCAAATCCAAGTTGATTGATGTGATGTTATCACGACCTTCAGCTATTTTTAGCATGGCCTTGGATAAAAAACACATGGTTATTAACACTATTTGAATATCTTAGACTGCACTTTCCGATACAAAGACAAAGATGCATTTCAACAATCTGAATGAAAAATCCAGTGGACAAACTACTATGAATTCATTTTTATTTGTGGTACAAATTATCATGCATTACATTGTTGCTGACTTCAAACCATGAAACTAAAGACCCAATGAACAATGATTTATCTTTGAAAATAAATGATAAACATCCATACTCTACAATTACAGAGACATATCCACTGTGTTAAGAACATATAAAAATATTATTCTAATTTTCCTTCAAGACCACAAAAATTGATACTCACCAAAGTACATAAATTGACAAAATATTTAGCAACACTTACATCCAACATCTGGAGTGCGATAACAAAAATACAAGATCCTAATTCATGAAATATTTCATAACTCATGCAATTATTGCTCCAAAGAGAAAAAAAGAAGAGGCCATAGTGAGTCTGATGTCATTTAACTAGCCAACAATGACTAAATTAACAAAAGCAATATATATGGCACATGATATGCATATCCTGTAACCTTTGCCTATAAATGATCTTGACCTTTATGCTGGGGACTTGAACACTGTATATGGTGATGGCATTGGTAAGAACAGATTGGACAAAGAAAATGTCACTGATTTACATTATCTCTTCATGTGACCATGACCTCAGGACAGGGAAAAAGACTGAATACATCAGATACTTTGAAGTCAAGATATGAAAGGCTAGTTTCAAAATTCTTCATTGGTTTAAAAGCTATACTATTACATGGATAGAGGCGACCAATTTATGTTTTGCTCTGCAGTGACTTTGACCTTGAGACTGGGGGTATGGCTATGGTGGTATGTGACACACCATCTTATACATAATAAATAATTGCATACATGTAAAATATCTTCAGTGGTTAAAATTATACTCAGAAGAATAATTCAAGTCACAGAATTACATTTTCCCTTGCAGTGGCCTTGACCTTTAGACTACAAGAATGACTCTAGCAGAAATGTCAACCCATGTAAATTATATCACTAATCCTACCTTCAATTTTTCTGAATCAAATCAGCCAAACTGGATAACACATTCATTAAAAGTATAAACTTATATTCATTCACATTCCATCTTTCTGTAAGCAGATACATATACTTATATAGTCAGGAACAATTATTCTCCAGTAAAAATAAATGATAAATATCTCCATTTCTAATATTTCTTCAACATATTTTTTTGCCAAAGCAACAACTTTACAAATTAGTTTTTCTCATTAACTATCTATATATTTCTTTTCTATTCATCTCTGACACTATTTTATTGCTTCTTGTTTTTTTGCATTCGGTTTTCAGAATGAAAAACTAAAGTATGTGCACCTGTCTATTGATGCTGTGTCCACACAGAAAACTCCTGTCAATAAATGTTATCCCCCCCAAAAAAAAATAAAGTTCTTTCATAATTTCATTAATATACTTCAGAATATTCAAAAAACAAATTCAAACAATTCTACAAAGTCCAGAACTGCTGTCATTTTTGCAATGGTATGTAACACCCTGCCAGTACATGATAAATAAATGGACAAGGATACAAGTCAAATAGATACATTTTTCCTTACCTTGACCTTGAGACAGGGTGAGAGGCTAATATATGCAACATACCATCTATACATGCTATATAATGATGTGCACTTATAACTAGTGTTGCCGTTGCATGTTTGACACTCCCTCATATCAATGCAGGTGCAAAAGACATTTTACCTATGCTGATATTTAAAATGATCATCCAGTGCACAAGTAAGAATACTAATAAATTACACAAATCATACAAATTATTGTTTCTGAACATTGCGACTAATATGTTTCTTAGGGGTGTTCTAGTAAAACATTCTTAGGACCCAGGGAATGCAATTTCAATGTGAGTATTTACCCACTGATGCAATTTAGAATTGATATAATTTGTATGTGGACTGGAACAGTTCTTACAATCCTTGGATGGGTCAGCTAACTCTATGTAGGTTGGCAAAGGAATTTAATAGTCTGGTTCAAGAAAAGCAAAAATATTATAAAATTTAGTATTTGGTTTCAGTTAATATAAATTTTTGCTTGCAGTATACCGTATTGTAGTTCATGTGTTTGCACAATTAGTACAAATATAAAACTACTTGAAAGATAACCAGGAATCCAACAAAATAGTTTGTGGACTAGTAATCCCTTTTGTTGTTGAGGTCTCTCTTAAATGGGAAGCCATGACAGTGCTTTTAACTCATTTATGGTGTTGTATCTACATCAGCATCACAAAGTAAACTTAGCTACTCTCTTTTGAAATGTCATTAGTCTAGATTGATTTTCTAAAACATGAACACCACAAACAGAACATCAATCTTTTAAATGTGGAATTATATAGGTAATATAGAATAATTTTCTTGACAGAGGTAAAATTATATTCTGTTCATAGGATAAAATCAGTAACTTTATATTTTTGACAACATTCTCAATATGTATTTTCCACCTTATATATTTGTTGTTTCCATGTAGTTCAATCATTCAAGACTAATATATATCTATTCATTTTAGCATTACTTAGACATTTTTTTTCTCAGCTTCTTCTTTGACTCAATAATCTTTTGACTTGGCTGCATTTATCTTGTGTACATTAACCAGCTGTTACTGCATACATCAGCTGTATACATTAACCAGTTGGTACTGCATACATCAGCTGTATACATTATCCAGTTGTTAATGCATACATCAGCTGTATACATTAACCAGTTGTTACTGCATACATCAGCTGTATACATTAACCAGTTGGTACTGCATAATCAGCTGTATACATAAACCAGTTGGTACTGCATACATCAGCTGTATACATTATCCAGTTGTTACTGCATACATCAGCAGTATACATTATCCAGTTGTTACTGCATACATCAGCTGTATACATTAACCAGTTGTTACTGCATACATCAGCTGTATACATAAACCAGTTGTTACTGCATACATCAGCTATATACATTAACCAGTTGTTACTGCATACATCAGCAGTATACATTATCCAGTTGTTACTGCATACATCAGCTGTATACATTAACCAGTTGTTACTGCATACATCAGCTGTATACATAAACCAGTTGTTACTGCATACATCAGCTATATACATTAACCAGTTGTTACTGCATACATCAGCTGTATACATTAACCAGTTGTTACTGCATACATCAGCTATATACATTAACCAGTTGTTACTGCATACATCAGCTGTATACCATTTCCTTATTTAATTTAGTACTAAGCTTTAACCAGTTTATCTGGTATTATATACTGTGTCATCATGTTAGTGGTAAATTGCTCAGAAAATATGGCAAATTACTGCTGAACAACAGAAAAATAATAATCTGCAAATTAATTTTGGTAGAACACCAAGCTTTGAGTAAATTCTTAACATTTATTTAAAACAGAAACTTGCTGTTGTCTGCCTTTAAGATAGGATTGAACTCAAATTAAACTTTTAAAGTTAACTTGATTTATCCCCCCTCCCTTTTTTCAAACAGGATTTAGTAATCAACATGGTCAAAAGCCTTTGTATGGTCAAAACAAAGTGCACCTACTACATTAGAATGAATGCTTTTGACCAAACATCCACCATTCCAGTTAGCATAGTGTGGTATGAATGCCGTTCATGAAAACATGAATGTCATAAATTTGGAAGATTTCATTTAGTTCCTAAATTCATTATAAACATTTCTTTCTATTTCAAAAAGTGATGATAAAAAAACTTATATTTGTCTATAGTTATTCATATTGGATAGCTGTTTGTATGTACTGAAATTACTTTTGTCATTTTTTTTTGTATTCTTTGAAAAACATCCTGTAGAAATACTTTCATTAAAGATATACATAAACTACAGTACAATCACTTAAGAGCTTCAACATTTATCACTCTAATCATCCAGAGGTGTAAACGGTTTAACATCAAATTTATTTTATTTACTTAAACAAATTCTCAAGTTATTGGACGTATTCTGAAAGAATTTTCTCGATTAAGTTTTAAGGAAATAAGCACATTTAACTTATTGCTCTAGAATCCTTTATGAGCTGAGTCAATCACAGGTTTTTTTAATTTATGTTCATAAAGTAATCATTGAGGGAATTTGCAATTTCAAAATTTTCGTACTGAATTCCAGCTTTTTCATCACTGATATAGCCAAACGGCTAGTTAATCTTATTCTTAAGTTATTTAAGTGTTTCCATAATTTTAGTGTATTTTTCAGTTACAAATCTGATATCTTTTATTAATAGAAGGATTTCATTGGATTTTTAATAACTTTTTCTCCAAAATCAAAAATTGTTGTATATCTTAATTAATGAAATCTATCCCTTATTTTAATAGCATTCAAGACATTATTTGAATGCTGATTCAACTCTCTTGAAACTAAGAAAAGTAGGACTGTTAAGATGTCAGTATACATACTTATTCAGATACCAAGAGAAGAGGTTATCAAAAGATTCCATTACTGACCATAGGATATCTTTCAGTTGTACAAGGAATCATTGTACATGAAATTTTTAATTATATGATAATTTATACATTACATTGATTGCTTTTACTTTTGTTTGACTTAATTTTCTTGTAAAGGAATTATGATCATTTATGAAATATTAGATACCTATTACTCTAGATGGTAAATGAACTAGTTATTTATAATTCAGGGAATTCACCACTTGAATCAAGCTTGATTGTCATACAGAAAATTAAGATACCAGTCACCTACTAAACAGACGTCCTGATTTGATACAGAAAATTTTCAAGCTTTCTTTGAAGTGCCATAATCAGATATTGTCAGTATTTGTTGGTCTTTATACATAACCTAACACAATGATTAATGAACGCTAGATCTAATTTCAAGTAAATTATTATATGAAACTTCTGAGTTTACCAGCTAGTTATTTCCTTGATGTTATAAATAGAAATTTTAAAAAATTTTTTTTATTAAAGTTGAATTTTTAGTCATTTTCTATAGTATATTCAACTTATTCCCATCTGTACAAAACTAAATTACTTTGGTCACATGAACTTCTTTCCTTTGGGACCACAAAACCTACTTTCTGAGCCTCAAAAATCTCCCACCACTGTCTGGAATGAACATTGGCAGGTATGCTTTCAGTCATGTAAGTCAATAAAAGCCCAACATAGCTGTTGTTTGTTCATGTTGCACTCTATTTTTAATATGATTAGTATAAAATCTTAAATCTGCATGCAATAAATGTTTTGTCTCTGTTATGAATGCTTACACTATGCATGAAAGAAATTTTGTTTGTCTTAATGTGGCTGCAAGTGAGGCTTTATATAATTTTTACTCCTTTCTTCCACCACAGGAAGTAATATCGGAAGGGTAACAATCATTATTTATAATAAATAAACAGCAAAAATATTATCTACGTATTATTACCATTTTTTTTATTCATAATTATTATTACCTTTAAGCAACTTTCATTTTGTAACATGGTTTACTACACTAATCCATACCTCATTCTGTACTACACTAATCCATACCTCATTCTGTAGGAGCAGATGGTCAAAATGGAGATCAGCATTATTTTCATTGATGATGCCTGCAGTAATATGGCGTGGATTTCTCTCTAAGATGACAAGTGGTTTGGCTGGCTTTAGTGACTTTCCATCAATATATAGTCGACTCTGCCAGGTATATGGCCCTTGCCTATTCTCCACAAACACAGAACCTGGTCCGCCTCTATCTCCTGTGGTTGTACCCTTCTCTCCATTGGCCAACAGAAAGCCACGGTATTCAGAAGATGACAAAGTGTGAACTGCTATCCTGCCCCCAGATCCACCACCTGCAGAGCCATGGCCTTGACCACCAGTGGCACTGACCTTTCCATGACCTCGGAAGTGACCTTGAAAGAAATATGAAGCTAAGGCTCTAACTTATAAATATTTTTCAAATGAAGAGAATATAAAAATGTTATTAAGAATTAATATAACTAATAATACCAAAAGTATATGCTTTTGCATAATATATTTACCCAGTAACAACAGATAACAAAATATTGTAAGTCTCATGACTAAAAGGTATGATCTTGAATAATCAACAGGGTCTATTATAGATCTATGAATAATTCTGTGGGGGAGATTATCCCTCCAAATTAAACATAAAAGAGGAATTTTCTAAACATTGGAGAGATCTGACAATGAAATAATGGAAGGATATGAAAAATGTGATGAGCAATTTGGCAGCTTCATTTGAATTTTCAGCACAGGTTTTTTGTTGTTGTTTTTAACTTGAATACTGCAATAGAATAGATACCGATTGGTGACAATGTGACTCAGTGTACTTAATATGGATAAAAGGATGTGTGTGTTTGTGTGTGTGTGAGTCAAACAACCTTTTCAGCACAATATATCTTTAAAGATACATACTGCTGTAATTTTTATCTCATATGTATATTGAGTTAAATAGTAAATAATAAATGAATTATTGATTTATCTGTAGATAATGCCACCAAAATTAGGATGACATAACATATATCAGCATTTCACATTGAGAAGGAAAAATCTCTAATTTAAAATTTGTTCTTAATGCCTTCTAAATTTATTGAATTATTTGATCCATTGAAATGTATGCAGTAAGACCACTTACCTGATAAGCAGTGACAGTATTGCCTTTCTTCTTTCAAACAAAGGCAGTGGCAGTTTGCCAAATGCCTGCAACCATTGTATATTGGACTATGCTGATATGGTACAGAGTATCATACCAATCAAACCAAAATATCTGTATTCTTGTTAATGTATGCACGTGTTTGTGATTTATATATGTAATGGTACATGTCTTCAGCATTCTTATATCCGTACCATTTCTACATGTTGTTATTAACCTCTTAATGAAGGAAATACATATATGGGTTAACTGATTGCATGATTTTTACAAGATCTTCAGGATGAGCTGACACCCAGATTTTACCATGTTGTCCGAACCTTTCATATATTTATAACTGACTGGATACAATCTATTAATTAGCTTGTGATATCACACAGAAGAACCATTATGTTTTCAACAGTTGTTGAAATAAAGCCAGCTTTGCACTAAGTCAAATTATTACAACTGCTTTTCTAATTCACCATGTTCTTGATACCTTAGGCAATAGAGATGAGACTCAGCAATATGTTGGTCAATATAAACATTTATGTTTTGATATATACAAAGATTCCTGTCTCATTCCCCATTAATATTAAAATATATTTGGGCATCTTGTAACATTTAAAAGATGACAAAAATAATGCTCAATATCTTGGACTATTTAAAACTGGGTCATACATTTTCATAAACAAAGCAAAAATCTGGGGGGTTTTCTTAACCAAAAAGAAAATTTGCTGATTTTGTAATAAATCTCCTTACAAAAATGAAAGTAGAAATTCTGTGTTCACATTAATTTTTGTCATGTTAGACTTGGGTTGCATCATTCAGATCTAATACAATGCATGCTGTGAAAAGAACTGAATGTAGCTGGAACGCAATAGTAATGACAGTGAGACATGGTTTCGACTGTGGATTAGAAATCGGTATTTGGCTGAGAAAGCACAGCCTAAAGAAATAAATTTAAGTGGTAAGTTCTGTCATTTTTTCAGCAAGCTATTCAAAAGGCGGTAAAAGACTAGTGAAAATGCTTTTGTATGTTAACAGAAGTAGGGGGGGGGGGTTGGGGGTTTGAGGGATTGAAGTTTGAATATTTTTGTGTAAGAGTGGGGATAAGACTACATACACACCTAATGACATAAACTTTAATAAGCTACAATAAACCTATCTACCATAGCATTTTCACACCTTCCAAAATTTTTGGGGACCCAGTTACCTACATGTATATTTAGAAATGAAAAATATCAATGGAATGAAGTTATAAATTCATGCAGTATGACATTTTCAATTGGTCAATAAGAGGGCAGTCAGCTGTTCAGGATACAGTACTTGCATATTAAGTGGGAGTGATCATGGCCATACAAGACATGTGAAAAGGGGGAGAAGTGTCCTCCCTTGTAGCTTATAGATAATATATAACTGATAAGTAAATTGTAAGCAGCTAGATGAGCCCCTATGTCCTATTCTGGTTTTCAGAACGGATGATGCATGGCAGTCAAAAAAGTCATCTACAACCAATATTTGCAATGATTATGTACAGTTTTCATATATCTAAAAGCACACCATGTTACTAAAAAAACTCTCATTTGATTCAAAATGCAAACAAACTGACAGTGTTTAAAGGGGGATACTAAACAAAAGCACATGTATGCTCTGTGGAGGGGGTAGAAACAACTACACCCATCAAATTGCATATGTACTAAATGGACAGCTCCAAATTCTACCTAGAATAATAATTCTTAATAGGCCAGCAACGATGATGAGACAAAATAGTTTTAGTCTTTTGTGGTTTTTTTAATTTTGGCATGACTGCATGAAATATTAATTATTTTTAAACAACTATTATATAATTTATTTTATTTTAGCTATTATTATAACACACACACACACACACACACATTTTTCATTGTGGCACATATCTTCAACTGTCTTATCTCAATGAAAACCCAAAACTTGTATCATTGTATTTTTCATGTTTGTATGAAAACTTCTGTGAGTATTTTTCATGTTTGTATGAGAACTTTTGTGTCACTATGTTAGTATTTTTCATGTCTGTATGAGAACTTTTGTGAGTATTTTCCATGTTTGTATGAGAACTTTTGTGAGTATTTTTCATGTTTATATGAGAGCTTGTGTGCATTTTCCAAGTCAGGGAACATTACATTAAATAGATCTGAAAAAAGAGAGATTATATTTGGCTATAAAGTTGGCAAACAGTGTCTCGGCATATACATTTTTATGCACATTTGATGCAGATTCTGGAAAGATGGATTTCCGTGATGGCATACTTGTTGTCACATTTAATATGTTGCATGTTGCTTAATGTCATTCTTGCCACCATAGTTTATTTTAAAATCAGATTTGCAGGAAGAGCAGAATGTATATTCATGTCCTTTCAATCACTGAAATTTCCCATTTCCATCAATCTTTCAATTTTGTGTGATATTTTTTATGTTTAAAATTTGATATTTATAACATTGGGAGATAATGAATGCTTATACATCTGGACATACTATAAAAGCCAATGCCAAAATGACCCTCTTTCATACTGAGTGAGCTCTTTAGTAATTTCACCATAATAAAAGGACCTCTTTAATCTTTTTAAAATTACTTTTGATAACAAATGACATAATCCATGCTGACAAACTTCAAATGCTAAAGCCAAGCAGCCCTGCCAACATAATCAAAGGATTGTTAAGCCAGTTCACAGTCACATGATCACAGATAGTAAAACTGGATGCAAGGTGTAAAAAAATGGAAACTATAAAGTTTTAATAATAAATTTTACATACCTGGGAGATTTAGCAAGTTATAGGAGGAATGGGAGACATTCCTCATCTTGAGAGGTTCACATGTATGAATTTATAACAAGCAATGATTAAATTGTAATCTTTAGATGTAATAGAGCCATCTAATTTTTTTAAAAATGCAATTAATTCCAAAATAAGTATACTATTTCCAATTTATTAAATTCTTATTATGGGCTCTGCTGTAATACTCACCATGATAATGCAATTACTATTTATCTGCCATTAGTAGAATAATTTACAATGCCACTTTCATCTCTATAGCTTGCCTATTGTAGTATCAATGCTCACTAACCTGCCATGATGTAGACAGAGCCACCACTTCCACCACCACTGTTGGCTGTACCAGTGGCTCCATTTGCACTGATGTAACCATCCAACTGGAAGATGGCAGGGACTGTAAGTTTTAGAGCACCTCCTCCCCTACCACCTGAGATCCCTCCTCCTTGACTGCCAGGATCTGTGGGTTGATACAGTGACCCATAAGTATCACCTCCTTTGTCCTTGCTTGTAAGACCTGAGGATAGTTAAAATAAGTATGACATCACCCTTCTATAAATTTTGATGACTTTATGTAGTGATCTATAGGAATAACTACCATATAAAGTACCAGTATATAATAACTACAATTAATTGGAACCACATCAATAATGGGATGACATATTTACAAGCAATGCTTATCATGATATCAAACTTGTATTGTATGACAAGATGACATAATCAATTTTTTTGAGAGTCGAACCTGTTAAATTGGCCACGCATGGGAAAAGGACAAATTAGCCATAGATGCACCATTACAAAAAACTAGTTTACTATCAACTGATTTTTACATATTACTGAAATCGAGAGCTGACTCTCAGTTGCCCATCTTGTATCATTATGCTGAGAAAAAATTGTTTACATTTTCAACAAAAATGAAAAAACAAAAACAGTTAAAAATAATCAACTGCTCAACTTGTCAATTCATAAACTAGTCAACTTATGTGAGAGGACTGTGATGAAAAGAGAATTAAAAAAGTCTTATGTGGCTAATTGTAAGTAACACATGGACCAAAACATCCCCTGCTTTTACAGATATATTTTGAAATAATGAATGACCCCTGACCCTAATGAAAAGAGATGTAATTTTTACCTCTCCTCAACTTCTTTACTTGAGGTTAGATGTAATTCACAAGCAAAATAGATGAAGATTTATAACTTCATGTATAGCTAACATATCGGTACAAGAAGTGAATCCCATTTCATACATGTGATGGAACCAGGACAACAAATCAATGGGTTTCAAAACTTTGATCAGTGGATTGGCTTCTAAACTGCAAGATAAAGCTTTGACCTGAGTGGAAATGCATGTTGTCTTTGTATGCTGGCATACATATTCTGAGCAATCTGTATGTTTGTAAAGATAACTTTAATTTGTTTAGTCAAATGATCTGTAATTATGAATGATAAATTGTGCTCTGCCACAAAATTTGCAACCTAAGTCTCAGCAAATGTCACTTTAACTGCATCTGATCCAGTCTCAAGCAAGGCCTCCAAAATGGGTGTCTTTGTTACAGAAGAATCAAATGCTACTGTATGATATGTGATAGTGTTTGCATATATCTGGAGATATCATTTCTTCCTCCATATACAATCTTAAAATCCACTTTGCAATGAAACACACACTGCTAACTCAGGATCTTTACTACACAACAGCACACATATAAGCTCTGATTTCCATGTACACATTAACTTTTGGTAATATTTCTTAACCTGTGCATGTGTCACCCTGGGTGAATGCAAAGGTTTTACATGAATTGGCCAAAACAAGTTAATAGCTGCCCTTTGAATGTTCCTATTAAATTTCAAAATACTTAAAGTGTTTCTGCTGAAATCATTTGTTTTGGTGTATCTTGATATCTCACCTCTACCAATTAAAGATTCAAAAGGCATCATTATCTACCTTTCACTTCTTCATTACTTATAACACCCTGAAAAACACCATCTTCAGCTTTAAACTCTCCAAATTACAGTGTAAGCAATATACAGCTTATTGTGTACAAATTAACTGATGTTTAACAATTCTTAGACTGATAACTCTGGTTGAACAGTTCAGGTCCCCAGTCAGCTGGAGATAAAGTATACAAATATATTTTTTTTATTTCCTTTCTGAAATTAAAAATATTTTTATTCACATAATAATTATTTCTCCAATCAATGTTTTTTTTTCAAGAGCAAACAATTACACTGTATACACTGAGTAATCATTGTCAACATGTTCCAGTGACCATTGGAAGCAGTTACAAACCAATACTTCTGTAGAGAACAACTGGCCACTGTCTGTGAGGAGACTGCTATATACATAATGTTTATGCTGGGAATTTACAAGGGAGAAATTAAGTTCCTGGCATTTTAGAACTAAACACAAGATATGTTTTTAAAAAATTCAGGTCCAGTATTATAGTTACCTGTATTTGGTTCTAAAATGACACTTTAAAAATATATATCAATGCCCTGGATAGAATTTACCAGGACGATACTTAATAATTATGTTTGGAACATCAAAACAATTGCTGGCACTGAATACCTTCAGAAACAATATACTAAGTCAGTTAGACAATACTCATCTACTGTAATAAGGACAAATCAAATACTGTGGTTTAGGACATAAAATAAAATAAAGCAAAGAACCAAACTTATTTTCCAAGAAAAGACCATATTAAGTCAATGAAGAAATGAACACTTTATAGTTGCAAAGATATATCAAATATTATGATTTAACATAAAAAATAAACAATACAAGTTAAGTTTCAAAAGGAAAAAAAAAATGAGTTTTTTAACCTAAGCAATCAAAGAGCAAGGTTTGTAAGCATTATTTTTTTTTTGATAATGCTATAACTGATAAACAATTTAATTACAATGCATTATGCAATGGATTTAATATTTCACAAGAACTGAAGTTGACACATTTAAGCAATGATAATGTCTTCATCAGACTGACTTGGAAATAATTTAATTTAGTTCTTCTATCAAACACACAGCCCTCACTGAAACTAAGAAAATTAGGTGAAAAAAGTGTCCATTATACAGTTGAATAATGCACATTTGCATGATAATGAAACTACCGTTACAACTGTCTTTAGTTTTTGACAATGAAACTTTTCAGTGAAGAAAAAAACAGCTTTCCATGAATAACAATCAGAACTAATTTTAGTAGAAAAGTCGGAACACATGTACTTAACATATTCCCATATGCTTGTAATAACTAAACATGACATAAACATTTTGTTTTGTTTTGGTTTGGATTTTTAAAATCTGAAATATTTCCAAAAGTTGGATTTGGCCTAAAACTCTTTCACAACATTTGACTCTGCATTGGCATATGTGGCATGTGTCAAACTTGTGGTTCAATGCTCATACATATAATAATATTTGCAATCTTGCAATTTAATTGGTGACATTTACAACCATTTTGTAAAAAAAAGATAATTTTAAAATTATTTTCCCATAAAAAATGAAAATATGCTGTTAATATTATTGAAGTCATAGCAAGACTACTTAGTAATCTACGTACATTCCTTAGTGATGGGAACTACTTAGTACCATGGTATGCAACACTGGAAAAAAATTCACAATAAACCGATGTACCTCTAGTTTTCATATTTGGAGATTTTAACACTCTTTACAAGGTAATATTCAATTTTTCATTATTAGCAAAACAATGTTTATAAATAACACAATTAAAGGATTTTTTAAAAGATATGAGGTTCATTGGAATCAAATTAATATTCAAATTCTGTGATTCAGCCAAATAAAGCTGAAATGATGTCAATTTAAATTTATAATGGCATAATTCTTGTTATAAACTGATGCTTGAAAGTTCTAATAATGTACAGATAAAAAAATAATAAAAGGTTTGAATGGTATTACTTTCAAAAAAAATTAAAACAAATAGTCCTACAAAAGATAAAAAGAAAAAGGTTAAATTTCTTGAAAAGGTACATAAATGACAAATAAAGGTAAAAAATATAAACAAAATATAAATTATATAATTTTTTTAAGTATCAGGTCATAATGTGTTATATAAAGTAAAAATTTCTTAACTAAGTACAAAATCATTATAGTCTTGATAACAACAGTTAGTGGACTCTGGCAATGTACATGTATGATAAAAGTTCATAGGTATGCATGGGTATGTAATGATATGTGTTTCCCATATGCATGTCACTGCATCTCTGTGATCTGTTCTGTATAATGAATGTCACTTCCACTGGTGGGTTTGATGTTCAGAAGCTATATGCTATGTCTTCATTCCACATAGTTTGCCCAGTATACAGAACATGCCAGTTTATACAATATTTGAAGTCTCTAAATGGAATCCTCCAATCAAATCTGGACAAATGTTGGGCAAATCAGCCTGTTTTTACTATGTTTTCATTAGGCACCCAAGAGTACAGAACATTTTTTCAAAAAGTTTAGGATCAAAATATTCTTCTTTAAAGATCTGGGATAATAATGGGTTTTCAACATTCAAATTAGGTATGGAAATTACCATGTAAGAAAGATACAAGAAAGAAATAGATTTACCATTTCCTCCTGCAGAAGCATGACCTGCACCAGCCTCCTTAATGACAGGATGACCTTTGCCCCCTAATGATGCTGTACCACTACATACCAGTCTGGCAAGAGGCTCCAGGAAGAAATCAGTTGCTTCAACAATGAACATGTCTGCTTTAAATTCTGAGTTATATTTCAGGTCCTGGAAAAAAAAACACACACACACACACATAAATATATATATATATGCTTGAAACAAGTGAAAAACAGATATATTTCATTGAGTGGATGAAAAACTCCATATTTTCACGAGTGGCAAATACTAGAGTTTTTCACCCATGAGATTTGGCTATCAAATGTTAGTGACACAGTGAATAAGCAGATTTCTTACGGTAATGTCAGCTGTTTACCATACATGTTCTGCTGTTTAGTGTATTACTGTGCACAAAATTAGTTTCACATCAGAATGATAAAAATTAACTAATATTTCCAGAATAACAAACTACAAGTTTAACAGACAGAGATTATTAATAAGAAAACAACCATAAGTAATTCATGGACAGAAAATTAAAGGGAGGTAAGTAAGTTCTGACCCATAAAAGTATTTCCTGAAAGAAAAAAATATTGTTATTGTTTCACTAAGGTGAAATATCAATATTATTGTAATTACATTCAGAGGATAATTGCTTGGTTGGTACTGTCTGAGGCTTTACAACTGAGTAGAATGATCATACTACCTGTCCTCTCCATCAGGATGGCAGGAAAGTAGGCAACTATTTCTTTCAATAGAACTGTCAGATAACCGATGGTCATATAAATAATAATGTACAAGATCTGTTACTATTCTTTTTCTTAGGTCCCTTCTTTTATTGCAACAAAAAGCAGCTTAATTATCACCATACATCTTTAGTGAAAGTAAAGAATCTCCAAACCTTTTCCCAATGTGAACCATGCCCATTTTAAACCAAACCTTTTCCCAATGTGAATCATGCCCATTTGAAACCATTCCTTTTCCCAGTATGAACCATGCCCATTTAAAACAAAACCTTTTCCCAGTGTGAACCATGCCCATTTGAAACCAAACCTTTTCCCAATGTGAACCATGCCTATTTTAAACCAAACCTTTTCCCAATGTGCACCATACTATACCAATCGTTAATCAGTGCAACTTGGGAGGATGTTTCCAAACTAGCTGTAATTTAGATTGATTTCACTGTTGTATAAATAACATCACTGACTAACCAATTGAAAGACACCGATTTACTACTTATTAGGTTGCCAATTGAGGACAGGTACCAGTAAAAATTCAGCTTAAAGAGACATTGACACTGATTAAAACTATATGTAAGGAAAAATCTCCAGCGATGTAGTCCAATCTTAAAAAAAACTGAGCAAATCTCCAGCATGTTGCTGGGTAGGCTATAAAATGTGTAATGTTTTATATCCATTATACATCACACCCTCTCTATAGGATCCTTCATTATAACATACTGCCTGTCATAAGAATGATATGACAGATCACAGCCTCTCACTGACATAATATGTCAGGGTGTGATTATGCAAGTGCACAATGGTAGTTAAAGTCATACTGGAAGTCTAATGCAAGTGCATACATTTTCATGCTGCACCTTAATTACTGACCTTATTATTCTGTGATAACACTTAATTTGGAAACATATATGGTACTATCATTTGTATGGTTTCTTTGAAATCTTGTGAGAAATGCATTGGAATTTGCCAGTAGAAACTTCAAGTGATGGGTGTGAAATTGACAGTAAAATTGGAGACTATATCTCCATTGATTTTACTACATTAAAACCTGTTATGAAAAGCTACCTCTTCTGGTCTTTGTAACAAATGATTACATATAGGTCAGTTGTGTCTGTTCGTTCATGCGATGCCAGGTCCTACAATAAGGCTGGGAAGCAGGCTTAGTGCAGGAATAATAAGATGGGTTTACTGATTTGTATGCTCTCTGTGTTGCTCACCCTATTATGAATAGCAGAGAACAATCCAGGGAGTGTACAAAGCAGGGAACCAGACTAGGAAATAATCTACCTATGCATTAGTCTTGATTTACGACAGAAACTATAAAACACAATAAGCATAGTTAAAAAACTTCAGACATCAGTAGTCAGTCTATTGTTGTTTTTTTTAATTACTTACAATGGCATGAGCAGTCATTCTTACAGGAAATAACTAAAGGTCAGAGAATTTTATGCTCGTTTTTGCAATGTGGTTGTCCATAGCAGTGTCAAAATGCATATTTTGCCAAGACACTGGTTGTGTTGAGCAGGTGGTCACTCATAACAGTGCATGTATATAATAAAATTGATCCATGCATTATGATTGCCATCAAAAATGACAGGTGGTCGCTCATAGCAGACATCACTCATTGCATTTTGTACAGTATATATATATATCTTTTCATGCTTGAAGCATGTTGATTTTATCTATTATTTTCAAAGAAATTTCTATTTCCTAAAAAAAAGTCCAGATTTTTAATCAATTTATTTAAAATCAAAAAGCTATAACCAAAGCTTGAAAATGTAAATAAAGCACAATTTTTCATATGGCTTAAAATAATAATAATAATAATAATAATAATAATAATAATAATAATAATGCTCATTTGGCCAACTGACCAATTTTCTATGAGGCTTTTAACAATTAAATTGTGCTTATGAGCACTGCAGAATATCTTTATCTGAAGAAGAGAAGAATCTATTATGTTTAATAGGTAAATCAGTGAGTTAACTTTTTAATCTACTCCTTTGTGACAACTGTCAAATATACAATAAAGATATCTATTTTCTTCATTCCCTCATTTTGTGTTAAGTCAAGTCATATTTGTGTTGTCATTTAAATGCTAAATATTTCTTTAACACAGATGTTGGTGCAGATTTTCTGGGTTTGAAACTCTGATTTTCAAAATAAATAAATTATTTAGTGCAAGCCAAATTTAACAGATTATGCTGTATATACTGTACAGAAGGCCTCAGGATTGATTAGTGAATGCAACTAATGGGTTACCTTCTCTAAATAAAGCCATTACATGTATTATCATTAATATTATTATTTTAAAAAATAGAGAACACATGCTAAATTTCTTTTTCACTGCAATTACATGCATGTTAATTATTTAAAAGCTGAATACTTGTTTGTCAACAGCCCAACTTTCAAAAGGCAAGTTTTATATTTAAGATCAGTAAACAAGGTGAAATTGAACCATACAAAGCTATATTTTAAATAATCTTAACGTTTATTACTTATCGCTACTCTCTCAAATATTTTAATCATTCTTTTCATGCATAATTCATCATTAATTCATTGAGCTTGATTTGTTTTCATTTTTAGAGCTTATTGAATTTCTGTAAAATTTTAACTTTTTCTTGTCTAATAATTATTTTGAGTCACTGTTGAATCACAAAGTCATCGTTAATCCCAGTTTTATTTAAATAAAAGTCATTTTCATTTCATAATGTTTTTACATCAAAGGTTTATCTATTTTCAGACCAAGAATTATTTTACTGTTGTTTGAAGTATTATTTCACTCTCGACTTTTTTTCAGAATAGCATTAAAATAAAACAGAGAAGTGAAGCAACACTGGTTTTATTTTATATCAGTATGGTTGTGAGTATTTGCACATGTGCATTATTCGACAAGTGTACCATCTATATCTTCTTAAATGCTTGGGGGGAAAAACCCAGACAAATTAATTGTTTTTATTCAGATTAGAATTTCAGAATTGACAATTGTAAATTGGCTTATTTTATACAATCATATGAAATAATACATATTTAAAAGAAAAGAAAAGCGATGTAAGAACTGAGGAGAATGAATTGAAAACAAATCTAATTAGGAGCTTACATCTGACAGGTAATAGATGGTAATCCCCAAAATATGTTTTGTGCCTGCTGCCAATTTTTAAAAAGTAAATATCCTGTGATATACCTGCAAATGCAATACAAGGGCATAACTGAATGCAAATACACCTTTGCATACTACAGCTGAAAAAGATACAAGCTTATTGGAGTAACTGAAGTAGCTAATAAATTATAAAATAGAATCAGTTATAGGCTAACATTTTATGACAATTAACACAAGTAGCGAATTCAGATCTTTCTTTCCTCTTAATTTCAAGAATCAAAGATTTTGTAAGACTCACCAATATTCCAACAGTTAGCTTCAAGGACATTGGTGGAGGCAATCCAATCACTGCGTTGGCTCCAAGTTCCATGCTCGAGAAGCGGAACCAACCTGGCACACCTTCCAAATAGCTACCATTCTGGTAAATGCTGGTCTGGGCCATGGGGCCAATATTGATTCTCCTTCCAGGCACAATTCTCAGATGGCGCACTCCAATGATCTCGCCATTCCAGTTGAAGGCAATCTCTCCAAGGCCCATGATGTAGACAAGAGGAGAGAGGTAGACCTGGGCACCATCTTCTACCCATAAATTGATAGGAGTTTTGGTCTGTGGCTGGTACTCCTCCAGGTAAGCAGTTTGGTTAGCCCTTAAGTGAATTCTTCCAGTCTTGTCACCATGAATTTTTTGGACCACAAGACTTTGCTTTTGTTGATCACCAGTTTTAATCTGCAGTGAGGCACTTCTAACCAGAGAGACTTCATCAAAAGAGTATAGTGTGTCTGTCCCCTCATCTAGGGTGTAGTAATAATTCCAGCTCCTCCCTAAGTTGTCTAGAAGCAGTTGTTTGTGTGACAGCCCATGTCTAAAACATTACACATCAAAACATTAGTAATTAACAAGGGATCAGAGATTTGTTTAAAATGAAAAAACAATGTCTGGGACTGAACATCAAGCCTACAATCAATGTGTGAAGCTTGATCTCAAGGTCAAACAGTTAAGCCATTATGTCAGAGAATTAATTCTCTTAGCTTCATGATTCATTTTAAGTATGACTGAAATTCATCAAGGGCCTTAGGAAATAAATTTGATGCAAAATATTAATACAAATGTTCTATGAACATGACCTTGAACCTAGATAAAAGAGTCAAGCAAATATGTCACATAAAGAATTGTCTTAGCTTAGATTTCATCACATTTATGAACAAAATCCATCAGTATCTTTAGAAAATAAAATCAAATGAAGAGAATCTTTAACTAGAACCCTACGCAAAGTTTTATGACTATAACCACCAAAGACGAATGGGAAGTGAGCAATGTTCAAGTTAAAATTTTATTATTTTAGTTTCATAATGATTCATTCCATGTATAAACAAAATCCACCAAGGAATTAAGGAATTATAGGCAATGAAAATACTGGAATCACAAGGTTAATGAAAGCTTTATATTATTGTGACATTGACTCCAAGGTTACAGAGCTGAACAGGCAAGTAAAAGAATGAAGTCCCTTAGCTTTATGATGACTTATCCAAAATAGGATCAAAGTTCATCAGTAAGCTCAGGAAATATAAATTCAGTACAAAATTTGCAAGCTAAATGAGGCAAGTGTGCATGTCAAAGAATGAATTGCCTCAGCTTCATAATCATCCATGCCAAATAAAAAGATATGCTATGATGGAGTTTAGGAAATATTTGCAAATGAAAATTTATAATTAAAACCTTCAGAAACTGTGTTCATCTTTCTCATTTATATGGGCTCAAAACAAAATCTTAACTTAGGGCTGATAATAATGTGTTCAACTGTAGACCAGTTCAATATAAAAAAAAATAATTTCATACAAGTGATCTTTAAAATAAGATTATTTCCGACTTGTGAATGTACATTACAATTTTAAATTTAGAAAACTGAATTCTGGTTTATTTCCATAAGAGTATTACCAGATTTACCTTTATATAAAAAAGATGCTTTTCAACTTATTCAATTTTAGCCTCAAAACATAGCACTTATTCAGTACTGTCATGCAGAGGTTATTTAGGAAAGTTTTGAAATACCACATATAATGTCTATAAACACTCATATATAAGTATACAACAAAGACAATGCACGATGAGAATCATTTCAACCGATGGTGAATACTTATACAGATTAGAGAAAAGATGGCTGAAGCATAAAGCATACTTATAAACTAACAATAGTTTATGACAAGTTTTAGAACATCAGCAAAATTACTACCCCCTCCATTTTGTTCATCCCACCATTAATTTAAAAAGAAAGTACAATTTTTTACTCTAAGATTATTCTAAACAAACAATTTTAATATAAACCTTAATCTAGGGTGTGAATGTTGTTTCATGAGATAAATGTCCATAATTTTGGAGAAAAAAATTAATCTTCTTTTATGTGAATCAACAATAGCAAAAGGTATGTTATGGGCCTAAAATATATTTCAAGCCAAAAACAATGACAAATTTCAATGAATGATTCAATACAAATATAATATGCAGGAGTCAGACAGGGATCACATCCTTTTCAATTCTAGCACTCATAATACCTGGAGGAGGGAATCATTAGTTCAGACTGGTGACAGAAAAGAAAAGCCATGCTGAAGTATCTATCTATCTATCTATCTATCTATCTATCTATCTATCTATCTATCTATCTATCTATCTATCTATCTATCTATCTATCGATCGATCGATCGATCGATCGATCGATCGATCTATCTATCTCTTAGTATTGCCGACCGTTGGGGCACCACTGATGACCTGACAACCAGCATTCTCCATTCCAATTTGTTCTCTGATACTCTCACTGTGTCACTCAGCTTCAGTCCTGTCCACTCTGAGATGTTATCCTCCCATCTTTTCCTCTGTCTTCCACAGGCCTCATTATTAACTTTAACCTTTCAACCCCAAATCCAGAGGCCTCATTATTAACTTAATTGAAAGCCTACCATGAACTTTCAGTCATAATGGCCTTGACTTTCAGATCCCAAAATCGATAGGCTTCTTCCTGAACACAAACACAAGCCATCCTAAAGAAGGTAAAAGTAGATGTTATAACTGTATAAAAACAAAACAAAAGGTAGCTGATGGATGATTTGACAGATGGAAGCACAAAGTCATAACATTATATGCTTTGCCTTTGAGCAGATATATAACAAGTAAAGCGGTAAAGAGTAACATGTTTAACTAACCTTGTATCTTGAATATAAACTGAACCTGGTCCTCCAGATGACATTATAAAATTATTTGATCCAGATCCTCCAAGAGCCTTGAAATCACCATGGAAATAGATTTCAGAAGTAAGATTTACCATAATTCTTCCTCCTGCACCACCACATGCTCCATCCCCACCGACAGCACTTAAAGCACCATGCCCCTCCAAAACAGGGGACCTGTTACAATATAATTAGTTATTATTTATAAATGGTAACTTAAATTTTTTACTACTATAACAATGAAATATCCAGGATATAATTTATGCTTACATAAATTTACATAACACAACAGATGTGATATTATGACTCATCAATTTCTAGATCAATAAAAATATTTCCAGCATTCGCAATAAGTTGAAATAACTAGTTGAAACATAATATATTTAAAGGTTTAATTTCTGTAGAAACAGTCATGTAAAGGTTTGCGAACACAGTGCTTAGGCTAATTAGATACTAGTTTTGTACTGTTAGTTGTAAGTTTACTGCATTTATCTTAATCAATTACTGACACACATGACCCCTTGCTGGATTCAGTGCACATGAAAGGACTTATTCTCCATATGATATATATATATATATATATATATATATATATATATATATATATATATATATATATATTTTCAATTGTTACTGAAATTTCATCACTAGAATTAATCCACTTTTCATATGAATAGATACCATGCTTTCAACTTTATTTATACATTAAATGTACATACTTTAGAACTATTTAGCATACATGTGCAGATGTATAGACCTGAAAATGCCCAAAGTTGTCTACAAAATTTGCAATTTAGTTTACCCAATAAAAAAAAAGCTTGGCAAGGCAAGAAAGAAAAAAATTATTCATTCCAAACAAAAGTTTCTGGAAACATACAGTGCATTCCTAATGGTGTCATTCCTAATATTCTCTCTTCCAATATTTTAAGTGTATGCAATGATTAATCTAACAAATCTCTTCTTTTTTTGAAGACGAGTTCCTTAAAGGGACTGAAAAGAATTCATAGGAATTCGAAACAAGACCAGTTCTTCTTTTAAACTACCATCTTTGATCTTGAGTTATAAGATTAGCCCTGTATTGTTTATAAGATCTGCACCATTTTCATTTAGGTCCCAATAGATATCACAGAAATTCTGCTGGTGAAAATCTTTTATCAATATGATCACCAATACTGGAGGACAAGATTTTCAAGAGGATACCATGGTAGCCATATTTGCAGTCAGATCAGCATAATGTTCTTTTGGAACTAACTAGATGTCAAAACACCTATCATCTTCTGATAAAAACTACATTTTGAGAAGACTTTTCATTTAGGATGAGTAGTGATAAGAAGACTTTTAATATAGCAGATATGGTGGCCATTTTGAATGTCAGATCAGCAACATTTTTATCTTAGATCAGCTAGACATTATAAGGAGTCTTCAGGTGGAAACTCGATTCATGAGAAGTAGCAATAACAAGAATTTCAAGATAGATGCCCTGGCTGCCAAATTGATGTCAGATTGGCATCATATTTATTTAGGACCAAGATATCTTTCTGAGAAAACCTCATGTTGATATGACCATCTGTTTAAGGAATAGCCATAACAAGATTTTTAACATGGCTGCTGTGGTGACTATATTGAATGTTTGTTATTTAAACAGAGCCATTTTTATTTAGGACCAGCTAGACAATGGGATGAATGTGAGTGTAAAGTTTCATGGCAATCCTCTAAGTAGCTGAGGCGGAGTAATAACAAGAAATTTGTGCTGATTGATAGATGAATTACATACAGCTGTTTATTCCATATTCTATCACCAACAGAGCTAAAATTCAATTAATCAATTTATATAACAGCAGTACTTATCTCAAACATGCTTTATTCACTGTTATGAACTCAGTAAAGTAAGGTCAAACAAGTGGCATTTTTACATGGCCTAATAAAAAGGTTAAGGCCTCTGCCTGCACTTGCACTGTATGTAGTGGAGACAACTTGTGGGCAGCTTGAGGATCAATCAATTAGTTAGATTGTTCCTTTCATTGGAAAAACAATTGTCACAATACTCACCTGATGTATATGGAGCCACCACTGCCACCACCAGCATACAATCCACCAGGGGATGCATCCACTGTGAGTGTTCCATCCACAAGTAAGTGTGATCCAATTGAGAGATCAATTACACCACCACCTTTCCCACTGGCACCATGGTAGCTTTGACCCCCAGCACTACCACGCTCCTTTGGTCGGTAAAGGCTGCCATAATATCTTCCATTTATTGGGTGGGCAGTGAAATTACTATCAAAGTTTCCTGAAAAAAATAATAACTTCACTACATACTAATCTTAAGAATTGCATTTAAACTTGAGTCAAAACTATAAATCTAAATACTTTGTTTCTATGACCTACAATAAATCTTTTAGATCCTGAGACTAGCATATCACTGCAATTAAGTTTTCTCTACTCTACTAGTACCTTTATTTACAAGTAATCATTGTGGAAATAAGTTATAACAGTAATCAATATAAATGGGCATTAACATCATGATTTACAGACTAGAAACATGAAAGGCTAAATACTAAAGGCAGAATGCAACAATAGCCTTTCAGGACAAAAGGAAGAATAATTTTCATTTCCTCTAAGTTCTATCCACAGTAACATCACAGTTCCTGTAATATTATAATGGAATATAAATCAATGTTTTAATCATGAAAGGGTGTAGAATAATACACTTACATGCAAGATCTATACATACCTCCACCAGTAGTTGCATGGCCTGCCCCTGTAGCTGTCTTATAGGCCATGCTTTCTGAACTCCCCTGCCCTAGTGAGGAGTCTAATGTGTCTCCTGGTCTGTCCACAGCAGATGTTGTCATTTTGGATCCAGCCTCGATGTTCAAAACACTAGCTTGGAGACTGATACTCTCAGCAGAGAGAACAGACTTGTAGCGACTGTCAATTCTGGCTGCTGTGATCTTCAGGGTCATATCTGGAGCAGTCTTAATTGAGGACAAACTTCGCAGATCAACAGAACCAAAACTAATTTCTCCCTCTGAATCTAGACGTGAGTATGTGCCATTTCCCAACACTGCTGTGTGAGACTTTGGTCCTAGAAAGAACTGAGACTCATATCCAATCACCAAGTACAACACTCCAGTCAATCTACCATGCAAATTTATAGATCTCTTTTCTGTATAGTCACTAAGCTGCACTCCATCTCCATAAATGTATGTAATAGATGGGAGAATTATCTCTGAACCTTCATCCAGAGCAAAGTTTATCCCAGATATGAATGCATTGCGACTTGCCTCCTTGTATTCAGCTACAAGAACCTGATTGGAATGGAGATGAATTAGACCTGATCCATCTCCAAAGAGTTTCCTAATATTCATTTTCACTGATAGTCCATTGCCTGACATGTGAAGAGATGCTTTGTTCATGACATGAACCTCATGAAAATTATGTTCGTACATGCCATCTTCATCAATTGTGGCATACTTGTCAACAGGATGATTCATGTTGTCCAAGAGCAAGCGTTTATATGGTACATTATTCCTGATGTCCTCCAGATAGAGAGTCCCACCACCTCCTGCCTGGATATCTGAGGCTCCATTTCCTCCAAATATAAGGTAATCACCTTCAAATCCATTCTTTACTCTGGAGTAGACGGCCACCCTCCCTGCTGAGCCACCTCCACTGGTACCAGTGCCAGATCCACCTACACTTGAGAATCTTCCAAAACCATCAATTGTATACGTTTCAATGTAGATGCTTCCACCACTGCCTCCACCATTAGCTGAGGTACTGCCATTGACAGATATCTCACCATCATTGAAGATATTGTCCCCAACTTTGATAAATATTTTCCCTCCTCCTTTCCCTCCAAGCATTCCAGTTCTACTTCCAGGATATATAGGTTTATACAATGAACCATAGGATAAGCCTGCAACATCCTTACTACCTCCTCCAACCCCTCCATGACCTGCACCACCTGTGTTTAAAGATGTTATCTTGCCAGACCCAATGGATATATCAGCTGTATTAGACTTAGCTCTGTCTGTACTGGCAGCACTCAATTTAGCTTCCAATTCTATGTCCATTTTTGAGCATGAAATATTGAAATAATCTGCTGTAATTTTAGAGGCAAATTTAACATTAAGTATTCCAACAAGCATATCTGCTCCTGTATCTGGGTCATACTCCAGAGAACTTCCTGGATCCAACTGTAACATCCCAAATGTCACTCTAGCTTGAGAGCTCTGAGATGTTTGTTTAATTGGAACAATGCCAGCATTTCTACCCATTCTCATGAATCTGTTTGGTCCAAGAATTAGATTAATGACCCCACGCATGATTCCATCTAGATCAAGGGCCACATCTGCCTTCCCTAAAATTGAAGTTGTCTCAGACAAGATGAACTCACCTCCATCATGAAGTTCAAGATTTATTTCCAACTTTGATTTTGTTGAGGCCCCAAATTCAATGCGCTCCAGAGTCCCTATTTGATTCGTCTGCATTCTAAGTAATCCAGTTCCATCTCCATTTACCCTTTTTATGATGAGATCTCTTCTCACACCATCCTTCACAACCTGGAGTTTGGCATAGTTGTATATATCTACCTCATCAAATTTCAAGATTGCTAAAGTTTCATTCAATGTTGCATAAAATGTCTTTTGTCCATTTTTGTTGTCGATAATAAGCTTGTCTGATATTCCTGTTGACAATATTCGTTTAAGGTAGATGGACCCTGGTCCTCCTTTGCCATAGGTTGCATCTGAAACTCCTCCTGAAGCACTGTATTTTCCTTGGTAGAAATCTTCCTTTATCTCCACTGCAATATGTCCTCCACTACCTCCTCCTGCATCAGAGCTGGATGCATCACCTCCATTGGCTGCCATCAGACCCAGACCTTTAAGGATATCTTCACAGATGACATATATACTGCCTCCACTTCCACCTCCACCTGTAGAGGATGCTGCTCCACTAGCATCAATAATTCCATAGAGTAGCAATTCATCCACCCTGATATAGATATACCCTCCTCCATTTCCTCCATTGCCTCCAGGGGCTCCTGGTTTTAAGGGTTTGTAAATTGTTCCATATGGTTCAGATGCTGAGGTCAGGCTTTGTCCATCCCTTATTCCACCAGAACTGGCATGAGAACCACCATTTTTTCCTTGTCCATGAGCTGAAGCTGGAACATCTGCTGGATTTCCCTTTCCAACAACATTTAGCTGGGCTCCCCTCTCCAAAACCAAGGTCCCAGCAGTGATCTCCATAAACTCAGCATACAGTTTTACAAACCTCTTTATTTCCATCATACCCACTTGCAACTGAAGGCTGGTCTTTGGTCTAAATGCTGATCCATGCTTGAGACTAATGTAATTCAGGGCATATATCCCAGGTACACTTGTTGCAGTATACCTGCCCTGAGCATAAGAAGCTGTAAATGATGATGGATGTTGCAGAACGATCCCATGGTCCTCCACAATTAGTTTATTGAATGTAACTTGACCGCTGAGGTCCAATGTAGTACCTCCAACAGTAAGGTCAAGTGGGACATGTAAAGTTGCTTCAGCATCCACTTTAATGTTGATATTGGTAACAAAATGATTCTGAATGCCCTCTGTAAATTCAGCTTGGAGGATTTGTTTATCCCTCATGTACAACCAGGCAGTTTTATCTCCATGTATCTTAGCCAAAATAAAGATTGTTGTCAAGCCCTGCACTTCAGTATGTGCATAACCTGGAAGAGGATGGAGAGAAAGACAAAGAAAATGATACAGCAATCAATACAAAAGAAAATATTAACAAATAATAAAACAAATGTAATAAAATGAGAAAGACTTTCTACTATATGATGTGATCTCTATAGAAATTCATGTCCAGTATATGATTTTTCACAAAAATCTGACAAGTATTTTCAATACATATAGAAAGAAAGGAAGTGTGTGTGTGTGTGATTTGGATTTTTAAGGTGACTTTTAAAAAATCTCAGTCATATTCCTATGATGTCTGTAGTGTGGCAGTTTATAGTGATGTTTAGCACTGGAGCATCATGCAGCTGACATGAATATGATGTCATATCCAGCCACAGTATCCAAACACCAGGCTGACCGGTCCTAACATGAACCTCTCAATGCTGAGTACCTAGTGAGGCAGCTGTTAGTAGCATTTTTTATAAGTCTTTAGTACAACATCTAGCAGGGGGAGGGTTTGAACCCATGACCTCCCTCATCCGAGGTGCACACTCGAACCACTAGGTCACCAAACTGGTAGGAAGTATGTAAAGTGTCAAAAGATATGCAAAGGAAAATCTAGGATAAGAGCCATTTTTACCACAAAGCTATATCATTTTGAGAAAAGTTTACTTTATTTTATTAATAATTTGATTAAACAAATTTCCATATACTGATGACTGCTCCTAAATTGTAACAATTTTAGATTACTTTTATGAGAGAACTTACAATTACTGTATAGCATGTGAGATACATGTGCAAGATGTATAGCATGTTTTTTTCCTTGATTGACCAAGGATATGTTCTGATATATTCATTATCAATAAAATGAGTGAATAAACACTGGGTTATTTTATATCAAATCAGTCTCTGGAATGCAGAAACAGTACAAATGCATTTGTTCCAGTGTACACTGCTCGCTCCAACATGATTTTATCACTGATGTCATTACTATGATGTAATCATATCAGAAATCATTATGATCCCATACATTTCGAAATTTAGGGTATTTATTCCTTCCTATTTATTTAGTGATCAATATAATCATGATCACTAGATTTTATTTTTTAGAAATCCATGCCATATTTATCATATTTATACACTTATTTCCCCAATTTTCCTACCTCATATATATATATATATATATGTATATATATATATATATATATATATATATATATATATATATATATATATATATATATATATATATATATATATATATATATATATATATATATATATTAAATGAACTGAAAATTAAGAATAGTCTATTATGAATGTATGGAAATGCAGCATAACAATTTCTCTTTGTATCATGTGGTTTTTACTGTCAAACTGTTGTACTTCAAATAAACAAAGTTATATTGTACTGAATTTCAAAATGTTATGGTAATTTGGTGTTTTCTCGTAACCATGTGAACATTGAACTAAACCTTGAAAAGACATACACACTCTTAATGATGTTATTTTAAACTAATAAACAAGGAAATCAATCAGGTATGACAAATTTCAACAATATTTTTCACACAAAGACATGAGTCCAGGGACATCAGGACTTGTTTAAAGAATGCTGTTTACTCAAGGAAACAGATATTTTTCAGACAAAGACACAAGTCCAGGGACATCAGAACAGGTATAAAGAAACTGTTTACTCAAGGATAGACATGTTTCAGACAAAGAGATGAGTCCAGGGACATGAAACAGACACGTAAATTTCAAATTAAAGATAAAAGAAAAAATATATATCTATATGCAAACCCAGCAGGTGAACATTAGCAAAAATGCAGAAGATGTGTTCAAAAAGCCTCCAAATGTTTCTTTGTTACAAACTCTCTCTCTCTCTCTCTCTCTCTCTCTCTCTCTCTCTCTCTCTCTCTCTCTCTCTCTCTCTCTCTCTCTCAAACACACACACACACACACACACACACACACACACACATCAATGGTCACAAGCAAAACATTATCAACTTAGGAAATATTAGTATGATAAACATGAAATAAGCAACAGTATTTGAAAACAAACTGCCTTATGGGTTACTTTTTAGATTACAAATATTTTTGGACAGATAACAGTTTCTGCTATTCATACAAAAATCCATGATATCAAGAAGAAAAAAAAAACAAATTAAACAAATTGTGCAAAAGGTATAGACATAAATCACTGAAGTGAAAAGTTAAATATTAAAAAAAATATGAATTAAAAAAGAACATCTGATGGTAACCTCAAACTGCTGTTCTAATATGTATTTGTGATTAGCAGGCAAACATGATACCTGTACACCACAGTGGCTGCAAGTGGGCTTAAGCCAAGATGTCTATTTAACTTAAAACTTCTGCAGTTGGTGAAGCAATGTTATGACAACAAAATGGCAATAGCTTTTGATAGAGTATACCAGTCTGAAGCTGGAGTGGTCATGCTAAATTTGTGTTTGATACAATACCTTAAAAGTTGTATTGCCAATGGGATGTTAGGGGTTTTATGTTTTGTAAGTGTTGCAGATTAAAGCAATGTGCTCTATGATCTTCAGTTTAGGACAATGGATATACTAATGCAAAATGTTCACTATCTGTTATTTCAAAATAAAGTTAGACCTGCATTTCATTGACTTTGTGTAAATAGGTTGATACTGTATTTGAAGCTGTGTAAAATAATCAGACTGGTAGCTTGTGTTGTAATATTTCCACTAAATCCAAGATTGATTTAGACTTTAAAACAAAATTGGACCCAATGAGCTTTCTTTTCAACTGGTCTTATGACTTTTTGGATTTTTCTCATAGATCATGCTCTGTTTTATGTAAGAGAGAGAAAAATGTGCTTTGAACATAAAACCAACCTAACGCTAGCCAGACACACCTGCTGAATATTTTCATGCAATTTTCTAACCCAAATTAGGATATTTCACTTATTCCTTCATGAAAAACTCATTCTATGCAAATGTGGAATTCTGCTTGCAGCATCATACAAGGAGAAAACTCATTAACATTTGCTGGGCTTTCTAACAGTTGAGTTGTCTGAGCTGAAGCCCCAATCTGCCCTGTAACTTTAATGAATTTTCCATACAAACTGCCTACTTTTTAATCTAGCAAATGTAAGTTATAACATGGATCTAGGTTAAGCTGATGTACATGCATCACTATGCATGAATTATTAAAGTGTTTCTCCGAAGATATGTCAAATAAGCCAATTTGTAATGTTTTGTGCCTGATAAGCAATGGGTGTTCTGAAAAAAGTTATTTAAAATAAATATTATTAACATTCTGTAAAAGTGAGGCATATAATAATAAAGGCATTACCTTTGAGTGTCAGGAAGTCATACTGAAAATCCTTTTTTGTTGTGCCTGAGATTTGTGTCCTGGTCTGTTTCTGTACAGGATCAGTTGTGTCCCCTGTAATAATCAGATGCTGTTCTGGTATACTCAGCACATCAGCTCCTTTCTGAATGTAGATAGTGCCAGGGCCTGCCTTCACTGTGTTTAGATTGTCATCATTACCTCCACCATATGCAGTCAAGGTTCCAGTAAAATTATAGCTATGATGGAAACACTATGTGTTAAACACGAAACACTACATATTACATACTTTGAACTCGCACATGTTTAATACACACTCAAACTTATAATGAAGGAATTCTACAGGAATCTCAGCATGTAAATGATTTCCTTTATGGATAAGTGTCCTTCACATTCAGGTTAAAGTTATAAGTGGAAATAATCAACTGAGTTCACTGAAGTTCTTTTTGAGAAAGTAACATGTATATAGACTGATATCTTCTTGGTTTCATTGAATCTTCTGATAGGGGTCCTGTTTCTGCCTTTGTAAATAATAATTATACTCAACTACCTCTGAACATGTTTTCAATCCAATAAAACTGGTTATGAGAGATTGCACCTTTTGCCAACAAAACATGGTCTCTCAAGACATGTGGTCTCTCATAGCAGGTTTGTACAAAAAGGCAAGTTGTCAATTTTTACAACAATTTAAAGAGAAATAACCACAATCACTGAACATATATTCTATTCTTTATTAATAGTTCCTGCTAATATATTGTATGCATTTATCTTAAAACAAAATTTTATAGCAATAAACATATACTTATATCATTAAACTTGAAATCACATTTACATTCGAAGCTCAAATGTGCATGTATTAGCATATGAAATAATTTATGATTTACTCCTTTTCCTTCATAACATCCTAAATTTGCTTTTCTGATGTTTAACCTCCTATTTTGCAAGTGGTCTGCTCTTTTTCACTTCTTTCAGTTACAGTCATTATTTTCTCCAGTGTTAAAATGTCTCTTTTTAAGTTTTGGATGTTCTTCCATTGTTATCAAGGTACTAGGTTTTAACACTATTATAGCTCAGTTGCAATATCCATTGCAGATGATTTTGACTAGGCTTTGGGAAAATATGAAAAATCTATATACGTGCATTGCATATCTAACAATTAATGAAATAAAAAGTTATCTCATCAAGAAACAGAATCATTTACTCAGAGACAAAAATTACTCCAACATGAAATTAAATAAAGTTAAATAAAGACTTCATAATTTGCAGGCCAGTTCAAGTTTACCTGGGAGACCAGGATGTGTGTGATTAGGATTTTTAATGTAGCTTTAACAATTTTTCAGTCATATCGCTATGATGTCTGCAGTAAGGCAGTTTATATTGATGTCTAGCACTGGGGTATCCAGTCCTAACACCAACCTCTTCATGCTGAGCGCCAAGCAAGGCAGCTGTTAGTACCATTTTTGTAAGTCTTTGTATGACTTGGCCGGGGATCGAACCCACAACCTCTCACATCCATGGTGGACGCTCTAACCACTAGGCCAACGGAGCGGATGGAGACCAAGCTGTACTATAATATATAGTACATACACAGTGCATATTTTGTATTGCATTACTTAAATCCTTGTTTATTCCCAAAACTATTAAATGCAGATTTTGCTTGTTTCACTGTTTTACACCAAATCACATTCTTCCAGATAACATTTCAGTTAATCATTAATAGCTGTTTCATTATTTCAATCCACTTGCTCATGAATTACTCTTTCTCATTGATATACGTGATGCTACAAATTGAGGTAATCTTTATGAAAAGGTACACACATTTAATTGTCCAAGGCACATAACCAGCATAACTGTTACATGTTTATGAAAGAATGGTAATAATAAAGGCTACATTTCTGAATATAAATCAACTACGATCATCAAATGATTTTAGTTTTGTGTATTGGCTGAACAAAATCACAATTTTCCACACAATAAAAAGATGGAATGTTTTGGCATCTCCTTTGTTAATAATAGGCAGATTTGTCCTTTGTTCTCCAACAGTAATACAGGCCAATTAATCATTAAAACCCTGAAACTGGCTTGGGTTAAGAGGGAATTATGGCCAGCAACTATACCAGTACTTTGATGTGTAATTGCCTTTCACTAAGAAATATTAGCATGATAACAGTAGTTTTGTAAAATGTGATTTACGTTTGCCCATGATTTGAATGAAAAGGATGTACTTCATTCAGCAGAATGTACTTCATTCAGCGCATGTTCAAACCTTCAATATACATGCAGTTTGTGTATATTGTGTAAATATACTCACTAGCCTTGTGGTGATCAGATTTGAATGAGCTAGGTATTTACAATTTCAAAGTAATATAAACATGTAATTACTGGTGCATTATTATAAAAAGTCTAATGCAATAACGCATACATAAATACTAATAGCTTGAGTCAAAGTAAAATAAACAATTAATTACTGGTGCATTAATATAAAAAGTCTAATGCAATAATGCATACATAAATACTAATAGCTTGAGTAGAGGTGTGTTACAGCAACCCATGAATCAAGTAATATACAAAATTCTAAATTAGGCAGAAACAAGACGAAAACAGAGAAGTATACATTTAATTTTTGCTAATATTAATTTGTTTAAATAAATGCATTTAGAACTTTACCATGTTCATCTTGTGATATGTCACTTTGTACTTGTGGGTCAGCTTATATGTGGGTCATGCACTTTTTATTATTTATTTTTTATTAATTATACCTATTCTTTTTTGAGGAGAGTCAACTTATACTTCAACCAGCTTATATATGAGAATTTATGGTAAATAATGCAATGAAACCAAGACATAACAGCCAATAATAAGATTAAAGAATGGTTTATAAAGTGTAAAGTTGAACATGTTAATGAAAGGTGCAAATTATAAAATACATGAGTGTAATTGCTCATTTCATTTATCAACGTTTTATCATACTGTAATGGTCTGTAATAATGGACTCCAAAAAGATGCTTCATTATAGGGTGTATAAAAATTCTGTTATATCTGGCTTCTCAGCACACCCACCCCCTCTCCCATCTCTGATAGCTGACTGATAGCTGATATCCACATTGTGGGCATGTCTGCTAAACTGACCTTGCATAATAGGCTTGATAAGAAACCTTTATTTGTGTAAACATCATTTAATTACATAAAATACCAGGTAAAGTAATTATCACCTAATCAAGAGTTCACAAGATTGCTCCATAATGGCATAATAGAGGATACAACAGTTTCTAAAAGAAAATTTCCTATTCATTGAATATAATCACATGATCTTTCATTAAAAGACTATATATTTTCTAAACTTAGGATGTAAATTAAAGATCTGATTCCACCTTAGAATCGTAGGTCATAACTGTTGTATAGCTGAGTCAATTATAAATAGTCCTCTATGACATCATTTACAACAACAAAAAACACAAAAAGTTATAAAATTCTAGTAAGGAATAAATCACCTAGTTTTTGCATTAATCTTTATTCTGCCTCCAGCTCCTCCCCCTCCTTTCCCTGATCCCTTTCCGCCATTACAGGCAATCAGCCCATTGCCTGTGATCATAGGGGTGTTGATGATGGCTGTACCACCACTTCCTCCACCAGCATTGACACCATTACCATTATCTCCATTAACCAAGATGGAGCCTGAAAGAGTATATATTGTATTTACCATATATGTTGGGCACCATCAATTTATTTTTGAAGTAAATTTGTGTGCAATGTGTTCTGAGACAAAACTTATTTATAGTTATACTTTGTGGGGCACATTTTAAATCATCTGAAAATTAGATGTTGGAAAATGCACTCTGACTGAAGTCTTATTTTAAAAAATATAATATTGTGTACTATGAAATGTTATTTTAAAAATATAATACTGTGTACTTTGAGAAAAATTCTTTAATCAAATGTGACATCATCTGTTCAAGACTGCTCTTCTCCTGCCAATGCATGATCCATTCTTTCTGTGCATGAATATTATTTAGCTATCCAATGCTGTGAAAAATTGGAGGTAACGCATCTCCTTAAATGGAAACTGCAAGGACTAAAGTCAGATTTTTAAAAAATCTGCACCAGTCATGCTAATACTCATACTTTTAACCTCCATCTTATCATCAGTCCATCCAGGAATGAGATCAAAGTACACAAGAATTTCATCCATGTTAATGATCATATTGTCAATGAAATCATCTTATTCTCTTCAGGCCTTCACTAATTCATCAAATGATTTTATTTTCTCCATATCTTCTGGGATAGCTGGGTCATTGATATCCATGCATGAAGCACTAAATTGCACTAATAAGTGTTCCATTGTTTCAATTTATTTTCAAAATTCTTGTGAATACCAGTGAAAAGAAACCAAAGTTAGCTTCTATATCTATTTTGACTACTTTATCCTCCCCCCCCCCAACACCCCCCTCCAGTCATCTTTTGTGGTCAGCTTGCTTTGTAATAAAACAACCTTTGTACCATTATCCTTTATTTAAAAAATGGCTTTGTATCCAAAGTTGGCTTCCAAGCTTGACTTGCTTTGTAATAAAAATATGACTACAGATGCCCAGCAAATAGAAGCCCCAGTGGTGAATAAAAACAACTGGCAGCAAGCAGTAAAACTTGGAACTTACCAACAGGACATCAATGGCACTGGTTGTAATCATCAAAGAGAAAAACATGACAGATGTGTGAAGCCCAAAACTATCATAACATTGTTGAGCCCATTTCCTGTAAATGTCAGCTTTTATTAACAATGATATAATATTAATCTTACTGTTACATATAATTTAGTCAACATTTCTTTCAGTAATGGAAACTTGGCATTGGGACACATGAATCGATGATAGAGATAATCTGATTACTTAACTTAAGTCAAGATATTAATCAATTATTGGTTCTGGATACATTTGAAGAAAAAAGTGGCCCCTGGTAAGAAGAACATTTTATCATTTTTTTGTACTAACATGCTGGCTGCTGGTTGCGTTAGAGGGGTGACTGTTCCTGAGGGGTACTTTTGAACACCAATGTGTCAGTGCCAAGGGATTCTGGATGCAAGAAGCAGTGGCTACAGGTTCGGGGGTGGGTGGGTGTTCATTCAAGAGGTGGACTACTCTATATATATATATATATATATATATATATATATATATAATGCTCATGACGAAAAAAAGAGAGATAAATGAAAATGATACAATGTTAATTTCTTTCATTTTTATTAACAAATAAGCATTTTGTTGATCTATTTTACTGCATACTGCAATGTGCAGGAGAAGGCGCACAAATTCAATACAAATTTATTTTGTTTTTAAGTCTTAGGACATATGACCTAGGTGAAAAAGAGTTTCACCGTAAGTTCTGGGACAGGAAAAAAAAAAATTATTTTATCTTGTCCCAGTATATTCAATAAATACAATAACTGAAGTCTACCATATACAGTGTGACTCCGCTATAACGCAGTAGTTGGGAGCCACAAAATCCGACCGCGTTATAGACTGAACCATGTTATAAGCAACCAGGTCAGTTAGCTGAAGAAAATGATGCATGTACCCCAAAAATTGCAGAGGGGGGGGGGATAGATAATAAATGTGGGCGGTAAAATACTTCTACATCGGCACAGATACCATCTTAAATTGATACATGTTAAAGGAGAAATACACAATTAGTGAATACATATAATAGTTTACTTTATTTAGATAACCACAAATTGGTACATATACATGAATACTGTTTATAAATACATGTCTAATGTATAGCATGAATAGAGTATCAACACCATGTACTCGCCTACGAACCTCATCAGATACATAGAATCCACAATACAAGTGATTCCATCGAAAATAAGTGCACACACAGCTTTAAAATATTCAATAAATTTTTCACAGGTCATATTGATCTGAATTCAGTGGAAAAACAGCACACTCACATGACGAATGACGAAGCACATTTACTTTTCAGTATGTCCCAAGTCGATAAAAGTTTGCTTGCGTTTTGACAGCGGTAGTGTTCGTAAGCATCAAAGTTTTCCCAACAAAAAGGAAACTTTCAAACGTGTTCCAGTCAGGTTGGAAAAAACAAAAATCCATCAGATTTCATCACTTTTATTTAAGTTTGGTACTGACTTCCTTTGAATAAAAAAGCTCCTTGTTTTTATTGAAAGAGTGTAGTCGGCTTTCTTTGATGACGGGTGCATGCGTTATTGAAGTCACCACTAAAAGAAAGCTTTGGAGAACCAAACAAATGCCCATTTCTTATTGTGGCGGCAACATCAAATAATTGTATTGCATGATTGACATGAATTTTGTTTCCATTTGCTGAGTACGTTTTCATAACAATCGTTGCGTCAAAGGTAATATGTTTCCTTTGAAGTTTTAGCAAACTATTTTATCTGGGTGCATTTTTAAAAATGAAGTGGCCATGGTTTGGTCAATTGTAGTTGCAGTTCTTCCTCCCTGCTGAATAGACTACAAGATGATTTTTTTTAAATTATTTTTTTTTACATTTGTGGTAGCGCAGTGATACTGCCTTGCACTCATGCATCAGAAATTTAACAAAGGGTCAACGTATGATAGAGACGCATGTGCTCTGGTCTGATGACAAAGATTACTACAAAAAATGTGGGTGTTCTGAAGGATTTAATTCTAAATGGAAAAAAGAGGAATTTTACCAACCATCCACATAAAAATATGTCTAAATAAATATTTTAATTATTAGCGAGCGGCCAAAGATTACTACAAAAAATGTGGGTGTTCTGAAGGATTTAATTCTGAATGGAAAAAAGAGGAATTTTACCAACCATCCACATAAAAATATGTCTAAATAAATATTTTAATTATTAGCGAGCGGCCGAAAATCTGACAATGATAGATGATGAGACAATGCCTCGTCCGCTTGATCTCCGCTACCAGAAATGTCAACAAGCAGATATCTCAAAACATGCCGTACTCATGCTCGATGTCAGCATAAGCGGATTATGCTGTAACAATACACTGTTAAGATGGTTTGTCAGTATAGACAAAGAAATTGTTTATGTAACAATAGATACATTTCAGTGCATTTTATATCAAGTTTGCGGTTGCCTTTCATGGGGCCTCTGAATTTGTCCACTCCAAACCAATGGTTGTATATACAAGTTTAAACAGCCAACAATGTCACCAATTAAAAAAAAGTCGCCAGATGTATATTCTGCCACCAGTAAGGAAAATAAAATCGCAACTTGTGACATTGGCAAAGCCCTACGCGATCCTCGAATAAACGTTTGCACTTTATTTTTCATACTTTCTGCTTGGTTGTGTATATGTATGCAGCATAAAAAAAAACCAGCTTGTTTATTGTTTGTGCAACGATTGTATACAAAATTAATTGAAGACAGTCACAAAGACGACTGTCTGGCTTTACTCATGGATCAGTAACAAGTAACATTTCCGATAATGTTTATTTTGGTATAACACTTGACGAATCTAGTGAAATTGTTAAATTTCAGAACCTATTATATTTGTATTATATTTGAATTCATACTAGAACTCTTCCCCAAAATGATAATAAACGTTTTACACACTATTCCTCATTCTTCCAAAAAAAAAAATACACAAACATGTAATCAAAATTGCAGGAACTATGTTACAATCGTATTAAAAAATTAAATCGTATTAAATTCGAATTCTTATGCGATCTCTTCCCATAATGATAATAAACTTTGAACCCAAAAATATTTTTTCATGCGTGAATAAATATAAAAAGTTTTGAGAGCCATGCCAAGACCGCGTTATATCCGAATTCGCGTTATAGCGGAGCGCGTTATAGCAGGGTCGCACTGTATGCAGTTTGTTCAATTTTTCTTTCAATAATAAAACAAGATTTTATTTTTTTCATAGGCTGTACAGTCTTTGTTAAAGAATGATACATAAGCTCAAAAAATGTTCCTTTCTGCTCACTTATTTTATTTGCTGCATGATTCTGTGAAAAATATTTATAGTTTTGTATTGAAATTTCCTAGTGTCATCATACCTTCAAGGCTAAGTCCAGTTTCAAGTGTGAGATTGACAAGACCTCCACCTGACCCTCCAATCCCTGCTGATATACTGTTACCCCCTCCACTACCCATTTGTATTGGGTCCCTTGTTAGGCCATAGTGTGAGCCACCTGGGGTTGCTTCACTGGTCGATCCACCTGCAGCTCCATGCCCTCCACCAGTCCCTATTCCTGATACCTGAAATATTATGGAAAATGGATGAATGATCTCACAATAAATGCATAAATAAACACACTTTGATGTGAGTTGATGGAAAGACTAATTAGTTATCATGAACCAATTTACCCCTTCCCTATTTTTCATAAGTATGGTAAATTGCACGAGGTATACATTTGGATTATTTTAACTTTTAACAGTGATCATAAAACAACCAATCCCTTACCTATTATTTCTAAACTATGGTCTTAGTAAAAGAAACCAGATTAATTATTCATTATCCATTATAATAAAAATTATATCCTGAAACTAATGTTTCTTATTTATGATGGAGATAAGGATCAAAAAAAACCTGCAAGGGGTATGTATGGTTTATCAGAGGTAAAACCAATTTTATTTAATGCAATACTTACCTGCTGATATTGTCTATCTAACCTAACTTTGTGCCATGAACTCACTATTATGTTTTTTGTTATTGCAAAGTGAATACATCCTCCCAACGAATGAAGAAAAGGACAGAAAGAACCTTTGCACTCCACTCTTTGTTTGCACACCATTCTTTATGTCACAAGGTTATATGCAGAAGGTAGATATTATCTCTTATCTTTTTACAGATGACAATTACGAAAGAGATCAGAGAGGGGTGGGATGAGTGCATTCAGCAACAAGTAATTATTGCATAATTAAAATTACTTTTACACCCAAAGCCTACATTTTAATAATGGCAATTACTTATCTTGCTGCTATTGTGTAGAAGAATTTCTTAGTTAGGTGTGTAGTCTGATGCTCTAGTCAAACTGATGAAATACACAGAAACTAAATTGCACTCGCCATATAGAGAGAGGTCCATCTATAGAAGGTTGATGTATCTCTTAGACACATATTGTGTCATAATAATATCTATGGGTAATTGAATAAGACAGCCAGAGTCAATGGACAAGGTATGAATTTCACTTCTTCGTCTCACTGAGTCAAGGGTGAAAAGAAACAGTTTTGAGTGTGAGATCCAAAAAGGAAGCTTTGCTAAGGTGCTTTGGTTAATGATTATAGAACAGAATAGAAATTTACAGAAGGACAGATAGGGGCAAAATGTTTCCTACTGCACCAATCACAGAAGATTCTCCACCTGTTATCAAACACTTTGGATATGGATACAGAAGCTCTCCTAGGAGGGGAGAAAAGAACGTCTATCTACCCTCGATGTAACATCTGTAGCCTTCCAAAAGGAAACCACTTGGTGAGGTGATGGTGGAACATGAGCCACAGCATCACTTTGATTAGTATGGCAATGTCCAGTAGTCCATGGGGACATAATGGACCAAAGTCCATGAGGTGGAAGGCCCCATATCACATAAGGGTTCAGAGGTATAACTGGGGGGTGTGTGTAACTGAAAGTCCCCATCCATAGCCTCAATCTTTTGTATGGATTGTAAATCCTGCATAGGGTGGGATGGTAGATGGGGGAGAGTGGGAAGCTTGGTCCTGGCCATTGTACCCATCAAACACCCTGATAGGAAGGCCAACCCGCTATCTTGGTGATCATCCTCTCTAATGGGAGGGTGCAACCAATAGTTACAGTGCTCAACCTCCTTCAAGAATGACCCAACCTGCAAATGCAGTACTCTACCTCCCTGATAAGAGGGTACAACTCACCAACATGGTGCTCTACCTTCCAAACAGGAACCTGCTACCTATAGCATGAATGATATTAGGGACTTGAGAACTTTCCATCATCGCTCTACATGTGGAGGTATAATGGTTTCTTGAAATTTGGGACCCTCCTTCTGGAGGGGATTCAACAGCCACTGAAGATGTTTGTTCTAACATCTGATATCTGGATGAAAAGCCAGAAAAATCAGATGAAGAGTGAATGTTCTTCCATTTTTTCTTTGTTAGGTACACCTGGAATCTACTAAATTCCAGATGCTGGAAGACCATAAATTACAATGGTGCAATTTGTTTTTCTGAGTGCATCTGGAGCATTTGATGCAGTTTGTGTGTGTATCCCACGAGGACTTTTGTGGCCACATACTGGTTTGTCCTTGAAAAAAAATCTTAATTAGTGGTGTGGTCCTTTGTTGTTGCAAAACTCGACTTACACATGAATAAACAAAGGATGGGAATGATCACTGAAGTATTTCCTTATTTATTAAAAGAAACAAGATATTCCAGTTCTGATGATTTGTTCATTGAGGTATGAGGTAACATGCAAATACATGAATGTCAATGCGAGCATTGTACAAAGTTAAAACTATTCTATCGAGTTGAAAATAAAAATGGAAGAAACAATGTCCTCAACATTTAAGTGGGGCCTGTTATTGTTCCTGGAACATGGGAACTTACCCATACTGTTCAGTAAATATGTTGAAGTAAAAGTGTCTAACACCATGGGTAGAACATGAGATAGTTCTCAAGTTCCTGCAGAGAACAAAGTTCTTTGGGGTGAAAAAAAGGCTACAATATGGTTTTAGAAATGAAAGAAGAGTATTAACAACTGAGATTTATTAAACACGTTTGAGAGAATCTGTCTACAGGCATAATTCCTCATTTACACGGTTGAGAGAATCTGTCTACAAGCATAATTCCTCATTTACAACAGCTTCAGATGTCTATAAGCATGGTGTCCATGAACAGAATGACATATAGGTACATCTACCTTCTGTGTGTAACCATGTACCCAAGTGGTGTGCAAAGGTCAAAGTGTCATACTACTCTTATCTCTAATCTGGAATGATGTAATCACATCGAATGGATGTATATATTTGGCATGAAAATTGATTAGCTAAGCAATAGCAACAAGATAAGTAATTGCTGCTGTTAAAATTATAAATAAATATTGATGATTAATGGGCTTTAATTTTGCACTACTTTAGAAGGGTCTTATCATCTTAATATATTATAATGGGGAAAACCAAAGCAATCCTAAGATAAGGCTTCTAACCGTCTGACCATGTCCTAAACCAGTGGCAGCAGGATGACCTCTGCCAGTCAAATTCATCACAGAACCAGGATGAATGATTATGTAATTGCTCCACAACATTAGGTTTTCTCCAAACAGCACTGCTCTGTAGTGTAATTCCAATTTTCCAAGTTGCTGCAGTTGGCCAGTTGCCTCAAATTTCACTTTGGCATGATCTTTGATGGTGAAAGTAGAGAACCTGTAGGCCCCAGGTAGTGATCTGTATGTGTAATTTCCATTGGCAAATGTAGCAGTTTTTGTTTTTGCTGAAAATGTAGCTTCTTGATAAGAGGAAATGATCAAGTCTCTGATATTCGTAAGTGTGCCTGAAATTATAAATTTAACAGTTATTGCATTTTTTCCTTCAGGGTATAAAGCATTAATCACTTTTTATTTATTACTATGCATATAATAGACACAATCACAACTAATCCTGTAAAAGACTATTACTCACATGAATAATTAATTTGTACTAAAATGGTAAAATTTACTATTTTAAATTAGTAGTTTTTTTAAGCTCTTTTGGAAATAGTATATTTTTTAAAAATTTCAATACTGTTAACTAGTTGAATTAGACCCAACATGTCATGTCTTATTACAATGAACTAATGTATAAATTGTACTAGTCAAAACTCGGAATATGATTTTTATCAAATTGCATAATTCACTCCATGGATTGGGACTAACAGGGTTTTCTATATTTTCAGCAGGATATTTTAGCAACACCCTACAACACAGGCATACAATATAAAACTGAGTCTGCATCACTGATATGTTCATTATGCCCTTGATTCTGCATCATATGCTTCATGATCATGACCAGGCTTGAACTTAATTATATGGTTCTCTTTAAAGAGTATTCTCAGTGAAACGGAGTATTATTATTTCAAAATGTGGATTTTTCAGAACTTGTCCTGATCACAGGTTTTACTGAACATATACATGGTAGTAAAACATCAGCTGTGCTTTTGGCAGGAAAAATATGATAACAAATTTGGACTTCATGTTTAACACTTGCACTGTTGCACTTAACATTTGCTAAAAAAATGTTCATAAAATGTTTCAGTCAATTGCATAAAATACACACATACATTACATATCAAAAGCTCTGTATTAAAAATGTATCTATTTATTCTAGAACATAAACTGTTACCATCAAAAGAATTGCTTGTGCCCAGCAGCTCCACTTTGTTGGGAAGTCTTAGTTCCCCTTCTTGCCTGACATCAAAACTACATCTTGGTTTAGTAAAGTCCACATTTATGTCTGCGCTGAATATAACATAGTCATGCACAATGACTGTGCTGCCAAGTTCACATGTCAAAATTTCTGCTTCAAAATATAGGCCTGATGTCACAAAGTTCAACAATGTGTTTGTTCCAATTTCCAGCTTGTCCACAGATATTTTGGCAGAATGTCTGTAGTCAATAAAAGTGTGTCCCTGCTTTATTCCACTTGCCCCCATATTATTAACCTTTAATTCAAACTTAGGCAGACTGTTCACAATGGTCTTTAAATAGACTGTTCCTGAACCACCAGCACCACCTGTTTTGGAGGAGCCACCCCTGAGAATTTGAGAGCCACTAAAGTTATAAACCCCCATGACATCAAGCACCACTCTCCCACCTCCACCACCACCTCCACTATCAGAGTTACCTCCCTGCACAGAAATACTTCCTGCTCCAGACATATCAACTGTAATTATGGCAACAGAGCCACCTGTACCACCACCTCCACCCTTGAGACCTGGCCCTCCATCAGAACTAATTATGCCATTAAGAATGAGATGCTCTGTGACAGAGACATGTAAAATACCACCACCATGCCCACCTGTTCCTCCAGAAGAAGTGTTACCACCACCTGAACCAGCCTCTGTGACTGTTGTGAAAGAACCATAGAAACTTATGGATGGAGAAGTGCTACCACTGGATGTACCACCAGCACCACCAAAACTTGCCCCCGACCCATCAGCTCCAGCCCCTATGCCTTTTTGACTTGGATTGCCTCCTTCATTTACATGAAGCGTGCCATTGTAGGCAACCTGAAGTTTGGGAGAAGTGATGTCTAGGTTCATGCCTTTAAGCATAGCTCCATATTTGATATTCAATTCTTCTCTCAGATTAAGTGTGTATACTGATGGAGAGTCCATTCCTAGTAGAATTGTGCCAAACGTTGCTACATCTAAGTTATTAAGTACCAAAGTACTCTGAGCATCAAGCTTATTCTTATCAAGTCCACTTCTGCTGTCATGTCCAAATGATGCTATTCCATCTGCAGCTACAGTCAGATCTCTAAGCCCAAGTACTGTGCCCTGCACATTCAAGTTTAATTCATCTAAGCTAGACTTCTCCTCATCCTTCAATAAAAGCTTGGCAGGCAGTGTGACTATTCCTCCAGAAGCAACAGCGAGCTTACATTTCAGACCATATTCATGTTGGGTGCCAAACGTTGTTGCAATGTCTGCTTCCTGGTCTTTCTGCACAGTTAACTTTCCAGAGTAGTCTCCATCAATGGACTCAACAAAAAAATGGCTGGAATTAAAAAGAACTTGTGCATTTCCAGTAATCTCCAATTCAGAAACAAATGACACATTAGTAATCACTGTGTAGGACCTAGACTCTTGATGGGAATTGTCTACAATCAATTTTTTCTTACTTGTTCCAGATAAAGTGTAGGACTGATAGACAGTTCCTGCTGCTCCATTTGTTGACCCTTTACCTCCTGATGTTACTATGTCTCCATAGAAATTAGAGATTGATCCAACATGGATTGCTACTCTACCTCCACCTCCTCCTGCAGTGGAAACAGATCCCTTACCACCTCTAGAATAAATCTGTCCATGTCCTCTAAGTACTTCTGTCTTGATAATGATACTTCCACCACTTGCACCTCCATTAGTACCATCTCCATTACTTCCATCCACAGCAAGTGTCCCATCAAAATCCACAATATTCTGTCCATTTAATGTTATGATCCCCCCTCCTCTGGATAAAGATGTACCACTACCATGATCAGTGGGATTGTTTGTGGATCCATATGTTGTTCCTGAGTTACCTCCCCCTTCACCACCATAACTTGCACCAGCAGTCCCTGATCCTCTCCCAGGGCCAGCTATGTTCCCACCCCCAGAAGCTAATACAACTGCCCCATCCTGTATTTTGATATTGTCTGCTGCTATGTGAATCTCCTTTATTGATGCAAGAAGTACAATGGCAGACACAGGATCCATTTGAAAAGATTTTACCTCTATCGTTACATTTTCATCACTGATGCTCATCGTTGCATTATACCCAAGGTGGATGTTGTCAAGGCTCACTTTGCCTTGAGCTAATCCCAAATAAGAGCCTCTCTGAAGTTGCATCTGAGATCCTTCATTTAAGTGTAAATCTGACACTTGTATTTTGCCTGTTGATGCAACAGTTAAGATACCATTATTTCCAATAACAAGTTTGTCTGCATCAACACTTGCACCCTCCTTGACCTCCAGTTTTGGTGAATTACCAGAAACATACAGAGTTCCTCGATGGACAAGTTTTCCTGCTGACTCTATAATGAGATTGCAGTGACTTCCTGAATACTGATTGGTAAAATTCTGAATGGTAACATGACTGTTTGGTCCAATAACAAGCGTTTCCCCAGAACCAGCAGAATAAAATTCATGCAGACTTAGATTTTGCTGAATCTCACAGTTTGTTCCATCTCTAAGTTCCAACAACCATGATGTTGTGTCAAGATCAGAATTTATGGTGATAACTGTTTTTTCTGAACTAGACCCTGAAATAATTAACCTCTTCACTCCATTTTCATTCAGGTAGATAGTTCCTAAAAGAAATGAAACATGTATTATCATATTCATTATTTTCTAAAGAGACACTTACATAGAAAATAAACACGAAGTAAATAAACATAATAAATTCAAACATTTAATCTTTTGTTCTTAAATTCAAATATTTCTAAAATTATCAAAGATAGTCCATTCAGAAAAATTATGATTTTTATTTGTCATAAAATGAAACACTGAAATAAAATTGATTTCACTATAACTGCACACATTTTATTTGAAAATTATGTAAAAGACTATCTTGCAAGCTTGCTCATTTCAAATTAAATTTATGAAATAAGTAAAATAATTTCTTTTGTGATCCATGGCAAGTAAAAGACTGAAATTATTGAATGAGTTTCTTAAATTTAGGAAGATTCTATTTATCAAATGATCAGATAATACAGATTTTATATGAGCTACCACAGAACAGTTTAGTGAAATGACTTAAATACATTCATATGCTTCCAACTTTCCTTTGCATGACATTATGAAACTTATGGTGTTATTATATTACATAATTTAAAAAATACTGATATGGGGTATCTGCTATAACATGGTAGTTGGGAGCCATATAACCCTTGTCATAAACTGAACCATGTTATAAGCATCCAGGTCAGTTAGCTGAACAAAATGATGCATGTACCTAAAATAATTTGCAGGAGGGAAAGGTAAGGTAACAAATGTGGGCAGTAAAATATGTGCTTCATCGGCCGTTACCATCTTAAATCAATGCATATTAAATGAGAAATGCACCTGTGAAAACAGAGAAGGCATATATAATATTTTACTTAAGGGAACCACAAATTAGTACATGTATGTGAATACTGTTTATATATAAATGTCTAATGTATAGCATGATAGCATGAACAGAGTATCAACACCATGTACTCACCCACGAATGTCATCATATACATTGAATCCACAATTTAAGTGATTCCATCGAAAATATGCACACACACACAGATTTAAAAAATATTCAGTAATTTTGTCACAGGTCATATTGGTCTGAATTCAGTGGAAAACCAGAACAATTACATAACGAATGAGGAAACACGTTTACTTTTCAGTACGTCTCAAGTCAGTAAAAGTTAGTTTATGATTTATATCACCATAGGTAGCGTTCATAAGCATAAACTTTTTCCCTGCAATAAAGAAACTTTCATGACTAACATGTTTCAGTCACGATGGAAAATGCAAAAATCTACCAGATTCCATTACTTATTTTAAAGTTTGGTACCGACTTCTTTTGGTGAAAAGAAAGTTCTTTGTTTTCATTGAAGATTGACTGATTTATCCATTTGCTGAGTATATTTTCATGCTTCAAAGTAATCTGTGAGTAATCCTTTGCAATTTTAGCAATCTATTTTATTGGGTACATTTTTAAAAAGGAATAGGCCATCGTTTGGTCTATTACTATTACTATGATAGCAGATTCAGCTAAAACAGAATGCTTGTTCCATGTTCCAATATGCCAATTAAATTTATTAGTTTCACAATCATTCATGTGAAGCTGAAGCACCCATATGTGTAAACAGCTGCCAACATTAAAAAAATGACACATGCTGTGACAAGTACAATGGGACCTCAACCATCAGTGTCATTTTATGCAGCAACAAGCACTTTTATGCAAAATACTACATAATAGGTCATACTGTCTGTACTCACCAGCAGAGCCTTGATCCATGTTCAGCTTTCCTCCTTTAGCAGATATTTTTCCACTAAAAAAATTTGTCCCATTCACTGTCACAGCAATTCTGCCTCCTCCACCTCCTCCTGATCCACCCTCAGCAAGAATGGCACCACTTCCTGACAGGCTGTTGGTCACTATTTTGACACTACCCCCACTACCACCAGATGTTGGTGAATCTCCACCACTCATATCAATCTCTCCATCCAGTATGAGTTCCTCCTTGACAATCAGTTCTATCTGTCCTCCTCCTCTTCCTGAAAGATGGGTGGCATGATATCCATTGCTACCATAGCTGGTAGGATTTGTAATAGATCCATAAGAGGCTGCCAAATTTCTGATTCCATTTCCACCATGTGTTGCTCCTATATTTGCAGCTGTACTTCTTCCCTCACCAGAAAACTGATGCCCTGTCCCATTTCCTGTTATTCTGCCATTTGATTTGATAGTGATGATGTTTGCTGTGATTTTGGTTTTGTTTTGCCCATATGGTTCTCCTTCCAGTTTGAGTTCTGCACCAGATTCAACTGTTATAGAATTGAAGATATAATCACCTGGATTCAAATAGCAGTACTGTTTTCTCAACAGCACCAAGTTATCATCAGGTGGACAGGTTCGGTTCAGTGGCTCCCCAACTATGCTCAGATTCAACATTTTATAACCACTGGAAAGACTGAAACTGTTATCAAGATGAAAATCTGAAGTATGATTGAAATATGTCAAACTCAGGTGTACCTTCTTGCTGGTGGGAATGCATCTGGAACTTGGACCAAGATGTCCCTGGTAATCTATAGCAAGGGAATGCAAGTTAAGTACACTTTCTGTCTCTGAGTGTATGATGCCTTGAGTTGCACCTGGATAAGATATCTTCAAATATCCATTATTGCGAACAAGGACATCATGTGTATTGGTCATCAGGTTCCCACAAATCTCAAGGACCACTCCTTGTTCAATTACTATCAACTGTGGCAAGTCTAAGGTACCATGTTCTGCTACATAGATGGAAGTATTCAACATCAACTTGTCACTGGTACTTCTGCCTCGAGTTGTTAAATATACTATAACAAATTTGTCCACCTGAAGAATAGCGGAGGGGTTCCTTGCAACTCTTGCTATTTCCACTCTGAGGTTACTAGATCGTGGTTTAAATCCAACAGTTGCCTTCCCTTCTATCTGTAGTAGGTCTAGCTCTATGTTTGCTATACTATCAGGCACAACTAGGGTTGATATTGCTGAGGTAGTTAGAACGTTCTTGATCAATGCCTAAAAGGAACAATAGATACTTTAGATCCTTCATTTATTAGATAATCTGGAACCTTAGAAATTGCTCACTACATTGTTTTCATTATATCAAGTTTTTTTTTAAAATTATAATGCATGCTGGTTTAAAATCCATATATGTACAAATTCAAAATGAACATGCTTCACCCTGTGAATGGAAAAATTATTTGAAGAAGCATTTTGCTTTAAAGCTTAATATTCTTTTACAGGTGTACAGGGTTTTTAAAGTATGTTGAAATGTACTACAAGGTCAAGAACTAAATTTCTAACTCTGGCATGAGCCCTAGGCTACAGTATCACTATATGATGGTGATTACGTTAACTAAGCCATCATTGCAATCCATAAGCAACAATCCACAATGCTCTATCATCACACCTAGCTGTTCCCTTTTCATGAATATGCATACACCTACTCAACCAATCATTAAATTTCTTACTATTGTATCACAAGATAACCTTTCATGCTGTCTCAATGAGCCAATCAAAGATTCTCTTCTAAACAAAGTCATTTATTGATCAATAAATATAATTTTTATAAATGCTAAAGAAGACGGTTTCACTGTGTGGTTGATTGATGATGTATTTTTTGTGTACTTATGAAAAAATGAGGAAATTTCACCACAGCCAGCCACAAGTGATAAAGAAGTAGTAGGATGTTGCCTGTGGTTTACAATGACATTTTGCAAACCAAATTTAATTCTTGGTTACTGTTTAAAACACTGCCATTAATTAATCTTCATTGATTGTCTCAGAAACTAAACAAATTTTAAATCTCATCATCAAACTCATAATAAGGCTATTTAAATCTCTCAGGTACATTATGTATTGTTATCACATACCATATTGAGCAATGAGTTTCTACTCAGTAACCAGTATTTAAATTATTACGACCAAATCAACAAAAAGTTGATCATATCCCATACAAAATTTGAAGTGTGCATTCAAAGTTTGTGATGAAAAATCAACTTCTAGGTAAAATAATTTTCTCTGATAACGCTTTCCCAATTATAATATGACTTATTCACACAAGTCAGGGAATCTGTGCTTAGCAATGAAACCACAGACCATCATAAAACAAACTGAACCATCATGATAATATGGGGCAACCGATATGGAATTAATTTCAGTGATTCTAACTAAACCATCATGATAATATGGGGCAACGGATATGAAATTAATTTCAGTGATTCTAACTGAACCATCATGATAAAATGGGGCAACGGATATGGAATTAATTTCAGTGATTCTAACTGAACCATCATGATAAAATGGGGCAACGGATATGGAATTAATTTCAGTGATTCTAACTGAACCATCATGATAATATGGGGCAACTGATATGGAATTAATTTCAGTGATTCTAACTGAACCATCATGATAATATGGGGCAACTGATATGGAATTAATTTCAGTGATTCTAACTGAACCATCATGATAATATGGGGCAGCTGATATGGAATTAATTTCAGTGATTCTAACTGAACCATCATGATAATATGGGGCAACGGATATGGAATTAATTTCAGTGATTCTAACTGAACCATCATGATAATATGGGGCAACTGATATGGAATTAATTTCAGTGATTCTAACTGAACCATCATGATAATATGGGGCAACGGATATGGAATTAATTCTGTCTGCTGAGACTAGAGTCTAAAGATGAATCAGCAAGGCTTTGGACAAATGGTGGGCAAAATATGGCTCATGGACTAGAGTTAGCTTGTGACCTGGTTTTTTTCTTACTTTACATCTTTGGGTGTGGCTTTAAAAATCACTTATATGGGGCATGCCCTGGAGGAAATTGCCAAAGCCTGCCTCAGACAATGGTTAGAAGGGTGCCTTGTTCAATTACATCAAAATCCATGACATATTAAGTTTTATACATAGAGAAAGTTCAGTGCCAAGAAATTAAAGCTGGCTTGATCAGAAAGGTCATTGTTTTGGCCCATATTTTCCATCCATATGGTGAAACATGTAAAAAAAAAATCATGATTCAGTTGCCCTTGATTGAAATTAAAGCTATACAAAAATTTCAACATACTGTGGGAGGAAATTAGCTATTTGTCTTACCAGTCTGGTAGACTGACATGTATTGGGTCATCATTAACTGACATCAGTATTCAAAGATGCAATTCAATCTAATGGTATACTGGGAGTATCATGTGATCAGGCACTTGCACCATAGGGCTTTCTAAGTTACAGACAACTCATTTTGAGTCATATCATCCTTGCAGAAGACCATTGGATCCAAATCATATGATTCATTCTCATGTCAATGAAACTACAACATTTTTAGTTATTAAGTGACATTCTATTGAAGGCTCTCATTTGATACTTTCTTTTTTTCAAATTCATTTTGGCCTTTTTTCTCAAGTGAATATGGATGTTCTGTATTAATAATACCATACCTGTTCAATACATTTTTCATAATGATGTAACTAAGGATCATTCCCTCTCCTTACCTTGGGACTACTGGGATCAGACCAGACTATACTAGTCTTGTAGACTGGAATTATCCCATGTCAAATTAAACTGTACCAATCTTTTCATCTTCAAATTTGTTCTTGAATTTGAAATATGAAAACATTCTTCAAACTGGGGTTAGCCTAGCAAAGAGTCTATTTAATTTGAGATCAACCTGAATACATGCTTGAGTTGGGAACAGACTAGAACAGACTGGTAATCACAGTATTGTACAGTGTGTTTCATGCATATTCTAGCTCTTGAGTATTCCCCCCCAAGAGAAAGCCAGTTTTATAGGTGAGGGGCAGTTAAGTCACTATTTTTTAAACACATTTTGACTAGGTGGAATGTCTGTACTGACTGGATAAGGATATATACCGTTTCAAAGAGAGACTGAGAAATACTTTCTTATTGTCTTATTTTTAGAAGGTATGTATTAACATTTCTTCTTTAAGTCTATATATTGTTTTGTATAAAGTGTTAATCCTGGCATCAAAGCAATCTGAGGTCAAACAAGTAAAATAGTTCAGCCATTAATCAATATGTTCTACATTTACGATTCACGATTGCTTCTACAGAGAATTTTCATAAAATTAATATTTTTCTATTTCACAGGGAACTTCAGATTTCACAGATACATCATTTCATCTTATATGAAGTATCTACAGATTTACATTGATGTTCTGAAACTACACCAAGCACAGAGCTTGTATTTTGTATTATTCAGCATATATTTGTGCCATCTTTGCTAGCCAAAGTTCTGATATGTTAACCTATCTACACCTTGGCAGATTGATCAGATATTTCAGTGCAATGCACTAGCAACCTCTAATGGATTTCACAAGTTACCTCCCTTAATATGTAATGCCAACTAACCAAAAACTTGTAACAGCAATGTATTGTATATTGGTCAACTTCAAAAGTTGCCTCCCTTAATATGTAATGCCAACTAACCAAAAACTTGTAACAGCAATGTATTGTATATTGGTCAACTTCAAAAGGATACTTTGTAAGTTTAATATCAAAAGTCTACTTACCATAAAGAGGCCATTAAAGGTGTATTTGATGGAAATGATGTTTTAGTGAAAACATAGCCTGGCAGTGGAAAACTACTTAACTGTGAGTTCATTCTAGTTGGTGCAACCTTGTCTCAATCATATGCTCACAATTGAACAACTTAATTTTGATTGGATGCAAATACATCAACATACAGGATCCTTGGCTAGTGAAGATGGTATATGTGCATGTGGCAATTATTCAAATAAAAACAAACCACAGTAACAGTTGTAGACATAAGTATTCTGCTCTTCATTCATATTGTTATCTTCTGATTTAATCTTAATAAGGAACTAAATATATTTATTTTAGAAAATATATATTACTCTAAATATAAGATCTCCCCTGTTGTAAAATTAACACTAAGTCTTACTGTGCATCTTGAAATGCTTTACACACTTATGTACAAAGTATATGAAAGCCCTCTGAATTTCAATAGCAAGGCAGTGCTCAAAAATAATGTCAGTACAACAACAGATCAACCTGAATCTCTCTTGATGATAAAAATAATATTTATGAAGTTTCACAGCAGTCCATTGAATACTGCAATAGAATTTGCCCTTGTAAAATTCTTTCATTCACCACATCCAGTTTCTTTGTCAAAAAGGGTAGTATCTCTTATAATAATTGTGAGAGCAAAGTGATTTGTCGACCTGTACATCATCCGATGATGTCTATAATATATACAAAGTATCATGGAAATCCACTGAAAAATGTGAGATTAGTTGTGTTCATAATATTATGCCCGACACTTTAATGAGCTTTAGAAAATGACCATATTAGTGTACAGTGATCTTTAAAACAAATATGGAACTATTTGCATTAATAAGATTTAGACAAAAAGGAAAATAATTCTTGAAAAAATGGTGGAATCTCATGAATTTTGTCATTACATACAGCTTTAAATGGTGACCATAACATGAGACTTGTATTCATAAGATTCTGGCAAATGATACATAAAGCTCCTCATAAAAAAGTACAATAACTCGAACAAAAATTGCAGGCACATAATGATGTGCTCAAATGCACATATTAAAATGATCATAACATTTCCCAGTTTCATGGTGACTCAATGAAATTGGTTATACTAGTTTTTTCACATAATTCTATCATAAACTACATCCTACTTCAAATTACATGGGCAATAATTCTTGTAAAAACAGTGGAAGCACAGTGATATATTGGAGTGTGTATCTTCAAGTCATGACAATGTAATTTCCACATTTCCTGGCAATCTATCAAAACATGTGGTAGTAGTTGCACTAACTAGTTTGAGACAAACACTGCCTTAAGTTACAAGACAAAAATCAAATTACAAAAATTACAGGATCAGAGTGATTTGTACATCTTCAGATGATGACCATAACCCTTTCCACATTTCATGTCATTGCAATAAAATATATGAAACTAGTTGCATTCACCGACACATACTATATTCAACTTCAAGTACAAAAGGTCAGAAATGCACATAAAAATTGTGGGAGCAAAAGATTTGTTTGTTGACATGAGAATCTCCAGATAGTGACTGTGAAATTTACCATGTTTCCTGGGAATCCACTAAAGAATGTGAGTCTAATTGTGTTAAGAAGATAATATAAATCACTGCATTAAGGTACAAGACAAAATGAGGAATAAAAGAAAAAGGTTCCTCAAATGCACTGATGCTCTACTGGCCAAAAAGAAATTCCATAAGTTCAAGTTCAGAGCAATTTTTTTCATTTTACTACAGAGTGTTAAAACTAACTCTGATATTCTTCAAGATGTTCATATCAGTTTCTGTGCTTGACATATTGAATGTCAGATCAGCACCAATTTCATTTAGGACCAACACAATATCATCAGAAGTCTTCTGGTGCCATGTTATCATGACTTTAAATTTTGGAGTAATGATAAAAAATGGCTACCACAGCGACTATATTCGATATGAGTATAGAACTAGTTCCATTTAAGAACTCTTCAGTAGAGCCAGCCATACTGGAAGTCTGATCTTCATCATATTCATTTACAACCAAGCACACATCATAAAAAGTCTTTTAGTGGAAACACCATACTGATATAACCATTTATTCAGGAAAGTAGTGATAATAAGACTTTAAAGATGGCCATTGATGAAGCCATATTGTAAGTCAGATCTGCACCCTATTTATTTACAACCAACCAGACATCATAAAAAGTCTTTTAGTGGAAACACCATCCTGATATAATCATTTATTCAGGAAAGTAGTGATAATAACATTTCAAGATGGTTACTGTTATGGTCCTATTGGATGTCTGAAAAGCACTTTATTTAAAAAGTTTTAAGGCAATATATAAAAGCCATAGGACTATAGTAGCACTAACAAGAGTGTGTGCTGGATGGAAAGATGAATGAATGAACACGAGGATTACTATATACCTGTGCCTCTAGAAATGGCTGATAACATCAACAAAAAGTATACAAGATCTTGGGAAACAGTTAACTTATGACCGGCTGGAAATCAGCCTGTTTTCTTTTGTGATTTCAATAACTGTGTCACACTGACAAATTTTAACTCCCAACATACATTTGTGCTTGATAAGAAGAATATGATACCTTCAAATTTGGTGAGTTTTTTTAATACCTACTCAGCAATTATTTTATGGGCAATTAGTGACAGGGTATTTTTTCTATACTATTTCTATGCAATGACCATTACTTGTGGATAGATACTGTTAATTAAGTACTAGATCTATATATCTTCACCTGTTTTAGTAAATCATTAACTGAGAAAGGGAAGGCTTAGAGCAAATAGAGCAATTAGTTACTGGTAAAAATGAAACCATAGGAAGCAAAATGTATTGGCTGACCTTTGTAAATGTCTGGTATGGGTCTCTTTGCTCTGTATAGATAATTCCTGCAGCTCCTGCCTCAGCCCCATATCCTGCCATTCCACCATATGCTGTCAGATGCCCCTCTATGTGGCCACTCTGATAGATTAGGGTAAGCAGTCCTCCACCTCCTCCACCACCTCCTGTAACAGGTGACACTTTGGTGTTTGTGGAACCTGACCCTCCATCAACATGGATTTTACCTGTCATTGGATGCAAACATCAAGGTATATCAGAATTGTAAATGCATGTATATGCATACATCTTTGATGAACCTTTATTAAATTAATAAAGGGCTCTAAAGTGCCTGTAGCACACAGGCAGATACTGTATTTTCTGGCCAATAAGTTGATACTTTGTGATTTGAAAGTCAGGTCTTCATCTTATACTCCGAATCAACTTATATATGGATTGTGTCATTGAAATTGCATCAACTTAGTTTTTATAAGTTACATTCGTAACTACAGGTAATATAATGAACTACAACATGGATGTGCTTTCAGTCATAATGAAACATGCATGGACTGTTTAATCAGCTGTGTCAATTGATAACAGAATATAGCAGTCATTTGTTCAGAAGTAAAATCACAAGCATGTTAGCATCGGTAATGCAATTTCATCATTGGCAGTAATATGGAATATCATACAACGATACCATTACTAAAATATGAAGCCAAGATATTGACCTTTCCTCATCTTATACTCCGAATAGACGTATATAGATGATGGATGGAAAATTGACAAAATTGGTGAATTCAACTTACACTCCACATCGACTTATAGGCTGGAAAATATGGTATATGAATGAAAATAAGACAATGATGAATCTGTCTTAAATTTATGAAGGACTCTCAAGCACCTGTATGAATTTACAATAATAATGGCTATTTATTTCAGTGATGATCTACCAATTATGATGCATACGAATATGTACAGTGCACAAAATGCAAGATTGACAGTGTTCATATCAATACTTCATACAGCAGACTTTGTATAGAAATTTATCAAATACTTATATTCTTAATTTATCTTCAGACTGTCTACATTCAAGTATCTGAATAGTATAACCCCTAATGTAATGAATTTAATCATACCCTACTGAAAGATTTGGCATTTAGAATTCATCAAGGTCCAGGAAAAACCATTTCTGACCAATTTTATGACATTTACAATTATGTATGTGTGTATGTGTGTGTGGCTGTGTCTGTGTTTTCCTGTATGTGGGCTAGCAAGAGATAGAAAAAGAGAGTAGGAAACTCAAATGGCAAACTTGATAAATAACATAACAAGAATTAGTAGTAGAATGAAATGACTAATCCAGACTTCTGCATTTTATATATCCAGCTAATATTACCATTGATGTAGGTAAGTGAAAGTTCAAAACCATAAATTCCTATAAATGTTACAATGGTGATTGTTTGGATGATCTGTTATCTTGGCATATTTGCCCAAACATCAAGAACTGGTTCTTGGATGGTCATATTCAAATCTTCAATCTTGTTCTTTTCACTTTCACTTGTGAATTGGTTGGGTTTCAAGCAAGGAAATGATGTTTGCAAACAAAGTTCTTCTCATTAGCATGATAATTTATACAAGAACAATGTTCACATGTTCATATGTCAAGAACTGGTTGCCCAAAGATACCCAAACAGTATTTATCTATCTCAAGTTAACAATAAGGCTACAACAAGTGATCACTATGGTACTAAGCAGCACTCAGACAAAAAAAATCATCTGATTCGGAGTGAAATTCATACACTTTACAAGTTTTTGGTCAATCTCTCTCACTTGCTTATTTACCACTGCAATGTCACTATATTTAAAGATCAAAGATTTGTTGCCAAGTTTTCACATTTGCATAAATTATGAAAAAATGCACTCTAGATGAAACTTTATCTATGTAAGAATACAAGCAATCCCCCTCTTCGTCTGTTGCTCCTCTTACTTGCATAAAAATAAAAGGCAGACCATAAACACATTAACACTAATGTTAATTTAGGCTTAGATAGTGGCAGTCTAGGCCTGTTGACAGATATGTGAGCAAGCTTGTCAAAAATGGCATCATCTTCCAGTTTATATTTACCCATGGGCGTTACAATCAGCCGAAAGGATCCACTGTAACAGTGTTGCAAATCACCTTACTTTGATGTCATGAGCATCATATTCACTTTGCGTTAAGGAGAGGCAGTAAGTACACAGAATGCGTGGTCTTGAGATTTTATTTCAAAATAAATTGAAACCTGCTGTCTATTATATTGCTGACAACCTCATATTACCTTACAAAGTAGGCATATGGCTACTGGCAAAGACAATATACCATCTCTCAACCCATATGACTCCAAGATGTCAGACTTTGCAGGATTCAATACCGATGGTACTGGTGCAAACATGGAAGTATCTTCCATAAAAAAGAACAAAGCATTGCATCCAAAGATGATCAGTTCTTGACAAATGACAAAGGTCGTAAGGAATGAACTTTGTTGAACTGAATAAACCTAGAAATACAGCAATTTGTGTGCAATATTTTGTATTAACCCAAAGAATTGACAATATGCATAATGATTTATAGATTGATACTTGTGACATGGAATGTATATGACAGGACCCAACCTTGAGGAGGAGGGCTATTATTTGCTGTAAATGAGAACTTTTGCCAAAACATGGAGTTGAGGCAAAATATAGACCAGAGTGAAATTCTGAATAAAACCCGATTGATAAAAATTGACCATAACATCTTTTATTTTATTTTCTGCCATGTCAACTGTGGAAATAAATGGAAAACCATTCTAAAGGAAATAATGGAAAACCATTCTAAAGATGGTTTCTAGTGCAATGATAGGTGGTTAATGTAATTAAATGATGTTTACACAAAGAATGGATTTGAGTCAGGGTCTGTTATGTTGGTCAGTTCAAGGTCAGTTCAGTGGACATGCACACTAAGTTGGATCAGCCAGTCAGAGACAAGAGTCTGCTGTGCTGATGTTACACAGCTGACAGCAGTCATACACTTGACAAGTGATTAGCGTTAAGAGTGGTCTGTTTTTGTTTTAGTATTATATTCACTTCTGGGTCCAAGAGTTGTTTGTTATTAGAACTTGAAAGTTTTTTAGGACTCATTCATAAGCTATACTGGAAATATGTTGATATAGTTTTTAATTTCCAGGCATGATGCAAGAATTTTGATTCATCTGGATTACATTACAACTTGCCTGATATTTTTTTTTAAGTGGATGTCGTGTAGCACCATCTGCTTCACAACCCTTTTGTTCTGCTATTTAAAAATCGTGTTTTGCTTTGTGTATATCACCCCCTTGATCTGCTGGACAATTGTTGACTTTGAAAAATTGTGTTTTGTTTTGTGTACATCACCCCCTTGTTCTGTGGGCAATTGCCGACTTCTTTTATATCATGAATAAATCACATCAGCTTTACTCTTCTTGTAAGTACCAAGGTTATAGAGTGTCAAAAACCAGAGAACAATGAGAGAAACAAAATTTGGCATTGGTAAGCTTCTTAAAACCTATGTGAAATTAATATTATTGTGCCAGCTTCTCTAAGAGTCCCCTGGAAGTGAAGGTTTGCAGCAGACTGGGATGACGTCAGTACCCACAGAGTCGCCCACTTACCTAGATAAGACTGGGCTTGGTATTTCTGCGAGCAATAGGACAGCCTTCTTCTATGCCCATGGTAAGTGGGCTCCTAGCATCGGAAAAAATAATCAACAACGTCAACAAATACACCATGTTCATATGTAGGATACCGTTCTTTTGGAAGCTGTATCATCTCTCCAAGCAGCAGTGATAACAATGTAAACCCAGTTAAATATGACCAACCATATAGAATATCCTTGTAATAAGACAATATTGCACACCCACACAACAGCAATGTCGGCCATGAAAACCAGATCTGGTATCACTTCAGCTGTCACCAATTTTTCTGACCATGGTGTGTCTATCTCTAATGACCCTGTCAGTTCACAGCTTATAAATGGTCTCTGCTATGGTTTTCATATAAGACTTTCTCATCAGCCGACTTCTTCATTCATGTGTAAAATGTGATAGTGACATCACAACCCGATGTGGATGATATATCACTCGAGTACAAGCTATCTAAGAATTGCCTTATAGGCTCCTTTGAAAGTCCACCATTTCATGTATTCCGGATTAACCCCATGGTACAAAGCAAATATTCTGGCAAATACAGACTTATAATAGATTTGTAGGTACCTCACTGTTCATTTGAGCATGAAAGTATCAATGCTTTAAACAGATAAGATGATTTTTCTCATAAAGATAGATGATGCTATTCACATTCTGGTGCACTTAGGAATGGGCGATAATATGTTCAAGATGGATATTACCAATACATTCAAGCTAATTCCCCTACTCCTAACATTCTGACCTCTATACGGTGTCAAGTGGAGAAAAATATATTATTTCTACAACAAGTTAGTGTTTGGAAGTAGAAATAGTCCTAAGGTTTTCAATACACTGTCCAGAGCAATTTCATGGATAGTTCAATATAATTATGGTATATCACATTTCATGCATTTACTGGATGATTTTTTTTGTCCATTGTTGATGAGCCTGGTTTTCCAGCAGAAAGAACAGTGGCATTAATCATAATGATTTTCAATAGGTTATCTATTCCAATTGCTCCTCACAAGACTTTACGATCATCACCAGTCATGGAATACTTGGGTATAATTTTAGACTAAGAAAAAATGAAATCCAGATTGCCACAAGATAAGCTAAGCAGATTAGCTGCACTGCTAAAAACATTCCTGCAAAGGAAATCTTTATGAAGAGGGAATTGCTGAGTCTGTTGGGCCATTTACATTATGTATGTCAAGTGATTGCCCCTGGTCAGTCTTTCACATTATATCTAATATCCTTGTCAACACCCATCACTAAATTGAATCATCATGTAAAAATAAATAGCGAATGTAGACTGGATCTAAAGATATGGAGTGACTTTATGGCTCAATGGAATGCAATTTCTTTTTCTTGGACTCTAATGTTACTACAGCTACAGATTTTGAGCTCTTTACTGATGCAGCATCGACTTTGAGATTTGGCATTTTTTCCAAGGTAGATGGTTCCAAGGATCGTAGCCAGACAATTTGGACATATTAGGCACAAACAAGTTGTCTATGGCCCTGCTGGAACTTTACGTCAGTGTAGTTGCAGCCCATATATGGGGCAGATAAAACGAATTTTGTTCCATTGTGACAATATCAGTTGAAATAAATAATAATAATAATAATAATAATAATAATAATGAGGACTTTGTATAGCACCTAATCTTTTGATGCTCTAAGAGCTTTACACCATCAATAATGATATGACTAAACTACTGAAAAACAAATGACAAAAACAATGAAATTAGAAAACATAAAAACATGCTGAAAACATATAAGATACAAAACATTATTAGGTCGCTAAATTTGTCCCTGCAGTCAAAACAGGTGAGTTTTAAGAGTACTCTTAAAAGGGACCACTGCGTCTTTGTGTCTAATTTCAATGGGCAAGTCGTTCCACTTCGCCGGGCCCTGGTATGCAAAAGAATGTTGTCCATATGACTTTGTTTTCACCGTGGGAACAACGAGTATACAATTGTCAGAAGAGTGTAAGTATCTAGCTGGTGTATACATATGGGTGAGGCTGGATAGGTATGTTAGACTGTAGTCTGTCATTGAAACATAGCACAGAGAACAAATTTTGTGTTTGATTCTGTATTGAATTGATAGCCAGTATAGGGTACAGAGCAGTGGTGAGGTGTGCTCTGGTCAAGGTACTCTAAAGATAATCCGTGCAGCTGTCTTTTGAACTATTTGGAATTTCTGTAGTAAATATTGTGACGAACCAGACAGAATTTAGTTACAATAGTCCAGTCTTGAAAGTACTAATAAACACACAAGTGTTTTCGTGGTATCAACTGAAAGATATTTACGAAATCATTATGAAATGTCAATCCAAGTCTCCCATAATGCTCAGGCATATAACTTGAATATCAGCTCAATATTGTTGTGAAATTCTAGCTGAAAATGTGCCATGGAAAAGATAACCTCATTACAGGTGCTCTTTCTTTTTTTCAGATAGAACTTCAGAAAAAATCCTCACCCATGCTCATTCTCAGAGGAACAGATACTCTATTAAAACGAAACTGTGGTCAGGACCTGTTACTACAAGCAGCACATAGCCCATGGATGCATTCAGTCTATTTAATAGGTTGGAAAGCCTTCAGTCATTTTTTGGTCATGTTGGGTTGCTGGGATCATAGGTGTCATCAACCTTCAGTACCAACTGATGAGGATGCCCTTGTTGATTTTGTGTCACATTGCTTCAAGAGTATTCTTGTTTGATATGCATCTATCAAGCTTTTTTTGTGTGGTGTGTCCAACAGGGCATACATCATCACCTGGATGTCTTGTTGTATTTGTGCTGTCTAAGATTGTAAATGGTGTTGCCAGGTATGAAGAAATTGCAGAGTAATAGACCTAACTCAAGGTTACCCATTGATATATTGGTGCACATGTGTACTTTGCTTCAAAAAGGTTTCTTTAGTCCCTGGGTGGATGGTATGCTGGTTGCCGCATCTTAATTAGCTTTCTTTGCCTTCTTATATTGTGGCAAATTTCTGGTGATGTCAACTACAGATATGAGTACTTGTAGATCAGTGACTTTATTATTGCGGCAGATAATTATAATGGGACTTTAATGTTGAGAGCATCAAAGTCCGATACATTCCATAATGATGTGCAGATCAGACTTTTTGCAGTCCATAACTGTACTTGCCCCTTAAGGGCTATGCATGATTATTTAGCACTCTGTGGCAGGGTGGGTTGTCATAGGCCTTCTCACCTGCTATTGACTACAGATGGTATCAATCCACTTTCTAGATCAGTGTTTTTGAAGTTATGTCTGCTCCTGCATGTACTAGGCTATCCACAATGCAAATTCAATGGGCACTCTTTCGGATTGGGACTGCCACTACAGCAGCAAATGCTGAAATCGAGGACCACCTTGTTAAAATGCTAGGCCGTTGGACTTCTTATTCTTATTTATGTTATATCAGGACCTCAAATAATGCCATCCTATGTGCACAGCAGGCTATGTGTGGATCTAACTGTTCATAGATGAAGTACTGACTGCTGCATGAGCAGTTTCATCTAAACATTTATCTTGGATAGATTACATGTAATATGCATGAAGAAACACCTGTGTCATACTTTAGTTATCTAGTAATTCTTTGTTAACTCATTAAACGCTGCCACCACAGAAACTCATCGTTCTTTACCTCCTTCATCTCCCAAGTGCCATGATAACACGGCTCAGTTTACCTAGCTTGTATCTTAGGTGCCGAGTCTGAGTGGCAATATTAATCTAGGCCTGTATCCAACACAATGAGTTAAATTGGCACAAACCATTGGTTGATTTCAAGCTATATCCTATTTATGCAGGCAATTTAACCAATAAAATGTTAGCTTACATAGAAAGAGTAAACATTGCTGAACAAACAGGAAAAAATTTGACTTTGATAGCAGCATAAATAGTGGAAATATTTAGATTTGAAAATGATGAAATGATGACAATCAGCTGCTTGGAGTAGACTTGAACTTATCAGACTCCGATGAAGTATTCACACAAGGTTATGTTTGCAAGAGAGATGACAACAAGAATTTTTGTGTACATAAAATAAAATTAATTTCATGTTTTGATAGTGTTAATAATGCAGTGTGAATTCATAATGGATTTTATGGATTATTCATGGTAAAATAAACAAATTGGTAAGAAAATCGTTTATTTTCTATTTTTATGCATTAGTTTTATTTCTACATGTAGCATGAAATCTATACCATTATGTACATGATTTTATTAAGAACTGCTGTGCCAAATTTCATCTTAATAAAAAATAAAATTACTGCAAGTAGCTTCCGCTGTAAAAATCTGAAAGTCATGTACTGTCAGCAGTTTCATGGATACTGACACTGCTCTAGATGATGTCTGCATGGATGCTGTAGGGGAATGCCTAGATATTTGACTCAGGGTTTAATGAGTTAATAAAAGTCTTGTAAAGCCCATTTGGAAAAAAAGCTCTACAATAATTAGCTTTCAACTGGTGTTCAGAGTCGCTTTTAATTCCAAGATTCATGTCAGGTATTGTTATCATGAATCTACATCAAACAATGTATGTTTCTACTTGGGATGTATAGACCCTACCACTGACAGGGTTGCCCACTGGAATGCTATTTCTTATTAACCAATAACAGATTTCAAAATATGATGTGTAGTGCAAACAACTATTTTATATTGCATGCATCACAAGGTTTTAATGATCTCTAAACAGTGCAGCTCAAGAAAACATTCAGATGAAAATGCTAATTTATACATGCTTAGCCTCTCGCTTACTCCAATAATGCCCACTCCCATCCCTACAAATGACATTAAAAGAATGGCCTGGTTATGGGTAAATAATTTTGGGATACAAATTACCACTACGATTATGAATTATCTGAGAAAAATAAAAACAAGAGAGTAATTATAGAATGTCTGATTTTGCCACTAAAGATGCATTAATTAAATTATATCAAATTGTGTGTATAAAAAAATGAATAACAAATATTTTGTGATGAATACCAGTTATTTGTAGCGTGTCTGCTCTGATCCACACACTTCCACCAGCACCACCTCCACTACCACTAGTACCAGAGGAACCTCTGAAAATTATATAGAAGTTACAAATCAGCTTGACCTTCTCTGACAGAAATAGTTAAATATGTGTATTAACCTTTTCACTAATAAAGATAATATCTATAATACAATCAAAACCTTAAATATATAATCCTCTATGACTGTAACCATAACAGATTTTTTTAAAAAAATATGTATACAAATTGTCAATAAATTTTATATTGTAGGGTAACTTTATAAGCAGCAACAGCATTCATACCAATGCCCCTTGGACGAAAACGTCTCACTTTTAAACCATGCTACAATGTTTATTATCCAAAATCTGCTATATTCAAATATCATGCAGTTTCTCAAGCCTGTAAATGAGAATATAGTCATGCTATGGGAATCCGAATCATTTTCCATGAACAGGGGCAATATCAATATGGCTATGAAACCTCTCCTGATATAAATAGTTTAAATATTGCCTCACTTGTTCAATAGGTATGCCACTTCAATCTACTTTCACCAGTGGAGAGTAGACGTTCTCCACATAAATGCCATCTTACCATCTACGTTTCTGATCAGTATCAATCTCTACATCTAAGTGGTGAATTAACAAACTATTTACATGTCCTGAGCCAATGAATTTCCTTAAATGCAGCTGAAAGCCAATGAATTTCCTTAAATGCAGCTGAAAGCCAATGAATTTCCTTAAATGCAGCTGAAAGCCACTGCAAGCAATCACTTATTTAAATTCAACACTATAAATCAACTCTGCCAGTATAACATTGTTACTCTTTACCTAGTGATGACTGAATCAAATAATCACAAGTTCAATGACAGAATGTAAATGTTCTAAAAAGCCCAATACAAATATTTTACACCAACACCACTGCCAACAACCACAATAAAAGGTGACACCCACACACAATATGTGATACTGCTATCTTGCCTATGATTTTCATGCAAAACAAAAGAAGTGAAGAATTCAGAAAATACCTGGCCATTATCACTCCATCATGAATCACCGATAAGGCATGAAGCTGCAGAGCTCCTCCTCCTTGTGAGTTCTCACCACCTGAGCCAGGGAGAGTAGGATGATGGAAATCGTCATAACAGGAACCTGTCTGCATTGTTCCACTAGGGTGACCACCATAACCTCCATGACTGGCACCTGCCATGCCTGGCCCATAACCTTTAAAGAGCCATCATTTCATATATAAGAACATGAATGCTTATCAATTGGTCAAATTTTATTTGAAACGTTGAATCCTAAGTTATAACCAGAAAATGAGATATGAATTGATTCTTTGTAATCCTTCTTCATCTGCATGACTATCACTATCTATTAGGTAGATCTAAGATTGCCCAATGGCATAATTTGCCACCAATAAGAAAATCAAATCTCAATTTGCAACATTGGTGAAGACCAGTGTGATAGCTGCCATCACATGTAGGCAAAACATTGTGCATTAAATTGTTATTCATTCACAAGAAAACAGGATTCTTTTTTTTCCTCAAAAACTAGGGTTTTCATTACAAATAACCTCATCTCATCTTTGACCATGCTTGCCTTATACCTGAAATGTTTTACACACATACACACACACACACACATCCCTTAATCTCAAATACTTCTAAAGTCATAGTGTGAAATTGAGAAGAAAGTGTAATGTAAGCTAATAATAATGAGCTATGACCTTGAATATATATATGTCCGACACTGTGACACACAACACACCTTCAAACGATGTACAAAATACCATGTTTCATTCCTCGCTCTCAAATAGCTATAAAGTTACTGAGTAGAAGGAAAAGTTTGATGAAAAAAAATATTGAGCCATGACTTTAAAGATAGGACCCACAATGTGACATGTGACACATACTTCTAGTGATGATCTGTAGGTATGAGTTTCATGCTCTAATGGCCTTAAACATATAGAACAGAAGGGAAAATGTGAAAGAAAGACGGAAGGATACCTGGACAGATGGATGTGTCAATAAAGTCCACTTCTCTTCCTCAAAAAGGTAGAGGACAACAAGCTTGCAATTATTGCTTGTTTGCAAACATTTGCCATACAGCCTTATGAAAGGCTGCACAAGCCTGTGGTTCATTTTTTGCAGAATGAAATCCACAATGTTTGTATTTTGAAATCAAGCCATCAATCTGCACCAAGTTAACATTAAGCATGTATTATGGTGTGGAACAGAAAATCAGTCCTCCAGCATTGGTAATTCTGAAGATTTGCAACACAAATCGGTAATTCTAAGGATTTGCAACACAACTAGGTAATTCTGAGGATTTGCAACACAAATAGGTAATTCTGAGGATTTGCAACACAAATAGGTAATTCTGAGGATTTGCAACACAAATAGGTAATTCTGAGGATTTGCAACACAAATAGGTAATTCTGAGGATTTGCAACACAAATTGGTAATTCTGAGGATTTGCAACACAAATAGGTAATTCTAAGGATTTGCAACACAACTAGGTAATTCTGAGGATTTGCAACACAAATAGGTAATTCTGAGGATTTGCAACACAAATAGGTAATTCTAAGGATTTGCAACACAAATAGGTAATTCTGAGGATTTGCAACACAAATAGGTAATTCTGAGGATTTGCAACACAAATAGGTAATTCTAAGGATTTGCAACACAAATAGGTAATTCTGAGGATTTGCAACACAAATAGGTAATTCTGAGGATTTGCAACACAAATAGGTAATTCTGAGGATTTGCAACACAAATAGGTAATTCTAAGGATTTGCAACACAAATAGGTAATTCTAAGGATTTGCAACACAAATAGGTAATTCTAAGGATTTGCAACACAAATAGGTAATTCTGAGGATTTGCAACACAAATAGGTAATTCTGAGGATTTGCAACACAAATAGGTAATTCTGAGGATTTGCAACACAAATAGGTAATTCTGAGGATTTGCAACACAAATAGGTAATTCTGAGGATTTGTAACACAAATAGGTAATTCTGAGGATTTGCAACACAAATAGGTAATTCTAAGGATTTGCAACACAAATAGGTAATTCTAAGGATTTGCAACACAAATAGGTAATTCTGAGGATTTGCAACACAAATAGGTAATTCTGAGGATTTGCAACACAAATAGGTAATTCTGAGGATTTGCAACACAAATAGGTAATTCTGAGGATTTGCAACACAAATAGGTAATTCTGAGGATTTGCAACACAAATAGGTAATTCTGAGGATTTGTAACACAAATAGGTAATTGTATAATGCATAAGCTTACTTTCTGCCAGCTAATGAAAGGTAAAAACTAAAACTTAAAAAATGTTTATGCAACTTTAAAAACTCAAAATTGGTATATACCAGGTCCACTTGCAGTATAACCTTGACCATCCAAATCAATGACTGCCCCATCCTCTGACTCCAATGTATTTGCTTCTATCACCAGATTACTGGCATGCAGCCTTCCTGTGGCCCCTAGTAAAACCCTCTGAGCTGATAAATAGAACACATCTGTGGCTAAGTTTGATCTCAAAGTCAGGGCACTATCAGCTAGAATTTCAAATGATGTGAAATGATAACTAGCATTAGAGTTCTCTCCCTCTGTTCGACTTGTACTGTAAAGATTCAGCCCACTATGTACAAGAGTTACTTCCTGGACTCCCCTTAGAACTCCCCATACATGGTTAAGCGTGTTGTACCATTTGACCTTTGGAGGCAGTTCCAAAGTACCATCTTCATAGACCAAAACATTTGCTGGCATGTACAGGTCAACATTACTGTAACAGAAAAAAGTGACAAATAATTTAAGAGTGATTTCTCATGCCAGAATTTATTATGCCTGATGCATAATCCACCTTTCAAGTATTCACCTATCCTTAAAAAACTCATGTAAACAGATTCTGAAAATATAGATTACACTAGAAGTGAGGGTGTGAATTAATGAGGGACTTAAAAAAATTAAGAAGGGTTGCCATCTTGCTAGATATCAAACAAAATCTTGAGGGAGTAATGACATTGTTTAATGACTAAATTTTCATTTTATAATTAGGTTGGAAATAATAGTCAATAAAGAGTATTTTCTAAAGAAGCTGGAAATCTTGAGTAAATGAAGACAACTAACCTGAAATACACCTGTATATTGACAACTTACATTTGTATAGTACACTCCAGAATATGTTAAATAATATACATGCATATGAAAAATCCATCAATTCGGGTGTTCAATCATATGTAAGAATAGTCATGTATCAGTTGAATCCTGTTAGAAAGCACAACTAAAATGTATATATAAAAACAGTAGTCCTCGTTTGAGCTAAATCCCATTGTCAACCAACACGATTCTCAAAATAATTCACTCTGATATGTATTATCTTAGCAGCACATGGCTGTATAGTTGTTTATATGCTACATGTACATATACTTAAATTGGCCTAGATTTTAGTCAGCCACAGATAACTACCATGATGCCAAGGCTATTAAGTGGATGAGACTATTCATAAGGAAATGAAAACGTGCACAAATTAAATTTTTTTTACATTCTTGTCAGATGTCCCACCTACATTTAAATCGATGGCTAGATACATATTGGTTCAAAATATTTGAAATTAAATTGGGTTTTTAATTGCCATTTGTAGTGATCGTAAGTGTGAACTTTTATTCAAATAGGAAACTTTCACAGCTTTCACGGCACAATAAACATGTTCCAATCACAATGAAAAATGAAACAATGCTTTTATTTAAATTTGTTACCAATTTTCTTTGATCAAAGGTCTTCAGCTTGTTTTGATGAAGTTTCATTTGTTACTGAATGCATCGCTAAAGCTGCTCTTTAAAGAACCAAACAAATGCCCATTTGTCATTACGGCAAAACATCAAATGATTGTTGAAAGATTAATGAAGACAGATTTATTTTTCATTTGCTTAACATAAATCTAGACCAGTCAATGCTTCAAAGGTAATCAGTAATTTCTTTGAATTTTCAGCAAAACCAATTTTTCTGGTACATTTTTCAAAAAGAAAAAAAAACAAGCCATCATCTGGTGGATTGTAGTCATTCTTGCTCCAAATTTCAGAGGTGGTCAATTGTAACTGGTCAGGTAGCATGATTATATGAGTTAAATTACAGCAGAGCACTCAGGCCAGACATCAGCATATTAGGCAGATTATGACAATCAATGTTGTGTTAGGGTGGTTTGTCAACAGAACAAAGGATCTGTTTATGTAACAATAGATTTCAGTGCAATTTTATATCCAAGTTTGCAGCTTCCTGTCATGGTGCCTTTGATATTCTAAACTGACTGTAAGTAGAATTTTTAACAGCCAAAAATATTGTCGCCAAAAGATCGCGCAATGGCATATTTTGCCATCAATAAGAAATAAATCTCAATTTGTGACATTGGCATAAAATTTAAATTGTTATTCATTCAGAAGAAAACAGAATTCTTATTTTTCAAAACCTAGGGACATTTATTTCATAAAATAACCATCAACACTGAAACTCAATTTTCTTTTATTTCATGTATTCAATTCATAAAATACTGATGCATTCATTTCATTGCAAATAACAAGGGAGCCTCATCTCATATCTGACCATGCTTGCCTTATACCTGAAATGTTATAATGAAGAGAGTGCTCTGAAGATGAATATAACAATTTTAATAGAGTGATTCCATCAACAAACCTAGAGAATGTACTTCTGACTTCTGTTTACTGATCCTGGCATTAGTCTGATGTTCCATCATAATCAAGCCTTTCGTATCTATGTGATCTACTTAATCCAAAGCATGCAACTAAAAGACATTTTATCATGATTGCATTTAGCAACACAAATTATACATTTTACTGGTACCTGATAGAAACTAGCTGATGGGGACCAACATGTAAAGTTCCCATGAGGTCTTTCTGATTGATGTAATTATTTCCCTTGAGGACCCTGGTATCAAAGTGACGAGGCTGAGATGCATGTCTAGTTGGTTCCAGACCCAGATGTGCTCCATTTTGCAGGTATACAACATCCAGGTGATAACTTGTATCATCTTGGAATGTCACCCATGTTCGGCTGCTATCACTGTGTGCTAGTCCTTCATGGTCAAAGTTTGAAATAATGTGCTGGAAAAATTAAGTAACAGATTTCAAGAAGGTACTTACTAATATGAAAGCAAATGATTTCATTGATGGTATTACATTTTGAATACAGAGACTGGTACAGAGATTGTCTTCATGTAAAGAAATTATAGTTAAAAAGCATGTAAAACTGCATACCAAGCAAATCTGCCCAGGATTTGACTCATAACATAAAGGTTGTCTTTGACAACAGAATGTATATTTATCTGTCAAATATCTATATTATCTTAAAACTTAAAATTTTAAATCTTCAAAAATCTTCCTTCAAAATTGCTTGAAATATAACAGGACCAAACCTTGTGTAGGAAACTAAATAACATTCCTGCAAACAATGAATGTTACATTTTTGCGGATTTTTATGAATGGCTAATGATTGCATAACATTAAAATATGGCCGATTCATTTGTTTCATTTGTGAAGCTATGTTTTTCTACACGCTTACATTTTTTAAATATATTAGACTAACAACAAACAAAGTATGATTACTTTGCTATGTGACATAAAGAAGATCATAATAGTGCATTGTTAGGTTGCTTTGAATTTGGATTCTTTGAAGAAAATACAACAGTATTGTAAGATAATAATAATAATAATAATAATAATAATAATAATAATAATAATAATAATAATAATAATAATAATAAAGTAATTATTTTAAGTGGGTTACACAATAGTACTAAAACTAATCTTTTAGAAACACACACACACACGCACATATACACACACACACACGCACAGATACACACCTTGTGGCCATCAATTATCATAAAATGTACATATATAACATACAGCTAGTAAACCAAATTGTCATACAAAAAAGAAATTGGTGTACATAACAGTAACTAAATATGGATTCAGCACAGAAAGCATTGAGTACACCAACATGAATGATTGAAAGCACACACACACACATACAAGTGAACTGAAAAGAGACTATATTATACATATACAAATATAACCAATTACAGGAAATATCTGGATTGCATCCATTTCAAACATACATGGTGAAAACAAGGTGATGTTGCTTCTTGAACTTATTTAGATAATAGTTCCAAGTGATTGGACCCTTTAAAGCCAAATTATTTTTTATACTTTTCAGTTTGGAGATCAAGAAGAAGAAAATTATTAGATGACAGAGAGCACAATATCAAAAGACTAGAAACTGTATTGATATTACGAATCTTCTGTACTGACTATAATATTTATTTCACCATTACAACTTTATACATTAATTTAACCTTTCTTAAGCATATTCTTTCATTGAAGTCATGGTCTTCCAATCCTTCATACATTCATGGGTTGGCTCATGGAAGAGGACCATATAATAAAATATTAGTGTCTCTCTGAGTCACGTGTTGTACTGCAATGATTGGTCAGAGAGAACAAAATTCATGTGCTGCTTCTATGTGATACACAAATTCCCTAATGGAGGGAACAGCATGCTACTTGAGGAACAAGGTAATTAGTGTATCACCTTCCTCTTACAATGAATCAACAAGCTGTCTTGAACATGAAAGGTGTCCAACATCTCCTTTTTTTTGGAGGGGGAGGTGATTGGCTCAATAAACATTAAGTCCCTCCTTCTGGAGGAGCCAGATAAGCTAACAAAGATGCTTATGAGTGGAGGAAGAAGGCAGCATGAAATACTGAAATGCAGTCCCCAGATTTCCTTCAAAGAAGAGTGAGTAAGGTAGGCCCACGAGGCAGCAATAGCTCAAACCTCTTGGGTTCTAAAAATAACAGTTAACAAATGATATAAATGGATTCAAAATCTCCATCAAACCTAGATACTAGAGAATGTAAAAACTTTGATAAAGGATCATAAAATACAAGAAAGATTCTGTATGGGCATAAGAGAGCAGAAGATATGCCTCTGCAACTCAAAATAATGAAGTTAGCAAGGTACAAATTTGAACCAATTGCAAAGCACAGAACATTTTCAGATACTACTCCCATTAACTGGGTGAAGATTCCTGGTGCATTAGAGATACCAAATGGCCTGTATCTTCCATGTCACATTATACTTTGTTTGTTTGCCCACACTATGTATTGACATTGCATATGTATTTGAATGTTGGTTTAATAAACAAAGTGAATTATCTTAATTTTCCTATCAGAAAAACTACAGGTAATTTTCACAAGGTCAACTCTACTGTTAATTTTATGTATAGCATTCTTAGTGCATACAAAGGGGTGTATCTGGTATGACACTGCATGTAAAAAAGGTAAGTTTCACAGCAACTTCATAGTGTTCTTAGTGCAACCACAGGGGTGCACATGGTACAATAATACAAACAACCTGCTGAGTTTCATGGCAACAAATGATTTCAGATGACATTTATTTTTTCATTATTACAGGATAATGTCTGAATAGTAGATGGGACAGTGTGGCTACATAAAGGGCATGTGGGATATTCACATAGCCTGCATAAGTTCACACCAAATTTTTTTTACAACAAGGCCTGAGGAACATTCCCTCCCCTTTATCATTGGAATTTTTTGGAATCTCCTCTAGGTTTCACTTGGTGAAATAGCAATCTTTGGTGCCCAGTGAAGCCCCTCCAGAGGGAGGATCTAAATATTTGAGAAGTCAATTGACTTCCACCTGTAGGGAAATGATGAAACTTCGCATGTCTCAAACAGCATGCATGCCTCAGGCAGTAGTTTTAGGGAGGTAGAGCACTGCATCACTGAGTTGTGCCCTCCCATTGTCTACATGCTTTTATTTAATACTTTCATAGTGTTTTTTTTTTAATCTTTTACATATTTTTTTTGTGATCGAATACTGTAAAACTTAAAGCTTATAACTATAATAATAATAATAATAATAATAATAATAATAATAATAATAATAATAATTATTATTATTATTATTATTATTATTATTATATTATTGTTGTTGTTGTTTTCAGGCATTTATAATGTCCAATATAGACTGCATGGCAAGTCTTGAAAACCCTGACAAACTTAGATCTTTCAAAGAGAGCCTGTAAATTGTGCTGTCCACTGTCAGAATGAGGAACTTTATTTCATTTTCCACTTGAGAACAGCAATCAAAATTTACCTTCACAGTATGAGGTCTTCTGTTGTCTATGACAAGAATTTTGGTTCCTGCTGACTCTACATAAACAGTGCCTGCTGCCCCCACCCCAGAACCTGAATCTCCACCATATGCTGTGTAGGTCCCTGTAAACTCCTCATGCTGGTAATATACTGCCAGACGGCCACCAGATCCTCCTCCTGCCTGAGTTGACCCTAGAACAATAGTTCATCACTCACAAAACCAAAATCTGGCTTACAATGCAGCAAAACTTTGGGCATAAAGGTTCATCAATGGAAATAATAAATCCTTTTCATGCAGGTATTTTTGGACAAGAATGAACTTTTAGGTCTCCTGTATTTATACAGAATATGAATGTACATAATAATAATAATAATAATAATAATAATAATAATAATAATAATAATGAGGAATTTGTATAGCGCCTAATCTTTAGAAGTTCTAAGCACTTTATAACAACTACAATGATATGACTACAGAAAAACAAAAATCAAAAACCATTAAATTGGAAAACATAACAAATGCTGAAAATATTTAAGGTACAAAAAATATAAGGTCTTTAAGTTTGTTCTTGCAGTTGAAAAAGTTGAGTTTTAAGAGCACTCTTAAAAGGGATCACTGAGTCTTTGTGTCTAATTTCAATGGGCAATTCATTCCACATTGTTGGGCTCTGCTATGCAAAAGAGCGTTGTCCATATGACTTCATTTTCATAGTGGGAACAATGACTATATGATTGTCAGAAGAGAAGCATAAGTATTTTGCTGGTGTATACACATGGGTGAGGCCAGATAGGTATGTTGGACTGGAGTCTGTCAGTGAAATGTAGCACAGAGAACAAATTTTGTGTTTGATTCTGGATCAAATGGATAGCCAGTTTTGGGTACAGAGCAGTGGTGAGGTGTGCTCTGAACGAGATACTCTAAAAATGATCCGAGCAGCTGTGTTTTTAACTTTTTTAAGTTTATGGAGTAGATATTGAGATGAACCGGACAGAATTGAGTTACAATAGTCCAGTCTTGAAAGTACTAATGTACACACAAGTGTTTTAGTGGCATCAACTGAAAGATATTTGTGAATGGAGCTGATGTGTCTCAGCTCAAGATATGCAGCCTTGCATATGTTCATGACATGTTGGTGCAAAATGTGAGAGTATTGTCTAGAGTAACACCTAGGTTTTGTATTGACTGTGTGAATTTAATGTTGTTGTTGCTGAGGTCAAGGATGTGAATGAGAAAGTCTTTGTGTTGTGATCAGAATGGCTTCAGTTTTATCCTCATTCATCTGCAGCTTGTTATATTTCATCAACTTCAGTTTGGTGGCTAGACTTGTATATTTTTTTTGGGTGTCATCAGCATACAATTGGTGAGACAATGGGTGATGATCTATGACACTTGTGAGCAGCTGAGTTTATAGTATGAAGCAAACAGGTTCAAGAACAGGTCCAAAAACAGACCCCTGTGGAACACCACAACATAGATCAACTGGGCTGGAGTTTATTCCATTTGCAGATACCATTTGTGTCCTGTTGACTAAATCAGACTTGAACCACTGTAAGACTGTATTCTGAATGCCAAATAGATACTGGAGACAGTGAAGTAATATATCATAATCTATTTTTTAAATGCTGCAGACAAATCAAGGATGGAGAGGACTGTAATCTTACCACTATCCAAAGCAGAGAGAATGTCATTAAAGACTTTCAGAAGAGTAGTTTCAGTACTGTGGCAAGGGCGATATGCAGACTATACATTGCTAAAAAGACTGTCTGAATTCAAATGTGATACAAGTTAGGTTAGAATAACTTTTTCAAAGATTTTTTTTATATGAACGGGAGATTAGAAACTGGGCAGCAGTTCTTTAAATTGTTATGGTCAAATGTTGGTTTCTTCAGCAGAGGCTTTACTATGTCAGTTTTGAAAAATGATGGGAATTCTCCAGATGACAGAGAGGTATTAATAACATTAGTTAGTGAAGGCAATATTGGGTCTAAGCAATCAACCAGCAGTAATGTTGGAAGTGGATCAAGTTCACATGACTTTGGTGCACTCATCACAATTTTCCATACTAAATCCATAGAGACAGGTTCAAATGCTCCTAATGGTTGTCACTGAAATTCTGTATCATAACTGTATGGTGACAATGAATTAATTGAAATTATGTTGTCAAGCATATCTCTAATGGTTTTACTTTGTCATGGAAGAAATTTGCAAATAGGTCTGGAAGGTCTACTGAAGAGAAGTACATTTGTTTCTTGACATTAGTTTGTTAGTTATCTCGAAGAGCTCTTTGCAGCTGGAACTCTCCATGATCTTATTACTGTAGTGGGATAATTTTGCTAAATAGACTATGTTTGTGATGTTATTCTTAGCATTTTCATAGATTTGTTTATGAATAGTGAGTCTGGTGGAAACCCAAAGCCTCTCTGCTTTATTGCGATGTCTTTTAGCAGTGCAAAGCTGTTTTTTTGTTGATACTCTGCACTTCATGGCTGGGGCATGTTTTTCACGCAATGAATGCAGGCAGTTATCAAGTTGTTCTGCTGTAGGAGGCAAGCAAGTTGTTAGTAATAATGTCAGTAATACCAACAACAGGCATCACTTTAATAGATTAAATATCAATTAAATAAAATTAATCAAATGAAATTTGTGTTTTAGTTCTATCTTTTAGTTGAGTTTAACTGTAATCATTGTATATTGTACAATACTATCATATTTTTCTTTAACTTACATTACTGCAATAATAGTGTTATCATATTCTTAAGTAACTCATGAAAACATTGACATGTTTGAATATCTAATTAATCTGAAATGTGCTGCACCATGGATTTTTCCATTATAGATTCTGCATTTATATGACTATTAAAAAGTGAATATTCATTATTACAATACTTATGTTTTGTGAATTATATTTCTTACTAACTTTAGAAATCATTAATTAAATGACAACTTGAGTATTTGCATAAACTTTCCGAATTCATTGAACTTTTCATACCCTAAGAGACACAAGATGTTTAAAATCCTGTAACTGAAGTAAAGTAGAAAAGACAAATCACTGTGCATTGTAATTCATGACAATTATAAGGGGCCCCCGAGTGGCAGAGTGGTCTAAAGCTCTCTCCGTTACAGATCACTGCCATCTCACCACTGTCTGCGTGGGCTCGAGTCTAAGATTTGGCTAATGTAGTTATGTGAGAAAGCTTGCCAGTAGCTTCTAGTGGGTCAGTGGTTCTTTCCGTGGGTTTTCCGAGGTTCTTCCTCTACCATTAATACTGGCCCCCATGTATACCCATTCATATGCTGAAAAATGGCGTTAAACCCTAAAAAAAAAAAAAAAAACATGACAATTATGTAAATTTCACTGGACATTATAAATGCATGTAATAAATGTAATAACAATGGATTGGAGCTGATTCAAATGGGTTTACAATGAATGTCAAGACTGCTGTGATACATTACGATACTATTTTAAGAACATAGAGTCTTTTCTCCAGACAGCTATTTTTAATGTTGTAGCCATAGATACCTTTTCTGAGAAAAAGTGAATGTCATTTCTTTATCATGTTGTGTAAAATATTAGTATTGATGGCAGCAGCTTACAAAATGGATTTTATCCAACCATCTTGAAATATTGCTCCTGTTCACTGCCCAAAAAGAGACCATGAAACTAACAACCAGTTTGGTTTCATTATTATTAATACTGTACATCATATCAAAATATCTACATGAATGACTGCACAAAGACATCTGTCTGGTGCAGAAGCTGCTGTGTCATTTGTACATAAGCAAGAGATAGACGCCTTTTTATTTTGTTATTTTTATTTTATTTTTATATACTCATACATAGAAAATAATTATCACTTTTCTACTATACATTTATTTACTTGTTACATACAGACTTAGAACTATGTGCATTTTTAATGCACATATTATGAATTATTTGTATTATTATTATTACTGATTGCACTATAAATGAATTATTTGTATTATTATTATTACTGATTGCACTATAAATGAATTATTTGTATTATTATTATTACTGATTGCACTATAAATGAATTATTTGGACAAGTTTTCTATCATTCAATAAATATAAAATTTTGTTTTTACTGTACTTCATTTTTGCAATATATTTTATGAAATTTTTCAAACCTTACCTTTTCTTTGATCTTCCCAGCCACTTCTTATGTAAGGTTCATTAAAACATAACCACACATAAATGGACATTCATTGCATGTTGTGTCCACCTCTAAGCTTTTCATAAATTGGTGTTGCACAATTCAAATATTACACATTCAACCAAGTAACATGACTCTGTATACAACTGTACCTGACAAAATGACCACACACAAAACTTTAATACTAAGGTTAAATTTGTGTGTGGACAGATGGATGTACATGCAGACAGACATCAAGTGATCACTTTCCTAAGCTTCTGCCCAAGTGGGTTTAACACAAATAAGAAATTTAAAAAACAAGCAGTATGTTGCAGAACAATACCTTTCCCGCCGTTGACTTGGAGTACACCTTTTCCATAGAGCCAGGTTGTCTCTAAAATAATACTGCCACCACTAGCCCCACCAATTCCACTGTCACCATTTCCTCCATTACACTGAATTGTACCTGGAACATCAAGAAGAAATTATATTTGTTCTATTTTGCATAAAATCTCCAATTCAAATACCAACTGTCATGATACATACTAACATATTCATATACACGACCCTTTGGATCGCCCCAAAAAACTGGTATAGGAAACTTTCTGGCAACATCAAACTCTCATACCTGCATGACCACTGCAAGTTACATGACATGATATTTTAGTTCTAAACCCCCAGCACAGCCATGATTTCCGGAGAGTTTATAAATAAATAAAACCAGAAAGAGACAAAGGCCTTTCTTGACAAATTATTTATGCTTATAATTTGTAGTCATCCTTAATGCCCATGGAAAATTAAAAATTGTCAAGGAGGCAATCAAAAGGTATAGACATGCTGAGATAAATCTCCACCACTGAACAAATTACTTAACTGACACTAGTAAATGGGATTTGGTATTAAGAGGCCAGTAATCATTGCTACAGGAAAACCTATTAGGCTAACTTACATAAGTAATGTAAACAATGTGGAACAGTCAAATTTATTTAAAGTAAGGTAAGATGATAATATCCTTTTTGTAGAAACAACATTTATTACACTTTGTTGCTTTGCATTGGACTTTAGGCCATCTTTAATAAAGGTTATAAACTAGTTTATGATCAAACTTTGACATTGGATTTTACTGCATACATAAGATGCAAACCATGATTATTTCAGTAGTGTGGAGATGTGATTAATTTCTAAAGGTTAAATACTGAAATGCAACTGTGATTCATGGAAGGATGAGTCACCCATGCAATGTGAGCAAATTCCAGCAAACCTAAACTAAATTTCCTTACTTCTGGTTAATATTGTTTGACTTTGCAAAGCACAACAGGCAGGGGTGAACATTTGCACATGCTGAAATGCTGGATCAACATTAGCCATTCTGATGTGTATGCCATCCATTGAAATAGCAACACCACCAAGCATCAGGCAATGGATGACTGCAGATCTCAATGCCAATGTAATAAGCATGTTAAACCACTCATCAACTGACCAGGTCTCAATGCTAATGTAATAAGCATGTTAAACCACTCATCAAATGACCAATATCAATGTAATAAGCATGTTAAACCACTCATCAACTGAACTGGTCTCAATGACAATGTAATAAGCATGATAAACCAATCAACTGACCAGATCTCAATGCCAATGTAATGAGCATGTAAAACCACTCATCAACTGACCAGGCATGTTAAACCACTCATCAACTCACCAATCTCATTGTAACAAGCATGTTAAACCACTCATCAACTGACCAGATCTCAATGTCAACATAATAAGCATGTTAAATCACTCATCAACTGACCAGCTCTCAATGCCAAAAGCATGTTAAACCACTCATCAAATGACCAATATCAATGTAATAAGCATGTAAAACCACTCATCAACTGACCAGGTCTCAATGCCAATGTAATAAGCATGATAAACCACTCATCAAATGACCAATATCAATGTAATAAGCATGTAAAACCACTCATCAACTGACCAGGTGTCAATGCCAATGTAATAAGCATGATAACCACTCATTAAATGACCAGGTCAAAAAAGCTAAAAGTGGTTTCTCTCTATTTAGTTGCTGAGCACAATCTAGCACTTGCAACTGTGGACTCAGATCCATGTCAAGAAATGTTCAACAAAATCTTCAGTTAAATTCAGACAGTATCATCCAGTCTCCATTGAGTACAAAATCAAACACTGATAACACTTTCCCTCCACCAAATTAGTAACATCTTGTTAAAGACAATATTCCACTGTCTAATGGATTATAAATACTCAACATTTGTTTTTCTTTTATGTCTTTGCCATTGAGACTATATAAGCATGTGCATAAATGTGTATACTCATGAAGATAAATGACAAGACTACCAATTATCTTTTGTTTGAAATTTAAATGCTTCAAAGAAAATAGATTTTCTTTTATTCAAATTTGAATTTGCAGTCATTTTTCTATATGTTTATATAAGCAGATGACTGTTTCACACTATTTTGGGTCACATGCACTGATTTCAGTCTCAATATCCCCTCAACACTGTCTGGACGGCTGGCATTGGTATGAACTTTGGCAAATAAGTCTGTAAACCTAGTGCATAATAATACAGACACTGTCACATAAATATTACTATCAACACTATTGTCAACTACATCCTATAGTAAATCAGATTGTGCAATATTAAAAAAAAAACATGCTGCTCACAACATTCTTCTATATAAAAAAATGCTTCTAATAACATTCTCTTGCAGCAGTGCTATAAGTGAAATGACAATTTTTAACAATAATCTTAACATTGTTGAGGACAATAACAATTATGGGGAGTTTCACAAAAGTTACAATCATCTTTCTATCTAGGCACCCCGTCAAAAGAGCGCGCTACAAAGGAGCGCCGACAAAAGAGCGCAGACATAAGCGCGCCGACATAAGAGCGCAGACATAAGAGCGCACTAATTTGCCGACAAAAGAGCGCCGACATAAGAACGCAAACTAAAGATCGGAAACAAATATTTTAAAAAAAATAGAAACAAGTAAATTAACTCAGATCAGACGGCATCGTTTGATGGTAACTCTTTTATGCTTCATTAAAAACAAGTATTGGCGAAAAAAAATTAATTGTTCAGTTCCTTTAACTAAAAAACTGGTATAATCGTATAGGTAAACACAAATAGATGTGATATCGTTTGATCGTACCTCCGATTGTTTCAATCTAAACAAGTATTAGCCTTAGCGAACACAAATTAAAGTTCCTTTCTAATCCTGTCATATTCATTTATCGTACATCAAGTATTTGTTTAAGTGCGCCCAATTGTCTGCGCTCTTTTGTCTGCGCTCTTATGTCGGCGCTCTTATGTCTGCGCTATTTTGTCGGCGCTCTTTTGTCGTGCGCTCTTTTGACGGGTCACCTTCTATCTAATAATAATCATGTGTTGAAGTTCATAAACAAACCATCAATTCTTGCAGACTTGTTGATATGCATGGTGATAACTCCTCCACCATAGATCTCAAAAGAATCCTCTCCAAATAAATTACTCTTCCTGCCATTACTTCCGAAGTCTGTGGGTTTGGTGGTGTGTCCATAAAACATTCCCCCAGCATCTGTGTTTGACCCTTTTCCTCCCTGACCACCATGTCCAGCACCAGCTCCATTCACACCAACACCCTGTCCTCCATTGAACTGGCGAGACTGAAATCAGGGGTAGGAATGAATGCATTATTTGTTTCATGTAATAATTTTGACCATGTAATAATGACTATATGTTCCTAATTATGAATCATAAGGTTTTTTATTTGTAGTTGTAAAGGGATTAATAAATTTCAAGTCAACTTTAATGGCTGGAAGTTTTACTAACCTTTGTGCTTTGCATACACCTAAAAAGTAGTCTCCCTTTACATACAATCAATTATGGAGTTCACAATCGATTATCTTATTGGTTTGCTCAACCAATTGATGATCAATTATAATTGATAATCGGAACAACACTAGCTTGGCATGTACAAAATAACCACAAAAAGTCAAAAGAAACGCAAAGGTTCAAAGCAAAGTACAGTCCTATTCTACTGTTATTATGGAATATTTGATGTGCCAAAATGCTACCATTCCACAACTAGTATGTACAGTGCCCGAGGTTGCAGCTCACCTTGGCATCAGCAGTGATAATTCCTGAATCCTCCACTTCCAGTTCCTGTACATAGATCTCAAGTCTGTCAGTCTCCAATACACCCCCACTCTCAATTTTCAGGCTGTCACCACGAAGAATCATTCCATGAGAGTTACTGTCTATCATTAACTGACCTCCTCCCTGTACTGTGACTTTCGAAAAGGTGATTTCACTGGTCCGTGAAGTTGTGCTGTTTCCAAATGGTCTGAAAGTAATTATATTAAATAAATATTTTTTTATTATTGGTTTAAACTTTACAACAGAAATGAAAACATGCATTTTATTCCAATCAAAACAATATATTTATCCAATAAAATCAAAGCAAATATGAAAAATAAAATGTTTTGGCATGTGAACATGAAACCTATAACATCAATTAAGAAAAAAAAATTATCTTAAAGAACTGGTCATGGATTTTGATGGATATGGTATGAACAATTAAGATCCTAAATAGACATAACCTGAAATAGAAAATATGAAAAGATAAATGATCCATGATTTTCATTTTAAAGGTGCAGAACCAAAATTACCATTTGTATGAGAAAAACCATTTCAAAATTAGAGCAAACACAAACTGAAATATAAAAGGTACACATTCTATCTTTATGGAAAATTGTATCTCTGAATTTGGAAAATATGAATATGATAAACAACCTACCTAAGAATCACTTTCCCTTTCGGTCCAATAATAAGATTTTCTACTCCAGATAAAAGTCCCTCCATCTCCAGAGTGATGCTGTTAATCAAAAGAGTCTTCTCTGCCCTCATAGTACCACCGGAGTACACCACAAGTCCGAATTTTAACTCTGGACTATCAGGGGGCAATTTAGCCAGGATTTCTTGGTATTGTCCAATATGGAACATTCCATTTTTAAGCCCAGTGGTTTTGTGTATTACAATAAACTGTTTATATGAATCAATATTCCTGCGATGCAAAGCAAGTTGAGCCTGCCCAGAAAGATGGATCTCACTGAATTCATGTGTAAAAGTGCCATTGTTAGCCACAAAATCTGCAATATTCCTGGGGTCATAGAGCCAGGTATGAAAGCTGTGCTCACCACGATGAGCATCAGACAGAATGCCCCAGTCAATGTGAGAATTTTTGGGGACACAAAGATCTTTGTTGTCTACAAAGAGCCCATCTCTATGACCTCCATTCAAAAGTTGTCTCCAAAGCACAGTACCCGCACCACCACATTCATAACCTTGGCCTCCATGAGAGTAAACAGTGCCACCAAATGTACTAATTTCATAATGTATGGCCACTCTGCCACCACCTCCACCACCACCTAAACAAGTTGCCCCACCAGCAATTGAGCCACCTATAACTGTAATAACTCCTTCACCATGAAACTCCTTTGTAACAATGTAGATACTGCCACCTGCACCACCACCAGCCATAGGACCTGACCCAGGTTTACCATCACTGCGGAGTTCACCATCCAATGTCAAATTTTTGTTGACTCTCAGGTTTATAACACCACCTGGTTGTTATAAAAAAAAGAAATTAAATGGTTTAACAAATTTGTTTCCAAAAATATCAGGGCGTTATCTTAAATATAATTAGTAAGATTATTGATAGACCAAAAGCATTTATATAGATTGTTCACCATACACATATATAAGCTAAAGTAAGCATCGTACCCTTAGATTCTGATAAAAAAAAGCTGTAAACTGTCCAATCAACATATTCATCATGTATGATGTAACAATTGTGCATAATCGAGGAAGCAGAAACATATATTTCATTATGTGATAAACGTTTGGTGTGTACCTATGGTATATTCAAATTTCTAGCTGACACCCTAAATATAGAATACTGTTTCTTCTTTAATAATGAGAGAGTTAGCTAAATATGTTATTGAGACTAGTTTTACTGGATGATTTACATGAATTCAATTACTTTTATAAAATATCTGTATAAACACACATTAGAAACATTTAAATTCCCAATATGTACACTAGAAATCCTAAAGTATTAACAGTTATTCAATCTCATTAACTCCAAAGACTGAGATACACATATCAAGCTATTATTATTTACTGCATTGTGATAAAGCATGCAGATAACTGTATATTATTAATACATTGCTTACCGTGAGATTTATTCATAAACAGAGCATTTACACTTACCAAACAATCCGTGATTTGGCAATTACTTTCCATTGGCCCATTCAGAAGATAGCAAACATCGGTTCACTACTTTAATTTGAATTGATTGTTAATTTGTTTTGTTTTGTTTTAGTTTAATGTTAGATGCATAAGATGAAGTATGATTCATACAACCCTGGACAATTGTTTTCTTTTGGGGTTTTTTCAAACAGTTTTCAAAGAATACCAAATGTTTTCAAGCAGCATTTTAGCTTATAGAAATTGAACATTCTCCAGATATTTGATCCATCCAATTTTGATCCCATTTTATTTATTTATTGACTCTTCAGTAAATATGTATTTTAAAAAAAATATGAATTTAAAAAAATTAAATTTCTTTCCTTTGGGATACATTTTGTATTCCCTTACATAAATTAAAGATTTTGGCCAATTTCAGATATGTTTTTGCCATATTCAAGGACTTTTCAAGGACAAAAATCAAGGCAAGAACTTACCTCCTTTTCCTCCTACATTTAAAACTGATGCACCACATTTCAGATCATGTGGATCCCCTCCTCCTGATCCACCATTACCACCATACTCCTGAGGGGTATAGTGGGAACCATAGCTGGGTGGGGATCCTACCACTCTCTGCTCAGCAGCCTGACCCCCTGCAGCACCATTACCACCTCCAGAACCACCTGCACAACAAATACATAAATTGTTTAGCAACCAAGGTTTATATAACCAAATCATAAACTTTGCATTTTATGTCAGATTAAGTTTTTCTCTACAAAATAATCACAATTAATTTTACTGAAATTTTAAAGCCAATATTAAAACTTTCTAAATACTGGATGAAACATTTCAGAGTTATAAAAAACATGGTATACAATAAAACCTAGGTGTCTAGCCGTCATTGTATCATGTTTCCTTAAAGTGAGAAAAACTTAGATCCCCAGATGTAAATAAGTAATATTTCTCATGTAGCCTAAAATGAGACTACTTCACTGTCCTTGCAATCTGAATATGTATTAACTGACCAACAACTGATGACATATTTGGTGGAGGTCAATTGGTCAACTCTGCTTTTTATGATAGTGAATCTCTGAAGCTGATAAGCACATATAACATTGAGGAACAGCATTAGCATGCAGCTTTGAGATCCTGTGTTTGAATTCATTTATTAGGTAAAATGTTTTGTTGTTGATTTCATTGTTACCATAAACAATGAATTTAAAGACCCAATGAGCAAAATGATCCTTCTTTTAGTGAGAAAAAAATGCAGGATGAATTGTTACACCAAAAGTATACATGTGAATTTAAGTTGACATGTAATGTCATTTTTCACAAAACCAAGAAATTTGATATCCACAAAAAATCTGCTAGATAAGTGTTCACTTAACAAGTCAGTGGATATATATATATATGTATGAAAAGTAGTATATTTAACAACCAACAGTACTGTAAATTGTACATTATATACCAGTCACATGTTTAATAGTCCTCGATGTAAACATTAGTTGGGCTTAGTTTACTATGGAAATTACTGACCAAAGGTTATCAATGGCCTTGACTTCTAGTCAAGGTATGGAGTCTTGAACTTGTTGATTGTGCTAAAACCATCATTTCTTTGAACAAGAGCATGATCTCAGACATTTAGACTCCCAAATCTCAGACATTTAGACTCCCAAATCTCAGACATTTAGACTCCCAAATCTCAGACATTTAGACTCCCAAATCTCAGACATTTAGACTCCCAAATCTCAGACATTTAGACTCCCAAATCTCAGACATTTAGACTCCCAAATCTCAGACATTTAGACTCCCAAATCTCAGACATTTAGACTCCCAAATCTCAGACATTTAGACTCCCAAATCTCAGACATTTAGACTCCCAAATCTCAGACATTTAGACTCCCAAATCTCAGACATTTAGACTCCCAAATCTCAGACATTTAGACTCCCAAATCTCAGACATTTAGACTCCCAAATCTCAGACATTTAGACTCCCAAATCTCAGACATTTAGACTCCCAAATCTCAGACATTTAGACTCCCAAATCTCAGACATTTAGACTCCCAAATCTCAGACATTTAGACTCCCAAATCTCAGACATTTAGACTCCCAAATCTATAGGTCTCTTTCTTTTCATAAATGCTAACCATCTATTAAGTTTGATTACAGAACTTATTGCTTAACTCAATTTTCTCTGCATCACAATGGTCTTTACCTTTGATTCCAAAATCGACAGGCATCTAATTCCTTACCTTAGGTTCATGTCCTCAACAAACCTTTCTCAAGGTACAGAACTAAACATTTGGTTAAGGAACATATCAAGAAGTCAGATTTGGTTAGAAATAATTTTTCATATTTCTGTGACCATGACCTGTGACCTTTATTTCGCCAAAATTGATATGCCTTTATTCTTACCCCAAACGCAATCAATTTATAACGTCTGGATGAGATCTGTGATGTAGAACTAATGCTATAATGTTAAAACCATTTTTCTCCTTTTATTTTATTTCTGAGTCAACTTTGACCCAATCAATAGGCTTTTCCCCATGTGCAAGCCATCCACAAAAGTTAAAGTTCTGTAAAAAGTTAATGTGCAGAAACAAAAAAGGTAACAGATATACAAATGTACTGATGAAAAGACATACATACATATGTACACACATAAATCATACACTCCACCCTTTAGTGGGCATATTAAAAATGAAGGTACTGATTTTAATGTTTCTTCTTTGCTTCAGAGCTTTACATGAAAATGAACAAACAAAGCAAGGTATTGTGAATTCACTCAATTTTGTGTAGTACCAATATTTCTGGATGTTGTTTTTCCTACAAACTACAAAAATTAAAGAACCAAAGAACAATGAGCTTTCTGTGGGAGCAACAGAACCCCCCAATCCATGAATTTAAGTACAGGTAAAAAAAACTTTTTTCAGACAGCTACAAATTATATCCATGAAAATAACTCAATTCAGAATATGTTGAGAGAAAAGAACAGTTATAAATAATATTACCTAAATAGAGTATTGCAATCAAGAATTTGTGTTTGTGTCTGGAGCTATGTGCAAAACTACAACACAAAAGTTAATGAAAATTATGATTTCAACAAAAGATTGCTGGTAAAACAGCACAATACAGGCCACAACAGGCACATCATCACCTTCACCATTGGACTTAATTGTGATTTCCACTAAAGGTTATACAGAAATGTTATTATTAGGACTTGTGTCTGTAATTCTTGGATTATTTTTGGGATTTAATTTGCAGATGGTAAGTTCTTTTGTTTTTATTTTCACTTTGTATTCTAGAGAAATAAATTATTTGTTGAATTTTACAAAGCTTGCTGCCATTCACTCTTTTCTCTTACTTATTTTAAGAGTATAGACTTGTAACATCTGTTTAATGTAACTCATTTAAATTCTAAAGACTCAAAAATGTGAAGTATGTTTTCAGTCTAAATATTTTATGCAACTATGGTCTGATCATCATATATTTAATCTACCTCCTCTAATAGTGGATATCCCACTCTGATAGATGTCTGACATAGCTCGTCCACTGGTGTCAATAACCCCAGCTACATCAACCTGGATGGTATCTGCTGACACTTCTAACCAGGGTGTCTGAAAAGAAGTATAATGTAATGTGGAATGTTAGCATCATCATCTATGTCAACTATTTCTAGTCCAACTTAATCAAAAGATTCTAAAGGAAATGAATTAAAGAGTCTAGATCAGTAGAAAACATTGAGTGAAACCTATCTTGTCAGCTCAGCAAATTACATCCAACTGATGATAACTGTATACTATCACTGATATATGATTCAATAGAATAGACACATTGTTATCACAAATTGTGATCTTCTTTAATTTTATTGTGTATTTATTATCAATACAGTAAACATTACAATAAATAAAAAGACTTCCAACTATTAGACCATGGCAAGATGATTTTTTTTTTGTTGCTTTTTGATTATGTTGAATGCAGTCAAGTGGTTTTACATACCTTAAAAGCTGATAAAAATTCATACTCTGCATATCTTTATTTTAGGAATAACAGATATTAATCCAATCTTTACAAAAACTGAGTTCTAGCAAGCTGAAACATAGCATTATTTCAAAAGCATAATTTTTTCATGCATGTAAATCACTGAGAAAGCATGCAGGTATTGATCTGATATCAAAGGTCTTATTGCTTGAACTGCCTAGCATTTCATCCTCCACTGAAATAAAACCAGCTAGTACTTTGGCTTTGTTTAACCTTATAATGCATTGTAATTTTGACAGAGAATGACTAACTGTATGGTAAATTCAATGGTTACAAGCAAGAAAGACAATGTGAGCTAATCATTAAAACTCAAAACTGATCAAAAACTGTGGATAAATGTTCACAAGTCAATTAAATGCATATTCTATGTCACTTAAAGTCTATAACCCTATTGATGTATATATATATATATATATATATATATATATATATATATATATATATATATATATATATATATATATATATATATATATATATATATATATATATATATATATATATATATATATATTGCTATGGAGTTCATCAGTTACTACCATGGGACATAAGTTTTTATGTAGACGTACACAAATGAGTATGCAAGAATAAAAGTAAAAGAATAAGCACAATAGATGAACTTGATTCCAAGCTGTTAATGGCTGTTAAACTTTTTAAGTACAGGTATAATCTGCTTGTTTGTTTGTTTGAATTTTAACGGCGCACCAGCACTTTTAGGCTATTTAGCGCCATACAATAGGTTAGATGTTCAAAAATAAGAAAGGTTTAACATCGACCAGTGATATAAAAAAACCATAATAGTTAAATATAAAATAGTAAGATGTTGGTAACAGGAAAATATGAAGCTTCCCAATCAACGGGAGATGTAAATGGTGTATGTTGATGATAAGATGTTGTAAATAAGAGGTGATATTTGCATTAGATAAAAATATTCTAGGTGATGGCATACAAGATATAGTTTAAAATAGAGATTTACTTCCTTTAGGAAATCTAAAATACAAGTGATTTGTATTGTATCAAAAAGTTCCTTCATGTCATGTACATTATAGTATTTAACACGCATTGGTTCCAGGTCGGAACACTCGGTCATAAAGTGTTTAACAGTGAATGGCTCATTGCAAGAAATGCACTCTGGTGGATCTTCACCTTTCAGTATGTGGGAGTGGGTAATGTATGTATGACCGATTCTGATTCATGCAATGACAACCTCCTCCCTACAGATAGTTCTGTCGGAAGGAGTCCATTCTCCCAGGGTTGGTTTGATGGCATGAAGTTTGTTATTGACTGCATCATCCCATGACGCCTGCCACTTCTGACGTAGGTACTTTTTGATACAAGGTTTAAAATCAGTAAACGGTAATTTAAAATCCAATGGTTCTTGGGATAGAGCTATCTTAGCAGCCCGGTCTGCTTCTTCATTACCTCTAATACCAATATGGCTAGGTAGCCAACAGTATACTATGTTGTAGGACTTACTAAGCTCCGAGTTTTTGACAAGAATATCGACTAGTAATGGATTATCCAGTTTTCTATGGTGTAGCGACTGAAGTACTGACAGAGAATCACAGAAAATAATGCTATTTAAAATGCGCTTTTGTTCAATAAATTTCAGAGCAAGGTCTATTGCTCTGATTTCCGCTGAAAAAATGGACGCATCGTTTGGCAAGCGCACTTTGGTTATGTGCTTGCCACTAACGAAGGCTGCAGCAGCCTTGTTATCAACTTTTGATCCATCAGTAAGTAAAAATTTTGGTGTAGTTTTTAAAATCTTTGAGGAGTTCATGATAAGATTTCTGGAAAATGGCAGGATTTGTCTCAGATTTTCTCCCATCGTGCAACGTAAAAATCACTTTGGGTTGCTTAAGGAGCCAAGGTGGTGTTTCTGAGACAAACGTGTTCTGAACTGTAGGGAGATTAATTTTGATAGTGTCAAAACGGGATGATATTCGGATGCCAAACGAAGGTATGGCATTTGGTTTGTTTTCATATAAAGTTTTGTATTTTGGTTGAAAAACAGCCGAAAAAGCAGGGTTCAGAGGGTTTGATCTTAATCTAAGAGTGTACTGTATAGAAAGCATTTCTCTGCGGTGTGATAAAGGTGGTTCATTTGCTTCCGCGAGAAGGCTTTCGCATGGAGATGTCTTGAATGCTCCTAGAGCAAGTCTTATTCCCTGATGATTAATTGGGTCAAGCATTTTCAAATAAGACTTCCTAGCTGAACCATCAACAATGCATCCATAGTCTAGTATAGAACGGATAAATGTTCTATACAAATTGAGGACTTTTTTATCAGCACACCAGTCATTGTGCACAATTACTTTTAGTAAATTTAAAGCTTTTAAGCATTTAGCTTTTAAATTCTTGATGTGTGGTATAAAAGTCAGTTTTCTGTCGAAGATAATACCCAAAAACTTTGTTTCCTCAACAACTGGAATAAGTGTTCCGTCCAGCGTGAGTTTAGGGTCATCATGATGTCTTCGCAATTGACAGAAATGCATGCATACTGTTTTTGATTTAGAAAATTTGAAACCGTTATTACTGGCCCAATTGTGATCTTATTGATATTTTGTTGAAGTTGCCTTTCAATTGTATGCATGTGCTTTGATCGATAACAAATTAAAAATACTGCCCTGGGGCACACCCATCTCTTGCTGGTGCATATCGGAGAGGGTAGAGCCCACAAGTACTTTGAATTCTCTGTCGGAGAGAAAACTGGAGATGAAAGCGGGCAGACAGCCTTTTAGACCTAGATCGTACAGGTCATTTAGTATCCCATACTTCCATGTTGTATCATAGGCCTTCAACGACCTGGTTGAATCCCCCAGGTTGACATATAATCTGCTAATTATCCAATATATACTTTTGGTTGAAATAAGAGCATAACTGTGTTAGCAAGCATGGACAGACAGCTTGACAAATTATCAAACACTACTTCATGTGTCAATAATACAAGAACCTAAATACTGTAAATATTGGTTTAACTGACCTCAATTCTGCTTCCCGAGTGCAGCCTCAATTGTTTGTCTATCTGCAGACTAAGTGAGGGTTTGTGTTCATTCAAATAAGAAGATGACAGGATACCATCAGCATAAATCTCAAGAGACTCCAATCCAAAGTGCAGTAGATCATGGTTCCTGTAGTGTCCCTGTTGTAAAACAAACTCCATTTAAACAATTGATCTATGGATTTCTATATGTAATAAACTTGAAATCTGCCAAAAAGTAGCAATTTTAATCTCACACCTTTCTCAATTATTCATTACTAGCAACATCACCCGTCAAACTACCGCCATTGATATGCCAGCCTTTTCAGGCAATGTACTGAATTACATAGCTCAAGTTTGTCATTTCTCTGATTGCAAGGACTTGCTACACAATACTTGTGAGTACACATATGCCCTAATGGCAGGTAAGTATGGTCAGGATACCCCCCCCAATTAATTTTGTTCTTTAGCTAGAAATGTATTCATTAACCAATATGTAATGGATGGATGGATGAACAAAGAAGTTTGACACTAAAAAAAACAGTGAATGCAATGGTATCTAATGTTAAATCCATGCAATAGGAATCTAAAACAATTCAAGTTCCAGGATATTGTTTTATTTCATCTATGGAAAAGATTACTCATCCAAGGTGCCTTCAACATGGGTATTGTCTTTTGTCTATCATGTTAACATAATTTAACTGTGGGCCATGAAAAAATAAATATAACACAGTTCCAATCTGTTTGCTTCAGTGTTTAAAAGAACCTCAATACAAGAAAGGTTTTTTATTTCATATCAAGAAAGATGGTGTAAAGTGACCTGCTAGGAGAGACATCACACAGGCTGACCCAGTCTAGTCTGGGTGGAATTCAAACTGACTCTTTTGGCTGTTGGTCTTGCATACTGACCACTAAGTAACTGTGGCTCCTGGTCACCAATCAATATCAATGCTACTGGATTCTATTGCTAATGTGAACAGGTTTGACTTCTTCAAAAGGATATCTGCATGGATGAATGGATATATTTCTTCTCACAAAAATTAATAACAAATCCATGCTATCGGATTTAATGATAAATCCAGAAACTCAAATATAGTACCTGTTATCATCATGAAAGCTAATTGTATTTAATTGTAAATAGCATTTACCTAGTTGAAACCTTTACATATTAACTACCTTATTTCCTATAAAGAAGTTAACTCCTCGTCCAACAGAAAGTTTTCTAACACCATCAATGATGCCATCCATGTAGATTGTTTTATAAGTTAGATCAGTGAGTTGGATATCTGAATAGAAAAAAAGATAATACATTCTCAAACCATCCTCGTTACTTTTTTATGTGCAAAACAAGTGCTGCTTAAGGTACTGCATGGAACAATAATTAATCTATAGTAAATTAATCTATAATAATTAATCTATATAGTACATTAATATATAATTATTAATCTATAGTAAATTAATCTATAATAATTAATCTATAGTAAATTAATCTATAATAATCAATCCATAGTAAATTAATCTATAAATATTAATCTATAGTAAATTAATCTATAATAATTAATCTATAGTAAATTAATCTATAATAATTAATCTATAGTAAATACAGGGACATTATTACTTCAGTTAAGTAAAAATAGTAAGTTTAGAAAAACACAACACCAAACACACTCACCCTCTCAGCAAAAAAACTACTAAAAAGTTGTCTGCTCAAAATGATGACATGCAATAATTTACATTACCTTACTGATCTGAATATCATTTTCTACTGCTGCGAGAACAACAAAAAAATGTAATCACAAAATATTAAAAAATTCTTATTGCAGCCATAAATAAATATAAAAAATGGTATATAGTGTACTTTTAATTAGGTTTCTATTCAAATTATCACAATTTTATTTAAATATCTTTATTAGGAACCCTTAGATAGTTCTTATTTTATTCATATATGTAATTTTAAGTACAGCAAGAATAAAGCAAGAAAATAACAATCAGCATATAGAATTCTGGTTTAATACTTAACTAACAGAACAGAAACAATTATCTAGGGAACATCCAAAACTTAAGAGTATTTCAGCCTATTTAAACTGGTGACCTCCATAAAGACACCTGGCACAACTAATTGGAAACCGTTCTTGACTGATGCAAGTCTTACATACATGTAAATATAATCGATTATCTCTGAGATATCTGACAAAGAGGATGTGGATTTTTCTGTCTAATGGTTTAATCTGGGGCATTTAGATAGTACACTCAATTGCTAATCCGTACCATAACCCAACCCCCAACCCCGCATGGCCTTCTAAACAAATACTCCATGTACCAGCAGTTACATAAATGTGAGAATATTATGTGAACAGAGCCAATATGAAAGCTTACCAGCAGGGAGAGTAATGTTGGAACCATCATAGACCCTGAAAGATGCTGGAAATGGAACATCCCCATCCTCTATAATGATATTCTGATCCATTGAGGTGTGCAGCATCCCTGTCTTGTCTCCATGGAAATTACGAATGGTTATCTGAACAGGTGCTTGTGTCATATTCCTGAATGCCAAATGTCCCTTACCAAGAATGTTGACATGGTCAAAGGTCATAGTACTGTTTGTGTCATCATCATAGGTTATAATATAGGTCCTCATGCTGTCTTGAAGTCTATTAGCAATGTACTGGTTTCTGGGAGAGTAACCATTATTGTCAATGGTGACAGAAGATATGTTACCACCTGAACCATTAGGGACCATGGTAAAGACAGTTCCTGATCCACCCTGTTCATAAAATCCCTTTCCTCCATAGGTTGTGTACTCACCTCTATACTGATAGAAGTTTTTGGCATAAACAGCAATTCTTCCTCCTCCTCCACCTCCACCAACAACCTAAAAAAGAACACCAATATTTAACATGTGCGATATTTTGATTCTTTGTTAAGGACTAATCAACTTTATATAATTGATTGAAAGATGCAAATAAGAATTAAAAACTTACAGACAGATCCTACTATCCTTGTCATATTTGCACTAATTAAGCATTCTCTCTATTAGGCCCTTCATAATAACTTGGTTTTTGGTATAAGACATATATGGACATGAAGCCAATTTCATTAAGTGCAAACCTGCCATATTCCCAGACAGTAATGAATATTTTGGGGGACTCAAAAAGTGTTTTGCAGTACAGTGGTGGTTGGAAGCAGTGCACATGACCAAAAAACAATATCTAATTGAGAATACATTATCTACTCATATCAGCTGATATAAAAGTACTGGAAATTCAAATCTGATCAAAAACATGTTTTTCTTTAAATATTTAATATACTTACAAACTCCAAATAACTAGTACATTTTATTATAGCTTTGTCCAATAGCATAACCACATGTATGTGCAAACACTACCACACAAGACTACACATTTTTTTCTTTCAAAGATACTAAGTTTCTATTTTTAAAATATTTTCTAAAATAGCTGCAGGTTTTGCTGCTCTCAATAATTCAGGAAGGAAATGCGAGGGTAATGCAAACTGTCAAAATAGTACATAAAATTTGATATTTTTTGTATTATACCAAGAGTAGTGATGCAAACATAAGAGAGATTTTAAGTCTTTATTTGCACTGAAACAATAAATTATGGTTGGGTCATCAAGACATGATGATGGTAATCTTAGCTATTCAGCAACACAATATCTGAAACCAAGACTTCCTTTGTGGTGATAATATAAAACAGAGGAATGGTTTTGTGACTTAGATGAAATTAAACACTAGACAATCAAGATATGTCAACATGGTCATATAGGTTATTCATCTTAAATTAAATATTAATTGCTGGTCATATAGGTTATTCATCTTAAATTAAATATTAATTGCTGGTCATATAGGTTATTCATCTTAAATTAAATATTAATTGCTGGTCATATAGGTTATTCATCTTAAATTAAATATTAATTGCTGGTCATATAGGTTATTCATCTTAAATTAAATATTAATTGCTGGTCATATAGGTTATTCATCTTAAATTAAATATTAATTGCTGGTCATATAGGTTATTCATCTTAAATTAAATATTAATTGCTGGTCATATAGGTGTATTTATTCATCTTAAATTAAATATTAATTGCTGGTCATATAGGTTATTCATCTTAAATTAAATATTAATTGCTGGTCATATAGGTTATTCATCTTAAATTAAATATTAATTGCTGGTCATATAGGTTATTCATCTTAAATTAAATATTAATTGCTGGTCATATAGGTTATTCATCTTAAATTAAATATTAATTGCTGGTCATATAGGTGCATTTATTCATCTTAAATTAAATATTAATTGCTGGTCATATAGGTTATTCATCTTAAATTAAATATTAATTGCTGGTCATATAGGTTATTCATCTTAAATTAAATATTAATTGCTGGTCATATAGGTGCATTTATTCATCTTAAATTAAATATTAATTGCTGGTCATATAGGTTATTCATCTTAAATTAAATATTAATTGCTGGTCATATAGGTGTATTTATTCATCTTAAATTAAATATTAATTGCTGGTCATATAGTTGCATTTATTCATCTTAAATTAAATATTAATTGCTGGTCATATAGGTGTATTTATTCATCTTAAATTAAATATTAATTGCTGGTCATATAGGTGCATTTATTCATCTTAAATTAAATATTAATTGCTGGTCATATAGGTGTATTTATTCATCTTAAATTAAATATTAATTGCTGTTCTAAAATTTCATACCACTACAGTTTAACCAAAGTCTATTCAATCCTGATTGTTGACTGTTCAGCTTCTTAAAAGCTATCAAAAATCTTTACAATGGTGGCCAGGTACTAAACTAGGTCTGGAATAGAGGACATTGGTTCTAATTGTAACAAATAAAAGGGTAGTACACATTTTTTTTAATGCATGCAGCTATCACTGTTACATAATAGCACATGATACTTAATCTGGTATGTACTGAATCACACCTTTAGGATGACCTCACCCAAAAATGTCCCAGCATTTCAACATTGATTTAGCCACATATTTCTTGGGTTGTGTATACAATGACTTCCATGAAACTGGATGTATGAGGATGCCAAATAGGGAAAAGTCATATTTAATGATATTTGTAATAAAAGTTTTAAAAATTACCCGCATTACTGAAATAAGAAAAACTAGTAGGACTTGTTCTATAATAATGTAGGTCATCCAGGTAGAAAGGGATTCTATCCATAATAGAACAAGGAAATTCAACTTAAAGCATGGTGACTTTGAGTTCAAAAATAAAATAATTGAAGTTAAAGTTGCATTTTATCAAAACTTCATAAGTTTTCTACAGAAATTAAAATGGCTGAATTGTTACACTTTTATAACCTAAATTGACAGTAAATATGACAAGCTTCAGAAAAATAATTACAAAACATTGATATAAAAAGATCAAATTATACTGAATACATCACACCTACCTCATCAATGATAAAAGGTAAGAATCAAAAGAGGTGCAATTATTTTTACCAGTGGTGGTGTTTCTATATTACTGGTATTGCATCTGTATAAGTGAGGTGTAATGGTTATTATCTTTTTTACCAGTGGCAGCATTTGTATTGGGCTGAAGTGCATTGGTATGATGACTAAGGTATAATTATTATTTTACCACTGGTAGTGTCTGTATTGAACTGGTGAAGCATCTGTATGACTAAGGTATAATTAACATTTTACCAGTGGTGGTGTCTGTAATGGACTGGTGGAGCATCTGTAGGACTGCCAGTAGTAATATTGCTGACACTTAAGACATCTTCTTTCTCCATCACATTGTGCACAGTTAGGCACACATGACCCAGCTCCTCCCCTGGCAGACACTTTCCCAGTTCCTAGAAGCACAAATGACAAAATGTAATCACTGTTTTTCTTCACTTAATCAAATCTACAAACAAAGTACTGTATTCACTTCCTCGATACATATCTCATGATCCCATGAGAAAACATTGGTCATGTGACTGACCAGTACTGTAGTTACAAATTATGTGACCCTGAAGAAATTTTGAAAGGACAAAAAATATTATGATAAGGTTAAGTAGGGCGTGGGGCTAGCAACCCCACCCCAGAAAAAAACAACTTGCTACAGAAATGCCAAAAAGTAAACCAACAGGAACAACGGTCCTGGGAGAAGATGGATCTCCAGCTGGAAGATGTATGACGCCGGATGGTGAAAACCAGAGTCATCTGGAAGCCGTCAGGCCGACGACCATCGTCTCCACCAGGACCACCACTACCATCGGTACATGGAACGTGCGTACCATGTACGAGACCGGAAAGTCAGCGCAAGTTGCCGCAGAGATGAGAAGATACAATCTCACCATCCTGGGAATCAGCGAGGCAAGATGGACTGGTTCCGGGCAGAAACGACTGGCTTCCGGCAAGTTATTGCTGTACTCGGGACACGAGCAGGACGACGCTGCACACACCCAAGGCGTGGCACTGATGCTGTCCAAGTCAGCTCATGGAGCACTCCTTGGATGGGAAGCACACGGCCCAAGGATATTGACAGCCTCCTTCAGTACCAAAAAGAAGAGGATCAACATAGACATTATCCAGTGCTACGCCCCGACAAACGACAGTGAGGAAGAAGAGAAGGATGATTTCTACGACAGGCTGCTAACCATCATCCAAGACCGACCACAGAGAAACATCATCATCGTCATGGGTGACTTCAACGCTAAGATCGGCAGTGACAACCGAGGCTATGAGGAGATCATGGGGCAGCATGGGATTCGTGAGATGAATGACAACGGAGAGAGATTTGCCGACCTGTGTGCCACAAGCAACCTGGTCATCGGAGGAAGTGTTTTCAACCACAGAAGGATACACAAGGCAACTTGGGTGTCACCAGACCTGCGGATGGAAAACCAAATAGACCACGTGTGCATCGGGAGGACGTTTCGCCGCTCCCTTTGGGATGTCTGCGTTAAGCGAGGAGCAGACGTTGCCTCAGACCATCATCTACTCGTTGCCTGGATGAAGCTGAAGCTCAAGAGAAACTGGACAGGAGGCTCCAATCAACGCCGTCGTTACAACACCACGGCACTGAGAGATAACAACAAACAGGAGAAATTCAAGATCACCCTCTCCAACAAGTTCCAGGTTCTAGAAGAGCTGCGTGAAGAAGAGACCATAGAAGACAGATGGAAAAGAGTGAAAGAGGCACTCACATCAACATGCCAAGAAGTACTGGGCCCCAAAACATACACGCACAAAGAATGGATTTCAACAGAGACGCTGAGGAAGATTCAAGAAAGAAGAGAGAAGAAGACTGCCGTAAACAACAGTAGGACAAGAACGGCAGAAGCAAAAGCAAATGATGAGTACGCGGAAGCCAACAGAAGCGTCAAGCGCAGCATCAAGAAAGATAAGAAGAACTACGTAGAGATGCTGGCAACAGAAGCAGAAGAAGCAGCTCACCATGGCAACACCAGAGACCTGTATGCCACCATCAAGAAACTTTCAGGAAAGTTTGCCAAGCCAGAAAGACCAGTCAAGGACAGGAATGGAAGAGCGATCCCAGACGAGGAAGGACAGAAGACCAGATGGGCTGAGCATTTCCAGGAACTGCTAAATAGACCAGCGCCTGCAAACCCACCAGACGTACTGCCAGCGGAAAGTGACCTGCAAATAGAGTGCGGTGCACCGACAAAAGAGGAGATTCACAGCGCCATCAAGCAACTGAAGAGCGGCAAGTCTGCAGGACCCGACAGCATTCCAGCAGAGGCACTGAAGGCGGACGTGGAAACCAGTGTGGAGCTCCTCTACCCGCTCTTCTGCATGATATGGGAAGACGAAGAAGTACCAGCAGACTGGAGAGAGGGCTACCTCGTCAAACTACCTAAGAAAGGTGACCTCAGTGACTGCTCCAACTACAGGGGGATTACGCTGTTGTCCATCCCGGGGAAGGTGTTTAACCGCATCTTACTGAACAGGATGAAAGAGGCAGTTGACCCGCATCTCCGTGACCAACAAGCTGGCTTCCGAAAGGAAAGGTCGTGCACGGACCAGATAGCAACACTGCGCATCATCTTGGAACAGTCTCTGGAGTGGAATTCGCCACTCTACGTGAATTTTCTCGATTATGAGAAAGCGTTCGACAGCGTTGACAGGCAGACCCTCTGGAAAATACTGAGGCACTATGGAGTCCCGGAAAAGATCACCAACATCATCAGGAAGTCCTATGAAAGAATGACTTGTAGGATCGTCCACGGCCGGCAATTCACTGATGCCTTTGAAGTAAATACAGGGGTGAGACAAAGATGCCTTCTATCACCATTCCTCTTCCTGCTGGCCATCGATTGGGTCATGAAGACATCGACAGACCAAACAAGAAACGGCATCCAGTAAACGCTGTGGAAACAGCTGGACGACCTAGATTTCGCTGATGACCTGGCTCTCCTCTCGCATACCCAACAACAGATGCAGGAAAAGACCAGCATTGTTGCGGAAAACTCAGCCAGCCTGGGCCTCCACATCAACAGAGGAAAGAGCAAGGTTTTCAAGACAAATGCATCCAGCAATACACCCATCACAGTGGAAGGCGATGCGCTGGAGGAGGTGGATAGCTTCACCTACCTTGGCAGCATCCTGGACAAGCAGGGAGGAACGGATGCAGACGTTAAGACACGCATCGGCAAAGCAAGGGCAGCTTTCCATCAGCTGAAGAACATATGGATATCAAGGCAGCTTAACATCACCACCAAGATCAGGGACTTCAACACCATCGTGAAGCCGATATTGCTGTACAGAGCAGAGACCTGGAGAACCACCGCTACCACCATGAAGAAAATCCAGGTCTTCATCAATACCTGCCTCAGGAAGATCCTCAAGATCCGCTGGCCAGAAAGAATCAGCAACGACGAACTGTGGCAGAGAACGAAGCAACAGCCCGTTGAGGATGACATCCTTCAGAGACGCTGGCGATGGATTGGCCACACCCTCCGCAAACCTGCTCCCAACATCACCAGGCATGCCCTCACATGGAACCCTCAAGGAAAGAGGAAGAGAGGAAGACCCAGAAACACCTGGCGCCGTGATTTGGATGCAGACGCAAAGAAGATGGGCAAGACGTGGGGACAGCTGGAGAGACTCGCCCAGAACCGAGACGCCTGGAGGGAGCTGGTTGGCGGCCTATGTCCCAAACGGGGCCACAGGCGGAGATGATGAGATGAGATGAAGTAGACTGCTGCAGAAATTTTGTGCAATTATCATTCTTTTTGACCATGAATAATTTTTTTTAAAATCCATGTGAGTGCACATTTACTATAGCATTGTGTTGCAGCCTCTTTACAAACTTTTGAAACTTTGTCTAACTTAAGCCAAATTGCATCTTGTGCATGTTATCACCTGTTTCTCACACTATATTTTGTCACCAAAAAAAGTCCATAATTCTAACTCCTGTGCATCCTCTGGGCATGATTTTTTGTTAAGAAATATAGAAAAATCTGCCTACTATTCCTTTCATCCAATTCTATGCTGACTCTAGCTATTGCCAATGTTACTAAAGGCAATTAAAACTTTAAAATGGCCAGTAATTTCTATTCTAAAACAATATTTCTGGCAATCAAAACATTCAAGATGTCTTGTAGTCATCTGCCAAATGTTAATGCAAAGTCCCTGATGGTCACCAGCCTAATTGTTATGTATATCTAACTTAAGCTATATTTATTTTAATTTAACTGATTGTTTGTAAGTTTTAAAATCTTTTTATTTTAATGTCAAAATAATGTAATTTTGTTTACTAGGGATTTGACAATTTTCCATAAATTTAGTTTATTTTTTTGAAAACCTAAAATTAAGAATGTTGTATCCAAGTTGACCTAGTTCCTGACCTTGATTTGCAAGTTGGATGTAAACATTTTTTTTATTCATTCATAATGTGGGATTGATAAAGGTGAAGTCGAGGATATATTAATATGTGACCTTATGCTTTGTAAATTGTTTTGGGTGAAGTAAATAGCTCTTTTTAATTTTATCTTTAAAGTAAGATGATTGGTTAGTTATCATCAAGGTCATATTAGGACTACTTGATGTAAACAAGGTCATGCAACCCTTATTTTAAAAATCCAGGGTTTTCTGTATTGCGCAGAATTTAGATTTAATAAGAGATGTTTAGAGAAAGATTTTCAGTTTTGGGCTTTAACTTTTACACTGGAAAGTGTATGTTGTAGCTAGTTTCGAGTTATGTTGTAATATTTATTTCTTAAAACACAACCCCTATTATTTTCCTTCAATTATATATGCCAACTTATTGTTTATGCATAAATGATCTTTCAAACCAATTATGGTACAATAATAATTGTCTTTAAATATGTAGTCAGGAAAAAAGTCTATGTATTGCCTCGTCCATGTGCTTACCATGGAGATATTATTGTAACTGCATCGTGTCTTGAACCTCAAACATTTTTTTTTAAAAGCCTCAAATTTTAAAATTTAATTTCACTTCTAAATACAAGCTGTCAATAAATACGTCTAAGGGTACAATGGATATAGTCACTAGGAAACATATTGTTATACTCTGATAACATATGATATTGTTATACTTTGATAACATATGATATTGTTATACTCTGATAACATGATATTGTTATACTCTGATAACATATGATATTGTTATACTCTGATAACATATGATATTGTTATACTCTGATAACATATGATATTGTTATACTCTGATAACATATGATATTGTTATACTCTGATAACATATGATATTGTTATACTCTGATAACATATGATATTGTTATACTCTGATAACATATGATATTGTTATACTCTGATAACATATGATATTGTTATACTCTGGGCTTAAACCGAGTAACTTGTTAACATTATTGGCTGAATAATGCCAAGGAAATAGGAGCTAAGCATCTTTCCAAATAAACACCAAGGTAACTGACCATTGCTAGCCTGGTAGATATAAAATCCCTGACACTTAGATTATAAGTTCAATGTTCTACCTAACAAGCTCTCATGACAGCCCAATAAGCAGTATCAGTCTGTCTCTCTTTTCTTTACAATTGCTGAATTTCAACTGTCACTAAACAACAGTACATTAATCTTTTTTTTTAAAATGATGCCAAAAATAGCAAGGCACAAAATATATTAGTTTGACAAACAAACTTTGGTTTCGGAAAACAAACCGTATGTAGAAACAAACAAAAAATAAGGTACTCTGATTATTTGTCTGTGTTACTACTCATTTAGTTACTCTCCAATATGTTGTTGATAATGTTTGATCATGCTCTTTCATGGTATTGTATCACTTCTGTAAAGTAAACCTAAGGATTGTGTTTTTTTGCTATGTTTGAAAACATGGTTTGATCATGGGTAAATGCATGAAAAACATGGTTTGATCATGGGTAAATGCATGAAAAACAAGGTTTGATCATGGGCAAAAGTATGAAAAACATGGTTTGATCATGGGTAAATGCATGAAAAACATGGTTTGATCATGGGTAAATGCATGAAAAACATGGTTTGATCATGGGTAAATGCATGAAAAACATGGTTTAATCATGGGTAAATGCATGTAAAACATTGTTTGATCATGGGTAAAAGTATGAAAAACATGCACATTCAATAACCCATTCTGATCATGAAATGAATATGAAATTTCATTTTTAGTTTTCCATGAAATTTTCATGATATTTCATTGATTCAAGCCATACAATTGAACCATGAAATGTACATGAAAGTTTTATGAAATACAAAGAAATTTTCATGGTATTTCATTGATTCAAGCCATACAATATAACCATGAAATGTACATGAAAATTTTATGAAATACAAAGAAATTTTCTTGGCCATAAAAGCTGGGTACCCTCTTCTTGCTTCCTTTGTGAACTTTCCAGTTAATATTGCAGATTTTTAAAATGAAATTGCCAACATCCTTGTTCAATTGACACAAACGTGGATGCAAAAGCTAAAAATACTATGTTTAAACTGTTTTACATGTCTCTGAGACTAGAAAAGGTATGGATGAGCATTCAATGAGCTGAGAAAGGCAGGAAGTAGGTCAACTCAAAAAGGAAGTCAGCTTCACTTTCTCTTATATATTTGGAAGAAATTACAATAAACAGAAGCAACTATTTTGACCGAATTGCTCTCAAGAAAGGTACAGGCCACTTTTATCTTAAATGAACTGCAATCTAAGCTAGACAGGCACAGACACTAACCAATGAAATGGCCAGCTTTTAGGAGGATACTTCCTCCACTTCCTCCTCCAACATCATCGGCCTCAGCATCAGCTCCATCTGCCATAATGATTCCATCCATCTCAAACACCTCCCTGGCTTCCATGTACACAACTCCACCTCCAAGGCCAGAATCTTTTACTGCGGAGCCAGCTCCACCACCACTACCATACTCCATGGGACTGTGGAGCTTTCCATAGGCCAGCCCTGCATAGCTTACACTGGAGCCCATTCCACCTAATCCTCCATGGGAACCTCCTGAACTGCCCTGGTAGTTTGAAACTCCTGCCCCAGGACCAAAATTTGGAGGCCAGCCTTGATTAGATGCATTTATCAAACCTTCAGTATCAACTGTAATGTTCACAGCTGTAAAATAATAAACAAAAATTGTCAGAAATAATAACAGGCACAAAATTAATGTAACTTCAACCAAGGCTTAATCCTAAAATAGAACTTTAAACAAGGCATTTATTCAAAAACACTAATTCTCTCACAACAGAAGCACAAATATTGATTGGTACCAAGGAAAATATAAACTCATTGAAATGCGCAAATTAAGTCAAACTGACCTACATTTGGCATGGTTGATTTATTTTCATCATCTACATCCCAAGCCTGCAAGGGGATGAGTGATTCAAGAAAGAAATAATTTTCAGTTTGAAGAGAAATACTCTATCAAAAGGAATTTCATAAAAAATTTAAAATATGTTACAACATAAAAACTGCTCCAGTAGCAGACAACAAAATAATAGTTGCTCTTTTCCTACATTTAATAGTTTAAAATAACTACTTTGAAATTCTTGTAACTTCTATGCCTCACTTTCATTCTCATGGAATCTTAAAAAAACAGAAGTCGGATTCAGAAGTAGCATGCAGTTCATTAACCTCTTCTACAAAATTAGTCGATAGATTGGTATATTAAGATATTATGAAACAAACTGGAAACCATGGATTGTTACCAAATCACATGAACTGACAGAATCAATATACAATATATGATATTTAAATTCCAATATAGCAAAACTCTATTGCAAACTTAAAAATTTAATACATGATTCAGTGTCATTTCAAACTTTATCAACTGCTCTGGTGGCACATTGGTTGGAAAGTCCACCTCAGATGTAGGAGGTTGTGGGTTTGATCCCCAGCCAAGTCATACTGAATACTTACAAAATTGGAACAAACAGCTGCCCTGCTTGGCCCTCAGCATTAAGAGGTTAGTGTTAGGACTGGTCTGCTTAGTGTTAGGATAATGTGACTGGGTGGGACATCATGCTTACATGCCTGCGGCATGATGCCCCAGTGCTAGACATCACAATAAACTGCCACACTGCAGACATAATAATAATAATAATAATAATAATAATAATAATAATAATAATAATAACAATAATGAAGACTTTGTATAGCGCCTAATCTTTCGAAGCTCTAAGCGCTTCACACCATAAATAATGATACGACTACACTACAGAACAAGAAATGACAAAAACAAAGAAACTGGAAAACATAAAAACATGCTGAAAAAATGTAAGATACAAAACATTATTAGGTTGCTAAGTTTGTCCCTGCAGTCGAAACAGGTGAGTCTTAAGAGCACTCTTAAAAGGGACTACTGTGTCTTTGTGTCTAATTTCAGTAGGCAATTCGTTCCACGTTGCCAGGCCCTGGTGTGCAAATGAACGTTGTCCATATGACTTTGTTTTCACCTTGGGAACAATGAGTATACGATTATCAGAAGAAGAGCATAAGGATCTAGCTGGTGTATACACATGGGTGAGGCTGGATAGGTATGTTGGACTGGAGTCTGTCATTGAAACATAGCACAGAGAACAAATTTTGTGTTTGATTCTGTATCAAATCGATAGCCAGTGTAGAGTACAGAGCAGTGGTGAGGTGTGCTCTGATCGAGGTACTCTAAAGAGATAATCTGTGCAGCTGTCTTTTGAACTATTTGAAATTTCTGGAGTAAATATTGTGATGAACCAGAAAGAATTGAGTTACAATAGTCTCATCTTGAAAGTACTAATAAACACACAAGTGTTTTAGTGGCATCAGACATCATAGCAATATATCTAAAAAATTGTTAAAGCTACATTTTAAAAAACCCAAATCAAACAAATAAAAATTTACCTGTTAAGTGTAACTTATTTGCATGTAGTTCTCCTCCCCCTCTAATAACAAGGCCCCCATCTAGGATAATTCTCAGTTCATCGTTGTTCTGTGGTGTTCCCTCATAGCGGAAGACCCCTCCATCTAATATTGAGATACTGTTGAGGTATAAAGTGCTGGATCTGTCAGACTGGGTTTTGTTGAGCCTGGCCGGGGGATATAAAATAAAGGCCCCATTCAGGGAGATGTTCAAGGTGTTCAGATTCTCTAGTATACCACCGTATAGAGTCACACTGCTGTCTCTGAGGTAGGTGTCATAGGGAAGGTTTACAGAGGCCTCCTACATACATAACAAAATATATTAAAATAGCTGTCATCGACATAGTAACTTGTATTTTACAGTTTAAATTAATGTCTTTGTTATTTTTAACTTTATTACAGTAATTCCACACTAATTAGCCCAGAATATATTACTGACTGATGTGGCATGGTCATAAACTGGGTAAATATGGCTTTCTTATAGCTAATTAATTTTTTTAATTTAATATTTGTTCTTGTTAAATAAGAACCAATTATAATACTGTATGACCTAATACCCTATATTACTGCAATTTTTTGTACTATTTGGACACAGCTTTGTTAAATAACCATGCATTGACTTGACAATTAAATTCAAGTTGAGAGCTACTTTTGTTTAAATAATTAATTAAAGAAAACCAAAAAAAAAACCAAGCAAATTATGAATTTACAATTTATGTAATGACCAAGTCACAAGGCTGAATATACATACCCATTCAATTTTAACATGTACTGAAGGGACTAATCATTTAATTTATGAGGATAGATTGTATTTTCACATGATAAATTTATTTCAAATAAGAAAAAGAAAGTCATGGTTCTTTTTAATAATACAAATCTCAATTTTAAATCACACCTCTATCATCCTATGATTGAATGTCAGAAGAAGAAATGCAAGATATTACTGGGACTTCATAAGGCCAGATCAAGGCCCCTACCCCACCCCCACCCCACTAAAAAAAAGTTCACACACACAAATGTACAGTCACTTGTCACTTTAAATTTGAATTATCATTTTATTCTTGAACATGTTTTGGGGTATTGTGCACACTCTGAGTAAACAGATACATTAACCTTTGCTTTGTTGCCCTTTGGAGGAAAGTTTGGGACCTTTTGAAAGTTTGAGTAACTATCGGAACTTGTGCATTTACATCAGTCAAATATGAATGTTGTAAATTCTTTGACATCTATTGTTTCTTATCATTCTTTTAACTGCAGAGTGCAATAAAACTGAATTTTATATGAGCATATTTCATAAACTGCAACAGAAATAAGAAAATGAATGGACCTGTACAAATGCTTCTGGACATTCCAATAATAGAGTACATACAGATTTTTATAAAAAAAAAGATTCATTAAGCCAAATGTACTTGAAATAGGTCCATTAGAACTTTTTTTTAGCATTTTTTTCATGTTAACTTTAAGATTCTGTAAAAAGCAGTAGATCCATATCAAATGGGCATGATTTACTGTATATGACCCCTGCAAGCATGGTCTTTAGAAGTTGAGAAAGAGACAGACAGACATATACACACAGAGAGATATGCCAATTTATCTGCATCAATATCAGATGATTGTAGACATAAAATGAAGACTATGTAATACTTATGATGCCAAATCAAATTTGAGATAATATTAACTTAGTTGCAAAGGCTCGAAAACTGTACAAATACTACTTTACTTTTTCATTTTACAAGACTTTTTTTACAACACTTTTTTACAACACCTTTTCACAACACCTTTATACAACACCTTTTGCAATTTTATGCATTTACTTTATACTACTCTACCCTAATACTCAACTCAATATCTATTATATAGCTTAACAGATCACTTCTGGGGCCTCAAGTGGCTGAGTGGTCTAAAGCACTCTCCATTATGGATCACTGCCATCTCACCTCTGTCTGCATGGGTTCGAGTCTAAGATTTGGCTAATGTAGTTATGTGAGAAAGCTTGCCAGTAGCTTCTTGTGGGTCATGGTTCTTTCCAGTCGTTTTGCTGGTTCTTCCTTCACCATTAATACTAGCCACCATGTATAGCATATCATGTGTTGAAAAAAGGGCGTGAAACCCTACAACAACAACAACAACAACAACAACAACAACAGATCACTTCAAATTTAAAACTCCTTATTATTAGATGTACAATGAAAGGTATTCCTCCTGAGTACAAAAAACATGAGTTGTCATGGAAATAGAGCAAACTTGTGAACTTTAAACTGTAATTTCAGTTTTACGATTACTTAGCAAAATAAAACATTGTATTTAAAGTACGTGATCATATATGCAAAGTTCAACTCAGAGAAATCACAACATTATTATATAACTAAATTGTGACATTGGAAAATAATATTAAATTTTTAATGAAACAAATGGAAACTAAAGTTACTGTAATTGGAAATTTTGAATGAAAGACATACCTCATACAGCACAATGTTGAAGGAGAGAACAGCTGAGGCATTAAAGTCAATATTGAGCTTCATTCCTTTCTCCACATGTATGGTAGCAGTGTGGTCTCCCTGGACATGGGTCAGTTTGAGAGCTCGAGATCCATTGCTGGGGTTTCCCGCAGAGTCTGTAGCCAGTAGTCCCACTTGAGCATAGTCTCCCAGGTCCATTATGTCCATATCGTAGTCTTCTGTTTTGTTTTCAGGCAGCGTGATCTTGGTTTTGCGATCCTACAACAATCACATAATGGTTTCAAATAGTGATCTGAGAATTAACTAACATTACCACAATACAGTCATTGCATAACTTGAGAGGTCTTCATATCAATGTGCTTTTTGTTGAATTTGGTCAATGTCTGTTCCTTGTTTGCAAGATTTGTAAAGAATTTTCTGTTGCTAGTAAGTCTGGACATATCTTATGATGAATCATCAAAACTCTTACCAATGTGAAAGGCTTTAAAGTCAGAATGTTTTCTCTCAAAACTGGTCACTTTCAATTGAAATATTTTGAAAAGGTAATTTTTTGTATTTTTAGTAATGTGACCATACTTAACAGCAGATCAATGTCATTTGTATAATGTAATAGTCCCTCATACCAGAATGCTTTTTTTGGTTTAAATTTGTTTAACAGTTTTTAGGAAAAATTCATTTGAAGGTTTTTGTTTTAAATGTGGTGACCATATGTGATTGCAGATCTCCATCATCTGCAAAAACTTATAAGAAGACTCTTTTTGTCAAAATCATTTTATCTTCATCAAATTCTGATTTGCAGTTTCTGACAGGAAGTGGTTTAAAGATTTTTATACTGTTAGCAATAGTTGCCATTTTTCATGACAAATTGGCTTAGTTTGTAAAACTCAAGTCCTGTCAAATCTTAATGAAATTAGTTAAATGACTTCTAGAAAGTTACATACAGTAACTGTTGATGGATGGTGCAAGAAATATGCATCATGGACAAATGACAATAGCGTAAGTTCACTTGGCGTTTTAGTCAGAACAACAAAACTACACCTAAAGCTTTTGAACAAAATCTTAAGAAAGTAACTTCAAGCAAATACCAACAATATTGACAGACAAAAAAATCCTTATATTTCAACTCATTCCCAAAACAATTTCAAAATATTGTATATTGAATTATTGAAATTGCAGATTTTCATATACTGAACAAAATATATTTTGTCGATGCTCATTTCCTGTGAAATTTATCAATTCTTTGAACAATTTCAATCTTTTCCTTGCCAAGACATGCAAAAATAAAAATCTCCTAATTGCACCAATTTTATATGATAGTTTACTAGTGTAAGAAACTATCAAAACAGACACCATATGAATGTCTGATACTCTGGCTTACTGTTGTTTTACAAGTGTAAAATTAATATAATTATCTAATTTCAGTAAGCTTAACCTTTGATTTCTTTTGGTGACTACCATGGCTGTAAATCTTGGCCAAAAAAAATAATACTTTATTCCATGTCCTAAGAAGTACATGCATGTAAAACAATACCTTTTTGGTGACCAAACACTTACTAAACTGTTATAAACTAATAGGATTGCTTTTGTTATTTTGTATGTGCATATTTTCTGATTTCTCCAACACTAAATTAAATAAAGGTAAAAGATGAGTTCATAATTACACTTGACCAGTTAAATTTTACCCTGGAGACGAGGCTGTACTGTAAATAATGTACAGGACTTGTACCGTGTAAATCGTGCTTAGCATCACTTTAATACTTGTTTTTTTCACTAGCTTAATTGCATGTGTGAAGTCTATTGGTTATTCGTTGTGATTACATTAGGATTACATTTTAATGAGTTAGGTATTTACAGTTTCAATGCAAAATAAAAACGTAATTACTGAAGCACTGATATAAAACTCTAATGCAATAATGCATAAACTAACAATAATTGATTCAAAAAATGTAATTACTAATGCATTGATATAAAAGTCTAATACAATAACGCATAAACAAACAATAATTGAGTCAAAAGGGAGCAGTAGTGGTACAACAACCTGTGAATGCTCAGTTCTTGTCATCATCTGATCAAGATATACACAAAACTGAATTAGTTAAAAACAATATGAAAACGGAAAATTAAATAAATTTTATGATTTTTCAACTAAATTTATACCATGTCTGTGTAATAAACCTATAGGCCAACCCCGAGAGAGATATACGTGTCAATTTTGCTATTATAAGTTTACCTAAATAATTTAGAACTTATGGCATGCATCTTGTGATGTTGTCTCAGACTTGTTTGTCGGCTTAAATGCCGGTCATGCACTTTTTAGGGTTAATAACTATTCAGCTTATACGCGAATGGGTTTATACATGCGTATATACAGTGTTCAACAAGGCGCTACCCTTCTTCAGGTATAATGCAAGCATGAAGCTGACCCAAATTGGACATGGATAAACATATGAAAGTAGACATAAGAAATTCAAGGAAAGTTGATGTCTATGTGCTATGTGCATCATCTCATTTTTACATGCCCAAGTAACAAGTTTTCTTATCACTCTTTGCAACATGAATGCCTTATGTTTAAACTATTCCAAATTTTAATAATCATATAAATGAGTACCTAGAAAACATTAAAAGGATTTCAGAGAATACATAATTGCTACAACACTGCAGTCATTTTAATGCATGTATTTTGTGGTTTTATTAAAATATTAAATTATTTTTGTTTTGTGTTAATATTATGGTATTATAGTTTTGTACTTTTATTTGTGTAAATTAATAAATTTCATTACATATAATATTTTGGCAAGTATGCCAAATGTTTTCTGAAGTTTACTGAAATTACTATTATACATTTCATTTAGACCCACATGAAATACTACTACTACTACTACTACTACTACTACTACTACTACTACTACTACTAATAATAATAATAATAATAATAATAATATGAATAATAATATGAATAATAATATGAATAATAATAATTATAAGCAGCATAATAATAATAAATAATAATACCAGCATAATAATAATAATAATAATAATAATAATAACAATAACAACAATAATAATAATAATAATAATAATAATAATCAGCATAATAATAATAATAATAATAATAATAATAATAACAATAATAATAATAATAATAACAATAATAATAATAATCATAATCATAATTACAAGTAGCTGTGGTAGCAAAATTAACAGTAGTATAATGCTACAATATATCTGTCTCATCAAGAAAAGAATTTCTAACCACAACCAGATAAGTGCAGGTGGATCATTCAATATAGATGGCTGTGTAGATTGCATAATGTTAGAGTCAAACAGCTGTGATACCAGACCTATTAAGGAACTTGGAAAAATTCAGAGATAAAATTCACATGAGTCATGCATTCAGAAAGTAAAATCAAATATTCAGTTATAGCAACATTGACTTGGACCTTGCAGCCCCAAGATCAACTTTGTATCCATGCAGATATAGACATTTCATACTATGACCATGAAATATGGTTAGAGGCTTCTAGAACTGTGTCAGTACCTCTTTGCAATGTTGTGATATTCATACATCTTAGATTCCTAGTAAAAAAAACTTGTTGTACATGAACCATCCCTTTGAAGGACATTCATATCCTCAAAATATAGCAAACTTTTGTATATTCTGCTTTTCATTATGGTAGTATTTAAGTATTATATTATTAGCTTTTGATTGTGAGAATTCTATACTTGATCTTGACATAGCTCCCTCATTATTTTCAGTGGTGTAAGAAACTCCATGATTGATTGTTTTATTATGTTGTGTGCATAAGATGACAATGATGGTTCAGGAACAGATCTGAACCAGCCATGTTCAAGATTAAGTTTATGGCCAACAATATGCATAACTGCCCATTTTGCTAAGTTATGTTTGGCACGAGTGGTACTTTCTAAATCCCGATTGCGCTTTATAAAATAGAGAGCATGTTTAAAAAAATTATAGACCTGAATGGCTCCATGCTTTTAAAAAAATTTGTCAATACAGGTAGAATTGATATTGGCCTGCAATTCCCTGGATCCTCTTTTTCTCATTTGGGGTTTTAATTAATTGAGTAAAGTTGTAAGTTTCAAAGTTACTTATCCATGTTAATGGTAGTTTCTTCACATAGTCAATGTTAAAATCACCTAATGATAGTTTCTAAATCTTTTAGTAATGCTTTTTGAATTTGCACCACAAATCAATCAATCTAATCAGCTGTGAAACTAGGTGGTCTGTAATAAGCCAAGCATAAGAATATTCATTTTGATTGGGCGAGGGTTATTTCAATCCAGTTTCATTTAGAAACATCAACAAGTCATGTAATTCTTTTAATAAAACTTGGTTTCTTGAGAAATAGTAACAAGATTTTCATGATGGCTGCCTTAGATAATAGATCAGTATTATTTAAATTTCCATGCCCTAGAGGTAGCAGTAACATTTTCAAGGTGTCTACATGGCACATATTTTTGCTGTCTGAGGAGCAACATCATCATTCAGGACCAACTAGACCTCAAGATAAACTATGCCACATTTCAAACCTATTCTTCCATTAGAAAGAGTAGCAATAACAAACAACTATTAACAGGTGACAGACAACAGACATGAGATAATCACATAATCTCTTCTGCTCTTCAACCAGTAGTGTAAACGATACAAGAACTACTAATAATCATAGTAAATATCTACCCTGTAAAAAAGGTACAGCCTTAAAGATCTATAAAGATATGATTATAGATAAAAACATATCATCCCTTCAATGGTATTGATTTTTCAGTCTCAGTTATTTCACGGACCATGTATCACATGTTTTACAGTGCTTGCAAATTGCATTCAACTGGAAAGGTTCTATGCTTTTCACTAGAAATCGATATATATAAAAACATAAGCAATAAACTATAGTTGGATGTGGAAAGCAAAAAATGAATGGTTACTTGTGGGAAAATTGAAGATTGCTGATAATTAATAAAGATATATGCAAACAGTTACTGTCATCAGAAGCAAAGAAATCAATAAAATAGATTCTTATTTAGAAGTTACAGCAAACTTTTGAAATAATCAATTTCCATGCAGTTTGTTCAATTGTTTCTGGCACATTTATAAAAAAAAATTACTTATTAGTATACTGCAAACTGACATGTATTTCCTTTGAATCAGTATTGGTAGATTTTATAGTTGTTACAAACCATCCAACTTTAAAGAATTATAGGATAATAATTTATATGTGGCATTAATCAGGAACCCCTTACCCAATTTACAAATTTTAATTCCAATGAAAATGTCCTTTTTTAAAAACCTTAACAATGAATATGCTAATTAATAGGACTTGTAACAGCTTTGTAGGTTAAACAGTCAAAGAACTTTCAAAGACCAAGACAAATATTCTAATTTTTAAGTAATTCATATATAATAGTTTTTAAGTATTAATTGATATATAGTAATTATTAAATATCTAATTCATATAATCGTAATTATTAAGGCTCTAATTCATGTATAGTAATTATTAAGGCTCTAATTCATGTATAGTAATTATTAAGGCTCTAATTCATGTATAGTAATTATTAAGGCTCTAATTCATGTATAGTAATTATTAAGGCTCTAATTCATGTATAGTAATTATTCAGTATTTAATTCATGTATAGTAATTATTAAGCATCTAATTCATCTATAGTAATTAATTATTAAGCACATAATAGTAATCATATATAGTAATTATTAAGCACCTAATTCATATATATAGCAATGATTCTATATCTAATTCATATATAGTAATTATTCAGTATCTAACTCAATTATAGTAATTATTAAGTATCTAATTCATAAGTCATGAACAGGCATAAATCTCATAATTCTAAAACACCAAACAATAGATTCATCAATGTACCTTCTTTTGATTAATTTGCATACATTTCTTCATAAATCATAATTAGTTTGCAATCAATGTAACCAGTTAACACAACTGCAAATGTTTCAGATTACTGACATTACAAAGAATTCAAGAGTTCATATCCTAATTTGTTAGAAATCCATGACCAAGATTTTGCCATCATACACTCAAGCACTTTCAAGGTGTTCAAAGTTCTGTATATATGCTGAATTATTACTTTTTTTAAACCATACATTTTCGTACAAATAACCCACAAACAATTGGAAAAATCTGACATATAAATCAGTATAAATGTTTTTTTTATACAAAAGTGTGAAGCTAACAATTTAAATGCTGGGTCCTCATTAAAAAGCCAGATGCTGGTAAAATCCACTGTCCATTCTTATTTTAGGTTAGCTAATTTTCATAACATCTTACATTTCTTGTCTGATAAATGCATTTTAAATATATTGTCTCATGTTCATAACCTGAGTGAAAACAGACTTCTCCAAATACCTACCCCTTTCCCTCCCATGTTATAGATCATCAGTGTCTTAGTCCCTCCAGTGCCATGGTCCTTTGTGAAGATTGTTCCTGCCGCTCCATTTTCTCCCTTTAACCCATGACCTCCTTCTGACTCCAGATCTCCAATGAAATGTTTGATTTTGTACTCAATTGCCAGACGGCCACCAGCACCACCATTTCTTCCTGATCCACCCGTGACCTGAAGAAATCAAAGTTATGCATATAATAAATAGTCTTAAAGTACAAGATAAAAGTAGCACAGTAAAATGACTGCATATACAGTAAAATGTGACGTTGTTTATGACCAATAAATGCATTTGTTGTATCTTAAACTTTACCATAATAGTTCTGAAAGCTGTTCATTTTCTATATTTCTGCAAAATTTATGACACAATAAATATTTTGACCAAAAGATGTTTTCTTTCTTTAGATTTTTTTAACACCATTTTTTTGCGTAACACAAACAAGAGTCTTAACAAATTGAATGAGCCAAAATCAAACTTGACCTAATGATAGACTAGGTTTTCCGAGACATGGCACCACTGCTATTTCGTACAGAGGCAATTGGAGCAAAGTGTCTTGCCCAGAGACACATCATATTACCCAGGATTGATCGGATGGCAAGATTCAATTCTGCATCCTTTTGGTCACAAGTTTGGCACAATAACTACTTTGCCACTATGGCTCCTAAATATATTATAGATGTCTCTGTGGTCCACTATGGCTCCTAAATATATTGTAGATGTCTCTGTGAGCCACTGTGGTTCCTAAATATATTGTAGATGTCTCTGTGGTCAGGGTCAGTATATAAGTAACACTATATTCCTTCCATTCAATATGGCTGATGTACCAAATCATAGATGTTCATATTTACCTGTACAATTCCAGTATTAGATCCATCAAACTCATGGCAAATCACATGGATGCTGCCTCCTGAGCCCCCTCCTGAAGTGGTACCTCCATTTTCCCCATTGGCACTGAGACGACCATCCACAGTTACAGTACTATTGACATGGTTGAAAACCAAAATGCCTCCACCACAGCCACCTGATATTAAATTTATTAAGATCTTTATCACATTTTGTATAAGGGTTTTGTCCTGTCTCCATTTTTATTCAAAAAATGCATATTCATACCAGTCACAAAAAGACCAATTGTTTTTGTCCCATGGGAATAATAGAAATTGTATCGGTACTTCTACACTTTTTTAAATGCAAGAGTTTGTCATCGACTCAGAAACTACGTGCATATGGTTGTGCATTGTATGAAAAATAATACTAAAATGAAAATGAGCAAAATTCGGGGAAATAGTATTGCTCAAGGTTTACAATAGGCATGATGTACAATCTAAAGAAAAACAATATAAAAACAGTTTATCAATAATAATTCAGCAAATGGAAATAAAATACAAAATAATTGTGTAATTAAACACAATATTTATTTGGGGATTCTACTAATGGTTTGCATGAATTTAACATCAAAGGATGCCTTCTTCACCGACCTTTTATCATCAACTATCGTGATTGTAACTTTGTTTCTTTTCAATGACATGAAGTCTGACTAACAAAATTCATCAATTATTAACTGACAATTAATACTTCAATCTTTTCTTCAACATGGACAAAATATGTTTTCATTTTTTCATGTCATCCTAACATTAATTGTCTCTCAAAGAAAATAAAATCATATTTAACTGAATCTTTCCAACACTATGAGTGCTTTATTCTTTACAATATTACATGCCCAGTTCCAACACTACGAGTGCTTTATTCTTTACAATATTACATGCCCAGATCCATATATTATTACCCATTAGAGACAGGTTCCACTGAGATAATATGCCTTGGGGCATAGTCAATCTGATTTCAGAGTTTTCTATAAATGGGGACACTTTTTAATTGATAATAAAAGTTACTCATTACAGACTTTATAAGCTAAATAAATAATAACTAACTTGGACTTTAAATTAAAGAAGTGTGAAGCCTATGAATCCCTCATTACTGTGTGAAATTTCTCTTGAGATTGCTACATAATTAATTTCACTAGATTATGTCTTATTTATAGCCCACTGCATTATATATATATATATATATATATATATATATATATATATATATATATATATATATATATATATATATATATATATATATATATATATATATATATATATAATGTCATTATAAATCTCATTCATTATATGCATAACATAATAATAAATGACTTTATGGAACAAGTTCATTTAGTCACCTGACAAATCATCCATGAGGTCTTCTACAATCACAGTTATACTATATATATAATCATATATATATAATCATTGATGTACAGCAGAAATAATAATGGTCCAAGAAATGATCCTTGTGAAACAAAACTTTATCAGTTTCTTAACTGAAAGTTTATGTAAAAAATAAACTTCTTCTTGTCTGTCTTCATGATAAGTTTCAAACCATGTCATGCTTTCATGGTTAACTTTATATATGCAGAGTTTTTACAGCAAAATTGTTATTTACAGCCATTTGCGTTATAAAAAAAACATAGATTTTGTGATTTACAAGGTAAAAAGCCATTTGAGTTTTTTTTTTTTAAAAAAAACACTGCCTACAAGGTAACCTTGATCTCTTGCTGTTAACCAATCATCTACCATGATTCTAGTTAGTGTAATCTGGAATGAATGTCCTTCAAGGAAGCCTATTTATTGCAAATGTAATAAATTATATGATCCCAGGTAGTTTTTAAATTCACTAGAAATATGTCTTTCTAATTTCTCTGAAAGTGATGACAAAACTGATACAGGTCTATAGTTATATTTTGATATGAAATATACTTTGGTATGCACATACACTTTGCATCAACTGTAAATTTGTTGTAACCATGTTTATACACTTAATATTCATGCTATCAATATTCATATTATGTTCATACTAATCATGGTTGTACCATCCATGTTCATACTAATGATGGTTTTACCATCCATGTTCATATTAATCATATATGTACCATCCATGTTCATACTAATCATATATTACTAATCATATATGTACCATCCATGTTCATACTAATCATGGTTGTACCATCAATATTCATACTAATCATGGCTGTACCATCAATGTTCATACTAATCATGGTTGTACCATATTTGTTCATAATAATCATGGTTGTATCATCCATGTTCATACAAATCGTGGTTGTACCATCCATGTTCATACTAATCATGGTTGTACATTCATGGTCGTATGAATCATGGTTGTACCATCCATGTTCATAATAATCATGATTGTATCATCCATGTTCATATAAATCATGGTTGTACCATCCATGTTCATACTAATTATGGTTGTACCATCCATGACCATACTAATCATGGTTGTACCATCCATGTTCACATGAATCATGGTTGTACCATCCATGTTCACATGAATCATGGTTGTACTATCCATGTTCACACTGTCCTTTACTGTATAATGGGGACTTAGCATAAAAGCATCCTTGGCTTTAACATGGTACACTTTTAATGCTCCATTGTATGGTATATATCCCATATGTATGGAATATACAAATATAAAGTAGACATTATTAATATGGAATACCTCTGCCTTCAGAACCATCTCCTCCTCCACTACCAAACTGATGAGGTTCTATAAAGAAACCATAAGCCGGTGGTGCCATGTGCACAGATGACTCACTTCCTCCTTCTCCTCCATGGCTACCTCCAGTCCCATAGGAACCAATTCTGAACCCAGCTCCTGGACCTTCTGAATATAGAAAATATTACAAATATCATTAATGCATATATTACAGTTGACAGAAGCCAATTATAAGAGAAGAAATTAGTTAGTTTGATAATACAGAGAGAGAGAGAGAGAGAGAGAGAGAGAGAGAGAGAGAGAGAGAGAGAGAGAGAGAGAGAGAGATTAGTATCCATGCCAACCCCCTAAGAGGTACAGTGTAATTATTACTCTAATTATATAAGCATAATTTGGACATAGTAATCTATATATTTTACTGCCTAAATTACAGCACGTATGTAAAAGATACATTATTATGACTAACCTGGTTGTCCAGGTCATCAAAATTCTTGTCACAAAGGGCAAAATCTAAATGGATTAAACTAGAATACAAATATAAAATATACTGAAAAATTATTTAAATTCAGCATTCACTTAAACTAATCAACATTTGTAGCTTTAGCTGAATGACCATGAATGACAATTCTGTTATAATCATTCTCAGGTGTTCAGTGTTGTATTACATTACTCTCACATTATTCTTTTAAAGTTTGTAAAGCAGTATTGAATTGTCATTTTTTCTGATCTGACATATTTTGAAGTTTGAAATGTATAAAACATATTATGATTTTTGTTTCTTTGACAGACTGACATAGCCATTATGCCAGCATTCTATAAAGAATTATGTTTCATGAATTCTGAATTTCAAGAAAGAAATCAAATAGTAAAATCATGCTAGATGAATGTGACTTTGCACAACAAATGCCTAATTCAATCCCAAGACAGCAGTTATTTCCCATGTTCATAGTCTGGGGATGATTTACAAACCAAAATTAAATATGCACACATAATCATTGAGACAAATGCATTACATACCATTATTACTCAAAGATGCACCTCCCAAACTGCAATTCTTGATGCAATGTTGTCAGTTATCAACAATAGGTTGACGAGATTAGCATTTTGCATGCAAACTTGTTATTATAATTTCTGTGTTTCTTTGGGACTATTTTTTACTTCTCATATATCAAATTCAGCAATTGTTCAAGGCTTATTACATCTAACATTTTAATTTTCAAAGACCATGGCAGTCATTATATTTCAAAGGTTTTAGGATATCAAGTGAGTAATTTGATTGCATTTGTTGTTTAAAGATCTAAGTCATCTGAAATCTGTCATAGCTGATGTTAAAGTGGATGGCAAAACTAAAATATACAATCTCGTTAAAGGATGAATAACACTTCAAGATATTTCTAAGACTTGCAAGTGGTTTTCCAATGTTGAACTAAAAAATGAAATGTTTTTACCAAATAAGTAAATAGATTTTTGTGTCCATGACAGAAATTACATGCTGCTGTAATGTATTTCAGTGGATGGTACCTGAATCATACAAGAAGCAAGGAAGGATGCAGGATTTTATTCTTTGAGAATTTGTTTAGAAGTAGTATTTCAATGTAATTCAAATGATTATCATTTTGGTGTTTCAACTAACAGTGTTCAATTTTAGAAGACAGAAGGAGATCCTGTCAGGGTCTCAGCAAGGCAAAACTTATTTTCAAGGAAAATCTCTTGTTTCATTAAAAATGTTTCAGGGTTTTCTAGCTAAATATTACAGTATATTGTCCAAGTCAATATTCCAGTGTTTTCTAGCCTTTCCTGGAAGATGTCTGGAAGATTAATCCAAATACTTCAGGGTTTTCCATGCTAGAATTTTTAAGGGTTTTTCTATGCTTTTTCATGTATTTTTTCCAGCCTACTCTGGAAGACACCTGGAATATTAATCCAATTCTTGCATGCTTAGACATAATTGTCTAGGCAAATCACAAAACAATGGTAGAATAACTAACATCTCATGCTATCTTGTTCTTGCACAGTTTAAAAAGTGTTACGTGCTTAGGCTCAAATAAGCAGCAACACAGAGTGAAAACTAACAAGCTTGTATAACTTGAACAATGAATTTATTAGGTACAATTATTTTCATAAAATAAATAAACTTACGGTTTTAGAGAATCAAATCCAACATTAATCCAATATAGAATTCACAAAAATAATCCACAAATGGAATTGCAAGAGTCCTGATAAATAAATGTTCTAATAGTTCCAGGTTCGAATCTCGACAATGTAATCCAAAATGGCTGACAATGTCACATGATGCAGTTCTTGTTTTATTATCATCCAAATGAAATTATGAGCACATGTTTTCTCCTCCAAATAAATAAATAAATCCTTTTGCTTCAATGAATTGACACAATGTCCAGTACAAGGTAATTAAAATTATAACTCAAACAGAAAAACACAACTATCAACTTTAAAAGCCCAGATTCTACTGAACTGTTCTATCCCAAACAATAATTATATACCTGTTTTTCTTAAGTAAACAAGTGACCGCGTGACTCTATGGAAGCTCATGGAAGGTCACGGAAAGAGACTGCCTTCACTAAATCACGTACTCAAAGAAAGATCTAGATATTTCCTACCCCCAAAAACTAAAAATAAAAAGTTGTCCTTGAAATTAACCAATAGTTTTAGAAGCTTGTTGACAATGTCTAAAGCAGGGTCAGGAATTAGGTCAACAAGCCAAGGTCAACCTGTGCTTACAGCTAGAGTCTAGGTCAGCCTGAATTTTCCAGAAAAATCTCCCAATTAATGAATATTAAACCCTAAATGACAAATTTGGATTTAACAATTAAAACATAAATAATTTAAATCCAATAGACGTAACAAAAGAATGAGGTTTTTTCCAACACAGAAGAATGGAACCAAGCATGCAGCAAAAATGATGCCAGGCATCAATGGAAATTGGCAAAGCATCAAATTTGACACACTGGTTTAACTCCCCTCCACTTTACCAAAAAAAACAAAAACATTTTCATGTTGTTTAAATAGATGAAATTTATTTCTTTAATATTTGCTTATGACCATTACTGAATGGAATCAAAAACTTGTTTTTATAATTTAAAAAATACAAGTTTTGGTGAATCAAGACTGATTTTCATAATTTCTACATAAGAAAATATACAGATATGATGCAGACTTTAGGGTAACTGGTCTGCTTGACCAATGTGATCACCTAAGCACATGGACTGAGTACTCCAATATGTTTGAGGCAACACACAAAAAATAATTCAATATAGTAATTGCATCTAAAATGATAAAAAAAGTTCTACAACTTCCAAAAATTCTGGTAAGAATTAATATATTTAACTCAATATCAGTAAATTAAATAAAATAATTTTTCTGTAATCAAGTTTGTGGCTAAAAATTCCACATTTTCCCCAAACTTTCAACAGTATTTGCAAAATTAAGAGACTTTTTACTCTCAAGAATAACCCTATTCTTTCTCCAACTTTTTCCTTGATTTATGAGTAGTGTGGAAACCCTGCAGGGCATTGTACTTTACAAAAATGGACCATTACAAAGGAGAACACTGTTAAGAATTTTTTTAAAATTTCTGATCAAGAAAATTACTTTGAAGCATACAAGCAATCTCAGTTGATGAAATCAATTATAAGATCAATAAAAAATGTCACCAGATAAAATATACTTCAGGTTTTGGATGAAGTAAAGCTAAACCTGTTAGATAGTTAATGTGAATATCTAAAAGAACACCACTCACCACTGCTGCAGAAACCAGTATGATCAGCTTCTACTGCTCCCATCACATCTATGGTAATATTCTCTGCTGTCACCAACAGATTCTTGGCTTTCAGCAGTCCACCTGGGTATACATGGAGTGATCTCCCATCCAGTATGTGCTGAAATTCTCCATTATCCATATGTAGTGAACCACGGTTGCGAATATTGATTGTTTTAAAGAGAATCCTGTCCATTCTGGTGTAGGATAGATCCATCATTTCATTCACTTTTAATGTACCTAATGAAAAGTGTTTGGATATAAACATTAATTCCTGGCATGGTTAGCCAATTCAAAATATAAAAAAATTCCTAATGACAACTGGTTTCCAATTTTATTTATGTAATGCTTTACAAATGACTTCTGAATTAGATAAATTTGGAAGAAACTTCTCACAACATTTTGGCAATGGATACATAAAAAAACTAGGCACATATTGGCCAAAGTTATTTATATGAAAATGATCTCTCTTGCTCCCTTCAAATTTTGTTTAGCCACCTCACACCCCAAAAAACAAGTTTTAGTTCCTGACCTTTAGTTATTTTGCCTCTTCTTGCCCTTCTTATTATTTCAAAAACTCTCCTTTTACAAGCTTATTAAAACCGAATTATCTAAATTTTCACTTTTAAACCTCTCATGTAGTGCATCCTAAGCCAAGTGATTTAAGAAAACCATGGAGTTTTAGGTCTATGTATCACATTACCTCCATCTACCACTGTCAAGTTTTCCACATTTTTCAGTGTCCCTTCAACCATGACTGTTACACCCGCAACTCTCAGCTCTCCCTGCAAAGTGGTTTCACTGCCATGGTACAATGACACATCCACTGGTAGTCGACCAGTCCCAATCAGCAGGGTTTGATTGTACCCAACATGCAAGTGTCCACTTCTATCACCATCAAAGGAGCCCACTAAGAGGTTTATATTTTGCCTAGGGTTCTCTGGCCTGACCATAGCCAACTGGGCTCCTCGGTAGATCTGTAGGTGATCCAATATAACATCTGAAGAGAAATCACTGGGACTGAAGATTGGCTTGACAGATGAAGGATAAAAGCCAGGAAATATCCAAGCCACTCCACTTCCTAAAGAGTAGTTGGTGTAAAACTGGGTCAGATTCCTTAAAGGGCTGCGAGGAAACCTGTTCATGTTATCCAAGAATAGAGTTCGGTTTTGTGTGAAGTCTGGTGGGACTTGTCCATCAGACAAAAGATCTGGAAGTTTGTGCAAGTAAACAGTACCAGCTCCCCCATGTTCAGCACCAGCACCTCCTGCTCCTCCTGTATTTTTGAAAGTCCCTAAAAGATAAATATAATTTAGTTTATTTAAAATTTTCACTTTAATTGCCACTTTATTTAATGAAAAGAGATAGAGACTTTAAAAGGTGAATTCACCATGAAAATACTTTAAGAAACATGCATTCACTTGGTCAAAAGAAAGCATTGCAATTATTTAGCATGCAGTAATTTTAGAAGGAACGTTGAATATGAATTTTACTACTTGCACTAGATAACTCATACAACTTGTGATATATCTGATTTACATGGGATAAAGTTGGGGAAAACTACAATTCTGGAAAGTAGGCTGGGGTTCAAGGTAGCTGCCTAGGCCACCTTGTGGGTCCAGGGCAAAACACTGGTGGGGGTCTAGGGGGAGATGCCACTGGAAGTTACAACAAGAGTAATTTTCACACTGTATTTCTGCATGAAAATTTTAATTGAACAATTCAAAAATGTTATTCTTTAATATGATGCTTACATCCATTGAATCATTAATACTTGCATTTCTAATTGTAAATTTGAAGAAAAAAATGTGCTTTCTTTATCTCAATAACTTTTTTCTGTAAATTTGAAACTTCAGGAACTGTACATAAATTCAAATGGAAATGTTTGATACATGTATTTCATAAATGCTCTAAGACTAACACAATAAGCATAAAAAGAAACATGTATCCACAATGAATAACTAAAAAAATATGCTCAAATATACTAAACTTTTGTCAAGTAAATTAAATATTGATAAAATTACAGTGCTTGGTGTATTATTTTTATTCAATACAAATCTGATGGAATCACATTGATTATTTTATTTTTTCCTTACTAAATACTTTCAGCTGCTTTAAATGTACCTTCCCCCCAACCCCCCAACCCCCCCCAAAAAAACAGATTTGCACAATGTAACAATGTAAAAGATCAACCTGTGGGGACATTCTTAAGACGGAATTTGATGATGGAGAACCTTTACCAATGGATTTAATATAGAAGATCTCTCCATTAACAAAGATCTCATAATGAAAAAAAAATGTTTTATTAAATCACAAAGGCAGACATTTGACATAATAAAGAAGTTATCTTCTTTTACAAATAAGATATTGATATCTACAATAATTCCCAGCTCCCTAATTAACCTGCCCAGCTATATTAAATAAATGTAGTAAATGAGATTTTCTTGTCACATGTATTATATATCATTTTTAAACAATGTCTCATGTATAAAGGATATTAGTAATGAGAGATTTATTATATATTAATTGTAATTTAATAAAATACATACATGATGTTGGAAGAATTAAGACATTATATTTAATGTAATATTTTCTCTTTAAATGCAATTAGTCTAAGAAATGAAAGAAGCAGCAGTCAAAGCATTAGAACTAACCAGACAAAACAACAGCCATTTATTGCAAGCTCCGATTTACTAAATTATCAATGAGTTATAAATCAGAAATTTTGAACTGCAAATACAATTTGTGCAGCACATATTGAAAGTAAATTATTGTTTTGAGAAGGATTAAAAACTTTCTGGAAAATGCTGGTAAGATTGAATCATGATGCATTTTAACCAAGTTAACTGAGAAAGCAACTACTGCATGTTTCCAGATAGTACATACCAATATAGTAGTTAAATGTGTAATACAGGGCAATCCTGCCTCCTCCTCCTCCCCCTCCATGTGAGGCATACATTCCTCCATAACCATTTCCCCCTGAGGCATCAATGGTGCCCTCTCCATCAATGGTGTAGGTCTCAATACTAATGCTGCCTCCACTACCTCCTCCTGCCTGAACTGACCTCCAGTTACCACCATTGGCAGTCACCTTACCATCCACTGTCAGGGTGTGATTCACTTTGAATTGAAGTCTACCTCCACCAAGACCACCAAGATGGGGGAAAGTGGAGTGACCACCATTTTTTCCAAAGGTTTCTGGGTAAAGGAAGGAACCATGACTCCCTCCAGAAAGAGGCTGTCCTTGACCTTGACCTCCATTACCACCATGACCACCACCTGAACAACCATTAGGATCTGAATGTCCAACACCAACTCCTGAAGAAGAAAAAAATAATCATATTAGTGCTTCAGAATTTATTAGGATGTCAATTATATCCAGCTGGATACCCAGGCAAACCTGTTGACTATGAAAGTAAAGTTTCCTACTTAGTGACAACTTTTCATAACTGAAAATTTAAAAGTGAATTTAAAAAAAGTCCAATCAAAGGGACTGATACTCAGTTCACTGAGAAGAAGATTTCTAGGAATCCATGTCAAGCGCCTTTCTTCAGTCCTTTTGTTCTTTTTCATCACTGAATATTAATAAAATCTCTGATATTCTTGAGAAACTCCAACATACCAAATTTGGTAAAAGCATATCTGTTTATGTGAGCATAAAATGTTCATAGGACACATGCATGTTCAGTCCAAAATTCTTTGTTACGGTCTTTGAACCTGAACCCGACAACACAGACAGATCACTGAACTTAATTTGAATTGCCTCTGATAATGCTAAGAAAAAACAACATATAAAATTTGATTCAATCTACACAAACAATTTTGTTAAAACAAAGTCAAGTTATTCAAATGATATTATTCAGGCTTATCATTGAGTTATAGCCACAAAATGGGATAGATAAAAATCCATTCAAACTTGTTTGTATTATCATGTTTACAAACCAGTATAGCTACACACCTGTATCAAAAACTTTGACTGCAAAATCAACTGAATGCAATGCCTAATAAAACTTCACTTGGCCATAGTGTTCATAAGATCAATAAAGTATAAAAATTTAATCAATAACCCTTGACTTGACCCAAGGATGATTAGATCTGGGTTTATACAAATCCCTTTAAAACAGTATTGCTATGTTCAAGGTCATTCATTCAGAACCATTATTATTATTAGGACCAGTTACATATTGTATCTGGTTTATGTAAAGACAGCCAAATTGGAGGGTTTGATCAGAATCATCTTAATACAAAAAACCATATCTTCCAAAAAAGAAACCAAGCTTTGGTAAGATAACAAAAACACAGAAACATGTTGATAAGGCAATCCCTTATGAAGAAATACCTGTGACTTCACATTTTTGAAGGTCAAATTATCATTTTCACTTAAGACCAAACTACATATAGTGTGAAGTGTTTTAGTGAATATACTATACTAGTCTGTCATTTATCATATCCAAGTTTTGCAAAAATAGACTGTTCATCAAGACCTACTTGATACTATAAGAATTCTGGAAATGAAAATCTCATGTCAATATGATCATTCATTCATGAAGAATAGTGATAACAAGGTTTTAATGATGTCCACCATGGTAGCCATATTGGATACTTGACTGGCCTAAAAATCACATGATTATCTTTAGTTTTTTTATATACTGAAAACATTATGTCCATATCAGATTCAGAAACAAGATCCTCTCAGCAAGACATTCAATATTTTCCACAAGACTCACCAGTTTTTAAAATAAATTACTGCTATTGTTACATTTGGAAAACAAAGGCAAAATATATGTTCAACTAAAGTGTTTATAAAGCAGAATTGGACCTTTATGATCTCCAGTTCAGTTTAAAAAACTGCAATTCCAAACCCAATACAACTCAATGGTTTTGTTGCTAGATCTATCAACTTAATATGATCTCTTTTTTGTCCTTTACTTTGAGAAGTTTCATTGGGGAACAGCAATCACCCAACTTGTCAAAATACATACCAAAAATTGACACAACACAATCTCCAATAAATGTAACTTGTCTTTCTTGCTTTTTCTCAAGAATCTGAATAATCTTTTTTATTCTCCCATGCCGACTGTTTGAACCTTTCAAAAGGCTGATTGTCCCTTCTGCTTTCAAAGAGTTTTCATTTGTGGTACAACATTTAATGATAAATGCTTTTCATCATGCAACTATTTTATATGAAAACCATAAGCAAATTAAATTATCTTAGGTACTCCTGTGAAGTTAGTCTGGTTCCCATACCAATTCCACTAATTTGAAAACTTGGATCCAGACTGGACCAATATTTTGATTTGACCTCAATGATTACATTTTACAGTTAGAATAATTCTTAGGGTTGGCAGTAATGTGACAAAATCTGTATTTAAAATGGCTACCATGGTGACCATAATGCATGTCCTAAAGGGCACCATTTTCATTCAGGACCAAATGGACATTTGGATCAATGTGTATATAAAGTTCAATGAAAATATTCCTAGTAGTTTAACAGTAGCTGGTTCTAACAGATGAATGATGAACAATGGCTGACAAGACACTGCATAAGCACTTCTGGTCTGTGGCCAATAAAACTAAAAAAACAAAGATACAAAACCAAAACAAGCTAACCTCTACAAAAACAAATGCATGACTTCATGAACAATCATGAACTGTTCATGAATGTTCTTGAAATGTTCATGATCAGTTCATCATTTGAGTTCATTAACACACTGATGAACCTTTATGAACTCATTATAATATCTTTGAAGTTTCTGAAATGCCATGAGCTTGGTTCATGAACAATTCAAGTACTTTGATGCACCACCAAGAAATTATTTATGAAATGTATATGAAATTTTTATATCATTATATTCAAAAAATGTTCAGGAAAATTCACCATACAAACTGCTCACAATATTAGTGAAATATAAATAAAGGTGAATATTTTTATTTTATTAGATATGATATTATATAAATGTTCATAGCGATCTTTTATTCAAAAATTGTGTACTTAACCTGAGTAGTTCTGAATTCATATTGGAAAATATTTTTTGGCCTGCATGAACAAAATTTATTTCCTATAAAATCTTTCAATGACTTTGTTCTAACGTGTCTGTCCATTACTGTCATAAACTGCATATTCTATTGACTTAGTCACTGGTTGCCAATTTGCTGTAAAAACCAAAATATTTAACCAATGATTATCCTTTTTGGATGATTGTGAAAGAAGACGTGATATGACTGGTTATATATGCTCAAGATTTCAGCAGCTGAGCCTCCATTTCCCCCACAAACAAAAGAGCATGCCAACAGTTCTGCAACAAGTAAACACCTCGAACAAAAACATGGCCTCCAGTGGAATGGATAGATGAGAATATTTTCAATATCATTTTTTTAAGTAAGTAGAAGTGCAAAGAAGCGATTGTGAAAAATATGAAGGAAATGATTTGGTGAGAGCAACAATAGACAGAAAAGCATACCCAGATAGTATCATTGGTGATTATTTTAGTGGAAGTTATATGGATATTTTATTGATTTTATATGTCATCATATTTGTTTTGACCAAACTAATGATACATGATTTTGTTCAGACCTAATTTAAAATTGCTCTTCAAGTTTTTGTAAATCACTAAACATTATCATACATCCCCCCCACCCTTATGATCTCGATATCAGACGCGGTTCTGCATCTAAAAAAAGAATTGAGATGTTCGATATCGTGTTTTTTTTCATGACATCACTATTTTTATGATTTAATGTAATTTGGTAATTTAAAATAAAAAAATACTAAATTAGCTAATGTGTCAAATTGTACACAATACAGGTGCAAAAAAAATGTGATGAAACCAGAAGCAGCTATTATAAGCCCTGAACATCTTCACAAAAGAGTTATCTGACAGGTCAGTCTCTGTGAAAAAGAATGGTCAAGTCAGGAGAAACCACTGTGGAAAGAATGCCCCATAATGATGAAATATGCTTCAACAGTTGATTGAACACAACTGCCTCAATATCTCTTGAAAAGTTGTCAAAGAAAAATTAAAAATATGTACAAATAGTGTCGCTAAAAGTTTTTTTTTTTTTAAAAATATCACTTGTCAATTTACATGTTCTTTGTTAAATATTATAAATGTATCTGAAATTAAATACCATCTTTAAGATAATATGCTACATTTACTGTTTAAAAACCACCACATTTAAGGTTACTTTATGATTCAGGATAAAATAGGTTTAGTGAGTTTTTCAATTAGATTATTTTAATGGGAACTGTTCATGAAGTCATGAATCATTCATGAGAAACTTTGTTCATCATCATAGTTCATGAATATGTTCATGACCTTGTTCATGCATGATGATGATCCAGTTTGTGAACTTTTTTGAAACTTTCATGAATTCAGTTCATGAATATTCTTGAACTGTTCAAGAACAGTTTTTGAAGTGTTTGTTCATGAACAGGTTATGAATTCATAATTTCATAAACTGGCCATTTTCAAATAATCTTTTCATAAATCATTAAATAATTTCAACATGAAATATCATCTTTATGATTGCAGCACTTCGCTAATTGTGCAACAGTTATATAAATCTACATTATTTTACATCTCTAACCTGTACTCTGCTCTCTTTCTGGAACTCCCTCATCAACATACAATCGACCATATGGCTCCACTGTGATATTGGTGTACTCCAGGACCAGGTCATTGGAAAACATCTGTAAAGTTTAAAACAGAACTCAGATTACATATACTATCTACCAAAATTATGTAATTCTCCTCTAAAAATTGTTTTCATTAAGAGAAAGCATGAGAGTAAAAAATAGATGACTAATGATTACAAACATGCCTTTGACTAGGTGCATTTCACCAGAAAATTACATTAGAGCTAAAAGTGACATGACTCATTTTTCCCAAAGCTTCTTACATGTGGCTCTAAATAACTAATGCTTCCATAGTGAAAATGTAACTGAAATGTCCCATTTCACAAAAATTATTGTATTTCACCAATTTTGAAATTTTTTATAGATTATGTCAAAATCTCTGAAAATATCAGTCAGTAAGTACATCACTGATATTAAAAAAAATGTTTTTCTATTTTAAATAATTTTTTTCTTTTTCTTTTGTGTTTTGAATAATTCTCAGCAAAACTGATTTCTGTAAGCTTGAATTCTGTTCTTCATTTTGGAAACATAACTTTCTTCTACATTTTCTTCTTCTTCTTTTTTTTTTCTCTTTTGATTTGAATTGGATTTAACTACCCTCAGACAAAATTTTATTCTATTTGAAAGCAGAGTTCTGCAATCCGAATTGTCTCAATTTGAACTTTTTTAACATCTCCAATCCAATTTTCAAACTGTATTCTCTTTTGTCTAATTCCGTAATGATCATTACAATAGTACTCATTCTGTACATTATTTAAAATATGATCACTGTAAAGAGCTATCTAATTGGTCAACAGTTTGTACTTGCCCAATGGATTTGCATAATGGAAACTGATGGAAATGAGCATGCTTGCCAAACAAGGCATCTCAAATTTATCGAAAGGCACATGGACACAAAAACTTGGAATCATGGTTTGAAAAATGAGTAGAAATTAGAATGACTCAAGTGCAAAGTCGATGGGAATGTAATTGGTCAGTTTGTAAGAAAACTATGACTTAAGTGCAAAGTCGATGGGAATGTAATTGGTCAGTTTGTAAGAAAACTATGACTTAAGTGCAAAGTCGATGGGAATGTAATTGGTCAGTTTGTATGAAAACTGAATACCATAGCTAACATATTGCTATTTTTTGCCATAAAGATTTGACCCACTTTTAGCAAATTGACCGTAGCACTGGCATGTTAAATAAGAAAGAACTGGACGAGTATGATCTGGAAGTTATATAATTACAAACTGATTTTCTTCTATAATAAGGATGGATCACTAGTGGGTAAGTTATGATAGTGTTACCAGATACCCATGTCTATCATTGATGGTCATGAGTTGTTTTCATGGACCACAAGAAGAATCACCTTTCAATATTGTGAACAATATTATCTATACACCGCTCCCTCAATAACTCGCGCCCTGATAACTCGCGAACCCGCTTATAACGCGGTGTCCGGCGTGGATCCTGTTTTTTTTTTAAAGAAATTTTTTTTAAAAAATAAAGAAAATCGTGATCAGAACTGGTGAATGAAACCTTGATATATCGCCCGTTTTATCGTCGAAAATGACGGTTAGTGCCCGAAAAGTTAGAATCAACATCATGAAATTTTCAGGTTTTAATAAGGAATCACATATCTTGTTAGATTTTATCGGAAAAAATATTTTCTCAGTTCACTGTAAATAATAATACTGTATATGTATAGGGGAAATTAGTGTTTTAATCTTTTCATTGTGTTGCAGTGTTTGCAGTATAATCTTTACATGTTCTCTTCTATTCAAACATGAAAAGAGTCAATTGACCGTCACATCGATGCCCGCGAGCACATCTGTGAGAACCTAATTAACTGCCGGCTGCGTTTTGATCGACGACTTGGGGAAGTGTTTGTTGCATTGTAAAACTGAACTAAAATAGACCTGCTTTGTTTTATAAGGCGGTCTTTTGTATCAAATCAGGTAAAAGACGTACAATACAAAAGTTCAAAGGAATGCAAATCCTACATGCATAAACTGTTGTGATCAATATCGTGTCTCAACATCAATCAAATTAGTTGGACCAATCGAACATGGTTTCAAATAGTATGTACTTATTGTCATTAAAGTATATATTAATCAGTAATTTATCCTAATCATTTGTAAATGTGATCATGGAGACACAGGAATCAAGCATAAGGCATACTCGGTGAATGAAAAGCTTACTGTCATAGAAAGGGTTCGTAATGGTGAATCTAGATCAAAAGTTTGTAGTGAACTTAAACTTGCCGAGTCGACACTCAGAGGTTGGCTCAAGGATTAGCAGAAATTTCGGGATTATTTGCATGAAGTTGATTCTGATGATGGATTTAAACGGAAACGGGCACGCACTGCAAACGACACAGAATTAGATGATGCTGTGTACACTTGGTTCACACAACAACGTGAACCAAGTGTTCAGATTTCGGGAACAATTCTCAAGGTCCAGGCAGAGAAAATGGCAAAAACTATGGATACTGAATCAGATTTCATGGCAAGCTATGGATGGTTTTGGAGATTCTAGCGCCGACATGGAATAAAACAAAATTCTTTGTCGGGAGAGATACGCTCAGCAAATCAGGCGGCCGCATCTAGTTATCCCAACCAACCCGAGAGATATTGACCCGTGATGGATATACAGACGACTAAGTTTATAATTGTGATGAGGCTGGTCTATGCTATCGGATGATTTAAATATTTATATATATATTTTTTTTGTTTACATTTCTGACGTTTAGACCCATTAAATTCATGGTTGGTAATGGTTTATCTTTGTAATTTTTTTTTTTACATTTTACTCTATCTATCTAATCAATCTATGTATCTATTTAGTGATAGCATAATTTTATGTTTTAGATCAACACAAGTTTCGACATTGTCATTTTTCAATATGAATGTTATCTTTTTTGATAAAATAAATCTTGATTCATTTTGAACAAACAATAAAACTAGAATGTATCCAAATCAACACAAAAAGTAGTGACGTAATACACAATGTGTTTAGCGATACACATGTTAAGAGTACTGATACCTCGTGGAATAATGTTTGTTTTTACGATCTTTTCAAGATATTTTATCCAGAAATTAAAGGTAATTTATAAAGAAAAACGAACAACACCTTTATAAAGAAATATTTATTCACAGTTATTTTCAGCACGATTATAAAACAAGTATTTAACAATGCACCTCCACCCCTTTTGCATCTCTGTCGATCTCCCATCTCTTTATTAGTTTTTTTTATAGGTCCCTTGGTAACTCGCGCCCTCGTTTATAGTGCGGTCGATGTTTTTGGACTTGTTGTGCGCGAGTTATCGAGGGAGCGGTGTATTAGCGAAATGCTCAAGTTGTTTAGAGATCAGTTAGTAAAATCAGTGTATTATTATATTATAATAAACATTTCTCATGATTGCTTATGGAATGAGGGCTCATTCAAGCAATTCAACAGCATTTATAGTTTGTACATTCAAAAAGTTCAGTTTACAGTACAACTCCAGTATCTCATATATGTCATATAACAGCTATATAATTCTGTTTTATTTATACAGAAATAATACAGTGGTTAATAAAATGCTGTATAACTTGTGTAAGTATTTCATTTGAAATTTTTAAAAATCTGAGTGGAAAATTATTGAAATTTAAAATACTCTAGAGTAACTTTAAAAAACTCTAAGGTATTTCAATCAATTTTCACTAGTTATTTCAATAAAATTTCATTGAAAGTTTTGACCCAAATCTTAGTGAAATCTGGCAAATATTTCTGTGAAATTTTAGTGAAATCTCACCAAAATGTCTATAAAAGTTTAGTGATATCTCTTCAAAATTGAAAAAAAATGTTTTTGTCAAAATTTTAATGATACTTTCATGAGATGTCATCATAATATTTTCACCATAACAATCACTGAAATTTCTGTCATATTTTTGCTTGGTTAATCAATCAAACAATTCTATTTCCTAAGATGTATGTAATATTCTAGGTAGCTATCACAATACTATCATACATATCAAATACAATGTTAAAATAATCCCAGTTTCTGTTCCAGACTATGAAACCATGAAAGTTTTATTTTACAGTTATATTTTTACATAAAAAGCAGATTTATCAGAAACCTGTTTTTAAAAAAGCAAGCACATGAGTATGACTTTTCAAAATTTAAATTTGTCTTTCTGAATAACAATGGCATCTATATGTCTTAATTTAAGGGCAGACCAAATTTTGGAGAAAATATTTCTGATAATACTTACCAGATCTTAATAATATGTGGGAAGACTAACTCATAAATCCAGCCATCAAAAGCAAAACTAAAATACATGAACCAAGTCTTTTGACTTGTAATAATTATCTGAATACTAAGATTGAAAGTCATAAACCAGTGGTATTCCCTCACATAATGAGCTTGGAACCAAATAATCATTTTGTCAACTAATAATGGAGTGGAAGTGCACACTATTCTGGGGATTAAATGTATGGAGGGCTTGATCAGGTATATATTATTAAGAAAACACTGTATGCCAAAAATTGGTTTCTTCCTCAAACACATTACTGAATTATAATATAACAGGAGAACATTTAAGAGGTTAAGGGAGTCACATACTCTTAAACTTGGCCCCATCTTCAGTCTCCTCAAATATGCAAAGCCGATGCAAGTTCTATAAAAATGGCTTAGGGTTAGCACAGATCAAGGAAAAAAATGAAATCCTGCAAATCAACCATAAGTAGAGAAACCCACATCAACAAGATGCTGTCCAGTGACCTGTAAAGACCATTTTGCTATAGGTCCCAAGAGGTTTAACTGAACTCTTGGGGATTAAAGGTCACTCAGAACCTGTAGAAGACATATCAGACCTGAATTCCAAAGTTTAAATCATGTCTGGGAACATTAATAATCATGCTGGTGGTAACTTTGTTAAACTCAATATATTAAGAAATTCAAATGACCTAGGGTAAAATATTTCTAGGCTGAATAGATAACCCATCAAAGAAATGGCTTGGGGTAAAATATTTCTAGGCTGAATAGATAACCCATCAAAAACAGGATTAAAAGGCCTAAGCATAAATATTATCTCTTCCTTCTCAGAGTGGTTGCATCAGAGATCCCCATTTTCTTTTCATATCAGTACATTTCAACTACCACTTCACAGGGTATTGAACACATCCTTTGGCAGAAGTGTCCAAAGAAGACAGCAGTTTAACTGATAAAACTGAATTCCCTTGAGTGGGAGTATGTTTATAGCATGAAAATGAGAGGCGACCATGAAGGAAGAGAATTCGCAAACTGCATGTCAAAATGAATGAAATGCTGGGGCAGAATGAGTCTGGACTTGTCTTTGGATTTCAAGTCTTGGAGCAAAAGATTGATCACATTTGTTTGCAAGGTCATCATCCAGGAAATTCAATATCACATATGTGAAGGTGTTTCTGAAGTGTGATGTAAGATTCTTACGAATGCTCACAAAGAAAGAGTCCTAAACTAGTACATAATGCCCATGAAAGCAAACCTCAGATATTTCTGGGAAGACCTGTATGCAAAAATATGCAGATATGCACCTGGCAGGTCTAGACTGACTTCAAAATTGCACTTCTCTTTGAGGACCAATGATGAGCTTACCATTCTGAACTTGGATGCCAAAATGCAATGGTTGAAAAAGCTGGGGTTAATGAGTGATCTGAACTTGCCATTAGGATCATCAGGACAGACTCTCTCTCTCAATAATAAAGCTCAAGTTTTCACACTATTAGAAAATGGTGCCATGAGCATAGCATTCTGGTGGGGAGAGAAACTGGGCACAGATTAGTCCATCTCTCCCTTGTTTTTTCTCTCCATCATCTGCCCTGGGAAACTGAGGTGGGTTTTGCCCATTGAGCATGCCTTAGAGTCCATTCTACTCCTTTGGTTAAGAAATGAAGACTAGACTCAGAGTCACCAGGCCTGTGTGAAGTTTACCTCTTTAGTAGCCTATATCCTGACCACTTCATGGAATTTGAGATTGGAAGACAAATGCTGAAATCTGAAGGCTGCCATGTGGCAATCTCTGACCAGCAGAAACATGGATAAGAATGGAAGCTAACAGAAGGGTCTATGGAAATGGAAGAGCAAGTGCTGAGCTGCCCCAGTAAGTGCATGTACCATAAGTGAGACTGGCTTAATGGCATGTCTTACAAGAAGAATTTCAACCATGGGATATATGTATTGCTCAGCTGGCTAAAAATAGTTATGGAGACCTGGTCAAGCATGAAGCCAATAACTACAATTTTGTGAACCAGTTCTTTAAGTGTGGATGAAAGGTTTATGGTCCATGCCACATGTTCTGTTGAAGGCCATACATGAGTTAGAGAGTTTTCATTGTGAGAAGAAAAGTCTGTTAACACCTGGGTCTTGAGATTGCATTTTGATGTAGTACAAAAAATCAGTGACAAAAACCTTGGTATTCTTGTTAAAGATCAAAAGATCAAGAGATGCAGGAATTCTACAGATCTACAGATGGCCACTGATGCAAAAAAAAATTTGTGTTCAATAAATTGTTTATTAAGTTTTACAAGCTTGTTATTTTCACTCTTTTTATGTTTATTCGAGCCTAAGCACGTAACACTTAAAATGAATGAAAGAATAATTATAAATACCAATATAGGTACATTAAATTTAACACATATTCAAAACCAAACCTTAATTCAAGCACATCTGTTGCTGAAAAATGTGAGTCCTCTTGAAAGCATATTTCTTTCTATCCAATCATTTTTAATCTAAAAGAGCAACAAGCATGTAAAATACTTGAGCCATTGCTGAGGGCTGTTCCATTTAAGCATATGTGGTACCCAGGGAAGGCAGTTTTAAAAAAAATATGCCAGGGTACTTTGATTTCATAGAGTTCATATTAAAATGATAGGAAAATTCTAAATTGCATCTATGGATGACTACCCCACATTAAAAGTGCCTTCCCTGGGTACCTTGTTTGTTTTACTGGAATAGCCCTGAAGCACAATTATCAATGAAACACAATTTATATACATTAACTACAGCAGACTATTAAAGCTGCTGGTTCTTCATTCCCTAAAACAGCACCAGTGTAAGCAAATGACTCATTAACAGAGCATGTGTTTGGAAATGGTATTCTGCACTGATCAAAGTTAAAATGAATATACCTTTTACTGTTCATTCTTAATTTTGACGACTTACTAGTGACTTTCAGAATATCATTTCCAAAACAAATACTTTTGAAAAATCATTTGGTTCCCACAGTGTAATATGCAAAGATAACAATATAACATTGAATAGTGGTTCTTCATATGAATACTGACCTCTTATATATGCTAACACACAAATGAACACATAATAGTGGTCACCTACCTCTGCCCCCTACTGGAATAAGCAAGTATAAATATATGACACTGAATAGTGGTCCTTAAAATGACTACCTACCTTTGCCCTATTGAAATATGCAAGTATAAATATATGACACTGAATAGTGGTCCTTAAAATGACTACCTACCTCTGCTCTACTGAAATATGTAAGTATAAATATATGACACTGAATAGTGGTCCTTAAAATGACTACCTACCTCTGCCCAATCTAAAATAGGCAAGTATAAATATATGACACTGAATAGTGGTCCTTAAAATGACTACCTACCTTTGCCCTACTGAAATATGCAAGTATAAATATATGACACTGAATAGTGGTCCTTAAAATGACTACCTACCTCTGCTCCACTGCGCACTGTTAGAGTTGTACCAACAAGTGTAGTCTGTGCTTCCATGTCTGTCAATACATGAACTAAGGCAAAGCTTTTGATGTCCAAATGATCAATCACATTTCTGGTGGTTTCATGATGGTCAATAATAAGTGAGCAGTTGGTATTAACTGTAACATTTTCCATTGATGAAAAGGAACCTATAAAAAAAACATAAAAACCACAATAATACTTAATTAAATAATATTTTGTGATTATTCACAATGAAATGACAGCCTAAATATTTTATAAACTGAACAAAAGAAAATAGAGTTTTATGCTGTTATTTGAAAAAAAACTTTCAGATTATTTGGAAAAAAGAATCAAGTTTAGTTCTTGATCACTAGAGTGTATCCGCACTCACATGGAAAAAGCTGTGACATATAACACGGTTTTGCTGGTATATTTGTATCTTAAAACCTAGCAGAGTGATGTTTTAACAATCTTTCAAAGATTGGTTATCTTGAAAAAAGGTAATTTATATAGAAAAGCAAGCAAATTCATTTGAAAAATGTAGTGGGGTGGGTGGGTGGAACTAATTTTAATTATGTTATACCTACCCATTGCACAGCTACTATTTTGTGTCAAAAAGTCTCATCTATTCAATGTGAATATCATTTCAAAATTGTTGAGGTGTAAAGGATGATTCAACCCATATGGATTCAATGGAATCATAGGAAATCGGGATACCAATGTGATCAATTTTCCTAGAATGGAGCCTCTGGGCAGCTTCCCAATCCCTTACAGGGTATGATTGTAAAGTGGATGGAGGTGATCAAGGTCAGATCCTGATTCTCATACCATGAGGATTCCATGTGATGACCAGTGTAAAGTCAGTGACCAGTAAGAGATGACTTATGACTAGTGACCAGTGTGATTTAAAATACAACAGTCAAACAGAAAAAACACTGAGTAAATGTTTAATTAATTATTTAAGAAAATTATGAATTCCTATTAATTGAGGTTGAGCCTAGCATGCATTACTTTCATTAAGAGGGCCTCAAGGGAGAATAGTCCTTGACTAATGAGTCACCCTCTATAAATAAAGCATTATTATTATTATTATTATTATTATTATTATTATTATTACAACCAAACAAACAAGACTTACATGTGAACCAACTGTATGTTGAAAATAGGGAAGATGTACCCTAGGCCCTAAAGGATGGGATATAATGTCAACCCAGGAGGACTTTTCAAGGAATGACTGAAAATGGCCAGGGGTTACTAGCCTATAAACAGAATAATTGTAACACTAGATGAAATAATTTTGCAGGGAGAATCAAATGTGTTTTTAACTTGTAAGAAGAAATTTTCTCAGCCCACATTATGAATGGAACAACCAATAATATGGCATCATTGAAAATGTTTACTGTTTTGCACATGGTCATGTGAGCTGCATGAGTGGACTGTCTTGTTGACACTTCTTCACTGTGTGGGTAGATGTATTCACATAAAATGGAGGAGACTTTATAACATAGGAACCAAACGCTGCACAACAGCAACAGGTATTAAATGGCTTTATTTATAATTATTCACAACACAATCATAAATCAGTATTAAACTATTTAACCCCACCCTCAATCTGTTGACATCCAGTCCTTTGTTAACTTGTCAGAGGTGCATCAGAACTTTGCACAATTGCTTATGCTGAAATCTTTTTTCTCTTTTTTTCTTTTTTTTCTGTTTTGCACGTATTATTAAGAGTATAAAAATCTTTGTGGGTATAAATTCATTTTCTTTTCAATTTCATATTCAAATGGGAACCACTTATCAATTTCTTCATTTGTTCAAGGTTTTTCCCAAACATAATTCAAACATTTATCAATTTTTTCATTCATTAAGTTTTTTTCCCAAATGTAATTCAAACATTTAATTCAAGACCTCAATGGGTGCCAAAATATTCAAGCAATAAAAATAAGGGCAGAAAATAGTGAATAAGTAACCAAATATACCCATTTCATTTGCAAACAATTAATATTGAATGTAAGGAAAAAACAGAAAGTCACCATAATCTTTATATTCTTTTATACTGTGAATCCATTTATTTTTGTGGGTATCAATTTTCATGGTTTTGTGAGAAAATGCTTTTGTTGGAACTTAAATTTGTGAATTGGAAAAGATCAAGTTGTCTTCAAATCATGATCAGTATGTTATGGGCCTTTAGATTCAAGACTTTTAGCAATCTTGGACAATATTTATATATAAGAATAAACAATGTTCTGCCCAGAATTACCTTTGATAACAAGATCGATTTTCCTGCAGTCTACAGTGAGTGGAAGTGATACACTGGAATGTCTTTGTGATAAGACAGCAAACTCTTGGAGTACTCGGTCCTGTGTTGATTCATATGTCTGACCATGGCGGACTGTCAAACGTCCAGTATTGTCACCAAACACCTTATGTGCCACAAGTTTTACAGGTTTTCCTTTATTAGGATCAGATTCCAGATTTAGGGATGCTCCTCCTAGGATGTGAACCTTAAGTGAAAAACATTAAATACACAGTTATCAAATTACAAGTATACATCTATTTTCAAACCTAGCATTATCCTGACAAAATAATATGTACATGTATGAGAGAAAGAGAGAGAAAGAGAGAGAGAGAGAGAGAGAGAGAGAGAGAGAGAGAGAGAGAGAGAGAGAGAGAGAGAGAGAGAGAGAGAGAGAGATGTAATGACTAAAAATGATTAAAACTCATTTCTAATTGGCTTTTCTATCTTTTCACATTATAATCCTCTTCCATTTTAATACACATCAGCCTTCCATTTCATTTTAATACATTCAATATGACCTTATATTAAGAGCTGAATGTTAAGAAAGCAAATTTTGTAGTAAATTATGTTTCTCCGAGAATACTTACCCGATCACATTACTTTAGGGATATTAGCCTGCTACCTCGCGAATCCAGCCCTACCAAAAGACGAAAATTCGTCTTTCCTGTCTATGTCATATAGACAAAGGGCAATAACTCTTGCCCCTTACCTCCCCTTGCTACCCGCTAGGTGTCGCTTCTTTAGTTTTTAAGCTGAGCGGTATATAAAACACGAGGATGCTCGCATGGCGGGGTGGTTGGGAGGGTTTCTTAGTAATGTGATCGGGTAAGTATTCTCGGAGAAACATAATTTACTACAAAATTTGCTTTCTCCTTTGAATACGTTCCCCGATCACATTACTTTAGGAGAATAAGTAATAGGAGGAGGGAATGCGGAGCATCCGACCTCCACCCCGGGTATCCTCTAGGGAATGATGGTTGGATTCCCCATGTGAATGATAACCAGATCTCCTAATTTTCAATCAGCAACACAGCCCAGGGTCACGTGATATGTGACCCCTTTATACGGTTAAGAAAATAGTTATTGAAATCTTCTTACCTACGAAAATTTATCTGGCGAATCCAGCGAAGCTAATAGGCTGTGCTGATTGTTGCACATGGGTCTGGTGGGCGTCTGGGCTGCCCAACACCGGACCTACTAGAATCAATGTTTGCCTCTGCGAGTACAAACTTGAAGATAAAACTGTAGAAGGTTGACTCTGCATGTCAGCCAACAGCTTCTATAAGGTGACTGATTTGCGAATCCTCAGAGTACGCCGAGCGTATAACCCACTTCAGCCATGAAGCAAGGGCTTGAATGGAGATATCTCATGTCCCAGCTATCACCAGAAGAAAGAGGTGCTTGTATGTGACCGGACTCACCTCTATGCATTGAAATGGTGCTAGAGTGCACAAACAGGATCTTACATGGCTGTTGATCCTGACTTATCTATAAAGAAGCGAGCTAATGACGACTCATTGATCGCCAATGTATGGTAATCTATTTTGGACTACGAAGCCTGGCTGCATCAAGAGGACCATCAAACCCTCTGATCGGAACGGAAGAGAGTTCGGGTCACTAGAAAGGACATGTAACTCGCTCACCCTGCATGCTGAAGCTAAGACTATCAAGAAACCCAATTTGTATGATAGTAGCTTTAACTAATCGTGGGTTAAAGACTCAATACTGTCTGAATTGAGTCATGTTAAAACCCAGGACGGATTCCATTTGGAAACAGGGTGAGAGATATAAGTCGATTGAATTTTTTAAAGTGTCTAAAAGATCTGACAAATCTTTGTCATGGCTGATAGCACATGTACCAGAATGGCGGAATGTGTCTGATATCATGGAGCGGTAGCATTTGATAATAACTGGAGCCAGCTGTTTCTCCTCGAAAAGCCAGAGAAAAGTTGGCCAGTTGAGGGATTGTGACACTCAGAGGAACAATGTGAATGATATGGTACCAGTCCCTGAAAACATGCCACTTGCCCTCGTAAACCTTCAGAGTAGAGGGCCTTCTTGCTCTCGAGATTCTCTCCGCAATCAAAGATTTAAATTGTTTGTCTTGCAAGGCTGTCTGGACAAGAGCCAGGCTTGAACATAAAGACGGTCCGGACAGGGGTGGAACACCCCTGGCCGTGGTTGCTTGCGAATACTTGTGCTGACTGTAATCTTCCTGGGTAGATCTATCGCCTAGATTGAGTAGATCGGAGACCCAGGAGTTGTTCCATCTGAGAGGGGCAATCAGAACCATCTGACAGTTCTGACCCCTTAACTTCTGGATTAATTTCAGTACCAAGACCGTGGGAGGGTAGGAGAATGACCACAACCCTTCCCAGCTGATTGATCGAGCATCCACGACCCAAGCTTCTGGGTCTGGAACCTGTGAGATGAAAGGTGGACAACTTGCGATTTCACCTTGTTGCAAAAGATCAATCATCGGACGTCCCCAAAGTGTGTCAATTGGAAGAAAGTCCGATTGATGGAGTGACCATTCTGTGTGAATGACTAGATAGAGTGTCAGCCAAGACATTGAGTCTGCCAAGAATGTGTCTGAATTGTACATTGAGGTGGAGATTGTCGAACCAATGTAGAAACTGCCAGCTCAGATTGCACAGGTCTGGTGATTGGTGTCCCCTTGTTTTGAGGCAAGGCACCACCACAATGTTGTCTGACATAATGAGGGCAGTTTGTAATAAGAGTTGATCCTGCCCGAAATGAAAGGCATTGATGACAGCCGTTATTTCTGAAAGGTTGATGTGAAAAGGGGCTCGCCCCTGGCACCCATGTGTCGCTGACAGTATCGAAGTCCGGCAACAGGTGGGCACCCCAACCGTAGGTACTAGTGGCGGAACATACCGTTATCCCCGCTTGGGGTATCTCCAGAGTAATCCCTGTGGACAGCCCACAGGGGTTGTGCCATTGACTCAAGAATGATCGTATCTCTGGCGTGAGCATGACTGTTTTCTGGGATCGAAGGGACTTGAAAAGGGCGCAATTACGCTAGCAACGTCCTTTGTAAAGGGCGCATAAAAGGACGGCTGAGCGGGATCAAGTCTGCTGCTGCATTGAATAATCCGAGGATCTGCAACTCTCTCGCTAAATGCGCATCCTGTCGGAAACGGACTCTAAGTGCAATTATCTGGATGATCTCAAACTCGAGGAAGCCTTACCAAATTCAGATCGGGAGAAACTCCACACCCAGATGGACCAAAAATCCGGATTGGACAGAGATCAGACTTTATCCAGTTCACGAGAAAGCCTATATGATGTAAAGTAATATAAGATCGTTTCTGCCTTTGAGCAGAGTAGAACTTGACAGAAGTTTCTGGAGGATGTCGTCCAAATATACTGCCGACGCAATAGATGAAGTCGAGCGGAACAGGGTGACGATGTAATCCATAACCTTGGTACTAGCCCAAGAGCTTAAATTGAGGCCAAAAGGTATGACATGGAACTGATAAACCGAGTCCCGACAAGCACAACGGAGAAATGTCCGCTACTCGTGGGATAGGGACGTGAAATGTGCGTCGGTCATATCTAGCCAGCTTATGATGGGGTTTAAGCGACTTGCCCTTCAGACATGCGTCACGACGTATCAGGTCTAGGTTGGCAGAAGCAGTCAGCGCATTGGCCATGGAATGGTGAGCTGCCCTGTTAAGAACCCTAGCTAACCAGGCCGTCAATTCCCAAGCATGTTCATTGCCAGATTTTTCAGCAATCCTGAAAATGGCTAGGGAGGCTAGGTCTAACAGTGAAGACGTAGCGACTACATTTCGAACCAGCTTGGACGTGGCATTGAACACAGTTTTGTCCACTTTATAAGACAATGGAGCAGACATATGGACTGCTGCCATATTTTTATCCGGAGCCGGGACCTCAGTACTGAACGCATCGGAGTGAGTTTTGTACCATCTACCTGAAAACGACGCTGGTACTTGGCTTTCAGAAAAGAACGCCTTAGCATTTCCTGGATCCCCTATACGTGTCGACTGACGGTCATTAATTTCCTTAATTTTTGTCGACTGGGGAAGGAGGCGGAAGGATAGAGTCTCTTCCCCCTCATCCAGATCGACCGACGCTCTAACCTTATAGTCGGTAATGGCAGCAGGAGGTGGAGGGCATTCTGAAGGGGCCAACACCCTATAAATTTCCTCCACTGCGGCTTTGAAGCTGAACTCAGTCCGTTCCATAGTTGGATCTGCATACAGCTGATTTGCCTGCGATTCATCGCACTCACTATGTGCATAATCTTGCTCTGGTAAAGCATCCATATCGGGGTAATGCATACCAGGTGGCATAGATGACTCGATTCCGTCATCTCTGATAAAGGCATTCACTCTCCCTTGTGGATGAGCTGTTAGCCTATGGACGGCCGGCAATGCCGAATGAATTGATTGGCATATGTTTGGCCTGAATGACTGCGATGGGCCGGCTATGACCGGCACCGACCGCTCGAATGGTCGGGTTGGATCGAGAGATTCATCGCCAACATCTGTGTCATGATAGTGATATGTAACCGGTAGTACGGATTGACAGACGGAAACATCACTAGAATCTTCGTCAATCCGATTTGTGCGGATTGCGGTATGATAAAAGTCCCCGTGCTGGTACAGCGGTACAGTCGGACGGACTGGTATATGAGTAAAATCTCCATACGGTTGGACAACCGGTGCCTGTTGGGCTGGTCGGCCGGAGCCGGATGGACGGTCAGTGCCGGCAAGTGTCGGCTGGAGGCTTGGCTGGACGACCGGTGCCCTTTGGGCTGAATGGTCATTGCCGGATCGACGCCCGGTGCCGGTTAGTGCCGGCTGGAAGGTCGGCTGGATGACCGGTGCAATATGGGCTGAACGGTCATTGCCGGATGGACGCCCGGTGCCGGTTGGTGCCGGCTGTAAGGTAATAATAATTACATAATGCTTATGTAGTGCGGCCAGCACTGCGCGCCCATCTACCATTCGCTCATAGGGAATGTTGGTTCTGGTACAGCTTGCATATCTGTACCGCATACCAGGTGACCTAGATGACGCAATTCTGTCATAATTGACACTTTCACTAAATCTCCCTTGTGGAGAAGCCATGAACATATGGACGGCTGGCACTGCCGGTTGATTGAACTGGCGAATGGTCGGCCTGAAAGTCCTGTTCTGGTAAAGCTGCCATATCTGGGTAGCGCATACCAAGTGGCATAGATAACTCAATTCCGTCACCTCTGATAATGTCACTAATTCTCCCTTGTTTCAAAATCACACCGTCACGTATTTGACGTGACGGGAGGTGTACACCGGCAATACCGACTGATTTGTCTGGTATATGGTCGGCCGGAATGTCGGCGAAGGTCCGGCTATGACCGGCACCTGCCTCTCGAATGGTCTGATTGGACGGAGATTCATCTATAAAATTTCTCTCATGGTAGTGATATGTAACCAGTAGTGTAGATTGACTGACGGGTACATCACTATAATCTCCGTAAATCCGATGTACAGCCGGTGCAGGTTGATGCCGGCTGGAAGACCGGTGCCATTTGGGCTTAACAGTCGTTGCCGGATGGTCGGCCGGTGCCGGTTGATGCCGGCTGGAAGGTCGGCTGGACAACCGGTGCCATTTGGGCTGAACGGTCGTTGCCGGATGGACGGCCGGTGCAGGTTGATGCCGGCTGGAAGGTTGGCTGGACGACCGGTGCCATTTGGGCTGAACGGTCATTGCTGGATGGACGGCCGGTGCCGGTTGATGCCGGCTGGAAGGTCGGCTGGACGACCGGTGCCATTTGGGCTGAACGGTCGTTGCCGGATGGACAGCCGGTGCCGGTTGATGCCGGCTGGAAGGTCGGCTGGACGACCGGTGCCATTTGGGCTGAACGGTCGTTGCCGGGTGGCCGGCCGGTGCCTGTTGACGCAGGCTGGAAGGTCGGCTGGCCGGCCGGTGCCATTTGGGCTGAACGGCCAGTGCCTGTTGATGCAAGCTGGAAGGTCGGCTGGCCGTCCGGTGCCATTTGGGCTGAACGGACGGTGCCGGATGGACGGATAATGCCGGTTGGTGCCTGCTGAAGTGCCGGCTGAACTGACGGTGTCGGCTGGACGGACGACTGGACGGCCGGCGAAAGTGCATATTAAAATGGATCCAATTGATCCAGCATAGACTCCATGCGTCCGGACTTACAGGCCTGAAAGCCATGCATGGACCTGCGGTGAAATTTACACCCACTGGGCAGCCTAAACCATGTCAACATAATTTCCTCCATTTCCACATTGCCAACACCCATTTTGCCATTCATGCCTTCGTTGTCGACTTTGCTACTGAAACGACAAAAGAAGAGAACAAATTAAAAATTCAGCATATTATTAATTCGATAATACTATAACCGTTACTAACTGAGTAGTCAAATTATTCCGTGCCATGTTAACTCTTAATGACAACACTAGTTATCGCTGTGAGCGTGTTGCAATGGTTCATTCAAGACGAAGTCTACTGAAACGAAAAAGATGATAAACAAAGCACAATTAGCAATTCAGCACACTATTAAGTCGCTATTACCATAACCATAACTAACGGAGGAAGCGAAATGATTTAGTGTCGCGTGAACTCGTGACTACAACACGAATTCCGCCATTAAATAGTCGCAACTGGTCGTTCAGAGACTAAGTCTACTGAAACGAAAAAGAAGATAAACAAAGCACAAATTAACAATTCAGCACGCTATTAAGTCGCTATTCCATAACCGTAACTAACGGAGGAAGCGAAATGATTAAGTGTCGCGTGAACTCGTGACTACAACACGAAGTCCGCCATTAAATAGTCGCAACTTGGTCGTTCAAAGACTTTTTTGAAGTCTACTGAAACGACAAAGCAGGTAAATAAAGCACAAATTATCAATGCAGCATGTTATTAAGTCGCTAATACCGTAACTTTACGTTACATACGGAATAAGCGAAATTATTGAGTGCTACATGTATTACATGCTAGTACCGCCATAAGCGTGCTTGACCACGTTGCAACCTGGTCCGAAGTCTAGAAAAGGTGACAAAGTCACTCAAATTGGAAAATATTGTAAAATAATGTATACGACCTGTAGAGGAATGATTATCCAACACAGTAATTCCAAATTTAACTTCGGATGGTCAGAATTTACACTAAGATGGCTTGGATTCATTGGAGGTCTAATTGTACGTGTTTTTGCGTACAGCGAAGCTAAAAAACTAAAGAAGCAACACCTAGCGGGTAGCAAGGGGAGGTAAGGGACAAGAGTTATTGCCCTTTGTCTATATGACATAGACAGGAAAGACGAATTTTCGTCTTTTGGTAGGGCTGGATTCGCGAGGTAGCAGGCTAATATCCCTAAAGTAATGTGATCGGGGAACGTATTCAAAGGAGAAACAGATAAAATAAAGCTGTACACAAGTATTTTGGTGCAATAACTTGATTTATTGGTTAGTAAAATAACCATTTGGCATCAGTGAATATTTTTAACTTAGCATCCATGACTTTTACAAGTGGATAGTAAATTTATCAAACATCTTACAAAATGGGAGGATGAAGCCCAAATCAGTCATATATCCCATGGTTTATTTTGTCTTTAAAGATTACGTGACTGTGGTTTATCCAGCACATGACAAGGGTTCAATTCCAAGCAGATTTTTCCAATGACCACTAAGGCAACTCTCATGGATACAAATGATGGTCCAGCAGAAAATAACTGATGGTAAAGGGCATTATATAAAAGGGAAATCTCCAACAGATGTCACCTAAGCATAAAACAGAGCACTAACGTTTCAGAAAGACCACATTCAATAAGTCAAATGAATTAAGGTGTTTACATTGGTAATAAGTTTCCTAATGTGGACAGGTGAGACTTTTGTTTCAAGTGTCAACTTTTTATTTTGCATCTTTAACCCTTTCAGCATATTTTCAGTCTTATAAACATTTTATTTTATGTGATAGGAATACATATATGGTATCACTGTAAAGAAGACAAACTCAGGTCTGTAAAAATATGACCATAAGCAAGTTTAGATCCACACAGGTGAATATACAGGCAAACGAAAGGTAAATTAAAGATATATTTCATGGTATTCAATTAAAAATGTTAAACAAAGCAGTTAAAGAGCAATATAAGGTTACATTTTCATCAAATATCATGTTCCTACATATCATAACTTGATTAATTGCTATAATGTCATATTTTAGGGAATGTCACATTTGGGTAACAAGATTTGTACAGGTCTTAAAAATCTTCAATCTACAAAGTTTTATGTTCTTTTTTATAGAGATAAATATACATAAAAACATATGCTGTGATCACAAGAGCCCATTTTAATGAAAGTCCAAGACAGTTTTTGACTAGCTAATCATGTACATTCACCAATAAAATGCAGGTAGAGTTTTAATTGGACAAACATGTCACATGACAAAATTTGTGACAAATACAATTTAATCTGTCAAAAATCATAATTTCCATCAATATCAAGGTAATAAAAAGTCAGTATTTTAGAAAATGTGACACATGTCCATGTACTTTTCTGTTGATTTGGGCCAGTCTCTTGCCTAAGGTGTGCATTTTTTATATTTGAAAATCTTGCCATTTGCAAAATTACATAGTCACTATAAAAGATCTTATAATATTTAAGAGATGTTCAAGAACCATGAAATCCTCATGCTGGGTCTATGCATTTGGAAACTATGTGAATATTTTAATCCAAGTAAGATTCAATCCATTGACACAATTCAGGTGCAGTATACATCAACAAGTTCAAAGCCTTCAAAGTACTAATTATCATTAATATTGCCAACAATATTCATCCATTTTTATTGCTCCCCTTCTATTAGATTTGAATTCCTTTTATTTCTTCCAATATTTCATACCCAGACTATTCAGACTACCGTATTTTCCGCCCTATAAGTCGCTCCTGAGTATAAGTCGCGGGAGGGGGAAATCCAGATAATTTTGGAAAATTCAACAGATAAGTCGCTCCTGCATATAAGTCGCTCCTGCGCACTAACCGTAATCACGTTTTTGATACCGCCAGCCATTGCATACGACTTGGTAATTTCCAACAACGTGTACGTATATTCTTGTTTGAAATTTTAAAAATAGAAATATAAGCAAATAAGATTTATAAATAATGTTTATTAAGTAAATAATAGCGCCACTCGTCTTCTTTTTTTATGCCAGTCACGCACAAGCTTCTCGCTTACGTTGAATTTTCTTACTGCTGAACGATTTCCGTTTTCTTTCGCAAATGCTACGACGTTTAACTTAAATTCTGCATCATAACTTTTTCGCGTGGTAGCTGTAGGTGCCATGATTAAACTGTATTGACTTACACTAATATAACAATTTTAAATCATACAACGTTATTGTGAAACTATCTTTTTTTGATGCTCCATGGTATGAACGGTCTGTATTTATATACCGGTCAATTCCACAACCCGAGCGAACTTCAAAGGCACTTTATAAAACAATTGAAGTTGTTCGCCAGCCTTCCAGTTTTTTTTATTAATTACTTTGAAGTTCTCTCAATGAAGCCAGTCTCGGTATTCCGGTCAATTTCCACAACCCGAGCAAACTTCAAAGGCACTTTATAAAACAATTGAAGTTGTCCGCCAGCCTTCCAGTTTTTTTTTATTAATTACTTTGAAGTTCTCTCAATGAAGCCAGTCTCGGTATTCCAGTCAATTTCCACAACCCGAGCGAACTTCAAAGGCACTTTATAAAACAATTGAAGTTGTCCGCCAGTCTTCCAGTTTTTTTTTATTAATTATTTTGAAGTTCTCTCAATGAAGCCAGTCTCTGTATTCCGGTCAATTCCACACCCAGAGCGAACTTCAAAGGCATTTTATACGACAACTGAAATTGTTCGCCAGCCTTCCAGTTATTTTTACTAATTACTTTGGAGTTCTCTCCATGAAGCCAGTCTTGGGTTAATCCAGAGTTTTTTATAAACTATTGAAGTAAATTATGAAGCGCTATCTGACCAACACTTTGCTTGAAGCACGTGGTGAATAATAAAAGAAAAACAATGGCAATCGTAATTTCAATATTTTTTTTTTAATAACAACAAATTTTAACACATATATATTATAACTAAATATTATTTGATTATTTAATTTGATATTCTTGTAGTCTAATACTTGCGTGTATGTAAGTTTCGAGCAATTGGCTTGCCGGTATACTGTAGATATATTTCGCTATAACACAGCATCACTGCGCATCAGTCATATCAGTCGTTAAAAAAATTATTTATCGTATAAGTCGCTCCTGCGTATAAGTCGCACACGTCATTTGAAAGAAAAAAAACGAAAAAAAGTAGCGACTTATACCCCGGAAAATACGGTACTGGTCCAATGAATCGGCCATTTTGGATGCAAGTGACTTTGAAGATTGATATTTATAGAATAGAAAATTTCTCTTTCTTGTTTAACAACCTCTCTTAAAATCTGAATGTATCAAATGGTATGCAAATGTATCAAATGGTATGCAAATGTATCAAATGGTATGCAAATGATCTTTAAGACAAAGAAGCAGTGTCCTTCTGAAAAAAAGAATCATTTTACATAGACAGAATCATTACATAGACAGACAATCATTTTACATAGACAGACAATCATTTTACAGACAGAATCATTTTTTAACATACAATCATTTTTCAACACAGACAGAATCATTTTACATAGACAGAATCATTTTTCAACATAGACAGAATCATTTTACATAGACATTCATTTTTTAACACAGACAGAATCATTTTTCAACACAGAATGTCTAATGTGCATGATGGTAACCTGTTTGATGCAGTAACGGTTAGAAAGCAGTAGATGGTCCACGTTTATGTAACCTTAGATGTCACTTTCACAACTAAACATTACATTATTGCAATATTCATTTGAAAGTAGGTTTCCTGGATTCAGAAATTCCAATATTTAATGAAATATATTTCTGAAAGGATATTTGCAGTATTTGACTTGGAACAGCAGAGTACAGAATATGTATTAAAAAAATCATTTTGAGTCGGAATCGCATCATATATTCACCACACAAATATGTAGTGGTTGGATAAACTTCTCTCCGTCTGGAGACTGGTTTATGTCCACAATCTTCTAACAACAGAGATGAGTTTATTTACTTCTTCAAGTAAACATTTAAACCATACTTGTACATAGGGTGGATTCCATGCTTCAGGTTTAGCACCCCATCCAACCCAACATACACATTCGCTATGAAATGAGCAATACCCCTAGTTTTACTTGTTGTTGTTGTTGTTGTCTTGAGCTTTCTGCCATTTTTCATGTTATGATATGTTTTATATGATGTAACAAGCCCATGAGGTGGAACACTGCACACTAATTTTTTTAGCTTATTGGACAAATCAGAATCACATAAAGTGCTGCTCACATGTTATGATCAAAAATCTATTTGCTCTTCAGTCCCAAGAACCTGTGACAGTAAAATCATTTAAAAAAATTCCTTAAAATAGGCACTTTAATATTATTAAATTAAATAAAGGTTACAAGTACCTCATCAAATTCAAAGAGACCTGTGTGTTCATCACTTTGGATGATATAGGCAGCACCTTCTCCATTACTGTAAGGTGTCTGCTGCCAAGTTTCTGGATCCTCACTGATATAGATCTCCAACTCACTAAGAACAGCAACAGAACTGACTCCCTCCAACTCAATAATAATCTAAAATCAATATTAGGTAAAAAATCAATCAATTGTATCACTAAATATGTTGTATGTGAAATGATAATGAAAACCAATTTTCAAATAATTTACCAGCCTGTGAACAAAAAACAACAAAACCCCTTTAACTGTTTCAGTGAATAAATTATGTATTTTCTTGGGTGGGGAGGGGGGTAAACTAATTTTAATTATGCAATGTCTACCCATGGTTATTGTTTAACATTCTTTTTGAGCAAAAAAAAAGTACTGTCTGTTTGATGTGTGAGTGAAGATTAGTCAGTATGAAGCATTTCTTTGTTCGGCTCACTTGTCCCTGGTAATTTGCTTCCTACCCTTTCTTTTTCATTTGGATGTCTGAAGATAGAAACTAAGTGCTCTCACAGGACATACAATTTTATCTGTATCATCCACAGCACCAGTTCAACTGAGACCAGGGATTTCTATTGGTAATAGAGCACTGAAAGATAATTGATTTTGTCTATAAATCATGAATGATGAAAGAGGGAAACCAAATAATAATTCCCATTAAACCAGAGAATGCCATTATCAATAGATAAGGCATAAATCTCACTTTGTTGTCACACTGAGGTAAAGGCAAGCTGAAACACAGTCTTGAGTGTGAAGTATTGAAAAGAAGCCTCACTCAATAGTTCATTAAAAACAAGAAAGATTTCATTTAGGTGTAAGAAAGCATAAGACAAGTCACAAGTCTCTGCAGCTCAAAATACTTAATAAGATCAGCAAGATGTTGAGAAAATTTAAGTGTATTAGATATGGCAACTCTGTAGCCCTTGATAGTGGATACTGAGTGTATTTTGTTCTCAAAGAGAAACACAAGGAAATCAAGCACAGAGGATATAGAGGGGGAGCTAAGGTCAACACGTTTCCTATGCATGAATCAGAGAAGATTCTCCACCTGACATCATAGACCTTCAATGTAGAATCTCTTCTGGCCCGAATGATGCCAATGACAACTCGGCCCAAAACGTTGTTCTGACAGAGAGATTGCTTGAGATGAGCCAAGCATGAAGGTGGAGAATTTGTGGGTTATTGTGGAGTAAGTATTCCCAGTGTTGTGACAGATAAAACTCTTTAATCCACTGCAGCAGCATCGCATCAACACAATACTTCTCCTGCACATTAGCAATCCATTTTTCCAATACAGCTTTCTCATACCATGAAAAATTGTTGGAGGCAACACATAACCTGAAGTGGAAATTGCAAGGACAAAAGTCATATTTTATTTCAACTCTGCTGTTGTCTTGCTAATTCTCACACTTTTGACCCCAATCTTATTATCAGTCCATCCAGGAATGCAATCAAAGTACACTAGAGTTTCATCCATGTTAATAATCATATTGTTGACCAAATTATGTTTCTTCTCTGGCCTTCACAAATCCATCACATGATTTTATTTTCACCAATCTTCTGGACAATGCTGGGTCATCAATGTTCATGCATAATGCATTATATATATTGCATCACTTAAAAAACCATTCCATTGTTTCAATTTGTCTTTAACATTCCATGAATACCGGTGAAAAGGAACCAAAGTTAGTCATGCTGTGTCATGGACATCCATGCACTAAGCACTATATTGTGTCACTTGTTTCAATTCAAAATTCCCATGAATAACAGTGAAAAGGAACCAAAGTTTGTTTCCATATTTCCACCATCTTTTTATATTTAAAAAAATCTAATCACTTTTAAGAATCTGGAGTCGGCTTTCAATGTCTGCTTCCATTACAATAAAATAACCTTTGTGATGATATCATTTACATATAAAACAAAAAACAAATTTGGCTTCTGAGATTTGCTAGCTTTGTAATAAAAATAACCTTTTGTCTTTGATTTCCTGTTGGTAGGTTCAAAGAAGCAGTTAACTGTTCACTGTCAGTTGTGTTTATTCACCACAAGGGCTTCTATGTGCTTGGCATCTGTAGTTACAATTAATACAGAGGATTTGCAGGTAAATAGTAATAATACTTTTGGAACTTGAGCTGGTGAAAAGATTGTCACTTGTACTCAAGTGAATGTGTTTACAAATGATGATTTTTATTTGAAAGACTCTGTCATACAGTAGACCTGCATATAATTCAATCTTGATTATTTCACACCTAACACCATGTCATGCGTGATGGTACTTCAAGACATCAGTTGATTATTTCTCTCTTGTTTGCAATTTTTTTGGATCCAGTTTTCAGTCGGATAACATGCTCAAACCTTTGAACACAACCACAGACAATTTGTTTCTCAATGTTCATGTCAATGAACAATGTGGCATGTATTATCAGACATAATTGATACATGCTTCAGTATGGAAGTCTACTTATACGGATTTAGTGGATGTATTTAGTTCTTTAATGCTCATGATGAAAAAAGGAATAAATGATAACAACACAAGGCTAGTTTTTCTTTTTATTATCAATGAAGTGTTTTATTTATCTATTTTACTGCAACATGTGGGGTGGTGGGGGTGGAAGCACAAATGCAATACAAATTTATTCCATTTCTTAAGTCTTGGGACATATGACCAATGTGAAAAAATGTTTTGTTTTGGGAAAAATTATTTATTTTATCATGTCCTAACATATACAGTAAACATGGTAATTCTAATATGAAATCTGGATCCAAATCAAACACAGATAAACCAATTATCCGGATTTTTCAACAACAATCATTTCTTGTAGTTGTTTTTTTTTCTCCACAGGTCTGTATTCTAATACTATTGTGTATTGCCTCATTGTTGAAATGATGTGAGGAAAGTTATCTGGCGTTGTTATGTTCTATAATCATTTAACTAATGGCTTACTTGGTTCCAGTGCCACTGTATAGAGGTTTTATGGCTATCCTATCACTAACTAACCCTAGTTAGATCTCTCTAAATAGAACTTACATACATGTGAATGTTAATATATAGAAAAATCCATGATTACCCATTGAAGTTGAATGCAGTGATCTTTGTTAGATAAAAGAGAGCAGACCTCACCTATAATGCAATTTCATAAAATCAAAAGGATGAAATTAGAAGATAAAATAGGAACAGTACCTTCACCACATTACGATGGATATTTATCCTTCCATACTGATTTGGCTCCTGATGTGTACTGCAGCCATCAGTCTTTACATAGGAGTCTGTATGTCCAACCAGAGTCCCATCTGGACCATAACTACCCACACTGTAGGATGTAATCCAAGATGGGCTGCTGTTTTGTCAGAAAAAAAATGTGAATTTAACATATCAATATATTTTTTTAAAAATTCAACTATCTTAGCTATTCTAATAGACACCCTGGGTAGCGGTGCAATTATCAAAGATGGGAATGTGTTGATATTGTGTCTAAGTTGATTTTTAATACCATACAACACTGTTTGACTTGAAAACATTTGCAAAATTGTTTTGATTTTTCTAATGGTCATTGAATTACTCATGTAATGTTTTAATTGTTTGGACATACCATAATGGATATATATGGAATAATAAGCTTTGATAAAGTAGGAATTTACTTTTTGTGGAAAAAAGGGAGAAGATGTGATGACCATAATCAATATCCAAGATGCACTATTTTCATTTCATTAAGGACCAATTTAACCTTGGGAAGAATGTTTATGTAAAGTTTCAAGGCAGTCCACTAAGTACAGATGACAGACAACAGACCAAACTATAAGCTCCCCTTGTCAATGACCAGCAGAACAAAAAATTATTTTCCAAATACATTGCAGAAATTTACATAATGGTAAATAATTATAGGCTACTGAATATGCATTTACTGATATTTTGCGAATTAAATTTTGCACTAAAAAGTTGAAAGCGGTAAAAGTAAAATTTGACATGGATCATCTTACTGTACAACCTCATAACATATTTAGAGTACTTCAATGATGGGTGGAAACACAATTCTTACTGTACAACCTCATAACATATTTAGAGTACTTCAATGATGGGTGGAAACACAATTCTTACTGTACAACCTCATAACATATTTAGAGTACTTCAATGATGGGTGGGAAACACAGTTCTTACTGTACAACCTCATAACATATTAGAGTACTTCAATGACTGGGTGGGAAACAATTCTTACTGTATAACATATTTAGAGTACTTCAATGATGGGTGGAAACACAGTTCTTACTGTACAACCCTCATAACATATTTAGAGTACTTCAATGATGGGTGGAAACACAGTTCTTACTGTACAACCTCATAACATATTAGAGTACTTCAATGATGGGTGGAAACACAATTCTTACTGTACAACCTCATAACATATTTAGAGTACTTCAATGACTGGGTGGGAAACAGTTCTTACTGTACAACCTCATAACATATTTAGAGTACTTCAATGACTGGGTGGAAACACAATTCTTATGCAACTAAGGGAAAAGTGGGGCTTAACTCCACAAAATTGTGTTGTGCAGGGAAACACCATGGTAGCCAATCCTGGCTGATCCAATGGTAGGATTCAAACTTACACCCTTAGAGTCATAAGTCTATCACATTATCCACTAAAACACTGCAGTATTCTGTAAACATATCAAACTAGACCTAGGTCAACATGATTTAAAACCATGTGCCAAATTTGCTTTGAGTCTGTCCTTTAAAATTACTGAGCACAAAAGACAACAGAGTTAATAAACAATAAATGCAGCTTCCAAAGATATTACAGGAAAAAATAAAGTTTTACTACTTTGAATAGATAAGCCACAAAAGGGAAAATTAATAAATAAAAGATTGATGATGACAGGCAATGAACATAATTTCTTTTAGTCTTTGCACTGAGTAAATACTTATGACCATAATAAAGTGTGCACAATTTAAAGTTGTTGTTGCTGCCTAGAAAAAGGTTTCAGTGGTCAGTGAAGAATTATCAGAAGAAATTAATTTTGAAATTGCCTATTGCAAAGACAAATGTTTTGATTTAAAAGCGCTGACATAAGGTATGAAGTTACTTCTGATTAAAAGTTAAAGTGATAGCTCTCAAAATAAAATATTTTTCTATCTATATCAGTTCTAAACCATATGATCAAAGGAGTGAGCAGCCTAAATGAGGAGGAAATAAACTTGTGTTTGTACAAAATGTATGCACTAACTGCAAACCAAAATTTCCAAGTCAAAAAAATTACAAAACATTGACAATTTGGATAATTCCTGTAATGGTAAGAAAATCTAACACCTTTATCTACACATGCAAACAAACAAAAAATGTAAACAAAATATCATGCATATCCTCTGAATAGTTTTTGCATAATCAAGATTTCAACAAATATTTTAAAATAAAAACATTATTCAAAACTTTCTGTAATGGCATGAAAATGAAATCAGATAATTTTCATACAAATATAAATAATCTACTAAATTTCATTTGTATGTATCAAGTGGTTTTAGCCTAATTTTACTAGTAAGATTTTTATAGGGAAAGTGCCAAAATTTCAGAAATGTATAAAAATGGTTTGCATGCTTCTGCTGAACTGAATTCATGGACTTTTTCAGGTCTTTCTAGGGTTTCAGAAATAAATTCAAGTTTAATTATGACAATTTTAAATTATCAATGAACCAACCATGCTAATTTTATGACCCAAATAAATGGTTCAAAATAATTTTGAAAAATGTAAACTGGTCATCTGTATATGCATGAAAAAATGTTTGCCAAATTTAGACAGACATAGAGAAGTATGTACAGGCAGACATAAATATAAATAAATCAAGATTTCCATCTCTGCAAGCAGTAGCAGCTTAAAAACAATACACCAATATATATATATATATATATATATATATATATATATATATATATATATATATATATATATATATATATATATATATATATGCACAAGAACATCCTGAAACTCATTGGTTCCAGAATGAGAACTTCTCAAAAATAAAAGCAAAATGCACAGCTTTTGGAACATCTAGTGAGAACACATAAAAAAACCTGGCATTTGCCATTCAAAATCAAAGTTTTCAATCTTAAACAGTTTATCACCAATAACATTTAAGTTTTCATAATGGTCTGCTTGGCTGATTGATTCTAATATTTACTAATGCAGAATATACTATGCACAGAAGTTAGGTAACACATGATATTTATGAAACGATGATTTAATGGTGAAATTTGTTACAAATAAATCCTTTATTTGCATACTTAATATGAATGCTAGATATTGGAAGAAAAGTACAAAATTGACATTAACAAATCTCTATATATTTTCCAAATTTTATACAAATAATGCACTCAATTTTAAACCAATAACAGTTCTAATTCAACACATTGTTGCTGATCTTCCTGTGCCTAGTACATTAAACCCTAATTTAAAAGCCATTCTGAAAAATATTAAGTTTCTAAACCTCACCTGCAATATGGGAAGACTCTGATATGATCAACATATGTCAAGAATGGAAAGGTAACTTCAACCTGAGCATGTTTACTATGTACCATGAAAACATCTCCAGTGCTACCTGTAACAAGGTTAGCCAGCCCATATGACAAATTATATACTGCACTGAAAGTACTCAGGCTGACATTGCCATAACTGAAGTAAGTACTTGACCATGATGAGTGTCCATATCCTTTTAAGGAAAGTTTCTCAACCTCTGCAATTCTTTGACAGCTAGTCTTGCCTTTGTTGTCAGTGATGAGTTTGCGGTAGATTTTTGTAAGATTAGACTGGTCTTCAATGTAGACTGTTCCAGCACCTCCAAAATGGTCAGATCCATATCCACCATGAATTAGAAAGTCTCCTGTAAAGTGATTCACTTTGGTGTGGTATAAAGCAATTCTACCGCCACCTCCACCACCTCCTCCTTGACCACCTATCAAACCAAATAAATAATCATTTACAGTTTTTAGATTCAAAATGATGAAATTGATAAGGGATAATGTTTACAAAATACACATTGAGCTTATGGCAGGTGGATAAAATTAATTGTAATGGTACAATATTTACCTGTCCCTATTTTGCAGCTTTATACATTTTGTGCCAAAAAAACACAGTTTCTTCAATGAGAATACCAACTCCCATAGACTGGAGAATTGTCAGTATGAAGTGATCAACCCATGCAGCTAGCCTGGGACATGTGTCAAATGTCATCTTATTAGAGACAACGATTCCACCTAGACATGAGAGTGGGCTGGGAGTAGGTATTCAACAATAGCGATGGTTATGTATTGCATAAACTATTGTACCCCTCCAAAGCTACGTATTCATAGCAGCAAAACATTACCTGTCACTATTGTGCAACTGACTTTTTCGGTTAGGTGGGTAGGCTAATGCTCTCCTTATAACTGTTCAGAAACAGAAGATGAAATGTACTCACTACTGAGAGGTTAATGTTATAGAATATCAGTGTCTCTCTTGGCAACATGCTGCTGCAACAATAGATCCCAGAGAAAAATTATGGCATTTGTGTGCAGAGCACCACCTCATGCACAATATGCTGCCATGAACATAAAGATGTCCAACTTCTAGAGCATTCAGTACCTACTTCTATAGTGACTAGGTCCATAAGACAGCAACAGTTCTAACTTCATGAGCTCTAACAATCCTGGTAGACAAAGGAGATAAACAAATTCATAATCTCCTTTAAACTGAGACAGTCTGTGTCAATAGAAAAGGTATATATTTTACTGCATTTCCTTTTCAGATGCTAGAGCAAGTACAAAATACAGTCTTGAGCATGAGGTCCTGAAAGGAAGCTTCACTTGATGGTCGTATGTGGTCTAGGTTAAAGACTATATAGTACAAGAAAACACCTATCTGAGCATAAGAGAATGGGAGACAGGTCTCTGCAGCTCAAAATAATAAAAGAGGTCAGCAAAATGCAAATCTGAACCAGCTGCTGAACATTGAAAGAATTTAAGTGTGTTGGAAATGGTGGCAGTACAGACCATGATAGCTGATAACATCTTTTGTTCTCGAAAGAAACATTTGAGAATCAGCAATGGAAGTTACAAAGGAACAACTAGAATCAATGTGTTTCCTACTGCACCAACCACATAAGATTCTGCACCTGGCATCATATAGCGTGGATTTCGAATCTCTCATAGCTTGAATAATGCACTGGCAACCCATGCAAAATCTTTTTCTGCTAGACAGATCTCCTGAAATGAGACATGCATGAAGATGGAGACTGTGTGGCCTGATGTGTACGAGAAAGCTATCTTGTGACAGAAGATTCCTACTGTAAGGAAGAGACCTGGAATGATCTATCAACAGTTCAAGAATATCAATGAACAATGACTATTGAGACCACAATGGGGCTATGAGTATGATATGAGAAATGCCAGGATTCCATGTATTCAATTCCTTGTTCTGGTTTGTGAGGAAATTCATCCCCCACATAAATGGAAATTTGGAGACATGTGTTCTCAAAATCATATTTTACTCTAAATACTTATTATGAATTACAAAATTTAAGATATCCACATTAGTTTCTTAAAATCTGTATTTCACAAAACAACTCTAACTGGACGAAAAACTATTCTTGCATGCACATGTCTTTATACAACATGAAAGTTTTCAGTAATGTTAAATGAAAAAAGGTATGCATTTATTTTCATAAATTCCAGAAATCTTTAGAGCAAAAACTACTCAACTCCCTTCTCAATTATTTGTAACATCCATTGTTACAGACTGACAGGAAGGATCACATAGTACCTTGCGCTTTAAAAAAAAAATTGCGCATGTATAATACAGTAGATTAAACTGATTCAAACCTGCTCCTCCTATGGCCTCTATACTTCCTGCTCCATCCAAGTGTTGTACATTAAGGTACAGTGAGCCACCTGCACCACCTCCACCACTGTAACTACCCCCAGCCTCTCCATTAGCGTGAAGACGTCCTTCAACTCTAAGTTCATCTCGGATGTGCATGAAAATGATGCCTGAAGAATATTTGAAAGTAGATATAAAATGCTCCATGCCTATTAACATTTATTACAACTAGAAATGTGTCCATCGCAGGGTTTCTCCTGATCACATGGATTGCAGTTGCGGCTAACATGCTAAATATGATAAGGATATGAACCAGGATGATTTCGAAGTCATACAACTCCAAACTGACCAACTTTTCCAAAATTTAAGGAGGGACAAAGTATAGATCACTGGTGGGAATTGTTACCAGGTACCCATGTCTATCAAAGATATATCTTTGCAGAGTTTTTTTTGACCCACAAGTAGAACTATCCTTTAATATTGTGAGTGGATATTGTGAGTGGTATTATTGTGTATATTAACAAAATATTCAAGGTGTGTTAGAATTCAGTGTAAAATAAGTGGAATAATATCAATATAAAGGTCACGCTGCTGATTGATCAAGGACTAATTCAAGTGACCACAACAGCATCATAGTTTGTGAATTAATCAAAAAATAATGTCTGCAATACAACAGTAACATAATTTTATTAGGCAGGCTCCTAGCAGTTTTTCATTCTTTTTTTCAGTTAATAATCAATGTCCCAAATGGATGCTTTTCTGTACTGTTGCATCATTTTCAGTTTAATTTTTTAATGGTGGATAATATTTTATATTTTATATTTTATATATTTTTATGTGTTCATAGATGCCTGTGCATATGTTCTAGGCTTGATACTTTGACTTTTAAAATCACTTAATTATCTAGTGTCTAGGCTTGATACTTTGACTTTTAAAATCACTTAATTATCTAGTATCTAGTGTCAAGCCAGATGTTGTAAATACTGTATATATTGTACATAACAGATAGAAGGCATTAATTTAGATTTGTTTTGTATCTAATTGAGTTACTTTCACTAAATAAAGTCTTTACTATTTATAGTATTATTTTATTTTTATTTTGTTTAATTTTTTTGGTAGTCATATCATTATAGATGTTGTAAAGCGCTTAAAGCTTTTACAGATTAGGTGCTATACAAAGTGCTCATTATTATTATTATTATTATTATTATTATTATTATTATTATTATTATTATTACTTCAGTAAATTACTACATAATGATCAAAATTTTAGTGAAATATCTCCCATGTTTTATTAAACTCTCAGAAAACATTCAATGAAATTTTAGAGATCTCACCAAAAGTTAAGGGAAAGTTTTGGCCAAATTTTTTTATGAAATTTCATAAAACTTTCAATAACATTAAAAAGATTTAAATGAAGCCATCATGGATTAGGTTTTGCATGCAAGAAAGAAAATGAGGGCAGGGAAATCAAATTCTTGTTGGATAATGCCTGTGAAATGTTTTTTTTATTCATTTAAAAATTATTTTGAATATTTATCCCAATGATGTCTAAGAAATTGTTAGGCAGTATAATAGTTTGTTTCTTTGTTTGATTAGGATTTTTAACATAGCTTTAACAATTTTTCAGTCATATCGCTATGATGTCTGCAGTGAGGAAGTTTATAGTGATGTCTTGCACTCGGACATCATGCTGCACCCAGTCACATTATTTTTCGTAAAGCCTTCAGCATCACATCTATACATAGCATATTACTCTGTCATTGGCGGAAACAACGCTCTTCAAAGAAAAAAACACTTTTTTCCTAAAACACGTGATTTCACCCGAGATAGCCTATATAAATATGCCACCCGCACGAGATATTCATATTTTATTCTGGCATTGTAGCGGAGCGGTAAGTACAAAATAGTAAGTAATAGTCGCGTGCCTAGGTTTGTTGTAGCCAGCTTAGGACGTAGTCCAAGCTATACGTGCTCACTGTTTTAGTTTATTTTTGTTTTAGTCGTAATGGCTACTGACGAGGACGATGTCCTCTCAATTACTGACCTCGAAGCCGACTCGGAATTTTTCGGGTTTTGGGCCTGAGGATATTGCAACCTTTTGTGAAGCTGAGGCAAGTTCCTCATGAGGGAAAGGAATTATGAAGCCACAAAAACAGAAAACTAGAGACAAAAAATTAAAGTCTGTTGTGACTAGAGTTCAGAAAGTGGCAAAACGCAAGCCTGTTATGGTGACAAAACATGTAAAAAATGTCGGACAGTCGAAGACGTCCAATCTCATAGATATAAATAATCTGTTGGAAACCGATATTGAGCTGTTGAAGACAAAATTGGGTCTAAATAATATGCAGCCTGTTGTGGCAGATGTCAATGAAATTGATGCCCTGTTTGGCAAACCGTTACCGGAGTTACATGTAGAAGTTGAAAACGAAGGGCCATTTAGTGATGTTGATGTTACCCCAGTAGAGGGTAATGCAGGTAGACCACTTGAGCAAATTTCTTTGAGTGGGAAAATCAATGGGGCATTATTTGACACTTTCCAGCCTGATTACAACTGTCTTTCTACTAACAATGCTGATATGTGGCAGTTACCCAAACTGAAAACTCCCCAGAAAGGAGAGTCCATACCAAAATCCTTAGCAATGCCGATTAACACTGCATGCATTTCCTTATGTGCAACAGATGAAATTGTACAGAACTACAAGATCCCAGAAAACTGTGAAAGGTTAGGCCCACCGCTTGTCAATCAGGAAATTTGGAATGACCTTAATAAACGAGTGCACTCTTATGACAAAGCCTTTAGGGATATCCAAAATCTTGTTGCTGCAAGCATTATGCCAATTGTCCAATTAGCAGAATTATTAAAGCCTCAGATTGCTGCAAATGAAAAGGCAAAGACCTTAATTTCAGATGGTATTACCCTTATGGGTCAGGTACAATATCACGTCTCCCTCAGAAGAAGGTACATGATTCGACCACATTTGAAACAGAAATATTCCAATCTGTGTAATATGCATACCCTCATAACATCCATGCATTTTGGGGATGATGTGGCCAAGGAGGTTAAAAGATGTGACACTGGCTTTGCACTTGCCAAAGAAACTTTTGCCCATATTCACAGAGATTTTACAAGAGGCCATGGTGTTCGAGGTGGTGGACCCATGCGAGGTTCAGAGTTCAATCCGAGGGCAAGATTTCGATCTCAGCCTTATAGTTCTAAATATTTGTACAGGTATCAATACCAAAATTCCAATTGAGGAAGGAAACCTGCCTCTACTAGTTCCATAAACGGGCTCATAAATTAAAATTGGTTGAGGTAAGTTCTGTTGGAAAACTGAAACAATGTTTTACTGTATGGTGTGGTTTTACTCGTGATCCGTGGATTTTGCAAACAGTTTCGGGTTACAAAATTGAATTTGATTCCATGCCTTTTCAGTCCTTTTTGCCTAAGGAAATTCCAGTCTCAACTGAGCAGAAAACAATTTTATCTAATGAAATCACTGAACTTATACATAAAGGAGCTATAGTTCCATCCCATTGTGAGAAAAATCAATTTATTTCGAACATTTTTATTGTTCCCAAATCAAATGGAAACTTTCGGCCAGTTATTAACCTGAAACAGTTGAATAAATTTGTTCATTATGAACATTTTAAGCAAAAAAATTTCAAATTGTTTTAGATCTCGTCCAGAAAAATGATTTCTTTACTTCCATTGATCTAAAAGGTGCTTATTTTAGTATTCCAATAGATAGAGATTATCAGAAGTTTCTAAAGTTTGTAATGGTCAGCTTTTTCAGTTTGTATGTTTACCTTTTGGGCTTTCTTCTGCTCCAAGAGTTTTCACTAAGATCCTAAAATCCATTTATGCATGGTTTAGGCAGCAGAGTATTAGGTGTTCATATTATATTGATGACTCGTTGAATTTGGATGCTGAGAGTCACATTTGCTTACAAAATACTTGGACTATGATTGAGACTTTGAAATCTCTTGGTTTCACAATCAATCTAGAAAAATCTATGCTTATTCCATCTCAACGAATTCTCTTTTTTGGTTTTGTGTTGAACTCTGTTAAGTTTAAAGTTTTTCTTTCTGAGCATAAAGTGGAAAATATCCAGGTTTTTGCCAAGAAACTCTTGGATATGAAGTATGTTAGCATACAAGAGTTGGCTTCATTTATTGGTATGCTCATTAATGCCTTTTATGCAATACTGGAAGCCCCAATGCACTACAGGTATTTGGAACGTTATAAAATAAAAGGTCTGAGTGAAAATAAAACTTATGATTGTACAGTTCAGTTATCCTCTCAAAATTATCAGGAACTTAAATGGTGGTACCTAAATGTGGCTGCCCGGAATGGGAAATCTATTAGACAAGACAACATTGCTTTTACTATTCAAACTGATGCATCATTATCAGGATGGGGAGCTTATGCATTGGATTCAATCAGGTCGGTCTCTGGTAGATGGGACAAGAGTGAGATTATTTTTTCAATAAATTACCTAGAGTTATTAGCAATTTCTTTTGCCTTACAAGCTTTTCATTCAGATCACAAAAAATGTACATATTGAGATTCAGTCTGACAACATGTGTGCGGTCTCTTATATTAATAAGATGGGTGGAATGGCATCAATTCAAATAGATCAGCTAGCTAAACAGATTTGGGAATGGTGTTTGGAAAGGGAAATTTTCATATCTGCAGTCTATATTGCAGGCAAAGATAATGTACAGGCAGATTATCTGTCAAGGAACTTTTCTGACTCCACTGAATGGATGCTAAAGAAAGAAATCTTTCAAAGAGTGTGTGCACAGACATTTGTTCCAGACATAGATCCTTTTGCATCTAGATTAAACTGTCAGTTGAAGAAGCTCACTTCGTGGTTCCCAGAACCAGGTGCATTTAAAATTGATGCTTTTTCATTCTCCTGGCATGATTTAACCCCTTATATTTTTCCCCCATTTAATCTTGTTGGGAAAATGTTGAATAAAATTATTGCTGATAAGGTTAGTAAGGCACTCTTAATTGTTCCACATTGGACATCACAATCCTGGTTTCCTTTGCTCTTGTCATGTTTAATTTCTCTTCCAATTAGACTTCCAAGACACAAAAATATACTGACTCTTCCACACAATGGTCAAATTCATCCTCTAGGGAAGACCTTATCCTTAACCATGGTGACTGTATCAGGAGATTACTCCAAAACCATGGACTTCCAAGAACAGCTGTGGACATCATTATTAATTCATGGAGATCAGGGACAATTAAACAGTATAACTTGGCATGGAAAAAATGGTGTTTCTGGTGTAAAATCAGGAAAATTAATCCCTTTTGTTTCTCTGAGGTAACAGTTATTTCTTACTTAGATTCTTTGGTAACTGAAGGTAAGTCATATAGTGTTGTCAATATTCACAAGGCAATGTTAGTTACTACTTTGAGAATATTTCATAATGCATGGTGTTCAAATCCATCGTTGATCAATAGATACTTGAAGGGATTGTTTAACAAAAGTCCGCCAAAAACAAGGTATATGGATACTTGGGATGTAAACATTATCTTAAAATACCTGTGTACCCTTTTTCCTTTGGAAACTGTATCTTTAAGGTTATTAACAATGAAGCTCATTGCTCTTATTGCATTATCTACAGCTCCAAGAGCACAAACTCTAAAATCTTTGAATTTACATAACATGACTTGTATGACAAATAAAATAGTATTCAATTTTTCGGATCTGTTGAAAACTTCCAAGCAAGGTAAGAAATTCCAGTTGGAACTACTACATTATGATGATGAAAAGCTTTGTGCTATGCATACCTTGCTGCATTATCTTGACAGAACTAAAAATCTTCAGAAATCTACTCAAGTTCTGGTATCTTATTGTTCCTATAGAGCTGTGACATCAAGTACTATTGCAAGATGGTTAAAAATGGTTTTAGAACAATCAGGAATTGATACTTCTAAATTTAAAGCACATTCTTACAGAACTGCTGCAGCATCAGCTGCTTTCAGACAAGACTGTTCCTTGCACACTATATTAAAAACAGCAGACTGGGCATCAGTGGAAACTTTTCATAAATTTTATCTAAGGCATATTCAAACTAATAGTACGGGTTTTGCTGAAGCAGTTATTAATAGCAAATAATTTCAATTTATGATTTACAGCTTAAAAGAAATAGGCTTACTTTTACCTTTGATGTTTTAGCAAATGTTTTGTTGTCAATCTTTAAAAATGCTATGTATACATGTGATGCTGAAGGCTTTACGAAAAATAATGGACCCCTCATCCAAGCATTTGTGAAGGATGAGGGGCATTATTGGAGTAAAGTCAGAGGCTGAGCATGTATACACCTACCCATTTTGTTGTAAGTTGAGATTTCATCAGAATGAGGTTTTTCCCTCCCTGTCTTATTTAGACAACAAAACACTTCTCTTTAAACTATGAATATCTCGTGCGGGTGGCATGTTTATATAGGCTACCTCGGGTGAAATCACGTGTTTTAGGAAAAAAGTGTTTTTTTCTTTGACAGAGTAATATGCTATGGAAACATGCTCAGCCTCCGGCTTTACTCCAATAATGCCCCTCATCCTTCACAAATGCTTGGATGAGGGGTCCATTATCCTGACACCAGGCCGACCAGTCCTAACACTAACCTGCTAATGATTTCTATTAAACTGCCAAACTCCTCCAATGGCCTAGTGGTTAGAGTGTCAGCTGTGGGAGCAGGAGGTTGTGGGTTCGATCCCTGGCCAAGTCATACCAAAGACTTACACAAATGGTACTAACAGCTGCCTCACTTGGTGCTCAGCACAACCGCCCACTCCCACAGCAGATGCTCTAACCACTAGGCCATTGGAGCAGTTTGGCAGTTTAATAGAAATCATTAGCAGATTTTTTATTGAATCATATTTTTGAATATATTTTAAGCAGCCTTTTTATGGAAACATTAGGCAGATTTTTATTTCAGGTGTGTTTGTTTTTCAGGTAAAATTTTATTTCAGGCAGAAATTTTAGATTTTTTTTTTGTTTAAGTGGAATCTTAAGAGAACTAATTTGTATATTTAGCCTAAAATTCTGCCAGAAATCCATCTAAAGTCCAGTTGAAATTCACCTAAGTTTCTGTAAGTTTATGGTTAGACAGGAAACACTTAAGAAACCCATCTGAAATCGCCTACAGACTGCCTGGAAAATTTTGTACATGATTTCAGGCAGATTTTTATTTCAAGCAGAAATCATATTATTCAAGTGAAATATTAAGACATCTAATTTGCATATATTTGCCAAATATTTCACCCTGTTTCTGACTGAAATCCGCTTAAAATTCGCTAAGCTCCTTTAATATGAGCAATTATGCTTGAAGCAGAAAGTGCTTAAAAAACCCATTTGAAATCCGCCCTAAGTCTGCCTAAATATTTTGTACCGGGAGGAAAGACAATGATAAATCATTTATCCATGGCTTATCACACTTGAGGAAAGCTATCAGGATAATAAGACACTCTGATCCCTCAATATTTTGGAAAGATCCTTGGAATCAGAGGGTTAGAAAAGAAGTGTATGTTCTAGACCATTCCAATTTATGTAAAGATCACTGATTATCCAGACCACATTTTCAAAAGCCAATGTTCTGAAATGCAAACCCTATCTACACACTTTGGCAAATCTAGCAGATATTTATATGCTAAAGTTCTATGAATCTGTTTGGATACAATGGCAAGCCACTGCATTCAAAAAAGTTGTTCAAATCTGAACACTGTTTCTACATCTCTGTTATGAGGACAAAGCACATAAATATTGGCTCAATCTGCCAAAGTGTAGATGGAGTTAACATATCAGAACCTTGGCTAGTAAAGATGCCCAGACCATCAGATCAAGAATGCAAAGACAAAGGTTGGGAGCTTCATATTTCACCAAGTCACAAATAACCCCAGTAGGCACAGGTTCAACTGAATATCAAGGGTATTATCGACCATTTGGTTTGAATTAGCCAATTCTATCAGGGCAGTAAGTATGCAAATAAATTCAATCTACCCAGAAAATGAAGGACTTTAATGCAGATTTGTGACTACCTGAGATAATTGGAAACAAGGTGGCAAAAGAATTGGCATTTGGTCCCAATGACTCCCCTTGCTATCTAAGACAATTCACCACAGTGGAATTATCAGATAGAATTTAGATACACTTTCCAGACAGCATCTCACAACTGAAATCAATTCATCAGGCCTTATCTCTGTAAGTAAGGATGCCAATGGGTACCCAGGTACATGCCCATTAATAACCCGGGTAATAAAATGAGCAACTGGGTACCCATTGAAAAAAAAGTATTATAAGTTCAGATTGAGATACAGAATAATTATTACAGTTCGAGGCTCATGTCATGTGCGCATTTATTCATCATCACAAGGGCTCGTATGGTTGCTTACAATTTACTTATCATACATGTACTTTATAATGATAAAATGGATGACACTTCTCTCCTTTCTGGTGTGACCTATTTAAGAATCAATGCTGATATTTAAAGATAGACTGTCCTAACTACTTACCTGTCCATTGTTCATGTGCCATTTTTCTTGAGACTTAAATGCACTTGTTTTGAGAGTCTGCTGAAATTAACTAGGTCAGTACCTTTCGTCAACAGCTACAGTATGTACTAATGATTCGACAAAATAAAATTTAAAGAGTACTACATATCAATTAAAAGAAAACACAATATAAATTTCATTTTTAATTGATGCCATTTTTACCTCAAGTTTGTGGCTCTGGAGAGAGTATTGGCTTTTTAAGGCAGGGCTGTTGTTAATATGTTTGCTTACTGGACTATATTTTTTTAATTTTTATTAATGTGAAACCCTAGGCAGATATTTTTGTCACGATAAAGACAACACAAAAACAAAAACATGCACTTCTTATACCATGATAGAAAAAATTAATGAAATGGACAACTATACTGAATGAAATTTTTTGCACTGAAATATTTAACTATAACGGCAATCTTTGTTATTTAATAACACTGAAAAAAAATCCAATACAAATTTATGAAGGTAAATATGGTAATTTTTGCATTAATTTTACTTGAAACAGTTGAAAGGAAACAGACAGGATTCTTGAATGTGAAACCAAATGTCACAGATTCATTCTATTTTGACACTACATAGTATTACATAGCAGACCAGTCTAAATTTAAAATAAATGGCACCAGATATAATTTTATAAAAAGGCTGTATTGATGTGACTGTTTGATGTTATATGACTGAAAAATGTTAGAGTAGAGTGATTTTGTTAAATTTAAAAACATCTTGCATTGGACCGTCGTTAAGGGGCGAAACATGGCAGGTAGATGATACTACAATAGTCATCATTTGTGGACTTTACGACTATGTACGAAAGATCCTGTACACACGTATCCTAGTTGTTATGCATAAATAATTTATTTACTTATTTTGTGTCTATGCTCTTGTACTAACTACTAATCCACATGAATTTTGCAGATGTGTGACCACAACTTTAACTGCATATCCAGGTAAGTAGCAAAAATAAATGTTAAATAAAATAAATATGTACATGTTTTTGCCACTTATTATCATCATCATTGTGACTCAGTCTCAAGAAACCATGCAAATATTGCCCTTGGAGTGTTGTCTGTCTCTGTGGTGTTGGAATCACCTGCTGTGGCTGTGCAGGCCTATCTGTGAGTGACAGTCCCTCTTCAGTTGGTGCACACATACTGGGAAGTCTGAGTTACTGTGGTTGCTGCTGTGTTCTTCTTTCTCTCACGTTTCTCTGCCACCAACTGGCCTCTCCTCACATCAGCAACTGATATGCCCTTGCTTACCATCAGTCTCCAGGTGAGTCAGTCCTCGGCCAGCACTTGCCAGCCATCGGGTGAAAAGTCGCATGCCTTCATGTCCCTCTTGCACATATCCTTGAAATGGAATGAGGGGCAGCTGACTCTTCTTGTGCCAGTGGTCAATATCAGATGCCCATAGAACTAATCCTTTGTGTTTTTTGAAGACGTGAGGGTGGGGGCATAGACACTGATGATGTTGACAGGACGATGGATAAGAGATGCTCTGTGCCCCCTGTTTGAGGTTTAACCAAGGCCAGAAGATTGAATTTTATGGCGAAGCCCACTCCGTGCTGGTGGGGCTCTTCATGTTCCCATCCCTTCCAGAAGAAGGTGTAGTTTTCCTCTCTGAGCCACTAGAGGAGAGCCTAGTTTCCTGGAGAGCAGCTATGCTGATATTTAGTCTTATGAGTTTTCTATATATGATGGTGGTCTTCCTGGTGTCATCTACTTCCCTGAGGTCATCGGAGATGCTTGTGCACATGGTGCGCACATTCCAGCTTGCAAATCAAAGAGCTGGAGTCTTCTTTGGTTTCTTATATTAGTAATATATTACACTTATACCTCTATTGGAGGTTGGCATGTCTGACAAAACAGTTCAGGTTTACAGTTAATACAATTTCCCTTTGATCTGATACCAGGGTAATTGATCATTATGATTGATGGGTACCCAGTAAGCAGCAGAGAGGGTGAACAGACCAACTTTTCTAGGCGTCAATTTAGTAAACTAAGGCTTCCTTGAAAATACTTTTTCAGGCGTCAATTTAGTAAACTGAGGCTTCCTTGAAAATACTTAATTAATTTTTAATAATAATTTGAGCAAAGAATGAAAAAAAAAAGACGCCATTTAGTTGACGTTCACAATCTCGGCTGCTAATGCGCTAACTAAATATTTGATCAAGTCCTACACGATATCTTGTCCGAGGGTCTGATAAATTTATCGTCACAAATCCATGTGGAGTGGCTTTAGCCACACTAAAGAAATTTCTAAATTGATTATGATCCATATCGCCACCGCACCAAGTTTGCCAAATATTTCTAAGAGTATGAGTATCAACTCCGTTAAACACACATAACAAATTGCAATTATCTCTGATCACTTTTGGTATTTGAGTGTACCGTTGAGTTACATATATCACGTCGGTGTTTTTATGTCTGCCTCTGGAAAATATTCTAGCAGGATTTTTTTGATTATCTAGCATGATATCATCATATACAACTAAATTGTTAATACTTCCATCAATATCATCAATGTTAGGTGCCTCTTCAATATCGGTTATAAACTCAATAACACCATCGCCGTTAATTTCTCGCGCGGCATCATTAAAATCCTTTAATACTTCATAACATCGCTGATCATCTACACTCGGAGCAATCATGTACAGCTTATCCCACTTCATCCATCTCGTTATCAAATTAAGTAGTAATTGTGTCTTGCCGCATCCAGATGGTCCGATGATAATCGCGCGAATAGAATTTGGTAACATTGCTTGGTGTCTAGTAGGTTCTCGTCGTCTTGTAGCTGAATAATCAATTACATTCATGTTGTTATATATATAATTATGGATTTATATTGTGTGAAATGTAGGACACGTACTGGCACAAATGACTTGACGACGATTACAACGAAAAATAATCGATCAGCGCTTTCTGGTAAATGCGTACAATGTAGTACGAAAAAATTTAGATTTACTTCCCTTGGTCCAACCAAGGCTTTAAAAAAAAACGAGGAGGTGATATTGCAGCCAAGTTAGCAAAACTCCCAGGAACACCGTGGGCAAAGTATCCAGGAGAAAAGCACCTTCCAGGATATAGCTACTGTGGACCGGGAACACGATTAGATATCAGACTTGATGATCAAAATCAGCCCCGACCCGGCGAGTATCCAATAAACGCTATTGATAAGGCGTGTCATGCTCATGATGTCGCTTATAAAAGCAGCAATCTGCAAAATAGACATCTCGCAGATGTAAAATTAATTCATGCGTTAAATGCTATTCCTGATAAATCCTTCAAAGAAAAATTGGCTTCGTGGTTGGTAAAATCTGCTATGAAGGGTAAATTGATGCTTGGAGCTGGATAATTAATAATATGGAATCTATTTACTATTCTCCGAGGGGATACTGGAGAGGTTACGCAGCAATCAATAAACTCGCTAGCGCATCAAAGGTGAAAAAAACTACAGCGGCAAACTGGTTATCTAAACAGGCAATATGGCAAATTTATCTACCAGCGCCTAAACAAATTAACTACTCGCATTTTGATGTGACAACGCCTAATGAAGTTCATCAAGCTGATATACTATTTCTGCCGCATGACAATGGTTACAAATACGCGTTAACGTTAGTTGATATTGCAAGTCGATACAAACAAGCAGAACCGTTAAGGACAAAATCATCTACTGAAGTAGCTTCTGCATTTGAGAGGATTTATCGACGAGGTCCTCTGCGCTGGCCAAATCTGTTACAAGTTGATCCTGGCAAGGAATTTCAAGGTGTTGTTACATCTACGATGAAACATCATAATGTCGCCATCAGACGAGGACACACTGCGCTACATCGCGATCAGGCAATTGTTGAACGGTTTAATAAAACCCTTGCTGAGCGGTTATTTGGATATCAATACGCGAAAGAATTCATCCAGGATAAACGATCCCGTGAATGGGTCAAGAGATTACCAGCTGTGATTACCGCAATCAATAATGAGATTACTAGAACAATTAATATGAAACCTGTCAACGCTATTAAGAAGGCGTCTATCAAAATGGAAATCCAAGGAATTTCACAAAAAGAACCAATTCTTGGTAGTAATGTCATTGTAAGGTACTTATATGAACCAGGAGAGCTTGAGGGTGGTAAAAAAAGAGCTACCGATCCTATTTGGAGTGTCACTACGCATAGGATATCCGGTATAACACGATCAACTGGTAGACCTCCAATCTATAGACTGGATTCAACTGCTCCTCAGCGAGGATTTACTCGACAACAACTACAAGTGATCCCCGAGGATACTCAATTGCCACCGCGTGGTCTTAACTAGCGCCGTTGCGTCTATTACACTCAAGACAAGTCAACCTCACATTGTTTCTGACATGACCGAGATTGTTATCTTTTCTATCTACGGTGAATTGGCGAGGATCTTTATCCGACCAATTCCAATTCATTATACAATTACAACTCGCGCAGTGATTATTCTGTTGTTGCTTTAGTGTCTTAATTAATTCATCATCAATGTCAAATTCTCGTTTATTTTTTTTATCCTGTTGTTTATAGCCAGAGAGTTTTTTTCTGATTATATCGTCACTAATGATTTCATCATTAATGATTTCATCATCGAAAACAATTCTTCGAAGTTGATTTATCCGTCGTACTCTGGATACTGCGAGATAAACTAAATTTGACCACTCAATATGATTATCTACTATCCAAAGAGTTGTATCGGATATAGTCAATCCCTGTGAAGAATGTATTGTTGCTGCATAACCTAACGTCCATGGGGATTTATCAGAGTTCCCCAATGCATCTTCGACGACGCTGATATCAACCAACACAATATCATTTAATACTAAATTCTGCTTTTGTTGTTGTCCAGGAATGTCAACGTCGATATTCTGCTTTCGTGTATCCTTAGGTCTATAACAGAGTGGTACTGGAAGTGTTGCAAATTTACACTTATGCAATTCAAACAACTTCATCTGAAGTGCGTCTCTGACTATTTTTCTACTCGCGATTATTAAATCATTTGGCTTCCACATTTCCCAAAATTCCTTCATGGGAGTTTCAGAGATTATTTTACGCGCTATTTCACATTGGATTTTATCAGGTTGTAATCTAATTAGCGCTTTGAATTCTCGTAATTGTTCATCAAGTGATCTATGGTCTGTATTAATCTCTTCATAATAATCTACAAATCCTTTTAGCCATTCATGTGGAGATCCACCAACAAATGGCTGCGGTTGACCGTGATCCCCGCACATGACGACTTTTGTATTTTTCAATAACAACCATTCAAGAAATATCTGTAATACTGTCAATGATACCGTGCATATTTCATCCCAGATTATTATTTCAGGAATAAATTTATCGCCCATTCGATCAGGAGTCCATGTATCGCCTTTCCATCGAAAAAAGCTGTGATAAGTACAGGCTTTTACCCCCCGCGCTATCATCTCTCTGGCGAGTCTGTGAGTTGGTGTTAACACAACCATGTTAGAAACGCTAGCGTTTCTACGAAATAATTCGATTGCACGAGTTGTCTTTCCTGATCCACCACAGCCGTTTAAATAAACTGTCTTGTATCTACAAATCGGATCGGATACGGGCGGTGCAGTAGAAAATTCTGATTGAATCTCTGAGAGATTATGATTGCTTTTCAAGTATTTATCATCCATATCAACGTCTGCGGATTTACAATACTCATGTAATGTTTCTTTTTTAAACCTCCAATTCCCCCACGCTTCCTTAGGATCTGTGAATTTAGCTACATCTGATTTGTATTTCTCATGGATATACATCGAATCAGTAGCTACTCTAACCGCGGTATTAGGAAATCTATTTATCATCGAGAATAGATTAATACAAGAATAGGCTAGCATAGAACTTCTCAAATGTGTGTACTGACAACTATATCCATCACAGTAGGTAATAACCGTACCTAATTTCTCACCATTGGATCGAAAAGCATCCCTACGGGTTACAAATTTTCCTTTTTTTATTAAATCGGTTATGATAAAATCGTATTCTTCATTGTCTAAGATCAATCTCGAAGAATATTTTGCATTGTCAAATCTTCCACCTTGAGTGAATTTACCGATTATTCTTCGTCCGAGCTCTTTAGCCTCTCTATTCCTACCTTCGAATAACCTCTTAGACCAATCCATAAGTGTTTCACAATCTCCCAATTGTTTTCGTTGTTCGTTAATTATTTTTTCGAGATCGGGTTTTGGTAACCAAACATCTTTCTGCGCGTTATAACAAATAATCGCTTCGCTGACAATTAATGATGTTAACATACCACAATCGATCATATATCGCAATAGCACAATTGGCATCCACGCTTTTTCATACATATGTCTACCAAGCCAAAGATAACTACACGGATGTAACCCTGTAGCTAATTCGAATGATATCACACGAGCGAACCCGGTTAAATCAAAATCAGGCAATGGACCATTAATCGCAACACGAGTCATTTCATGTGTGGGGTGTCCAAATCGTTTGAAGTACTCAGAGCATTCTCCATACCCGAGAAAACTTCCAGGATAACACGCGGATATATCAATTGAAATCATACCATCACGTGAGTATTTTGTATTCCACAATCCTCCATGACCTAATTCGACGCAACTCAACTTCACGTCCTCCAGAAAATTATTTCGTGTTGGACGCCATGAGTTTTTTTCTCTTGCAAAGTGAGCTACCACTGATGGAATTGTGAAGCTATCCGTAAGTAGTTTTTCATTAGAAAATTCTTTAGAATTTTCACCTGAAAATTCATTAGCGATTTTTCTCATTCTAGTATCTAATTCTTCAGTTCGATATAATTCACCATTTGGTTTTACAAACTGATCAAATCCTATTTCCGGATCCTCATTACTCCTGAGTAACCACATTGACACAGGGTCGTCTTTGGTTAATGTGTGAATAGCATCAAATAATTTCTCTTCATAGAAACCATCCCTAGAAAATTCTTTAGGGATATATCGAACAGTTCTTTCTCGTGGAAATATATTTACCGCGGGTGTCCACGCGTGTTTGTTATGATCAATAATTTCAATTGGAGCTCCTCGCGATTGATATTTCGGTTCGTATAATACTTCTCCGGTTATCGTTGCTACCGATATTGGAAATTTTAATAATGCTTCCAATTTAGCTATATCGGAAATCGTTGCCCCGCGCTGTTTCACTGTCAATTCCCATTCGGTTATTTTGTTTCGTCGTTGTTCAGTTAATTTGTTTCCCCGGGATGCATTTGTGAAGTGTTCTATTAACCGTGTTGCTACACAATTAAGTGGCAAAGCCACTGATGATGAAAACATTGGAGCTAGTTTTGTAATACTTGGGTTATCATTTAGCTGATATATTCCGTAAACAACTGCTGTTACAGGGTAAGATTTCTCATAGTATGGTTTGTCAATTCCAGTTAAAATTCCTGGTTTGGAATCTCTACTCACAATTACAAATTTTTTATCCTTAAGGATTGGGTCAAATTTATCTCTGATAATCCATTCACCTTCCTCTTCGATAATGAATTTTATTCTAAAAAAATACTTCAGCAGAAATCCTTTGGATTTCTGGCCAAGGTGTGAAAGTATCACAGCTGCTCTTGTATCGTTCATAGTAGCATCAATTACGGGTATATTGACATCTTCATTAATAATTCGAAATGTCGACCACGCATGAGATGCTCCATCACGCTTAAACTCATTAAAACAGTCGCTGATTTTACTCAGCAGTGGTTTGTCATCTACTAGACTTTTAGGTATATTAGAGATTCTATCGAGATTAAATCTAGCATTTTTCCAAGGCTTAATTTTCGATAATCTCTTGAATTCCTTCATATTATAATTAAAACAAGTATTTAAATAGAAAGTTTTTTATATAATGAATCATTGCAAATGGCTTATGATTGGATCAAAGACTCCATGTAACAAATCATGCAGAAATGAATTCTGTGGGTATCATATGCAGAGTGTTAGAAATGGTTCGGAGGGGCCTTTACCATGCTTGCATTGTGGGGTAGGTGTAAGAGGCAAGTCGCAGTTATGCATTAATTGCGGGGGTAAGCGTTATAGAGAGTTAAAACGTTATTATGACAAGCGAGTATTGAAGAAAAACGCTAGCGTTTCTGACTCTGACAACGTCATAAAAAACGCGGCTGACTATATAAAAAGATTTGCTAATGTTATAATTCAGCCAATTAACGAATTAGACAAATAGATATATTATATATACAAATGAGCCAAGAATTTCAAAGACATCCTGTTATTGAAAATTATGAAGCTTCTCGTGATGGTGTTGTTAGACACTGTAGACTCAAGAAATCTATTGGGCGGGATAATGGTATAGGGTATTTGACGTTTAGTGCTGGAGGGAAAAGGTATCTCAATCACCGTTTCGTCTTCGAAGTGTATAACGGATCAATTAAGGATGGTTTTGTTATTGATCATATTGATGGTATTAGGACACATAATTCTTTGAATAATTTACGAGCTGTTACACAAAGTGAGAATACTGCATCTGGAAAAACTGGTACTTGTAAATCAATTGGGAAGAGACCCGTAAAGTCAATTAATACTGACAACACGGAGATAGTATTTCAATCAATGTCAGAAGCTGGTAGGCATTTCGATATTTGCTCCTCCTCAGTACAAAAAGTAGCAGAAGGAATTTATAAGACAGCTTTTTCAAAGCGTTTTAAAAATAAAATTCAGTTTTCTTACGTATAATATGTAAATGGAAATCTTACGGATTTCACGGGAGATAACTCCGTTAGGTATAACGCGTGTGACAAATCATCAACGACAGAGTTACGGATCTTAAACATGGAAACGCTAGCGTTTCTAACATTGATTTTGATTGGTTAGTTTCGCTATTATGAAATCTGAACAAAACACAATCAATTTTGTCTTTTTTCAAGTATTAACAGAACTGTTTTATAGACACGTCGTATTTAAACATTTTTTTTAATGTCTGTTTCAAGTCTTATGCGTGTTTTCAACGTTATCAGTGATCGCTAATAAACAAACAAATAATTACAATCACTACACCTCTTTTATATCACCTCGTCGTAATGAGTGTATATATACAAATTCGTCCTTTTTATAATTGGGCTTAGCCGAAATTCAAGTACAAACAAAACCACACCGTCACACGTGGTATGAACGTTATTATTGACATTCAAAACCAAAGTTTTGATTTTGCGGTTTTGTTTGTACTTGAATGTAGAATTAGCCCGCGTCATCCATTGTCATTGTTCACCTATAATCTATTGTTGTACCGTCGTCATTCATTGCATTGTAAATACCATTGTCATTGAAATTCATTCACCTATAATCTATTGTTGTACCGTCCTATGTGTATATAACCGCCTACAACACTAGATCAGGGGTTATTGTGCCGTCGTCATTCATTGTCATTGAAAATCAATTCATTCACCTATAATCTATCGCATCAAACGTATCCTCTTGTAGGTCAAACCTGTTATTTGGCAAGTTAGACACTACTCGTAGGGGAATACGCTTCGTGATTATGTGTTTAACCGTTGAGCGCCGCTTGATGTATAATACACCAAGGGGGTTCAAAACGGTGAATCTGTAATTGTACATTCATTGTATATATAATCATAATCACCTATAATCGCATTAAGCTTCTGGGTATACTAAGATGTGATCAACACCTTAGTGTATCCAGAATTCATTTTAAAATACTTTGTATTTTTAATTCTAAAGAATTTTCATACTTTGTATTTTTAATTCTAAAGAATTTTCATACTTTGTATTTAAACAAATATATTTATATATATATATAATATGAATCTTGAAAATCTCAAATCGATTATTATTGAAATCAACAAACTTAAGGATCAAAATATAAAACTATGTTCAGGTTTGGATTGTGATCAAATTATGACCGATTTCGAGGATATACAATTTGCAGAACAGACAGGAAAATATGTCCTATCTAAGAAATATTTTTTAATTAAGAATATCCAAAAACTTATACGTGAGAGCTTAGTCAATACGGAAGATGTTAATGTCTTCGTACCATTATGTAGCATCGTTGAACGTGTACGAAAGCAATTAGGCTTAGAATATGAACAAAAAAGAATTATTAATTGTAAAGTGAGACAATTAAAAATACTAATGGAAAACTCTGAAGGTGATGAGCCCCACGCGTAGAGAGCCTCCTTTGTTTGTATAACCAGTACGGTATATAACATGTTACCTGTGCAAACGAGGAAGTAAAATTATGTGTGTGTGACTCAGTACAATAACAAGGAAGTATTAAAATGCTTTGCATTTTTTAGTTAGTGATTTTTTTTTTACTTAAAAATCTTTGATGAAATGCTTTGCAATGAAATGCTTTGCAATGAAATGCTTTGCATTTCTAATTAAAAATTGCAATGAAATGCTTTGCATTTCTAATTTGACAATAGTAATACTCTTTCAATAATGGTAGGAGAATCATTAACAACGAGATTAGCTAGAGAAAGGCTTAGCGCTATCCGGAAAATATTACCTCTTCGTGATAAAATCCGCGAAAAACTTCAACAACGCCAATCATTTCAGACGGATTTTACAGAGGATACAGAACAACTCTTCAAACCTATTGTTAGTGCAACTGAGGGTGTGAAAACAGCAACTGAACGGGCGATATATGGAGATGTCCCTAAAGAGGGGGAACGAACAGAGAAGCCTCTTCTCCCTGTGTTGGAGAAAATAGCAAAACGAACTAAGCAAACGAAAAAATCATTAAAAACACTTCCAGGTGATATAATAACTACTGCAAGACGACAAGAAGAACTTCAGGAAGAAATTGAACGATTAGGTGATATTGATATTTCCTCACCACCATCTGAACCACTTGAAGAAATTCAAGAAGAAGAAGAACAAGAAACTGTTCCAAAAAGGGACTATCCTCCTGAAAGGATATTTACGGTTGATGCGTTAAATAAAATCAGAAATATCCCAACACTTGCTGGATTAGCTAAATTTACCAACGACAACATTAAAAAACCGAAGAGAAATGAGTATTTAATAGACGACACGTCTAAAGATTTTATAAACAGTAAACTCATTTGGGCAAATAAGGTGTTTTTAGCAAATCGCGGGAAAAATAAAATCAACAAAAAAATAAAATCTGATTATGACAAATTTCTAGCTATGGTAAATAAAGTCACATTCCCACCGCCAGCATACACAGCAGACCCAATCCCTGATGAAATACAAATAATGGCAGAGGCTGATTCTAAGAAGGGTGCAACTGGTACAACTAAAAAAAAGGGTAGTGGTTTAGTTGGTAAAAATCCTATGGATTTTCACGCTAGTGTAACATGTCCTGGTAATATTCTTGGTGATATAGCACGATTAGAAGTACTCGTAGGAGGAAAACGAGCCGGGAATAACTCACCAGAAATAATCAATGAAGCAGCTGATATCTGTAGGAGGTTATTTCAAGGTGGTATCATGAATATTGCAACATATCGAGATTTCATTGAAGAGTTAGTAGAAAATTCTACGAATTTTCCTGGTTATCATAGCGACTAATTAGATAAATAACAATTTGTAGAATCATTAGTGATTCTGTATATAGAATAATGATCATACACTACAACCATGATAAACCAACGAATGTCTACGTGGTAAACTCACGATTGCCAAAATACCGAGCATACTATGGAGATGGTCTTGGTAACACTATAATGGGATTATTTTCAAGAATGGCTCCAAAAGTGGCTCCACTAGTAAAACAATTATCGATGAAAGCCATTGATGTTATCAGGGATAAGGGTATTAACACTGTTGGTGATCTTGCTAGTAAGGCATTTTCAGCCGCTAAGGATAAACTAACAGCGCTAGTTCGACGCGGAAAATCTTCCAGATTTTCAAAACCTGGAATGACTTCACTACCATCTACTGCAGTAATGCCTACACAAGTTAGTAAAATAATAAATAATGCAGTGGATAAAAAACTACAATCGTTGATTACATCGTCGCCAGTGATTTCGTCATCCATGACTCCGTCATTGCAGGATAACATAATAGCAAATGCCATAGCGGGAAGCGGCTTTAGGAAATTTCGACAGAAACGTTAACGCTAGAAGTACTAGTGTTTCCAACGTTAGAAATATTTATTTGAACAGGATTTCCAATTATTATAGTTATTGTAGAAATGCTAGCATTTCTTACATTAGTGTTTCTAACACTAGGATTTTTATTTATTTGAATAGGATTCTCAGTTGTTATGGTTATATTTGAAATACTTGGATATTCGTCATCATTTGAATCAGAATCACTAATGTTAGAAATACTTGTATCAAAAATGCTTGTATCAGAATCACTAATGTTAGAAATACTTGTATCAGAATCACTAATGATTCTATTAACGTTATCTTTATTATCATCAGCATTTTCAGATATTTTCATCATCATTATTAATATATTCAACTTAATAATTAATTTATAAAAATTATTTTTATTTTTTTTGGCTAATCCGTCAACATGAATTCCGGGGAGTTTTCACTATCGATTTCTAATTTAGACCAACAGGTATATAATAAAAATGTTCAAACAGAATCCTGATGTTGCATTTGATATGGAAGCCCCAGTACTTAAAGATGATTCTGTACGTGATTATCAATTTTTTGCTTATCACGCAGTGCAACCTGATCTTCGTGGAAGAATCGAACTTCAAGTTCATGATACCAGTAAATACTTTTTACCTGCTGAAGCCTTTATTGAAGTCGAAGGTGAGCTTTTACAAGCGGATGATACACCATATGCAAATGACCCAACTATCAGAGTTGGTTTTGTCAATAATGGTATCATGGCATTATTTGAAAGTGCTAGATATCTCATTGATGGAAGAGAAATCGAATCTATTGAACGCGAGGTTGATGTAGCAACAACAATAATTGGGCTAGCAAGATATTCTGATGACTATACTAGATCAGCTGGTCCATCTATGATGTTTTCTAAGGATATTACTGATAACGCTGAACACGTCCAGTATTCTAGAGTAAAAGCAACACGAGATACTGCAGTTGATCCAGCACCAGCCGGATATGTAAGACCAGCTGCTGATTTTGATGTCATAAATAATATTACTAATTATAACCTAGGATTTGCAACACGAGTAGCAACGTTGCAAGGAGAGCGTCGACGGTTTTCATGTGCTATTCCGCTCCATCACATATTTGGATTTTGTAGAAACGTCAGAAAAGTTATCTATGGAGTAAAACATACTGTAGCTCTAATGAGAAAAGGTACTGATAATGCTGCAATCTGGCACGGTGCTGGCGTTGCCGATGGTAAAGTCGTTTTATCAAAACTATCACTATGGATGCCAGTGTTGACTCCATCGTTAGCCGTTGAACCGAAGTTACTATCATTTATGGATCAAGGAGGAAAGAGATTATTAAGTTGGTTGTCAACGTCTACAGATACCATGGATTCTAATATTGATGGTACACTTACATGGCATCTAGCATCAAAACAGGGTATTTCAGCCCCACGTCACATATTTGTTGCATTACAGAATACTGATCGATTAAATAGACAAGAACGTTCCCACATGATATTTGATCAAATTGGATGTAGTGAAGTCTCGCTGAGAATAAACGGACAGCAAGAACCATCCGAGGATGTACAACTTGATTATGGAAATAATCATATTGCACGAGTTTATCATCGGTTGTTGTCATATATGGGACGTGATCAAAATGTTGATACTGGATTGCAAATATCACAATTGGATTTTAGAAGTCTGTACCCGATTTATTACTTTTCACTAGAACATCTTGACTTGATGAGACAATCCGTCGTTGATATACACTTTCGAGCTCGTGTAATAAAACCTGGGGCTATCCTGAATTATAGAGCTGTTGCTGTTATTCTCAGTGATAAATCAATGATACTCGAGGGTGTTGGTGGACGAATGAGATTCACAGATGCACCAGTGGAAAACTTATAAGTTTTCTAAATCTGTAGTTCGAAATGCGAAGCATTGAAAATCCTTTAGGATTTTGAAATTAGAATCAACCTATTTTATATAATGTCGTATAGTAATATCAGTGTTACGTTGACACCTGGTCAAATAAAAAAATTACAATCTAAATCAGCTAAACAATGCGGAACCACAATAACGCTGAAACCTAATCAAATGAATGGCGGAGGGAATAAACTATCGCTAACAAAAACTCAGATTAATCATTTTAATAAAGCGTTGGAAGAAAAAAAGGGAGTTCAGGTTACTCTTTCTACAAACGCGATCCGTAACATGGAAAAGACTGGTGGTATATTCCCGTTGTTAGGGTTGATTCCAGGATTGATTGCCGCAGCGGCCCCAGCGGTGGCGAAGGCGGCAGCGTTAGGAGCCATTGGTACCGCAGCAGGAATGGCGTTGAAAAAGGCAACTGGAAAGGGTTATAAAAAAAAAGGAAAAGGTCTAAGACTACCAGGAACCCCGTATTCATGGTACAGCGGAAAGGGTCTTCGAATTCCAGGAACGATATAGTTCCGAAATCTTCGATTTTCAAACCGATAGTTCCAATGTCTAATTTTGATTTAATTGACACCGCTAAAAAATTAAAAATAAAAAATTTCAGAGGTGTTTTTATGAAAGATCAGTTACCAGCACAACCAAATCACGTTGAAACTGGGATTATCAATTTAGATAATAGCTCTGGACCTGGAACTCATTGGGTTGCGTATGCGATTGATCCTCGTGGGATTGTTTATTTCGATTCATATGGATTAGCGCCGCCGAAAGAATTTATCAATTATATTAAGAAATTTAAAAGATTTCCAATTTTGTATTCAACACTTCCAACACAAACAATAATTGATCCTCCAATATGTGGCAATGAAGTATTAAACGTACTTGATGCTATTTCACGGAAATCTTTGATTCCTAAATCTTTAAAACCACCTCATATAGTAGTGAATGAGTATACTAGCGGTCAATGGATTAAAAATCCATAGGATTAGAAATCCATGATGAAATCCATCAATTAAAAATTCTACGAATTTAAACGATAAAAATATTTCTATAATAATGATTGATATTTGGGGACGACCTTTATCATCGCTGAAGAAACCTGATAGTGGAGTTGAAACCGTTGATAACAAGGATATTAAAAAACTAATCGAAGATGAAATAGCTGAAATATTAAACCTAGCAAATGTTGATCCTGGTGAAATAGTTGTATTTCAAGATCGTCAGGGTAAGTTGAAAAGTAGTAATATCTCTCTTAATGATATTTTGGTTAAACAACGAGACGCAGCAGAGGATACTATCGCGTTATTTTCTGATGAGGGTAAACTCAAACCAGGTGTACTTGTTTCAACAATTACGGATAAACTAACAACAGTCGATAACACGGCGAATTCATTGAAATCACTCAATGATAAGTATGACGATCATATAGTTGTATTTAACCAGTTTAGTGAAACACAAAGAAATACAATTGACCAGATTGATAAACCCATACTAGAATTTTTTGGAAATCCACCAGTAACGGCACCAAAACTCACCACAATAAAAGATTCTTTGTTGGAACTAACAACTCTTCAATCCGAATATGATAAACACGTGAGACAGTTTTCAATGTTTCGTAAAAACATCGTTGATAAATTTATTGTAACCCCGTTTGATAAAGTTGAAATAACTCTTCCTAATATTAAAAAATCCATCGATGAGCTTAAAACATTCAACAACGCAATAAAGGATGATGCAACGAGGATGATAAGTATTGTTGAAAAAACAAAAATTCCTCATGATAAATCTATCGTCAACAACGTAGTATACACGATTCAACACGGTTCATTTATGTGGACTCCCACAAATAACATTTTAAACATAACCGCAGCAGTCAAGGGTATTTATCGATTAACAATAGTATCACCGACTCAATTCAATATATCATCAAGTAGTTCATCTGGAGTCAATAATACGATATCAACGATCATCGACAAGGATACAACTGAACAATTCACGATAACGACTACAGATAGAAATCTAGCCAGGGTTTCAGTAACGTGGTACGTAGAATTCGTAGTGGATTTAAGTAAACAATTAAACTGAAAGGAAAATCCTTCGGATTTCGCAATTGAAAATGCTAGCGCTTTTAAAATAAAATGACTCCATCATCGAATCAGTATCGCTATGATCAAGTCAGAGAATTTCAAACTAAACTCAATTCTCTCTGTGAGGAGTATCAAATAAAAATAAAAAAATACCAACGAAGAATAACCGCAGTTGATGTCACTGTGTATTCAGTGTCGGGAATAATCACTACTGCTGGGATAATACTGTCTTCGGTTACAATGATTGCTCCGGTTGTAGTACCAATAGTTATTTCTTCGATAGCTACAATCGCCGGGATATTAACCGGGATCACAAAAAAACTATCATCGTGTAGCCAGAGTAAACTACATAATTATATAATAAAATTTCATATTGCATCTGCCGGTTACTCGCAATTATCCTCGTTAATATCATCATCACTCGACGACACAACAATATCAGATAGCGAATTCTCAACGATGGCGGAATTGTATAAAACAACAATGCTAAAATTAGAGAGAAATGATAATAATAATGACATCACCGCAAGAACTACTTCAACAAATAGTAGAGAATACAACACCGGTGAAAACAAGCACGATATCAGTAACCTCAACGCGTCCTGAATTTAGTGTGAATTTCCCGATTCCCGTTCCCGTGAGCGAGATCGCACTAGCAAAACTACGAGTGTATCATAGCTGGCCTAATATTAGATCGGTAGCATTTGGTGGTCAACAACCAAATAATTCCTTGGTGTTCGCGTGGAAAAATCGTGAAGATGGAACCCCAGACTGGAACGTTGTCTCGTTACCAACTGGGTCATACCAAATCGAACAGATCAACGCTGAATTTCAACGCAGAATAAAATCTCTCACTGGAAAAGAATCAAAAATCGCTATAACAGTTCATGAACCAACATTATCATCTGCTATCGAGATTAATTCCCCTGGATATGTTGTAGATATTTATCAGAGTTCTATAAGATCAGTGTTAGGATGGCCTGAATTACCACCGGATAACTCGCGAGAAAATTCGAAGGATTTTCCACGCGAACCTAAAAAATCCGATTATATCACCAACAAAATAAAACCCGTCAATGAAGTCAAGAGTTATCAAGATTATACTCCTGGTAAGTTCTTAAATAAAAATATTTTTGAATCAATTTATGTTCCTCTCATCAACGGAAATTTCACAGCAATGAATAATGATTTTTCATTACTGCTAATATCTCTTAAATCCGGCTCTCTCACTAAAGACGAGTTTATCAGCATCGTAGAAACGGGTAATAAAATCATCTATGATATGAAAATATTTCACTCGATAATTATTCAAGAAGTATTAAATGAAGAGATATTACATGATAAGTTTGCGGATCTATACAATATTAATAAAACGGAGATTAAAGATTTTAAAATCCCTGGATATAACCCGGATAAACTAAAGAAACAACTTGACGATGCTATTGATATTGGGTTCAAAAGAATCCACGATAATTGGAAAAAATCGAAGAATCCTACAGCAAATATTCTGAAATTTAATAATGATCCAGAAGGTGGTGGTAGACATATCGCTCCGAACAACGTAAATATATCCTCGGTGATATCATTAAATTTAGTATGTGACGTTATCGAAGGAAGCTATCAAATAGATCTCGAGAGATCAAATCAAGCTCAGCAGGGGTATATTTTATATTCATTTGCACCAACGGCTCCTCCAGGATTTTTAATTACTGAAGACCCAACTAATATAGTCTATATGCGATGTTATAATAATTTGTTAACGAGAATTAATTTCAAACTCACTGACCAATCTAATAATTTAATTGATCTGCGAGGTGAAGTTTTGCAAATTAGTTTGTTTGTAAAGTCCTAAAGACTTTCATCGTAAAAAATTTGTATGCGCATTAGCAGCCGAGATTGTGAACGTCAACTAAATGGCGTCTTTTTTTTTTCATTCTTTGCTCAAATTATTATTAAAAATTAATTAAGTATTTTCAAGGAAGCCTCAGTTTACTAAATTGACGCCTGAAAAAGTATTTTCAAGGAAGCCTTAGTTTACTAAATTGACGCCTAGAAAAGTTGGTCTGTTCACCCTCTCTGCTGCTCAGTAGATATTTCCAAACATTTTGACATCTCTATCTGTGAAATTAATGTTGGTCTGAGAGAGCTACAATCCAATGACATACCAAATCAAGAGCAGGAGAAGAGCACCCCAACCCACCATACTGGCATCTGTACTAATAATTAAACCTGTAACAGAACACTCATCTTAACACATTGACCCCTGCTGCCTCAATAACTCGTCACACTTTACCTCCCTCATCTCCCGAGTGCCTTGATATCGTGGCTGAGTTTGCATAGCTTGTATCCTGAGTGCCAAGTTTGAGTGGCAGTATTTTTCTATGCCTGTATCCCAAACGTCGAGTTAAATCGGCGCAAACCATTGGTTGATATGAAGCCATTTTCTAATTATGCAGGCAGTTTAACCAATAAAATGTTAGCTTATATAGAGTGTACATTGCTGAAGAAGGGGGGAACAAAATTTCAAATGCAGCAAAATTTGTGGAAATATTTAGATTTAAAAATGAAGAAAATTACGAAGTAGACTTTTACTTGACAGGCTGAAGAAGTATTCACATGAGGTTTAGTTTGCAATAGAGATGACAAGTGGAATTTGTATGCACATCAAATGGAGTGAATTTCACGTGTTGATAGTGTTAATTATTCAGTGTGAATTCATCATGGATTTTTTATGGATTATTCATGGCAAGAGAAACAAATTTGAATGAAAATCATTTTATCTTTATGTGTCAGTTTTATTTCTGCATGTGGTTCAAAATTTTTGTATAACATTTTTGTATGTAATTTTATTGAGAACTGCTGTGCCAAATTTTAGCTTAATTATAGGAATGTAAATTTAAAAAATAACATTTATTACTCGTTTCTCTCTGAAAGAAATATGCAAGCCAAATATTCTCAGCAAGTCTCAGGGATACAGGCACTGGTAAGGCTAACACTGCTTTAGGCGATCTCTGCAAGTATGCTGTTGGGGACTGCCTAGTTAACAGCACTGTGATAAACATAGGTAAAATGTGATGTCATAATGTAATGATCAAGTTGTTTCAATCTGTACATAATAAGCTCTGATTTTACAAATGCATATTACTATAAGTACATACAATTCAGATGATGACATTCATCTTAAATAAACTTCACCACTGCCATAATGTTCTTACCTCCTCCTCGACCTCCAAAATTAGAACTTGATGTCCCTGTGCCACCTCCACTCCCCATCTGTGATGGAAAGTAAACTGAATCATAGGTGTAGGCTGAAAAGTATCCTCCTTTTGACCTCCCTCCACGACCACCATGACCTCCCCCTGACCCACCTTGATGATAAGGAGAAGCAAACATACCCTTCCCATGTCCTCTGTCAGCTGGGTGACCAGTAAAATCAGCATGAAAATCACCTGATAAAATGATAAACCACCAATTAATATTTTTTCCAGTGTACAAAATATTATGCTTAAACAAGAAATAAAGCGCACCTGTACATACTTTTTCAGACAAATTTTTTGTACCTGTCATTAAGGTACTGAGTGATGATGAAGACAAACCAAGTGGATGATATAGGTCAGTCATATTTTTGTCTTTCATGTGGGGATGCAGATGCTATTATCAAGTTTGATGATTTTACAAGCAACAGAATCAAATAAACTCATACATACATAATAGTCACTGAAGTGTAAAAGTCATAGCTCATGGTGACCTCCCTATGATATCACAATATATGACAATTAGAATTTATGATCACTGCAGCATATATTTCAGTGACCTACATTTATTATGGTGAGTTGCTCCTCATCAGACAGTATGCACAAATCAATTTAAAAATGACATCATGTGAGATACTGATATAGATATAAATACATTAGCTCTCCTGCACATGGTACCAATGAGCCACAATGAACAATCACTATTAGCCAATGAAACAGAAGTGAAAATTAAGAAAAACTAAAGGGATTGAAGTTCAAATGAATTTCAGCATGTACAAAAAGTGCTATTAATGATGTATGTAAAATTTCATTTGTTATTATTATTCCTTCTCAAAATAACATGAAATATTAGTGACTAATGTATTCAAGCTGTATCCTGTAAAACAGCATTTTTGAACATATCCCTGTTATAAACCTCTTTTTTCCAATGAATAATAGACAAATAATTTGTTTCTTTGGACAACTTATTATCCCTTAGAGAAATTTCTTTATATCTGGTCAATATTCAATGCATAATATAAGGTAGTAGCAGTTCTCATGGGGTGTATGGAATTTAGGACAGAGTGTATGAAAACTATGTTTATGGGGTATGCAAGCAGCATTAATAACAATGGCATAAAGAGAATGGCCACCTGAATTTATAAATAAACCTTTTCCCATTTATGAGAAGATTTAGTAAGAGCTATAGTTTCTAAAAAAAAATTAAAACTGCACAACTCACTCTATCCATGTAATAACTCAGATGACAATCAGATTTTCACAGGTTCAAGTTAAGCTTTAACAGGCCACAAGTCAGTGAACTCACTTTCCATCAATCAAAGGGTTCCAGATCAGGAAAAAGTACTGATGGAAAGAAACATTACAAATGTTGTCCATGGGAAAACATTTCATTTATCTGTTCCGCTTGTGCAAATTGGTACAGAAATACTCACCATTTCAAATTCTACCATAAATAAGGCATCTGTTATGAGTTTTGTCTCTTTTCAAAAGGATGAAGCCACATCTATTTATTACAGTTTGCATACAATTGGAATTGACATTGTTCAACTGTAATTCTAACTTCAATAAAACTGATAGTGTGGAAAATTTATCATTCAGGTTGTTGTTGTTGTTGTTTTTGTAAGGTTTAACACCATTTTTCAGCAAACAATAGGCTATAATTGGTGGCCAGTATTATTGGTGGAACCACCGACCCACGAGAAGCTACTGGCAAGCTTTCTCATATACCTACATTAGCCAAATCTTAGACTTGAACCCACGCAGACAGAGGTGAGATGGCAGTGATCCGTAATGAAGAGTGCATTAGACCACTAAGCCACTCAGGGCCCCCCTCATTCAGGTGAAAAGAAATTAACTGATGCTTAAAAGATACAAGGTCAAATCAGTCCAGATCCTATTACAACAATCAATGCATTCAATTTTCGACAAAGCCATATTCTCAACTGAATGCTAAACTAAATGTTGTTTAAGTGTAGATTTTACTAGTTACTATATACTGCTTTTTTAAATTTTCTAAGTTTACAGTTGATTTTGATTACGTTTTACTGTTCAATTTAAGCCACACTATAATATTCTTTCATTTACTGCTATGTTGGAGACAAAAAAACTGATGGGTAATAATAACATAACACTGTTTTGACAGGGTGCATGTGATTTTACCATTCTCCTAACTTTTGTGTTTCCTTTGGCCAGCACCTCAGGAGGGTTGTAAAATGCCATACATCCTATCAAAGATGGCATAACTAATATTAACAATGACATAAGTTTAATGTCATACCTTGAAACTCTCATGACTATCCATATATTTCAACTTCTCTGATCACATAAAAATCATAAAATCCTCCAAAATCATAAAATTCTCCAAAACCTTTCCAGATTAGAACCAAGACTATATTTAAGTGAAGAAAGGTGAACCAGGTCCATCAGTTAATTAATGATTAACTTGTTAGATGCAAATTCATGTAGATGATTGCTGAATGCCCAAACCAAAATGCATGCTGTGCAAGCTTGCAAAAGGATTTTTTTCAAGTCTGTTAGCCTACAAGCTAGCAAAATCTAAAGGTAAGTGTAATTTCCATAAGACTTATGACAAAAATTTCAGAAGGGTTGGCAGGTCTGAATATGGAGACAATCTCATTAATGCTAGGCTTGGCATCATCAGTAATTTTTGGCCAACCAAACAAGTGTGGTTGAGCATGCATGGAAGTTGATTGCCCACATTGCCAAAAGTAATCAAAAGGGCAGTGAACCACTGTATTGCGAATGCCTTTACACCTTTGGCTAGTCTTGATTCAGTAAGACATGACACACTTCCATGTTCATTGTCACTGACACCTCATCACTCCTTCACTCTGTGATCATTATTCTTCAGCTCACAAATGTGTTTGGGGGTTGTATAGAAAAATTTATGACCACAGGCAGTGCAAGACATACATCTTTCCTTACCTACTCCTCCCCATTTTTTGTCCCCAACACATCCTGTTGCAAAGCCATATTAGAAGACAGAAAGATAGCTGTTGGAACCATCACATCCAGAGCAATCTTGACAGCAATAAAGCATCAGACAGCAGCAGACATTTCAGGTTAGGAGGCAATTCAATATGGTAGAAGGTAAACAAATTTTCTCATTCCCCATAACTCCCAACAACTGCCAATATTCATTATCCTCAGTTCCAATGGATTGTCTCCTGGTCAGTGCCTGACCCATTCAGTAATAATTGGATCAACCTTATTTGGAACAGAAAAATGGGTAATCCAGGTAGTTTCAGAGGAACTATGGATTTAGTTTATTCACCCCATCCCCATTATGAAAGTGAAATATGTTACTCCATACAACTTTTCAGAAGCTTAACTATTATATTTAATTCACCCTACCATTATCTATTTATGCTTACCTGAAAGGTCAATGGTGACATTTGTTGCATTAAGAATAAGGTCATTTGTTCTGATGTAACCATTTCCATTGACAATGACTGTAGTAACATTTATCATCATCCTCTTTACAGCTGTGAGAGGTTCAAATTTGCCTCCAGCTCGCACTGTTATATTTGTGGCCACTAGTGTCCCCTCTGGCTGACCATCAGAATGAGCATAAGACCAGATGTAAAGCTCTCCTTCATTCTCTATAGCAATATCATCCATACCCTCAATGGTAGAATTGATCTCTGCCCACACTTCGCGGAGAGTCACACGGTTAGGGACCTCCAGTCTGCTGTACCTAAAAAAAAAGAAAAAAATTACATTTCAAAGAAAATTTAAGGAAACAAGAACAAGAAAAGAAATATCATTTTAACCTACAATGATAATATCTATTAAATGTTCTATTTTTGAAACAAGATGTTGGATATGGATTGCATGCCAAACCCACCCCCTAGCTACATATGAAATCCAATAATGGCTGCAATAAAACAGTACTAAGGGAAGCAAACCTTCAACAAAGCAATTAATCTAGCATCTAATTATATGGATAGAAAAACACACAAGGTCACATGAAGAAATTAGTCTAGCATCTGCATGGATAAAAAAACACATGAGGCCACATGTAAGTTTTCTTTCATTAATGTACATGTGTGATTACTTTTCTGTGACTTATATGACAGTTGAATATCATGAATGTGGATTTGATTGCAAGGGATTGGATTTTTCATTTCTATTCAGAAAATGAATTATTTATATTTTATATATTACGGACATCAGAAAATGTAAAATACACTTTCTTGGCCTGAAAAAGCCATTATTTATGCATCCAGCATTCCCACCTGGGTCTCTTTCAGGCATATTAATTATGGCAGAACATTTTAAATAGTTTAACTGTGTTGGTTATGTTTTTGTGGGCATTGAGAGTAAATTGTCTTGAACGTATAAAACATATATACAAGTTTGACTGGGCAAAGCCTGATTTCAGTTCTGAAGTATTTTTGTTTTTTTAGAATCTGAAATAAATGAGTCCACCCTGCTAACTGAAGTAGACACAAATATTAAGGTTTCTAAATGGCACAATATAATAAATAAATTCACAAATTGTACATCCTCCATTCATTTCCAAAATAATCTTATCTATAGTTTATTTCATGTACTATGAGTGTTATCTGTTACGATTTTATTTTTTTATTTTTTCCTTCAGCTTGATCATATTATACAGATGATTCAATATAATCCCTCAAGTGTATTATTTTACACAAATTTTTCTTGTTCTATTGAAATAAAATTATTGTTTAAATCTCTTAAAACTTTTGTTTTCAAAGGGGGAGACTCCAATGCAACACTTAACCATTGATTCTCAATAGTTAATGGTTCCTTAAATTCACTTACTTACATCAGCTAACTGGCACGTACAAGATGCTTTCTATCAAGTATGATAAAATTCTGTTTATGTTTGGAAAAGTTAAAGTTTCATTCTATGTTTTGCAGTAGTGTGAATAATTTGATGGCAGGTTGGCATTGTTTTTACACATTAAAAATGTCTTCAAGCTGGCTTCTGTCAAATTGAGTCAAATTGTGCTGAATAGGGTTTTATTTTAGAATTTTTTTTTCAACTAAAAAAGACGTATACTAGGTTGCATTCTGTCATATTGGTAATATTCATTTCAAAAGATTCTGAGAAGATGTTTAAATGTTTTTCTATAAACAATAATAGTAGCCATAGCTGATAATGAATCAATGTCATTTGAAATAAAAGTGAAGAGCTTCATGTTGTGATGTTATTGTCAAATTTGGTCAAATTATGTTGAGTACTTATTTATGAGTTGTAAATAACAATTATGACTAGATTATGGATGATATATGACAAATGCATGAATAACAACATATGACTGACTTAACATCATACAATAAGCTCTCTTGACCTTGTGGCTTGGTAAGCTAAATATAAATTATGACTACAATCAATTAAATTACGTGAAACAGTGCTATGTGTTTATTATTGACCTTCTGACTGGGAAAATGTTGATTTTTAATATATTTCAGAAATTGGAGTTTTGTAACTTCAATCCTAATATAAACTTGTAAGAAGTTTGAATTTTGAAGATTACTTTTATTAAAATAAAAACATTATTCTGTTAAATATACCTGTATGCCATGAGGTTAATGGGCAGGTAGACATCTACATTAGTGAATCCAAATGTTTGCCATTTTCCAGCATGTAGCACACCAGTCCTGTCTCCCCACAGTCGGTTGATACGGACATCTATGAATTCAACAGAAGTGTTGCTCAGGATGGCCACGTGGGCATTACCAGCAATATTGACATCTAAGAAGGTATAGTTAGGATTACTGTCAAACAGCCAAGTCACACCACCAGCTTGTCGAATGTCTTGGTAATCTCCATTGAAAAGGTTCCGCAGGATTCCCATGCTATATATTGGAGCATGTGGGTAAGGATTTCCATTGTTGTCAACTGTCAGCTTTTTGGCTAGAACTTCATGACTAGACTTGTTTACAGATTCTACAAAAACAGTACCAGCTCCACCTGCCTCAATGGTACTCTTGCCTAATGAAAAATTTAACATTTAATAAAATTTGATTAAGACAGCACAAGAAAACCTAAAAAAAATATTATATTACAGAGTTTTGCAATACATGGAAGATATTTTCTTTTCCTATATTATTACTGGATATTGTTACATCATGTGGTACCAAAAACTAGGTATTTTTTTCATGAGTGGCAAAGGCACAAGTTACAAAATGGAGTCTGATACCACAAGATAAAATATTGCCAGTATTAATGAAGGAAAAGAAAATGTTCTTTTCGTTTCATACCAAACTTCCTCCAGAATCAAAGCTTACAAGACTAAACTTGCTCTTCAACAAAATTCCCTCTCCCCACCCCATGTTTGTAAATTCACCTTTTTCACAACCTGATTATATAAATATAGGTGAGTTAAGAAAATGGTAGAATTTGGTTCTCCATTGCAGTAAATTACATTTGTCATTTAAAAAAAAACTATCTGACCCTATCTGAAAACAAAGTCCAATTCAGTATGTGGATATGTCATTATTGTCAAGGAAGTAAAGGGAAATAACCTCATAGAAAAGCAAACAGCATCTGGTCAAATTTGATTATCAAAGATTAATTTCCATTTCTGAAATGAAAAGCAGGTTCTATTTATATTTTCAAGCTCAATAACTCATTCTTGTTCTTGCATGTACAAAATTTGTGGACACATGAAGTATATAATTACATGGCATAATGGGAAATTTTATGTTTTCACATGTGAAAATAAAGGAATAAAAAAAGGAAATTATTTTGCCAGTAAATCTCTATCCTTCACACTTATGTACATAATAAAGTACAAATATTCCACAGACCCATGTATCTCATATTCACATGCATCCACATGTTGATGTATCACCCCAGTATCTAATTTGCATAGGATCTGCAAACCCTTAAGAAAAAACTAATGCAAAACATGATTACTGTTGACAACACCATCAATGTTACCACTGCAGACACCATCAATGCTGCCACTGCAGACACCTCAATGCTGCCACTGCAGCCATCACAAAGGAAAATATTATATCTATGATAATGCAGGTGAGACAAAAATATTTACCAGAAAATTTTTTAATCAAAAGTCTTAACAGGGACTGTTCTTTACTATGTACATTATTACCAAGTAAACATTTAACATGAATATTTTCAAAGCATATGTCCATATTATTTACCTCCAAATGCCTGTATAGTGATATTGAGCTTGTTGATGTTATCACACTTTACAGATATTCTTCCTCCTGCACCTCCCCCTCCGGCTACAGTCCCCTCCCCTCCATTTCCTCCAGTGGCTGTCATCAGACCATGGCCATAGATCTCTTCACATACAATCCATATACTGCCACCTGCTCCTCCTCCTGAAATGGAATTAAATCACAAATTGACAAAATCATCATTTCTAATCGAACAAGCCTCTTTTTCACTAAATATTGAGTACCCTTCTGGATCTAATATGAGTGGAATTCTCAAAGGCATGTGTTTCTCCCTGTGTCTTACCTTATTTTCCCCCAGGATGTGCCCACTTTTCATATTCTGGTCAGGAGTGGACAAAGTACACAATAGCTAAAGCTTTGTCTTAAGTAAACAAGCAAGAAAGCCAGTGTGACCAATTAACCATTAATCCTTATCATTATCTTGTGAAAAGGACTGGCCCTCTGATATAAATCAAAAATCACATGTTCTACAGTGTGTGTTATGTAAGTGCCAGTGATTTGCAATAAACGATGCCCTATTTTGTTGTCACAGGAGTTGCCTAATTACACATTCTGAAGCTACCATACATGTGGCAACTATTTTTCCCCCTTTTGTATCCCACCTTATTTCCTTATTATCAACTTGACAGGCATTTATTATTGTTTACTAAATAACATATTTATCCTGAATTAGGTTTTTAAGGGCACATTAGCTGCATGGTATGTTTCTTTGTTCCTTCTGTTAATTTAATGATGGTAATTAACATGTCTATATAAGAAGGGAAAATTGAGACATAATATTATAATCAGTAGTTCTCTGCAAAAATTAGAAGAGATTATGAAATTGAGAGATAGGCATGGAACAATAGCTGACAGGTATTATCAATTATGTCTACACTTGTAAATTCCCCAAGATAGTAATTTTTAATGTCATCATACAATACAATTCTTTATTAATGCTACATGTACATCATTTGTACTAATGAAAATAGTCAATGATGACCATTGCATTGTCGCATAACACTATATCTGGATTAAAAGAAAAAAAAATTAAACAAAAAGACTAAGACAAGATAGAAATAAATGTTTGCTTTATTAGAATTGCTAGCTATGTTTAAATGTAACACTGCAAATTAGGAGGTTGGGTGGTCTAAGGTGTTTGCAATTACAGATTGCAAACATCTCACCTCTGTCTACACAATGGTTTGAATCTCAGCTCAGTCAGTGGGAGTATGTGAGAAAGCTCCCAGTAGCTTCTTATGGGTCAGTGTTTTTCTTGGATGCTATGTCTAGCCTATCAAATATTGAAAATTGAAACCCATACAACCAACTAACCAACAGACTGGCCAAAATAAAAATACTTGGGAGTTGTTTATGATGTGTGATTTGGACAAGAATACCCTACACATTAGGTTTTCAACAATTGTCAAAATTAATCCAGTTTAGTCACTTAGTAAGCACTTATTTAGGTTCAACAAAAGTGGTTATAGATGTTACCATGACAATCAACAAACTTGTTTAAAATCTGATCATAAAATGCCACAAATAAGATTAACTTAAAACTGAATTAAAACAATAAATTTAAAAACAAATGCATCAAGCTTTACCAAACCAGTTTTGAATGTGACCGTATAATGTCAAGCAAGTTGAAACCAGCTGTTCTGCATTTTCTATAAGAAAAACACGGGAACCATACTTTTTATAAAAAGCAGATTCATGACTTATTAGGACACATTAAAACAATAAAACAGTGTAGTAAAAACATCAATATAAATTTATTTGCTTATAACAACAATATTACATTTTTTTGGCCATTCCTTTAAATGTCATTAAAATCCAGTTACACAGATCTGAAGAATATTGAAGTGTAAAAATAACTAAATGCTTTCCTAAGTCAGTGCAAGCTAATAACCATGCACAGCTCAAATATTTGCTCACATGAACTCAAAGTAGCAGGTCAAAACCCACCCACCACCTTTATGGTGGCAAAAAATGATTGTTTTTCTCTCTTATGTAACAACATTGTGGCAGCCTGGTTAAAATGTGCACCAGGTACTTTTGGGATGACGCCTTTGTACTTTTCTGACTCAAACTGTGGCATCTTTGCTTGTGATTGTCTACAACTCTGATAGCAGCATTCAAAGGTCTTAAAGATCAAATGAATTCAATAGGCCATGTTTGCAGAATCCCACAGCAACACAATTTTTTATGTTGGGCTTTGTTTATACACGTCCATTGGAATGGAAAACAATCATGTTACAGGGTGCAAACTAAAATCTTTTTACTTACCTTACGCTGTTTAGGCCTAACAGAAATTCATTTTTTTCACATAGAAACGTGTCAACAAATTGACCAAAATTTCATCAGTCATACGTTTACTGAGTGCCACAAAAAGGTCTGAAACCTCGCCCAATGCCAAAGCAATATTCTGTAATGGGTGTTATACTGCTAATGGGTGTTATACTGCTAATGGGTGTTATACTGCTAATGGGTACATTTAGTCAGCATATAAGTAGTAACACCAGGGTTGTTAAATGTCAATAAATGTGTATGGAGAGCCATTAAAGAAAACAAAAACCAAATATGCACAAAGTTACCTTAGCATCACCCATGACAAAGATGAGTTAACAATATGTTAGCAGCACAACTGGACTTACTCTGTTCTTTCAAATGGAAGCAGTGAGTGCATGAGCTGTGCTTTGATTTTTTGATAGTTCAAAAGAAAAACACATGATGAAATTTGCCTCAAAGACTCGCACTCTTCAAAAAGCTATTAGCTCATGCACAAGTGTCAACATTTTCAGCCACCAGGAGAAACCAAATAATCATCTTAGACACTGAAACCAAGCATAAATATGGGTGAATATAAATATAGTTTTACTCTTCTTGAATGTGGCAAAGAGTGCAACATTTGGGTGTGATAAAAGCAATTTCTACAACCTCTTATTAACAAGGTGATGGTGACAATCATGGGCATCCCAAACAAGATGTATGACATCAACAGGAGAATGAGGCCTAAGAATAATTGCATAGGAATCTTTCAAGGACTCAATGATGCTATCGACTGATAATAGTGTCTTTTACAAAAACCAGCCTGTTCTTGTTTTCAATAAGAGTCAATGGAAGACAATGTGCCCTTTGAGTCAAGGAAAATACACTGAAAATGCAAGCAAAGGCATAGCAATGCAAACCATCTACTAGGCATCTGGAACAACATGCAGAATGCAAATGCAGTGCTGGCATGGCACTTTGACACTGTACAGCAACACAGTGTCATGATCCACTGTGGCATGGCAAGAGGGTGTTTGTCCACACATAGCTTGACACTGCATTTATGTGCCCCTTGATTGTATTGTCATATTTGCCCTAGTATATGCCTGCACTAACAAAGACATTTCTTGTTAACTAAAAAAGTTACGATCTGAATTACTTGCTCTGTGCACTCACTAAAACGTAAAACAAAAAGCACTATTTATCAAACTCATTAACTGCATCTTTTTTTAAAGCATCGAACATAAGGAAATAGCCCTCAGTGAACCTATATAGTTTCCATGTTGGCACTAGCATGTGGTCACAGTGCAAAAGTAATGGCATGCACATCTCAAGACTATCCCTCATTTACTGTTAAAGACATAAACTCAGCAGCAGAGAGGGTGAACAGACCACGTTTTCAAGCAAAAATAAGGCTTCCAGATAACGTTTTCGAGCAAAATATGGCCTATAGACTACGTTTTCAGACAAAAAATAAGGCTTCCAACAAAATCTCATTTAACCAAAAAAAAAGTCTCCATTTTGCAAAAACGGAGATTTTACGATTTTTTAATCAATTTTGCTCGCAACAATGTGGTCATCCACCCTCTCTGCTGCTATGGGTTAACAAAAAATAAGAAATGATTTGATCAAGTCTTTAGGATCTCACAAACAGACTAATCGCTAACACCTCTTTTTGTAGATCAATTAGATTATTGGACTGATCTGTGAGTTTGAAATTAATTCTGGTTAATGAATCATTATGACACCGCATATAGACTGGATTAACCGGAGACTCAATTATTAAAAATCCTGGAGGAGCTGTTGGTGCAAACGAATAAAGAATATATCCTTGCTGAGCTTGATTTGATCGTTCGAGATTAATTTGATAGCTTCCTTCGATAACATCACATACTAAATTGAGCGCAATCACTGAGGATATATTTACGTTGAACGGAGCGATATGCCTACCACCACCATCTGGATCATTATTATGTTTGAGGATTTTTATTTCCTGTGATGCTGTTTTTTTCCATGCATCATGAATTATTTTAAAACCAACATCGATGGTGTCACTGAGAAGTTTTTTTAGTTCCGGTACGTTATATCCCGGTAGTTTGAATGTCGGAATATTATTCACGGGAAATTTATATTGTTTTGCAAATTCTGTTCTCGATAGGGGATTAACGTCATCTAATATATCCTGAATAATTTTTAGGTTAAATGTTTCCATATCGTCGATAATTTTATTGCATGTTTCTACGACGCTGATAAATTCATCTCGGGTGAGAGAGCCGGATTTAAGAGATATTAACAACAGCGATAAATCATTATTCATTGCTGTGAAATTTTCGATAATTTTAGGTTCGTTAACAAAATGATACCCCTCTATTCTATCCCCTGGCCTCTCTCCTCCAGTTGATCGGAATCCGAGACCAAAGAAATCTATAGTGATTCTGTGATCTTTATAACTCCTTATTGGATTATCGGGTTTTATTCTGTCGGTGATATAATCAGTTTTTTGTGGTTCTGGTAAATCAACGGTTTTTCCACCGGGTGGTTTTTCAGGCCATCCTAGTACGGTTCTAATAGAACTCTGATAGATATCTACGACGTATCCTTCTGTGCTTATCTCAATTGCGGATGATAGCGTCGGTTCATGAACTGTTATAGCGATTTTTGATTCTTTTCCAGTAATCGATTTTATTCTACGCGCGAATTCATTATTGATTTGTTCGATTTGGTATGACCCTGTTGGTATCGAAACGACGTTCCAGTCTGGGGTTCCGTCGGGTTTATTCTTATTTGCAAACACCAGTGAATTATTCGGTTGTTGACCACCAAATGATTTTGATCTGATATTAGGCCAACTGTGGTATACTCGTAATTTTGCTAGCGCTATCTCCTTCACGGGGACTGGGCTAGGGAAATTCACACTAAACTCGGGTTCCGTTGATGTTATTGATATCATGCTTGTTTGTACTGGGTTCGTGTTCTCCACTACTCGTTGAAGTAATTCCATCGGTGTCGTCATTGTTATTATACTCATGTTGTATTTCTAATTTTGACACCGCGGAATCATAAATACTGACCATCACTGAGAACTCACAATCTGGTATGGTTGAGATTATTGAGATCATTTTGGTTTTTGGGTTTGTTTTTGGGTTCGTGTTTTCTGATTCCATCGGTGTTGTCATTGTTATTATATTCATGTTGTTGCTCTAATTTTGATATCGCTGAATCAAAAATACTGACCATCGCTGAGAATTCACTATCTGATATAATTGTATTATCGAGTGACGACGATATCATCAGGGATAACTGCGAATATGCGGTTGATGCAATATGAAATTGAATTAAGTAATTCTGCAGTTTACTCTGGCTGCATGATGATATCTTTTTTGCTATCCCGGTTGATATACCCCCGATTGTAGCCACCGCAGAAATGCAAATTGGAACTACAACCGGGGCAATCATTGTAACCGATGCAAGTATTATTCCGGCGCCAGCGAGAACGCTTGACACCGAGTACACAATAACATCAATTGCGGTGATTCTTCGTCGGTATTTTTTTATTTTTATTTGATACTCCTCAGTGAGGGTTTTGAGTCTATTTTGAAATTCTCTGACCTGATCATAGCGACATTGCGTTGATGAAATCATTTTTATTTTAAAAATACTAGTGTTTTCAATTGTGAAATCCGAACGATTTTCCTTTCAATTTAGTTATTTACTTAAATCCGCTACGAATTCCACATACCAGGTTGCTGAAACCCCAATCAAATTTTTATCAGTAGCTGTTATAGTGAACCTTTCAGTTGTATCCTTGTCGATGATCGTTGAAATCGTATTATTGACCCCGGATGAACTCGACGATGATATATTAAATTGAGTCAATGGTGTTACTAGTGTTAATCGATAAATACCTTTAACGGTTGCAGTGATATCTAATTTATTGTTTGTAGGTGTCCACGCAAATGATCCGTGTTGGATTGTATATACTACGTTGTTGGTTTTCTCATGAGGAATTTTTGTTTTTTCAATGATTGTTATCATCCTCGAAAAATCACCTTTGATGGCTTCGATGAAAGTTTTTGTCTCATCGATGGATTTTTTAATATCCGGGAGTTTTATTTCAATTTTATCCAACGGGGTTCCAATAAATTTATCAATGACATTTCTACGAAATGATGTAAACTGTTTTCCGTGTTCTTCAATTTTAGATTGAAGTGTTGCTAGTTCTAACAGAGAATTATTCAACTCATTGTCATGGGTAGCAATCTTATCAGTGATCGTAGACACAAGTGCACCTGGTTTAAGTCGTCCGTCGTTGGAATATAGCGCAATAGAGTTTTCAGCGGCGTCGCGCTGCCGTATCAAAATGTCATTCAATGACACATCACTGGATTTCAATTTACCCTGTTTGTCCTGAAATACAACTATTTCGTTCGGGTCAACATTTACTAAATTTAACGTCTCAGCTATTTCATCTTTGATTAGTTTTTTTACATCACCGGTTGCAGTGTCATCGGGTTTGGGTTTCAAAGATCTCCCCCAAATATCAATCATGTTATTGTAAAACTCTTTGTCTCTCTAAAATCGTTTTTGACGACTTCGTTGAAAAATCTTCGATTTTCGCCAGCGATTACTAGTGTATTCATTCATGACAACATGTGGTGGTTTTCCGCTTGGGTTACTCAAGGAGTTAGAAATAGCGTTAAGGACATTTAATACTTCGCTGCCACATATTGGTGGGTCATTCATTTGTTGTGTTGGTAGCGTAGAATACCAAGTCTTCATTGGAAGGGTTTTTATATAACGCATAAACTCTTTTGGTGGGGCTAATCCATATGAATCAAAATAGACAATCCCACGTGGATCAATAGCGTATGCAACCCAGTGAGTTCCGGGTCCGGTGCTGTTATCTAAATTAATGATTCCGGTTTCAACGCTGTTTGGTTGATGTGGTAATTGATCTTTCATAAAGACACCTCTGAAGTTTTTAATCGCGAGTTTTTTAGCAGCATCGAGTAAATCAAAATTGGACATGGGAACCATCAAAGACTCTCCAATTAATAAACCGGTCCTAGTCTTAGACCCTTTCCGCTGTACCACGAATACGGGGTTCCTGGTAGTCTTAGACCCTTTCCCTTTTTTTTATATCCTTTCCCAGTTGCCTTCTTTAGTGCCATTCCTGCTGCAGTACCAACGGCTCCTAACGCTGCCGCTTTAGCCACCGCTGGGGCTGCTGCTGCAATCAATGCTGGTATCGCAGCTAACAACGGGAATATACCGCCTGTTTTAATCATATTTTTGATAGCAGCCGCAGAAAGAGTAATCTGAACACCTTTTTTGGCTACAAGTGCATCATTGAAATGTTTTATTTGACGAGTTGTCAGTGATAATTTATTTGCACCACCAGTCATTTGATTCGGTTTCAAAGTGATTGTGGTTCCACATTTTTTAGCCGATTCTGATTGCAATTTTTTGATTTGACCAGGAGTTAACGCAACACTAATAACACTATATGACATTATACATAATATATTGATTCTAAATCGTTTACAATTTCAATTACATGTTTTCCACTGGTGCATCTACCACTCTCATTCTTCCACCAACACCTTCAAGTAGCATTGATTTATCACTGAGAATGACAGCAACCGCTCTATAATTAGCAATACCACCAGGACGGGTTACACGGGCTCTAAAGTGTATATCAACGACAGATTGTCTCATCAAATCGAGATGTTCCAGTGAGAAGTAATAGATCGGATAGAGACTTTTAAAATCCAATTGTGATATTTGCAAACCAGTATCCACATTTAGATCACGTGCCATAAATGACAACAGGTTATGATATACACGAGCAATATGGTTGTGAGTGTAATCAAGTTGTACATCTTCAGATGGTTCCTGTTGTCCGTTTATTCTCAGTGAGACCTCTCTAACACCTAACTGATCAAATATCATATGACTTCGTTGTTGATTACCAACTCGTGCATTATTCTGTAACGCCACAAATATATGACGTGGAGCTGAAACACCTTGTTTTGATGCCAGATGCCAAGTAAATATATCATCAACATTATCTAGTTTAATATCAGTGGTCACTGATAACCAACTCAACAATGATTTTCCTCCTTGTTCCATAAATGATAACAATTTTTCTTCTGCTGTGATTGATGGAGTTAACACTGGCATCCATAATGCCAGTTTTGTTAAAATGACTTTACCATCAGCAACACCAGCATCATGCCATATTGCATCATTATCAGTACCCTTTCGTACAAGCGCTACTGTGTGTTTAGCTCCATAAATAACTTTTCAGACGTTTCTACAGAATCCGAATATATGATGCAGTGGAATTGCACATGAAAATTGTCTACGCTGTCCTTGCAACGTTAATACGCGTGTTGCAAACCCTAGGTTGTAGTTAGTAATATTATTTATGACATCAAAATCACCAGCTGGTCTTGTATATCCGGCTGGTGCTGGATTAACTGAAGAAGCATGTGTTGCCTTGACTCTAGAATACTGGTTGTGTTCAGGGTGATCAGTAATATCCTTAGAAAACATCATAGATGGACCAGCTGATCTTGTATAATCATCAGAGTATCTCGCTAACCCTATGATTGTTGTGGCCACATCAACTTCACGGTCAATGGATTCAATTTCCTTTCCATCAATGAGATATCTAGCGCTTTCAAATAACGCCATGATCCCATTATTAACAAAACCAACTTTGATAGTTGGGTTATTGTCATATGGTGGATCATCATGAGCAGCATCATTTGTTACAAGTTCTCCTTCGATTTCGATAAATGCCTCACACGGTAGAAAATATTTACTGGTATCATGAACTTGAAGTTCAATTCGCGATCGGAGATCTGGTTGTACTGCGTGATAAGAATAAAATTGAAAATCGCGTACAGAATCATCTTTACGCACTGGGGCATCCATATCAAATGCTGGATCAGGTGACCTTTTGAACATTTTATTCTATTTATCAGAGTCTAAATCGCGATTTTCCATTTCATCGTTGTGTTTTTTTAAAGCCACTTCCTGCTATCATGTTTGCTATTATGTTATTTTGGTCCCCTTGATTTATCAAGGGAGTCACCATCGACGCTAATTTTTCATCTACTGCGTTATTTATAATTCTACTAACACTTGCAGGCATTTCCGCTGTAGACGGTAACGGTTTTGAAAATCCTTTGGATTTCATCCGTGATTTCACTAATGATGTTAATTTATTCTTCGCAGTTGAAAACGCTTTTCCAGCAAGATCTCCAACAGCACCAATACCCTTATCACGAATAACATCAATTGCTTTCATTCCTAATTGTTTAGCCAACGGCATCACTTTTGGAGCCATTCTCGCAAATAACCCTAAAATGGTATTACCTAAACCATCTCCGTAGTATGCTCTATAAACCGGAAACCGTGAATTAACTACGTAGACGGGGGTTGGTTTATCATGATTGTAGTGTATGATCATTATTTGAAATCAGAAACAATTTTTCAATTGTTATTTATCTAATCGCAAAAATCCAAGGGATTTTCGACTTCGTCATCAGATTTTTCAATTCAGTCACTATGATACCCACTTTCCACTAACTCGCCAATGAAATCTCGATATGTGCTGATATCCATGATACCGCCTTGAAATAACCGCCTGCAGATATCAGCTGCTTCATTAATTATTTCCGGTGAGTTATTTCCAGCTCGGAACCCTCCTACAAGAACCTCTAATCGTGATATATCACTGAGAACACTACCAGGACATACCCCACTTTGGGGTCCACTGGAATCTCTTAATCCACTTCCGCTATAACCCATTGCTACATCCATTTTTTCTATTTCGTCTAAATTGGCTTTTTGTAAATAATCAAGAGGATCATAATCATCATCTCGATCAGGTGGTAGTTGTTGTTGTTTTTTAGGTGAAAAAGATATTTTCTTTGCAGGTTGCTGTCGCCGCCTTTGCGTTTTTTGTTTTTCATATTGTTCATACACTATATCCACCGCATTGATATATCCAATATATGATTCATTATCGGTATCAATTTGACTTTTTTCAGTTTTGATTTTATAGAATATATCAGCCCAGTGAGTTATATTTCTAACATATTTATGATGTTCTGGTTTCAACATTTTTTTTCTGTTTTCATAAGTCGTAACAACAAGCCTAGGAATATCTGCTAGTTTAGTATCATCAATTGCTGCTAACCCTTTCTCGTTAAATCTCACGCGTAAACCATCTACTGTTCTTTTTGATTCTATTTTTTGTACAGCCTGTTCTGTTTGTTCAGTTTTCGCTGCTATTTTTTCGAGTTCACCGATAACAGATTTCCCCGTCTCGGGATCATCCCCCAGTATAGCGCGCTCTACTCCCTTCGTTGCTGTTGTTACTGGTTTAAACAATTCTTCAGATCCCGCAGCAAAATCAGTCTGAAGACTCTGTCGTTGTTGTAGTTTATTCCGTACAGAGTCACGAATTGGTACAAATCTCTTAATTGCATCTAATCGTTCACGAGCCAATCGGGTTGTTAATGCTTCATTGACCATTATTTGAAATCAGAAACAATTTTTCAATTGTAAAACAATTTTTTAATCCGACCTAACACCATCGTGGAAGTGTTTTAACATCTCTATCATTGATGGGGAAAGTGTGATATTATTTATTTTTTATAAGGATTTCCACACTTTCCCCACTTTTCCATTGATCAATCTGAACCGTCCATCAATTTTTATTCAGTGTGAAATATTTTCACTGATTTTGACATTTTTAATCAAAAAATGCTAAAAAAAAAATGAAAATCTCTATGAGGGACGGTCACAATCAAATAATGATAAATGGTCGGTCAATCAAAATTGTTCATTTTCTTGAATTAACGCCCGTAGGTTTCTAACTTTAGAATTAACCTCCTTTTTCAATTCGTATTCGTACCCCAATTCTTTTCGTATTCGTTCTACAATGGTATACAACGGAGCGAACACACTTACGTCACTGGAAAATGCGAGAGAGTCCCGAATAGAATTCTGAATTCTCTTGATGAGCGCATACTTCTTTGGTAGCATATACTTGTTAGTGCTAACTCCGTATTCTATATCCTGAAAATCAGACATGATTTGATCAGGATTTAACCCATCTGATAGTTCAATATCCCAACTTTTCAATTTTGAAATCTCGGATAAAATGCTATTCATGTTTTCAGAATTCATTATTCTATAATAATGATATATTTCTAAATGAAAAATATGACGCATTAGACGTAACTAAATCGAATTTTCTGTCCAGTCCCCTTTGAAATCGCAGATCGATAAATCCCCTCTGCAACTTTTCGTACTGAGGATATACAAATATCGAAGTGCCTACCGGCTTCATTCATTGATTGAAATATTTTTTCTTCGTTAGTTATCGTATTCAAAGATTTCACAGGTCTCGCTTTTTTCGAGTATTTCCCAGTCCCCCCTCGTTCGGAATTTTCACTTTGTGTAATAGCCTGCAGATTTGATAAAGAATTGTTTTTCGTATTAGAATCCTTGTGATCAATGACAGAATCATCCTCGATCAATCCATAAAAACACTCATACACGAAACGATGATTGAGATAAGTTTTCTTCTTTCCAGCGCCAAACTTCAAATACCCCATACCATTATCAGAACCAACTGGTTTCTTCAGTTTGCGGTTTCTTACAACACCATCACTGGATGCTTCATAATTTGTGATCACAGGGTGTTGTCTGAATTCTTGGTTCATTCGTATACATAATACTATTGTTTGTCTAATTCATTGTTTGGTTCAATAATGAATCTTTCAATGTAGCCTTGAGGGGTTCTTATGATTTTATCCTTGATGTTGTCAGGGTCAAGGACCTTTTCAGGGTCAAAATTTCTGATTGATTGTCCATTTTTTATTCTTTTATCATAATAACGCTTCAATTCCCTGTATCGCTTACCACCGCAATTTAGACACAACTGAGATTTTCCCCTGACCCCAACTCCACATAGAATACAAGGTAACGGACCAAGGCTTCCACGTCGAAAGCTTTGCATATGATACCCACAAAACTCATTTCTGCATGATTTGTTACACGGGGTTACTGATCCAATCATAAGCCACTTACAGTGATTCATTATACATAAATCCTTCATTTAAATGCTTGTTTTAATTATAGCATGAGGGAATTAAGGAGAACGCCTTCGAAAAATGCTGAATTCAATGCTGATAAGGAGTTTAAGAGATTATTAAAAATTAGTCCTAAATTTAATATCGATAGACCCAAAAAACGTCCAAGAGACGGAAACATGAAAGAGTTTAAGAGATTATTAAAAATTAGTCCTAAATTTAATCTCGATAAACCAAAAAAACGTAACAAAATTAATCTCAAACGTCCAAGAGACGGAAACATGAAAGAGTTTAAGAGATTATTAAAAATTAGTCCTAAATTTAATCTCGATAAACCAAAAAAACGTAACAAAATTAATCTCAAACGTCCAAGAGACGGAAACATGAAAGAGTTTAAGAGATTATTAAAAATTAGTCCTAAATTTAATCTCGATAAACCAAAAAAACGTAACAAAATTAATCCTAAATTTAATCTCGATAAACCAAAAAAACGTCCAAGAGACGGAAACATGAAAGAGTTTAAGAGATTATTAAAAATTAGTCCTAAATTTAATCTCGATAAACCAAAAAAACGTAACAAAATTAATCCTAAATTTAATCTCGATAAACCAAAAAAACGTCCAAGAGACGGAAACATGAAAGAGTTTAAGAGATTATTAAAAATTAGTCCTAAATTTAATCTCGATAAACCAAAAAAACGTAACAAAATTAATCCTAAATTTAATCTCGATAAACCAAAAAAACGTCCAAGAGACGGAAACATGAAAGAGTTTAAGAGATTATTAAAAATTAGTCCTAAATTTAATCTCGATAAACCAAAAAAAACGTCCAAGAGATTACCCTGGAAAGATGCTCAATTCAATCTCGATATAGTTTCTAATACATCAAAGAATACAATTCTTGATAAAGCCATGATTAGTAAAATCAGAGACTGTTTTAATGAATTCAAGCGTGATAGAGCATCTTATTGTTGGTCAACATTTCGAATTGATGGTGTTGTTGATGCTACCATGACTGATGAAAAAGCAGCAGTGATAATTTCACGTGTTGGGGAAAAACGGTATTTTTTCCGAATCAAATTCATTATCGAAGTCGATGGCAAATGGATTATTAGGGATAAATTTGAACCAATCCTCAAGAATAAAAAAGCTGTCATTGTAAGTAGAGATTCCAAACCAGGAATTCTAACCGGCATTGACAAACCATACTACGAAAGATCTTATCCCGTAACAGCAATGGTTTATGGGATATATCCGTTAAATGATAAACCCGATATCGCAAAACTAGCTCCTATGAAATATTCTAGTTCACTGAATTGTGTAGCAGAACGAATAATAGAACACTTCACAAATGCATCCCGAGGAAATAAACTAACTGATCTGCGACGTAGGAAAATAACCGAGTGGGAACTGACAGTGAAACAGCATGGTGCAAAAATTTCTGATATAGCTAAATTAGAAGCATCATTAAAATTCCCAATATCAGTAACAACAATAACCGGAGAAGTATTATACGAACCGAAATATCAATCGCGAGGAGCCCCAATACAGATTATTGATCATAACAAACACGCGTGGACACCTGCGGTAACAGTATTTCCACGAGAACGAACCGTGAAATATATCCCTAAGGAGTTCGTCGGGGATGTTTTCTATGAAGAGAGATTATTTGATGCTATTCATGCGTTGTGTAAAAATGATCCTGTGTCAGTGTGGTTACTTAGAAGTGATGAAGATCCTGAAATAGGATTCGATCAATTTGTAAAACCAAATGGTGAATTATATCGCGTTGAAGAATTAGATAATAGAATGAGAAAAATCGCTAGTGATTTTTCACCGGAGAATTCCCATGAAAAACTACTCACGGATAGTTTTACTATTCCATCAGTGGTAGCTCACTTCGCAAGAGAAAAAAACTCATGGCGTCCAACACGAAGTGATTTTCTCGAGGATGTTAAATCGAGTTGCGTCGAATTTGGTCATGGAGGATTGTGGAATACGAAATACTCACGTGATGGTATGATTTCAATTGATATAGCCGCGTGTTATCCCGGAAGTTTTCTCGGGTATGGAGAATGCGCTGAGTACTTCAAACGATTTGGACACCCCACGCATGAAATGACTCGTGTTGCGATTAATGGACCATTGCCTAATTTTGATTTAACCGGATTCGCTCGTGTGATATCATTTGAATTAGCTACAGGGTTACATCCGTGTAGTTATGTTTGGCTCGGTAGACATCTATCTGAAAAGGCCTGGATGCCAATAGTGCTATTGAGATATATGATTGATTGTGGTATGCTAATATCGTTGATTGTTTCCGAGGCTATTATATGCTATCGAGCTCAGAAAGAAGTTTGGCTACCACAACCCGATCTAGATCGTATAATCAACGAACTACGAAAACAATTCCCTGATTTCAATGAAGAAGAAATCATAAATTGGTCTAAGAAGTTATTTGAAATTAAAAAAGAACAAGCAAAAGATCTCGGACGAAGAATAATCGGTAAATTTACCCAGGGTGGACGATACGACAACGCAAAATATTCTTCGCGGTTGATCATAGATGTCGCTGAATACGATTTTATTGTAGCGGATTTAATGAAACAGGGAAAACTTGTATCCCGTAAGGATGCTTTTCTATCCAATGGTGAGAAATTAGGTACAGTTGTTACCTACTGTGATGGATATAATTCCCAGTATACACATTTAAGATCATCTATGCTAGCCTATGCTTCTATTAATCTATTTTCGATGATAAATAGATTTCCTAATACCGCGGTTAGAGTGGCCACTGATTCGATGTATATACACAATAAGTACAAATCAGCTGTAGCTAAATTCACAGATCCCGAAGAAAATTGGGGGCGTTGGCGATTTAAAAAGGAGATGCTACATGAGTATTGTGAATCCGCAGACGTTGCCATGGATGATAAATATCTTTGTTGTAACCGTATTGAAAATCAATCAGAATTTTCTAATGCACCACCGGTATCTGATCCAGTATGTAGATACAAGACAGTTTATTTAAACGGTTGTGGTGGGTCAGGAAAGACAACTCGTGCAATTGAATTATTTCGTCAGTCAACCATGATTGTTCTAACACCGACTCACAGACTCGCCAGAGAGATGATACAGCGAGGGGTAAATGCCTGTACTTACCATAGTTTCTTTCGATGGAAGGGTGACAAATGGACTCCTGAGCGTATGGGTGATAAATTCATTCCTGAAATCATAATTTGGGATGAAATATGCACAGTGTCATTAGATGTATTACAAACATTTCTCGAGTGGTTGTTAAACAAAAACACAAAAGTCGTCATGTGCGGTGATCACGGCCAACCACCACCATTTGTCGGTGCATCTCCACATGAATGGCTAAGGGGTTTTGTAGACTATTATGAAGAAATTACCACTGATTATAGATCACTTGATGAACGATTACGAGAATTCAAAGCGCTAATTAGATTACAACCGGATAGAATCCAATGCGAAATAGCGCGTGAAGTGATTTCAGAAACTCCAATGAATGATTTCTGGGAAACATGGAGACCAAATGATTTGATAATTGCAAGTAGAAAAATAGTCAGGGACACACTTCTGATGAAGTTATTTGAATTGCATAAAGAAAAATTTGCAACGCTTCCAGTACCCCTTTGTTATAGGCCATCGGATACACGAAAACAGAATATTGAAGTTGATATTCCAGGACAGAGTGAAAAACAAATTCTCGTATTAAATGATATTGTGCTGGTTGATATCAATGTCGTTGAAGATGCATTGCGTGCTAATAAATCCCCGTGGACGCTAGGATACACAGCAACAATACATTCTTCACAGGGATTGACTATATCGGATACAATTGTTTGGATGGTGGATAATCACATCGAATGGTCGAATTTAGTCTATCTCGCAGTATCCAGAGTACGAAAAATAAATCAGCTTCGAAGAATTGTTTTCGATGATAATGACACAACAATGGATGATATTGATGTTAGCATCATTAATAAAAAACTCTCCGGTTACAAACAACAGGACAAAAAAAAACGAGAATTTGATATTGATGCTGAATTAATAATTACGCTGAAGAAACAACAGAATAATCACTGCGCGAGTTGCAATTGTATAATGCGTTGGCAGTATTCGGATAAGGATCCTCGCCAATTCACCGTAGACAGAAAAAATAACAATCTCGGTCATGTCAGAAACAATGTGATGTTGACTTATCTTGAGTGCAATAGACGCAACGGTGCTAGTTAAGACCATGCGGTGGCAATTGAGTATCCTCGGGAATTACCTGTAGTTGTTGTCGAGTAAATCCTCGTTGAGGGGCAGTTGAATCCAGTTTATAGACTGGAGGTCTACCCGTAGATCGTGTTATACTAGATATCTTGTGTGCAGTAACACTCCAAATAGGATCAGTAGCCCTTTTTCTACCCCCTTCAAGCTCTCCTGGTTCATATAAATACCTAACAGTGACATTACTACCAAGAATTGGTTCTTTGAAATCTTTTTGTGGTTTTTCAGGTATTGACTTCTTTTTAATCGCGTTGATAGGTTTCATGTTGATTGTTCTAGTAATCTCGTTATTCAGTGCAGTAATCACAGCTGGTAATCTTTTGACCCATTCACGGGATCGTTTTTCTTGGATGAATTCTTTTGCGTATTGATATCCAAATAACCGCTCAGCAATCGTCCGATTAAATCGTTCTACAATGGCCTGATCGCGATGTAGCGCAGTATGCCCTCGTCGTATGGTGACATTATGATGTTTCATTGTAGATAATACTGCACCCTGAAATTCCTTGCCAGGATCAACCTGCAATAGATTTGGCCAGTGCAGAGGACCTCGTAGATAAATCCTCTCAAATGCAGAAGCGACTTCAGTGGCTGATTTTGTTTTTAACGGTTCTGCTTCTTTGTATCGACTTGCAATATCAACTACGGTTAAAGCGTATTTGTAACCACGATCATGTGGCAGAAAAAATATATCAGCCTGATGAACTTCATTAGGAGCGGTCACATCAAAATGCGAGAATTGAATTTGTTTAGGCGGTGGTAGATAAATTTGCCATAGTGCCTGTTTGGATAACCAATTAGCCGCAGTGGTTTTTTTCACTTTTGCAGCGCTAGCGAGTTTATGGACTGCTGATTTACCCCTCCAGTATCCTCTTGGGGAATAATAAATTGATTCCATATTATTAATTACCGGCACCTAACATCAATTTACTTTTCATAGCCGATTTTATCAAAAATGAAGCCAATTTTTCTTTGAAGGATTTATCAGGAATAGCATTTAACGCATGAATTAATTTCACATCTGCGAGATGCCTGTGTTGCAGATTGCTGCTTTTATAAGCAACATCATGAAGGTGACAGGCCTTATCAATGGCGTTTATTGGTTCTTCACCGGGGTTGGGTTGATTTTGATTATTGAGTCTGATATCAAGTCTGGTTCCCGGTCCACAGTAGCTATATCCTGGAAGGTGCTTTTCTCCGGGGTACTTTGCCCATGGGGTTCCAGGGAGCTTTGCCAATTTGGCTGCGATATCACCTCCTCGTTTTTTTTAAAAACATCTCCGAATTGTAAAATCTTTGATTTTGTAGAAACAAATCTGAACTTTTTAATACCACATGTTGAACATCTACCAGTAAGTGCTGATCTGTTATTTTTAGTTGTAACCGTCGTCACATCATTTGTGCTAGTACGCGTTTTACACTTCATACAATATAGATCCATAATTTATGTATAGAGATATGGATATAATTGATTTTTCAGCGACTAAAACAAGAGAACCAATTAAGCATCATGCAGCGCTACCAAACTCTATCCGGATGATTATAATCGGGCCATCTGGATCCGGTAAAACCCAATTGTTACTCAATTTAATAATGAGATGGATGAAGTGGGATAAGTTGTATTTAATTGCCCCTAGCGTAGATGATCAACGATGTTATGAAGTGTTAAAGGATTTTAACGAGAATGCATCAGAAATTAAGGGTGAGAACGCCATTGAATTTATAACCGATATCGATGAAGCACCGAGTATTGATGATATTGATGGAGATATTAACAATTTAGTCGCATACGACTATATAATGTTGGATAAACAAAAAATTCCTGCTAGGATCTTTTCCAGAGGCAGGCATAAAAACACTGACGTGATATATGTCACTCAACGCTACACTCAGGTTCCAAAAGTCATCAGAGATAACTGCAATATTCTTGCTGTATTCAACGGAGTTGATACTCATACTCTTAGAAATATTTGGCAGACATGGTGCTCTGATATGGACTTCAATCAATTTCGAGATTTCTTTAGTCATGCTCAGTCGACTCCGCACGGATTCGCAACAATAAATCTACATGATCCTCGGACACGATATCGTATCGGACTTGATCAAATATTTGGTTAAAATCATTTATTATTTTTTGTTAACCCATAGCAGCAGAGAGGGTGGATGACCACATCGTTGCGAGCAAAATTGATTAAAAAATCGTAAAATCTCCGTTTTTGCAAAATGGAGACTTTTTTTTTGGTTAAATGAGATTTTGTTGGAAGCCTTATTTTTTGTCTGAAAACGTAGTCTATAGGCCATATTTTGCTCGAAAACATGATCTGGAAGCCTTATTTTTGCTCGAAAACGTGGTCTGTTCACCCTCTCTGCTGCTAACTCATTTACTGTTAAAGACATAAACTCATTTACTGTTAAAGAAATAAACTCATTTACTGTTAAAGACATAAACTCATTTACTGTTAAAGACATAAACTCATTTGGGGATGCACTGGATGAAAACAATATTTGTGAATCCTAGCAGCAAGCAGAGGTCTATGAAATTCTCAGAAACGAGAGTTTGGCAAGCTAATCATGCACACTAACCAGGACTGTCCTACCAGTTTGTAGTGGCCTCATATTTTCATATTTTGTATCTAACAAACCACACTATAACACTTGGGATTAAAACATGAATTATCTATAAGCTACATTAGTTAAGTGCTCAACAAATCATATCTGCAACTTTACAAATCATGGTAACTGCTGTATGCAAAATAAATGTTGATAAGGTACCTTATTGGTTAGTGGGTCTGGCAGTTGCCAACCATTGTGGTGGCAATAAACAGTGAGGCAGCACAGTTCACAGTTGAGAGACCTATTGAAGCTATTCATGCTACATCAGCACCATCAGTGTTCAAAACATTTATGCAATGTCTATGCCTGCCCTCTATTATACTGGTGCAATATATAATGTCTGCCCAGACAGCTGGAATGCAGGAAACTATACTACACCAAACCTTGCATGGTCAGTCAAACGTTCAACTTTGGTGACAGGTTTGATATCCCAGGCCAGCCATCTATATACCAATTTTGGGGTAGTGGGTCTCCAGGTAGAGGCTTCATTCATGATGAACTACAGATTGTGTTTGATGGTACTCAGCTACCACCTAAGGGCATTCTTATCCACAGCCCAGGATGAACTGGTCGAGTTTCTCCTCCACCCCGACATGGTGATCTTGTGAGGTGCAGTAAAAATTATGTCATAATGCTTCTGGAACAATTCCACTTTTTTGATTCCTACACTAAGACTCATCTAGTAAATCCTCATTTTATGGTGGCTGCTGTATATGACCATCATGGAGTGCTGAAACTGTTTTCTCTCGCAGTCACTCAGGATAAGGGTGATGCCTAATGTCTGCCTTTATAACTGTCCTTGAGATGTCTTTGGCCTAATGTTTCACTGTGTTCTTTTCTGCTCAAAGTACATCATGGGGTTGAGGCCAATACATTCAGCAATTGGATTACCCTTGCACTAACCCTTAAACTGCAGTCATGCTTCTAGAATTGTATCATAAGGAGTAAATTCCCCCTTGTCACAAATATAAGGGAGGTGTAATAGAACAAAAATGACAATGAGGAGCAAACAGCCATTATAGTTCAAATTTTACATAACACTTCAATATCCATCTCTTTTTTTATCTTGCTCCACTGTAAGACCCCTATTGAAATCAAAATCTTCAATACATGTTGCCTCTAGATTTATGAGAATTCATTTGTTGATGTTTCTGAGCTTCATCTGTTCACTATATGCCTATGAATATTGCTGTTTATCAAGAACCCCCTTTCCCAGTCTACTGACTGGTGGGACATAATCATAGCTAGCTTAGCCTGTTTCAATAGTTCAAACAAGTATTTTGATCAAAACAATATCTTTACTTCTTAACTTCATTTTTAGATTTTTATTTATTTGTTATATCACAACCTTTAAACTAAGACTAAACGGTTTGGTAGCACATGATCCTGCAAGGCTATATTATGACAAGAAAAGAAAAGAAAATTGCACACTACTTTAAATTCTCTAATTTTATTCAATTTATCTGCTTTTTCTAAATTTAATTTCAAAATACTGCTGCAATGCCATCTCTGAGACTGAGACTGGCATGCCATCGCAGTCTGTCTTTATCCATCCAGAATGTATATTAGAGGTGTATTTAATATCACATTCGGTTTCAAAATCACTCTCAGGAATCTCCATTACCACTTTCCCAGCTCCAATAATTTTAACCAAAACTTTCATTGAAATTGTGCTGAGATCTCTCTAAAATTTCACTGAGATATATGAGGTTTCATAAATCTAAATTTTTAAACATTTTGGAGACATTAATAAAAAAAAAAGGTCCATATTAAGGAAAATCAAATTCAGTTCTGGAGAAAAGAAACATTATGTTTTTAAAATGAAAAACAAGAAAACTTTGAGGGCAGTTAAATCCAATTGAAGTTAAACAAAACTACAATAACATTACAACACAAATTTGAAAAATAAATCTAACAAGGAAAGATGCAGAAAGAAGTTATTGTGCCCAAAATGAACAATAAAATTACAGCTATCAGAAACAGGAAATATAAATGTTACTGAAAATCATTCAAATTGTACAAGAATCAAAACATAATTTTTTCAAAATATCCAAAAGTTTTCAGAATTTTTGGAAAACTCTCAGTGAAATTTCAACCACAAATTCTCACTGATATTTTCAGAAATTTGGGTAAAATCTAAAATATCATAATTTTAGTGAAAAAAAGAACATTTGAGTGAATGTAAAAAAAAATCACTGTGATATACATGTATTCTAACTCCCACCAATATTTCTATCTGAATCAGATATATAAGGTTATTACTTTTTCAGATACTATAACACATAAGCCTGCTTTCCATATGGAAAAAAGTGCTTTCCATATGGATAAAAGTTGCAACCATATTATTTATATGGAGTTCTCACTTGCTGTGTAATACTTCAGGAATTGATATGGAATGAATTGCCTGATTCGATACGTTTTTCAGTCCATATCTCTTCCATATGGAATCCATGAGAAATTTCTGTACAGGAAGGTATTCTATCACCTCAATAATATGTGGATCTTTCTACTTATGAAACTGATACAAGAATATTGATTACATTAACCAAAACTTCAAGGTTGATTAAAATCAGGTCAGAAATAATGCCTTTAAGTGGTAACAATACAAAATCATCTCATTAATAATGCACCAATCTTGCTCATTAATGAACTTGTGCAAGATCCTGATATAAGAATAGATTCCAAGTTTGATAAAAATGAATGGCCTCCAGAGTGATACATACCTCAGCCAATCAGAAGCAAGATCACATTATTAACATGTCATGTATAGATCTCACTCATATTTGATCTTATACAAGTCATTGATGAAATAAACCAATATTCCAATTTTGTTCAAACTTGGATCAAAAACCACTGCCTCCAGAGAGATAACAAGCAAATGCTGAAGGTCAGACAACAGATGTAGGACTATAATGTTAAGGGAGTTAACATGAAATAAGCTTTGTTTCATTTTCACTAGAGTAAAATAATGTCTATATGGTATATAATTAGACCGTTGAGAAGGCCTCAAGTGATAATAGCTGGGTAATGAGTTATTTTCTACAAATACATCAAAGGACGTTTTTACATTTGAACATATAGCAATAATAAAACTATGAAAAATGTTTCAGCAATAATTTTCTACAACAAACTCATACCTGCACCATCACCAAATCTAGCATTAGGATTCATGCCATCTGCAGTAATTCCTCCATCAATCTCCACATGTCTACTGTTTAAGGTCACTCTGCCACCTCCTCTCCCTCCAAGACCCTCAACCACCAAATTATTGCCATAACGTTCATCACCAAAGTAAAGGATACCTAAAATAAAGATGAATATTAAAATTAAACAAAAGCCATTATTAAAATAGCAACAAAAAAGCCGCTCATGTTGCTACATATTTTAAAGTCATAAAAATGCATATTACAGTCTAATAACTGAATTGTAATAGCTTTCTTGAGAAGAAATAATTTTCAAATAATGCCCTACATTACCAAAATAAAAAATTAGACCTCACCGGTTACTTCTAACCAACTTGCCAAGTGTAAATGATTAGATCCATGTTTAGCTTGTAACTTCAGCACTATAACAGCATGAAGTTTGATCCAATTCAATTCAATCCAATTCAATTTAAAGAATTGTCTAGCTGACTTAAAAGCGATATTCTCTTCAGTATTTAAATCACTCTTGGATAACTCCTGAGTCTCATGTTTGTCAGCAATAGGCCCATTTAGAAGCACACTTTCTTCAGTGAAAGCCACCACTGTAATGAACTTTTTTACCATATTTCCCCAAAACAGATTGTTGCCAGCTAGCAACAGTTCAAACATTTCTTAACCAGGCTTATACATGACCCATTTCACTTCACCAACAAATCAGCATTAGAAACTACAAAACTATACCATATTTTCCTGTGAAAAATGGTCATATAACTTGGAAAATGATTATTCTTTGACTAAAATGTAGTAGTAGTAGTAGTAGTAGTAGTAGTAGTAGTAGTAGTAGTAGTAGTAGTAGTAGGGTTTAATGCCATTTTTCAGCACAAGATAGGTATACATGGCAGCCAGTATTAATGGTGGAGGAAGAACCCTGGAAATCCCCAGAAAGAACCACCAACCCAAGAGAAACTATTGGCTAGCTTTCTCACATACCCACATTGGCCGAATCCAAGACTCGAAGCTACACAGACAGAGGTGAGATGGCAGTGATCTATAATTATGAGCGCTTTAGACCACATGGTCACTCTGGGCCCTCTTTGACTAAAATAAAGTATGTTATCAATGTCAATTTTACTCAGTATGCAGTGTTAATGTTAACTGAACTTAGAAATAAAGCCTAGCAAGGCATCACTGAACTTTAACTGAAAAGAACTGAGAGATCCTACCATAATCTTTTCCATAACCTCCTGGGCTGCCATACATCTTAGGTGTGAAGATAAAATCATATCCCAGACCTACAGTGGTCAGTGCTGCGCCTCGGCCACCACTTCCTCCATGACCTCCCCCACTTGCTCCTAATGAAGAGTCTAAAAGGAAAAAAGGTATTGTGCATGTTTACTGCAGCCTATAAAATTTAAATACTCACAAAGTACCAAACAAATGTAGGCATGTAATCCTAAATCACTATTAAAGTGAAAACATCTACAGTATGGACAGCATTGTAGACTCAAGATTTGAATGGAAATTGTAGTTTCAAGCTAGATTCAAGTTTTATGGTAAAATGCAAGTGACTAAAATCTCATCCAGTCGGACCTGTTCAAAAAAAGGACATTAAGCATCTTATGATTACCGTATTTGCTGGCCTATAAGTCGATGTGGAGTATAAGTCAAATCTGCAAATTTGGCAAATTTTCCATCCTTCATCCATATACAAGTCAATGCTGAGTATAAGACAAGGCCAGATCAATACCTCAGATTGTGTTTTTCAATATATATTATATCTGTAACTCTATAACTAAATGTAACTTAAAGTACCTAATTTGTTTTCACACCAAGTATTTTAAATATATTATCTACTTTTAGCTATGTATAAAGACGCTAACCCCTAAAATTATAATAACTTCCAGTTTTCATTAATATTAAAATTATCACTTTATGCTATTTCTGATTACCAGCAATGGGGGAGGGGGAGAGACACAGAGAGAAGAATGCATATGTATTTCATCACATTTTTGTTCTTGCACCTCGTGATCAAAATAAAACATGGTCTGACATATATGAGAGAGAGAGAGAGAGAGAGAGAGAGAGAGAGAGAGAGAGAGAGAGAGAGAGAGAGAGAAATGTTCAATTCTTCGTAGGGTTTTCTTTTGTCAAAGAGAGAAAAAAATTAATAAATGAAACGGTAAGTGTAAAGCGTGAAAAAACATACCATATTCCTGGAGGGTTTAAATATTCAAAAAAGTTATATCAATATAGTCTCCATTAGGTTAAATCCCAAGAATGACTCTTTTGCATAAAGTATAATTTTCTTTGCAAGTATAACAACCTCTCCATTCCCAATAAATAAGATTTTGTTTAAAGTGCATGTACTCTTCCTGTACTTAGGCGGCATTTGTTTATTTATATCTGCTTATGATAGATGTACTTTAAATTGCTTTTGGTTCCATGGCAAGTTCGAAAATGTCACTGGCTGAGAAATTATCACTAGTAACCACCTGGCATTTCCTTTTATTACACGGTACAATATTTATAATACACATGAGTAGCCTCAGTTCCTATTGGTAGCCTCACTAATCTGGCCTGACCTGCTGAATCTGACCTCAAACAGGTGTTAGTCTGGAATGACTTGATACAACTGTAGCATATTTAATTAGCATGTAAATACCACTACAAAGCCATGTGATTCTTTTAATAATGGAAGTGACAATAAAAACTAGAAGGAATTGCTTACCTAGTGGTCTTAATTGATGATGGAATCTGGTACTGCACTTGTACATGAGTAAGATCAGTCATCAGGTAAGTGAACAATACAGATTTACAATTGTAAAGACATCTGTCTGTCTGTCTTTCTATCTCTCTCTCAATGGGGTATATGTTTTATTTGATCATTAGGTGCAAGAAGAAATTTGTGATGGAATATGTCTTTATCATGTTTATTCATCTACTAACTTGAAAATTCTAATGTAGATATATGTAATCATATTTAAACAACATATATTAAAAACAATGTACATTACTGGTACATGCTGTTTAGCGCAATTACATCTGACTTATGTTAATTTTTAATAATGATGATCATGTAATTTTTTTAAATACTCAATGTGAGATCCTAAATTGTTTCATACATGATCTCTTCCGAAAATGAATTTTATTTGCATATTATTTTTCGCAGCCTTGGAGAATTATTTTCCATACAAAAATTATGAAAAGTTATTCAAATGACATGATCCAAATATGTCGATTTGGAGTACAAGACAAAGCTAAGATTTCTGGTTAAAAGGTATCATCTTATAGGCCAGCAAATAAGGTAAATGCTCCTTGTTTACAATCATTTTCATTTTTAGTATTTGCAATCATTTAATTTCGACCAAATAAGATTCTGTTGTTTCTTTTTAAATCAATGAATCACAATGTGAATTGCAATTCAACTTCAAGCCCACATAAAGAATGTTAATGAAATGTAAGGCCATTTTGAAGATAAACACGCATAGCTAGTAAACACCCTTCCCCATGCTGTTTCTAACTTGAGCGGTGTACTTGTATTACATAAAGAATGTTGAGGTTCTTTAACAGCAAGTTTTATATACCTATATTCACACCCAGCACATACATTATATACATGCAGCAGTTAAGAACCTCAAGCAACTAAAGCTTATTATAGCAAAGATGAGCTGAACTCTTCCTCAAGTAACTCTTAAAATCACAGTATAAAATAAATGAAATTGAATTACTAAATTAGATAATAAGACAATTCAGTTATTCTAACCTGTTCCTGGCCCAGGACCAGCAAGCTGTGTATTGGGTTGGTATCCTGCCCCATCCAAATTTAGCAAACCACCAGAATGTATAGCAAAGAGATGGTGCACAGTCATATTCAGTCCAGTGTTTACCTTGAAGTGACCTCCACCATATATCTGTAAAGAAATTGTAAAGCATAATCAAATGCACAATGCATCTCCCTAGTATCAAAGTGAATTAACTAATTTTTAACAAAACTTTAGATATAATGTCCAATTTTCTTGAAATATTCTTTGATCATGCTTACCTACAGAAATACACTTTTTGGCAAATGATTTTAATCACTGATACTCCACCTTGAAATACAAAATGTGCTATTCAATTTTTCTAACAAAAATCAGACTCCATGCATCTTCCAAATCTGTGATACATGTACTATCTTATAAGGCATCCTTCATTAAGACTTTAAATTTGCGTAATTAACATATATGATTTTCAGTGAGAAGATAAAAAGCAAGCAGTTATGGCATTATTCAAAATATAATATTTCCTTTCATTCAACTTTCTTAATCTGCCTTTTCTAAACCCTCCCCAAACCTAGATAATACCTTAGAATCGACCAAAGGAGAAGATAGAATAAATACTGTTCATGGATACCTAAATTTTCAGTTTTTCCATTCTTTAAAAGAGATGTTGTAACTTCAGTTATTGTGAAAATACTGGTATTAGCTGAATAAACATATACAGAGGTGAGATGGCAAGTTCAAATCCCAATGCAGCCAATGTATTGTTTACTTTGCACATTTTCTTTTTGATCTAAACTACTTCCATGAAGACACATAATATTTCTGACATAAGGTAATAGATAATTTCAATATGCATAGTTTATTTTTTAGATTTTGCTTTGATTGTCAAATTAATGAACACTTAAATACTTTACTGTATTCAAATCTGCAGAAAGGGAAAGACATCAAGTATTTCATAGAAACAGCCTACAGTTTTACTATTAATGGCATCCTACCATATTTCCTGTGATGTGTCCATTTTTAGAAGCAATTATTTAAATACAACCTGAATGTTCAAATTTCTGTATTAATTTGTTTTTCTAACTTTCTAATATAACACAAGCAAGATTTCCCCAAATGGTCCTAATTTAGCTTATCCTTTCAAAGGGAGGTACTCATACAGGAAGCTTCAGTTAGTAACATAGTTTCAGAAAACATGGTCTGGTTTCTTAACTGAATGTGTGAGAAAATAATTTCAAATACTTAACAGCTGAATACATTTATTAAGCAATCATTTCCTCTTACTAAAACCTATCTAATATTAAAATTAGTAACTAATTCTATTTTTCATCCATTACCATACCAAACTTCAATGCTGATTCACTAAGTATTTCTTTATCCAATGAATTAATTGTAATATGCAACAATAAATCTAGGTACATATAACGCAATTAATGAAATTAATGTTACTGATATATTTGTTGCATCCATTGAGAATGGATAGTTGACACTGTATGCTCTCATTTCAAATGTCCCTTTGTCTTGCACATGGAGTGACTTGAGGGAGACTGTTCCTGGGAAATGGGTCAGTCCTATGCTGCCATTGGTATCCACAGAGACCGAACCTCCATCAAATACATACACATCATCTAATCCAGACACCTAAATATAGATTCATATTCAAATATAAGTACTAATAATCAATAACAAGGCAGAGTGATTAGATTCAAACAATATTTTGTGACAACAGAAGATTCCTACCTTGAAAACAAGATTTAAAAACCTTTTTCTAAAAAACATCAATATAAAGCACAATTTTGCAGACCATACGTTTCCTTTAAAGTAATCTATATTAGGCTAAATGAATTCTCTGATGAAAGTTGTACATTTCAAGGATACACATTTATAAATTTCGTAGTGCTGAAACAGATACATGATTCTACTCAATTATTCACAGTCTATATTTCAATTCATATTTGAATATTTATTGAAATATCATTATGAAATATTTATCACCATTGGAAGCAATGAAACCAGAATTTTAACTAAACTTTGTAAATTGTGGCCCCTGTGACATGTATATACAGAGTTTGCACTCTGTTTTTTAAACAAAACTTTCCAAGTTTTTTTCCAGGTTTTCTTTCCCTATACATGAAACGGATTTTTTCCAGATTCAATTATGACTCTTACTAAAATAAATTAAAAAAACATTTTGGCTTATAAAACATACATTTTTAAAATCAAAAGCTGTTTTTATTATGTGGCTTATCCACTACATCTTAATCTGACATATGATCAAATACTAAACCGCTGGACATATCACTATAGAAACAAGTTACTGTAACTGTTGAAATTTATTTAAATTGCAGAGTTACACAAATCTGATAGCCCAATGCATGGGGTCTCTCTAAATTTAGATTGGGTCCCTCTCCTATTGCCCATTCAGTCTGCCCAAAAAGAAAGTGTTATTTAATTTGTCTGAAAGAAACCTAGAACGTGCTGACGAAATGCAGCATTTCAACTCTGAAGTTCTTTAAGACACTGGTATATTAATAATACTGTCAAACCCACTTATCTTGACCTTGGTTATCTCAAGAACCCATGTATTTTGGTCTGGTCCCAAACAAATCCTTCCTTGATATGTTAATGTTTTCCCGCTTATCTTGACCTGTTAAGTTGATAACCCAGTTACGTCAGGCATGTCCGAAGTAACATGTGGACTCACGTATTTTGACAAAATACAACATCTAAAGTTGATCTCAGAAATTGTTTTACAAGAAATGATCAGCAAAAGCTATTGATTTTCACACACAATTTGATCAGTTACATTTTGATATTAGTCTCAAGCCAACACTAACAAAAGAAAATACTTTCAAAATGTACAGTCCTACATATTTTGTGAAACTGAAATTCTTATAAAGTGGGTACAGACCATGCAGATCAACATTTTGCAGAGAGCACATGTCAAAGCATTGGTTACATGATACAACAAAAAAATCATTGATACATGCTCCATTCTTCATGAATCTGACTTTCTCCATGTTGCTGCAACAGAATAATATATTGAGAATGATGTGTCTTTTCATTCTTTTACAAATGATATGTGACTTTAATTTAATTTTTATTGGAAAAAGGCTTATTGTTGATGTCATGTGACTACTGGACCTCCGATGTCATTGACATGTAGGTTGTGAAAATCGCATTGTCATGTGACTAGAAATGCAAATGCAAGTACCATGTTGAATTTCATCAAAGCTGTAGTTGTCTCATCTGTCATCAGACTGAATGCATAACTGTTACAACTAAAATACTTGCAATTTATTATTTTCCTTCTAATTTCATGTAGGATGCAGATAGCAGTCATATGTAAACCTGACTATAAAGTTTTAACTGCTAATGTGATGCCAAAGTCCTGTCAATCCTCATTATCATTAACCACTGCTTCTTTAAAAGGAGCTGTCACAAATATACATACCTGGTTACCCATATTCTACTGTACATTCCAACCCTCTATCCATACCACACACCCTAGTCCCAGACAGTGATACAGGGGTCACAATGCAAAATCAGTCATATATAGGATGTGTCATCTGATATGAGAATCTACATAAAGCTTGATTGGAAATATTGGAAAATGTAATTGAAATTTGTATATCTAACCACTGATCCCCTCCTGGAAAGCCAAGGGCTGGAGCTAAGTATAATGCCAATCTACCACATACTTACCCTAATGATAACAGGACTACAAATTTTATGAATCTCCAACAAGCAGTTTAGAAGATGTGGTAATAGACATATGGATGGACAGATAGATGGGGGTGGGGTTATCATTAAAATTTCAATTTTCTTAAATTTGATCTCTCTGCTAATTGGTACCAAATAAAATCTTGCTATGTAACTTACATGCCCTGAAGAGGAAAGTTTGGTCTTGTAGAAGAAAGCTCTCTGTGGATACTGGATGTGGCCTGATTCATAAACATGGCAGTTGAATGGAATGTCGCTATCTGTTGTGTTTATCGAGAAATACTGGTTGTAGCCCACATGTAGATAACCTGGAAATGATATTATGTCAAAATTATTAAAATTCCCCACAAAGAAGATTTCAGGTCAAGCTTTTAAAAACTTCAGGTTTTCTCTTAGATCCCTGTGTGAGAGTCTATGAATCTCAGAAATGTATCAAAATCAGGTTGGTAGTCCCTCCCATTTTTACAAATGTGCCATACAAATAGCATTGTGAATCTTGATGAGACCATTGGCAAAAGAATTCTAAGAAAAACTTGGACACTAAATAAACGTTTATATCATTTTTCCAAGCACACATGGTACCAGTGTTGAATGGGGTTCACCATTTACAAACAAAATAATATAGTTGTTTTGCAAAAATCTTACTAAGAGTGTCTCTGTGCTTTGTCCGAAAACAATCTGGGTTAACTGGGCACAGTGGCATCATGGTCTATTTTTTAGCAAAAGGAAGATATCAATTCAAGCTCTATTGGGAATCAGACTTTGAAATATGTGTTCTTACACCAAATAAATAACTCTGGGAGAAATTCACCAATGATCATCCTCTCTTCACCAAACCAGAAACTAAAGACCACAGGAAATAAGAGATGAGTAGCTAGAGAAAACAATAATAAAACACAAAACCAACAATGGGGGATGGGGAATTAATTAAATGGGACCCAAGTCTCAGGTTTATTGCAGGTACGGAAGTAAACTCAGTTTGCTTTGCAGTGAAGAGACAACTGTATTACCTGTTTTGTCCCCAACTAATTGTCCCACATCAACAGTAATTGAGTCTGTCAATGCTGTCAAAGACTTGAAGTAGAGATGACTTTGACCAAGAAGCCTCATCTCACTGAACACAAATGTGTGTTCTTTATTCTTTGCATGGATCCATGTGGAGGTCCTACTTAGCCCCAGGTATTCATATCTGAGAATGATAAAGAAAATCAAGACCTAATTCATCTTAACAACAACAACAATAACAACAATAATAATAATAATAATAATAGTAATAATAATAATAATAATAATAATAATAATAATAATAATAATAACATTGCTAAGAACTATTATATTAAGATGGAGTTGTAATAAAGTTTATCAGCTCATGAAGAAAAACAGGCAGCATTAGTATTCAATATGTATTACCAGAAACATGTTGTCTCTTACAATAATTTTAATTACAAGGAAAAAACAACATTGTCCCGGAAACTGGAAAAATCTAAAAATACTGACAGGCAAGAAAAATTATTTACCAATTGCCCAGATATTTTGTACAAACAATGGAAATAAAAATCCACATTTTTTTGTATTACGAAAATAGACAACTACCATATATTCCCTATTTAATACCCCTTGGAGTATTACATTTTCCAAAGGGGGTGGCTTAGAGCACAATAATTAAATATATAAGTTGCTCTTTCAATGATCTCCTATAGTGACCACATTTATAGCGAGAGATCTTTCTTGCCTTGTAACAGTGTGGTATAGTAATTTATTCATTGATATATGCATTGTAACAGTGTGGTATAGTAATTTATTCATTGATGTATACATTGTAATATTGTGGTATAGTAATTTATTCATTGATGTATACATTGTAACAGTGTGGTATGGTAATTTATACATTGATATATACATTGTAACAGTGTGGTATAGTAATTTATACATTGATATATACATTGTAACAGTGTGGTATAGTAATTTATTCATTGATGTATACATTGTAACAGTGTGGTATGGTAATTTATACATTGATATATACATTGTAACAGTGTGGTATAGTAATTTATACATTGATATATACATTGTAACAGTGTGGTATAGTAATTTATACATTGATGTATACATTGTAACAGTGTGGTATGGTAATTTATACATTGATATATACATTGTAACAGTGTGGTATAGTAATTTATACATTGATATATACATTGTAACAGTGTGGTATAGTAATTTATTAATTGATATATACACTGTAACAGTGTGAACAACTGAGACTGCTGCACCATTTTGTTGTAATCATGGATTTGCAACAGACAGGCATTGAAAAGCACCCAGATCTTACACAGTGTCATTTGAATTAAAAGGCATAATGTTACTAGAAGCAAAATACAAGCACCATATCAGCTAGATCTATAATGTACATAGAAAACATGGAAATGGGATTATGTTAAAATTGTCATTGTGGACTACTTAATTCCTGTGTTGCATTTATAGATTACAGAATGGTGAAAATTTTGGGAAAGTTTTAAATGCTCTGTTCTTAATAAAGGGAAGCTAGAGTTGTTAATTATGGAACATACATTACAAAATTATAAGACTTTTTCAGTCCATAAATAAATACATACCTATTTTCAATGTTTTCACCACCTGCAAATATCTCTATCTCACTGAGACTGGCATAAGAGTAAGCAGCATTGAAGGCTTGGAGCTCAATGACAAATTTTTCAGCTGTACGCATTAATGGCAAATCCAGGTAAGATCCCTCAGTGACGCTGCTTGGGGGAATCACAAATGCTGTTGTCACTGGGAAACTCATGGAGCTCAAGTATCCTGTAATCTATAAAGGAGTGATTTTTTTATTATATGGTAGCCAATGTGACAATACTAGATGCAAAAAGAAGGAAAAATAAAGAAAAATAAAAATCCATGTGCATTAATTTTTCTTAAGTCAAAAGAACCAAATGTATTAGTGATTAGTAGGGGTGGTAATGATACAGCTGTGCCGTGTATCAATTTCATTCATGATACATGGTCTGCAATACAATACATATATAAACTTGATAGTTATTCCATCTCTGGAAGGTAGGTGATATATGCCCTTTTATGTATGTTGATATACTAGTTAAAGCCAGGGCATAAAATCTCCTGCTATCAAATAATTATTCTGATGACTCATTCACACATGAAATTTCCTAATGTGACATAATGATGCCAATGACTCAGTCACTAACATCAAACGGAGGCATGATATCTCCTGCTATCAATAAAATGATTCTGATGACACATTCACACATATTTCCCAATGTGACATAACACATGGTACTAACAGCTGACATAACAATATCAATGACTCAGTCACTAACATCAAATTGAGGCATGATATCTCCTTCTATGATATAACAATGCTGAAGACAAAGTGAATGATTTCCTGCTATGACATAATGGTACTGATATCTCAGTGAAACTGAGGAATGAGATCTCACATGTCATAACATTTCAACCCCTTACATTAAAACATTGTCATGAAATCTCCTGCTATGACATAACAGTACTGATATCTCAGTCAAACTGAGGAATGAGATCTCACCATGTCATAACATTTCAACCCCTTACATTAAAACATTGTCATGAAATCTCCTCTATGACATAATGGTACTGATGTCTCAGTCAAACTGAGGAATGAGATCTCACCATGTCATAACATTTCAACCAGGTACATTAAACATTGTCATGAAATCTCCTCTATGACATGATGGTACTGATGATTCAATCAGTGATATCAAGGCGGGACAGGAAGTATTCTGAATTTTTCTTGTCAAAGTAGCAAGATTTTTAATATTGCCAACTCTGTCCTTGTTAATCATATCCCAAAACAAGATTAAGGAAATCTGTTATTTAATCTCATCATGAGTTTGTTTAGAAGAGGGCCATTTGTAAAACTAGATAAGAAGTACAGCTGATATGATAAAGTATAAAAGTTGCTGGTTATTGCCATAACAAAATAGCTTCGCTACCACACTGATTAACAGCAGAGACATTTTTCATAGGATTTTCAGCTTATATTTTTTATTCTGAACCACTCTCAAGTTTTATATTTCTTAATGTTCAATAGCTTTTAGTATGCATACCTGAAACTTGGTCCTGATGGAGGAGTTGATGAGGTAAATCTTAATCTTGTTGATGAAGTAACTTTTGTTCAAGGTAATGGTGATAGTTGTCGTCCTGCTCCAAGCCATGAAATATTGATGTGGATGACTACCTAGTGTCTGGTCAAAGAGATTGGCCAAAAGGTATGAAGCACCATCATTTGAATATGGGCACCAACTTGGTAAATTACAGTCATACACACTGCTGCTGGATGTTATATGGTGTCCAGCATCCGACATATAATCATTGGATTTGCTGTATTTGGCTGGAGCCACAGACAGGTCCAGTCTATAACCTTCATTTTGTGCAGCTGTATGTTCAGATATGGACTTTTGTTGTTTGTTATCAACCTGAAGTGTAACATAGTTTCTTTCAGAGTCCTCAATGTAGACAGTCCCTGAGGCTCCAACTTCTGACCCTCCCTGGCCTTTTCCGCCATAAACATCAAATGAACCTCGAAAAGGTGGGATGGTGTGGTGTCGAGAGTGGTACAGAGCAATACGCCCACCCGATCCACCACCTCCACCAGCTGGGTCCCCATCTCCACCCAAAGCCTGGATATGACCAGTGTGGCTACCTGTAAAGATAAACTAAATGATGAAGGGTATGATGCACCAAGAAAACAAACAAGTGAACCAAATTCTGCTGAAGGGAAACACTACATTTGACTCTTGGCTCAAATTACAGTAAACTACCAATTATCCAGGCCTACTGGAAACCAATCATTTTGTCAAGAAATTATGTTTTCTGAATATTAAATTTTCAATATATTAGGGACTTTAGTTGTTGAGGGGACATGACAAAAACCCATCTGTAATACAATTACTGATGTTATACAAGCATGTGTTTATCATGACTTTTTTCATTTTACTATAGTTTACATTGTTTGTCTTTCCGATGTGTAAAAAAATAATGATGAGACCCTAATTTGACTCCTCTTTTGTCTGAATGCTATAATCTATATTTACAGAACAAATGCAATCATTCATCATATAGACAAATGACCGAGGGATCATCATGTAAATTCAGTCAAATATGCATTTTATCTCTACCATTACATATAAGAAGAAAATCTGAAAAGTCATTGTAAGTGAATTTTTTTTTAAAAAGCTAAAGAAAAATAGAGTAAAATGTGACTGACACAGTCATAAAATCTTCTCCTCTAAGAGAAGTACATTCAGTGTAATATACCTTGCTGACTGCATACAATACTGCCTTTTAATATTAGCAATTACTTAATAATAATAATAATAATAATAATAATCATAATAATAATAATAATAATAACAATAATAATAATACTAATAAACACATTTTTAGAGAAGGTAACTCAATTAGTTACAGAACTAATCTAGCTTGAGGCCTTCTAACTGTTTTATACAGCTGCTTTAGCATAGCTAACCTATTTTAGTACCAAAAACGAAAGGTCCATTTGATGTGAATACATCCTCCCAGAATGGAGAAAAAGTCTGAATGACCTTTTGCACTCCCCTCTCTTATTTTGCACACCACTCTATAGTGTCAGGTGATTCTACGTAGAAGGTCAACTTTCCACTGATGCCATATTGTGTACATGTCTACCAAAACTGCCATGTGCCAAAGAAATTACATTTGTATCACTTACGGCAAACAGTGGTCTTCTTTCACAGTTTTTAATTAGTCTCGGTGTTACAACTGTCTGTTCCATTTTCTAGACAACTGTACTGTAGCCTTTTCCCTTTAAGAACTTCATTCTTTTTAGGGCTTCAGAGGCTACTTCGTGTTCCATCTTTAAAAATGGTGGACACACATTCCTTACAAATATACAATTCACTATGGTATGGGTAAGTCATTGTCTTCAAAGGAAAATAAGAACAGGATCTGCCACACATTGATGATATCATTTTCTGTGCATATTTAAAACACTGGTATGGGTAAGTCCTTGTGTTATAAGGAAAATAACAACAGGCCTGCTTAATGTTGCAGACATGTTTTCTCTATCTTCAATTTCATGTTATATTCTTTTTGTTTGCACTACACATTGACAATTGCAGATGTACTTGAATGATGTTTTAATTTTAAAAAATTCACAGGTAAATTATCTTGTTTTTAATCAGGAAAACTACTGGTATTTTCAGGAGGTCAACTGGATTCTGTACTTCATTTACTTTAGTGCATACAAAGGTGTGTACAAGGTACGACCCTGCATACAATCAGTTGAGTTTCCCAATACATCATACAGTGTTCTTAGTACACACACACACACACACACACACACACACACACACACAAAGCATATGCAGTATGGCAACTAGTTGATTTTCAAGGCAAGAAGTGATTTTATTATTTCTTTATTACATGATAATGTCAGAAACATTTGTGGGTCAGTGTGGCCACCAAAAGGCCTTTGGCCTATAAAGTACATATGGGCTACTGGAATTTTCAATCACAGTTGAAGTGATGCTGTGGCTTGTATCCCACCATCCCCTAATCACCAGGTGGCTTCCTTTTGGAAGGCTTATGGTGATGCATCATCTAAGGTAGACAGACATTTTTGTCTCCTCTCTGTAACTCATGATCAACCAGGGACCATGCCACAGTGCTCTTATGTCATGGGACATCATGATGTCCAGCCCCTCTCCAACTCAAAGCATCACTGACTAAGATGATGATGATGATCATTGTCTCCAGCAAGCTCTCAACAGAAGCTGTAGCAATGACTACTTCTCTCATCCCCACCCCTAAGATGGATGATGTTGAGGAGATTTGGTCCTTTTTACTGTGGTAACGAGGTTTACCATCTCTTACCCCTGGACTTTTGCCCCCACCTGGCACACAGTCTATAAGGATCATTTCCATTGTGGGAAAGATCTATGGGTACCAGCTCAACCAGACCTCTTACTTCTCCCACATTCATCAATGACTGATGAAATATTGTGGAGGTATTCACAAGGCCAATGTAGGTCAGCAACACAGAGGATGGTCTGTTTATCCCTCAGAGTGGAGACCACCTATTTCTTCTTCCAGCATCATGTACTTTCCCTCATTTTTTGTTTGGCCTATCAAATCTCTTTTGTATGCACTAAAATGGGTATTTCTATGGGAGCCTGAGCATGCCTTCCAATCAAAACAAATGATGCCATGGAGCAGGAAACCGGTTCCTTGTAACCAGTTTTGCATGCCCCGATATTCTCAGCAATGTCTTTTAGTATACTGAGAGGCCACTCTGAATCTAGCCACATTAATATGTGTACAGGATGCGAAAGGCTTCACATCATCTGCTCTACTGACATGGCATTATTGATGAACTTATGCACATCTGACATGACACTGCATTGGACAGCTTGAAGTCTTGCTTACTCATAGTAAAGATCTTCTAAGGGCTATAACCCAAGACCCACTTGACAGCATCATTTCTACCCTGGTTTCTCCAGGCTTGCTGAATCAAAACACTGATTTTTTCTCCTGGTCCATTGCAACTGACCAGGTAACAAAATCAGCAAATCACCCTCAGAGGCAATCTGCAATGTTTCAAGCAGACACAAACCCAGTCCAGTCCACAACACTTGATAGACTATTTTCTCATCAGGGCTTTTTGTGGCCAGGTCACCACAAATCCACAAGGAAGTTATCTAACCCTCCTTTCTATTAGACTAGGAAGAAAGTGAGGGAAAAGAACCCATGGCAACTTACCCTCTCACCTTTTGTGCATCACCTTAATGCATCCTAGTAAGTGCTCACCCAGGCCTCTTATGGTCTTGGTCAAGCATTACAAGGCATCGAGTGGGTACTTTCCATTGTTAACAAGGGTTATTGTCTCCAAGGTTCACCAATTTCTTTCCCTAGTCCAATCTGGTGCAATTGATGAAAGAGGTGCACATCCTTCTGCAGAAATGGGGCTGTTAAATGAACAGTCTGCACCTTCTACTCCTGAATCTTCCTGGTGACCAAGAAATGTAAATTTCAAATCATTATCAACATCTTCCCCCTCAAACAGGTTCTGTAGGAGGAAACCATTAAAGGATGGAGACAACCTCCTCAATCCATACTGCTCTTCATCCATTTGTTTGAGCCATCTCCATCAACCTTTAGGATGCCTATTTACACATCCCCATAATTCCTACACAAGCAAATATCTTCTTTTTGCATGAACCAAGCAAGACATTTGTCAGTTCTGGGTTCTGCTGTTCAGAATCACTTCCACACCCAAAGTCTTCACAAAGGTCATGGGAGTAGTAGTGGCCTACCTCCAAATGAAAGGAACATCAATTCTAACATATTTCAATGACTGGCTCATTTACCATGTCCAAGTTCAGTCCCTTCATCATGATATGTTCTGTTGTTGGTCCACTGAAACTCCTACCCAAACTCGAGATGTTGAAACTTGTTCCATCACAGGACTGGAAGTTGAGATGAACTTTCTCACAAATCAAAACTTGGTTCGGGTTCCACTGGATTGTGTAGATCAAATCCTGACTCTGCAAGAGACAGTATGAGTGGAAACTGTGTTACATGCATTGTCTATATCATTCCCTATTCAGAACCTTGAATGTCTCTGCTGATTTAGTTTACAATGATTTACAATGTCTCCACATGCATCCTCCACAGTTCCTCCTTCTTATAAGGTGGAAACCTCACAGAGATTCTCTATCAATCCCGATCCCTCTAGGACCAGTATTTCACCACCATTTGCTCCGGGAATGAATTGAAACAGATTCCTGAAGGGGGTCTCCATGTACACTTTTGTACCTCATTCCTACCTGTTCACCAATACGTCTGATTTGGGTGAGGGAGCTCATTTAGAGCTTGCGAGCATAATTCTCCATGGTTCATGGACAAAGGCTGAATTGTCCCTTCACATCAACAACCTAGAAATTAAAGCAGTATTTCTATAAATTGCAAGGATATGTTGACATCATAAGGGACGAAGTGTCATGGTCTCCTTGGACTACACATCTTTCATAGACTACCTACATCAAGGAGGCACACATGCCTCTTCTCTTTGCATGAATGTCTGGAACCTCTTCTTCTGGGCAGCCTCAGAGAAAGTCACAATCTGAGTTAGCCACATTCTGGGCAAGATAACATTATCAGACAGTCTATCCAGAAAGGATAAGCCTTCCTCAACTGAATGGTCTCTTCACCACTCAGTAATCCAGTGTACCCTAACAGAAGCATGTAACCTGCTAATGTTGTTTGCAATCTACATAATGGGAGGGTGTAATCATCTAGAGACCCAAGACAGCCAATGTCAATATATAAGGCATGAATATCATATCTTTGTCTTGTAGAAACAAGGTTCACTCAGTGGTTCACATATGGCATGGTTAATGACCATAAGAAACAAGATTTTGTCTGGGTGTATGTACCCATGCTCCATTCATAAACAGTGGAATAATGGAGAAATTTTCAAACTACATAAGAGATTTAATGAAGAAATAAATGTAGGGCCTGCAAAAATTATGTATAATTGTCATTTATTTCATTTAATTTCACAGCATTATTTTTCTGCAAACACAATTTTTTTTTATATAAATACAGATGGTGACTTCCACTGCATTCCATTATTACTATAAAGAAAATAAGTGATATGCATGCACTTTGCAAAGTACCTGTTCTTTTTTTGAATAATAAACATGATAGCTATAGGTCTGAGCTGGAATGATGTATACATAAACACATGCATGCAGACACACACACACATACACATGCACACACAATACCTGTGAAATTGACAGTGTTGATGAGAATGCTTCCTGCACTGCCCCCACTGGCCAGATATGAAGATGGGATCACAGGAAGACTATTTGCCTTGATGAATCCATCAACTGTGAGAGTGTGCTTCACATCTAATTCAAGGATACCACCTCCTATGAATCAAGAACATAAATTAATTTCTAAGCAACAAAAAAAAAGCCAACACCTGTCAGGTTATTTTTAATCCATTCACAAGGGCAGAATTATTTAATTCTGGTTAAACACATTTAAAAACTCTTCTACAATTTACATATTGCAGTAGAAATGATATATTCTTCAATAAAATATAGAACTCTATGAAAGAAATTAACTCAACTTAGTGATACAACTCTAGGGTCATAAACAAAGTAACAGAATGAACCAAAACCAACAAGTTTTGTAAAACTTAACAAAGAATTTCATTATCAAACCTATGAATGAAAATCTGAGAGAAGCTTACCATATGATGAAGTGAATCTAAAACAGTCATGAAAAAGTTCTATTAAAGTCTAAAAGTATGAAAAGTTTTGTTTAAACTTCTGAACTGGAAACCTACTGGTCTGCCAAAACTAATGACATTGTCAAAATGGCATTGACCTGAACTCTTCTGAAAATTTCACAATTGTTCCTGAATATTATTATAGTTGAATGAGAACTTTTTATTTCTACTGAATAATCCTCACAAATATTTTTCTTTTCAAATAATATCTAATTACAAAATAAAACATGTCTGCAGACTTAATGTAACAACAACACAAGAAATAAGAATATAAAAAACTGCCAAATTTAAACTATTTATATACAGGAGAAAAAAGTTAAAATATGCATATTGTAACAATCTACTATCTATGTGAACAATTTCAAATTTCCAGCATCACAGAAGAACTCACATGATTGTCTAAATAGAAATTAACTTAATTCTTCTAAGATATCACCCGAATGACCTGTAGCCATCAATAACTTACAAAATTTGTAGCTATACATAATACTATCATATGTACTTAGTTATAAGTTGTCCAACTGAAAACCGTATAGACCCTGATCTACTGTTTCATAATGTGCTAGTAACTCAGGGTCTATGTCATTTTTTATATTGTTAATCCAGACAAACTGCATTGACCCACATCTGCTTGAACATCATGCAATGGCAGATCTGGGTGTGAAAAGTTTGCATTTGGATTTGACTTAAAAGTGAGTAAAATGAAATATTAGCAGAACAATGATGCTAATAAAGCATAACTACTCGGTACATTGACTGTATTAATCAAAACAGATGTAAGTATGAAAGAGATGTCTATCAAGTTATGATATGTAAGTTATAAGGAAAGCAAACACAGCTGTTAAGAAAATATTTGATCAGTATAAAAATATTTGATCAGTGTATATATATATATATATATATATATACATAAATTTCATTTTAATATACAATAAAAATGCTCTTTTCTTCCTTCCATATCAAATTTAAAATCAGTTCAGGTTCTGTTTTCATAAAAATATAATCATATAATACTTGGTAGTAAAAATATATATGCATGTGTGTGCGATTTGGATTTTTAATGTAGCTTTAACAATTTTTCAGCCATATCACTACATTGTCTGCAATGTGGCATTTTATAGTAATGTCTAGCACTGGGGCATCATGCTGCAGACATGTTGCATGATGTCACACCCAGTCACATTATCCTGACACCAGGCCAACCAGTCCTAACACTAACCTCTTAGTACCATTTTTATGTCTTTGGTATGACGTAGCCAGGGATCAAACCCATGACCTTCCGCATCCAATGCGTACACTCTAACCACTAGACCACCAGAGCAGTCTAGTGAAAATGTACTTTTAATTGCAATTACTTATTTTAAAAAATGTCTAATTACCAATTATTTGTGATAAAATGAAAGAAGCAAATCAATTATAGAGAAATATAACTTCTAGCAGATATCCTTATTACAATTAGCCCAGGTCTAATAAAATACAATATGATCTACCAAAGCTAACATCAAATGGGACACAGACACCAATAGACACCAATAAGTGGGCATTTTATCTAAATACATAAACATCAAGTAATAAAAACCCTCGAAAGAAATGAGTACCCACTTTAAAGTAAAAGTCTGAGAGTTCTATGATATATACATTTGTTGAGAAAGCTGTGACAATAAAATAATTGGTCCCATTTCATTTAAGTGTATTTATTATTACAGTTTAATATGAATTCAAAAGAATAACAGCAATAGAACCAGTCTTAATCAGCAGCTGTATGTGTTACATATCATTACACAGACCCTGATCTACCACAATGCATCAGCAGATCATGTGTTACATACCATTACACAGACCCTGATCTACCACAATGCATCAGCAGATCATGTGTTACATACCATTACACAGACCCTGATCTACCACAATGCATCAGCAGATCATGTGTTACATACCATTACACAGACCCTAATCTACCACAATGCATCAGCAGCTGTATGTGTTACATATCATTACACAGATCCTGATCTACCACAATGCATCAGCAGATCATGTGTTACATACCATTTCACAGACCCTGATCTACCACAATGCATCAGCAGATCATGTGTTACATACCATTACATAGACCCACAATGCATCAGTAGATCAGGATCTATGTTGTTTATTCTACTTATTACTCATAACAAAAAGCAAAGACCAAAATCTGCCAGTGCCTTACATGGTAACATATCTTGGTCTGTGCAATTTGCTGTTGGACCCAATTTATAAGCAAGCATGTATGATGCCTCTGAGTTCTAACAAAGACCCATTCAACTGTTTAAAAAATATTATAACTGCCCTTTTATTTTCAGAAGATCACTACATAAATCATGCAAAATATTTGAATCAGCTGCTGAGATTTCACTAAAGCATGCTACATAATGAATATTATATTGCAATAGAGGTCAATGTGATTTACTAATGTGTCAACCCATGTATGGCTTGGACTACAATTACACTGGTCTTTATCAGGGCTAAAGACTACATACAATCAATCTATTAAGTCTCCGGAAAAAAAGTTTCGGAAAGTCTTGATTCCAGTAAAACAAATTCTAGTCTTGCTCCCTGAATACTTCTGATGTAAAAAACAAAATGTATAATACATGTTTTTGAAAAAATAAGTTTTTAAAAAATAAAATTGTACATTATTTCACTAGTTCTTATATGGCTGAAAGCATATATACCTCATTAAAACTAGACAAGTGATTTCAATTTGTGGACAAGTGAAAAGTAGATAGGACAAATCAATGTTCTCAAACTACTTGTCCTGGCCAAAGTACTCATCCCTCATGTACATCAATGTACATCAAAAGAAGTCTAGGGTATCTATTCCCTGCAACTATTTGCCTGGCTATTTTTTACCTATGAAAAGTTGGTTTCCCAAGGTGTAATTTGGCATTCTGATAAAAGGGAAAATTTTTGTTTATCATTCTTATTAAAAAATAACAAGTCACTGTTAAAAAGACAGTCAAATCTCTTCTGTACATTTCACTTAACAGTCAAATCTCTTCTGTACAGGTACATTTCACTTAACAGTCAAATCTCTTCTATACAGGTACATTTCACTTAACAGTCAAATCTCTTCTGTACAGGTACATTTCACTTAACAAATGTGTTTGAAACCCGAGTTGGTCTGCTTCTTAAATTTGGGAGAAATGGTTCACGTGAAAAAGCACTTAAAACTGAAAGAAAATCATTACATTTTTAATGCCAGTAGACTATATCATGAGATACAAAAAAGTGCAAAGTGCTTACAAATAGGTATTTACATTTGATTAATGTGCAAAATGTTTTATCAACTATAATTTTTCACATGCATTGTAAATTAAAAATTTTGACAAGTTTTCAATATGATTCTCTGGAAATTTAGCAGTTATGAATAATATTTACAGGAACTAATTCAAGTCCTTAATTGCTTGAATGAAAGAGCTGTAAATTGGTTGTAAAGTCAACTGCAGTGCCCCAACAACCTCTTCGGTTACGAGATGTTGATGATGATGATGATGATGATGATAATGCTGAAGTATTCATGTTATAATTATTTTGTCACATTTTGGGCTTCTTATATGTAGTCCGATAAATTTGCCCCCAAACCTGCATTGGTATGCTGGTAGATTCTTTTATATTAAAAAATAAAAAAATAAAAAAACAAGCTGGTATCATGGGTGCAATTCATTCACTTCCTTTCTTTCTTCCGAGTTCGCTGACTGCTTAGACTAACAAGCAGTTCTCTGCCTTCTTTTTTTCTGATAATAATTATGTCAGGCCAGTAATAAAAAGAAAAGAAAAAAGAAACAAATGAAGCGAAGAAAAGAAAGGCAGAAAACTACTTGTTGGTAAAACTTTCTGCTGAAAATGACACTACCAGCTTTAAATCTCCAACGGGTTGATGTAAAGTCCAGTCTAAAAACTATATTTAAAGACAATACAATTTTTCCCTCCAGTTTTGTTCACTGGATATTTACAATTTATCCCAAAAGTTTTTTTTTACAAATCCTTTCATTTCACTCAACCAAATGAACAGCTTCTCAATTTCGCGTGCCCATATCATTTCCATTATCGTCTGCTCAAGATAAGTGGAGATAACTGAAACAAATTGGCAACATGCCATGTGATTTGTCTCCCATATCATGATATTAAATTAGTGCCATATGTAACTAACTGTAAAAGTTATATTACAAAAAATAGAGAATATTTTAATAATTTTAAAACTTGCTTATGGGGGATTTGGAAGGATGGTCAATTTTTTTTAATTAACTGCCAAACACTGCTTTAAAATGCAACTCTAAGTGTCATCAAAATACATTTGTTCTTATCTTTGGTTCCTATGATATTCACAATTTCAACCCCATTTTTGCAAAAGTATTTTCAGAAAAGAAAAGGAAAATGTATAAAATTGTCTCAATTGTGTTTTCTTTGTGTTAATGTAGTGTAAGTGAAATTTAGCTGAGAATGAAAAGACTGAGTGGAAAAATCTTCATGACAAACAATATTATCATACTGTTCTTGTCATCAAAATTCTTTATCATTCAGTCCCAGATCTCGCATTTGAATAACGACATCATTTTTTTAATTTTAAAATAGGCTGGTATTTCTACCACATGCGGATTTGAGTTACAATCCCAATACATCACAAATTTCAACAAACTGTGACCTGAGCTCAGAGAGATATGTATGATTATATTGGAAACCAGTTGGAGACATATGTCTCATTAGATTGAAAACCAGTCAAAAGAAGTCTTATTAGATTGAAAACCAGTCAGAGAGATGCAATTCATTGGATTGGAAACAAGATTGTAGAATTCCACCTTAAAATTAACCATTTGCATATATTTTCAGTTCGATTGATCTGTTTCCAATGGTCAGATTTCAAATGTGTCACTACTAATAAATAAGAATGCACACAACAAAAATGAAGTTAAATACTTGTTTACAACTAAGAAATGCTACAATCTCAGTTAGTTTCTGAAATATTTGAATAAAAAAAAAATATAATGTTGATGCTGAGTAATGACCAATATTCTAATAAAGATTCTGCCATTGGATGGAAAAATTAACATAATCTACTGTACTAATTAATATTTACCCTATATCTGGATTAACAACATTTCAATTTGGGTTGAGATTTTATTAAAGATATATCCTCTAATTTGGTCTTAATGTTAATGTGAACTTAAATGTAAACAGATAAATCTCAAACTCAAAACTGTGGGATGCATATTTTAATCAGAAAGCAAGATTTGTTTTCTGCAACTATCACCCTCTGTAAAGTGTATAAGCTAAAACATATTAAGAACTGACCTCTTCCTGCTTTAACTCCTCCACCACCACTTCCATATTCAGTGGGGCGGTACAGGTCTCCATATGGCAAATTCCGCTTCAACTTGCATGTTACAAAACCCCCACAGGCTCCCCTCCCTCCAAAACCGCCATGGGAGCCACCACTTGACCCCAAGCGATGCCACAGTCCTGGAGCTTGTAACAAATGAAAGATACAAAAATTAAGAAAAATAATTAAAGTAAAAAATATGAAAAGTATAATGTCAAAATAAAATTGATCTAAAACTGCTGTAAAATGATGAGGGGGGGGTATATTCAGATACAAAGCAAACCAACAATTCTTCTATGCGATCACATTTTCTTACCAGTTCAACACTAATAAGAAAGGATCTTAAGATTCGCATCATATGGTACAACAAAAACCTATATCTATTATTCTAAATATATTAAATGATACAATGAAAATAGAATGCAAACAAGAATAAAGGTCACACTGTTGCTAGTAATGTAGAACTAAAAAGTAGACACGCAATTTTACTAATTTTAGAATCATTTTCGTACAGGCAGACATACATTTGTTTGCACTGATCTCTCTCTCTCTCTCTCTCTCTCTCTCTCTCTCTCTCTCTCTCTATACATATATATATATATATATATATATATATATATATATCAACAGGTACACATATGCACTGCAAAAGAAAGAAGATTCTACCTGGACCTTCTTGTGAGACATATCCTCCATCACTGACGTCAATTTCGCCACCATCATCAATGATCAAGTCAGTGGCTGTGATCTTCATGTTACTGCCTCGTATAATGCCACCCCCTTCCACAATAAGGGTGTTCATTACTATGTCATACTGGTCGCTGTGTGCATTAGGGCTCGATGCATTTATAGAGGATCTTGCTTTGATGACAGTTGTTCCATTAATGTGGTAGTTCAGTCGGTTTCGGTTATTAGTTGAACCTGTCAAGAACATGCGTAACTCACCACCAGCGATAAGAGTCAGATTAACAATGTGATCAAGAGTTCCTTCAACATGCACAAACACCTTCTCCAGATTTGTTTCTGGAGCTAAGCCCAGATATCCACCTTTGTATATGTAAGAACTAAATGGGGTATCAACAAAATGTCTTCTCAAATCTATCCTTTGAAATTGTCCGATATGGATAAATCCAGTGCGATCTCCAATCATGTGCTTGAAATGGAGGTTGATACCAGCTTCAAATGGCTTTGGCAAGACAGCAAAATGTGCATTTCCATATATTTGAAATTCATCAAACCTGTAATCATGGACACCACTTGTAAGCCAATGACGAGCAGCATCAGGCATGAGCCATGCTTTAAAACTATCATCACTAATATTCTTGTAGTTTTTTATTGGTCTCACATGCTTGCTTTTCCGCATCAAATTGTTGATATAAAGAGTAGTATGATTTTCCCTCTGATTATAAAGAAAAACAGTGCCAGGTCCTCCAGGTTCAGCATTACCTTCAGCATAACCTCCATGTGCCTGGTATGTGCCACGGTAGGTCTGGTTTACATTGAAGTAAATCGCAATTCTACCTGCTGCCCCTCCACCCCCAGTACCCCCTGCATACTGGTTGCCTCCATTAGCTGTGATGTCTCCCATCCCTTTAAACCAGTGAGTATATATCCAGATGCTTCCTCCAGAACCTCCACCTCCTGATGTACCTGTTGCATCTCCTCCATCAGCTCTTACTTCCCCATCTATTTCAAGCACATTGGAGACATTCAGCCATAGTATGCCTCCTCCTTGACCTCCTACACCTTGGCCTCCTCCACCAGCACTACCATAAGCATAGGGTTCATATAGATGTCCATATGGCTGACCAGTCAGGGATGTACCAGCTCCCAAACCACTGCTTCCTCCATGTCCAGCACCTGAAGATCCTTGGGAACTGGTCACTCCTAGACCAATATTATTGCTTCCTATCTGAGGATCTTCAGTTCGATATCCTCGTCCATTAGCATGTAAACTTCCACCATCATCAATTATTATGTCAACAGCCAAGATGGTGATGTTAGTTCCAAAGAAAGTACCACCACCCTCAATAAAGATGCTTTTGTGCGCTTTAAAAAATATTCCAGGGTGTAAGCCAGGGTCTGTGATTGCACTAATTGTTGAGTTGTCTTGAATCCTGACATACTGAAACTCATAACTACTCGAAGGCAGATGTTCAGTTCTACCACCATCTTCTAAAGACAACAATCCATCATGGTGAAGAGTTATGTTTTCAACATGAGCCAAAGTTCCATGCAACCAAATGCTAACACCATGCACAACTGTAATTGGGCCAAGACCAAGAAAACCTCCATGATAAACTCTTACACTGAAAGGCAGATCTATCTCCTCACGTTCCAGATCAAAAACCTGAGCATTTCCCAAATGAACTGTCCCTGTACGGTCTCCAATCATATATAGGAAGAAAAGGTTGACAGCCATGTCAACTTTATCAGGAAGAATTGCCAAATGAGCTCTGCCATATATTTGCAACTCATCAAAATTGAAAGTACTGTGACGATTGGCAAAGATGTGCAGCCCCGATTTTAGCAATATCCAGGTTCTGCAACTGTCGAAGGATAAATTTTGGTAATTATTGATGATGTTAAACTTATTTCTTGGTGCCAATCCACCATTATCAATAATCAGAGTGGTATGATTCTGAGTTATACTGTATATAAACACTGTACCACCTCCACCATTCTCAGAGACTGCGGAATCTCCTGCTCTGCCACCATAAGCCTGGTATCGAAAGCTGGACATGGTTTCATTGTAGTTGTAGTATAAAGCAATTCTACCACCAGCACCTCCACTTCCAAAGGAAGTTCCATTAGACCCATCTCCTCCATGAGCAGTGATTCTACCAAATCCTTTGATAAGATTACAGTACATCCAGATGCTACCACCACTTCCACCACCAGAACCAGAATTTTTCTCAGCATTTCCCCCATCAGCACTGATAACTCCATCGATGTCAATCACTCCTGTGATGTTAAACCAAATGACTCCCCCACCTGTTCCTCCAGGTTTTCCACCTATACCTGCACCTCCTGCAGATCCTATCCTGTCAGGTTCATAGATATCACCATATGCAAAGCCAGCTCTAGCATCGTCTCTAGATTGTTTGCCCCCACTTCCACCATGACCAGCTCCACATCCCATGCCATGCATTGCATCTGGTAACCCAGGATTCACGTGGCCATGTAATGACAAATGTCCATGTGTTTCATGTCTGTGATAAAAATTGTATCCAAGCCCATCTGCAGCTATTTTGCCTCCGCCATCCACAGTTATATTCTCCATTAGCATTGTCAGGTGGGTACCATGCATGATGCCACCTCCCTCTACAGTAAGGGATTTCATAATAAAGGTGATACCAGGCTCCGTTATAGGATCTGTTGTGGCATTCACGACTGCATCATCCTGAATCCGCATATATTCAAATTTGTAATTACTCAAATCCTCATCTGGGGTTCGTCCTCCATGTTTAAGCCACAAGTATCCACCATGGTGAAGAGTTAAATTTTTTATGTTTGCTAGAATTCCACTTAGATGGATCTCAACATCATGAACGAATGTTTTTGGCGCAAGACCTAAATATCCACCATTGTAAACGTAGCAATTGAAAGGTAGGTCAATTTCTTCCCTCAGAAGATTCATATACTGATTCTTGCCGATGTGGATAGACCCTGTTCTATCACCTATCATGTATCTGAAATAGATAGTTACGTTGTAATCGCTGGCATTTGATGAAATTGGTGTAATGCCCAAGCTGGTCTCAACATTAACCATATTTACATCTTTAAGAGGGAGAACAGCTAAATGACCTTGACCATAAATTTGTAGTTCTTCGAATTCATACACAAAGGCTGAGGAGGCAAAGCGATGATGTCCAGATTGTGGCAATATCCAGGCACGCCCACCATCTTTACTTACATCATCCCAATTTACATATTTATTCCTTGCTGATGGAGCATTATCATTATCAATGATTAGAGTTCTGTGATTCTGAATCATGTGATACAAGAACACTGTGCCAGGACCACCTCCCTCACAGGTGTTACAATTCATTCCAGGCCAACCGCCATTAGCTAAATAACGAAATTCACTGAATGTGGTGTTCTCCTTAAAGTGCATAGCAATTCTACCACCACCACCTCCACCACCATAAAATTCATTTCCGATGGAGTCTATGAAGTAAGAGCCATTACCACCTCTAGCTAGAAGCTTGCCATATCCTGAAATTGTGTTACAGTGTAACCAAATACTGCCTCCACTACCTCCACCACCAGCATTGCCAGCTGATGTTACACTGTTAGCTCCATTGGCCGTGATAAGCCCATCTAAATAAATGGTGTTCGTGACATTAAGCCAGATCCTTCCACCTCCTGCACCGCCAGAGGGACCACCACCTGAACTCCCAAATAGAGTCGGCTCATAGATATCTCCATATGGAATTCCTCCCTTCTCAAGATCTGCATGCAAACAATGTAAATGATACATGTGATAAAATAAATACCATGATGTAAATTCAGAATTAAACATAACCCATCAAAAACTATGAAATCTTGTTTAAAAACAGCGATACCACAATCAATGATATGCAGTGTGTTTGCAAATAAAGACTATCGTCTTTTGGTCTTTCCTATGCAGAGAATCATGTATCACTCAAATTTTATTATACAATGATATTTGAAAGGACTTATAATAGCAAACAACTGAAAATAGTATTCTACTTTTCACTGTGATGTATACTTTTCTGCCATTAAGTCATAGAAAATGTTAAAAGCATAAATGTTTTTCTAAAAGTTAAAACTGCATTAGCAGCTTATGACAAATACCATTTTTTGAATCATTTGACTGAAGCCATGATAGAAACATACAATAGACCTGCAAACATGGAAAGTACAATAAAAACTTACCTTTTCCTCGCCCTCCACTCCCTCCATGGCCAGCACCAGATGATGCCACAGAACCAGTGAACCCAATTCCAGGATTTATTTGTCCATGAAGTCCTACTCTGAATGATCCATTAGTATGAGTTGGAGTCCCATCAGCTAGTTCATAACCAAGTCCATCAGCACTTATAACTCCACCCGCATCAATTGTGATGTTAGTCGAGTAGAAGTAAAGATGAGTTCCACGCACAAGGCCACCTCCATCGATGGTTAGACCAATAGTTCTGAAGGAGATTCCAGGTTCAGAGACTGGGTCACTGATCATATGAAGATAACCTTTGTTTTTGACATGCACAAAGTCAAAGACATAGAAACTGGCAGATTCAGAAAGTGTATGCCCTTGCCTGTTTAGCCATAATTTGCCGTTGTGATGGATTGTCAAATTCTTTACATTTGCAAGTGTTCCATTCAGGAAAATATCGACCCCATGTATGTTGGTGTCGGAAGCCAAGCCGAGGTAACCTCCATCATACACATGGACGCTGAATGGAAGATCAATCTTGTCCCGAAGGAGATCCATAACCTGATTCTTACCAACATGGATAGCCCCTGTCCTGTCACCAATCATGTTATCAAAAAGCAATGATGCTTGACTGTTCACCGGATTGGTTAGAACAGCTAGATGTGCACGTCCATAGATTTGAAGTTCATTGAAATGGTAACTGTCATTATCTGAATAAAGAATTTTACAAATTTTAAAATTAGGAATTTAAAATGATAATCGAGCAATCAAATGAATAGTGTTTGAAGAAAATTAGATACCTATGCCAAATCTATGCAATATTTAAGTAATCGACAGAGCTTCAGCTTTAATTTAAATGCAGATAGTCTAACCAATTAATCAATCATAATAACTCAATTGCTGACTGATTTGCTTAAGAAAGTCCCATAAACAAAGGTGTCATGATTTTGAAACTGAGATAGTAATACATACCTGCTAACACGTGGCTACCATGTTGAGAAAGAAACCATGCATGTCCCTCATCCTGCGATAAATCACTATAATCCTTAATGATTCCAGAATTTTGATCTGGACCACGATTGTTGTTGTTGATAAGAAGTGTAGAATGATTAAACCCTGCAAAGACAAAAAAATACTTCCTTGAGTCTATACATCAGACATTGAGTGTCAGCATGGAATAAACAATCTTCCCAAACATGCATATGGAAGAATGGTTTAAAACCTGTCATCATGCTTGAAAACTTTGCCATAAACAACCACCAATGATGGTCAACATATATATTCCTGTTAACGCAAAATATGGTTATTATGAACATTATGACAAAAAAAATTCAGTTAAAGCCATATGATTCATCCTGAAGTACAGTCGGGGAAAAAAACAAGGTCTCTGTCTGTCTAATATCTATACTTAACAATATGCACTCATAGTTTTGTCAAATATTTTCTTTGTATGCACCATTTATAGTTCTGCATGAAGACAGTCTTTGTGTTTCTTAGATACCTATGAAAATACAATTTCAGATTTATTAAATATAACAGAGAACATGCTGAAATAAAGGGAGATCAATTAGTAGAAAAGAGAACACTTGCCAGTGTGATAGAAGAATGCTGTCCCAGGACTTCCATTTCCAGCACCGGGGCCACCAGCGAGGCCTCCATACATATCCCAGTATCCAGAAAATGTTTTGTTGTCAGCAAAGTACATGGCCATCCTACCTCCAGACCCAGCACCACCAACACTGAGCTCTGATATGGATCCATCTCCACCAACTGTTTGAAATCGTCCATAACCCTAGCAGAAAAGTGGCACAATATGGTTGTTACATAATGTTGCACAAATATCTATTCAAGCAGTTAAATACAGCAAACATTTTTACAGTACCAGTCAATTGTAACAATGCCATTAATCCAAGGTGAATTAAAAAGTGAAATACAGAATATAACTTACCAATTCACACCACCAATCTGAGTTAGCCAAACACTCCCAACCATATATATATATATATATATATATATATATATATATATATATATATATATATATATATATATATATATATTATTCTATTATAAAGTCCATATTTAATTTCACAGAGTTTATTCTTTAACATGCTTTCAACCATAAGGTTTATTACCTTAAGAAGGTTGACTTTTATGTTAATAGATCCGCCGCTACCTCCACCACCACCAGCCTGTCCATTTTCTCCATTGCAGATGATATGACCATCATTTTGTAATGTTTGTGTCACCATCAGCCTAATGATCCCTCCACCCCTACCACCACTGTTGCCTCCGCCATGGCATCCTCTATCTACAGGGTCAAAGAGCTGACCCATGGCCATTCCTGTCCTTGACTGACCACGGCCTCGACCACCATAACCTCCATGACCGGCACCTTAGAAATGAGACAATTATTTAAGTGTTGATAGTGACCAGTTTAATGTTAATCTCTAAGATAATATTGATCAAAAAATGAATACACATTTCATTTCATTATAGCAACTTAAAATCTGTCCACATTCATCAAACGTTTATGCTACTCCTATGTCAAACAGCATGATGCCATGATTCATCTCTTTACAAACCTCCTTACGTGATTGCAGTCAGTAGACTTTTGAATAGAAACAAATTACTGAAAAAACATTTTATACAAGATTCTGAAATAGTACGACCGATATACTTACCAGAAGCACCACTTCCCGAATACCCATCCCCGGTCATACAAGGTATGGAGTGAAAATCACCCACAATCCTACCAAGGTCATCGACAATCAGGGTTGCAGCCTTTATGTTTACATCAACTGCATGGACGTGGCCTCCACCACGTACTCTTATGGTATCAGCCTGAAGATATATTAGGATAATATTATCATTAATAGTTATCCTATCTTCTTCTGCAATGCTTGTATTATTTACAATAAGTTCATTCCATTCTCAAAAAAACAATAAGAATGATTTTTATAGGTAATGAAGTATACCTTAAAAAGCATGAATGAGACCCCTTTCAAATATATTTCTAAAGCTAGAAAAATATCAAAAGCACTAACTAATATTAACAAATGTAAGCAATGTTTACAAAGTCTAATGTTTATATCATTTTAGTATGCAATGTATGTACCTGAATATCAATTTTGTTATTTGTTTGTGTTACTTCCTTGGTAACAGTTATCTCTCCCCCTGCTTCCACCATTAGTTCTCCAAATCTGTAAGATCCTGGTGTTCCAGACTCTCCATGAAGATATGAGGTTCCCTCCCTTCCAAGAAATACTTTGCATCCACTACTTATAACTAAGTCCTTTAGCACTACTGTTCCCCTGCAGAAGAGGACAAATGCCCGTTATAGTGAAAATAACATTGTGGATTTATTTTGGCATATTCTTACTAATTGGTTGGAGTTCATGGTAAATTTAAAGCCCATTTCAATGTATCAGGAGTCTATGTTCTGCTGATTCGTTAAAGTCATGGAGCTCTAGTAATTGCTTCCAGCATCAAAGAATATTTTAAGACCTTGTCATCTTTATTTATAAGTATGGCAACAATTTACAATAAGTCAAAGTAAATAATAATGAATTGTTCTTAAGTATTAAATGTTCATTAAATCCCATATTAAGAATTATTCTAATAAGCAATGTTATTACATTAATAAGGATATATCACTTGCTGTCATACATTTGCTCCAGTTTACCCACCATATATGAATTTCCATCTTATAGCACTCAAATCTCGTTGGAAGAACCAGAGTACCACCATGGTATACGTATATGTTTGTCATGAACTCTATTCCTTCTGGATGCTGAAGTCTAACCATCTGACCGGAACCTATATGAATCACACCAGTCGAGTCACCGATGATCTCATAAGGGTGAAACTCAAAGGGTCTGTATTGTGAAGAATATAGAGAAAGGAATGGGATTGGTTATATTTAAAATGTCAAATTCAAACCAAATGAAATACAACTGTTAACATAATCAAGTGTATGTCAACCAACACTTTAGGAGAATTAGAAAGGAAAAAAAACTTTTGTTTTGCCTGAGAAATATTTCATTACTTGTGATGTGTATACGTACAGCGCTGTCTGGGATGAACAGGTGTTTTTTTCCAGAAGAGTGACGGAACAAACATATGTCTCACCGCCGTAAACTACTTGCAGCTATGGACATCATTATCACGATATGCACAGGTATTTTACCATGAATATTACTCACTGTCCATTGAATTAAGCAAGATTAATGTATAATCGAGGCAGTGATCTTTTGGATCTAGTGAGAAGAGCACGTATTTACACGTGGTATTTCTAAAAGCCATAGGGATGAGTGTTCAATTTATTTTATTTGATATGTGAAGTTAATTGAGTTTGTATTGTAATATCGTGTAATGATTCATTTATTACAACGCATACTGGAAACACTGAACTGTGAATTTCAAGTTGTTTTTAAGAGTTTAATGTATTAGTATATTCAGAACTCATTGTTATTACCAGTTTGGTTTTATTGTAGCTTACAAGCTTACGAGTTGGTTACGAGGTGGTTACGACGTTACGATGTTACGAGGTTGTCTATATGTATGTACGTATGTTTGTACATGTGGTGAAGCCATGACTCTAGACGTAGTTAATACAAGCATGCTGTATGCTGTCTGTACGTGTATACATATGACTGACTGTACATGTAGTGGATCCATGAAGGTGTGAGCGACCGATACAAAAGAGTGGGTCAACCCGAGGAACGTGGTGAAACTGTGCGGTTTATCGGTAGATGAATCGTGCGACTGTACAAGGGTCAAGAAGCATATGTTTATTCCAATTGTTGTTTAAATTGGTATATTTGTATTTACATAAGATTATTTTGAATCTTAGTTGAATTCCAGGAGATTAGTGAATCTTAATGACAGTGCAGAACATTTTTAACGTATTTGAAAACTTGAGATTGTTTGAATCCCAAGCCTTGTCTATATGTGAAACTATATGATTATCTTAGTGTGTACTATTATTTGAAACTGAGGTTTCTTGAAGCTGTATATAACATTACTGGTTTATTTTCAATGTGTGAATGTTAGTATAGAGTGATTGAATCAATTGTATATTGAGCGTGTGTGAGAATCATTGTATTTTTACATCATACATTTTTCTTGACTAATTAAGTTAATACATTTTCTTCTTTCACACATTGTGTTTGAGTCATTCATTTGATCCAATACCCACTCGGGTTACAATTCGGCAACAATATGTGTATGTGTATATATACTGGAACAAATATTTTGTACTTTATCATCCAATTATTGAAAAGATGATGTCCAATACTTTCGTCAGTGAAGGCTGTTTTGTTTGGTACAATTGATTCTGAGATTTTGAGTGACATTATTTTATTTAGACTGGTAATGTGTTCTTGTTTCAGGGAGTTATTACAAAGCATAACAAGACCATTTGTATCCATGCAATGTCATCCATTTATTAGCTAACAATCCACTGAATTCTGTATCACTCAAGTAATCAAAACGTTCTGCTCATGTTTTAGGTCAGCCAAGACCAGACTGAGTTCATACAAGTTCTCTTAGGATATTCTCCGTAGTGTTTCAAAGTCATCAATAATTTTTGTCTATCACAAGCAAATGTTTAAAAGATGAATATAAATACCAGACCTACCGTGTAAGATTGGGCATAAGACCAAGATGTGCTCCCCTTACAACTTTGAGGATGTTGAATGCTCCAGTAGAATTATCATGTATCCAGGTCATGCCACCACGAGCCATTCTAGCTGATAAGGAATATTCATTTGTTGTCGGTGCTGGATGATATTGCCCAAAATTGTCTACTATAAGCGTATGATTTACCATGTCTGGAAGTGTGTCCTGATTTTGTGTAGAAAGACAGATGATGTACATATATAAGTATCTTATATAACATATTGCATTAAGATTTTCATCATTTTTTGTTAATGAAAAAAAAAATTAGTATACATGTATAAATAATACATAGCAACCAGAGACCAACACATAATTACTTCACTCAATGGGTTCTTTTTTCCAAGACCACATGCAGAAACTAGTTGCGCCATCACATCAAGAATACTCGGCATACGTCACTAAAATATGTATATTCGAAAAATAAAAAAAAGTAAATAGTTTCAGCTTCAGTCACAAAAGGACTTAATGATACAGAAAATAAGGATATAACCTTCTTAAAATAATATCGAAAAGGTCTGAATTGTAGAATTCCAGATATACCTTTCTTAAGAAATAATTATTTCAGTAAGTAAAACATTCTGGAATCATGAAAAAAATATTAAACAGTTCACTGGAATTGATATTAATGTTAAAATCAATAATATCATTGAATTATATATAATTACAAATATATATAATTAAAAATATATAAAATTACAAGGCAACAAAATAGTATTACCTCCATATAAATAGTTCCTGCTCCAGCCGGGCCATAGTTACTTGTGCCTCCCTTTGTGTTCAGGACACCAGTCCACCACTGCTGCTTTCTGTAATAAATGACGATTCTACCACCACCTCCTGCCCCCATATTTCCACCACCATCTCCACCATATGCCTTTAATTTGCAAAGGAAATGTTTTAGTATATTATGTCTTTCCCAAACAGAAACATCTGGAATAAGTTTAACCACCCCTTAATTGAAACTGTTCCGACAAGATAAACTAACTCTTAACTCTTTCAGCCCCAGCACAGTTATCAGTATCACTGCTACTGTACCCTAGCAACACTAAGCTGTGTCTAACTGCTTGTGCCCAAGAGTGTTTTACCTGTTTGGAAAATTTCGTAAACATCATGCACATGCATTCACACTTACCTTAATTTCTCTTCTTATATTAAAATAGTAATCCATTAAATTTTCACCAATTATGGCAAATGAATTTGTCTACACATTGATATATTTTTTTCCCTATTTGTCCAAGTCTTTCACAATTTATTTATACACTTTTTACAAAATCATATGCAAAACTGTTAAGAATATCACATCATCAGCCCTTAATTCCATTAAAACCAGGAAAATTTACTTGACATTGTTCACTTCCAGTTTTTGGTTCAGATCTAACGTTGTTCAATGAACACATTTTGCATGTTTTGTTCGGTGATACCAGCAATATGCATTTTTGGGCATATGCATTGGTTTTGTTTGCAATGTCCAGGTACAGTTCCTCTCAAAATATTAAATGAAAAAAAATTATTTCTCTTCTTTTCTTGTCAATGTTTGTTGTAGGTTTGGAATTTGGTTCACTAAAAGCATTGATTTGGACAGGCCAAAGATGCTCGCTCCAATCTGCTAGATCGGCAGAAACTATCTCTATCACTATCAGCATCCTCTTCTGACAATTCAATCTCAGAAGCTTCAATGTCTGATTCTAAATCTCACAAATTATCCAACTGCCAAACATATCTTTATTCTGCTTCCTCAAGATTTTCTAGATCAAACCCGAGAAACTTCTCATTTTTGCTTTTATCGTCATCAAAAATCACTTTTGCATTTGCCATCGTTTATGATTTTTCAAGAAAAGAACACATGTAGTGAAACTGCTCTCAATTGATGAATGATGATGAATTATAGTGCTGTATCGCCCACTAGGGATATGTAGCACTGTTTTAAGTTTCCAGCAAAGCTGAATATTTAATTACTCCGGGGGTGGGGGTGGGTGAGGAATGGTGCCACTTCCCCCACGCATTTATGTACTTAAGGAGTACTATTTAATTTGGTCATCAGGTCAGGTTTGCCATTCTGTAAACATTGACCTGAATGGAGGATCCTGGATGAGTGGGAATAGATCCAACACACACTCAACCCTAACAGCCAGTTATGTGTGTTAATGGTGTGCAATGGCACAAGTGGAGGTATTGGAAATTAGTTTCACATCTCCGCCATTTTGGAGCTATCCGAGATGTGGCAATAAAAGAGAGGTACCATTAAGTCCAAGGATGTCGTACAACCCGCAACATCGTGATTCCGTGCTTAATTCATATCTGGTACAGTTATTACTAATGAAGAGGAAAATACCAATAATGTGTGAGCCACCTATGCAATTAAATCAAATCAATGAAGTCGTAAAATTTGTTTAACTATCTTAACTTTCAAATATTTCTAGAACAAAGTGTACATGTATGAAATCCCTAACAAGTTTGAATACTAAGATGCCTATGCAACATAAATAAATATAGTCACTGTTTGGAAAAAATAGCTTGTAAATTTTGAATGGTATGCAAAAATATGATCAAGTCAGATTTTGTGAAATAGATTGTTCGAAAAGGGTTCTCATACCAAAGGAGGACCCTGTTAACCAGGCAATGAAAGCAATTGGATTCTTTTCTGTGTTGCTTTTTCTTGTCTGTTTGAGTAGCCCCTAATGTCAGGCTGCCATCTTGTTCTCATGGTGTCCCAGCATATGGTTGTTCCCTTGGACCAGCCATTTTCCTTTGTCCTGGGTTCTTTCTCTCCTGATGTTTTTCTGGTTTTGGTCCAGCGGTAATGTCCCTTTATCCAAACTTCTTTCCCCCTAAATTGGATGAACTCTGTGCTGCTTTGAGTTAATAGAGTATACAGCCACATACGCCACAGCCCTTATAGTTTAATTGGGGGTCTATATGCCTAAAGTTAGATAAAATTTAATTGCAGCCTTGTTCTGCGGGGCCTGGTAGTATTGGACTTTTAGACTACCTTATACTCTCTAAATTGGGACCATAATATCAGGACAGAATTTTGGTTGTGGTTTGTGTACCCCTATTACTTTATCTTTCATCTATTTTGTTGACTTGTTATTATTTCCGGAGTGATTTGATTACTCAATGGGCTTTGAGTAATTTTTCCAGGTTCCCTGGTTTGTTTCTAGGGTTACTCACTTCTTTATTTTTTGGTTTGGCTGCTCAGTTTATGAGCCTTGATGATCTCATGCCCACAGTAGTGTATGTGGGTTCCAAGGATGGTTAAGATCTACCTGCTCATTCTTGGTGGTGCTTCCATTCCTTTATGATGATGTTCTCAATTAGTAACCCTTGGTTTCTGAACAATTTTAGTTTGGACAAGGAAAAGTAAAATTATTTCTGATTGGTTAATATTGATCTGATTTTTGGAAAAGCCCCATTTGTAACAAATCAGAGACATTGTATCTAACACAAATTCAAAGCGACAAAAGATGGGATCGGCCATTGAATGCAGTCGTATTAATAGCCAATTGGTACTTAGCTTAGTACTTCCATGTGAGTCCTGTGCAAATGCAAAATACACTCATCTGAAAGCGTATTCAGGCATCGCTTTTTGTATAAGTCAGTGCAGGTGCGTGTCCAGCATCGACTGGGTGTTAACTGCAGGTTCTGCACCAGGAGAGACTATAGACATCCTCTACAATATTTGCCAAGGATTGCACATTTGAGTGGTCGCAAAGTACATCCACACATCTGAAGACTTGTACATATTTTCTTTTCTGTTTTTGAGCTTCTTTCCTATAATGGTTGAGGAGATACCCTCAAAGTGTGCACTACAAACATTACACAGAGCTGCAGATGTGCACTTGTTACACAAAAGACACATTCAGTGTGTTTTCAGTGAGCTTGAATCTCTCATAATGCTTTGCATTAATAATAATAATAATAATGACTTTATTTAAAGAGGGTAACACAATTAGCTAAGAACTAATCTACCTTGAGGCCCTCATACAAGGACTTTATTTAATTCAACAGCATCTCTGAAGCCACTGGATATATTGGGTTTGGAAGATGGAAATAGAGTGGGCATTTCTAATCTCAACTGGAATACTATTCCAGAGCAAAGTTTTGGAAACTTTTCTTGAATAATTCCTTATTTGGTTTGGGAATTTTATACTGTTTTGTAGATACTGATCGCAGGTTGGGTGTATTACCAGGTATCCTATACTGGAATAGGGATTGTAAATATTCAGGAGCACTATTATTGGATATCCTGTACATTAATTTGGCTTTTCTTAAACATATTCGGTCTTTAATAGGTAATATTTTTAACTTACCAGCTAAATTTTCCTTGCTTTCTTTCTGGTTTGATATTAGCCTTAATGCTCTTTTCTGAATTTTTCCAACTTTAATATGTTTTTATCATTTGAATTACCCCATACTGTATTACAGTAGTCAAAATACGGTTGTATGTAACTGTTATAAAATAATTTTCTGTGCCTTTCAGGGAGAAAATGTCTTATCCTACTGAGAAGCCATAAACTTGAATTGACCTTTTTACCGATATGTTTGATATGATCAGTCCATGATAGATTATTATCTACCAAAACACCAAGTAGTCTGTCGTGACAGACCATTTGCAAATTTTTATCCTTCCATGTTAGACATAGTTCATTGCTATCAAGATTTTTCCTTTTTTTCCTTGTTGAGATAAGTAATATTTTAGTTTTACCAGTATTTACTACCATGCCATTGCATGTGCACCAGTTTTCCAGCTTGTTTAATGCATTCTGTAAAGAAATTTCGAGTTCATGCTTTGTGTTTTGGATGTCTGATAATGTTGTGTCATCTGCATAGAGATCTGTAGATGATATTGAGTCTCTTAGTAAAAGTGGTAGGTCGTTAATAAATAAAATAAATAGTAATGGACCTAGAATTGAGCCTTGTGGCGCTCCATATCTGTTTCAGGTTCAGACAGAACGTTATTTATATAAACATGTTGTGTTCTCTCACTTAAGTATGAAGTAAACCATCTAACTGTTTTTTCATCGCATTGGTAGATTTTTAGCTTCTTCAAAAGGATTTCATGATCCACCATGTCAAACGCTTTCCTGAAATCTACAAATACAGATCCTATTATTTTACTTTGGTCAAGTGCTTGAAGCCATTTATCAGTTAGGGAGATCAAGGCAGTCTCACATGAATGTTTCTGTCTAAAGCCTGATTGATTAGGGTCTAACAGCAAGTGTTTGGTTAAATATGACATGAATGAGTCATGGACATGTTTTTCAATCAATTTTGACAAGTTTGGTAGTATTGAGATTGGTCGGTAGTTATCAGCATCATTCTTAGATCCAGATTTGTAAATAGGAGTTACTTTTGCAGTTTTCCATATTTTGGGGACAGATGAGGTTGCAATACTTAAATTGATTATGAATGTTATGCTATCTAAAATAGCAGAGGCAGAAGATTTAATGAGTCTTGGACCAATCTGATCAAGTCCTGTAGCTTTCTTGGTATCAAGTTCACTGAGACATTTTTTAACAAAGTTTTTAAACATAAAAAGACAATGAGAGAATGATCAAAATTGCAAACATATGCATGATTGGAGTAGCTTGCTAACAACAAACACCTATGGTGAAAATAATGCAATGTGTAGTATAAATTTCGTAAACACGGCCAATATGCATAAAGAACAACTTATATCCTACTAAGAATAAAAAAAGCCATCGACAAAATTTGAAACAAAGTACCGGTAAGCTCAACGTGTAACACTAAGGTAAAATACAAAAGGGAACACATGGATGGCTAGCCGCCAACCCCTATAAGAAAATTTGAATGGATTTTGGAAATCCTATGGAATTCTATTTGGCATTCAAGCTAAAGTTTAAAATCTGCAAATATATGGAATAAAGGTGTCCAACTAGCAGATATATCATTGATACAGTGTAACTTTATTGATATAATGATCACATACAAATACACATATTTGCATTTTAAATGGAGTTGCGATATGCTCCTGGCAACTGTGTATTGACCAAGTGAATGAACTCCTTACATCCCTGTGAGTGTGTCTGCTACAAAATGTAGTTCTACGATAGTGAATCTGTGATTTTTCTTCCTATTCACATGCACATATGCAAATTGATATTTTGATTCTTTTCTTTTTCAATTTCTATTTTTATTCACATTTATTAAATCAATATAAGACACACTCATGATTTAAACATGAAATATGGCTTTTATGAAGAAAGCAGTGCACTGCAAACACAGTTAGCTTCTTATACAATGAACCTGTACTGTCAGGCATTAACATACTGGCTTATGGAAATAAACGTGGATATGATGAACCAGCAAGAGGTAATTAAAATATTTTAATACATTAACAGTTCATGCAAGTCATTATTCTGCTGTAATTAACATTTCTAAAGCCTATAAGACTCGATCTCTCTCCCTTTCTCTCTCTCTCTCTCTCTCTCTCTCTCTCTCTCTCTCTCTCTCTCTCTCTCTCTCTCTCTCTCTCTCTCTCCTCCTTTGGATGGCTTGACTAACATCACCATCATTCATAGGTCCAGAAATATTGTATGACACAAGCGAAAATCCCCAACGCTCATATTTTCATGGATTTTCGCATGTATCTAGCTATGATAATCCAGAGAGAGACAGAGACAGAGACAGAGAAAGAGAGAGACAGAGAGAGATGGTGGCAACCATTTGTATATTTTTATCTTTAATAATTAATAATTGATTTTACAACATTATAACAGATTTAAGAAACAACAACAAAGGATTCAAGGACAATACAGTTTTTGTGCCTCATAACCGACAAATTTAACATATAGGCCTAGTGTCACTGGTGACTGCAACTATGTATCATTGATATTATATTATTAATCAAGACCATTGTGTTATAACAAGACTAATTGTATGTTGTTATAATCAAGAACATTGTGTTATAACTAGACTAATGGTACGTTGTCACAATCAAGACCATTGTGTTATAACATGACTAATGGTATGTTGTCACAATCAAGACCATTGTGTTATAACAAGACTAATGGTACATTGTCACAATCAAGACCATTGTGTTATAACAAGACTAATAATACGTTGTCACAATCAAGACCATTGTGTTATAACAAGACTAATAATACGTTGTCACAATCAAGACCATTGTGTTATAACTAGACTAATTGTATGTTGTCACAATCAAGACCATTGTGTTATAACAAGACTAATCGTATGTTGTCACAATCAAGAAAATTGTGTTATAACAAGACTAATGGTACATTGTCACAATCAAGACCATTGTGTTATAACAAGACTAATGGTATGTTGTCACAATCAAGACCATTGTGTTATAACTAGACTAATGGTACATTGTCACAATCAAGACCATTGTGTTATAACAAGACTAATAATACGTTGTCACAATCAAGACCATTGTGTTATAACTAGACTAATTGTATGTTGTCACAATCAAGACCATTGTGTTATAACAAGACCAATCGTATGTTGTCACAATCAAGACCATTGTGTTATAACAAGACTAATTGTATGTTGTCACAATCAAGACCATTGTGTTATAACTAGACTAATTGTATGTTGTCACAATCAAGACCATTGTGTTATAACTAGACTAATGGTACATTGTCACAATCAAGACCATTGTGTTATAACAAGACTAATGGTACATTGTCACAATCAAGACCATTGTGTTATAACAAGACTAATGGTACAAATAGTCACAATCAAGACCATTGTGTTATAACAAGACTAATGGTACATTGTCACAATCAAGACCATTGTGTTATAACAAGACTAATGGTACATTGTCACAATCAAGACCATTGTGTTATAACAAGACTAATGGTACAAATAGTCACAATCAAGACCATTGTGTTATAACAAGACTAACGGTACGTTGTCACAATCAAGACCATTTGTAGATCAGCACATTAATGTTAGGAAATCATTTGGAATCTTCTATACTTTTTACTTGTAATTGAACATTTATTAGTATCTGGCATTTAATTCACAAACATTTACTGTAAGTTCCTGTCAAATGTTCAAATTTTAGCTTGGAGAAGGAATTAAATTATATGTTGCATTTTACTAAGCTGTTTGGTTTTATCTGTTAATTTGCTTAGGACCACAAAGTCATAGCAAATGGATGCATGTTATACATGATGTCAACTGTCAACTATCCCTATAAATCTATAGACCTCGTTAATGATTTGTAAATGTAATTCACGTTGAAGACAACTTACATTCAGAATGAAGTTCACCAAGGAGTTTGTGTCATCAGTGCATAAGCATTAAAGATGAATTTCATGAAAGAAATCAGAAACTGGATTTTACCTGTATAATGCCAGATCCTTCAAAATCCCTCGTGTTAATAAGGATGCTCCCTCCACTTCCTCCACCAATGTTTGATGTACCGCCTACACCATTGGCCTCAATTATTCCTTCAACGATCAGAATCTGAGACACATCCAGCCTGATCTTTCCTCCACCTAAACAACAAAGATTTGTTTACAATACTTCCAAGGGGCCTTGAGTGGCCAAGTGGTCCATTACAGACCACTGCCATCTCACCTCTGTCTGCGTGTGTTCGAGTCTAAGGTTCAGCAAATGTATTTATGTGAGAAAGCTTGCCAGTAGCTTCTCGTGGGTCAGTGGTTCTTTCCGGGGTTTGTCCGGTTTCTCCCTCCACCATTAATACTGGCCGCCATGTATAGCCTATATTGTGCTGAAAAATGGCGTTAAACCATAAAAACAAAAACAAAAAAACAATACTTCCTGAAAAATCAATTTGACAATGGATCCACTTCATTTTACTGCATTATAGATTCAGTAGTCAAATGGGCAAATTTTTCCACATCACCTCGACCTCCAGCCCCGATAGATTTTAGAAAATGTTTATATAAAACCAAATGGCGGGGCATGTGAACCATTGAGGGAAATCTTACATTAAATCCTTTTGAACGTGTCTCATAATGAATGTATCATATTAGATCAGCATTTCAAGACCATGATGCATTTGAGCCATTGATACAAAGGTAATGATATTACGATAGTTCTGTAACCAAGACACATCAGCATTATTTGTGTGTGTGTGTGTGTGTGTATATCTTTGTATATATCTCATGCAGAAATTGAAATACCTGTGCCATATGAAACTGAAGCAGAGGAACCACCACTTCCAAACCTGTCTGGAGTATACAATGAACCATGTACATTGCCGGGTTTGCTGACTGAAGGAACAGGTGAAAATAAAATATTGTGGTAAATATTGATTTATTTAAGAGTCATTTATATCAACAAACATTTCAAAACGTATGGCTATATGTTTCTCTCAGTATGATGACTGGAGAACTTGCTTTTGAAATAAACGATATATTAACAAAATCAAGCTTTACGTAGACTTGCAAGTTTTATTGTTTGGGTACATTTGATAAAAAGAATTTCTTTTAAATGTATCTACCCATCTGTCTATCATTACATACTTGCATACTCAAACTAACACTGTTTCCCTGCTCATATTATCATAGAAACAAAAATGGCAAGAGAAGCAAAGATAGCAGAACGTCAATGTTCTCCAGCAAATAACACCAAATGGATTGACAACATCAATCCACAGGAAGAAAATGCTTTGCAATTTGATTACTGGTGACCAGGAAAGCTTATGGAATAGAAAGGGGCAAAAGAAAAAGGGGATCAGTTTATATACTCACTCTTGTCAGACCCAAGACCTCCCTGTCCGCCATATCCACCACCACCTGTGCTGGAGCCCATTCCTGCTCCACCTGTAAGACCGGCGCCATTCAGAGTCAAAGTTCCAGCTGCATCCACCTTCACTATATCAGAAGTGACATGTAGATTGCGTGCAATAAGCTTGCCCCCTCCCTCTATGGTCAACATCCCGACATGGCCAGAACGTTTGATCTAGATGTAAAAGGGTCAAAATCAATCTATAATGCTAAAATATTTCATGTCAACATAACATTTTCATGACTCCATCTCAAAAGCTTTAATGTTTTGGTGACAAAACTCACATATATGTGATAATAAAATAAAATGAGCTGGCTATTATATAATGTATTCAACAGAGTGGCACTAGTTCAAGTAATAATTTATCAGAAGAATTTGTATTCAAAATACATTTGAAATAGATTTTTATTCAATAAATACATTTAAAACTTTAATATATAATATTTTAGGTAATCCTATGAGGAAATATTCATTTTAAAATTGATAACAATTAAATAAATAGTGATGAAGACAACAAAGCAATAATATAATTTAAATTCACTTTTTGATATTAAAAAAGATGTTGAAAATTTAAAGATCACAAAAACACGAATATTGTTAACAAGCTCATGATTAAACAAATAAATATTTGTATATATCAAACTATGCAGTAGTATGTCCAACATCTATCTTTGGAAAATAGTTGCTGTCTTGGCCTAAACTGAATATTATATATATATTTATATTCACTTATCAGAAGACATGTAACTAACACAGCACAATAGAATTACATACAGTCATTTCCCACTGGTCGGTTTCATCTCCATAGTAACTCTTCAACTGTAAAATTGCTCCATCCTGTATAGTAATATTAGAAAATTTCATAGTCCGTGGTGATCTGTCCTCCATAACCATGGTCAATCCTGAAGTTGAACAATAAGACTCTGTTATTATATTACATTTTATGTATGGTACTATCTCATTACAGGAATCCAAATTAATATGTGCAAAACATTTTTCCAGTATTGCTATACAAGATTTCCAACTCAGTAACTATTTCAGACACCAATCTAAGATAAACACTGGTTTAATGAAGTTTAACAACATACGATATGCAATTAAATGTGAAGAATAAATAAGGGATTATTAAAATTTCAGGAACAATGATTTTAAAAAAATTCTGGCAATAAACCAATGTCACATTTAATTTAAATTAAAAGTTAGTCACATGGATGTTCAGTATAACTTATTTTAAGCATGTAAAATGTTAACATGAATTACCTGTTGCAATAAGTAGCTGAGCGTCATCCCCGATAATATTTCCCCAAATTTTGAGGGTGTTTGAATTCAGAAATGATGTATCACAAGATGCAGCATTGCTTCGTAAAGACTTTTCATCCAGTGATTGGCGAAACTCTATGACACTATCTGGGAGTATCCAACTGGCATTTTCATAGACGTATGGAACATACGTTACGTTAAGTCGATGGTATTTTGGTAACTGGCAAGACAAACAGGTGTTTCTGTGATTCAAGCAGTCAAAAAATGTGAATTCATTTACATATATGGAAATTGTGTTTCCTTTATTGGATGATAAATAATCTGACTTAATTTCTATTCTTTCGAAGTATTTATTCAAGTGAACCAGTTATTCCATGTGCCATTTCTTTTTCATTAAACAGTCCTCATTAGCAATAGCCCATGTAAAATGAAGCTCCTAGCATAAAATCAGTTGTGTCATTTCAATCTTTATATCTAAGTTACAATAATACTATAAATAAATTACAATGACCCTTCTGTAATCAGATCTCTATATCCTTATCCATATCCATCCATCCATCCATCCTCCATCCATCTACCTACCTAATTAATTAACTAAATAATTAAAGTAAAAACAGTATATTATTATCCAGATTTCCTACCGGCAAAAGCTTAAGAGTGTGGTATGGTGGGATGTGAATGTGGCCAGTATCATCCCCAATGAGTCTCATGGTAATGACTGTAGTACGGTTTCCTCCGAAGGTCAAATGAGCACCTCCATACAACTCAACCTGAGTAAAATCGTACATAAAATTGTCTTCTGGTGGTAAGAGGTAGGCGATTGCACCTGAAAATGTACACATAACAGACATTACTTTTCAAAAAATTTATCTATATTTCATGGAAACATGTTTATATTTTAGCCCCTTGTGAATCTAATGGTAAAGAATATTAGAAAACGTTGTATATACAAAAAAATGCAATATTAAAATATCCCATTCTATCTAGATGTTGCATTTTCAGTCATTCACATGTGTGAAGTTTTTGCCATTGTGTGCCCATCTTATCTGACATGTTTAATAAACATAATCAGATCTAACAAATGTCTCTACCACACAGGATGATATAAAAATACAAAAAAAATGGCCTCTTTCCTTGGTTACCTGAATAAATATACTGTTGATAGTCCATGTAGTCTGCTTTATTCCCGCTTGGTTCTGTAACCTAGAATGTTTAGCAAGCTATGGTGAACATACACGAATCAAATAATTAATGCCTTCTCTCAATGTATTACAAAATGAAGCTCTTCTAAAATTTTACTGTGACTAATAATATAAAACAGAATTCATTCATAATATGAAGTTTTGGCAAAAGCATAAAAAGCTGCACCCAAAAATTAAATGTCTGGATTATTTTAATATAAATATAGACTTTGTCATCAGGAACATCATTTTTGTAGAAGATCGTTTTCTTTTTTGAAATTTTTTTAATTGATTTAAAAAGAAATGACCAAACTTTGTAATGTCCTTCTATTCAGCACACAACTTATACACAAAAGATATTAGAAGCTAAATGATTACATACATGACTTCAGTTAGCTTTCACGCGCCAAATAATATGGACATGTGACTGGTCACTTGTATCATTACATGCACAAAAGACTAGCATAGACATATATAGACATTGCTTTCTTTTATGAAAGCCAGTAAATTCTCTTTTTAACTAATAGAAGAAAAGGATGCTAAAACTCTCTAATTCAACAGTATGATAATCAAAAAAGCTATCTTTATGCAATCTGATCATTCAACAATGCTTTTCATACAAAACATTTTGTCATCCACAAAGCTAACACTGTTCCATCAGCATAGTTGGCTTTAAAGCTCTAATGTTCATAAAGGTGTTCACAACTCTAAGTAGTATACATAAAAATAATTACAATTGGCTTTTGACATTTATTGTCGATTCGTAGGTTCCGAATCTGGCTTCCATGGAAATACGCTATACCCGGGCCACCTGGTTCTGCACCTGATCCTCCTATTAGTAAAATACATAAATATACAATTTGAATCATTACCTCCTCTATTAACCAAGAATTTTAAAAAAATCTGATGGATGAGAAGATTAGACTGTACATGGCGTTACCTAATGATAAATTATTCATGTAGTAAAGATCAGCACTCACATAAACGTTTATGCTTTTCGAATACCTCTGTAAATATCAGGTTTAGTTTAGTCTTGTTGTAACAATCAACATTCTCTGTCCAATTACAAAAATGTAATAGATATTTTGGTAAATTAGTCAACTAAAAAATCAGTCAGTTCAATGGAAACTGGGGATTTATTATCAACATATGACATATATGTAATGATCAATTTTAAAAAGTATTATACTAAAAAAATGTATTGAACAAAATACAGAGAATTTAGGTGACATTAAATATGTGAATAAGTTAAACGGGATGCAGTTAAGGATATTTTCTACTTCTGACCTAACATACACAGGGGAGGATCTTGTGCCTTAATGCACCCCTCCCCCTCTACAAATAAGCACAAAACAATTTTCTAAAAGTTTTCTTTATTGTTAGATGGTTAAAACTAGGTCCTGAAAATGCTCAAACTTGCAGGAGTTACTAGGGCTTCGGTTCCAGGGCCACCACTGGGGATTCCATCGCATACTTACCACCACCACCACCCTTTGATTGAAACGGCCTTAGCAAATGCGAGGCTCAATTAGTATCATTTTGGCGCCCCCCACACACACACACAGATTTACATGCGGGGCCACTTGTGAACACAGCATTTGGAGAAGAAAAAAAATTATACAAGTTTTAGGTGATACTGAACCTAAAATTTTAAATTACTTTCTCTCCATAGAAATATTTTTTTAGATAGCTAAGGTGCAGGGTCCTTGTGGGCAGTCCAATCAGCCAAAGACCAGCCCAACCAGCAGTTAATACATATTTTTATATTCTTAAAGAAAGTATTTATTTCAATAAATGCACTTAGACAATATGTTTAGAGTGGGATAGATTTGGTATCAATTATACAACACTGAGGTTGCAAACAATGCTACATTCCGAAGTGGTTTTAGTGTGTGTGTGTGTGTGTGTGTGTGTGTGTGTGTGTGTGCGCATGTACGAGCGAGTGCTAGAGCATGAACAATCTTCATATCCAAGAATATTTGGCTTTTGTTCAGGAAGAACTACTTTTTTCAATTCACTTATTTTAGAGAATCTCTGTAGGATACTTGTTGATTACATCGTCCTGACAAAAAAACTGCAGTTATCTTCAAATCCCTCTGTGCTTATTTGATCAGTTTAGTTTATTCTTGAGAAAGGAAAATTTGAGTGAAATATATTAATCATTTTCAAAAAAGTCTACTGTACCTTTGGCCTCGACGAGATTACTTTGATATCTTCCTATCTCAAAAAATATGTTGATACGACCCCCAGATCCACCTCCTCCCATGCCACTACCGCTTCCTCCATTGTTTCGCATGCGTCCAGTCATTACAAAGTCTTTGCATTTGATGTATATTGAACCACCGGCACCACCCCCAGCATGAGAACCCTGAGATATCATATAACAAAATGCAAGTAATCCACTTTAAAAGAGCATTGCCAGGCATGTAAAAGTAGGAAGTGAACCAATAAAATTCAGCTCATTATCCAGAGTTAAAGTTTTTCTACAAATGCCGACCTTTCAAATTATATCTCTATATTAACAAAATACATATGTATATATGCGTGTGTGCATGTTTTTTCATTTACTTCTGATATTCTGCCATTTTCTTATTACAGTGACAAAATTTCAAAGGCCTTTAATAAGAACCAACTTTCCAACAAGGGTATGAATGGAACTTAAAAGGCATCTTGAAGTCATCTAAAGTCAGAACAGAATTTTAAGAAGATAGCTAGTATATCTTGTCTGCAACAATGAATGGCTGTCTTAAAGATGTAATATATCTTGTCTGCAACAATGAATGTCTGTCTTAAAGATGTAATATATCTTGTCTGCAACAATGAATGTCTGTCTTAAAGATGTAATATATCTTGTCTGCAACAATGAATGTCTGTCTTAAAGATGTAATATATCTTGTCTGCAACAATGAATGGCTGTCTTAAAGATGTAATATATCTTGTCTGCAACAATGAATGGCTGTCTTAAAGATTTAGTATATCATAACAATGAATGGCTGTCTTAAAGATTTAGTATATCATAACAATGAATGGCTGTCTTAAAGATTTAGTATATCACAACAATGAATGTCTGTCTTAAAGATGTAATATATCTTGTCTGCAACAATGAATGGCTGTCTTAAAGATTTAATAATCATAACAATGAATGGCTGTCTTAAAGATTTAGTATATCGCAACAATGAATGGCTGTCTTAAAGATTTAATAATCATAACAATGAATGGCTGTCTTAAAGATTTAGTGTATCGCAACAATGAATGGCTGTCTTAAAGATTTAATAATCATAACAATGAATTGCTTTCTTTAAAATTATAAAAAATCTTGTCTGCAACAATGAATGGCTGTCTTAAAGATGCATATATCTTGTCTGTAACAACAATGTGCTGTCTTCAAGATTTAGTATATCGCAACAATGAATAGCTGTCTTAAAGATGTAATATATCCTGTCTGCAACAATGAATGGATGTCTTAAAGATGTAATATATTTTGTATGCAACTATGAATGGCTGTCTTATGATTTAAAGTAAACAACAGAGGGCGGCATCTAGAACCTCCACCCTGGGCAGCATTTTAGCTCTGTATGCCACTGATTCAGATGTCAACATTTAGCGCATAAGACGTCTTTGGCTTTTCCAATCCCTGTATGCCACTGATTCAGATGTCAACATTTAGCGCTTAAGACGTCTTTGGCTTTCCAATCCATGGCTTTTGTCAATGACAAGGACAATATATTGAATTCTGATGTAGTAAATTACAGTAATAAAGTTAGATTGATCTGCAGCTTGGTAAATGGAAATCAAAAATATCAAGTACATCTTCAATCATGCTAGAATTATTGCAGATACAATAGCTTACCTTTGCATTTTCTCCATTGGCAAGCATGGTTCCTCCAACAACAACACTCTGTGAACTGTATATATAGAGTTTTCCACCACCTCGTCCCCCATTACTACTGTCGGATTTACCGCCTCCAGAGCCCCATGTTCCCTCATAAAAAATACTGCCATATGGAAGTCTAGCTAGAGTATATGGCAATGAGGTACGGCCATGACCTCCTCGTCCTCCATTGCTACCACCACTGGCACCACTAGAATAACTTATCCCAGCGCCTATGAGGACAAATTAATAAATAATTACTTGGCTTTTCTCATAAACAATCTGTAAAATAGTCATTTCATTTCATAAGAACATACAATATACATTTTACTAAAAAGAAAGATTATTTACTTCACAAGAAACTTTTACTATGATTTATGCACACTGACAGAAAATGTACTCTGATAAATAGGCCCCAAAGCTGTACTGATACCCAAGAATGATTTAGATCTGATCTCACCTTTTATTAAGTTACAGAATTTTTAAGCTGTGTTAATTTCTAAAACATTGTGGTAATTTTTGCATCTCTTGCAACTTTCGGTCAGCTGCTCATTGTAAAGTTTGGCTGCTTTTGTCATGGAACTCGATTTGACAAATATTACATGCTGGGTTGTTTTTGTCTTTGCCTAATCAAGCATTGATTGAAGTAGACAAGAAATCCACAGGTAGTTTGCAATATTGTCACATGTACAATTTAATGAATAGTTGGGATTAGACCCAAATCATCCATTCAGTTTCAGTACATGTTTGAGGACTGATTTATTGGTCACGACCAAAGTTACTTGTTTGAGGAGTATACAGACATAAAAAACTCCTAAATATTTTTCCAAGGCTAGTTTTCTCTGTAATCAACAAACCTTGCTGATATTTCCTACCAAGAATTATCAAATACATATGTACGATTTATCAAGTCTATATGTGCACATAAGGATTTCAGCAATAAGGACAGAGTACATTAATGAATAATTTTACTAAGCATTCTGTTAAATTTATAATTGTAATAACCGTGAAATGCTTATTGTGTTTATATTTCCATCTCAGAGTCATGTAACTGCTTGTATTTTCTTACCTGGCCCTCTTTCAGAGAGAAATCCTCCTTCTGAAACATCTATAGTACCGCCAACTGTCACCGTGAGTGCTTGTATTGTCAATGAGCCTGCTTGAAGCCGTCCGTTAATGGTTACAGAGTCGTATTCTACAAGTGAACTAGTTGAGCCTTCCGACTGGTTACTGGGTTGCAGTTTGTACGCAATATCAATTATTCCATTTCCATGTGTACCTATTTCCCGGCCACGCAAATGTGCTGTAGTGGTAAAATTTACAACGCCACCATTTGTGACATAAAAGTATGTAATTTCTAACAATTCTGTTGGATGGGAATTCAATGTACCGGCTATTGTTGCATTGACCACTTTATATTTTGCATGTCCTGCAAGCATTTTACCAGTGGAGTCAATTATCAGTGTCTTTGCTGTAAAGTTGGACACATCAGTCCATGGACCTAATGGATGCCGTGATTGTGACTCAAAAATTACAGTACCTCCTTGTTTTATGTGAAAATATGCATTGTCCTGAGTTTGATGGGACTGGATTGATATTGGAGTAATGGAATCGAAGGTTCCCTCGGTACTGAGATAGTCACAGCGGAATTCTAAAAAGGGCTCAAATTTTAATACTCCCTTGGGACCTATGCTCAAGGAGTCCCATCCGTTATCTGATGTCCAGTGGTTTTGCATCTTTCCAGCATAAAAATATCCATCAACATTCACAATGTGTGCAGCCACAGTGGAGAGACCCAACCATGCATGTGTGTTCTGAGATGGCTGATCCAAGGTCAGTCTGCCAGCTGATTCAACATGAAGGACCTGTATTTTATGCTTGCTTTTGCCTCTTAAGATGACTGGAGTATTCGACACCATTGTTCCATTAACATAAAGTTCATGGACGAGAAAGTCAGAAATTGATGAGAATGTTAGATTTCCATAATTGCCAATCGAAAGGCGATCAAAACCTTTGTATATGTCTATTACCTTTGCATTCAATTTTCCATTTACCATCAGATATCGAGCACGAATGGTACTAAAGGATACACTTGAATTGACTAGTCCAGTGTGTCTTAGGGGACTGGCAAGACTGTTTAAATGTAATTCACCATAAGGTGAATTAATCAAAATTACTTCTATTTCTCCATCTGTATCATTCATGGATTGAAACTCAACGAGATTGTAGACTTCCATAATTCCTCCGACAATGAGCGAGTTAGTCAGAATGGGAGTGTCGGCATAGAATGCAAATTTACCATTGATTCCTATCTCTAGCTGTCCAACTCCAGCGCCAAATTGAAGATACCCTGGTTTGAAAGAGCTGTTTATTAATACACTGACACACTCGATGGTGATAGTGGGTGACCCTGGCCAAACTAAGGATCCATTGAGGTGAAACTTCAGGCATGGATTGATAATGGAAATATGTTTCCCCAGTGAAACATTGCCTCTAATATCAATGGACTCTCCAATATATTCTTCAGAAGATATTGGATTGAAAGAAACTATGCCTTGTGGTCCCACGAAGAACTCATCAATGCATATGCTGTTCGGGTTTGTTGTATCATTTGAGCACATAATGTCTACCAAGTCTGCTTTAAATTGTCCCAAGCACTCAAACTTTCTTGTCTGTAATGGAAAATGTCCCGATCCAAAAACTGTCATTATGCCGTATGGATTAATTTTCAAATGGCTTGTGGTAAAGTTTTGAATGACGAGAGTAAGATTTCCAGATATAGTCAATCTGACTGATCCATTAAATAGAAACGTTCCATCAATGAAAAGCCATTTTGAAATATGAACATCGGAATCAGCTGCCAGTGACAAAAATCCAGATTGATATATATAGCAATTGGCATCAAGCGTGCGTCCTATTATAAAACTCACTCCAGGTAATCCATGCACAACGGTTGAAACATCGCCAACAACTTCAGATACTGATATGTTTGTGGCTATAACCAGGTGTGCTCCATTGCGTAGGACTATTTCATCAAGGTCTAGACTGCTGGTCAATATCCAGGCGGCAGCACCTACATGTATGTTTTTATAAAGAAAAATAATATCAATGCAAAGATGTTTTTAGGCACAATAACAAGTTTACCAACATATAGATGATTTGCATCTTCAAGTGACTGTATACATTTAAGCAGCTAATCAAATGATGGTAATACTTATTTTAAGAAGATAAGACTGACACTTGTTTATTATCTTCTTACCTGGAAATTAAAGGATAGCGATGAGTACAGAATATAGTATGAACGTTTATGAGATAGCTCATGAACAGTATCTTGAACATTTTATTGCAAGTGTTTGGTGAAATCTTTCCTCTAAACTCATAAAATTACACCTGCCATGTAACCCGATGTTCATAGTCAAACAGTTCTGTTATGTAAGGTATGGTTCAGTAGCTAAACAAATCTGTTGCTTAAGACAAGGTTAATAGAAAACAAGTCGGCTGTGTAAGACAAAGTTAATAGTCAAACATGTATGTTGTGTAAGACAAAGTTACTAGTCAAACATGTATGTTGTGTAAGACAAAGGTAATAGTCAAACATGTATGTTGTGTAAGACAAAGTTACTAGTCAAACATGTATGTTGTGTAAGACAAAGTTACTAGTCAAACATGTATGTTGTGTAAGACAAAGTTTATAGTCAAACATATATGTTGTGTAAGACAAAGTTAATAGTCAAACATGTATGTTGTGTAAGACAAAGTTACTAGTCAAACATGTATGTTGTGTAAGACAAAGTTACTAGTCAAACATGTATGTTGTGTAAGACAAAGTTAATAGTCAAACATGTATGTTGTGTAAGACAAAGTTAATAGTCAAACATGTATGTTGTGTAAGACAAAGTTAATAGTCAAACATGTATGTTGTGTAAGACAAAGTTAATAGTCAAACATGTATGTTGTGTAAGACAAAGTTAATAGTCAAACATGTATGTTGTGTAAGACAAAGTTAATAGTCAAACATGTATGTTGTGTAAGACAAAGTTAATAGTCAAACATGTATGTTGTGTAAGACAAAGTTACTAGGCGAACATGTATGTTGTGTAAGACAAAGTTACTAGGCAAACATGTATGTTGTGTAAGACAAAGTTAATAGTCAAACATGTATGTTGTGTAAGACAAAGTTACTAGGCAAACATGTATGTTGCGTAAGACAAAGTTACTAGGCAAACATGTATGTTGTGTAAGACAAAGTTACTACGCAAACAAATCTGATATATAGGATAATGTTCATAAATGTTACAACTCTTTTTCTGTTTTGTTTTCAATTGTGTAATATGCCATATTTGTCATATACAATGTATGTGTATTGTGTCCTATTGTAGATGCTTTTTGTCATACATGCATTTTCGATTGTCCTACTGTATACTGTTTGTCATACTATGTGTTTTCAATTGTCCTACTGTATACTGTTTGTAATAATATGCATTTTTTATTGTCATACTGTATGCTGTTGTTTGGCAGACCAAGATAGGATGACTGAAATTTCTTTTCAAGGATTTTGTGTGTGCAACTTAAATGCCACTTACCCTGAGACTGAATATCAAATTTGGTACAATTCGATGTCATGAAAACGTGAGGATTCTTTCCAAGATTATCGACAATCAGCCTTCCAACGCCAGCTCCCATTTCTCCATAGAACACTGTACCAGGACCGCCAGCACCACCTGAAAACAGGCACAGAAAAAAACAGCATAATGGAATATTAACCACTGAAAATATCTGCATTATTTGGCATGCACAAACACTTTTTTGTGATTATTTATGTAACAGTGCTTAAACATTATCCAGTGCCCACACTTTGTATAATTGTGGAAAATCTGGTTGTTTAAGGAAACTAAGTACTACCAGTTTTGTTTTTTTGAAAGCACAAGACAAACTATTTTAAAATGATGTTAGGCATTTCTCTAAATTATTTTACATGGCTATGTCAGATGTGTCACGTTCACTTCTGTAATTGATATGCATTGCCATCAAAATTATGAAAAGTCTTTGCCAATTCAAGCACAATTTATGTATAAGCCCCAAAGCAGACAGAAAACATCAGTCTAAACAATATTCCAAATATCAGATTACCCCCATGACCCACTATGATGTAAGACCCTGTCTATCATACTACAAAAGAAACAAGGAAAGTAACTTCCATAAGCTTCATTCCATGCTTGACCCTCGATTTCCTTCTGCCATTTCCGGCTTTAAAGGTAAATGACCATAAGCTATGGCTTGTTTTACTCCTGAGATATTTTTCTATTCATCAGACTCTCATTGATTTATGTGAGCTACATGAAACTGAAGTTATGGACTCAAAAATATACAAATTAGGCAACTTTCGTCAGCCAGGACAAAGTTGCGATCTGGTAAGTTTATAAAATGTACACCAATGTTTGCAGACAAGATTGTCTGCATAGTTTTGCAGCTTTTAATTAACAGACAATATCATCGCCAGTCGTTATCATTATAGGCGTGGGGCTTATTTATCAGCCCACATTTCAATATCCTTAAGATTTATTAGAAAATAATGATGTTTTTGTCATTGAAAAATTATATGTGTATATTTATTCTCATTTAGACTGAAACCCGTAGAATACCAGTCATTTGTGAACTTTGACAATTGGTCATATTATGGGTTTTTATCATGAGTGGTCTTGTTCAATCCTTCTTTCATGTTTTGCTAGGAACTATCTCGAATAACATTCAGTTTTGAACTTATGTGTTTCATTTAATTAAATCTATACAAAACTGTATATTTAACATTGATATATCTAGAGAAGGAACTTATTGTGTATTATGTAACTAGTAGATGTCTCAAATAAAGCATCACTACCCTCTTGTTTGTCCTTCGGCATCTCAGGAAACACCCGCCTGAGGTTGTCTTGAGTTCGATGTTTCCCTATTTTTGAAGCACCTCAAGAGAGCAGTCAACTGATGGTTCTTAACTGAGCAAATACCACAAATAATTTTCTTCCAATCAGCTGGCTGATGACCACACATTCACGAGACATGATTGTGTGAATATCCGGAGAATTCCATTTTAAGAAACTAACCCATTAGACATAGATTTGTGAATACAACACTTTGTGATGTCTGCTATTAGAAAATAACTAATTACTCGATTTGAGATTTATCTTCCTGACAGCGAGTCCCCATAATCAAACAAATAACTGTTAACATCAAACGAAGTTATAAATGAAACATAAATACAAATAAAATTTATCTTGTGTTTGTTACAGTAACTAAACACAGTTGCCACTAAATTAGTAGGTATGTCAGTACTACTTTTCTTCCAGCTGCTAATTAATGTTGTGACAATATTAATAATGTAAGTAAAATTATTATATAAGCTAATTTGATCAAGCTTCTCACTAATTAGCTATAAGTATATTACACACAGTCAGCTAAATAATGTGAGCAGATGTAGTCAGATAACAAATATAAATTAGTTTGCTTGCAGTAGTTTGCTTAAACTCATGACTGATTAAAGATAATAAATAAAATTGGATCGTGAACTGCTCCAGTGGCCTAGTGATTCAAGCATCTGCCACAGGAGTAGGAGATCGTGGGTTTGATCCTTGGCCGAGTCATACCAAATACTTACAAAAATGGCACTAACAGCTGCCTCACTTGGCACTCAGCATTAAGATGTTAGTGTTAGGACTGGTTGGCCTGGTGTCACGATAATGTGACTGGGTGGGACATCATGCTACATGTCTGTGGCATGATCCCCCAGTGCTAGACATCACTATAAACTGCCTCACTGCAGATATCATAGTGATATGACTGAAACATTGTTCAAGCTACATTAAAAATTCTAATCAAACAAGCAAACAAACACAAATAATTGATTCATGAATTCATTATATTTAGAGATTATGATGGATTCATCGTTGATTTTGAATCTAAATAATATCACAAGAAAAGATGATGTTAAAACAGCTTTAATATGGATAACCTCTCATGCGTTATCTACTTGAGCTGGTGCACATTTCTGATTATAAACAATCATGTAAATTAATGCACATTGTTTCAACAAAAAGAAAGGTTCACTTTGATGAAATACAAGGTTGATGCACAAATGGAACATTAAGAAATTTATGTTTTGCGCATTTTAAATCTGCTTGATGGAGCTTTCGCCCCGAAGTCAGTGGATCTCGTGTTTGGACCAAACTTAATGTATCAAAAGCCATTGAGAAAACTACCCTAGCATCCGCTCAGATTTGAAGAACTTTGTATGTGCTTAAAATATGCAAAATTAAACAGCTCATATTCACTGCTGACATTAGTGAATCTCACACACATACCCTGACATAAAATTTGACAACAATGCAATTAGAAACAGTTCAACAACATTTCGAGCTAATCAAGCTCTTCGTCAGATGAAAAAACAACTTATGTCTACCAAACACATACTGAACACAAAAATCGAGGGAAAACCTGGACTACTACATGTTTGAATGATAAAAGGAATCTATAAATAAAAGTTAAAAAATGAAAATAAGGAAGAAACAACTAAAAAAACGGTCATAAAATATTGTTTTTGTGTATCCTACCATACAAATTGACTTCCTTACAGATTGTTAGGCTTCGATCTCCACTTGTGTAATAATAATAATAATAATAATAATAATAATAATAATAATAATAATAATAATAATTTAGTAGTAGTAGTAGTAGTACTGTAGTATTATTATTATTATTATTATTATTATTATTATTATTATTACATCTTTCTGGCACTTTTGCTTGTAAGGTAACTAGATTATATCTTTGTTGCCCATAAAGGAAATTATATTGGAATGTAAAGACTAGCAAGAAGTGACAGGTTTATTTTTATAAAGGTTGTGGTCTTGAATCTTGAAGTCATAGTAAAAATGTAAATGGTGGCCAGAAAGAAGCATGATTTTCACCCACCACTAGTTACCAATAAAATTTAACTTCATTGTAATGAATAGGTCTAAAAGCTAATTGAGATAGTGATAGTAGAAGTGTATTTTACAACGTAAATTGTCTATGCATGCAATCACAATGCGTACTTGTCCAATGAAAGAGTGTGAATTTATTATTTGCGCAACAATAGTTTTTCTTTTAGAAAATTTTTCCATAAAAGGGTGGTTTAGAAGAATCAAAGATTGAAATAAGAATGTCATTCATCGTAAGCCTGCTAGGCACAGTATACCAGGTAGTACGTACAATTTGTTTTGATTCTAAACAACACAAGATTTAATTCATTAAATTTCGCCCCCCCCCCCCTCCTTGACACTTTTTAACATACAACTTGACATGTTTGTAATGTACCCCCTGATGGGGGCTCCAAGTGGCCGAGTGGTCTAAAGCACTCTCCATTACAGATCAATGCCATCTCACCTCTGTCTGTGTGGCTTCCAGTCTTGGATTCAGCCAATGTGGGCATGTGAGAAAGCTTGCCAGTAGCTTCTCGTTGGTTGGTGGTTCTTTTCAGGGTTTTCCCAGGTTCTTCCTCCACCATTAATACTGGCCACCATCTATAGCCTATTGTGTGCTGAACAATGGCGTTAAACCCTACAACAACAACAACAATGTACCCCCTGACACTTTGTAATGTACACCTTGATAGTTGTCACGTACCCCTTGACACTTTGTAACATACCCATTGACACTGTGTAATGTACACCTTGATAATTTGCAATATACCCTTAACACTTTGCAAAGTAATTTGACATACACACATTTGAAACAGTTCCACACAAAAAAATGTACGTTATTTGAAAATATAACAGCCTTCCTTTCATTGGATACATCTTTAGGAATAGAAAGAAATGTTTATGTTGTTTTTGTAGCAAATAATAATAAATAATAATGATAGCTATCAGTAGCATTTCCTTTGGTAAAATCTCTGGGGGCATAATCAAATGAGTCTTACCGGAGGAAATAGAACTGCAATCTCCAGTTGGAGGACTTTGTCCACTATCTAGAGAGAAAAGAAAGTCAAAAATATATACAGATGTTAAGAAGAATTGTTAACCATTTATTTTATTCTCAACCACCATTAATATCCTCAAATTTGGTATGATTTCCTTCAAATCTGAAATACAAAACATGGAGAGAAAAAAACGAAAATTAAGTATGTGAGAAAATGTATGTGGTCTTCAGTGCATTAAAAAAATTCTTGAATATTTAAATTATTTGATTTTGCATTCACTATTAAAACCTGCATTTTACTTTGAGCTATGAACTTATTTAACTTTATGCATGCATCATATGTAATTACAATTCATACAGCACATTTTTTACTGATGAACATGTGTTTGTACATGAATCAAGATGAGAAATGTGTGGCTCTAGTACCACATAACTTTATAATAAGAACAAAATTACAAAATGTTAATGAAAGCAATGGCATGCAAAGCTAACAACTTACAAGAATCATAGCCATAGAACCGGATGGCCATACTGGCTACCGAGCCAGTGTAGTTCACAGGGATAACTCTCAGTCGAGAAGTGTAAACAGGCCTTGGAAAATTCCTCCTCACAATACCATTGTTATTTGTGTTTCCAAGAAATGTTCCAGCCGCCTTGGTCATGGAAATCTACAATCAATCAATAACCCAACCCAATAATCTAATTTTTAAAAAATGCAAGTAAACAATATTTAAAAAACACACACACACATGCATACACACACACACACACACACACACACACACACACACACACACGAATATATAATTTCATTATAGATCTTAATCGCAGTCAGGTTAACAAAATCAGGTGTATGCATTTAAGGCATTTGGAAACAAGCAACCACTCTTTTGATCTGAGAAATTAAATCGGATATATTCAATATATTAGAGTCTATATAATATCAAGGAGAATGGAATAGTGTGCCTTTAATAAAGGACACACAGATGCTATCAAGATTGTCTGGTTTATGTGGGATTACAAGTTCAACTAGTACAGCTATTGCTTGAAACAAAAACTGTACCTCAAGCATGATGATAACTTTTTATAAAAATATACTGCATATAACAAATGATGACTTTTTAAAAAAATATACTGCAAGTAGCAAATGCATTAACATAAAGGTGAGTGAAATCAAACGATGAAACGGGACTAGTATGCCTTCAATAGAAGTTGAATTCAATTTATGCTCATACAGGTAAATCACATCCTAAATATGAGATAATATTTGAAAGAAACCTGTGGTATATATTCCTAATATGCTTGATGTAGGGGACATAACTTCTCTGAGAAAAGCTACGTTTATATACCATGGGCTATTTTGGTCCATGGATCAAACGCGGCATATGAGAAGATCAACATGGTCCTATACATCACTTTATTGATATGACACTCTTCTTACATTAATCGCAAGGTGGTAAAACGCTACACTCCTTAATCACTGTGCTGAGATTTCCTATCTTCTGATGAATATGCATAAACTTACTTAACCAAGCACCATGATCAAACAAGACCTTTCATGCTATTTGAATAAGCCAATTTATATATTTTTTCTTGCAAATGCAGACATTTATCCATCAATAAAATTGGCACTTTTATTATTTTTTTTAAATTGTAACATTTAGTGTTACACATTCTTGTTTACAACCTAATTTTTTATGCACACTCATGATAAACAAGGAAATTTTAGAAAAAGCAGCCACGAGTGATGATGGAGCATAGCGAATAATTGCCTGTGGCTTGCAACAAAGTATGCTTATTTGCACATCTTAAACTGAAAAATACATACATGGTGAATGGAAGGGGAATGGGTAATAGTGGCAGATTGCATGCTCCATGTCTTAAATTCTGTTACCCCCCACCCCTTAAAAAAAAAGTCCATGATCCCAAGTGTGTAATAAGTTGCCTAATGTCTACAATAAAAATAAATTATAATCACTCCCTTCTGCTTAGGAATGTTATTTTGTAATTTTATGATAGAAAGACCGATAGGGCTTATCCAGATATGAAGTATGTGTATTATCTTCAAATGTCCAAAGTGAATAAATTTCTCATGACAAAATTAGCAGTGATGCTTTTTTGAACATATATGCATTTGTCCCTACATCATATATACAAATATTAGCTATATGTAACGGGATCCTCTGATAAAAATGACCAGGTTATACTTTCATAGTTCAAACACATATTATTATGTGTATCTATATTTTGAGTCATTTGTTTGTTGATGGTATAGATTGTAAGTGTCATTTTTTAAGCAACATCTTGCATAGCTAATTGTTGTTTGTGATTGTAAATTAAATTTTAATATAATTATCACTTATAGGTAAACAAGTTTACTTGGATTTGAGTTCAGGACATTGGTTTTCCCCTTAGAAATTCATGGTCTGCATGATATTCGTAAAGTCAATTCGCTAAATTTAAGTAACAGACATGACCATGTGTACAGCTTAGAATGTTCTGGTGAGGAACTTATGACTCTCATCCTCATTCTCATATTGTGTCTTAGGTTTTTACATTAAAGTTGTTTACATCAGAATTATTCATTCCTATCTTAAGAGCTTTATTGGTCTTTTAGATGTTATCAGTATTTATTTATTTAAATTTTTTATTTGAGTTACCAAGTGCTCATAGATACTTTTGAACTAAATTACTATTTTGGAAATTATTGTGAACTCAGTTAGACATGCTGAATTACATCAATGTGATACATTAAGGCTGTTAGCACATAGAAACTTTCCATGATACTGGTACATCAGCACAATCAAGATAAGAATTCATTCAGAGCACCACTGGAATTCATTTAAAACATTATACCTTTGGACTTGTGAAAGAACTTTTGGGACTATTTGGGATTTAATGCACAAGTGTGTAAGTTTATTTTATAAATTTTCACTTTGTATTCTAATGAATTAAATTGTTTATTGAATTTTACTAAACTTATTGGTTTTCACACATTTATGTTACTTAGTTTAAGACCATACAGTCATAACACTATATCTTTGCTCCAATATATTATATTTGTTTTATTTGGTCGTATTGTTATAAACATGCGTTTAACATACACACCGATTTCAAATTTGATAATTTGATTACTGTTAACATTATCGAGGTATTGAGCCCATAGCTGGAATTGCATCAGTTATTATTTCCAGTTCAGTACCCACGAATGTAGTTCTAGTCTATTTTTAGAACATTTCTTTCCTCTCTCATTTCGGTGGTGATAGATGAGTTATACTGATGCATTTTTGGTAGGGATTTAAAGGTAATTGTTTATTCTTGAGAATATGAGCTCAGAGTGGTTGTCTGTGTGTATTTTGGAGACAGTGCACATTGTGTAATAAGGCCTTGGTGATGATCCGGACATGAAATCTGTGTTATGTTTACATGCTACTCTGTTTACAGTGCAGCCTCTCAAAAAAATGATGGTGAACCTTTGATAAGAACTTCACCTTGAAGTCATCTTTGAAGGTTATTTTAGATTAACATATGATTTGTATCGATTGTCACACAGTGGAAAGGTCAGTACATGTACTGAGAAATATATGTAGAGAATATATAGTAAAATTATGTCCTGTCAGGGCAGTATTGATGAAACTTTAAATTGCTATAAATATTGTACCAGTATTATTAATAATAGATACATGAAATTTGTGTGTTATATATATTTACTCTTAAAAAAATTATAAAATTACAAAATTTATTTTTTATTTTAAAATATTAAAAAAATTTAAAACAGAATTACAAAAATTAAAATTTCCCCCTTAAAATGCACATATATAATTTTTTTTTAATGAAATTAAATGATATTAGCATCTTTATACTCCTATTCCACCACAAAATGGCTAAATATGCTTCTAGAAACATCATATACTTTAAGGATGAATTTATTACTTTAATACATGGCCATTGCTTCACATTTCTGAGTTTCACTCTGTCAAGTTTAATATTTTTTTCCCCATGCTTGCAACCTGAATGTTATTTGGAAATCACTATATTTAACACATTTTAACTTCATTTACCAACAGCTTACTGTCTTCTAGAATTAAGTGAAACATGTTTAACTTTTCAGGTCTAGTCTGGTATCTGGAACAAAGTGTTAGAGTTGGATCAGCTTGGAAGCTCTCCAGTAGTCTGGTGGTGATAGCAAGGTTTCATAAGGACATGTGCATTGTACTGCCATAAGTGATCATAATATCACCACACTAATATATAGCATGTCAAAGACATGGTTTAGATCTTCATGAAACAGATTATCACCATTGTTCAGTAAAGTAGAATCTGCCTAGAAACTATATTTTCCTATCCTATTGTCGTAATTTGCAGTTATCGAAAATGAAATGTAATGCAATTTTTGCTATAAAACATGGTAGTGGTCCCATCAGAAATTTAAATTTGAGTGCGCTATTAGTTATACAAATAACTGCCTAAATACCTGACACAATAAATATGGAACATAGCACCTGTTGTTGCTTCTTTTGTGTGTACACCTATATGCACCTGGACAAGCATATTGCGATTTGTTGTCAAAATCACTATGAGCTATGTTACTTCACTATCACTGGGGAAAATGTTTTCAATTATACAGAACCAAAATACCATTTGTTTTAAATACCATTCATTGGTCAACTTTGCTGTGTAAAATTTGTCAAACTGAGTTTTAAAATTTGTATGAAAATTTATTTTTTCAATAAAGTTTAGTTTATAAATTTAAATGTTTTATTTAAATTTTCATTAAAATTTTAATTGATCAATATTTTTAAATTTCAAACATATTTTCAGACAGACCTTATCTTGTATTACAATTAGGATTTTACTGCATTGAATAATTCCTATCATGAAGGAAAATATAGCAAATTTAGTTTTGGTTTCTCAAGAGCACTTGGACCAATGTGTGCACTCTGTGAAACACCAATACTACACTTTCTAACAGTTGTCACGTGTATTGTTTGCAAGGAAATTCAAAAAGACTTCAGGTATAAAGTTCAAATAGGTGTGGCATGCAAATATAAAAGTTTTACTAAAATTTGCCCCAAAAAGTTGGGCCTGTCGGGAATCGCATCACAATTAGTATTTCCAGTTCAGCACGAATGTAGTTCTAATCTATTTTTAGAACATTTTTTCTTTTCTCATTTTGGTGGTGATAAAAGAGTTATATTAATGCCTTTAGTAGCGACTGAAAGGTAATTGCTTAGTTTTGAGAATATGAGCCCAGAGAGTGTTTGTTAACTATAATGTATTCAGTTTTGATGAAATAGTGAGAAAGTTTGTATTCTCAATGATGTCAAGAATATCTAATATTAAGAACTGTTTGGAACTATGATATTCAAGTAAATTCTCATATTATTAGTAGATGGAACAAATTACTCTCATTTAATTTTAATAGTTGTAGATTTTGCTGTATATATATATATATATATATATATATATATATATATATATATATATATGTACTTTTATGTTTAAAATGGTTTTTTTTTGTTTTTTTATAAAACTTTATTTTTTTAATTAAGAGGTATGGACTTTGTAGTCTGAAATAAAAAATTCTTATCTTATCTTATCTTCTTATCTTGTCTGTGTGTATTTCGGCGACAGTGCACATTGAGTAAAAAGGCCTTGGTGATGATCCGGAAGTGAAATGTGTTCTGTTTACAGTGCAACCTCTCAAAAAAAAAATGAAGGTGAACCTTTGACAAGATCATCACCGTCAAGTCATCTTTGGAGGTATTTTAGATTAACATATGATTTGTATTGATTATCACACAGTGCAAAGGTCAATACTGAGAAATATATGTAGAAAACATATAGTAAAATTAATTATGATGCATGTCCATCTATGATTTTGATTGCCATATCTTTTTACTTTCTTTCATGTAATGGGTATGAATAAACATTCCAGTCCCAGCAATATTACCGTGAATTCCCTATTCTGAATGGAGTTTCCGTTTTAATTATGTTTGTGTTGTTCTAAAACCACACATATAAATAAGCTACGAACGTCGAGCATCGCATTTAATCATTTTGCTTTTCCTATACAAGAATGTAAGTACCAAAAACAAATCATTTTTTTTTCTCCCAAACCACATAAATTGATACCGACGAAAATAAATTACTTAACAGTAACTGGCAATTACAAGTATTATCTCGGCTCCATTGACATGGCCTTCTAATGTCGTTCGGAATACCTTGACTTGGCCTTCTGATGTCGTTCGGAATACCGTATTGTTCTTGTAAAACGTATTTTCAACAGCACGGACCCATATCCGCCGTATGCCTGCCTATCATTGTCTACGCTAACTGCAGTAAGATGAGATTCATCTGCGTGTAAATAAGATACAACATTTTTCACTGTCTTGTATGCTTATATAAATTACCCAAACATTTGTGGCGGTGTTGTAATACTCTGTGGTGTAGCTTGTTACGTAATACGGCCCACTGGGATCTCCTCGTGTCTCTATGGCTGTCACATACAGGTTGCTGCTCAGGCGCGCTTCAAGCCACGGAAATTTGTCTGTGGTACTGGAACGCCATGATCTGGTGGTACTGTAGTCTAAATTACCATAAGTTGCACTAAAACTGCTATTATAAGAACTGCTGGAGAGTATGCTTGCGATCGCCAGGTGTGATTCAGATGATCCTAGATAATAAATAAAAATAGCAGTGATTATTTGACCAATCTGCATCGTGTTCTGAAAGCTCATACCATTCTAATAGAAATGTAATGCAAATCTTATACCAATGTAATAACGTCCTGTTCCCTTTGTGATATCTCGTTTCTGAATAAATACGATGCATGTTAGAACTAAACTTAAATATATGAGGAAAAGAACAAAAATCAATTTTTGGCCATGGTCGGGCTGTTTTTCTATCTATAAAGAAATGGAAGGTTGTTTACATTATATGATTAATACGATAGTTTCTTTCCTAAGGTAGTGATCACCTAATTACATTATTGGTTAATCAAAAAACGTATGTGCTAGATATCTGACAAAATAATTTGATGAACAAGACTGCAGACTGGCAGTGGTAAAAAATAAAAAAAAGTCCATTAGATCGACTTACGGTATAATTTATATTAGTAGCCGACCATATGTACTCAATTATAAGTCTAGTCGAACCACTAACAAAATAGACCTTGATCTAAATAATGCGCGACCAGATCAGGTTCTCTGTTGTTTCTACTTCTTATTGCTCTTAACAAACTGCATATGCCCATATTTGCCAGCGTATTTGGCGACGTCAAATCTGGGTTTATGCAGTTGATCTATCTAGTTGACAGATCTGATCTATTAAGTACATACGGCCAGTACATCAAACTACCAAACGTTTTGGTCATTACAGTTTCCTATCAAGATAAGATTTATCCCAACATGATTTTAAAACAATACTCGATAATGAAATTTAAATGAGCTTTCATATAATAGGTAATCTGGATGATGTAGTACAGAAATGAATGATGAATACTCTTTCAAACGACTTACTTTTGTTTGAAATTTAAAATCGTGTATCGGACATATACTAGCAGTGAATGAAAGTGGGGAAAAAAATTGTATTTAGAGAATAAGCTTGTATATGAAGTCATAATTTATTGACACCATTTATAAAAATCATCACGGATTACCGATTACGTATTCAGTTACAATAGCACAGAGTTTCGTTTTCATTTTCCTGTTTCACTTTTGCCGTGTTGTTAACTATAGTACACCGGTCATGTAGGCATTCAACATCGATTATTTCAGCGATGAAAGTCATTTTTTAAAGATTTTTATTAAATGGCAATGTCACGTTGTAGAATTAAGCCAGATTTCAACATGGGTATGTTAGACCCCGAGGCTTTAATTTCTCGCCGTCAATATGTATCAAGGATAATTCGGCGAACAATAGGTGTCACGCCAGTTAATTGAAATAGTTATAAAACTAGAGACGCGCGCGTCAATTTTGCCAAAGCCAGTTACGTAACATTTTTCACAGGTAAATGACGATTCTTTGTTTGGAACAAGGGATCATCAAAGAGGGTCGTAACCATCCTTGACAGACGGCTGGGAGGGGCGGTGTCTGCGCATTATGAACCAACATACAATCGGAATTGAGCAAGGCGTGCCAAACATTAGAGTCTCAAGTTTAAATATATTATCTTGAGAACTAAAATGTTAGTAGTAATTACGATTAAAGTAATTACGATTAACTCAATCCTCCCACATGAACAAAACCCCCTCTCCGCGTCCGGATTCCGGACCAAATGATTGCGCAAATAGTTTCCCAATCATTAGCTGATAATTAAGCAGCACGAAACCGTGTATAAATGCGTCGGGGATGTGGCTCCATTCCGTTCCCACGAAAAAAATAAGTAGCACCAAACGGTGCACTAAACAGTCGTGCATGCCCGAACGGGCGAAAACGACTTTAATTCAACTAACAACAACAACAACAAATGTTAGTAGTGATACAACTATTTTGCGGAAATTAAGGTAAATAAGCTATTCCGACGCCATTCGTTATTTGCAGGAGTGTTATATTTTGGGAATAGCAAGGAGCAAGGAGTAATAATAGTGGCGGAAGAACCAGAGGCCCCACCACCACCACCATCAGGAAAGAACCACCGACCCACGACAAACTACTGGCATGCTTTTTCACTAACTCACATTGGCCGAATCTGAGACTCGAAATCACGCAGACAGAGGTGAGATGGCAGTGATCCGTAACGGAGAGTGCTTTAGACCACCCGGCCACTCGGGGTCCCATTTTCGTCTGGAACCTTTTTGATACTAGTTAAGGTGCATTTCGTTCAATAATCGGTATTGAATCAAATGTGGTTATGCAAAATTAGTGTTATATTTAAAACAACCTTTAATATTTCATTAATGTAGTACGTTTAGAAAGTTAGCTTCGATTGCTGTTACTTCTGAGTTTAGTCAAATAGGAGGGTACTTAGTGCTCGAGTGGTCTAAGGCGCTTTCCTTTACAGATCATTGACATCGCACCTCTGTCTGCATGTTCTTGAGTCTCTGGCTCAGTCAACGTGGGTCGGTGGTTCTTTCCGGGATTTCCCCGGTTCTTCCTCTACCAAATATATTGTCTGCCATGTATCGCCTATCATGTGGTAAATATAGCATTAAACCGATAACACCAACAACAAATTCGATTTTTAATCATTACAGATCCACAATCAACTGCCCACGTCTTTGGCGGTAGATCTCAGTCGCAGAACGCAATTGCATCCCTCTGACCAAATCTTGCAAAGTATTTTTTAATGCCAATTTGAACTTTTATCTAACATGAAGCCGCCTGTTCAACCATACGTTTAGTGTGAATAGTATTTTTCGCCACGAGACTGCATGGCCAAGTAAGCACTTAAAGCTAATTGTCAAGTTCAGTGCATTTGCCTCTTGAGGTTCTGACTTCCCCACTTGACCTTCGTCAGATGACTATATTTATCAAATAATGAAATACCTGGAAATATTTGTTTGTTGGTTTTAATTTTTACACTATTTCAAATCGAAACTAACCAAAGAAAAATGCATTTATTCGACTTTGGCGATGAGCAAGCGGTTAGACCATCCGCCTCGGAAGCGGGAGGTCACGAGTTCGCACCACGGCCGAGTTATACCAAAGACTTACAAAATTGGTACTAACAGCTGCCTCGCTTGGCGCTCAGCATTAAGAGGTTAATATTAGGACTGGTCGGCTTGGCGTCAGGATAATGTGACTGGGTGGGAAACCATGATAGCTGTCTGCGCTATGATACCCCAATGATAGACATCACTATAAACTGCCTCACTGCAAACATCGTAGAGATATGACTGACAAATTGTTAAAGCTTTGTTAAAAATCCTAAACGCACGCATATATTTCGTTTGTGTGCCTGGGGTTTACACATGTATGTATTATATGACGTCTAGAATTCATATTTCCTATTCCCATTAAATCCTATTGTAAGTGACATGACCTTTAGTTCGTACTTCACATGGTATGTCACTGAATGCATCCCATTCCTTGAAGTAGCAAGCAATAGATGACGGGATACAGCCACCATACGTTGTAAAATGTCGTCTGATAGAAGTTCTAACAATGTGTTTGATATTGTGCTAGAATATACCTTTGTTAAATGAATATGAAGTTTTAAGAACCAATAAACCTCATAATGACCAGTATGATTGGTTTATGGGTTACATTAAACTTTGTTTTCATCGAAAAGAGGTCTGTTGTTTATTATTTTATTATATGATTTTGAGAGAGAAAAATAACCCGCAAAGTATTTTGCTTTAGGACTGTAAAAGTGCCATTTAAATTACAAAACACGAAGAAATGGCCGTTTTGACATCGTTTCGGACACGTGCAACATTTCAGAGAATTGCAGATAGGAAATCGAAATATTGTTAGATAAATGATATGTCAAATAAGATCATGGACAATGTAAACTAACTCTTCTATAATAAATACTTAGATATTAAACATAAATCATCGAGATAAATTGAAATCACGGTGTCTAATTGGTGATAAACCATACAAAATGGCGAAAAGTAAAATCTGCAACTTATGGTGGAATCATCAGATCTGTTAGATTTTTTCTTTAAATATAACTTTTATTGGTAAAAATTGTAAAATTTTCTTTAATGACTATCATATTCCGCTTCTTGATTACGGAGTTGTTATCTGGGTACGACTAGTAATAGTAATACAAAAAGACAATGAAGCTTTTTCAAAATGGGAGTTAATATCACAATAATGCTGAATTTAAAGCTTCCTCTGCAAATATGTTTAAAGAAGGAAGCTTGATGGATGCCAATAAATAAATAATTACAATACTGTATGACAGTTTATAAAATCATCAACATTCTGCGTCGTGAGTATCTGACTTCTCTTTTAAAATCTATTTCTCATATGCAATGTCTGATCGTTCGTATTTTACTTTGAAAAAGAATTAATACTCCATCTAACACAACATTTCAGGCAATTCAGTTTCTTCCTTAGCAATTACTGTTTTAAACTATTTGAATAATCGTAATTATAATTTGCATTCTTCATTTACAACTGTTAGATGTTGTACTAATCGGAGTCATCATCATCATTTCATAGGCGCCTTAGTCTCGGGAGACCATGCGGATAGCGCCCTTGGGGTGTCGTCTGTCTCTGGGTTGTTGGCATCGTCTGTTGTGGCTGTGCAGGCCTATGCGCGAGTGGCAGTCCCTCTTGCAGTTTGTGCAGACATGCTGGGAAGCCCGAGTTGCTGTGTTTGCTGCCACGTGGCCCTTTCTTACACGTTTCTCTGCCGCCAACTTGCCTCTCCTCGTATCAGCGACTGATGTACTCTTACTTACTGTCAGTCTCCAGGTGCCTCGATCCTCGGCCAGCACTTCCCAGCCATCAGGTGCGATGTCACGTGCCTTCAGGTCCCTCTTGCACGCTTCCTTGAAAAGGAGTGAGGGGCGGCCGATTCATCCCGTGCCAGTGGCCAGCTGTCCATATAAGATGTCCTTTGGCAGCCTCCCATCCTCCATGCGTCGGACGTGTCCCAACCATCGAAGGCGACGTTTGCTCAGCAGAGAGAACATGCTGTGGATATTTGCACGCTGCAGGATTTCGCTGTTTGGGACACGGTCTTGCCAGCTGATTTTCAAGATGCGTTTAAGGCACCGTATATGGAAGGAGTTGAGCCGGCGCTCTTGCCTCATGTAGGTACCACAGGTCTCACTTCCATATAGAAGGGTGCTGAGAATGCAGGCTTGGTAAACTTGGATTTTGATTTGCTCTGTCAGCGCGTTGTTTTCCCACACCCTCGAGATCCCTCTGTAATTATTACAGTCACTGCGGTCGCCCTTGTTTTTATAAAAGGTCACAATTGTGGCATCACGCATGTCTTAGGGGACTGCTCCTTCCTCCCAGCAGAGGCAAAGTAGTTCGTGCAGTGGTTGAAGCAGTGTTTGCTTCCCACATTTTATAGCGTCGGGCGGGATGCTGTCACTACCTGGTTCTTTGTCATTTGGGAGGGAGTCAATTGCTTTGTTGAGCTCTTCTAAGGTTGGCACTTTGTCGAGCTCCTCCATAATGGGAAGATTCGTTATGCTTCTGAGGGCTGCTTTGGTGACTAACGTTTCACGGGAGTATAGCTCTGAGTAGTGCTCCACCCATCTGGCCATCTGTTGCCCTCTGTCTGTGGCTTTCTCTCCCATCATATATTTCAGGGGAGTGGCCCCTTTCACTGTAGGGCCTAGAACCTTCTTGATGCCACTGTACATACCTTTTATGTTTCCGGACTCAGCACTGCGCTGGATTCCTTCACACAGCTGTTGCCAGTACTCGTTCGCGCACTGTCCAGCGATGCGTTGGGTGTTGCATCGAGCACTTTTAAGAGCAGTAAGCGTCCATTCATTGGGGAATTTTGTGTACGCTATAAAGGTTTTTCCCTTCTCCTCGATTAGTGGTTCCATCCTTGATAGGTGTGCGTTGAACCAGTCCTGACTGGGTCGTTTCTGTTTGCCAAACGTGGACAAGGCGGTTTTGTAGATGGTACCCTTCATTGCGTTCCACTTGGTTGTGGCGTTGTGCTCTGGAAAGTCCTGGAGAGCCTTGTCCAGGGCGGACACATACTCCTGCACCTTGGAGGGGACCGACATCTGTTCAGTGTTTATGCGTGGGTGTCCTTTTGGTTTTGAATGGTGTAGTGTCTGTGGCTGTAGTCGCACACTGCTGCTCACGAGGGCATGGTCGGAGTCGCATTCTGCACTGTGGTAGGTTCTGGTTGAGAGGACGCTGTTAAGGGCAGAGCGCCTGGTGATGACCAAGTCGAGTTGGTGCCAGTGATGGGACCTGGGGTGTTTCCATGACACTTTGTGTTGTGGCTTACCCTTGAAAAAAGTGTTTGTTAAACACAGGCCATGATAGGTGCACAGCTCAAGCAGACTCTGACCGTTTTCTTGGTCTTTCCAGTATCATGATATCCGAGGCAGGTAGGCCATGACTCGTGATCCTCACCTACTCTGGCATTTAAGTCGCCGAGGAGAAATAGTGGTTCGTGTTTGGGGCATCCTTTAATCTGTTCGTCCAGTTGCCCATATAACTGATCTTTTGTGTCTTCTGAAGACGAGAGGGTGGGGGCTTAGACACTGATGATGTTGACAGGACCTGCAGCAGTGGTGAGGCGGATGGACAAGAGACGCTCAGCCAAACCCAGAAGATTGTTTTTGATGGCGAAGCCCACTCCGTGCTGACGGGGCTCCTCAGGTTCGCGACCCTTTCAGAAGAAAGTGTAGTTTTTCTCTCCGAGGGACCCGCTAGAAGCCAGTCTAGTTCCTGGAGGGCAGCTATGCTGATATTTAGACTGGTGAGTTCTTTATCGATGATGGCCATTTTCCTGGTGTCATCCAGTTCTCTGAGGTCATCGGAGATGCCTTTACACATAGTGCGCACAGGCGTCAGGATCCCCTCTCGTCCTTGCTGGTTGGGTCCAAAGGAATGCTGTGCATGACATTTGGCACCAGTTTGGATGCAGGAGCTGCCGGAAGGAAGTCGTAGTCGACATCCAGCCGCCTTGGGGGGTTCCACTAATCGGAGTAATCCATTTTGAAATCATTTATTGTTATTATTCTTCATATTTTTATTTTATCATCATCATCGTCATAATCATCATCATCATCGTCATAATCATCAGCATCATCGTCATCATCATCATCATTATTATTATTATTATTATTATTATTATTATTATTATTATTATTATTATTATTACACTGCATAGCATGTGATAGTGTGAGAGATATCTTGCATAATGTATATCTTTCTCTGTGCATGTGTATGCCTGTGGGGAAAAAAGCATGTATCTATTAGGAATTGATTTTTTAGTAAAATTAATAAGATTACTATTTTCTTTCAATTAATATATAGTTGTGCTTTGGAAATAAATGAAATTAATCTTAACACACTTTAGAACTTACTTAATATAAATGAATAAAACATTACTTTAATACAATTTAAAGAAAATAGTAATCTTATTAATTTTACTAAAAAATAAATTCCTAATAATACCCTCTGATGCAAGGTATGTGTTTTTATTTTTTGATATTTTAACAATCTTTATACCTGGATTTTGTTCCCATATGAAGGTTTTATCGTTTTTGCATTTTGTTTTAAATATGTCGAGTCCTAGAAGCTCGAAATGCTAAATACATCGAAGCCTACAAGCAATAATTGCTAAATAAATAGAGACCTTCAGGCCAGAATGGCTAAATTTATCGAGCTTTACAACCAGAATGGCTAAATATAAATAGACCTTCAAGACAGAACGGCTAAATATATCGAGGCCTACAAGCCAGAATGGCAAAATACATAGAAACTTTCAAGCCAGAATGGTTAAATATATAGTGGTCTAAAAACCAAGATGGCAAAATATATCTTGTCATGCGTATGCCCATGTCTACAACCATATAGAGACAAATAACTAGATTTGTTCCTATCGTATGACAATGTCTACAACCATATAGAGACAAATAACTAGACTTGTTCCTGTCGTATGACAATGTCTACAACCATATAGAGACAAATAACTAGACTTGTTCCTGTCGTATGACAATGTCTACAACCATATAGAGACAAATAACTAGACTTGTTCCTGTCGTATGACAATGTCTACAACCTTATAGAGACAAATAACTAGACTTGTTCCTGTCGTATGACAATGTCTACAACCATATAGAGACAAATAACTAGATTTGTTTCTGTCGTATGACAATGTCTACAACCATACAGAGACAAATAACTAGACTTTTTCCTGTCGTAAGTATGATAAACATCTACAACCATATTTACAGGTGAAGTTGTGGCTTGAAATCGCTAAAGTATTTCACAAAAAGCTAATGATTTCAGACAACGGTTTAGCCTGACTTACTGAACTGTGAAAGATGAGGACAATAAAAGTGAACGCCATATGTCAACATGCAAACAGCTTTTTCATGTATGTATGTAGGTAGGTAGGTAGGTAGGCAGGTAGGTTGGTAAGTATATGTAATCTCACTCTCTTAGTAAGAGGGGTTGATAGTTCTAGGGAATGACCTCCCTCGATGGTATGAGTGAGTAGAAAAAATATCAACAGAGAACTGGACAGGATTATTGGGAAGAAATAATGCGATACGAGCCCTATTAGGCACGAAAATAAAAAATTTAATCAAACACATTAATAATGGTATTTTCAATTCAACTTAAGTTATATCAAAAGGATTTAATAGTAGTGTCTAATTTGAATTATTTCATCATCATAACGAGTGGTGAAAAGAGCGCAATGTCCACGACTGACTGCATCACCTTCCTCTCGACCATGTTCCGATATTTCCTATTTCCTCGAGTCTTCTTACTCCGACTGCCTCATCCTTCTTGGACTTCCCAGTCCTTTACTCTGAACTCGTCTCTTCCCCCTTTACCGGGCTTTCTCGTCAATTCTCTTTTTTTCCCCAAACTTCCGTCTTCAGACTGTCCCGTGTCCCCCCCCCCTTCTCTCTCTCTCTCTCTCTCTCTCTCTCTCTCTCTCTCTCTCTCTCTCTCTCTCTCTCTCTCTCTCTCTCTTTCTCTCTCTCTCTCTCTCTCTCTCTCTCTCTCTCTCTCTCTCTCTCTCTCTCTCAATATATCGAGGCCTACAAGCCAGAATGGCAAAATACATAGAAATTTTCAAGCCAGAACGGCTAAATATATAGTGGTCTAAAAACCAAGATGGCAAAATATATCTTGTCATGCGTATGCCCATGTCTACAACCATACAGAGAGAGAGAGACACATGCCCTCTTTGAGTCTGACGAAACGGTCTTTTTGGCTAGCAAATCTTCTCCTTTCTTATACACAGCCAAATATGGTCACACGTCTTAGTTCTTGGTTCACCAGAATCTCGAAGTGCAACTTCATCGTTTCTTACCGACTACCCGGATTTCTTGTACGCCATCAGACTTATATATCCACGAACATATAAATCTCTAGCTTACTTATCCAAACAGAATTTGCTTGCTCGGCAGCTTAAAAATTGCTAAGTTTTGGATACAAGAGAAATGTAGTACAAAAGGTTTTGCATTTGCTCGTAAAAGCGCAATCTTTACTAAATATAGTATACAGTAGTTGTAATACAGACATAAATAAAATTAATCTCAATATATTTTAGTGAAAATGACTGTCAGTATAATTTACTGAAAGATCACTTTTAAAACAATTTAGAGAAATTTAAATCTTAATACTTTTAATTAAAAATTCTGTCCTAATATTTATATCATGCATTGGCTGGTTCTAGCTGGTTTGTTGCCATTCGCTTTCATGATGCATTTTGAACTCAAACATCAGAATTTTAGTTAGCACATGAGTATTTTTTGTTGCTGATTATTACCGCTATATAGGTATTTTATAGATAATATATGTACCCAGTATTTGATCCTGTAGGAATAATGATAATACACACTGTTTACTGTGCACAGACGTTTGATGGAGTAAAAAAAAAGACATACATTGAGCCCTCTAGCGAACTTATGCACACAGAACAAGAATATTATCCATATAATTACGTACCCGCGACGCCACCATCAGCAGTGCTTTCACCCACGAAGTTGGACACTCTGTACTTGAAAGAAATCCTTCCCCCAGCGCCACCACCACCCCCTTGGTGACCGTTGCCCCCTCGAGCCGCTATGAAACCGCTTCCGAGTATGTGGTCTGTCTCAATCAGAATACTGCCACCACTACCTCCTCCACATTGATTCCCATTGTTGGCATCACCACCGTTAACAGACAGCACTCCGTCGATGACGACTGAAACGTTGGCTCTGAGATAAATGGCACCACCTCCTGCGCCACCACATGTTCCGCCACCGCCGCTGCCAACCTCACGAGGAACGTAGACATTTCCGTAGGACAGGGACTCAGTTGAGGTCAAAAGTGCATAGCTTCTGTGACCCCCACGCCCACCATGACCCGCTGAAATAAATTTTAAAAAAATATTTAAAACTTATTCTTTGAGCCTTTTTAGGTATCTAATGTTTTATATTTTAACGTGGTATCTAGTCAGTGCTTCTGGGAGTAACATTAAAGCTGTATAATGTCCAGTTAATTGACTAGTGCTTAGTATTGACAACGACACTCAGTCCCGGATTACCCATTAGGCAGAGTAGGCAACTGCCTATGGGCCCCGCGACTTTTATGGGGCCCCCAGGGGCCCCCATGAGACCGTGACCGTGGGTCTGGGGCCCCAAAAGTTTGACTGCCTATGGGCCTCCACGGTGCTTAATCCGGCGCTGATGACACTATAAAGCACGTTTCACCCGCCTATCTTCACTGTACTAGCATTGATTTCTTTCCTGAGAGTAATTATAATAAAAATTAAATATCAGTTGAGAATATTTTTTAAATTTATATTTGATGTTTGCTTTTTAATATTAATTTCAAATGCATTCTTTCAACTGTATGCGTGCTGGCTTTGTCACTAGCTAAAGTGTTAATTCACTCAAGAGTATCGATCGTAAATGCCCACCAAGCAACACGAACGTTAATGCTTGTCATAACTTATCGAGGCTGATGAACAATCTCGATTTCAGAATAAGTCAGCATGCATGCTTTAGGCTCGATTATCAAGAGACTCCCAAACCGCAAACACCCAGAGAAAAAAAATCACATATTATCTCAGGCGCCGTCTGTTATGTTTCCGATTGCGTTCTTATGATTACACCCGCAACTGCATCTTTGTCATTTACGTGTGATGCACCTTACTGACTTAACACATTCGCCAACGGAAATGTTGGCACGCTCCACCTAAAGGCAAATTACAAATAATTGTCTTTCTAACACGCGCACGCGCGCAGTCATATCGATACAATGTCTGCAGTGTCGCAGTTTATAGTGATGTCGAACACTGGGGCATCATGCCACAGACATGTTGCATGATGTCCCACCCAGACACATTATCCTGACATCAGGCCGACTAGTCCTAACACTAACCTCTTTATGCTGAGCGCCAAGCGAGGGAGCTGTTAGTACATTTTTGCAAGTCTTTGGTATGACTCGGCATGCTCTAACCACTAAGCCACCAGAGCGATCTCTATCTAACGTAAAATCTGTTGTTAGTCGATTTATTTAATTGTTCTTGAGTATGTATACAACTGATGTCTCACACAAACATTCTAAACCCATGTCTGGACATGGATCATTCCGTATGTCTATATATGTCCGAATCTCGTCATTTTATCTATCTCGTATGCATGGATGGATGGATGGATGTGTGCATGATGATGTTGATAGGTTGCTGGAAGAAAAAAATAATGTAGTTAGATAGGCACACACACACACACACACACACACACACACACACATATATATATATATATATATATATATATATATATATATATATATATATATATATATATATATATATATCATTCATCATCATTGGCGCCTTAGTCTCATAGCGCCCTTGGGGTGTCGTCTGTCTCTGGGTTGTTGGCATCGTCTGTTGTGGCTGTGGAGACCTATGCGCGAGTGGCAGTCCCTCTTGCAGTTTGTGCAGACATACTGGGAAGCCCGAGTTGCTGTGGTTGCTGTCAAGTGGCCCTTTCTAACACGTTTCTCTGCTGCCAACTGACCTCTCTTCGTATGAGCGACTGAGATACCTTTACTTACTGTCAATCTCCAGGTGCCAGCACTTCCCAGTCATCAGGTGCGATGTCACATGCCTTCAGGTCCCTCTTGCATGCATCCTTGAAACGGAGTGAGAGGCGGCCGACTCTTCTTGTGCCAGTGGCCAGCTGTCCATACAGGATGTCCTTTGGCAACCTCCCATCCTCCATGCGTCGGACGTGTCCCAACCATCGAAGGCGACGTTTGCTCAGAATGGAGAACATGATGTGGGTGTTTGCACGCTGCAGGATTTCGCTGTTTAGGACACGGTCTTGCCAGCTGATTTTCAAGATGCGTTTAAGGCACCGTATATGGAAGGAGTTGAGTCGGCGCTATTGACTCATGTAGGTACTCCATGTCTCACTTCCATATAGAAAGGTGCTGAGAATGCAGGCTTGGTAAACTTTGACTATGGTTTGCACTGTCATCGCGTTGTTTTCCCACACCCTCTTGGTCAGTCGTGACATGATGGTGTTCGCCTTTCCAAGTTTGGATACTTGCTAGAATTTTCTCCATCATGTCCTAAGGTTTGTACGTAGTGTTGGGATATGACTTAAATTGAAATATCGAGGATTGGTCCATCTTAATCAATCAACCATCAGTTTTAATCGATATGATATGATATATATTGCTGTCGTAGACAATCTAGTTTTTGTATACTTACTAATGGTTAAGTTACTGGTCGATTCGTGGGCAAGTCTGGTATAGAATGAAAGGAAAATGTTCTTCTCCCGCTTAATTGTCAGATTAATTTAATCCTCGCAAAAACGCTATATTTTAACTCGTGGCTTTTCCAATTGCTAAAAAAAATTAAAAAAATATAAAGTTTTTGTACCACTCGATGAAATATATCCGGCATTAAGGTAGGAAAAGAGATTACCCTTGAGAATGCAAAAGAACGGCTATATTTGTAGATATCAAGTTTTCATAAGATAAGAATGCTGTTCGACTCGTCCATCACTTCATAATCGTGCGTAGAAACTTTACAAAAACGCTCAGATTAGTCCAGGTATTTATCGTCAATTGAAGTCATAGCTTATTGAATATCCATGGGAGGTGTCAGTTATGTAAACATCATCCATCCATTCTGAAGCGAATCATGCCTTAATTACTTTAATCCGTTGCAGAGTTTTTGCTGTCAGCGGGAAGGCAAAAGGCAAAATTCTTTTCGCCACATCTCTAACGATGATCACATTTACGTGTTTGTTATCTAGTTGGGTAGTCGTACAGTGTAAGACGTCTAATTCTGATAATTCTGTTTTGGTAGCAACATCATACTTACTGCCTAAGTAACGGCGTTAAGTAGCGTATATATTTTATCACTATTAGGAGAAACGATTGCAATTTTAAAAAATATGGCAAAAATGACTTTTACAAAACAATAGATCTTTGAAGATGCACGCTGTTATTAGTACACTACGATGCAAACGCAAACATTTTGAAGTCCTAGGATTCAAGCAGTTATGTATCGCAAAGTTTGCAAAAGGAAAATTTCTTAGTCCAACATTGTGTAAGAAACTCTTTCATTTCCAGAGTTGAAAGTGGCTAAAGACTCGTCATTCTAGTGTACCGACCCAACCACCCTTAACGGTGATCGCCATTTGCATAACGAGCACAAATGTGGCAAATACGACTGTACGTACAGAGACCCCCAACATCATATATACCTACCTACCTACCTACCTACCTACCTACATACATACTTGCGTACCTACGTACCTACCTACGTACCTATCTACCTATCTACCTACCTCTCTCTTTACTGTGACTGTGTGACAGACCATATATACTATATAGATTATTCAGTGTCGATTTTATTAGTAGTTAAATATGACCACTCGGTAACAAACAAAGGTGCAATGTCACCTGACAGTCTCTTTCTACGTGTGTATCTGGAATATGAATGCATTCTTGTCTGCTTCGTCAACCTTTCTGTAAATTTCATGGAGAAATATATAATGGACGTTTCTGTCATTATAGTTAAAATTAAAAATTCGTTGTTTTCGCTTGTATCTGTTCTTCTCTAAAATATTTCACGAAATACGGCAATCAATAGATTGTTGCACCGAATGTAAGCAAGGAACATGCATATGACTGACACAGTTGACCAGTTTAGCTGATCCGGAAGTTCGTATTTAAGAGTACTTGTAAGTTACGTATGTTTTGTAACCATGTATCCATGTCATCAAGTCACAATACCCAAATCTCTAGAGCAACCTATATTGCGAATTCCCAGTTTTGCTGAGCATTTTTTTACGAGCCAACATTTTTGGAGAATTAAGCGAAGTAAATACTTTCGCGTTGTTTTTTTTTTTCTCTCATGATAAATCAGGATGGTTTCATAAATGTGCATTTCCATTTAGAAAACAGCGAACATTTGACAGAAACGTAAGGACACTACATTTTAAAATATTACGATTACAGCATTAATGCATACATAACATGTAACAATCAAAAAGTGGGTTGTTGATATTGTGTGTGTTCCCTATTACGGGTTTTAAATGCAGATATAACGAACTCATAACTTAGTACAATAAATTCTTCTAACGTCATTATATAATTTCTTTCCCAGACATTTTGAGAAATACAGATTTAATGTTTTCAAGAATAATATATACTATACGTGTACTGATTTTTTTTTAAAATTATTAAAACAAACTTATTTATTCCCACGTAATTATTATATTAATACGCGATGTTTTAGATAAAGCTCGTCATTTATGTTCATTATGAACAGAGAGTTTTCTCTACAGAACCCCCCTCCATCTCACACATCCACGGTGACAAAGCTCTACAGTCCCCCAACCCATCTACAATCACCCACCCCATCATCCCATTTAACACTTCCACGGTTACAAGGCAGTGATTTGACATTGCCCTTATACAGCCCCCCCCCCCCCATCTGATAGTTCCACGATAACAAGACAGAGATATGCCAGTACACCTCTACAGGTCCCCCTCCTCCATCTCACAATTCCACCTTAATAAGGCAGTGGCATGCCAGTAAGCCTGTTCAGTCATCCCATCTCACGCTTCTATGGTACAAGGCAGATAAATGCCAGTACGCCCCTACAAACCCCACCTACCCCATCTCACCCTTCGACTTTTACTAGGCAGTGATAAGCCAGTACGCCTCAACAGCCCCCCCCCCACCTCTCATTTTTACCATTTTATTTTTTCAGTTGAACGTGTCGCATGTATCCATGTAAAATTCTGAAGTTAGAGCATCACATACAAGACAAATGTTTTGTGATACCATGGCACTTACTGCTGCAAACACTAACAAAAAAAGAGGAAGACGACGCCGCCGTTATTTGCTTGAGGCATGTCGTTTACTTTTATTTTCCTGTTTATCTGAAGTGTTTTATTACACAAATGCTCGGTCCTGTTACAACACGAATAAAACTTGAAAACCTTGACTTTCATTGCATTTTTTTAAGACTCGACTTTGTAAAGAATGGCACTTGTTATGACTTTTATTTCTTCTCTTTCTTTCAATGACTTACATACTGCCCGAAAAGTGGGAGCTAAGCGCCTTTACAAAAGATTCACCTTGGTAGCCAACCCAGTTGTCATCAAGATGACGTATTGATGAGTTTATGGAACTCTCACGAGATTTTAGTTCCAGGAAAACGTAGTTCTCGACACCCCATAACAATTGATTTATAATATGACCCAACATACAGGTGTATTTAATAGGTTCTTGCAAACATGTTCGGTCGGCGGCGTCCTCTTTCTTTTCTTTTGTTCGTGTTTGCAGCAATAAGTGCCATGGTATCACAAAACATTTGTCTTCTATGTGATGATGTAACTTCAGAATTTTACATGGATACATGCGACACGTTCAACTGAAAGAATAAAATGGTAAAAATGAGAGGGGGGCTGCTGAGGCGTACTGGCTTATCACTGCCTAGTAATAGTGGAAGGGTGAGATGGGGGTGGGTTGGGGTTTGTAGGGGTGTACTGGCATTTTACTGCCTTGTACCATAGAAGCGTGAGATGCGATGACTGAACAGGCTTACTGGCATGCCACTGCCTTATAATGGTGGAATTATGTGATGGGGGAGGGGGACCTGTAGAGGTGTACTGGCATATCTCTGTCTTGTTACCGTGGAACTAGCAGATGGTGCAATGGCAAATCACTGCCTTGTAACCGTGGAAGTGTTAAATGGGGATGGGGTGGGTAATTGTAGAGCCTTATAACCGTGAAAGTGTGAAATGGGTTGGGGGACTGTAGAGCTTTGTCACCCTGGATGTGTGAGATGGAGGGAAAACTCTCAGAGAGAAAACTCTCTGTTCATAATGAACATAAATGACGAGCTTTATCTAAAACATCGCGTATTAATATAATAATTACGTGGGAATAAATAAGTTTGTTTTAATAATTTTTAACAAAAATCAGTACACGTATAGTATATATTATTCTTGAAAACAACAATACTTTAAAATTGGAAACCAAAAACATTAAATCTGTATTTCTCAAAATGTCTGGGAAAGAAATTATATAATGACGTTAGAAAAATTTATTGTACTAAGTTATGAGTTCGTAATATCTGCATTTAAAACCCGTAATAGGGAACACACACAATATCAACAACCCACGTTTTGATTGTTACATGTTATGTATACATTAATGCTGTAATCGTAATATTTTAAAATGTAGTGTCTTTACATTTCTGTCAAATGTTCGCTGTTTTCTAAATGGAAATGCACATTTATGAAACCATCCTGATTCATCATGAGAGAAAAAAAAAAACAACGCGAAAGTATTTATTTCGCTTAATTCTCCAAAAATGTTGGCTCGCAAAAAAATGCTCAGCAAAACTGGGAATTCGCAATGTAGGTTGCTCTAGAGATTTGGGTATTGTGACTTGATGACATGGATACATGGTTACAAAACATACGTAACTTACAAGTACTCTTAAATACGAACTTCCGGATCAGCTAAACTGGTCAACTGTGTCAGTCATATGCATGTTCCTTGCTTACATTCGGTGCAACAATCTATTGATTGCCGTATTTCGTGAAATATTTTAGAGAAGAACAGATACAAGCGAAAACAACGAATTTTTAATTTTAACTATAATGACAGAAACGTCCATTATATATTTCTCCATGAAATTTACAGAAAGGTTGACGAAGCAGACAAGAATGCATTCATATTCCAGATACACACGTAGAAAGAGACTGTCAGGTGACATTGCACCTTTGTTTGTTACCGAGTGGTCATATTTAGCTACTAATAAAATCGACACTGAATAATCTATACAGTATATATGGTCTGTCACACAGTCACAGTAAAAAGAGAGATAGGTAGATAGGTATGTATGTATGTAGGTAGGTAGGTAGGTAGGTAGGTAGGTAGGTATATATGATTTGGGGGGTCTCTGTACGTACAGTCGTATTTGCCACATTTGTGCTCGTCAAGCAAATGGCGATCACCGTTAAGGGTGGTTAGGTCGGTACACTAGAATGATGAGTCTTTAGCCACTTTCAACTCTGGAAATGAAAGAGTTTCTTACACAATGTTGGACTAAGAAATTTACTGATGCTGGTATACTATCACAGTTCCCTTTTGCAAACTTTGCGATAGATAACTGCTTGAATCCTAGGACTTCAAAATGTTTGCGTTTGCATCGTAGTGTACTAATAGCAGCGTGCATCTTCAAAGATCTATTGTTTTGTAAAGGTCATTTTTGCCATATTTTTTTTAAAATTACAATCGTTTCTCCTAATAGTGATAAAATATATACGCTACTTAACGCCGTTACTTAGGCAGTATGATGTTGCTACCAAAACAGAATTATCAGAATTAGACGTCTCTCACTGTACGACTACCCAACTAGATAACAAACAAGCAAATGTGATCATCGTTAGAGATGTGGCGTTAAGAATTTTGCCTTTTGCCTTCCCGCTGACAGCAAAAAACTCTGCAACGGATTAAAGTAATTAAGGCATGATTCGTTTCAGAATGGGTGGATGATGTTTACATAACTGACACCTCTCATGGATATTCAATAAGCTATGACTTTAATTGACGATAAATACCTGGACTAATCTGAGCGTTTTTGTAAAGTTTCTACGCACGATAATGAAGTGATGGACGAGTCGAACAGCATTCTTATCTTATGAAAACTTGATATCTACAAATATAGCCGTTCTTTTGCATTCTCAAGGGTATTCTCTTTTCCTACCTTAATACCGGATATACTTCATCGAGTGGTACAAAAACTTTATATTTTAGCAAGTGGAAAAGCCACGATATACTTCATCGAGTGGTACAAAAACTTTATATTTTAGCAAGTGGAAAAGCCACGAGTTAAAATATAGCGTTTTTGCGAGGATTAAATTAATCTGACAATTAAGCGGGAGAAGAACATTTCTATACCAGACTCGCCCACGAATCGACCAGTAACTTAACCATTAGTAAGTATACAAAAACTAGATTGTCTACGACAGCAATATATATCATATCATATCGATTAAAACTGATGGTTGATTGGTTAAGATGGACCAATCCTCGATATTTCAATTTAAGTCATTGTTCACAACTTTGAATGTTTTAGAGAGACGGACCCATATTACTACTAACATATTTAATGGCATATTTACGTAAGTGTAGACATATTTACCAGTATCTTCAGGTAAGTATACATATATATAACATTGTTTATACATGTATTAAGAAACATAATTTAACATCTATCATATGTTTAACGCTTGAAATATTCCAATTTTCAGTTGTTCAAAAAGATGATGAATGAGCAAACGACTCGATCCAATTTGTTGCCCGATTTGTCACTGGTCGTCAATTGTATAGATATAACGTAACCTAGCGGCTGCATACATGAAGGTTTTCCTGGCAGATTGGAATACAATTTGCTTTGTTTTAAGTATTTTTGTACAGAATTTCTAATTTTAAATAAATGAAATAAAAAAAATTGACCAAGCAGAAACAAAAAAATGACGGGGAAATTTGGTTATCTATTTTTCTATTCTTCCGTTAATGCTATTTAACAGAAATGGTTTAGTGGGAGTCGTGGAAAAGGTTAGTCTGAGCATTTTGGATAAGAATAATAAGCAATGAAGAATGTTTTTTTTCTACATTGTAAAATAATGTGAAATCTTTCATACGTGACTTTTATATTTCTACGGTAATTTGGAACAAAGTTTGGAACAAAGTTTGTCCTAAGTCATTCAAAAGAAAGTTTACAATTTCAGTGTTAACAAGGGGGGGGGGGTAAAGCCGCTATGCTTATTACTTTAGTTGTTCTCTCTCTCTCTCTCTCTCTCTCTCTCTCTCTCTCTCTCTCTCATTGAAGGAAGGAATGATTACTTTCTCGAATAAATAACATTCTGTAAAGAGACAATGCACATTAATAGAACCAGAATATATATCAGCCTCCTCTCTAATACATTCAAACCTGTGAACAAGTTTAGTAATTTACAAGTGAAAATACATGCCCTAGACACTCCCAATGCTTACATCTGCTGTAGACTCTCTCTCTCTCTCTCTCTCTCTCTCTCTCTCTCTCTCTCTCTCTCTCTCTCTCTCTCTCTCGGAAACCTATGGTTTCATTGTAACATTCTTAATCATCAGGCCATACAATCAAATTTTTTAAAATATTTTAATGTATTTATTTTAACCTGTCTTTAAGTGGAAAATTGGATAACAAATATTGAACTATTTCACAGGCCAAATGCAAATACACACTAACACAAACATTGCCTTTTTAAAGAAAATGACCCAGTCCAATAGATCTTTAAAAGATTTCATGAAGCTAACGAAATGGATATACCATATAGTTTTTTGCATAATCCATTTGTGATCTTGAAAAGCCAACCACGATTATGAGGAATAATAAGAGCATCACTTAGCAACCACCATTATAAAATATAATAAAAATCCTGTTTTACATCACAGCTAGTTGTTCTTGTAGAAAGTTTGCATGCAAGATGGGCGTGATGCGGATTTTATGCACAGGAAATAAGCTCACAGCCGTCTGACTTTTTGAAGAACACGAATGTCATGATTTCGTTCGTCGATTAATGTGGTTTGTTTCATTTTTCTGTCTTCTCCTGCATGCAGGAAAATGTACATTCTCTGCAGCATCGTGGACAATCATCAATATTTTATGTACAGGTGTGTTCATGTGCTGCAGAGTCATACAACGTACACACAAGTGTTCGTAAATTAGATATTATTATTCATAGAACCTTTGTTTCGTTCTGTCTTGTAAAATGGTATGCATAGATTTTGTTTGAGGGGAAGAAAACAAATAAACTCTTACCTCCCGATCCGTAAGCATTTCCTGCTCCTGGTCCCTCTCTGGCCTCGTATCCTGTTGCATCCGACACAATCTTTCCCGCCGATCCAACTCTGATAGTATTGACTGCTTGTAAATTAAGAATCGCGACTGAACTTGTCGGCGGCCGACGTACCTCCAACGTACCGTTAACGTCAAATACCCACGCATCATATGTTCCCGCAGTAAGATAGCACCTAACACCCTGACTGACCTGCAACAGTCTCCTACCATCCATGTCCACAAAGGAACATTCTTCGGCACATATTCCTGAATGACATAATGCAAATGCAAAAATCTTTAAAACCAGAAGCACTGTTCCTTTCATGCTTGCAAAGTTAAATTTCTAAACAAAGTGGGCGATAGCGATGTACGTGTGTTCACTCATCGCCGCCAGTGCTATCACAATCGACGATAATATTACAAAGAAGAGATGATCGGCCATGCAAAGTGCAATCGTTAGGATCACAATAAGCGACTTACAGAAGTGTCACTCGTTATATATATCCCGGAGCTCTCTCAATTAGTTATCAAGTAGGGACTGCCGGTTTCCTGTTTTATCATGTTTGATAGACCGCATGTCTTTTCAATTCATTATCAATAATATTTTCAGACGTAAAAACTTAGTGTTACCCCGTGACAACTGATTTTTAGCTCTTAAATAATTAACAACAACATATTTATATTCAAGAGATTATATATATATTACCAAAAATGATTTTAAAAGGTGGAAGTTAGCAGCAGTCTGATTGTTGTGGCATGGAGTAGGAGTTTTTTAAATGTGGAATTTTTGATTACTCAGCATTGCCATGGCATGGCTAAAGGTTGCATGGGCCCCTGCTCTTGGTGGGCCCCTAGGTTTCAGCCTAGTCAGCCTTATGGATAATACGGCCCTGTATAATCAGATTCATACTGTAGGAAGTATTTCGTACTGATAAGGTTAAAAGTTTTAGCATTTTCTTTGTTTTATCTGTTAGGGGTGTAATGATTTTATCAAATTATGTGCAACTTGATAGATATATTACAAAATAGTTCATTATCATTGTAATTAGATCTTTAGTAGATCATGTTTCAGATTATTTCACTATCATTGTAATTAGATCTTTAGTAGATCATGTTTCAGATTATTTCATTGTCATTGTAATTCGATCTTTAGCAGATCATGTTTCAGATTATGTCATTATCATTGTAATTCGATCTTTAGTAGATCATGTTTCAGATTATTTCATTATCATTGTAATTAGATCTTTAGTAGATCATGTTTCAGATTATTTCATTATCATTGTAATTAGATATTTAGTAGATCATGTTTCAGATTATTTCATTATCATTGTAATTCAATCTTGATTACCAGATCATGTTCTGTTGTCAGCTTAAGAAAATCCGGATTATGACACAGGCTAAAAGCCATTTAAATTGAGTTTGAGATAAACAGCAAAAAATATGAAAGACTTCTTCAAATGAACGAAAACGGCTGTAAATGACAAAGAAATGGGAGACCATAGAAATAATACACTTTTTAAAAATTTATACAGATGAACATAAGATGCTTTCAAAATTCAGACAGATTTGTCGTTCACCATGGAAACGATTATTAATGATGAGTTAGTGTCAATCAGTATGAAAACACTAAGATCAAACTGAACAAAGTATATATATGGTGGATTTGCAATATTCGAAACATCTAAATGATTGGTATATATTTCTAACAAGAAACTATGCCCAATTTGCAGAATAAATGTTTAAGTCTAGTGAGATATATTTCTTTTAGAATAAGATACAATCATTGTTTTAGTGAAATCTTAGTGTTGGGCTTTTGCAAATGATGTTAAGTCATTTTCTTTAGTTGTAGCCAGTTTTTAAATCCATGTTAACTTTCCTTCAGTTCAGTTGGATATTTAATGACTAATTGGTATATCTCAAAATAATTGTTGTGTTCATATTTAATTCTTGGACAAATACAGTTTATCAAAACTTGAATCGGATTTCCAACACCGGAGTGTTAAATATTGTTTTTTCTACAAGGAACTGTAGATAAGCACAAAACAGACTTCGGCATACGTCATCGTCTTTCATCTTGGATTTTCCAACAGGACTCGAACTTGAATCCATTAGAACATTTCATTACTAGGACTTTGTAATTTAATTCTTGGATTATTTTTGGATTTGATTCTTGAAACTAAGTTCTTTTTCCATTTTTCCAATCTTTTTCCAGGGAAACAATTATTTGTTAAATTTTACAACGCCTGTTGTTTTCACTTCTTCTATGTAACTTCTTATTAGAGCATAAACACGTAACACTATGCAGAAACAGAAAACCTGCACAGGGACGTGACGGTCACCCAAAGTTATACGATACTAATGTATACCCTACAATCATCTATCACATACTTCAGGCTAACAAAAGATTTGTTGAATTCTTAAAAGATGAACCAAATGTTTTGCAATAAAAGAGAGTTTTAAGCATTAGGAGTCAAACTATTAATTCAAGAAGATGTAAAAGAATAAAGAAAAACGCGTGATCAAACGAGTAGTACACGATTGTGAGACTTTTGACTATTAGTTAAAAGAGATTCGCACGAGCCATGTAACTATCATAAGCCTAGTTAATATCAGTATAAAATAGCTTTATACAAGCCACGTGACTACGGCTATGGAAGAGTCTAATTTACAAGTAAAACGAAAACGAATAATATGAGTCGTATCACTCTCCGTATGCAGCCAATTCTCAAAAAATATGAAAAACAGGCTTCGATATCAGATTTAGTGGCTAATAATTTTTTGTATTATTATGGACTGATAGCATACAAGTCGGCTCAATGGAAACCTGCCGACAACTAATCGAGTACCATTCCACTGGCTCTCTGCAACCACTTCCCATGGCTGCGCAGAATTGCGGTAAAATAAAGTGAAATAAGCTCTCGTTTGAAACAAATTTTCAACCCCGTTTCATTTTTCTGTTATTATTGTTTGTCAATGACATACATGCTAAGAGGGTTTTCACAAGTTTTGGGACAAATGTTTGCGAACCGGATTTGAACCGGTGACCTAAGGATGCCTTATTTTACTTTTCTACAGTCCTCCGCTCTACCAACTGAGCTATCATGTGGTTTAAGAAATCATGTGTTGAAAATTGCATTTTCCCTCTTTTTATTACTATTGTATTACTCTTTGCGAGGAATATGTACTTTGTAAAAACAATTGTAATGTGTAGCACTCTTTGATTTGAACTATTTTAATTCGATTATTTTAAGTTATTGACCTTTTAGTTATTTACATGTAATTGATTACAAAATTCAGTCTCCATTACATTTTTACATATTATTTTACTTACAAAGTTTAAACAATCATATCCCCCACCCCTAAGAATGACAACAAAAAAAACACCAACACCAAATATAAATATTTTACTGGGGATGCATGTATTACAATATGATGTTTACAACAGGAGGAATTTATACGTCACTCAATATTAGAAATACCAAATTACGTGCAGCTGGATTCATGATTTATTTTTGCTTGCAAGTAGATTTAAGCAAGATTACGTTGCATACTATATTTGTATGGATACAAGAAATAGTATATCAATATAATTACAAGTCAGTACAATGTATTAATTATATCATAATTTGTTAGAAACATCACTGAAAAATTCTTTGAAAAAAAATATACATAAAAATTAAACATTAATATAAATAAATCAACAAATAATCTGAGGGTAGAAGGCAGGCATCCGAAACTCCCCGCTAGAATCTCGGACAACACTGTACATGGTCAACTATAGCCATTACTGTGTCGTAGAGTGAAAAGCTATGTTTTAGGCTCTGGATAGAGATAGCTTTTGAAACAAGCACGAAAGTCCATAAACTTCGTTTGTGTATTTTAACAACTCTGACAAACAAAGCACTAACAACTGACATAAATAATTTTGAACTGGCGAATCTAGTTCATAAGTATTTGAGACAATATGTTTTACTCCACTTGTGTGTCTGAATTGAAAGTGACAGGATAAACACTTCATTCCGTTACAAGTAATCGGAAATGTATTTTTTTAAATAATAAGAACGATTCATATAGCATCCAAACAACTAAATCAGCTAACATCAGTTTCGTAGAAGACATTCTGCACCACCTCAAACCCCCACATAACCCCGGCAAAACTTAATTCTGAAGCCTCCGCCAAATGATTGATGGGAATGTTTGACCTCAACTGGGTCTGATCCCATAATCATACACTGACTAACGCTGATGTTTAAAGAATAAATGACATGTATGTGTACATAACTTTGCTGCTTGTTAGACAATAGCACATTTCCTTTCCGCGCGATGACTGTTTTTGTTAGTTTCTAAATGGTATAATAGGAAAGAAGAGATAGTGTGCACAGCCTGAGTTCATGTATTACTAATATACCGATGATCCCTTTATGAAAGGGAAGAGAGAGATATGCGTGTGTTTATATTAGTCCTCATTAAATGCATTTGTACTCATTTATCATATATTAAAGAAGCAGTCAGTCCTTTAGCAATGACAGCGTACTGTATTGTCATTCAGAGTAGGCAGGGTGTGGAATATTAATTACATCGCAACATATCACCTTAATTATTCTCCGAATGCAATATATATATATATATATATATATATATATATATATATATATATATATATATATATATATATATATATATATATATTCAACATTTATCGTTTCTCTCTCTCTCTCTCTCTCTCTCTCTCTCTCTCTCTCTCTCTCTCTCTCTCTCTCTCCAAACCATAAGAGCATCGGGCTTTTTCCCCACATTTGGAATTTTAATCTATTTTGAGTATCTGATGGCATTTTACTACTAAGAGGCATATTATCTACTGAAAAGTAACATTGCAGCCGCCCACCCAGCCAACGAGCAACCCCAGTTCATCCCCACAACGCCAAAGAGCAAATCGATGCTACATCGAGATAATAAAACCCGCAACTTAATTTATTACACTGCGACCCTGTGGTTAGCGTTTAATATTGTCACAAGTGTTCGATGATAAAATTTGTATGTGCAAACAGTGTTATTGACGAGATAATCTATGAGACAGCGACCCCATGGTTAGCATTGTTTGGCTCAAAGTTCTGCGAAGTCACTAGATCGAACAATGTAGAGAAAGATAACGTAACATACATTTACATGTCTATAGCAAACAGCTCACAATATAGGAAAATTACACAAAATGTTTTTTTTTTTACAGTGTATGCGTTAGGAACCGACCATTTTCTAGCTTTGAAGAAAAAGAAATAATTATATTCATTTTATTCGTTGAAAAAATACATTATCTTGAATTCAATAAAACAAGATATGGTTGAAAATAAAACCCCAACCCCCACCATCCACCCATGCAACCAATACCCCGACAATTAAATCCCATACTATTTTAATAAAGTGCAGTTAAAAATTTCAAAGTGTTACAAATATTTTAACAAGGTTATCGGCTCAGTATACTTAAATAACTCTAATGTTTCGTGGTCCATAACTCCACAAAATACGCTAGATTCTATAACAGGGTTGTCTCGAGACATCTGACGTTGCTAGAATGGGTTAATGTGACCGAACAATATCGGTCCTTGTCGCGTTAGCCCCCACTCCACCCCTGTCATGTCACTACCACTATTACCACAAACATCCAAAAAGTAAAATTGTGAAAGACGATAGTCAAATCAATATATGTATTGTATAGCGTTTAGAGCTTCTACAGATTAGGCGCTATACAAAATCCTTATAATAATAATAATAATAATAATAATAATAATAATAATAATAATAATAATAATAATAATAATAATAATAATAGTAATAATAATAATAATAGTAATAATAATAATATTATTATTATTATTATTATTATTATTATTATTATTATTATTATTATTATTATTATTATTATTATAATTCGTTTTAAAGTGGTTTGAGTAGCTTTGCTGCTTCAAAAAGGAATGCGTGGGCCTGTACGAAGTCTACTGTGAATTGAACATTACGCTTTTATCCGTAATGTTAAAGTTATGTTTGTCTGTATAGGTTAAAACGGGAAATGTAATGTTAAAGCTACATATACTGCATCTATTATCCATCTCGTCGTACCTTTACTGTTTAGCACACCATTTGATGTTATCCTTACACAGTTATTTATCCAATACCGAGTCATTACCCAGATATATAGTACCCAACACCTATTTATGTACTATCCAACATTGATATAACGGGAATTAACATTAGCAAATAATGCAGTGAAATGTTTTACTCGTAACGTTCCAGCAGCAAACAATTTAGCGATAAATATCCTTTACTGTTACAGTGGCACATATTTTAGTGGGTGACAAGTAAGTAATGTTGTAGTAGCACACAATTTAGTACAAAAACTAACTACAGATGCAGTATAATACTTTTTCATAAAAACAGCTAACCATCACTTTTGCATTTGCACTCAATTTAGTGCGAAAACATTACTTTAACTGTTACAATTGCAAATAATTTAGTGAACACGAAAATGATTTCAACGTTACAATAACATACATTTTAGTGAAGAATCTGACTACTACTAGTAGAGCTCATTGTAGTGCCCCTACCCCCCTCACCAACATTGACTATTCCAGTAGCACACACTTTAGCCAAGTTCTTCCAGTTGGTTACTAGACATATGGATATTACTTTATTTGGTGATGACTGGGCGTTCGACAATAAACAAGTGTATGGCTGTCTCTTTAATTGACGTATTCAAAAGTAAATGCGGGTGCTGGATAGTAGACAACTGAGTATTGGATAGGATTGTTACGTGCTTAGGCTCGAATAAGCAGCAACACAGAAAGAGTGAAAACTAACAAGCTTGTATAACTTGAACAATTAATTTATTAAGTACAATTATTTTCATAAAATAAATAAACTTACAGTTTTAGAGAATCAAATCCAACATTAATCCAATATAGAATTCACAAAAATAATCCACTAATGGAATTGTAAGAGTCCTGATAAATAAATGTTCTAATAGTTCCAGGTTCGAATTTTGACGATGTAATCCAAAATGGCTGACAATGTCACGTGATGCAGTTCTTGTTTAATTTATCATCCAAATGAATTATGAGCACATGTTTTCTCCTCCAAATAGATAATAAATCCTCTTTCTTCAATGAATTGACACAAAGTCCAGAACAAGATAATAAAAATTATAACTCAAACATGAATACACAACTGTTCATTTTAAAGCCCAAAATTCTACTGATTTGTTCTATCCCAAACAACAGGTTTTATACTTGTTTTTCTTAAGTAAACAAGTGATCACGTGATTTTCTATAAATTAATAGAGGTTCATGGAAGGTCACATAAAGAGACTGCCTTCAAAAAGTCACGTATTAAAAGAATGATCCAGAAGAAAAACCATCCCCAATAACTAAAAATATAAAGATGCCCTTGAAATTAACCAATAGTTTTAAAGACCTGTTTATAAATCTGAAGCAAGGTCAGATAATGAAGTAAACAAGCCAAGGTCATCCTGTTTACAACTAGAATCTAGGTCAGCCTGAATTTTCTAGAAAGAATCTCCCAATTAATAAATATTAAACCCTAAATGACAAATTTGGATTTAACAATAAAAAATAAATAAATTAAATCCAATAGCCGTAACAGTATATAACTAGGTCACGAATAATATATAACTGAGTGTTGGATAGTAGACAGTTTGAACATTGCATATACTGAACCAAATATTGTATTATCAAAGTAATAGTTAATGTAGTATTAAAGTAGTAATGAGGCATTGTCAATGTAATATTTAATGTAATATTAATGTAGTAATAAGGCATTATCAATGTAATATTTAATGTATTATTAATGTAGTAATAAGGCATTATCAATGTAATATTTAATATATTAATGTAGTAATAAGGCATTATCAATGTAATATTTAATGTAATATTAATGTAGTAATAAGGCATTATCAATGTAATATTTAATGTATTATTAATGTAGTAATAAGGCATTATCAATGTAATATTTAATATATTATTAATTTAATGTAGTAATAAGGCATTATCAATGTAATATTTAATGTAATATTAATGTAGTAATAAGGCATTATCAATGTAATATTTAATGTAATATTAATGTAGTAATAAGGCATTATCAATGTAATATTTAATGTATTATTAATGTAGTAATAAGGCATTATCAATGTAATACTTAATATATTATTAATGTAGTAATAAGGTATTATCAATGTAATATTTAATGTAATATTAATGTAGTAATAAGGTATTATCAATGTAATATTTAATGTAGTATTAATGTAGTAATAAGGCATTATCAATGTAATATTTAATGTATTATTAATGTAGTAACAAGGCATATATCAAGGTAATATTTAATCTAGTATTAATGTAGTAATAAGGCATTATCAAGGTAATAGTTAATGTAGTAATAATGTAGGAATAAGGCATTATCAAGGTAATAGTGAATGTAGTATTAATGTAGTAATAAGGCATTATCAAAGTATTAGTTAATGTAGTATTAAAGTATTAATAAGACATTATCAATGTAATAGTTATTATAGTATTAATGTAGTAATAAGACATTATCAATGTAATAGTGAATGTATTATTAATGTCATTATCAATGTAATAGTGAATGTATTATTAATGTAGTAGCGAGGCATAATAAAGGCAATAGTTAATGTAGTATTATTGTAGTAATAAGGCATCATCAAAGTAATAGTTAATTTAGTATTACTTTACTAGTAAGGCATTATCAAGGTAGTAATTAAGGTAGCATTAAGTTGTCTTACGACTCTATGTTCTTGTACTAATTGACATTAAAGAGCGATACCCATCAAGTAATTACATTTCAACAAATAATTAAATTTCCTTGAAATACAAAAGTGAAAATTTACAATGAACTTAACAGTATTGTGAAATAAATCTAAAGGGTCTAAAAAGTCCAATCGCAAGACCAAATGTTTGAAGTTTCAACTGAAATTACAGTGGTATTCCGATTAAATTCCAATATTTAATGTGTCGATGTGCCTGTAGTCTCCAAAATGATAACGTGCCAGTGGCATGGAGCGTTATGATGTGCTAACAGTATTTTGATGTCTTAGACCAATATTATCAAAAAATCTTCTTGTCTGAATTCATTATAATTCCAAATTACTGTTCCAGTCGAAGAACGTTATTGATGAGCACTTTGCATTTCCAGTGAATAATTGTTTACATAAATAAATCAGCCTAAATGAAAAACTGAACACAACAAAAAGACTGATTCTGTTTGAAGATGATAAAGTAGGAATGATTACTTTCTCCAATAAATAACACTATATAAAGAGCTTAGACACATTAACAGAAACAGGATGTAGATCAGCCTCCTCTCTAAAACATTCAAAGTTGTGAACAAGTTTAGGAATTTACAAGTGAAAAGATATGCCCTAGACACTCCCATTGCTTACATCTGCTGTAGACTGACTCTCTCTCTCTCTCTCTCTCTCTCTCTCTCTCTCTCTCTCTCTCTCTCTCTCTCTCTCTCTCTCTCTCTCTCTCTCTCTCTCTCTCAGGAATCAAACAAGAAGACAACTCCAACTTGATAAAAAAAACTTTTACTTTCAGGCTACACTTGCAGTTAGCTATTGAACTTGTTACTATATGGCTGAATTATTTCTAACTATTTGATATACGTCTACATAGTAACAAATTTGTTGCAGAAATGTATATACAAATAATAATGTAATAAATGTACATAATTCAGATCACAAATTCATAGATAATGGTAAATCAATGATGCCGTTCATTCATAATCAATATTTGTGTCAATTTAGTATGTATATCATCATAATGAGAGAAAGGGTGTACAAAATTACATATGCTTAAGGTTGCTGTTTTTCCCCGTTAAGAACATTTTGTTTACTCACCTGTAACATTTTATACAATGGATTATATGTACTCTTCATTCATACATATTAATTTGTATAAGTTAGGATTTAGCGAGGATTACCATACAATCGAGGAAATACATCTTTATTTACAGTCTACAGTTTAAAATGTGAAAATAAATCAATCGTATTGTTCACTATTAAGATCAACTGATCCGACACTACAAAAACAACAATAATAATAACAACAACAACAATAATAATAATAATAATAATAATAATAATAATAATAATAATATAGAAATAATAATAATAATAATATATTATATATTATTATTATTATATAATATTATTATTATTATTATTATTTCTATATTATTATTATTATTATTATTATTATTATTATTATTATTTTCATCTGGGTGACATAATCAGATAGAGGTTAGCTTACATTTTTGCGCGATTAAAATAAATATCGATGTAGTTGTTTGAGATCATTTGAGTACGAAAGGGAAGTCTGACAATAAAAATGTTCATAGGTTTAACACTAAGGGTAAATGTATGGGCAGCCGTCGCCGCCAAAATTACATTAATCAAATGATCTAGTATAAAATCAAATGATTTAACGTAGCAAATGAAATAATCCAGATTCCAAATGATGTGGTGTCACATTAAATGATTTAACAAATAAAACCGAATTAACATTTAAATTTAAAATGACGTGGTATTAAATGAAATGATGTAGAGTGAAATGAAATGATTTAACCCATCAAACGGAATGATGAATTCAGATTCCAAATGATGCTGTGTGATATGAAATGATATAGCATGAAAAGAAATGATTGAACCCCAAAAATGAAATAATGAATTCAGATTCCAACTGATGTGGCGTTAAATGAAATGATCTGGTATAAAATAAATTGATTTAAAGAACAAAATGGAATAATGATACATGCTTCCAAATGACGTGCTATTAAATAAAATAATGTAGTCTAAAATGAAATGATTTGACTCAACAAATGAAATCATGAATTTAAATTCCAAATGATCTGGTATTAAATAAAATGATTTAAAGAACAAAACGAATTGATGAAATCTGCTTCCAAATAACACATTAATTAAATGAAATTACGTATTATGATATGAAATGATTTAACTCAACAAATGAAATGATGAATTCAGATTCCAAATGATGTGGTATTAAATTAAATGATTTAAAGAACAAAACGGATTGATGAAATCTGCTTACAAATGATGTAGTATTAAATGAAATTAAGTAGTCTAGAATTAAATGATTTAACCCCAAACAAGAAATGATGTATTCCGATTCCAAATGATCTGGCATTAGTTGAAATGATCTGAAGAAAAAAAATGGAATGATCAGCTCATATTCCAAATGTTGTAATATTAAATCAAATGTATAGAAAGTAAACGATCAAAATGTAAATCAGCTAGCGTAAATCCAAACAAACACAGGAGGGCGCTGTTATCTATGACGTATGGTGTCAGCACGCCGAAACATAATCGACGGGCGTATTTATAGCATTCGGCTGAGAATTTTTGCAGACGACAGTTGGACAGCAAAGTAAAGATAAGTGTTTATTTTCGTATTTTATAAAGAAGAGCCATGTTTTCCAATCAGCATAATGTGATTTTATCCACATTTATTAATTTGAGTGTATTTTTTTCCTTCATGTTCTGCTCTGTACTGCGAGAGTTTCTTATGCTTCAACAAAGTGAGATCTATCAGCTGAAGATATTAAATCTTGATTTTATTTGATAAATATGTCTCATGTTACCTGCCATACGTACATAGGCATTATTCGTCCAAGTTTTATTTGTAAGAAATCTTCTTTTTCCTCCGTTTAATATAGTTTTCATTAACATATTACTGTTTTTCCTCTGGGGGTTCGAATATAATTTTATTAGAAACTATGATTCGCGACTCTTAGTGCATTTGAAACACAACACTCCTTTCCAAACGTATTAAAAAGGGGGGGGGGGGGCTTAGTCATAAATTTTGAAAGACTAATACGTGAACAATAAATGTTGCCTTCTTGGAGTGTTTTATGGCGAAGAAGAAGCACAGATCATGTTTGAATAAACCCAAAATTTAGCTAATGATGTACGAAAATAAAAACGAAAGTCGATGAATTCTATCAAATTTTTTAAAATAAAATAAAACAGTAACACCGATTTGTAAGTAATACCCTTAGGGTAATACATCAACGTTAATAAATCGTCATATGTGTGTTTATAGATCAAAACTTTCGTTGCTTTCTGACCGAAAAAAGATTGAAATTTTCCATCAAGCGGACGTGATGGAATAAAATGTTTGTTGAAGTTAATATTGTCATCAGTCTGTCGTCATGTCCATATTAAGATCGTCTAAGGGAAGACATGTCATTTTTGTTTATTTATTGTCATTAGTTCTCAACTGGACGGTTGCAGAATTCTTTCATAAAATCTCATTGGCATTCCACTTCTGAGAGGCTTGTTCACTGTAGAGTCCTGCCTCCGTTTACTATTATGTCAAAAATTGTTTTATTTCTTTATTTCTATTTTTTACCATTTATTTTCTTTTATTGTATTATAGTTTCAAGACTTTTACTTTCCTGCTCCTGATTTTCCATTTTTCAAATATTTTGTTTGATATGTAGTTATGCATGAGCGAAAGTGGCCACGATGACATTGTTATTAATTGCATCAACTAATGTGGGTTCTATTTAGATAGCAAGCTTCGGTTGCTTTTACCCTGGGATGGGATTGATTTTTTTTTCCATCACGCGGACGTGATGGAAAATATGCAGATCTTTTAAAAGAGTATCTGGTGTAATTTTACTAGCCACTTGCGATGGCTTTCCGGAGTCAGGATGATTTTTTGGTTTGTTTCTTTGTAGGCATGATAAGGAAAAAAAATGGCTAAGTTTCATTAGCTCTTGTTTTGCCATGTGTTTAAGAATTATAATTTTTTTTTTTGGGGGGGGCTCTATTTCCGGGTCATTTACTGCTAATTGTCCCCTGTGTCCTTATGTTAGTCTCTTCTGTGTTAGCCATTTCTCTTTGGTTTGCAGGTTTATGTGGGCACGCTTTTCGGTCTCGTTTGGTGATTTAATCACCGCCTGCTGTCTTCTATCTGTCATCAGCTGGCTTTGGGTCCAGTTTCTCCCGCACTTTGTTTTAGAGGAACGGTAAATCTCTCTCTGTCTGAAATCAATTTCTAATAGTCTGGTTTAACGAGGTTTTTTCGGCTACATTTGTTACATGTATTAACGCTTGCTGGGTTTCAAATGCCTTCGATCAATTTAAACACACAAGGGGCTTTTTTTTTAAAAAAAAATTAACACTAAATAAGTGTTGCTTTCCAGGGGCTGACGACCTAGACCAGCTTGGTACAATTGTTTTTCCCAGCACAACACCATAAAGCTTATATAACTAAATACATCCGGCGTTCTGCCAGGTGGAGAAAACGGCACCTCTCTCTCTCTCTCTCTCTCTCTCTCTCTCTCTCTCTCTCTCTCTCTCTCTCTCTTTTCCTCTTTATTCCTTTGGTCAATTTAAACACACTAGGGGCTTTTATAAATTTTTACCACTAAGTAAATGCTGCTTTCCAGGGGCGGTCGACCTAGACCAACCCGGTAAAATGGTTATTCCCAGTACAACACCATATGTCCTATTTAACTAAATACAGTTCCAGTGACCAGAAGAATCGATGCAGACAAGTTATCTCTCATAGCAGTGACAAAGCCGACAAATAGGGGTCTCCAATCAGTTCAAGTTCCAGACTGTAATGCCACACCTGGGTCTGCAAATATTTTACAATCATCTTCTAGATCAAAACTCGACCTGAAAAATGATCGAAGTATATGAACACGATGGAACACGTATCATATGCATGAAAAAACGTTGAGATGTGGAATGATATTATTCTTGTTCATAGTACTCAATTCAACATATGTGACAGGCTAGAGTTCTAAATTGCTAATGAAAGAAAATGGGGACATGCTTGGTAGCAGACTCTGATGTGTAAAAATTGCAGTTTTAAGTCACCCGAGTATAAGTTGTATGAGGAGATAAAAACATAAACCTGGGCCACATCCTGCTGCTGTAAATCTGATGTTTCAAGCTGGACTACAAGATACCCCTTATGGGAAAAACTGATCTAGATGTGTGCTTGCAGCCACTGACATTCCCCAACCTAGCACATCATCTATGCAAAGAGCATCCAACATTGTTGGCTTGGTAACTGTTGAGCTCAATGAAATTGATATGACAAACAAACTGAAACTAGTAAGACAGGTTAATATCATGCGTGGTGTTCAGCATCCTAAACAAATAAATGTTGCTTTTGATGCAAGATACATTGCTTTAGGACTTTAGACATAAAACGATACCTGGCCAAAGTTCATACACAGGCTGTTAAAATTTCATGTGAAACTGTGACAGAGAAGCTGTACAATGTTGGGTCTACAGCAGAAAACAAGCTCTGCTGGACTGGAGCTGTTAGTACCATTTGTGTAAGACTCTGGTATGACTCGGGCGAGGATCGAACTTACGACCTCTCACATCCGCGGCCGACGCTCTAACCACTGTACCACTGGAGCGGTCAATAAAATATTATGAATCCGAGAAAAGATATTTTAATTCATTATTGTGCATTATGAAGATACTGAGATATCTGATTCTGATTTTACGTATTTTAATAAACATTAATTTTAACTGACATAAAAAGATAAATACCCATGCTTGCACGTATTTCCACAAAAAAGGATCCAGTGATTAAACAGAACGCAAAATATATGACACACATACCCTACACTCATACGCGGTATCACACGAAATGTGATTACCCCCTCCTTTTCTGACACGGTCGTATTTCCAGGGGGAAAACCAAAATGTTCAAGCATTGTAGCCACAACGGTTTGTCGTCAACAAAGAACAAATAAAGCAATAACATTTTGTGATCGACGTGATATAATTATACATGTAGAAAGCGTGTACGAACAGTATTGTGCATTATGAAGATACTGAGATATCTGATTCTGATTTTACGTATTATAATAAACATTAATTTTCTAAACATTCTCAGAATTTATCTAAACCTATTCTTGGGACATAGTATTTTTTGTCCAAGTGTGCGATTCAGAAATCAGTACGCTATCAGTAAGCAAAGCCAAGCAAAAATAAATTAAAAACTTCTGATTGAAGTTTTGCTTTATCAAACACAACAGGAATGAGGAGCATTGAATTCCCCACACACAATGTAAACATATCTGCATTAATCATTCTAAAATATGTGACGTTAGTCGAAATAGGAACACGATGTGTATGTTTCATATTTGACATGCAGAACTGAACATTCAGAGTAGATCTCTTAATTCACAATTTGTTGTCTTAATCTTGTTAAAACGCTACCTATTAATTTACTAATAATTTTCAGGATGAATATAGCCATGAAATGAATTGAAATACCATAATAAGCACACGATCGTGTTTGCAACTGATATGTATTGATAAAGCGTTGACACCCGAACTGGACGGAGACGTCTTTCACTGCTTTATTTCCTGAAAGACCCTATCAAAACTTAATATTATGATGTCCTCAATCTTCACCACTCAGATAGTCAGTCCAAAATATAATATATTCGATTATCTTTAGATACAAGCACATCTAGTCAAAATGCACCAGTGGTCAACATGTATCCAATATAGTTCTGATAATACTAAGTCTGGTGTTTTGGTTTTCTTTCTTCTGTCAATTTGATGAATGATTTGTCTTCACTTTAGCTAGTAATGTAAGTTGCACGTGCATTTGCTAACACTTTTCACGGAAACAAAGGTGTCAAATCACGTGGTCTAGCGCTATTTAAGTCCATTTCTCACACGTACTCATTGGATTTCATGTTTGCCGGGCCCAAGCGTTTTATGTTATATCCAAGGGATAAAGTGACCCCCATTTTGACAGTGGATTCATTTATGGTAAGGGGAATTGAGATGTTTGTACATGAGGCTCCGCCAATTGAACGTGAATTGGGACCAAAGATGATGGAAGTGCATTTTCATGGTCTTCCATTTTATATAGATACTGTGGAGCTAGAGATGAAAATACATGAGAGATTTGGGGTAAATAGCAAGGGCTATAAACTAGGAGATTCATGGGGCTTTGAGGGAATAACATCTGCGGTCAGAATAATCCGTATGGAAAAGGGTCAGGAGATTAAAATACCCCCTTTCTTTTATGTGTTAGGCTTCCGAGTCCGCTCATGGTATAGAGACTGTGAGAAGGACAGGAAATGTAGTAGATGTGGGGACAAAGGCCATGGTCCATGGGCTTGCAATAAAAATATAGGGACAAATAGGCCATCTACTGACAATATAGCCCCAAATGTAGAGATTGTTCCAACAAATCAGTGGGTCAAGGTGGGTAGCAGAAAGGAAGTTAAGACTAAGCAAATTCCTCCAACATTTACATCAGAAAATCCCTTTGAAGTCTTGATTAATGAGGAGTTTTAAAACATTACTACGGGTTTTGGCAACAAGCGGCTGTTTCAAGCGATTGTGGTTGTCATTTGCGTATATATATGTGGATTTATTTTTTCCTGCTTGTTCTTCAAAAGGTTAATTTTTCCTTTATATCACCTTTGTTTGAATTATTCACAGCACTTTCTTTTCCTTTTTTGTATTTGCATAAATTTGTTAGCAATCCATACTTTATTGAAATGGAACAAACAGGGGAAAACCCTAACCACCCCCCAGGGATCAGATCGAGATTAAATCTGTATTTCAAATGCACTGTTGAAGACCATATTCTGATAGCGCACCACCCAAAAGGGTGCCAATTGCTGGTATCAAGTGCAGATACAACTCCTAAACAAATAGAGATTTTGGCAGCGTTGAAAGCCATGTCGGTTGACATGAGTAAAATTGCTGCATTGCAAAATGCTGGACCAAAGAGGTTCATGTTATATCCAAAAGATCAAGAGGTTCAAGTTCTAAACATTGACTCATTTATGGTTAGAGGGATAGAAATGTTTGTCCATGACGCCCCTCCTATTGAAAGGGAGCTGGGCCCAAAAATGGTCGAGGTACACTTCCATGGCCTCCCATTTTCAATTGATACTATAGAGTTGGAAATGAAGCTCCATCAAAGATTCCAAGTAACTAGCAAAGGGCATAAATACGGGAACTCTTGGGGCTTTGACGGAATAACCTCTGCAGTAAGACTTATTAGAGTCGAAAAAAACCAAGCAGTCAAGATACCCCCGTATTTCTATGTGCTGGGATTTAGAGTACGCTCATGGTACAAAGGATGTGAGCAGGACAGAAAATGCACAAAATGTGGGGAAAGGGGTCACGGTCCTTGGGATTGCAAAAAAGTAGACACACCCACGACTCCATATGCAGATGCTATGCAAAATAAGACAAAGACTAACACAAATGAGGGATGGGTCCAGGTGGGCAATAGGAAAGAGCCTGTGTCTCAGGTTATCTTGCCCACTTTCATACATACTAACCCCTTTGACACTCTTATAACTGAGGTAGAAGAAGTGGTGGAAGCTTTACCAGAGGGAAAAATGCCTAAACCCCAACAAACCTCAACCCCAACCAAAATTAGCAACAAAAAGACCAACAAGAAGAGGAAGGCGGAGAGCCTCTCTTCCTCTTCTGAGGCTTTAGATCCTTTAGAAGATAGTGTCATAGAGACACAAATTCCAACCATAGAATCATCCAAAACTAACAAAACACCTAAGAGAACTGAGGAATCGAACTCAGACTCAACTCCGGAAAAAGACCTAGACTGTAATATGGACACCCTCACCTCAATGGAAAACAATGGAACTCAACAAACCAATGTTTTTGAAAATACTCTTTATTCTAATATCACCAGTGATTTCGATATACCTGTCAGTGACACTTTATCCGAGAACAATGACCCAGGTTCCCCTCAAACGGGGGAAGATACAACTAATAATTTATAAACAATAGTCACTAAATTCTAATCACTTAAATTGGTGGCCACCTGGGAGGGAAAAAAACAGAAATGGAGGAACAAAGCTTCCGTTTGCTGTCAATAAATGTTAATGGATTAAATCCAGAAAAAGTTAATAAGTTAACACAAATAAGGAAATTTGACTTACTATTCATACAAGAGACACACAATGGACTAACAGACGAACTCAAAGAACAACTTGAAAGAAAGCTGGATTGCATTATAATTCAAAGTGACTATGTAGGGAGGGATAAAGGGGGAGGGATTGCAATTTTGATAAAAAATAAAGTAGGAGTTAAATGGGAAAGAATAGAGGGGGATTTTTTTAAAGGGAGACTTATTCATTTAAAAATAGAAGATTGTCATTTTTTAAACATATATATGCCAGCAGCTCTTAATATGAAACGAGCCTTTGCAACACAACTTATGGAGTACTTGGATAACTATATAGGGGAAAATTTGATAATAGGTGGGGATTTTAACTGGGTGGAAAATGACATAGACAGAAACACAAAAATTACACGTTCTGACTTAGAGATTATGGACATAATGAAACTGATAATGGAATCATTAGATTTGGTCGACATATATAGACGGTTGAATTTACTAAGGGTGGAATACACTTATACACGAGGGAATACATCAAGTAGATTAGATACATTTTGGGGCACACTTTTTGGAACAAATAAATATATAAAATCAGGGATATTAGATTATCAAATTTCGGACCATAAACTAATTTATTTAGAAGTAGGGATAACTAAAAGAACTAAATGGGGTAAGGGATCATGGAAATTAAATATAAAAATATTAAATACTGTGGAATTTATAGAAGAGATAAAAAGGGAAATAGAGGATTTTAAAAATAAAGGGAATAACGACATCATAGAAGAATGGGATAAACTTAAAGTTAAATTTAAAAACATAGCAATTTATCATTCCAAATTAAGGGTTAGGAACTTTAAACTAGAAACAGAAGCTATAGAAAATTTAATAAAAACAACAACAACACAGAACACAAAAGAAACATTAGTATTAAGATTAGAAAAATTAAAGAAAGACTATCATAAAAGGAGGGAAATAAAAGCAGGTATATTTACAAACTTATATGAAACTGCAGGGGGTTTATATAAAAGGGAAGAATTAAGAAGAGGGGGGGAAAGAACACTAGAAAGATTAAATACGGGAAGGGAAATACTTGAAGACAAAACTCAAATACTGGATTACATACGGAATTACTATAAAGACCTATATACTTCACAGAGAATAGCAGACGAAGATATAGAAACATACTTACGTGAGACAAATTGTGAGAAAATTACCTCAGAACATAGGAACAAATGTGAGGAATTTATATCACAAGACGAAATAATAGAGACAATAGGGAAATTAGGGAAAAATAAATCACCAGGGAGAGATGGACTTTCTGCGGAATTCTATCAAAAATTCCATGGGGAGTTGTCACCAATTTTAGAGTGGTTATATAATAATATCGCACTTAGAAATAGTAAAATGTCTAACACAATGAGGGAGGGTATGATAACACTAATATATAAGGGAAAGGGAAATAGGGATGAAATAAAAAACTGGAGACCCATCTCACTCCTTAATGTAGATTATAAAATTGTTAGTAAAATCTTAACGGAAAGGGTCAAAAAGTGTCTTGACCCAATTATAAATATAAATCAAACAAGTGGGCCAAAAGGAAGAGATATACAAAATAACATTTTAAACATTAAAACTATAATTGATCACATTAATATAAATGGTACTACTAGTGCTATGGTACTAATTGATCAAGAGAAAGCCTTTGATCGACTTGAGCAGAACTATATATATAAGACACTAGAAAAATTTGGATTTGGAGAAAATTTCCAAAATTGGACCAAAATTCTGTATAATGATATAAACTCGATTGTACAGGTAAATGGAGCAAAAACGGAAAAATTTGAAATTCAAAGATCAGTGAGGCAAGGTTGCCCACTATCTATGCTATTATACGTAATAGCAATAGAAATTCTTAGCACCAAAGTTAGGAATAACTCAAAAATAGTAGGGATAAAAGTTCCAAACATCAAAGAAGAAGTTAAGATGTTACAACATGCTGATGATTGCACAAACTTTATCCAAGATGGAAAATCCTATATTGAACTAATAAAGGAATTTGAAAAATTTGGGAAAGTTTCAGGATCTAAGATAAATCCTGATAAAACTGAAATTTTATTAATAGGGAACTGGAGAGGTAAGAAACATGATCTGCCTGCTCTTCTTATTAAAGACAATATAAAAACATTAGGTATAAATTTTGGAAAAGACGAACTGAAAAACAATCTAAGAGAAATAAAAGAAAGTTTTAAGAAAAATTTGACAATCTGGGCACCATTGCCAATATGCTTAATGGAACGAGCACAGGTTGCAAAGAATTACATGTATGTGCACTTAAATTACAAATTAAAAACAGTAGACATAAAAAATGCAACACTAAAAAAAATAGATAACGATATTATTAAATACTTATGGGCTTTTAAAATACATTACACAAACAAAGATACTCTATACAGGGAGGGGAAGAGGGGAGGTCTAGGTCTCCCCCACCCCACCCTAATTAAATACACCAACATTTTAAATAGATTTAAGGAGATTCAAGTGGAGCCAAAAATAGCTTGGCAAGGGCTCTACATATATTATTTTGGTTTCTCTATGAAGCAGAGAAATGACATATATAGGAATAATAAATTAACAAAAATCTTAGATGTGCCAAGAAAATTAAGATCAATAAAAGATTTATTGTTTAAATATAGGGATGTTAAAGAATTTTGGGATATTGATACAAAATGCACATACAGATGGCTAGCACAAAACACAATAAATAAGGACAAAAATAAGGTAGAACAAAAAAACATGAATATTAACTGGGATAGGGCATGGGGAAACTGGGTCAAAATTCGATCCATTAAAATGAAAAGTACCTTGTTCAAATACATGCATGATGCATGGTTGACAGGGGAAATAGCAGTGCGACGGCATATGATCGCAGTGTCGCCAAAATGTCCACTATGCAAAAACTTTTCTTTTTCCAAAAAACATGTTATGACCGAATGTCTAACAAATATAACTGATAGAAACAAAATTGTGAATAACATTATACAAAATCAATTATATAGCAATATACAAATATTATATTTAGATGGCAAATTTCAAAAGATACTGTTAGACGAAATAACCTCATTTATAATTAGGAATATGACAGCATGCGGACCAATAAAAAATTATGGGGAAAATTTTAGATAAGGAGGGTTCAGGGAACTCAGGAGGAGAAAAGTACGAGCAATGAGAGCACGGGGCTATATCACATGGCGCTACGCGAAGTGGACAGGCCCGTGACAGAGTTTGGAATAAAGCTCACCTAGAGACATATCCACTATCAAAACAACTCACGGATTAGATAGGCTGTATAGTTTAGAATTGTTTCTTTTCCCAACAAAGCATGCTATCATATGAAATCACTGGTGATTTAATTGTTTACTCTGTGGAGATTGTGAAAATCTACACAGAAAGCCCGTTTAAAGGGAAATATAAAATAATCTTTTGGAATGGAATAAGGAATTAATAATAAATAAATAAAGATCACAAAAACAGATCGAAACGGGTGAAGTACAAACAATAATAAAAAAATTGTACGAATCCCATTTCGATCCAAGTGATCTAGTATATAAATAAGGAACTTACCAAACATGGAACATAATAGAACTAACATTAAAACAATAGATTGGTTTCAACCATTTTAAATTAAAACTAAGACACCATGTTTAGTACCAAATTCAAAATTTTTAAAGTAATTAAATACAACTTAAATATATATATATTGAAATAAATACCGTTTAGTGGTATTTATATGGTTAGAAAAACTGGGAAATTTTTGACAAGAATGGCTATCCTTACAAAAACATACAGTATTCATATGAATACATATAGCAACATACACATAGCACAACACAAATAGCATACACAGGATACAGGAAAACCCCTAGCCAGGGTTAACTTTAAAAGATAAAGACAGACACCATGATGGACCTTTAGGTTCGGGTGGAAATGTCATAGGAAAACACTAAGGACCAAAATATCCTCCTATTATCATATAATCCCGATGGGAAAAAATTAAGGATAGGTTTAAATTAAATGGAATTTATTAAAAAACACAAAACTACATATCGGGGGGAACACACTCACACATGAAACTTTTTTATTAGTTTTTTCAATAGGGGGAGGGGGCATCTGTCTGGTGCCCCCCCAAAAAGAAATGTTATATCCAAGGGATAAAGTGACCCCCATTTTGACAGTGGATTCATTTATGGTAAGGGGAATTGAGATGTTTGTACATGAGGCTCCGCCAATTGAACGTGAATTGGGACCAAAGATGATGGAAGTGCATTTTCATGGTCTTCCATTTTATATAGATACTGTGGAGCTAGAGATGAAAATACATGAGAGATTTGGGGTAAATAACAAGGGCTATAAACTAGGAGATTCATGGGGCTTTGAGGGAATAACATCTGCGGTCAGAATAATCCGTATGGAAAAGGGTCAGGAGATTAAAATACCCCCTTTCTTTTATGTGTTAGGCTTCCGAGTCCGCTCATGGTATAGAGACTGTGAGAAGGACAGGAAATGTAGTAGATGTGGGGACAAAGGCCATGGTCCATGGGCTTGCAATAAAAATATAGGGACAAATAGGCCATCTACTGACAATATAGCCCCAAATGTAGAGATTGTTCCAACAAATCAGTGGGTCAAGGTGGGTAGCAGAAAGGAAGTTAAGACTAAGCAAATTCCTCCAACATTTACATCAGAAAATCCCTTTGAAGTCTTGATTAATGAGGAGGTGGAAAGGTCCTTCAATGAGGGGAATGAACCCCCCCCCCCCCTCCCAGAACGTCTACTCCCATCAAGAATCCCCAAAAACAGAATAAGAAGAGAAAGGCTGCAAGCCTGTCTTCTTCCTCAGAGGAGCTTGAAAAAACGCTTCCATCTGTTGAGGGAACAGGGAACATACCCACATCTCCCCAAGACAAAAGAACGCATGAAACACCCAATCCAAACCAATCAGAAATTGAGTCTCAACCTGAGAAATCTACTTTAGATTCATCTCAGGAACCAAACAACAACTTTAGCATGGATATCATAAATACAACTTTGGAAACTGAAACTGAGAATGAGAATGATATGTTTAAGAATACCCTTTTTTCACTTAATGTCACCAGTGATTTTGAATTACCCAGTAGTGAAACCCAAGCTGAGAACAATGACCCAGGATCCCCTCAACAAGGGGAAGATACAATTCATTAATAAATTATAAACAATAACCAATAAAACATAACCACTAAAAAAAGTAGCGGCCACCTGGGAGGAAAAACCAGAAATGGAAGAACAAAACTTCCGTGTTCTGTCAATTAATGTTAATGGATTAAACCAAGAAAAGGTTAATAAGTTAATACAAATAGGGGATTTTGATTTACTGTTTATTCAAGAGACACATAACGGACTAACAGACAAATTAAAAGAACAACTTGAAAGAAAGCTGGATTGCATTATAATTCAAAATGACTATATAGGGAGGGATAAAGGAGGTGGGATTGCGATTATGATTAAAAATAAAGTAGGGATGAAATGGGAAAGAATAGAGGAAGGGGTTTTTTTTAAGGGTAGACTCATTCATTTAAAAATAGATAATTGTCATTTTTTAAATATATATATGCCAGCCTCTCTTAATATGAAACGAGCCTTTGCAACAGGATTTAGGGAGTACTTGAACAACTATATAGGGGAAAATTTGATCATAGGTGGGGATTTTAATTGGGTAAGACATGACATAGACCGAATGAAAAAAATAATAGGAACAGACTTAGAAATAATGGACATCATGGAACTTATTATGGAATCCTTAGATTTGGTTGACATATATAGACGTTTAAATTTACTAAGGGTGGAATATACTTATAAAAAAGGGGATATAGCAAGTAGAATAGATACTTTTTGGGGCACATGTTTTGGAACAAATAAATACATAAAATCAGGGATATCAAATTATCAAGTTTCGGACCATAAATTAATTTATTTAGAAGTAGGGATATCTAAGAGAACTAAATGGGGTCGTGGATCATGGAAATTAAATACTAAATTATTAAATATAGGGGAATTCATAGAAGAAATAAAAATGGAAATAGAAGATTTTAAAACTCAAGGGAATAATGATATCATGGCAGAATGGGATAAATTAAAAGTTAAATTAAAAAAAATAGCAATTAAACATTCGAAATTACGGGCTAAAAACTTTAAATTAGAAACAGAAGCTATGGAAAATTTAATAAACACAACAACAACACAGAACACAAAAGAAACAATAGTATTAAGATTAGAGAAATTAAAACTAGATTATTATAAAGGGAGGGAAATAAAAGCAGGTAGATTTACCAAACTATATGAAACTGCAGGGGGCTTATAAAAAAGGGAGGAATTAAGAAGGGGGGGGGGGGGAGAAAAAACATTAGAAAGTCTAAACACGGGAAGGGAAATACTAGAAGACAAAACTCAAATACTAGATTACATACGGAATTACTATAAGGACCTATATACTTCACAGAGAATAGCAGACGAAGATATAGAAACATACTTACGAGAGACAAATTGTGAAAAAATTACCTCAGAACATAGAGACAAATGTGAGGAATTTATATCACAAGACGAAATAATAGAGACAATAGGGAAATTAGGTAAGAATAAATCACCAGGGAGAGATGGACTTTCTGCGGAGTTCTACCAAAAATTCTGTAGAGAGTTGTCGCCAATTTTAGAATGGTTATACAATAATATTGCACTTAGGAATAGCAAAATGACTAACACAATGAGGGAGGGTATGATAACAATAATATATAAGGGAAAGGGTAATAGGGATGAAATAAAGAACTGGAGACCCATCTCACTCCTTAATGTTGACTATAAAATTATTAGCAAAATTTTATCGGAAAGGGTCAAAAAGTGTCTTGACCCAATTATAAATATAAATCAAACAAGTGGGCCAAAAGGAAGAAACATACAAAATAACATTTTAAACATTAAAACTATAATTGATCATATCAATATAACTGGTAATACTAGTGCTATGGTACTACTTGATCAGGAAAAAGCCTTTGATAGAATTGAACAAAACTATATATATAAGACACTAGAAAAATTTGGATTTGGAGCAAATTTCCAAAATTGGACTAAAATTCTGTATAATGATATAAACTCGATTGTACAGGTAAATGGAGCAAAAACGGAAAAATTTGAAATTCAAAGATCAGTGCGGCAAGGTTGCCCACTATCGATGCTATTATATGTAATAGCAATAGAAATTCTAAGTATCAAAGTAAGAAATAACCAAAATATTGTAGGGATTAAAGTTCCAAACATCAAAGAAGAACTTAAGATGCTACAACATGCTGATGATTGCACGAACTTTATTCAAGATGGAAAATCCTATATTGAACTAATAAAGGAATTTGACAAATTTGGAAAAGTTTCAGGATCTAAGATAAATCCTGATAAAACGGAAATTTTATTAATAGGAAACTGGAGAGGTAAGAAACATGGTCTGCCTGCTCTTCTTATTAAAGATAATATAAAAACATTAGGGGTAAATTTTGGGAAGGACGAACTTAAAAACAATTTAAAAGAAATCAAAGAAAGTATTAAGAAAAATTTGACAATCTGGGCACCACTGCCACTATGCTTAATGGAACGAGCACAAGCTGCTAAAAACTATATGTATGTGCACTTAAATTACAAATTAAAAACAGTAGACATAAAAAATGCAACAATAAAAAAAAATAGATAACGATATTATTAAATACTTATGGGCTTTTAAAATACATTACACAAACAAAGATACTCTATACAGGGAGGGGAAGAGGGGAGGTCTAGGTCTCCCCCACCCCACCCTAATCAAATACACCAACATTTTAAATAGATTTAAGGAGATTAAAGTTGAGCCCAAAATAGCTTGGCAAGGGCTTTATATATATTATTTCGGTTTCTCTATGAAGCAGAGAAACGACATATATAGGAATAATAAATTAATTAAATTATTAGAAGTGCCAAGGAAATTAAGATCAATAAAAGATTTATTATTTAAATATAGAGATGTTAAAGAATTCTGGGACACTGATACAAAAGGCACATACATATGGCTAGTACAAAACACAATAAATAAGGACAAAAACAAGGTAGAGCAAAAACACATAAATATTAACTGGGATAGGGCATGGGGAAACTGGGTCAAACTCAGATCCCTTAAAATACAAAGTACCTTGTTCAAATACATGCATGATGCATGGTTGACAGGGGAAATAGCAGTGCGACGGCGTATGATCGTAGTGTTGCCAAAATGTCCACTTTGCAAAAACTTCTTTTTTACCAAAAAACATATTATCACTGAATGCCTAATAACTTTAAATGATAGAAACAAAATTGTCACAAATATTATACGAAAACAAATATATGACAATATACAGCTTTTATACCTAGATGGCATATTTACAAGGAAAATTTTAGAAGAAATATCGAGCTTTATTATTAAGTATATGATAGCATGCGGTCCATTTCAAAATTATAGAGAAAATGTTAGATAAGGAGGGTTCAGGGAACTCAGGAGGAGAAAGTACGAGCAATGAGAGCACGGGGCTATATCACATGGCGCTACGCGAAGTGGACAGGCCCGTGAAAGAGTTTGGAATAAAACTCACCTGAGACATATACACTACAAAACAACTCACGGATTAGATAGGCTCTTTAGTTCAGATCTGTTTCCTTTCTATTTCTTTTCCTTTTCTTGAAAAAAAGCATGCTATCATACAAAATCACTGGTGGAAAATGTTTTTACTCTGTGGAGATTGTGCAAGTTTACACAGAAAGCCCGTTTAAAGGGAAATATAAATAATCTTTTGGAAAAAAAAATAAGGACTTAATGATAAATAAATAAAGATCACAAATAGTATCGAGAAGGGTGAAGTGCAAAAAGAATAAAGAAATTGCACGAATCCCATTTCGATCAAAGTGATCTAGTATATAAATAAGGAAATTACAAAACATGGAACATAATATCACAAACAGTAAAACAATAGTTTGGTTTTAACCAAATTAATTTAAAATTAAGACACCATGGTTTGTACAAAATTCAAAATTAATAAAAAATATATTAACTAAATGAAATAAAAAAGATATATTGGAATAATTACCGTTTAGAGGTAATTATATGGTTAGAAAACTGGGAAAATTGACAAAGTATGGCTATCCTTACAAAATAATACAGTATTCATATGTTTTTTTTTTTTTTTTTTTTTTTTTTTTTTTTTTTTTTTTTTTTTTTTTTTTTTTTTGGGGGCACCAGACAGATGCCCCCTCTCCCTATTGAAAAAACTAATAAAAAAGTTTATGTGTATGTGTTTTCCCCCGATATGTAGTTGGGTGTTTTTTTTATGAATTTTCATTTAATTTAACCTAACCTTAATTTTTTCCCATCGGGATTATATAATAATAGGAAGATATTTTGATCCTTAGTGTTTTTCTATGACATTTCCACCCGAGCACAAGGGCTGATCATGGGTGTCTGTCTCATACTTCAAAGTTAACCCTGGCTAGGGGTTTCCTGTATCCTGTGTTTGCTATTTGTGTTGTGCTATATGTGTGTTGCTATATGTATTCATATGAATACTGTATTATTTTGTAAGGATAGCCATACTTTGTCAATTTTCCCAGTTTTCTAACCATATAATTACCTCTAAACGGTAATTATTCCAATATATCTTTTTTATTTCATTTAGTTAATATATTTTTATTAGTTTTTTCAATAGGGAGAGGGGGCATCTGTCTGGTGCCCCCCAAAAAAAGTAGTTTATATTCCTTTATTGTATAACTAGTGGGTGAGTGATTTTGTATTTGATCATGTTATGTGTCTGTTACTACATTATTATGATAATTTTTAATTAATAGCATGGGAATAATTACTTCCTTTTCTATACCAATTGGAGCAATATTATTGTTCAAACTTGTGTCGGCTTTGAATGCGGATGACTTTTGTTTGATCAGACTAAGGAACGTGGACATTTTGAAAATATATTGATAAGGTTTGCATAAACTTGAGTATTTTATTTATTGAACCACTCAATTAATGGATGTTGATCTCGATCGTAAGCGATCGTAAGCGAACATTAAGTACTATCAGCACCGACCCTCTTGATTGCTTTCCTAACCCTAACGTAAAATAAGTTTCTCTTGAGATAATGTGGTCACTTCTTTTAAAAACAAATACTCTTGGTGGTGATGGTTCAATCGATAAATTTGATAGGGCTCATATTTTTGTTTCAGTAAAAAATGTTTTTTTTTGTTGATCAATCGTACACGAGCTTATTATTCAGCAGAAGAACAGATGATAATGTAAATGGAACCTTCATTACTAAAAACTTAATGAAGACTATGTATAACCAAAGAAGAGAACTAAGAACTTAAGAAAAATTAATGTTATTTTTTCTGGACAAGGGATGGGAATATCTCGCTCAGGGAAACGGAAGGTGCAATATTGTACGTAAAATCAATATCAGATATCTCATTATCATCCTAATGCACAATACTTAATTAAAATCTCTTTTCTCGGATTCATAAGATGTTAGTGACCTAGTGGTCAGAGCGTCAACCTCGGACACGGGAGGCCGCGTGGGTTCGATTCCCGGCTATTCAAAATCCAAATCAAGACCCAAATCATAAATTGTGCACACAAGTTAAATATTTTCAATATTAATGTACACTTTACAAACTGGCAATTTTTTAAACTCAGTTTTTAATGTCTCTTTGCTAAAACTGCATGTACAGCTAATTATGTTTAACTTACATGATTGATTCTGATAGACTCTTAGCATTGCTCACACAGTCAGTATTACATCTCAGTCACGTGCTATCCCAGTTTGAGTAACGCTTTAAGTTCAAGTGACAAATGCCATTCAACTCGATTACTGGTTTATGTATATTTAAGACCAACAGGTATATGTATTTGTTTATGTATGTACAAGTACACATGTAAGTCTATATGTATGTATTTAAGATGAGAATTCATTTCCATCTACATAGTCCATATATCTAAATTAAAATAAGTCCATATGTCTAAATTAAAATATATTAGATCATATGTTATAGAGACGCATCTACACAATGTACTAGGTCCCGCATTGTAAAGAATGATACTTAAGTAGCACATACTAATACGAGAATTGAAATGAATATCATAGTTCCAGAGATTTCAATATACAGTTCTTACTATTAGATATTCTTGTCATCATTGAGAATACATTCTCATTCCTTCATCAAATCTAAATAAATTATAATTTACAACGATATTGGGAGAACTGTTTTGTCTAGGAATGTCTAATAAATAACGAAGGCTATTATTATAACCAATAACTCGTTTTCTATTCATACATTCACTGAGGTGTGCCAACAGAGGACCATAATACATTGTACAGCAATACAATTTGAATAATCTAATCGTAATATCCAATGAATAATTCTAAAATATAAGTAGCAGCATGTGTACTTTTGTATAAATCAAGTCCAAGTCAAACACAACAATCTGATGTCTCGTCACATCTTCAGTATCTTAAAATATGGCCCAAATTTATATACATGTAACTGTTGACATGTAAGAGCGTTGCCATTAAGTGTAGCGAGAAGAGATAATTTGAGGTAATTAGAAACTTGACTGAAAGACCATGCATATAACGCATTTAAGCGTATTCCTGTATGTTTATGAATGCAAGTGTTTATGTGCAAGCATTTATACAAGCATATGTGTCTAGCTATTTTAGTCTTACCGTTGTCATCATTGGAATTCCAATGCGATGTCTTCTTCCAAAGGTGTTTCTATTTTTGACTTAGACTTAATTTAGTTGAACTGTATTGAATTTATTTAGTATATTCATTTAACATTGTATCAAGCATTTGTTCCGTAAGTAAATAATTACATCACCAGTTGTTCGCCAAATTAAGCAACAAATCATCTCAATCTCGAAAAAACTTTCAAGCACGATCTCATCCTTTTTCTTTCGTTTGCACTCACTCTATCTATGCACGATGTCAGTAACTGTTTTACAATCGGAGTCGTACGAGTTTACTATATGTTGTCTTCACAGAGAATAGACCCATTAAAGAACAGTTACAACATGTAACGGGCGGCTCGGTCATCAAGTGCTATTAGTACAATATTGCACAAGTCCCTGGTCAAAGGTATTGCGCAACTTGGAAAACAACACTCGAAACCGCCTCCCGCTAATACTCGTTTGTCTAAGGAATGACCTCTACGGTGTGATTTGCCCGGTTCGAATGGATATGGTAATCTGAGATGGTATCTTGAACAAAGACAACACACGAGCCCCCGTAAAGATTAAATAAGAATTTAATTAAAATACAACCAAGAGAAGAATGACACAATAAATTACAATTTTCTTTCCTTCTGAATATTCTTCGTTCAGAAGCACTTTAAAACCGAAGCTTTAAAATAATGGATACATTAATTAAAACTTCAAAACACTAATAAAATAGATGAATTTAGCCGTTAATAGCTGATAGTAAATTTCATCACGAAATCGAGTGTTCATTAACATCGGACTGCTTGGGAAATTTACAATGACCTTGTTCGTCGACTGGTTTTTTCCTTCTGCGTGCGTCAAGACTTTAGCTTGCCCTTTGGTTGAACGTGGGATTTCACAACTCTGACTTCTGACTTCTTTTCCCTCCTTTTGAATTTCGACTTCCTCGCTATTTCTCACTCTTTCTTCAAACAAACTATTTTCCTTTGAAAAGAAAAGGGTAAAACGCCCTAAGTATCTCGTTATGTTTTAAGAGTTGAGACTGTCCGTCCGTCTTTCTGGTTCGAACAATCTTACTATCAGTGTTAACTTTTATACGGCTAGCAAATACTACACAAGCCTTCAGATCAATACAGCTATACCGCTAAGTATCGACATCAGAATTTGGGAAAGTCACATATATTTCCGTAAATCATTACGTAAAATGAGGCAATATATCATAGCACACAATCCATATTCACTAATATGATAAATTCAAAATTAATGTAGCACTTTCCATCCATAAATGTATATAGCGGGTTTTCTACAACAACCATTAACCTACCTAAGTATATAAGGTGAAAATGCTAATTCAGAATTCAAAAGTACATTATTAAATCAATATAATACCCGAACTATCCATACAAAAATATGAACACATCATGCATCTGTTACGAAGAAACATCATATCAAAATACGTTATTAAATCAATGTAATACCGAATTATTCGTATCATAGTATCAATAAATATATCATGCATCTATAATGAAGAAAACATCATATACATTACATCATGATAAAGGTGAATTTGAGTTAAATAACTTGTGTTTTTGGCGTCTTACAATCGTTCTAAATTCAGTTTTCCCCTGGAACCCAATATTTTACGAACGTCCTTTCCTAAAGTCCGCTCGAAGTCCTGGTAATTACTTCTACCTTCGGTTCTCTCTTGCAGAGAAATTTTTAGACTAATTCAAACTCATAAGCTCAGAGAATATATTTCCCCGATTCTAGGGTTCGACCCAACCCCCCTTCTACATTTGACCAATCGGAATAAATGCTATTCCTACGGACATTTGGAAAACCGTCTATCAAGATGCCAAAAAAAAATTCCACCTGGGTCGAAATATCACCTTACCATTTGTTTCAAATCACTTTGACAGCTTTACGTGGGAAATTCCCTCTTTTAAGCGTGTCAAACACCCAGTCCGTTTTTACTATAAACATTCTAACAGCATGACTGAGTTAAGCCAACATTCCTTCGTTCAAATTCTACTCCAAGACAGTTAATTGTCGGCTAGACTAAGAATTAATTAATGAATTTCACTGACGAAAAATTTGGCACTTGACACAACATAATAAATCGCTAATAATAATAATGGATAAGTCCATAATGCAGTATAGAATCCCCATCGGGATATTCAACAATCGCTCGATGTTTTGCGGTCAAGCCATGAAAATCAACATCACAAAGTTTCAAAACACATTTTATAAGCAATCACATGTAACTGTTGCAATGCCATTTAATAATACATGCATTGTAATGATTTCACTATTACTAACATTTTTGTGGGGACACTAAAACCAGCTTTGAACCAATAAAAGGTAATTCAATTTCTTTACTTAATTTAAATATTATAGGAGCATCCAACAAAAAACACAACAAACTCGATTCCTTAGAAAGCTTAGTGAAGTTTTTTTATGTTATACTTTAGTGAAACGCGTTTAAATTCCCGCATTTGTATGTATTGTCTAAAACGTGACGATTTTAAAATACCTTTGAGAAAAGATAAGAAACCGTCACAGACGGGGAGTGTTATTAAATGTTTCTGTTTAGATAATTTGCAAGCGTCGGAACGATCTGAAAACTGGTCTGTCACGACATTGAACTAATGTGCATACATTATCATTAGGTTTAGGGTACATTTTAACCTACTCTCCAACAAGGTTCGGAGAGAGTTTTGAAGCTTCAGTTAATATCGCCACTGACAATTGTAAGGTCTCACTGGACAGTTGTTTTGGCAAATTTTTGTCCGACAATGACATATAGCAGAAAAATGATAATATTACATTAGAGACACAAATAAAAATGAACTAAGGATTTTTGTTGAAATGATGCTTGTAAGATTCTGACTGGGAATTAAAGTTAATTCTTCATGCAACTAGTGGCTTTTACCTATACTGAATCAACACTGCCCCCATCCCCTCTTTCTTACATTCATTTTTTACAGAAAAGGGATATTTTGTATATTTTTCTGTGACTAAAGAGCTAAAAGAATCCGTATGTGCCTTATACATGAATACAGTTCACTAGTACTGTAACCAATTAGCATACTTTTCATCACCCCTCAACCATCTAGATTTTTAGATATTTATCTCTGTAGCAGACACATGAAAAGCCAAGTCTGCGGCTCATTTGAAGCCAAAGTTACGCATTTGATCTCCTGTGTTAGTCTAACTGTGACAGGCAGTCACCAACAAGTCAACCAGTTTCCAAGCCTAACTCAAAGTAAATCTAACCCATATTACAGATTTAGCTTATGTGTGAACTGAAAAATGCTAGGATGGTGATAATCAGGCCCATGCCTTCTACCTTAAATATTAGGCAGGTGTCAAAATACGAAACTATCCAGTGAGACCTAAACATATTTTTACGGGGACTATAGCACTGACTTACTTGTACCTTTTACTTGGGTAAATTGAGTTACTTTAATGGCAAGGTACCTGGACGTTTCGCCCCATGGATGTTCTGTCCCACATCAATGTGCAAAAATAAAGTACTGCAGTATAGCAATTGAATAATATAAACAATAAATTAATTTTCTGATCAATTTTATTACATAAATGAAGATAAAGAGAAAAATATTGTCTGATATAATGGCAAGCTGAATGTAATGGGTAAGCAGATGACTTTCTTGGTGCTCACTATTAAGAGGTTAGTGTTAGGATTGTTTAGCCTGGTGTCATGATAATGTGACTGGGTGGGACGTCATGCTACATGTCTGCAGCATGATGCCTCAGTTCTAGACTTAACTATAAACTGCAATACTGCATACAGCATAGCAATATGATTGGAAAATTGTTAAAGCTACATTAAAAGTCCAAATCACACATACATACAGATGTTGAAGATGAATGTCTTTTAAAATGCGTTAATGTGGATGATGTGGCTGTTTCCATTAAAAGTAATCATATCTGTCTTGCCATTTACACGGAATACATAAAGGATCTGACAATATTTACAATTTAACTAAACAGAACAACAGGACACATTATAGAAATGCATTTGTTTTCAGTAAAAGTCAAATACTGATTTAGTTTTATTTTGATCTGGGTTTCGTATTAAATTCAGTGGAGGTACAATGTAACCAGACCATCTCAAATGCTTAAATATTGCCATATTGCAATATAATTTAAGTCACTAATTTATTCTTTGACAAGTGTAACTTCATGCTGCTTGCTTATGTGTTGTGTCTAGTAAATCAAGAGTAGATACAGGAAACATGGTAATAATATGGAAATCTGGGAACCATTTTTGAAATGGATGAAGCTAAAATAGATTATATATAAGATTAGCTGGCCAGGAATGTTTGATAATGAAAGTTAGACTTGAGTATAAATTGTTACGTGCTTAGGCTCGAAATAAACAGCAACATAGAAGGAGTGAAAATAACAAGTTTGTAAAAACTTAATCAACAATTTATTGAGCACAAATATTTTCCGGAAAAGAAAAATAAACTTAGTTTTAAGAATCAATTCCAAAAATTAATCCAAAAATAATTCAAAATATTATCCACTAGAGAAATTGCAAAAGTCCTGGTAATAAAATGTCCAAATAATTCCAAGTTTGAATCCCAGCGAAGTATCCAAGATGAAATACTATGTCACTTGATGAAGTCAGTTCTTGTTAATAAAATTCTATGAGCACAATTCTTTTCCAGATAAATAACAAAATAATTCCTCTTGATCCAAACAAATTGACATAATTTCCAGTACAAGGTAATTAAAAATAACTCAAAACAACACAACTTAATATTCTAACATCCCAATTTCTACTCAATAGCTCACTCCAAAACATAGTTTATATACCTGTTTTTACGTAAACAAGAAAAGGGTCACATGATCTTCTAGAAACTCTTAGAACAAATTTACGTTCAAAAACTCGCATATCCACCGTATGACCAAACTATAATAGAAAGATGTTTATATAAAGCTCCATAATGTCCTTGGAACCAACCAACCATTTTAAAAGCTTGTTTACAACTCTGAAGCCAGGTCAGAAATGAGGTCAACACCTGGTGTTTATTTTGTAAAGTACCGGTCCCCCCAACAATGAACGAATCTTTAAACTTAAAGTGCCAAATTTGAATCTAACAAACAATAAATAAATATTAATGACTTGTATCAAATATACATAACAAAATAGACTTATCTTCGGTTTATAGATATTGTCATAGATTGAATTGGAGTTAGTTACCAACCTTGAGTTTCGAACACACGTTAGTGAAATTTAATTTACTTGTTCTTAACCTTAGTCATAAATTGTTTTGGGGGAAACTTTAGGTAATTTATGCAATTTAAATCTCTTTTGTAGTAATACATTGACAGATATATGTACACATTACTAATTGTATGGAAAAATGGGAACCAGCATTGAAATGGGTGAAGATAATGTAGAGTATAGGTTTGGATGGCCAGGATTAGTTAATGAAAGTTAAGATTTTAGTTAAAAATAATATTTTGAGAGCATATCCTGATCATAGCTGACCAATATAATTGTCCTAATAAAAATGAAAATGTGTAAGAGTTCAGGTTCCAATGGCTTTTCTGTTAAATTTTCTAAAGTTCTTTTGGAATGATTTCAGATATTTTCTGGTTAGGTAAATTGTCTTTGGTTGTGAAAAAAATCCCAGCAAAGGTTATAAAGATGAAAATTATTTAACAAATTGGAGAAAAATCTATTTTTAATACTATCAAAAGAGTAGCCTCAGCATGTATTGCAAATAGGATTGTAAAGTATTACTGTACTTAATTAGAGACTGTCAAACTGTTTGTATGGCTGGTAGATCAGTTTTTAAAAATATAAGGGCAGGGAATGATTTAAACTGAAAAGTATAACATTCCAGGTATGTTGCTGCACATTGACTCTGTTAAATATTTTTATTGTTTGGAATGGGAATTTTTATTTAAAGTATTAGATTGTTTCAACTTCAGTAATTTAATTATAAAATGAATTCAAAGTTTTTATAAGAATAAAAAATTGTGTACATGTGATTGTTAATGGACATGTCTTGGTTATGCAGCATATACTTGGCATTCAGAATATAGCCTTACAATGGTTGAAGTCTTACTTAGTAAACAGGACACAAATTGTATCTGCAAATGGAATACATTCCATCCCCGTTAATCTATGTTGTGGTGTTCCACAGGTGTCTGTTATCTGTTATTGGACCTGTTGTCTTTCATTCTATACACTCAGCTGCTCTCAAGTTTCATAGAGCATCACCCAGTGTCTCATCAATTTTACACTGATGACACCCGAATATACAAATCTAGCCACCCAACTGAAGTTGATTCTACCATCCAAGGAGTAAAGGGGTGGATTTCTGATGTGAAATCATGGATGACATGTAACAACTTCAGATGAATGATGATAAAACTGAGGCTATTCTGATCACACTACAGACTCATTCACATCTTTTATCTTAGACAATAAATATCAGCAACACAACTTTAAATTCACACAGTCAGTATGAAATCTAGGTGTTACTCTAGACAATACTTTCACATTGCACCAACAGGTCATGAATATAGCAAGGCTGCATATCTTGAATTGAGACGCATCAGTTCCATTCGCAAATATCTTTCAGTTGATGCCACAAAAACACTTGTGTGTTCATTAGTACTTTCAAGACTGGACTATTGTAACTCAATTCTGTCTAGTTCATCACAATATCTACTCCAGAAACTTCAAAAATTTCCAAACTCAGCTGCTCGGATCATCCTTTGACTACCACAATCAGAGCACACCTCTCCATTGTTCTGTACCCTACACTGGCTATCCATTCGATACAGAATCAAATACAAAATTTGCTCTATGCTATGTTTCACTGACGGATTCCAGTCCAACAAACCTATGCGGCCTCACCCATGTATATACACCAGCAAGATCATTACGCTCATCTTCTGACAATCGTATACTCATTGCTCCCACTATGAAAATGGATTTTAACAAATTTGGTAAACTTGTATAGAAAGGAAAGTAGTGGATGTTATTATATTTTGGAAAGATGTTTTTATATCTTATATCATATACTCGAGAACATTTATTCAAAAGACTTTTTCAGATTTGCTTTCAAAAGACCTAATGTATAATGAAAATATTGAGGTCAGAGGGTCTTTATTTTGCAAAAGGTTTTAACAAGGTATACAGTTTATAAACTAGAAATTGTGATAACATAAGGAAAGCAAAAAAGACTTCACCTTATTGAAACAAAGAAAGGTTGCAAAAGTATAGTATTTTGGTAAAAGGCATAGAAATATTACAAACTAAAGCAATAATTAAGTGGAAAACTTTACAAGACCAATTAGATCAAAGTATTTCGCCTTAACATACAAAAGTAGAAAGAGATTCTAATCTAATTTGGTTTCAGTATAAAACTTACTGCATCAAGCTCATGTCAAGCAAACACCTTTCTAGTACTGTGTAACTGTACAACAGTTTTAGAATGACTTAAGCCAGTTGATTGGATACACTACTACCGGTAATTTCCTGCATACCTTTTCACATGCAAGAATAATTATTTGTATGTTTTTCTTTTTTTTCCATTAAAACTTGTTTTTAAAAGAACAATTTGGTTGACATTTAGCCACCTACGCTTTGTGACAGTATTCTAGATGTAAAACATTGTAAAGAACATTATATTCTACAATATTAACAAATATTTACTATAATAAGCTAATAAAAATAAGCTAATGTATATCGTAAGAAGCTGGTTGAAAATGTTGAGGATAACCAGTGTCACGATATGCAATGTATAGTTTTAATTAGGTACTGTCTGAAACCATATTTGTAGGATGTACATGTTTGGAAGTTTGACATTTCTGATATGTAGAATGAATGTGATTGAACCCAGGCTAAGTGAATTGTAGAATACGGGTCACAGTGACAACTTTTGTGACATTGTAGTTCTTGAGATACAACCCCATTTCCAAACTTCACAATTTACAGGATAGGTACAATAGTGTTTTTTTAAAGAGGTGCCAGATATCCTATTTGGTCATTAAGCAGGAGGTAGTGGATTCAATATACAGCCAAGTCATGCCAAAGACTTGTACAAATCATAACAGCTGCCTCACTTAATGGCACTCAGCATTAAGATGTTTGAATTCGGACTGATTGTCCTTGTGTCAGGATAATGTAATTAGTTAGAACGTCATGCTACATGACTGAAACATTGTAAAGCTACATTAAAAAACCAAATTGCACACACATTTGGTCTTGAAGTAAACAAAACTTAAAGGTCACAAAAATGATGTCATAATGACCTTTTGTTGAAAAGGTGGGACACTAATAAAGATGCATTCAACCATCTTTGATTCCTGCATGAAATAAATCTTGATAAATGAGCTAAAAACCCAAACTTAACATTATGAAATATAAAATTCTGGGTCATTGTGACCTAATTTGTGGTAACATTGTTATTACCATCAGCTTTTCAAGATGCATAACCTTTCAAAGTTTGACAGTTTCAGAACTATTTGTATTTATACAGTTAAATTCAAAATCATTCCCTACAAAGTACAATTAATGTACATGTACAAAGTTACTTCCACCCCTCCCAAGGTGGCCAATCATGACACTAACTCCATTCTCTTACCAAGGACTTACATGTATGAATAAGGAATGTTTGAAATGCAGTGAAGCTTTACATGTTTTTTTATAACTGTAGATATCAATGCCAATGCTGAGCCCACTGCCCTGTGGTAGCACAATGAAACATTTGATGCATTATTTTGTGGTGTACATGAAGTGGCTCCCTCATAAGATGTTTTGCTATTTTTGTCAGTCTCAAAAGTACCTAAACATTCCATCTATTATACTTTACCAGGAAATTTTTACAATGACTTTACAAAATCTATAGAACTGCTCTGGTGGCCTAGTGGTTAGAGCATCCGCCACGGAAGCATGAGGTCGAGGGTTCAATCCTCGGCTGAGTCATACCAAAGACTTTTAAAAAATGGTACTAGCAGCTGCCTCACTAGGCACTCGGCATTAAGAGGTTAGTGATAGGACTGGTCAGCCTGGTGTCAGGATAATGTGACTGGGTAGGACATCATGCTACTAAATGTCTGCAGCATGATGCCCCAGTGCTAGAAATCACATAAAACTGCCACACTGCAGGCATCGTTGCAATAGCTCAGTCCTAAGTTAAAAAATCCTAAAGAAACAAACAAAATCTATAAAAAAAAAATATTGTTCCATACAATTACAAAATGTAATTCTAAGTAATGTGAGCATTGTCTCAGTTAAGGTTGAAATGATATCTCACTTATCGATTATGGGATTTATTACAAGATGAAAGGTTATAAATAAACCAGACTCAAAGTCTAAACATTTTCTAAATTAAATTAAATCACTCTGCTCTTCATCTACACAACTTCTACTTTGTCCATCTCCTGAACTAGAGTAGGAATGCCAGAAGCTTTTTGTTGTGGTGGGGAATTGATTTTAATGCATGTGAAGAATGGGAAAACAAAGTGACATGGACATATGTCAAAATTTAGAAGTACATCCCTTTAGGTTTTCTTTCTCTTTTCATGTTTTGTTGAAGTGGTCTGGTTGAAAGTAATTTAATGTATATTATTTTGATATATTTAGGCGTGTATTCAACAGCATTTGTTCTGTTACTGTTGATTATGACATAAAATGTTGAAAATAGAAATTACTCATTCTAAAATTCATGAGATACTTTTTCATCGGATGGCACATTGATGTTATCAGTGATATTTCCTTATCACATTTGTTATTTTTCTTACATGACATTATTATCTTGTACATGTCAAATTGTTTTAATCATTATGAAGTCAAAATAGTAATTATGCAATTCTAAGGCAGATGTTTTTTCTCAAAATTATAAAATGAAACATTCTGATCCCATAAAGCTTGTGACATAGATTTTCACATCAGTCAGTATTGGTTTTAAAAACATGACTCAAATGTAGGTTTTTCTATCTTCTAGCAGTTCTAAGTGTAATATTACCATTTTTTTTCATTTATTTTTCAGTTTCTTAATCAGACCTTGAAATCCTCCTTGGTGCTTGCCATCACTCAGTGCTTTCAGTACTCAGTTATAGCTTGAACCAGCGTATGTTTGAAACCGTAACAATGATGGTCATACCCCTCGGAAATTACCACCGCTGTTGCAGTGGTGTGCCTAGTACGGTTGTGACAAGATCAATGGCAAGGAAGTTAGAAACTGAGGTATGTAGCTTGAAATCCTATTGACTGTAGTATTGATTTTATCTTAATTATAAATGTTAACTTGTTTGGAAATACATGTATTACTTATATCTTCATTATAAATGTTAACTTGTTTGGAAGTATTACTTATATCTTCATTATAAATGTTAACTTGTTTGGAAGTATTACTTATATCTTCATTATAAATGTTAACTTGTTTGGAAGTATTGATTATATCTTCATTGTAAATGTTGACATGTTTGGTAAGTATCTTACAAGATCCCATGACCAAACATGTGGGCTTAAAATATTGTATATAACATTTTGTCATCTCCGTCCAAATGTAGAGGAAACAAGTTAATTTATGTAATTGTTTCAAAGATCAGAAATTAAAGGTACTAATCTCTTAAGATCCAAATGCATAACCTATAGTTTTGTTGTGTAAAGTATTCTGGAGAATTAATTTCCAAAAGCTTGTTTATTTATCTTTATTTATAATAAAAGTTCAAGCAAGTAGTTCAAGCAAGTATCATTGAGATTTATTAATCATTTCAAATCCTAAAAGCAGGAGTGGTGTAATTCCATATCTTTCATAACCCACACTAGACCAGCAATGTGTACAAATATGTCTGGGACATGTATGATTATTGGTAATTTGTCATTTCCAGCAAATGCTTTGGAAAAAAACCTTCAGAAATTGAATTTTACTCCATGTTTGCTGCACAAAATTGAGTCAAAGAGTTGTGCACTAAAATTGGATATACATGTATTAAATTCTTACTTTTTGCCATACCTCAGAGCAATGTTGGCTGATGTTTGGACATTTGCAACTGGTAACCAACAAGATACAAAAAGTGTAAAATAAGCTGCAACCAAGAGAAAATGTTGCAGAAAGTTCATGCAGATTATGCCCTTCACAAAAGTATCATGCAATCTTTTCAAACTTGGTATATTCTGGCTAAATACACCCAGATGTTTAGTAGGAACATTTTAATGTAAATCACATTAAGAGTTTCGTCCTAAAACTTTCTACTTGTTAATTAGTCTTGCTTTTGAGCATTTTGTGCTTTTTTCCAGGTTATCTAAGTTGATTTGAGGTATAAGAGTAAAGGCTTCTTTAAATACTATTCTCACTTGGATATTGTCAGCATCTTATGTATACATTGCATACAAGTGGGTAGATAATTATGTTCTGGACTGTAAGGACATCTTCAGTGATAATGATTGAAATTTTGTGCTTCAGTCGTGCATTTGGATTTTTTTTTTAGAGCTACACAAGTTAGTGTGTCAATCTATCATGAGCATTATTGCGTATTTAAATGAACAAACACAGCCTAGGTCACTGTGACACTCCAGTGACCTCCAATAATTTTATCTCAGTTTCATTGACACCTTTGCCTACAGAATCATGCTAGCCTTTCACAACCTTTTAGTAAACAAATCTGAGATTTTATTTAGTAAGTTAATTAAGAGCAGTCTAAACTTTTTGGGAGATTAAAAATGGCCTGCAGTCATAAAACTTTTTAAAAGTGCTAATAGCAATAACAACTAATGTTTAAAACAGCAGTATCCAGAGAAGATGTCTGGCAAATATATAAACATAGCCTTTTTTATATTCATTGTCATAAAGTCACTGTATTTTGAATATGAAATATTAAAGCACATTATCGTGTCCTTGGTTAATTATCTCAAAAAAGTATGTATGTTGAGTGTTTGGTCCAGTCCCCTCAAAAGTCTAATTGTTTCCCCACTTATCTTGCCCCCTTGTTAAGTTGATAAACGTTTAATGTCAGCATAAGTTTGTTTGAAGTAACTAATGGTCTGGCTTAGTTCAATTAAGTGCAAGTTTTAATGTGAGGTACATTTTGTTACTAGTAAGGAGTTGATACTAATTTTTAAATATTTGTGAAACTGAAATTCATAACAGTGGGTAACCAGTTTTCTTTATTGAAAGATGTGTTGGATAAACCACATGCACCACTAAGGTTGGTTAATATTAGATTAATATCTGTCAATGTTGATGTTTACAGGAAATGGTCAGCACATTTAATAATTATGGGCAGAGTTCATTTCTTTGATTAAGTCTGGATGTAATGGTCAAGATTATAACATGGTCAGCATTGGCTAGATATAGATTTTTGGACTGCATTTTAGGGCTGCTTACTGTTCTCCAGTAGTCTTCCAAGCTAAGAATTAAGTTCCTACATTAAACTTAGCATTTATTCTAGTCTATTTCTTAAGTCTGAGTTTTTCAGCATTGAGTGAAAACCTGTTTTGACTTTCTGATGTGAATTCAACAGATATAGATATAGGTATGAGCTCTCCTTTAATTTTACATTGAAAACATCTTGAACAATGACACAATGATTGAAGATTTCAAAATCTCACATTACTGATTATTGTAATGTGGTTATAATGTGTAACTTGCATCTTTTTATAACATATTTGGTGTTAAAAAATATCTTTCCACTGCATTATATCAGCTCCCAATGTGTGTTTAAGAAGTAAATAACTTGCACCAATATCAAAATACTGTGAGCAAAGTTATGTGCTGCTAGCATTTTGTCCCCTCAATGTTTTCAATAAATGCAAATTGACATTTAAAAGCTGACATATCATCTTCCCAGCTGAGTGATATCAGAGTCTCTTGTGCCCTTTTATTGTTATTCCTCTCATTCCATTCTTTTGTTTTTCCTTACTGCTATAAATGGTGGTGCATTTGAGATAAATGTTGATGCATTTGAGATAAATGGTGTGGCATCACTCATTGGGTTCAATACTCTAGATCAGGGACACAAGTCAGTATTTTATGCTTCAGTCACATTTGTCCTAAACTTCTCCAACTGAAGAGCTGTTTCAGATAAAGATGGATATACTTAGAAACTGTCAATATGTTGTATTGTATAATTACGGTAATATTGTTTGAGGTCGAGGAAGGAATCATAGTACGTTTACTTTTCTCAGTTTGGATCTATTTAAACAAATAGCCAGTGCAGCGTAATTCTCACTGTTGAAGTGATTGTTTTTTAAGCTACTTTATTATAATAGCTCTCCAAAACAAATTTCACTAGTACATGTACTGTATTGGGAAACTATTTGGCTTGAATTCTTATTTCCCCACATTAGATCATGTTTAGGTTACTCTTTATTGCTATTATGGCATCTTACACAGGTGAAATCAAGTTAATACAGGACACCTAAATTGTCTTCACTATTGTAAAATTGAGTATATTTGATACACTATCGTTTGTACAAATAACAATATTTTCTTTATTCTTACACTGGAGAACTCATAAATCAAGATTTTCTCTTAGGTTTCAACAATTGTTATATAAAAAAAGGAATTCATAGTTTTACTGATAATTTTGTACTTTTTAAAATTTATTTACAGTTGAAACTGAACTTTGGATGGACCTTACTGATTCAGAGGATGCAAATTCATTGTTAGAGGTTATGGAATCTTCAACATGTTAGAATTGTTTTGAGAGTGTATATTAACATCTTGTAATAAGTTTACACTTTAGGTTATATATCATGAAACATGCTTATGCAATGACCTGTTATCTGTCTCACCATTAGAGCTAATTTTGTATTACTTCTTCTACCAACAAACTGATAGGGCTGCTGAAACTGTACACTTATTCGTCGCAAGGTCTAGTTGGCCCAAAATGAACATTGTGCCCTTCCAACATTCATGTCATGTGGCTGTCATGGTGACAACCTTGAGAATCTTATTGCAATGCCTTCTCAACAGCATGAACAGTTTTTCTGAAAATGCATTCTTCTCCAACAGTTTATTAGTTTATTTTGATCTTTTTGAAAATAGTTTTAGTGCTTGACAAATAATATATTAGTGTTGGAAGTGAAAACCTTGAAAACCTTGAAAACCTTGAAAAAGTTTAATTTCACCTACAAAACCTAACAAAATCTTAAAGAAACGGGAGGAAACCTAAATAAATGATACAAACCTAAAAAAATTTAAGCCTGAAAAATACTTTTGAAGACATAAACTTAACCCTTTGAACCCTAATCTCCCCCATATTTCGGCACCCTATCCCGAGCCTCCCCAGCAAATTTTGACAATTCTATAGTGAATCTAGCAAATAACATAACACAGGCCGGTATACCAGCCTGTTGGGTTATGACTGTAGATAGCAAGGCCGTTAAACCGGCCTTTCGGGTATATACACCTTTACAATAGGCCGTTAAACCGGCCTGTCGGGTTCAAAGGGTTAATAACCTAACAAAATTCAATTTCACTTCTAATCCTGTTATTAGTGTATTTATTAAGTTATTAAAAATTGGATTCAAGTTTGGAAGTTATGATTCTCATGTTTTAATACAGTAATATTTTGTGTAAGTTTTGATATGAAACTACACCTGTTCATTTACAAATATCCATTGGTCTTAAAGTTCTAAATTGTAGTCCTTTGACATCCAGTACAGCTGCCATGGTGACCATCTTGAAAATGTTTTCACCTTCTCAGCTACTGTTGTGATATTAAAAGCAGTTAAGTCATATTCTTTGCATCCAGTAACCTCGTTAGATATTTTGAAATGAATTGTCCTCTCTGTTATTACACATCTTTTTAATTAACCCTGAGATCTTCTTGTAAATATTTCCATTGATTGACAAATGATTTATTATAATTGACAGTTTATTGAAAATTGAATTATAATTTTGTAAGCTAATAATATTTGAATGTGTTGTATGTTAATATTGTATGCATTTCTTGTGATCAGTGAAATTATGTTGCAAAATTTGTGAAGTGCAAATTATTATGGATAACAATGAAAAATCAGAGCAAATTTAACAATTATTCTCATTGGTAAACAATAAATGATTTTATATAGAATCATTAGCTGTTTATTTACTTTGTTCTGAATTAGTGCTGTATGTATTAAATCTTTATTTCCTCTGTCTGTCTGTGTGTGTGTGTGTGTGTGTGTGTGTGTGTGTGTGGTTTCATGTCCAAATAATAATGCCTTTATGAAGCCAATTAAATTAAAAGTTTTAGAAAATGGTATTAGTCTGTCTTTTGAAAAAGTACAGGATTTAACTGTTCCTGAAGTTAAATCACTCGTGCTTATTGTCTACTACTGATTAACAGGAATACAATAAGAAAATAAATTTCAAAATTTTTTAATTTCAGTGTATTGATTTGAGGTGGAGAAGATACTGAAAACACAAACAGAAGACCAACAAAATCTCCTTAAGTGGAAGAGATGTGAGAAGAACATTATATTTGAAAACGTACATGTTCTATACCACTTTCCTTCAGTGTTGATAAAATTTCTAATAATCAGAAAGGGGATCATATTCATCAAAAATATTCAATTACAACTTTATTATCTATCTAATAATGTGTTATATAGGTACAAATTACATATAGTAGTCAAGCCAATTTTAGCTATAATTCTGTATAAAAATATCATCATCAGTCTCTTGACCTAGTGTGGTAATTGAGGAACCGTGCTGCTTAACATCTGACCAGTTCCGTCTACTCGTCTCGATCATGTGCCAATGCCTGTGTCTCTGCAACACTTTTCCTGGTTCATTTTGTGATGCCACAAGTTTTTTCTCTTGTCTACCTCTCCTTCTGCCACCGCCCTGCAGTACTGTTGTGAATAGACTGTTAACTTTAGTGACATGGCTATACCATTTCAGCTATTTGTTTTTGACGGTGGTGAGAATGTCTTCATAATGGCCTACTTTGTTCCTAATGGTATTATGCACTTCTTCATTTGTGATATGGTCCATGTAAGAGATGCCAAGGATGATTCTGTAAAATCTCATTTCAAATGCCTGGATTCTTCATTGTATGTCTGCTGTCAGGGTCCAGGCCTCACATGAATACAAGATAGAAATGACTATTGCTCTCAATATTCTGATTTTAGTTTTCAGATAGATATTCTTGTCTCTCCAGATGGGTCTTAGCTATGACATAGCTGTTTTTTGTTTGTGCAGCTCGTGACAAAAATTCTACTCTTGATCCCTCTTCGGTGAATATGGAACCAATATATTTGAACTGGCCCACTGTTTCCAGTTCCTGTCCTCTGACTTTAATATTGGCTGAGATTTGATTGCCACTATTTGTCATCAGCTTTGTCTTCTGGGCGCTTATCTCCATTGTCAAATCTGGAAGATGTTTCATCTAGGTTCTTCACTAAGGTGACAGGGCAGTTGGAAGATGTACTACATCCCCTTCTGGCAACTCCTTAGTCTGGAGAGGGATGAGCTCTGCCAGATGACTTTTGCCCAAGACACACTCATAATGGATATCTTACAAGTGTCTTAAAAAACATTGAGAATCACACTATTACAAATTATGGAAATTGAGTGATGTATTCTTTGAATGTTCGCAAGTTAAATATTACGATTATTATTTATTTTATCAGTTACTATTATCTCTTACAACGTTACACTCGTATTATGTTTTATCTCTTAATGTCGCAAGTAATGTTTGCTAGGCTGAATCAATTATCAAATTTATCTATGTCATCTATATATATTCTTTGTATGTATGTATGTATGTATGTATGTATGTATGTATGTATGTATGTATGTATGTGTGTGTGTGTGTATGTATGTATGTGTGTGTGTATGTGTGTGTATGTGTGTGTATGTGTGTGTATGTGTGTATGTGTGTGCGTGTCTGTATGTATGTATGTATGTATGTATGTATGTATGTCTGTCTGTCTGTCTGTATGTCTGTCTGTCTGTCTGTCTGTCTGTGTGTCTCTGTGTGTGTGTATGTGTGTGTGTGTATATATGTATGTCTGTGTGTGTATATATGTATGTCTGTGTGTGTATATATGTATGTCTGTGTGTGTATATATGTATGTCTGTGTGTATGTATGTATGTATGTCTGTGTGTATGTATGTATGTATGTCTGTGTGTGTATGTATGTATGTATGTATGTCTGTGTGTGTATGTATGTATGTATGTCTGTGTGTGTATGTATGTATGTATGTCTGTGTGTGTATGTATGTATGTATGTCTGTGTGTGTATGTATGTATGTATGTCTGTGTGTGTATGTATGTATGTATGTCTGTGTGTGTATGTATGTATGTATGTCTGTGTGTGTATGTATGTATGTGTGTGTGTATGTCTGTGTGTGCGTGTATGTCTGTGTGTGTCTGTGCGTGTGTCTGTGTGTATGTCTGTGTGTGTGTCTGTGCGTGTGTCTGTGCGTGTGTCTGTGTGTGTCTGTGCGTGTGTCTGTGAGTGTCTGTGCGTGTATGTGTCTGTGCGTGTGTCTGTCTGTGTGTGTCTGTGCGTGTCTGTGTTTGTCTGTGTGCGTGTGTCTGTGTCAGTCTGTGCGTGTGTCTGTGTGTGTCTGTGTGTGCGTGTGTCTGTCTGTCTGTGTGTGTCTGTCTGTGTCTGTCTGTCTGTGTGTGTCTGTGCGTGTGTCTGTGCGTGTGTCTGTGTGTGTGTCTGTGTTTGTCTGTGTCTGTGTGTGTGTCTGTCTGTCTGTGTGTGTGTCTGTGTGTGTCTGTCTGTCTGTATGTGTGTCTGTCTGTGTGTCTGTGTGTGTGTGTATATATATATATATATATATATATATATATATATATATATATATATATATATATTTATATCTATGTATATGTATATATATACTCTCATAAACCACGACGTGTTGCCTCTGTTTTTAAGGTTAAAATGCGTATTTTGTGATCTTTGGCCATTTTAGTAAATCCATGTATCGTCAGGTATCTAGGTATTCTGTTGTACCGAATAACGGATTTGTATTTAGTCTTATTTGTTTGTTTTAATACATGTATAACGTTTCAAAAGGTCGGTATAATTTGCGCATACGTTCATGAATATGAATCCGCCGAAATTAGTCTCTGTGTTTTCATTTGAAGTGTAATTGCTAAATTTAATTGGATTATTACTGAATTAGACACTGTGATAGTTTTTGTCTAAGTTTAATTTCACATCATGGTCTACACATGTTAATCATTTACCTCGTAAAATCTGTACTTACTTAAAATTGTATTGACAGCGTCACAGTCTTCAGGCGATAATAATTTTTCATCTCGAGGAGGAATTACAGGGTGTCTTAACGTTTAATTTAGTTTTTTTTGTATTGAAAACTAAATTAAAGCCATTAATTGTAGTATTATTATAAATCCTTCAAATTAGTAATGTCATTTACTTTTCTTATGATTATGCATTGACGTCACTGTTAGTTTACCACACAATCATATAGTTTTTAAAAAATGTATCCATGATCCTATCATTGTTCCATTACGATGCCAGTTTGAATTCATTAAATGAACACACTTGTAACGTCTTTTGTATTTTGATTGAAACTGGCATTTCCTTGTGTTTCTAGAATTTAATAGTGCACATGTATTTATTATATTTAATTTTTCCAGATTAAAGTTCATACTGTTTTTTGCCACCTAAGATCAATTAGCTATAAGTAATCAAACATTAATAGCTCATAATAAAAAGTGGCAACGATAACAGCACGTGTGTATAGGCTACTTATAGCGGATTAGAAATACAGTACATTAATACAAATGAATATCAAAGTTATAATTGTAACTGAAATGCAATTTAAATGGATAACAACTATTTTAAAGAAGAGAAATGATAGAATGGGGTCGGGGGGGGGGGGTCGGGGAGACGAAATATTTATCTCGCGGGTACAGGTTGAAATCGTGCCACTAGATAATTGTCTTAGATCATTATTTAAATCTTTAATATCAGTCTGGAGGATTTCGTCTTTTGGGTGTATACAGCACTTGATAGCTCTGCTAATCCAAACAGCAAGACCTTTGTACAAACAGGGATGAATACTTTGTTTAAAGGTCACTGGCCATACTCTGACATTTATATGTATATATCATATTTGCATTACGTGAATAAAAGTAGTCATATTCGCACAAATGTTTGAAAAAATATAAAGCATAAAGATGATATAATAATTTAATTACTCGAAAGTTAAGTATAGAACGCTGTTACCTCCCCTTAGATAAGATTTCCCACCTATAGAGGACGCCAACCGGAAAAGACATTTATCCCCAGCAGAGAAAGTACATGCTTCTTGTAACTATCATGTTATTAGTCCGATGGGCTAGTAAGTCACTTTTTATCAACAGTCAGCGTTTGTTTACTCAATACCCTAATAAAGATGTGACATCAGTATATATTCTGTAGAATCAACACAGTGACCGTTGTAAACAGTCATAAAATATTAGCATTAGAAGATGAAGTAAATTTCTGCCTCAGAAATGTGTTTCTATTGCAAGAAGCCATCTGATTTTGTGCATTTCGCTTAACAGCGTCAATCATGGTCACGTCATTATCAACGGAAGCTTGGTAATTGGTATCCTAATTAATCTGACAGCGAATTAAATGAAAAATAACCTGGTATCACACTGTATTCACGCAACCACAGTAACAAAGCACAACACAAAAGAGCATGGCATCAACTATTCACAAAAACTAGTTTTCATGATTGTTTGTTTCCGGTTTTTTTTTTTTTTTTTTTTTTTTTTGCTTGCTAGCCAAACGCGCCAACAGTGACAAACGGGAAATTGCAGTCTCTGGGATAATTGTAGGCACTGCCGTCATTAACAAATTCAATTTTATTTGAAAACTAATAGACTTCATGACGGAAGGAGGATGTAAAAAGCAACTGTCCTCAGAATGTCTTATGCACAGGCGGGATGTTGCAGTTGGTATAAACAGTACAACTTTACCATCCCTCACTCTATTGGACCCAACAGCTTCAATCCACTTTTTACGGTAAACATGGTCTTTCGGAAAAAGAAAGAACCCTTTTGTCCAATTATCGCTCTTTTGGTTACATCCATAAGCAACACCGTGCACCATATTTGTTTTCAAAAATTACGATCGTTAAGATGTATCACATAGACAGTTACGCGGGCAAATTCAATGCTTGAATGGCTCGGTTGAACCGAAGGGATAAATGTACGTCATATCCGTCTTTGGCACGCGGAAATTACCGATTGTAGACGGATATTGCAGAGTAATTTTTTTCATTTAAAAAACGGACTTTTTAGTCTATTTAAACATTTGTATGGTGTACATATGAAAAATGCATTTATATTATGACTATAATGATATTGGACTTTCGTACAATAATATATACGTGGCCGGTGGCAACGCATTAGTCTCAATCTTGTTACTGTATATTTCCAACAATTAAAAATGTAATGGTAGTCAGTTTCGTCGGCCTCTTTACATGTACACAATGGGCTATCAACAAGAAATTTAGAAAATAATTCATTATTTATATCGCTGGAGTTTTTAAAAAATGAAACTAAGTATTATCCTAGTATGGATAATGGTCGATATATTGTTACAAGTATAATAAATGGTCGGGCATGATTTTGTGTTGGTATAATTTTACGTTTAATATAAAATGTTTCACGTTTTATTATTTTTTAGTTTAAATGTTCATAAATATTTAACATCTACAATTAAATATAGCAAATTACGAGGGAGATTACTGAAACGATAAGACAGAAACAAAACATTTTTGCAAAAACCGTAGATGTATTTAATATATAACATAAAGTACAAACACGCAGTAACAGCAAATAGTAGTACAAAATCAGAACTATTTAACATCTAACATGATACAAATCAAATATGGAGCAGCGAGAAAAATACATGCCGAAAATCCTTGTATGACGATTTTTTTCCTAAATGCTAAGTCATGTGCTACGTTAACAGCATAAAGAGGAATAATAATGATGGGCTAATTTTAATACAGATAATGCAACAATTGTTAAACTAAACTGCAGTGTTGTGTATTGGAACTGTGATTCAGAAAGTAATGTTTGACACAGACTCAGTAATTTATTTACTATAAGGCCAAAATGGTGTCGGACGTGCAGGATATGAAACTCAAGTTATTACAGTGACTACTGGGCTGTACTGAACTACGAAAGCCCCAAAATAATTAAAATATAACAAAAATCCAACATCTAAGATAAACACCGAGTAAAGAATCTACATGATATGTTCAGAAAATAATTGGGTGAAGAACTGTCTGCAGCATAGTTCCCAACATAAAGTTTGGACATGAAAAGGTATACTTTCTGTAAATGTGTCTGACGTACCATTATGAATCTGTTATGCAAGGCATTATCTTAAAAGTGAAATGATGGCTGAAATATCACTCAGAAAGATGTATGACTACATGTCATCACAGTGAACATTGGACTTTTGGGAGTTATGATGTGACAAGTATGAACTGTTAATGAAGTTTAAACAGTATTTTATCTTTACAGCTATATTTGTGAGTCTACTATCCTTTCGCAGATAAACCTTTTCTTTCAATGGCAGCTTTTTGCAATAAAAACATGATTTTTCTTCTCAGGTGTGGTTGTCACTTCAAGGAATTCATTAAATAGAATTTTTAACTATAATCTATATAAACGTATCGTGATCTAGTCGGTAGTTGCATTTTATATTATATTATTAGTTGACGATTAGTGTACGGCTACACAAAATATATTTGTCATCATTCACGGCCATCCTGATGAGAGAGAGAGAGAGAGAGAGAGAGAGAGAGAGAGAGAGAGAGAGAGAGAGAGAGAGAGAGAGAGAGAGAGAATATATTTCATTATAGATAAAAGAAGAATATCTCTATATATCCTTCTTCCATCCCTGACTGTTGAAGTCAGAAACAAAAGGATTCCAAAGATGCTTTATGTCTCCTACCCAACACAGCTTTCATGACTTCTCTTTGACAAGTGTTTGACTGATAAGAAAATTACTACCTTACTAAGTGTTGTCATCCACTGGTACATACTAACATGTGATATTACACAGAAGGAACTAAATGAAAAGAGCAACAATACAAGTTGACATTTTGCAACATGCTATCAAACAAACTGGAATAGACATGATACATACTTAAAAAGGGGTACTTCTTAGTATTCCCAGAGTTAAATAAAAACGTGCTAATATTACAGCAATTTTCTTTGTTAGTAACCAAAAGATTTTGAAAAAGGAAATGATGCTGCATTTTTTCATGTGTATGACCGTATTATAATTTGATGTGTCGGTTTTTATTTTAATGTTCTCCACATAAGCAAGAAATAACTTGTATAAAAGTACTGTTACGACTCTGTTGTCTTAAAATAAGTAACAGCAAAAGCGACATCCAACAAGATTTGTAACATTCAGCAAATAATTGTTTAACCTTGAATACAAAGTTACATTTTACAAAAGAACTTATATTATTGTGAATTAAATCCCCAAAGAAATATAACATCTGTCACAAGTCGAAATGGTTAGAGTTCCAAATGAATTCCAGTGGTGTTCCAAATAAATTGCAATATCTAATTAGTTGTTGAGTCTGTAATCTCAAATGTAGTAATGTGTCAATGGCCTGGAATGTGTCGATATGTTAACAGTCTTGATGTAACACAAACGACACAATCCAATAGGTCCTTAAAGGAAGTCACAATAATTCCGAAACAACGATTTAGTCCAAGAAATAATATCGAGCACTTCGTAATTCCAGTGTATAATTTAAATAAATAAATCCACTCACATTCAAAACTGAACTCAACAATAAAACGGATTCCACTTCAGATGATAAGGCAATAATGAGTAAATCCTAAGGTAAACAACTCTGTAGACCCCTCCATTTGACCTAATTTGCATATACCATTTTTAACAAAAAGAACAAAATACCCTGTCGTAATTAAAAATATCGTTTTTTTAAAAACCTTCTAAGGTCAGAATCAATACTGTATATATAACTCAAACTGAAGTAAACGTGTTTACAACAAATAAAGATCTGAATATTTAATTTGTAATAATAGAGATATATCAACTATGTATTATGTTGTTTACAATTTAAATGTAACTAGTCAGCTAGACATTAACTTGACTGTGGACTAATGTAAATTACAAAGTACATATATAGATAGGATATGATCATTGAGAAAAGTCATCAAAGAATTCAAACTAAATATGCATAACACTATACAGCGTCCGTTGTATATATATATATATATATATATATATATATATATATATATATATATATATATATATATATATATATATATATATATATATATATATATATGTGTGTGTGTGTGTGTGTGTGTGTGTGTGTGTGTGTGTGTGCTCAGTTCCTCCAATGACGTAACACAGACTTGAGTCACAGGAACTGCCGAAGTTGTGCATGGTCCACGTGTATTAATTTCACATATACGTTTTAATTTAAATATCTCGCTAAATTCTAAATTTATTGATAAAACATATATTATGTTAATAAATTATTTAGAGGTCAGTACTTTTTGGGTGTCAGATCTATCTTTAATGACATGAGCAGAAAGTCTAAAACTCCATAGTCTCTGTCTTGTTGAATTTCCAGGTAAAATATGAGAGAGATTATTTATGCATGATGGATAAATATGTATCGCCTAAAATAGTGCGCCTTTGAATGGATAAGCTCCATATATCCACCATGGTAATGAATTCAGTGTCATTCATTTACCTGTATATATTCTGACTTTAGTAGTCGCCGTATGTTATCAATGGAAATCTCCTCCTCCTCCTCCTCATCTTCATCATCATTATCATCATCATCATAATCAGTCTCTTGACCTAGTGTGGTCGTTGAGGCACTGTGCTGCTGAACATCTCACTAGTTCTCTCCAATTGTCTCGATCATGTGCCAATGCCAGGTTTGTCTCCGCAAAACTTGTCCTGGTCCATTCTGTGATGTTGTCACTACACTTTTTCCTCTGTCTACCTCTCCTTCTGCCACCTGGACACTACCCTGCATTACTGTTGTGGATAGACTGTCGGCTAAAGTGACCGGTTCTAGGTGGTTTGACCACAGGTGCTTTGACCATAGGTGGTTTGACCATAGGTGGTTTGTCCACAGCGGGGGTTTGACCACCGGGTTTTTGTCCATAGGTGGTTTGTCCACATGTGGTTTATATAATAATAATAAACTGTTATTTAGAGTTTACAATTATGGTTCAATTAATGTAATTTTATGTGACAAGTTTCCTTTGAGTTGCCAATAAGTGAATGCTAATTAGTAATTAACATGTAATAAATAAAAGTCAATAACAGCTTGTTTTCGGTCCACATAAAGGCTGGTGCCAGGCCTACTCGATTGATTATTAAACAGAAAATGAACACAAATTAGGCAACAAGTCCAATGTTTCACAAATTAAGGCTGTAGATCTACTAGAAAATTACACTCAGTCCTACAAAATACATACCGCATATAAATGATAAAATCAAATCAAAACATTAATGTCATGCAAATATTATAGTTAATGGAATAACAGTTTTATGGTGTGTTACGGCTATTGGATTTAATTTATTTTATTTTTTATTGTTAAATCCAAATTTTTCATTTAGGGTTTAATATTTATTCATTAATTGGGAGATTTTTTCTAGAAAATTCAGTTTGACCTAGACTCTAGTTGTAAACAGGCTGACCTTGGCTTGGTTACCTCAATATCTGACCTTGCTTTAGACATTGTAAACAGGTCTTTAATACTATTGGTTAATTTCAAAGATAATTTTTATTTTTAGTTCTTGAGGGTGGGAAGTGAATGATTTCCTTCTAGATCATTCCATTATTACGTGACTTGGAGAAGGTAGCTTTTTTCTGTGACCTTCCAGAATCACATGATTCCTCTTGTTTACGAGGGAATTACATATATATATATAGCTGTGTTTTGGAGGCCAACTTTAGTAGAATTTGGGCTTATTTTAAAGTTAAGTTGTGTATTTCATGTTTGAGTGTTATAATTATTCTGGACTTTGTGTCAATTCATTGAAGAAAGAGGATTTATTATTTATTTGGAGGAGAAAACATGTGCTCATAATTCATGTGGATGATAAATTAAACAAGAACTGCATCACGTGACATTGTCAGCCATTTTGGATTACATCGTCAAGATTCGAACCTGGAACTATTAGAACATTTATTTATCAGGACTCTTACAATTCCATTAGTGGATTATTTTTGTGAATTCTATATTGGATTAATGTTGGATTTGATTCTCTAAAACTGTAAGTTTATTTATTTTATGAAAATAATTGTACTTAATAAATCATTGTTAAAGTTTTACAAGCTTGTTAGTTTTCACTCTTTCTGTGTTGCTGCTTATTCGAGCCTAAGCACGTAACAGGTGTAATAGCACGCAAATATAATCCCTTGATAACGTTAAGATATACATTACGCAACTTATAATCCTTCAAATATACAAATTTTAGTGAATTCAATGCCGCAACTTATAATCCCTGAAGATATGCTTTACGCAACTTTTAATCACTCACTTTAATCCCCAAATATACTTACATCTAATGCTCCAACAACTAATCATAGTCTTTTCATATTATGGTCAAACCCCCTGTGGTCAAACCACCTATGGTCAAACCACCTATGGTCAAACTACCTATGGTCAAAGCACCTGTCTTCAAACCTCCGCGTACCAAGTGACCATACCATTTCAGCTTTGTCTTATTGACTGGTGAGGAGGTCTTCATAATGGCATACTTTGTGCCTGATGGTGTTATGCACTTCTTCATTTGTGATATGGTCCATGTAAGAGATACCAAGGATGGTTACGTAATATCTCATGTCAAGTGCCCGGATTCTTCAGTGTAATTCTGCTGTCAGGGTCCAGGCCTCACATGAATACAGAAAGATTGAGACGACTAGTGCTCTCAATAGTCTGATTTTAGTTTTCAGACAGATATTCTTGTCTCTCCAGATGGGTCTTAGCTTTGACATAACTGCCGTTGTTTGTGCAGCTCGTTACAAAATTTCTGCTCTTGATCTCTCATCTGTGATTATGAAACCAAGATATTTGAATTGGCCCACTGCTTCCAGTTCCTGCACTCAGACTTCAGTCTTGGTTGCGATTTGTTTGCCACTATTTGTCATCAGCTTTGTCTTCTCAGCGCTGATCTCCATGTCAAATCTGGAAGATGTTTCGTTCAGGTTCTTCACTAAGGTGACAAGCTCATCTTCACTGCCTGACAGCCCATCAATGCCATATGCAAAGCGGAGGTTGGTGATGTTACACCCTCCAATGCTGACTGTCCCACAGTGGTTTTCCAAAGCTTCATTCAAGATGCGCTCTAAGTAGATGTTGAAAAGCATGTGTGACAGGAGACAGTCTTGCCGTACTCCAACTGTTGTCTTGAACCAATCCCCCAAAGCACCTTGAGCAGTTACTTCACTGGTAGCCTTGGCGTACAGCTGTTTGATGGTGTTGGTCAACTTTTGACCCATGTTGTACTTCTTCATTGTGGCCTACAATACCTCATGCCACACTGTCAAAAGCCTTTTTGAAATCTATTAATACATGATAGATGTCTTGTTGATGTTGTGAGTACTTTTCACACAGAACCCTAAGATTGAATATTTGTTCTTTTCTGCTTCTTCCACCACTAAACACTGTCTGTTATTCAGCGATTATTTCTTCTGCTTGTGGGTTCAGTCTCTTCAAGATGATCTTCAGCATCACTTTACTAGCATTGCTGATCAAACTGATAGTTCTGTAATTTTGGCATAACTGGAAATTGCATTTTGGGGGGATAGTTATAATAAGTGACTGGGTCCACTGTGTTGGTCATTCGTCTATCTGCCAGATCTTGTTGCAGATTTTTGTTAGTATTTCTATCACTGATTCCACACCATTCTTGATAAGTTCAGCTGGGATGTTGTCTACTCCAGCTGTCTTTCCATTCTTCAGTACTCTTATTGCTGACTCCACCTCTTTGAGAATGGGGAAATCATCATCATTTGTGGAGTTTTAAGCACCTCTGGATCTCCTGTGTACGGATGGTTGTAGAGTTCTTTATAGTACTAAGTCCATCTCTCTGCAATTGTTACTTGCTTCTGTTGCATTTTCTATTTTCGTCTTGAATGGTACTGACTCATGGTTGCTTTTGTCTTGTGCGGTGTTTCACAATTTAGAATGCCGATTTGTTGTTTTTATTTAACAGACTGCTCTCTTTTCTGTGCACCTTTGTCCAATCCAATCTTCTTTTGCTTTCTTCAATTTTTTTCCTCCTTGATAGTATGTTTATTTATCGGTACTCCATTCCCCTGTTGTGTGTCTGGTGTTGTTTTAGGTCTCTTCAGGCATCACACAGATTCAGAATCTGTTTTGTAACCCAGGATTTTTTCTTTTTGCGATGGAGGCCAATGATGTCTTTGGCAGATGTTGTTATGACTGTGTTGAACGTGTCTGTCATCACTTTAACATCAACATCCATCACAAGGAGTGGAGCAAATTTTCCCGCAATCGTTGCTTGGAATGACTTGCAGATGTTAGGGTCCTTCAGTTGTTCAAGGTTGAATTAGAGCCTGATTTTCTTTGGCTTGTTAATTTTCTTCAACCTCACTCGGAAGTTCATAATAACGAGTTCGCGATCACTCCCAATATCAGCACCTGGGAACGTTATTGTTTTTGCTCTATCTGGTAACGTTTTTGAACCAGTATGTAGTCGATCTGGTTATGATGGGTTCCATTTGGTACGTACCATATCCAGCATCGTGAAGCTTTATGTTAGCCCAGGGTATTGGCTAGTACGAAGTTATTGTAGCTTGCGAACTCGAGCAGCCGTCTCCTTCTTTCATTGGTAAACTCATTCATAGAAGTTCCACAATAATCATACCAGTCTTTGGAACATCTTTGCCAACTTTGGCATTCCAGTGTCCTTGGATGATGAGGATATCTTTTTTACTTACCATGTTTATTACCCTGAAATTTGATGTAAAACGCCTCTGTTTCTTCATCATCATGATCAGTAGTTGGCACATAGACTTGGGTAATTGTGATGTGAAAAGGAGATGCTTTCAGATGAAAGGAGATGATTCTGCTAGATATGGTGCGACATTCAAGCACAGATCCCGTGATGTCTTTGTTTACAAGGATGCCTACTCCATTTATGGACATGTTCAACTCTCCACTATAGTATAATATATGCCCATCTGCAATTTGGTGTTCTCCTAGGGCTTTCCATCTTACTTCACAGAGTCCCAGTATTTGCCATGTGTAGTGTTCCATCGCATGTGTCAACTCTTGCTGTCTTCCAGTTTGCGCCAGAGTTCTAATGTTGCAGGTGGCGAAGGCAATGTTGTTTCTCGTTTTGATTTTATGCGAATATATTGGCTTCTATAGCAGGCTTTGGTTCTGATCGTCATACACGTTTATACATCAACTAAATCATTAGATATTACATATTTAATCCCTTGGTTTTCATTTAATTATTTATTGTCATCCTATAATAGTATTGCGTTGTTTCTATGTAGCTTCTGATTTTCTTCGTTTAGTATATTTGATATTCTTAATTTTTAAAAAAATATATATTTTGTACTTTCTTTTCTGTACTTTTGCTTTGCAATGTCTGTCAAACGATACAGATTCTACCGTCGAATATCTAAGATCTCTCTTACGTTTATATGAACGCTGAATTCATCCTTTGATCATTGTTCCACGTGCTTTATCTCTTCTATTTATTTATCTCTTTTGCCACTCAAACGTTTTACAGTTTCCTTTTTTTTGCAAGACTATTTATACAAGTGACAGTAGTAGAAAAGGTCGTACTTGAAAGAGTGGAAAGATGGTCAATAATTATCTGTGTAACATACCTTCCTGTTTTTCAAAAGTAAATCCGGCTTTATGTTTTCAGCAGCTGCAATACATTTGCTTTACTGCTTAATGTTTTCCCTTAAAATATGCAAAAGTTCTCGCTCGTTTCCATTCCTATGCCGTCACCTTCAACACTAGGTTCACCTCCTATCTCAATGTCCACATATATAGGGGATATTTTCTTTTCTTATGTTAATAGTGGATATACTTCATCATGTGGTACCGCAACCGATATTTTGTAAAGGAATTAGAAAGCCACGAGTTAAAATATATAGTTTTGGTACCAAAAGACGACATATATCTGGCATTAGGGTACGAAAAGAAAATATTTTTTATTATTATATACCAAACTTACTTTAAAACCGAAGCTTAGAAGATTAAATTCATTCTTGGGCACAAGACGTTTTCACCCCGATTCCATAAGTTTGTCAATTTTACTTCACTTTCATAGTTTAACCATATTTTACGTAGCTTAATAAAGTGGAAGAAATTGGATGGCTTACTCTGTCGCAGTAAATTACATTTTTGTCCTTTTGCAAACTATTTGACCTTATCTGAAAACAAAGCATGCCCGATACAGCAACGCATTACAGCGGAGTTGTCGTTGTCAGGAGGACTGATGTATGAAGATGCGAACGGCGTCTGGTCAGTTTTGTTATTATTATCAATGATTACTTTCATGTCTGAAATTTAAAATAATTTGTATTTATTTGTTTTGTTCACAAAGTACTCGTTTTGTTGTTGTGATACATCAGCACTATTCAAAGTTATTGGTACATCAGCACATTCAAGTTTGGAATTCATTCGCAACACCACTGGATTTAATTTGGAATATTCTATACGTTTGGACCTGTGATGAAACATATTGGACTATTTGGGGTTTAATTAGAATACAGTACTTGTTATAACTGTTCATTATGTATTCAAGGATTATACATTATTTCTTGAATTATACTAAACGTTTTCCTTTTTTCTGTTTTTAGTCGCTTCGTTTTAGACCATATAGTCGTAACAATATGACAAGTATCATGTTGCATCGATTTTATTCTTTTCGTATCGATATGGGTATCCGTATATTACACTTATCGATACATCGATCCAGTGATGAATCGTTTCATCTTTAGTCACAAAATCGGAACATTGTCGGCCTTTTCTTTCGCAAAATATATTATGCACACTATTGGAGGCTAATCACAAAACCCATTAACCTTATAAGTATTCATACAACTACATGCACATTCATGTGTCAATTTGAAGGAAATGACCAATGATTATTCCGAATGACTTTCACACAGGGCAACGCAACGCAAGTCTCGTTCAACTGTACTCTTGTGTGGTTAGGTGATCTTAAACAAGTATGGTTAGTTTCTGACACGATTTGCGCTGTGAACAGCTAAATATTCCCTTGCCTCATTTTTTAGATGCTGTTTCCTTTCTTCCAAGAACACTTGTCACACTTCCTGTAGGACGTTAAGCTGAGACAGTTTTAACATACTTTAGCACACACCAGTTTGAGTGTAGTAACTACGCATACAACAATGGCTAACTTTTGGCATCTTGTACCCTGGTGCATTGTTTTTAGCTTTTGCCAAGGAAAGTATTTCTTGCCTGACATTCACGACAGCTATGCGAGAGATAAGAGACAAGCAGGTTGGTACAAGGATCTAGTTGTTTCTTTGAATCCGTTTTAGTAAGAGAATTACATTTAATCAACAAAGACTGAATCTGTACGCATAGACAAGCCGTATAGGTACAAATAAAATATATTGCCACAGAGAAATTATTAATGAACCATTGATTAATTTGAATATGTTTAAAAACAGAGCGGTAAACTAAATAACCACGCGCCGGGGATTAACAGTTGATTCGACACATTAATATATAAACTGACTGAAAGATATATATTTAATAAACATTATGCATTATTTACCTATGCTAAAACATAAAAATTGAATTTTAAAAAAAGATAAAATTATATATCTGTTATTTTGCCGAAGAGATAGGCTTATTAGCTTTCAATATTGTCCACATTCAGAACATCCAGAATGTGTTGGGCTTTCATACTTTATTGGTAGATGGCAAGTTCCAGGCTAATGGACTGACTTATAGTACTCATAGGTATACACACGGTCATTTGCTCTAATGCTAGTTTTGAAATCACGGCAAAAAGGAAATGTCTTATACGAATATTTGAACAAAACAGTCCCCATTAACACTTTCAGTTTCCAAAATACCTCTACGGTTAGTTTTTCAAAAGTTAATTTTCTATTATTCCAAATCAGGTTTTACATAGGCTTAGTGCACTTTGTTGTTACAAAAACAAAATTATTGTTTAATATTACTATGAATGTCGCTGCTGTTTATTGAGGAAGGAACCAACGTTTTTCACTTTTTTAAACTATCTAATGCGTGTTCTTCAGATCCACTGGACCACGATTATGGTCAAGAAGGTGATACTAAAGAACCCGCTGTTAAATGGGATTGTGGAGCCTCCCTCTTTGGACCTACTGGGGAAGTTATCCTGCCCACAGTGGATAAAAATGGAACCCATTTCTATCATTCGAACTATAAATGCCGTTGGAGCCTTTCTGTGAATGCTAGTAGAGCTATCATACTGTCATCATTATATTTTGGTTTGGAGGAAAGTCCAAATGGTTGCGAGTATGTTTTATGTTTATTCTTATAATTTTGAAAATCTTACTTGTTACCGATACGGTGGCCTGGTGGTTAAATCGTCCGCCTCGTGGGTTCAAACCCCGGCTGAGTGAAAACGACAGATGTTGATTAACCATAGTAGTAACGCTGTGACAACTGGAAGTGTGAAAACATTAACAGTTTTCAACAAAATGTGTTTTATAATCGCAATTATTTGCAGCTAGATATTTTGAAATGAGAGGATCTTCCCTTAATTATAAGGAGCGACGCTTTGCTCTAAACACTTGTGCCACTTGACACTGCATGAGCTTCTTCTTGATCGCAATTTCTCTTTCTCTTAAACATCATTGTCAAAGCTATTTCAAAACTGATGCAGATGACAAATTGCTGTTCATCCGTTTACTTTGTACATTTTTCTGTATGTATGCATCTGTCTGTACGTCTGTCTGTATGCATAAACTTATGTAGATCAATGGAAAGATAAAAAAAATAGATAAAGTACAATCTTCTGAAAAAAATTGTTACAGCTACGTTAAAAATCCTAAACAAACAAACAAACAAAAAAGTTCTTGTGTCAGACGTTTCAGTTGGCAGCAGTCTCAGGGTTAACTATTGCAAATATTTTTATGACAGATTGGTTAGATGTTTTTTCTTCTTCTTTTGGAATTTATTTATTCACTGTTTAAACATTAATAATCTTATAAAGATATTTTAAGTTTTAAAAACTATTAAAATTAAAATGAAACCTGACAGAAGGACATGTCACCTAAAGTTTGTCAAACAGCTATGAAAAAGAGGAAAATTCAAGTTGAATGGTGTATCCATGTTTATCCCATAGCCATAGTTACGGGACCGTTCGCCGCATCATGAGAGAGAGAGAGAGAGAGAGAGAGAGAGAGAGAGAGAGAGAGAGAGAGAGAGAGAGAGAGGCTTTCTTATTATTTTATTTCTCTTTCTCTCCCTATCTTCATGCAGTTTCTAAATAGTTTTTTTTATGGAGACAAACTGACAAATATAATTTAGGTTAAGAATTAATGTATAATTTATTATGCTAGTATTATCATTTCCTTTTTATTGCAAGAAATATTTACGCTTATAAAACATATTTTAAATGAATTTTAAAGGTGGGACTATCTTGAAATAAGGGACGGTTCTGACAAAAACAAGAGCGAAACGACGACGATTCTTTGTGGATATGACCCAGTGACCTACATTTCCATGAGCAATAAGTTGTTTCTGTACTTCCATTCAGACGAATCTTACGATAGTACTGGTTTTCATTTCGAGTACAAAGAAGTTCCTCGTTTGACTCCGTGTAAGCAGCCTCACATTTCTTTTATCAATTTTTTTTATCTTCAAACAAACATAGGTGATGAAAACCTATGTCACGCAAGTTTAAAACAAATATATATTCGTCTGTCCGTTTGTATATAAATTAACTGGTAATTCGAGTGACTAAGGTGTCTCATTTTCGTAGTAATAAAAGACCGATAAATGTGGTCTTAAAAAAGAAGTGGTCTCATTTTGGAAAGGGAATGTAAATGTAAAAGTAATTTAAATATAAAGCAAATATGTAGAAAGATTACATTTACAATATAAAAACATCGTCCGCGGAAAAAAACAGGAGGGAAGTTTCCCAACTCATTTCGGCTCGACTAATGAACGACAAGACTTTATCCTTTTGTATACAGGTATCATTTACAAAGAGGTAAATATGGAAAGAAGATTAAGAAAAAAGAGTTTTGGTAATTGTCCTTATGATCAGAGATTTGACTGTTATATGTCATAAAAAGAGAGATTCCATTTTTGGAGCTTTAATTTATAGCAGTGATCTGAGACTAACCTTTGCAGGTTATGCATTGTCCTTGTATTTATTTGAGATATATTTATAGGTCATGCACTGTCCCTGTATTCATCTGAGATATATTTATAGTTTATGCATTGTCCCTGTATTTATCTGAGATATATTTATAGGTTATGTACTGTCCCTGTATTTATCTGAAATATATTTATAGGTTATGTACTGTCCCTGTATTTATCTGAGATATATTTATAGGTTAGGCACTGTCCCTTTGTTTATCTGAGATATATTTATAGTTTATGCATTGTCCCTGTATTCATCTGAGATATATTTATAGGTTAGGCACTGTCCCTGTATTTATCTGAGATATATTTATAGGTTATGTACTGTCCCTGTATTAATCTGATATATGTTTATAGGTTATGCACTGTTTCCGTATTTATCTGAGATATATTTTTAGATTCTGCACTGGCCCTGTATTTATCTGAGATAGATATATATAGGCTAAGAACTGTCCCTGTATTTAACTGAGATATATTTATAGTTTATGCACTGTCTCTGTATTTATCTGAGATATATTTTTAGGTTCTGTACTGACCCTGTATATATATATATATATATATATATATATATATATATATATATATATATATATATATATATATATATATATATATATAGGTTATGCACTGTCCGTGTATTTATCTGAGATATATTTATAGTTTATGCACTGTCCCTATAGTTATATGTGACTAACGTATGGGTTATGCACATTCCTTATGGTTATGCTTAGCAATGGATAACATCGCTAATTTATTAAGTGTATGTTGTCTCTGGATTATATTGCTTGAATGAGAAGACATTTTTAATATGACTTTATTCATGTCGTTTATTTTATTTCAGACAACACATCAGTTTGTAACAGCTCTATCAGTGGTGAAATATCGAATTTCGATTTTTTTGTTGATATAGGATATCAGGGTGATATCCAATCAGACATGTCTTGTTTTTATCGAATACAGGTAATATTAGATTAAATGGAAACTTATAAAATGCAGAATCTAGTAATTTTAACCTTTGTCTTCTGTTAGAGATAATATTTATATGAAATTATTCATTTTAACGATCATAGAAAATACCGAATTCAGTAGTTAGCAAAGTTGTTTTCAGATAGCAAAGCAATTCATTGGCACGTGCAAGTATTACACCTCACCCATCAATGGTCAAATGCCTGCCTTTGCTTCTTCTTTTTTTAACACATCTACGGAACAATTAAATGCCACAATCTGAATCATGCTAACGAATTTATATAGAGTCGTAGAAAAATGCATCGACGGTTATACATATTTTTGTTTTGTTAAATGATAAAAGAAACGAAATGACCACAATAATGGTTATCCACCCCACCTCTTCTCCAGAGCAACCAATTTTCAGTTTTATGGCTTATAATCACTCATACAATCAATCATAGCTCCATCACGTTTAATTTTGTTAGAAATAACAACATGTCGGCGTGTGGACAATACCTACGACTATTTATTAATTGTATTTATATATTATGTTATGTTATGTATATCTATAGTATGTGTATTATCATGTATAATTAGAAATAGTAAGGGTCATTTAGTTAATAACATTTCCATTATGAATGATTGCCCTTTTACAAGATGAGTCATGTATCAAATGCATAAAATCATCCATACTTTCCAAAATTGAATCGATGTTCGATGTGCAATTGAATGATTGAACCGTCTTTAAAAGTTTTAGTAGCTACATCTTAGCATTCTATATAAGTGAACTAATGCATATAATTAAGAAGTCTTACAAAATCATAAATCATGGGGCGTGGGGGGGGGGGGTAAGTGGAGAGAATTCACTTATTTAATACTCATTCGTTTTAATTACAGTGCTCAAAATATTTAGATTAGTTGGAATAATAGCTGTATGTAATTACTCTGATTCATTTTAAGACATTTTAGGATTATGTCATTGTGGATCTTCTGTTTGATGATTACATCACTATATTATTATCATTTGAAATGCCTTTGAAACTCATTCATTAGAAGTATTAAGCACTTTAGGACGACTGTCACCATATTGTAAGCTGTTTACTTTTTCACTTTATGTTCTCAATTTCAGCGATATGTATACATTTAGCATAGTCCCTGCATCCAGTAATACACTCTGTAGAGAAATATCCAACAACTATACTGCCGTTAGTTTCTGCCAGATCCAATACAATATATGTGTTGAATGTTGTTGTGGAATAAATACACGTATATGTATGATGCTTCCACTAACACAGCAGACCTAACTAAATTAACTATGTAACAACACCTAAACATTTCCACCCATGCTCCATTTTCGAAAATTAATATGTTCGTTAAATGGTCTATTGACAAGAATAGCAGTTGATTTTGTTATTATTATTTGCTAGAAATACTTCTTAATGTTAGCTGTTTTATCATTGTTCAATCTGAATCAGATTGAATTGCTTCTATTATGCTTCTCCATCTCTTATTTCCCCTCGAAATGACAACTATCTGAAAAACATAATGATGGTAATGATTTAATATTGAATTTATGAAACTCGTTGAATAATGTCCAGCTTTAAAATTATTGAAATCTTTTCATAAATTCAATATTATATTATTGCCTATTTGAGATCCTGTATTGATTGTCTAGTTTCAAATCAAGTTTAAATTCCTCGACGTGCAATGCTGAATTTATTTTAAGTGCTGTAAGAAAGGAAGTCCACATATTTTTAAAGTGGATATCGCTATGTGTAACAAGATACTGTTTATATTTTCAAGTAGATATTTTGGTCCATAGTTATGTTTAATTCTCTTAAACTCTCGTCCGCAGGCACCAGAACAGTATGTGGTTTGGTTGAAACAGATACAGACTGCAAGCAACAGCATCGTAACGATCTTTGAAGGCAAACACACGCGTGAGTGATTAGCGTTTAAATGCACATACACGCACATTTTACTTCATATTTAAATCGAAACAAAGGAATAATGGTTTTCTTGTTACAGAGTCACAATATAAAGACTCGCTTCCTTGAATTAATATTCGGGGAAAGTCGTTCACACGAAATCGCATACCATTTGACTTACTGGCAGTTTACAGTTGCATACTGTGTACCTAGTAATTATTAATGTCGCAGTCACACTTGTTTGCATCGGTTCTGTATAGAATTTACTTGCAACCTAATTTGGTTGCATTAATGGGTTGCGTGATGCAATCGCCCTTGTTTTAATCGCTTTGCTTTCTTCTGTCTTTAAAACGAGAGAGAGAGAGAGAGAGAGAGAGAGAGAGAGAGAGAGAGAGAGAGAGATTCGGACTTTATCCGTAAATTTAAAAATTTTCCAGTCGTATTGCTATGAGTTCTGCAGCGTGACACTTTAAAGTGATGTCTATCACTGGTGCAACATGCCGAGGACACGTAGGATCATGTCCGACTCAATCGTATTATCCTGACTCCAGGCCGACCAGTCCTAACACTAACTTCTTAATGCTGATGCCTAGCGAGGTTGCTGTTAGTATCATTGTATAAGTCTTTGGTATTACTCGTATATAAGCGATTATAAAGACCATTCCAACTGCAAATTGCACAAACCCAGATCTGCCGACGTATTGTGTATATGTATATATATATATATATATATATATATATATATATATATATATATATATATATAATATAATATAATATAATATAATATAATATAATATAATATAATATAATATAATATATATAATATAATATAATAATAGGGCAAATACAGAATTATTCACGTAGAATTAGAATGGTTGCTGTCTTGATGTACATAGTGACTTTTAGACTCAGCAATAGTTTACTTTCTAGGTAGAGATTAGCTCCTGAAAGCTCCTAACATGTAAATCCTCTGAAAGCTTTGATCAAAAGCTCATTCTGTGTTGGCTCTTCAATCTTCGTGACTGCTTGAGAGTCGAAGGAATACTCTTAGGCAAGGCACTAGACCTATATATAGGGATCCATTGCGTGTAAAATCGAGTCAACCTGTTTGCAATTAAGATGAAACGATCGCACGATTTCAGTGAGAAAGGAGAAGAAAGTAAGAGGTCACAACGAGACCTATCGCCTTGCAATTGATTTAAAGTCATGACTCTAATCCATGCCAGCGATTTTGAAGACGACATAGATGAGAGCCTGAGTCAACACATTCCACGTCTGTGCCAAGATCAAGCAATTGTACTCCAAGCCAAATTCAACTAGTAGCACATGAAACCTATTACCGCATTCCGACGTACCACTGGATAAATCGGAGGGGATTATTACCGATTTTCGGGATTCCTTGTTGATCACACTGAAATGACAATTCGAAGCCAAAGAAAACGATAATTTGTATTTTATTACGCCTGTTTGAAGACGCCCGTCTGAATTGAATTTAGTAGCCCAGCAGAACTGACACCTTCCAAAGTCATCGAAAAGATTTAAGCAACCCAGGGGCCAATTTCACATCACTGATGTAAGCGCTACACTTTACATGACCAACGGTTTTTTTTTCCGAAAGGGAGCTGGCACCACAGAAAAGTGTTGTTGGTGGACGAACTGTATGAAATCTACGAAATTTATCACATTACCAAGACAGAAAAGTACCAAGAAAAGGCGACAAGATATCGAAAGACATTTTCTGGAGCTACGTCCTTGCTTGAAATTCAAACAAAAAGCTAGCTGCAAATCTTCCCGGTGCCAGACTCCCGAAGACCAAGTGAAATGTAAAGAAGAGTACCATTTCAATAAAGGCATTACTTTGGGCAACGTCGAAAGAAACGAGGAAAGACGCTCGTATGCGAAAATCATGCTAAATTACGAAATACCAAATTGCACAAAGTCTGTGTTTACGTCGTTTGAAAAGAACCGATGCTGGTGAATTATGCTGATCCAAATAGATGACGACGTGTACGACATCGATTTCATTCTCGAGCGATGAACCCGTAAAGTAGGCGAACGTAGAGACAAAGAAGTGATAGTGCATTGAAAATAATGTTTCCAGTCTTTCAATTCATGGATCGACTCTTTTGAAGTCATTGACTATAAAACGAAGCTATCATCATGTCGTTCAACACATTCCTGGAGCAAAAACAGAAGGATATTAAGCACAAAGAAGACCGCCACCGAATCTTCTGCTATTTATCAAATTGACTCTATATAATTGGGGCTTGTATTTGACGTGGAATCTCTTTTTGATAAAATCAGGTAACTAACAAGATCCTTTGGTTACTGCTCCGAATCTGCTTAGATTAATAAAAATATATTGGCAGAAAATTTGTATTGTCACTATAACTTGTTTGGCTAATTATAATTTAAATTAATTATGTTTAGTACAGTTAATTACAAATTTATATTATAGGCAAAAAAAATTATATAATAGTATGCGTGATTCTCATTAAAATTGTGGCCAACACAGATTTGGCAATATGAAATACCCATTAGGATAATTGGGTACAGTTTGACTATTTAGGCGTTTCAGGATGCACCACCAGGGGCTTGGCCTCCTAATCCTGGTCCCTTTGCTCCCTTTCCTATCCGGATTAGCAAAGACGAGTTTTGAGTCAATTCCCATTCGTACAATTTTTCCAAATGCCCTGATGAGTGTGTATTGACGGACCAGGGGTGACGTCACAACAGCCGTTTTATCGTGCTCAACATCTTACACTGCTGCAGTGGAAGTAAAATAATAATGAGTGTGGGTTTGGTCTTTTACCACTTATTACAATTCATGAACAGGTTGATTCGGATTTAGTTGCCCCAGGGATTGTTCTAATTAAATATCACAATTTGTTCATACATGCGTGTGTGCTGTGGCACTTTTTGCCCTCTCAACACGAGTTAACTAGCCTGCTCATGCGGGCATAAACATGTCGATTTGGCGCAAGCGACTCGAATCCAATAAAGGTAACAAAACATTCTGGCTATCATTGATAACCCGTCAACAAATACAAAAATGATTTGAGAGATGTTTGGCATTGGATGGTGGAGGTTGAGATAGTTTCCGAAAAAATAGAGTCTTGTTGGAGGTACTCAGCCAGCGTAGACATAGTTACAAATAAGTGGCAGGTATACAAATAAATCAAAGGAACTTGTCAACGAGGTATAATTGAGGAAGAGATGGAGATGAACAGATCAGTGACTTTTGGACACTCTAGAGTTTGGAAATTAAAGGAGGCCCTAGATTTGATGGCAGTACCTGAGAAAGATAGAGATCTTCATATATCGGAATTACCCAACAATAAGAAGTGTGATGTTGGGAGCATATACTTTGAACGAAGCTGACAGGATAGCAAGGAAAATGTGTGCTTTTGTGTGCGATTTGGATTTTTAGAGTAGTGTTACCAGTGTTCAAGTCATATCACTACGATGTCTGCGGGGGCAGTTTATAGTGATATCGTGCACTGCGACATTGTGCCGCAGAGATGTAGCAGTCACCTTATCATGATATCAATACTACCTAGCTTAATACTGACTTCTTAATGATTTGCTACCCGTTTGTACCATTTTTATATCTTTGGTATGAGTAACCATGTTTACATAGAAGAGGTAGTGAAAAAGATCAAGGTCACTTGGACAAAGGAAATACAGGATAAGGAGAATCAGAAGAAACTGGGCGAATTCAACAGACTAAATAGCATATGGATGAAGGTACATGATACGTTTAGAGTGTGAATCATTCTGATTGGATAGAAGAGAGTGAAAGAAAGAATGATGAAATTCATTCAAACATTGAGAACGTAGTGGAAGAAGTATAGGAAGTAGAAAAATGAGAACCTAACAGCCCTTTTCAGGCCAGTCAATTGCCTCGAAAAGATGCACATATTCTCATTCATTGTCTTACATTGTTTAAGTGTTTGTTTGTTAGTGAATACCTTTTGTTTTCCCCCATGCATTTATAAAAACCTTTCTGTTCCCAATAAATCTCATATCGCTCCATGTGAAATTAATTCTGACCTGCAAGTGTCATTTCCATGTTAAATTCCCGTTTGAGTCGCGATTGCCATTATCATATTAATTTCACGTTTGAAGCTCAATCATAGGTTTAAAGCTCGATCGCCACATTTCATATTTATACGTCCAAATCAAATGAATTTGAAATAAATTTATTTTACAATTTAACTAATGCAAAAAGTCTCAGCACTTTTGATAAGTATGTTCTTAGTTAACAAGGTGATGATAGAGTTTTGAGATGCAAATATTAACATTCTTGTCGCGTTCATTTGGATGGGATTACCAGACATAATCTAAATAATTCCTTGGATCTTACCAATTTATTTGTTTTTGGTTTAATGCATTAAATTATTCCTTTAAGATATATATATATATATATATATATATATATATATATATATATATATATATATATATATATATATATATATATATGTGTGTGTGTGAAAATTACTTATATCAATTTCATGATCGTCGTGTCTAAAAATATAAGTTATACAGCATGAAAGTAATTTGTCAAGATATCCACACTTTCTTGTGTTCTAATTACTACAACTTCTCCCCCAAATTGGCACATGAAATCAAAACTATTTCATCTTACTATTAAGTACATCAAATGCACTTTCTACGTAATATTTACATATTTGTTTCAGTTAAATTGTCATTATAGCTGTTAAACTTTATCAAAAAAAAACAAAATCTCAATGCAGGTTCGGCGGCTAATTTATCTGATTATAAAAGAGCATGTAATTACTCACTGAATGTGCTGTAAACTCCCTTTAAATCGGTTATTGAATGTTTGTATGCATGCACGCCACCACATTCGTGCTTTGTATTACATATGTCTTCGACGCTTGGTTTCTGTGCATATGTGCCAATTTCGTGCCTGGTAATTAATACATTATTATGATGAAAATGATGATATGTTTATTAATTTTTCTTTTAGGATATCATCCAGCATAGAAGAGACAGACTGAGATTTCGTATAACACATCAGATATGTACTTTTCATAGGAGTGTAAATTTTCTGAAAACTTGGACAGTAAATATGGCGGATGTTTTTAGAAGAATAGAACAATTGTAAAGATGACGTCTATAGTAAACTGCTCATCATGATAACTAATTACTTCTGTAATTTGTTATTTAGGAAATGTAATATGAGGAGATGCCATTCATCTTTCTGACATAATTTGTCTCTTTATTTAAATAATATTAATGAAATCGGTTTTGTAGATTCTTGCCTCCATTTCAGAGGGTAATCCTCTGAAGGTCATCAGTAATGGTGAGGCTATAAGTCTGATGTCGTCAGACCGGAGTGTTCTTCTTCATTACAAAGGAAACCAGTCTAAGAGAGATAAAAAATTCAGGATTGACTATTCATTTTACGAGAAAGCTGAACAAACCACGACTCTTCCTTCCTTGCCACCTCCTCTCGAGTTCAAGGGTGATGCAGGTACGTGTGGTTCAGCTATATCTCTTCCTATCCAATTTCTCATGCCCTCTGTATGGCAACCCAATGCTGTCGGGCAATGTGAGCATTTTTCATATATTTGTCAGTCGAAATTACTTTTGTTTTCACTTTAGTATACTTAATGATGTGTTTGTTATTGGTACATGGCTGAAGTAGTAAGCATACAGATTGGGTGATAATGTTTTAGTTCTAAGAACATAGTTAATTTCGTCAAGGCCTAAGCAGTGGTACAATGTACAAATATAATACTTACATTATCGTATGTTTAATAAGATGTCTTTGTTGTGGGGAAAGAGTCATGTGGGTAACTACCTGGTGTCGAGCTGCAGTTCTCAGGTAACCCTCGAAGCTACATCTGCATACAATATAGCATAGTGTATTGAGATTTAATATCTGTGTGGTTACTTATAGAGCATAGGGTATTGAGATTTTATATCTTTGTGGTTACTTATAGAGCATAGTTTATTGAAATCTTCATATATGTGTAGTAACTTTTATAACATAGGGTATTGAGATTTGATATCTGTGTGGTTACTTATAGAGCATAGGGCATTGAGATTTTATATCTGTGTGGTAACTCATATAGCATAGGGTATTGAGACTTGATATCTGTGTGGTTACTTATAGAGCATAGTGTATTGAGATTTTATATCTGTGTGGTAACTTATATAGCATAGGGTATTGAGACTTGATATCTGTGTGGTTACTTATAGAGCATAGGGTATTGAGATTTTATATCTGTGTGGTAACTTATATAGCATAGGGTATTGAGATTTGATATCTGTGTGGTTACTTATATAGCATACGGTATTGAGATTTGATATCTATGTGGTAACTTATATAGCATAGGGTATTGAGATTTGATATCTATGTGGTAACTTATATAGCATAGGGTATTGAGATTTGATATCTGTGTGGTTAATTATAGAGCATAGGGTATCGAGATTTTATATCTGTGTGGTTACTTATAGAGCATAGGGTATTGAGATTTGATATCTGTGTGGTTACTTATAGAGCATAGGGTATTGAAATCTTCATATATGTGTAGTAACTTTTATAACATAGGGTATTGAGATTTGATATCTGTGTGGTTACTTATATAGCATAGGGTATTGAGATTTTATGTCTGTGTGGTTACTTATAGAGCATAGTTTATTGAAATCTTCATATATGTGTGGTAACTTTAATAGCATAGGGTATTGAGATTTGATATCTGTGTGGTTACTTATAAAGCATAGGGTATTGAGATTTTATATCTGTGTGGTAACTTATATAGCATAGGGTATTAAGACTTGATATCTGTGTGGTTACTTATAGAGCATAGGGTATTGAGATTTTATATCTGTGTGGTAACTTACATAGCATAGGGTATTGAGATTTGATATCTGTGTGGTTACTTACAGAGCATAGGGTATCGAGATTTTATATCTGTGTGGTTACTTATATAGCATAGGGTATTGAGATTTGATATCTGTGTGGTTACTTATAGAGCATAGAGTATCGAGATTTTATATCTGTGTGGTTATTTATATAGCATAGGGTATTGAGATTTTATATCTGTGTGGTTATTTATAGAGCATAGGGTATTGAGATTTTATATATGTGTGGTAACTTTAATAGCATATGGTATTGAGATTTGATATCTGTGTGGTTACTTATAAAGCATAGGGTATTGAGATTTTATATCTGTGTGGTAACTTATGTAGCATAGGGTATTGAGACTTGATATCTGTGTGGTTACTTACAGAGCATAGAGTATTGAGATTTTATATCTGTGTGGTTACTTATAGAGCATAGGGTATTGAGATTTGATATCTGTGTGGTTACTTATAGAGCATAGAGTAGCGAGATTTTATATCTGTGTGGTTATTTATATAGCATAGGGTATTGAGATTTTATATCTGTGTGGTTATTTATAGAGCATAGGGTATTGAGATTTTATATCTGTGTGGTAACTTTAATAGCATATGGTATTGAGATTTGATATCTGTGTGGTTACTTTTAAAGCATAGGGTATTGAGATTTTATATCTGTGTGGTAACTTATATAGCATAGGGTATTGAGACTTGATATCTGTGTGGTTACTTACAGAGCATAGAGTATTGAGATTTTATATCTGTGTGGTTACTTATAGAGCATAGGGTATTGAGATTTGATATCTGTGTGGTTACTTATGGAGCATAGGGTATTGAGATTTGATATCTGTGTGGTTACTTATAGAGCATACGGTATTGAGATTTTATATCTGTGTGGTAACTTATATAGCATAGGGTATTGAGACTTGATATCTGTGTGGTTACTTATAGAGCATAGGGTATTGAGATTTGATATCTGTGTGGTTACTTATAGAGCATAGGGTATTGAGATTTGATATCTGTGTGGTTACTTATAGATCATAGGGTATCGAGATTTGATATCTGTGTGGTTAGTTATATAGCATAGGGTATTGAGACTTGATATCTGTGTGGTTACTTATATAGCATAGGGTATTGAGATTTGATATCTGTGTGGTTACTTATAGAGCATAGGGTATTGAAATCTTCATATATGTGTAGTAACTTTTATAACATAGGGTATTGAGATTTGATATCTGTGTGGTTACTTATATAGCATAGGGTATTGAGATTTGATATCTGTGTGGTTACTTATAGAGCATAGGGTATTGAGATTTTATATCTGTGTGGTAACTTATATAGCATAGGGTATTGAGATTTGATATCTGTGTGGTTACTTATAGAACATAGTTCATTGAAATCTTCATATATGTGTGGTAACTTTAATAGCATAGGGTATTGAGATTTGATATATGTGTGGTTACTTATATAGGATAGGGTATTGAGATTTAATATCTGTGTGGTTACTTATAGAACATAGTTTATTGAAATCTTCATATATGTGTGGTAACTTTAATAGCATAGGGTATTGAGATTTGATATATGTGTGGTTACTTATATAGCATAGGGTATTGAGATTTTATATCTGTGTGGTTACTTATATAGCATAGGGTATTGAGATTTTATGTCTGTGTGGTTACTTATAGAGCATAGTTTATTGAAATCTTCATATATGTGTGGTAACTTTAATAGCATAGGGTATTGAGATTTGATATCTGTGTGGTTACTTATAAAGCATAGGGTATTGATATTTTATATCTGTGTGGTAACTTATATAGCATAGGGTATTAAGACTTGATATCTGTGTGGTTACATATAGAGCATAGGGTATTGAGATTTTATATCTGTGTGGTAACTTACATAGCATAGGGTATTGAGATTTGATATCTGTGTGGTTACTTATAGAGCATAGGGTATCGAGATTTTATATCTGTGTGGTTGGTTATTTATATAGCATAGGGTGTTGAGATTTTATATCTGTGTGGTTATTTATAGAGCATAGGGTATTGAGATTTTATATCTGTGTGGTAACTTTAATAGCATATGGTATTGAGATTTTATATCTGTGTGGTTACTTAGAAAGTATAGGGTATTGAGATTTTATATCTGTGTGATAACTTATATAGCATAGGGTATTGAGACTTGATATCTGTGTGGTTACTTACAGAGCATAGAGTATTGAGATTTTATATCTGTGTGGTTACTTATAGAGCATAGGGTATTGAGATTTGATATCTGTGTGGTTACTTATAGAGCATAGGGTATTGAGATTTGATATCTGTGTGGTTGCTTATAGAGCATAGGGTATTGAGATTTTATATCTGTGTGGTAACTTATATAGCATAGGGTATTGAGACTTGATATCTGTGTGGTTACTTATAGAGCATAGGGTATTGAGATTTGATATCTGTGTGGTTACTTATAGAGCATAGGGTATTGAGATTTGATATCTGTGTGGTTACTTATAGATCATAGGGTATCGAGATTTGATATCTGTGTGGTTAGTTATATAGCATAGGGTATTGAGACTTGATATCTGTGTGGTTACTTATAGAGCATAGGGTATTGAGATTTGATATCTGTGTGGTTACTTATAGAGCATAGTTTATTGAAGTCTTCATATATGTGTGGTAACTTATAGATCTTACGTATATCTGATTTTATATAATGTTTGTAAGATTAGAAAATATAATTTATTTTTAATTTCATTATATGTCAAAATAATGTAATTTTGTTTACTAAGGATTTAACAATGTTCAGAAATTTGTTTCACATGACGGTTTCGTAGTAAACACCTATTGTTGACCTAGATCCTGACCTTGATTCAAAATTAGTAGTGTCACGGAAAATTTTTCTTTTATATTATGAGAATAATACCAGAAAATAAAGGCTGTATTAATACGTGTCCTTATGCTTGTGGACGTCTTCTATGAAGTAAATAACATTTTTATTTTTATTATTATAGTAAAATGGTTAGTTTTCGTCAAGGTCATGTTAGGCCTATGTGATGTAAACATGATCACGTGACCTTTAGGTATTTCCAAAACTGCATTTTAGATTACGGTGTTTTAGAGAAATATTCTTAGTTTTGGGCTTTTAGGCCTGACGTCAAGTGATTTTCTTTTGTTCTAGCATGTTTTCAAGTTTATTTTAATTTTGATTCAGATTATTTGGATTTTAAAAGATTAATTCGTTTCTTTGTAAATATTTGATGTGCGCATACAGAAGTATTGGACAAAGACATTTGTAAAATTTGTATTCGTATATCCAATGTAACAGAATTGTTACCGAGAGGATGGTGGATTAAATGAACAATACAAACACAATATGTGAAAGAAAATATAAATTTATGAAATAAATTATTAATGAAAAATAATGATGTATCAACACAATAACTCATGCGCTCAACCCACAATTACACTCACAACCATTCACAATACATGAATAAATGAAATATCAATACAAAATAAAACTCAGATATAAAGGGATCTCTTGGACTATACACAGATCCAAGGAACCTTTACGAAAGTTATATTACCGCAAGTATAAATTATGATGACAAATCAAACTATACTATCGCACGTATGGATTGCGACACCTAGCACGAACATATATATGTATTTAATCAAGTTGCTAGCTTTTATTGAGAATCATGCAATGCCTTGAAATACTATTGTGATCTGAAATAACCATGTAAATACAACAATGTATTCAATTGTATTACAATGGCAACACACATATGTGTCTCGACCCTGTATAACCGTACGATTCACTAACAGTTGAATCGCCGCCCAGTTTCCCCGAAGACCTAGGGTTGACCAATACTTTTATCGGTCGTTTGCCCTTCACGGATCCACCACAGTTATACGTACAGACAGCATACAACATCTACTAGAACCAACGTTCCTCAATACCCTAGATGTCGCCCCGGATGTTTACAACTTTAGACAGCTCCGACACTCGGACTTCTAGATTTCCGGATATTTACACGTCACGACAGATGTAGACGAACAGACAGTTCGACAGACAGACAGTCAGATACTTCAATTCGATTGCACAATATATCAGCAACAATTTCAGCTACGATATCAGAGATGTTTTCAGATGCGTTATCAGATGCGTTATCAGACGTTATCAGATGCGCTATCAGATGCGTTATCAGAGATGTTGTCAAAGATGCTATCAGAGATTATCAGGTGTTATCAGATGCGCTATCAGAGATGCTATCAGATGCGTTATCAGATGCGTTATCAGAGATGCTATCAGATGCGTTATCAGAGATGTTTTCAGATGCGTTATCAGCTACAATAAAGAAACCAGACTAACAATAGTTGTCTCAAAAAAATAATCTAAACCTTAGATTACGCTAATGCATTTAAAGTCTAATAGTGACAAGTAATTCCAAATATTCCACGTTTAAAATCTGCATTGCAATAAAGGCATCATTATATGAAATGATAAACTGAATAAAATTCACAATAAAACGAAATATAAATTTAACACTCACCCCTTTGGCTGGAGATTGAAAGACGAGCTTATCTATCCTGTGATTAGATACTTTAGGTCCCGTAAAATTGATCATAAATATTCTGCCTTATATACCCTCAAATAGGTGAGCATAAATCACAGTAAGATTACCGTGCACCACGTGAAACTAATGTTCCGGATTTCATATAAATAAAAATCAGGCACATGCAAATCGTTACACGCCGCTTACCTTGGAGAAAACCACTTATTCACCCCAGGTAATGCATGTACGACGAAACAAAGAAAATGGCGAGATTAGTTTGTAAATCAAGAAAAAAAAAATTCAATTTTCGCCTAATTCTGTGACATCCAACAACGGGCAAAATCTGTGTGTTTCTACAAGGAACCGTAAAAAAAGCGCAGTACAGACTACTTCATACGCCATCGTCTTCCATCTTTGATTTTCCATCGGAACTCAAACTTGAATTCATTAGAGGATTTCATTACTGGGACGTTTATAATTTATTTCGAGGATTATTCTTGGAATTCTTTTTGGCTTTGATTCATTAAACTGTAAGTTCTTTTTTCCATGTTTACATTATTTTTAAAGTGAAATACATTATTTGTTAAATTTAGCAAAGCTTGTTGTTTTCACTTTTTTTGTGTTACTGTTTATCAGAGCCTAAACACGTAACATATAATATGTTAGCTTGTCTTCGATTTGATTTTTGTCTAAAATATTTCAGAAAACTAAATTGTTTTTTTTTTAAAATTTGAATTCCCATGTCTTGAATTAAAATAATATCGCAAGTTAGATCGACAGTCCTTTACTAAAATGTCATCGCAATTGGAAATAATTCCTTCAAATCCTACCGGGGAACAATTAAACTTTTTTCAGAAAAGATGAATTATCAATTCAACTTGCCAGAAAATAGGTCTTTCTGAAGCAAAAACTTCCTTAACGAAACAAGAAATAAGAAATATTTTGGTTCAGTATTTGGTAGAAAAGAAAGGTTTGTATAAAAGGGGCTTGATTTCAATCAGTAAGTCTGGATCAGATTCTAATCTTAAAGTAAAATAATTAAAATTAAAATACAAAATGTAATTGGAGTAAAGGAAGTTCGAACGTCAGGAAATAGAGAAAGAAAAACAAATGCAGTTAGAAAAGGAAGACAAAAAAATCATTTACAATTTGATAAAATGGAGAGAGAGAGAGAGAGAGAGAGAGAGAGAGAGAGAGAGAGAAAGAGAGAGAGAGAGAGATTCGGACTTTATCCGTAAATTTAAAAATTTTCCAGTCGTATTGCTATGAGTTCTGCAGCGTGACACTTTAAAGTGATGTCTATCACTGGTGCAACATGCCGAGGACACGTAGGATCATGTCCGACTCAATCGTATTATCCTGACTCCAGGCCGACCAGTCCTAACACTAACTTCTTAATGCTGATGCCTAGCGAGGTTGCTGTTAGTATCATTTTATACGTCTTTGGTATTACTCGTATATAAGCGATTATAAAGACCATTCCAACTGCAAATTGCACAAACCCAGATCTGCCGACGTATTGTGTATATGTATATATATATATATATATATATATATATATATATATATATATATATATATATATATATATATATAAAATATAATATAATATAATATAATATAATATAATATAATATAATATAATATAATATAATATAATATAATATAATATAATATAATATAATATAATATAATATAATGTAATATAATAATAGGGCAAATACAGAATTATTCACGTAGAATTAGAATGGTTGCTGTCTTGATGTAAATAGTGACTTTTAGACTCAGCAATAGTTTACTTTCTAGGTAGAGATTAGCTCCTGAAAGCTCCTAACATGTAAATCCTCTGAAAGCTTTGATCAAAAGCTCATTCTGTGTTGGCTCTTCAATCTTCGTGACTGCTTGAGAGTCGAAGGAATACTCTTAGGCAAGGCACTAGACCTATATATAGGGATCCATTGCGTGTAAAATCGAGTCAACCTGTTTGCAATTAAGATGAAACGATCGCACGATTTCAGTGAGAAAGGAGAAGAAAGTAAGAGGTCACAACGAGACCTATCGCCTTGCAATTGATTTAAAGTCATGACTCTAATCCATGCCAGCGATTTTGAAGACGACATAGATGAGAGCCTGAGTCAACACATTCCACGTCTGTGCCAAGATCAAGCAATTGTACTCCAAGCCAAATTCAACTAGTAGCACATGAAACCTATTACCGCATTCCGACGTACCACTGGATAAATCGGAGGGGATTATTACCGATTTTCGGGATTCCTTGTTGATCACACTGAAATGACAATTCGAAGCCAAAGAAAACGATAATTTGTATTTTATTACGCCTGTTTGAAGACGCCCGTCTGAATTGAATTTAGTAGCCCAGCAGAACTGACACCTTCCAAAGTCATCGAAAAGATTTAAGCAACCCAGGGGCCAATTTCACATCACTGATGTAAGCGCTACACTTTACATGACCAACGGTTTTTTTTTCCGAAAGGGAGCTGGCACCACAGAAAAGTGTTGTTGGTGGACGAACTGTATGAAATCTACGAAATTTATCACATTACCAAGACAGAAAAGTACCAAGAAAAGGCGACAAGATATCGAAAGACATTTTCTGGAGCTACGTCCTTGCTTGAAATTCAAACAAAAAGCTAGCTGCAAATCTTCCCGGTGCCAGACTCCCGAAGACCAAGTGAAATATAAAGAAGAGTACCATTTCAATAAAGGCATTACTTTGGGCAACGTCGAAAGAAACGAGGAAAGACGCTCGTATGCGAAAATCATGCTAAATTACGAAATACCAAATTGCACAAAGTCTGTGTTTACGTCGTTTGAAAAGAACCGATACTGGTGAATTATGCTGATCCAAATAGATGACGACGTGTACGACATCGATTTCATTCTCGAGCGATGAACCCGTAAAGTAGGCGAACGTAGAGACAAAGAAGTGATAGTGCATTGAAAATAATGTTTCCAGTCTTTCAATTCATGGATCGACTCTTTTGAAGTCATTGACTATAAAACGAAGCTATCATCATGTCGTTCAACACATTCCTGGAGCAAAAACAGAAGGATATTAAGCACAAAGAAGACCGCCACCGAATCTTCTGCTATTTATCAAATTGACTCTATATAATTGGGGCTTGTATTTGACGTGGAATCTCTTTTTGATAAAATCAGGTAACTAACAAGATCCTTTGGTTACTGCTCCGAATCTGCTTAGATTAATAAAAATATATTGGCAGAAAATTTGTATTGTCACTATAACTTGTTTGGCTAATTATAATTTAAATTAATTATGTTTAGTACAGTTAATTACAAATTTATATTATAGGTAAAAAAAATTATATAATAGTATGCGTGATTCTCATTAAAATTGTGGCCAACACAGATTTGGCAATATGAAATACCCATTAGGATAATTGGGTACAGTTTGACTATTTAGGCGTTTCAGGATGCACCACCAGGGGCTTGGCCTCCTAATCCTGGTCCCTTTGCTCCCTTTCCTATCCGGATTAGCAAAGACGAGTTTTGAGTCAATTCCCATTCGTACAATTTTTCCAAATGCCCTGATGAGTGTGTATTGACGGACCAGGGGTAACGTCACAACAGCCGTTTTATCGTGCTCAACATCTTACACTGCTGCAGTGGAAGTAAAATAATAATGAGTGTGGGTTTGGTCTTTTACCACTTATTACAATTCATGAACAGGTCGATTCGGATTTAGTTGCCCCAGGGATTGTTCTAATTAAATATCACAATTTGTTCATACATGCGTGTGTGCTGTGGCACTTTTTGCCCTCTCAACACGAGTTAACTAGCCTGCTCATGCGGGCATAAACATGTCGATTTGGCGCAAGCGACTCGAATCCAATAAAGGTAACAAAACATTCTGGCTATCATTGATAACCCGTCAACAAATACAAAAATGATTTGAGAGATGTTTGGCATTGGATGGTGGAGGTTGAGATAGTTTCCGAAAAAATAGAGTCTTGTTGGAGGTACTCAGCCAGCGTAGACATAGTTACAAATAAGTGGCAGGTATACAAATAAATCAAAGGAACTTGTCAACGAGGTATAATTGAGGAAGAGATGGAGATGAACAGATCAGTGACTTTTGGACACTCTAGAGTTTGGAAATTAAAGGAGGCCCTAGATTTGATGGCAGTACCTGAGAAAGATAGAGATCTTCATATATCGGAATTACCCAACAATAAGAAGTGTGATGTTGGGAGCATATACTTTGAACGAAGCTGACAGGATAGCAAGGAAAATGTGTGCTTTTGTGTGCGATTTGGATTTTTAGAGTAGTGTTACCAGTGTTCAAGTCATATCACTACGATGTCTGCGGGGGCAGTTTATAGTGATATCGTGCACTGCGACATTGTGCCGCAGAGATGTAGCAGTCACCTTATCATGATATCAATACTACCTAGCTTAATACTGACTTCTTAATGATTTGCTACCCGTTTGTACCATTTTTATATCTTTGGTATGAGTAACCATGTTTACATAGAAGAGGTAGTGAAAAAGATCAAGGTCACTTGGACAAAGGAAATACAGGATAAGGAGAATCAGAAGAAACTGGGCGAATTCAACAGACTAAATAGCATATGGATGAAGGTACATGATACGTTTAGAGTGTGAATCATTCTGATTGGATAGAAGAGAGTGAAAGAAAGAATGATGAAATTCATTCAAACATTGAGAACGTAGTGGAAGAAGTATAGGAAGTAGAAAAATGAGAACCTAACAGCCCTTTTCAGGCCAGTCAATTGCCTCGAAAAGATGCACATATTCTCATTCATTGTCTTACATTGTTTAAGTGTTTGTTTGTTAGTGAATACCTTTTGTTTTCCCCCATGCATTTATAAAAACCTTTCTGTTCCCAATAAATCTCATATCGCTCCATGTGAAATTAATTCTGACCTGCAAGTGTCATTTCCATGTTAAATTCCCGTTTGAGTCGCGATTGCCATTATCATATTAATTTCACGTTTGAAGCTCAATCATAGGTTTAAAGCTCGATCGCCACATTTCATATTTATACGTCCAAATCAAATGAATTTGAAATAAATTTATTTTACAATTTAACTAATGCAAAAAGTCTCAGCACTTTTGATAAGTATGTTCTTAGTTAACAAGGTGATGATAGAGTTTTGAGATGCAAATATTAACATTCTTGTCGTGTTCATTTGGATGGGATTACCAGACATAATCTAAATAATTCCTTGGATCTTACCAATTTATTTGTTTTTGGTTTAATGCATTAAATTATTCCTTTAAGATATATATATATATATATATATATATATATATATATATATATATATATATATATATATATATATATATATATATATATATATATATCTGTGTGTGTGTGAAAATTACTTATATCAATTTCATGATCGTCGTGTCTAAAAATATAAGTTATACAGCATGAAAGTAATTTGTCAAGATATCCACACTTTCTTGTGTTCTAATTACTACAACTTCTCCCCCAAATTGGCACATGAAATCAAAACTATTTCATCTTACTATTAAGTACATCAAATGCACTTTCTACGTAATATTTACATATTTGTTTCAGTTAAATTGTCATTATAGCTGTTAAACTTTATCAAAAAAAACAAAATCTCAATGCAGGTTCGGCGGCTAATTTATCTGATTATAAAAGAGCATGTAATTACTCACTGAATGTGCTGTAAACTCCCTTTAAATCGGTTATTGAATGTTTGTATGCATGCACGCCACCACATTCGTGCTTCGTATTACATATGTCTTCGACGCTTGGTTTCTGTGCATATGTGTCAATTTCGTGCCTGGTAATTAATACATTATTATGATGAAAATGATGATATGTTTATTAATTTTTCTTTTAGGATATCATCCAGCATAGAAGAGACAGACTGAGATTTCGTATAACACATCAGATATGTACTTTTCATAGGAGTGTAAATTTTCTGAAAACTTGGACAGTAAATATGGCGGATGTTTTTAGAAGAATAGAACAATTGTAAAGATGACGTCTATAGTAAACTGCTCATCATGATAACTAATTACTTCTGTAATTTGTTATTTAGGAAATGTAATATGAGGAGATGCCATTCATCTTTCTGACATAATTTGTCTCTTTATTTAAATAATATTAATGAAATCGGTTTTGTAGATTCTTGCCTCCATTTCAGAGGGTAATCCTCTGAAGGTCATCAGTAATGGTGAGGCTATAAGTCTGATGTCGTCAGACCGGAGTGTTCTTCTTCATTACAAAGGAAACCAGTCTAAGAGAGATAAAAAATTCAGGATTGACTATTCATTTTACGAGAAAGCTGAACAAACCACGACTCTTCCTTCCTTGCCACCTCCTCTCGAGTTCAAGGGTGATGCAGATACGTGTGGTTCAGCTATATCTCTTCCTATCCAATTTCTCATGCCCTCTGTATGGCAACCCAATGCTGTCGGGCAATGTGAGCATTTTTCATATATTTGTCAGTCGAAATTACTTTTGTTTTCACTTTAGTATACTTAATGATGTGTTTGTTATTGGTACATGGTTGAAGTAGTAAGCATACAGATTGGGTGATAATGTTTTAGTTCTAAGAACATAGTTAATTTCGTCAAGGCCTAAGCAGTGGTACAATGTACAAATATAATACTTACATTATCGTATGTTTAATAAGATGTCTTTGTTGTGGGGAAAGAGTCATGTGGGTAACTACCTGGTGTCGAGCTGCAGTTCTCAGGTAACCCTCGAAGCTACATCTGCATACAATATAGCATAGTGTATTGAGATTTAATATCTGTGTGGTTACTTATAGAGCATAGGGTATTGAGATTTTATATCTTTGTGGTTACTTATAGAGCATAGTTTATTGAAATCTTCATATATGTGTAGTAACTTTTATAACATAGGGTATTGAGATTTGATATCTGTGTGGTTACTTATAGAGCATAGGGCATTGAGATTTTATATCTGTGTGGTAACTTATATAGCATAGGGTATTGAGACTTGATATCTGTGTGGTTACTTATAGAGCATAGTGTATTGAGATTTTATATCTGTGTGGTAACTTATATAGCATAGGGTATTGAGACTTGATATCTGTGTGGTTACTTATAGAGCATAGGGTATTGAGATTTGATATCTGTGTGGTTACTTATATAGCATAGGGTATTGAGATTTGATATCTATGTGGTAACTTATATAGCATAGGGTATTGAGATTTGATATCTATGTGGTAACTTATATAGCATAGGGTATTGAGATTTGATATCTGTGTGGTTAATTATAGAGAATAGGGTATCGAGATTTTATATCTGTGTGGTTACTTATATAGCATAGGGTATTGAGATTTGATATCTGTGTGGTTACTTATAGAGCATAGGGTATTGAAATCTTCATATATGTGTAGTAACTTTTATAACATAGGGTATTGAGATTTGATATCTGTGTGGTTACTTATATAGCATAGGGTATTGAGATTTGATATCTGTGTGGTTACTTATAGAGCATAGGGTATTGAGATTTTATATCTGTGTGGTAACTTATATAGCATAGGGTATTGAGATTTGATATCTGTGTGGTTACTTATAGAACATAGTTCATTGAAATCTTCATATATGTGTGGTAACTTTAATAGCATAGGGTATTGAGATTTGATATATGTGTGGTTACTTATATAGGATAGGGTATTGAGATTTAATATCTGTGTGGTTACTTATAGAACATAGTTTATTGAAATCTTCATATATGTGTGGTAACTTTAATAGCATAGGGTATTGAGATTTGATATATGTGTGGTTACTTATATAGCATAGGGTATTGAGATTTTATATCTGTGTGGTTACTTATATAGCATAGGGTATTGAGATTTTATGTCTGTGTGGTTACTTATAGAGCATAGTTTATTGAAATCTTCATATATGTGTGGTAACTTTAATAGCATAGGGTATTGAGATTTGATATCTGTGTGGTTACTTATAAAGCATAGGGTATTGATATTTTATATCTGTGTGGTAACTTATATAGCATAGGGTATTAAGACTTGATATCTGTGTGGTTACTTATAGAGCATAGGGTATTGAGATTTTATATCTGTGTGGTAACTTACATAGCATAGGGTATTGAGATTTGATATCTGTGTGGTTACTTATAGAGCATAGGGTATCGAGATTTTATATCTGTGTGGTTGGTTATTTATATAGCATAGGGTGTTGAGATTTTATATCTGTGTGGTTATTTATAGAGCATAGGGTATTGAGATTTTATATCTGTGTGGTAACTTTAATAGCATATGGTATTGAGATTTTATATCTGTGTGGTTACTTAGAAAGTATAGGGTATTGAGATTTTATATCTGTGTGATAACTTATATAGCATAGGGTATTGAGACTTGATATCTGTGTGGTTACTTACAGAGCATAGAGTATTGAGATTTTATATCTGTGTGGTTACTTATAGAGCATAGGGTATTGAGATTTGATATCTGTGTGGTTACTTATAGAGCATAGGGTATTGAGATTTGATATCTGTGTGGTTGCTTATAGACCATAGGGTATTGAGATTTTATATCTGTGTGGTAACTTATATAGCATAGGGTATTGAGACTTGATATCTGTGTGGTTACTTATAGAGCATAGGGTATTGAGATTTGATATCTGTGTGGTTACTTATAGAGCATAGGGTATTGAGATTTGATATCTGTGTGGTTACTTATAGATCATAGGGTATCGAGATTTGATATCTGTGTGGTTAGTTATATAGCATAGGGTATTGAGACTTGATATCTGTGTGGTTACTTATAGAGCATAGGGTATTGAGATTTGATATCTGTGTGGTTACTTATAGAGCATAGTTTATTGAAGTCTTCATATATGTGTGGTAACTTATAGATCTTACGTATATCTGATTTTATATAATGTTTGTAAGATTAGAAAATATAATTTATTTTTAATTTCATTATATGTCAAAATAATGTAATTTTGTTTACTAAGGATTTAACAATGTTCAGAAATTTGTTTCACATGACGGTTTCGTAGTAAACACCTATTGTTGACCTAGATCCTGACCTTGATTCAAAATTAGTAGTGTCACGGAAAATTTTTCTTTTATATTATGAGAATAATACCAGAAAATAAAGGCTGTATTAATACGTGTCCTTATGCTTGTGGACGTCTTCTATGAAGTAAATAACATTTTTATTTTTATTATTATAGTAAAATGGTTAGTTTTCGTCAAGGTCATGTTAGGCCTATGTGATGTAAACATGATCACGTGACCTTTAGGTATTTCCAAAACTGCATTTTAGATTACGGTGTTTTAGAGAAATATTCTTAGTTTTGGGCTTTTAGGCCTGACGTCAAGTGATTTTCTTTTGTTCTAGCATGTTTTCAAGTTTATTTTAATTTTGATTCAGATTATTTGGATTTTAAAAGATTAATTCGTTTCTTTGTAAATATTTGATGTGCGCATACAGAAGTATTGGACAAAGACATTTGTAAAATTTGTATTCGTATATCCAATGTAACAGAATTGTTACCGAGAGGATGGTGGATTAAATGAACAATACAAACACAATATGTGAAAGAAAATATAAATTTATGAAATAAATTATTAATGAAAAATAATGATGTATCAACACAATAACTCATGCGCTCAACCCACAATTACACTCACAACCATTCACAATACATGAATAAATGAAATATCAATACAAAATAAAACTCAGATATAAAGGGATCTCTTGGACTATACACAGATCCAAGGAACCTTTACGAAAGTTATATTACCGCAAGTATAAATTATGATGACAAATCAAACTATACTATCGCACGTATGGATTGCGACACCTAGCACGAACATATATATGTATTTAATCAAGTTGCTAGCTTTTATTGAGAATCATGCAATGCCTTGAAATACTATTGTGATCTGAAATAACCATGTAAATACAACAATGTATTCAATTGTATTACAATGGCAACACACATATGTGTCTCGACCCTGTATAACCGTACGATTCACTAACAGTTGAATCGCCGCCCAGTTTCCCCGAAGACCTAGGGTTGACCAATACTTTTATCGGTCGTTTGCCCTTCACGGATCCACCACAGTTATACGTACAGACAGCATACAACATCTACTAGAACCAACGTTCCTCAATACCCTAGATGTCGCCCCGGATGTTTACAACTTTAGACAGCTCCGACACTCGGACTTCTAGATTTCCGGATATTTACACGTCACGACAGATGTAGACGAACAGACAGTTCGACAGACAGACAGTCAGATACTTCAATTCGATTGCACAATATATCAGCAACAATTTCAGCTACGATATCAGAGATGTTTTCAGATGCGTTATCAGATGCGTTATCAGACGTTATCAGATGCGCTATCAGATGCGTTATCAGAGATGTTGTCAAAGATGCTATCAGAGATTATCAGGTGTTATCAGATGCGCTATCAGAGATGCTATCAGATGCGTTATCAGATGCGTTATCAGAGATGCTATCAGATGCGTTATCAGAGATGTTTTCAGATGCGTTATCAGCTACAATAAAGAAACCAGACTAACAATAGTTGTCTCAAAAAAATAATCTAAACCTTAGATTACGCTAATGCATTTAAAGTCTAATAGTGACAAGTAATTCCAAATATTCCACGTTTAAAATCTGCATTGCAATAAAGGCATCATTATATGAAATGATAAACTGAATAAAATTCACAATAAAACGAAATATAAATTTAACACTCACCCCTTTGGCTGGAGATTGAAAGACGAGCTTATCTTTTCTTTTTTGGGGGGCACCAGACAGATGCCCCCTCCTCCTATGAAAAAAACTAGTAAAAAAGTTTCATGTATGTGTGTGTTCCCCCCGATATGTAGTTTTGTGTTTTTTATAAATTCCATTTAAATAACCTAACCTTAAATTTTTCCCATCGGGATTATATGATAATAGGAGGATATTTTTTCCTTAGTGTTTTTCTATGACATTGTCACCCGAACCTTAAGGTCCATCATGGGTGTCTGTCTCATTTCATAAAGTTAACCCTGGCTAGGGGTTTCCTAAATCCTGTGTATGCTATTTGTGGTGTGCTATATGTATGATGATATATATTATCATGAATATTGTATATTTGTTAGGATAGCCATTCTTGTCAAATTTCCCAGTTTTCTAACCATATAAATACCTCTAAACGGTATTAATTTCCGTAGATTTTTATTTTCATTTAATTCATATATGTTCAATAATTTAGAATTTAGTACAAACATGGTGTCTTAAAAAAGAAAAAACCCTATTGTTTTACTGTTTGTTCTATGATGTTCCATATTTGTAATTTCCTTATTTATATACTAGATCACTTGGATCGAAATGGGATTCGTGCAATTTTTTATTATTATTTGCACTTCACCCTTTTCGATCTATTTTGTAATCTTTCTTTATTTATAATTAAAAACTTATTACATTCCAAAAATGTTTATATTCCCTTAAAAACGGGCTTTCTGTGTAGATTCACGATTTCCACAGAGTAAATATATATACTAACCAGTGATTTTTTTATATGACAGCATGCTTCCCTTAAGAAAGAACAAATCTTAACTATATAATCTATCTAAATCCATGTTTTGTTGTAATGTAAATGTCTCTAGGTGAGCTTTGTTCCAAACTCTTTCACGGGCCTGTCCACTTCGCGTGGCGCCATGTGATATAGCCCCATGCTCTCATTGCTTGTACTTTTCTCTACCTGAGTTCCCTGTTCCCTCCTTATCGAAAATTTTCCCCATAAGTCCTTATCGGTCCACATGCTATCATAGTCTTAATAATAAAATGTATTATTTGTTGTAATATATCATTTGTCAAGATACCATCTAGATATAACAATTGTTTTTCTTCATATATCTGATTTACCCTAATATTCTTTATGATTTTGTTCCTGTCAAATTGAGTCTTAGAACATTCTGTAATAACGTGTTTCTTAGTAAATGAATAATTTTTGCATAGTGGACATTTTGGCGACACTTCGATCATATGCCGTCTCACTGCTATTTCCCCTGTCAACCATGCATCATGCATGTATTTGAAAGTGGTACTTTTTTCCTAATTGATTTAATTTTAGTCCAGTTCCCCCATGCCCTATCCCATTGAATATTTATGTATTTTTGTTCTATCCTATTTTTTTCCTTATTTATTGTTTCTCGTGTTAGCCATTTGTATGTGCATTTTTTATCTGTGTTCCAGAATTCCTTAGCATCCCTATATCTGAATAATAAATCTTTTATGTATCTTAATTCCATTGGCACTTCTACAGTTTTAGTTAATTTATTGTTCCTACATATGTCATTTCTCTGCTTCATAGAGAAACCAAAGTAATATATATAAAGCCCTTGCCAAGCTATTTTGGGCTCCTCTTTAATCTCTTTAAATCTATTCAAAATGTTGGTGTGTTTAATTAGGATTGGGTGGGGGAGACCTAAACCTCCCCTCATCCCTTCCTTATATAAAGTATTTTTGTTTGTATAGTGTATTTTATATACCCATAAATATTTAATAATCTCGTTATCTATTTTTTTAGTGTATTATCTTTAATGTCTACTGTTTTTAATTTATAATTAAAGTGCACATACATATAATTTTTTGCTATTTGTGCTCGCTCCAATAAGCATATTGGCAAAGGTGCCCAGGTTGCCACATTTTTTATAATTTTTTTCTTTAATTTCTTTCAAGTTGTTTGTCATTTCGTCTTTTCCAAAATTTATTCCTAATGTTTTTATATTATCTTTAATAAGAAGAGCAGGTAGACCATGTGTCTTACCTCTCCAGTTTCCTATTAGTAAAATTTCAGTCTTTTCAGGATTTATCTTAGAACCTGAAACTTTCCCAAATCTGTCAAATTCCTTTATAAGTTCATTATAGGATTTCCCGTCTTGGATAAAGTTTGTGCATTCATCAGCATGTTGTAACATCTTAACTTCTTCTCGAATGTTTGGAACTTTGATTCCTACAATGTTTGGGTTATTCCTAACTTTGGTACTTAGAATTTCTATTGCTATTACATATAATAACATAGATAGTGGGCATCCTTGCCTCACTGATCTTTGAATTTCAAATTTTCCCGTTTTTGCTCCGTTAACCTGTACAATCGAGTTTATATCATTATACAGGATTTTGGTCCAATTTTGGAAATTTTCTCCAAAACTAAATTTTTCTAGTGTCTTAATTATATAGTTTTGTTCAAGTCTATCAAAGGCTTTCTGTTGATCAATTAGTACCATAGCACTAGTAGTACCATTTGTATTTATATGATCTATGATAGTTCTAATGTTTAAAATGTTATTCTGTATGTTTCTCCCTTTCGGCCCACTAGTTTGATTTATATTTATAATTGGGTCAAGACACTTTTTTACCCTTTCCGTTAAAATTTTGCTAATAATTTTATAATCAACGTTGAGGAGTGAGATGGGTCTCCAATTTTTAATTTCTTCCCTATTCCCTTTCCCCTTATATATTATTGTTATCATACCCTCCCTCATTGTGTTTGACATTTTGCTATTCCTAAGTGCAATATTGTTATATAACCATTCTAGAATTGGCGACAATTCCTTACAAATTTTTTTATAGAATTCTGCAGAAAGTCCATCTCTCCCTGGTGATTTGTTTTTACCTAATTTCCCTATTGTCTCAACTATCTCGTCTTGTGATATAAATTCCTCACATTTGTCTCTATGTTCTGAGGTAATTTTTTCACAATTTGTCTCTCGTAAGTATGTTTCTATATCTTCGTCTGCTATTCTCTGTGAAGTATATAGGTCCTGATAGTAATTTCGTATATATTCTAATATTCGAGTTTTGTCTTCTAGTATTTCCATTCCCGTATTTAATTTATCTAATATTTTCCCTCCCCCTCTTCTTAATTCCTCCCTTTTATAAAGACCCTCTGCATTTTCATATAGTTCTGTAAATAACCCAGCATTTATTCCCCTCCCTTTATAAAAATCTTTCTTTAATTTCCCTAATCTTAGTACTAGTGTTTTTTTTGTGCCCTGTATTGTTGTTGTGTTTATTAAATTTTCAAAAGCGTCTACTTCTAATTTAAATTTCCTAATCCTTAATTTTGAGTGTTTAAGAGCTATTTTTTTAAATTTAACTTTTAAATTATCCCATTCTTCTATGATATTTATGTTCCCTATATTTTTAAAATCTTCTATTTTCCTATTAATTTCGTCTATAAATTCTTTTGTATTTAATATTTGAGTATTTAACTTCCATGATCCCCGACCCCATTTAGTTCTTTTTTTTATCCCTACTTCTAAAAAAATTAATTTGTGGTCCGAAACTTTGTAATCTAAAATTCCTGATTTAATATATTTATTTGTGCCAAAACATGTACCCCAAAATTTATCTAATCTACTTGATGTATCCCCTCTTGTAAAAGTATATTCCACCCTTAGTAAATTTAACCGTCTATATATGTCAACCAAATCTAATGATTCCATAATAAGTTTCATTATGTCCCTAATCTCTAAGTCACTTTTCAATAATTTCCTTGTCGTTCTATCTATTCCGTCCTCAATCCAGTTAAAGTCCCCACCAATTATCAAATTTTCCCCAATATAGTTGTCAAAGTACTCCTTTAAACGCGTTGCAAAAGCACTTTTCATATTAAACGCTGGTATATATATATTAAAAAATGACACTTCTCTATTTTTAAATGAATTAATCTCCCCTTAAAAAAAAGTCCCTCCTCTATTCTTTCCCATTTAATCCCTACTTTATTTTTAACCATAACGGCTACCCCTCCCCACTTATCTCTCCTATCAGGATCATTTTTAATTATAATACAATCCAGCTTTCGTTCGAGTTGTTCTTTTAGTTCGTCAGTTAGTCCATTATGTGTCTCCTGAAGAAAAAGTAAGTCAAAGTCTCCTATTTGTAGTAACTTTTTGACTTTCTCTTGGTTTAAACCATTAACATTTATTGACTTTAAAAGGAAGTTTTGTTCTTCCATTTTTGGTCTATCTCCAGGTGGCCGCAAATTTTAAATGGATATAAATTTATTGTCTAATGTTAATGATTAAGTGCTTATATCTTCCCCACTTTGAGGGGAACCTGGATCAATTTTCTCTGATTGGGTTTCTGGTTCACTTAACGGACTTTCAGAATCACTGGTTAGATTGAATGAGTATATCGTATCGCAAAACTGTTCACTTTCTGATTCAATGTCAATTGAAGTAAAAAGGGTGTCCATGTTTCCATTGGATTCATTCCCCACGGTTACTTCTAACTGGGACTCCTCCTTAGCCATTTGTGTTGGAGTTTGAATTCCATTTTCATTTATTTGAGGGGTTTCTTCAACTACCTCACTAGCAGGAGAAAGAGAAGGAGGTACCTTCTCACACTTCTCACTACGGGGAAGAAAATCCTCATCAGAGGATGAGAGATTTTCTGCCTTCCTCTTTTTGAGTTTGGGTTGTTGTTTTTTGGAGGTTGTTTTAATTGGGGTTGATGTAACTTTTGATACTCTTTTTGTTCTCGGTCCTTTCCCTTTCGGAGAGGACCCATCAATCCCTTCTTGAGGTAGTATTGCAAATGGATTTTGGTGCGCAAAAGCTGGGAAATTGATGGGTTTAGATTTGGATGCATTAACCACTTTCGCCCACGTATTGGGATTGTTGTCCTGAGGAGTTTCAGTCAAAGTTACATTTTCTATTGATGGTCCTTGTCTAACCACTCCCATTCTACAGTCCCACGGCCCATGGCCGACTTCCCCACATTTGGAACATTTTCGGTCCCTCTCACACCCCCTATACCATGACCTAAGTTTAAAACCTAAAACATAGAAATAGGGTGGTATTTTTTTCTCTTGTCCTTGTTCTACTCTGATCATACGGACTGCCGATGTTATTCCTGTATAACCCCAAGAGTCCGCAAGTTTGTTTCCCTTACTGGTGACCCCAAACCTGTCTTTTAATTTCAATTCAATCTCCGTTGTCTCTATGTAAAAAGGCAAGCCATGGAAATGTATTTCAACCATTTTAGGGCCTAAATCCCTTTCAATCGGCGGGGCTTGACTAACATTCATCCTGATGTTTTTCACCATAAAGGAATCTACATCAAGAACTGATGTCTCTGAATCCCTAGGATATAGCATGAACCTTTTTGGTCCAGCATTCTGAAGACATACAATCTTCCTCATATCTATACCCATTGCTTTAAGAGCAGCTAAAATCTCTAGCTGTTTGGGTGTTTCATCCGAGCCTGATATTAAAATCTGACATCCCTTGGGGTGATGTGCTAAAAGCACATTGTCGGACACCGTACATTTATAGTATAAGTGTAGTCTCGACCTCATTCCCCGATTCATATCATTGGTTTCTTTTTTTTCTGGCACCAGACAGATGCCCCCTCCCCCTATTGAAAAAACTAAAAAAAAAGTTTTATGTATGTGTGTGTTCCCCCCGATATGTAGTTTTGTGTTTTTTATGAAATTTCATTTAATTTAAACTAACCTTAATTTTTTCCCATCGGGATTATATGATAATAGGAGGATATTTTGTTCCTTAGTGTTATTCTATGACATTTTCACCCGAACCCAAAGGTCCATCTTGGGTGTCTGTCTCAATTTCTCAAAGTTAAACCCTGGCTAGGGGTTTCCTACATCCTCTGTATGCTATTTGTGTTGTGCTATTTGTATGTTGCTATATGTATTCATATGAATACTGTATATTTTGTAAGGATAGCCATTCTTGTCAAATTTCCCAGTTTTCTAAACATATAAATACCTCTAAACGGTATTTATTTTAGTATATGTTTAAATTCCATTTAATTATAGGTTTTAATAATTTTGAATTTAGTACAAAACATGGTGTCTTAAATTTATTTTAAATTGGTTGAAACAAACCTATTGTTTTAATGTTTGTTCTATTATGTTCCATATTTTGTAATTTCCTTATTTATATAATAGATCACTTGGATCGAAATGGGATTCGTACAATTTTTTTTATTATTTTTTGCACTTCACCCTTCTCGATCTTTGTTTGTGATCTTTATTTATTTATCATTAATTCCTTATTCCGTTCCAAAAGATTATGTTATATTTCCCACTAAACGGGCTTTCTGTGTAGATTTTCACAATCTCCACAGAGTAAAAACATTTTATAACCAGTGATTTTGTATGATAGCATGCTTCGCTTTAGAAAAAACACAAATCTTAACTATATAGCCTATCTAATCCGTGAGTTGTTTTGTAATGTATATGTCTCTAGGTGAGCTTTATTCCAAACTCTTTCACGGGCCTGTCCACTTCGCGTAGCGCCATGTGATATAGCCCCGTGCTCTCATTGCTCGTACTTTTCTCCTCCTGAGTTCCCTGTTCCCTCCCTATCTAAAATTTTCCCCATAATTTTGTATTGGTCCGCATGCTATCATATTCTTAATAATAAAAGATGTTATTTCTTCTAGAAGTTTTTTTGTAAATTTTCCATCTAAATATAAAATTTGTATGTTGTCATATAATTGTTCTTTTGTGATATTAATGACAACTTTATTTCGATCATTTTGATTAAAGAGACATTCTGTTATAACATGTTTTTTGGTAAAAAGGAAATTTTTGCATAGTGGACATTTTGGCGACACTGCGATCATACGCCGTCGCACTGCTATTTCCCCTGTCAACCATGCATCATGCATGTATTTGAACAAGGTACTTTTGATTTTAATAGATCTAATTTTGACCCAGTTCCCCCATGCCCTATCCCATTGAATATTTATGTGTTTTTGTTCTATCTTATTTTTTTCCTTATTTATTGTTTTTTTGTGCTAGCCATCTGTATGTGCATTTTGTATTAGTGTCCCAAAATTCCTTTACATCCCTATATTTGAATAATAAGTCTTTTATTGATCTTAATTTCCTTGGCACTTCTAAGGTTTTTACTAATTTATTGTTCCTATATATATCGTTTCTCTGCTTCATAGAGAAACCAAAATAGTATATATAGAGCCCTTGCCAAGCTATTTTTGGCTCCTCTTTAATCTCCTTAAATCTTTTTAAAATGTTGGTGTATTTAATTAGGGTGGGGTGGGGGAGACCTAAACCTCCTCTCATCCCTTCCCTATATAGAGTATTTTTGTTTGTGTAGTGTATTTTGAAGGCCCATAAATATTTAATAATATCGTTATCTATCTTTTTTAGTGTATCATTTTTGATGTCTACTGTTTTTAATTTGTAATTTAAAAGTGCACATACATGTAATTCTTGGCAACTTGTGCTCGTTCCATTAAGCATATTGGCAGTGGTGCCCAGATTGCCAAATTTTTCTTAATATTTTCTTTTATTTCATTCAGATTGTTTTTCATTTCATCCTTTCCAAAATTTATTCCTAATGTTTTTATATTGTCTTTAATAAGAAGAGCAGGCAGACCATGTTTCTTATCTCTCCAGTTTCCTATTAATAAGATTTCAGTTTTCTCAGGGTTTATCTTAGACCCTGAAACTTTCCCAAATTTGTCAAATTCCTTTATTAGTTCATTATAGGATTTTCCATCTTGGATAAAGTTTGTGCAATCATCAGCATGTTGTAGCATCTTAACTTCTTCTTTGATGTTTGGAACTTTGATCCCTACAATATTTGGGTTGTTCATAACTATGGTACTTAGAATTTCTATTGCTATTACGTATAATAGCATAGATAGCGGGCATCCTTGCCTCACTGATCTTTGAATTTCAAATTTTTCCGTTTTTGCTCCATTTACCTGTACAATCGAGTTTATATCATTGTACAGAATTTTGGTCCAATTTTGGAAATTTTCTCCAAATCCAAATTTTTCTAGTGTCTTATAAATATAGTTTTGTTCAAGTCGATCAAAGGCTTTTTCTTGATCAATTAGTACCATAGCACTAGTAGTACCATTTATATTTATATGATCAATTATAGTTTTAATGTTTAAAATGTTATTTTGTATATCTCTTCCTTTTGGCCCACTTGTTTGATTTATATTTATAATTGGGTCAAGACACTTTTTGACCCTTTCCGTTAAGATTTTACTAACAATTTTATAATCAACATTAAGGAGTGAGATGGGTCTCCAGTTTTTTATTTCATCCCTATTTCCCTTTCCCTTATATATTATTGTTATCATACCCTCCCTCATTGTGTTAGATATTTTACTATTTCTGAGTGCAATATTGTTGTATAACCATTCTAAGATTGGCGACAACTCCTTGCAGAATTTTTGGTAGAATTCCGCAGAAAGTCCATCTCTCCCTGGTGATTTATTTTTACCTAATTTCCCTATTGTCTCAACTATTTCGTCTTGTGATATAAATTCCTCACATTTGTTTCTATGTTCTGAGGTAATTTTCTCACAATTTGTCTCTCGTAAGTATGTTTCTATATCTTCGTCCGCTATTCTCTGTGAAGTATATAGGTCCTTATAGTAATTTCGTATGTATTCCAGTATTTGAGTTTTGTCTTGTAGTATTTCCCTTCCCGTATTTAATCTCTCTAATGTTTTCCTTCCCCCCTTCTTAATTCTTCCCTTTTATATAATCCCTCTGCATTTTCATATAGGTCTGTAAATATACCTGCTTTTATTTCCCTCCCTTTATAATAATCTTTTTTTAATTTTTCTAATCTTAATACTAATGTTTCTTTTGTGTTCTGTGTTGTTGTTGTTTTTATTAAATTTTCAATAGCTTCTATTTCTAATTTAAAGTTCCTAACTCTTAATTTTGAATGATGTATTGCTATTTTTTTAAATTTAACTTTTAAATTGTCCCATTCTTCTATAATGTTAGTATTTCCTATATTTTTGAAATCTTCTATTTCCCTTTTTATTTCTTCTATAAATTCCCTTGTATTTAATATTTTGGTATTTAACTTCCATGATCCGCGACCCCATTTAGTTCTTTTAGATATCCCTACTTCTAAATAAATTAATTTATGGTCCGAAACTTGATAATCTAATATTCCTGATTTTATATATTTTTTTTGTGCCAAAAAAAGTACCCCAAAATTTATCTAATCTACTTGCTGTATTTCCTCGTGTATAAGTGTATTCCACCCTTAGTAAATTTAAACGTCGATATATGTCAACCAAATCTAATGATTCCATGATAAGTTTCATTATGTCCCTAATGTCTAAATCTTTATTTGTTAATGTTTTTGTCGTTCTGTCTATTTCGTCCTCAATCCAGTTAAAGTCCCCACCTATTATCAAATTTTCCCCAATATAGTTATCTAAGTACTCCTTCAATTGTGTTGCAAAGGCCCGTTTCATATTAGCAGAGGCTGGCATATATATATTTAAAAAATTACAATTCTCTATTTTTAAATGAATTAATCTACCTTTAAAAAAATTCCCTTCCTCTATTCTTTCTCATTTAATTCCCGCTTTATTTTTAACCATAATTGCTACCCCTCCCCATTTATCCCTCCCTCCAGGGTCATTTTGAATTATAATACAATCCAGCTTTCTTTCAAGTTGTTCTTTAAATTCGTCTGTTAGTCCATTATGTGTCTCTTGAATAAACAGTAAATCAAATTCTCCTATTTGTAGTAGCTTATTTACGTTTTCTTGATTAAATCCATTAACATTTAAAGACAGTAAACGGAAGTTAGGTTCTTCCATTTCTGATTTGTCTCCAGGTGGCCGCCAATTTTAGTGGTTATAATTTAGTGGCTATTGTTTTTATTTAAGTGCTTGTATCTTCCCTTTTTTGAGGGGAACCTGGGTCATTGTTCTCTGATTGAGTGTCACTTATGGGAATATCAAAATCACTGGTTATATTTGAGTAAAGGGTGTCATTGTATTTCTCGTTTTCAATTTCGTTATCAATAGTTGAGTTGAGGGTATCCATGTTGCATCTGTTTTCATTTTTTTGAGTGGAATCCACGTTGGAATCCACATTTTTCTCTAGTTGTCTCTCACTTTCCCCAGATTCCATTATTTGATTTTCTGTTTCATTTCCCTTAGGTACTATTTCTATTGCCTGAGAGGGAAGTATGTCTCCAATTTCCACGGAGGAAGGGAGTGCTTTGTCCAATTCCTCTGAGGAAGAAGACAAACTTTCGGCTTTCCTTTTCTTGTTTTGTTTCTTTTTTTGGTTTTTAATTGGTGTTGAGGTTCTTGGTATGGGTTCATTACTTTCAGACATGGATTTTCCAACATCTTCACCTATCAGAGTTTCAAAGGGGTTAGCATGTGAAAATGTTGGAATGCTAATCTTGGTCCTAGTCTCTTTCTTATTTCCCACCTGAACCCATCCTATATTGGGGTTTTTGTTCAATTGTGGTTCATTTTGTACCACGTTAGCATATGTGGGCCCCTGGTTTCCCATCTCTTTTTTACAATCCCAGGGCCCATGGCCTTTTTCACCGCATTTACTGCACTTACGGTCCTTTTCACAATCCCTATACCACGTCCTAATTCTGAAACCAAGGACATAGAAGAAGGGAGGTATCTTTGCCTCTTGACCCTTCTCAACTCTGATTATCCTTACCGCGGATGTGATCCCAGTAAAACCCCACGAGTCGGCTAGTTTGTGCCCTTTGCTTTCAACGTTGAAACGCTGAAACATTTTAGTTTCTAGTTCCAACGTGTCAATGTAAAAAGGCAACCCATGGAAATGAATTTCTATCATTTTAGGACCCATTTCTCTCTCTATAGGTGGGGCTTCATGTACGAACATCTTTATACCCTTCACCATAAATGATTCACAATCTAGGATTGGTGTATCCTTCTCTTTTGGGTATAGCATGAACCTCTTCGGTCCTGCGTTCTGGAGTGCTATAATTTTGGACATATCTACAGACATGGCCTTGAGGGCTGCTAAGATCTCCGTCTGTGTTGGAGTTTCATCAGCACTAGATATTAATAACTGGCAACCCTTGGGATGATGTGCTGATAGCACATTGTCCTCCACGGTACACTTGTAATACAAGTGTAATCTAGATCTACTACCTCTAGGAAAATTTGGTCTATTTCCCTCATTTTGCTCCATTTTACTTGGATATCCAAGTGAACAATGTTTAAATGAAAAATGCTAAGTAAAGTAAAAGAGAAAAAGGAAAAAAAAGTGCAGTGAAAAATGTAACAATATAAATGTGCTATAAGAAAAACTATAAACCTTGGAGATAATTAATTGGGATTCATTAATTTGTAAAACAAAGTAGCAATAAGAAATAATGAAAAAAAGAAAGGTGCAGTGAAAATAATTTAAACAAATGTGAATAATAAAGAAAATATAGCCCTTTGTAGACAGTGAATAATAAATCCAAATAATCCACACAGATTTTTGCACAAGTAATATTGAAGTACACAATAACGAGTATCTACACTTCTCAAAAAACGAGCTTATTTTTTTCCTTTTTTTGGGGGGCACCAGACAGATGCCCCCTCCCCTATTGAAAAAACTAGAAAGGTTTCATGTAGGTGTGTGTTCCCCCCGATATGTAGTTATGTGTTTTTTATAAATTTCATTTAAATTATCCTAACCTTAATTTTTCCCATCGGGATTATATGGTAATAGGAGGATATTTTCCCTTAGTGTTTTTCTATGACAGTTTCACCCGAACCACAAGGTCCATCATGGGTCTCTGTCTTATTTCATAAAGTTAACCATGGCTAGGGGTCTCCTAAATCCTGTGTCTGCTATTTGTGTTGTGCTATATGTATGATGCTATATTCATATGAATATTATATATTTGTTAGGATAGCCATTCTTGTCAAATGTCCCAGTTTTTCTAACCATATAAAATACCTTTAAAAACGGTATTTATTTCAATACATACTTTATTTCCATTAAAATCATATATGTTCAAAAATTTTGAATTTAGTACAAAACATGGTGTCTTAAGAATAAAACACCCTATTGTTTTACTGTTTGTTCTATGATGTTCCATGTTTGTAATTTCCTTATTTATATACTAGATTACTTTAATCGAAATGGGATTCGTGCAATTTTTTTTATTATTTTTCGCACTTCACCCTTTTCGATCCATTTGTAATCTTTATTTATTTATAATTAAGTCCTTATTCCATTCCAAAATTGTTTATATTCCCTTAAAACGGGCTTTCTGTGTAGATTCATGATCTCCACAGAGTAAATACATATACTAACCAGTGATTTCTATATGATAGCATGCTTCCCTTAAAGAAAAACAAACTTAACCATATAATCTATCTAATCCATGTTTTGTTGTAATGTAAATGTCTCTAGGTGAGCTTTGTTCCCAACTCTTGCACGGGCCTGTCCACTTCGCGTAGCGCCATGTGATATAGCCCCATGCTTTCATTGCTTGTACTTTTCTCACCTGAGTTCCCTGTTCCCTCCTTATCTAAAATTTTCCCCATAAGTTCTTATCGGTCCGCATGCTATCATAGTCTTAATAAGGAAATCTCTTATTTGCTGTAAAATATCACTTGACAAATTTCCATCTAAATCTAATAATTGTTTTGCTTCATATAACTGATTAACCGTAATATTTGAGATTGAGTTTTTGAACATTCTGTAATAACATGCTTTTTTGTAAATAAAATTTTTTTGCATAGTGGACATTTTGGCGACACTTCGATCATATGCCGTCGCACTGCTGTTTCCCCTGTTAACCACGCATCATGCATGTATTTGAACAGGGTACTCCTTTTCCTGATAGATTTAAGTTTGGTCCAGTTCCCCCATGCCCTATTCCATTGAATATTTATGTTTTTTTGTTCTATCCTATTTTTTCCTTATTTATTGTTTCTTTTGTTAGCCATTTGTATGTGCAGTTTGTTTCAGTGTCCCAGAATTCCTTAGCATCCCTATATTTGAATAATAAATCTTTTATATACCTTAATTTCATTGGCACTTCTATAGTTTTAGTTAATTTATTGTTCCTACATATGTCGTTTCTCTGCTTCATAGAGAAACCAAAGTAATATATATAGAGCCCTTGCCAAGCTATTTTAGGCTCTTCTTTAATCTCTTTAAATCTGTTCAAAATGTTGGTGTGTTTAATGAGGATTGGGTGAGGGAGACCTAAACCTCCTCTCACCCCTTCCTTATATAAAGTATTTTTGTTTGTATAGTGTACTTTATATCCCCATAAGTATTTAATAATCTCGTTATCTATCTTTTTTAGTGTAGTATCTTTAATGTCTATTGTTTTTAATTTATAATTAAGGTGCACATACATATAGTTTTTTGCTATTTGTGCTCGTTCCAATAAGCATATTGGCAAAGGTGCCCAGGTTGCCACATTGTTCGTAATTTTGTCTTTAATTTCTTTCAGGTTTTTTTCCATTTCGTTTTTTCCAAAATTTATTCCTAATGTTTTGATATTATCTTTAATCAAAGGAGTGGGTAGACCATGTTTCTTACCCCTCCAGTTTCCTATAAGTAAAATTTCAGTCTTTTCAGGATTTATCTTTGAACCTGAGACTTTTCCAAATCTTTCAAATTCCTTTATAAGTTCATTATAGGATTTTCCATCTTGGATAAAGTTTGTGCAATCATCAGCATGTTGTAACATCTTAACTTCTTCTCGAATATTTGGAACTTTAATCCCTACAATGTTAGGGTTATTCTTAACTTTGGTACTTAGAATTTCAATTGCTATTACATATAATAACATAGAGAGTGGACAGCCTTGTCTCACTGATCTTTGAATTTCAAATTTTCCCGTTTTTGCTCCATTAACCTGTACAATCGAGTTTATATCATTATACAGGATTTTGGTCCAATTTTGGAAATTTTCTCCAAAACCAAATTTTTCTAGTGTCTTAATTATATAGTTTTGTTCAAGTCTATCAAAGGCTTTCTCTTGATCAATTAGTACCATAGCACTAGTCGTACCATTGGTATTTATATGATCAATGATAGTTCTAATGTTTAAAATATTATTCTGTATGTTTCTCCCTTTCGGCCCACTAGTTTGATTTATATTTATAATTGGGTCAAGACACTTTTTGACCCTTTCTGTTAGAATTTTACTAATAATTTTATAATCTACATTGAGGAGTGAGATGGGTCTCCAATTTTTAATTTCTTCCCCATTTCCTTTCCCCTTATATATTATGGTTATCATACCCTCCCTCATTGTGTTTGACATTTTGCTATTCCTAAGTGCAATATTGTAATATAACCATTCTAGAATTGGCGACAATTCCTTACAGAATTTTTTATAGAATTCTGCAGAAAGTCCATCTCTCCCTGGTGATTTGTTTTTCCCTAATTTCCCTATTGTCTCAACTATTTCGTCTTGTGATATAAATTCCTCACATTTGTCCCTATGTTCTGAGGTAATTTTTTCACAATTTGTCTCTCGTAAGTATTTTTCTATATCTTCGTCCGCTATTCTCTGTGAAGTATATAGGTCTTGATAGTAATTTCGTATATATTCTAATATTTGAGTTTTGTCCTCTAGTATTTCCATTCCCGTATTTAATTTCTCTAAAATTTTCCCTCCCCCCCTTCTTAAATCCTCCCTTTTATAAAGACCCTCTGCATTTTCATATAATTCAGTAAATACCCCAGCATTTATTCCCCTCCCTTTATAAAAATCTTTCTTTAATTTCTCTAATCTTAATACTAATGTTTCTTTTGTGCCCTGAGTTGTTGTTGTGTTTATTAAATTTTCGAAAGCTTCTACCTCTAATTTAAATTTCCTAATCCTTAACTTGGAGTGCTTAATGGCTAATTTTTTAAATTTAAGTTTTAAATTATCCCATTCGTCTATTATATTAAAGTTCCCTATATTTTTAAAATCTTCTATTTCCCTATTAATTTCGTCTATAAATTCTTTTGTATTTAATAATTGATTATTTAGTTTCCATGAACCCCTACCCCATTTAGTTCTCTTAGTTATGCCTACTTCTAAAAAAATTAATTTGTGGTCCGAAACTTGGTAATCTAAAATCCCTGAATTAATATATTTATTGGTGCCAAAACATGTACCCCAAAATTTATCTAATCGACTTGAGATATCCCCTCTTGTAAAAGTATATCCCACCCTTATTAAATTAAACCGTCTATATGTGTCAACCAAATCTAATGACTCCATAATAAGTTTCATTATGTCTCTAATTTTTAAGTCACTTTTCGTTAATTTCATTGTCGATCTGTCTATTTCGTCCTCAATCCAGTTGAAGTCCCCACCAATTATCAAATTTTCCCCAATATAGTTATCCAAGTACTCCTTTAAACGTGTTGCAAAGGCTCTTTTCATATCAGACGCTGGCATATATATATTAATAAAATTACACTTCTCTATTTTTAAATGAATTAACCTCCCCTTGAAAAAAAGTCCCTCCTCTATCCTTTCCCACTTAATCCCTACTTTATTTTTTACCATAACGGCTACCCTTCCCCCTATATCTCTTCCATCTGAATCATTTTTGATTATAATACAATCCAGCTTTCTTTCAAGTTGTTCTTTAAGTTCATCATTTAGTCCATTATGTGTCTCCTGAAGAAATAGTAAGTCAAAGTCACCTATTTGTAGCAGCTTTTTTACCTTTTCATTGTTTAACCCATTAACATTTATAGACTTTAAAAGGAAGTTTTTTTCTTCCATTTTTGGTCTATCTCCAGGTTGCCGCTAATTTTAAATGGATATAGAATTTATTGTCTAGTGTTAAAATTTTAAGTGCTACTATCCCCCCCCCCCCCACTTGAAGGGGAACCTGGATCAATTTCCTTTGGTGTTGTTTCTGATTCACTTTGCGGAATTTCGAAATCACTGGTCATATTTGAAAAAATCGTGTCACGAAATTGTTCATTGTCTGATTCATTTTCAATTGAGGTAGTCAAAGTGTCCATGTTCCCATTTGATTCATTTTCTATGGGTAATCCTAGTTGGGACTCCTGATCTATTGGTGTAAGAGTTTGAGTATCTTTTCCATCTAATTGAGGGTTTTCATCAACAACTTCCTTAGCAGGAGAAGGAGAAGGAGGTTTTTTCTCACATTTCTCGCTACATGGAAGAAATTCCTCATCAGATGATGAGATAATTTCCGCTTTTCTCTTTTTTTGTTTGGGTTGTTGTTTCTTTGAGGTTTTGATTGGGGTTGAAGTAATTTTGGATGCTCTTATTGTTCGCGGTCCCTTCCCTTTCGGAGAGGGTCTCCCAATCTCTTCTTGCGATAGTATTTCAAAAGGATTGGAATGCGTAAAGGCAGGGAAATTGATAGGTTGAGATCTTGATGTACTAGCTACCTTTGCCCACGTATTGGGATTATTTTCCTTAGGGGTCTCAGTCACAGATACAGTTTCTATCGTTGGACCTTGCATAACAACTCCCGTACCACAGTCCCATGGCCCGTGTCCTACTTGTCCACATTTGTAACACTTTCTATCTTTCTCACATCCTCTGTACCAAGCTCTAAGTTTAAACCCTAGGACGTAAAAATAAGGAGGTATTTTCTTTTCCTGTCCTTCTTCAACTCTAATTATGCGGGCTGCTGACGTTATCCCCGTATAACCCCAAGCATCTGCATATTTTGTCCCCTTACTTATGACCCCAAATCTATCCTTTAGTTTTGATTCGACCTCTATTGTCTCTATATAGAAGGGTAGTCCAAGTAGATGTACCTCGACCATTTTGGGTCCTAGATCCCTCTGTATAGGAGGGGCTGCATGGACATGCATCCTAATATTTCTAACCATGAAAGAGTCAACCTCTAGAACGGGAGTCTCTCGATCTCTCGGGTACAACATAAAACGTTTCGGTCCTGCGTTTTGAAGGCAGACAATCTTTCTCATGTCTATACCCATCGCTTTCATAGCTGCTAGAATTTCTAACTGCTTAGGAGTTTCTTCTGTGCCAGAAATCAAAATCTGGCATCCCTTAGGATGATGTGCGGACAACACATTGTCAGACACAGTACACTTATAATATAGGTGTAATCTTGATCTTATCCCCCTGTTGGTATCTTGGATCTCTGCCTCTTGATGAGACATTTTAAACACTATCAAACAAGGTACCACTAATGTATAAGAAAAGAAAAATAGAAAAAGTGCAGTGAACTAATGTAATACAAATGTGAAATATAAGGAAAAACGTGGCCCTTTGTAGAACAGTGAAAATAAATCCAATAAATCCAAACAGATGATTTGTCACAATTATTGTAATCGCAAGGTATAGACAGTCAGTCCACTTCTCAACAACGAGCTTATCTATCCTGCGATTAGATACTTTAGGTCCCGTAAAATTGATCATAAATATTCTCCCTTATATACCCTCAAATAGGTGAGCATAAATCACAGTAAGATTACCGTGCACCACGTGAAACTAATGTTCCGGATTTCATATAAATAAAAATCAGGCACATGCAAATCGTTACACGCCGCTTACCTTGGAGAAAACCACTTATTCACCCCAGGTAATGCATGTACGACGAAACAAAGAAAATGGCGAGATTAGTTTGTAAATCAAGAAAAAAAAATAGATTCAATTTTCGCCTAATTCTGTGACATCCAACAACGGGCAAAATCTGTGTGTTTCTACAAGGAACCGTAAAAAAGCGCAGTACAGACTACTTCATACGCCATCGTCTTCCATCTTTGATTTTCCATCGGAACTCAAACTTGAATTCATTAGAGGATTTCATTACTGGGACGTTTATAATTTATTTCGAGGATTATTCTTGGAATTCTTTTTGGCTTTTATTCATTAAACTGTAAGTTCTTTTTCCCATGTTTACATTATTTTTAAAGTGAAATACATTATTTGTTAAATTTAGCAAAGCTTGTTGTTTTCACTTTTTTTGTGTTACTGTTTATTAGAGCCTAAACACGTAACATATAATATGTTAGCTTGTCTTCGATTTGATTTTTGTCTAAAATAATTCAGAAAACTAAATTGTTTTTTTTTAAATTTGAATTCCCATGTCTTGAATTAAAATAATATCGCAAGTTAGATCGACAGTCCTTTACTAAAATGTCATCGCAATTGGAAATAATTCCTTCAAATCCTACCGGGGAACAATTAAACTTTTTTCAGAAAAGATGAATTATCAATTCAACTTGCCAGAAAATAGGTCTTTCTGAAGCAAAAACTTCCTTAACGAAACAAGAAATAAGAAATATTTTGGTTCAGTATTTGGTAGAAAAGAAAGGTTTGTATAAAAGAGGCTTGATTTCAATCAGTAAGTCTGGATCAGATTCTAATCTTAAAGTAAAATAATTAAAATTAAAATACAAAATGTAATTGGAGTAAAGGAAGTTCGAACGTCAGGAAATAGAGAAAGAAAAACAAATGCAGTTAGAAAAGGAAGACAAAAAAATCATTTACAATTTGATAAAATGGAGAGAGAGAGAGAGAGAGAGAGAGAGAGAGAGAGAGAGAGAGAGAGAGAGAGAGAGAGAGAGAGAGAGAGAGAAACAACAAAACAATATGCAGTTAGATCAGGAAGAATAAAAATAAAAAAAACAAATGCAATTACAACCGAAGAAAAGGTAAAAGAAAAAGAAAGACACATGCAAGAAAAAAATGCAGTTACAATTTGAGAAATAGGAGAAAGAGAGAGCGATTTGTCTGTGTTACTGTTTATTAGGCCTAAACACATAGCATGGATCATATTATACTGAAATGCTTATATACGTGTGGTAAGTGCTTTTGAGATATATAGTATAGCTTATCATAATATTTATATATGTTATGTGGGTTCAAGCTTTCTTCTTCATTGGCTTAACTTTTTTAAATATGACTTTCAAATGGATACATGATTTTTGTTAAATGGATGAAATGACAGGTAATGTGTAACGCTCTACATGTATCCTAATGGTTCAGTTAAGGTTTGTTGCAACGTGAGTCATACTGGTCCACATTTGGTAATCAAATCTTCGACTACAATCATAAGAATGTTATTTATTAATTAAAGCAGACGTCCAATCTGAGGTTTGGTCATAACTTAGTCGTCTGCTGTTCTCTCTCCTAATTTCATGTTGCACGTAGTTTGATAATAACAATAATAATCTTTTATTGCTATGTCAGGCTTACTATAGATATGTCAAAAGAAGTAAATGTAGAAAATAAATGTGCTTCATTTGAAATGGGCAAACAAAAAGATAGATAGCTTTTGTGAAATAAAAAATTGATCAATGATACTGTTGTTGCAAGCTCTCTCTTCTTACATACAAGAAGTAATTAAGGAAGATATAATGCAACCTCCAGAAATGCGTTATATCTCAGTTTGTAGAGGCTAAAGAAAAGTGCTAAAATAAATGTGCTTCATTTGAAATGAGCAAACAAAAAGATGGATAGAATTTGTGAAATGAAGAATTGATCAATGATAACTAGGTAATTAAGGAATATATAATGCAACCTCCAGAAATGTGTTATATCTCTGTTTATAGATGCCAAAGAAAAGTTAAGTTGAGGGGCAGAAATATTAGTAATTTGTCTTCATGAAAGATGATGTGCATGAAGGTTGTATACAAATTGTGTAATCCACTGTGCTGCCATCTGAGGTTTACTTAATAATCTTCCATAGGCATTATATGGTGATATTCCTGTGAATGCAATCTCTCACAGGTAAAATATTAATCTACGAGACTAATAGAAGGAGAACAGTCTGCACAAACCATAGATGAAAGAGAAAGAAGAAATCCTAAAACAAGTGCTGAAAGGCACAATGATGGGCAAATGCCTTCGAGGACAAAACATAATATCAGATCGCTAGAAATGAGTTGTATCGCTTTGTCTACGCTGCAGTATATATAAACTAGATCCCAAATGTGATCAAAAGTGCTATTGATTTTATGAACCATGTCAAAACTTTTGAAAGGCTCATTGTTGAGTTACACATGGACTTGAAAATTTGGAAAGTCTTCCTGCTTACTTGTGAAACTCGAATATTTTCCACCAGAAGAAGTGGCAAATAGGAATAAGAAAAGCAAATTCTAGAATCGGCAGATGAAATACTAGGGTGACGCAATTACAAGTCAAAGACATGAATGTCAAACAAAGTTAAACATCATTGATTAGAAATTTCGAAACTATGTCTAATAAGAATATATTTAAATTTTTCATCGGTAGTTTTTGTTTCTCTGAGTACAAATAATACTACATTTATTTGTTATTCACAATTTATAAATGCCAAAGCATCTGTTATGATCACAGAATCATGTTTCATTACCATCAACAAGCACAAGGGCACGTATTTCAGATTTGTTCTGTGCAAGCTATGTATTGGCAATATTATGCAACGGCTCAGAAGGTGAACTGAGGTTTAGGGAATGAATTCCAGACCCACTTCGTTGATTTAGGTAGTTTCCTTGCTATATGCTGCTCCCTTAAATAAAATTACAAATATATTGCGAGATAGTGGTTGAAACGACTTTTGGATGAAGTCGGATGCCCATGGAGGGAGTGAAGTGGAACTTATGCTGGCCAGTAAACAACTAAATCGATGGCAAAGACAGGCTTTTAAAGCTTGCTGGAGCGGGTATCTGTGAATTTACGAGTTGTTGTGAATCCTAAATACCCCTTTCGATATCTTTTTATGAATTCAGAAGTTGCAATAGCGATTGAAAAGTCATATCATCAATCGTTCAATAGTAAATTCCGCAGAGAAATGCACCAGATCTTGCAGATAATAAAAGAATTAGCATTGCAAAATCACCCACTTTCGAAACAGGGGACAAACATGTTGTCCAGAAAAGTGCGCAAACAATTATTCCTGAACTGGAGAGCAACTTGGGTATACGTTTGAGCAGCTTAATAAATATTACTTAGCCATTATCGTTCCAACTATTTCCTATTTATTTGCTAGAGATACAGAGATTGGAAAATTCTATGACTCGGGCCATAATGCAGTAATTCAAAGTGATGTAGGCTTAACGAAAACACACAGGGTCCATATTAAGAGAAAATTTCTGACGAGTTTAATGTTGAATATCTTCATAAAAAATTAACTCTCATCCCTACACTTATGGTGGAAACCTATGAAATCCGCAATGCACGCATTCATATCTCTCTCTCTCTCTCTCTCTCTCTCTCTCTCTCTCTCTCTCTCTCTCTCTCTCTCTCTCTATATATATATATATATATATATATATATATATATATATATATATATATATATATATATATATATATATATATATATATATATATATATATATATATATAAACACCCCTAGTTTCTTCAAGGCAAACCCATAAAGCTGGTCAAAATACATTTACGGACATACGTTGAAGTCTTTAGGATTATACCTTTATCTGGTAAATATATTCAATGATAATATGTTTACTTCTTGTAAAATGATTTATGCTTTATTCCTCTTGTTCCAGACTGCAGTAATTATTATGAAGATTATCCAGAAATACAAATCAAATCACCGCGTGATAAGTTTGGGCTATATCCTGATAAGAAACACTGTGTCAATGTATTCCGGAACACACTTGATCCTAATGCGATAATCCAGGCAGAGTTCTTCAATTTTGATTTAGAGGTTTCGGACAACTGCACCTATGATTCAATGGCCATATACTTTGGTGTGAGGAAAGGTATGAAGAGGGAATTCATCGAATGGTTTCTATTTAAATTTACTTATAACCAAAAGGGAGTACATTGACAACTCGTTTGCGTATTATTTCTTTAAAGTTTGTGTCCTATAAGTCATCATTCTTTGGGTCACCAAATATATACATTTTTGTGGCTAGGATTTTGTAATGTCCCTCGTGGAGCCACCTTTCGTTCGAAGTAAATGCTTGATTGCTGGTAAGCGAGGTCAGCGATTTTAACGTCGTTTTGAATTCTTTATGTACACAAAACAATAGATTAGGCCAAAGACATTTCTTAAAACGGACTATTTTATTTAAATTCATTGAGCAATTCCTGCTTGCATGAATGTTTATTAAATAGGTAAAAGGCAAACTGTGAGTTGGAATGTATTAGATGTAACTGCATGTAAATATGTCTCCGTCATCAATAGTATGACATGTGACGAGAATATTCTTATTTTAGGTCTTTACTTGAGAAATCAGATATATAATTATATCTTATTTATATAAAATATATTTTGTTATGCTATTGTTTTAGGCAGTGAGATTTATATTTGTTCTCTGACATAATTAAAGCCATAGTTTGATAATTTTATAAGTCTACTTTTTCTAAATAATTTTCTATATTTTGACTAAACAGAATCACCCAATTTGGGACCATTTTGCGGTGAGAGTATGAACGGAAAAATTATACAGTCGACTGGAAACATCCTTAAGTTGGAGTTTAATTCCGATGAAAGCGTGGGTCTCACTGGCTATGACATCAAAATTTCAATTGCACCAAGGAAAGGTACGAACACTTGTGGCCTTACTTATTTGTTGAAGCTAACCGTTGATGTTTTCGTGGGGTCGTCTCATGTATATTCATTATTTTGAACGTTGCAGGTGATGATTGCAATTGTCCCTGATTATGATCACGCTTCTTCTTTTCATAACTAGAAATTAAATATGTCATAAAACCTAATAGAATTGGTCCTTTCTTCACAACGAATCTAAATAATAATATCGTTCTACTCATAAAAATTAGTTGATTTCCGCCTTTTAACTTTCACTTTAAATTGATTCATATGACTTGTGTGCAATGGTTGCAGTTATAGCCGTGAAACATATTGTATTTATAAGCGCGGCTTTTGTGAATATATATTTTTGTATTTGTAGAAGGCAGTTAACAATATTGTTCGAATGTGGGTTGATGGTTTGGAAGTCCGTTGGGACATATAAACATTTGAAATAGCACGATATAGCCTCCGTACAAAAGTTCATACAACAGTTACAACAAAATGCTTATCCACAACATATTTTTATTAAGCTTATCTAATATATATATATATATATATATATATATATATATATATATATATATATATATATATATATATATATATATATATATATGCTGCCATGGAAAAGAGCATTCATTGTAACCAATTATTGATATTATTTGTAATTCTGTTTTAGATTGTCCCTGTCCAGATCGAACCGTGTGTGTGAAAGAGGATGATATCATAAGGTATTGGTATCAGTCTGTGTACAGATCGAACCGCAACTTCCAAACACTCACACATTGCAGTATAGCAGAAGCGCAATAAAAACCAAACCGAATCACGCAATAACTACAGCTATCAACACTACTACAATTAACAGAAAACTAATTACGTCTGCAAAGTACTGAAAACGGAAGTATCCGTTAGAATGATTTCCTGTTGATAATAACCTGAACACACCATATAATAATAACAAAATAAAACATTTATGAAAATGTCTGCACAAAATGGCCACATTATTTATAGTGTTTAACAAATTGTGAGACTAATTATATTTTAAAATTATTTATCAGTGGAGGTGGATGGAATATTTAGCAAGTAACTGGACGATCCATTGATTAGGTCTTGAATTCATCATGTTGTTGAAGTGAAATATTTTGACTTTTACTTATAGATCAGCTGTTTAAAATGATACGTTGTCTCTAGCAAACTTCTCTGTGAATGTCAAACACATGCTGAAGATGGTGAAATAATATATCATGGTCTGTTGTGTCATATGCTGTAGATAAATCAAGGAGAGTGAGGACTGTAGTCTTTCCACTATTCAAAGCAGAGAGAATGTCATTAACTACTTTCAGAAGAGTAGTTTTAGTACTGTGGCAAGGACGATATGCAGTCTATACATTGTTTGAATTCAGATGAGATACAAGTTGAATTAGAACGTTTTCAAAGATTTCTTATATGAATGGGAGATTAGAAATTGGGTGGTAGTTCTTTAAATTATTATGGTCAAGTTATGTTTTTTTCAGCAGAGGCTTTACAATGGCAGTTTGGAAAAATGATGGGATGAGAGAAAGGTATTAATAACATCAATTAGGGAAGACAATATTGGATCTAAGCACTCAAGCAGAAGTGATGTTGGAATTGGATCAAGTTCACATGAATTTGGTGTACTCTTCATCACAATTGTTCATACTAAATCTATAGAGACAGATTCAACTGCTGCTAACAGTTGCCACTGAAATTCTGTATTGCAACGGTATGGTGATGACGAGTGAGTTGAAATTTGTTGTCAAGCGCTTATCTCTAATGATTTGTACCTTGTCATGGAAGAAATTTGCAAACAGGTCCTGAAGGTTATCTGGAGAGAAGGTTGTTGGAAGTGGTGACATTTGTTCCTTGACATTAGCTTGTTAGTAATCTCGAAGAGCTCTTTGCAGCTGGAACTTTCCCTGATCTTAGTACTGTATTGGACAAATTTCACTGCATGGATTATGTTTGTGACAGTCTTCTTAGTGGCATCATAGATTTGCTTATGAATAGTGAGTCTGGTGGAAAGCCAAAGCCTCTCTGCTTTACAGCAGTCTCTAGCAGTGTGAAGCTGGTCCCTAACACTGCTATACCACGGAGAACACTTTTGAATTGATACTCTGCACTTGGTGGCTGGGGCATGTTTTTCAAGAAATGAATGCAGGCAGTTATCTAGTTGCTCTGTTGCAGGAGGTAAGAAAGTTGTTAGGTTCACTTGGATGTCATGCATTAGTTTGGTTCTATTTATCATATGTAGGTTTCTCTTAGTAGCAAATAAAAGTGCAGGTTTAGGAACAGATACATCAAGATGGCATATAGTGCCAAGGTGATCTGATGCAAGTTCATGGGATACCAGGGAGGACCATAGATTATTATCATCAGGTCTATGAATTCAGTCTAAACTGTGACCATGTTTATGGGTGGGTTGGTTAACTGACTGTTTGCTGTTGAAAACATAAATGGAATCTAGGAGTTTTGATGTTTATGGGTTTCCAGGACAGTCAAAGTGAAAGTTGAAATCTCCAAGAATAATCAGGTTGCCACCTATTGAAACTTCTATACTCCAAGAGATTCAGAAACTGCTCCAAAAAGAGAGATTCAGTCAGCTTATTTTTCTACTAGAAGAAGGGCGGTAGAGATAGAAATAAATGGACTGACCTTTGTTCAAGTGTGAGCATTGATTGGACTAGTTCAAACAATATGTGGTAGAAATTGAATATTTTTGTGTGGTTAAGACATTTGACCATGGAATTCTTTGTGATGACAGCAATTCTACCTCTGTGAGAGTGGTGGGGTGAATGATGGAGTGATTGGTGGGTGTTAGATCCACTCGGGCTTATCGCCTGATTTTGTAGCCATGTTTCTGGCAGGAAAAAACCATTGATATTCTGATCATTGATAAAATTAACTATTTCTGTGTGCTTTTCTAGTGGTTCTACTGAATGGACATTGAATAACGCCGGATTATATCCCTGTGTTTGGCACAGGGCATCCTGATATGAAGACCTTTGAAATTTGTAGATGCTGATCCATCATTAGATATGTTGGCCATTGTTGAAAATATTAAAATCCATTAAAACAAGTCTTCTCTGAAACGTAATTAAGAAAATTTGACAGAAATTTTCCAGGATGGAAGACTTCTTCTGTTTGTACAGCTTGTGCTGATCTGCTTTCAAATATAACTGCTTTTTCTAGAAATAGAAATGCCACTATCATATCAAATATATAAACCTTTAACTGTCTTCTCCAAAAGCACTGTATAGAATATGATCAAACTTGATGGAAAGTATCCTATAATAAAACTTTTCAAATTTTCACGTAAACAATTCTGATCTGCCATTAAATATGGCAACTGGTGCTAAAAATAATTTACTTTAAAACCATTTCTCAAACACTGCTTGATAATGGTTTTGTGATGCATGTCTATATAACCCCTGTGAAAGTTTTACTTAAAACAAGATTTAACAATGGATAATCAAATTAAAATTTTGTCAATGAACGTTAGGGGTCTACATAGTTCTGATCTCAAAAGAAGAGATATTTTCTGCTGGGTCAAACAAAAGAAAGCATCTATTATATGTTTACAAGAGACACATAGTACAGTTGAGACTGAGAAGTATTGGGAGGCTGAATGGGGATATAAGTGTGTTTTTAGCCATAAATCTAGCAGTAGTGCTGGTGTTGCTATCCTGTTTAGAAATAATTTTGAATTTCTTATTCTTAGAAACAGATGTGATTGTCAGGGCAGATACATTCTCTTAGATTTATTAGTTAATGGACAGAGATTCACACTAGTGAATCTATATGGTCATAATGATGACAATGCTGAGTTTTTTAAAACTTTGAAAGAGGATATTATAAATTTTGAAAATTCCTCTGTTATTATTTGTGGTGACTGGAATGTTGTTCAGGACATGAAGCTTGACTCTTATAATATCTTGCATGATAAACACTCCATGGCCCGAGCAGCAGTCCAGGACATCAAGAATCAACTAGATTTACTGGATCCTTGGAGAACAGTCAATCCTGACAGTAGAGTATTTACTTGGCATCAGGCAAGCCCTGTGAAACAGAGTAGACTGGACTATTTTTTAATCTCTGAGGACATGTTTTCAAATTGTATAGACGCCTCTATTATTCCTGGCTATAAAACAGATCATTCAGCAATAACACTCAAATTGTCTATATCTGCAGCACCGAGAGGTCCTGGATACTGGAAATTCAATTCAAAGCTATTAAAGCAAAATGAATATATTAAATTGGTAAAAAAATGTATAACTAGCACAGTAGAAGAATATTATTGTGAAGGTGATAAGAAAAACCCACTTCAGGTGAAACTAACATGTAATGATCAATTGTTTTTTGAAATCCTTAAAATGATAATAAGATCAGAATCTATTATGTATTCACAAGCTAAAGCAAAACAGGAAAAACAAAATCTCAGGAAAATGGAAGCTGAAATAAATACCTTACATGCTTTAGTGAATCAAAATAATAACCCCACTACGATGAAAGAATTGAACAAAAAACAAACGGAGTTAGAAGAAATGAGGAAAAAAGAGGTGGAAGGTATAATGTTAAGATCTAAGGCACGATGGTATGAATCTGGTGAAAAAAATTCTAAATATTTTCTTAATCTCGAAAAGAGAAATTATACAAACAAAACAATAAAAGAGTTAACTAAGGAAGATGGAACAAGGGTAACAGATTCAAAAGAAATATTAAATCAACAGAAAGACTTTTATGAAAAATTATACCAAAGTAAAAACAAATGTAACTTTCAAACGCTTAACCACTTTTTTAACCATGATAAAAAAAACTCTCAGATTTTGAAAGAAGTTCATGTGAAGGTAAGTTAACGTTTGAGGAATGTGGTTTAGCACTACAAAATATGAAAAATGAAACTAGCCCTGGTTCTGATGGATTTACGGTAGAATTTTACAAATTCTTTTGGAAAGACCTAGGCGGTTTTCTCTTTAGGTCTCTAAATACTGGATATGATATGAATCATTTTTCAGAATTTCAGTCTCAGGGGATCATAACGTGCATTCCAAAAGAAGACAAAGACAGGAAATTTATAAAAAATTGGAGACCAATCTCTCTACTTAATGTGGATTACAAGATTGCTTCAGCGTCAATTGCTAATAGGGTCAAAAAAGTACTCCCGTTTATCATCAGTGACACCCAAAAGGGTTTTATGAAAGGGAGATTCATTGGTGAAAATACAAGATTGTTGTATGACCTGATGCAATACCTTGAGGAAAAAAATGAATTTGGTCTTCTCCTATTGATAGACTTTGAAAAAGCGTTTGACTCAGTTGAATGGGACTTTCTAGAAGCTGCTCTGAAGTCTTTTAACTTTGGAGAATCAATTTGTCACTGGTTCAGGCTATTTTGCAATAAATCAAAAAGTTGTGTTATTAATAATGGACATTTATCCCCATTCTTTAATATGGAGAGAGGTTGTCGCCAGGGAGACCCCTTATCACCCTATTTTTTTATAATAGGAATTGAACTTCTTGCAACAGAACTAAAGAAAAACACAGATGTTACAGGCATTTTTTATAATGAAATGGAGTTTAAAATAGGGCAGTACGCTGATGATGCTTTTCTATTATTAGATGGTTCTCATTTGTCCTTGAGGACAACCATGCAGATTTTAAATGATTTTGCTTTGGTGTCAGGTCTGCACTGCAATGTTTTGAAATCGAAAGCAATTTGGATTGGAAACAAAAAATATTCTAATGAAAAAATATGTCCAGAAATTGATATTAACTGGTCAATGTCTAATTTTAGATTGCTGGGAGTATATTTCTCTTTGAACTTGGAGGATATGGTAGAGCTTAATTATTCGATGAAGTTAAAGGAAGTTAAGAAACTGCTTGGCTGGTGGAGTAGAAGAAATTTATCCATTATTGGAAAAATTACTTTGATAAAGTCCTTGCTTTGCCTAAATTCATTCATCTTTTTGCAGCTTTGCCAAATCCTCCACCCCATATAGAAAAGGAACTGAATACATTATTTTTCCAGTTTATTTGGGGCAGTAAAACTGAGAGAGTTAAACGAGACACACTTATAGCTTCTTTTGAGGAAGGGGGGTTAAATATGATTCACTTGCATTCATTTGTGTGTTATATAAAACTTACCTGGATTAGGCGCCTCTTAATAAACGAAGATGGCTTATGGCAAAAATTGGTTTCTGAACAAATATTTGGAATATTTGGAGGTATGCTGTTACTTTCATTAGGAAAAACTAAACTAAAAGTAGTCTCTAAATTAATTAAAAATATTTTTTGGCGTGATGTTATTTATGCGTTATCTCAATGGAAAAATGAACCATCTACTGTCAATGAATACTTGTCTCAAGATATTCTTAATTTAGTGACTGTAGATAATTTTAAATCATACACAAGGTGGAGAACAAATGGTATTATAATTATTAAACATCTTTTTGATGCACAAGGGTCTCTATTAAGTTTTGATGAAATAAAACAAAAAACAAAAACAAATAATTTCATACAGTACTTTGTTCTTATTTCAAAGATCTCTGTGATGTGGAAAAAGAAAATTAAAACTTTCTATGAAAGTGGAAATAGTTTTCTTGTAGCTTTGGACAAAACATCTCTCCTTAGGGTAAGAGCAAAGAATAAATTTATCTATAAAGACCTGATAAGAACCAAAATAATAAAGCCAAATGGTAAACAGGAAACTTGGTCCAGACAGCTAGAGTGTGCGATTGGTACAAATGAATGGACCAACTCTTTTGTTTCGGCTAGATTTTGTACAAAAGACACAAAACTGATTAGCTTTAACTTTAGATTTCTCCACAGAAATATTACCACAAACCAGTTTCTAAAAAAGATTAATTTAAGTGATAATGATAAATGTACCTTTTGTAATGAGGGAATAGAAGAAATTGAGCACTTATTTTATGACTGTTTAGTTACTGAAATCTTTTGGAAACTGTTGGTAGAATGGATCCAAACTTATGACCCAAATTTTCGAATTACACGAAAAGATGTCTTTATAGGAAATAACAACTTTGACGATCTTATTAACTTCCTAATTTTGCTTGCAAAATATGTTATATACAGATCACGTTGTGCATCAAAAAGCCCAAATCTTGCCTATTATAAAAATTGTGTTTTATCATATAAAACGCTGGAAAAATATGTCGCCAAAGTGAATAACAGCAGTGACGAGTTTAAAAGAAAGTGGACCCTATTATCAACTTTTGGTACATGAATTATTATTATTATTATTACTATTTTTACTTTTAAAATTTATATATTTATTATTATTATTTTTTTTTTAAATGCACTTTCATGCATCTTGGGGTTTGTATGCGAGTATGACTTTGTGTACAATAATTGTGATTGTAAGTAAGTGTCTGTGTGTGTATGTGTGTGTGTGTGTTGTGTAGGGAACACATGTAGAGATCAGGACACAAAATAATTTAAGATCATGCCCCATACGCCAGGTCAGGTGGTGATGTAGGGGAATATGTAAAATCCTGATACCTTGTGTTCAATAAAAAAAAAAAAAAAAAAAAAAAAAAAACTTCTCTAACCTATACAATAATATTTTATACAGGTACAACAGATGACTTCGTTCATACTATATTTTTAAAGTTAATTTTAATTCTCCCTCATACCTTTGTATGATTTTCAACTTCATGCCAGGTTTTAGAGCCAGCGCTTACATACGGGGGGTATAACATTAAGAAGCATCTTTTAGCCATTGTTAGTAAAAGCTCTCAATTAAAATAACTCCAGTTTATTTGTATATACAATTATAGATATTTATGAACCAAATAACAGTGTAAGAGTGTCGAAACCTTTTAACATCGAAATTGTGGCATTTGTGCTTGTCGCCATGTTGCGTGTTGTAGATATCGTCATTTATGATGGGCAATTAATGGGGAATGTAGAATGATGACTACTTGGAAGTTTGAGATATAATTTTGGTAGTGCACACACAGGCGGAGAGGAAAATATTACAAACTAAGGTGTGTCATCCCATACCCAATTGTTTGTGAATCTAAATGGCCGTCCAAAAGAAATATGCAAAATCTGAAGCCTGGTGGATGGCATGTATCCGCCATGGGCGTACTAAGGCTTGGCCCATAAAGGTTTACACTCAAATGTGTTGGAAATTATCAAAATTGCAAGCATATAGCCTTAAGATAAATTAATCACTGACAATCAAAACATGTCGAAAAGCGTATAATATTACAATGCCTTTTCTCCTAATAGTTTTACTTCTCATTTCACAATTATCCATTTTACTCCAAGAGCCAGATTTGTATCGTTATATTGTAGAAGTTGGAAAAAGATCCTCACATTTTCTGATTCCGAATCACAGTTTTCTCAGACTGGATTTCCTTTTCGCCAAGTTTGTTTCCGGTATTAACTGAACAAACATAATCAACTATGCCGTTGCCTCGCTTGGCGTTCAAAATAAATGAATACCATGCTGTCTGGTAAAGTTCAAACAATTGTTCCAGTTCAGTTGCAAATAACTGTCAAAAGTATGCCGTCTATCCCACTGCAACTTCTCACAATGTCCTGACAAAATATGCATGTCAATCGACATTATCCTGGTCTTGGAGAGAACCTGTCAGCGAAATCTTCCTTGATACAAAGTGTTGCAACTGCACAATAGCTGCAAATAACATAAATTGGTCTTCTGTCCCTTTGCATCCAAAAATTCCTGTTTATAACAATATTCATATTGAAAAGTAGTGACTTTTATTTCATGCGCTTCATTCATAGACTGTATGACATGTACATACACTTCTTTCTGTAGGATCGAATGATAGCATATTTCGCTGTGACTGTTGTATAGTTTTAAAATCACAGTATTCAATTATGTATACACTGATTTTTTTCTCAGAATACTCCCTATAAGATTTCTCAGAAAAGACTTTTGTTTCCGAAAGAGCGCCATTGTTTTTAATCATCAGTCAAATTGAGATTTTATTTTGTTCATTTAAGTTGCATAGAAGGAAACGCTTGCAAAAGCAACAAATGCGCAAACGGAGGAACGTGCGTTGCTTCTATGGCCGAAGAAAAATGTTATTGTCTTCCTGGTACATCCGGTGATACATGTCAAGTAAAAGACAAGGTAATATAACAACTTAGAAAAACGAACACATGCCTAAAGCATATATACATAGACATCGTTATCTTTGCTCATACATGAACTTTTCCCATTCGCTCCAATTTATCATTGAACTAGCTGACTGAAACGAGCCAAGGGACACCGGACTTTAGCCAAATTAATTCGCTATCTATCTGTCTATCTGTCTATCTGTCTGTCTATCTGTCTATCTGTCTGTCTGTCTGTCTATCTATCTATCTATCTATCTATCTATCTATCTATCTATCTATCTATCTATCTCAAGTGAGGAGTGGTCTACGATTTATATCCGGTATAAACTTTGTGCAAACGATACAAAATATGGTTTCTTTTAATTTTAATTTAATTAAGTGAATATTTGTCACTACAAACATGAAACAATTAGATGAAGACAAAGGCACTTTCTAGAAGAGTGAGAACAAACGTTTTGAATATCTACCCTACGACTGCAACATTACTTCAAAGGTTTGGTTCTCTTTCACTTCACGTTTTGCACCTTGTTGTCCAAATATTGTCCACTTGTCCAGTTATGTTTACAGGAAGTGAAGAAGTGGACAGTTTGAGTAATCTCTTGCTCATTTCGGCCAAATCTTATATTTACGATTGCGGATTAAACACGCAAAATACTTTCATTTATGTTTTTAAGCAAATAGCTGAAGTGCATAAGAACATTCTAAATATAGTGCTGAGTGAAATAAAAGAGAAGACATTGAGAATATTGTTTGCTGGACTGTATCAAAACTACTTCATGTGGACAAATGAAATACTTATGACATATTTTTATTCCAATGTAGATGACTTTAGTAAAATATTCCGACCATTACAGAAGATTTCAATTTGTTTTAAACAAAGTTGAACTTTTATGAGTATGACTTGTTTCGGTGAAACCCTATTAGCACAATTGCGCCGAACCCACTTAATACAGACAAATGAAGATTAGAAAGCAAGTGTTATGTATATTTAGATAGCATAATTAGATTATCAAGCTGCTAAAATAATTAATGGGTAGTTACATTATAGAAACATTTTCGGCTTATCTTCTTTTAAGTTAAACATTATTAACATGGTTGTTGAAACTTTATTAAAACAATTGCATAAGCAAAGCTTAGACGACACAAGAATAGTTGTGCACGCTTGTTTGAAATCAGATATTGATTTCCTTGGTAATGTTTTTAGGTCACAAGAGCAATGCTTTTTTTTCTTTTCTTATATTCTGAATTCATAGATTTCTGGGTGGAAGCCTTGATAAGATAGTGGCTTAAAAATGTTGTTGTGGGTAAATAAATTAGATAATCATATCTATATACATATGAAAATTGCATTAACTCAGATATAATTACGCTTAATCTTACAATCACAAATCTAGTTATGCTCGTTTTCACAATTTATTTATACTTATTGATTTATTATTAATTTCTTCATAATTTATTATTGTTTACTTGTTCTCTCTTATTTTCTATAATTAATGATACTATTTTTATGTTTTGTACACTCCAACATAAACGGGTTTGTAAGTATTATTATTATTATTATTATTATTATTATTATTATTATTATTATTAAATTATTATTATTATTATAAAATTATTATTATTATTATTATTATTATAAAATTATTATTATTATTATTATTATTATAAAATTATTATTATTATTATTATTAAATTATTATTATTATTATATTATTACTATTATTATAAAATTATTATTATTATTATTATTATTATTATTATTATTATTATTATTATTATTGTTATTATTGTCCATGATGATGATGATATTTATTTCAGGAATTTCAGCCCTTTTATTTTATAAAGACTCCAGAAAGTGAGCTCATAAGTACAAATCAACATTACATCAGAACATGTGAAGTCAATATTAGAGATGCACAATTTCGATGGTAAGAATGATTCAAGTACAGTATGGATGCATGCTTTATCAGTACTTTACTGACCACCTCCTTTATAAGAATATATAGTCATTCAGGTGAAAACGTACCCGTAAACCGTATGTGGTACTGTAAAGCTGTCTAGTTTTCAATGGCAAGTGCTCGATTCTGTTTACAATGTTTGTACTAAGTTTGCAAAAGTAAATTAACTAATTCCTTCTTTACTTATCCATTAATTCTAGATTTTTGTCATCATTTAAACATTTTCAGCTGTTATTAATCGATTTATAAATTAAGAAATTCATCAAAATTCTGTCAGAAAAGTCCCGATTTTTGCGCATTTTACATGTTTGCTTTCATACTTTAACAAATCTTGATTCAAGCGTTTGTCACACCATGTTTAATGTATTTTACATTGGATTTCGTCAGGTACCATGACAATACCCTTATGACCGGGGCACCAGAATTAGGGAAGGGTATTCTCGATATAGATAACTTCGCGGAAGATGACGAGGGGAAATACACCTGTGTGGCCATTTTCGGGGCGAAGCACATAGAACACTACTTTAAACTTCTTCTCAAACAGACATGTAATCTTGGTAAATAACAACTTATTCTCTTTAAAGATAATTAATATCTATGGTTTTGGTGAATGCAAGGGATCGAAAAAGATATAAACAAGTCAATACAGAATATGTAACCGTTGCACCCATCGTGGAAAGCTCAGAATTTCTTTAATTTAAAAGTCATCTAGGTAAGAATTAGACGAAGAAATATAAACTAACTAAGGATTTGAAGCAAGTGGTCCGTAAAATGTTATACCTTGGTAGCAATCAATAGAAAACACAAGCAAACAAATGCCATACTACTTGCAATATTGCAGAAGAGCATAAAATATAATTACATTTCTGGCCAAATAGATTTTGTTTGAACAATCTGGTCAACGTATTATGAATAGTTCTTTTTCAGGTATGTATGCTCGGCCGGTGGATACAAGCGAAGAAATTGGACATAAAGTTCTCTTAAAGTGTTTCTTTCCCCTTGCAATCAGCTATATTTGGTACAAAGATGGGCATCACCTCAAGATAGAAGGATCCTCAAGATATAAGGTTGGTTCTGTAATACATAATGATACAATAAAAACGCGTAATATTGGTCAACAACTCCCCTCCTCCCCATTTGCTTCTCACTTGTTACGTGTGTAGGCTCTAATAAACGGTAACAAAGATAGAATGAAAACATCAAGATTTAACAAAATAATTCACTTCATTGGTGAAACAATGTAAAAATGAAGAAATAAAACATCGAACGTATGGTTTTAAGAATCAAATCCAAAAAATGCAAGAATAATCCATGAATTTAATTTTAAACGTCCTTGAAACGAAGTGTTCTAATGAATTCAAGTTTGAGCCCCGATTAAAATCCAAGATGGAAGGTGATGACGTATGCTGCATCATGTACAGTGCTGTGGTCTACAGTTCCTTGTATAAACACAAGAAATAACACTCCGGTGTTGGAAATCCGAAATGTTTAAGGAAATGTCTTTGTCCAAGACATCTGTATGAACAGCAAAAAATTCCCATATAAACAAATTAATCTTTCAAAATCTAAATAATCTGAAGCAGCAGAGAGGGTGAACCCTACAACGTTTTTAGACAAATTTTGATTGAAATCCTAAAACGAGCCGTCCTATAATCTCATTTTAACCAAAAAAAAATATCTCAGGGGCAAACCCTACAACGTTTTCAGACAAAAAATTGATTGAAATCTTAACGAGCCTTCCCTACGAAATCTCATTTTAACTAAAAAAATGAAAACGGAGACTTTTACGATTTTTTAATTAATTTTGGTCGCAACTTGTTGTCATCCACCCTCTCTGCTGCTATGGGTTAATAATTATTTTACGATTTCAACCGAATATTTGATCCAGTCTTTATGATGAAAGTCCTTAGGACGAAAATCCTTTGAAATTGCAAAGCAATTTAGGATTTCACAAACAGACTAATCGCTAACACCTCTTCTTGTAAATCAATCAGATTATTTGACTGGTCGGTGAGTTTGAAATTAATTCTGGTTAATGAATTATTATGGCATCGCATGTAGACAGGATTAATTGGGTTTTCAATAATTAGGTATCCTGGAGGAGCTGTTGGTGCAAATGAATACAGAATATATCCTTGCTGAGCTTGATTTGATCGTTCGAGATTAATTTGATAGCTTCCTTCAATAACATCACATACTAAATTGAGTGCAATCACTGAGGATATATTTACGTTGAACGGAGCGATATGCCTACCGCCACCGTCTGGGTCATTATTGTGTTTGAGGATTTTTATTTCCGGTGATGCTGTTTTTTTCCATGCATCATGAATTATTTTAAAACCAACATCGATGGCATCACTGAGAGATTTTTGTAGTTCTAAGATATTATACCCTGGTAGTTTGAATGTTGGAATGTCTTCAACGCGGATTTGATATATTAATGCAAATTCTGTTCTCGTTATAGGATTACTGTCACCTAATATCACTTGAATGATTTGCAAATGAAATGTTTCCATATCATTGATGATTTTGTTGCATGTTTCTACGACGCTGATAAATTCATCTCGGGTGAGAGAGCCGGATTTAAGGGGTATTAACAACAGCGAAAAATCATTATTCATTGCTGTGAAATTTTCATCGATTTTAAGATCGTCAGCAACAAGAAATTTCCCTCCCCCAACATTATCGTGAAAGATCTTAAAAAAATCTCTAGTGATTGTGCGATCTTGATAACTCTTTATTGGATTATCAGATTTTATTCTGTCGGTGATATAATCAGTTTTTTGTGGTTCTGGTAAATCAACGGTTTTTCCCCCTGGTGGTAATTCAGGCCATCCTAGTACGGTTCTAATAGAACTCTGATAGATATCTACGACGTATCCTTCTGTGCTTATTTCAATTGCGGATGATAGCGTCGGCTCATGAACTGTTATAGCTATTTTTGATTCTTTTCCAGTAATCGATTTTATTCTACGCGCGAATTCATCATTGATTTGTTCGATTTGGTATGACCCGGTTGGTATGGAAACAACTTTCCAGTCTGGGGTTCCGTCGTCTTTATTCTTATTTGCAAATACCAGTGAATTATTCGGTTGTTGACCACCAAATGATTTTGATCTGATATTAGGCCAACTGTGATACACTCGTAATTTTGCTAGCGCTATCTCCTTCACGGGGACTGGGCTAGGGAAATTCACACTAAACTCGGGTTCCGTTGATGTTATTGATATCATACTTGTTTGTACTGGGTTCGTGTTCTCCACTATTTGTTGAAGTAATTCCATCGGTGTTGTCATCGTTGCTATACTGTTGTTGTCGCTCTAATTTTGACACCGCGGAATCATAAATACTGACCATCACTGAGAACTCACACTTTGGTATGGTTGAGGTTATTGAGATCATTCTGGTTTTTGGGTTCGTGTTTTCTAATTCCATCGGTGTTGTCATTGTTATTATATTCATGTTGTTGCTCTAATTTCGATATCGCTGAATCAAAAATACTGACCATCGCTGAGAATTCACTATCTGATATAATTGTATTATCGAGTGACGACGATATCATCAGGGATAACTGCGAATATGCGGTTGATGCAATATGAAATTGAATTAAGTAATTCTGCAGTTTACTCTGGCTGCATGATGATATCTTTTTTGCTATCCCGGTTGATATACCCCGGATTGTAGCCACCGCAGAAATGCAAATTGGAACTACGACCGGGGCAATCATTGTAACCGATGCAAGTATTATTCCGGCGCCAGCGAGAACGCTTGACACCGAGTACACAATAACATCAATTGCGGTGATTCTTCGTCGGTATTTTTTTATTTTTATTTGATACTCCTCAGTGAGGGTTTTGAGTCTATTCTGAAATTCTCTGACCTGATCATAGCGACATTGCGTTGATGAAATCATTTTTATTTTAAAAACGCTAGCGTTTTCAATTGTGAAATCCAAACGATTTTCCTTTCAATTTAGTTATTTACTTAAATCCGCTACGAATTCCACATACCAGGTTGCTGAAACCCTAATCAAATTTTTATCAGTAGCTGTTATAGTGAACTTTTCAGTTGTATCCTTGTCGATGATCGTTGAAATCGTATTGTTGACCCCGGATGAACTCGACGATGATATATTAAATTGAGTCAATGGTGTTACTAGTGTTAATCGATAAATACCCTTAACGGTTGCAGTGATATCTAATTTGTTGTTTGTAGGTGTCCACGCAAATGATCCGTGTTGGATGGTGTACACGACGTTGTTGGTTTTCTCATGAGGAATTTTTGTTTTTTCAATGACTGTTATCATCCTCGAAAAATCACCTTTGATGGCTTCGATGAAGGATTTCGTCTCATCGATGGATTTTTTAATATCAGGGAGTTTTATTTCAATTTTATCTAACGGGGTTCCAATAAATTTATCAATGATATTTCTACGAAATGATGTAAACTGTTTTCCGTTTTCTTCAATTTTAGATTCAAGTGTTGTTAGTTCTAACAGAGAATTATCCAACTCATTTTCATGGGTAGCAATCTTATTGTCGTGGGCGGCAATCCTGTTGTCGTTGTCGGCAATCATGCGGTTGTTGGTGATAATCATCTTGTCGTGGGTGGCAATCGCGTCTGTGATCGTAGACACAAGTGCACCTGGTTTAAGTCGTCCGTCGCTGGAATACAACGCAATAGAGTTTTCAGTGGCGTCTTGCTGCCGTTTTAAAATGTCATCCGCGGATATATTACTGGCTTTAAGTCGTCCGTCGTTGGAATACAACGCAATAGAGTTTTCAGTGGCGTCTTGCTGCCGTTTTAAAATGTCATTCAATGACACATCACTGGATTTCAATTTACCCTGTTTGTCCTGAAATACAACTATTTCATTAGGATCAACATTTGTTAAGTTCAACGTCTCAGCGATTTCATCTTCAATTATTTTTTTTATATCCTTGATAGAATCAGGGGGTGCAGTGTCATCGGGTTTGGGTTTCAAAGATCTCCCCCAAATATCAATCATGTTATTGTAAAACTCTTTCTCTCTCTAAAATCTTTGTTGACGACTTCGTTGAAAAATCTTCGATTTTCTCCAGCGATTACTAGTGTATTCATTCACGACAACATGTGGTGGTTTTCCGCTTGGGTTACTCAAGGAGTTAGAAATAGCGTTAAGGACATTTAATACTTCGCTGCCACATATTGGTGGGTCATTCATTTGTTGTGTTGGTAGCGTAGAATACCAAGTCTTCATTGGAAGGGTTTTTATATAACGCAAAAACTCTTTTGGTGGGGCTAATCCATATGAATCAAAATAGACAATCCCACGTGGATCAATAGCGTATGCAACCCAGTGAGTTCCGGGTCCGGTGCTGTTATCTAAATTAATGATTCCGGTTTCAACGCTGTTTGGTTGATGTGGTAATTGATCTTTCATAAAGACACCTCTGAAGTTTTTAATCGCTAGTTTTTTAGCAGCATCCATTAAATCAAAATTGGACATGGGAACCATCGAAGATTTGGGAACCATAGGTTCCTCAATTAATAAACCGGTCCTAGTCTTAGACCCTTTCCGCTGTACCACGAATACGGGGTTCCTGGTAGTGTTAGACCCAATCCGTGAACGGATCGTCCCTTTTTTTATATCCTTTCCCAGTTGCCTTCTTTAGTGCCATTCCTGCTGCAGTACCAACGGCTCCTAACGCTGCCGCTTTAGCCACCGCTGGGGCTGCTGCTGCAATCAATGCTGGAATCGCAGCTAACAACGGAAATATACCGCCTGTTTTAATCATATTTTTGATAGCAGCCGCAGAAAGAGTAATCTGAACACCCTTTTTTGCTACTAGTGCATCATTGAAATGTTTCACCTGACGAGTTGTCAGCGATAATTTATTTGCACCACCAGTCATTTGGTTGGGTTTCAACGTGATTGTGGTTCCGCATTTTTTAGCTGATTCCGATTGCAATTTTTTTATTTGACCAGGAGTTAACGCAACACTAATAACACTATATGACATTATACATAATAGATTGATTCTAAATCGTTTACAATTTCAATTACATGTTTTCCACTGGTGCATCTACCACTCTCATTCTTCCACCAACACCTTCAAGTAGCATTGATTTGTCGCTGAGAATGACAGCAACCGCTCTATAATTCGGGATAAGGATAGGAGGTACCCCACCAACTGGTGGACCAGTCGGACGGGTTACACGGGCTCTAAAGTGTATATCAACGACAGATTGTCTCATCAAATCAAGATGTTCCAGCGAAAAGTAATAAATCGGATAGAGGCTTTTAAAATCCAATTGTGATATTTGCAAACCAGTATCCACATTTTGATCACGTGACATATATGACAACAGGTTATGATACACGCGTGCAATATGATTCTGACCGTAATCAAGTTGTATATCCTCGGATGGTTCCTGCTGTCCGTTTATTCTCAGCGAGACTTCATTAACACCTAACTGATCAAATATCATATGACTTCGTTCTTGATTACCAACTCGCGCATTATTCTGTAACGCTACAAATATATGACGTGGTGCTGAAACACCTTGTTTTGATGCCAGGTGCCATGTGAATGTACCATCAACACTGTCTTGTTTAATATCCGTGGTCACTGATAACCAACTTAACAACGACTTTCCTCCTTGGTCCATAAATGATAGTAGTCGTTGTTCTTCGGTGATTGATGGAGTTAACACTGGCATCCACAATGATAGTTTTGTTAAAATGACTTTACCGGGAGCAACCCCAGCATTACGCCAGATTGCATCATCATCAGTACCCTTTCGTACAAGCGCTACTGTGTGTTTAGCTCCATAAATAACTCTTCGGACGTTTCTACAGAATCCGAAAATATGATGCAGTGGAATCGCACATGAAAATCGTCGACGCTGCCCATGCAACGTTGCTACGCGTGTTGCAAATCCTAAATTGAGATTACCATTAACGCCTCCGAGAATATCAAACGCAGCTCCGGGTCTAGTTCGACGTTCTGGATTAGCTGCTTCCTGTTGATCGGCTTCTGCATTATCTCTTGCTGTTAACACTTTAATGAATTGAAGGTGGTCAGCGTTATCAGAGGTATCCTTTGCAAACATCATAGACGGACCAGCCGATCTTGTATAATCATCAGAATATCTCGCTAACCCTATGATTGTTGTAGCCACATCAACTTCACGGTCAATGGATTCAATTTCTTTTCCATCAATGAGATATCTAGCGCTTTCAAATAACGCCATAATACCGTTATTAACAAAACCAACTCGGACATTTGCGTTATTGTCATATGGGGTATCAGCTGCAACATTTGTTACAAGTTCTCCTTCGATTTCGATAAATGCCTCACACGGTAGAAAATATTTACTGGTATCATGAACTTGAAGTTCAATTCGCGATCGGAGATCTGGTTGTACTGCGTGATAAGAATAAAATTGAAAATCGCGTACAGAATCATCTTTACGCACTGGGGCATCCATATCAAATGCTGGATCAGGTGACCTTTTGAACATTTTATTCTATTTATCAGAGTCTAAATCGCGATTTCCCATTTCATCGTCGTGTTTTTTTAAAGCCACTTCCTGCTATCATGTTTGCTATCATGTTATTTTGGTCCCCTTGATTTATCAAGGGAGTCACCATCGACGCTAATTTTTCATCTACTGCGTTATTTATAATTCTACTAACACTTGCAGGCATTTCCGCTGTAGACGGTAACGGTTTTGAAAATCCTTTGGATTTCATCCGTGATTTCACTAATGATGTTAATTTATTCTTCGCAGTTGAAAACGCTTTTCCAGCAAGATCTCCAACAGCACCAATACCCTTATCACGAATAACATCAATTGCTTTCATTCCTAATTGTTTAGCCAACGGCATCACTTTTGGAGCCATTCTCGCAAATAACCCTGCAATGGTATTACCTAAACCATCTCCGTAGTATGCTCTATAAACCGGAAACCGTGAATTAACTACGTAGACGGGGGTTGGTTTATCATGATTGTAGTGTATGATCATTATTTGAAATCAGAAACAATTTTTCAATTGTTATTTATCTAATCAATTGACTTTTCAATTCAGTCACTATGATACCCACTTTCCACTAACTCGCCAATGAAATCTCGATATGTGCTGATATCCATGATACCACCCTGAAATAATCGTCTACAGATATCAGCTGCTTCATTAATTATTTCCGGTGAGTTATTTCCGGCTCGGAACCCTCCTACAAGAACCTCTAATCGTGATATATCACTGAGAACACTACCAGGACATGAAACGCAAGCGTTTCCAACTAGACCACTCCCCAGAAATTTTTTCTCATCGTATGGCTGTCTTATTTGGAGTTGAAATTTTCTTTTGAAGTCTCTGTATTCTTTCATCCTTCTATCTAAACCCCCAGTATTTATTTCATACACTATATCAGCCCATTCATTATGTGACATTCTATAATCCGAATAATTGTCCGTGAAAAACCTCTCTTGTGAATCATAGCTGTTAGCAGCGAATTCACCTAAATTGTCTATATCCTCGTTGAGAATTTGTTGTTTAGCGCTCTCGGTAAATATAATTGATTTAGGTAGTCCACTAACTAGTTCTTCCTGAAATCCTTTAAATGTTCGTTTCGAAGCGGTTGATATATCCTGAGGAAGTGATTGCAAGGATTTTTTTGTTTGTTTAGTTCTTTTTGCTATTTTTTCTAACACAGGAATAAGACCCTCTTCTTTTCTTTTACCGTCAGGATCATCTCCCAGTATAGCACGCTCTATCTCCTTCGTTGCTGTGGTTACTGGTTTAAACAATTCTTCAGATCCCGCAGCAAAATCAGTCTGAAGACTCTGTCGTTGTTGTAGTTTATTCCGTACAGAGTCACGAATTGGTACAAATCTCTTAATTGCATCTAATCGTTCACGAGCCAATCGGGTTGTTAATGCTTCATTGACCATTATTTGAAATCAGAAACAATTTTTCAATTGTAAAACAATTTTTCAATCCCGACCTAACACCAGTGACAAGTGTTTTAACAGCTCTATCAATGATGAGGGAACTATCAAAATTGTATATAAAAATAATTAATACTGATAGTTCCCTCACTTTTTTGACATGTCGGATGATTTTTGATACCACCATGGAAGTGTTATTTCATCCTATCATTGATGGCGAAAGTATCATAATTGTATATAAAAATAATTAATACTGATAGTTTCGCCACTTTTCTATTTCTAAAAAAAATGATTAATGGTCGGGCAATCAAATATGATAAATGGTCAGTCAATCAGATAATGATAAATGGTCATTCAAAATTGTTCATTTTCTTGAATTAACGCCCGTAGGTTTCTAACTTTAGAATTAACCTCCTTTTTCAATTCGTATTCGTACCCCAATTCTTTTCGTATTCGTTCTACGATGGTATACAACGGAGCGAACACACTTACGTCACTGGAAAATGCGAGAGAGTCCCGAATAGAATTCTGAATTCTCTTGATGAGCGCATACTTCTTTGGTAGCATATACTTGTTAGTGCTAACTCCGTATTCTATATCCTGAAAATCAGACATGATTTGATCAGGATTTAACCCATCTGATAGTTCAATATCCCAACTTTTCAATTTTGAAATCTCGGATAAAATGCTATTCATGTTTTCAGAATTCATTATTCTATAATAATGATATATTTCTAAATGAAAAATATGACGCATTAGACATAACTAAATCGAATTTTTTGTCCCGTCCCTTTTGAAATCGCAGATCGACAAACCCCCTCTGCAACATATCGTACTGAGGGTCTACAAATATTGAAATACTTGCCGGCTTCATATATTGATTGAAATATTTTTTCTTCGTTAGTTATCGTATTCAAAGATTTTACTGGTTTCGTTTTTTTTGAACAATTGCCAGTCCTTCCTCGTTTGGAATTCTCACTCTGTGTGATTGCTTGCAGATTTGATAAAGAATTGTTCCTTGGATTAGAATCAATGTGATCGATAACAAAACCATCTTTGATCAATCCATGGAAACATTCAAATATGAAACGATGATTGTAATATTTCTTCTTTCCAACAGTAAACATCAAATACCCCATACCATTATCCCTCCCAACTGGGTTCTTCAGTCTACGGTTTCTTACAACACCATCACTGGATGCTTCATAATTTGTACTCACAGGGTGCTGTCTGAATTCTTGGGTCATTCGTATACTATACTATTTGTCTAATTCAATGACTGATCCATTTGCAGGGATTCATTATACATAAATCTTTCATTTAGACACTTGTTTTTAGTATAGCATGAAAGAGTTCAAGAGATTGACTTCGAAAAATGCTGAATTCAATGCTGATAAGGAGTTTAAGAGATTATTGAAAATCAATCCTAAATTTAATCTCAATAGACCCAAAAAACGTCCAAGAGACGGAAACATGAAAGAGTTTAAGAGATTATTAAAAATTAGTCCTAAATTTAATATCGATAGACCAAAAAAACGTAACAAACGTCCAAGAGACGGAAATATGAAAGAGTTTAAGAGATTATTGAAAATCAATCCTAGATTTAATCTCGATAAACCCAAAAAACGTCCAATAGACGGAAACATGAAAGAGTTTAAGAGATTATTGAAAATCAATCCTAAATTTAATCTCGATAGACCCAAAAAACGTAACAAGAGATTATTGAAAATCAATCCTAGATTTAATCTCGATAAACCCAAAAAACGTCCAATAGACGGAAACATGAAAGAGTTTAAGAGATTATTGAAAATCAATCCTAAATTTAATCTCGATAAACCAAAAAAACGTAACAAGAAATTACCCTGGAAAGATGCTCAATTCAATCTCGATATAGTTTCTAATACACCAAAGAATACAATTCTTGATAAAGCCATGATTAGTAAAATCAGAGATTGTTTTACTGAATTCAAACGTGATGGAGCATCTTATTGTTGGTCAACATTTCGAATTGATGGTGTTGTTGACCTACCATGAATGATGAAAAAGCAGCAGTGATAATTTCACGTGTTGGGGAAAAACGGTATTTTTTCCGAATCAAATTCATTATTGAAGTCGATGGCAAATGGATTATTAGGGATAAATTTGAACCAATCCTCAAGAATAAAAAAGCTGTCATTGTGAGTAGAGATTCCAAACCAGGAATTCTAACCGGCATTGACAAACCATACTACGAAAGATCTTATCCCGTAACAGCAATGGTTTATGGGATATATCCGTTAAATGATAAACCCGATATCGCAAAACTAGCTCCTATGAAATATTCGTCAGGGCTTAATTGTGTAGCAGAACGAATAATAGAACACTTCACAAATGCATCCCGAGGAAATAAACTAACTGATCTGCGACGTAGGAAAATAACCGAGTGGGAACTGACAGTGAAACAGCATGGTGCAAAGATTTCTGATATAGCTAAATTAGAAACATCATTAAGATTTCCAATAACAGTTATGAGGATAACCGGAGAGGTTTTATACGAACCGAAATATAACAAAAATGGAGCACCAATACAGATTATTGATCATAATAAACACGCGTGGACACCTGCGGTAACAGTATTTCCACGAGAACGAACCGTGAAATATATCCCTAAGGAGTTTGTCGGGGATGTTTTCTATGAAGAGAGATTATTTGATGCTATTCATGCGTTGTGTAAAGATGATCCTGTGTCAGTGTGGTTACTTAGAAGTGATGAAGATCCCGAAATAGGATTCGATCAATTTGTAAAACCAAATGGTGAATTATATCGCGTTGAAGAATTAGATAATAGAATGAGAAAAATCGCTAGTGATTTTTCACCGGAGAGTTTCCATGAAAAACTACTCACGGATAGTTTTACTATTCCATCAGTGGTAGCTCACTTCGCAAGAGAAAAAAACTCATGGCGTCCAACACGAAGTGATTTTCTCGAGGATGTTAAATTGAGTTGCGTCGAATTTGGTCATGGAGGACTGTGGAATACGAAATACTCACGTGATGGTATGATTTCAATTGATATAGCCGCGTGTTATCCCGGAAGTTTTCTCGGATATGGGGAATGTGCTGAGTACTTCAAACGATTTGGACACCCCACGCATGAAATGACTGGTGTTGCGATTAATGGACCATTGCCTGATTTTGATTTAACCGGATTCGCTCGTGTGATATCATTCGAATTAGCGTCAGAATTACATCCGTGTAGTTATGTTTGGCTCGGTAGACACCTATCTGAAAAGGCCTGGATGCCAATAGTGTTACTACGATATATGATTGATTGTGGTATGCTAATATCGTTGATTGTTTCCGAGGCTATTATATGCTATCGAGCTCAGAAAGAAGTTTGGCTACCACAACCCGATCTAGATCGTATAATCAACGAACTACGAAAACAATTCCCTGATTTCAATGAAGAAGAAATCATAAATTGGTCTAAGAAGTTATTTGAAATTAAAAAAGAACAAGCAAAAGATCTCGGACGAAGAATAATCGGTAAATTTACCCAGGGTGGACGATACGACAACGCAAAATATTCTTCGCGGTTGATCATAGATGTCGCTGAATACGATTTTATTGTAGCGGATTTAATGAAACAGGGAAAACTTGTATCCCGTAAGGATGCTTTTCTATCCAATGGTGAGAAAATGGGTACGGTTGTTACCTACTGTGATGGATATAATTCCCAGTACACACATTTGAGAAGTTCAATGCTAGCCTATGCTTCTATTAATCTATTTTCGATGATAAATAGATTTCCTAATACCGCGGTTAGAGTGGCCACTGATTCGATGTATATACACAATAAGTACAAATCAGCTGTAGCTAAATTCACAGATCCCGAAGAAAATTGGGGGCGTTGGCGATTTAAAAAGGAGATGCTACATGAGTATTGTGAATCCGCAGACGTTGCCATGGATGATAAATATCTTTGTTGTAACCGTATTGAAAATCAATCAGAATTTTCTAATGCACCACCAGTATCTGATCCAGTATGTAGATACAAGACAGTTTATTTAAACGGTTGTGGTGGGTCAGGAAAGACAACTCGTGCAATTGAATTATTTCGTCGGTCAACCATGATTGTGCTAACACCGACTCACAGACTCGCCAGAGAGATGATACAGCGAGGGGTAAATGCCTGTACTTACCATAGTTTCTTTCGATGGAAGGGTGACAAATGGACTCCTGAGCGTATGGGTGATAAATTCATTCCTGAAATCATCATTTGGGATGAAATATGCACAGTGTCATTAGATGTATTACAGACTTTTCTCGAGTGGTTGTTAAACAAAAACACAAAAGTCGTCATGTGCGGTGATCACGGCCAACCACCACCATTTGTCGGTGCATCTCCACATGAATGGCTAAGGGGTTTTGCAGACTATTATGAAGAAATTACCACTGATTATAGATCACTTGATGAACGATTACGAGAATTCAAAGCGCTAATTAGATTACAACCGGATAGAATCCAATGCGAAATAGCGCGTGAAGTGATTTCAGAAACTCCAATGAATGATTTCTGGGAAACATGGAGACCAAATGATTTGATAATTGCAAGTAGAAAAATAGTCAGGGACACACTTCAAATGAAGTTATTTGAATTGCATAAAGAGAAATTTGCAACGCTTCCAGTACCCCTTTGTTATAGGCCATCGGATACACGAAAACAGAATATTGAAGTTGATATTCCAGGACAGAGTGAAAAACAAATTCTCGTATTAAATGATATTGTGCTGGTTGATATCAGCGTCGTCGAAAATGCATTGCGTGCTAATAAATCCCCGTGGACGCTAGGATACGCAGCAACAATACACTCTTCACAGGGATTGACTATATCGGATACAATTGTTTGGATGGTGGATAATCACATCGAATGGTCGAATTTAGTCTATCTCGCAGTATCCAGAGTACGAAAAATAAATCAACTTCGAAGAGTTTTTTTCGATGATAATGACACAACAATAAGTGATATTGATGTTAGCATCATTAATAAAAAACTCTCCGGTTACAAACAACAGGACAAAAAAAAAACAACGAGAATTTGATATTGATGCTGAATTAATAATTACGCTGAAGAAACAACAGAATAATCACTGCGCGAGTTGCAATTGTATAATGCGTTGGCAGTATTCGGATAAGGATCCTCGCCAATTCACCGTAGACAGAAAAAATAACAATCTCGGTCATGTAAGAAACAATGTGATGTTGACTTGTCTTGAGTGCAATAGACGCAACGGTGCTAGTTAAGACCATGCGGTGGCAATTGAGTATCCTCGGGAATTACCTGTAGTTGTTGTCGAGTAAATCCTCGTTGAGGGGCAGTTGAATCCAGTTTATAGATTGCTGGTCTACCAGTTGATCGTGTTATAGTAGATATCTTGTGTGTAGTAACACTCCAAATAGGATCAGTAGCCCTTTTTCTACCCCCTTCAAGCTCTCCTGGTTCATATAAATACCTAACAGTGACATTACTACCAAGAATTGGTTCTTTGAAATCTTTTTGTGGTTTTTCAGGTATTGACTTTTTTTTAATAGCGTTGCTAGGTTTCATGTTGATTGTTCTAGTAATCTCGTTATTCAGTGCAGTAATCACAGATGGTAATCTTTTAACCCATTCACGGGATCTTTTTTCTTGGATGAATTCTTTTGCGTATTGATATCCAAATAACCGCTCAGCAATCGTCCGATTAAATCGTTCTACAATGGCCTGATCGCGATGTAGCGCAGTATGCCCTCGTCGTATGGTGACATTATGATGTTTCATTGTAGATAACACTGCACCCTGAAATTCCTTGCCAGGATCAACCTGCAATAGATTTGGCCAGTGCAGAGGACCTCGTCGATAAATCCTTTCAAATGCAGAAGCGACTTCAGTGGCTGATTTTGTTTTTAACGGTTCTGTTTCTTTGTATCGACTTGCAATATCAACTACAGTTAAAGCGTATTTGTAACCACGATCATGTGGCAGAAATAATATATCAGCCTGATGAACTTCATTAGGAGCGGTCACATCAAAATGCGAGAAATTAATCTGTTTAGGCGGTGGTAGATAAATTTGCCATAGTGCCTGTTTGGATAACCAATTAGCCGCAGTGGTTTTTTTCACTTTTGCAGCGCTAGCGAGTTTATGGACTGCTGATTTACCCCTCCAGTATCCTCTTGGGGAATAATAAATTGATTCCATATTATTAATTACCGGCACCTAACATCAATTTGCTTTTCATAGCCGATTTTATCAAAAATGAAGCCAATTTTTCTTTGAAGGATTTATCAGGAATAGCATTTAACGCATGAATTAATTTCACATCTGCGAGATGCCTGTGTTGCAGATTGCTGCTTTTATAAGCAACATCATGAAGGTGACAGGCCTTATCAATGGCGTTTATTGGTTCTTCACCGGGTCGGGACTGATTTTGATCATTGAGTCTGATATCAAGTCTGGTTCCCGGTCCACAGTAGCTATATCCCGGAAGGTGCTTTTCTCCGGGGTACTTTGCCCATGGGGTTCCAGGGAGCTTTGCCAATTTGGCTGCGATATCACCTCCTCGTTTTTTTTAAAAACATCTCCGGATTGTAAAATCTTTGATTTTGTAGAAACAAATCTGAACTTTTTAATACCACATGTTGCACATCTACCAGTAAGTGCTGATCTGTTATTTTTAGTTGTAACCGTCGTCACATCATTTGTGCTAGTACGCGTTTTACACTTCATACAATATAGATCCATAATTTATGTATAGAAATATGGATATAATTGATTTTTCAGCGACTAAAACAAGAGAACCAATTAAGCATCATGCAGCGCTACCAAACTCTATCCGGATGATTATAATCGGGCCATCTGGATCCGGTAAAACGCAATTGTTACTCAATTTAATAATGAGATGGATGAAGTGGGATAAGTTGTATTTAATTGCCCCTAGCGTAGATGATCAACGATGTTATGAAGTGCTAAAAGATTTTAATGAAAACGCTTCAGAAATTAAGGGTGAGAACGCCATTGAATTTATAACCGATATCGATGAAGCACCGAGTATTGATGATATTGATGGAGATATTAACAATTTAGTCGTATACGACGATATAATGTTGGATAAACAAAAAAATCCTGCTAGGATCTTTTCCCGGGGGCGTCACAAAAACACTGACGTGATATATGTCACTCAACGCTACACTCAGGTTCCAAAAGTCATCAGAGATAACTGCAATATTCTTTCTGTATTCAACGGCGTTGATACTCATACTCTTAGAAATATATGGCAGACATGGTGTTCTGATATGGACTTCAATCAATTTCGAGATTTCTTTAGTCATGCTCAGTCGACTCCGCACGGATTCGCAACAATAAATTTGCATGATCCTCGGACACGATATCGTATCGGACTGGATCAAATATTCGGTTAAAATCATTTATTATTTTTTGTTAACCTGTAGCAGCAGAGAGGGTGGATGACAACAAGTTGCGACCAAAATTAATTAAAAAATCGTAAAAGTCTCCGTTTTCATTTTTTTAGTTAAAATGAGATTTCGTAGGGAAGGCTGGTTAAAATTTCAATCAATTTTTTGTCTGAAAACGTTGTAGGGTTTGCCCCTGAGATATTTTTTTTTGGTTAAAATGAGATTATAGGACGGCTCGTTTTAGGATTTCAATCAAAATTTGTCTAAAAACGTTGTAGGGTTCACCCTCTCTGCTGCTTCTGAAGAAAATAAAACATATAACACAAAAACTGGCTACAACAGAAGATAACTAATTAATATAAAGTGTTTAAAACCCGACTGAGATTATTTCTCTAAAACAAAGGTTATACAGTAATTTGATCTACAAACTAGGTACGCGATATATGGTTACGTAATCATGTTTACGTCGCCTAATCCCTACATGACCATGCCAAAAACATATAATTGTGCTCTAAGAGTAAAATTTAAAACGTTGTTTACTTCACCAAACTATTTACAAGTCTAGTGTCACGCATATCAATACAGCCTCGATTTCACTCTTATCAATCCCGCATTACGAATGAATAATAAAAAGTTCTAAATCATTATCAGGAACTAGGTTAGCATTAAGATGCAAAGTTTTATTTCTAGGTGGTTATGACAGAACAGTCAGGTGAAATCAATTTTCTGGAGAAAAAAAAATGCCATATTGATTAAACATGATTATAGTATTATAGCCTATGATAGAATGCAATAAATGTAAAATAAAGAGTTAGATTAAAATATATATAAATTGAATCAGATATACGTAACACACGCATTTGTATAATCCGGGATCCTTTCTTCTTGACCCTTTGTATACTCACGTTGATATAAAAAGTGTGTACAAAGTGTTATGCAAACTAGATTAATTCGCATAATCTTCTAACAATGAAGTGAGATAGTTGTAATAAAAGTGTTGAATACAGCAAGTGGAAAGTTGCTGGGTACATGTTTCGTTACTTATACCCTCAATTTGTTGCAATTCACCAAAACAAAAATGCATCAATTGACTGTATTGAAAGTTTGCATTTTTTTTTTGTTCTCAATCCTTCAATAATGCTATTGCTGCTAGTGCTCCGTCTAGCAAACCAATACTAATTAAAGCAACTAACTGGCGAAACAGATATGAATCGATATGCATAGAAACCTTCTATTTGTTTATCACTGTGCATCTGTTCGATGCTACACCCTAATCATTTGTTATACGCTGTATGATACGACATAAGAATTTACATTAGTCCACCGGACATAAGCACATTTTAAAATAGGGAGGCATACTTGGGTATAAGGGGGAATGAACAATATCTATCATTGCTACCGAATACACAAAAAACTTAGTCTCAGATGGGTCACTCAAGGACATAACGGAAAATATAATGTTAAACTCTACATATACTTTCATTGGCTCTGACAAACCAGCGCTCGCTTTATTATTAAATCCTATAGACCACATATACTTTTCAGCACATGCGTTTTGATTACAATCCAAACATATGCCATGCAATCCAGCATTTTGAATTTTATCCAAGCACACATTCGTACTATCCCATGAAAAGGGCGGGAATGTTTAGATGCATACTCTGCCACAAACATACAAGGATACTATCACACACAAGGCTAAAGAGTGTTTATAGGTACATTACTATATCGTCACACACAAACATACACAAAAGAATGGGCAAGTGGTTTGGGGATTACATTGATGGGGAAAGACAATGACATACAGAACAGATATATAAACATGCAAACACAATACATAAAAACTAAATGTTTTGGCATATATGAGTGCATATCTCTTTTTTAATAAGAGATCTGGTTAGCCCGGAAATGAATGTTGCAGTCTGTTAACCAAAGTAGGTTAACATAAGTGGCATCACTTCGCTGGCCTTCTTTTTAAGCTTCGTTTAATACACTCTTGAGACACCTTTTCCTCTCCACATACACTTCTATTTCGCTGTGTCTGTGATCTTGGAGATGGCTCTTGATGTCTTCAGCGCGACTAGGTAGTCTTGGTGGAACAAAATGTTAAAACTAATGGTCGATGTCGGTAGTTTTGCATCATGTCGGATTGTCTTGTGAACTGGTAACACCTTAGGAAAATGCACCTGCTTACATAGAAAAGGACCGGATTGAAACGATTTGAAATGTTGCATATATGAAAAAGATTGTTACACAATAATGATAGATCGTGAGGTTTGTCTATCAATAAGCAGACATGTCAGCTTCAATATATACGTGCACACACGTTTCGTACGGTCCATTATTGCTGAACAGTTCAAACACTCAACGTATGGTTGAAAAAGAACACACGAAGGCAATGTATTTGGGCTGCGCATACATCATATACTTGGAGAGATATTACCATGACTATGACTATTAAAGCAGCAGTAACCGTATTCTTTATCCAGAAGATAAAGATCTCAAATTATGTTTTGCTAATTTCATGTCATCTTCACAAGAAATTTTCCCGAGACGGTATTACTACCTGCATTTACTTTTCTATTGCTAGAAGAGTTGATGATTTCAGAAATAAATAGACGGCTCAGGTGGCCCAGTGGTTAGAGCGTCCAATTCGTATGCGGGATGTTGTAGGTGCGATCCACAGAAGTCATACCAAAGACGTATAAAATTGGTACTAACATCGGCCTCGTTTGTAATAAGATGTTAGTGTTAAGACTGGTCGGTCTGGTGTCAGAATAATATGACTGTATGCGGCAGCATAGTACATGTCTGCGGCATGATACACCAGTGCTAGACATCACTATACAATGCCACTCTGCAGACGTCGTAGCGATATGACTGACCATTGTTAAAGCTACGTTAAAAATAATCCAAAGCTAAAATCAGTCTAAACCCAAATGAAGAACCGGCGATTGTTTTGCAACGAAATAAGGATGCAGTATAAATATTTGTTCAACAAAAACAACACCAATAAGATGTCAAAATAAATCCAGAAGAAGAGGAAACTTTTATTTATGAACGACAGAAGAAAGGGGGAGAAATAGTCAGACTCCTACAGGTAATTTCGAAGGAGCTAAAGCACTTGTGAGAAACGTAGCAGACTTCTTCAGCTCAAGCCTAGACAAAATGACCTGTACTGACCAAGATTTAAAAATTTGATACTTTGTATACACTTGTACATTTCCATGAGAACTAATCGTGCATGTTTACGACTTTAACATTTTATGACCATGGGATAACTTTGTTGATAAATGAAGCAAACTTACACAACCTCTACTCTCTTGCATCAAAGGGGTTCTCCATCTTTGACAGTACTTATGATCTCTTCCATCATTTTGATTATATTTCTGATAGATTCTCTCATCTCTTGCAGCAAGCGGGTTCTCGATTCGGAACAGAACTTATGATTTCTTCCATAAGGGTGGTGGGGGTGGTCTTGGTCTGTGATAGAACCTCTAATGTTTGGCATCAAGGGGATTCTCGATTTGTGATGGAAGTTATGCTCTCTTCAGTGAATGGATTGTCGACATCTTTTGTTTGTGTTCAGATACTCATATGCCTTGTGTTAAGGATGCGTTTTTATTAAATGTTGGGTTTTTTAAGTTTTGAAATATGAATTAATGTATTTCTTTTAAAAGAATGAATGTATTTCTTTTAAAAGAATGAATGTATTTCTTTTAATTATTCAATTAAGGAAACGTTTCCGTCCAATCTCATCTGGTAAACTCCAAATTGAAATACGTCATTTCCTGCCATCCTACCTCTGCATTGCAATACGACGTTCAATTAAAACTTTATTGTTACAGGTGTAATTCGTGCAACTTTACAATTGTGTAATTTCTAAACACAAGTATGTATATTATGTATTAATACAAGCCCTTATACTAATTAATTGTTGATTTTACTTGTTTACTGTTTATTCTGTCCTTTGAAATAAAAGAAACTCATCCATTTTGTGAGTGTGGTTAATAGTTACTTTGTTGGCTACTTCATTAATACGTTAGTTTGTAAATTTCAGCTTCATTCAGGCGGATATTTGGAGATTCAGGAGCTTTACATAACGGACGCTGGTATATACACGTGTGAAGGCAAGGGTGAAAGCGGCTGTGTATCTTCTTTCTTGGCCGTTCTCAAAGTCACCGATTCCGACCCCTACAAGCAAAGTTAGTAAATTGCCAACCATTAGCTGCAATCAATGAAATAAGTTACCATCTCTCTTTGAAAGCCACTATTGTAGTAGTAGTAGTAGTAGTAGTAGAGAAGTCATTGCAAATATCCGCACTTTTTCTACACTCTCATAAGTCACCTACACCCACCGATTCGGATGTGTATCAAGGATTAGAGATCGTCATTGTCATCTGCTAAGCCTCCTCAAACATTGTATAAAAAATGATCGCTAAAGTTCAAGTAAACGTTTTCCCCCACTTTGTTGCCTCCTCCGGGGTACCCAGGATACAAAAACGTAGCTGTTGTCGACGTAGACTCCCAATGTATCGCACAATATACGATCATCTTCTCTCAGTCATTTCCTATTTAGTCAAGATTAAAAGAAAAACTAACTAGTTGTCGGACGGACAAACATTACGTGTCAGAATATTTATGTAAAGAGTGATTAATAATAATAATAATAATAATAATAACAAAAAATGATCGATGAGCTGCTATTACTGGACGATGTTAGCGCTATGAGAAATGGTCCAGATATAAAGGAGGTCCGCTGGTATCTGGTGAATTACTAATCAACAAGCGTGGCAATCTATCAAACACTTAGGGAACAAAATATATAACAGCCACAAACTGAATTAAAATTATGAGTGTGGTAATGGCCAATAAATTTGAGGAATTTTGGTAGTCCCCCAAATAAAACGTTTGGTGCAAAAGTGAATAGTTTCAGAGATTAATTCCTTCCCAACTAAATGAGAAATCGCCACTATCTGCAGTAGAAAAGTTGCAATAATCGGATGGATTAACGGCATTGATATGCGAAACAGTACCGTATATAGAAGACATTTAAAATTAAGACAGTATGAATGTATATAATAATAATAATAATAATAATAATAATAATAATAATAATAATAATAATGAGGACTTTGTATAGCGCCTAATCTTTAGAAGCTCCAAGCGGTTTACACCTACTATAATGATATAACTACAAAGAGCAAAAAACACACAAAAAAACCAAGAAGTTAGACAACAGAAAATACTGAAAATATGTAAGGTAGGAAACATTATTATGTCTTTAAATTTGTTCTTGCAGTCGAAAAAGTGAGCTTTAACAGCAATAATGAAAATGATCACTGTGTCGTTGTGTCTAATTTCAATGGGCAATTCATTCACGTTAATGGCCCTGATATGCAAAAGAACGTAGTCCATATGACTTCGTTTACAAAATGTGAATAATGAGTATACGATTGTCAGAAGAGGAGCGTAAGTATCTTGCTGGTGTGTACACATGAGTGAGGCCAGACAGGTATGCTGGAATAGAGTCCGTCGGTGAAACGTATCACAGATAACAAATGTTGAAATCCATTCTGGTTCGAAAGGATAGGCAGTGTAGGGTACAGAGCAGCTGGGGAGGTGTGCTCTGATCGTGGTACTCTAAGGATGATCCGATCAGCTGTGTTTTGAACTGTTTGAAGTTTCTGGAGTAGATATTGAGACGAATCTGACAGAATTGAGTAACAGTAGTCCACTCTTGAATGTACTAATGAAGAAACAAGTGTTTTAATGGCATCAACTGAAAGATATTTGTGAATGGAGCTGATGCGTGTCAGCTTAAGATATGCAGACTTGCATATGTTCACGACATGTTGATGCAATTCGAGAGTACTGTTCAGAGTAACACCTAGGTTTCGTACTGACTGTGTGAATTTAATGTTGGTGTTGCTGATATTTATTGTTTGAGGTAAAGGATGTGAATGAGAAAGTCTTTGTTTTGTGACCAGAATAGCCTGAGTTTTATCATCATTCATCTGTAGTTTGTCACATATCATTCATGATTTCACATCAGAAATGCACCTCTGTACTCCTTGTATGTTCGCATCAACTTCATTTGGATGGCTAGACTTGTATATTTGGGTGTCATCAGCGTCCAGTTGGTGAGGTGCTGCTTGATGATCTATCAGAGCGGCTGAGTGTACATAATGAAGAGAACATGTCCAAGAACAGACCCCCTGTGGAACACCACACGATAGATAAAGTGGGCTGGAGTGTATTCCATTTGCAAGTATAAGTTGTGTCCTATTGACTACGTATGACTTAAATCACAGTAAGGCTATATTGTGAATGCCAAATACATGCTGGAGACCGTGAAGTAATATATCATGGTATTTTATGTCAAATGCTGCAGACACATCAATGAGGGTGAGGACTCTAATCTTTACGCTATCCAAAGCAGAGAGAATGTCATTAACTACTTTCAGAAGAGTAGTTTCAGTACTGTGGCAAGGGCGATATGCAGACTGTACATTGCTCAAAAGACTGTTTAAATTCAGAACAGATACACGTTCGGTTAGATCAACTTTTTCAAAGATTTTTTTTATGAACGGGAGATTAGAAACTTGGCGGTAGTTCTTTAAATCGTTGTGATCGAGTGTTGGTTTGCTCAGCAGTTTTGAAAGTGATGGAAATTCCCCAGATCAGAGAGAGAGAGAGAGCGAGAGATAGAGAGATAGAGCGGTATTAATTACTTCAGTTAGTGGAGGCAATAGAGGATCTAAGCACTCAAACAGCTGTGATTTGGAATTGGATCAAGTTCACATGACTTAGGTGCACTCTTCATCACGATTGTCTGTACTAAATCAACAGAGACAGGTTGTGGTTGAAATTCCGTATCGCATCTGTATGGTGACGACGACTCAATTGAAATTGTGTTGTCAAGTTTATCTCTAATGGTTTGTACCTTGTCACAGAATAAATTTGCAAACAGGTCCGGAAGGTCTACTGGAGCGAAGGTAGTTGCAAGTGGTGTACATTTGTTCCATGATATTAGTTTGTTAGTAATTACGAAGAGCTCTTTGCAGTTGAAACTCTCCGTGATCTTAGTACTGTAGTGGGAAAATCTGGCACAATAAACTATATTTGAGACTTTCTTCTTAGCGGCTTCATATATTTGTTTATGAATAGTGAGTCTGGTGGAGAGTCCAAGCCTCTCCGCTTTACGGCAGTCTCTTTTAGCACTGCTAAGCTGGTCCTTAACAGTGCTATACCACGAGAACACTACTGAATTAATACTCTGCACTGGTGGCTGGGGCATGTTTTTCAAGCAACGAATTTAGGCAGTTATGTAGTTGTTATGCTGTAGAAGGTTTACAAGTTGTTAGGTTTGCTTGGATGTCATGCATTATTTTTGCTCTATATATCATACGGAGGTTTCTCTTAGTAGCAAATAAAGGATGAAGGTTAGGGACTGATATGTCCAGATGGCATATCATGCAGAGGTAATCTAATGCAAGCTCGTGGGATACAAGGTTGGACCTCTGAATATTGTCATCAGGTCTTTGAAGAATCCAGTCTAACATGTGAACATTTTAATGGGTTGGTTGGTTAACTGACTGTTTAAGGTTGCCAATATGAATGCAATCTAGGAGTTTTGATGTATATGGGTTTTCAGGATAGTCAAAGTGAAAGTTGAAATCTCCAAGAATAATCAGGTTGCCACCTATCGAATTTACACACTCCAGGAGATTCAGAAACTGCTCCAAAATGAGAGACTGAGTCAGCTTGTTTTTTCTACTAGGGGGAGGGCGGTAGAGGCTTCAAAATTGACCAAAATACCAATACAAAGCTATAATATATATATATATATATATATATATATATATATATATATATATATATATATATATATATATATATATATTGTTACGTGCTTAGGCTCGAATAAACAGCAACACAGAAAGAGTGAAAACTAACAAGCTTGTATAAATTGAACAATGAATTTATTAAGTACAATTATTTTCAGAAAATAAATAAACTTACGGTTTTAGAGAATCAAATCCAACAAATATAGAATTCACAAAATAATCCACTAATGGAATTGTAAGTCCTGATAAATAAATGTTCTAATAGTTCCAGGTTCGAATCTTGACGATGTAATCCAAAATGGCTGACAATGTCACGTGATGCAGTTTTTGATTCAATATCATCCAGATGAAGTTATGAAACACATGTCCTTTTTCCAAATAAATAGAATAATTCTTCTTTTCCAACGTATTGACATAAAGTCCAGAACAAAATAATTAAACTCAAACAGAAAATACACAACTTAACTTTACAATAAGCCCAAATTCTACTAAAGTTAGCACGAAGCAAGAAGCACGGTGATAAAGCTAAAAGCAGATGATACACGAGCAGTCATGCGGGAGCTTCACCGCTTTGATGTATCATAAAATAAGGCACAGGAAGTCTGTCATCGTAATGGATGACATGGAGAGGGATTTGACATGCATTACAGACAATTGTAGCAAAGCTCAAATTTCACAAATATCTTCGAAAGTTTTAGTACACGATTTAGTCATATGGTTGAAAATATTATCCATTTAGATCATACGTTTATGTGAACACTCGTGTTGTATGCAGGTAACAAGAGAAGATAAATCAATCAAATTAACCAGGTAACTTAAATTTCGAAAACTCAGAGATATTGCTACATCAAGGTAGTACATGGAGTAGTATTCCATAAATTCATGGAATAGCCTGAATGAGTCAAGGACAACTCTGCAACCAGAACACTTGAAAACTAGGCAGAATACAACGGAAACTCTGAGAGATCTTATGGCAACAAAATTGGTATGACCTCCTAGAAACCAATCCTAAATTCCAAAAGATCTATTACTACTCCTAAATTAGAAAATTTATATTCTTTTTGTCTTAACTATATAACTGATTTTCAAAACAGTCATTAATATTTATTCGTTTGGAGGACATTCGATGTGTTCATGTTCAATCATGTGACTAATCATTGTGTCACGTGACCAAGACACTGATCTTGACTAATCTTGAACTAGATTTGATTATTTCAATATTTATTTGGCTCACAAAATGATTGTCTGTCAACAGATAAAGTAGAAGAACACGCACATGATCGCCCTCTCGTTTATTTTGTTCTATAGTCGTGATTATATGATACTAGAATTCTTACAATATACATGAATTCAAATTTTCAGCATGTGGTATATCAGCGTATGAGGATGAGGCAAGTGTCAAACCGTCTCCCAGAATCTCTGGTGGAAAGGATACGGAATCTAGAATAGGACCCTGGCATGTAATGCTAATAGTGAGTCTCTCTCTCTCTCTCTCTCTCTCTCTCTCTCTCAGACGGTTTGGATGGACGATTTTTTCATGTTACCTTCACTCACTTATCACAGGTGTGTACGTGCTGATTAGGTAAAATATTTTAAGTTATTTTAAAACTAATTTTTCCTGATAATTTGTAAAGATTTATCTCTGTGTTAATTGACTTTATAAGTATGGCTATCATGAATGATTTGCATTCAGGAATGATGCGCCATTGTTTGCCTTTAGACTATGTACTCTATAATGTTGCTGGAAATATTTGATCCGTGTAAAACCTGTCTGATCACTTTAGCGATAAGAACACAAAATTTCAGGTGGCAAAGCTTTGTGGTACATAAAATCACATTTAATTATTTTCAAGAGGAGCATATATTTAAATATTATTTGTCTGCCTAGTTTCTTATTTTTCTTTACACATCTTGATTCAATACTGATATATGACCTAAATATTGAAAACAGACATAAAATGGATATATTAACCAGCTCCATTTGCGACATCTGCATCTGTAGTGAGCGAATCAGTCTATTATACCTTAAGCTACTTAAAATTTCAATCACAACTAGATTCAACCGATCTTATATGTTCTTCATTTGCCTGACGTTATGTCTTCTAAACAAAGCCCTATCGAGTAAGGTTGGCAATCACCATCCCATTTTGACAAAGAAACCATTAACTCTGATGTATCAAAAACAAAACGGACGTCAATAGTTCTAATGCAAATCACTGAGACATTAGGTACCTCAATCGAACTCCTACTCCAATGCTAAAAAAGAATTGTTTACAGCCAAACCTTAAAGGATTGTAAAGTGTTAAAGTGAAGATAAAGATTCCTTATCCATTAAAATTGTGCAATACACATACAATGGTAAAGAGTATTTAATAGTTTAGGTGGATATTGACCTATTTTAGTGAAGTCTTAGCGCAAAAAGTATTAAATAGAGGAAGCTAAGAAAGAACGTCAGGAAAATAAAGATAGGGCCTGGAACACGGCAAGACGAAAGTATGCTATTCATTTCATTTGCACCTTTTTGTCATCTCTAACTCATCAAAAATTTTTGCAAAAGTCAACGTAATTTGTAAAGTAGTACAGAGTGATCAACGCCATATCAGTTAAGTGTTCATCTTGGATAAGCGTGTTGCACGATAATGTTATATCACAATGTCTTAATTACTTTATTACTTACCGGATTTACAGGAATTAACACGACAAGTAAAACCAGAATTACGATACCAGTGCGCATGAGAATGTTACTACAGAAGTAAAGAGCGCAATCTCTTCCTCACGCAAAATATATTAGAAAAAATTATTTCAATGATTAACACCGTGCGTGACCTTGAAGAGTGCTTATACTTACTATTTGTATTGTTCTGTCCTTATATTTATCTTTTGCATACCATATTAAAGGTCATACGCACAGAGTTACGTTGTAGTAATCATGTAGAACCCATTAGTAATATAGCTAATGATCCGTAAATATTTTTCACGTCAGAATAAGGCTTCCATTCCGAATGTTAGATATTATGTAGCAGTTGGAAGCATCATACTGTACAGTGCTATATAGTCTTGCTTTCATTTACTTTCACTGTCATATTGCAGAACAAACGCACTGGCGAGGTATTCTGTGGAGGAACTCTAATTTCAAAATCCTGGCTTGTTACGGCTGCTCAATGCATATTAGAATTCGAGCGTATATATGGATACACATTTGACAGAACCAACGTGGCTTTATACCTTGGATCGAAGGTTTGTGGGGAAGGTGCAGTCCAGAGATCCGTAATGAATTACAAAATTCATGAACGTTATAACAATTCTTATACTTTTGACAATGATATAGCCGTTATAAAGATGAACGAAAGTGTTGACTATAAGACAACAGGCGATATCAAGCCTATTTGCCTGGAGCCTGAGGGCGAAATGAATCGACAGTTTTTCGACCCAGCAGAGAAATATATTTCGAGCAAGACTTTGGTTTTTGGCTGCGGTTACATCGATACCCTAAACAAAGTAATGGCGACAATGCTGCAGGTTGTTGAAATTCCGATCGTCAGCCGCGCCGAATGTCGCAATAGAACTGGCCGCGGTGTTTTCACAGAGAATATGATCTGTGGTGGCTCCAAGGTGGCTAAATCAGGCGATGTTTGCAAGGGAGACGTTGGTGGCGGATGGGTGATGAGAATTCCAAGGTCTAACCGCTGGGCCTTAGGGGGAATCGCTTCTTGGGGTGTTGGTGCAGACTGTGACGTCGGAAACTTCTACAGTTTTTACACGCATGTTGGAAAGTATTATAACTGGATTGCGTTAAATACCAACTTTCTTGCTGACATGTAACTTTATTGAAATTCAGAGTAAGAAACTTCGTAATTCTTGATTTTGTATTTTTCATATCTTTTTCTTAACATTAGTCATGTAGGCATCACAAACTGCCATATTTCACAGTCAATAGTATGATATAATCTGACATTTTACCATCGAAGAAAGTTTTGATGAATTCCACTGATTGGCTTGAAAATATTACCTTGGGTTTAACTTTACTTGAAAAAAATGACATATGTGTATCGATACCTGCCTTTCCACTTCCAATGACATATTAGGCTGGTTCAAAAATGACTTTCCTCACGCCTGTTATAATTAATATGCACTTACAAAGTATGAAAGCGAGATAAGCGACAATAAAAAACTCAGTATATATATCTTTATCATGCCTGTCTGTGCGACCCAGGTATGAGCTTATGGTCTGACTATGCTTCGGTAGTACGTGGTGTGCCGTTATTGTCCATCAAGAATCGCTTGTTACCACTTTAGATGTCATTTTTTTTATCTGAGTTTGGTAAAACTTTGAATATGGCCTCATACCATCTAGATCTCGGGTGAATTTGATAATGAGCTAGATCTACGAATATTAATGAGATGATTTTGCGTAAGAGTGACAAACGTTATTTCCGGTATATATATGAGGTAGTATTGTATCGGATCAAATGGGGTTTGACTATCATGAAAATTTCCATCTTGGCAATCATGCTTATGTTATAATCTTCTCAGATCGTCATGTATTTATGCGTTGACATGAATCTGATTGAATGAGTTGTTAACAGTTCTCGACAACACGTGGTAAAAAAGTTGTACAAATACAAAGATAAAATAACTATCAGACTATATAGTACGATAGGTAAAACTGACATACTATAATGTTTGGTGGATAGTTTGCAGAAACATGTATTCCTTCAATACAACACGACTCTATTTTTTGTGAAATGGTCATCTGTTACGTGTATGGCAGGTGAGCGACATCGGGCATAGGGCATAGGGAGATTTTCGAAATGCGCAGTCACTAAAAATTACAATTATATTGATTTGAGGCATCTTTTATGAAAATAGTTCTTTAAAATGTCAATTTTTATGCAGACCAGGTGGAGTGGTACTTATATTAAATTCTTCCGGCTTCCGCCATTACGGTGTATTTAGCAATCCTTTCTTAACGCTCGGCTGTTATTGTGATATACCGCATTAAAAGGCTTGACAATATATTTTGTTTTTATGATTTTCCCTAAATATATTGTTAGATTAATTCCTAAAAATCAACATCTTTTGCCAAGGAAAGAGTGCGCGGATTTCTAAAACGGCACCATGTAGTCATGTAATCTAGTATTTAAGCTGTTGCACACACATAGGAGCAACACTGTGATTTAGGTTGTGCAACCAAGTTGCACTAGAAGGTCTGACTAAATCTAACACACTATCGTCTCAAGGAAATGGTAAGTGGTAAATGTACTGTACAAATTGCCTGCCTGACTTAAAATTGACGGATATTACATTTATATTTTATTTATTATTTAATTTAAGGTTTGAGATGAACCAGAGCTCATTTGGAATGACCGACATGATGCCAATTATTGTGGCGGATTGGTGCCGATGCAATGGGTATCATTGCTTTTCACCGATACGCCACAACACCTGGACTAGACTAATCTACGTATTATTAGAACCAGTAACCCATTGATTATAGGTGTAAGCTAAAGGCTAAGCATGCATGTGTAAGAAGCAAATATTACTGCGTTTTGAGATGCACCATCACACAAAGTTGTATCAGTGTAACATCACAGCCGCGTATGTGAGAATTGGAACAAATGTCATATCAAAAGTCAGCTGACAGTCAGCATGTGAGTACCGATTCAACATTCGTTCCTAAAGTAGGTCTGTTTTTGCATTGTTAAGTTTCGTTGCTCGAACTATATTCGGTAACATTTCCTGTCAGTATAGGATGACTGGGATTCATGATATTTACAACCTACATTTTATGAGTAAGACTACTCATTAGCTGTATCCAGATACTAATGTCGTTAAGATTACAAGATATATAAGACTATATATTATGCGTGCAACTACCAAACATCTCAAAGGATAAAAGTAACTCAAGCGAGGAAATAATGTCTAAATAGTACCATTTTAGTTAGATATGGTTTCCCTCCATGTGGTCGTGTAAATACCAGTTTCAAGACTGTAGAGGAAATAGGGTTCGAAATATAGGGGGTATAACCATCGAATATATGAAAACCCAAAGTTCACATCCTATTATTTTTCTTACGCAAGAGTAGAAATATTTTACTGTAGGCTAATGGAGCCAATTGCGTCAAAACTAGACTTTTGAACCAACGTTTATATGCCAGTAACGTCACTTTGCTTTTGAGAAATCCTATTAGATGTACAAAGAAATAAAAAGAAAGTTTATTTCTGTAAAAGAATCGTGCAGTTAATAATCTCTAAATTAAAAGAAAAGCCTGTATCAATGGTGAGAAAAATAACTTCAGAGCATGTGTTTCTGTGGTCATTAATAGTAGCCCATAACTCGCGCTCAATTTCTTGCTCACTTTGTATATCTGCAAACCTTCATAGTCGTGAGAATATGACTGATTAGTTCTACCTATTTATATATTTTTTTCCTTAATATTTCCGAGGATATGGTGACATCAGCTTGATAAGTAACCTCATTGACTCTTTGATTGTGGATTTCAGGATATTTTGTGCTTGAACGACATACTCATTTTTCCTATTACAATATTAACCATTTCAGCACCGTAATATCATCTAGCCAGTTTTAGGCCCGGACCCCATCCGAAAACATTGTCAGGAAACCAAAGATTATAAGCAACAATTGCATTCTAGCCCCCTTAAGATACTTTCTGAATCCAATTATTACCATAGAAGGACAATTGCATTGACGTTTAAAAAATAAAACTTTCATAGCCAACTGGTGCATTACTGATATAAATGAAATGAATGATGTGAGTGTTTGAAACACACACACACACACACAAACACACACACACACACACACACACACACACACACACTAGCTACATTAAAAGGACCTTGTCAATTCACATACATTAGGAGGTCATCCGCAAGGAAAGTGTGGGTACGCTTCCTTTATAGAGGATTTTGTTTAATTTTAAAGGAAAACACATATCAGGGTCTAGATGTTTTGAAAAACTACATTTTGTTTTATTGATATGATGTGTTTTACACATGCATTGGTGGTAGTGGTGGTAGGGGATGACAAACATGTAGTAAATGGCATACACTACGGGGACACAGGTTTACACACCTGTAGTTCACTTTACTAAAGAGGACATAGCAGAATTACTTCCTCCTTGTCCAAGGAATAGTTTCAGAATTCCGTTTGCTTCGTAAATTTTATTTACTTAATTGATTTGTTTCCAGCTTTACTTGGTGTAGTATAAATGAAAACAGAAACACCACAATATATAAGTATCAGCATTATTCCTATATTTGTTTTACTTTAGTATACGCCATTCCGATGACTATAAATGACCTAGTCAGAGCTAGCCAATTTTATGAGACAATTTAAAATTTTAGGGATTTTACGGATCCAAAAAAAGGCAATGAAAACATGCGATTACATAACAATATATTGTTTTGACAGTAGCATATTTAAAAATGTGTCATTTTAAGACTATACATTACTTGAGAAAGGGGAAATGAAAAATGTTAAAAATAAGACAGCCAGAATCGTAACTAATACAATTTTTTAAGTAACTATCGAAGTTTTATATGGAGAAACATAAGGCTGGATAATCGTGGATCCAGACTACAGAAACACTAACTTACATTTCTATGCAAAATGGCAACTGGCTCAATTCTTCCTTAATTATAATGTATCCGATTGCGACAGTTGTTAGTGACATAGCTTATGACGTAAATAGCTACCAACCAATACAAGCTGGAGTAAGAGTCTTTACTACAACGTTTTCTTCCTTCAGTCATCCGACATAAAAACATATTATCTCTCAAGACTCGTTTAAGCGATTCCATTAATAAAATGGTCATTAAACAATCTTGACAATCATATTCCCGGACATTGTTATTTGGTAGAATGAAATATCATTTTTTTTCCTCCTCGACTTAATACAAATTGCGTCTCAAGGAATGAACACAAACATATTTTTTAAAAAAGTATTTAACTGAATCACCTCTGTATTGATGTTTAATTGAAGAAAGTACACAACACATATATTTCTCTTGCAAATATTACATACAACAAAATCATGTAATGTTTCAAACCTTATTCCATATGGTAAATTAACTTTAAATATCTTTAATATGGCGATATACTGCTCCCATACGAAACAAGCTTTCATGTATTTCGGTCAATCCAATCATGCCTGCTGAAATATGAACAACCAATTTTTTGCTAAGACATCAGACCACAAAACAGACGATATTTGCCTTTGATGAATCGAGTCTTCGGCTATTAGCCTGTCTTTGTTGTGGTATCTTTTGATAGTTTGAAATCGTTTAAAAGAGGATAGAAATTATATTTTTGCATGTGTGTAAAACAGTGCTGAAAATCATATCTCAATATGATTTTGTTTTTCATTTCTTCCCCGTATTTACATGTTATAAAATAATTTATACCGTAGAAACATATTCAATGTTAACATAGGATCTATAACGGTTTCATTTCCAGAAGGACCGCTCCAGTGGCTTAGATGTTAGAGCGTCTGTTTTGGATGCGGAAGGTTGCGGGTTCGTATCCTGGACGAGTCATACCAAAGACTTATAAAAATGGTATTTACAGCTGTCTCACTAGGCACTCAGCACTAAGAGGTTAGTGGAAGGATTGGTCGGGCTGGTGCCAGGATAATGTGAATGGGTGGAACATCATGCTACATGTCTGCGGCATGGTCCCCCAGTGCTAGACATCACTATAAAATGCCACAATGCAGACACCCCAGAGCTATCTCTGAAACATTGCTAAAGCTACATTAAAAGTCAAAATGACACACACTCATTTCAAGAAGAGAAACAGAGAGGACGAACAGACCAACATTTGGAGGCGTCAATTTGGCAAACCGAGGTTTCCTCCGAAATCGTAAAGAAAAGCATCCATTTGGCTAACTAATGCTTTCTCGAAATCAAAAATAAAAAGACGCCAAAGTCGTTGTCGCACCTTCTCTGCTGCTCAATATTTCATCTGATTGAGGGACTGAACAGACCTCCGTTCGGTTCCTAAAAGGTCCTCCAACGGTATCCATTATTTATCAATAACAATCAATGATATGATATAATCAATCAGTTTCATTGTATAAAATTCCAAAGAACATGTATCATTGTATAACATTTCCCGATATGGTTTATAAAAATCTATATAATCACCCCAGTTATATTTTTTTGTTATATACCAGTCATATTTAAAATATAAATCATATATTACTAAACTTAATAATCTATTCATGAATTTTTTTATCATTGGGGTTGGATATATAATAATAATATATACATGAATGAGAATCTTTTTGATGATTTTTATCTAATAATAAAAAAATATCATTCCATGCTAGTTTTGGTAAAATCGTGCCACATATTTTATACATAAAAACGTAATTTATCATCATAACGACTAATATATGGTTTATAACTGATAACTCCCCAACGTACCACCATTATACATAATTCATTATTTCAATATTTAAGTTCCCCGGGTAGCGCTAACCATAAATTTTATCAAGTCCGATATGATATCTTGATCTAGGATCATACAAATTTATCGTTACAAATCCATGTGGGATTGACTGAGCGTGACTAAAGAAATTTCTAAAGAGATTATAATCCATATCACCGCCGCACCAAGTTTGCCAAATATTTCGTAGCGTATGTGTATCAACTCCATTAAATACAACAAGAATATTACAGTTATCTCTGATCACTTTTGGTATTTGAGTGTATCGTTGAGTGAGAAATATCACATCAGTGTATTTATGCCTACCTCTGGAAAATATCCTAGCGGGATTCTTTTGATTGTCTAACATGACATTATCATATACGACCAAATTGTTAATACTTCCATCAATATCATCAATGTTCGGTGCATCCTCGATATCGGTTATAAACTCAATAATATCTTCATCGATTTCCGATTTTTCTTTCTCGTTAAAATCCTTTAACACCTCGTAACATCGCTGATCGTCTACACTAGGGGCTATTAAATACAACTTATTCCATTTCATCCATCTCGTTATCAAATTAAGTAGCAGTTGTGTCTTGCCACTTCCAGATGGTCCCATTATAATCATGCGAATAGAATTCGGTAGCGCTGCATGATGCTTAACTGGTTCTCGTGTTTTTGTCGCCGAAAAATCAATTACATTCATGTTATTATAAATATATTATGGATCTATATTGCATGAAATGTAAGAAGCGTACTGGCACAGATGACTTGACGACGATTACAACTAAAAATAACAGATCAGCACTTGTTGGTAAATGTGTACAATGCGGTACAAAGAAATTTAGATTTGTTTCTATGAAAACTGCAGATGATTTTAAAAAAACGAGGATGTGATATTGCAGCCAAGTTAGTAAAATTACCGGGAACACCATGGGCGAAGTATGCAGGTGAAAAACATCCTCCAGGATATAGTTATTGTGGACCCGGGACTAAACTCGATATCAGACTCGATGATGAAAACCATCCCCGACCCGGTGAAAACCCAATAAACGCTACTGATGAGGCGTGTCATGCTCATGATGTTGCTTATAAAAGTAGTAATCTGCACCACATACATTTCGCAGATGTGAAATGCGTTGAATTCTATCACTGATAAATCCTTCAAAGAAAAATTAGCCTCATGGTTGATAAAATCGGTTATGAAAAGTAAATTGATGTTTGGTGCTGGTAATTAATAACAACATAGAATCTATTTATTATTCTCCAAGAGGATATTGGAGGGGTAAAGCAGCAATCGGTAAACTCGCTAGCGCCGCAAAGGTGAAAAATACCACTGCAGCGGATTGGTTATCCAAACAGGCGATATGGCAAATTTATCTACCACCGCCTAAACAAATTAATTTCTCGCATTTTGATGTCAGCATACCTAATGAAGTTCATCAGGCTGATATATTATTTCTGCCGCATGATGGTGTTTACAAGTACGCACTAACCGTAGTTGATGTTGCGAGTCGATACAAACAAGCAGAACCGCTAAAGACAAAATAATCAACTGAAGTGGCCTCTGCGTTTGAGAGGATTTATCGACGAGGTCCTCTGCACTAGCCAAATCTATTACAAGTTGATCCTGGCAAGGAATTTCAGTGTGCAGTGTTATCAACAATGAAGCATCATAATGTCACCATCAGACGAGGACATACTGCATTACATCGCGATCAGGCAATTGTTGAACGATTTAATCGGACGCATGCTGAACGGTTATTTGGATATTAATACGCTAAGGAATTTATTCAGGATAAACGATCTCGTGAATGGGTCAAGAGATTACCAGGTGTGATTACCGAGCTGAATAATGAGATTACTCGAATAATTAATATAAAACCTAATAACGCGATTAAAAAAAAGTATATACCTGTAAAACCACAAAATGATTTTTCAAAACAACCAATTCTCGGCAATGTCACTGTTAGATATTTATATGAACCAGGAGAGCTCGAAGGTGGCAAAAAAGAGCTACTGGTCCTATTGGGAGTGTTACTGCACATAAAATATCTAGTATAACACGATCTACGGGTAGACCAGCAATCTATAGGTTGGATTCAACTGCTCCTCAGCGAGGTTTTAATCGTGGACAACTAAAAAGTGATAACCGAGGATACTCAATTGTCACGGCGTGGTCTTAACTAGCACCTCTGCGTCTGTTGCACTCAAGACAAGTCAGCATCACATTATCTCTGGTATGACCAATACTGCTATTCTTTCTGTCTACGGTAAATTGGCGAAGATCTTTATCCGACCAACACCAAATCATTATACAATTGCAACTTGCGCAGTGATTATTTTGTTGTTGTTTCAGTGTAATTATTAATTCAGCATCAATGTTAAATTCTCTATTATTTTTTTAATCCTGTTGTTTATAACCAGAGAGTTTTTTCTGATTATGTCAACGCTGACAATATCATTTATTGTAGTGTCATTAGCATCTAGAACAACTCTTCGAAGTTGATTTATTTTTCGTACTCTGGACACCGCAAGATAAACTAAATTCGACCATTTGATGTGATTATCTATGATCCAAACAATTGTATCGGATGTAGTCAATCCCCGTGAATAATGTATTGTCGCTGCGCAACCTAGCGTCCATTGGGATTTATCAGCACGCAATGCATCTTCGACGACGTTGATATCAACCAGCACAATACCATTTAACACGAGAATTTGCATTTCGGTCAAGCCTGGAATATCAACTTCGATATTTTGTTTTCGTGTATCCTGGGGTCGCGGCACTGGAAGTTTTGCAAATTTTTCTTTATGCAAATCAAATAACTTCATCTAAAGCGTGTCTCTGACTATCTTTCTACTTGCCATTGTTAAATCGTTTGGTCTCCACGCTTCCCAAAAATCATTTAATGGGGTTTCCGAAATTATTTCACGCGCTATTTCACATCGGATTTTATCCGGTTGTAATCAGATTAATTTCTTGAACTCGCGTAATTGATCATCAAGTGCTCTATGATCAGTATTAATTTCTTCATAATAGTCTACAAAATTCTTCAGCCAATCATGTGGAGAAGCAGCAGAGAGGGTGAATCCTACAACCTTTTTTTTTACTTTTTTGATTATACCCTAGACCCTTCTCGCGAATCAGAAAAAAAAATGACAGTGATTGTATTCGCGTTTTCGTTGATGAATCATAAATGTCGCAACGTCGTTGTCACTCACCCTCTCTGCTGCTATGGGTTACGGTGATTTTAACCGAATATTTGATCCAGTCCTATACGATATCGTGTCCTCGGGTCTGCTAAATTTATTGTCACAAATCCGTGTGGTTTTGACTGAGCGTGACTAAAGAAATTTCTAAACTGATTATGATTCATATCACCGCTGCACCAAGTCTGATGAATATTTCGTAGCGTATGAGTATCAACGCCGTTAAATACACACAACACATTGCAATTATCTCTGATCACTTTTGGTATTTGTGTGTACCGTTGAGTGACATAGATCACATCAGTGTTTTTATGCCTGCCTCGGGAAAATATTCTAGCGGGATTTTTTTGATTATCTAACATGATATCATCGTATACCACTAAATTGTTAATACTTCCATCGATGTCTTCCACGGAAGGGGCTTCCTCTATATCAGTAATAAACTCAATAAAATCTTCATCGATTTGAAATTCTTTTGCTTTCTCGTTAAAATCCTTTAGCACTTCATAGCATCGCTGATCGTCTACACTCGGGGCTATTAAATACAATTTGTTCCATTTCATCCATCTCGTTATCAAATTAAGTAGCAGTTGTGTCTTTCCGCTTCCAGATGGCCCGATGATAATCATTCTAATTGAATTCGGCAACATTTCATGATGTTTAATAGGTTCCCGTCGTCGGGTAGCTGAATAATCAATTATATTCATGCCGTTATATATAAATTATGGATCTATATTGTGTGAAGTGTAAAAAACGTACTGGCACAGATGACTTGACGACGATTACAACTAAAAATAACCGATCAGCGCTTTCTGGTAAATGCGTACAATGTAGTATAAAGAAATTTAGATTTGTTTCTAAACCCAAGGAACCTTTAAAAAAAAACGAGGAGGTGATATCGCTGCCAAATTAGCAAAACTCCCTGGAACCCCATGGGCAAAATACCCTGGAGAAAAGCACCTTCCAGGATATAGCTACTGTGGACCGGGAACAAGACTTGATATCAGACTCAATGATCAAAATCAGCCCCGACCCGGTGAGGAACCAATAAACGCTATTGATAAGGCCTGTCACCTTCATGATGTATCTTATAAAAGCAGTAATCTGCAGCACAGGCATCTAGCAGATGTGAAATTAATTCATGCGTTAAATGCTATTTCTGATAAATCTTTCAAAGAAAAATTGGCTTCCTTTTTGATAAAATCGGCTATGAAAAGTAAATTGATGTTAGGTGCTGGTAATTAATAACAACATGGAATCTATTTATTATTCCCCAAGAGGATACTGGAGGGGTAAATCAGCAATCCATAAACTCGCTAGCGCCGCAAAAGTGAAAAAAACCACTGCGGCTCATTGGTTATCCAAACAGGCACTATGGCAAATTTATCTACCACCGCCTAAACAAATTAATGTCTCGCATTTTGATGTGACCGGACCCAATGAAGTTCATCAGGCTGATCTATTATTTTTGCCACATGACCACGGTTACAAATACGCATTAACCGTAGTTGATATTGCAAGTCGATACAAGGAAGCAGAACCGTTAAAAACAAAATCGGCCACTGAAGTAGCTTCTGCATTTGAAAGGATTTATCGACGAGGTCCTCTGCACTGGCCAAATCTATTACAAATTGATCCCGGCAAAGAATTTCAGGGTGTAGTGTTATCTACAATGAAAGATCACAATGTCACTATCAGACGGGGGCATACTGCACTGCATCGTGATCAGGCCATTGTAGAACGATTTAATCGGACTCTTGCTGAACGGTTATTTGGATATCAATACGCAAAAGAATTCATCCAAGAAAAAAGATCCCGTGAATGGGTTAAAAGGTTACCAGCTGTGATTACTGCACTGAATAACGAGATTACTAGAACAATTAATTTGAAACCTATCAATGCGATTAAAAAGAAGTCAATACCTGAAATGGAAATTCAAAAAGATGTTTCTAGAAACGCTAGCGTTTCCCAACCAATTCTTGGTAGTAATGTCATTGTGAGGTATTTATACGAACCAGGAGAGCTTGAAGGGGGCAGAAAAAGGGCTACTGATCCTATTTGGAGTATTACTGCACATAAGATATCTAGTATAACACGATCTACGGGTAGACTTCCAATCTATAAACTGGATTCAACTGCCCCTCAACGAGGATTTACTAGACAACAATTACAAGTGATACCTGAGGATACTCAATTACCACCGCATGGGCTTAACTAGCACCGTTGCGTCTATTGCACTCAAGACAAGTCAACATCACATTATTTCTGACATGACCGAGATTGTTATTTTTTCTGTCAACGGTAAATTGGCGAGGATCCTTATCCGAATACTGCCAACGCATTATACAATTGCAACTTGCGCAGTGATTATTCTGTTGTTGCTTCAAAGTGATTATTAATTCAGCATCAATGTCAAATTCTCGTTGTTTTTTTTTGTCTTGTTGTTTGTAACCGGAGAGTTTTTTATCAATAATATCATCTATTCTGGTGTCATTATCATCACCAATGATTTCATCATCCAGGACAATTCTTCGAAGTTGATTTATTTTTCGTACTCTAGACACTGCAAGATAGACTAAATTTGACCATTCGATGCGATTATCTACCATCCAAACAATTGTATCTGATATAGTCAATCCTTGCGAAGAATGTATTGTTGCTGCGTATCCTAGCGTCCATGGGGATTTATAAGCACGCAATGCATCTTCAACGACATTGATATCAACCAGCACAATATCATTTAATACGAGAATCTGCTTTTCACTCCCTGACTCTGTCAGGCCTGGAATATCAACTTCAATGTTCTGTTTTCGTGTATCCGATGGCCTATAACAAAGAGGCACTGGAAGCGTTGCAAATTTTTGTTTATGCAATTCAAATAATTTCATCTGAAGTGTGTCCCTGACTATTTTTCTACTTGCAATGATCAAATCATTTGGTCTCCACATTTCCCAGAAATCATTCATGGGAGTTTCCGAAATTATTTCACGGGCTATTTCACATTGGATTTTATCCGGTTGTAATCTAATTAGTTTCTTAAATTCTTTTAATTCATTATCAAGTGATCTATGATCGGTATCAATTTCTTCATAATAGTCTACAAAACCCTTTAGCCATTCATGTGGGGAAGCACCGACAAATGGTGGTGGTTGGCCGTGATCACCGCACATGACGATTTTTGTATTTTTCAATAACAACCACTCAAGAAATATTTTTAATACATCTAATGGCACTGTGTCTATTTCATCCCAAATGATAATTTCAGGAATAAATTTCTCTCCCATGCGCTCAGGAGTCCATTTATCTCCCTTCCATCGGAAAAAACTATGATAGGTACAGGCATTTACCCCTCTCTGTATCATTTCTCTTGCAAGTCTGTGTGTTGGTGTTAGTACAATCATGTTTGATTTTGAAACGCTAGCGTTTCTACGAAATAACTCAATTGCCCGGGTTGTTTTTCCTGACCCACCACAGCCGTTTAAATAAACTGTTTTATATCTACAGATTGGATCAGAAATCGGTGGTGCATTAGAAAATTCTGAACACTGATTGCTTTCTAAGTAATTATTTTCAATGGTAACATCTGCTGATGGAATATAATCATGAAGCATTTCCTTCTTAATTCTCCATGACCCCCAATTCTCGTTGCCAGTAGCCTTAAAATCAGTCATTTTGCTATTTATGTAAAATGAGTCAGTGGCAACTCTAACTGCGGTGGTAGGAAATCTATTGATCATTGAAAATAAATTAATAGAAGCATAACCAAGCATAGAAGCTCTCAAATGTGTGTACTGCGGATTGTATCCATCAGTGTAAGTAACAATTGTACCCAATTTGGTTCCATTGGACATTAATGCGTCCTTACGATTGACATATAAGCCCCTATTCGTTAAATCCCTGATTACAAAATCGTATTCAGCATTGTCTATAATCAATCGTGAAGAATATCTCGTATTATCGTATTTACCACCTTGGGTAAATTTACCGATTATTCTTCGTCCAAGATTTTTTGCTTCATTGTTTCTGATTTCAAATAACTGTCTGGACCAATCCATGATTTGTTGTTCATTAAAATCAGGAAACAGTTTTCGCTCTTCGCTAATTATTTTTTCTAGATCAGGTTGTGGTAACCAGACTGATTTCTGTGCTCGATAGGATATAATTGCTTCACTGACAATTAATGATTTTAACATCTTACAATCAAGCATATACCGTAATAACACTATTGGCATCCAGTGTTTTTCAGACATGTGTTTACCAATCCAAAGATAACTACACGGATGAAGTCCTTTAGCCATTTCAAATGATACCACACAAGCGAATCCGGTTAAATCGAAATGTGGCAGTGGTCCATTAATAGCAACACGGGTCATTTCGTGTGCAGGGTGTCCAAATCGTTTGAAATATTTCTCACACTCTCCATACCCAAGAAAACTTCCTGGATAACATGCAATCATATCAACTGAAATAACGGTATCAGCGGTGTATTTTGTATTCCATAATCCTCCATGGCTGTATTCAAGACAGGACAATTTGACATCTGATAAGAACTCACTTCGTGTTGGTTTCCACGCGTTTTTCTTTCTAGCAAAATGTGCTGCAATGGATGGTACTGTAAAACAGTTTGCTAATAATTGATCTTCGATTTCCTCCCCAGAAAACTCACTAGCTAGTTGTTTCATTTGATTATGCAGTTCTTCGGTACGATATAATTCTCCGTTGGGCCTTACAAACTGATCAAATCTACATTCTTCGTCTGAAGCACTATGAAATAGCCACATTGACACAGGATCGTTTTTACTCAAATGGTAAATAGCATCAAATAATTTCTGCTCGGTAAAACATTCTTCAGGTCCCAACCCTGTTTGGAAAATATATTTTACGGTTCTATCCCGTGGGAATATTGTTACTGCAGATGACCACGCGTGTTCATTATGATCAATAATTTCAATTGGGGCTCCATTTTTATTATATTTCGATTCGTATAATACTTCACCGGTGATTGTCCTTACCGTTATTGGAAATCTCAATGATGTTTCTAATTTAGCTATATCCTGAATTGTTGCCCCATGCTGTTTCACTGTCAGTTCCCATTCGGTTATTTTTTTTCGTCTTAGATCAGTTAGTTTATTTCCCCGGGACGCATTTGTAAAGTGTTCTATTATTCGTGTTGCTACACAATTGAGCCCTGTCGAATATTTCATGGGTGCTAGTTTTGCAATATCGGGTTTGTCATTGAGCGGATATATCCCGTAAACAACTGCTGTGACAGGGTAAGATCTTTCGTAGTAGGGTTTGTCAATTCCAGTCAAAATTCCTGGTTTTGAATCCTGAGTCACAGTGACAGTTTTTTTGTCCTTAAGAATAGGCTCGTATTTGTCCCTAATGATCCATTTTCCATCATCACGGATAAGGAATTTTATTCGAAAAAAATTTCTTTCTTCCCCAAGATTTGAGATTATCACTGCTGCTTTTTCATCATTCATGGTAGCGTCAACAACACCATCAATTCGAAATGTTGACCAACAATGAGCTGCCCCATCACGCTTGAATTCATTAAAACAGTCTCTGATTTTACTAATCAAGGTTCTATCAAGAATTTTATTCTTTGGTGTATCAGAAACTCTATCAAGATTGAATTGAACACTTTTCCAAGGCGCAATTTTCGATAATCTCTCAAACTCCTCCATACTATAATTAAAACAAGCATTTAAATGAAAGAATTAAGTATAATGAATCATTGCAAATGGCTTATGATTGGATCAGTGACACCGTGTAACAAATCATGCAGAAATGAATTCTGTGGGTATCATATGCAAAGCTTTCGTCGTGGAAGCCTTGGTCCGTTACCTTGTATTCGATGTGGAGTTGGGGTCAGGGGAAAATCGCAATTATGTTTTAGGTGTGGTGGCAAACGATACAGGGAACTAAAACGCTATTATGATAAAAGAATAAAAAATACTGTCATTGACCCCAACGATGACAAAATTATAAAGACTCCTCAAGATTATATACAGAGACTTATAATTAAACCAAATAATGAATTAGAAAAATAGTGTTATTATACAAATGAACCAAGAATTCAGACCTCAATATTTGTAGAGCCTCGGTACAAGGTTGCAACAGGACAAAAAATTCGATTTTCGTATGTCTATAACACTAAGGGAGACAACTCTTAAATATAACCAATGGATATAACCAAGGGAGTTATCTCCCTTAGATTGTGATTTAGCGGCTGGGTATTGTTTTATAAGAAAAGAAATATTTTCTTTTCTTTTTAGTGTTTAAGTCAAATAATCTGTCTCATTTAAATACCGTGAAACACCATTAATAAGTAATTTAAGAAAATAAAATAACACCCTGTGGATTGCTGTATTAAGTTACCTTATATACTTTCTCTGTGTTAACTTGTTTTATGGGTTATTGCGATTCAGCGGCTGGGCATTGTTTTGTAAGAAAAGAAATGTTTTCAAACAATTATAATCTTTTTTCTAGTGTTTAATGCAATTATTCAGTCTCATTTAAATACCGTGAAACACCATTAATAAGTAATTCAAGAAAATAAAATAGCACACCTTGCGGATTGCTGTATTAAGTCGCTATATATACTATATGAATATTTACAACATATATATGTTAAAAAACGTTATTCTTTATGGACGTGAACAGTGGTCTAACGGTATCGTGTTTGGCTTGTAAACCCAGACAATTATTATTCACATGTTCGCGCCCCATAGCAGACACATTGTCTGATGGTAAACGGTGGATGTTTGTTTTTTCTATTTAATTGAGGGGTGGAAGGGCAACCCTTCTGTGTGCACATGCAAATCCATGCTATCAAATTTACGGTAGCGTGGGTTGTCGGTTTTTGACAACTTACGCTACCATGAATTTGATTTCAAATTCATGGGTTGCATGTTGAATGTGCACACATACAATGCCCTAAAATAAATAACATCCATGGATGTAATTAGCTCTCCATCACATTTGGGTAGCCCCGTATGGTGTTCAAAATGAATTACCGGCCAAAAAAGGTTCGTGGATGCACATTGGGTATAAACCCAGAATGAATTATCGGCTAAAAGAAACGGTCATAGGGTCAGAAAGAGCAAAAACAAAAAAAAAAACATTCTGATATTAAAACAGAAACAGAAAAATGCTCTCTAGGAACACTATGAAAGACACAAAGGCCTAATAAGGGACCCAATCAATGCAAATAGAACCACAACGGCCTATATCAAGGGGGTCAAATGACTGATAACCGCTCATCATGGTTGTTATTTATTTTTGTCTGCATTTATATTTATATATACAGACAGAATTTTTAAAAAAGATATTTATATATACAGACTGAATTTTTAAAAAAGATATTTATATATACAGACAGAATTTTTAAAAAAGATATTTATATATACAGACTGAATTTTAAAAAAGATATTTATATATACAGACAGAATTTTTAAAAAAGATATTTATATATACAGACTGAATTTTTAAAAAAGATATTTATATATACAGACTGAATTTTAAAAAAGATATTTATATATACAGACTGAATTTTAAAAAAGATATTTATATATACAGACTGAATTTTAAAAAAGATATTTATATATACAGACAGAATTTTTAAAAAAGATATTTATATATACAGACTGAATTTTAAAAAAGATATTTATATATACAGAAATATTTTCAAAAAAGATATTTATATATACAGACTGAATTTTAAAAAAGATATTTATATATACAGACTGAATTTTAAAAAAGATATTTATATATACAGACTGAATTTTAAAAAAGATATTTATATATACAGACAGAATTTTTAAAAAAGATATTTATATATACAGACTGAATTTTAAAAAAGATATTTATATATACAGAAATATTTTCAAAAAAGATATTTATATATACAGACTGAATTTTAAAAAAGATATTTATATATACAGACTGAATTTTGAAAATATTAACGGCTCTTTTATTTTTGAAAAATGAATTAGAAATATGTATTATCATATATGAATTCTGAAAATATGAATAGCATAATAGTTGAAATTGCGAAATTGAAAAATCAGAATATTAAATTGTCAGATGGGTTAAATCCTGATCAAATCAAGTCGGATTTTCAGGATATAGAATACGGAGTTAGCACTAACAAGTATATGTTACCAAAGAAATATGCACTCATCAAAAAAATTCAAAATTCTATTCGAGACTCTCTTGCATTTTCCAGTGAAGTAGATGTGTTTGTTCCGTTATATACTATCGTGGAAGGAATACGAAAATAATTGGGTAACGAATATGAATTGAAAAAGGAAGTTAATTCTAAAATTAGAAACTTACGAGCGTTAATTCAAGAAAATGAACTATTTTGATTGACCGGCCCTCAATATATTTTGTCAGACAGTAAAATCTCCTTGAGATTTTCATTTTTTTGTCATTTTTTGATTGAATCAGTGAAAATATTTCACACTGCGAAAATAAAATAGAATCCTAACTCTTAAAAGAACTTTCCCCTATGGAAAATCCAATGCAAAATCGACTACTTGACCCTACGAGGTTTTTTGATGAAAATCGATGAAAAATGACCAAACATCACTGAAAACAGGCAAAAATTGATGAAAAATGGCTAAAAATCATCAAAAATGAGTTTTAACAGCTTTTCCTTATGGAAAATCTCATGTAAAATCGACTACTTGACTGTAAAATCTCAACTGAAAACCACCAAAACTGTCAAAAACAGGCAAAATCATCTGACATGTCAAGTGTTTTACAATTGAAAAATGGTTTCTGATTTAAAATAATGGTCAATGAAGCATTAACAACCCGATTGGCTCGTGAACGACTGGATGCAATTAAGAGATTTGTACCAATTCGTGACTCTGTAAGAAATAAACTGCAACAACGACAGAGTTTACAAACGGATTTTGCTTTAGGGTCTGAAGAATTGTTTAAACCAGTAACCACAGCAACGAAAGGGGTTGAGCGTGCTTTACTGGGAGATGATCCTGACGGTAAGAGAAAAGAAGAGGGTCTTATTTCTGTACTTGAAAAAATAGCAGCGAAAACTGAACAAACTGAAAAAACTGATCCGAAAAAAACGACTGTTTCTCTGTTGGATAAATTTACTGATCATGCTAAAATAGTAATAAAACAATTTAATTTATTCAAATCAAAGGATTATCGAGCCTTTGGTGATTTTGCTGCTCAAAGTTATAATTCAAAAAAAGATTTTTTAAAGGACGAGTATAAGAATGATAGAATATCAAGTAATGATTGGTCCGATAATTTGTATAAACTAAATAAAGGGATTGGTCGTTTGAATAAGGATGAGATGGGGTACAAGGAATTTCAAAGGGGAATTAGTAATTATAAAAGAGAACAAATAGAAGAGCGACAACGAGAATTAGAAGAACGACGTCAAACACCAACACGTAAACAAACAAGAAAACAAAAAAAAACAACAACTACCACCTGATGATGATGATGATTTAGAAGAACGACGTCAAACACCAACACGAAGACAAAAAAAACAAGAAGAACCTAATGATGATTATTTACAAGAAACGGATTTAGAAAAACTAGATGAAGCAGCTGGTTATAGCGGAAGTGGATTGCAAAATCCAAGGATTGGAAACACTTGTCCTGATAGTGTTATCCATGATATATCACGATTAGATGTTCTTGTAGGAGGATTCCGAGCTGGAAATAATTCACCGGAAATAATTAATGAAGCAGCTGATATCTGTAGACGGTTATTTGCCGGCGGTATCATGGATATCAAAACATATCGAGATTTCATTGACGAGTTGGCAGATGGGTATCACAGCAATTGAAAACACTATTGTTTTTATAATAATGATCATCCATTACAATCATGATAAACCAACCCCAGTCTATGTGGTAAACTCACGGTTTCCAGTTTATAAAGCATACTATGGAGATGGTCTCGGCAATACCATTTTAGGATTCTTTTCAAGAATGGCCCCAAAAGTGATGCCGTTAGCTAAACAATTATCAATGAAAGCCATTGATGTTATTCGTGATAAGGGTATTGGTGCTGTTGGAGATCTTGCCGGAAAGGCATTTTCAACTGCGAAGAATAAAATAACATCATTAGTAAAATCACGAAAAAAGAAACCGTTACCGTCCACAGAAGAAATGCCTGCAAGTGTTAGTAAAATTATAAATAACGCAGTAGATGAAAAACTAGCATCAATGGCTTTAACTCCCGACCCAAATATGATAGCGGGAAGTGGCTTTAAAAAACCACGTAGAAAACGATGATGAAAATTGCTAGCAATTTTCCAATTTAGACTCTGATAAATAGAATAAAATGTTCAAAAAGTCACGTGATCCAGCATTTGATATAGACGCCCCAGTTGGCAAGGATGATTCTGTACGCGATTATCAATATTACGCCTATCATGCCATAGACTCAAATAGTCGATCAAGAATTGATCTTCAAGTCCATGATACCAGTAAATACTTTCTACCCTGTGAAGCGTTTATTGAAATCGAAGGAGAAATTGTAACAGCTGCTGATACTGCTGCTGTACCAGCACCGTATCCAGCTGGTACTCAAGTCGGTTTTGTCAATAATGGTATTATGGCGCTATTTGAAAGTGCTAGATATCTCATTGATGGAAAAGAAATTGAGTCGATAGATCGCGATGTTGATGTGGCTACAACAATCATAGGATTAGCGAGATATTCTGATGATTATACAAGATCAGCAGGACCTTCTATGATGTTTGCAAAAGATGTTACAAATACCGCTGGAGGTAATCAATTTGTTGTAAGACGACCAAAGGATCGTGCTGCACCCCCTGCTCCTGCTGGTATCGAGGATATGATTATAAACAAAGATGATAATTTCAATCTAGGAGCTGCAACACGAAACGCAATGTTGGGAGTAGGGCGTAAATCATTTTCATGCGCAATTCCACTGCATCACATATTTGGATTCTGTAGAAACGTCAGAAAAGTTATTTATGGAGCTAAGCATACAGTATCACTTGTACGAAAGGGTGATGATAATGACGCAATCTGGAGGATTCCAGCAGATGCTGCAAATCCCAATGCTGATGCCGGTAAAGTCAATTTAACAAAAATATCATTGTGGATGCCAGTGTTGACTCCAGCAATCACCGCAGAAGAACGATTACTATCATTTATGGACCAAGGAGGAAAGTCGTTGTTGAGTTGGTTATCAGTGAGTACAGATGTGAAGCAATCAAATATCAACGGGTTATTCACGTGGAATCTAGCATCAAAACAAGGTGTTGCTGCGCCACGTCATATATTTATTGCGTTACAGGATAACACACGAGTTGGTAATCAACAACGAAGTCATATGATATTTGATCAGTTAGGTGTGAAAGACGTCTCACTGAGAATAAACGGCCAGCAGGAACCATCCGAGGATATACAACTTAATTACACAGAAAATCATATTGCACGAGTTTATCATCGTCTGTTGTCATTTATGGCACGTGATCAAAATGTGGATACCGGTCTACAAATATCACAATTGGATTTCAAAAGCCTCTATCCGATTTATTACTTTTCTCTGGAACATCTCGATTTGATGAGACAATCTGTTGTTGATATACATTTTAGAGCTAATGTGACTCGTGGTGGTATTGCTGATTATAGAGCGGTTGCTGTCATTCTCAATGATAAATCAATGCTACTTGAAGGTGTTGGTGGAAGAATGAGAGTGGTAGATGCCCCAGTAGAAAATCTTTGAACGATTTTTCCATTGAATCGTTTACGATTTAGAATCAATCTATTATGTATAATGTCATATAGTGTTATTAGTGTTGCGTTAACTCCTGGTCAAATCAAAAAATTGCAATCAGAATCGGCTAAAAAATGTGGAACCACAATCACTTTGAAACCGAATCAAATGACTGGTGGTGCAAATAAATTATCACTGACAACTCGTCAAATAAAACATTTCAATGATGCACTTGCAGCCAAAAAAGGTGTTCAGATTACTCTTTCTGCGGCTGCTATCAAAAATATGATGAAAACGGGTGGTATATTTCCATTGTTAGCTGCAATACCAGCATTGATTGCAGCAGCAGCCGTTGAAAAAAGCAACTGGACAGGGTTATAAAAAAGGGGAAAGGGTCTAAGACTACCAGGAACCCCGTATTCATGGTACAGCGGAAAAGGTCTGAGACTACCAGGAACCCCGTATTCATGGTACAGCGGGAGATCCGTTCACGGATCAGGCCTGAGACTACCAGGAACGGTTTATTAATTGAGGAATCTTTGATTCCCATGTCCAATTTTGATTTAATGGATGCTGCTAAAAACCTAGCGATTAAAAATTTCAGAGGTGTTTTTATGAAAGATCAATTACCACATCAACCAAACAAAACTGAAACAGGTATTATTAATCTCGATAACAGCACCGGACCTGGAACTCACTGGGTTGCATACGCTATTGATCCACGTGGGATTGTCTATTTTGATTCATATGGATTAGCCAAAAGAGTTTTTGCGTTATATAAAAACCCTTCCAATGAAGACTTGGTATTCTACGCTACCAACACAACAAATCAATGATCCACCAATATGCGGCAGCGAAGTATTAAATGTCCTTAACGCTATTTCAGCATCTAGAAAACCACCACACATTGTCGTAAATGACTACACTAGTAGTCGCTGGAAATCGAAACGATTTTAAAGAGAGAAGGAGTTTTACAATAACATGATTGATATTTGGGGGAGATCTTTGAAACCCAAACCCGATGACACTGCAACCCCTGATTCTATCAAGGATATAACAAAAAAAATTAAAGATGAAATCGCTAAGACGTTGAATTTAGTAAATGTTGACCCGAACGAAATAGTTGTATTTCAAGACAAACAGGGTAAATTGAAATCTAGTAATGTGTCGTTGGATGATATTTTAGTTAAACAACAAAACGCAATCGAGAACACCGTTGCGTTATTTTCCGATCAGGGTAAATTGAAATCTAGTAATGTGTCGTTGGATGATATTTTAGTTAAACAACAAAAGGCAATCGAGAACACCGTTGCGTTATTTTCCGATCAGGGTAAATTGAAATCTAGTAATATTTCTCTGGATGATATTTTAGTTAAACAACAAAACGCAATCGAGAACACCGTTGCGTTATTTTCCGATCAGGGTAAATTGAAAACCAGTGATGTGTCGTTGGATGATATTTTAGTTAAACAACAAAACGCAATCGAGGATACTATCGCGTTATTTTCCGATCAGGGTAAACTCAAACCAGGTGTACTCTTTTCGACGATTACAGATCGATTTAAAACTCTCAACGATTCTGCGTTGGAACTAGCAACACTTCAATCTAAAACCGAAGAACACATAAAACAGTTTACCGCATTTCGTAGAAATATCATTGATAAATTTATTGGAACTGCATTCGATAAAATTGAACTAAAACTCCCTGATATTAAAAAATCCATCGATGAGACCAAAAACTTCATCGAAGGCGTCAAAGGTGATATTTCGAGGATGATAACAGTCATTGAAAAAACAAAAATTCCTCATGAGAAAACCAACAACGTAGTATACACAATCAAACACGGATCATTTGAGTGGACACCTGAAAACAACAAATTAGACATCACTGCAACCGTTAAAGGTATTTATCGATTAACAATACTGAGAACGACTCAATTTAATATTTCATCGTCAAGTTCATCCGGGGTCAATAATACGATTTCAACGATCATCGACAAGGATAGAACTGAACAGTTCACGTTAATAGCTACTGATAAAAATTTGGTTAGGGTTACAACAACATGGTATGTGGAATTCGTAGCGGATTTAAGTAAATCGTAATTGAAAACGCTAGCGTTGTTAAAATAAAAATGATTTCATCATCGCAATATCGTTATGATCAGGTCAGAGAATTTCAAACTAGACTCAAAACCCTGTCTGAGGAGTATGCAATGAAAATTAAAAAATATCGCAGGAGAATTACAGCAATTGATGTTACCGTGTATTCAGTGAGTGGTGTAATCACCGGAGCTGGAATTATACTATCTTCAGTGACAATGATGGCTCCGATAGCTGTTCCGATTTGCATTTCTGCGGCAACAACAATCGCTGGAATTATTTCAATAATCACAAAAAAAATATCATCATGCAGCCAACGAAAATTACAAGACTACATAATTCAATTTCATGTTGTGTCCACTGCATGCTCGCAATTATCCTCATTGATATCGTCATCTCTCGATGATACAATTATATCAGAGAGTGAGTTTTCAGCGATGGTAGATATATATGATTCTGCGATGTCAAAATTAGAAATACAAAAACATGAGTATAGCAACGATGACAACACCGATGGAATTGGAAAAAAACAGAATGATCTCAATAACCTCAACGATATCAGATAGTGAGTTCTCAGTGATGATACGTGTCTATGATTCCGCAGTATCAAAATTAGAAATACATCATGAGTATAGCAACGATGACAACACCGATGGAATTACTTCAACAAATAGTGGAGAACACAACCCCAGTACAAACCAGCATGATCTCAATAACCTCAACGAATCCAGAATTCAGTGTGAATTTCCCCTCTCCGGTCCCAGTGAAGGAGATAGCGCTAGCAAAATTACGAGTGTATCATAGCTGGCCTAATATTAGGTCAAAATCATTTGGTGGTCAACAACCCAATAATTCTTTAGTGTTTGCAAATAAGAATAAACCCGACGGTACCCCAGACTGGAACGTTGTTTCGATACCAACAGGGTCATACCAAATCGAACAAATCAATGATGAATTCGCGCGTAGAATAAAATCGATTACTGGAAAAGAATCAAAAATCGCTATAACAGTTCATGTACCGACGCTATCATCTGCCATTGAAATAAACACAGAAGGATACGTCGTAGATATCTATCAAAGCTCAATAAGAACAGTGTTAGGTTGGCCTGAATTACCACCCGGGAGGGAAACCGTTGATTTACCAGAACCAAAAAAAACTGATTATGTCACAGACAGGATAAAATCTGATAATCCAGTAAGGAGTTATAGTGATTACAGGTTTGCTAGAGATTTTTTTGCTATCTTTGACGATATAGATAAGGGAGGGAAATTTCTTGTTGTTGACGAACTTAAAATGAATTATAATTTCAAGGCAATGAATAATGATTTTTCACTGTTGTTAATACCTCTTAAATCCGGCTCTCTTACCCGAGATGAATTTATCAGCGTCGTAGAAACATGTAACAAAATCATCAATGATATGGAAACATTTAATGCGCAAATTATTCAAGAAGTATTAGGTGACAGTAATCCTAAAACAAGAACAATTTTTGCAGAAGGCAGGGTCATTCCCGTCAAGGACATTCCAACGTCCAAACTACCAGGATATAACGTACCAGAACTAGAAAAACTTCTCAGTGATGCCATCGATGTTGGTTTTAAAATAATTCATGATACGTGGAAAAAAACAACATCACAGGAAATAAAAATCCTCAAACATAATAATGACCCAGATGGCGGCGGCAGGCATATCGCTCCGTTCAATGTGAATATTTCATCGGTGATAGCGATCAATTTAGTATGTGATGTTATCGAAGGAAGCTATCAAATAAATTTAGAACGATCAAATCAAGCTCAGCAGGGATATATTTTATATTCATTTGCACCAACAGCTCCTCCAGGATTTTTAATTATTGAGGATCCAACTAATCCAGTCTATATGCGATGTCATAATAATTCATTAACCAGAATTAATTTCAAACTCACTGACCAGTCCAATAATCTGATTGATTTACAAGATGAGGTGTTAGCGATTAGTCTGTTTGTGAAATCCTAAGGATTTTCATCCTAAAGGGGGACACGATATCGTATAGGACTGGATCAAATATTCGGTTAAAATCACCGTAACCCATAGCAGCAGAGAGGGTGAGTGACAACGACGTTGCGACATTTATGATTCATCAACGAAAACGCGAATACAATCACTGTCATTTTTTTTTCTGATTCGCGAGAAGGGTCTAGGGTATAATCAAAAAAGTAAAAAAAAAGGTTGTAGGATTCACCCTCTCTGCTGCTGGAGACAAACCGACAAATGGTGGTGGTTGACCATGATCGCCACATATTATCACTTTTGTATTCGCTAGCATTAACCAATCAAGAAATCTTTGTAATACATCTAACGACACTGTGCATATCTCATCCCAAATAATGACTTCAGGAATAAATTTCTCACCCATTCGATCAGGAGTCTATTCGTCGCCTTTCCATCGAAAGAAGCTATGATAGGTGCAAGCATTAATTTCTCGTTGTTTCATCTCTCTGGCAAGTCTATGTGTTGGTGTTAGCACAATCATGTTTGATTTGAAAACACTGGCGTTTCTACGAAATAATTCAATCGCACGAGTCGTCTTCCCTGACCCATCACAACCGTTTAAATAACTAGTTTTATGTCTACATATTGGATCAGATATCGACGGTGCATTAGATAGTTCTGATATCTGATTATTTTTCAAGTAATTGTTTTTAATCGTAACATCTGCTGATTTGGAATAATCAAGCAGTATTTCCTTTTCAATCTTCCATGATCCCCAACTCTCGTCAGAATTTGTGAATTCAGCCACTGCTTCGCTATGTGTTACGTTTATATAAAATGAATCAGTGGCGACTCTAACCGCGGTGTCAGGAAATCTATTTATCATTGAGAACAGATTAATAGAAGCATAAGCCAGCATAGATGCCCTCAAATGTGTATACTGAAAATTGTATCCATCGTTGTAAGTAACAATTGTACCCAATTTGGTTCCATCGGACAAGAAGGCGTCTTTACGATTGACATATATATCTTTAGATGTTGCATCTGCGATTATAAAATCGTATTCAACGCTATCTATAATCAACCGTGAAGAATATCATTTATTGTCGTTTTTTTCCACCCTGAGTGAATTTACCAATTATTCTTCTACCAAGATCTTTTGCTTGTTTATTTCTAACTTCAAATATCTGTTTGGACTATTTCACGATATATTCTTCGTCGAGATCAGGGAATTGTTTTCTTTTTTCGCTGATTATACTATCTAGACTATCGGGTTGTGGTAACTAGACCTCAGTCTGCGCTCGATATGATATAATCCTTCACTGACAATCAGCGATATCAGCATTTTAGAATCAATTATATACCGTAATAATACTATTGGCATCCAGTGTTTTTCAGATATATGTCTACTAATCCAAGCATAACAGTACGGATGAAGTCCTTCCGCGGTTTCAAATGATACCACACGAGCGAATCCAGTTAAATCAAAATCGGGCAATGGTCCATTAATCGCAACACGGGTCATCTCATGTGTGGGATGCCCAAATCTTTTGAAGTACTTAGTACATTCTCCGTACCCGAGAAAACTCGCAGGATAACACGCAACCATATCAACTGAAATAATACTTTTAGGGTCATATTTTGTATTCCATAATCCAGCATGGTTGTATTCTATGCAGCTTGATTTGATATCTGTTGTTGGTTTCCACATGTTTTTCTTTCTCGCAAAATGAGCTGCAACCGACGGAATTGTAAAACAATTTGTTAATAATTGTTCGTCGTGTTCTGTTGAAAAACTATTAGCTAGTTTTTTCATATCGTTGTGGAGGGCTTCGCCGTTGGGTCTTACAAATTGATCGAATTTACCCTCTTCGTTTATAAAACTGTGAAGTAACCACACTGACACAGGATCGGTTTTACTTAACTCGTAAATAAAATCAAATAATTTCTCCTCAGAGAATTCTTCTCTCGGTATCTCCGCGGGTAGATATTTTATTGTTCTATCTCGCGGAAATATTGTTACTGCAGGTGTCCACGCGTGTTCGTTATGGTCAATAATTTTGATTGGGGATCCTCTCGATCTATATTTCGGTTCATATAATACATCCCCTGTTATCGTCGTTACTGATATTGGAAATTTTAGTATTCGTTCTAGTTCTGCAACAGTCTGAATCGTTGCTCCGTTCTTCCTAACTGTTAGTCCCCATTCACTTATTTTTTTGCTTCTCAGATCCGTCAGTTTGTTTCCACGTAATGCATTTGTGAAGTGTTATATTATTCGTTCTGCTACACAATTCAACGATGATAGTTTCATTGGTTTTAATTTTTCAATACTCGGTTTATTATTTATCGGATAGATTCCATAAACAACTGCTGTTTCAGGATAGGATCTCTCGTAGTACGGTTTGTCAATTCCAGTCAGAATTCCTGGTTTGGAATCTCGACTCACAGTGACAGTTCTTTCATCTTTCAAGATTGGTTCAAATTTGTCTCGAATAATCGAATCTCCTGTTTCCGAACGGATAATGAATTTCACTCTTAAAAAATAATTTTCTTGTCAAAATGTGATATTATCACTGCTGCTCTTTCGTCGTTCATGGTAACATGAACACTACCATCAATTCGAAATGTTGACCAACAGTGAAATGCTCCATTGCGTTTGAATTCATTAAAACAATCACGGATTTGACCTATCATACTTCTATCACTTATTAGATTTTTTTGGTGTATCAACGGAGACTCTATCGAGATTGAATTAAGTATTTTTCCAAGGCGTAATTTTCGATAATCTCTCGAACTCCTCCATATTATAATTAAAACAAGTATTTAAATAAGAAAATTATTATATAATGAATCATTGCAAATGGTTGATGATAGGATCAGTAACCGCATGTAACAAATCATGCAGAAATGAATTCTATGGATATCATTTACAAGGTGTTATTCACGGGAGTTTTGGACCACTACCTTGTCTCCGATGTGGGGTAGGTGTGCGTGGTAAGTCGCAGTTGTGTCTCAGTTGCGGTGGCAAACGATACAGAGAGCTAAAACGCTAATGATGAACGAGTCAAGGACTCCATCAATGACCCTGTCCCTGACAAAATCATAAGAACACCTCAAGACTATATTGAAAGATTTCCAAATAATGTAATAATTAAACCAAATAATAAATTAGACAAAAAGTATTATAGTTATATAAATGAACCAAGAATTTCAACCGCATCCTGTAATTACCAACTATGAAGCGTCTCGTGACGGTATTGTCAGACACCGCAGGCTAAAGAACCCAGTTGGTGTTGTGAATAATCGAGGGTATTTGGTGTTTGGTGCTGGAGGGAAAATGTATCTTAATCATCGTTTCGTGAATACAGCATATAACGGATTGATCAAAGATAGTTTTGTTATTGATTACATAAATGGTATAAAAACTGATATTTTTTTAGGTAATTTACAAGCTATTTCTCAGAGTAAAAATACTAAACGAGGTGGGACTTGAAAATACTCGAAAAATGCAAAATGTGTAAAATCGAAAGATATTAATACAGGCGAGCAAATGGTATTTCAATCCATGACTGAAGCAGGAAAATATTTCTATATTTGCGAGTAATCAGTACGACGCGTTGCAGAGACTACAACTCGATCGGATATTTCGAAGCAATTAAAAACAGAGTTCAATTTACATATTTCTGAATTTCATTTTGTATTATTATATATAACACCAAAGGGAAATAACTCGTGCGGGTATGTCGGCTTATGAAAGAGTTACAGATCTCAATGAGTTTTTTTGAAACACTATGTCACCTGATTTCAATGGGTTTCATTTTTTGGTTTTAACTGTCCTGAATCTCAATGGAGATAATCAATTACGTAGTATTTATAAACAATTGTATTCCTTTTTTTAGTGTTTCTTTTTAAAGTATTCGGTCTTGCTTAGATGTTGTCAATAATAATTATTAAGTATGCGAAAGAATAATATCGCACACTTCTGTCATTGGCTTTCATGTATTAAACCGGCTTATATACCATACCGTCTATATTATTATTGGGGATTTAAGCGAAGCTCAAATCATGAACCAATCATAGATCACACCGTCACGTGGTGTGAATGTTTTTTTACATTCAAACCAGGTTGATTTTGTAGGTTTATGATTGGTTCGTGACTTGAGTGTAGGACCGCCCCGTCATTTTCATCCATTTCTATCCTATCATTTATTGTAAATATATATGACGTCATTCATTGTAAAAACCATACCATTTTCATCTGATCATGAAATTGACGTCATTCATTGTAAATACCATTTTTCATCCTATCATTCATTGTAAATAATTGTATATATGTATATATGTATATATCATGTGACGCCCATTCCCCTAAACATACCTTCTTGGAGTTCTAACCCGTTATTTGACGAGTTAGAACCCCTCTTGGAGACTATACCTTGTGGTAATGACTATGGACGTCAAAATAAACAGTAACATGGATGCAAAAAGCTCTATGTCACATTAAAGTAACCCCACAGAATAATTCAGAATGAATTATCGGCCAAGAGAAACGGTCATAAGGTCAAAAAGAAGAGAGAAAATCTCTGGTTATAAACAACAGAAAAGAAAAAGAACCCTATGAAAGACACAAAGGCAAAATAAGAGACCCAATGAATGATAATCGCTCATCATAGTTACTGTTTATTTTTGAAAAATATATTAAATATATTTTTTATATTACAAATATATATATATATATATATATATATATATATATATATATATATATATATATATATATATATATATATATATATATATATATATATATATATATATATATATATATATATATATATATATATATATATAGTTATATAAATATAGTTATATATATATGAATTCTGAAAATATCAATGAGATTATAACCGAGATTTCAAATTTGAAAAATCAAGGAATTCATTTGTCAGATAAAATAAATTGTGATAGGATCCTTTTCGATCTTCAAGATATTGAAGATAATATTCGAAGAAATAAATACATGTTGCCTAAGTCATACGATTTCATTAAACGTATCCACACGCTATTTATGAATCGTTCGTATATGAAAATGAGGTAAATAAGTTTGTCCTGTTATTTACTATCGTGGAAAAAATCAAGAAAAAATTAGGAAATGAATACGAAATCAAACGCGCAGTTAATTCAAAGATCAAAAATATAAAAATGATTATCCGCCAAACCGAAAATTCACCCTTGGTAACCTCAACAGATTAAGTTCTAACCATGGATTTGACATGTACAATACTCATACCTGTTTGCAACTATACAATGGACAGGTACGCTTATATTCACATAACAGGTATGTGTGCACTTACTCAACCAGGACAAAATTCTATACGGGTTTAATCAATAGTGACTTTGAAACTCTTTAAGTTTTATCAATGGACTACAAGAAAGTAATATAAACACTGTAGTGAAATTCGGGTGGGGGTGGGGAATTCACGGATTTTATTTTTATTTGTTAATTGCTGAAATATTTTTAGGGATTTTTTTTATTGATTTTTGGTCATTTTTGGTTATTTTTGTTGCATTTTTCACTGTTTTTGTTGCATTTTTGATCTGAAAAATAGGGTCAAATGGTCGACGTTCTCTAAATGAATCAATTACAGATTTTTCTCATTAAAAATCATTTTATGATTTTCAGATCAAAAATCATTAAACAACGACTAAAATCATCAAGCAACGACTAAAAATCTAGAAAAATCAGGATTTTATCAGTCGGGTCAAATGGTCGATTTTCTCTAAGTGATTCATTTAGAGATTTTCTCATTAAATATTATTTATGGTGACAAAATCCATGCATTTAGATCGTACATTAATTTATAATGGTAAACGAAGCACTAACGACTAGATTAGCACGCGAAAGATTAGTTTCAATTAAGAAATTTATCCCAATCCGTGATTCAGTTCGAGAGAAATTGCAAGCGAGACAGAGTCTTCAGACTGATTTTACAACAACTGAAGAATTGTTTAAACCAATAGCCACAGCAACCAAAGATTTAAAATCAGCCACTGAAAGAGTGATATACGGAGATATCCCCGAGGAAGGGAAAAGGAAAGAAACGCCTCTTCTTTCTGTGCTTGAAAAAATAGCGGGAGAACCTGAAAAAACGTCAGCGTTGTTACAAAAAACCCCACCTAGTCCGAAAATAAAACAGTAGATGATTTACGCGTGAGATTTTATGAAGAGGGGTTAGCAGCAATTGATAAGACTGACCTAGCAGAAATTCCTGCGCTTGTTGTTACGAATTATGAAAACAGAAAAAAAATGTTGAAACCAGAACAACATGGGTATATTAAAAATATGCAACATTGGGCTGATGTATTTTACAAAATCAAAACTAAAACAAATCAAATTGATAAAAACAATGCATCATACATTGGATACCTCAATGCGGTGGTTATAGTGTATAATCAATATGAAGAACTAAAAGCAAAAACAAAAAAAAAACCACAAGGATTGCAAAGAAAAAGACAACAACCTACAAAGAAAATATCTTTCTCACCTCAACGACAACCACGACCTGAAGATGATGATGATGATAATGAACTTTTTAGGTATTTACAAGATCAGGAAAAGGATACACAGGGTGCAACCGGGGAGGGTTTTTCTCAGAGTGGAACTACAAGTAGAGTTAGAGACTCCGTTTCAGGTAGTGGTTTAGTTAGTTGTCCTGGTAATATTCTAAGCGATATAGCACGATTAGAGGTTCTTTTAGGAGGGAAACGAGCTGGAAATAACTCACCGGAAAAAATTAATGAAGCAGCTGATATCTGCAGGCGGTTATTTCAAGATCGCATAATGGATATTAATGTATATCGAGAGTTTGTTGACGAGCTAGCCGAAAGTCCAAAGGATTTTTACGGCTATCACAGTGACTAATCACCACATTAGATAAATATCATTTAAATAAGATGATCATACACTACAACCACGATAAACCAACCAGTGTCTACGTAGTAAACTCACGATTACCTGTTTATAGAGCGTACTATGGTGATGGTCTCGGCAATACCATTGCAGGGTTATTTTCAACAATGGCTCCAAAAGTAGCGCCATTAGCAAAACAATTATCGATGAAAGCTATTGATGTTATTCATGATAAGGGTATTAGTGCTGTTGGAGATGTTGCCCGGAAGGCGTTTTCCGCCGCAAGGGAAAAACCAATGTGGTTAGTTCGGCGAAAAAAGAAACCATCGGTGATTTCATCACTGGCGTTACCATCTACGGAAGTGATGACTGCAAGTGTGAGCAAAATAATAAGTAGCGCAGTGGATCAGAAATTAGCATCGTTGGCGACTTCGTCGTTGGCCGCCAGCTTCCAAGATAATATTACCGCAAACATGATAGCGGGAAGTGGCTTAAGACCCCGAGCGAGATCACGATTTAGATCAAGGAATATATAATAAAATGTTAAAACGGTCACCTGATCCAGCCTTTGATATGGAATTCCCAGTACGCAAAAGATGATTCTGTACGCGATTATCAATTTTATTCTTATCATGCAGTACAACCAGATATTCGATCAAGAATCGAACTTCAGGTCCATGATACCAGCAAATACTTTCTACCGTGTGAAGCATTTATCGAAGTGGAAGGAGAACTCGTAACAAATGTTGCAGCTAATACACCATACGTAGATGACCCAAATGTCCGAGTTGGTTTCGTCAATAATGGTATCATGGCGCTATTTGAAAGTGCTAGATACATGATTGATGGAAGAAAAATTGAATCCATTCAGCGTGAGGTTGATGTTGCCACAACAATAATAGGGTTAGCAAGATATTCTGACGATTATACAAGATCGGCAAGTCCATCTGTGATGTTTTCTAAGGATATTACTGATAATGCTGAACACATCCAGTATGTTAAAGTAAATACTCCAAGAGCTACTGCAGTTGATCCACAACCCGATTCTCCTGAACACGAGGATAGACCAGCTGGTGCCTTCGATGTTATAAAAAGTACTAATCCTAATTACAACCTAGGGTTTGCAACACGCGTATCAATGTTGAAGAGGCCTCGTCGACAATTTTCATGCGCGATTCCAATGCATCATATTTTCAGATTCTGTAGAAATGTTAGAAAAGTTATCTATGGAGCGAAGCATACAGTAGTAATCGTGCGAAAGGGTAGTGATAATGATGCAATCTGGCGTGGTGCTGGTGTTGATGCTGGTAAAGTCATTATAACAAAACTATCATTGTGGATGCCAGTAATGACTCCATCAATCACCACGGAAGAAAGATTACTATCATTAATGGATCATGGAGGAAAATCATTGCTATCATGGCTAACAACAACAACAGATACCATAGATTCTAATATTGATGGTACACTAACAAGGCACCTGGCATCAAAACAAGGTGTTTCAGCTCCACGTCATATATTTATTGCGCTACAGAATACCGCGCGATTAAACTCTCAGGAACGCAGCCATATGATATTTGATCAAATAGGTGTTAATGAAGTATCATTGAGGATAAACGGCCAGCAGGAACCATCTGAGGATTTACTACTTGATTATGGAACCAACCAAATAGCACGCGTGTATCATCGTCTGTTGTCATATATGGGTCGTGATCAAAATGTCGATACTGGTCTGCAAATATCACAATTTGATTTTAAAAAATCATTATCCGATTTATTACTTTTCGCTGAAACATCTTGATTTAACAAGACAATCCGTCGTTGATATACACTTTAGAGCTCGTGTAACCCGTCCTGGTGGTATTGCTAATTACAGAGCGGTTGCTGTCATTCTCAGCGACAAATCAATGCTATTCGAAGGTGTTGGTGGACGAATGAGAGTAATCGATGCACCAGTGGAAAATATGTAGCAATTAGATCAATCTATCATTTAGAAAACACCAATGTTTTTACAATATAATGTCATATAGTGTTGTTAGTGTTACATTGACTCCTGGTCAACTCAAGAAATTTCAATCAGAATCGGCTAAAAAATGTGGAACCACAATATCGCTGAAACACAATCAGATGTCTGGTGATCAGAATAAATTGTCGCTGACAACTCGTCAGATAAACACAATAATCATGTTTTCAAAGATAAAATGGGTGTTCAGATCACTCTTTCTGCAGCTGTGATAAAAAACATGATAAAATTAGGTGGTATATTCCCGCTATTAGCAGCGATTCTAGCATTAATTGCGGCAGCGGCCCCAGCGGTAGCTAAAGCGGCAGCGTTAGGAGCAGTTGGTACCGCAGCAGAGATGGCACTAAAGAAAGCAACCGGGAAAGGATATAAAAAAAAAGGGAAAGGGTCTAAGATTACCAGGAACTCCGCATTCATGGTACAAAGGAAGCGGCATGAGAATCCCAGGAACATTTTATTAACAAATTTTGTCAAATTTTGATTTACTCGATGCTGCTAAAAAATAGCGATAAAAAACTTTAGGGGTTTCTTTATGAAATATCAGTTGCCGGCACAACCCAACAACGCTGAAACCGGTATTATTAATCTCGATAACAGCACCGGACTCGGAAACCACTGGGTTGCATACGCGATTGAGCCGCGTGCAATTGTTTATTTCGATTCATATGGATCAGCGCCGCTTAAAGAATTTATGCGTTATATAAACCACTTAAAAACTCCTATATGGTATTCTACGTTATCCTCAACGCTATTGCATCATCTGGAAAACCACCTCATCGAGTCGTAAATGAATATACGAGTAATCGCTTTTTAGAGAGATCTTAGAGTATAATGGTTGATATTTGGGGGAGATCTTTATCGAGCCTGAAAAACCCGATGCCGATGGCACTGCGGAAATATCTGCATCCGGTGATGTCAAAACAATAATCGAAGATGAAATATCTAAGATGTTAAACTTAGCAAGTGTTGATCCCAATGAAAAAGTTGTATTTCAAGATCGTCAGGGTAAATTGAAAACTAGTAATATTTCCCTTGATGATATTTTAGTTGAACGACACGATGTAACGGAAAATGCTATCACGTTGTTTTCCGATCAGGGTAAACTCAAACCGGGCAGGCCCGCACCTAGGGGGGAAAACCATGGCACTTGTCAAGGGCCCGAGCTAGATAGGGGCCCGCCCTTTTTCGAGTTTTTTTCTCGAAAGGTCTTTTATTATCAAGAAGGGGCGCGTCGACGTCATACAGCGGTCGCCGGTGGGTACGATCTCGGATCTAGCTGCTTTGAGTTTGAACTTTATTTCCCGTTGAACTGTGGGAAAATGCAAGACCGAGAGCTTCAGCGATATTCTCATAAAGGCTGTCCCGTGTCCGTCATCAAGATAACATACGCAAGTCGGAATGAGTGCCGGTGGCGGTGCGGCAATGTTTATGTTTAGTCTCCACCTTTTGCCTTCGCGAATCGCGGAAGTTATTCATTCAATGCTGGACAGTCGCACTCGCAGTCGTGTGAGTATTAAGAGTTAGCACCTACTGTTCCGTGCACGCTTAGAGTTAGACTTTACAAAAGCTTATAATTTGGTATTATTTCATTATTATGTGAACAGTGTTTTGTTTACAATATATTTCTAATACCACCATCGCTTATCGTTATTTTACATATAGGATCCAGATAGTAAAAAGTACAGTATGCCCTACCAACATGAATCTGGGTGACAAAAGCGAAAGGAAAAAAAGAGCAGAAGAATAAAGATGAAGAATTAAAGGACAAAAACTTACTTCTCGGGTATTTTGAAAAACATGTGTCGTCGAACAATGACAATTCCAGTGGTAGTGCCAATATTGAAAACGATAATACCAGCCCGGACAATAAAGGTGGTACATCCCAAGTATCTGTGTTATCCAGTAGTCCAGACGGACATGATAAAGGGATTTATGGCACATCAAATGAAGAAGAAACTAACCCAGATGCAGATCAGGTGTGTGAACAGGCAGACTCAGAACCGCACATCAGTGATGCTGACAGTGAGCAGACTCTGTACATGGAGACGGAAAATCATACATATTCGTCTTCATTCGATTGTAAAGATCCTGGAAACTGGCCAGAAACTCTACGAGATTACGATAGGCAGTGTATTGTGTCTGTGATAAACAATTTAAAAAGTGAAGATGAACTAGAGGAGATGATGAAAGGCCTTCCGTTAGATCGCCTCGAGAAAACATTCCCAAAGGGTTTGTTGTACAGCAAATCGTCTAACAACAGAGAAACTTTTCCCAGAGACTGGATTATATGGAGTGAGAAGAACCAAGCGTTGCATTGTGTGACATGCCTGCTTTTTATGCCTGATATTTCAGAAAAGTCTTCAGTTAGTCAGTTGGCGAAAAAAGAGGGCTTTGATCCGAAGAAGCACAGATGGAGGGAGTTGTACGACAAATTGGCGAGTCATGAGCGCAGTATCCAACACAAAGAGTGCTATCTTAAGTGGCGACAACTGGGGAAAACAATTCTGACAAAAATCTTGAAGAACAGATCAGCAACGAAATAGACAGATTCAGGGCCCTCTTACGACGCCTTCTTGACGTAGTGCTGTATCTGGTTTCCAGAAACCTTCCGTTTCATGGAGAATCAGAAGAAATTGGAAATCCGCACAACGGACACTTTTTGGGCATCCTGGAGTTGTTAGCAAAATATGACTTCATTTTACGCGAGCATTTACAATACGTACAAGAGAACCAAGAAGGTGGAAGGAAGTTCAGAGTCAATTATCTGTCTTGGAGAATTCAAAATGAATTCATAGCTCTTTGTGCAAAACATGTACTGGACAGGATTTTATCTAAGAGAAGAGAAGCTATATATTATTCACTGATATGTGATTCTACACCAGATGTCTCCCATACCGAACAGAATGTTCTCGTCTTGAGATACGTTCACAAGGATACAGATCGGACATAGACCATTCACGAGAGATTTGTCGAGTTTGTCGACTGTAACAAGAAAACGGGAGAAGAAATTGCCGACATGATGTTGTCAAGATTGGAAGAACATGGAATTGATCTTGGGGACTGCAGGGGTCAAGGATATGACAACGGCGCCAATATGTCCGGAAAGGTGAAATGTGTTCAGGCACGCATCTTACAGCAAAACGAGGTTGCCCTCTTTTCTCCGTGTGCGGCGCACACATTGAATCTTGTCGGCGTAAACACCGCTTCGTAATGCAAAGATGATATTACTTTCTTTGGATGCGTCAACCGTTCTTTTCAGTTCATGCCTAGAAAGATGGGAAAGTTTGCTGCAAAAGACAGGTTGCTCGTTACACAGGTTAAGTGACACACGCTGGATCGCAAGGGTTGACGCAGTGCGGCCTATTGCTCGAAAGTTTCCCAGCGTTCTGCAAGCTTTAGATGAAGTGATAATATCACAAAAATATACACATGAAATTCTATCAGAAGCACGATGTCTGAAAACGTATTTTTCTTCATTTGTTGCAATTTTTATGTCTACATTTTGGTTGAAGGTTTTGCAATCCATCAATCAAAGAAGTGTGATCTTGCAGTCACGGTCAATATCGTTGGAAATCGTAGCACGAAATATCGAAGATCTGGGCAACGAAATGACAAGTCTTAGAGAGCAGTGGCAAGCAATTTTATCTGAAGCAAAACATGTGGCAAATGAAATGGCAATTCCGGCAGAAATCAAGACTTCAAGGCGTCGCAAACGACCAAGACGCTATATAGCTGATTCGGATGCGTCTGATGATCATGATCAAGAACAAGGTCCGGAGGAGACATTTAGGAACGGCACATTCTACTCTGTTATGGATTCTGTAATTAGTGAACTATCCCGGCGTTTCGCAACTTTAAACAATATATGCAAACTTTTTCACCCAGTTTTAGATTTTAAGAATATGAGCGCCGACGAAATATCCGAGTCCTGCGGCATTTTGATTGCCAAATACCCAAGTGATCTGACTACTGACTTGAAAGGAGAGTTGCTTCACATCAAAAATGTGTATGATGCAACTTTCAAAGATTGTGGTAACAGTTGTCTTGATTTACTAAACTCGATATTTGAGCTTGAACTTGAAGGCATATATCCAGAACAATGCGTAGCGTTGAGGATATTTTGTTGTCTCCCTGTCTCTGTGGCACAAGGGGAAAGATCATTCAGCAAACTTGCAATTATAGATAATCATTTGCAGTCGACTATGACCCAGCAGAGGCTAAATGGTCTCGCAACGTTATCCATTGAACATGAACTTGCAAATACCATAAGCTTTGATAAAGTCATTGATGATTTTTCAAATATTAAAATTAGAAAATGGTCAGCAAAGCGTTAAGGGATTAACCTACCAGCCAGTAACTGCTGATTACCATGATGTTTACACAATATGGAGAGATATTTTATATTCAGAATGAGTTTTTCAGAATAAACTATTCCTAGTTAACCATTGACTTTCAAAACCCTTCGTCAAAAACCAGGTTTTCGAAATTAAGTGGCGTTTTAAAATATATGCACATATTTGAAACACGAAAGGGGCCCGAACTCTGTCAGCTGCCTGGGGCCCAGAATTTCCTAGGAGCGGGACTGAACCGGGCGTACTTGTTTCAACTATTGTGGATGCCCAACAAAAACTGCAATCAGAATACAACGATCATATAATTAATTTTGGTCGATTAGAACAGAGTATAATTGATAACATCGAAGCCCCGATAAATAATTTCTTCGGTATTCCATGTTCGCAACCGGAGTTGCATATCATATACGTAAAAACCGCTATCGATAATTTAGCAAAATTGCGATCCGATTATGACGCTCATGTAATCTCAATTTACTACTTTACGTAAAAACTTTAACAGGATTGGTGACTCCATTAATAATTTTTTTGGTAAACAAAATTCGAAACCCGATGATATTAAAATGGATCTCGCTGATATTATCACAAAACTCGATGAAATAACAGCGATTAATCGGCGAATAGAATTTGTTCGCGAAGATATTAAAACGACCAACGATGTCATCAGGAATGATCTACCGAGGATGATAGAAAAACTTTAAAAAATAAAAATCCCTCAAGAACAAAAAAATATAAATAACGTGTACGCGATCCAACACGGATCATTTACACCACAAAATAACATATTAAATATCACCGCGACCGCCAAGGGTATTTATCGATTAACAGTAGTGACACCAACTCAATTTAATATTTCATCTACGAGTTCATCTGGGGTCAACAATATGATATCAACGATCATCGACAAGGGAACAACTGAACGATTCACAATAGCATCCACTGATAATAATTTGGCTAGGGTTTCATTAACATGGTATGTGGAATTCGTAGCGGATTTAAGTAAATACCTGAATTAGAAACATCAGTGTTTTCAAAATAAAATGTCATCACAGCAATTTCGCTATGATCAGGTCAGCGAATTTCAAACTAAACTCAAAACCCTCACTGAGGAGTACCAAACAAAAAATTTAAAAAATACCGCAGGCGAATTACCGCAGTTGATGTTACCGTATATTCGGTATCAGGTGTAATCACCGTAACTGGTATTATACTATCCTCGGTGACAACGGTTTCCCCGATAGCTGTTCCAATTTGTATATCAGCGGCGACAACAATCGAGGGAATTATTTCGATTATAACAAAAAAAATATCATGATGCAGCCAGCGTAAACTACAAGATTACGTAGTTAAGTTCCATGTTGTGTCAACAGCGTACTCCCAATTATCCTCGATGATATCGTCGTCACTCGATGATACATTAATATCAGATAGTGAGTTCTCAGCGATGGTACATGTTTATGATTCCTCGATGTCAAAATTAGAGCGACAACATGAGTATAATAACAATGACGACACCACAAGAACTACTTCAACAAATAGCGGAAAATACCAACCCGGTGAAAACCAGCATGATATCAATAACCTCAATGAATCCTGAATTTAGTGTGAATTTCCCTACTCCGATTCCCGTGAAGGAGATAGCGTTAGCAAAATTACGAGTGTATCACAGTTGGCCTAATATTAGGTCGGTAGCATTTGGTGGTCAACAACCGAATAATTCCTTGGTGTTTGCGAGTAAGAATAAACCCGATGGTACTCCAGACTGGAACGTTGTTTCGTTACCATCTGGGTCCTACCAAATCGAACAAACAATAACGTATTACAACGCAGAATAAAATCCATTACTGGAAAAGAATCGAAAATCGCTATAACAGTTCACGAGCCGACGTTATCATCCGCGATTGAAATAAACTCACCCAGGTATGTAGTAGATATTTATCAGAGTTCTATAAGAACAATATTAGGATGGCCACCTCAGGCATCTTATCAAATACCAGAACCCCAAAAAATCCAATGATGTCACAGACGAAAAATCATACCAAGAAATTACTCCATCATATCGAAATGATTTATCTGATATAAAAAATACACGATTAACTGATAGATTTATATTTACCGATATCAATAACATGCAATGGGATTTTGTAATTGAAAAAACTCCTGATTTATCCATTACCGTTGTATTCATTTTAAATAACATAATTGATTATTTTAAAGAAATAAATCAATTATATAGAACACAACTAGAACGACTACGACGGAGCTTCCAAGAGCATCTCTCTGATATAACAAAACCACGTGATGAGATCATAAAATGTGTTAGTATATTAAATCAGCTTGCATCTGACATGGAATATATCAACAAACGAATAATTCAAGTAATAATTAATGATAAGAACGGAGAAAAACAAAAATTCCTAACTGGTTACAATATAACAGAGGCCGATTTACCCGATTTCAAAGTTTCCTGCGTATAACGCAAATGAATTAAAAAAATATGTTAATGATCTTATTCAAGAAAACTTTTCTCTGATACTCGCCAAATGGAAACAACAAACAACAATCCTCAAACATAATAATGACCCAGACGGTGGTGGTAGACATATCGCTCCTCAAAATGTGAATATATATATCCTCGGTGATAGCATTGAATTTAGTATGTGATGTTATCGAAGGGAGTCATCAAATAAATCTCGAGCGATCGAGTCAAGCCCAGCAGGGATATATATATATATATATATATATATATATATATATATATATATATATATATATATATATATATATATATATATATATATATATATATATATATATATATACATATATATATATTCATTTGTACCAACAGCTTCTCCAGGGTTTCTAATCATTGAGAATCAAACTAATACAGTCTATATGCGATGTCATAATGATTCGTTAATGAGAATTAATTTCAGACTCACTGACCAATCCAATAATCTAATTGATTTACGAGGTGACGTTTTACAATTTAGTCTGTTTGTAAAGTCTTAAATTTCAAGTTGTAACCCCATAGCAGCAGAGGGGGTGCAACAACGACTTTGACGTCTTTTTTTTTTTGATTTCGAGAAAGTATTAGTTAGCCAAATGGACGCTTTTTTACGATTTTGGAGGAAACCTCGGTTTGCCAAATTGACGCCTCCAAAGTTGGTCTGTTCGCACCCTCTGCTGCTAGAAGAATGCAGGTACTTTAAGTAACAAGTATTATATCGGTATGTATTTGATTTATTTTCTGTTCGAGTTAAATTAACCCGGCACACATTCAGATATCATTCTCTTGCGCCGTCTATCCTCGTCGCGTTTCACCACCAATAGTCCGTATCTTTCCTAGGGACATTGTGTTTTTTTATAGCAGCAGGGGGGGGGGGGGGGCGAATCGGACATTTGCTCCAGACATCATTTGCTCTAAATCTAACAAACATCTCGAGAGAATTAATTCGAATCCTTCTTTTTCAACCAAAAAAAAAAAGATTACTTGCTCGAAACAAGTTTTTCGCAAAATCATACTCCAAGACCGTTTTCATCGTTTAGTCAAAATACGGTCTCGTCGTGATGTCATCGCCCCCCTGCTGCTACAGGTTAATAATTTATTTCAACCAAATATTCGATCAAGTCTTTAGGACGAAAATCATTTATGATTTCACAAACAAACTAATCGCTAACACCTCATCTTGTAGATCAATTAAATTATTTGACTGGTCGGTGAGTCGGAAATTAATTCTCGTTAAGGAATTATTATGGCATCGCATGTAGACAGGATTAATTGGGTTTTCAATAATTAGGAATCCTGGAGGAGCTGTTGGTGCAAACGAATAAAGAATATATCCCTGCTGAGCTTGATTTGATTGCTCTAGATTAATTTGATAGCTTCCTTCAATTGCATCACATGTTAAATTGAGAGCAATCACCGCTGAAATATTCACATTGTGCGGGGCAATATGCCTACCGCCACCATCTGGATCATTATTATATTTGAGGAGGATAGTTGGATCTAGTCTTTGTAATATCGTGATAATAATCTTAACAGCTTCTTTTAGTTCCTCAGCGTTGTATCCGGAAAACTTTAAATTACGCAGATTGGCTTCTGTGATATTGTAATCGGTTAGGAATCTCTGTTTATTGTCGCTGTTGTCATTAATTATTGTTTGAATAATTAGTTCATTGATATATTCCATGTCAGATACAAGCTGATTTAGTATTTCAACGTGTTTTTGCGATTTTGTTTGCTGCAGTTGTTCTAGTTGTGTTTTATGTAATTGATTAATTTCATTAAAATAACCAGTGATGTCAGTTAGCGTAAATGAAATAGTAACAGATGAGTCGGCTGTTCTTTTAATGATAAAATCCCATTGCAATGTGTTTTTGTTGGTAAATATAAATCTATCGGCGATTTTTCCTTTTTATATATCAGATAAATTATCTCAATACATGGGATTGATTTCATGATATGATTGTACGCCTGTGGTTAAGTCGGCGGTGGCTCCGGGTGGTTTTTCAGGCCATCCTAACACTGTTCTTAACGAGCTGTTATTTATATCTACAATGTATCCCTCTGTGCTTTTTTCGATCGACGACGAGAGCGGCGGTTCAACAAGATTAATAGCTATTTTTGATTCTTTTCCAGTGATTGATTTTATTCTACGCTGAATTTCAGCATCGATTTGCTCAATTTGGTACGACCCAGTTGGTAACGAAACAGTTTCCCACGCTGGAGTACCATCGGGTTTATTCCACAAAAACCTTAACGAGTTATTTGGGTTGCTGACCGCTAAATGCAACCGATCTGATATTAGGCCAGCTATGATATACTCGTAAATTTGCCAGCGCGATCTCATGCACTGGAATCGGAGAAGAGAAGTTCACACTAAATTCAAGGTTTGTTGATGTTATTGATATCATGCTTGTTCGTATCGGAGTGGTATTCTCCGCGATTCGTTGAAGAAGTTCGAATGACATTATTGTTAACGCTGTCTTCAATTTCCAATTTCAACATCGCGGAGTTATACAACTGGGTCATCGTGGAAAATTCAACATCGGATATGAACGAATTATCTATCGACAGCGAGATCAACTCGGATAATTTCGAGTACGCTTCAAATACCACCCGATACCGAGCTGTATAATCACTGAGTTTTTTCTGAGAACACGATGATAACTTTTTAGTTATCGCGGTGGCGACTGCCGCAATTGTTGTTGCCGCGGAGATAGCGATTGGAACTGCAATCGGAGCCATCATGGTCACCGTCGACAAAATAACCCCGGTGCTGGCCATCACACCGGACACTGAGTACACGGTGATGTCGATGATTGCTATGCTGCGTCGGTATTTTTTCATTTTTTCACGATAGCGCTCAGAAAGTGATTTCAAGTTCGCGGAAAATTCTTTCACGGTATCATATCGATATCGATACGATTGTGATACCTCTGGGACTATTATCGGTTCAATTGATTTCATCGATGTCATTACTATTTTAAACCCGCTAGTGTTTTCAATTATTCGATTGTGTACCTGGATTTATGGTCGATGGGGGGAATACCGGATACAAATTCTAGCGTCCAGGGTAGCGAATCCCTAACCACTGACTCGTCGGATGTAGTTATATCAATCCTAATAGGGTATCTTATTCGGTCGGGTTCTGCTGGTATCATATCGTTTATATACGTCACTGTGTTAACACCGCTTATATACATCGCCGGGCCGACTCCCAAATCAAATTTACGGCGATGTATTATTGTAAATCGATAACAACCCGGTATACTACCATATTTGCTGTGAAAATATAAACTATTTTCATTTCCTCGGATCCAATCAAAGGTCCCACTGGCAACTGTGTATACGATGTTATCAACGGTTTTTTACGCGGTGTGGAATTTTTACCTTATCGAGTCGTTCGATCAGTTTTGGAAAATGATCTTTGACGGCATTAACTGTTGTTTTACATTCATCGATAGCCGCTTTAATTTCAGCGAGAGTCATGACTGCCACAAGTGGGGTTCCAAAAAACTTATCGACGACGTCGCTAGCGGGGTTTTGTACCTTTTCAAAATATTTTTTTAGATTAAGAATATCGTCGTAAACGTCGAGATAGGTTTTATTGATTTTGGTATATTTCATCATCGTTCCATTGCGGCGTTTAAAAAATGAAGTCAAAAGGAGTTTAAATCCCAAACCTTTTTTGGGTATTATAATTCCCGTCGAGTTCAGAATATGTCGTCATGATATTGTAACTTTTAGAACCCTCAAAGAACTTATTAACAATTTCGCTGGTGAGCTTTTGATCGTTAATAGCGCTTTTAATTTCAGCGAGGGTTTGGCCTGTCAGAGATGTGGTTTCAGACACAGGTGTTCTTCCCAAAAATTTATCCACGATGGTATTAAGTGTTGTTTGTCTCACCATAAACATATTAATATCTTTGAGAGTCATCGTAGATGTAGCTGGGACACCAAAGAAATTTTTATTGACGTAGGTATTTTGAGTATGTTTGCCAATTAAATCGCTAATTTTAGCGAGAGTCATGCCTGCCACAAGCGGGGTTCCAAAAAACTTAACAACGACTTCGTTAGTGGGTTTTTGTACCTTTTCATGATTTTCTATTATTTTAGAAATATCCGTGTAAATATCGAGACAATTTGCCTTGATTTCATTTTCAGTCATCATCCTTCCCGCCTAATTGTTTAAAAAGAATAAAGATAGAAAGTTTTTAATTTCAGCGAGAGTCATGCCAACCACAAGCGGGGTTCCAAAGAATTTATGTACGACATTTTTGCGAAAACTATTATAACCTCGTATATAATCATCCAGCTCACGGCCGTGGGCGGCAATCGCGTCGGTGATCGTAGACACAAGTGCGCCTGGTTTAAGTCGTCCACCGCTGGAATACAGCGGAATAGAGTTTTCAGCGGCGTCGCGCTGCCGTATCAAAATGTCATCCGCGGATATATTACTGCTTTTCAATTTACCTTGGCGATCTTGAAATACAACTATTTCGTTCGGGTCAACACTTGCTAAATTTAACGTCTCAGCGATTTCATCTTCAATTTTTTTTTTACATCCTCGATAGAACCCACAGATGTTTCCGCGGTGGGTTTCAACATTGACAGAGATCGTCCCCAAATATCAATCATTATTGTTAGCGCAACTTGTATTTTCAATTTATTGATTCTCTAAAATTACCTTGTATTTCCCACTCGTGTATTTATTTACAACCAGATGAGGGGGTTTCTGTGACGATGAAATCTCCGCGAGGACATTTAATACTTCACGGCCGCATATCGGTGGATCATTTAATTGTTGTGTTGGCAGCGTGGAATAAAAAATCGGAAACTCTTTGAGTTTCATCGAAGAATTTATATACCGCATAAACTCGCTTGGTGGAGCTAACCCATATGAATCAAAATAGACAATCCCACGTGGATCAATCGCGTATGCAACCCAGTGAGTTCCCGATCCGCTGATGTTATCAAGATTGATGATACCGGTTTCAACGCGTTTAGGTTTTCTCGGTAATTGATCTCTCATAAAACCCCTCTGAAGTTTTTTATCGCTATTTTTTAGCAGCATTAATTAAATCAAAATTAGACATAGGGAGAATTGGGCTTTCAACTAATTAACCGTTCCTGGTATTCTCAGACCCTTTCCGCTGTACCATGAATATGGAGTCCCTGGTAGTCTTAAATCCTTTCCCTTTTTTATATCCTTTCCCAGTTGCCTTTTTCAATTCCATCCCTGCCGCGGTCCCAACGGCTCCCATCGCAGTCGCTTTCGCCACCGCTGGGGCAGCCGCTGAAATCAATGCTGGTATTGCAGCTAACAATGGAAATATACCACCTGATTTTATCATGTTGGCGACTGCAGCCTTTTAAAATACAATTTGAACCCCTCGCTTATTCTTCAGCGCATCATTGAAATGTTTTATTTGACGATCCGTCAATGATATTTTATGTGTAGCGCCGGACATCTGCGCTGGCTTTAACGTTATTGTGGTTCCACATTCTTTAGCGGATTTTGATCGCAATTTCTTGACTTGACCATCAGTCAGCTTGACACTAACAACACTATATGTCATTTTCTTGTAAAACACATTTATACTTTCAATTGATCTAATTGGAAACTCTTCAAGTTTCATTTACATATTTTCCGCTGGTGTGTCAATGATTCTCATTCGTCCACCAGCCTCTTCTAACAACATTGATTTGTCGCTGAGAATGACAGCAACCGCTCTATAATCAACACCATCAGGAGCTATACGAGCCCTAAAATGTTTGTCAACGACGGATTGCCTTGTTAAATCAAGATGCTGCAGCGAAAAGTAATAAACCGGATATAGGTTTTTAAAATCAAGTTGCGATATTTGTAAACCAGTATCAACATTTTGATCACGGGCCATAAATGACAGCATCCGATGATACACACGTGCTATGTGGTTATTGTCGTAATCAAGCTGTATATCCTCAGCTGGTTCTTGTTGTCCGTTTATTCTCAATGAAACCTCCTTGACTCCTAATCGATCAAATATCATATGACTGCGTTCTTGGGAACCTAATCGATTCCTATTCTGCAGCGCAATAAATATATGACGTGGGGCTGAAACGCCTTGTTTGGCTGCTAAGTGCCATGTAAATGTATCAGCAACATTATCCTCTTTGGCATCATTTGTTACTGTTAGCCAACTTATCAATGATTTGCCACCTGTGTCCATAAATGAAAGTAGCCGCTCTTCCGTGGTAATTGATGGGGTCATTACTGGCATCCACAATACTATTTTACTCAAAACAACTTTACCATCAGCGGCACCAGTACGCCAAATTGCATCATTGTCATTGCCTTTTCGCACTAACGCGATTGTGTGTTTGGCTCCATAGATGACTTTTCTGACATTTCTGCAGAATCTAAATATGTGATGGAGTGGAATCGCACATGAAAAATATCGCTGCTGTCCTTGCAATGCTCCTTTTCGTGCTGAAAATCCTAAATTGAAATTACCATTAACGCCTCCGAGAATATCAAACGCAGGTCCGGGTCTAGCTCGACGTTCTGGATTAGCTGCTTCTTGTTGATCGGCTTCTGCATTATCTCTTGCTGTTAACACTTTAATGTATTGAAGGTGGTCAGCGTTATCAGAGGTATCCTTTGCAAACATCATAGATGGACCAGCCGACCTTGTATAATCATCGGAGTATCTTGCTAGCCCGATTATTGTTGTTGCAACATCAACCTCGCGGTCTATTGATTCAATTTCTTTTCCATCAATGAGATATCTCGCGGATACAAATAACGCCATTATGCCATTATTAACAAAACCAACTCGGATATTTGGATCATTTGCATATGGCAAAAAGTATTTACTGGTATCTTGAACTTGAAGTTCAATTCGCGATCGTAGGTCTGTTTGTATTGCATGATAGGAATAGTATTGATAATCGCGGACGGAATTGTCCTTGGGTACTGGGGATTCTATATCGAAGATCAGCTTGTCGTTTAAACATTATATTAACATACTAGTGTTTTCAATTGTGAAACTCTTTGTAATCATCGTCGTTTCTGTTTTCGTTTCAAACCACTTCCCGCTATCGCGCTCATGATAGCGCTATCTGTTACCGGCGAAGCCGTCAATTGTCACGGAGTCACCGAAGCAGCTAACGACGCTAGTTTTTCTTCCACTGCGCTATTTATTGCTTTGTTGATTTTTGCAGGCATCACTGTAGTTGATGGCAGCACTGTTGGTTTCACCACCGACTTCGTCGCTGTTGGTTTCTTTCGCACCAATGATGCTATTTTATCTTTCGCGGCAGAAAATGCCTTTCCGGCAAGATTTCCAACAGCGCTGATTCCCTTATCACGAATAACATCAATGGCTTTCATTGATAACTGTTTAGCTAACGGCGCCACTTGGGAGCCATTCTTGTAAATAACCCCGCAATGGTATTGCCGAAACCATCTCCGTAATATGCTCTATAAACAGGCAATCGTGAGTTCACCACGTTGACGCTTACGGGTTTATCATGGTTGTAGTGTATGATCATCTTGTTATAAAACTAGTAGTTTTTCAATTAGTGATCAATCGCTAAGATCCATAGGATTTTCATCATAACCATGGGCGTCTCTGTGATTTTCAACTAATTCAGCAATGAGTTCTCGATATACATCAATGTCCATGATACCACTGGAAAATAATCGTCTAAAGATATCAGCTGCTTCATTAATTATTTTGATGGAGTTGTTTCCGGCTCGCTTTTCCCCGATAAGTACTTCTAACCGTGATATATCACTGAGGATGTTACCAGGACATGTCACGGCTGCGTTGAAATCCAAAGGATTTTTAATTGAATATCTTTTTCCGCTTGTTTTCTTATAACCGGCTTCTGCTTTTATGTTTATTTCTCCCGGTATTGGATCCTCCGTACAACGTGGTGGTTGTGGACCGCTTTTAACCGCAGCTAGAAAGTCATCATAACCAGGGTGCTGCAACGCCGAGATTTTATTCCCGCCGCGTTTAACTAAATATATTTTTGATGCCCAAGTGTCTTTGTTTTTTTATAAAACTTTTAAACTCGTCTTTTAATAAATTCTCTCTTTTACCCTTTGGAAAATTGTCTCTAGCAAAATCAGCTAATTCGGAATCAGTATGGTTTCCTTTAATTTCATTTAATGCTGCGACTGTAAATATATTCTTAGGTGAATAGTCTTTTCCTCCAGCTGCACCTTGTTGTTCTTCGAGTTCTTCAATTTCGTGTTGATTTTTTATATCACTGGATAGCTGTTGTATCCCTGCGCGCGTTTGTTCGGTCTCTGCTGCTATCTTTTCAAGTGTATCAAGCAGCGGCGCCTTCGTTGCTCGTTCTTTTTCAGGAATATCTCCGTATATCGCTGTTTCAGTTAACTTTTTCACATCTTTGGTCGCACTTGTTATCGGAGTAAACAGTTGTTCACTTGACACAGAAAAGTCAGTTTGCATTTGTTGTCGCTGTTGAAGTTTATCGCGAAGTCTGTCTCGAACCGGTATAAACTTTTAATTGCTGCTAGCCGCTCTCGGGTTAATTTAGTTGTAAGCGATTCACCTACCATATATTGTTTGTGAACTGAGTTTTCAAATGTGAAACTATCACAATTAAAAGCTGAGTTATTAAATAATGTACTATCAAGCTAACGTATCCATCTCGGACAAGGTTAAACTGTACGACGCTATCCACGAGTGTTTCAGAAACAACATCGCTGGGGGTTTCAAAATTGTAATATCTGAGAACGGCGATGAACGATTTTTGTTAACGACGCGGCAACAACAACAACTACGTGAAAATGGAGGCGTCGCGGTGATTACTTGCTACCACAACCAGATCAACCAGTACGCACATAACTGCATGAGCAAGCCCAAACTGCTGAGTATTCTTTCAGGAGAAAATCCTATGTGAGTTTACAAAAAACGCTAAAAAAAAAAAAATTTTTTACTGAAAATTTACTGAAAGCCTATTTTTTATAGTAACGCTCACGTGGTTAGGATACTGGTTTTTCCTCGTTTAATATTTTTCTAAGATCACGAACCTTAGAACTAATTTCAGCTCGTTTTTGATACTCTTGGCCGAGCTTTTGACGTATTGCTTCAACGGTGCTAAATAGCGTTATAAATACATTAATGTCGTTACCGTATAAACAAGCATTGATGGACTTTTGAATTTCTTTCACGAGCCTGTACATCTTAGGTAAAACATAACGACCCTTACTAGACTGATACTCAATGTCTTCATATTCCGGGGTAATCCTGTCGCAGTCGAGATCTTTAGATAATACTATCCCTCGATTTTTTAAATTTGAGATTTCAGCAATTATAGAATTTACATCTTTGATATCCATTATTTATAAAAATATAATATAATATATTTTACCTCTAATTATTAAAAAATATTGGGGGTCGTTTTTGACCCGTTTTGTTTTATGGACAGTACAATGCCGTATATCTCCACTCGAGTGTTGTGGCAGATTTTAGGCATAACATATACTTAATTAATAGACAGTACAATGCCGTATATATCTCCACTCGAGTGTTGCGGCAGATTTTAGGCATAACATATACTTAATTAACTTAATTAATGGACAGTACAATGCCGTATATATCTCCACTCGAGTGTTGTGGCAGATTTTAGGCATAACATATACTTAATTAACTTAATTAAGGATGAATTTCAATGAAACGATGATGGAATTTGTGATGTAATGATGTGGGACGGCACAAGACTGCACAAACATGAAACGACGAGGCGGATTTTCTACGGCCAATCCAACCAATCAAAAGCAACCCAATTAAATTAGCCCGGTTGCATGATTGACAAAAGACAACCACACGCCCGGGTTAATTGCGTTGGTTAGTTTTGATCGGTCGGAATCGACTTTCAAAAGCCCCAAGCTTATTACGAGTCATAACATAAATAAGGTGACTAATACAGCAGCATTGATTCACGGGTGTGTTATTTTATTTCCTTGAATTACTTATTAATGCTGTTTCACAACATTTAAATGAGACAAAATATTTGAATAAAACACTAAACAAAAGAATACAGTTGTTAGATAACAGCGTGTATTTCATTAGTTTTCATCGTAAAATGATTAATTAATCGTAATATTAATTGGACTTCAAAGGGCGTAACTCTGTCATGGGACTTTATTATTGTACGATTTATCTCACTTGATATATGAAAATTGTATCCTGTGTGCACGTAGTAGTAATTGAACTTCAAGGGACGTAATTCTGTCATACGACTTTATTATTGTACGATTTATCCCCCTTGATATATGAAAATTGTATTTCATGTGTGTTTTTCTTTGACAGAGCTGATTTAGTTATATTTTCTGCTACTCTTTGTACTGAAGGCATACAAATATCGAAATATCTACTGGCTTCATTTATTGACTGAAATATTTTCTCCTCGTTAGTTGATGTATCAAATGATTTGAGGATCTCTTTCCAACTGACTTACAGGTCCCTGTCTTGCCCTTTTTTGCATTCTGACTTTGTGAGACGGCTTGAAGATTCCCAAGACAATTATCAGTCTTCACGCCATTTATATGATCAATAACAAGGCCGTCTTCAATTAATCCGTAAAATGCTTCATAGATAGCTCTGTGACAGAGATATTTCTTCTTCCCGGCTGAAAACATCAAGTATCCCATATTATTTACCCATCCAACCGGCTTCTTTAGTCTGCAATTTCTAACAACACCATCACGGGATGCTTCATAATTAACAAGCACTGGGTGAGGTATGAAATCTTGGCCCATTTGTATAATAATACTATTTATCTAATTTATATCTGCTTTAATTATAAACCTCTTGATATAATCTTGAGGGTTTTTTATGATTTTGTCGCTGACGGAGTCATCGGTAGGATCAATGACTGCATTTTTTATTCATTTGTCATAGTAGCGTTTTAGTTCCCTGTATCGTTTACCCCCACAAGCAAGACACAACTGCGATTTTCCCCTTACCCCAGCCCCACATTGGAGGCACGGAAGGGGTCCAAAGGAACCGTTGCGAACACTTTGTAAATGATACCCACAGAATTCGCTTCTGCATGATTTGTTACACGGGGTTGTTGATCCAATCATTAGCCACTTGTAATTCATTATACTATATTTTTCTATTTAAATACTTGTTTTAATTATAACATGGAGGAGTTCGAGAGATTATCAGCAATTAAGCCTTTCAAAAAAGTTAAATTCAATCTCGATAGAACCCTCAAAGATGTGCCAAAACGGGCAATAACGGATAGAGCCTTGATAAATAAAATACACGATTGTATTAATGAATTCAAACACGACGGCGCATCTCATAGCTGGTCAACATTTCGAATTGATTGCGTTGTTGATGCCACCATGAACGACAGCAACGCAGCCATGATGTTATCACAACTTGGCAACAAAAAGTATTTTTTAGAGTGAAATTCATTATCTGTGTAGAATCAGGCGGTTAGATTATACGAGACAAATTTGAACCGATTCTCATTGACAAGAAAACAGTCGTTGTTAGCCGTGATTCTAAGCCGGGTTTGTTAACTGGAATTGACAAACCATACTATGAACGAGCGTATCCTGAAACAGCAGTTGTGTATGGTATATACCCGTTAAATGAAAAACCTGATCAAAGAAAACTTAAACCAATGAAACAGTCGTCGCCGGCGACTTCGTCGTCAGTGGCTTTGCCACTCAATTGTGTAGCAGCACGAATAACAGAACATTTTACAAATGCATCCCGAGGGAACAAACTTACCGATCTACGGCGTAGCAAAATAGCTCAATGGGAGTTAACGGTGAAGGACCGCGGAGCGACTATTAGCGATAGAGCAAAATTAGAAACTTCACTGAGATTTCCAATAACTGTTACAACGATAACCGGAGAAGTTTTATACGAATCAAAATATAAATCAAAGGGAGCCCCAATTAAAATTATTGATCATAACGAACACGCGTGGACGCCCGCGGTCACAATATTTACACGGAACAGAACAATAAAGTATATACCCGACGAATTCTTACGAGAAGAATTTTCCAGGGACTGTTTTCTCGCTGAAAAGAAACTATTTGATGCTATTGCGCATTTGAGTGAAAACGACCCCGTGTCGGTGTGGTTACTTCGCAGCACTGAAAACGACCCGGATACGTTTGATCAGTTTGTAAGACCAAACGGTGAATTATACCGCACTGAAGCATTTCACAACAAAATGAAAAAAACAGCTAGTGGGTTTTTAACGGCGTGTGGCGAAGCCACCGATGAAATTATCAACGACGAACATTTATTGACAAACTGTTTTACAATCCCGTCAGTTGCAGCTCATTTTGCAAGAATCAAAAACTCATGGAAACCAACACGCGTAGAATTCTTGCCAGACATTGAGGCTAGTTGTTTTGAATTTAATCATGGCGGTTTATGGAATAACAAATACGACCATGATAATATAATTTCATTTGATATGGCTGCTTGTTATCCAGCGAGTTTTCTTGGTTATGGAGAGTGTACTGAGTATTTTAAACGATTTGGACACCCCGTACATGAAATGACTCGTGTTGCAATTAATGGACCGCTGCCTGATTTTGATTTAACTGGATTCGCTCGTGTAGTATCATTTGAGTTCGCAGCAGGACTTCATCGCTGTTGTTATATTTGGATTGGTAGACACATGTCTGAAAAGAAGTGGCTGCCAATAGCGTTATTACGGTTCATGATTGGTACAAAAATGTTAATTTCACTGACGGTCAGTGAAGCAATTATATCATATCGGAAACAAACCAATGTCTGGTTACCAACACCGGAACGTCTTGATAGTATAATTGAGGAATCCAGAAAACATATTGATGCCAACGAAAAATATATCATTGAGTGGTCCAAACGGATATTTAATCAACGAAACATCGAAGCAAAAGATCTCGGCAGAAGAATAATCGGAAAATTCACTCAAGGAGGAAAGAAATGCGACTATAGACGATATTGTTCACGGCTGATTATGGATAACACCGAATATGACTTTGTAATCGCGGATGCAGTAACTAAAAACATATATGTAGATCGTAAAGATGCTTTTTTGTCCGATGGAACAAAATTGGGTACAGTTGTTACTTATAGCGACGGTTACAGATCCCCGTATACACATTTGAGGTCGTCGATGCTGGGTTATGCTTGTATTAATTTATTTTCAATGATAAATAGATTTCCTGACACTGCGGTTAGAGTTGCCGTTGATTCATTTTACATTAACAGCAAGTACAGTTGCACAGTTGCTGAATTCACTAATTCGGATGAAAGCTGAGGATCATGGAGAATTAAAAAAGAAATGCTGCGCGAGTATTCTGAATCAGCAGACGTTAAAATTAAAAGTAACTACTTACGCGGTGATAATTTATCAGAGCGTTCTAATGCACCATCGATATCAGATCCAATTTGTAGATATAAAACAGTTTATTTAAACGGCTGTGGCGGGTCAGGAAAAACGACGCGTGCAATTGAGTTATATCGAGGACGCGTAAACATGATTGTGCTGACGCCAACACATAGATTAGCCAGAGAGATAAAACAACGAGGCATTTCCGCGTGTACGTATCATAGTTTTTTCAGATACAGTGGTGACAAATGGACACCTGAACGAATGGGAGATAAATTCATCCCCGAGGTTATAATTTGGGATGAAGTATGCACAGTATCAACAGAAATATTAAAGATGTTCTTGGATTGGCTGCTGCAAAAGAATACAGCGGTGATAATGTGCGGAGATCATGGACAGCCACCACCATTTGTCGGCACGGGTCCACATAAGTGGCTGAAAGAATTCGTGGACTATTACGAAGAAATTGATAGCGATTATAGGGCACTTGATGAACAATTAAGTGAGGTTAAAAAATTAATTAGACTGAAACCCGACAGAATCCAATGTGAAATAATCAGGGAAATAATTTCTGAAACTCCAATGGAGGAATTTTATAACACATGGAGACCAAACGATTTTATAGTTGCTAGCAGAAAAATAGTCAGAGACACACTTCAGAAAAAGTTGTTTGAGCTTCACAAAGAAAAATATCCCCTGATAAAAGTTCCATTGTGTTATAGACCCGCTGACACACGGCGACAGAATATTGAAGTTGAAATTCCAGGACAGCGCGAAAGACAAACACTAGTATTAAATGATATTGTGCTGGTTGATATTAGTATTGTCGAAGACGCATTGCCTGCTAATAAATCGCCATGGACACTGGGTTATGTAACAATAATACATTCCTCGCAGGGATTAACCATCGCGGATATAATTGTTTGGATAGTCGATAATCGCATTGAGTGGTCAAATTTAGTCTATCTTGCAGTGTCTAGAGTACGGCGAATAAATCAACTTCGAAGAATTTTATTTGATGACGACGCCACAATGGATGATATTAATGTTAGCATCATTAATAAAAAAAACTCTCCGGTTACAAACAACAAGACAAAAAAGAACAACGAGAATTTGATATTGATGCTGAATTAATAATTACGCTGAAGCAACAAACGAATAATCACTGCGCGAGTTGCAATTGTATAATGCGTTGGCAGTATTCGGATAAAGATCCTCGCCAATTTACCGTAGACAGAAAAAATAACAGTCTCGGTCATGTCAGAAACAATGTGATGTTGACTTGTCTTGAGTGCAACAGACGCAACGGCGCTAGTTAAGACCATGCGGTGGCAATTGAGTATCATCAGGAATCACTTGTAATTGTTCGCGTGTAAAACCCCGCTGAGGGGCAGTTGAATCCAATTTATAGATTGGAGGTCTACCAGTTGATCGTGTTATAGTAGATATGCTATGCGTAGTGACACTCCAAATAGGATCAGTAGCCCTTTTTTTTACCACCTTCGAGTTCTCCTGGTTCATATAAATATCTCACGGTGACATTGCTGAGAATTGGCTGAGAAACGCTATCCCGCTGTGGTTGTGGTATATACTTTTTTTTATTGCGTTGTTAGGTTTCATATTGATTGCTCTGGTAATCTCGTTATTTAGCGCTGCAACTACCCCTGGTAACCTTTTGACCCATTCACGGGATCGCTTTTCTTTGATGAATTCTTTTGCGTATTGATATCCAAATAACCGCTCAGCAAGAGTCCGATTAAATCGTTCTACAATTGCCTGATCGCGATGTAACGCAGTATGCCCCTGTCTGATGGTGACATTGTGATGTTTCATTGTAGATGCAACAGCGCCTTGAAATTCCTTGCCAGGATCAACTTGTAACAGATTTGACCAGCGTAGTGGGCCTCGTCGATAAATCCTTTCAAATGCAGAAGCAACTTCAGGTGATGATTTTGTTTTTAGCGGTTCTGCTTGTTTGTATCGACTCGCAACGACAACTACGGTTAGCGCGTATGTGTAACCGTTATCATGTGGTAAAAACAATAAATCAGCTTGATGAACTTCATTGGGTCCGGTAACATCAAAATGCGAGAAATTGATTTGTTTAGGACGCGGTAGATAAATTTGCCATATAGCCTGTTTGGATAACCAATTAGCCGCAGTGGCCTTTTTCACTTTTGCGGCGTTGGCGAGTTTATTGATTGCAGCGTTACCCCTCCAGTATCCCCTCGGAGAATAATAAATAGATTCCATACTATTAATTACCAGCGCCCATCATCAATTTGCCTTTCATAGCTGATTTTATCAACCATAAAGCCAATTTTTCTTTGAAAGATTTATCAGGAATAGCATTTAACGCATGAATTAATTTCACATCCGCGAGATGCCTGTGTTGCAGATTGCTGCTTTTATAATATGCAACATCATGAGCATGACACTCGTTATCAATAGCGTTTATCGGATACTCGCCGGGTCGGGGCTGATTTTGATCATCAAGTCTGATATCTAATCATGTTCCGGGGCCACAGTAGCTATATCTGGAAGGTGCTTTTCTCCGGGTACTTTGCCCATGGGGTTCCAGGGAGTTTTGTTAACTTGGCTGCGATATCATCTCCTCGTTTTTTTTTAAAACATCTCCGGATTTCATAGAAACAAATCTAAACTTTTTTGTACCACATGTTGCACATCTACCAGTTAGTGCAGATCTGTTATTTTTAGTTGTAATCGTCGTCACATCATTTGTGCTAGTACGCGTTTTACACTTCACACAATATAGATCCATAATTTATGTATAGAGATATGAATATAATTGATTTCTCAGCGACTAAAACAAGAGAACCAGTTAAGCATCATGCAGCGCTACCAAACTCTATCCGCGCAATTATAATCGGGCCATCTGGATCCGGCAAGACGTAATTGTTGCTCAATTTAATAATAAGATGGATGAAGTGGGATAAGTTGTATTTAGTTGCTCCTAGCGTAGATGATCAACGATGCTATGAAGTGTTAAAGGATTTTAACGAGAATGCATCAGAAATTAAGGGTGAAAACGTCATTGATTTTATAACTGATATTGACGAGGCACAATCCGTGGATGACCTTGATGGGAGCATTAACAATTTAGTCGTATACGACGATGTGATGTTAGACAATCAAAAAAAACCAGCTAGAACATTTTCCAGAGGCAGGCATAAAAACACCGACGTGATATATGTCACTCAACGATACACTCAGATTCCAAAAGTGATCAGAGATAACTGTAATATTCTTGCTGTGTTTAACGGCGTTGATACACATACGCTACGAAATATTTGGCAGACATGGTGTTCCGATATGGACTTCAATCAATTTAGAAATTTCTTTAGTAACGCTCAGTCAACCCCGCATGGATTTATAACAATAAATTTACATGATCCTCGAACACGATATCGTATCGGACTTGATCGAATATTTGGTTGAAATAAATTATTAACCTGTAGCAGCAGGGGGGCGATGACATCACGACGAGACTGTATTTTGACTAAACGATGAAAACGGTCTTGGAGTATGATTTTGCGAAAAACTTATGTTTCGAGCAGGTAATCTTTTTTTTTGGTTGAAAAAGAAGGATTCGAATTAATTCTCTCGAGATGTTTGTTAGATTTAGAGCAGATGATGTCTGTAGCAAATGTCCGATTCGCCCTCCCTCCCCCTGCTGCTTTTATTATGCAAGTTAAGATCGTACTGTGTTAATTATCAAATTATTCTATGTGTGCTTTTCTTGTACCGTCTATGCCCCACACGAGATGATGGTATCATAAAATAAATTGCACGTGCGCTCTTGCTGTACTGGCCCCCCGTACGTGGATGCTCATGTAATATATTGGAAGTACCCCATATATCTTAAGTACCCTTCCGAGTTGATATCGCATGCCTTAAAATGAAGTTCATTTTCAAAAGACTAATGATTTTGATACTGTGTATCTAAAAAAATCTATATCGAACAATATCACCGTGTATGAAGATACGTTATACTGGTAACAAAAGACTAAGATGCCGATGACCATTTATCAACAATTTCATTCGACCCATACGTACCAGAACTTCGGGTTATACTATACAAGTAGCTTTACGGTGTGTCGTTTAGATCTATTAAAGTCGTGTCTAAGAAAAGGTAAAACAAGTCGAGTATTTGCAAGGGTTTCAACGTCCGTTTGTCCCTGTGTTTCACTGATTAATCTTCTTTTAACATAGCTCCACGAAGTCAGTACGCTGAGTCGTTGTCATATCACCTGGGTCATAGCACCTGGGCGAACTTGCATCTACGTAGTCCTTAATAATGGTAAACAATCATCCATAGTCTCTAATTCCCCAAGGTACACTTATTTCAGCATTGCAGCTTCAAACCAACACTGCTGATGTGCACGTCAGACGTTATAAGTTTTCCAGTTTGATCTTGCAAAATCAAAAGCTTGGCATGACCGATGTTAACAATAACCCGAGTGGTAACTCAAGTCAAATCCGTTTTTATGGCAAGCTTGGTCAGACTCACATCAGGACCGAGTCGGGTTCCTGTGCTAATTTAATGTCATTTAATTCGGATGAGCCTGTTCGTCTGTCCAACATCATTTTAATGTGTTGGTAATTCGGGTGACTGTAGTGCTATGCTGTTTGATTCTCTTATTAAACAATTCTCGAGATACACTGCTGCGGCTGCTTTTGTGTTGTCTTTTTACGTTTTCTGAAGACCCAGTATTTACATCTCTTTATCCCATTTTATCGACGCTCCGTTATGTCTGAAATTCTAAAGGTTAGTTTTTAAATTAGTTTAATATACAAAGTTCGAAATTATGATTCTTTATTAATGACCCACAGGCTCACCAAATAAAGTTTTTTACTGAACCTGCCTTAATATATATGATCATGTTAAAATGAAACATGTCGGCTGGGTTTCTAATTCACCATTTATTATTCATTAATATCAACGCCAAAAAATGACACCCATTTTTCACTCAAATGCTCACAAGACGTCCAACGTTCATAATTGAGTTTCTGAATCTGATTCATCGATTCATTTTAGTCCTGCATCTGTGGAAGAAACTTTCTGTTTTGATTACTCAAGTGCCACTGAAGTAATATTTTCGGAACTAGCAATGAGTCATTGAAAGGGTGATCTATGTTGTTATGTATTAACGAATACATTACTTCACGCAATTTCTAATTTCACTGATTAGCAATGAGTCATTGAAAGGGTGATCTATGTTGTTATGTATTAACGAATACATTACTTCACGCAATTTCTAATTTCACTGATTACAGAGTAGCACATAACATTACAACCTCTCCTAGTTTATACCTCAGTCAATGGCGTATCCCAAGCTGAGGCGGCGTGAACGATATATTTAGATCAGCCATTTACAACTTTGTTTTTCCTATTTCTTATTTCTTAACTAATACTATTATATCACAGAAACTTATTTACAACCTAACGACAGTTAAAATGTTATAAATTGCTCTCATCATATACAATATGACCTACTAAAATTGTAAGAGAGAACAAATGAAACAAACAGTTCACCATGAATCCAGCATGTGAAAACATGAACGAGATTAGCTAATCCTTTACAGTACAGACAACTAAATTATTATAAAATATGAAGGTCATTTCCAGTAAAGAAATGTTTGCGCATATGTAATTCATCAACGAGGAAATTTACTAAAACTGTAAGTTACAGGTATCTTCAGCACCGACACATGAATCAATGGAATTTAGTTCAGTGAATTTTGGATGAATCCCTATACTCAACAAATTTCTGTAGTTGATTGAGAGTAAGCTCCTTCTATACCCATTGACTTTGCTAAATGTTACCCTCACGTCACACGCAATTCCATGCAACATGGCTACTTTATGCAGTAAAATAGAAATCGGCAACGTAAAACCATGTAACCAGTGCTAATTTATCGCTAATTTCATCATCCGATGCTGGTTCTCTCAGAACAATAATTCTATTTCCTTTCATACTGAGTCGAGGTTTTAGCCACACATTCATTGAGCTAACTGGGGATTGCAACGTCGCTGTTGTTCACATATTTCTTCGTTGCGGCATCATCGTACGAATCAGGTTAATTTAGACCAATAATTGCATTTCCGCTCATGCTGTTTGGACCAGTCATTTAATCGCCGGCTCTATAAAGTACACGTTTACGGATGTCATTGCGGATCGCTGAGATTGATGCGTTAGAGACTCCGATTTTCCGCTGAAAGAAAATACCGTGATGTTATCGTTGTTGGCACCTAAAACTTGCAGAATAATAGCGACCCCGTTAATAGTTTTCATATTTTTTGAAGGGAAGACCCAAATGTGGTATCGGATGACGAACAAAAAGAAGAATGGTTTCATGACGAAGAAAGATCATGCCGATATGTCTCAATGCTTCTTTGACGAGTTTAACCAGGGTGAGCAGAAGTGTGTGGAACTTAGAGCCTGGCTAATGGAAGGGTGGTACATCCTTATCAGAATGGGACAAAAGGCAACACCGGAACATCTAGCATGTATCTCATCAGAAAACTCCCATAGACTCTGTTAATGTCCCAGACGCTTTCCATGGGAAAAAGGATAACCCAGGACCAATACGTGCAAGCTTGTCAAGAAATCTTGAGAGTAAATTTGGACTTCTTCACAAAGAACGGATAGAGATGTGTGAAAAATGATGGATGGAGATGTGTGGAAGAAATGATACATGGGATGAAATGCTTCGGGATCGACCATGAGAAAGCTTTGAGAAAAGCATTTGTTGAAATAGGGATCCATAAAAAGGCCATTGGATGGATCTTATGATGATCACTGATAAACGTAAGTCAGATGTTTTATCTAGAAATTTAACGCATTTTATGTTGTAGGCAGATACAAGTGGATGCATTCCGATAAAATAAAATAGAATGCTCGAAACAATGGACCAGTAGTATGGTTGTCGTGTCATCACTTGAAAGGTATTTTACTACACTTGGAAAGAATAATGTAAACGAATCAAGTAAAACTCGAAAATATTAGTTTGATTCAGTGGGCAAAATTTGAACATTCCAGTACGTTTGAATGAAAACAGTTTACATAAATATTATGAATGGGATCGGAAAAATGACTGAAAAGAAGTAGTAAGCAATTTCATTGACATCAGAACTTTTTATGTTCTTTATAGCGATACGCTCGTGCTACATTACGGACTGTAACCCGACAATATTTTTCAATATGGTTAGCATACTTCAATTTATAGTAATGTCTCTTGAGCGGACATGTGTCACGATATCCCATCTAGTCACATTATCCTGACGCCAGACGACACACGTCCTAACACTAAACTCTTAATGCTGAGCGCAAAGCGAGGCAAATGAGAGTACCATTGATATAAGTCTTTTGTATGACTCGGCCGTGTTGCAACTCGCGACTTACCATATCTGAGGCGGACGGTCTAACCACTAGACCACCGGAGCGGTCTAACAATATATAGATAGAGAGACAGATGGATAAATAGATATAATGATGATATTGTTTTCGGCGTAATTTATTTTGGCACTTCTTGTCCTTTCTTTTGGCACTTCTTGTCCATGGCTGAAAGAATTCCTATTTAGCATGGGCGTGCGCAGGATGTTTATATAGTTAGATATAGGACAAAGTCATTTATCACTTTTAGGGCAAATCTAAAATCAAAAGGACGAGGCTAGTAATGAACAATGGATTTGTACAAAATCCATAAGAGGGTAGGGGGCTACTGCCCCCGTCCAACGTCGCTCAAGCTAACGCTCATGATTCCTAGCTTTGATCACCCGTGAGTACAAATATTATTGCCTTGATTAATAAATACACTCGGTAGCTAAGGTTCTAAGTAAATACATTTCTTCATTGTGTTTGTATTTATCTAGGACATTACTCCATTATATTAACATCAACTTAAACCAAATAACGTAGACCTTGATAAACCGGCAACGAATGTAACGACAAAGTAGGGTATATGTTTGTCATTTGTATGGTTATAGCAGAAACGCGAGGTTTCCTATTAGTGAAAAAATGTGATTTATTATGATGTCTCTATGTTTGTTAAACGTATCTCTGTTATAGAACTCCAAAAATAATAACTTTAAAAAAAATGTGCATGAATGTTTTAAATTTCCAATCTGATGTTACTTTAAATCACTATATTATAAGTGTTGTCGTCAATAAACTGATGTTGTCTCCTCAGGAACTACAGGCTTCGTTTTTGGAACATTTCTAATACCGGTTTCTCTCTCTCTCTCTCTCTCTCTCTCTCTCTCTCTCACACACACACACACACACACATATTTTAGTATTTGTTAATTAATGTGTGTTCGTTGTTTGGAAATATTTCTAGAACTAAAGAATCAACCAGCACACACATGGCTTATCCATCATTCAGTGTCATTCTCACGGAACTCGTCTTACATTCTTAAGCAAATAATTGCAAGGGAGGTATGTGTCATCTCGATCTGTCAAGATCATTTTATACAGGTTTAACCGTTTATGTCAAGCATCCTCTCACTGTATGAAAACCCTTGTTGCATCATGATATTGAATTAAAACTCTGGTTGAATTTTGATAGTTTATGAAAACCCTGGTGGCAAAAAAAAAGTTGTCGGGACTACGTTTAATGGACTTACCTTGCTGGCTAGCTATCTGGTTGGTGAGAGGGATTCCTGGAGATGAGTATCGAGTTCGAGTTAAGAACAATCTTGGTATTCCGACGTGTCCTTAGGCAGAACATATTATTATCCTTGGTGGTTATTGTCTGTTTCATCATTAACCACTAATCAAAACTTAATGTAACTTTATTGTTATGATACGAACAAGAAGTCCGAGCAAAGCAACAGAGAAATATAGCGTAAAAGTGATAAATTGTTCTGTAACGTACTTAAACGGTGATTCTAGCAGAGCGTGCATCGTAGATAAGTTTTACTTATTCACGCACTTGGAGAGCAGTGATTTGCGAGATATACCACATATTAGTTGAAAATCGCGCAAATGAAAATGTAATCAACAATGTATGACACATTATACATTTTTTCACCTTTAAAATACTTTTCGCGACATAGTCGTGCCAGTATCATCGTCGTAGCGCATGTCCAGGAATGTTACTAATCGGTGTTATATGCACTCGTATGCAGCAAACACATTCGCACGACAACCAAGTAATTAAATCTCTTCTATCTACACAGTCATTCTTATGAAAAAAATCAAGGTATATATCAATAATATTCTCCAGATGGGTCTTAACTTAGCTGTTGCTTATCTCCATGACAAATCTGCAAGATGTTTCATCCAGGTTCTTCACTAAGGTGGCAAGCTCATCTTCATTGCCTGCCAACCCATCAATGTCGTCATCAACCCAGAGGTTGGTAATGTTACGCCCTCCAATGCTGTCTGTCCCACAATGGTTTTCCAGTGCTTCGCACATGAAGCACTCTAAGTAGATGTTGAAAAGCGTGGGTGACAGGAGACAGCTTTGCCGTACTCTGTTATCTGGGACCAGACTCCCACAGAACCATTAGCAATTACTGCACTGCTAGCCTTGGTGTACAGCTGCTTGACGGTGATGATGGTATTGGTATAATGATGTGGCTTACTATTTTTTTTTAAAACGCACAATAATTTATTATGTAGCGATCACTGATATTTGTTGCCACTAGGATGTCAAGCTGTCAAAACTAACTGATAAATGTTGCAAGAGTATATTATCTTTACATGATATATTTAATCTGATTATAGAAAATGAATATATGCTAAACACTACATTGAAGAAACAAGGAGACAAAAAATCTATGAAACTTATAACATATACAGAGAATTTAAAAATATATATAAAAGTATTGTTCAGAATCAGAATGAATTTGTTACATTTATTATTACGCATTTTAAATTCTTACTGAGTCGAGCACTGTTTCTATGACTAGGTTGTTATTGTCGATAGCAACGCACATTGTTCATCTAAATTGTCATTAATTGTTTTATTAAAATACAACAGGTTTCTTAATTTGTTCACTCATGCATACAAACACATTCTCTCTGCCTGTCTGTCTGTATGTCTGTCTGTCTGTCTCTCTCTCTCTCTCTCTCTCTCTCTCTCTCTCTCTCTCTCTCTCTCTCTCGCACACGCAAACGCACATGCACACACACACACACACACGCATACACACATGCACACTCACACTATCATTTAAGACCAGTTGATGTAGTTTCAGCTATTTGAAAGTGTATCATGATTCCATAGCGATTATGCATTCTTTGGTATCATTTTTGAAATTCTGTTTTCAAATTGAATAATTCTGATTAACGTTTGTTTTTATTCAGCAACCGCTCCGGTGGCCTAGTGGTTAGAGCGTCCGCCCCGGAAACGGGAGGTCGTCGGTTCGATCCCCGGCCGAGTCATACCAAAGACTTACAAAAATGGTACTAACAGCTGCCTCGATTGACGCTCAGCATTAAGAGGTTAGTGTTAGGACTTGTCGGCCTGGTGTCGGGTAAGGTGACTGGGTCAGACATCATGCTACATGTCTGCGGCATGATGTCTCAGTGCTAGACATCACTATAAACTCCCTCACTGCAGACATCGTAGCGATATGACTAAAAAATTGTTAAAGCTACGTTAAAAATCCTAATCAAACAAACAAAAAAATTTTATTCAGTAGAATCTTTACCTAGCTTTAATAGTGATTTCAACGACCTTCAGCAAATTCTGTGGATACTTTTGTCTGTTGCTTCTTTCATAGTCAGTTTATTTTGTGTCTAGTTGGCTTCTCTAATTCACTGTACGGTTCTAGGTGCTTTGACCACAGGTGCTTTGACCATAGGTGGTTTGACCATAGGTGGTTTGTCCACAGCGGGGGTTTGACCACCGGGGTTTTGTCCATAGGTGGTTTGTCCACATGTGGTTTTTATAATAATAATAAACTGTTATTTAGAGTTTAAAATTATGGTTCAATTAATGAAATTTTATGTGACAAGTTTCCTTTGAGTTTCCATTAAGTGAATGCTAATTAGTAATTAACATGTAATAAATAAAAGTCAATAACAGCTTGTTTTCGGTCCATATAAAGGCTGGCCCTACTCGATTTATTATTAAACAGAAAATGAACACAAATTAGGCAACAAGCCCAACGTTTCACAAATTAAGGCTGTAGATCTACTAGAAAATTACACTCAGTCCTACAAAATACATACCGCATATAAATGATAAAATCAAATCAAAACATTAATGTCATGCAAATATTATAGTTAATAGAATAACAGTTTTATTTTTAACTAAATGACAGATGTGCAATAGCACGCAAATATAATCCCTTGATAACGTTACGATATACATTACGCAACTTATAATTCTTCAACTATACAAATTTTAGTGATTTAAATGCCACAACTTGTAATCCCTGAAGATATGCTTTTAATCCCTCACTTTAATCCCCAAATATACTTACATCTAATGCTCCAACAACTAATCATATTCTTTTCATTTTATGGTCAAACCCCTTGTGGTCAAACCACCTATGGTCAAACCCCCGCTGTGGACAAACCACCTATGGTCAAACCACCTATGATCAAAGCACCTGTGGTCAAACCTCCGCGTACCCTATCAATATAGTAAAAATTTATGATAATTTTTTATTTAAAAAAATTACAACAGCTTCTTTGGGGGTCATGTGTGACCAGGTTTCATTAGTATTGTTAGAAAATTATTGTGACAAACCAAATTAAATAAAAACCAGTCAATTTTATCAATTAGTTCATATCGTTTGGCAAATTATACTGTATATTCATTAGAACCCCGAAGAATTTATTTCTTTAAGCACATTGCGATTGCGGTATTTGTACATTTTTTATAAAATGTGAATAGTGTACATGCAAAGTATACATTTACAAATTAATATCCAAATGCAAAAGAACGTTATCCACACACATACATACATACATACATACATACATACATACATACATACATACATACATACATACATACATACATACATACATACATACATACGTGTAAAATACACTAATAATATTAGTCTGAGAACATCTTATTTCCTTGTTAGATAAACTTATCCATAATACAAACTATTTCCAAATATGAAACTTAAACATGTCCCCACATTTAAATATATTCCGACCATGCTGGAAACTAAATAGTGAATTTAATTTAGTTTAGCGTGAATTGTAAAATGGTTATCTATTTTTGGCAAGGGGTCTGATTGAAGAAGTATCTCTAATTTGGTAACTACCACAACCGCACTCGTAAATTTCAATCTATACCATCTAGTGTATGGTTACCGCATGGTATGGTTGGGATTAAATTTGTAGTGTTATAATCACGAGCATCTAGGTATGGTGTGCTAATACAGCACACGTGCAAATTTATTTTAATGACACCATCTTGTGTAGGGCACAGAAAGTACAAGAAAAACATATAATACTTTGATAATTAACACAGTACGATATATACTTGCATAATAAATTAACATTATCTCCCTGGAAAAGATACAGACCATTGGTGGTGAAACACGACGAGAATAGACGGCACAACATAACAATATCTGGTTGTGTGCTAGATCAAGCTAACAGAAAATCAATTTGTAACGTAGCTTTAACAATATTTCAGCTTCATCTCTATAATGTATGCACTGTGGCATTTATAGTGATGTCTAGCACTGGTGGATCATGCCGCAGACATGTAACATCATGTCCCACTCATTCACATTATCCTGACACCAGCCTGACAAGTCTTTACACTAACCTACCACAGACATGTAGCACCATGTCCCACCCATTCACATTATCCAGACACTAGCCCGACCAGTCTTTCCACTAACCTCTTAGTTCTAAGCACCTTGGGAAAAAGCTGTTGGTACCAATTTTATAAGCCTTTGGTATGACACATCCGGAGTTCGAACCCATGACCTCCCGCATCCCAAGCGGATGCCCTAAAAAAAAAGGCCACTAGAGTTGTCTTTCTAGAAATGAGAGTTATAGATAATATTTTAACAATTAATACGTTTCCACGGTATAAATCATTTTCTAACATGTAAACACGGGGAATAACTGAAAAACAAAATCATATTGATATATGAATTTCAGCACTGTTTTATACACACGCAGTAACATCCTTTCTATCCTTCTATAAAAATTGTGGTAAAGGCTCTTTCTCCAGCTTGTATTGGTTGGAAGCTATTTACGTCATAAGCTATGTCACTAGCAACTTGTGCAATCAAATATATTATAATTAAGTAAATCTTTGGCCAGTTGCCATTTTTCATAGAAATGTAACTTGTAAGTTAGTGTTTTTGTAGAAGGGATCCATGACTATTATCCAGCCTTAGTTTTCTCTACAAAAACTTCAATAGCTACTAAATGTTTTTATTTTGATTTTGATTCTGGCTGTCTTATTTTTAACATTTATGATTTCCCCTTTCTTACCTTTTGTATAGTCTTAAAATGACACATTTTTAAAATATGCTACTGCCAAAACAAGGTTGTTGTGCAATTGCAAATTGCTAGTTTTTATTTGCTTATTTGGATCTATAAAATCCCTAAAATTTTAAATTGTCTCCTAGAATTGTTAAAGAAAAGTGATACTTAGCTCTTGCGTTGTTTTTTTAGTCATCGGAAAGTAAAATAAATATAGGAATTCTCTCTCTCTCTCTCTCTCTCTCTCTCTCTCTCTCTCTCTCTCTCTCTCTCTCTATATATATATATATATATATATATATATATATATATATATATATATATATATATATTGTTTCTGTTTTTATTTATACTACATCAAGTAAATTTTGAAACAGATCAATTAAATAAATAAACTTTACGAAGCATACGGAATTCTGAAATTTTATCTTGGACATATAGAAGGTCTCCCTTTTAATGTATGCAATTTTCCACCTTTGATTCAGTGTTAATTTCTCTTTGCATTTTGTAATAATAATAAGAGAGACTGAGGTTGCTATTTTTTGATCAAACATTATTTTTAACCTGATTGTATATATTTGTGATCATCTTAAAAAAAACTCTTCTGCTAAAACACTTTGGGAAACGGTGAAAATTCGACTTGAATATTTGATGAAGTGGTACAGTGCTTTTGTGGAATTGGTTTTTAAATTTGTGTGTCTGTGACACAATTACACAAACGTGTCAATTATTTTTTTCTCACTTCCACAGATTACCACATCATCAGCTAATGGTGATTTACCCTAGCAACCTTATGTTATCATCGTCTCGGAATACACAGCGATGATAATGTCCTACTTTAATTCGAAGTTTGAATCTCTTCTGACTAAAATGGACTATATTACTAATAAACTAATATCGCTCATTCATTTTATCTGATATTAAGTGGCATAACAAGATCAAACCTGGGGTGGTGGGGGTGGGCTCCATTGAGCTATCGGGCTGGACTTATATTTGGAAGCATACGATTAAGGTCTAATATGATGTCAGGAGAAGGAAGTAGATAATATAAACTTGCATGCAATAGTGTTGTAAAGGAGGATTTGGGGTACGGACGGAGTGTTTGCTCCGTACGCTAGTGGCATTGTGGTAGCAAAACCATGGATGGGCGCCAGAGGTGATGTGGCGCCAAAAAAAACCTTGGGCTATCATCGTCGTCCCGACGCCATTTACCTTTAGTACGCCACTGCTTGCATGCAAAGTTAGAATGTATTTATGCTTTAAAACAAACATTGCTCTTGTGGCAGTGACAATTTGTTACTTCATAAATGACTTATTATTATTATTATTATTATTAGTAGTAGTAGTAGTAGTAGTAGTAGTAGTATTAGTATTATTAGTATTATTATTATTATTATTATTAATTTTAATATTTTGATATTTTGCTCTTGTTGGCACTGCCGATGACATCAAAGTAGAAAAGTGACACAATATGCCTCGCTCCGTAAAACAAGATGTCGAGAGTTCAAAACTCGCGGTGACATCCCAATTTTTTTGTGTGCAAATAACTTTTTGGCATTTATTTCAAATTCGCTCATACCAATTTTACTTTTTTAAATGTTTTATCTTGAAAATGAATGGTTTTTTATATTGATACCCACATTTATCTTTCTATGTGTCAGGCTGCCAAAGAAGAGGTCGCAATTTTTTAAACACCTTTTGGTATTTTTAAATTCAATTTTCTTAAAAATGTGCTCGTCCTATTATTATAATTTTTGTTTACTTTATGAGAATTTTTTGATGTTGAAACAGGCAATAAATACCAAATAGACACTACTTAAATCTATGGATATCAGGTAAAATCTAGCATTAGTCCAGCAGTCAGCAGCAAGTACAAGCTTCGACCGTTATTTTGAGAGAGAGAGAGAGAGAGAGAGAGAGAGAGAGAGAGAGAGAGAGAGAGAGAGAGCGTCTTTACCCTAAGGGATATGTGGTATCACTTACAAATCGATTATGCTGTTTTTTTTTTAAATTCTGATAGAATCCATGGCCTTTTCTTGTTTTTTTCATACATCATTTGCTAAATTGTGGGTTTATTCAAACAGGATCTGTGCTTCTTCGCTATAAAACACTCCAAAGCAGGTAACTGTTTTTTTTGTTCACGTATTATTCTTTCAAAATATATGACAAAGTTCCCTCCCCACCCCCACCCCCAATTTTTCAATGTTTGGAAAGGAGAGTGGGGTGTTTGAAGTAGACTAAGAGTCGTGAATAAGGGATTCTAAGAAAAATGATATTCGATATCAAAGAGGAAATATAAAAGAAGAAGAAAAAAAGCACTAATATGTCGCTGCACATGTGTGCATCTGTTATTGTAGACTACGTTAGTCAATGTTGAATTTTTGCTTGTCATGGGCTGGGAGATGCAGTGCTGTGAGCTTGCAGACAGATCGACATACAATGCTATATAATTGTTTACTCGAGTTTAACTGTCTGTAAATGTTAGTAATCTAGCGCCCTGGTTCAATATATATGCAAGATAGTAGTTGGTGATTTTACATTTCAGCCAACAGTTTCGAATTCTGCCATGCTATGTTTTATCTTCAGCTTGGCAATTGTGCTGAGACTACTTTGTGCCAACGCGAGAATTTCTGAATAGTCACGTATTTTCAAATGTAACCGTGACGAAAGTATGTATCTCATGCGGAACAATACTGTCAACATACCCTGACAGCAAATCTTACTAGTGTACCTATGATGGTTGCTGTAATCAAAATTTTAGCAACACTAATGCTAATGGAGGTCGCGATGGTGATTTCGATAATAGCATCGATGACCAGACACACGCATTTATATTTCTCGAGAAAAACAGTTTTCTTAGCGATTTCTTCCCTCAGCCGTTCTTCCGAGTCAATTATTTGTTCACGTCTGTCGCTTTCAAGGTTTGTCATCGTTCTTTTATTATTTTTGTCACTGTGGAGATTAGTTGCTTGACAACTTGCCTTTTATGGGTGCAACACTCACGCGCACTTCCAATCAGGCAGTTTACTTCACTGGTACATTTGACAGAAAATCGCAGTTTTGAATACTTCTTTTAATTTTGACATCACTTATATTATATCAGATTCGTCCAATACCTTTAGAAACACGGCCCTGTCGTATTGGCCTTGTCCACAATGGTATTCCGATTCTCATTTCTGCATTGGCAATCAGTGAATCCTTCAGACATTACTGAGCAACATCATTCGTGATTTTACTGACTGGCTATGGCATTGTTGCTGTTGATGGCAATGTAACCGCCTTTGGTTCAGCTTGAGCCACTATTCATCGTTATCAGATTACTGCGGGTCATGAGCGCTATTCGTATAATATTGTATAAGCGTTACGTCCCACTTTGTCAAAGGGTATTGCACAACATATAACAACAACACTCTAACCCACTCCCCTCTGATACCCGCTATCTAAGAGACGACCTCAACCGGTATAATTGCCCGGTTCGAGTATAGAATGTATGGTGGTAAACTGAGCTAATATATTGAAACAAAGAACTACGAGCCCCCGTAAAGATAAATAAACAATTTAATCAAATACATACACAATGAAATTTCCTTTCATTCGGAATACACGCGGTTTTAGAATTAAACTTTCACCGAATTACAAATAGATTGAAAATAGAATAAAATAAATTTAGCCGTTCTATTACTGATAGTTAACTTCATCACAGAATCGATAGTTCAATCAAATTCATCCGCTTTGTTCGATTTTCATAACCTGTTATCGTCGAACTGCGTTCTCTGCTCAATCCAATGTTGTTCTGGAAGTTACTGTCCATCGAGATACTTTCCCTCGTGGATGTTCCGTTTGAACTCAGGCTTGATCTCTGTATCAATGTATACACCTCGCAATTTCTCCTTCACAATCCCCTTTTCCCGTACTTGTACGTCTTCTATTTCGGTACTACACGTCATTCCCAATACAAGCTATTTTTCTTCCTTCCTAAAGAAAATTAAAAGAACCTAAGTCTCTCGTTACGCTGGTAATAGCTGAGACTGTCCGTTATCCTGGTTCGAACAATCAGATATTACTATCAGTGATAACAATTTTACGGCTAGTAATTAACTACATATGTCTTCAAATCAATACCGTTGAACCACCTATTAATTCGGTTTGCCTTGACCTAATACATTATACACTGTCGCTAAATTATCTACGACATCGAAATTCGGTGAATTCACATGTATTCTTGTAATTCACTAATTAAAGTAAGACATTAAATCATAGAACACAATCAATATTCAAACAATATGATAAATTCAAGAATTAACGTAACACTTCCGATCATAACTCCACATAGTGTTTTTACGACATCAATTAACACTATGTCGTTCTTAACAACGAATTAAGGTAATAATTCTAATTCATAATTCAAAAGCACATTACTAAATTAATGTAACAAATGAAACTAATCATACAAATGTATCAAAAAAATCATGTAAATCTATAATCGAAATTGCATCAAAAATAAATATGGATTTTGAGACAAATTCCTCGTGCTTTTGATGCATCTCTCAGCCGTTGGTTTTGGCGGTTTTTCGATCACGCTTCCTTGACGAATGAATTTCACTCAAATCGCATCCGGAGCCTCTTTTCCAAAATAATTCTACACTAGCTTTCTTGCAAACCAAATTTCAGAAGACTGAAGTAAATTTCGCTAGTAAGATACTATATTCTAAAGATTTTCCGTGTAAAACCCAACCCTTATTCAACAGTGACCAATCAGAACAAATATATTTTCTTGCGCTTTCCTTTAAAAGTCGCTTACATCAGCGTGTCAAGATGACACGCTTTGTTTTAAGTAACGATTCTCTGTTTCAAGTCAAACATGACACTTTCGTAATAAAATGAACCTTTCCCCAGGTCACGGCGGTCAGTTTTGCTCCTGTATAAATAAGGCTAATTAGCACGACGTCCATATTCTACCATACTGGTACCTCTCCTTGCAGAATGTGTCTCATAAATTTAACAAATGGCTGGCTGGGCTAGAACTAATAGTTATTTAATAGATTCGTCCGAAAATTTGGCACTTCACAATCGTAGTCTTCTTCGAACCAATTGGACCCCTTGCAATCCCAGATTTTACAACCGATCCTAAACAGAGTGTTTGATGTTATCAACAACTCGCATTGCAACTAGTTAAGTGATTGGTGCATCGCTTTAGGTCAGAGGCTCGAGCACCTTTGGTGCTTGTAAATAATAGCCATATAACATCAAAGATCATTTCCATAATATGTCGCGTTAAGGGGGTTTCTCGCGTTGACAGCACCCATTGGTATCACACCCCCATGTAGTACATTCATTTCATTAAATATCAGATCTATCCTAAATGTACAGTTGTATCGTAAAAGATCTCGCTGCGGTGATCCAAGAAGTACCCGTCCTGATGAAAGAATTTGTTTCGTTGACGAAATCGTAACCATCGTGTTTGCGACAACACGCCTAATTGCGTGATTTATTTCACGTTAAATGGGAAGCGCCTAACAATGGATAATTGGTTGCATACGCATTCATCGTATACGTTTACCAACACCACGAGTATTTCCATACGTTTCACGACACGATTGATGTTCTTCATCGTACAATTGGGAAACTGTTGCAACAGGACCATCCCCCAAATGTGGGTTTCGGACCAACAATTCGTGTGGGTTCAGTTTATGTTCCTCGTTTTGTGCATTTTCTCCAATCTTTTGAATTTTACCATAAATTCTTCAAACGATCGTATGTTTTCATCAATGTCTCTCTTGTTAAATTCATCAAGCATGCGTTGATTGAGTAACTATGCGGGACCGAAGGTTTGTAGTCTTCTTGTATTCTCCCTGGATATTTACTAGTGCCATATTTTACACATATTGTAATTATTCGAGTCCGCCGAAATTTCAAACTTGATGATGTCCGATTTGTATGTTCTGAAATAAGTGCATATCAATGCGCCTTTATGAACAAAGGCAAAACTCTCTTGCATTTTTATATTTATCTTATATTGCAAAGTCAAATAATAAAATACACTCGGTAAACTACATAGGTTACGGACTACACATTCTTAGAATTCCAATTTAGTGAGTAAATAGGTAAGGCAGCAAACCTTATTCAATAGTTGTGATATAGAAATAAATGAATTTAATCTTAATATATTTTAGTAGAAAATTACTTTCAATATAGACTGGTTAAAAAAATTAATTTTAATACAACTTAGAAAAAATGTCAATCTTATTACTTTTACTAAAAATTCTGTCCTAATATTTCTATTATATTTCTTAATCTATACAATGTAGTCCTGACCTTTTCCTCCGACACTGGAATATCCAAAACTTCATGAAGGAATTCATTGTTACTTTGAAACTGACCCACTTCATGCGTTATGCCGAAAAGCCATGAAAAATGTAATCATAACAGGCTGCCATGAAAAATGTAATCATAACAGGCTGCCATTGATGAGATATCATGAAACAACAACAACAGCAGCAACATCATCAGCAAAATAATAATAATAATAATAATAATAATAATAATAATAATAACAGACAACGTACCTATTTATCAAATGACGCCAATATAATCGTATACTGGGCAGGCCAGCCAGTCACTATTTAATTCATCTCTCCATATCACCAATAAAATAGCACTCAAGAATTACGCGACAATTTGAGCAAATATTTCCTCTTTGCGTTAACATAATGATTTAGAAAATTTCGCACCAGACAGAAATGGTTATAATAATAATAATAATAATAATAATAATAATAATAATAATAATAATAATAATAATAATAATAATAATAATAATAATAATGATAATAATAATAATAATAATTATTATTATTATTATTATTATTATTATTATTATTATTATTATTATTATTATTATTATTATTATAACCATCAAAATATTTGCAAACGTTTCTACATTATACTTTTTAAGCAAAGAAGAAACGTTTTTCCAAACCTATCGCGTAATTCTTTCAAACAAAGCAAGGAGAGTACCATTAATGGAATATTTGAAACAGAGTTACTTCGCTTGCCATGGTGAGATCGTAACAAAAAGGAATAAAATAAAGAAAAGTGAGAACAACGTTTATTATATTTTATTTATTTGTTTATCTACTTTTAGCGATCAAGGAAGACGTAAACTGAAAACAAAATTTGGTATTTAATTTTTTACAAAATACTTTAAACTTTTGGAATTTGCTGGGATAGCACAATAGACCATTTCATGGAGACAACGCCTCTTTCTATTCTTGTTGAAACCAAAAAGTAAAGACAAGAAGTGTTCTAAAATGAAACACGGGATAATGATTGAAGAACCAAACGAAAGGTCTGTAAACACGTGCAGCATTACACTTCCTTTTTCATTTTTTCCCGAATAGCAATGTAGCGGTTTGCATACCCAAACTAGGTCTCCTCCCGGTCCCTTTTCTCGTCCCCCTTGCTTTCCACGTATTTTTATACATCTGCACTTCTAGTTGTTATGGGTGTCTTGTTGCGCATTGTGATGACATTTGCTAAGTGTTTAGCTTGAAGGTTTGAAGATAAAGATATTGTGTCGTTTTGCATATTTTGATTATCTACATGAAATCGTTATTCTTTGCTGGAATTGTTTAGTTGCATTAGTAACATCATAAAATTGTACAATACACCTGTATGTTTTAGTTTAGAAACATCATTATACTGAAGTCTGATCCTCACCTGGTCACAAGACCACGTGTCATTATGGCAATACCCTGCTCCAGTCGAACAAATTCATAAGTTGTTTACTTATCGGAAGCTGATCAAATCAATAAATTTGGTTTCCCTAGTTTTCTTTTCTGAAGATAAAGCATTGATATCCGAATAAACAAACTTTGCTCTATCAATCTTGACCAAAGTAATCGAGTGGCCATGCACTGTTTTTGTTGAATTAATTAGTTTTCTTCAGCAAATGCTCCTTTGTTTTATCATGTCTTATTATTGTATCGTTGTATCAAACCAATTAAACAGTTAATAATTTTCTGGAGATGCTAACCCATTCGCTATTTCTCCTTCAATTATTGCTGCTACTGTTGACATTGTATTGATATTCTTTGATCCAAATTATAAAATAATAAGACATGATACATGGTACTCAAATATAACGAAATTAGATAAGGTTTTATGGACTTTTTGTTAATCCAGTTAATATGCACCTGATTGAAATAAAGTGCAGTGATTGTCATCTTTGTGAAAAATCAAACTTATAAATACTACGTACTACATTTAATCCATGAAAAGGGTTGATATTATTAAAATAATAATTAAATGTCCTACAGTTTTTAAAATCGTTAAACCTTTGCATCTAATTCGTCAATACTTCATCGAAACACACGACTGTTTTATGTTTTTTTTTTAAAAATAAAATGTATATTCCAATAGTAATTTTTTCTTCTTCAAACAGTTGTTAAATCGTGATTTTCAAGATTAGTTCTTATTTTAGTGTAAGCCAGGAATAGATCTACAGTATGTCGTTCTGTTTCTTCGATCGTGTTTTCACTCAAATTTATTGTATTGTCATCTATCTTTTACGTTATTTCTGTTGTTATTATTGTTTTTGCAACGGAGACAATATACTAATGTTATCAGTTATATTTTCTTCAGTTTTTCTACAACGCTTTAATGTTCATTAACTAAGTGTTTTATCTCATTATATAGTTTTATTAATGCATTAGACAGATATTTATTTAATTGTCCTAACTGTGGTTGCAAAGTACTATAACCTTCAAGAGATTTCGCTATTGTTTCCATATCACTTTTAATATAACTTAGCTATTGCTATTTATTCTGGTAATTTGTGTGCCTGTTCCATTACTATTCGTAAAGCTTTTTTAGCATTAGACGACGTAGTAAGTCTCTGCTTATAAAAGTCTTGATCACCTGAAATCATTTTTTTACAAATGCGAATCTGCTTTGTAACGATTCAGTTTTTGTAGCTCTTTCTGGTAAACTCTGATTAATAACTGTTAATTTATTATTATTTTGCTCTCATAATGTTATCTATTTCAAATTGTTATCTTGTAAATACACATTTTTGTGTAAACCTGCCATTCCACAAACTGCATTGTATTTGCATCAAATGATTTTTTTTTCTGGATTGCTATAATTTGTAATACGATTATTATTCATGTTTACGTTATTGTGTATTAATTGATCTATATCATCAGCTTTATCATGTTTTTCTCATGAAATTTAAAACGAAAATTGCTACGGCCTCATCATGACTTTTCTCTTCCTATGCTAATTACTTAGCACGAAATATCAACTTACGTTGCCGGAGCTTACACTATTTTTGAAGCTCAGAATATTCCTTCTCGAGCTGAGCAAAAATGTGAAAATAAATTACTTTCCCTTCATAATTTTAACTGCTGATGTTCAGTTTGTTGATAACTATTTACTTTTAATAATAATTAACATTATTTAAAACAATGTCGATGCGATCCTGAATAATGTATTTGAGTAATGTTTGGTTTAATTGATCTGAATGAAGAAAACGTACACATGTTTGGGTTTTAAAATATCCACAAAATGTATCTCTTTTCAGTAGATGCAAATATAAATATCAGGATATACACAAGCTCATACAAATTTATAGTTGTAGCTTTTTATGCAAACTTCTAATAACTGCTCGGAGTCAGTACGTCGTTGTCCCTATTAGCAGTCATTTGCACTTTGACTTTTTTAGTGTACATTTCGACCGCTCCATTGCCTAAGTGGTTAGAACTTCAGCCTCGAATGTGGGACGTCACAGGTTCGAACCCAGGCCGAGTCCTATCAAAGAGTTATGAAACTGGTTCTAGGAACTGCCTCGCATGGCGCTCAGCATTAGGAGGTTAGAGTTATGACTGGTAAGGCTGGTGGCAGGATAATATGACTGGGTAGGACATTATGCTACATGTCTGTGGCACAGTACAAGACATAACTATAAACTGCCACACTGCAGACATCTTTACGATATGACCACAGTTCTTAAAGCTACCCTAAAAATTAATCAATACCCACAAACACACAAACATACATGTCCATTTCAAGGTTATTAATTAACTGGAATTAATATAGTTTTCATATTTCATCTTTATATTGTCATTTAAAAAGAATATATTGTTTTTGATTGTTTGAAATATTATTAATAGTTAACTACAAAGTCGATCCTCCCGCACCACCACCACCACCACCACTGTTTTTCTTCTTACATCTTTATCTCTTAGTATCTGTTGTAATGTAATCGGGAACTATCAACTTAAATTTATCATGACTTTTTTGTTATCAGGAGAAGTGATAACAGGTTGTAACAATGATAAAATGACATCAAATAGAGAAATAGAAGAATACAACAGAATAGTAAAGGCTTTTAACTTACGAATAATGTCTGAATACGACAGTACTGCATACTGACACGTTACACGCACACTCACTGTTTCATTAACTGATATAATTGTGACTAATACACGAAAACGAAAACGAAAAACCTGGTATATAACTGATTTATTTCTATTTCTTTATTGCCATTACTTATGCCATTTTTAATTCCTCTACTGGCATCGGCCATTCAATGACCCGTGCATGGCCTCGCGTGCTGAGTATCATGGGAAGCAAGGGTACCAGGTAATTCACATACTTGTACTTATAATCATGACATATATTACATTGATCTTGATCAGACATCACACTAGAACAAAAGAAAGCGTCATAATATTAGGAACTATTTTGTTAAGCTCTTGGCACACATATGTATCCGTTCAGCTGGCCTGAAAAGGGATAATATCAACAATTGGATAGCAAATCCTCAGACGCGTATGCTAGCAGCGATGGTGCTAATTGTTCTCAATACACATACAACCGGCGCAGGTCGTGAACTTTTCATGAAAAAGACCAAACATGCTCAGATTGGCTGACAGTGCATGCGAGTACGACAATCACGCAAGATTGTACCGATTTCCTCGTTTTTGGCCAGAAGTGAACGCCCGCAGAAATGTTTATTGTCACGGACACAAAGATATAGCATGTACAATTTAGATTTAACAATCCTATAGCAGAAAGCTAAGAAGAAAGTAATCAACTAATATATAAAGGCATGAATATTGGATTCTATTAAAATAAAACCCATGCATATAAAACATCCAAAACAAACAACAACCCACTGACATAAATTTGGTTACCTATTCCATATTCCCTATTCAGTTTGGATTAATTAACCAATAACCGGTTCAATAAAGAATAATAAACTGATTGAATGCCCTTATTATATATTTACATCCCATTGGCTACTTATTCCTTATTCTAGGAGTACGTTGGCGAGTGGAAGAAATGGGCACAAACTGTAGAGCATGCGACAATTGCACGAGTTGCCTAACTTTATCTAAAGGAATATTGCAAGTATAAAGAATAAAACCAAGTACAATTGTTGCTGCATACTATATTGACTTACAGTGTAACGACTAAACAAAAATCCAATATGGAAAGTGTACACTGAAGTTACGGTTTAGACACAGGAATAATAGTATAACATTAACAATAATATGAACATTAAGGATGGTAAACATAAAATACAGATTGGTTTCTGGTTAAGCGTGGTCAGCTACTGGAGTATTTATGGACGAGAAAACACCGAGTTTGGTTACCAATCAATATCATTATAGATTTGCAGCTATGATTTATCAGACTACACAAGCACAATCAGAAAAGGAAATTGTTTGATTATCTTTTACTTTGCTGATCTCAGACATACTAAACAAATGTGTTTTTTTGTGTGTGGAAAATATGGTTGACCAATGAGAATCGTAGAAATGTACATTTTAATGTGTTGCGTCAACCATGTCTACCCCTACTAGTCTACCAGGAACTCGCGATGTCAGGATTCTACCCAAAAAATAATTATTGTACTGGCATGTCAAAGTTGTCAGATGGACACATTTACTGATTTTAAATGAAATATTTTGTTTATAATATAGTTTAACCAAAACCCATTCAATCTTGATTATTGAATGTTTTACACCTTAGCTATCATTACTAAACTACAAGAAAAATATATATTGATTGCTGTTGGGTTTTACAGTAGTGGTCATTTGTTAAATTTTGTCAAACAGCATGTCATTGAATCTAATCGTTACCAATACATTTGTTTCCCAACGTGTGTTTTCATTGTGGCAGAATAGCTCCACATTCACTCATGCATGTATTAAATGACATTTATTGGTTGACGTATCCAAAAAATGACAAAAAATTTTAATATTTATTTTGCAGCATATATTTCTCACGGCTTGTCTTCAATGTCCTTTTATTGAGTGTTGACCTGCAATGAGCAATTTAAAATTAATACTCGCCATTTAAACGCATGTGTAATCAGATTCGAAAAGAAATACACCCATTGCTGAAATAGTCTTTACCAAACGAATACATGACTCATATGACTTTTATTTTAGAGTAGATCAAGATATTATCAGGCGCTTTTTGCAATGTTCTTCAGTTCTTAGAATTCCCATGTTTTTATAAAGGCCACAGGTCATGATAATCCGAGAAACATAACTGAAGAACAATTTAATAAAATAACCTATAGGAATATCCTTAAAAGCACTACATACTGATATAGAGTGTCATATACAGGTACTGGCTTCACAAATAGTTTAGTAATCTATAAAATGTATTTGCGAAATATACCCAGATTCACTGCAAGATTAGTAAGTTCAGAAACCAAAGATTTTATTTATCTGTTTAAATTACGTTCAGCAATTGTTTTATTTTTCGTTTTAAATGTTTGAATAACATACCATCATTTTTTTTATAGCAACATCAGTTTTCAACTTGACATAATATAATTTCTTCTTAACAGTTAATTTTGTCCTCCTCCTTTTCTCTGAGATGCAATTTTCTTCTTTTCCTTACTGTTTCTAATTTATATTGCCATCAGATATCAGCAGGCAATGACTCGTTAGTGTTTGATATTTAGTTACATTTAAGATTCGGGAGCAGGAGCGGGAAATTTAAATTGTGTTCTGTCTCAGCAATCCATGAGATTGTGTCAATTACATATGATTGTCCATGATATGCTGTTTTACTTTCGTACCCATTTCCAGATTCGTTGACAATGTCTACTTATCAATTAAACAAAGACTGTAAAAGACCGTCCTACGTCAAGTCCAAAACTTATAATTCCATTTTCATCATCTTCAGCTATCACCTCACTCTAAAATTCTCATTCGCAGACCCTACTGCACCACGCAGTAATGGATCTGAATTACTGTCACACAATCTTTCCTCTTTGGAGGACTTAATGACCAATTTTAAATAACGTGGACCGCTTCATCCAAAGCATTCCATTTTCTCTATTATAATCAGTTATAATGAGAGCACCACTAAGTGATAATCGGATAATACTTCATCCTTAACTGAAGTGAAGCTCTGATCCTTCCCCTCTGATTCGCACAACACGCTACCTTTAAAATGTTTGGAGATGGAGGAACACGCTTTTTTAATACTGCCCCTAACGAGAGAAAGCAGGCTGTTACATGAAGCACAAGGTGGGTGATGTACCCCCCCCCTTTTTTTTTGGAGGGACCAAAACGCGTCCCTGAACATACACCTCCCTTTTGGGGAGGGAGCAACATGCTGCCCTGCACATGGGGAGTGATCGACAACTGCTCCCTTCAGGGAGGAGATCTACTCATAGATCAGTTAGTTCCTCTTCTGCAGGCAACCACATGCCGCTGAAGACGTTGGTCTCAAAAGTGATGGGACCCAGGAGTATTCGTCTTAGCTGAAGGGCTAAACCTATCATCCTTTCTTTTATTTGTAAAAGGCTCACCTTTGGTGGAATCCGTCTGAAACACGAGAATATTCCTACGATGACGGAGAGGAAACTTTTTTACCCCTCCGCCACCAATTGGCACGGCTGGAATCAGCTTGATTCAAATATTTCATAAGTCCATAATATGCATAGTATTTCTGTGTTTTACTTCAAGCAATAGATGCAGTCTGGGTGAGTGTCCCAATTGTACTCCATGTGGACCCTTAAACAAAAACGCCGAAATAATAAAAATATCGTTGAATGTCACCTAACATTGGTGTAAGAAATGCATACTACACACACCATTGTGTATGCACTAGGTAAACAATCGGAGAAAAAATAAATATAGGCAGATCCACATTGGCCGAATCTGAGACTTGAACCCACGCAGACAGGTGAGATGGCAGTGATCCGTAACGGAGAACGCTTTAGCACAGTCGGGGCCCCTAAAACCGTATAGGTTCGAGAACATGTTGCAATTATAGACTCTTTAATGAAAATGAATCCAAGAGGAAGAAAATTGTACCTCCACATAATTAAAGTTGCGGAGTGGATAGTCTAACAAAAATAATCTAATTAACTGTAGAAGGAAGACCTTTAATGCTGTAAACACTTTCTACAGGTAATTTTCTCTGATGACGATATAGACATAAAGTCCACACATCTTGGCGTCACTGAAAAAGATGACAGTTCTAAGCATGCTCCAAGTCAGGTGCATGAGGAGGTTTTTCGACACGAAATATATCCAGACCATCAAGTTATTCTCCACCTTTTTATGACATTACTGGTGGCCGAGACCAACGTTGCTTGACACGATTTGTGCTGGAACGTCAGAATTTTGATCTCGCGAACTATCATGCCGCTTGTTAAGAATTAATACATTTATTTCAACTGACCTTTGTATCCGGAAAGTAAGTAAAATGCCTATTATTTTGAGCTATTGCATTAAATCCTTCATAACACTAGCTTTTTTGTAATCCTTGTCAGAACAGAACACCTTTGTATCCATCGGTTATTGACCAGAAATTTAAATTGCCGACTCATTGCTAAGGCAACAATCACTCCAAGGTTAGAGTAACATCAGCTCTATCCCGAGCATAAGAAAGTTCAATAGTGATGCAGTCCTTGCTGTCGAGACTGTTTCCACGCGTAACTGTTGCCATAAGGATGATGATTCCTTCAGTGCATTTTACTTTCTTATGCTCTGGCACAAATCTTGCCTTGCACAGTTGGTCTCCACCACCAAAAATGTCCGCCAAAAAAGGTGAACAATAAACTTGTTGGTCTACCATAGTGACATATATGCAGTTGCTGCTATTAAAATATATTTTCTTAACATCTGGACTGAACATACTAGCCCTAACTGTATTAAACTGATAAATCAACCCCAAACCTGTACTGATACTGACTGTCGATTTATGGTCCCAAACCCGTCACTCTGTTATAATACAGTTTTGTGGCTGTTTTATTAGAATATAACTTTACATTATGATGTAGGTGACAATAGTGTTGTTTTGGTGTCTCATTTGAAAACCACCAGACCATTCTATTTCATGTATTCCATTTTTAATTATGTTATATATGCATCACTGTCACAAGGTTTTTCAACCTTAATAGTTAACTTTCCATTTACCTACCTTACATAACCTTCGCTTCTATTATTTTCTTGACTTATGGGAAAACAAATCTTTTTACTGGACTCTTTCCTTCTTCAACCGTCTATTAATTAACTCGTTTATAAAGCACGGTCTTGAGCAAACTAAATTATTTCACTGCAAGTCTAATTGACATAATCTTTGTTTCCACATCAACCAAAGCCTTGTCCAAGTTTATTATGTCGTATTGTCTTATACCTCTCCCATTTCTGGGCAAGATCTGCAAAGGTATGACAACATTTGGTGTGATATCAACCTCTTTATTTCTTAATTCAGGGATATCTTATTCATTCTCTCCATGCATGTCATAGTTCTGGCGAGATAAATGGCCAGTCTATTCTCTCTGAGAAAGTATTTACATTTTCTTTTTCATATATATTGACACGTTGTAAGTAAGGAACAATAGCCAGATTGCCACATGTATTTGCTAAACCCTGATGCTAATTATTCCGCTTCATAACTTTTACGAGTGTCAGCCTTGTAAACAATGAGGTCAAAGCCAATTGTGTATAACATGGCCATAGGAACTTGTTACTGGCGCCTTATTTCGCTGCGTGCGATTCACAGGTAAGAGACATGGATCGCCTGTGTTGGGTTCAAAGGAACATCAAGTAGGGGTTGTAAATCCACCCTTGACAGACTGCAGGGGAATGTCTGCTAATTATATAGACCATGGGTGAATCGACATCTACTCGGAGTTGAGCAAGGCATGACCATTATTGGAATCGCAAGCTTAAATATAGTATCTTGAAAACTAAACGTTAGTAGTCGCTAAACCATCTTGCGGTAATTATATAAGGGAAATTATAAGCTACTCTGACGGCATTCGAAATTGAAGGGAAACATTTTTATTCTGGGAATTACAAAGGATCTTTGGACAGGAAGCTTTTAGGGACCGGAGTAGCTGTAGGAGACAGAGAAGGGAAATACCATAGAACTGTTTATCCCGAGTCTCTGGAAGACATGAAAAGGAGAGAACGGAGGCAGAAGTTTGAAGGCATAAGGTTGAGATGACTAGAAAGACTGAGATGACTAGTTCTCTCAATAGTCTGAGTTTTGTTTTCAGACAGATATTCTTGTCTCTCCAGATGGGTCTTAACTTTGACATAGCTGCCATTGTTTGTGCTGCTCGTGACAAAATTTCTGCTCTTGATCCCTCTTCTGTGAGTATGGAACTAAGATATTTGAATTGCCCCACTATTTCCTGTCTTCTGACTTTAATCTTGGTTGAGATCTGTTTGCCACTATTTGTCCTATTGGCACTTATCTCCATGTCAAATCTGGAAGATGTTTCATCCAGGTTCTTCACTAAGATGGCAAGCTTGTCTTCAGTGCCTGCCAGCCCATCAATGTCGTCTGCAGGTTGGTGATGTTATGCCCTCCAATGCTGACTGTTCCATGATGGTTTTCCAAAGCTTCGCTGACCTCGATGTTGAAAAGCGTGGGTGACAGGAGACGGCCTTGACATACTCCAACTGTTGTCCTGAACCAGTCACCCATAGAACCTTGAGCAATTACTGCACTGGTAGCCTTGGCATACAGCTGCTTGATGGTATTGGTCAACTTTTGACCCATGTTGTACTTCTTCATTGTGGCCCAGAATGCCTCATGCCACACTCTGTCAAAAGCCTTTTTGAAATCTATGAACACATGATAGATGTCTTGTTGATGTTGTGAGTGCTTTTCACACAGAACCTTAAGATTGAATATTTGTTCTGCTGTGTTTCTTCCACTCTGGAACCCTGCCTGTTCTTCAGTGATTATTTCTTCTGCTTGTGGGTTAAGTCTGTTCAGGATGATCTTCAGCATCACCTTACCAACATGGCTGGTCAAACTGATAGTTCTGTAATTTTGGCACAGCTTGAGATTGCCTTTTTATAATTAGTGACTGGGTCCACTGTGTTGGCCATTCACCTGTCTGCCAGATCTTGTTGCAGATTTTGTTAGTAGCTCTATGACTGGTTCCTCACAATTCTTGATAAGTTCAGCTGGGATGTTGTACCCAGTAGGTATAAATTAACTTTTAAATTACATTGTTATTTTACATAAAAAATAAACACTTTTTATATTTAAACATATTATTGCATATACACCTTTTAATCATTAAATATGGTTGATTTGCCTCTAACATCTTTAATTAACAACAGGACAAAAACAAGGATTGCATATGATGAGCAGGTGTATAAGGCATCGTAGAGGATAACCATTAGCCCAGTCAGAAAGTAGCAGTTGATTTCAATGTCAGGTGTCAATAATTCCAATTTCACACATTGGATTGAATTGTTTGCGTTGAAAGATCTATTTCATAAGTGTTATGAGGCGGGTTTGGTGGTGATGATGATGATGATGGTCATTTATTAATTATTATATATTATTGCCACACTTGTCACGGAATTGTATAAATATAATAATAATAAATACTATAACTCACCTATTTCTGGTACTCATTATCTAAGAGATGACCGCCCTCAATATAATTATCCCAGTTTGAGTATGGAAATAGATATAGTGAACTGAGCAGATATATTGAACAAACAACTCAGAGCCCCTGTAAAGATAAACAAACAGTTTAATCAATTACATACACAATTGTGGAAAATTCCTTTCATTATTAATACATTCTGCTTTAGAAATAAAACTCACTGAATTACAAGAAACTAAAAAATAGATTTAAATAAACTAGCCGATCGGTTGGTGATAGCTTTAGATCATCATAGGATCGAGTGACACAATCGAAGTCAACGCCTTGTACGATTTCATAACCTGACAGTCCACAGTCTCCATTTCCTCTGTTCTGTTCAGAATTTTGGCTCTGACACTTTCTACCTTCTGTCTCAGGATATACTCTGAACATGTAGAATTTCAGCACGATGTCAGATTTTACCAATGGATTATGCATCTCACTGCCCTTCCCTCTAGTTTCTTTTCCTCAATATGCGTCTCAGTTTATGTAACATCAATACATCCAAAAAGCTATTTTCTCCCTTTTAAAAGAAATCAAACAAACACCCTAAGTTCTCTTGTTATGCATGATACAGGTGAGAACTTTCATTATCTGTTGGAAAATCAGATATTTCTATCAGTGGTGAACATATATTAAGGCTATTAATCAACTACACATGTCCTCAAATGACCGTAGTTAGTCGAATTGCTAATTCATTACGCCTTGACCTTACATACTCGAGGCTTTAAATTCTGGCCCTGCCTTAATTTACACAGCAAATAAATGGAATACATTCAAGCCTCCCAGTCAATACACACTGACTCGTAAATCATATTAACTAAAGTAATGCATTAAATTCTTAGAACCTAATTATTATGCAAACAAGATGACAAATTAAACAATACGTCAATCTTTTCAAAGAATTAATGTAAGACTTCCTATTCATAACTCAACATAGTGTTTTATGCTAACACGACAACAAATTAAACAATATGTCATCCTTATCTAAAAAAAAATGTATGACTTCCTATGCATAACTCAACATTGCTATAATTCAAAAGCACATTATTATACAAATGCATTAAATGAAATCATGCAAGACCTGTAGACTAAAGCAAACATTATATAAATCACATCAACAAATTACATGGCATTAGGAAACTATACCTTTGTGGTTTTCGTCACCCAAACAGTTTTTGGTGGCTTGCTTGGACCACACTTTTTTTATGAATGAATTTCTTTCAAATTTCACTCGGAGTCTCAACTGATTATTTTACCCTCTGTCCTCGTGCAGGAAAAGTTTTAGACTAATTTTAATTTTGATACGGTGATATTAAATCCTATGAAATTTTGTGTGAAAACACACCCCTTATTTAACATGACCAATCAGAATCAAATGTCTTTTGCCGCTCTTTCTTCCCGAGTCACTTAAGTCGAGTCAGCCTGACCTGGTCGTTTTAAGTAACAGAATTTCTGCGTTTTCTCAAGTTTGAAAACTTTCCCATAAAAATTGAACTTTTACCATGCCTCTAGCAGTCAGTCTGGCTGCTGAATAAACAAAGGTTCTAATTAGTAACAACAGTCCCACTGTAAAGAATCATCACTGTACTCAGCAAAATGGGGTATGACACGTGCGTGTCTCCATAAATCTAACTAATCGTTCTCTAGTCTCAACTAATGTATTCTTGATAGATCACCAGAAATTTGCCCCTTCACAATAAGTCAAGATTTTCAGTTGCATCTGTAGACTAATACAGCGTTGGTTGACAGTTCCATTGTCTACATTGCATTATTTTTTTATCGATTAAATGTCTTACAATTTCAGTGAAGTAGATAGAGAGAATTTCAAATTCATATGTTTAATTTTTAATATTATTTTTTTGTTTTATTATTTTTTGCATTGAAAGTACCATTTTTTATTTTGAGTTCTTATATTTTATCTGGTGAATCATACAACCGTGGGTGAAAATTCCATTTTCTATGTTGAATTTTTTTAGGTTAACATTAAACCTACATTCAGTGATAGTTAAATTTCCTTAATGTAGATCGCAAATTCCAACTTCACACATTGAATGAAATTGTTTGTGCCAAAAGTTTCATTTCATATGTCGAGATTTTAAAGGCAGTGACTGAAAGGTATATTTGATATGTTGAAGTTTTAGATGTAATCTGCTGAGTTACACAGCGGTAGTTGGAAGTTTCATATCGTACATAACGAATTCCAGTTTGACACGTTGAGTCAAACTGTGTATTGATATTGACTATTAAAAATAAATATGTAGTTTAGGGAACGTCCATAAATGACGTCACGCACCTGGGGAGAAGAGGGTCACACATTTGTAATGATGTGTAATGAGGGGGAGGAAGGTGTTTATAAAATGTGACGTCACATCAAAATGCGCAACTTTAAATAAAAGTTAATTTTTTGATTGCTTACAATGTTAAAATAGGAATTATGGCTTTTTCTGTGGAGGGGGGAGCATAGCTTTGTGATGTCATATTTGAGTGGTCTGACTTTTTGTGACAATGTGTGATTGGGGGGTGGGGTAAAATATCAGGGACAAAATCATGTGATGTCATTTATGGATGGCCCCTTAAGGACACTTTATTATTTGAGTCTATAAACCTGAAGATAAGTCGAGAGCTGTATTTTAGAAATTGTTATATTTCAAATATTCCTTTATAACCAGAATGCAAAGTAAATATTGTAAGATTTAAACACATTATTGCTGTCATCTTTCTCAAGCATATAAAAAAATTAAATTTATCTCAAAATTCGACTTAGTATATCGAAATTTTGGGTTATCTCAAAATTTGGTCTAATAACTCGAAATTTCAACTTAATATCTTGAATTTGGGGTTAGTAACTCAGAAATTTAAGTTATTATCTCGTGGTAATTTGTGCAGATACACATTCTTTAGCACTGGTTACAATATGGAAGTATGAATGGTCAATTTGTCACAACTGCGAGAAAAACTGACTCACTCTTGCAGTGACTGGTTAAGCAGATTTACACATACATGTATTCGTTAGAAATGGGGAAATTTCTACACAGGCAACCATGGTTGATAAAAGAGTGTAGCGTATTTTCAGCTGTGGCTTGAGACAATGCTAACAGTATTGCAAATTATCCAATGTTAATTAAGTGTTGTTTATCACAAAATGGGTTAACATCACAAAATATTTTGTCTCATTACTAAAAATCTTTATTTAATATACAGAGGTCTGCATGAACTATGATAACTAAAAAACCACTATGAATTTACCTCTGATTGAGAATAATAATAAAACATTATAAATGAATTTAACCACAACAAAATTAACATGGACCATTGCTGGCCTCGTAAGTCAAAAGGCAACATACATGTAACTGCTGAAATCAAAAAAATTTGGCTGAAGATAAATGTCAGAAATCCAACAATATTACATCTCCACAAGGTTTTGCAACTTAATTTTAATAAGATTACAGTAAATGGCACACTTTACATATGACCATTGTTTAATATTCCTCTATATAGATAACTAAGCATTTATGAAACAACCATATTTTTTTCTTCCAATCGCAATTACCTAGACCTTTGATTGACCCTTTTACCTCATTCCCAAGTGTAAGCAAATCCTTATAGTTGGTTTAGGTCTATGGTGTGAAACATTATATTGTGCAGAAGCTATTTTTTTCCAGTCATAATGAACATAGCCTTTGACCTTTAACCCCAAATTGATATTCTTTTTTTATAACCCTAAGTGCAAGCAATTCGCAAAGTTTGTTAACTTTAAATGTTGGAGTTATTGTGCAGAAACTAAATTGGTAACTGACACAGGTCACTGTCTGTTGGACATGCACTCCTCCCTATAGAAGGCTTATAAAAAAATGGAGTCAGTGTCAATACAAACATGGTAGCTTTTTCTGTTATCTTTACTTCAAAATACAAAATGATCTCAGAAATATTTACATGAGCAAGAAAATTATTCAGTTTCTTGGTGAAAAAAATACAAAACACTTGAAGTTATCCACTATACACATTCTAAAATTCTGTTCAATGATAATATATTCAATACAAATTATGAGTATATCATAGGTTAATTTACTGCATAATTCTTGTTCATAACAACAACTGGAACAAGTTTAGTTAGCTGATGAAGCATAACAGAAAATTATGGTGGACAAATAACAACTTTAAATATTGTTTGTAAGTGCATTCATTATATTGTTTGTCATCCTGGAGTGGAGAAAGGAACATAATAAGATTGCAGAACTTCTCATTCTGAAAGAATAATGATTTTCATAAATAATATAACAGGAGCGCATTTGTGCATTTGACACAGATCAAAAATATAAACATCACTCACGCACAAAAGTTAAGTCCGAGGAACCTACTGATGCATCCATAAATAGTTTACATCATCTAAATATAAATTGAAGATAATAAAATGGCAACAAATGAATAAAGGCAAATACGAAATCAATTAACCCTAAAAATAGGGTCATTGTAACCTACTTCTTGTATTAATGACTTTGAGATGCACAATAAAGTCCAAAACACTGAGGATATGAAAAACGTATGTCAAAGGAGTATACAAAGCAAATATATAGGAATGAAAAAAGAAACAAACATGATTCTGCCATATCTTCTTGCAACTTTGTTTGAGAGGGAATGACAAACATTTAAACAGAAGCGAAAATCTATATTTTTGTCTCAACAAATGTCTTCTTTCACTACAGCCTACATAATCAACATTCGATTTACATATGCTGTGTAGTATCTTGAAATTTCAAAATAACAACTAAAGATTCAAGATAACAACTAAAGATTCAAGATAACAACTAAAGATTTCAAGATAACAACTAAAGATTTCAAGATAGCAACTAAAGATTCAAGATTACAATTTAAAAATTAAGGAATAATAATTCAAAATTTTGTGAACCTAAGTAAAAAATTAGATGCACTAAGTTGTATTTTTCAGCTATTTTCCACAGGATAAATAAATCCACTTGGCCCTAATACTCCATCGTATTGAAGTGCTTTAAAAACTTGACACGACCTATCCAGTTTAAAGTACCAATTTTGCAAACTTTTCATTATTATTATTTTTGTATCTATTTTACAAATGGTTCACATCATCTATTATATCAAACTATATCTCAGCTCTTGGTTATAAGCACAAACGGAACAATATCCTTAACCCAACCAATTTCTTTCTTATCATCCAAAAGCTTCTGCAAATGCTTCATACAAATATTCCACAAATAGATGCCAGATTATCAAATGAATTTATTTTATAATTATAGTCCTGCCCAGTTTCATAGACAATCCCTTAAACACAGCTCTATTTAAATCAATGTTTCTCCTTGCACTTCATACATTCCTGCAGGTAGAAGATGGTAGCTAGATAAACTTGTTGCAGAAACCCAAACCTATGTTGTCTTTCTCAAGTTCTGATCAATGACACTGGGTTATTAGTAGAGTTTACACATTACAAACACTGCAAAGATATCATTTATTACTTACGTTTTTTTCCCTAAAAAAGGTACAACACCATTGCCCTGTCCATTCAAGGAAGCATTGTTTACATATGTGAGTTGATCATTTGGGAGCACTCTATCTTATCTCTTGTGGGTTGCCCATAACAGGACAGGAGTTAACCAAACCCTGCACACATTGCTCCTGATCCTGATTTGTGGTTTTAAGTCTCAGTTATTCAAAAGTCATAGTTTTAGGATAAGTGCAGAAACAGAGATTGCTATGGGTCTGTCTGTCAGATCTTGGTAGGTGGAAGTCAGATGCCTTCAAGAAATACATCCATTTAAGCAATAGAAGTTTCAGTTTGTAATTCATTACCGACCTTGGTTGTTTTGCACATTAACATCGCAATTCTTGCTGCTTAGTTCTGCTTTCGACCTTTCCCAGCTCTTGTGAGTAGACAGACCACTACAACAGTCTCAATCAAACAGACACTCTACAAACTATGATACCTCAATCATCCAGTGGGATTTAGTGAATTTGAATACTAACATTTCAGGATTTGTTCATGTGCAGAGTTCTCCAACATCTGAGAAAAACAGAATCATGATAGGCTATACATGGTGGCCAGTATTATTGGTGGAGGAAGAACCCAGGAAAACCCCCAGAAAGAACCAATGACCCACGAGAAGTTACTGGCAAACTTTCTCACATAACTACATTCTTAGACTCGAACCCATGCAGACTGAGGTGAGATGGCAGTGACCCACAACGGAAAGCGCTTTAGACCACTCTGCCACTCGAGGCCCCTCACACTTTAAATATAAAGTGGATGATCAGCCATGGTTGTCTTATCATAACAAAAATAGAAAATAAAATGCTCTAATTTGTTTGGTTTTGTAATTTGGTAACTTTTTAATGGTTTCTGGTTTGTGAATTTAGCTCACCTGGCAAGTAAGCCATGATGACTTATGGCATGGCATATGCCCTTTACATGTTGTAAGCCATGATGACTTATGGCATGGCTTATGCCCTGCACATGTTGTAAGCCATGATGACTTATGGCATGGCCTATGCCCTGCACATGTTGTCAGCCATGATGACTTATGGCATGGCCTATGTCCTGCACATGTTGTAAGCCATGATGACTTATGGCATGGCTTATGCCCTGCACATGTTGTAAGCCATGATGACTTATGGCATGGCCTGTGCCCTGCACATGTTGTAAGCCATGATGACTTATGGCATGGCCTATGCCCTGCACATGTTGTAAGCCATGATGACTTATGGCATGGCTTATGCCCTGCACATGTTGTAAGCCATGATGACTTATGGCATGGCCTGTGCCCTGCACATGTTGTAAGCCATGATGACTTATGGCATGGCTTATGCCTTTCACATGTTGTAAGCCATGATGACTTAGGCATGGCCTGTGCCCTGCACATGTTGTCCTTCTGTCAGTAGTTGCTTGTTGCAACCTGGAAAATAATATTTGGATCTGATTTTAAACTTGGAAAATATGGCTCTATTTCATCAGAATCTCTGACAAGTTTAATAATTAATAAGATCCATGCATATCTTGCATCTGATTTGCATTCTTGTTACCATTCTGGAGGCTGTATTTCTGATCTTAATTTGAATGTCTTGGAATAGAAGCTTATATCCCAAACAAATCTCAAACAAACTCAATAATGAGCAAGATCCACTTGTCCAAAAGATGTGGCCCCACATGTGCTTGTTACTATTCTAGTGGCTGTATTTCTCTTCTGAATTTGATCAGACTTGAATCTATTCTGATATTATTAAGAGCTTGGATGAGTTTGACATTGAGAGATATCCACATCAACCAATATGGTAATCTTGTATTTGTATGGCAGATCTTGTTGCCACTCATGAAGCCGTATTTCAGATCTGATTTTGATCAGACTTAAAATATGGTCTTGTGTCATCAGGATATTTTATGGGTCCTATAAAGAGATAGATTCATTCATGTTATTGATTTTATCTTGAACCTGTTTGGCTGTGTGTGTGTGTGTGTGTGTGTGTGTGTGTGTGTGTGTGTGTGATTTGGATTTTTAACATAGCTTTAACACTTTTTCAGTCATATTGCTATGATGTTCTGTAGTGTAGCAGTTTATAGTGATGTCTAGCACTGGGGCATCATACAGCAGACATGTAGCATCATCTTCAATCCAGTCACATTATCTTGACACCAGCCTGACCATAAAGATGTTAAAGCAAGTTAATAAGATTATAAATTCCTTTACCTGACCTTGGTCACAATTAGCATTTTCTGAAAATACTGTCTGTTTAGTAGAATTTTCATTGTGGAACATTCTGGATTGTTTACAAGTTTAAATCTGTTACTAAATTATAATAAAGAACATGGCAAACAGACCAAGATAATGATCCTAATATTTAGTCTATACACTTACAAAAATATTAGCTATATATTATTGGTGTACCAAAAAGTAAGTTACTGGTCAGGTAGGAATGAACTTGAATTTATGTCCAAATACAATTATAAATATGCCACAAAATGATGGATAAAAACACAAAAACAAATTAAATATATAACCTTACACTGAATTTCAAGACCTTTATTTTTATTTTTTGTTTCATATACTGTATACAGAATTTTACCATCCTTATCATTTGTTTCATATACCTTATCAAGAAATGTGACCATGTGTCTTTACCTGGTTTTCATTGACGTTTTAAAGAACTTTCCATATATATATATATATATATATATATATATATATATATATATATATATATATATATATATATATATATATATATATATATATTAAAAGTTCTAAAACTATTTACTAAATCAACTTTAAGGTTCAACGCTTTTTCAAAATTCGACATTTCACATTTACATTCAGCATGTCTCAAAACTATTAGTTCTAAATGCTTTCTAAGATTAATAGTATGTTGTGTTTATGTGTGCAATTTGGTGTCCTTGTATTTTGGCCAATTAATAATTTCAGATCTTTATTACACAAATTAACTGAATAACAGATTGATGCAGCTGATTATTTTTATATTATTAGCATATTTTACATATAATCTTATTTACTGAGTAATTGACAAAGTATCAACCATTTGAATAATTGCATCTGTTAAATTCATTTTCATGCTTAATTACAGCTTTGTGATTTATGCTGTGGTATATGATATTGTTGTAGGGTTTAACGCCATTTTTCAGCACACGATAAGCTGTACATGGCGGCCAGTATTATTGGTGGAGGAAGAACCCAGGAAAACCCCGGAAAGAACCACCAACCTATGAGAAGCTACTGACAAGCTTTCTCACATAACTACATTAGCCGAATCTTAGACTTGAGCCCACGCAGACAGAGGTGAGATGGCAGTGATCCGTAATTGAAAGCGCTTTAGACCACTTGGTCACTCAGGGCACCTGGTGTGGTCTATGCCAGAATTAAAGTGGTTTTGTTGTCTCTTTAACACATTAACCCTTGGAGGTTTTTGCTGTTTTCACATGAAATGCGAGTAGGAAACACATTTTGGGGACTATTTCTGAATATATCCTAATACTTCGACTTCCAAGCAATATTCCGTTAGACAAATAGCTAGTTGTGCTAAAGAAAATGTTTTTCATTGATTAATTTGCTGGTGCATGAGCATTAGGTGAAAAACTGTCCACCCTATCCTACTTTTTGAACTAGTTCACCTGTCTGTGTGCACTTCAGACTGGTCTGTCTTAGATCTGAGGCCATAAAGTCTAAAATCTGGACACAAAATCAGATTCTGACCATGGGCGAAGTTTGGGTAAGAAAACAAAACAGGTCCAAAAGTTAGGTTTTTCCCTCTGTATTCTGTAGTGCAACTAAAATGTCCAGATTATTTGCTATCATTGTAGAGCTACATCTGTCTACCTTTCTATAATACCACCCAATTTAATGTGTCATGCATGACCTTGACGCTACAGACCTTGGAACTAGGCTACTACCTCATGCCCCATAAAATCATTGCTAGGTGTTAATGTGTTAAAAGACTACAATTATAAGGCATGTATCATGATTTATATTTTTTTTATGATTTGCATGCAAGTGATTTTTAACTCAAGAACTAGAGTAAAGTTTCTTATTTGACTCTATATTTACGGCCAAATTCCCAAAGTAAGTCTTGGATGCAGAGCAGTCAGATATCTGCCGTGATGTCAGTATTGGTGAGCTTCAGAATTCAGATAAACAATTTATTTGTACCACATATCACCTTTTATTGTAATGGACTCTTCCATTCCCAGTGGACTTCAATGATTACAATTGATTAATAGAATATTCTATATTGAGGCATGGTGTCTATTGCATATTGATCTTTCTGTAAAGCCTACATACTCAGATCAGAGCTAGTCCATGAATTGAGTGTATATGACCAAACAAAACCTGTAACAGATATTGGGTGGACTGTGTGAATGCAAAGCTGTTACAAGAGGAATTTTAACAGAACTTAGGTAAGATTTGTGGAATAATATTTTCATTTATGATGACTGAGCTTACAGGCATCACAGAGACTTGTATGAATGATGTCCTAGCAACTGATTCATGTTAGGTTATATTCCCTATTGTTAGTTGTTGCTGGTCTCAGACAGTTGTAGTAGTGAAGTTTGGCTCATTTATTGAACACACTTGGACCAGAGAGTAATATTGTATTGAATTCATTGTCATAAAATACATCTGTAACAAAAAATATGAATGTTTCCTGAAATGGTCAACAAAGCTTAAAGTTGGTGCTTATTTTATTTGCAGTACAGAGATAAAATTTATTATTTAATTGATTATTAGTAAAATAAATTTGGACACTAATCATTTCACAAATTTGTAATGTCAGTGAGGGTGTCATGATTAAATGCTGATGCAATGTTCGTCAGTTCATTAGGAGAAAAATAATTGGTGTTCAGTTAATAACATAACTATACATATTAGAAATAATGCAGAGAGCCTGAGTACAAATATTTAGTAAATTATAAAAATAATTCATAACCATGTTTCAACATAACATTTGACATGACATTCCTAAATCAGGTAAATGATTTGCCAATCTCACAAGTTTCTGCCTGCATTTGACCTTGCAAGGAAAGTAGATGTGTTGAATTAATTTATGATATCATTTATTTAAAGACTCCATCAGTAGAATTTATGACATAGTTTTCTGAGTTTTGTAAACTGGTTTGGTGTCAAAACATGACATCCTGGATTCATTTGAAGTCTTGGAAAAAAATCATAAAAGTAGCTGATAATTGTCTTCATGTTTATTTCACAACATCCATATGTTACCCATCCAGTTTCAATAACCTGACATCATGTAAAGGACATACTATTTTGTTGATCTCCAAATGGAAAGGAAGTGTGCCGGAACCTTCTTACCACAGTTGTGTCTATGTAAAGAACCATTTGTACCATATGTACTTGCTTATAAGTCTAATTGCACACTGCATAGATCCAGATCTGCCATTGCATAACACACTGTAGATCTTGGTCTGTCCAGTTTGTTAGGAGTAATCAGAAGCATATACCCTGATTTGTAGGTACAATATGTCATGATGGCAGATCATGACCTTTGTCGTTTGAAGTTTGACTCAACTTATTAGCAGGTAAACATGGTATATATAATTTTTCTCTTTAATGATCGATACTAATATAAGTAGATATAAGTCAGTGGAATGAGTTCAATTTATAAATAAACAATTTCTATTAAATTATGGCAGATATGTTTCATCTGTTAAAATTATTTTCAATATATTTAAATTCTCCAGCCTGTGTTTCTGCTTGAAGAGTAATTTCAATGAAGTCCATTGTCATGTATTCAATGGATTGTGAAAAGTAGTTGCATTATTGTAGCAGCAGAAATGGAAGATTCCTTTGTGTCATTGTCACTAGTTTACTGGAATATCTATTTCTTTGTGAATTAGAGCTAATTCTAATACAAAAAGTTCAAATTTGACAAGAGAAGCAATTAAATTCCTTTTTATTAGGTCAGTGTCATTCAGTATTTAAAGCTTTTCTGCAAACTAAGGTTTGTGAAGCTTTGGTTCTTGGGTCACATAAATGGCATATACTTCTGATTTTGATTCCCTACTCTTCAGAGGCCTCACACATAAGCCAACTGTTTTTTGATTTCAAAAAGTTAAATGTGAATCTAGGTATTTTTTTACAATTGTGATTTCAAGCCTAATGTATACAAGTTGTCAGATCCAAGAGTTAATCCTTTTTTAGTTTTATGTAAGTTGTCAATCTGTAGTTAAATTCGTGTTTTCCCATGGTACACAATACAAATTAAAATCACTGATTATTTTAAGTCAGTCATGATTTGTTTTTTGGGATGAATTAAAGGATACAGTAATTATGTGTGGAATATAAATTTGGCAGAAAAGAATATATGCATATATTTTGTGATTTTTTCCCTCCAAAGTGAACAGAAAGCAATCTTGATAACACTAACACCACCACCAACAACAACAACAGCAGTAAAAATTATATTCAGTGCATGTAATTTGTTCAAAAACCAATTTCAGAATGTGAACCTAAGTACAGAGGTTACCTGTGTACAAAGGCCAGTTTTGTCCTTTCCCATGGATGGTAGCAATTTACAGCTATGGTTGTATATGTAGAATTTAGTACTGGACTATACAGTACAAGCATAAGCAGAGTTCAAATTGATTGAGAATGGTGGGCCATAGATTACTTTCAGTAGGAGTCTTTACATGAGTAGGGTTGGGGGATATATCATCTCTCCATCATTAATCTTGTTTTTTGTGATGTTACTGGTCATGGCAGAGAAAAACTTACATGGCAAATTTGATATTTGTTGGTCTGCTTAGTCACAATATCTGTTTGCTTACAAGTGAGAACTAACCTTAATACACAGACATCTTAAAAGTCAAATCCCTCTGGTATCAATCCATTGTATAAAATCTTTCCAAACTCTCAATCTTTATTAGCAATTTCACTCTGAAAATGATCACCTGTCAGTCCAGCAGCTGTTAATTGATCTCCTGTGTGAACTGTTAATGTATGAATGCAGATCATATCTTAGAACTACTTCTTGTATTGTCCATTCTCTGATACAGCTATAAATGCCAGAAATTATAAAACGTGATGGAGAACAACTTATTGGTTCAGTCCAAAATTTCTCTCATAGTGATTTTAAATCTCATATTTCATGGAGAACACATATCCAGACAGTGGAAAACATTTGACATTCATCCTTGTGACACAGAAGCATTTGACATTCATCCTTGTGACACAGAAGCATTTTGATGTGAATTTGGTTAAAGACTACAAGCATATCAGATATTAGAAATTCTACTGTTCCATGATGGAAATATTAAGCCATGCTGCTGTCTGTCTGAGTAACAGTAGATATTGTGGAGTTTATGCAGTTTACAATGCCTTTTATTATTAAATGACATGGCCACTAAAATGCCTAAACACATGTATTGTGAGAGATTGAAAGAAAGAGAATATTGAGAGAGAGAGAGAGAGAGAGAGAGAGAGAGAGAGAGAGAGATTCTGCTCTTAACAAATCAAAAGAAAATTATTAATGAGTTTGAAAGAAGAAAAAAGCCAGTGAGGCATAGTATAACATGATTACATGCAGTATTCAATCAATAAAATAAAGAATATGAGAAATAATGAGCATTGTTTAAATTCTGCCAGTTGCATTACAATGTTTTGCTTATTACATTCCCACACAGTGAAAAATAAATATTGATATCCAAGTTACATCCTGTATAGGGGACCCTAAGTGACTTAGTGGTCTAACACCCCATTACAGATCATTCTCTTCACCACCTCTTTGGGTTTGAGTCTCATCTTGACCAATGCTGATATGTGAGAAAGCTTGCCAATAGCTTCCAGTGGGTCAGTGCTTCTTCCTGGGTTCTTCCACTATCAAATATATAGGCTGCCATGTAAAGCATATTATGTGCCAAAATGGCATTAAACCACAAAAAACCTAACCAAATAACCTCTAATCGAGCCACTGTGTAACACTCTTACACCAAATACATGTATCTGTGACATTTTCTGAAGAACATTTGTTTACATTTACCTTAGTCGCTCCGGTGTCCATGTGGTTAGAGCATCAGCCTCAGACGTTCGAACCCTGGCCAAGTCATACCAGACACTTATAAAAATGGTACTGGCAGCTGCCTCATTTGGCACTCAGCATTAAATTAAGAGGTTAGTGTTAGGACTGGTCAGCCAGGTGTCAAGATAATGTGACTGGGTGGGACATGGCGTTAAATGTCTGTGGCATAATGCCCCAGTGCTAGACATCACTATAAACTGCCACATCCATTCCATTGTGAAAAATATTCCAGTCAAATCCAACTTTCATATTGAAATTAAAGCACATGTCATGTTGTAGCTAGCATATGTGTTAAGTATATAAGGCATACATTGGTAAGACTGCTAATCATCTATCACTTTTAAGAGTGCACTTCTTTTGTGAGAGAACTGTAGGTAATTTCCCAAGTCCTCTAAATACTTCTCAATGATAACTTTTATTGAGTAAGAGTGTTTTATGTTTACTAGCCCTCTCTGATAAATATCTGTGTTAGCATCCCACTCAGTTTCCTCTCCCTATTTTATCAAGAGTGTAGCTAAAATCTTGAAGGTTTAACTAGATAGCTTTTAGATTGCAACTTATACAACAATTAACAACACATAGCAACAAACTTATACAACAATTAACAACACATAGCAACAAAATATGTGTTATGTACATGGTCCTTAGAAACAAACTTTTTGTTGTTTATGCCAACTTCTTCAAAGGGATAACTGGGGCAAAATATGACAAGCTGATAAATGATAGCAAAATAATATTCACTTGACTTTTTACAAACAGTTTTGCAGTACATGTCAAGTGGTCTGGAAGACTGTACTGTCTGCAAATTAATCTTCTATGAAAAATATTCAAATGAGTATGCTTTGTCATATCCTTTCAGCCTTATACTTTTAAATAATAAACCTGACAAAGTCTGCAATTATAAGTACATTTGTTGAGTTGCTTGCAAAAAATACAGCAGCATGTGCTTAATAACTGGAACAATGTGTAACAGAATTGTTACCGAGAGGAGGGTGGATTAAATGAACAATACAAACACAATTTGTGAAAGAAAATATAAATTTATGTAATAAATTATAAATGAAAAAAATACAGATGTAACAACACAATAATTCATGCACTCAACCCACAATTACACTCACAACCATTCACAATACATGAACAAATTAAATATTAATACAAAAGGAATCTCAGATGTAAAGGGATCTCTTGGACTATACACAGATCCAAGGATCCTTTACGAAAGTTAAATTAATGCAAGTATAAATTACGAAAAATGAACACAAACGACAAACTATACTATCGCACGATGGATTGCGATAACTAGCACGACCATATACTTGTATTCAATCAAGTTGTTAGCTTTTATTGATATCTATGCGATCACTTGAAATATTATTGTGATCTGACATAAGCATGCAAATACAACAATGTATTAAATTGTATTACAATTTCAATACACATATGTGTCTCGACCCCGTATAACCGCACAATTCAGCAACAGTTGAATCGTCTCCCAGTTTCCCCGAAAACCTAGGGTTGACCAATACTATTATCGGACGTTTCCCTTCACGGATCCACCACAGTTATACGTTCAGACAACATACAACATCTACCAGAACCAACGGTTCCTCACTACCCTAGATGTCGACCCGGATGTTTTACAACTCATACAGCTCCGACACTCGGACTTCTAGCTTTCCGGATATTTACACGTTACACAGATGTTGACGAACAGACAGTTCGACACACAGACAGATACTTCAATTCCGTTTGCACAAATTAACGGCACAATCACATTCAGATATTTATACAGAGATGTTCCGGAACAAATAATAGATGTCCCACAACAAATCAGACGATATCAAAAACGTTTATCAAAAGATGGTATCAGATGTGTTAACAGCTACGGTATCAGAAATGGTATCAACTACGTTAGCAGCTACGGTATCAGAAACATTGACATCTACGGTATCAGATCTACGGTATCAGATCTACGGTATCAGAAACATTGACATCTACGGTATCAGCGATTATCAGATCTATGGTAACAGCGATTGTCAGCTACAGTATCAGAAACACGGTAACAACTACGTTAGCAGCTACGGTATCAGAAACATTGACATCTACGGTATCAGATCTACGGTATCAGATCTACGGTATCAGAAACATTGACATCTACGGTATCAGATCTACGGTATCAGAAACATTGACATCTACGGTATCAGCGATTATCAGATCTATGGTAACAGCGATTGTCAGCTACAGTATCAGAAACACGGTAACAGCCCTTTGGCTGGAGATTGCAAGACGAGCTTATCTATCCTTCGATTAGATATTTTGGTTCCCGTAATTATTATGAGAAATATCTCGCCTTATATACTCTCTATAGGTGAACATAAATCACATCGAGCTTGCCGTGCACCACGTGAAACGAGTATTTCGGATTTCATGTAAATAACAAACTGGTACATGCAAATCGTTACACGCCACTTACCTTGGAGAAAACAACTTAATCACCCCAGGTAATGCGTGTACGACGAAATCAAGAAAATGGTGAGTTTCGTTTGCAATTCAAGGAGAACAAAAATCAGTTCAATTTTCGCCTAATTCTGTGACAATACCTCCCCCCTAAGAATAAAAATGTACACATTTTTAAAACTAACACAGAATAGAAGAAAAATAACTACTGATGATATCTTACAACATTTACACTGGTTATACTACAAACTGGATTTTATTACTGGGCAAATTCATACAAATTTCCCATCATGCCCTACTCAAGTAGTCTGCGCCTATATTTTCAACTCCCCCGCAACTCCCAAGGGACATTCAAGGGAACTCTCTATATTCGAATCAGCTTCATCATCGTCTACGACTGCCGTACAAACGACATTTAAGACCCCCTTTCCAACATTGTCGCTCTGTCTCTTAATATACAACTTGAGCATATTCGCATGGAATGTTTTTACAATACCGTCCATGTCAATTTTATAGTCCATGTCACCTTTTACTTCTTTAACTTCATATGGACCTTTCCACTGGACTAATAACTTATTCGAACTCGTTGGAAGAAACAATAGCACCTGATCTCCCACAAGAAATTTCCTATTACGCGCTCTGCGGTTGTAATACTTGGCATATCTGCGCCCCGATTTAATCAATTTTTCACGTGCCATCTGGCATGTACTCTCAAGTTTGTTTCTTAGATCTAAAACGTACTGGTAAGTCGTTTTTATTTCCTCGTTCGCGACATCACCAGTCCATAGTTCGCGTAGTATCCGCATCGGGCCTCGAACTGTTCTACCATACAACAGTTCAAAGGGTGAGAACCCTAAACTTTCCTGCGGTACTTCACGGTACGCGAACAGAACTGCGTTTAAATAACGGTCCCAGTCTTGCGGACGTTCCGCGCACATCTTTCGTAGCATGCTCTTCAGGGTACCATTAAACTTCTCTACCAGTCCATTGCACATCGGATGGTATGGGGTAGTGTTTAGCTGTTTGATGGATAACAGCCTACTTATTTCACCCATGAGGTCAGAGGTGAATTGGGCACCACAATCCGTGAAGATTTCTTCTGGAACCCCTACCCTACTGAAGATATCAACTAATGCTTCAGCTACCCTTTCCGTTTCAATAGTTGGTAACGCTACGGCTTCAGGGTATCTGGTTGCGTAGTCAACCAGAGTAAGAATATACCGATTCTTTCTTTCGGTAACTGGGTGTATTGGTCCTACAATATCTACTGCCACTCTTTTAAACGGTGTATCTATTAATGGCATCTGTCCCAAGGGCACCCTTGTGACCCTTCCCTTACACACGGTTTTCTGACATACGTCGCACGACCTACAGAACCGTGTGACATCGCCATTAACACCGGGCCAGTAGAATTCAGCGACTACCCTGCTAGTGGTCTTAGCCTTACCTAGGTGTCCTGCCATGCTTGACTCATGCGCCACCCTAAGTACTTGAGATCTATATCTCTGGGGTACGACCACTTGCCAATACTTCTTACCCTCCCGAGCGCTAAACTCCCTATGAATTAATCCGTTCTTGCGTACGAATCTCGAGCTACCCCCACGCTTGCAATGTTTAATCGCGCCGGACATGATTTTCTCAACAATTGTTCTGATGGATTCATCACGTTCTTGCTCTTGTTTGAAATCATCGCGGGAAATTCCTGAGATCGATTCAGGGACTATTAATTTACGAAACGCGGTTTTCTCTCGCCGTGTTTGCGCTCGCGTTTCGACTGCCTGGGCCAAAGGTATTTTAAAATCGGCCATCGTTGGAAGACGGGAACCTTCAACATTACCGATCGTCAGATCGTAAATAGGATTGTCCATACAAAGGGCATCAACAGTTCCCGTTAAGAAAGGTGTTTTTACTGTGATCCTTGCTACGGGAATGCGACCCATCGTCTGATCAGGTAACATACATGGGGATTCCCACCCGAGCATTTGGTTATCCTGCACGAGACTACGTTTGATCACTACGCCCGTACAACCAGTGTCACGCAATACCACGACTTCTCGACCGTTGACAAACCCTCTCGCGGTTGGTACACGCGCTTCAGGAAATAAACACGTGCCAAGCGAATGAATACAAGGTTCTACCTGTACGATGTTATCAGATATACCTTTACTTTGTATAGCCACTGCTACCTTATGTATAAGTGCCTTTCTTTTAGGACAGTCTTTTTGAACATGACCCCATGCATTACACAAGAAACATTGCACACGCTGAAAAACTGGATTCCTAACTGACCTTTTTACCTCAGCTGATTTTACAGGCTCCCTGGGCATAGGTCTTACAGACTGGTTTCCAGACTTAAAACCTTTCAAAACCACGTTCTGGGTTCCCCCATGAGCTTCGGCAAATAAATCGGCTTGCTTAGCCATATCTTTTACGTTCGTGAAGACTTTCTCCTTCAGAAATTGATCTAATTCTCGCCCAACTGTATTAAATAATGGATCTCTGAGCAAGAAATCAGTCAACCCTTCAAACGTTTTCACCGCTTTGCCGCATTCAATCCACCGCTCAAAATAGTTCGCAATTCTGACGGTGGACTGACCAAAGGTTTCTCCCTTATCGGGCTTGCTATACCTGAACTTTTTACGAAATCCTCGTTCAGTGAGCTCGTACCTTTTGAGAAGTGCTTCCTTTAGGACGTCGTACTTAAACACATCGTCCCTAGGAAGTCGAGAGTATACATCCAGCGCTTTACCTTTTAAAAGCGCACTAAGATGCAATGCCCAGTCATTTTGACTCCACTTCTGGTTTTCGGCATACCGCTCAAACCGATGAAGATAACTATCCATGTTATCTTTTTCATCGTCAAAGGGAGGTAATTTGGGGCCCCTTAATTTGCTAAAGGCAGAATCGTGTTCTCTTCCAGATGTCGCTAATTCTACCTTACGCTCATGATCCCGTTGCTTTGCTTTTTCATCTAACTCTATTCGCTTTTGCTCCGCTTCCATTTCCCATCCTATCCTATCCTTTTCGGCCTGCTTCTCTAATTCTATCTTTTCCCCTTTGGGCCTGCTTCTCTAATTCTATTTTATCCTTCTCAAAGGCCCATTTCCTTTCTTCGGCTTCCCCTTTTTCCCTTTCGAATTCCCTATCTAATTCCCGTTTCCTTTCTTCGGATTCCCTTTCTAATTCCAAAACAAAATATGTGTTATGTACATGGTCCTTAGAAACAAACTTTTTGTTGTTTATGCCAACTTCTTCAAAGGGATAACTGGGGCAAAATATGACAAGCTGATAAATGATAGCAAAATAATATTCACTTGACTTTTTACAAACAGTTTGCAGTACATGTCAAGTGGTCTGGAAGACTGTACTGTCTGCAAATTAATCTTCTATGAAAAATATTCAAATGAGTATGCTTTGTCATATCCTTTCAGCCTTATACTTTTAAATAATAAACCTGACAAAGTCTGCAATTATAAGTACATTTGTTGAGTTGCTTGCAAAAAATACAGCAGCATGTGCTTAATAACTGGAACAATGTGTAACAGAATTGTTACCGAGAGGAGGGTGGATTAAATGAACAATACAAACACAATTTGTGAAAGAAAATATAAATTTATGTAATAAATTATAAATGAAAAAAAATACAGATGTAACAACACAATAATTCATGCACTCAACCCACAATTACACTCACAACCATTCACAATACATGAACAAATTAAATATTAATACAAAAGGAATCTCAGATGTAAAGGGATCTCTTGGACTATACACAGATCCAAGGATCCTTTACGAAAGTTAAATTAATGCAAGTATAAATTACGAAAAATGAACACAAACGACAAACTATACTATCGCACGATGGATTGCGATAACTAGCACGACCATATACTTGTATTCAATCAAGTTGTTAGCTTTTATTGATATATATGCGATCACTTGAAATATTATTGTGATCTGACATAAGCATGCAAATACAACAATGTATTAAATTGTATTACAATTTCAATACACATATGTGTCTCGACCCCGTATAACCGCACGATTCAGCAACAGTTGAATCGTCTCCCAGTTTCCCCGAAAACCTAGGGTTGACCAATACTATTATCGGACGTTTCCCTTCACGGATCCACCACAGTTATACGTTCAGACAACATACAACATCTACCAGAACCAACGGTTCCTCACTACCCTAGATGTCGACCCGGATGTTTTACAACTCATACAGCTCCGACACTCGGACTTCTAGCTTTCCGGATATTTACACGTTACACAGATGTTGACGAACAGACAGTTCGACACACAGACAGATACTTCAATTCCGTTTGCACAAATTAACGGCACAATCACATTCAGATATTTATACAGAGATGTTCCGGAACAAATAATAGATGTCCCACAACAAATCAGACGATATCAAAAACGTTTATCAAAAGATGGTATCAGATGTGTTAACAGCTACGGTATCAGAAATGGTATCAACTACGTTAGCAGCTACGGTATCAGAAACATTGACATCTACGGTATCAGATCTACGGTATCAGATCTACGGTATCAGAAACATTGACATCTACGGTATCAGCGATTATCAGATCTATGGTAACAGCGATTGTCAGCTACAGTATCAGAAACACGGTAACAACTACGTTAGCAGCTACGGTATCAGAAACATTGACATCTACGGTATCAGATCTACGGTATCAGATCTACGGTATCAGAAACATTGACATCTACGGTATCAGATCTACGGTATCAGAAACATTGACATCTACGGTATCAGCGATTATCAGATCTATGGTAACAGCGATTGTCAGCTACAGTATCAGAAACACGGTAACAGCCCTTTGGCTGGAGATTGCAAGACGAGCTTATCTATCCTTCGATTAGATATTTTGGTTCCCGTAATTATTATGAGAAATATCTCGCCTTATATACTCTCTATAGGTGAACATAAATCACATCGAGCTTGCCGTGCACCACGTGAAACGAGTATTTCGGATTTCATGTAAATAACAAACTGGCACATGCAAATCGTTACACGCCACTTACCTTGGAGAAAACCACTTAATCACCCCAGGTAATGCATGTACGACGAAATCAAGAAGATGGTGAGTTTCGTTTGCAATTCAAGATGAACAAAAATCAGTTCAATTTTCGCCTAATTCTGTGACACAATGGAACAAAGTTCAGTCCATTTTTTTCTGCCTATACCACCTTCCTCATAGCAGAAAGAACAAGCTGACTGAATCTCTCTTTTTGGAGCACTTTCTGAATCTCCTGGAGTATGGAAATTTGATTGGTAGCAACCTGATTATTTCAACTTTCACTGTCACTGCCCATTAAACACATACACATCAAAACTCCTAGATTTCATTCATTTTTTCAACCTTAAACAGTCAGTCAACCAACCCATCCATAAACATGGTCACATTTTAGACTGGATTCTTCGTAGACCTGATGATACTATTTTATGGTCCACCCTTGTATCCCATGACCTTGTGTCAGGTCACCTCTGCATTATATGCCAATTGGATGCATCAGTCCCTAACCCTCCACCTTTATTTGCTACTAAGAGAATCTCTGTACGATAAATAGAACCAAACTAATGCATGACATCCAAGCAAACCTAACAACTTGCTTACATCCTACAGCAGAACAACTCTATAACTGCCTGCGTTCATTGCTTGAAAACCATGCCACAGCCACCAAGTGCAGAGTATCAATTCAAGTGTTCTCTGTGGTATAGCAGTGTTAAGGACCAGCTTCACACTGCTAAAAGAGATAGCCATGAAGTGGAGAGGCTTTGGCTTTCCACCAGACTCACTATTCATAAGCAAATCTACGAAGCCGCTAAAAAGAACGTCACATAGTCCATGCAGCCAAATTATTGGACTACATTACTAAGATCATAGAAAGTTCCAGCTGCAAAGAGCTCTTTGAAATTGCTAATAATCTAATGTTAAGAAACAAATATACACCACTATCTTCTCTCCAGTAGACCTTCTGGACCTGTTTGCAAATTTCTTCCATGACAAGGTACAAACCATTAGAGATAAGCTTGACAACACAATTTCAATTCACTTGTCACCATACAGTGATGCTACAGAACAACTATTAGCCGCATTTGAACCTGTCTCTATTGATTTAGTATGGACAGTCATGATGAAGAGTACACCAATTCCAGCATCACTGCTTCTTGAGTGCTTAGATCTAATATTGCTTTCTCATCATAGGAATTCCATCATTTTTCAAAACTGCCATTGTAAAGCATCAACTGAAGAAACCAACACTCAACTATAACAATTTAAAGAACTACCGCTCAGTTTCTAATCTCCCCTTCATATAAAAAAATCTTTAAAAATGTTGTTCTAACCAGACTTGTATCTGATCTGAATTCAAACAGTCTTGTTTTGCAATGTACAGTCTGCATATCGCCCTTGCCACAGTACGGAAACTACTCTTCTGAATGTATTTAATGACAATCTCTCTGCTTTGGATAGCGGAAATATTACAATCCTCACCCTCCTTGATTTGTCTATAGCATTTGACACAATAGACCATGATATATTACTTCACTCAATCAGATTAATAGTGGCAATTTCAATTCAACTTAAGTTATATCAACAGGATTTAATAGCACCATCTTTTCAACTGTGTTCCAACATTTCCAATTTCCTCAAGTCCTATTCTGGCTGTCTCATCTTTCTTGGACTTCTTAGTCCTATACTCTGAACTTGTCACTTCCACTTTTAAGACTTCACTTGTTACGTCTCTTTTTTCCTGGACTTCACACTTCACTTCTTTTTTTTCCAGATTTTTGTCTTTGTACTAACCTGCCTCTCTCTCAAAAAGCTGTTTCCTCAAAGGACAAAATTATTGCTAAATCTCTATATATACCACTTTCTAGATGTACATAACATACCTTCACTTAGTTACTCAGAACACACTAGCTATCCAGAAACTGCATAAACTCTGACTTGCTATGGTAGTACCCTGCCCTCGCTCCACAGCGACAGGTCATAAATGACCACGTGAGAGGTCTTTCAGAAGTTACGATATGCTACTACTTGTTAAATTACTATTGCATAAAATCTACAAATCCTAACTCACTTCTATTCTTAATCTACAAGATTACTTAATGGTACAAAATCAAATATAATTAGGTAATTATCTTTAGTTATTGATAATCAGTATTGACCTAACAGACAAAAGGAATTATTTCATATTTTTTCCATATAACTCTAAGAAATCTTACACATTACTTCCAAGGTGTATGCCTTAATTTCACTCTGGTCAATCATTAGCTAGCTGCAGTGGTTTCAAAAAAAATTCTTTAATCAGTGAGAATCTCTAAATTACATTATATAACTTTTCCCTTTGGAGAATGACTATTTGACATGAATCAAATAAGACCGTGTTAAGATTCCAGTCAAATTGATTGAGTCAGAAAGCTGGCCCCTTTGTAATTTTAACACTGACATGGGAATGATTAAGAAGAAAGGTCGAATTGATCCTTCACAAAGATTCCTTTGGTTTAAATGTGATCAAATCTTGATGCTCAATGCATTCAACTTTAAGGTTCAATGCAGATTAAAAATTCAACACTTCAGTCATTCAGGTCTAAGTGTACTTTATGAACTTTTACTTGAACTTAATGTTGCCTCAGATGAACTTGGCAAGAAAAAACATTAAGACCTACCAGTAATAATGTTTCCTTCCTTAAATATTTTTAGCATGTCTTTATGTTTTCTAATTCTTTTTTTGTGTTTTTTTTAAAAGTCATATCATTATGTATGTTGTAAAGCTCTTAGAGCTTCAAAAGATTAGGTACTATACAAAGTCCTCATTATTATTATTATTATTATTATTATTATTATTATTATTATTATTGTTGTTGTTGTTGTTGTTGTTGTTGTTATTATTATTATTATTATTATTATTATTATTATTATTATTACACTTCTAAAGTATTAAAATGCATAATTTCCAAGTCAAAAATGGCAGTACAGTGAAACCTGTCTTGAAAGATCACTGCTATGTGAGACCACCTGTCTTGACAAACCATATTTTCAATGCTCAAATTTATTGATTATATAGCAATGTAACCAGTCATGAGAGACCACCTGTCTTGAGAGACTATTATTTTTTGGCTATAAATGTTATTGAGCTAAACACATCCTATCACTAATGTATTATACATGTATATTGGCTGAAGTCACATGCTTGCCAAGGCTAATAAGTCTATCTCTAATTTTACTTGCATTGATTGATTATATGGCTTCATCATTTTTAATGGCTATTAATAGGTATCCCTGCTTAGTCCTCTCTATCTACTCTGAACTAAGTGTGTGATAGGCTTTGGATTCAGAGGATGTAAAACCAAATTATTTTTTGTTTATTTTGCAACAATTTAGCATTAATCCTAGTCTTGTTAAAATATTCTCATTGTTTTCTGTGTTCATTCAGATTATTACAGCAATACTGGCTCATTTGACTGTCAACCATTTAATTTCTGAAGCTTTTAGCTCATTTTTGTTAATAATTACTAAGTTGGACCATAGAACCAGACTATAAATTAATAGCCGAAAAAAATGAACACAATAAAAACTGGTTAATAACCCAGTTTACATAAAAGAAGTTGAAATACAAAAAGTGTTGCTGAACAAACAGCAGCATACAAACTTTGTCAATTGAAGAATTCTGAAATGAAGATAATTAAATAAAAATTTTAAAAAAGTAATCCTTTCAAACAATAATGTAATTTTAATAATCTTCAGATAAAGATTAGGATTATGTTGATCAAAAGGTATAATGCATAAACTTTTCTCTTTTTCTCTCTCTCTGTCTCAGTGCCTCTCATTGTTGCATATAATAAACTTGCCATTTTTGTTATGAAGTTGCATGAAAAAAAAGGAATGTATTAAAATGTGTCCAAGCCATGTTTGGCAAGACTTCACATCTATGGGCTACATTGAAAGATTATTGGCTGGGGGTAGGGGATTTATATTGCATGATTCATACACTGGTAGAAACCAGAGAAAATATCAGAACTTTACCTCTTTTTCCATATTGTTACAAGTACAAAGTAATTTTTCACAAACTAATACCTTACTCATTTTATATTGTTTGGTTTTGTGTCAGCAGGAAACATTTTCATTATTTGGTAATGTTCTTCTTTAAACATCAGTGCTAAAAAATAATATCATTGCTTGGCATCAGAAGTGTCGATCATTGGTTATGTGAGTACATATACTTCCTGACTTATCACTTTTGACCAAATCTGCATGAAGCTACATGTAACACACTGTGGCTAACTTCAATGATAGTTCTATAAAAAAGGTGATGAATAAACCTAACCTTTTTGGTGAAAACCACTTTATTAATAACAAGAATGGCCAGTCATACATTATAGCTCATAATATAGTGTAGAGACTTCTGCACTTCTAAATATTGTCATACCCTCTAATTTAAATTATTTGTTCCTATCTTGTTACATGCATGCATTTTGGACCATCAATTGTTAAACCTTTCATTGAATTAGTTAAGTATTCAGTGTGAAAAATCTTTAAATTTCTTATGATTTTCTCACTGAGAGCAATTATGAAAGCACTTAGTAATCCTGATGAATCAGAAGTTTGCTGCATGACCTGAATGATAGATTAAAGCCTCATCGTGACATGGTGGAATTACCAAATATTTATCTTGTAACATGGAACACAATCTTGCAAACATGTATACTGTAGAAGGTTGCTTTTTGTGTGTATTTATTAATTTTTACTGTGCTAAGATCAGGTCATTGTCGTCAGTTAATCCTTTTATGAGTTACAGAGCCAGCCTATGTGTTGTGGCATTTTCAATACCTTATTTAAATAAATGTAGATTGCTGATTGGTAAAAAATAATTACTGGAAATAATTAACATAATGCTTCCGTTCTGGAAGAAGACTATGTATGGGTCAATTGTACACAGTAGTGGGCTTGAAATTAAAAATATTTTTTTCCCTCCACTGCTGCTAGATATTTTCTAATGTATAATACAATGATTTTATTCTGCCAGGTTTTTATGGTGTTCTCAGTTGGAAACCTTTCTAAAACAAAAACCCTCTATAGCATATTATTTTTTGTCATTATAAATGTTTCCTCATGGATAGAACATGAACAGAATGTAAGCATGTTTTAATGGTCTTACCATGAAAGTATACTAATTTTTGGCTAAACACTAGCATTACGGTATAAGGGAACTAAATGAAAATATTTAGTTATAAATTACACTATCAATGGTGAACTTGATAATAGTTTTTCACACATTGAATGTAATGGAGTTTACCTTGTGGCTTGAAGTTTTTATTGCACAAGTTTTGATCAATAAGATTCATATTGATCCTGATCTTTTTGCATAATTAATTTATTAAAAACTACCATTTTAGTGGCTGTTTTTGCAGCCTTCTAATGGGTGGGCGTTTTAGTGGCTTTTTTTAAACCATTTAATGGGTGGATATTTTAGTGGCTTAGTTTCAGCCATTTAATGGGTGGGTGTTTTAGTGGTTTACATTCAGCCTTCTAATAGGTGGGAGTTTTAGCAGCTGTATTTAAGCCCTCTAATGGGATGATGTTTTAGTGGCTATTTTTAAGCCTTTTTATGAGAGTGTGAAATTTTGTAGCTGAGAGAATATTTTTAGTGTCAGTTTTAGCATTCTGATGGGAAAATGTTTTGGTAGCTATTTTCCAGTTTTCTAATGTCCGTGTTTTAATGACTAATTTTTCAGTCCTATGATGAGAAAGTATTTTAGTGGCTTAGTTTCAGTGCTCTTATGGGTGGATGCTTTTCAAGTAGTGGCTATTTCAGTCCTCAAATATGAGGAATATGTTTTACTGACCATTTCACCCATCTGGTGGAAGGATGATTTTGTGGCTGTTATTCGCCCCGATAATTATGAATGTTTTAGTGGATATTCAGTTGTTTACATCCTTCATAAAGTTGGTGTTTTTAGTCATCAAATGGGATGGTGTCTGTTTGATATCATCCCATGAATGCAACTTTGGAGTTTCATCTACCAATCATGTATGTCTTGGATTGCTTAATTTTCCCCTGGACTTACTGTTAAATATAATCCATCCATCAGATAAAAAATAAAATTCATCTACTTCCCTCAGTTGTTTTTATATTTGCTTCTCATAATTTTATATATTTCTTCATCATATGTTTGTTATACTATCTTTGAAAGGATTTGATGATCTGGGATTGTATCTTTTCCCTTATGAGCCCCATGGTATTGAACTGTTACTTCCATTAGATCACAGGAATCAATCAATATTAGTGAATGTGTAAACAGTCAGAAGAGTGTGACCAATTGATTGTGTGAATTAACTTCGTGCACTGTAAAAATTCCTGAAGAGGCTGTTGGGGGCAAATATTCCAACACACAGTAGGGACATAAACTTAGGAATTAAAAAGTATATCATTCTAATTCTTCTTGTATAACTCTGATTTCTGTGTAGGCCATTGACACTAGGAACTCTGGTCACTCAGTTAATGCAACACTTCCAGAATGGCTGGTCATATCTATGTAGGATTTTTCTTTAAAAGACTTCTTATGATGTGTAAGTTAGAAATAAATTAAAACATTGCTGATCAATATGGTCATGAAAGTGTCATCTTAAAAGTCATATTGCTAATCACCCTGAAAAGATGGCCATAATCAACATGGGAATTTTACCAAAAGATTTTTTATGATATCTAGTTTGTCCATGAAGATATTTGTGCCACTCACACATTCAATATGGCTGCCACTGCAGCCATCTTTATAATCCTGTTATTACTATACTCTTATATGGATGATAATCAACATATGGTTTGTTTTAAAAGACTTTTTATGATATCTAGTAAGTTGGAAATGTTGCCACTCATCCAACAGAACTGCCACAGTGGCCATCTTGAAAATTGTTTTATCATTATGTCTTCTGGATGTTGGGTCATAAATGGAAATAATGCCAATCTGACCTCCAATATGGTCAATACAATGGTCATCTGGAAAATGTTATTGCTATTTCTACAAGATTGCTGGTCATATTGATATTGTCTTTTAACCAGAAGACTTCTTATTGTCTCCAGATGGTTCTAAATAGTGCAAATCTATTATCTAATATGACCAACATGGCAGCCAATAGGAAAATGTTGCTATTTGTATGCATCTAAAGCAGAAAGTCTTGTCAACATTATGTTTCACCAGAAGACTTCATTTAATGTCTTGTTGGTCCTAAATTAAACTGGTGCTGATGAGATGTCAAGTATGGCCACAGTGGCAGTGTGTTGGCTATTTGGAAAGTCTTTGTGATTTTAAAATGGGGTTTTCATCGGAAGAGTTGGAAATATTTTAATCTCTACTCCTCCTAAAATAGATGATAATGTCAACATGGGATTTTCCAGTAGACTTCTTATGATACATAGTTGGTCCTAAATTAAAATTGGGCCAGTTGTTCACCCAATATGGCTACCATGATGACTGTTTTGAAACTCTTGCTATACCTTATGAATCAATAGTCATTGATAAGGGGTTTTCACCAGTAGACTGATAATTATGTATGCTTGGTTCTAATGGAAACTGTGCCAATTAGTCAGCCAATATGTTCACCATAACAACTAGTTTGAGAATCTTGTTATTGCTGAAGAATGTGAGAATTACCTTCATCACATAGCAGTTAAAAAAAAAAAAATTGTCTTATTCGAATTTCTGAAAATTCTTATTGTTCAGTAGTTGTTGTTGTAGAGTTTAATGACATTTTTCAGCACATGATAGGCTATACATGGTGGCCAGTATTATTGGTGGAGGAGGAACCCAGGAAACCCCTCCGGAAATAACCACTAACCCACAAGAAGCTACTGGCAAGCTTTTTCTCACATAACTACATTAGTCAAATCTTAGACTCAAACCCACACAGACAGAGGTGAGATGGTAGTGATCCATAACAGAAAGCACTTTAGACCACTCGGCCACTCGAGACCCTTTTTATTGTCCAGTAGAGCATTATTACAGGGACTCTACTTTTGCTATCATGTGCTGAAGAAGAGAGAATTCATACTTTAAGGAATGAGATAGTCCAGAGCTAGTTATTGAAGGTCCACAGGACTCAAAACATTGAGAATCCAAGGCAAGCATTTGAAAGTCAAGTTTGTGTTGGAAGCACTTACAGAAAATGCTGTAGCTACATCCTTCATTATGTGCACCAAGCTGCAGACATGTATAATGCATGGAAAACATCAAGAAATATGGGTGACCACATATTTTGGTTTAAAAAGTTTATCCATTAGAAAAGAGAATCTACATCAACAGGAAAGCAACAGAGAAAAACATATATAGGTGGAAACAGAACAATGAAATCTGGATGGCCTAAATGTCAATGCTGCTAGGAAAAGCACTCCATTTGCTTTTAGAAATATTTCATTGTAAATTGACTTGCATAAGAAAATGTCATAGGAGTAAATATTGATAGCAAGTTGACATGTAAAACATGTTAGGCATGTTATGAAAATGCCATCTTGAAAAGTTTGAAATCACATGTGTGTCTGTTTTATGCAATCTTGCAATTCTTGGGTGAGTTACAGATTCTATTTAGGTCTTTTGGTTCTTAGCAAAGTCAAACAGTGGAAAAGAACCATTTTAAAGACTCTCACAAGAACATGAGTTTGTCCTGCATTTTATGCTGAAATGGGTTTGTACCAAATTCTCTGTCAAACCCTTTTTGGTTTTTAGACATAAAGATTTCAGGTCACTTTTGGTTTTTAGACATAGAGATTTCAAGGTCACTTTTGTTTTTTAGACGTAGAGATTTCAAGGTCACTTTTGGTGACAAAAAGACAATGATTTCTGCACAATATTTTGCATGTTTCTAAAGATACATTCAGTAAACCTTGCCAACACAAATAAGGCTGTTGACTTTGCTGTCCATAGGTAAAGGGTACAGGTCACTGTGACCCAAGAAAGAAAAATAGTTGGTAAGCAGTAACTTGAGTTTTAATATCATCAAACTTTATATGTCAGAGCTAGGTCACTGGATTCTTACACATGAAAGTTATTATTTTATCTCTGTGACTGATGGTGTAGGATATAATGATTGCATTGTTGATCTGTACATCTGTTCATAGATGAGATGGCTTCTGCAACATAATTTTGACCTACTATGGTCTTGTTTCTTGAGCTTTTTATGTGCCATACCTAAGGATAGAGGTATATGATGATCTGAGTTTCAGCAAGGTCTAAGTTCAAGGACACTAGAACTAAAAATAACTTTTCTAAATAAGTGACCTAATTTTCTCCATATTTCATTGGTGAATAGTCTACATATGGTCAGAGGTGCTTTCATTTTGAGTCTTGGAAACAGAGATTACAGGTCAATATCATTGGAGCTAAATTTATTGTTTTGGATTTCACATGATAAGTTCATTTTCCTCATAATTAGTTCAGTTTCTGCAAGTTTCATGCACTCTATTTTTATAAACTTAATAGGCGCATTACACTTGATCAATGGATCTCCCTATCGAGTCTTTGATCAGTGATCAAACATCAAGTATACTGAAGTGAAATTAATTTTTTTTTAATTTTACATTTGTCAGTGGTAACAGCCATTCTTACAAAATGGTTTCTTTTTTTGTAACCTAAGTTAAATTATAATTTATACCTATACAAAGTGGATTTATTTTGATAATACAAATGAATGTGATGATTTGGTTTTCAAAAGGTACAGGTCAAGGTTACCATGACTCGCAACACAACAGACTGCACCTGTATAATTCACATTTTTGCATTACACATGTTTAAATAACTTCCTTAAAGTAATTAACAATAGAAGATGTAAAAATGTACAATATAAAATGAAGGACCTTAGGCATTACAAATTTTGAAGCTTGACATGCCATTGGTGATTTAAAATAAAAACGTTCTTTAGTAGCGACCTGCAGTTGACAGAGCCTAGAATTTGGTTTGTTTTCTGGCACAAGATATGTTACACTAATCAGACTTTAAAATGTCAGTCATTGAGGCTAGACTGTACATGATATTGTTGCCTGGTGATTGACGGAATTAAAGACTTTGATGCTGGTCAGTGTTGAACTGACTAGACATACAAGAGCTGAGCTCTGGATTATTATTGTACTGAATGGGTCTGTAATTAAAGCACTTTCATTAGTGTGCCCTAGGATTATGTCCTTTAAATATTACAATTTACCAGTCTCAATGTCTGACTCTCTATTATTGTCTCTCTGATTTTAATTGAAATAGAATTAGTTTAGGTCTTTGGGGATGGCTCAGGATTGAATGCATCTTTTCCTGTTGATAATGTGAGTTTGAATTAAGAGAAACAGGTGTTTTTGACAAAGCTTTTAGCAGCATAATGTGCTATAATGGATCTGGTCCTAATAAGAGGCTTTTAGTGGTTCTGTTCTTTTTCATCTTGTAATTTGTAATTTAATCTCATAATTATACTGATATGTTTTGGCCATGTTGAAGGATTAGTGGAATTATGGAGTAGATTCAACTTTTAAAAAGTTGTTATAGCTACAATCCTGGAAAGTTATCTCAACATAGATGTTTGATCAAAGATTTATTATGATGCCAAGTTAGTCTTATAAAAAGTTTTGCTTGGACATCCTATATGGCATTCACAGTGACCATCTTGAAACCCTTGGTATTGCAGCTACTTTGAATGGATGGTCACATTAAGATTGATTTTTCACAAAAGACTTATTATGATTTCCAGTTTGTCATAAGTTAAAATGGTGGCAGATCTACATCCAATATGGCCACCACATCATCCATTTTGAAACTCTTATTGTCTTGTTATTGCAACTTCTAAAAAAGAGAATGTTATATTGATATCAAGGGGGTCTCACTGAATGACGTCTTATTGTCTTGTTGGTCTTATATAATAATTGTACTGATTTAATATCCAATATGGACACCATAGTGAAACCTTGATAACTTTGTTATTTGGGCTTTCACCAGAAGACTTTCTATGATCTCTACTTTGCATTCGATGATAATGGTGCCAATCTCATATATTGAACTGTTTTTATAGGCCTTCAAAACGGACATTATTATTTCTCTTTTTTGCAACAATGAAAGCAGTATTTAAAATTACTGTTGATCTTTTTTGGTGATATATATATCACTGAGGACCCATGCATGTGGCAAAACATCGGGTCACTCTGACAACTATTCTATGTGTGCAATAATATTCTAACCATGGAAATTAATTACAATCATTTCTCTCCTTTTTTATCGTTTGACTTTTTTTGTTTTAATCTCCAGTGGTGGAAAGTGCAAAACCATTTAAATTTTCAAATTCAATCTGAATTGAAAGTGAAATTCATTGGTTTATGCTAAAACCTCATTCATTCATACAGTGACCCCCCTCAAGACCAATCCTTACAGTATACCCAAATCACCCATAACATTTAAATATATCATTTACCAAGATTTGTCCTTCAGTATCTTTTTATATTTCTTAAACCCTCATACTTTTGATAACTGAAAAAATGTTGGTCCCAAGTTTCAGGTTTAGACCAGGAAACCTCATGAACTAAAATTTAAACTTGGGAATGTACAATAGCTGCTAAATTCCATAACATGTTTATATTTATGGTCCAGAAATGGCCTGAGGTCATGCATTAAGGACAACACTGAAACAAATTTTTTTTTAGAAGCCAAGGCTTGTAGATAAGACAGTTAAGAAAGACTATTTTTATCTGCTTTTTATTTAAGTTTGATTGATGCAATTTTTTTGGCATTAATGATCAATTGGTTATATATTTGTTAATTAAACAACCCTGACTTTAAAAATTAAATCTGTGGCCTTGCTTTTAATGTTACCAATAGAGACTGACAAAACAGTCAGAAATAATGTACATTGTTCAATTAATTTTTCAATGAAATTAAATTAAAAATGCAAGCAAGTTTCTTAATTTGGACAGTCTCACACAGACAGAGAAAGTCTTTCATAAATACAGTTTTCTCTCTCTCTGAAGTCACACACAAAGAAAGTTATGTTGCTTTCAAATCATATGAGAAACATTGTAACTTTTTTTATTTAAAATATTTAGGGGTTAGTTGGATATTAAAATTTAGGATGATACTGATGATGATGTACCTAGACACCTACATCTGTACTTTTAAACAAAAGATATTTTTGCATGTCAGTGATACCCTTTGCAAACTGAAAGCCTCTCCAAACTATAAACTAAATTTGGTCCGAAAAAATTTCAGTTTTGATGGGGTTTTATTGCACTTGTGTTTTTATACATCAAGTAGCCAACAATTGAATAGTCACTGACATTAGATATTCCCAAAGAGAATATTCATATATCATATGCATTTTTCTGTCATTTCTGCTAGTGATCAACAATTAAACAACATATGTTGTTTATAACTACTGGTAAGATCTTTATTTTTATTATTTGTTACTTTATGGTGGGTTTTAAAGTTTTCAATTGCTTAAAGCCATTCTGATCTTCAGCGCTTGAAGCCAAATTTCAAAAACACTTAAAAGAAGATCCCTCATCAAATTAATTTCTTTTTCAACAATTTCAAAATCTGTCTCTGACACTTCTCTTAAGTTGAGAGGGCCTAGGGATGGGATTTTGTAACAGAAAAACAGTCTCAAAGTATTTATTTGCAAAACCAGTTTCAATAAATCTCCCAATGTTCTCTAAATTCAGACATTTAAAGTTATAGATTATCAGTAGTCATTAACTTCAGCATTACATTTACCCCATAAATTGGCTGCATCTTTTAAATTATAAATATTTTGAAAGAAATTTTTAAGAGGTATGAAAATATGGCTCTGATAGTACTGTGGAATATTATGTATGAGATATCCAGGAGTCCATTGTTAATCAATTTACTAAACAGTTCCACTTGTTAACACTGATTCCTCATATGCCCTGGAGTTAGTAGTCAGGGATCATTGAATGGGTGTGACTTATGTGTACTTAGTGTGGAGGCAGACTTGGCAATCCCAGCAGGCATAGCTTTATTTATAGAACCAGGACATAACCAGAAGATATATGTACCAGAACGAGGGATGGATAGGTACCCCATCTTTCTTGGTGTCATTAATAAAATAATAAAATAAAAAGAACATAAACCCCCCAATTTTTTCTGGCTGATGAAAATCTGGCAAGAGAGGGGTGGGGTGTGAAAACCTGACAAAATGGGAGTGGAGAAACCTGACCCAGCAAAAAACAACCCAGCCAGATACTGGGACCCAGTACCTGAAAAAAAAATAGGCATACAGATATTTCAGAACATCATTCTTTTGTTTGATATAGAAGACATGGAAATTCGTGGATAACATAGAAATTCACAGAAATTCATGGAAGACATGTTAATTTAGTTATCCATCCACTGATCCTTTTCTTTTGTCGCTTCATTTGATTGTTCAATGACGATCTGAATCTCTGTCTCTCCTCTTTTGAGCTCATTGACTTTTCTTAATGTTTTTTACGTTTAAGGCATTAGCAAAATACCAATAGATCCATGTTAAGCATCTTTCAGGTGACTCCACAGGAAGTTCAGTTAAATATATGTTCATAAAACTAGATTTGTATGGTTAATTTGAGATTCTATTGACCAATGAAATTGGTGCTTATATCAAACTTTTGGAAGTAGTACAAGATCTGAAGATTTGTATGGTTAATTTTGGATTCTATTGACCAATGACATTGGTACTTATATCAAATGTTTGGAAGTAGTACAAGATTTGATGATCTTACAAATAAGCACAGAAGTGATACATGCCCCTAGTGGGTGATACAGTACTATAATTCAACTTCATCATAAGCACAAGAATAGCAAAGTGTCCACTCTGAAAATAAATCATTTTGAAACAGATATTAAAGCCTAAAACATTATATTATTAATTAACCAGATGGAATTGTGAACTGGAAGAAATACCACAGTAAGATACAAGTGGTGACTGTCCAGAGGTTACATGGCAATGATGGCAATGGTTATTTGAAATGCTCATGGTTCCAATACTATCTGGTTATTTGAAATACTCATGGTTCCAGTACTATCTGGTTATTTGAAATGATCATAGTTCCAGTACTGTCTGGTTATTTGAAATAATCATGGTTCCAGTACTATCTGGTTATTTGAAATAATCATAGTTCCAGTACTATCTGGTTATTTGAAATAATCATAGTTCCAGTACTGTCTGGTTATTTGAAATACTCATGGTTCCAGTACTGTTTGGTTATTTGAAATTATCATAGTTCCAGTACTATCTGGTTTTTTAAAATAATCATAGTTCCAGTACTATCTGGTTATTTAAAATACTCATAGTTCCAGTACTATCTGGTTATTTGAAATAATCATGGTTCCAGTACTGTCTGGTTATTTGAAATAATCATGGTTCCAGTACTATCTGGTTATTTGAAATAATCATGGTTCCAGTACTGTCTGGTTATTTGAAATACTCATAGTTCCAGTACTATCTGGTTATTTAAAATAATCATAGTTCCAGTACTGTCTGGTCATTTGAAATAATCATGGTTCCAGTACTATCTAGTTATTTGAAATACTCATAGTTCCAGTACTATCTGGTTTTTTAAAATACTCATGGTTCCATTACTGTCTGGTTATTTGAAATACTCATAGTTCCAGTACTATCTGGTTATTTGAAATACTAATAGTTCCAGTACTATCTGGTTATTTGAAATAATCATGGTTCCAGTACTGTCTGGTTATTTGAAATACTCATGGTTCCATTACTGTCTGGTTATTTGAAATACTCACAGTTCCAGTACTATCTGGTTATTTGAAATAATCACAGTTCCAGTACTGTCTGGTTATTTGAAATACTCATAGTTCCAATACTGTCTGGTTATTTTAAATAATCATAGTTCCAGTACTATCTGGTTATTTGAAATAATCATAGTTCCAGTACTATCTGGTTATTTGAAATACTCATGGTTCCAATACTGTCTGGTTATTTGAAATACTCATGGATCCAATACTGTCTGGTTATTTGAAATACTCATGGTTCCAGTACTATCTGGTTATTTGAAATAATCATAGTTCGAGTACTATCTGGTTATTTGAAATGATCATAGTTCCAGTACTATCTGGTTATTTGAAATAATCATAGTTCCAGTACTATCTGGTTATTTGAAATAATCATGGTTCCAGTACTGTCTGGTTATTTGAAATACTCATGGATCCAATACTGTCTGGTTATTTGAAATACTCATGGTTCCAGTACTATCTGGTTATTTGAAATAATCATAGTTCGAGTACTATCTGGTTATTTGAAATGATCATAGTTCCAGTACTATCTGGTTATTTAAAATAATCATAGTTCCAGTACTATCTGGTTATTTAAAATAATCATGGTTCCAGTACTATCTGGTTATTTGAAATAATCATGGTTCCAGTACTATCTGGTTATTTGAAATACTCATGGTTCCAATACTGTCTGGTTATTTAAAATAATCATGGTTTCAGTACTATCTGGTTATTTGAAATAATCATAGTTCCAGTACTATCTGGTTATTTGAAATAATCATAGTTCCAGTACTATCTGGTTATTTGAAATACTCATGGTTCCAGTACTGTCTGGTTATTTGAAATACTCATGGTTCCAGTACTGTCTGGTTATTTGAAATAATCATGGTTCCAATACTGTCTGGTTATTTGAAATACTCATGGTTCCAGTACTGTCTGGTTATTTGAAATAATCATAGTTCCAGTACTATCTGGTTATTTGAAATACTCATGGTTCCATTACAGTCTGGTTATTTGAAATACTCATGGTTCCAGTACTATCTGGTTATTTGAAATAATCATGGTTCCAGTACTGTCTGGTTATTTGAAATAATCATAGTTCCAGTACTATCTGGTTATTTGAAATACTCATGGTTCCATTACTGTCTGGTTATTTGAAATAATCATAGTTCCAGTACTATCTGGTTATTTGAAATAATCATGGTTCCAGTACTATCTGGTTATTTGAAATAATCATGGTTCCAGTACTATCTGGTTATTTGAAATACTCATGGTTCCATTACTGTCTGGTTATTTGAAATAATCATGGTTCCAGTACTGTCTGGTTATTTGAAATAATCATAGTTCCAGTACTATCTGGTTATTTGAAATACTCATGGTTCCAATACTGTCTGGTTATTTGAAATAATCATAGTTCCAGTACTATCTGGTTATTTGAAATAATCATGGTTCCAGTACTATCTGGTTATTTGAAATACTCATGGTTCCATTACAGTCTGGTTATTTGAAATACTCATAGTTCCAGTACTATCTGGTTATTTGAAATAATCATGGTTCCAGTACTATCTGGTTATTTGAAATACTCATGGTTCCATTACTGTCTGGTTATTTGAAATACTCATAGTTCCAGTACTATCTGGTTATTTGAAATAATCATGGTTCCAGTACTGTCTGGTTATTTGAAATACTCATGATTCCAATACTGTCTGGTTATTTTAAATAATCATAGTCCAGTACTATCTGGTTATTTGAAATTATCATAGTTCCAGTACTGTCTGGTTATTTAAAATACTCATGGTTCCAGTACTATCTGGTTATTTGAAATAATCATAGTTCCAGTACTATCTGGTTATTTGAAATAATCATGGTTCCAGTACTGTCTGGTTATTTGAAATACTCATGGATCCAATACTGTCTGGTTATTTGAAATACTCATTGTTCCAGTACTATCTGGTTATTTGAAATGATCATAGTTCCAGTACTATCTGGTTATTTAAAATAATCATAGTTCCAGTACTATCTGGTTATTTAAAATAATCATGGTTCCAGTACTATCTGATTATCTGAAATACTCATGGTTCCAGTACTATCTGGTTATTTGAAATAATCATGGTTCCAATACTGTCTGGTTATTTAAAATAATCATGGTTCCAGTACTGTCTGGTTATTTGAAATAATCATAGTTCCAGTACTATCTGGTTATTTGAAATAATCATAGTTCCAGTACTATCTGGTTATTTGAAATACTCATGGTTCCAGTACTGTCTGGTTATTTGAAATACTCATGGTTCCAGTACTATGTGGTTATTTGAAATAATCATGGTTCCAATACTGTCTGGTTATTTGAAATACTCATGGTTCCAGTACTGTCTGGTTATTTGAAATAATCATAGTTCCAGTACTATCTGGTTATTTGAAATAATCATAGTTCCAATACTGTCTGGTTATTTGAAATAATCATGGTTCCACTACTGTCTGGTTATTTGAAATACTCATGGTTTTAATACTGTCTGGTTATTTGAAATAATCATAGTTCCAGTACTATCTGGTTATTTGAAATAATCATGGTTCCAGTACTATCTGGTTATTTGAAATACTCATGGTTCCAATACTGTCTGGTTATTTGAAATGTTCATGGTTCCAGTACTGTCTGGTTTGTCTTGTGTTGGAGACTAGTGACTTTATAAAGTTATCTGAGTGCCTGCCTAATTTTCGCAGGAATATGGCGGTAATGCTTTTCTTCATTAGCTAAAGTTTTGAAACTATTTGTATGTCTCTGTCTCAGCATGGTTATACTAGTTTATTATCCAATGACATTTCATTTGTAACATATTATTCATTTGTAACATATTATTCATTTATAACATATTATTCATTTGTAACATATTATTCATTTGTAACATATTATTCATTTGGGTTCATAGAAGATTCTTTATAAATTATATAAATTTCAAAGTTAACTGTTATGGTACATGAGTGAATAGGAGTTTGGTGGGGTGGTGGTAGTTGGTAAGATCAGGAATTTTGTTATTCCTGAAGACCTTGAAAAATAGGAGTACTTTTTCATGATTGTTTAAACCTTTGGTTGAATTATGGTTCTGAGAGAGAGAGAGAGAGAGAGAGAGAGAGAGAGAGAGAGAGAGAGAGAGAGAGATGGCAGCAGTTACAGTAGTACTGCTATAGTGAAGATGGCTGAAATAAATGTATGAATTACTAGTATCAGATTCATCTGTATCCATGCAACAATTTAGTTCTGAAATAGAAGAGAAATCTGTAGCTTTCACTTTATATTGTGGCATATTTGATGATATAATGTATTTGATACTGATAAACCACTGATGCTGTAAATTAAACCAAATACAGCACAGCCAATGGTTCAATCAGTAAAGCTTATATTAAATTACACCTGGAACAGGGTGATAACTTTGTTATCAGAAATTAATAGAATCACTTGAGGAAACAAGAAATGTAATGTAATTTTATTTTAAGCAGTCTTACTGGCAGAAATGAATATGTATTCAATTGCGGAGATATGCTGTAGTTGTATTGTTGTTTTTCAAACTGTAAGCTTCTTATAACTGGAAATCTTATCTCTAGAATGAAGTCAGGAGTGTTTGAGTTTTATAGTTGCAAGGACACCTGGGGTGTTGTGATCAGGAATGTATGTAAGCAGTTGAAAACAATTATCTCCTTCTGCTAAACAGATTTCATTCTGACATTTGATCCAAATTTTAATGAGAAATGACCTCCATGAATAAACTTGAAAGCACTCTTGGACCTCCTCATTTTAACTTTGATTTTAACCATGTTTGTTGTGAACATTTATTCTTTTCAGGACCTAAGATGAGTTATAAATGATATGCCAGTTGGGCTTGTATTTCAAAGAGTTATTGCCCTTGATCAGCCAGGTGGACATTGTGAACACTGAAATTTCCCCATATTTTGTTCTGATTTCAATTAAATTTATTGCAAAGGTTTATCTTCCAACACTGGATGAATCTGATGATTACATAAGGTTTTGACCATATTTTGGCCTGTGATAAGGTCAATGGACTATTTTGGCCTGTGATAAGGTCAATGGACTATTTTGGCCTGTGATAAGGTCAATGGACTATTTTGGCCTGTGATAAGGTCAATGGACTATTTCAGTAATTGGTGTAATTTATTAGAATTTGATACACTTTTAATAACTCTCAATGACAAGTTTCCAGTTTATTTTAATCCTGATAAATTCTTTTACCTTAGACGGTGGATATATCCAAGCCTTGATAAATACAAATGGCAAAACCAATGTTGAATTAGACATTTTTAGATGAGGTCAACTGGAAGGTGTCGTCCAATAAAAACTATAATGCATATTATATATGTGATGTCACAATGAAAGTTGTACATATTTTTAAAAAATCATACTGCGCCCTCTTATTTGTTATGAGAAGACCCAGTGTCCTTTTTTCTTGACCCAGTTTAGTATCTAAACACTCAGCAATCAATAAATTTGCCCAAGTAATTTTTGTTTGGATGTTTTTGATGATATTTAAGTGCAGATCATTCATCAAACAGGATTGAATAGACTTTGGTTAAACTAAGTACAGTAAAATCTGTCTAATATGAGAAAACTGCTATGAAAAACCACCTGTCTTGAGAGACCACCTGGTTCACTTGCACAGATTTATTTGGTTATAGTGTTATGACCTGTCATGAGAGACCACCTATTTTTGGCAGAAGGGGTGGTCTTTCCAGAGAGTTTCTACTGTATTAGTCTTAAATTTTAGAACAACAGCTTGTATTTAATTCAAGAGGAATAACTCTGCCTTCATGACCATATTGATAGTAAAATAGGAATCATACTGGTTTATGTTAGCTTGACATTTTGGCTTGATTTAAACTAAATTGGATGCGAAGATTCACCTTAACAAGAAAATTGTAGAAAGTTGACTTGTTAATGCTTGAATATTCATCCTTTTTGTGACTTGTTAATACTTGAATATTCATCCTTTTTGTGCAATTCCAAATTAACAGTGATACTGTAACTCAATCAGATCTTGACCTTAATTAACAGAGTTATAGTTCTTAGATTGTGCATCCCACTGGGATTGGTAAGCTTAAGTATACATGCATCCTTTATTTCATTTGAACAAAATTGGATGTGCCGACAAATTAGATGAAGATGAAATTTTAACAGTATTTTCTCAGGATTACGGGTCAGGGATGACTTGGAATAAATATCCTGAAACGTTCAAATTATTGTAGCTGAGATAAATTGGATATGTAACTTAAGTCATCTCAAGAGAGCCTTGACTGATTATGATGACATTTTGTAGACTCGATAGATTTTGAATTAGCATCCCATTGGTTATGAACACTGTAGTAGTCATATCTCTCGAGTTCAAAAAGATTTGTGTGTGTGTGTGTGTGTGTGTGTGTGTGTGTGTGTGTGAGTGTGAGTTGGATTTTCAACATAGTTTTAACAGTTTTATCCTTATGATGTCTGCAGTGTGGTTCTTGATAGTGATGTCTAGCACTGAGGCAAAATACTGCTGACATGTGGCATCATGTCACACCCAGTCACATTATCATGATCATGACATCAGGCCATCCAGTGCTGACTGTTTTGTGGGGCAGCTGCTATTATCATTTTTGTTAAGTCTTTAGTATGACTCGGCCAAGGCTCGAACCTGCAATCTCCTGCATCTGAGGCGGACACTCTAACCACTTAAGCAACCAGAGTAGTAAAATTATCCCCAAGAAATTATCCAAGGATTTCAATAATTACCAAATTTTGATTATTTTACAGATATATGGACTTCGACCAACTTAAAATAGTCATGTTCTTCAAACTTTAACAGCTGCTTCATTTGCATCATTTCAAACAAATTCCCTGAAAAGCTTTATTCCAAAAGCTCTTGTATGAGTTTGATCATTAGATTTTGAATCTGGTCCATGACTGATTTTTGAATATCTTGATGGCTTTTGAAAGCTAGAATTATAATGTTAGCAAGATCCTAAAGATATCATTGTTAAGAAAGATTACTTATCTTACTGATTTACTGCCATCTTTTTTAATATCAATAATACATAACATGTTTCTTTTACATAGATTACTTTTTCCATAGGGAAAAAATCATCAACATGGTGACTTGCAAGAAAGATCTCTTGTCATATCCATGACCCTGGTCAACACAGGTCCACATTCTTTTTCATTTGCAGCCATCCTTACATCATTTGAAATAATTGCAAGAGAAAATTGCCTTTACTGCAAGTCACACATTTCATTTTGAGCATTTTCATTAGATGCATCTTTTACCATGTGAAATAATCCACTGATCATTATATTCCTGTTTGGAACTAGCTCTTTCATGAGTTATTGGTAGTTTGATGAAAGCATTTAGCTCTGTTTAAAAACCTTGCATTTAGATTACTCCTCCACATGTCAGCATGCTGTTTATTGTGTTAAGAATTATTTTCTTCCTTTTTTCTAGGTTTTTAGTGAACACTGTCCTTGACGATTTGATACAAGGACTAATAATAATTCATTTTCATTGTTTTAATACAATCATCAAAAGTTATTACTTCATTTAATCAGTTTTGCAATTTTATTACTTGGAAAGGTCACACACTAGTGCTTATTTCTTGTTTAGTGATGCATGCATAATCCAAGATTTAAGTGAACTATTTGTGCAACATTATTCTCTAATTAATATGTTTAATCTTTCTTTCTTTCATAAATATAATGAATGTATAAAATGTGTTATGCCCTTGAGGTCTTCATTTGAGAATAGCTTGAAAATTCAATAAATAAGTTGTACCCTCTGAAAAAAAGCATTTAATTATTATTATAGCATTTAATTATTATTATTATTATTATTATTATTATTATTATTATTACATGTGTATTATTATTTTCTTTATGGCCAATAGTAGTAACACACAATGTGGTCCAATACCATGCTACAGCAATCTACATGTGTACAGTAAGGGTGTGTATTTCTTTCTGTTACCCGTTTTGTGGGATCATCAGCTTCCCACCACACTGGCAAATTCAGCTATGTACTAACACTAGCTTCTGCATTACTGATATTAAAATGTAGTTTTTTGGGGGTGGGCATGGGTTGTTAAAACTAATTTTAATAATGTATTAATTACCTGACACTATTGCCAGATTCTTTCCTTCCTTCATAAAATAAATGAGGACTAAAATAAATGAGGACTACCATGGGGTAGGGTCATGGGAGTATTCTACATCATCACATTTACCCCACGGACATAAGATCCTCAAAACTATGTTTCAACTAGATTCTTTTGTCATTGTTTTAATGTAGTGGGCATCAGTGGACAAGGGCCATGTTGGTGTCAAATAAAAATGAACTTTTTCAGACTGAGATTTGTTTATGTGTGCATATGGGTATCAATCTGTATGATAACAGAGAACCCTTAAGACAATTGGATTCGATTTTGCATTGCATCAATATATGATAAAGAAACATAAGATCTAGAACTTTATTTAAACTCACAGAATACTGCAACTCACAAATATACACCATCAAAATATTTGTTGTGACAAATTCAATTTAAATGAAACCCGGTAAGTCTGCAGAATTTTCAAAGATTTAAGAGTGAAAATGGGTCGGCCATGAGGGAGTCCAACTTCAGTTGTTGATGTTGTTGTTGTTGTAGGGTTTAACACCATTTTTCAGCACAACATGACAGCCAGTATAAATGGTGGAGGAAGAACCTGGGAAATGCTCGGAAAGAACCACCGGCCCACGAGAAGCTACTGGCAAGCTTTCTCACATAACCACATTAGCCAAATCTAAATTCTGCTTGAAGAGCATGTTGAACTCATTGAAATGAGGAAATTACATAGAAAATTGAATTACTTCTAAATTTAATTAGAAAATTGAATTACTTCTAAATTTAATTAGAAAATTGAATTACTTCTAAATTTAATTAGAAAATTGAATTGCTTCTAAATTTAATTAGAAAATTGAATTACTTCTGAATTTAATTAGAAAATTGAATTACTTCTAAATTTAATTAGAAAATTGAATTACTTCTAAATTTAATTAGAAAATTGAATTACTTCTAAATTTAATTAGAAAATTGAATTACTTCTAAATTTAATTAGAAAATTGAATTACTTCTAAATTTAATTAGAAAATTGAATTACTTCTAAATTTAATTAGGTGTCAGTTTATGTTCAGCTTGATATCAATTGCATCATTTGGTAGTACATGTACATACATTTTGCAAACAAAGTTCATTTACTCAATGTTTTGGGGTTAAATTGCATCTACAAGAAGATTGTTTTGTGCAGAATTAATTGATTGATTCTTATTAGAAAATTCTTATTAGAAAATATTCAAAATAATATCCATTATTACACTAATGAGCTGTCAGATCAGTAATGAATTTTCATAGACTGCTCAGACATGTATCTTTTTGGAATATAAGGGTGTCTGCTCAGAATGTACATGAATCCCAAAAACTTGGTGCTTCAGAATTACAAGGTCTAAACAGAATTAAATATTTAGGTGGGAAATTAACTCCCCCATTTTCACTTGGGTAATTCTTTTAATAATGAGAACAGAAGGATTTAATGAAGAATAAAGGTGCAACTTACAAGTATTATTACACGCACTTGCTTGCATTCAGTTGACTTTTAGCTGTTTGTGAAAGTCCGGTAATTGCATATCCTATAATAGACCTGGAAATCAGATGTTAGCTGTGATTTGTGTCAGTCCGGTAATTGCATATCCTATAATAGACCTGGAAGTCAGATGTTAGTTGTGATTTGTGTCAGTCCAGTAATTGCATATCCTATAATAGACCTGGAAGTCAGATGTTAGTTGTGATTTGTGTCAGTCCGGTAATTGCATATCCTATAATAGACCTGGAAGTCAGATGTTAGTTGTGATTTGTGTCAGTCCGGTAATTGCATATCCTATAATAGACCTGGAAATCAGATGTTAGTTGTGATTTGTGTCAGTCCGGTAATTGCATATCCTATAATAGACCTGGAAATCAGATGTTAGTTGTGATTTGTGTCAGTCTGGTAATTGCATATCCTATAATAGACCTGGAAATCAGATGTTAGTTGTGATTTGTGTCAGTCTGGTAATTGCATATCCTATAATAGACCTGGAAATCAGATGTTAGTTGTGATTTGTGTCAGTCCGGTAATTGCATATCCTATAATAGACCCTCAGAGTCAGATATTAGTTGTAATAGCTAAGTTGATAGAGAATTATAGTACCAATCCAAGGGTAATGGCGGTTTGATACCTAGCAAGGCAAGCCTAGGTTAGCACCTTTGTGTCCTTGACACATAGCTCATCCCTAGGAAGATACATGTTGACGTGTCCTTAAACAAAACACACACAAAAACAGAAAGAAAGCCAACACCAATGCTGGATCCCTTAGGTAGGAAGATAGAGGTCAGCTGGCCAAGCATATTTGGTATAGATTACAAATTGATGGTCTTTGGGAATATTCAAAATATATTTAATCCTCTAACTAGACCTGGGTCAAATGTGACAAAAATTGGATAATTCATATAATAAATTTGGTTTGTTACAGTCCAGTATACAGCTTTCAAACCTGGAGTTTGACTGTATAAGTTGTTTTAGATTTGCATTATGTTTACATACTTCCAGTGTGACTTCTGGAGGTGGGAGTCCCAAGGATCTCATAAATTAGAACATGCTGAAATTTTCCCCCCACAAAAGCATCAAAATTGATGAAAAATAAATGAATTTACAGTATCTTTGTATCCATTGTTATTAATGATTTGTAAATTCCACACTCCATATTAGTGCTGAAATGAATATCAGATTTTCATGTTTGACTAACTTTTTTACTGTAACATGCCCAAATTAGTTATCTTGATTTTCTGTGAATGTCCTTGTGACCTCTGTATATACCGTATTTACCGTATGTTTTCGGACTGCAACAAATAATTACTTTTTTTGTTGTCCGAATACATATTAAATTCTTTGATTAGGTGTCCGAAAACATACAAGTGAAGATAGAATTATGCCGCCGCCCCCCCTTCCCCGTCCGTAACGAAGTTACCGTTAGCTCACATGACAACATGCTGCCATGAAGTAAAACATGAAGTAAAACAAGTATTTTGTCAAACACCACGGAAAGAAAAATTAATGAAAAATGGGCATTACTTGCCTATTTTGTCTATTTGATACATGTCCATCCACCAGAAAACAATGCCATACATGTATTAGAGCCATGATTGTGTGCGTATTTTCCAGGTCTCCATCCAAATTGTCCTCTACATTAAAAATCTGGAAGAGTGCATTGGCCAAGTAATGATATTAGATTGAAAGGGCAATTTAACATGTAACATTAAATCCAAATATTCTTTATAGCTGTTGATTTGTTCTCATAGATGAGGTTATTTTAAATGCATTAAATAATAGTGAGATGTAATCAAAGTAAACATGTTGATGAGAGAGGGATTATCCCAAGGGAAATTAGTGACTTAATTCCTGATTCATTGGCTTCTGGAAACTCAGTCAGTTTCTTGGCCTTTTTGACATTTAAAATAATTTTGAAATTTCAGTTGAACCTCATTATGGCTTTGAAACTGTATCTTAGTTTATCATATAAGGGATAGGGTAATTGACTGAAAAAATGTGTTCCTTGTATAAATAGAAGTTTTAATAGAGAAAAATAGTTGTGATCATTTGAGATGATTTATTAGTTTGTTATTCAATTGCAAGGTACTCAGACTTTCAGTTTTATTATTTTTTCTGAAATAACAGTGAATTCATAATTTTTTTTTGGATTATATCATTGTGATACATTGTTGCATATCAGCATGATAGATTAACCTATTTTTGGATTATATCATTGTGATACATTGTTGCATATCAGCATGATAGATTGACCTTTCTTTTGGATTATATCATTGTGATACATTGTTGCATATCAGCATGATAGATTGACCTTTTTTTGGATTATATCATTGTGATACATTGTTGCATATCAGCATGATAGATTGACCTATTTTTGGATTACCACTGAAACTCATTTGGAATGCTCATTACCTTTATTTTATACTTGTGATGGAACGTTTAGGAATACTCAGGATTTTGTTCCCCATACTGTTAGTTTTAATTTTTCAGTAAAACTTTCTATTTTTATGAAAGAAATTATATTTTGAATTTTACAAAACATTTTGGTTTTCACTCTTTCCTGTTACAGTAAAACCTGTCTTGAAAGACCACTGTTAAGTGATACCACCTGTCTTGAGAGACCATATTTTCAATAAACAAATTTAGTGATTGTATAGTGTTATGACTTGTTATTCACTATGAAAACATGAGACCAATTCAAGGCTAGGGGAAACCATGCAAAATATAAAGTATGGAGAATTAAAATAACAAGTATGATTAAAATAGCTAAAAAGTCGTATTATCAGTCATTGCTTGAAAACAAAAAGAGCAATACAATCTCCATTTGGAAAGTCTTCAATGAACTCACTGGAGGAACACACAACAATCAAACAAGTAAAATTAACTTACTTCTGGTAAATGGCACCATAGTCACTGATGAAACTGATATTGCAAATGTTTTCAATGATTTTTTCACCAGTATCTCCACAAAGTTAAAAGAACCAGTGATAGAAAACAACTTTAGTGAACTGAAAAAGTTCTGCAGCAGCAAAATCTCTAAGGAAGTATGTTTCTCTATCCCACCAGTATCAAAAAACTTTGTTAAAAATGTCTCAGTGAACTTGATACCAAGAAAGCTACAGGACTTGATCAGATTGGTCCCAGACTCATTAAATCTTCTGCCTCTGCTATTTTAGATAGCATAATATTCATAATCAATTTAAGTATTGCAACCTCATCTGTCCCCAAAATATGAAAAACTGCAAAAGTAACTCCTATTTACAAATCTGGATCTAAGAATGATGCTGATAACTACCGACCAATCTCAATACTACCAAACTTGTCAAAATTGATTGAAAAACATGTCCATGACTCATTCATGTCATATTTAACCAAACACTTGCTGTTAGACCCTAATCAATCAGTCTTTAGACAGAAACATTCATGTGAGACTGCCTTGATCTCCCTAACTGATAAATGGCTTCAAGCACTTGACCAAGGTACAATAATAGGATCTGTATTTGTAGATTTCAGGATAACGTTTAACATGGTGGATCATGAAATCCTTGTGAAGAAACTAAAAATCTACCAATGTGATGAAAAAACAGAAGATGGTTTACTTCATACTTAAGTGAGAGAACACAACATGTTTATATAAATAACGTTCTGTCCGAACCTGAAACAGATATGGAGTGCCACAAGGCTCAATTCTAGGTCCATTACTGTTTATTTTATTTATTAACGACCTACCACTTTTACTAAGAGACTTGATATCATCTACAGATCTCTATGCAGATGACACAACATTATCAGACATCCAAAACACAAAGCATGAACTCGAAATTTCTTTACAGAATGCATTAAACAAGCTGGAAAACTGGTGCACATGCAATGGCATGGTAGTAAATACTGGTAAAACTAAAATATTACTTATCTCAACAAGGAAAAAAAGGAAAAATCTTGATAGCAATGAACTATGACATGGAAGGATAAAAATTTGCAAATGGTCTGTCACGACAGACTACTTGGTGTTTTAGTAGATAATAATCTATCATGGACTGATCATATCAAACATATCAGTAAAAAGGTCAATTCAAGTTTATGGCTTCTCAGCAGGATAAGACATATTCTCCCTGAAAGGTACAGAAAATTATTTTATAACAGTTACATACAACCATATTTAGACTACTGTAATACAGTATGGGGTAATTCAAATGATGAAAACATATCAAAGTTGGAAAATCTTCAGAAAAGAGCATTTAGGCTAATATCAAACCAGAAAGAAAGCAAGGAAAATTTAGCTGGTAAGTTAAAAATATTACCTATTAAAGACCTAATATGTTTAAGAAAAGCCAAATTAATGTACAGGATATCCAATAATAGTGCTCCTGAATATTTACAATCCCTATTCCAGTATAGGCTATCTGGTAATACACCCCACCTGCGATCAATATCTACAAAACAGTATAAAATTCCCAAACCAAATAAGGAATTATTCAAGAAAAGTTTCCAATGTTCTGGAACTTTGCTCTGGAATAGTATTCCAGTTGAGATTATAAATGCCCACTCTATTTCCATCTTCCAACCCCAATATGTCCAGTGGCTTCTGAGATGCTGCTAAATTAAATAAATTCCTTGTATGAGGGCCTCAAGGTAGATTAGTTCTTAGCTAATTGTGTTACCCTCTTTAAATAAAGTCATTATTATTATTATTATTATTATTATTATTATTATTATTATTATTAAAGACCACCTGTCTTGAGAGACCATAATTTAAAGGCAGAAGGAGTGGTCTTTCAAGACAGGTTCTACTGTACTTTGTTTAGGATCATAGAATTATAAATCATGTTGTGAGCATTGTGGCTCTCTCAATGTTCAAATTATGATTATCTTGTGAGCTGGAGTTTCAGGTGCTTGGCAGGTTGTAAATGGTTGCTTTGTAAACATTTTGAATGTTGCATATTTTACATAAAATTTGCAAAACAATTATTTAGAAAAATGTCTTGTTAAAACTGGTAAAAAGTTAATGATAATGACTTCAGTATCATGATGCATATATTTAAAATTTTGCCATTTTGAAGCAGATGTGACAGATCAAGAACAATTACACTTTGCATTATGAACCAAAACATAACATCTGTATACACTTTGCTTTTCCTTTGCAGGGATGTAAAGATTAAAAACTGTTTACTTATGAGATACATCAATATTTCATGTTGTATCTGTTCTTTATTTTGATATCATAAATAAGAACAATACGTCTAGACTGCATACAGAGGCAGTAATTGTCTTTGTACATTTTTGGAATTTACATGGATCAGTGGGTTCATTATGATGAGACAAGAGTGGTATAATTTTTTCCAGAGATAAGTCGATTAAACTTGCTATTACACACGATAGGTCATTTTGGAATTTCCATTAATATTGGAATGGGGGTTTACTTTGGCTTCATTAGCTTTGTGTATGTTTCAATACAGGATGGGTTTGCTGCAGCCTTTAGCTTAGTAGATGCTCACTCCAATTTGCTAGTTTCATGAGTTTAATGCCTGAATGCTCATTGCCTTATGATAGAAGAAGAATCCAATTGCTCTGGAGGTCATGATTTCTGGAACCCAAACTGCATTTTTGATTTTCACAGGATAAAAGAAGTTTCCAGCTTTCATTCTCTTCAGACTTCCTATGTTGACTTGTTAGAGGTAGTGTACAATGGCAGAAGGTCAAATGGTCAAAGGTCAAGATAATTGGAGTTTAAAACTGATTTTGGTTTCTGCACCATTGGTCAAGTTTTATGGAGCTGTTTCTAGCTGTCTGTGATCTGCTGTACAATTAGAATCAGTTGAAATTATGAACTTCTACACAAAAAAACCACTGACTCAGACTGAGAGCTAGCATGGCAGAGAGTGGTAATGGGCATGAAGACCTTTTAATTTTGTACAAACAATGCTTCTCAAAAGTCAGTATGTCAGTTTCAAAGAAGAAGAAGGAACAGAAGAAGAACTAAAGTTCCATGCTTATAAAATATGTATCCCATGTATCCCTGTTTTGACCTCCACACTGATGTTTGGGTCTCATTGGTAGGTGCCTGAAGGTAAAGACTGCCCCATGTGCAAATGTCTGTTGAGCATGCGCATGCGTGTTTTCAGGCCAGCAAGTATATACATGTACTTAGTTAAAATGTGTGGATTTTGGTAGTTTTCAAGCCACTGTATGACAAGGACAGTGTTGCTTTCAGAGCAAATCACAGGGGCATTTTCATCACAATACTGCCTGTTTCCTCCTAAATGTAACAAATACTAGTATTATAGGGACACAGCAATACATAAAATGACATCTAACCAATGTTGGGGTAAGAATGCACCAAATGTAGAACACAAAGTCACAGGAAAAATAATCACAGACAGAAAGTCAGAATTTAAATTTTCAAACTTGTGAGAGACATGTGGGACAAAGTCACAAGATATAAAGCCACCCTTAGATTATTTTAATTTATCAGGGTTTTTTCTGGAGTAAATTCTAAACAGCAATAATATATCCATTATTTCCAAATGGGACTCTTGTGGTGTATACATTATCTGTTTAAGGGCTATGTCCAGGGTACTGTTTCTGAAAATGGTTTCAACTGCAGCTAACCATCATAGGCCATCTTCCATAGCAAAATCAATTACTCTACTACATGCATTTGGATCATTGTCATAAATAATTTTGCTGTTCATTGTCAAGAGTATTAGTCAGCTTCACAGGGATGCTTAGATCTGAAAATATTGCTAGAGTATGTATCAGTGGTTAGATCTGTTAGTGTTTCTAGAGTATGTATCTGTGGTTAGATCTATTAGTGTTTCTAGAGTATGTATCTGTGGTTAGATCTGTTAGTGTTTCTAGAGTATGTATCTGTGGTTAGATCTATTAGTGTTGCTGGAGTTGGTAGGTATTTGTGGTTAGATCTGAAAATGTTGCTGGAGTAGGTATCTTATTTTAAGATCTGAAAGTGTTGCTAGAGTAGGTATCTGGGGTTAGATCGGAAAATGGTCCTGGAGTAGTTATCTATGGTTAGATCTGAACATGTTGCTGAAGTAGATATCTGTGGTTATATCTGTTAGTGTTGCTGGAGTTGGTTCTTGGATCTGGAAGTGTTGCTGTAGTAGGTATCTGTGGTCCTTGAATCTAATTTGTCTTTTGCAAATTCTGTAAAAATCTGGCAAGGTGCACCATGACTTGATAAAACGTTCATTCCCATGTTGTTGATTGATTTCAATTGTAACATTGTTGATGTTGGCCACCACACTCAGTTTACACTTCCATTATTGCTTGGTCTTGTGTAACATATGTCTCATAGCATATAACCTTCAAAACATAGTTTAGAACCATCCTTGCTGCTTGCCATTTTGGAATGATTTCTGTGACAAAAATATGTTTTGCTCACATTCCAATTCCATGTTTGAAGCCATGGAACTTAAAGCAATTTAGAACAAATGAGGGTTTTGTTTTATTTACATCCTTGTGTAAAAAGTAATTTGATATTGAAGCCATATTATTACTTATATATTTTTTTAATCAAAGCTAACTTTTCCTGTCAAAAAGAAAAGCCTTTATAATAAACCTCAGTGATCTCAATGAAATATGTTTATTTATCAGTTTTCTTAGGACTTAAGTTGCTGAACAGTTTACCTTTCAATTCAAAGTGTGACTTAATGTCTTGTGACTTTTTGTCATACATGTCCACAGTTACTGTGATAATTCAAATTATGATTTTTTTAAAATCCTGTGCCTTTCTGGCCTATGTATATTAATGTGTAACTTTTGTCCAGTGACTTTCTGTGTACTGAATGGACCATGGGCATATGTCAGGGTGTGGATCACATTAGTTTTTCACCTATAATTCAAAATAAACAGTCTTATTATTCCTATTAGAATTTTTAAAACCATCACACCCTGTTGTTCAAGAAATGTTGTATAGTGTAAACGAAGAACAAGAGTCCCCTGAAGAGTAAAAACGCTATACGGGCTGAAATGGATTCACAGGAATCCCAATTAGGACCATTTCTTCTGTCCTTTTATTTCTTCAACTGCTGGAGACTGAAACCAGTCCTGATATTAATGTGAAACTCCAAATTTGCTACCAAAGTATTTTTTTTATATATGTCAGATTTAACATGCTGACATTTGATGACTGTAATTATAGTGCAAAATTCTTGGTAATGGCTTTTGACCTTGAACATGATTATAGATAGAAATCATTCAGCAATTTCAAGATACACCATATATACACACTTAAACATTGAGTCAAATTGCAAACAGCAAAGATCCTGCTCTTCTGTAAACATAATGCAGATCATGGTCTGTGTTGTTTGTTTTTCTGATTAATCTTATCAAGCTTCACAAATCCAGATCGGCAATTACATTATATGATGGCAGATCTGGGTCTGTGCAGTTTGCAGTTGTTCTTGTCTTATAAGCGGTTAGATCTATAATTAAACATTTGATGACAAAAAAATTAATTTAGTTGTTTTTCATGTATATCCACAAACTGGGTTTGACAATAATTCATTCATACAGTATCATTTTAATGACAACTATTTGTCTGGTATTCAGATGCTATCATTCAAAAATTGGGTACAATCAATCACCCTAACACTGTGCAAACACAAATGGTAAATGAATGGAAGGTACCAGCCTCCTCTTGTTCACATTTTGACTGATACTGAAATAAGGCACTGACTGCTTGCATCATTTTGACTTTTCCCCTAATTCTTGAAGAGTTTAGGCCCACATGTACATAGAGTTGTTCATATGTTCCACTTGTCTGTGAGCCAGAATAAGACAAACTGACCATAAAAACCACTTTAAGGGTCCAATTGTTCTTATTTTGACTCATATACAAGCATGCCAAGCTCATAAAACATAATTATTTTAATAAAAGACATGATTCATGATTTTGAAGGGTTGTAAAATAGACTAAGATAGAACACAGTTATTATCCTACCTTGTTACATGGACCCTTATTGCATGTACAAATTTTTAACTTCTCTTTATGCAACAATACTGTACTTGTTATCAGTGTTAATTAACTGTCTTGGCACAGATAAAGAAGTAACTATTTTTTCAAAGCTACTAATTTAATTATAAAAAGAAAATCTGCAGCTACTTTTTGAATAAGAAAATATTTAAGTTTTAAAGTGAAAACATTTTGTACGGTTGTGAGTGGTGAAGTTATGACAGTATAATATTTCCACTTTACCTAATGAATATTTCCTTGAAGTGCTAATTTGCTGAATATCCTGTATTTACCAGACTAACATAACACATTTTAAAGGTGATCAATTGCCTTTAGGATAGGCTGATTTATCATTGATACAGCAGACAGTAGGTGTTTATTGATTTATTCACAAGCGAAATGGTCTAGTTAACCTCTACCTGTAGTTAGTATGCAATTATGAAGTCTTGCTGTGAACTGTCATCAGTAATTTATTCATTATACTATGTTGGTAAGTTGCTGATAACAGTATGTGTTACCATATTTATTCTTGTATAATGGATACCTGACAGTAATTCTGTAGATTTACTATTTCCTATAATGTACCAATAGATCGGGGTCTACACAGAATCAATTAGTAGAATGAAAATAGTAATTATCAGAAAGTTGACCTTGACATGCATGCACATTATGCAATATAAATACACAAATGTGGGTAATCAAATCCAGATGAACAATCATGTTCACTTAAGTTAATTTATTTCTTCAGCAATAATTATGTCATTCAACATTGAAATATTGGTGTCAGTGCAACAAATTTAAAAATGATTTTAAAAAACTGCTGAATAAAATTAGGCCATATTTGACAGAAATGTCTTATTCTTTTTAATTTTGTACTAAACCAGTGGTTCCCATGCCATTCTGGCCATGACCTTAAAAAATAGCTTTTCAGAACCTCACGACCCTGTATCCAAATTTTGATAAAGTTTATCACCCTCAAAAAATATTCTGGACAACCCTAGATGACCCACCAGAATGTTCTCACAACCCTGATTTGGATTGTTACCTTAGAGTTTGGAACCACTGTACTAAATGCTACAGAACTGCCATCAAAAATCAATGATGTTACTAAAAATGAATAATTTTTAAACTATATTTCTTCAGTGTGAGGTAAACTTCTGTCGACAGTACAGGAAGCATCCAGGCATAAAGCCTTTAAAATGGAAAGTTTGTGCAAATGATATCAATCTATACATATAAAAGCCTTTAAATGTCAGGAAACTTTCATACCTAGCTTCAGGTTGATGTCAGTCAGATGAGGTATATGATCTTCTTGGGCCTCATGATGTCAGAGATGTTAGGCCAAAAGTCTACTAATGGTGTCTTGTTTATTCTAGATAAATATGGTGCTGATCTTGCATTCAGTATGTCTGCCACACTGGTCAGTTTAAATATCTTTTAAATATCTTATCCCTGATGATTATCATAATCAGAGATGGTTTTAATACTCAACAGTTAACAAGAAGAAATGAGATCTTGATTTCTTGGAAATTCATTCTGGCTTAAGTAGATTGCAGTCTTTTTGTGTGGCTACTGTTGACAAGAAGAAGTGATACCTTGATTTCTTGGAAATTCATTCTGGCTTAAGTAGATTGCAGTCTTTTTGTGTGGCTACTGTGGACAAGAAGAAGTGATACCTTGATTTCTTGGAAATTCATTCTGGCTTAAGTAGATTGCTGTCTTTTTGTGTGGCTACTGTTGACAAGAAGAAGTGATACCTTGATTTCTTGGAAATTCATTCTGGCTTAAGTAGATTGCAGTCTTTTTGTGTGGCTACTGTGGACAAGAAGAAGTGATACCTTGATTTCTTGGAAATTCATTCTGGCTTAAGTAGATTGCAGTCTTTTTGTGTGGCTACTGTGGACAAGAAGAAGTGATACCTTGATTTCTTGGAAATTCATTCTGGCTTAAGTAGATTGCAGTCTTTTTGTGTGGCTACTGTGGACAAGAAGAAGTGATACCTTGATTTCTTGGAAATTCATTCTGGCTTAAGTAGATTGCAGTCTTTTTGTGTGGCTACTGTGGACAAGAAGAAGTGATACCTTGATTTCTTGGAAATTCATTCTGGCTTAAGTAGATTGCAGTCTTTTTGTGTGGCTACTGTGGACAAGAAGAAGTGATACCTTGATTTCTTGGAAATTCATTCTGGCTTAAGTAGATTGCAGTCTTTTTGTGTGGCTACTGTGGACAAGAAGAAGTGATACCTTGATTTCTTGGAAATTCATTCTGGCTTAAGTAGATTGCTGTCTTTTTGTGTGGCTACTGTTGACTAGAAGAATCTATAAAATGTTTGGCAGGAAACTTACCCATTATTATCATCCAATTATCACCTATTATTATCAAGTTATCATCCATTATTATCATCAAATTATCACTCATTATTATCATCCAATTATCACCCATTATTATCAACAAGTTATCACCAAAAATGACTATAACATACAGCTTGATAATAACTTTCTTTGAAGGGAAAAATTACAAAAATAAATGTTTAATGAATTATTTAAACTTTCAAGAGACTTTTGTTTCTAAATTTTTTGTGTTGACAGTTTGCAAAAATATTGGCTTCCCAATTTCTGATGCATAAAATTTCCCCATAGGGCCTTGGCCCCCATTGTGAAACTGGTGAAGAAAGTCTTTAGTTATGTGTGTATATAAATTAAAATATGTTTGCGGTCAAGACCGACTGCATAACAGAATCTCTGTGTTTATTACTGAATATTTTTGCTACTGACTTGTGGTACAGCCATTTTTGTTCTTCAGCCTGCAGAATTGCAGATTTCCTTGGTAGAAGACAATGAAAAATTTCTGTTCCATTTTTTAATTTATATTTTATTTCTTTCTCTTATTTTGGAGGAGTTTATCCTAGATATTAAATATGCAAGAAGAATAGATAAAAATTGAATATCTGCATCAATATGTATTTCTATTTGATAGCTCATTTACATGTTTACTAGAACTGGTTATTCTCATCTATTATTTGGGGAAAAAGTATGCTGTCAATTTCTAGTTGGCTTAAAGCTGAAAACAATTTTTAGATGATAGTATTTCATGAATAATGCACTTCTTCTTTACATGCTGTGGTGGTATTTGCCACTGGGGCTGAGTTGGCACAGACTTTTAGTCTCAACTTTTGAAAGCGATAGACTTGACTTGGCTTTGAAATTGTGACTGCTAACAGCACTGTTTTGATTTGGTTCCAAGAATTTTCCTACCCTCACCTGAAACTGACCCACTTTGTCATACTCACCTGTATAATATTACCATTGTTACGTGCTTAGGCTCGAATAAGCAGCAACACAGAAAGAGTGAAAAATAACAAGCTTGTATAACTTTAACAATGAATTTATTAAGTACAATTATTTTCATAAAATAAATAAACTTACAGTTTTAGAGAATCAAATCCAACAATAATCCAATATAGAATTCACAAAAATAATCCACTAATGGAATTGCAAGTCCTAATAAATAAATGTTCTAATAGTTCCAGGTTCGAATCTTGTCGATGTAATCCTAAATGGCTGACAATGTCACGTGATGCAGTTCTCGATTTAATATCATCCAGATGAAGTTATGAAACATATGTCCTTTTCCAGATAAATAGAATAATTCTTCTTTTCCAACGAATTGACACAAAGTCCAGAATAAAATAATAAAATTTAACACTCAAACATGAAATACACACAACTAATATCTTTAAGCCCAAAATTCTACTAATGTCAGCTTCTAAAATACAGCTATATATATTGTAATTCCCTCGTAAACAAGAGGAATCATGTGATTCTGGAAGGTCATGGAAGGAAGCTACCTTCCCATGAACCAGAATAAAATAAGCCACAAATTACTAAAAATAAAATGTTGTCCTTGAAATTGACCAATAGTTTTAGAGGCTTGTTGACAATGTCTAAAGCAAGGTCAGGATTTAGGTCAAACAAGCCAAGGTCAAAACTTGTTTACAATCTAAGTCAGCCTAAACTTTTCTAGAATAATTTCCCAATTAATGGATATTAAACCCTAAATGATAAATTTGGATTTAACAATTAAAAATAAATAAATTAAATCAAATAGCCGTAACACCATATATACTTGTTCATGAGTCCAGCTGCACAGAGCCAGATCTACTGTCAGATAATGCACCATCTGATCTGGTTCTGTGCAGTTTATGAGGAGTAATGAGTAGAACAAACAAAATAGACCCTAGTCTGTAGGCACATTATGATATCAGGACCATTTTGTTGTTTGCAATTTGACTTGATTTATTATTTACAATAAAACTTTCAGTAAGATATGTTTTTTAAATATGCACAATAAACACTGGATATCAATAAAAAAAAAGATTATAAATATTGTCAGCTCACTTCGATGAAGTACAAGAACGCTGTTGTATCATCACTGGTGATGGAATTGCATGTATTCGCATGAATGTGAATGCATATATACAACTTCACTGTTGTATATAAAAATAAATATAATTATTAAATTAATTATTGAAATTAGTCAATAAGTAATAATCTCAACAATTCTTCTTAGTCTTTGACTATAAATTGATGTGGGTTAAAAAAAATGGGGAGAGGGTCAAGGGGTTTGACTGCTTTGTCTGGTTAAGATTTTCGAATCTAACTCGTGACCACTCTGCAGCAATACTGTTAAACTGAAATTATGATTTTGGTTAAATTTAGTGTCTAATTTTATGTCTCTTGTTCATGCTGAAATTTTTAAAACAGATGATTGTAATGCATCTCTATTGATACCACATTAGGTTTTTGACATGCTGTGTACACATCCTTCCTAGAAACATAAATGTTCAAGAGTGAATGTATACTGAACAGCACTGCATCCAGTGGTAGCCCATCCATATAAGTGAACTAGGCAGTTGCCAAGGGCACCAAGTTAAATGGGGCACCAAATTTGAAATGAAATTAATGGATGGGTGATGTGTTGCTGATTGCATGTTTCAAACAGGGAGCCAATTGCTGGCAGCTATTAAAGGGCCACTACTGACTACATGCTTCTTACAAAAGTAAGTCACTATTGATTTATTGCACAATTTGTGCAATTTATCAGCTATCAGCCTTGAATAATGAAATAGGATTATGTATCTCTGTTTGTATAGCATCCTAACAAGATAGTAAGGTCACTATTACCTGTATATTACCTTTTACTGGTGTGAGCTGTGCTAGCCAATTTGGTAGAGCAGTGGAATCATAATCTGAGGGTCATGGGTTCAATACCTGCCCATGCTGTGTCCTTGGGAAATAGCTCCCATTTCCTTTGCATGATATAAATGTTCCATTAAAACCATCATGCACCCCAACCCCAAAATGGCTTTTTGTACTCAGCTTTTCATAGAAGATTATGCAAATAAAATATTTTGCCTCCAAGGAGTATGAACATAACTTACATTTAAATTAAATGTAGGGTATTAAATTGAGCTTGTCCTTCAGTCAGTTTTAGCCAAACCTTGTTTTGTTTCAACTTCATCACTGCCATAAATACTGGATTTCAACTAAATTTAGTGTGCTGCTTGATAATGATGAGATCTTGGCTTAGTTCATTTGTCAGCTTTTTATGTCATTATTTAGCAGAGTTGTTGTCCCTAATTGTCAGATACCAACTTTTGCTTCCACACAATAATTACCTTAACTGTTGTTCTGCACACCAAAGTTGGTTAAATCCTAAAGTTATAATTCTGTTTCTGCATTTACCAATCTGTCCATCATCATTTTAATTTCTACAAGATAAATTTACCATGAATTGTTGGGTTTTAATCAAATTTCTATCATGTCTCATCATTTACATGAGTTATTCCCCTTGATTGCAGTGCTCCGGATTTTCATTCATGCAGCATAACTTTAATGGCAACTGACAGCATATGGCTTTATTTTGAGTGAGTTCAGTTTACCAATTTCTACAACATCTTTTGCGGGAATTATACATTTCAATTTTCTGCCATCATGACTTTCATTGAGGATTTCAGCCAAATTTGGAACATGGTTTTAGACTGGTTCTTAATAGACCTGATGATAATATTCTGCAATCCACCCTTGTATCCCACGAACTTGCATCAGATCACCTTTGCATTATATGCCATCTTGACGTATCAGTCCCTAACCCTCCACTTTTATTTGCTACTAAGAGAAACCTCCATATGATAAATAGAACCAAATTAATGCATGATATCCAAGAAAACCTAACAACTTACTAATATCCTACAGCAGAACAACTCGATAACTGCATGTGTTCATTGCTTGAAAACATGCCCCAGCCATCAAATGCAGAGTATCAATAAAAAAGTGTTCTCCATGGTATAGCAATGTTAAGGACCAGCTTTGCACTGCTAAAAGACATCACCGAAAAGCAGAGGCTTTGGCTTTCCACCAGACTCACTATTCATAAACAAATCTATGAAGCTGCTAAGAAGAACGTCACAAACATAGTCCATTTAGCCAATTTATTCCACTACAGTACTAAGATCATGGAGAGTTCCAGCTGCAAAGAGCTCTTTGAGATAGCTAACAAACTAATGTCAAGTAACAAATGTACACCACTTCCAACTACCTTCTCTCCAGTAAACCTTCCGGACCTATTTGCAAATTTCTTCCATGACAAAGTCCTCCTCATGATTATTATTATCATTATTATTATTATTATTATTATTATTATTATTATTATTATTATTATTACTGATAAGACCATGAATGAATTTGATTTCCAACTTTCTGTAACATCATTTACAGGACTTGTGCATCATGATTGGAATTGGCTTTAGTAACTTTGTGCATACAAAAAGAGCAGACAACATGCAATTAGGAAAATAATATATCCAGACAAAGCATAAATAATAATAATAATAATAATAATAATAATAATAATAATAATAATAATAATAATAATAATAATAATAATGAGGACTTTGTATAGTGCCGAATCTTTAGAAGTTCTAAGCACATTACAACTTCTAAAATGATATTTCTACAAAAATCAAAAACATTAACCATGAAATTAGAAAACATAAAAAATGTTGAAAATATTTAAGGTATGAAACATTATTAGGTCTTTGAGTTTGTCAGGTTGAAAAGGTGAGTTTTAAGAGCACTCTTGAAAGGGATCACTGTGTCTTTGTGTCTAATTTCAATGGGCAATTCATTCCACATTGCTGGGCCCTGGTATGCAAAAGATCTCGGTCCATTTGACTTCGTTTTCATAGTAGAAATAAAGAGTACCGGTATACATTTGTCAGAAGAGGAGCGTAAGTATCTTGTTGTATACATGGGTGAGGCCAGATAGGTATGTTGGTCTGGAGTCCATCAGTGAAACATAGCACAGATAACAAATTTTGTGTTTCATTCTGGATCACATGGATAGCCAGTGTAGGGTACAGAGCAGTGGGGAGGTTTGTTCTGATCAATGTACTCTAAGGATGATCTGTGATTTGAATAGATTAATGTGTTTCTTTAAGTAAATGTAGGCAAATCAATATATTTTGTTGTTTCATTGGCTTGATGGTAGAATGTAAAATTTCTGTCTGAAAGTGACATTTGTATTATTTCATGTGTTTGCAGTTAATGATTAATCTTTGTGCAAAATCCTTCTTGGGTCTTAGAAATATGCAAAAGAGAAACTTTTTTTGTCAAATTGAAGCAGGGCCTAACAAATTTTTTTCAAAGTCAACTTCAAGGATTTTCTCAGTCTCATGGAATTTATTTTGGGGTGAAAATTTTCTTTTAAACTAGTCACATACAGTTTTATGTAAAAACATTACAAGGCATGTGTCAAACATTACTCTTTACCTTTTCTGGAAAATGACAGTTTTGCAAACTGCAAAGGTGGCAAGATTGTTTATAGGACTGGAAAGAAATTAAATCTCTAGTTTTAAAAAAATGGTTTTGATTGTTAGACTATGAACAGGACTAAGTGCATTCTAAAAGAATAAAAAATAAATAAAGCTGTGTTGAGACCCAGATGGTGTGAAAGGTTCAATGAAATTGCCAGTTCTCTAGACTTTGGTTCTTGCCACATAACTTTATCAAGGTTTGTTGTTTTTCAAACTAAATTTGGTTTGGGAATTTATATTGATGACACTTCAGACAAGTTTGATTTTTGGTATTCATTGATATCATTGCCCCCAATTACTTATCTTCCAGCATTCAGTGATTTTATTGTCCCATGATTGCTCATCTTCCAGCATTCAGTGATTGCATTGCTCCCTTGTTGCCCATCTTCACGTATTCAGTGATATCACTGCCCCAACATCCTATCTTCCAGCATTTCATGATATCATTGTTCCTTGGTTGCCCATCTTCTAGCACTCAGTGATAACATTGCCCCTGATTGTCCATCTTCCAGCACTCAATAATATCATTGCCCCTGATTATCCATCTTCAAACATTCAGTGATATCATTGCCCCCTTGTTGCCCATCTTCAAGCATTCAGTGATATCATTGCCCCAATATCCTATCGTCCAGCATTTCGTGACATCATTGTTCCTTGGTTGCCCATCTTCCAGCACTCAGTAATAGCATTGCTCCCTAATTGTCCATCTTCCAGCATTAAGTGATATCATTGCTTGCCAATCTTCCAAACTTTGCTTTCTGTAGCATTACACTTTAACCTGCCAAAACATTCCAGATGGTGATGGTGGGAATGTGAGACCCAAACTCATTTTTTGTAAAAGAAAATTAATGTTTTCTTGGATGATTTTAATACATATCTAAACAAAGCACTAGCTAATAAGCTTAGAATTTTCATATATCATCCCCCCCACACACACACACCAATATAGACATTATTAAATTGGAAATGTATTCATGGAATACAACTGCCTACCATTGTACCTAAAATTTCAAAACTTTGGGGTCTTATAGATTGACAGACAGTCTGTAGACATGAGTAACACTATTTGCCCAACAACTGTCATGGTGGGCATACAAAAATGTTTATCTTTGAAATCAGTTTTGAAATTCAGAATTTAATTAACTTCCACATTCATTTGTTTATGATTTAATGATGAATTACTCTAAATTGTCATTAATTGACTTAATGATGAATTACTCTAAATTGTCATTAATTGATTTAATGATGAATTACTCTAAATTGTCATTAATTGATTTAATGATAAATTACTCTAAAATTGTCATTAATTGTTGGACTGGAGTCAAGTGTTAACTTGTAGATGCAGATTTTCATGTTTTCATTACTTTTATTGTTCGTCTATTATGACATCATTGATGTGATGGAGTAACTACTACATAATTACCTCATTGGTTATTATATCAGCTGTTATAATGTTTCAATGTTCCAATACGGCTCCTAACTGTACAACTCTGAAATAACCATACTTACATGTGTACAGTAAAATCTGACTTGAAGAACATTTGCTACTGATAATGTACAAGCCAACAATTTTCCTTAACAAAGATACCAAGAAACCAAGAGTAATAGCTGTAATATTTCTGCAATACACTTTTCACATTTATCTAATTTCAATGAATTGGAGTGTTCCATATTGTTAGCTTGTGGTGTGCATATTAGCTTAATGGGGTTTTCTACATCAATGCTAAAAGGACTGGCAACACAAATTACCCTGGCTATTGTCACTCAATTAAATAATGTATGGAATGGTGTTTGTTCATTTCATGCCTCTTTTAATGGCATGAGAATTAACTGTATGAACTCTACAGGGGCCCTAGAATTCCATAAACATTAAGTGTAAAGCTGTGCAGTCATGACTGTTTATTGTCATACAGGTTACAATATATGATAATGTATCTAAAAGGTTTCTCTCTGTTTTATTTGAAATCATATTGTTATTATAAACATCACTGTGTTCACAGGGTTATATATAAATATATACATTTATATATACATTTATATATATATATATATATATATATATATATATATATATATATATATATATATATATATATATACATATACACATATACATATATATATATATATATATATATATATATATATATATATATATATATATATATATATATATATATATATATAGGTTATTTCTCTTACTTCAAATATTCTTTTTATATTTTTTATGTTCCTTTTGCTTAATTTTACTGAGCTGTATGTTAAATTAATTTATTACAGTGAGAATGATATGCCCTTTGCCAACTTTAAATTTAATGAGAGGTAATTTCAGTATAACACATCATAAAGAGCAAGACCTTTTTGTATCGTTAAATTTTAGATTTTGTTGGGTGAAATTCAGTTGAGAACAATCATAGGTTTTATGATTCATAAAGTTCATCTTCATGTAACTGAAACAGATAGCATAAGTCTTTTCATACGGTGCCCATATAAGAAAGTTTTATGCATGACATTTGCCTGTAATAAATAATTGTCCTGAATTGGAGAAATTTTCAGAGTTTATGATAAAGTAGAAGATGATACATTTCAGTAATAACTTACATATCATTCCTGAATATTTCATTAATTGTGCAAAACAAATTTTTAAGCTACACTCTATACAGATGTGTAGTAGTACAGATGTGTAGTAGTACAGATGTGTAGTAGTACAGATGTGGTTAAATTAAACTTGTATTAAACTTGATACATTGATTAACAGATGCCTTTAAGATGTGAAAGTAAAGCGCTCCAAGTAGAAAACATGACAATGCTTATATTGAAGATATCAATAAGAGTTTGAGCTGTAACTTTAGCATGGAATATAATAACTTTTGAACCTATCCTATCTAAGCTAGTGATTTTTGAAGGGCAAATTAAAGTCATGATAGTTAGACATATCCATTTTTATTTTTACACAATAACTCTCTTGAATTTCATTTGATTCCAAATCTGATGCTTTGCTTCGTTTTGATGAGACTTAGACTGTGTTCAGTTGTCAGCATTCTGCATCATCATTAAGCAGAGTTATGGCCTTTGATTAATAGACTTCTTCACTTTCATTTCTGCTAAATAAAACCTTTAACTAATGTTGCATTACAACCAAATTTAGCAATCAGTCAGATATTATTGATGAGACCTTGGCAGAGTTTAATGGTTGGCTTGCTGCATTTCATTTAGTGTTTGTTGGACCTGCCCACTTTCAATTCTGCAACATAGTTAAATTGATTATTATTGGATTTCAATTAATTGTTAATTGATTATTATTGGATTTCAATTAATTCAGTATAAGAGGAGGACCAATGTAAATTCAGTAATATCAGCATTGTCCTCAGCTGAAGATCATTGGCATAGTTATAATCTTTGATTGTTTACCCCACTTTCATCTCCTCACATTAATTAAAAAAATTGATTCCTAAATTGTATGATTTTAATCAAATTTTGTATAAAGCTTCATATTTATGAGGCCTTGGTTGAATTTGATTGTCAGCATTTTACAGCATCATTATTTTTGTAGTTTTAGCCCACTTTCAATTTCACAGAACAATTTCTTTTGTTTGGATTTCAGCCAATTTTTTTTACATCTTCATTTCACATGGATCTTGCCTGAGGCTGAATGTCAGCATTCTGCATCAGTATTCAATGAGTTACAGCCCTTAATTGTTGGTCCAGTTCTTTTTCATTTCAATAATAAGTAGAGTTGTAGCTCTTGATTGTTGGGCTAGTTCTCTTTAATTTCAATATAAGTGGAGTTGTATCCCATGGTTGTTGGACCCGTCTTTTTCATTTCAATAATAAGTGGAGTTGTAGCCCTTGGTTGTTATACCAGTTCTTTTTCATTTCAATAATAAGTAGAGTTGTAGCCCTTTGTTGTTGGGCTTTTTCTCTTTAAGGTCAATATCAAGTGGAATTGTAGACTTTGGTTGCTGGACCAGTTCCCTTTCATTTCTGCACTACAACGCAGCTCTTTCTGACTGAATTTGAACTGAATCTGGTATGCAGTGCAAATTGATATTGATTAGATCTTCAATGAGTTCAATTGTCGGCTTTCTATGTCATTTAGTGTATTTTGTCAGAGTTATAATCAAAATACTGAATTTTGCTATTTCATTTTTTATTTATTTCTATCTTAGATAAATTTTCTTAATCATCTAATGAATTTAATACTTTCTTGTTGTGGAGTGGTTGGCTATGGTAGATGGGTACTTTTGTAATTTTGTAAATTGTAGTAACTAATTTCTTTAATACTTTCTTGTTGTGGAGTGGTTGGCTATGGTAGATGGGTACTTTTGTAATTTTGTAATTGTAGCAACTAATTTCTTTAATACTTTCTTGTTGTGGAGTGGTTGGCTATGGTAGATAGGTACTTTTGTAATTTTGTTAATTTTAGTAACTAATTTCTTTGATACTTTCTTGTTGTGGAGTGGTTGGCTATGGTAGATAGGTACTTTTGTAATTTTTTAATTGTAGTAACTAATTTCTTTAATACTTTCTTGTTGTGGAGTGGTTGGCTATGGTAGATGGGTACTTTTGTAATTTTGTTAATTGTAGTAACTAATCATCTAATGAATTTAATACTTTCTTGTTGTGGAGTGGTTGGCTATGGTAGATGGGTACTTTTGTAATTTTGTTAATTGTAGTAACTAATTTCTTTAATACTTTCTTGTTGTGGAGTGGTTGGCTATGGTAGATGGGTACTTTTGTAATTTTGTAATTGTAGCAACTAATTTCTTTAATACTTTCTTGTTGTGGAGTGGTTGGCTATGGTAGATAGGTACTTTTGTAATTTTGTTAATTTTAGTAACTAATTTCTTTGATACTTTCTTGTTGTGGAGTGGATGGCTATGGTAGATAGGTACTTTTGTAATTTTTTAATTGTAGTAACTAATTTCTTTAATACTTTCTTGTTGTGGAGTGGTTGGCTATGGTAGATGGGTACTTTTGTAATTTTGTTAATTGTAGTAACTAATCATCTAATGAATTTAATACTTTCTTGTTGTGGAGTGGTTGGCTATGGTAGATGGGTACTTTTGTAATTTTGTTAATTGTAGTAACTAATTTCTTTAATACTTTCTTGTTGTGGAGTGGTTGGCTATGGTAGATAGGTACTTTTGTAATTTTGTTAATTGTAGTAACTAATTTCTTTAATACTTTCTTTTTGTGGAGTGGTTGGCTATGGTAGATAGGTACTTTTGTAATTTTGTTAATTTTAGTAACTAATTTCTTTGATACTTTCTTGTTGTGGAGTGGTTGGCTATGGTAGATAGGTACTTTTGTAATTTTGTTAATTTTAGTAACTAATTTCTTTGATACTTTCTTGTTGTGGAGTGGTTGGCTATGGTAGATAGGTACTTTTGTAATTTTGTTAATTGTAGTAACTAATTTCTATTAAATATCAGGTCAACCATAGCCCAGTGGTACCTAACAATCAGGAATGTCACAACCATGCTGTCAGCCCATTGAAACAAAGAAGTCATTATTGCGGGAAATGATGTGTTTGTAGATTTACAATGTGTCACTGATAGCAAATTTCATTGTCAGCACTAAGCTGTTTGACAGTTTGTTGTGAAATTTGTAGCTCTGTTAGTAGGTGTAAAGTTCTTAATATATATATTTAAGTACATACAATGTAATTTAGAATTAAGAAGACAGTTTAGCTCAGCATTAAGAATGGAAAGGTCTTCATTGAATGCTATTTCTTAGATCAACTAGTTTCATTTATAATCTAGGGTCAACCATGGTACATTCAGTCAGCTAGCTATAAGTGTTCATATACAATAAAATTTACAGAAGGAAATCCTTCTTGACTGTTTAATTCCCCAGTTGAAGAGAACTATCATCAAATATGTGCTATACCAAATGCAAATTCAGTCAGGTGATAACACTATTTGATGATTTTCACATCCATTATGGGGACAGGCGGTTGTCTCTTTTTAAAGGAGAAAAGCATAATTTATAAATGTTCATGTAGTCCATGCATGGATAAGGTGCAGTCATCAAGTCTGTCACATCTACCCTTAAGACAGTTCATGCAATGATTATTTGAATGGATGCCAAAGCATAATTTCAAACAGATGTGATTAAAAGGGGCTTTGAGAAAGTTGGATTTATCTATTATTGTTCATTCAGAAGTTAACAAACATAAATAAATTGTAATTACCAATTTTGCTTTCGTTACTTTTTTGCACAGTGGAATGGAGAATACTGAAAACTACTTGTGATAAATAGAATTCAAAATGCAGTGAGAACTTTCTGTATTGATGAAATTATTAATGTTCGAATAACAGTAATTTATTCCATATTAAAATGTCTGTTCATTATGTAACAGTATCTAGGAGTTAATATAGAGCAGACATTGACAGCTTTGTTTAGGGAACTGTGTGATTAAAAGTTGTGGAGTGTTAGCTCTATACTGAAAGCAAATTTCACAGTCATTTCATTTAATACATCACAATTAGAATACTAATCAAAGTGGTTTTACAGTCGATTCATTTGCCATTTTTCTTAGTACAGCTCAAACATTTCTTAGTTTACAATCCATCATAATTTTTAGTTTTTGTCAACTTGAAAAAAAACATATTTGATGACCTGATATTCTTTAATCTTGAAAATTATCATATATTTTTAAAATATGGTGCACAGAACATGTAATGGATCAGAATATTTACATTTATTTTCATGTACATGTTCATATTGACTCATGAAAACTGGGAATGAAAGCACTAATGTTTCCTTGAAATAAATGTTAAATAAGGCCAGACTGGTTCTGTTTATATTTACAATGATTATATTTACAATCATCGCTTAATACTATCAGTCACTCTTTTATTCACAATGTAATCTTTCTGTCAAAAATATTTACAAGTTCTCTAGAGCTTCCTTTCCTTCATTATCATTGATCATCCTGGTTCAGTATATAGTTGTCTTCCAACAAGTTACTTTTTATCTTCCACCAGAGACTTGTCCTTGCTTTAAATACATCAGTGGTTCAGACAAGATGTCTTTTTGCTTTTTCACACACTGATAATCAGATTTTAGACTGCATTTTGCAGACTGGTTGCAAAAAAATCAATACCTCCATATCCTATTAGATTTAAATCTTGCTATACTTAGAATTAGTCTATTGATCTTTATTTTTGTTAAGATGAAGAAGTTTGTAGGCGTTAAAAGTCTTCATAGAAATGAGTGTGATTATTAATTTTAGACTGTGCAGTATACTGTATATTCTATCACTTTAACAAGATGGTATGCTGATTTCCATGTGGCTCAATATTTCATGGTATTAATTGAGTCAAGTAATAATAACCAGGGTTACTACCATAGATATTAGAGACAGCCTTTAAGGACAGATGGTTGTAAATTGCTGTAGTGTTAACATACAGGTGCTGAGAAATGTTTTTACCAACATGTACCTAAGAGTCCAAGCAATTTGAAAGGAAGAATCCTGTCAATTTTGGGTTTTAAAAAAAAAAATCAATCGACAATGCCATTTCTTATGAAAGAAGAAAATGGTTACTGCACAATAACTTGAGTTCTCCATCATTTACAGTTAATGAAAGAAGAAAATGGTGTATGACATTAACTTGAGTTCTTTATCATTTACATTTTCCAAACTTTGTGGAAGGCTTGCAGTTGGGGTAGAGAAGAACTCTATTTGTTTTGGATCTTAAGTTTCAAAGATTAAGGTCACTGGGAAAGAATCAAATGATTTCTGCTTAATTACATCAGTTCTACATCACATACCTGAAACAAATTTTATGGAAGGCTTGAATGTGGGATAAGGACATAGGCTACTGAGCTTTGAGATAAAAAGGTCATTGGTCAAGGTCATTGTGACTAGAAGAAGAAAAATGGAATTCCAAACAGGAACATTAGTTTTATATAGTAAACCTGGACCAAACGTTTTAAATGGCTTGCACTCTTGCACTTTGGGTTATTGAGAATCCTATTGACTTTTGAGTTCAAAAGTCAAATGTCATGATCAGTGTGGATGAAGGAATTAAAATGGATTATTAAATATGGGTTCAGCAAATTCACTTCATGTTTGGAATATAGCATCAAGGATACACCATTTTCCCCATTACTGTAACTTATTCTGGAATCTAACTGCATGGGGGTCATGGGGTCAAAATTTGTGGACGTATTTTTGTTGATGCTTTTAATGATTTTTCCAGCATTTGTATTTCAGTAACCTCTTACCCTATTCACTTTATTTTTAGGAATGTAATATCACATACACCTCATCCCTCATTACCACTCCTGCCCATGAATCGGGCTTTTTAGTCTCACTTTATAGTTGACAGTATTACTCCTGTCCTTTAGTGGGGCTTTGGGGTCAAGAATTAATATTGGAGACACATTGTAGTTAACTTTTTTTCTCACTAAAATTTCCACAATCGATTTATTTGATGTCTAGAAGTTAACATAACTCAATGACTTTATAGTATGTTAATACTCCATCCATCCCCTGGGTCAAGTCTATGGATGCATTATAGGGGCAGCACTACAGTGGAATATATTTTGTTAAAAGTTTTAATTTTATCTCTTATCTTTTAATTAACATTTATCCACTTCCTCTACAATTTTGCAATATCAGATGCTGCCAAGTTTTGCTTTCTGCTGATCATACATGTGATATCTCTTGGAGTCTCCTGATCAAACATATAAGATCTCTTGGAGTCTCCTGATCATGTATGTGATATTTCTTTTTGTTCTCCTGATCATACATGTGATATCTCTTGGAGTCTCCTGATCAAACATATAAGATCTCTTGGAGTCTCCTGATCATGTATGTGATATTTCTTCTTGTTCTCCTGATCATACATGTGATATATCTTGGAGTCTCCTGATCAAACATATAAGATCTCTTGGAGTCTCCTGATCATGTATGTGATATTTCTTCTTGTTCTCCTGATCATACATGTGATATATCTTGGAGTCTCCTGATCAAACATATAAGATCTCTTGGAGTCTCCTGATCATACATGTGATATCTCTTGGAGTCTCCTGATCAAACATATAAGATCTCTTGGAGTCTCCTGATCATGTATGTGATATTTCATTTTGTTCTCCTGATCATACATGTGATATCTCTTGGAGTCTCCTGATCAAACATATAAGATCTCTTGGAGTCTCCTGATCATGTATGTGATATTTCTTCTTGTTCTCCTGATCATACATGTGATATATCTTGGAGTCTCCTGATCAAACATATAAGATCTCTTGGAGTCTCCTGATCATCCATGTGATATCTCTTGGAGTCTCCTGATCAAACATATAAGATCTCTTGGAGTCTCCTGATCATGTATGTGATATTTCTTCTTGTTCTCCTGATCATACATGTGATATATCTTGGAGTCTCCTGATCAAACATATAAGATCTCTTGGAGTCTCCTGATCATCCATGTGATATCTCTTGGAGTTTCCTGGAAAAGTGCTAAAATGTCTGGTCTCCCAGCTGACACATTTGATACATTAAATCATTAACTGTTGTTATATTGCCTTTTAAAGAAGAAGGATTAAAATCAGTTAAGCTGAACCATAATGATGAAGTAAACATTTAAAAGTAACATTTGTTGAAATTTTTATATTATTGAAAAATTCACTATCATTTTGGGGCAAATATATGTCTTTCTGTGAGTGACTGCTATATTGGATTGTAAATCTGCAATATTGAGACAAATCTTCTACACATTTACTTTGGACTTGTCATTCTAGACTTTTAATAGGACAAGTTTGTTATTGTAACTCATAAAATACTGGAAAGATTGTCATAAAACTCTCTGAACACAATTATCCCCAAACCTAATTTACCTAAATGAAAATGGTTTGAATATCTTTTTATGGTTCAAAAATATGAGAGATGGCTTCAACACTCAGCAGTTAAAACAAGAAATTGTCTTATCTGCAATTCATGGAAAACCTTTTTGATCAGTAAAGGATCATTACCTTTGAGGGAGTCTTGTATTTTTCTTTATATGCATATATTACATATTGGTGGTGGTGGTGGGGTCTGCAGGCTGTCCTTGAGATTTCTTTGTTTATGGATTTATTTCTAATTATACTTTAGCTGGTATCTATGATCTATTTTTCAAACTTGGTTGTTCATTGTTATTGTAAGTATACAGTGGTGACTAGGTGCATGTAATGTGAGAAGGCAGGTAAAAACATATAAAATTTAAATTGTCCACACATCCTTCATTCCATACAAAATCTGTTCCTTGCATAGTTAGGGATACTTCTTTGACCCTTACCATGTTTATCCAGAGTGTTCCATTGGTTACACTTACTTATTAATTGAAAGAAGACTGGATGCAAACTTTTTTTCTCATGTTTTGCTGTCTCATAGAAGAATTGTGAAGCAGTTACATGACAGATGTTGGTATGAAGGGATCTCTTATCTAGCCAGTCTTCTTACCTTCCTGGATCAGACTTGGAAATGTCAGGAGAATTCATTCATTAATCAGGCTACAATATCAGTCTATACTTTTAAAAATAAATTCTGAGACTTATCTCTGCTTTCAATTTCTAAATAGATTCTGTCTGTTTATGTACATGATATAGATCTTTCCAGCAAGCTACAGTTATTTTGTGCCTATTGGGTGAAAAACGGATGATTATATTGTAGTTTTTATTGGTCACCCTCTTTTATTAACATATTTTTAGACAAAGTGCTGCAATTGTTCAGAAAGTTTGTGCTTAAGCCAGGAAGTACATGATTGCATTGTGTACTGGGTCATCTAATGCATGTGCTAATTTTATTTTAACAAACATAAGCTTTGATGTCGGGGGAAACAGAATTTGTGGTCTGAATCCCCTGCAATGGGTTGTAATGTAGGAAAACAAGTCTTGGTACAGAATTTGATTTCATTGCATTGTCTTATCCTGGTATGGTTCTGTTGTGAATAAAGTGAAGTCATAATGCCTATCCTCCCTTTAGTTTACTGTTTTTATTTCCTTAAGATTAAGTTGATTGTCAATCACTGGTTTGAAAAAAGTGATGTCTTTTATAATCTTACTTGATGAGACAGAATGTATTCTTCTGTTCTTCATTACACAAGCCTTAACGCTCAGTAACCTTCCATTTGTTTCTGTTCACATCTTACATTTATTAAAGACTGTATTTAAGATGCTAAGAATAAGTTTTACAGAGAATGTCTCTCCAGCTAATTGTCTTGGTGTCCCATGATAATACCACAGTAAGTGCCAAACTCCTTCACTTTTGAAAGGCTCAGATTGATCAGTGTTCAATTTAATGAATGGATGATCCAAGTAGTGCAAATGGATATGACATTGTTTATTGATTCCCCTCCTCTTCTGCATTGCATTCAAAGTCAGACCTTACTGAAAATCTTGAACACACTGTCTGAAAAATTCTTGAAAAGCTCACAAGTGATTTGTTTTAAAGATTTCTATCATGCTAAAACCTGAAAGAAAAGGTACCTCTTGAAGATTTCAGTTTTAAAAAATGCACTGTCAGAGAACTTTTCTAAAAAATATCAACTTCTAAAAAAACTGCCTGATACAGCCTTCAATAAACTACTAAACATTTTCAATAAAATTGGAAACTGTTGATTTCCTACAAATTTAGTAAAAGAATTATCAGTAAGGACTATACTAACCCTTCCAACTATTGGCCAGTATCATTAACAAATGAGGATTCAGATGCCAGGGAAGCACAATAGATCATCTAGTCAGACTTGAGCGTTAATTAGAGAAGCTTTCAAATTCAAGATTGTACAATTGAGGAAAACTTATGACACCACATGGAAGTATAATAATGAATTACCTGTTCAACTGTATCTATGAGACAACCTTCCTAGCTTTGTATCCATATTTGTAACAGAAAGAAATCAGAATCAAGGTATGTAACTCCATTTCTCAAAGCTATCATCCAGTGTGTCTATAAACACCATATTGTTAGTAACCTTTCCAAAATAGTAAATGAAATGTCTTAAGCCACTGACTGCTCGTTATATATTGTTATGATTCTATGGTCTGAAACTAACAACAATGAGCAAAAACCAACAAGTTTTTTTTTTAATTCAAGAAATTGTTTATTTTTATTGAATACAAAGTGAAAATTGGAAAAGGACTTAGAGTATTGTGAATTAAATCCCAAATAGTCCTAAATGTTCTATAACAAGTCCAAAAGTGTACATTATTAAAAATGAATTCCAGTCTTGAAAGTGGTGATGTACCAATATCCTTGAATAGTGCTGATATGTGTCTCAATGATGATTTAATCCAAAATGTCTTTAAATAAATTGACAGTAATCGCAAAATTGGAGATTTAGTTTAAAAGAATTATTGAGCACTTTGTAATTCCAGTAAATAAATCTTAAATCTGTTACAATTCATAGACTGATTCCACTTGTCAGATATTAAGGTTAGAATGAGTAATAATCTTAATTACTACCTTTATATAAAAGCTAAAGACACATTAACAGAATCATGGTTAGGGTAATTTTATGATAAATTCATAAAACAATATTACTTCTAGAAGCTTCCAAGGTGAAAAGGTCACATAAACATGTTTAACCAACAAGTGATAATTATTTTAATAAATAATCTAATTATAGACAAATGTTAGCTATGTAATATGTTGTATACAAAATAAAAAGACATTACTCAGGCCCAGACTCCTACCCTCAATTATGTACAGAGGTTAATGATGCAATACAAATTAAATATACATAAAAATGTGAACAACATCAGGATCTTCTATAAATCAACGATTTTGCATGCTATTTAATACCATCTATATATTAGCTTCAAGGAATATTAGAAATAGGCAGAAAAATAACAGTTCATATTTTAAAAAATCTAAAACTGTGTCCACTTCTGCAGATTAAACTGATTTCATGATGACTTTAAAAGTTTATCTTAAGTTTCTCTTATCTTGTTGTGGAGGAATCCACACATTTAATGCTGTATTCGGCCATAAACTAATTTTCCTTTCACATATTAGATTTTTCCAAGAGAATCTTCAAAAGCCATTGATCTAATACAAATCATGTGAATAAGATTAGGGAGCAGGTCAAAGAATCTTGCTCTGGTCTTAGTGGTCTTTAGTAAGATGTAAACTTGAGATGGATTCAGGTTTGTACAGATCAGCTGTAAACTTTACCAGCAAATGCATATCTGAGACACAGTCTAGGACTTAGATCTTTAGAGGATTTCATGAAGCTGTTATGCTGAGGCAAGTGAACAATCACTTTATCTCATTCATTGAAATTGCATGTTGTCAGGCACCAATTGTCTCCTGGAAACAATTAGCACATGCCTTGAAGTAGAAAAGAAGTTTCATAAAGTAACTTTCACATTATAAGTGGACAGCAGAAATGTCATGGCATTGGAGGAATTTACCAGTAGACAATTTATACACAAGGAATGGCTAAGCTTGGGGGACAATTAACTATAACTACATGTCTTCAAAAGTTGTGACACTGAAATGAACCAAACCACAACACAAATGAATGCAGGCATTATGGCCCTCTGCAATGCCGAGCATGCAGACTTTAAAAGAATAAAGAGACAGCAATGAAGCTAAAAATATCATCCTGTGACCCAATACTTCTTGTTTTCAAAGTAAGTTGAATAAAATCAAAACTTCAACTAACATATATGAAGTTTTTGACTCACTGTGTCAAGAGTATTATCAGCATGATTTTATATGTGAAAATGATAAAAATGACAATACATATATTACTACTACTAACAATAATAATAAGGACTTTGCATAGCGCCTAATCTTTAGAAGCTCTAAGTGCTTTACAATATCTATAATGATGGATCAGTGTTTGATATCCATCGCCTAACTGCAAAAACCAAGACACTAGAAAGACTCATCATTGAAGCACTCTTTGCGGATGACTATGCCCTCATGGCCCATGAAGAGACTCATCTACAAGCAATCGTGGACAGATTCTCTGAAGCCTCCAACCTATTTGGACTCACAATTAGTCTAGGAAAGACAGAAGTCATCTTCCAGCCCACCCCAAACACTGTCCACCCACAACCCTGTATCACCACTGGTGACACGCAGCTGAAGAATGTGGACAGTTTCAAATACCTTGGCAGCACAATATCTAGTGATGACTCTCTGGACAAAGAGATCACTGCAAGGACCCAAAAAGCCAGTCAAGCACTAAGTTGACTCTGAACCAAGGTCTTGCAGCACAAGGACATACGCCTGTCAACAAAGATGAAGGTGTACAATGCAGTTGTCCTCACGTCTCTCTTATATGGCTGTGAAACGTGGACACTCTACAGAAGGCATATCAGTCAGTTGGAACAATTCCACCAGTGTTCCCTGAGATCCATCATGCGGATCAAGTGGCAGGACCAAATCACCAACCTGGAAGTCCTTGATAGAGCCAACACAACAAGCATCGAAGCCAAACTAATCCAGGCCCAGCTTCGCTGGACTGGCCATGTCATCTGCATGGATCAAAGCAGAATCCCAAAGCAGTTGTTCTTTGGCGAGCTAGCCCAGGGAAACCACAACCAAGGCTGCCCTCACAAGAGGTACAAAGAAAACCTCAAGATGAACATCAAATGAACAGACCTTCAACCATGCCAGCTTGAGCTCGCTGCCTCAGACAGAAGGCATTGGTGAGCCCTGACCAGAAAAGCCTATTCCACCTTTGAGGGTGACTGCCACCAGCATCTTGCTGCAACTTGTGAGAGACATCACAGAAATGTATCCCAGATACCAACAACCACTGGTGTCCCATGCCCCACCTGCAACCACATGTGTGTATCGAAATTCGAACTCCGGAGCCACATGAGCATCCAACGTTGAATGAGATTGCACAACTTGTCTTCCTCGACTCAAGAGACTACCAAGAAGAAGAAGAATGATATGATATATAATTCATTCCAAATTGCTGGGCCCTCCAGGTATGCAAGAACGTTGTCCATATGACTTCATTTTCATAGTGGAAACAATGAGAATATACGATTGTCAGAAGAAGAGTGTAAGGATTTTGCTGGTGTATACACATGGGTGAGGCCGGATAGGTATGTTGGACTGGTGTCTGTAAGTGCAATGTAGCACAGAGAACAAATTTTGTGCTTGATTCCATATTGAATGGATAGCCAGTGCAGGGTACAGAGCAGTGGGGATGTGTGCTCTGATTGTGGTACTCTAAAGATGATCTGAGCTGCTGTTTTTTTAAAAACTTTTTGAAGTTTCTGGAGTAGATATTGAGATGAACCAGACAGAATTGAGTTGCAATAGTCCAGTCTTGAAAGTACTAATGAACACACAAGAATTTTAGTGGCATCAACTGAAAGATATTTGCGAATGGAGCTGATGTGTCTCAGCTCAAGATATGCAGTCTTGCATATATTCATAACATGTTGGTGCAATGTGAGAGTACTGTCCAGAGTAACACCTACCATAAGTTTCATTTTATACTGACTGTGAGAATTTAATGTTGGTGTTGCTGATATTTATTGTTTGAGGTAAAGGATCTAAATGAGAAAGTCTTCATGTTGTGATCAGAATGGCCTCAGTTTTATCATCACTTATCTGCAGCTTGTTACATGTCATCCATGATTTCACATCAAAAATGAATGTAATGATGATTCACATATTCCACTCTGGCACATAAATTAAAACATTCATTAACAGTACATGGACATTAGAATAAGGGTCACAGTGACATATTGAAAATTCTTAAGCCTGGAGATTGAATAGAAAAAACTTCATTTAAACCATACTACTGTACAAGGACTGATGAAATGAAGTACATTAAGATTAAATGATAGACTGGTATTCTAGGTATTTCAGAGTATCTAATTGAAGTAAAGCACCCTAATTGAATGTTTGAAATCGAAGTATACCAAAGACCAATATATAAAGATAGGATCACAGATGCAACAGATGGAGGAGTAATTATATATGTAAGGGACAATATTGTATGTGAAAATAGAGAGGACCTAGAGATCAACATTATACAGGCTAAAAATTTAGCAGAGAAGTACAAAGCTATTCCTAGTTCATTTTATTTGCCATAAAATCATTGGCCTAAAAGTGAAAGGAAAGATAAGTTTTCTGATAAGATTTACTTATTGTGCTTGTCCAAAGCAATTTATTAGCTTTTTATTTTAGATTATATCAAGTACCATATGTACATGCTTATAAATTTGATCCAGATCTGGAACTGTGCAGTTTGTTTTTGGTAAATAATCAATATAGCAAATCTGATCTGCAGGAAATTTATGTCATGGCAGAGCTGGATCTTTGTTGTTTATAGTTTGATTTGACTTATAAGTGAGTACATATGGTAATTAGTGATCCACAAGAATCACAGGTTATTCTGCAACTCTTTTGTGTTCTTGAAAATTAGTTTTATTAAAAGAGCAGGGGTGAAAAAAATAAAAACGCAAGACTGTACATAAACTAGAAAAATAAAAAGCACATATCAGAGAACATACACCTTTGGGGATCAATGCCATCTCACCTCTGTCTGCATAGGTTTGAGTCTCAGATTCAGCCATTTTGGATATGTGATAAAGCTTGCCAGTAGCTTCTCATGGGTCGGTGGTTCTTTCTGGGGGGTTTCCCAGGTTCTTCCTCCACAATTAATACTGGCCGCCACGTATAGCCTATCGTATGCTGAAAAATGGCGGTAAACCCTACAATAACAACAACAACACCTTTGGAAAGTCAAAGAAAATGTTGTGTGCTGCTTTTGCTGAGCTCTACCTCAGCCCTTTCCTCTCAATGAATAGAGATGAAACCTGATTTAGTCGGAACCTTGGTAGCCATTCCATTGAAGGCTTGTGCATTTGATGAAATTTTATGAAACACTAATGATAGAGATTTTCTTTGCCAGCCATATGATCCAAATTACTTAGTAGATTCTACAACTGCTATCCATGCCACCCTCCAATCTCCACTTTTCATACATTGGTCTAACTTTCAAGCAAATAACTTGTTAATATTATGGAAGATTATTTGACTTAGTTTTATTAGTTGTGCTTATTAATACAGTGGAACCTGGTAAAGGTAAATGTACATTTGTGATATTTAACATTTGGTTGTATATTTTTTATTTCTTGCGCAGACTTATTCATGTGGGTTTATAGATAGAATGGATATTTTTTAAATGTATATAAATAGACCCAGTCTCCTAAATAGCGAACTATTTTGACTATGCTGCTACTGAAGTTGAAAGCATTCAGATTTATATAGCTTTAATCAATACCCTGTGTATTGGAAGCTGCCAAAGGAAACAGACCAATTTTCACTACGTGATCCACAGCCCTTTGGATCAATATTCCCACTTTATAAGAAACACCATAGGACATGGGATAATGAAATGTATGCCTCTTAGAGAAACACAGCGGATATTTGGGGATTCTTTCTTGTGTGGGCCAACAGTTCATGTTGTTCATCTTATTCATATAGAATAAATTTACAGTCAAATGTTTATGATGTAAAGATTTGCTGCAGTTTTAGGTAACAGTTTTAGCTGATAATTGTTTTTGTTACGGATCAATAAATCAACTTTGTAATCAGGAAGGATCTCAATTGGGGAGAAATACAGGCAGTGCTGTGTGCGATACATTGAACAACATCAGGACCATTACAGACCTAAAGAAAGGTTCTTGTGAACTCAAATTTAGGTAATTTTTTCCAAATTTCATTTTTATAGGTGTCTTTGATTAAGAAAATGCTTTTTAAAACATGTGCTGATGTACATTCAGTTTTTGAATTTGAAATTCTGATGTAAGATGAGGTGTCTTGAACATTATTATTAGAGGCATCATTTCCTCTAACCAGCCTTAATTAAGATTATATGAACAGGTCGGTAACCAGGAAGTTTATTTCAATTTTTTTTTCAGAACTTTAGATGTATTGCTGATGATAGCAGAATTAAGGACATAAAATGCTGCAGAAGTACTGCTGAATTTTTGTAACAGGTGGGAAACTTCATTATCTCTGCATAAGTATGTCTATATGTTTATCTATCATTGTCAAAGCTTGTGATAGCTTCTCCTCCCACAATGCATTGTATTTTATTTAAATTTGCATATTTGATGTGTGGTTGATGAATATGCACAGTAAGATCTTATTTTATTTTGGCTATTTTGGGGTGAAATTTCTGAATATGTTTAAAATTTGTCCTTATTGGAATTCAGTTCTCATGAACTGCTTTGAGAAATTTTGTCATTGCTTCTTATAAACTGCTTCGAGGAATTTTGTTGCTGCTGGTCAAAAACTGCTAGCAGTAATTTTTTAGTCTGTTCTTCCTTAAACAGCTTGGAGCATTGAAATTGTTGGCCTATGTATGTGGTTGGTTTAATTATAAAGTTTAAATTTTAGTTTATGCCCATTTTCTAGGTAAATTTAATAAAATTATCAGAAAAGTCATATATGATTTCATAATGTTTTCTCCTCCCAAATAAATTAGTGGAATTTAATGAAACTTTGTGGGTTTAGGAAATAATTTTTGTGTAGTTATGCAATGAGGTGTTACTTTTCTCCTCAGGTCCAGTTTTGAGGGAATGTGTTTAAAAAAATGGTCAAAATGGTTTTGAGAATTTAGGTTATCATTGTTTCACTTACACTGCTGAGAGGAAAGTTTGTAAATTTTATGGGCTACATACTTGTTCTTCAGAGGCTGAAGAATATAGGAATCATCATGTCTCCCCATACTTCTGTCTATCACACAACCTTGTAAATGTAACTTAATCTTGTAGATTTTGATGGATTACCATGAAAGTTGGTAATTAGGATGTGTATATTATCAATGAATTACTTTGTTTCTACTACTATTTCTAATAGAGTTACTGCCCTTTTTGATTTGTAGCTAAATGCAGTATAATGAGAATGCAGCTAGTCTCAATATTTAGTGGATCACCATTAGATTTTATGGATGTATTTGAAGATATGCATATCAATGAATCACTTTATTTAGTTCTAGTTTGAGTTGCCATGTTTACATGCAGATGAAGGCATTATATGGCATACTTTTGAAAATGCAGATAGTTTCACAATTTTCAAAGGATCCCCATAAAATTTGGTAATTGTTCACGGTCATCGTCTAATCGCTGTGCTCTCGTATAGTTACTGCCTTTCTTTTACATGAAGCTGTATGTAGTGTTGGACAGAATCTTGTAGATTTCATTGGATCACCATGAAATTTAACTGGGTTATAGTCACCATTATTAGGTATGCATATTGATAAACCAGGTTTCCTGTGACTCTTTTTCAGGGTGTTGCCATAAAACTTTGTACATTCTTTAGTCATAATTTAAGGAGACATCTGAGTTTCGATTTCCCCCAAAGTTTAGCCACTTGAAAATCTAATGCTACTCTTCCTTAATGAAAAACCATATTCATCGAGTTAATGTCTAGTTGGTCCTAAATGAATATGGTGTTGATTTAATGTCTTAATATATTCACTACAGTGGTCATCTTGAAAACCTTTTTTAATAGATATTCCTCCTGAACAGTTGGTCATATCAACTTGGGATTTCACTGAAAGACTTCTTTTGGGGTCTTGTTGGTCCTGAATGAAAATAGTATGTATCTGAAATACAATATGGATGCCATGGAAGCCATCTTGAAAATCTTGTTATTGCTACTCCTCCAGCAAGAGAAGGCATATTGACAAATTCATCAGAAGACTTCTTATGATGGACCTAAATTAAAATGATCTGATGACTTCTGCAGTGGCAATATTAATAAACTTGTTATCTCTACTCATTTTGAGTGGATCATGGTCATATCAAAATAGAGTTGGCGTGGAAAAACTTCTTATGATGTTTGATTGGTCTAAAGGAAATGGTGCTGATCTGATGTCCAGTATGTCCACCACAGCATTCATCTTGAAAAGTTTCTTGTCACTATTCTTCTAAAACCAAATTCCATTTTGGCATGGGGCTTTGACCAGAATACATGTTATGATGATTAATTGATCCTAAATGAAAGTAATGCTGCTTGCATATCCAGTATGCTGCCATCTTAAGAATCTTGCTGTTGCTACTCCTGAAAATTTTTACTAAGACTTCTTATGATATCTAGTTGGTCTTTCATGAAAATGGTGCCACTCAGGTATCCAATATGGCCATCACATAGGCAATTTTAAAAATCTTGCTTTGACTATTTCTCTTGAATAAATGGTGATATCATCATTGGGTTTTCACTGAAAGATGTCTTATGGTGTTGGGTAAAATCTAAATGAAACTGACCTTTAGTATGGCCACTACAATGGCCATCATTATCATTACTTCTCCTAGGTGACTGGTCTTACTGACATTGTGCTCTCACCAGAAGATGTGTAGTTGGTCTTAAAGCCCTGGGAAATGGTCCACATTTGATATCCAGAATGAACACTATAGCAGCTTTCTTTAGCATGGTAAATAATATATAAATGTTACTCTTCCAAAACATAAAGTCAGATTAAAATGGTGTTTTCACTAGAAACCTTCTTCTAATATCTTGTTGTTCTTAAATTAACATGGTGCTGATCTGGCATCCAATATGGTGCCCACCTTGAAAATCTTATAATACTGCTTTTAAATGGATAAATCATATTGACATTCAGTTTTCATGAGAAGAGTTTCTATGGTGTCCAGTTTGGCATAAGTGAAAATCATGCAATTGACTCTTGACATGCAGATGAAGGCTATATATGCCATACTCTTGAAAATGCAGATATTTTCACAATTGAAATTTTCATCTTGAAATTATTGTTATCTCTACTCCTCTGAGATTGATGTCTATATCAATGTGAATATTTCACCAACAGACTTCTCACGGTGCCTGGTTAGTTCTAAAGTAATGGCACCAATCATTTTAGCAATGGCTGTCTTTAAATTCTTGTTCTCAGTACCAATCATTTTAGCAATGGCTGTCTTTAAATTCTTGTTCTCAGTACCAATCATTTTAGCAATGGCTGTCTTTAAATTCTTGTTCTCAGTACCAATCATTTTAGCAATGGTTGTCTTTAAATTCTTGTTTTCATTACCAATCATTTTAGCAATGGCTGTCTTTAAATTCTTGTTCTCATTACCAATCATTTTAGCAATGGCTGTCTTTAAATTCTTGTTCTCATTACCAATCATGTTAGCAATGGCTGTCTTTAAATTCTTGTTCTCAGTACCAATCATTTTAGCAATGGCTGTCTTTAAATTCTTGTTCTCAGTACCAATCATTTTAGCAATGGCTGTCTTTAAATTCTTGTTCTCATTACCAATCATGTTAGCAATGGCTGTCTTTAAATTCTTGTTTTCATTACCAATCATTTTAGCAATGGCTGTCTTTAAATTCTTGTTCTCATTACCAATCATTTTAGCAATGGCTGTCTTTAAATTCTTGTTCTCAGTACCAATCATTTTAGCAATGGCTGTCTTTAAATTCTTGTTCTCATTACTTTTAATAATATCTGCTTGGTCTTGAATGAGAATGGCACCAATCTGACATTTGAAAATCTTATTATTGCTGATGAATATCAGAAGAAAAATATCTTTATCTTTAATTCTTGGAAATTTGTTTTGCCCAATAGAGATTCAGTTTGTAACAAAGGATTGATATTGTTAAGTTATTGTCCTTTTCATTCTGTAAGTCGATGCAATGTTAGACAGTCTTGTGAACACAATTTGTCATGCAATTGTTTTTTATGGATCACTGAAATTTGTTTCATGTCTTAATCATCCTCTCAAGACGTACAAACTCCCCTCCTTCAATAATGTTTGGAGTCCATATACATTAGTCACAACACAGGTGAGAAGCAGCAGGAGGGGCGAATCATAATTTTCTCCACCTGAATCATATGGAGTTACCCTCATTTCATGTGGTAGTAAAAATAGTAAAAAATGAGGGTAATTCCATATGATTCAGGTGGAGAAATTTCTGATTCGCCCCTCCTGCTGCTTGAGAGTTACAGTTAGTGAGGTTGATTAAAACATTTGGGGGAAACAGGGCTGGCAACTTTCATTGAATCATGAGTTTTATAATTTATGTTTTCCTACACAAATATTCTTCTGCTGGATTCTTATTATTTATGGATATTATGTCTTTAGAAGTCAGTTAAAATAACGGTAAGTAAATTGATGAAAGATGTTTGGATTATGTTGACATCTTACAGTTTTTATGTCAGTAAAGTTAGAAATAGTTTTCATTCAAGGTCATAAGCAAGCAGTAATGATGAAAAAGTTCATTCCTATTATTACATTCACAAACCAATAGCCAAATCCATAAGTTTGTTATTCCCCCAAGACAGCAATTGTAAATGGCACTCTGCAATACCTTTTCAATGTACAAATGCTGAGTACAACATGTTCAACGTTATTTCAGTTGCACTAATAAAAATTGTCAGCACTTGGCATTTGCACAACTTTCAAACATTACATATGGAATGAAAGAAAAAATAACAAAATGAAAGGATAAAAATTGCATTTTATTGGAATTTACAAGATATTTTTGAAAAGTACGATTGCCAATTTTGAAGCACAATCCATAGATTACCCAAATGCAAAAACTTGTATGCAATTTGTTATTTTGATGGGAAATTAGGTTGACCCTGTATATCTTTCATCCATTGTAATTGGCAGAGACAATTATTGTGTTTATTAGCTTGTGTCTTCATGTATTATAATGGATAGAGACAAGTAATGTGTTAATGAAACTTGTGTCTTCATTCCAAAGGACCATTAAGTTCTCAACAGTTGTCAGAATAAATCCAGCTTAGCAGCTGAGTAAGCACTTAATTAGGTTTTCATAAAATGCTTGAGGAAATCACGGTGACAATCAGTTCACTTATTTCACATTTGAATAGAAAAGGGCATAAAAGTTTATGATGAAAACAATGAAACTGAATTAAATAATTAATTAAAATCTGAATTCCATTGGCAAAACTTTTTTTAGCTAGTATTTATTTCTTACAATATTTCTGTAAATAGGCATTTTTCCAAAATGAGCCCTAAAATAATATCAGATGGGCAAACATAAACATTCAAGAGGCAATGGATGTTTAAAAAATTCTACATTTTGCTAAGATCAGATTTATTTTAGGAACATCAGAAAAATGTATGAAGCTTTTGTTATGTCTTCTCCAGTTTACATCAGAAATGCTGAGAATCTGGTTTTTTTAGTTCAATAACAGTCAAAAAGCTTCGAATTTCAAAATGAAAGAATGCTATCCTCAAGCAAATAGTCCTTTTCGACACATTAAGATCAAAGAGGTTTGTGTTAATAAGCTGTTTATTTGCATGATACATCTGGTTATTAATTGTATATTAGGCAGCAGCCAGAATGATGAATTACAAAAATAAAGTACATAATAAATAAAGAACAAAGCATTGCTATAGTTCACAATGTGAGTCTGACAGCTGTTAAATGACATTACACATGTATTATTAACTTGTTTTTGGACTATATGGATTAAAATCAATGTATGTTCACACATGTTGAACACTTAGTGTTTATCTGTCATCATTTATTTAGGTAGAGCAGGTTCTTTGCTAAAGTACTGGAATTCAACCATAAGTCTTCAGACATCTTTATGGTAAGAAAGAATGTTAAAGTACTGGAATTCAACCATAAGTCTTCAGACATCTTTATGGTAAGAAAGAATGTTAAAGTACTGGAATTCAACCATAAGTCTTCAGACATCTTTATGGTAAGAAAGAATCATGGGAAGCTAAAGGATGAAAGAGATTCATGCCTCCCCATGGGTAGCTTTACTGGATGAGAGAGAAAGAGGTTTTTGCCTCCCCATTGATTATTACAGCAGTGTGTACTTGCAAGTTCTTATGCAAATTTCATTTTTCATCTGGTGGTATATATCAGCCTCATCCAAGACTTGCAGGAACTCTTTGTCTGAAATGTGTCCATCTTTTAAGGTCCTGGAGGTGCACTCTGAGAAACTGTTTTTAGTTTGGCCTCATCTAGCTTACTATTACCTTTAGGCATCTTCTAATTAACATACATATATACTCACTTAAGTCCAAACCGCAAAAAGACATAGACCCCGATCTACTGTAGAATAATAAGCCTGCAGATAATGGTCAATGTAGTTTCTTCAACTATTTTTTACTTACCAACTGCACAGACCCTGAAACTGCTAGCACATTATGTGATGGCAAATCAGGGTCTATGTAGTTTGCAGTTGGACTCATAAGCGAGTATATATGGGAGTATCTTCAATTGCAGCCATTCTACAGGCTGTGCTGCCACATTCAAGCCCTATTATGACATTACAGCAATAATGGTAGTGAACAGACATACACTACATGACATACTCATACTACATGTTGTAAGGGTGGTGCCAACACCATCACTGTCATTGTCACACCTATGCTACATTTTCTAAAGAACATTTAGTATTTTAATCTTGTTCCAACTGGTGTTTGATCTCTCAGATTTGCTTTGTTTTTCATCTGCCATTGTCTTGCTGCTACAGTGGATACCTCTTGGTAAATACCTGACTCTGGGAATTTCACTGGTAGAATCTATAGAAATCTCCATTTACAAAATCGTGGGTATTATAAAAATTGATACTGACATAGGGTTAGCATGCTAATTAGGGAATTCTAATTTCCTGAATCTTCATCATGGATTGTTTTATATCAAGGTTTTTGGTCCATTTATTTGTTTGGCCATTTGTTTGGCCATGATGTATAAAGTACCGGCTTGTAACTTCAGCATAAAAAAACTTGTGGGAGAAAGTATTGTTTTAAACAATAAAACAATATCTGGATAAACAGATACTCATAATTGGGTTTAAGACTAGATTTAGCATCACCATTTGTGATGCAGTTTCTACCAGTTAGGAGAATAGAGTGGAGTCCATCTGGTATGATTATATGGTATCACAGTACCATTTGTATTTCCATAGACCTCTATGCTAATGTTTTGTGAAATATACTTTCTATCCTACTTCAGCATGCATGTGACACACTGTCACATAGAACAATCTTAGACTGTCAATTTGACAAGGATGAAACCAGGTACTCCATTGCATTTAAGAGAGATAATGCTGCTGGAACTAGACAGGGCTAAGAGTTATCTAATCACAACAGACCCAGTTTCACCCAGGTGTCCCACATTTTAAAAAAATTATAAAAAATACCAAATATGATTTAGATATGAATTAACTTAATCTCATATGTTGCCAAGATGCTTAACTTTTTTAAAGCCTAACAGAAAGTACAACTCTTACATAATGCACCAATCACAGCTAGTGTTGTTGTTTATTTCTGAATGTAAGGTTCCCTACACTTTAAGATCTGCCCACCTGGGGTTGTTCAATTGGTACCGTTATACCAGATAGCCTGTATCCATGATGATTAGACTACTGTCCCCCTTCAGTCTCTGTGATAAATATTGTTAACCCTTTAATTGTCACAGCTGCTGTAGTGATCCACTTCTCGGCCTAGCTGCCAAGGTCACTGCTACAGCTTTGTTTTTAGGCTGACTACCAAAGACTGATGCAGCAGGAGCCATTGATGCAGATGACATGGTGATATGGGTAATGGAGTTTTTGTTATTTTTCTTATAATGAACTCCTTTAATATATTAAAATTTTAAACATATAAAAGTTATTCTTCTGTGACTTTTATATTCCCTCTAACTTCCACAAGATTGTTCAGAAGATCCATTGTACATCTCATAAACTGAATTTAAATACATGTACATTATAACACTAAAATAACTAAGTCAAATTTGTACTGCATGAAAGTGGAAACATGATGGCTTTTCACAATGTAATCCAATGTAATCGAACCATAATTTGTGCAGTGCTTTGTGTCAGGAATGGCCATGTTGATCACCAGGTGAATGTGTATATGAAGAGCCTGAGATAATTGTTGTGGGTTGAACAGGGCATTCTATTTCTGTTTCACACAAGTGCTGCATGTTAGTCTAGCCACAACTCTGTCTGTTAACTCCAAGAGAAAATGTTTCAGGAAGAAATATATATAGATGTACCCACTTCAAAAGTGAATGCAATATGAATGCTTTTACTGAACTCATTGACGTGAGGGGCTTGATACTCTCTTGTTCACATTACACTTGTCTTCATCATCCTTTTCTGTCAGACTGAACGACGATGATAATTCAGTATTGCAACATGACAATCTGTAATTCAATATTATTATAACTTTGTCCTCTGAAAGCCAAAAACCTCCAATTCTAACTAGTAAAAAGCCATCATGTTTCCACTTTCATGCAGCACAAATTCCAGAAAATCCACCATGTAGTTAGTAAATGATGTCTTTCACAGCAAGAACCATCATAATCTTAACTATTTTGATTGGCTAAAAGTCCTAAGCTTATGCTGGCCATGATTGACTGGTGAGATCAGTTGTAAAATTAACATCACTAAAGTCTAGTGTGCATACTTCCAAGCAGTTATTTAGTGCTTGTTTACAAGAAAATTTAGTCACTGTAGCTCAGGCAAGTCACATATATTTAGCAGATTTCATGTCAGTAGTAGGGTAATGAATGTAACAGACTCCCCATATTTATTACACAGATCACACATGGGGAAGCTATAAGTACAAAGTTGCTGTATTTCATCCTGCTGTCACTGATGTCTAGCCTCTTATAATACAAGTTGCAATCCATTCATTGATGAATTACAACTCTTGTTTGGTTGGGGAAAACTTATTATCCCAGTGTAGGTATAAGCTTGCATACTCCACAGTTCCATCATGTCCAAAACTTCAAAACATCAGACTCTCTCTCCTTATTCTGAATATACCTCAGGACTGCAAAGCAGAAATTTTCATCCAGCTGACACATACTCTGCAGCTAATAACACTAGATTAGAGCAGTTCTAACTAGAATGGCTAGTGGTGGCTTGAGCTACCCATTTGGGAAGGTCATGTACAGTGTCATGTCTTGCTGCAAGGTAGGGTGTCATCTAGTATGTGATATGTGCTGGCCATCGCTAGTTTCACATTCATTGGGTCACCAGATCATGACATCTTGGTGGTTACTAAGTTGTGAGTAGATGACTTTTTATCATAGTCTTTTAGCTTGTTCAAGAATACACCAATGTTTATTTTTTTTAGCACCACAGCTTTCCCAAAATGACTGTAAATGCTTAATGCTCATTAATCCATATGAATGTTGAAGACTATCTAAACATGGTGTGAGAACATTTTCAAGTAATGTGAAGGGGTACCATTGACAACATTGTCTGTCATGGAAAGCTGGTCCAGGTAATAAAAAGTATTTTGTACAGTAAACTCAACTGGGCTGTCTCCACTATAATGGTTGGCACTCAGGTCTAGTCCCGGGAAGGATTGCGGGCTGGGGGACAATCTTCAAATCATATTTGACCTGGACCACATGCCATTGAAAAGACAGGCTGGCCTTTACTTTTGCCATTCAACACAGATAATAGATATAAGGCAGACCATAAGACCTCCTTCAGTAGCAGTCACTGTACTTAGATTGTAGGACTGCCTCACCACTTTTAACATTTGTGAATGTTACACACATACTTACACATGAAATACACATACTTACACATGAAATACACATACATGTACTTATATATGAAATACACATACTTACACAATGACAGAAAAAGCATTTCACTCTAATAGCAGTACCATTCAAAGCTGATACCATATTTCTGTGATTTTTAAGGCCTGAAACTCTGACCAAGAAAATATTGTGCTGGACCCATCAAGAATTTTACCACATTTTGTCATACATTATTTCTGTTTAGACATGCCCTTTGTTGAAAGTGATACAGTTTTGTTTAGAATTGACAAGTCAGACCAATCATTTCTGAAAAAAAACTGTATAAATCTTTTTTCTATGGTGCATAATAGCTCGCTGTGGGATTTGAGCACAAAACCATCCATCACAGCTATTATCCTAACTGATTCAAAGCTTTTAGAGGTATGAATACCTTTGATAGCATATGATCAGTAGGCCTGTGAGTGTCTTTGTGTGAAGTTTTCAGATTTCTCTCTTATACAGGCTGGCTGCAGAATAGGTGTAAAAATTGAGGCTTGGCTGTTGTTTATGGTTTGATAATAAATACCATTAGATCAGTATTGCTTATAACCTGAACACTGTTTTACAAATAATATTGCTACCATCATTGAACGTATTAATTAACAACTCAATTCAAGCATTTGTGTGGACAATCCTTGTGACACAGTCACAGACTGATCAGGCATCAGTTGTTAAGACTGCCATTGCCTTAAATGCACAAGAACAGTTCTTGGTCAATGTTGAGTACAACTTAAACAATATCATCAACCGGCCAAGTGACATTAGCTGCTATGAAAATAATCTGTTTAATTTCCAATGCGGATCTTGTATTTGGATTAGGATTTTACATGGCTCCCAGCAACATATAGCTCTGTATTGGCACCATCCATAACTACAACAATGATCAGGCTGACAACATGAAATGAACTGATTGAACACCCTGTCCAGTGGCTTGAACTATGTTTTCATCTGCTGCAAAGACTAAGGCTTATATCAGCAGTGTACATACCACAATAATGTCAGCAAAACAACATAATAATTACATCATTCATCTGTCAGTTTACATTTTGATTTCTGTAAAATAATTGTACTACAGATAATTGAATTTCATCCAGACTATCGATGATGAGACCTTTGATAAGTTCAATTTTCAGCTTTCTGTGGTTATTATTCAAGAGGTATTATGGTGTCTGATGCTCATCCTTCAAGCTTTGGTTTCACAAGGATTCTTGATGAAGAATCTTTAGATTTAAGCCAAATATGCATTCAGCTTTATATTGGGGAAACCTTAGAAGCACAAAATAATAATTCACATCATTATTTTGTGAAGTTATGTAGTTTTCAGTTGATGGTGTTGTGGGAGGACTGGACATGTTTGATATCTGTAAGGAGTAGAAATAGAATGCAAATTAAAAGGCCACAAAAAATACAAGATGGCCTTCAAATAAAAGACTGAAATTAAATTTCTGTGATGATCAATCAGCGATGATTAATCAATATAGTTTTTGATTTATTACAAATTTATTGCAACAGTCTGTCTCTGAGTGAAGATAAATTTGATGTTGAAAAATCAGATTATTGTTGTTTGCCGTGTCTTGCTTCTATACCTCATTAGTCCTCTGTGACAAGTATTACTTCATGCATTCATTATTGTGCTGTAAGTACTTCTTGACTTCATTAGTCGTCTGTGACAATTATTACGTAATGCATTTATTATTGAGCTGTAAGTACTTCTTGACTTCATTAGTCCTCTGTGACAAGTATTACTTAATGCATTCATTTTTGTGCTGTAAGTACTTCTTGACTTCATTAGTCCTCTGTGACAAGTATTACTTAATGCGTTCATTTTTGTGCTGTATGTACTTCTTGACTTCATTAGTCCTCTGTGACAAGTATTACTTCATGCATTCATTATTGTGCTGTATGTACTTCTTGACTTCATTAGTCCTCTGTGACAAGTATTACTTAATGCATTCATTTTTGTGCTGTAAGTACTTCTTGACTTCATTAGTCCTCTGTGACAAGTATTACTTCATGCATTCATTATTGTGCTGTATGTACTTTGACCTGAGGCATCAAGAATTAATGGGCTTGGTGGCGGCTTGAATTTTCTTTCAAGTCAAAATATTTTGTTATGTTCCTGATCAAGAAAGGAATTTTTTTTGCCTTCTATATCAGACATATGGACAATTTCAAAGTAGATGGGTAAAGCTGGTTGGAGCACATAAAAATTCTTTTCATCAAAGTAAAGTTTAGAATTTTGAAAAGATTAACATAAATGTCATATTGTCCATAAATGGTTGGTAGACTTGACCAGCAATACTTATTTTTTTTTTTCTTTTTTGTGACCATTTTCTTTTTTCACCTACAAATATTGTGATAAAAATTGAAAGATGGAGGGCTACATGTTGTTGTGACCATTTGTAATGCTTTAATAATCATCTGTTGAAATGGCCATGTGCTGTTTGAGTAACAGATGATGAAAGCCTTGGTATTTGTGTGTACTGTTTGTACTTATAAGTTGAGTAAAATGCAAGCAACGAAGATCCTGATCTATCAAAGCATAATGCACCTGTAGATCAGGGTCTATGCTGTTTGTTCTACTGATTACTCCTAACCAACTGCACAGTATATGCAATGCCAGATCTGGGTCTTTGCAGTTTGCAGTTTGACTCAACCTATAAGCAAGTACATACAGTATTTTACAGCACTGTAGTGGAATCAATGAAAGTGAATGGGATGTGCTTGATTTTAATACAGTGAATTGTGATATATCAATCTAGCTTTATTTTGCTTTGCTAAGTAATATTATATTCCTAAATCTCTTGCTAATGTTGTGCTCCAAGATCCTTGAAATGTCCTTGACAACTTTACATTCCAAAGCTACTTTTTGTTATAAATATTAATGAAACTTTGATGAAAAGAGATATTCATGGTGAAGAAAAACATTAAAGTTATTTTTACATTTATTTTTTACATTAATTTTTGATCAATGGAAGTATTATAAGCATTGCATTTACAAGGCTCAGAGAAAGTGGACCATATCTGTTTTGAAGACTGTTACATTTTTAGTTTAAAAAAACATCCATAGGTTCGCATTTCATAACTTTGATTAAAATCATTTGTCATTATAAACCTTGATTAAATAATTTTGCAATTTGCTTTGAAGTCCAACTGTAAACAACATACTAGTCTGATCTGCCATCATATAATGAACTAGCAGATCAGATTCTATGCTGCTATGCTCTACTGATTACTCCTAATAAACTAGTAGATCAGATTCTATGCTGATATCCTCTACTGATTACTCCTAATAAACTAGTAGATCAGATTCTATGCTGCCATGCTCTACTGATTTCTTCTAATAAACTAGTAGATCAGCTTCTATGCTGCCATGCTCTACTGATTACTCCTAATAAACTAGTAGATCAGATTCTATGCTGCCATGCTCTACTGATTACTTCTAATAAACTAGTAGATCAGATTCTATGTTGATATGCTCTACTGATTACTCCATATAAACTAGTAGATCAGATTCTATGCTGCTATGCTCTACTGATTACTCCTAATAAACTAGTAGATCAGATTCTATGCTGCTATGCTCTACTGATTACTTCTAATAAACTAGTAGATCAGCTTCTATGCTGCCATGCTCTACTGATTACTCCTAATAAACTAGTAGATCAGATTCTATGCTGCTATGCTCTACTGATTACTCCATATAAACTAGTAGATCAGATTCTATGCTGCCATGCTCTACTGATTACTTCTAATAAACTAGTAGATCAGATTCTATGCTGCTATGCTCTACTGATTACTCCTAATAAACTAGTAGATCAGATTCTATGCTGCTATGCTCTACTGATTACTTCTAATAAACTAGTAGATCAGCTTCTATGCTGCCATGCTCTACTGATTACTCCATATAAACTAGTAGATCAGATTCTATGCTGCTATGCTCTACTGATTACTCCTAATAAACTAGTGGATCAGATTCTATGCTGCCAAGCTCTACTGATTACTCATAATAAACTAGTAGATCAGATTCTATGTTGATATTCTCTACTGATTACTCTTAATAAACTAGTAGATCAGATTCTATGTTGATATGCTCTACTGATTACTCCATATAAACTAGTAGATCAGATTCTATGCTGCTATGCTCTACTGATTATTCCTAATAAACTAGTAGATCAGATTCTATGTTGATATGCTCTACTGATTACTCCTAATAAACTAGTAGATCAGATTTTATGCTGCTATGCTCTACTGATTACTCATAATAAACTAGTAGATCAGATTCTATGTTGATATGCTCTACTGATTACTCATAATAAACTAGTAGATCAGATTCTATGTTGATATGCTCTACTGATTTCTTCTAATAAACTAGTAGATCAGATTCTATGCTGCTATGCTCTACTGATTACTCATAATAAACTAGTAGATCAGATTCTATGCTGCTATGCTCTACTGATTACTCATAATAAACTAGTAGATCAGATTCTATGCTGCTATGCTCTACTGATTACTTCTAATAAACTAGTAGATCAGATTCTTTGCTGCTATGCTCTACTGATTACTCCTAATAAACTAGTAGATCAGATTCTATGTTGATATGCTCTACTGATTACTCCATATAAACTAGTAGATCAGATTCTATGCTGCTATGCTCTACTGATTACTCATAATAAACTAGTAGATCAGATTCTATGCTGCTATGCTCTACTGATTACTCATAATAAACTAGTAGATCAGATTCTATGCTGCTATGCTCTACTGATTACTCATAATAAACTAGTAGATCAGATTCTATGCTGCTATGCTCTACTGATTACTCATAATAAACTAGTAGATCAGATTCTATGCTGCTATGCTCTACTGATTACTCCATATAAACTAGTAGATCAGATTCTCTGCTGTTATGCTCTACTGATTACTCCTAATTAGGGCATAACCGATTAGCATTTTTCTACCGATTTTCGATTCCGGATTTTGGGCATGAAAATTTTCCGATTCTGGATACGATTCAATTAATCGGAAATGCTAAATCCGTATCTTTTTTCTAAAAAATTTCATCTTCCGTTTCCGGGTTTCTGGTATCTGGTTTTGCCGTGTCTAGCATGTTACTTAGTACTTTACCATATCCGGCTTCATTTCCGGTTTTCACCCGCCAGTTGAAATAGATTGTCTCACAGCGTGGTTGTGTTGACCATATTGGACTTTTCTGACTTCTTTTTTAACTTTATTAATGCACTATCAAATGACACGCAGTGTTAGACACGGTGCTATAGAAATTCAACTTTATTATTTTTATTATCTGAATCGGTCGTCTCTGCCTTGTCCGACTCCGATTAATCGGAAGTTCATACTATCCGGTGGAATCCGATTTCCGGATCAAAAGTCGGTTATGCCCTACTCCTAATAAACTAGTAGATCAAATTCTATGCTGCTATGCTCTACTGATTACTCCATATAAACTAGTAGATCAGATTCTATGCTGCTATGCTCTACTGATTACTCCATATAAACTAGTAGATCAGATTCTATGCTGCTATGCTCTACTGATTATTCCATATAAACTAGTAGATCAGATTTTATGTTGATATGCTCTACTGATTACTCCATATAAACTAGTAGATCAGATTCTATGCTGCTATGCTCTACTGATTACTCCTAATAAACTAGTAGATCAGATTCTATGCTACTATGCTCTACTGATTACTCCATATAAACTAGTAGATCAGATTCTATGCTGCTATGCTCTACTGATTACTCCATATAAACTAGTAGATCAGATTCTATGTTGATATGCTCTATTGATTACTCCATATAAACTAGTAGATCAGATTCTATGCTGCTATGCTCTACTGATTACTCCTAATAAACTAGTAGATCAGATTCTATGCTGCTATGCTCTACTGATTACTCCATATAAACTAGTAGATCAGATTCTATGCTGCTATGCTCTACTGATTACTCCATATAAACTAGTAGATCAGATTCTATGCTGCTATGCTCTACTGATTACTCCTAATAAACTAGTAGATCAGATTCTATGCTGCTATGCTCTACTGATTACTCCATATAAACTAGTAGATCAGATTCTATGCTGCCATGCTCTACTGATTACTCCTAATAAACTGCATTTACCCAGATCTGCTGGCACATTCACTAATGGTAGATCTGGATTGGTGCAATTTTCAGTTGGGCTTGACATTGTTAGATATAGATTTCCAATTACAAATTATTTTTATTCAGGTTGATCTTTTCTCAAGCAATTATTTTTCATTACTTCATTGATTTATTTCTGCCATTGTCCCTTTGCATTTTCAAACCAAATTAGATGATTCCACCTCATATCTTTAATTTAACCTTATCATTTGTTTGAATATGGGAATAGTATGAAGAACAAATGCCAGGTGCCCATACACTTTGTGATCATAATCAATCTTTATTTCCTTGTTTGAGAGATATACAAGCATAATAAAATGGGTACAAACATGGGAAAAATTAATTAAAAAATGCCTTAGTTGTATATAACTAACATAGATGGACATGAGAGAAGTCTCTTAGAAGTGCAGCTTTCCTTTGAGAATTCCCATTCTCATTAATTTATTGTAAAGTAAGGCATATTGCTGCAAAACCTGATGCATAATTAGCATACATATCATCATTAATTATTGTACAATAAGTAATATTTAACATGTTCTGTCATAAATAGCATACAAGAAGATATGACTATCATGTTTTCTATGATCACATATCTTCCTAACCTTGTTAATATGACAATTGATCCTGTTATTAAGAAATGAATCTATGTATTACAGATGCAGAGAACACTGAAGCAGACATTATAAAATAATTTCTTAGCATTTCAGACTCATCTAAGCATACGCCTTTGGGAAATTTTCTACCCATGAGATGGTGAATAAAATCCTCATAGTCTTCATGAATTATAATGCCAGATACTGAGAATCTCCATTATCATGGTGTGCATGGTGTAAATGCAATGAGTTCACACTGCATTTGTTGGCAACAATGACTTGATACCATTGATACTACATATATATATATATATATATATATATATATATATATATATATATATATATATATATATATATATATATATATATACAGGCCTTGAATTTAACACAAATTTCCTGGTAGCCAGAAGGACTAGTGTACTGAGAAATTTACTAGCCCTGCCAAACATTTACTAGCCCTGTCCCCAAAACAATGTCACACACTCGTATTGAGATTTACAACAATTTTATTTCATAAATAGCATTGTCATATAAAACGTAGAAGTACAGAAGTATAAATTCTACTTTTTAGATCATCAATAAATTCACATTTTTTGTTTATCAAGATAATCTGGATCCAATTCCAGAAAGGGATCCAGGTGTTCTTTATCGTCCTCCTCCTGCATTCTGTGTCCATATGGTTTTTGTTCTGGTCTCCTTACCAGTCTCCCTGAAACATTCCACAAATGTATTGCTGATAATGGATAATATGTTGGAATGTCATTTGTATGAAACATGATGAAGAGTAGGTCGGACAGAAGCCAAGGTCGCAAACAAGATCTCCAGTCACTCTTCACCATTTTCATCTCTGAGAAACCCCTTTCAGCATCAGCAGAGTGGGCTGGGATTGTTAGGATGAGGTCAATCAATGCCAGAATATTCTTGCAGTCAGCAGCATATGATTGTACAACTGTGGGCCAGGTCAAAGCATAGATGTCTTTGTAACTGCAAGATAACAGAATGAAATTTGCTTTTTTCCGGCGGCTGAACACCTTCTATAAAACGCCACATTTTGCCTGCCTTATAAGGCGGGAATTGTGCCTCGTTTTAAAATATGAGATGTTACAGTATAACTGACGCGAATTATTTGAAGTAAGAAAAGGAATGACACAGTGTCCATTATATAAAAATGTCCGAGCAAGAAACCCGTTTAAAAACATGTGCCTTTGCCCCCCGCTTCCATCAAATGGCTACTCCCTAATAAAGACTTGACTTCAGTGGATGTTCTGCACGATCAAAGTAGTGGCTAAATAAAGTAAACACTGTTATAAAATATTAACATCAAAAGATAATGTTAGTTTCAACTTGGAAAATGTGTGCTCCCATCAAACGAAGCCAGCTAACTCGGCTCGTATTTAACTCAGGTGCTCGATGCGAGCTTGATGTGAATGAAAAAGAAAAGAATAATCAAAAGGAACAAAATCATACATAGCGACAAAAATACCAAAACTATTCCTGATATATTTTTCTAAGGTATTTTTGTCACTCTGTATGATTTGTTTCTTTAGATTTTTTTCCCCTTTCACATCAAGAGCGCATCGAACACCTGTGGTATTTAATTAACAGCTCCAATTACGGTCTCATCATTAATAACATATGTTTGGTAATTGTTCCTAATTAATCGAACCTCAGTGTATTGTTGGAATTAATAATAAGCATGAATATTTTCAATCTAAGATGCCCATGTGAGATTTTAATTTCCATCAAATGCTTGGATATCTCCACGTGTATTCAATTATTTGTTCAATCGCTTTTGGGGGAAAAATATAAAAGCTATTCTTATTATCATTCAAAATGTAGTTGCTTGGAAAATGATGTGTCAGTAATATTATCATAATAAATTGATATAATTCTTCTAATTATTTTGATGCAAACGTAAAATATGAGTTACCTGATTGTGACTCGGAGCAAGCAAAAAAAATACCTTCAAGAAACAAACATGTAAACTAATTTCTTTGAATAGTTGATGCTATGTTCTTTTGTGTGGTGTAAAGTTTCGTAATTTGTTACTGTGGTCACATAAATAAAGTGTGATACCATTTAATTTGCTATCAGATTAATACGGATCAATTTCCAAACTTCCATTGTTAATGACAGGACCTAAATTGGCGCTGTTAAGTGAAACGCACATAATCAGATGGCTTCTTGTAATAGAAACACATTTCCGAGGCAGAAATTGACTTCATCTTCACATGCTAATATTTTATGACTGTGTTTACAATGGTCACTGCATTGATTCTAAAGAACATCGGCTGAAGTCAAGTCTTTATTAGGGTATTGAGTAAACAAACGCTGACTGTTGATAAACAATTTACTAGCCCGTCGGACTATTAACATTATGAAAGTTATTACTAGCCCGATCGGAAATCTACTAGCCTCGGGCTAGCAGACTACTGCTAATTTCGAGACATATATATATATATATATATATATATATATATATATATATATATATATATATATATATATATATATATATATATACACACAGACACACACACACACATATATATATATATCTTCTTGGTAGTCTCTCGAGTTGAGGAAGACAAGTTGTGCAATCTCATTCAACAGTGGACGCGCATGTGGCTCCGGAGTCTGAATTCCGATACACACATGCGGTTGCTGGTGGGGCATGGGACACCAGTGGTTGTTGGTATCTGGCATACATTTCTGTGACGTCTCTCATGAGTTGCAGCAAGATGCTGGCGGTGATCACCCTCAAAGGTGGAACAGGCTTTTCTGGTCAGGACTCTCCAATGCCTTCTGTCTGAGGCAGCGAGCTCGAACTGGCGTGGTTGAAGGTCTGTCCATTAGATGTTCGTCTTGAGGTTGTCTTTGTACCTCTTGTGAGGGCAGCCTTGGTTGCAGTTTCCTTGGGCTAGCTTGCCAAAGAACAATTGCTTTTGGGATTCTGCTTTGATCCATGCGGATGACATGGCCAGTCCAGCGAAGCTGGGCCTGGATTAGTTTGGCTTTGATGCTTGTTGTGTTGGCTCTATCAAGGACTTCCAGGTTGGTGATTCGGTCCTGCCACTTGATCCGCATGATGGATCTCAGGGAGTGCTGGTGGAATTGTTCCAACTGACTGATATGCCTTCTGTAGAGTGTCCACGTTTCACAGCCATATAAGAGAGACATGAGGACAACTGCATTGTACACCTTCATCTTTGTTGGCATGCATATGTCCTTGTGCTGCAAGACCTTGGTTCAGAGTCGTCCTAGTGCTTGACTGGCTTTTTGGGTCCTCGCAGTGATCTCTTTGTCCAGAGAGCCATAAATATATATATATACAATAAAGTCTTTGTTGACGACACCATGGAACATTGGTCAGTTGACCAAATGAGCTTCTTCTTTAAATAATGTCATTAACTTATTATAAATATATGTACCTTGTATATTTATATGCCCAGGGTTTAGATGTTTTCCTTCATCTAATATGTTCTTAAAGTAAATATTATTATGATGTTTTTAGACAAGGAGTTTAGTTCCACGAAGATATTTTTACACACATTTCTTGAAGCATGCATCTAGTTTTTGTTTGAAACTTTTGAACCACATAATATACTTCCACTTTCATTTCATCCATCACATTTGTCACTTTTGAGAGATAAAATGTTTAACTGAGGTCCCAAAGGAAACAATATTGGGCATCATTACCCAGCTGAGTTCTCAATGTCTACCAGAATGAAGCATCTTGTATGTAAAATGTCTCAGGTATAAAAATATTTTGGATAGAAAATGTCTCAGGTAATAATAATAATAATAATGAGGACTTTTTATAGCACCTAATCCTCAGAAGCTCTAAGCGCTTTACATCAATAATGTTATGACTACAGAGAAACAAAAACAAAAACCATGAAATTAGAAAACAAAAAATGCTGAAAATATTTAAGGTATGAAATATTATTAGGGTACCAAATGGTTTGGGTATGAAGTGATTTGGGTAAATCATGTCTAGCAACAGGTCATCAAAGTAATTTTAGTGTTGGACATTTTCTTTGGACTTTATCTTTTGTGGTTTATGGTCCAGAATGTGTGATATATTATCTTTGAAATGATAGATGATTATATTTGAATATTGTTTAAATTAGCTCAAAAGAATATACTGTTTGTTTTCAAGAGACATTGGCCTACAGTCTTCAATATTCCAAGAAATACTAACCAAAGTTTCATTCTTAGATGGATTAGGGAAGAGGAAATAAGACTAACATGTCGTTTTATTCATGCCTACTGATTGGCATGTCTGTTGCTATGTTAATAAATAACTGAAGTAATTTAGCCAGAGAAAAGCCATCACTGTTACCAGTGACTCACGGGAGTTAAAAATATTACTTCCTTGATGAATCATGAATAAATCTAATAACTGATCAATATAAACCTTTTTTGCCCCACACAATGATGGATTTTTGGTCTTCTCACATTCATGGTGAATAATAGTTATCACTTTCATGATTATTACAGTGTTAAAGTTTTGTGTTAAATTATTTGCAAGTCAGATATGATGTGATGTGGAGGGAGATACATTGTAACATTGACACAGGTGAGATGTGTCTATTGGGAGATATATCATAACATTGACAATGGTGAAATCTGGTGTCTATAGGGAGATATATCATAACATTGACACAGGTGAGATATGGTGTCTTTTGGGAGATATATCATAACATTGACACAGGTGAGATCTGATGTCTATTGGGAGATATATCATAACATTGACACAGGTGAGATGTGGTATCTATTGAAAGATATATCATAACATTGACACAGGTGAGATTTGGTATCAGCTGGGAGATATATCATAACATTGACAATGGTGAAATGTGGTGTCTGTTGGGAGATATATCATAACATTGATATTGATGAGATGTGGTATCAGCTGGAGATATATCATAACATTGACACAGGTGAGATGTGATGTCTAATGGGAAATATATCATGACATTGACACAGGTGAGATTTGGTATCAGCATGGAGATATGTCATAACATTAACACAAATGTGATGTGGAATATGTTATGAGATATATCAGGCCATTGACACAGGTGAGATGTGGCATGTATTGGGAAATACACTGTAACATTGACACATGTGAGATGTGGCATGTATTGGAAAATACATCATAACATTGACAGGTGAGATGTGGCATGTATTGGGAAATACACTGTAACATTGACACATGTGAGATGTGGCATGTATTGGAAAATACATCATAACATTGACAGGTGAGATGTGGCATGTATTGGAAATACATCATAACATTGACAGGTGAGATGTGGCATGTATTGGAAATACATCATAACATTGACAGGTGTGATGTGGCATGTATTGGAAAATACATTATAACATTGACACAGGTGAGATACAGTTTCACGGAACACTTGTTACCATCTTTTTTTAAAAAATGAACATGATCTAAATATGTGCATTGTGTGTATCCAGTACAAAGGGAGTAAGACAACATGCAACATTTATTGCTTATGCTGTACCATTACAAACTGACAATTTTGGTTCAGTACTGCTAACATGAAAAACTACTACAGTGCTCGAAAAATTGTCTTTACTGTCAACTTCCCATGTCTAAACAAGGACAAAAATATTGTAATTACTGTCAACTTCCCATGTCTAGCCTAGGACACATTTTTTTCTTTACTGTCAACTTTCCATGAATAGCCATGCACATATTTTTTCTGTTCATTTGTTCTGATGTTGTTATCCAGTAGATCACACTTGATGGTTTTACCCAAACATTTTCACTGTTGGATATTGTAACCATCCAAGGATGCACCACTCCAGTTGTTCTAATTGGATAATTTGCAGTATTCTTTTTTATTCTTCTGTCAATGACTATCATCATTATCCATTAAAAATTATTTATATTTTGTATTTATCAAAGTTGGTGTAGTTCATTATTATATAAATATTTATTGATTTAACAGTGACTCCTAAGGTTTAAGCATGCATGGGACTATTGGAAAGAACCTCTGCTTATTATAAACAGGCACGGTACTCAAGGGAGACACTTAAGTTTCTTATAAACATGCATGGTACTCAAGGGAGACACTTAAGCTTCTTATAAACATGCATGGTACTCGAGGGAGACACTTAAGCTTCTTATTAACATGCATGGTACTCAAGGGAGACACTTAAGCTTTTTATAAACATGCATGGTACTCAACGTTCCCTCTAAGCTGCATGCGTGCGTGCAGCTGCTGAGGCATTCCTATACAGCTGAATTGTCAATTTTTGCTCAATCCAACGTTAAATTTTGCTCGTCTCTGTAATGCTTGCGCAGTGCAGTGAGCACTGCGCGCACACCTACCATTTGCTTAGAGGGAACGTTGATGGTACTCAAGGCAGACACTTAAGCTTTTAATAAATATGCATGGTACTCAAGGGAGACACATAAGCTTTTTATAAATATGCATGGTACTCAAGGGAGACACATAAGCTTTTTATAAATATGCATGGTACTCAAGGCAGACACTTAAGCTTTTTATAAACATGCATGGTACTCAAGGCAGACACTTAAGCTGTTTATAAACATGCATGGTACTCAAGGCAGACACTTAATCTTTTTATAAACATGCAAGGTACTCAAGGCAGACACTTAAGCTTTTTATAAACATGCATGGTACTCAAGGGAGACACAAGCTTTTTATAAATATGCATGGTATTCAAGGCAGACACTTAAGCTTTTTATAAACATGCATGGTACTTAAGGGAGACACATAAGCTTTTCATAAATATGCATGGTATTCAAGGGAGACACTTAAGCTTTTTATAAACATGCATGGTACTCACAGGAGACACTTCAGCTTTTTTGTAAGCAGGTGTGGGACACAATGAAGACACTTCAACTTCTTACAAGCATGCAATGGACGCAAGGGAGACAGTTCAACTTTTTATGACTTGAATATAGAGCCATTTTATTCAACTAATTTTCTCAAATTGTTTGATGACCTTTATTATTATTCATTATTTTCTAAGTCTTCAGATCTTGACAGAAAACGGAAGCAAAAACAAGTCAGTAATAAAATTCCAAGAAAAGTTGGGTTTAATTGGAACAGTTTTGAATGTGTATAATTAATCGTGTCATTCATTGTATTTTATTATTTTATTATTATATATATACTTTTGCTATCCTTTGTGAATAAATTTATTAATACTTCATATTGGTCTTAGGATAATTGGACTGCAATATTGTTAATTGCTTTGTATTACCTAATATGGTAGAATGATTGAACATGAATGGATGAATGTCTTGATGGTTGGTTCATTGTCTTGCACTGTCCATTTATATTTGTAGTATGATTCAAAAAACATAATATACACTGTATTTAGATAAATAATGACTTTCTTATGAACAATTGAACAGACTGCCCAAAAATATAATATACACTGTACATGTATTTAAATAAAAAATGACTTTCTTGTGTACAGACTGACCCAAAACATAATATACACTGTACATGTATTTAGATTAAAAAAATGACTTTCTTATGTATAATTAATTGTACAGACTGACCCAAAAAACATAATATACACTGTACATGTATTTAGATAAAAAAAATGACTTTCTTGTGTACTATTGTACAGACTGACCCAAAAAATATAATATACACTGTATTTAGAAAAATAATGACTTTTATGTACGATTGTACAGACTGACCCAAAAAGACATAATATACACTGTATTTAAAAAAATAATGACTTTCTTATGTATAGTTGTAGAGACTAATTGAAATATTAGTTGCACTATATTTAGAAAAATATTGACCCTTTTATGTACAATTGTACAGACACCCAAAAAATATAACATACACTGTATTTAGAAATACATGTATAACAAACTGTTTTGTGTACAATTGTACAGACTGGCCCAAAAATATAATTTGCTGAATGATTACTTTGCAGGCTGCTGCAATAGTGAAGTCATTGATGTCTGGTATGTTTATCCCCAGAACCTCAAGATTTCAAAATAATTTAAAATGATGTGATATTATAAGATTACTCAAATGCTTAAATATTGCAAATCCTTTTTATCAGTGGTTAAAATTAAATGTATTTGAAATCTTTAAAAAAACAAACAGTAATTGAGCCATTACCCACCTTGGCCTTGGCTTCTTTATGTAATGTGTGATCTGCCATCCTTAGCTGGTAAAATATTCAAGCTAAAACTACTTCCATGGTTTTAATTGGCAAATAACCATGTTCTGAATATTATATATTGCTTTCCTCCCCACTACTTCATCTCTCATAACCCTTCACCAAACCCATTTTTTGACCTTGACCAAGTTACCATTAACTCAAAATTGGTTAATTATATTATGTCTTCAATTACTGTGACAACATGTATAAAATTTGTCAAAATAAACTTTTTAAACTGTCACTGTAATTGCCCATCATTACCTTATGGGCAACCTACATACCTAATTTAGTGAATTCCAACCCAGTGATTCAGAAGATTGCTTTACAAACAGACTGACAGACAAACATACAAGTGGAAGGTATGATAGTATCCCACTAGGTATAAAAAAAAGCCAAAATAATATTTAGAATGTTCTGATGTTGTTCTCTTTCTTTGTATTTTCATTTTTATGCAAATTCTTTATAGTGTGTGGATAAAGTCAACAGAACTCCTTAGTAATCATGTTTCCATTGAGAATATTATTTTTGCATGATTACTTGGAATGTTTGGATCATATTACATTAGGAATACACTTTCTCTGCTACCTCTAAATATAAATAAAGGGAAGTAACTCTTACCCCATTGCTGTTGCATAGATTTACAATTTTTACCAGCCTGTTTGATGTGAATAGATCCTTTAATAGAGTGGATAATTGTCAGTATGATGCAATCCACTTGTTCATCTCGAATGCTTCATGTACAGAAATGTCATCTTTTTCATTAGGACACAAGGTTTTATGAACATTATGCCTAGATTGTCACTAGAGAGAATTTGCTTGTATTGAAGGTTTCCTGTGTAAACAGTTTACCTTCTACAGTTAAATTCGAGGCCCCAAGTGGCCAAGTGGTCTAAAGCGTTCTCCATTATGGATAACTGCCATCTCACCTCTGTCTGCGTGGATTCTAGTCTCAGATTCGACCAATGTGGGTATGTGAGATAGCTTGCCAGTAGCTTCTTGTGGGTCATTGGTTCTTTCTGGGGGTTTTCCCGGGTTTTTCCTCCACCATTAATACTGACTGCCATGTATAGCCTATCATGTGCTTAAAAATGGCATTAAACCCTACAACAACAACAATCTACAGTTAAATTCAAATCTTGTTATTACATTATCCATTTTGAATCCAGTTCTTGAAGGGGTCTTCTTAGTTTCCCTGTGTACCCAACCCTTTAGGTGTTTAATGGCACACTCTCCTACTTTTCAGTATTTATCAAAGGTATTGTTAAAATATAGAATGACATAGCCACCAATAAACTTCATTAATTTTTTTTTTGTTTTCTTCAACACATTGTATATTAATAATTGTTTGTACTTTCGTTTCACATTGCTATTGCATGTGTGTTGTCATTTTTCTTAAAAGTGCAATTGGTGCATCTTGTGTTACTAAAGGAAAAGGCATGTAAATTCTAAATTGTTAATCCGTTGTTTTCCTCATGGATGCACTAATAGGGTGTACTTAGCATGCACTGCATACAACCAGATGAGTTTATGCATGACATTAAAACATACTGTCATTATTTAATTTTCAGAATAATGTCAGGACAGTCTGTGGGGCAGTGGGACTATAAGAACAACCCTTAGGGCACTCGCTCAGACTGGATCTATTGCTTCCAAAGCACATAAAAAGTGGATTTTTGTACTGGTCAGTGATATGTGGATGCTTCAAAAGAATGCTCTTCATGTTAAACTCTTGGAAATGAAAACCATTCTCAATGCTTTCCACATGTGGGTAGAATGAAAACACAGTCTTGGTAATGTCAGACATTTTGGTTGTGGGGATTTACCTTTCAAAAGGGGAGAACAATCACCAGACCTTTGTCTCATGATATGGAAATACCTTCATGGGTATTTACAATATCAGGTAATATCCAAGTCCAAAACATTCCTAGCCACCTCAGTACCCTTGCCAACTTGTTATCAAGAAGTGGACAACTGCTTCATATAGAGTCATTCCTTCAGGAGACTTCCATTGGGTTTTCTGTGCCTTTTGGGGACCATCCAATGTGACCTTTCCCTTTTATATCCCTTAGCAGAGAAGCAATTAATTCTTTTTCAGTTACCTGGGAGTAAATTTGAGCATACACCTTCCATCCCTCAGTTTTGATTATGAAGATAATTAGGAAATGAGGGACACAGTCTGCAAATAGATCTTTTTGCCCCACTGAGATGAAAACATCATTGATCAACAATCTACTTGATCTATTGACAGATATAAGGAGAAAAATCATAGTGACACCCACTCTGTTTCTGATTTGTGATTAATTTGAAAATCCAGACCAGGATCACTTACATTATTCTAAATTTGAGTCTCTCCTGGGTTTTGACATGGTCAGACTCATCCAAGTTTCACCCACTGTCTTACAATGTAGTGGCCATCATAAAATAACCTGCAATTTATCATGATGCAAACTTCAGCATACAGAGTGATTGGGCTAAATATGATATGTATAGATCTGAACCATATGCAGTTCAGTTCTGACATTTTTAATGACACAACCAGGTTTCTTTTTACTGAATACATTGCCATCACTAGTCAACCAACAAATAATGAGTTCCTTTATTTCCTTAATTGACCTATCAAGTAAAGCAAGGCTACAGAGCCCCATATGTTGCCCTGAAGTGCTACTTGAGATGCAATGATAATATCTACATCTACTGATAAAAGACTATTCAAATTACTGAAGGCAAGAATGCAAGACATAACCCTACAGTCGATGGCCACTTGCTTCAAGTGAGTTATTAAATCAACATACTCTGAAATATCACAGGATCAGGTTACACTAATGACAGTTTCAGTTCATGAAATATGAACCATTCCATGGTCTTAAATATAATGTCTTAGTTTGGGTTATAGTGGATTCAAATGGCTGGCACAGATAGTCTACCTTTTCTTTCATTTGCATGATGTGGCATCACTAAGGAGAAAGCTTAATCTTGCTGGGTTAATGGTAAATGCACAGATGATAACTACTCCTGATTCATGAAAGCACATACTTAGACACAGGCATCATATGGTAAACTTTTGACAATAATCCAGTGTGGAATCCCACTGGGATCTCATTGTGTATAAACAAATTGTTTCTTGTTGTATTAACTAACATTAGTTCATCCTTTTAGTAGAGCTCCTACTGGGTGACACAGGTAAAAAATAGGATGTTCAGCAATTCCTCCTTCTCCTTCCTATTCTCCTAATGTAATACAATCAAGTAATGTAAGCAAAATATTTAGTAAATTATGTTTAACTGATAATAATCGGCCCAGGTGGCCAAGTGATTTAAAGTGCTTGCCTTTATTGATCACTGCCATCTCGCCTCTGTGTGGGTACAAGTCTCAGTCAATGTAGGTATGTTAGAGAGCTTGCCATTCACTTCCCTTGGGTCACTTGTTCTTGCAAGAATTTTCCCAAATTCATCCTCCACCATTTATACTGGAACCATGTAGCTGATCATGTGCTGAAAAATGGCATTAACTCATTAACCCCTGGTACCTCGTTTATGCATCAAGAGGTAGTAGCCCACTTCCGAGCTCTGTAGCATCAAGGTAATTTATTAGATACGCTAAATCAAGTGGTTATATAGAAAGGTAGACTGATTTAGCTCTACAATGATACCAAATAATCTGGACTTTCTAGTTTCTAGAAAGGGGAGTTAACCGGTGAGAGTTGTTTCTCTTTATTTATATGAAATGGAAGGATGTTTGTCATCTTTCCATTAGAGCTGGATCTGGAGGTAGCAAAGAAAAGTTATCTCTAATGTAATGTGATCAGGTTAGTATTATCAGAGAGACATAATTTACTTGAAAAATTTGTTTCTGAACCAAATTTGGTTTGCTTTATATATATATATATATATATATATATATATATATATATATATATATATATAGCCATGAATAAATTTGATTTCCAACAGTCCATGACATTATTCAGAAGATTTATATTTCTTTATTGTCCATCCTTCTGACATCGGCTTCTGCCACATAACTTTACTAGGATTGTTTAATTTAAATTAAATTTTTCTTGGAGTTTTATATATTGTGATAGTTTATCTAGATATAGGCGATTCTTTCTGTGGCAGGAATTGTGAAATTTGGATAGACATATGATGGCCATAAACATGTTAACTCATATTTTGTAAAACGTTTGCCAAAATTTTGACATCTAGAATTAATTATAAAAGATGCTGCCATTTTAGTGATTTAAGACCAGTATATGTTGTCTCACGTCTGTGTTCAGGAACTAATTAATAATCATGGCAGTTTAATTATACAAATTGCTTTGTATAATTAATTTAGATTCACTGATTCATACCAGTATAGGCTTTAGTGTAGAAGAATAACAATCCTTTAAAGATAATTGATCACAGATTGATACTGTTGATTTCAGACCATATATAACTAGATGCAATCCTGTCTGATTAAAATCAAAATGTCTGACTTCCAGTGTGTTATATGTTAGAAATGTTTTCATAACAAGTTGCAGCTTAGATACAATGATTAAGTAATCCATAGGTATGGATCTATTTCAGTCATTAGTGTGTGCATGAGACATATAATCAATATTCACATCTGGTTTTAAAAAAAACAAAAGTTTCAAATAGAAGCATCTCAGATTAGAACACAAGAGAGAACTCTGAAAATATCTCACAATAATTTGGTACCAAACCTGACAGATCAGTGCTTGGAAATTGTCATGCCTTTCACTTGTTTTTACTCTAAGGCAAGAATTTCATGTGTATGTATTGAAAGCAGTTGTGATATATCTTCAAGATATTTTCATTTTCTTTAAAGAAGTGGTGCGTGTTTAGTTTTGATAGATGCTCAAAAGTCAGACACAGTTAGAAAGTTGTTCAGAGTTGAATGCATTCTTTTCTTCCTAAACAATCAACACAGATTACTACATATGGGTGATTTTGCATCCAAATTGGTATAGTACAGATTACTACATATGGGGTGATTTTGCATCCAAATTGGTATAGTACAGATTACTACATATGGGGCGATTTTGCATCCAAATTGGTATATTACAGATTACTACATATGGGGTGATTTTGCATCCAAATTGGTATAGTACAGATTACTACATATGGGGTGATTTTGCATCCAAATTGGTATAGTACAGATTACTACATATGGGGTGATTTTGCATCCAAATTGGTATAGTACAGATTACTACATATGGGGTGATTTTGCATCCAAATTGGTATAGTACAGATTAGGTACATATTAATATATATGTAGCCTTACTTAGCATGTACTTAAGTATTAAAGGTAAATTTTACAATTTGGAAAACATGGAAACTATGGGCATAATTACATTTCTACATTTTATCTCACCAATGAAATACAAAATGTATGACTTTTACTGTCCTGGAAATATATATTTCATATATGTCATAAATCTCTTGGGTATCTTGGTTGTCAAGGAAACACTCTTGTACAGAGTGTAACATTTGACCCAAATGTGGGAAAACTAGAAATTAATATCTCTGAAGCTGTTGGGGATTTCATTATTTATTGTATACTTTTTGTAAAATCAAGAAATGGAGGAAACAAAACTCTTACAATGCTGTTTCAGATATATCATGTGTTTGATATTTGGAAAATTCACTGAAGACCCCTGGGTAAACAAGATGGTTATTTGGCATAGGAAGCCCTAGGTAAATGAGGAGGTCATTTGTCATTGGTTTTTTTGGTATAAGTGACAAAGAGTAGATAGAGGAAGATTTCTAAGACAAGTTGCTTATGTCACTAAAGAGCATCTAAAACAGTCACAATATCAGATTTTCTCCATCCATTTCCAGATATGACTAAGACCTCTTCTTCAGACTGTCTTGGTGAAATGACTTTATACACTGCTTCAGCAAAGTGCATGAAACGTTAAGAAGAGATTGATATGACATGGTCAGAGCCGAGAAAGTCGTATAATATTTCCTAACTTACTTATTTTTTACTTTTCATTCTGTTGCAGATGTTTCCATTACCTTGCTTGTGATGGTGGAAATGGACTGCTGTACACTGTCTCATAGTGGGGAATTAGTGAATTGATGCTGGTGCTTACTTGTCTCCTCGGTGTGTTACTTTGTCCAGATATATATTTATCATCTTTTTCTTCTTGGGTGTAACACATAAACTGCCAAAATTACGTCCTTTTCAAGCTTTCGGGAGAGTTTTGGGAGTGGAATGAATTATTTACGACGAAGGTTCAGCTCAGGAGACCTTCAAGGGGAGTTGAAGGAAGAGAATGCACTTTCTTCAACAGGAGTTCTCAACTTTAAGAAAGGCCCATCACCAAGTGCCCCAAGCTCTCCTTCCAAAACTCCTAATGCTGCTTCTGGACTTTCCAAGGGTTTGTTCACCCAGAAGCCAGCCTACAATAAGGATCGGTGCAAAATCTTACTGGTTATTGATGATCAGCACACAGACTGGTAAGTTTGAACCACTGAGTGTCATTTGATAATTTCTTCATAGTCATACTTGAATTAAAAGGAATTGATAATGTGACAGTTTGTACCCCTCAATCCATCTCTCACATTATTGTTATCTGTCCACAAGCTTATCACTACACCTAAAGAACTATGTTACTCCACTCTCACATTCATCCTAGTTGGTTTTAAATGAAAATGGTGTCCTCAGACATACAGTATAACCACCATGATGGCCATCTAGACACACAGTATGACCACCATGATGGCCATCTAGACATACAGTATGACCACCATGATGGCCATCTAGACACACAGTATGACCACCATGATGGCCATCTAGACATACAGTATGACCACCATGATGGCCATCTAGACACACAGTATGACCACCATGATGGCCATGACACCCACTGCATAAGATTAGTACATGAAACCCACTGCAAAAGATTGGTACATAACACCCACTGCATAAGATTGGTACATGACACCCACTGCATAAGATTGGTACATGACACCCACTGCATAAGATTGGTACATGACACCCACTGCATAAGATTGGTACATGACACCCACTGCAAAAGACTGGTACATGACACCCACTGCATAAGATTGTTACATGACACCCACTGCATAGGATTGGTACATGACACCCACTTTTCATCCATTATTGAATTTCTTGTGATAGTTTGGTTGCTTTAACATTGGAAGAGAACACATACTGAGATACCTCAACAAACTTTAAATTCTGAAGCCAAACTAATCTTTTTATATCATCTGAGCTAAGTAATGATTAATATATATATAATTAATACAACTTGAATTCATTACATATGTATTCCTTTTGAATTACTTCAGATCACACATAGTATAAAATCATGAGAAACTACACCAAAGCCAAACCCACCTTGCTGAAATAATCAAAGTAATGGCAGTCCTTTTATTAAGCACTTAGGTATCCAGTCATGTCCATTAACAAAGCAAGCCTGAAGTTTATTAAGCACTTAGGTATCCAGTCATATCCATTAACAAAGCAAGCCTGAAGTTTATTCCTTGTTGCTACTGGCAGACTATTCCACATTTCTCCCTTTTCTAATGCAATAATATGTAATAAATCTCAGCTCTAGAATTACTATTATAACCTGACTATTCCTCATTCTCCCTTTTCTAATGTAATAATATATAATAAATCTCAGCTCTAGAATCGCTATTATAACCTGACTATTCCCCATTTCTCCCTTTTCTAATGTAATAATATGTAATAAATCTCAGCTCTAGAATTACTATTATAACCTGACTATTCCTCATTCTCCCTTTTCTAATGTAATAATATATAATAAATCTCAGCTCTAGAATTACTATTATAACCTGACTATTCCTCATTCTCCCTTTTCTAATGTAATAATATATAATAAATCTCAGCTCTAGAATCGCTATTATAACCTGACTATTCCCCATTTCTCCCTTTTCTAATGTAATAATATGTAATAAGATTCCAGCTCTAGAATTTACAAAATTATGACAAGAGAACTGGAGACTTTTAACTCATTCAGGCATAGAGATAGCTACACACTTGATTGAGTAGTTCAACTGCATTTGTTTATGTACAAGTGTGAGTGTGAATGTGATTTGGATTTTTCAGTCACATTGCTATGATATCTGCAGTGTGACAGTTTATAGTGATGTCTAGCATTTGGGCATCATGCCGCAAACATGTAGCATGGTGTCCCACGCAGTCACATTATCCTGACACCAGGCCAACCAGTCCTTACACTAACCTCTTAATGCTGAGCACCAAGCAAGGCAGCTGTTAGTACCATTTTTGTAAGTCTTTGGTATGACTTGGCTGGGGATTGAACCATGACCTCCCACATCCGAGGCAGACACTCTAACCACCAGGCCTCCAGAGACAAGCAGCACAACACAAGCAACACACAAGTGAAGCAAAATACTATGGTATCAGGACATTTTTTGTTTTCAAAATAGTTTACAATGACAAGAAATTCACTGGCAAGACTTGTATATATAAGAGTTGATTGTAGCATTAATTAAAGCATTGTAGCCTAGTCTGGGAGGCAATTCCCAATGTGGTATACCAGTTTGTTGATATATAAGAGAGACGATTACCAGATAGATTTACTGTGGTGCTGATTGGTATAATGGTCTTGGTATTTTATTCCCACATGGTCACATTCATACCATAATGCCAGAAAAATTATTTTCTTGTATGAGATTACTGCTTTACTTATTTATGTTAGAGCTGATTGTAGCATTAATGAAATCACGGTAGCCTAGTCTGGGAGACAATTCCTAATGTTATACTAATTTGGTGATATATAAAGGAGACAACTACCAGAGTGGTGGTAATTGTTATACTGGTCTTGAATTTTTTGTTCCCACATGATCACACAAGGAAATTGCTTTCTTGCATCAGATTACCCCATCTAGAAAATCTTGTCAATGCTACTTCTAAACCAGGGGTCTCAAACTCAAACCATCCTGATGGCCGCATGAGGGCATTTTTGATGACCCATGGGCCACACCAACTTTGTATACTTTCATGATACCTTGTGAAGCCAATCATTTTGTAGGCCACAGGATATGGATTGGTGGGTCGCATGTTTGAGACACCTGTTCTAAACAGAATATCATAAAGACATAGATTTTTTTACTAAAAGAAACCATGGACCAATAGTCAATGATATAATGACTCAAGCTTCAAATGCTTCATGAGTTCCAACTTTTTTTCTTTAAGAAATGAAATATCCTTGTTTTATGTTGATAAAACAATGTATGTTTATTAAACCAAATAAACACACTAATGCTAATGATAGTGGTAGTTTGTACTTCAGTTGGCTTACCACTCCATTGTGCTGACCATCATTCTTCTTGTGCATATTAAGCCATGTCAACCCTAGGCTCTGATTATCAATGGTGATATCAGTTTCTAGGGCAGGTATCATGACACAATAAAACTAATTACCATAGCATGGATTTGGATTTTAGCTCTGGGCATACAAATTGATGATGATATGTACTTTCTCAGTAAGTGTATCCAATATCCAAAAGGTTTTCAAATTTTTGTCTCTCTCTTGTTATTGGATTGATTTTCATTACTGAGAGGAGACAGATAAAAGATCATGAGAGAAAGAGAATGTGTGTGTGTGTGTGTGTGTGTGTGTGAGAGAGAGAGAGAGAGAGAGAGAGAGAGAGAGAGAGAGAGAGAGAGAGAGAGAGAGAGAGATCATCATCTTTATTAATGCCATAACTAAAAGTATTAAAATGACTTTGAATGATGCCATCTCAAAACATGTTGAACAAAAACTATGTTTCATAATTAGTAAATTCAGCAGGATAAATGAATAAAATAGAAATCTTGTTCTGACTAACCAACCCAATTTTTTGGCATCAGACTGGAAACATGCATATTATTTTATTAATAGATTAATAGACAGTGTAACAGCTAAGTGCTCTAAACATTTTATTCCAGTTTTAATGCATGTATGAATTTGCTTTCACAAGCAATTACCCATGTAAGACAAATCAGGCCCACTTTGGCCTCATTTTTATATTTTTTATGCCTTTTGCATGGACCAAAATTTCATAGATCAAGATCATTTTCAGCAAAATGTATGTTCTGCATGATAATTACTGTTTACAATGGCCACTGGAGAATTTTAAAAGCTTCATAGAGGTGAGATATATGCTGGCTGATTACATATTGGTGGTTTCTGTTAAGTCGACTTTGCATTCTGTTATTACATTCCAGTAAAGTCAGATGCCTCAGGCAACTTTAAGCTTTGAATTCCATTTCATTTCAATCAGTCTTTTTAATTAAGGCTTCTGGGCTTTATGACATATTAAGTATTTGTTTAAATTGAACTTTGAATTAATCCACTCTCAATGAAGAAAGGGAAAATAAAGTAACCACCATCCATTACATTAGTCTATCATGGTCTTGTCAAATAACCTTTGCTTGATAGATCTGGTTTCACTATTTTTGGAGTCAATTATTTTATTGCAAATGACTAATTCCTTGCAAATTTTTATGTTTTTGAAAAATTATCAATGCACTGTATTAAGCATACTGTATGGGGTGTTTAAACTTGTCAGCATCACAGGATAGTCAATACTGTCATAGTTGAGCTTGTTGTGGAGCTGGTGATACTTCCATGGCCAATCATCATTATGACTGCCTGCCAGGTGAAGAGCTGACAGAATGGCCATCTCAAAGCACCTGTCATCATTATGACTGTCTGCCAGGTGAAGAGCTGACATAATGGCCATCTCAAAGCACCTGTCATCAATTTGACTGTCTGCCAGGTGAAGAGCTGACAGAATGCTACATGTCTGCGGAATGATGCCCCAGTGCTAGATACATGTATAACTATAAACTGCCTCACTGCAGACATTGTAGTGATATGACTGAAAAATTGTTAAAGCTACGGTAAAAATCCTAATCAAACAAACAAACAAACCAAGAGCTTGGAACAAAACACGTGTTGTTTTGTCTATGTATTTATGCTTCTTTGATCACACATTTTGATTCATTATATTTGTCAATGCAGTGGCTAAATGTAATGTTATGCGACATGTATGAACTACATCAAACTTTTAGAAAAAGTTATGATTATAAAACTCCCAAACACATGTCATGTTTTGCTTATTTACTAGCGTGTGTGAATGTGCCAGGTATATGTACTATATTAATTTGTAAATCTTCAAATCATCCTGCAGTTTTCAGGATTTGCTGTCTGAATTATTTACTTAATTTTTTGTCGTTAGTAAATTATTGGCTTTAGTATAAACACTGTCTTTAACAGTATCAGTGTAAGCTTAATCATCCCATTAACACAGAAATAGCCAACTCATCTTCAGTAAGGTGTTGGCCGTTTAATTTTCAGTGTTTGGGTGGGATTTTCTTTTGAGCTGCAATATTTTCTTATTGTTTGTTCCAAGATAATTAATATTAAAGTTTTAAATAATAAAATGGAAAATAATTTTTTTTTGTATTGGCAGACAGAAATTAAACAAACAAGTGTCAGGTCACTGCCTGAGAACATTGAACTGCTAATCCCTAATATAATTGCAGTATACTGCAATGCAAAAGTTGTCATGGTATCCAGCTGTAATTTGAACCCTTGACTTTTTTAACTGAATTCTGTATACAGCAGAAATATTGTTTTACTTTCATGTTGCAATATCATTAAGCACTTGAATTCTTGATAATTCTTTTTTTCAGGTCAAAATATTTCAGAGGTCGGAAGTTATTTGGTGATTGGGATATAAGAGTTGAACAGGTATGTGTCACTATCATTATAATGTTATTTATTAATGTATTTCTCTAGAAGATTTTTCTTTTTTCAAAAGAGGAATGATTTTATAAGTGCATAATATTTATACAAAGTCAAATGTGCAATAGGTTTTAAAAATGTCTTTGGTCAGCATATAAAATGGCTTAGGTCAGCATATAAAATGGGCTTATCATACGAGATTCATTTTGCAATATCATATTTTCCCTGTCAGCTTCCAGTTTTTTTAAAGTGATCAACAATCATTGATATGCAAAGTGACTTGCTACATGATTTGTATTTTTTATAAACTATTTAGGAATGATTCCTTTAGTTGTACAGATAACTTTAGGTAAAAATATAATGTACATTATCTTAGGTAGCTAAAATGTGCCAAAAAAAATTAGGAAAAATATTTCAGTTCTAAAAGTTATACAAGAAAAAATGTTTGCTATTTTTATGTATCGATGATTTGTAAACAAAAACTAGAGGGTTGAAGAAATTAAGGGACAATATTGTATTTGAGAATTATTTTTACTTGCTGTTGATTCATCTATTAGTAGTTTTCTGTTTTTAAAGTGCTGGATGCATTGCAATATGGTTGTCCATTAATTGTGTCAACAAAATGGGGGGGAGGGGTTTGAAGAAGTTTGACAATTGTTGACATTGGGGGGGGGGAGTTCAAGATAAATTGATGTCAACAATGTTATTTTTTACAATAAATTTAATATATATAAAAAATAGGAAATAGAAGCTAGAATATAAAGTCTCGATTTTTTTCATGAATTCAAAGTGTTATAGTCAATTTGAAATCTGTTAAATAAGTTAAAAAATGTATTAAAATTTATTTGTAGACCTTTTAATTGCCATAATTCTATTTTTAGCATAAAAGCCAGCCATATGAAATATTGTTAGTTTGTGTGTGGGGGGGGGGTTGTTAAAAAAATGTGGACATAATTTTATTAGGGGGGGGTCACTGAAAATTTGACAGTTCTTGACAAGGGGGACGGGGGGGGGGGGGGGTGGTAAAAAATTGCCTAAAAATTGTTTACATAATTATTGGACATCCCCAATGCAGTTCATTATAGATTTGCTTAGATGCATTGCAAGGCAGTTCATTATAGATTTACTGAGATGCATTGTATGTAGTTATATATTTACTGAGATGCATTGCATGTAGTTATAGATTTAATGAGATGCATTGCATGTAGTTATATATTTACTGAGATGCATTGCATGTAGTTATAGATTTACTGAGATGCATTGCATGTAGTTATAGATTTACTGAGATGCATTGCATGTAGTTATATATTTACTGAGATGCATTGCATGTAGTTATATATTTACTGAGATGCATTGCATGTATTTATAGATTTAATGAGATGCATTGCATGTAGTTATATATTTACTGAGATGCATTGCATGTAGTTATAGATTTACTGAGATGCATTGCATGTAGTTATAGATTTACTGAGATGCATTGCATGTAGTTATATATTTACTGAGATGCATTGCATGTAGTTATATATTTACTGAGATGCATTGCATGTAGTTATAGATTTACTGAGATGCATTGCATGTAGTTATAGATTTACTGAGATGCATTGCATGTAGTTATAGATTTACTGAGATGCATTGTATGTAGTTATATATTTACTGAAATGCATTGCATGTAGTTATATATTTACTGAGATGCATTGCATGTAGTTATATATTTACTGAGATGCATTGCATGTAGTTATAGATTTACTGAGATGCATTGCATGTAGTTATAGATTTACTGAGATGCATTGCATGTAGTTATATATTTACTGAGATGCATTGCAATGCAGTTCATTATATATTTACTGACAGATGTATTGAAATGCAGTTCATTATATATTTACTGACAGATGTATTGCAATGTGGTTCATTATAGTTTTACTGACAGATACATGCAATGCACTTTATTATGGATTTACTGACACCATTGCAACCCAGATTACTATAGGTGCAGTTTGTTATAGATGTATTGACAGATGCATTGCAATACAGTTACTATAGATTTACTTATAGGTGTATTGAAATGCAGTTTATTATATATTTACTGACAGATGGATTGTAATGCATTTTGCTATAGTTTAACTGACAGGTGCATTATATTGTAGTTCATTATAGATTACTGACAGATGCATTGCAATGCAGTTTGTTATAGATTTACTGACAGATGCATTGCAATGAAATTCATTATAGATTTACTGATAGATGCATTGTAATGAAATTCATTATATATTTACTGACAGATGCTTTGCAATGCAATTCATTATATATTTACTGACAGATGCATTGAATAGCATTCCATAATACACTTAATGACATGCATACCAATCCATTTTATCATAGATCTATTGACAGATGCATTGCAATGAAGTTTGCTATTTATTTAATAATATATGCACTGGAATGCAGTTTGTTGAAGCTTTGCTGATAGATGCATTATACATCTAGTGACAGATGCATTGCAATTCAGTTTTCTATAGTTTTACTGACAGATGAACTGCAATTCAGTTTTCTATAGTTTTACTGACAGATGCATTGCAATTCAGTTTTCTATAGATTTACTGATTTGTTCATTGCAGTGCAGTTTGCTATTACTGATGGATTCATTGCAGTGCAGATTGCTATAGATTATTGATGGATGCATTGCAATGTAGTTTGCTATAGATTTACTGCAGGATGCATTCCAAAGCAGTTTGCTATACAATATTTTTACTGATAGATGCTATATAAAAAATTGTTACTGATGGATGCATTGCAATGTAGTTTTCTATAGATTTACTGCAGGATGCATTGCAATGTAGTTTGCTAGAGATTTACTGTATGATGCATTCCAAAGCAGTTTGCTATACAATACTTTTACTGATAGATGCTATATAAAAAATTGTTACTGATGAATGCATTGCAATGTAGTTTTCTATAGATTTACTGCAGGATGCATTGCAATGTAGTTTGCTAGAGATTTACTGCAGCATGCATTCCAAAGCAGTTTGCTATTCAATTTTTTTTTTACTGATAGATGCTATATAAAAAAAAAATTGTTACTGATGGATGCATTGCAATGCAGTTTTCTATATATTTACTGGTGGATGCATTGCAATGCAGTTTTCTATATATTTACTGATGGATGCATTGCAATGTAGTTTTCTATAGATTTACTGCAGGATGCATTCCAATGTAGTTTTCTATAGATTTACTGCAGGATGCATTCCAATGTAGTTTTCTATAGATTTATTGCAGGATGCATTGCAATGTAATTTTCTATAGATTTACTGATGGATGCATTGCAATGTAGTTTGCTAGAGATTTACTGTAGGATGCATTCCAAAGCAGTTTGCTATACAATACTTTTACTGATAGATGCTATATAAAAAAAAATTGTTACTGATGGATGCATTGCAATGCAGTTTTCTATAGATTTACTGCAGGATGCATTGCAATGTAGTTTTCTAAAGATTTACTGCAGGATGCATTCCAAAGCAGTTTGCTATACAATTTTTTTTTACTGATAGGTTCATGGTGATGCAGTTTACTGTTAATAAGATCTTGTAACAAATAACCATATAACTTTCACTAATTTAAAAATAAGCTTTGTATGCTTATTATCCAGATTGTATTGTTTCCTTTTTTCTTTTAAAAGCAGGCATTGTTTGAATAAGAATATACTTGTTTCCTATTTATCTTTCAAAGCACATCATTGGTGGAATATCAATATGCTTGTTTTCTATCTATCTCACAAAGCACAGCATTGGTGGAATATCAATATACTTGTTTTCTATCTATCTCACAAAGCACAGCATTGGTGGAATATCAATATACTTGTTTTCTATCTATCTTTCAAAGCACATCATTGGTAGAATATCAATATGCTTGTTTTCTATCTATCTCACAAAGCACAGCATTGGTGGAATATCAATATACTTGTTTTCTATCTATCTCACAAAGCACAGCATTGGTGGAATAACAATATACTTGTTTTCTATCTATCTCACAAAGCACAGCATTAGTGGAATATCAATATACTTGTTTTCTATCTATCTTACAAAGCACAGCATTGGTGGAATAACAATATACTTGTTTTCTATCTATCTCACAAAGCACAGCATTAGTGGAATATCAATATACTTGTTTTCTATCTATCTTACAAAGCACAGCATTGGTGGAATATCAATATACTTGTTTTCTATCTATCTCACAAAGGACAGCATTGGTGGAATAACAATATACTTGTTTCCTTTTCATCTAACAAAGACAGACATTGTGGAAGATATACATACATGCAGTACTGGTGAACTTTATGTGAGGTGCAATCATTATGAATGAAGAAAAAAAAACCAATTTGTACCAGACCAGCTGTAATTTTTTCGCTTACTTTTTCAGGCTGAGTTCTCTGAGATCAATTTGGCAGCCTACTCAGAAACTGGTTGTATGGTAGACATACAGGTGAACAGACAAGGAACTAAAGTTGTAAGGTATGATCAGGATGTTGTATGAAGCCATATTCTCTTATAAACTGAGTACAACTGCAAACTGCACAGATCCAGCCCTGCATGATAATAAGTAACATAAAAAAGCAGGGCCAACACATTTCGTTATGTTTAACAAACAATTTATTTATCAATATTTTAAAAAGAAAATTTGAAAGGAACTTACATTATTATCAATTAAAACCATAATACTCCTGAACAAGTTATATTTAAGTCCAAAACAATGAAAAGTTTTGTATAAATTTTTCAGATTATATGAATAAACTGGTCCACCAACGGTCCTTATGTGTTAAAATCGTGGGGTTTTTTTTGGCGGCCAGAACTTCTTTGACTAATTCATAGTTGTTCCAAAATAGTATTATAATTTAGTGAGCACTTTATATTTCCACTGAATAATCCAAACAAATATTCCATTTAAATAATATCAAAGTTACATAAAATATATCTGATGTTACAACATGAATATAATAATGAGAAAATTGTCCAGTCCTAGCTATTTATGTACAAGTGAAAGGATAAAACATGCATATTGTCACTATTCCTACATAATAAATTGCAAATCTACAACATTGCAAAACAATTCACATGATCTTGCCCATCAAAAGGGAATTAACTTAATTCTTCTACAATACCACCTGACCACATGTAAAATAGTAAAATGTCTGAAACTTGTCAACATATTTGCCAATAATTTTATTATTAGCAACTGTCAACACATATTTAAGCATCCATGTATAGATCCTTTGCAGTTTATTTTCTAAATATCTTAATATAGAGCCTTTGCACATGGTAAATTTTTATTAAATATAATCACTATAATTTACAGGCATGAATAAAATTTACAGCAATTATAGATATACTCACTAATATACTTTAAATGAACTTTCATGAAATGGACAATTTCAGGACCAAGAGTATAAAGAGACTTGATTACACTTAGAATGATCTATTAATTTACCCTTTCAGGTCCATATTTTTTTTAATTTAATTTAAAACACAACATTATAGAATGTTTTCTCTCAAGTATCTCATTATCAAAGCAGCAAATCCAGTAAACTTTTCTTAAAAATAAAATTAATTATTTAAGTTCATAATTATTCTGCAAATTTGTTTATGCCACCATAATTTATTATATCCTGAATGTTAAAAAACATGATTTGCTTATAAAATGTGGAAAATTATTCTGTACCATTTACTGCCTAGTCACATTGAAATTAAGGGTAATGGAAGGGCAGATAAAGCAACCAACACCTGGTTCTAAACTGATGAGTTGATGCAGTGAATAACATGTTATATATATTTAACAATTAGTACGTATAATGAAAATATCACAAACAAGCTTTATAACATCAAGCCCACCATTGCAAGTGCCATCCCTATTTTAGAACAAATCCTTTAGATGAGATGGTAATGTGTCACACATGTTGCAGAATAGAACCAAGTGGGTTTTGGATTAAATGAATAACTCAAACACAATGTGTGAAAGATGGAAATTTATGGACTTTATCAGTAAAGAAAAATGTATGATATATAAATATAATGATTCTCACACGCTCTCAACATATGATTGGTTCAATGACTCTATACAAACATTCACACATTGAAAATATCCCAAAAATATGATATCAATCTTAAATACAGATTCGAGAAACCTCATGGATTTCATATACATTTCAAATAATAGTATGCACTGTAAGATATTCACGTAATGGACTATGATTAAGATTCAAACAATCTCAAGGTATTCAAATATGTTTCAAATGTTCTGCACTATAAATGAGATTCACATAAATCTCCTGGAATACAACTAAGATTGAAAATAATTTTATGTAAATGAAAATGTACACAATTGAAACAACAATAAGAACAAACATATGCTTCTTGACCCTTGTACAGTTGTATGATTCATAAACTGATAAACCGCACAGTTTCAATGAGTCCTTGGGATGGCCCACACTTGTATCAGCCACTCACACCCTTCACAGATCCACCACATATACAGTCATATGTATACACACGTACAGACAGCAGTCAGCACCCTTGAATTAGCTATGTCTATATTCGTGGCTTCATACATACATACATACATACATACATACATACATACATACATACATACATACATACATACATACATACATACATATAGAAAGCTCTACTCATCAGCTTCAATAAAACCAAACTGGTAATAAAAATGAGTTCTGAAAAATCTCTATATATATGCTAATACATTAAACTATAATAGCAATTTGTAATTCAAAGTTCACAACGTTTCAAATCTGCATTACATTATGACATTGCAAACTCAATAAGCTTTGCATATCAAATGAAATATAAATTTAACTATCACCATTATGGCTGAAGAACAGAATGGAGAATGTGCACTCCTCATCTAGATCCAAAATGACCAGTGTGTCAGTTATAAATTGACCTTTCTTAAATCCATAATATTCAGGGTAAGATACCAAAACTTATCATGATTATAATGTCTTTGCAAGTTATTTCTGGTTAGATACATGTTAGTTCTGTCACTTACCTGGAAAAACATGTATTCACCCTAGATAATGTTGTATGCATGTTCAATGAAAAACAGTCAAATAGTTCTAAGGCATACCCAAATTATTTTTTTGTGCCTAATTCTGTGACAACATGCATATAGTAAAATATATACATGACCCATGTATACTTCATGAAAGGAAAACTTTGACCAGAATGCATATTTGCCAGTGTCTAGTGAAAGTGGAGACTGTTCTTGTCTGATGTAGACTTCTATCTGATGGAGAATGTCTGGGATTTTGTTTAAAGCAAGAATCCAATTTATATAATATATCTGGGCCCCATATTCAACAATTTTTGTTTATTTTTCTCTTTATATATTTTATTTTGTATACCTTTTGAAGAGTTTCAACACCTTAACCTTTTATCCCATTAGACTATATTTTTTTTAGATATGGTGTTTTGGTTTGGTTTGGTATTAGCAACATATTTATCTTATGTAGCAATGAGGCATATGGAGTATAGTGCCTTGTCAAAGAAACACTGTGTTAAATATCTGATGGTTGGATTTGACCCCACACCCTTTTGATAGCAAGTCTGGCATGATGACCACAGAGCTGTTATCTGCCTCCATTGATCTCTCTCACAACATGCATGCAGGAGGGTGCATCTTGAGGTTTCTCCATACTGTAATCCACAAGAATATTTTGGGGCTTTTCTTCCTAATGTTTGTGCTATTTCTAGAACTTATCCATTAATTGGCACTATAAAGCCTTGATTGTGCTGCCATGCTGTTATCCCTATGAACATATACATATTTTCTGTCATTTCTATTTTTTTGGTCTATACATTTCTGCTAACATCTTCGCTGATGATCTTTCATGTTGATTTCTACTATTGTCTTGAGTCTCCATCTTCCTATTCAGGCTGCAAGTTCTTTTATCGATAATCCAAAGAATTAAAATAAATGTGTATTTACTTTTATGGGAATGGTATATCTATCTTAAGATTTAGCAGAATATAGCTGTAATAGTGCTCATGTAACCACCTGGTCAAGAATTTCACTGCACTTGCAAATATGTATTTTTGTAGTTATTTATTAATTTTCACTTTATCTTTATTTTATTTTTTTATGTTAATTCAGAGCATTCTTTCTTGAATATTTATTAAATGTTATAATTACCATGAAGATAATATTGTAACTGCTTTGTGTCTTGAACCTCACAAAAAGTTTTAAAACCTTGAAAAAACCTAAAAAGCCCCATAAATTTTAAAAATTAATTTCACTTCTAACCTTAAAATACATGCTTGCTTACATATGTACATAACATATAAATGTGAAGGGGGCATATAGAATTACCCTTGTTCATCCATCTGTCACACCTTAGTTAAATGTTTAGTCTGTTGCTGATGCATTTTGTCTAGATCAGCATTCTTGCAAACTTTTTAAGTTGATCTTGCAATGATGGTCAAGGGTAGAAAATCATATCAGTTGATATAATATCTTTGAAACATCAATGCAATATAAACAATTCAATAACAAAAATGTAAGGCTAGATTTTTTTAACCTTCATCGCTTGGACTACAGGGATATGTCATCTCTAGTGGACTCATGTTATGTTTTGTAAGAAGGTCATTTATTATCAAGTAACTTTGTTGGTGCATCTTGGATAGTGACATCAGTTAGCATAAGTAGGTTGCTATGCCCTAGATTTTATGGCTCTTTGATTTCAAGTTTTGTCTTTAGGTCAGTTTCTGGGGCATTGCTGTCAGTAGAGACATGCATCTAAGTGTTGCCGAGTAGAAAACTGAAAGTAGGTCATTATGACTTGTAGTGAACAGCTAAGTGGTTTCAGTTTTCTTTAGGTAAATTTTTTGGGCATTGTTGACTGCAGAATCAGGTAACCTTTTTCTGTTTATAAATCTTGTGAATTACAAAAAAAAATAACTTACCAAAAGTAGGTCATGATGTGACAAGCACACATGCCAAGTCTCACAGATTGTTCTGTAGTCTTTAGATATTAGGCCCTATAGTTTGATCTACCATATTTTCCGGCCTATATGTCGATGCGGAGTATAAGTTGAATTCACTAATTGTGTAAATTTTCCATCCTTCGACCATGTATAAGTCAGTTCAGAGTAGAAGATAATGCCAGGTCAATAACTTGGCTTTGTATTTTACACTATAATTTTCAGTTTCATGAATACTAATGGTATCACTGTATATTAATGGTAATCATAAAATTGCCTCACCAATGCTAACATGCTTGTGATTTTACTCCTGTACAAGGATATTCTGTTATCAATTGACACATCTGTATACACAGTCCATGCTTGTTTTAATTATGACATACATTGCAACAAGAACCCCATGTCTATGCATGCTACTTACATATTAATTAAATGTCTAAAGCTTTAAACTGTTATTCCAGTCTTGAGTGCAAGATTCAACAGATGAGATAAACTCAGTGAGGCTAACAATATGGAAATGAGGCTATCTTATGGAACATTAGAAATGTGAATACAATTAAGAGACAGAAAACAGAAAAGTTACAGACAAATATCAATAAAATTCCTTTTTTATACTTTAACATGTCTGTGATATTCAGTATCAAGCTTACACAAATGAACAGTTTCATTATACATATTATTTAACATGTCAGTTATAATTGAAAGCACATTGATGTTGTAATTCATTTTATTACCTGTAGTAGCACTGTTCCACATTTAAAATAATTATTAAGAGTTCACTTAATTATTTCAAATATCTGAAAAGGACTCAAAGTCTTCATCTTTCATATAGGAATGAAAAATGGTGGTCATTTCCAAAATTGTTAGTCTTAATCTTGTCTTGGACATACTCATGGAAATTGTTCAATTTTTTCAGAAAGTCTACTGGTAGTTTCTGTTCCATGAGTAGTGCATTGTCTTATTCTAAGTCCCTTCTTTGCGTGAACCTAAAACACCATGAACATTTCTACTGAAACTTTCAATTCCTAATTTAGTTGCGGTTTTCTTTGCCTTGAGTCTGAGATCAACAGAGTTCATTCCATGACACGTGGCTCATTGTGTCAAGACATATTCTTCTAATTTATCCTCAGTATAAATCCATCTTGCTTTGCAGCCATGATTTGCTTTCTTTGTTTTTCTTTGTAGTTAATAATGCAATCTTAGCATTATGCCAATCCTGGACACATTTTTCACTGACACCATATTTCCTGTGAGCAGCCATATTCCCACCTTTTTCTTTTGCAAAGTTTACCACTTCCATCTTAAAAGCTGCTGTGTAAAACTTGCGTGATTTGATGGAAGGCATTGTAAGATAAGTTGTATGATTTGTATGGGGATATTTATATGAATGATTATGACTGAAAAGATTGATTCAAACATACCGAACTCGTTAAAATGTGCCAGTACTATAGCAATGAAAACAATGTCCATGAGTGGGCCTCATTTCCTGTGGCTCTTAATCCACTTGATATAAAATATGGGTAGTGTAATTGATGCGTATTAATGGATTAATATAAAGAACAATGGGGTATTGGCAATATAGTAACTAGTGTCAGTAGCTTAAGCCAGTATGAGGGTTTAAATAAATGCAGCAACTGGCTTTGATTGTTGTTGAAAGCCAAAGACCAATTTATCAACTACTAGTACATGTATAATTAAAGAGAGAGAACACTGAAATGAAAACTGGTTAAGAATGAATATAGGTGATGTATTAACATGATAATTTGCTTTAAATTGACATGCAAAACTAAAAATTGCTGATCTATGAGTAGTCCATCTATATATCTGATTTTAGTTTAGTTTAGTCCATATTTATTGGAGAAACTTTGTCAAATACAATTATAAACATATGATTTCGGGGATTCAGTAGAAAGCATAATGGTATTTTATAAATAATCATTGAATGCTTGGGTTAATATGGATTATTACATCCCTTTGTATGATCAAGTAGATTAATGATATAGCTATGCCGGGTGTTGCCCTCGTGTGTCCAACAGCATACTGAAAAATCAAGTATCAATGGACCAGTTGAGAAAATGTGATCATGAAGAAAAAGACATGGTTTAAAAGGTGAATGAAACAAAATTATTTCATATTTTGTTTAGGAACAAACAATATGCTTTGAACTAGTACGGTGCACAATAGAGTATAGACAGTAAGTATGCTATGCGGCCTGGTGAATTTTTTGCCAGTAATTGATTTCTTTTATTTCATGTTTGAGAAAAAAGAAAATATGCACAGAGCAATTTCAATAGCATACCATAATCCATTAGATGAAAGCCTGACGTTCAAGTTAAAAAAGTTAAACTTATAGACTGAAAAATATGGTACTGATTTCCGAAAATTAAAAAATATCTGCCAAGCATATATATTTCCAGCTAAATGGACTTGTTTATGATTTTCATAATCCATCAGTCAAGTTGTTATCAACCTAACAACCAATCAAATTATTGCTCACAACATGTCCTTGATGCATTTATTGTACTCACATAAGTCGTTGTACTCTTTAATATTTCAGTATTGAGTAAGTACAATTTATAACAGATTTCAGGGAACCTGACAAGCATAGAACGGTTATTGAACTATTTGGAAATATAATAATTGTGGGACATGTTTAAACATACACTAACAGATTGAAAAGAAAATTAGCCATTGAAAACAAAGAAATATGTTTACAAGATCAACTGTACTTGGATAGATGAATTTACATGTGTGAAGCATAGTGACAACAGAGAAAGCTTCATGTACTGCACACTTGCAACACAGGACTTTAAAGACACTTGGAAAGTAAGCAGCACTTTTAATTTTACATTATACCATTTGAAAAGGCATCACATATTGTGCCCAAAATGGTGCAAATATTTGCACCTACTACATCAGTAAACAGTGTCACAAAAGAAAATAACTTGTAAGAAAATTAATAAAGTTGATTAACTATTATTCAGCGTAGTTCATGTCCTTTGGTTTGGCATGATGTGCATTTTCACACTTAAATTGATGACAAAAATGGTCATTCACAAATCTCTCTGTTTTGGACTCAGTCTCCATTGCTGTGAATACTGAACTCACAGATTTGGTCCCAGAAGACTTGGCATGCATGGACAAGAATCTATGTTCCATGAAAATATTTCCTTTAAAGCACCTTTGACAAGAATCATTTACAGCATTGGTCCATTCAGGATGTTCAGAATTGTTCCTATGCTCAGAGCTGTCAGTGAAGATATTACATGTATGCTCAGAGCTGTCAGTGAAGATATTATGCTCAGATCTGTCAGTGATTGAATTGTCTTTGCTTTCATTTTTAATTAAATCAAGGAAAGATAAGCAAATGAAGAAACTTGGACTGAAGCCTTAATGCAAATTTTCTGTGTCTGCTCTTGACCACAGAAAAGAGTGAGAAAGCATGTCAGATATTAATTTTTCTTAAATTACATGTATCAAGAATTCTATCAGAATGTTTTGGAAATACAAGCATTTAAAAAGCTTGAACAAAAAGCATATCTTTTTCTCTGTGTTTGTGACCTCAACTCTAAGATAAAAGGCCAAACATACATGATGTGGAATAAATTGAATTAACTTCATAATAAGTATATATATGTAATGCCACTTGCATAAAAGTGTCTCATATGTTCTTTGGGTTTAACAAAAAGCATATATCAAAAGTAAATGTTATAAAATTCACAGTTCATATCGCCTTAAGTGTAAAAAAGTTCTTCTGTACCTAAACAAGATACCTAATGTATGTAAATTTCACTTTTCAGATCTTTTAAACCAGACTTTCTACTTATTCGGCAGCATGTGAGAGATGCTTGTGAGGACTGGAGAAATCTTTTATTAGGCTTCCAGTATGGTGGTATACCTAGCATTAACTCTCTTCCAAGTCTCTACAACTTCCTTGACAAACCATGGGTTGTAAGTAATATCTATATCTAGTTTTCCACTAAAATGTTTTCTGTAGTGGCCCATTTTTTAATTTGTTTTGTAACTGGAACACATCTTTCTTATTAAGATATGTTACCCAATCATAAGACCATAGGATTATCACCACAATATTGCAAATTGAGCGTTCACTAACTAGTTATTATCAATAAAAGTGTTAAATGTCATCTGTCATATGCAGGTGTTAGACAAGAGTGATCTCCCCTTTGATACAAAAATTGATGTAGAAGTCAGTTCTCAGATTTATAGTAGTCCATGGCTAGTAGTGTTGATTATGGATCCAGTGTGGTCCATGCTTGGAAAAAATGCAAGAAAGATGATAGTTGCTTTTTTTGGACATTTGATGGTGATCTGAGTATTGCCTATACATGTAGTAGGAGAGATTATTTCTATACCCAAAAGAATATTAAGAAACAGAATCATGAAAATCAAGTCAAGTTGAGAGATTGAGCAGTAAGTCATTGATCTCAATGGGGTTTGAACTGCAATAGTGGTAATTAATATCTCATTACCCCTTGCTGAAAAGTGGATTACCTTATGGAAAATGTCAACAATCTTACCAAGGCCTTTTTAGAGTTGGCATAAAAGAAGTATATTTATGATATGGTATGTCAAATCGATGTTTTGTCTTGTAATTGCAGCAGCTAAGTTCATACAAAATTAAATGGACTTATGACTACTTATGACTTATGACTTATGACTTTTTGTTCAAGCTTTTTAAATGCTTGTTAAGTATGGCAGAGGCATTATGCCATTTGTTAAGTATGGCATAGGCATTATGCCATTTGTTGAGTATGGTATAGACATTATGCCATTTGTTGAGTATGACACATCTGCATTTTTTTGCTTTCTAATGCAGGATAATACTTACCCACCACATATGTAAAAGAAGACTCTTCTGTCTGTGATATCTTAAAAACTCTGTCCTTTGAAATTAGGACATAACATTTTGAAGAAGAATTCAATGTGTTTTCAGTTGTAGTCATGCTTATTTAATGAAATAACTTCTATAATGATTGGTAGAACCTCTCTATTGATAAACCTCTATATTTTCACATCAGTTTAAAACTGATTTAATTGGTAACTTTGGCGATATGAAGAATTTACTGTATATACTTGCTTATAAATTGAGTAACACTACAAACAATACAGATCTGATCACATAATGTGTCAATAGGTTAGAGTGTATGTTGTAAGTTCTACTGATTGATCCTTACAAATTGTGTAGACCCAGAACTGCCAGTCTAATATGCAACCATAGATCAAGGAGTGTGCAGTTTTCAGTTGGATTTTACTTGTATGTAAGTTTATACGGTATTTGAACTTTAGGCATTTAGCTCTGTTCTATACTTAGATATTAATTTTGGTGTTGAAAAGAACCTTTACAAACAGTATCATGAAATTAAAGTTTTACTGTGTTGCATACAAAACAATTTTATCAGATGATTCTCACAACCTGCGCCAGTAGCAGTGTATAATTTGTCAGATTTTGGATTGCTGTTGAAGATTATTTTAGTCTTTTATAGGCAACCAATATTAAATGCAGCTGTTCATTAATTTAACTAGCATTCCTTTCATGAGACCAAACAATTCTGATTTATGTGTTTACCATGGATGTCTTTTTTATCTTTTTTTCATGTTAGTGTTTATGTGTCATGTGATCAATTTTATGGCAATTGATTGATTATAAATGATTGGACAGTTTTTATAGCCAATTATCTGAATAATCAAGGTCATCTGATATTTTGCAGTAACACTTGCAATGGTACTTAGGTTTAATTATTTAAAAGGTCATGCAATTATGGATGTGTCTTCTATTTATTTTCCTGTTTAATTATCACCATTTACAATCTAATTGCATCATAAAACATTGGAAAATCTATATTTTCATTCATAACAGAATACTCAACATTGTGGAAAATTATTGTTTTCAAAATTAAATTTGTAAACTTTATAATTGTAATATCTACTATTATAACTTTATAATTATAATATCTATGTAAATTTTTCATGTGCAGGTGAAACTTAATATGATCAGCATGGCAATTATGGTATAGATCAGCACTATCAAATATGGCCACCATTATTTAAAATGGAACAACCTTTAAATAACTTCTTGACTTTGTGACTTATCAATCTGACTTGTATAGCAAGCTAATTCATATGTGTGACTTGTGAGCCTATGTTTTAGTTAAGTTTTCTATGGCATAATCAGTGTATATCCCAGGTTAGAATCATTTGGAAGTTTTGTATTATTATTATTATTATTATTATTATTATTATTGAAAATATCATGTTAAAAAATCATCACTTTTGGAATGTTTTTGCTTTAAATATTGATTGATTGACTGTGACTTTTTAGTAGGGAGGTTATTATAGGAAAACAAGAAATTTGATTTTCAGCTGGAATGTATTGATCTTTGTTTCTTGAGCTGCATCAAGTTTCTTAGAATATCAAAGATGAGATGCCAGTGCTGATACTTTTTTCTTGAATTGGGTATTAATTTAAGACATTTAAGCTATACAATTTTTTTCATAGCTTGGGGAACAGAAAGAGGGGGAATATTGTATCACTATATATACATGTTTATAAGTTTAGCACAACTACAAAATGCACAGACCCAGATATGAAGTCACATAATGTGCTGCCATATCTAGGGCCATGCAGTTTGCTAGGAGTAATCAGTGGAACCAACAACATAGACCTAGATTGGCAAGTGACATTATATTATGACAGATTTGGATCTTTGATGTTTGTAGTCTGACTTGACTTATAAAGAAGTACATATGGTAGGTTTTGCAGAGCTGTGTTAGATCCTCACTTTATCAGATCAATGTTCTTGCAATGTAATAATTCACTTATTTACTCAAGCCAATCAAGCTAGGTCTGCAAACAGAGTAGATTTACAGGATGTGTCTGATAGGCATGTAGATCAGAACCTAATGCATGCACTGGGTGATATTGTATTTCTGGCATAGGTTACACAAACTTAATATCACCACTTGTCAATCATGCTGATCAATTAACCCATCAGTGAACAAATTAGACACACTCCCAAGCTTTCCTTTTGGCTGCCATTTTCCTCCAACAAGCTGCTTATGGCAATAATGAATTGATTATGAAAATTATTTACAAAATTTGCAATGAATTGTTGATTTCTCCATGAAAAGGGTGAAAGGAAGTCAGTGGGAGCCTCATAATTCTGATAGCTGACAGCAATACTTGGATCATCCAAATGGAGGAATTAAGATGTATTCCTTTCTCAAAACAGAGACAAAACTTTGATTAATAAAGATTTTTTTAGGTCAGCTGAATATGGAAACAATTGATGGCAATTACAATATGTTTGTTTGCATAAACGTATGTAGAAAGTATTTCCCACTGACAACTTGAAGAAGCAAAAATGAAATTGAAATTGAAAAGTATATGTTAACAAAATGTTTCTTGAATATGGGTGGAGAACCCTGTAACTTGTTAGTTTTGATGTATATTATTTTTCTTGTATATAATCAACTCAATCCAAACTGTATTATTTTAAAGTTTACAAATTTACTTTTTAATGTTTGTCCCAAAAAAAATAATTTATCATCTCGATCTTTCAAACACTTGAGTAACTCTTTACTTTCTCATGTGTCTTAAGGAGGGGTGGGGGTATAGATATGTAATAAGAAATACCAAAACAATGGTTTCAGATAAATATCCAATTTATTAAGCACACATTTACATATTTACATCAAATGGCATCATTGATCAAAATTCTGTCTGCCAAACAAAGTAGAACCTTAAAATTTTTATGTACAACAGTATACTTCTAAACAGTACTTATTTAGGATTTTGTTGATAAATTTTAATTAATTTACTTCCAAGGCAGCATAAACATAAGCCAAATAAAATAAATAAGGATAAGATTATTTACTAAATACATTAGTATCTTTTGCAGTGAATTTCCATTAAAAAGAATAAGTTCTCAAGCAGCTTTGAAATTGATTTTTATTGTTTACTGAAATAAAGCACTTAGGTATATTACTATATGAACTTGAACTTGATGCTTGAATACAATTTGGTATGAGAGTTTTGGGGCTTCTGCCTATTTTGGGACTCATAGGAATCTTGAAAAAGTCCCTAGTAAAGAACCTGGTATTGGTCAGAGAAGTTCTTAAGTCCTAATCTATGACTGTGAAACAAGCTTTGTTCCTTGAACAATTCTTTATGTTACATAAACTCTTAACCTTGCTTATATTATAAATCTAATAGACTTATTTTAATGTTTTCTGGACTTGGGAAATATTGACAGCATCTTAATTTGATTTGTGTCAAGATGCAGCTCATGGTAGATTTACCTTGTATACTTGCCTATAAGTCAAGTCCAGCTACAAACAACATCGACTTTGATCTGCCTTCAAATAATGCACAAGCAGATTGGGGTGTGTGTTTTGTTTTTTCTACTGATTACTCCTTTAAAAAAGACTGCACACACCCAGATCTGGCAATACGCCTTGTAACAGCAGTTCTGATTCTGTGTGGTTGCAGTTATACCTGACTTATAAGCAGGTACATATGGTAGTTACATTGGATTAGGTCTTATTTAAGATTGGACAAGATAAATTACTGGTATTGTAATGGATTCATTCATCGGTCTTGAATCTACTGTATACTCTTAGACACTAGTTACTTTATATGCAGATAATACAACTTCATGCCCCAACCAGTGAAAGTCTTTATCAGTTCTAAATTGGAGAGTTGGGTCAAGTACCTGCTTGCAAGCATCCATTTAGTGAGGATCAGTAAACTAAACATGGATAAGATTGTATTAAAGGACCACTATCCTGTATCAATTCATAGAAAGTGTATGCACCAATCTGAAAATACATAACTCTAATGCCAAATTTTCCATTAAGTATAGATGTACTAAGAATTTTGACCCCAATCAATTCTGCAAGAATCTTGATGAGGCATATTGATATGTGATAAATGGGTTTGATATTGTTTATTATATAGTTTACACTTGGAACAAATTATTTCTGCAAGTCTTTTTTATCAGCATGTAATGCTCAGAGAATAGACCAGAGTAGCACCTCCAAATATACCAAGGTCGTGGAGGGAGGATATAAATATTGCAGTCCAAATCAGAGATTAACATAAATGTAAAATCACAGCTCTTTACAAAAGGAGAGGAATATTGTAATTTATTTTATACTAGGCAGTGGAATATTGTAATTTATTTCATACTAGGCAGCAAAATATTGTAATTTATTTTATACTAGGCAGTGAATATTGTATTTTATTTTATACTTAAGGCAGCAGAATATTGTATTTTATTTTATACTAGGCATCAGAATATTGTATTTTATTTTATACTTAAGGCAGCAGAATATTTTATTTTATTTTATACTAGGCATCAGAATATTGTATTTTATTTATACTTAAGGCAGCAAAATATATTGTATTTTATTTTATACTTGAGGCAGCAGAATATTGTAATTTATTTTATACTAGGCAGCAGAATATTGTAATTTATTTTATACTAGGCAGCAGAATATTGTATTTTATTTTATACTTAAGGCAGCAGAATATTTTATTTTATTTTATACTAGTCAGCAGAATATTGTAATTTTTTTATACTTAAGGCAGCAGAATATTTTATTTTATTTTATACTAGGCAGCAGAATATTGTAATTTATTTTATAATAGACAGCAGAATATTGTATTTTATTTTATACTTAAGGCAGCAGAATATTTTATTTTATTTTATACTTAAGGCAGCAGAATATTGTAATTTATTTTATACTAGACAGCAGAATATTGTATTTTATTTATACTTAAGGCAACAGAATATTGTAATTTATTTTATACTTAAGGCAGCAGAATATTGTAATTTATTTTATACTAGGCAGCAGATTACTATCATACAATGCACACTGTTATAATCTCCTCATGTCCTCCAGGGTGAATAGTCCTTGACTAACTGAGTCACCCTCTATAAATAAATTATTATTATTATTATTATTATTATTATTGCTGGATTTTCTGTGAGAAATAATCTTAATACACTGGAATAAAATATGAGATATAATCTACCCATCAATAGATATTGATATTATTATGACTAAGAAATGTTATGCTATTCTTAGATGCTTGTGTGGTCATGCAGTAAGTATGACTGTGTCCTTTGTATATGAACCAAAATCAAATCTGGTAAGTGTGAATGCCTCCTTTGTAGATGATCCAAGTTCAAATCTGGTAAGTGTGAATGCCTCCTTTGTAGATGATCCAAGTTCAAATCTGGTAAGTGTGAATGCCTCCTTTGTAGATGATCCAAGTTCAAATACAACAAGGTACAAATACAATTTTCTTCAATTGTTTTTCTTTTCTTAATGTGTTGTTTTACCTTGAATTGGAAAGGGGAATTATCTTGTTACATGTACTTGTGTTTACTGTGCAAATATATTCAAAACACAGCAAAAGATAAATGGTAAATCTCTGTCATTTGGTCAGTTACAGTAAGAAATCTTCTACTTCAATTTGTTATACACATTGCTTGTCACTACATATGAACATAAAATGAAAAATGTTTGCTTGCTCCAAGTAAATAAAATATATTTAACAAGGTGGGTGACAAACATTTTCATTCACTTCATAAAATATATTTGCTATTCACTCATTTTAATCAAATATTCCTCTTTATTAATGAATTTTAAAAGAGATATCGAAATGTATCAGTGGGAGAAAAATAATATTACTGCAGCTATGACACCACTTTATTTGACAGTATGGTCATGTCATTTCTGGAACTAAGTACTTTTTTCATTTGGGAAACATATCTGCCCATATATGTATTTACATCATCAATTCTTTTTTAAAAAATTCTTTTTTTATTCCTTCTCTCTGCCTCCTGTTCCTTCTGATCAGTGCAAATCTTAAAATGTCCAGACAGTTGATCCTCATGTATATTCATGTAATCAATGTAACACCCAGAATGAACAAAATGTAGGCATGAAGCATTATCTTCTTGAGAAAAAGTTTTCCACATGAAATGTTACATTTTTTCAGTGGCTATATTGATGACCTGTTGCTGTACAGTATTCTTTCTCAACCCTAAAGTATATCATATACTTAAATACTCAACAACAAATGGTACACATTTTTACGAAACCCTCCTCATTACATATAGTAATAAAACTGCTTAAGTAATTATTTTAACTGTCATCACAATCATAGTCATGTCACAATCATAGTCATGTCACAATCATAGTCATGTCATAATCAGTCATGTCACAATCATAGTCATGTCACAATCATAGTCATGTCACAATCATAGTCATGTCATAATCATAGTCATGTCACAATAATAGTCATGTCACAATCATAGTCATGTCACAATTATAGTCATGTCACAATCATATTCATGTCATGATCATAGTCATGTCACAATCATAGTCATGTCATAATCATAGTCATATCATAATCATAGGCAATTCACAATCATAGTCATATCACAATCATAGTCATGTCACAATCATAGTCATGTCACAATCATAGTCATGTCTGAAAATGATGAAGAAATTAGGTATTGATTCCAGTTGATTGCAAAACAAATTTAGGTGACAATCAAAGGCTAGGTGCAATGTCTGTTACCAAAATAAACCACAAGCTTGCTAACATGACTGAATGCAGAAATCTATTTTAAAAAATTTAAACCAGAATTCTTACAAGTAAACACACAGTCATTAAAATTTATTTTGTAATGCTATGCTCTGAACTGTTCTGTCATTTTTCCACAGCATGCCATATCAGCATAGCCTGGTCTGGTTGCTTTACCCTCTCCAGACTCATCAATGTAGCTTGTTATTGGTTGGAGTTGATTAATACATTAACACTCTGGTCTTTGCTTTTCATTCAGGCCTAGATTCTTTAGTCTGAAATGTAATCCTTACTATCTCTGATGTGGAATCTTTAATAGGCAATGTGGAGTCTTTAATATTGAACATGGAAGCTTTAATATCCAACATGTAATCTTTAATATCCAACCTGGCAGACATGGAAGCTTTAATATATATATATATATATATATATATATATATATATATATATATATATATATAGTATGGGTATAAAAATTACATTCTCTAATTGCATGCAAGTTTATAAATGAAAACAGTATTTGTATAAAAATGAAATTCTCTAAATTGCATGCAAGTTTCTAAATGAAAACAGTATGGATATAAAAATGAAATTCTCTAAATTGCATGCAAGTTTCTAAATGAAAACAGTATGGGTATAAAAATGAAATTCTTAAATTGCATGTAAGTTTCTAAATGAAAACAGTATGGGTATAAAAATGAAATTCTCTAAATTGCATGCAAGTTTCAGATCATCTATTATGAAAGGGAACATGGCTTGAGAATGTTTTTGCCAGGATCAGGCCATTATTGTGTAGTTGTTTTAACATGGTTTGCATGTAAATATTGTTTACTCTTGATGCAGGGGCCCCGAGTGGCCAAGTGGTCTAAAGTGCTCTCCATTATGGATCACTGCCATCTCACCTCTGCGTGGATTTAAGTCCAAGATTCGGCTAATGCAGTTATGTGAGAAAGCTTGCCAGTAGCTTCTCATGGGTCGGTGGTTCTTTCTGGGGTTTTCCTGGGTACTTCCTCCACCAATAATACTGACCGCCATGTTTAGCCTATCATGTGCTGAAAAATGGCATTAAACCCTACAACAACAACAACAACAACAATTCTTGATGCACTGGAAATTGGCTTAAGTACCCTACAAGGAAATTTCTTGCTATTCATTTTGTTAATGCAGTGTTTTTTCATGCAGTTTTGTAAGAAGCTTTTCTTGCTTTGTAGCCATTTATATCTAAGATGGAAATGATGTTATGAAAAAAAGGAAAAATGAAATATGTGTGTGTTTTGGTTTTATTAAAACTTTAACAATTTTTCTGTCATATCACTACAATATCTGCAGTGTGGCAGTTTATAGTGATGTCTAGCACTGGGGCATAATGCTGTAGACATGTAGCATGATGTCACACCACATCACATTATCCTGGACACCAGGCTGACCAGTCCTAACACTAACCTCTTAATGATGAGTGACTAGAGAGGCAACTGTTAAAACACTGCAGATCATGAGCTCTTGGAAAAAATATGGCCATTACATCAATTAATAATAATAATAATAATAATAATAATAATAATAATAATAATAACTGCTTTATTTATAGAGGGTGACTCATTAGTCAAGGACTATTCTCCCTTGAGGCCTTCTGATAAAGAGTATAACAATGCATGTACATGTATATTTCATCCACACAAGAATAATATTGCTTTATTTATACAGGGTGACTCATTAGTCAAGGACTGATCTCACTTGAGGCCTTCTAATATGAAGAGTATAACAATGCACATTATATGAAGATAGAGTAATACAATACTAAATTCCATTATCTATTAGAAATACATACATGCTCATGATATCTCTTCTTAAATACTCTAATATTTTAGCATATTTTTCATGTAGTGGAAGCTTGTTCCACAGAACTGTACCAGATTATTGGAAGCTCTTTTTAAATTGCTCTGTTCTTTGTTTTGGTGGTAGAAGGTTTCCATGTTTCATTTAATTAAGGCCCTATTCAGATTGTTTTCTTCTTTGATCAGATGCCATCTTGATCCTGTAACTACTGGGGGGTGGGGGGTGTCAAGTAGTAGATATAATAATAATAATAATAATAATAATAATAATAATAATAATAATAATAATAATAATACACTAGGAAAACCTTTTTCAAGTTTAATTCCACTGTTTTCTGTCAAATGATTATGGAGTTATGTCCCTCGTTTTTTACATGGCACTTTGTCTTTCAGTTTCCACTCATTAACATTTGAAGGAATTCATGGATTGAAACCAAATTTGGTGTGATGTTTTTTATTAAGAGAATCAAGGTCACATTTGATCACAAATCTACAATTATTGCAATATATTTATAAAGATATTTTTTATGTCTATAGTATTATATTTATACTGATATTTAATATACAGATATTTTAGATAGCTAGCTATAGCAATATTTTTACACTGATATTTTATGTAGCAAGATATTTACAATGATATTTTCTATAGCTATTACAAAAAATTGAAACCATTATTTTCTTATATAAACCATGATGCATACTTTTAATTAAATTGGGGAAAAACTTTATAAAAAAAATTCCCAGATATTAGACAAGAATGTTTGTGCAGAGCTGAAAAATAATACACATGATATAAAAAAAATTACATGCTTAAAGATGCATTGTGGGTTGCGTTATGAGTGAAACTCAGTACACGTACCCGTCACATTGATGCATGAAAGATCCTCATTAAAATTCAATTTGTTTTGATTTGACACAGTTGTACACATTTTAAATTCTTAAGCTTGATGTTTTAATCAAAGAAAACATAAGAAACCAGGGAAATAGTATTTCATATAATATATTTTTAGGTTCAGTAGTTTTAAGTAATTATATGCCAAAATTTGGTGGCAGAAAATTACAAGAACAAAGGACTCGTGCACAAAAACTGATAGCAAGTGGGAGCAATATTTATACAAAACACAGATTAAGGCATCATAAATCTTTGAACAAGGGAAAGGTTATCTGTCAATTGTTGTTATGACACATGATTTAATTTAACATATGACTGTTATATCAGAAATAGCCTTCTAACTGCAGATTACTTGCAAGAGCTTACGTCTTTACTGTATATCTAATAAAAGATGTACTACACTGCAAAATTAGCACAGGGAAAACTTAATAAAAGGACAAAACTTTGCATTCATTTCCTGTAAATAAAGCTAAGATAATATTTTGCTTGGATTTGTTGCCATGGTTATGCCAATGTTGTTGAAAGTATGATTGAGCACATTGAAATGAGCAGTAGGTCAGTGGTAACCTAAAAAAAACTATTTTTTACTGCAATGGGAGTAAATTAAAGCATTGACCAGAAACAGCCTCAATTCAATGTGAGTAAACTAAAGCCTTGACCAGAAACACTCATTATGCAATCGGAGTAAATTAAAGCCTAGACCAGAAACACTCATGATGCAATGGGAGGAAATTAAAGCCTTGACCAGAAACACTCATGATACAATGGGAGTAACTTAAAGCCTTGACCAGAAACACTCATGATGCAATGGGAGGAAATTAAAGCCTTGACCAGAAACACTTCTGATACAATGGGAGGAAATTAAAGCCTTGACCAGAAACACTTCTGATGTGATGGGAGTAAATCAAAACATTGACCAGAAATACCCTTGATCCAATAGGAGAAAATTAAAGACTTGACCAGAAACACACTTGAACAGGTTATCTAAGAAGGTCTGAGTAGGTTTTGAACCAGAAACCCACTGTTAATTACTTGCTCATTAAACTCTTGTAAAATACTTGGTATTTAGGTCTTGTAAAATACTTGGTATTTAGATCTTGTAAAATACTTGGTATTTATGTCTTGTAAAATACTTGGTATTTAGATCTTGTAAAATACTTGGTATTTAGGTCTTGTAAAATACTTGGTATTTAGGTCTTGTAAAATACTTTGTACAGTGGGACCCCGCTATAACACAGTAGTTGGGAGCCATAGAATCCAACCGGGCTATGAACCGAACCGTGTTATAAGTAACCATGTACAATACCAACACATTTTTGGATTTAATTGGGGGGGGGGGTTACATAAAGACGGGTGCGAAAATGCATGGCACAATTACCATTTTTGATCAATATATATTAAATGAGAAAAACATTTGCTGTGGTAACAGAAATTGCAGATTTAATATATTACTTTATTCAGAGAACCATGCATTGGTACATACGCGTGTCTATTTTATATATACATGTATGATCTATTGCATGAAAAGAGTATCAACACCGTGTACTCACCAGCGAATCTTGTAACATACATTGAATCCATAATACAAATATTTCCATCGAAAATATCCACACAAGGATGTAAAATATTCAATAATTTTGTCACAGATCATTATGTGACTGAATTCAATGAAAAGAAAATAACAAAAATTACGTAACGGGTGTACGTAATGAATGATGAAATAGTACATGTCTGTAGATTAAATAATGGAAGCTAAAGTGTATTCTTATAATAACTACATGTACATCTCAGGATCTTTCTGTCTCTGAATTCAGTCATTGTAAATTTCAGCACATTTTCCCACCCAAGCTGCTAGTCAAAGTCCTTTGAACTTGCCGCCCAGCTATTGCGTCATGTTCTTTTGATGTACTCTAATACAGCAGGCGAACTAGCTGTATTTTAACCACTGAATTATGTCACTGTTTAGCTCGGCAGTTCACTTTGATGATAAACAATGTAATTAAATTGATTGATTTATACATTCTGGTGAGAATCTTTTATCAACCCCCGCATTGGCTATTGCTTAGTTGTGTATGAAATTAAGAGAACATATATCGGAGATTATTAGAGCAACGATTGTATTCAGAATGCATTCAAGACAAACACAAAGTAGACACGATGGCTTCATTACTCAGGAATCAGTAATTATAATATTGACAATTATGAGCTGTAATTTTTCAACAACAAACAAAGATCAAAGTTCTCAGTAGGCCCAGCAATTGGTTCGTATTTCCGACGTTTATTTTGGCACAAAACTAGAAGAAATTTGATAATACATTTTCTACACGTTCTTTTTCGCACTATCATGAGAATGATAATTAAACTCTTGACGTATTTTTTTTTTCATACTTAAAAAAGTTTTTTTTTTTTTTTTGGTCTTTGAGAAAAATACCTGTAATAAATTACCCGAAATTTTGGGAGCCATGCCACGACCGGGTTATATCCAAATTCGGGTTATAGTGGGGCGGGTTATAGCGGGGTCCCACTGTATTTATGTCTTGTAAAATACTTGGTATTTAGGTCTTGTAAAATACTTGGTATTTAGGTCTTGTAAAACACTTGGTATTTATGTCTTGTAAAATACTTTTTGTATTTATGTCTTGTAAAATACTTGGTATTTAGGTCTTGTAAAATACTTGGTATTTAGGTCTTGTCAAATACTTTGCATTTATTTCTTGTAAAATACATGGTATATATGTCTTGTAAAATATTTGGTACCGGTATTTATATCTTGTAATATACTCCATATTTATGTCTTGTAAAATACTTGGTATTTAGGTCTTGTAAAATACTTTGTGTTTATATCTTGTAAAATACTTGGTATTTATGCCTTGTAAAATACTGGTACTTGCTATTTATGTTTTGTAAAATATTTCTCCAGAATTCAATATTAGAATGCATGTTTCATTTCTCTGTTATAAAAGACCTGTCTAGATCTAACAAAATAAAAATCCTTCTATTAGTTTTATAACAATGTCATCTTACAGATGGTTACGATATGATAAAATACGTTTTTTTAAAACAATCTAAAATAGTCTTGGCACATTCTTTACATGACAAAGAAAATAAAGTGACTGTAATAAATCAAATCTTGTTTTGATTTTGACAATATGCAGTATGATTTGGGGAACTTGTGACAAGTCAGACTGAATGAGGAATTTTAGGCTACAACATTGGGCCTCTAGAAGTATTTCATATGAACCAGTAATAAATATTATAAAGATTAATGCTTTATAATTACTCACTCTTTTAGAAAGAATTATGATAAAAAATGCAGTGACATTGTTTAAAGTTTAAATAACATGATCCAAAAGTATATTAATTAAATAGTTCATTACAGAGAATCTGTTAATATGCTGATTATGTTTGATTGCTGCCAGAAACTTCCAAACTATTCAAGAACAGTTTTCAGTGCTCTAGCTCACTACTTTTTTTCCATTCTCTCTTTGGAATTCATAGTTGCTTTTTTCTGTGGCATGATGCTTTTTAATTACTATAACATTTCAAAGAAAGAAGTCCAATGAAAATAGTTCATGTTTGATGTTGCCAACAAGTTTTCTATTTGTGTACTAACATTTTATGTATATTTTGAGTAAAATTATTGTTTATTAACATTTTATATATATTTTGAGTACAGTTATTGTTTACTAAAATTTTATATATATTTTGAGTAAAATTGTTGTTTATTAACATTTTATATATATTTTGAGTAAAATCATTGTTTATTAACATTTTATATATATTTTGAGTAGAATTATTGTTTATTAAAATTTTATATATGTTTTGAGTAAAATTATTGTTTATTAACATTTTATATATGTTTTGAGTAAAATTAATGTTTATTAACATTTTATATATATTTTGAGTACAATTATTGTTTATTAACATTTACAGTTTGCACGGTTGATACAAATCCAGCGTAAGCTTGGGAAGGAGAACTTTCCGCTGATTGAACAGGCATACTACCCAAATCACAGGGAAATGGTGAGTAATTTGTGGGTGAGTTTCGAACTCTTTCTTCTTTTTTTGGGGTGTATATAATCATATATTCATTTATCATTCTGTCAAGTCACTCCTCCAAGGTATGCTTGTAAATATTGTGTCTATGAAGAAAAGAAAAACTTTATGTGGTCATCTTGTGCAGCTTATTTTTTCAGTGTAGGAAAACTTGGCTCACATTGTCTTGCTTGTCTCACATGTCTATGATATAGTATCACACACTGCCAGTCCTGTAAGTCTTACTGAAATGTCTCTTAAATTACAGACTTATGGAAAAGTAGAAACAAAATATGAAAATACAATACTGGTAGACAAATCCAGATCATGACATGTCTTTGTCTGGATCAGGTCTAACATCAGTCTGGATCAGGTTTAACATCAGGTCTGGATCAGGTTTAACATCAGGTCTGGATCAGGTTTAACATCAGGTCTGGATCAGGTTTAACATCAGGTCTGGATCAGGTTTAACATCAGGCCTGGATCAGGTTTAACATCAGGTCTGGATCAGGTTTAACATCAGGTCTGGATCAGGTTTAACATCAGGCCTGGATCAGGTTTAACATCAAGTTTGGATCAGGTTTAACATAAGTCTGGATCAGGTTTAACATCATGTCTGGATCAGGTTTAACATCAGGTCTGGATCAGGTTTAACATAACTGTGGATCAGGTTTAACATTAGGTCTGGATCAGGTTTAACATAAGTCTGGATCAGGTTTAACATCAGGTCTGGATCAGGTTTAACATAACTCTGGATCAGGTTTAACATTAGGTCTGGATCAGGTTTAACATCAGGTCTGGATCAGGTTTAACATAAGTCTGGATCAGGTTTAACATCAGGTCTGGATCAGGTTTAACATAACTCTGGATCAGGTTTAACATTAGGTCTGGATCAGGTTTAACATCAGGTCTGGATCAGGGTTTAACATAAGTCTGGATCAGGTTTAACATAAGTCTGGATCAGGTTTAACATAACTCTGGATCAGGTTTAACATCAGGTCTGGATCAGGTTTAACATAAGTCTGGATCAGATTTAACATAAATCTGGATCAGGTTTAACATGTAAGATTCTGTGGAGATGGTAAAAAAAAACAGCTAGCTTTACAGGAGTACCTCAGAACTTTCATCTACTCATGTTTCTTATTCAGAAAGGCCTTATGATCAAGCTGTTATAACAATTTTCAAGCAGTTTTGTACCATAAAGGAAAACACATTGAAAGCTAAAGGGACAAACAGCCTCTTGTAATTTCACACAATAAGCACAGAAACATTTGAAGGGGTGTCTCTATTCTTGGTTTAAGAAAGGAAGAAATGGCAATATCTGTGTTTATTGGACATTATGTGTCAATTTCAATAGGTCTCATTGTAGGAGAGTTCTTTACTCTTGTCATGAGAAATTAGAAAAATCCAAAGATTACGTCAGGATTAGTGGTCTAGCAAGAAGCTATTCTGCCCCATAGGATTTAATATGGCAGTTTTTTAAACTGTACTGTGATGTTTACATTTTTTTATGTCTTCACTGCAAGGGATATCACTTTGGAGCTTTTGAAATGCATAATATTCATTACACCTTACTGAAAATTTGTGTGACTTACATAAAAATATCAACTGCCTTGCTGCGATGGTCTCATTAGGGTCAGCAGATTTAGCATCACTTTTTGCGAGGCAGTAGTAGACATGTAGCAACAATCAGATCTTGTGTTTTTGCTTTTGAAAATCATATAACATACATCATAGTACAGATGGCCTGCAATGCTCTATTCTGCAGACCATGATTTTTTGGGATCAAATGACTTGAATTGCAGCCATTAGCAATAATCTCTTGACCACCACAATGTACATAGTGTTATAAAAAATAAAATCCATATCCCAGCCGTTATAATCAAGAAGCTTCACAATCTTTGTCATCTATATTCATCATATTTGTGGAAAAAATATTTTGATATTTGTTCCTTTACATATTGTTATACCACCACCATAATGACTTCCATCACCAGCAGTGTTAGAAATTAGCTCCTACCTCCTGGCACATCGCCATCATTTTTTTTCTGTACAGGTTGACAAAAAATTGTGGTTGATCCATGTGGTCAGTTCCAATTGTTGCCAGCTTATTAAAATAAAATTTTGAGGAATGGTATATATTTTTGAGGATGAGGAACTTTTTACATTTGCTCTTTATTAAGGCCAGTGAGAAATGTAGGAAGTGAGGAACACTGACAATTAGACATAACATGATCATATGGGGATTTTCTTACTGCTATCTCTGGGTAAAGATTCTTGAAGGGATGATGGGTCATTATGCAGGACATCTTTAATTTAGTTTAGAATCCATCTCTTGTGTTTTAACAACTTTTCCCATCAAATGATTATCCAACATAAATGTTGAATGTGTTGTAGCCCCAAACTACTATTTTTATTTCTATACTGCTTTTGTCATGGTGTCAAGAAGTAGGGCTGGGGGGCTACTGTTTTGTTTGTTGTTTTTTGCTTCTAATATCCAAACTTCATTACACTCAATTCATTTAATGCTAACAGCTGGAATAATATATGTTCCCATATGTTAATTTCTCTTAAAACTTGTGTTGCCTCAATGGTGTGTCCTAATATGGGGCAATGGGATCAAGAAGTAGGTACCAGTAGTTTTAGTTGTATTATTATTATTATTATTATTATTATTATTATTATTATTATCAATATTTCAGAGTCTCTTTGTACTTTGATTATATAACAAAAACTGTCATTATTTGTTTGAATCAAAAGAGTATGTTTTGGTTCAGGATCGAACAGAAGGTTGTAATGACCATTGTGATGTCAGTCAATAAATTTCTACTGTGTCCATTATATTTTTATAACAGTATTTCTCTGTTGCTGCACATCTTTAGAATTTATTACTGCAGAGGATGTGTATACTCATAACTTGATGTACTTACGCAGTGTTGAAAAAATACATATTGCATCTTTCAGATGTTATCTCATCACTGATCATAATTATAGAGAAACTTTTGTATGCACATTACTGACTCTTTGTATTAAATGTAGTAAAATTTGGAAATTAGTTGCAAATACAAAATAAACTAATTAGTGGCAAATATAAAATAAACTAATTAGTTGCAAATACAAAATAAACTAATTAGTGGCAAATACAAAATAAACTAATTAGTTGCAAATACAAAATAAACTAATTAGTTGCAAATACAAAATAAACTAATTAGTTGCAAATATAAAATAAACTAATTAGTTGCAAATACAAAATAAACTAATTAGTGGCAAATATAAAATAAAGTAATTACATTGTAGTTGCAAATATAAAATAATTTATTTTCCTCAAAGTTCTGTACTGAAGACTGTTTATTGTATATCATATATTTTTCTCTTTAAATGAAGATATTAAATATTTACAAATAATCATTCCTTTCATATTTTATAATTAGTTATTATTTAAATCTGTGTGGTCAGTTTTTATAATGCCACTTTCCTGCCACAAACATTTGACAGAAATGACAGGTCGGGTCAAGATAGATAGGGATTGTTCTAAAATTTGGTCAAGAGTTTTGAACTCAAATGAGAAAGGATTGTCATCGACTTTACAATTTGATCACCATCTAATAAAATCAGTCATTTAACAGTAACTAGTATACTGTTACAGGATCCAGGTTTCCTCTGGAGTCAGTCTGAAATTTGTTTAGGCTGGAAAATATCACATTATTAAATTTTACATACAGTTAAGATTATGATATCTTGTAAATAATATAATAGTCACTATGCGAGTAGTTTTTGTTTATTTGCATAAGAATGTTTGTGTGATTTCCAAGTTTAGGAGAGTCATTTTGACTTGATCTTTCTAAATGGTTTGGTACCAGAAATTGGAGATTAAATTCAGTTATAAAGTTGACAAATAGTGTCTCAGCAAATGTAACTTTAACCACATTTGATAGAGTTTGCATGAACATGGATTTCAGTGATGGCATATTTGTTGTTTGAATTAATATGCTTTTATGAGGTTGTGTTTCTGTGTAAGATATAAAGTTATTCTTGCCAATGTAACAGAATTTAACGTCAGCTTTACAGGAAAAGCAGAAGATATATTCTTGTCCCACTGAACTTGATTTCAATTACTGAATTTCCCATTTCCATCCGTCATTGAATTTCATGAGTATTTGTTGTCTGGTGTTTTGACATTAGGAGATTATTATGTCGGGCTTACTTCTGACCATGTATAGTATAGAAAGTTAAATATTCTTTCATAAAATAATCAATGTAATTTTCATTGTTTTATGCTAACTGAAATCTTTATTAATCCAACCATAATCATTTAACATCTTTATATTTTCAGAATTAATTCTACTTACACATATTATAATCCACCTCAACAAACTTCAAAGCCAGCTGACCCTGCTGATACTATCAAAAGCAAAATTAGAAACTACACTGTATTGCCCTGCTTATGCCAATTCACAGTAAAGGGATCATAATCAGTATCACATAAATATACTACACTGGAACCAAAAGGTGAAGAAAATATTTTGTATACACTAGAGATTTTATTGAATGACAGGAGGGATGGGAGATGCTGCAACTCCCATGCAGGGGGTTCACATGTATGGTGCTGCAGAAGGGGTTGCCTTGAAAGAGGTGGAACACTGTATTATTTATTCATTTTCAGTAATGAAACTACTGGTAACAATATTTACACTGAATCAGAAAACTTGACTCTAGTTTCCCCTTTAGAGATATGATTCTTAAGTTTAACAATATTTACACTGAATCAGAAAACTTGACTCTAGTTTCCCCTTTAGAGATATGATTCTTAAGTTTAACAATATTTACACTGAATCAGAAAACTTGACTCTAGTTTCCTCTTTAGAGATATGATTCTTAAGTTTTGGAAGTCATGAAAGACTCCTGGGTTTTAATAATAATAATAATAAAAATGACTTTATTTTAAGAGAGTGAAACTTTTAGTATGCATGAATCTAATTGTCCCTTGTGTATAATTTGCATAGTTACATACATATTCCATTATTTCATTACATACAGTCAAGAAAAGCAGACGCAACTCTTAATCATTTCTAGTGGGAAAACAAAATGTAATAATGAGCTAAATTTAGAAATCCACTTAATAAGCAGAAAAAAAGTAATACATGCATGGTCCAATGAGGTATAGACAGTATCAAAATCAGCAACTAAGTGGAAGGTTTGAGTATTGATACTTGGTAGGTTTCACATTTCATCCTGTCAATTAGATTGTAATCATTTTTACTTGTATTTGCAGTCTTTAATTTCCTTTTGGAATTCTGTTTCCTTTTATCTTCCCTGAACATTTTAAATGTGTCTGTAAGAGTTCTTTTATTAACATTTGCTTCCTGTTTTTCCACTAAAAGGGACCAATACTAATGTCTGCATGATCTTCATAAAGAACGCTGAAATGCACAGAGGACCACAGATTATATAGCAATAAAGATATGGTTTATACTTGTTTATATAAGTTGAGTCGAACTTAAAACTGTCCAGACCCAGATCTGCCATCTCATAATATGCCAGTACATCTATGTCTGCATTCTGTTGGAGTAATCTTTAAAACAGACAACACAGATCCTTATATGCAGCATGTGATGGCAGATCAGGGTGTTTGTAGTTTACAGTTTGACTCCATGTGTACAGAAATATATTGGTACCTAAGATATTTCAATAATATTGAATTTTGTGTGTCAGCAAATCAAATAGAATGGATACAGTGACCCTGAAATCATCATCATCAGCAGCAGTAGCATCTATCCCTTAACCCAAGAGGCACCATAATTGACATTACAACCAATTATCTCTATTTTTCCCTGTTCTCTTCTGCCCTTTGGGAATCTCCAAACCCCAGGCATGTTCACTCCTTAATGTTGTCTTTCCAATCTTTTTCTTTCTGTTTCTTCTTCTGCACCCTCGCACTGTGCCTTGCAAGAGTGCTTTTGTCAGTCAAAATGAACTTGGGACATGACCATACCACTTCAGTTTGTGCTTTTTTACAATATTCAAGAGGTCTTCTTAGAATTTGATGGCTCCTTGGATCCTGTTGTGGACTTCTTCATTGGTTACATGGTCAATATATGAGATGCCTAAGATCTTGTGGTAGCATCTCATTTCGAAGGTTTGAATCCTTCCTTGTAGATCATATGTGAGCATCCATGTTTCACATGCATACAGAAAGATGGATATGACAATTGAGTGCATCAGCCTCATTTTGGAACCAAAGGCAATGGTCATATCTTTCCATATTGGTCACAGTCTTGTTATTGTTGCTGTTGTCTGGGCAATCCTGCAAAATAGTTCTGGTTTGGAGCCCTCATCTGTGATAATTGATCCCATGTACTTGAAGCAGGTAACTCTTTCCAGCTTTGGTCAACTGATCTTTTTTTCTGCACTGATGTCATTGATGTTGTTTGTCAATAATTTGTTTTTTCAGTGATATTCTTGATGCCATATGCTGTAGATTTTGTGTCAAGGTTTTCAACCAAGCCAGACAGTTCTTTTTCATCTCCTGCTAAACCATCAATATCTGTCTGTGAAGCAAAGGTTGGTGTATGTTCATCCTCCAAAGCTGACAGTGCTCTCGTGGTCATGTTCAAAATCAATTTCCTCTGGTGCCATTGATGAGGACAGCACTTGTACCTTTGTCATAGAAGTGCTCAAAAACCTGCATCAGGTTTGAGCTGATGTTGTACTTCCTCATAGTTGTCCATAAGGCCGCATGCCATACCCTATCAAAGGCCTTTTTGAAATCTATATAATTGTGCTAGAGATTCTGCTGATGCTGAAGCCTGCCTGCTCTTAGCAATAATTTTCTCTGCTTGAGTCTCTAGTCTGTTGAGAATTATCTTCCGCATGACTTTGCTAGAGTGACTGATCAGACTGATGGTTCTGTAGTTTTGGCATAGCTGTAGGTTTTCTTTCTTGGGGAGCATGATGAGCAAGGACCGAGTCCATGTGGTGGGCCTTTCTACTGTCTGCCATATCTTGCTGCCGATTGTTGTCAGGACTGTGACTCTCTCTTCTCATTCTGCTTGAATGAGCTCAGCTGGTATGCTGTCAATGCCAGCTGACTCTCCTTTCTATAGTGACCTAATTGCAGTTTCTACTTCTTCACACAGAATGAGGTTGTCATCAATTTCTTCTGCCTGAGGGAAATTTTGTACTGCTGGATCTCCTTGGGTCTTATGATTGTGAAATCACTCAAGTAAAAAGTTTGGTATCTAAATTGTTTTATAAATTTTGAGAAATTGTGTGTAGAAGTTACTGAAAATATATTCTACTGGCACATTGTCAGAATGAGTGGTGTGATATCACAGCAAAATAGGTTGTATTGCAGCAAATTTCATTGTTCAACTATTCCAATTACCCTTGTAGGATATGTACCACAAATTTGATGTAGTACCCACTCTCTGCAGTTACTTAATTGAGATTTGTGTAAATTTCATGTGGTTAAGGCTAGTCATAATTATCACACACCAATGATATTATTCTCACACTCAGATGATGTCATAATTATCACACTCAGATGATGTCATAATTATCACCCTCAGATGATGTCATAATTATCACACACTGATGATGTCATAATTATCCCGACGAGTTGTATTGCTCTTATATAATTTTTGTCAGACACTCCCGTTCCCTTGAGGTTCAGTCTATCTCCAAATATGTTCACACCAAATAAGAAAAATGAAATATAATCTCATTTTTGGAATCTGATTTAACCCAGATAGTTATGTGGCATGCATGGTGGTAGGTTCTGAGGAAATCTTGACATTTTAGACAATTTTAGCAGCTTTTCTATCCATGGAGGCAATCTAGTGTCAAGATATGTGTTTAGAATTGCCTGTTTTTATGCAAGTTCTGAACAAAAAGAGGGATTTACAATTATTACGGCATGTTGTAATATTATATTGACTATGGTAATAAAGATTGATCTGGCAATCAGCATGATTGAGTAGACTTGAATGGTTCTAATGGATTTTAATGGAAATTTGGCATAACTGAAAATAACCATAGAAACAATCGATTCATTGCAGTTAGAAATCTGTGCCATTAACTTAATGCCTTTTGAACTTAGAATTTTAAGTGGCATTTTTGTACTTAACAACACAGAAAGAATTTACTTTTTATCTTTTTGTGTGTGTACTACCAGTATAATATGTATTTAGCTGTGCTGGTCACAGAGAAGGAGAGCTTATGGAATGACCTTTATCATCATCTATCCATTAGCATTAGTTATTTATTGATACTCTTCCTACACTACTAAACTCCCATGAAACTTAACATGCATATTCACTGGAAAGTTTAACTGGTCCTAAATGTAAATAGTGCTGCATGAACACACAGTACAACCTCTGCTGTGGCCATCTTAAAACTCTTGAGTTTTCACAACTTGTTATGATGTTTAGTTTATAGTAAATGAAAATGGTTCCAATCTGACATCAAATAGGCCATCTTGAAATCCTTGTTACCACTACTCCTCAAGACAGAAAGTTGTATTGATATGGGGTTCTCGCCAGAAGATGTCAAACAAATTCTGGTTGGTTTAAAATGAAAACAGTACCAATTTTACATTCAGTGTGAGAGGCCTCAAGTGGCTGAGTGGTCTAAAGTGCTCTCTGTTACAGATCACTGCCATATCACTTCTCTCTGCATGAGTTTGAGTCTCAGATTTGGCCAATGTGGGTATGTGAGAAAGCTTGCTAGTAGCTTCTTGTGGGTCGGTGGTTCTTTCCGGGGTTTTCCCAGTTTCTTCCTCCACCATTAATACTGACCACCATGTATAGCCTATTTTGTGCTGAAAAATGGCATTAAACCCTACAACAACAACATTCAATGTGGCTAGCACTGTGGCCATCTTCAAAACCTTTGCTACTTCTCCTGAATAGATGGATATATCAGCATTGGGTTTTCAAAGAAAGATTTCTTTTGATGTTGAGCTGGCTCTAATTGCACATGATGTGGATCTGACATCCAATATGGAATCCATATTGACATTGTTTATTGATAAAAATGTCATATCAACATGGGCTGTTTACCAGAAGATTTTTTCTGATGTCTGGTTGGTCCTAAATGAAAATGGTGCTTCTCAGATATTCCAATATAGCCACCACAGGGTTATCTTGACATTCTTACCACTTCTACTCTTGTCAACATGGGGTTTTACTTTTTTTTTTAAATTTATTTTTGGAGAGGACTCCTTACCCTGATCTTTGCAGACCATTTTTAAGGTAAGGGCTCTCCATTGAATTTAGTAGGATGTTATGCTATAATTTGATTGTGTAATATGGTATATATATTAGTTTATTATATTGTTGTTGTTTTTTTTTTTTTAAATAAAAAAGGATGATTATATAGTTATTTATTCCAGTTCTTCGTCATATGCAAGTGTACATTTTTTCTGTTCTTCTCTTTTCTTTCTTCTTTTTTCTCTCCTTCTCATAATTTGTTGTTTTTCCTTTTCATGTCACAATCGAACTTGTCTGAACATTTCATCTGCAACCTCTTTTTCCGCACTTCTAATTTCTTCATCTGTAGCCGTCATTCTTATTGTTTGTTCTTGGGTAGTTTTGTTTTCTTCCCTTGTGTGGTCTCCTGATTTCTGTACTGTGATCCTATCTTTTCCTATTTCTTCTGGATTTTGACTGTCAATCCTTTTATCCACTTCATGTTTCTTTTTTGATTGTTTATGAGTTTCCTGATGTTACCTCTGTTGTTTTGGTAATTGTTGTTGTGGTTGTTTTATCCTTGGATCTCTTATGGTTGTTTGGTTCTCATTTCTGTTTATGGTTTGCTCTTTATTATGATCTGAAGAGATTGTTTGTTTCCTAACTTGCAGTTCTGATGTCAATTGTTCTGCCAGTTGTTGATTGATGTTATCTTGTCTTGAATTTGGTGTTGTTAATTGCATAACCGGTATCTCTGGTATTATTTGTGTCCCTCTAATACATTTTTTGGGTGTATGGCCCGTTTCTCCACATTTATTACATTTCCTGTGGTATATGCATCCTTTATACGAGGTTGTTACCAGGAAGCCATGTAAAAAGCATGTTCTTTTAATTGAGGGTAGTTTTGTTCTTTCTATTTCCAGAATCCTTGTTTCATTGAAAACATTGAAACCTGGTATTTGTCCAATTCTTGATTTTTCCACCTTTATTCCATATTTCTCTTCAAAACGTTGTACTACAATTTCTGTTGGTATTTCTATCGGTATACCTGTTATGTGTAGTTCTGCTGTTTGTTTTTTAATTCTCCTTAAGATTGGATCTGGACTCTTAATGTCTATGTCCACAAATTATAGTATCTCCATGTGGTAATACAGGTGTTTCTTCTCTATACCGTACATGGTAGCCATTTTTTGCATAATTGATGGAGTATACATTTGCCAATAAACTCTCATCGTGTATTTTTAGATGTATTAGTATTGATGTTGCACTTGGTCTTCCTGCTCCATTCAAGTCTGGGAATAAAATTTCATGTATCCCATGCTTGTAGCTGCATTCTATATAATCTCCACCATTTAATTCGCTTCGCCTTGTTTTGAAGTACTTCTGTAGATGTAACATGGTTCTCTTAGCCGACATTTTTTCCCGTGCTAGTTCGTCTTCCTTGTTTATTTTCGACATCTGAAATCAAATCACTTTGTATCCGTTTCCGTCTTGTTTCTTTGAATATTAGTATTTTTTCTCCGTAGTATTCATTTAGTGGCTGTAGATTTTTTTTAAACTGCCACACCTACATCTTTTCTGTGGTCTGTGGTCGTGCTGGTTCCGGTGGATTTCCTTTTTTTTTTTTTTTTTTTTTTTTTTTTTTGGGGGGGGGAGTTCGTCTTTCCTCTGATCTTCGCAGACCATTTTGAAAGGAAAGGCTCCCCCTTTTTTGATTATCAATGTGTGTTATATGATATATTTTTGTATATATTTTGTATTTATTTATGATTATCAATGTGTGTTATATGATATCTTTTGTAAATATTTTGTATTTATTATTTATAATTTAAAAATTTTTTTTTTTTTTTTTATATAATACATTCATCATATCCTAAAGTACATTCTGCTTGTTCTTCTCTTTCTTTCCTTCTTTTGGCTCTCCTCCTTACTTTTCTCTCCCCTTCTTGATTGTCATACGTTTGTTGCTGTTTTTCATCTCTTGTATTTTGCAGGTTTTTTCCAGTATATTTTACCTGTTCATCTATTTCTTTCTGTTTTTCATTTCCTATTCGTCTGTTCCTTTCCGTTTGTTCCTGTTGGGTCTCTCTTAGATTTTGCAGGTGTTTTCCTTTTCTAGTTGTCTCGATATTTTCTGTTGTTTCGACAACTCTTTTTTCTTGTGCATTTGACTTTGTACTGGGTAGACTTCGTTTTGTCATTTGTCCAACTGGACAATATGCTTTTGGTGGTTCTTGTTGTAGGGTCAACGTTGGTACAGGTATTGGTTTAAGAGTTTGAAATTCTGGTATTTCTGAGATAACAGTTGCCTCCCTTGTACTGTTTTTAATTGTCTGTCCTCTAGATTGAGGATCTAATATTTCTGGGGTGGCATTTGCTTCTCTTGTTTCTTTTCCAGTTGTCTGTCTCGTTTCTGATGTTCCCAATATTTCAACACTCTGTTTAGGACATTTATTTGTGGTATGCCCTAATTCCCCGCACTTTCTACATTTTCTGTGATAGATACAACCTTTGTACCATGTTGATACTAAGAAACCGTGAATATAACATGCACGTTTTATTGTATGAAGTCTGGTTCGTGCAATTTCCATAATTCTGGTCTCATTGTATATGTCAAATCCTTCAATTTTCCCTAGTCTTGAGTTTTCAACTTTTACTCCAAATTTTTTTTCTACCCATGCTACTATCGTTTCCAAAGGTATTTCCATAGGCAGACCATTTATGTGCAGTTCCCCTGTCTGTTTTTTCACTTTCCTCAAGATAGGTTCCGGTTCTTTGACTATGGCTCTGTTTCCGCATATCATGGTTTCTCCATATGGTAAGGCCGGTTTATTGTCTCTATATCTTACGTTGTAGCCTTTGTGTGCATAATTTATGGAGTAGATTTTAGATAGCACTTCTTCGTCCAATATTTTGAAATGGACCAGTACAGATGTTGTTCCTGGTAAATTTTTTCCATCTAAATCTGGAAAAAATATATATTGAGTTCCTGCTCCTTATGAACATTCAATATAATCTCCATCGTCTCTTTGTATTCTCTTGGTTCTAAAATGCTTTTGTAGTTCTGTCATTATCCTTCGTGCAGTCGCCATTTCTCGTGCAGTCCGTGGATGATTTTTACTCACGCTATAACTATGATGTTCTATTCGTAAACAAATTTCTTTCACTTTGCTGTTTCCTTTGTTTTCTTGTTTCGTCTAATTTTTCATTGTCTTTGTTGTTTGGCAGACCAAGCTCACAGCTCGGTGGATTTCCTAGCCGTTTGCTTGGTCCTTGCCATTTCTTGGGATTGTGATAGACAGTAAGTCGACTTCTCAACCACAAGTACTGGAATCATGGGGTTTTACTAACAAATTTGTTACGTCTGGTTGGTTGTAAATGAACACTATGCCAGTTTGACATCCAATAACATTACTATGTCAGCCATCTTTAATTTTTTTATATCACTACTTCTCTGAATGGAAAGTCATCAACATGGGCATTTCATTCGAGGACTTTTTATGGTGTCTAATTGGACCCCAGTTCAATATCATGATATTCTCAGAACTTGCACATATGCATACATAGTATATTGTTATTATTTCACTGTCTGTGATATATCAATTTCAAGTATGTAACATGCACTTTTATTCAGTTTAACTACTGAGGAAAATAAAATAAGCACCTCTGAAATGGAGTATTTCCAAAATATGCAAAGGGAGATAGCTATTCTGGTAATGATTTGATGTTCATTATTGTGGTGGTGTCCTTGAATGTGACATTGTTGGTGTGCATTTGTTAGTTATGCTAACCTTTACAGATTGTTGAGGAATTATTACATATTTTTAATGACAATTCCATATTAAGAATTACATAGAAAAAATTCCAGAAAAAAGGCAAATATTATATTTCTCATAGTGGTTATCTCCCCTTACAACTTGGATAATGCCACTGCCACTGTAAGTTGAAATTGCTTGAAACATACAGAAAAATGTTTTCTTGAAGTTTTGGAAAGAATTTGCAGAATCCAACGCACTGGCAGATGTGGGTCTGTGCAGTTTGTTAGGAGAAATCAGTAGAACAATCACATTTTCCCTGATCTGCAGGCACAGTATGCTAGATCAGATCAGGATCATTCTTTGACTCCACTCCGAGTGTGTACATATGGTAACAAATGATATAAAAAGTGAATACATTTGACACAATAAATTTGTCGATTTTCACAGATAAAATTTATGTGTTAAAACAAAAGAGTGATGATGTCTGAAAATGAGGCAGACTCCAAGGATCAGATGGTTTGTGCAGATATTGCCACTGCTTTTGTTCTGCAGTCATATAACATCACTTTCACTGTATCCCACTGTCATGATGTATTGTTCTAATTATATCAAGCTTTCATCACATCATCTGTCACTATGTCCTGTTATCATTATATCAAACTGTCATCATATCATCTGTCACTATGTCCTGTTATCATTATATCAAACTGTCATCATATCATCTGTCTCTATGTCCTGTTATCATTATATCAAACTGTCATCATATCATCTGTCTCTATGTCCTGTTATCATTATATCAAACTGTCATCATATCATCTGTCACTATGTCTTGTTATCATTATATCAAACTGTCATCATATCATCTGTCACTATGTCCTGTTATCATTATATCAAACTGTCATCATATCATCTGTCTCTATGTCCTGTTATCATTATATCAAACTGTCATCATATCATCTGTCACTATGTCCTGTTATCATTATATCAAACTGTCATCATATCATCTGTCACTATGTCCTGTTATCATTATATCAAACTGTCATCATATCATCATCACTATGTCCTGTTATCACTATATCAAACTGTCATCACATCATCTGTCACTATATCCTGTTATCACTATATCATGCTGTCACTAGATGCCCCTGTCAATATTTCTTTATTAGTTTCTTTCTATAAATTTGTTAAAAGTTGCAAAATATTATTAAGCATGATAGTTTCAAACAAGGAATTGATTCCATGAAGTAAAAAATCTTTTTATGTCTCCAGATAGTATATATTTATCCCCTGAGAACCAGTTTCCAAATGTTTTGCATGAAACCAATGATAAAGATTATAATAGATACAGCCAGACAAAACAAGGGTCTCTCAAAGAGATGGACATACTACTGGGTGAAAAGATTTTCCAAGAATTCAAGATAATGCCATTTCTTCCTTTTAATTCTCATGTGATACCATCCTTGATATTCGTCAGTGATAAAAAATATTTCAAATTAGTTGCTGTGGTACATGTAAATATATTGAATGTCAGCCTGGCAACACCGTTTTTGTTTGGGACCAAGTAGATGTCATTAGTTGTTTTATGGCCAAAACCCATGTCATAATGATCATCCATACCAGGGGAATAGTGACATGATTTTAAGACAGGTGTCATAGCAGCCATATTGAATATACAACTATCACCATTTTCATTTAGGACCAACTTAGCAAAATAAAAATGTCTACTTGTGAAATCTCCATGTTCATACAGCCATCAGTTTGGAGAGGATTAGAGATAACGACATTTTCAAGATATGATTTTCCATGCTGGAGGAGAAGTTGGTCATATTGTATGTCAGATTGGCACCATTTTCATTTAAGATGAACTTGACATCATATAAAGTTTCAGGTAAACCCCCCCCCCCACACACACACACACATCAATATAACTTTTTAAGATGGCTGCCATGTTGGCCATACTCAATGTCAGATTAGCACCATTTAAGTGTAATACCAGCTAGACATCATAATAAATTATTTAGTGAAAACCAAATGGTATGACAATCCATTCAATAGGAGCAGCAATAGCAAGATTTTCAACATTGCTGTCATGGTAGCTATATTGGACAACAGATTAGCACCATTTTTATTTGGCACTAGCTAGACATCAGAAAAAAGTCATGCATTGAAAACCCCATGATTATATAACCATCCATTCAGGTGTAATAGTGATAAAAATGTTTGGACAATGGCCATTGTGATGGTCATACTGGTTGTCTGAGCAGTACCATTTTCATTTTGAACCATCTATACCATGGGATGAATGTGTTTATAAAGTTTCAGATCACTCTTACAAGTAGTTTAGGACAAGTAGCTATAACAAACTTGTACTAATGGCTGGCCTACCAACACACAACAGATCATCCCATACATTCTTCTGATTTATGACCAGTACACTGGATATAGATTATTTTTGGTGTCATCCATTTTTTAGAGCACAGGAATCTGTAGGATAACCTACTGAGCTGACATCAAATTTGCCAAATAATATTGCACTAGTTTATCACTGTTTATAGAAAATGTTTAGCCATTAGTCTAAAGAAAGCTGATTTGGGGCAGTATGTTGTTGAAGTGGAAAACAATTTCCTTGACATTAAATTTTGCTTTATCGATAAATAATTTTAAAATTAGTGTTTTTCTTTGTAGTTCACCCAGCTGTAATGCATACTTGGTAACAGCAAATTTAGTTATTTATTGGGTTATTGGCAATATTGGGTACAGTTATTGTTAATGTTGGGTACAGTTATTGTTAATATTGGATACAGTTATTGTTAATATTGGATACAGTTATTGTTAATATTGGGTACAGTTATCATTTATATTTTGTACAGTTATTGTTTATATTGGGTACAGATATTGTTAATATTGGATACAGTTATTGTTAATATTGGATACAGTTATTGTTAATATTGGGTACAGTTATCATTTATATTTTGTACAGTTATTGTTTATATTGGGTAAAGTTATTGTTAATATTGGTTACAGTTATTGTTAATATTGGATACAGTTATTGTTAATATTGGATACAGTTATTGTTTATATTGGGTACAGTTATCATTTATATTTTGTACAGTTATTGTTAATATTGGGTACAGTTATTGTTTATATTGGGTACAGTTATTGTTAATATTGGTTACAGTTATTGTTAATATTGGATACAGTTATTGTTAATATTGGATACAGTTATTGTTAATATTGGTTACAGTTATTGTTAATATTGGATACAGTTATTGTTAATGTTGGATACAGTTATTGTTAATATTGGGTACAATTATCATTTATATTTTGTACGGTTATTGTTTATATTGGGTACAGTTATTGTTAATATTGGATACAGTTATTGTTAATATTGGATACAGTTATTGTTAATATTGGGTACAGTTATCATTTATATTTTGTACAGTTATTGTTTATATTGAGTAAAGTTATTGTTAATATTGGTTAGTTATTGTTAATATTGGTTACAGTTATTGTTAATATTGGATACAGTTATTGTTAATATTGGATACAGTTATTGTTAATATTGGATACAGTTATTGTTAATATTGGGTACAGTTATCATTTATATTTTGTACGGTTATTGTTTATATTGGGTACAGTTATTGTTAATATTGGATACAGTTATTGTTAATATTGGATACAGTTATTGTTAATATTGGGTACAGTTATCATTTATATTTTGTACAGTTATTGTTTATATTGGATACAGTTATTGTTAATATTGGATACAGTTATTGTTTATATTGGGTACAGTTATTGTTTATATTGGGTAAAGTTATTGTTAATATTGGTTACAGTTACTGTTAATATTGGATACAGTTATTGTTAATATTGGATACAGTTATTGTTAATATTGGGTACAGTTATTGTTAATATTAGGTACAGTTATTGTTAATATTGGTTACAGTTATTGTTAATATTGGATACAGTTATTGTTAATATTGGATACAGTTATTGTTAATATTGGGTACAATTATTGTTAATATTGGATACAGTTATTGTTAATATTGGATACAGTTATTGTTAATATTGGATACAGTTATTGTTAATATTGGATATAGTTATTGTTAATATTGGATACAGTTATTGTTAATATTGGGTACAATTATTGTTAATATTGGATACAGTTATTATTAATATTGGATACAGTTATTGTTAATATTGGATACAGTTATTGTTAATATTGGATATAGTTATTGTTAATATTGGATACAGTTATTGTTAATATTGGATACAGTTATTGCTAATATTCAGTACTTTTCCATGAATATTAAAAATCTAAGTGATATTTTATTTTTTGTAACCTTGATTACTATTAGTGGTAATAATAGCCAGTAAGTTTAAAACAGCTAAACTGAACATCTAAAGAAAAATTAGCAATAAAGATAACTGCATTACTTATCTTGTTCTAGTGATTTAAGTTGACAATGTGTTGACATGTTGAGATTAATGTCAGTATGTTCTATTTAGAAACTGACAAATGCTATAGTGAGATTTCTGCCTATTGTTATTGTTATTGTTTAGTGTTGACTCATGAGGTATGTTTGACATTTAGTGTTGACTCATGAGGTATGTTTGACATTTAGTGTTGACTCATGAGGTATATTTGACATTTAGTGTTGACTCATGAGGTATGTTTGACATTTAGTGTTGACTCATGAGGTATATTCAACATTTAGTGTTGACTCATGAAGTATGTTTGACATTTAGTGTTTACTCATGAGGTATGTTTGACATTTTTGCACTAATATGCTGGCTATTGGCCATATTAGAGGGGTGGACATCATAGATAAGTACTTTTTGAACATATATTCATCTGTGTCAGGGATTTCTGGTCATAAAAACATGGATGCCATTGATCAGGTGTGCTGTTCAAGAGTGGTAATAATGTTAGTCTATTTGGCCACAGTCTGTAATAAGCCCTTTTTTACAACAGATTTATTATTTTATGGTTGTCCATCCATCTGTCTGTCTGTTTTGCCAATTCATTTCAGCACAATAATTTGAGTTTACCATTATTTACAGTTACCCATTTCCTAATGGCATGCTTTTAGGGTAAGGAAGAATCCTGTTAACTTTTGTGTCAAAAGGTCAAAGGTCAATATTACATAACTAAAAGAACAAAATTAATTTCAACACAACAAGCATAGATCAGAACTATGTGGATGGCTTGTAATTGGAATAAAGAAGAAGCCTATTGATCTTTATGTGTGTGTGTGTGTGTCTTTGGGTCAAAAGGTCTATGATCAAAGACCCTGACTTAAGAAAAATCATCATCATCATCAGTCTCTTGACCTAGTGTGGTCATTGAGGCACAGTGTGCTGCTGAACATTTGACCAGTTCCCTCCACTTGTCTTGATCATGTGCCAATGCCTGTGTCTCCGCAAAATTTTTCCTGATCCAGTCTGTGATGTTGTCACTACACTTTTTTCTCTGTCTACTTCTCCTTCTACCACCTTGGACACTACCCTGTAGTACTGTTGTAAGAAAAATAGTTTCTTCCAAATATCCATCTTCTTGACCATGTACCTTCCCAATTGTTTTAATGACTTACATGTTGGGTAAAAAAAGAAGCCATATTTTATGTTTAGTACAAGACTATCATGCCTTGGCCAGATGTGTTGGTCACTGAGATCCATTTGGTCAGGTATTGTTTTTTTTACGCAAGTATCCACTGTAATTAAGATGAGGAAGAAAAGCTTTTTTTTCATTGTTTTTGTTTTTATCTCTTTCTTTCTCTCTCTCTCTCTCTCTCTCTGTCTGTCTGTCTCTCTCTCTCTCTCTCTCTCTCTGTCTCTCTCTCTCTCTCTCTCTCTCTCTCTCTCTCTCTCTCTCTCTCTCTCTCAGTTCAGTTTTCTTTCCCTTTCCCATGACATGATAGTTACATGCCTTGAGCATATTTAAGATGTATTCCAAAAATTTTATTCAAAAGATTTATAGAGTAATTTTTGACCTAAAGACTGATATAATGAAAATTAAAAAATAAAAGCTTTTAATATAGAAATTAAATGTTTTCAGAAACTGTTGATTTAAATATTTTTCTGTCTTTCAAATTTGTTCTGTACATAAAAAAATTACATTTTTAAGGTACAAAATTTGGATAAATTTCTTAAAGAGTCCTGAAGGATCCCTATTTTCTTTGTATCTGTGGGTAGGTATAATATTTAATTGGGTCTTCAACTGAAAGAGTCCTGAGGGATCCTTATTTTCTATGTATGTAGGTATGATATTTCATTGGGACTTCAAATTATGCTTTGAAGCAATTACAAAATCAAAATGAAAATTGTGGTCTGTGAAAAAAGTAATTTACAATTTAGTAGACTGTTGAAGCAGGTTTTTAAATATATTTTTAAAATGTGAAATAACTGGCTCCATTGTTAAGATATTAAATTTCACCTTGACTCCATTGTTAAGATATTAAGTTTAACCTTGGCTCCATTGGTAAGATATTAAATTTCACCTTGGCTCCATTGTTAAGATATTAAGTTTCACCCATTCACCCAGTTGCTACAGTTGACAATTATTTTGTTGTTATCCTGTTTAATTTAAATGCACATATTTTGGACACATCCTCCATATGCACATATTTTATATGCATGATCCAAATTAGCATATTTTGCACACATTCTCTAAGTACACATATTTTGGACACATCTTTGAATACACATTTTTGGACATGTCTTTCAAATGCACATATTTTGAACACATCCTCCAAATGCACATATTTTGGACACATCCTCCAAATGCAAATATTTTGGACACATCCTCCAGATTTTGGACACATCCTCCATATGCACATATTTAGAACAATCTTCAAACTTTGGGACACATCCTCCATGCGCAAATTTTTTGGACACGTCCTCCATATGCATTTTTTTGGGACATATCTTCCACATGCAAATTTTTTGCACACATCCTGCAAATGCATATACTTTGGACACATATTTCAAATGCAATAACAGCAGCTATAGACATATATACAGGAAAAGACCTTTAAATGGCATTGGATGTATAACAAAGTTAAAAACTGTCATTTTGTTTATGTCCCTTTTCCCAGAATGCTAGTAACAGTACCATAAAAACAGTACCATATTTACTTGATTATAAGAAATGTCCAGCTGCAAACTGCACAGACCCAGATCTGCCATCACAGGGAGGGAGATCTGGATCTGTGCAGTTTGTTATAAGTAATCAGTAGAACAAACACCATCAACCCTGGTCAATAGAAGCATGATGCATCAGTAGATCAGGATCTTTGTTGATTGCAGCATTACTTGACTTTTAAGTGGGTAAATACGGTACATCTGTTGTGTTTTTGTTTTTTTTCATGTCCTCTTCACATCAATCAGTCAAGAAGATGATGAGACACTTTAGTATTGTTTTCCTTCAAAAGACTATGTATAGTAGATGCTTAATACCTCAACAGAAGATAATCTCAGTGTGAATAGATTGACACAAAAACACATATGTATGAATTCATAGATTTGATCAAGGTATTTTATTGAAATTAATGACTTCACAAGCAGAAACAACATTGGATGAAGCAGTATGAATGATCTGTTTACTTTCAAAAGTTTTTTGGAATAGTTTGCTTTGTTTGCCCTACATTTGTCACCAGTATTTGTAACATATTTGAAAAAAAGAAAGTTTTGTCCGTTAGAAAAATGAGTAAGAATCATCTTGGTAATAATGTATATGAATGATAAAAAACAAGATTTTAGACTTGTTCATAAAAACGTACCAGTTAAATAAAAAGTGGCAGTATCACAAAACTATATTTTTTTGACAACATGGATATGTACATAGAATGAATAAAAGTTCTTGTCTCAAGGGAAGACACTCATTTTTCCATTCTCCAACGTCTCTGTTGATCTTTGATGCAGCTTCTGAAATATTTATTTTTGCTCCACCTGCACTCGCCAGCATTAATGTCTCGCTCACACATGCTATGATGGTCATAACATTGGTCTGTGTCTGTCGCAACATTCCACAAACATGTTTTTCCTACATCACTGGCGCTTTCAATAAACATCGGACCATGTGATGTCACCACCTGTTAGAATTAAAAATTAATAATAGTAATAATAATAATAATAATAATAGTAATTCTACTACTACTACTACTACTACTACTACTAATAATAATAATAATAATAATAATAATATATATCTAGACTTTATTGGAAGAGAAAAATTCGGTTAGCTAAATACAATTGAAGTCTCTTGAGGAGAGCTACTTCAGTATATAAAAAGTTTACAAAGTAGTATTAGAAAGATACAATGTGCATAGTGCCCTGAGAATGGCCATGACAAGGTACAGTGTGCATAGTGCCCTGAAAACGATTGTGACAAGGTACATGTGCATATTGCTCTGGGAATGGCTCAGACAAGATACAATTTGCATAGTGCCCTGAGAATGGCCATGACAAGGTACATGTGCATATTGCTCTGGGAATGGCTCAGACAAGATACAATTTGCACAGTGCCCTGGGAATGGCTGTCACAAGGTACATGTGCATAGTGCTCTGGGATTGGCTCAGACAAGATACATGTGCTTATTGTCCTGGAAATGGCTCAGACAACATACAGTGTGTATAGTGCCCTAGGAATGACCCCTTACTTGGTACATGTGCATAGTGCCCTTGGAATGGCTCAGATAAGATACATGTGCATAGTACCCAGGTAATGGCTAAGATAGGATAGATGTACATAGTACCTTGGGAATGGCCCAGATATGATACAATAAGCATGACCCAATTACATTTACTTTTCAAATATTTGAATATCTTGAAATAAATGAACACTGAATAACTTAAATATTTACACCTTACTGATTCATACAGAAAAGCATATCCAAAGTTAATGAGATCTTGTATATCTACATCTCTTTTTTGTTTGCAGTGATGTTTCTGAATAAATATACATACATAAATATTAGACTTGGGAATATTCTATTTTTGTTATATTCCATTCTTTCATGTATTTAATTTTTCCTCTTTGAAATGTAGTTGTGATAGTAAAAGATTTAAATAATGTAACATTGTTTGAGTGATGGAATCGTAAATTCCAATTTAGCATGAAGTACCATATATAACTGCTAGTAAGTGTAATGTAGATTGTTAGGAATAATCAGTAAAACAAAGAACATAGACCTTGAGCTGCCAACACATTAGCTGATGGCAGATCAGTGTCTTTTGTTGGTTGATTCTAATTACAGGTTAGTATGTATAGTAGGTTCTAACAAAAATGGACAACAGATTGGAACCATTTTGATTTAGAACCAACTAGATATCATAAGAGGTCTTGTAGTGAAAACCCAATGTTGAAATGACTGTACATATAGGAGGATCAGTGATAACAAATTTTCAGCATGTCAGCCATGGTGACCATATTGGATGTCAGATTGGTACCATTATACTTTATGACCAACTGGACATCATAAAAAGTCAAAAACCTCATGTTGATATGACCACCCATTCAGAAGGGGTAGTGATAACAATACTTTCAAGGTGGCTCCATTAGTATCCATTTGGATGTCTGTGACACACCATTGTTATTAAGGTCCAGCTTAAGCAAGAACTGAATGTCTGTGTAGAGTTTCATAGCTATCTTCCAAGTAGTAACAATAACAAACTTGTGCTAATGGACAGATGGACAATAGATGTACAACCAACAACAGACCATCCTTAAGCTTTTCTTGTCTATGACCAGTAGAGTGAAAATATTCAAATTTAATAATGTTTTTAAGTTATTTACAATTTAAGACATATTTTCAACATGAAAACAGACAAAATTGTGCATTATCAGTTAATATATCTAAGATGAATTGTGTAAGTGCTGTCATGTATGATGTCTGTTTATAAATTACCCAGGATGAGAATTTTTCTTGCATTGTATGATGTCTATTTAAAAATCACCTAGGATGAAAACTTTCCTTGCCATGTATGATGACTGCTTATAAATTATCCAGGATGAGAAGTTTCCTTGTCATGTACAATGATTTTTTTTTTAAATTACATGTACTAAAAATAAAACCTTTTCTTGTCATGTATGATGACCTTATAAATTACCCAGGATGAGAAGTTTCCTTGCGTTGTATGATGTCTGCTTATCAATCATCCAAGATGAAACATTTCCTTGCCATGTATGATGACTGCTTATGAATTCCCCGCAACGAAAGTACATGTATATAAATGTTTATAAATTACCCAGGATGATGTCAGTTTATAAATTATCCAGGATGAAAACTTTCCTTGCCATGTATGATGACTGTTATAAATTATCCAGGATGAAAACTTTCCTTGCCATGTATGATGACTGCTTATGAATTCCCCACAATAAATAATCTTCTTGCCATATTAGATGACTGTGTATAAATTACCCAAGATAAAACTTTCCTTGCCATGTATTATGAGTGTTGATTAATTACCCACAATGAAAACTTTCCTTGCCATGTATGATGAGTGTTGATTAATTAGCCACAATGAAAACTTTCCTTGCCATGTATGATGGCTGTTTATGAATTACCCAGATGAAACCTTTCATTGCCATGTATGATGACAGTTTTCAAATTACCCACAGTGAAAAATGTATGTGCCATATATGATGACTGTTTATAATATACACAGGATGAGAAATTTCCTTGCCATGTATGATAACTGTACATAATTTATCCAGTAAGAGAAGTTACTAAGTTTGATGTCTGTTTTTAAATTGCCCAGTTCGAGAACTTTCTTTGCAATGACTGATAACTGTTTAGAATTTACTCAGTTTGAGTAGTTTCCTTTTCATGACTGTTTATAACTTACTTTGCAGTCACAGTTCTTTTTGTACAGATACTGAACTCCCTTCTTCTCCCTTACTGTCAGACTGTTCCATGGCTGCACCCAGGAACACGAGTCAATTTGAAGGACCCCATCTTGAGAGGAGAAACCTGAGGAATTAAAATATCACAATGTCATAATGTTACCTTAGCAAAACCTCTTGGCCAACAAATCTGATGACAGTCTGCTATATGAGGTTGTGGTGATGAACATAATATCAGAGGCACTGGGGGATCAGGGGTGGGGGTGGTTGACCTCCTAGTATTTCAGAACATGGTATCTTGGTATTTAAGCACCACAGCAACAATTTGGAGCATATGACCATTGTCCATCCTTCCATCCATTAGCCATTACACCTTGGTCAAGGTTTTGTATTCTGTTCATTTCAGACACTTTGGTAAGGGCAGTAGTGGTTCATGAATGTCCTTCTTATCATATGTTGAAGATTTTTGTATCTGTGCATATACCTAGCTATGCTGTTGGCAGTGTTGTTTGTACATACCTAGCTATGCTGTTGGCAGTGTTATTTGTGCATATTCTTGTTATGCTGTTGGCAGTGTTGTTTGTGAATACCTAGATATGATGTTGGCAGTGTTGTTTGTGCATACCTAGCTATGCTGTTGGCAGTGTTGTTTGTGCATACCTAGCTATGCTGTTGGCAGTGTTGCTTGTGCTAAATATGACAAACAGTGGCAAGTTCATCATAGTATAGATGGGGGAAAAATTAGTTTGTAGAAATAAGCACACTTAAGCTTTCCTGTAAACAGACAATGCCACAAAAAATGGGACCACCCTGATGAGTAGTACCTGTCACTGTGCAAATGAAGTTACACTTTACAGCTGATTAGATCTGTTTGTTTATATTATTATACCTGTGCTGACTTATAGGACACACGGTGGATCTGGTATGAAAGCCATATTTTGTTCAGTCAGCTTTGGTGGTGACATCGTCAACAGTTTAAGGTTTTTGTTCAAAATGTTTTTTCTTCACTTGTATTGCTGAACCCTATCATGAATTTAGTGGAAATGGATCATTACAAAGGTTAGACAATTGATTCTATGAAACTTGATTGCCCCTTTGACCTTGGGATGAAGTTCGAAGTCATTGAAAATTTGCCTTATACATGATAGTTAAAGTTCTCTTTGATTAGTTGTATTTAACATGCCTTGGCTTTATCCACATTCTGATATATCATCGTGGGCACAATCTCATGGCTGTTGTTTTGTCAGACAAATGGACCACTCCATTGGCCAAAGTAGTTAGAGTTGGGGAGGTGGGAAGTTGCAGATTTGAATCCCGGTCAAGTCATAACAAAGACTTATAAAAATGATACATGCAGCTACATAGCTTGGTGCTCAGCATAAAGAGGTTAGTGTTAGGACTGGTTGGCCTAGTTTCAGGATAATATGACTGGGTGTGACATCATGCTACATGTCTGCAACATGATGTCCTAGTGCTAGACATCACTATAACATGCCACACTGCAGACATCATAGCAATATGATTGGAAAATTTTTTAAATTGCGATTGTTAAAATAATCCAAATAAAACACAAATTTCAATTATCCATGCAGAATTCCTGAAAGAACCAAGCAAGGGTTTTGTACTGAGAATTGATGGTCATTCACTTTGTCCTAATGAGTGGAAAATCTAGATAATTATTACATATATAGGTGGTGTTTTACTATAATAATATTGTTTTACCTGAAATAAGGTACTTTGTTCTTGGTTTCAGTTGGACTCCACAGTCTGAATCATAATAACTTGTTTGTACATAGGTTAGTGAGTTGTTAGGCTGCTGTTCCATCTCCTGTAAAACATCGGCACAATACTTGTATAGTTTTGCTAACATGGAAACCAAAATCTAGCAACAGTACTGTTGAAAATATATGAAAATGTCCATAACCTTGGTGTACTTCATTGTACATTTCTTTGAAAAATATTGTAACAAACTGATGAAGACAACAAAAATTTTAAAAAATGATAAACAAATGTTCATTATTTCTGAGACCATGTTCTCAATAAAATAAATAAATTTTATATAAATAAATTATTCAAGATATTTTTTGCCATGAAATCTATATTTATTTTTATGTCATATATATCATGTTAACTGGATATTATTTAACATTTTAGTTTTGTCTACATTCAACCAGTCATCTTTTCACAATTTCATGTTTCACTGATAATGATTTTGAAGTTTTTCACAATCTTATCTCTGCTTTGCAATTGATTTTGACAACAAAATTGAGAACTTATATAAACTTGCACAAAATAGAAATATATTAAATACATATACATTAGGTATACATATTTACCTTTCCCTTGAAGAATTTGGTTATTCTGAGGTGATATTTGCGTAATATTGGGTTGCGGTCCACTTTGGTTGTGTTCATTTCTGTCTTCTCAGCTTTTACAACATGTTCCTGCTTCTTGTACACAATTTCCTCCTTCTTTACATGCACCTTGGCCACTGAAATAGCAAAGCTGGAGTTATTTATGAAATGAACTTCATATTTCACAGGATTTCATTTGCCTGTGGCTGGCTCCCACATGGACTATGACTTGGGCATGGGGTGGGGTGTTCAAACTCAAGCTTTTTAATTGGGTTAATGATTTAACTTCAGAGACTATTTATTATTTGAATGGAAATTATTAATTTTTTCAAAATCCCTCTGCATACAAAAAAGTATATTTTTAAAAAAAAAGTATGTTGCCTTCGTTGTCTGTATTTCATCTTGTTTCCTTGTTACTACTTTTCTGATGTATTATTGGTAGGTGGAATATTTTATTCATTAGTTCAGCCTATTATTAGTTGAAGTGGTCTTGTGGTCTCTGTGTGTCATCCGTCATCTGTCAACATATGCTATGATATTGATATATACATGTTTATAAGACAAGTCCAAATGCACAGACCCAGATCTGCTGTTGTATAATGCACTGGCAGATCTGGATCTGTGCAGTTTGTTTAGAGTAATCAGTAGAGCAAACACCACAGACCCTGATCTGCAGGATATATACAGTACATGTATTTGAAACTTGTCAAAAAACAACACTAAACCAATTTTAGCCAAATTTGACAGAAAACATTCTGGCATAAAAAAGTTAGCAGTTTTATAAAAAATTAGGCTGACCTGCCATCAAATTAGCTGTCATTATTGCAAAACAACAACCTTTGAAATACTTCATCTAAAACATTGCTTGACAGAATTTGACCAAATTTGATGTAAAACACTGGAAATGAAGGCTTTCAAAATTGTACAGTGATGATGACTGTCTTAACATCTTGAAACTACATCTAAATATATCAATCTTTCAAACTGTCGTTATTTTAGAAATGGCTTTATTGTCACAAATTAGCAGACAAGTTACTTATTTGATTTTGAAGACTTCAGTGAGGTTAATTTTGTATTTTTGGAACAGTTTAGAAATGTCAATAAAATACAACAGTAAGGAGTATTTAATGACTTAATTTTAGGAATGCATTAGAACCTGTCTTGAGAAACCACCTCTTTTGCCTAAAAAATATGGTCTCTCAAGACAGGTGGTCTCTCATAACAGGTCATACTGCTTAACAATCATTAAATTTGTGCATAGAGAGTATGGTCTCTCAAGACAGGTAGTCTCACATAGCAGTGGTTTTTCATGACAGGTTTTACTGTACTCACCAAACTCGGCACTGCAGAAGTGCTCTTGTTTATGACTCTGAGCGCATGAGCAAGCAGAACTGCAGTCAACAGCAACAACCAAAAGAATTACCAGAATCCTCATTATAGTCATTCTGATGGTTTCTGAAGCTTTTGGATTGGAAAATTGGAATGTTGTTGAGGTCCTTACTTGTCTATCTGCTCTGTAAAAGAAAAAGAGAGTTCATTTTCACATCATCTGAGCAGAGATTTATACATCTGTGTTGAGAGTTTTACAACTTGACAACAGGAAAATAGTATTTGATATTGAAGTGTCTTCTACGTCACATAGTTTATATTATGATACATCACCAGCGTAATACCATCCCATTCCAGCTATCATCACCTTGTCATTTAACATACTTCTTCATGTAATTCCAAACATTTTATACAGTTCTAGAATTGTGTGATATTTAAAAATATATGTAAATATCTCCTATTTACTTACATGCTTTTTGGATTCATTTGCATAGTGAAAGAAATATGGCATGTGCAATTCTTAGAATTTACAGAGGTCTCATTGAATGGCATTCTTTCAGTTTTCTCAGTGAATTAGGTATGAATGACGTAAACTTTAAGTATCTAAGTATTGTGTTGGCGTGAGAAAATAAAGACTATTTCTACATCAAGTGTGTAAGTGAATATTTTGTTTTTAATAATGCTTAATAATATATACCTGCAAAATTAATACCAAATATAGACAACATTGTTACTGTCACTATGTTCAGTTATCACTATATCATGATGTCATCATATCATCATCACTATGTCCTGTTATCACTATATCATTATGTCATATTATCTGTCACTATGTTTTGTTATCACTATATCATGATGTCATCATATCATCATCACTATGTCCTGTTATCACTATATCATGCGGTCACTAGATGCCCCTGTCAATATTTTTTTTTTTTAGTTTCTTTCTATAAATTCGCTAAAAGTTGCAAAATATTATTAAGCATGGTAGTTTCCAACAAGGAATTGATTCCATGAAGAAGAAAAAATCTTTTTATGTCTCCAGATAGTATATATTTATCCCCTGAGAACCAGTTTCCAAATGTTTTGCATGAAACCAATGATAAAGATTATAATAGATGCAGCCAGACAAAACAAGGGTCTCTCAAAGAGATGGACATACTACTGGGTGAAAAGATTTTCCAAGAATTCAAGATAATGCCATTTCTTCCTCTTAATTCTCATGTGATACCATCCTTGATATTCGTCAGTGATAAAAAATATTTCAAATTAGTTGCTGTGGTAAATATATTGAATGTCAGCCTGGCAACACCGTTTTTGTTTGGGACCAAGTAGATGTCATTAGTTGTTTTATGGCCAAAACCCATGTCATAATGATCATCCATACCAGGGGAATAGTGACATGATTTGTAAGACAGGTGTCATAGTAGCCATATTGAATATACAACTATCACCATTTTCATTTAGGACCATCTTAGCATAATAAAAATGTCTACTTGTGAAATCTCCATGTTCATACAGCCATCAGTTTGGAGAGGATTAGAGATAACAACATTTTCAAGATATGATTTTCCATGCTGGAGGAGAAGCTGGTCATATTGTATGTCAGATTGGCACCGTTTTCATTTAAGATGAACTTGACATCATATAAAGTTTCAGGTAACTCCCTCTCCCCCCCCACACACACACACATCAATATAACTTTTTAAGATGGCTGCCATGTTGGCCATACTCAATGTCAGATTAGCACCATTTAAGTGTAATACCAGCTAGACATCATAATAAATTATTTAGTGAAAACCAAATGGTATGACAATCCATTCAATAGGAGCAGCAATAGCAAGATTTTCAACATTGCTGTCATGGTAGCTATATTGGACAACAGATTAGCACCCTTTTTTATTTGGCACTAGCTAGACATCAGAAAAAAGTCATGCATTGAAAACCCCATGTTTATATAACCATCCATTCAGGTGTAATAGTGATAAAAAATGTTTGGACAATGGCCATTGTGATGGTCATACTGGTTGTCTGAGCAGTACCATTTTCATTTTGAACCATCTATACCATGGAATGAATGTGTTTATAAAGTTTCAGATCACTCTTACAAGTAGTTTAGGACAATCTGATTTATGACCAGTACACTGGATATAGATTATTTTTGGTGTCATCCATTTTTTAGAGCACAGGAATCTGTAGGATAACCTACTGAGCTGACATCAAATTTGACAAATAATATTGCACTAGTTTATCACTGTGGACCATTTATAGAAAATATTTAGCCATTAGTCCAAAGAAAGCTGATTTGGGGCAGTATGTTGTTGAAGTGGAAAACAATTTCCTTGACATTAAATTTTGCTTTATCGATATATTATTTTAAAATTAGTGTTTTTCTTTGTAGTTCACCCAGCTGTAATGCATACTCGGTAACTGCAAATTTAGTTATTTATTGGGTTATTGTTAATGTTAGGTACAGTTATTGTTAATGTTGGGTACAGTTATTGTTAATATTGGATTCAGTTATTGTTAATATTGGGTACAGTTATTGTTAATATTGGGTACAGTTATCATTTATATTTTGTACAGTTATTGTTTATATTGGGTACAGTTATTGTTAATATTGGTTACAGTTATTGCTAACGTTGGGTACAGTTATTGTTAATATTGGATTCAGTTATTGTTAATATTGGGTACAGTTATTGTTAATATTGGGTACAGTTATCATTTATATTTTGAACAGTTATTGTTAATATTGGTTACAGTTATTGTTAATATTGGGTACAGTTATTGTTTATATTGGGTACAGTTATTGTTAATATTGGTTACAGTTATTGTTAATATTGGATTCAGTTATTGTTAATATTGGGTCAGTTATTGTTAATATTGGGTACAGTTATTGTTAATATTAGGTACAGTTATTGTTAATATTGGATTCAGTTATTGTTAATATTGGATTCAGTTATTGTTAATATTGGGTACAGTTATTGTTAATATTGGGTACAGTTATCATTTATATTTTGTACAGTTATTGTTTATATTGGGTACAGTTATTGTTAATATTGGTTACAGTTATTGTTAATATTGGATTCAGTTATTGTTAATATTGGGTACAGTTATTGTTAATATTAGGTACAGTTATTGTTAATATTGGATTCAGTTATTGTTCATATTGGGTACAGTTATTGTTAATATTGGATACAGTTATTGTTAATATTGGTTACAGTTATTGTTAATATTGGGTACAGTTATTGTTAATATTGGGTACAGTTATTGTTAATATTGGGTACAGTTATTGTTAATATTGGGTACAGTTATCAGCTAAAGAAAAATTGGCAATAAAGATAATTGCATTACGGTACTTACTTAGAGGAAAGCTACATAGTCAGTCTATACAAGGGCAAAGATGATGGACCAGATAATGAAAGTTTTTGAGAGAGTTATAGAGCAGTTGATCAGACAACAAGCACACATCGGTGACATGCAGTTCGGTTTCATGCCAGGAAGAGGAACTGTTGATGCCATATACATCTTGTGACAGATGCAAGAAAAACACATTGCAGTTAACAAGTCCTTATACATGGCCTTCATAGATCTTGAGAAGGCATTCGACCGAGTTCCAAGGAATGTCATATGGTGGGCGATGCGTCAATTAGGCGTTGAAGAATGGCTTGTTAAAACTGTACAGTCCATGTACTCTAATGCTAGAAGCCGTGTTCGTGTTGGTGATGGCTACAGTGACGAGTTCAATGTCAATGTTGGTGTTCATCAAGGATCGGTATTGAGCCCATTATTGTTTATCATTGTTCTGGAGGCATTGTCAATTCACTTTTGAACAAGCTGCCCATACGAGCTCCTGTATGCTGATGATCTAGTGGTCATTGACTCCACACTCGAGGCTCTGGTTGAACGTGTGACAGATTGGAAGAAGGGCATGGAAGAAAAAGGTCTCAGGGTCAACATGGGTAAATCCAAGGTATTGATTTCTGACCTGAATAGGGAAACACTGAAAAGCACAGGAAAGTATCCATGTGCCGTCTGCCTAAAAGGCACAGGTAGAAACTCAATCTTTTGCATCAGCTGTTCACATTGGGTTCACAAGAAATGTGGTGGAATCAATGGACCTCTCAAACCTGATCCAAGCTACAAGTGTCCCAGATGTAGTGGACTCGCTCAACCTATTGATGGCAGGCCTGTGACAGAAGTGACTGTAGGTGAAGAAAAGCTTGATGTTGTAGCCGACTTCTGTTATCTAGGAGACACCATATCGGCCGGAGGAGGATGTGAACTGGCATCAACAACGCATTGCAAGTCTGCTTGGAATAAGTTTAGAGAGCTTCTCCCAATCCTGATGAATAGACATTTGACGCACATTACAAGGGGTCGTCTTTACTCAACTTACATCAGACCTGTGCTGTATACAGCTCTGAAACCTGGGCTGTCACTGCTACAACTCTCAGGAAGATACATCGCAATGATAAAGCCATGATACGATGGATCTGCCATGTAAATCCCAAGGCGAATGTCCCATTTGAGTCTCTCCTTACCCAGCTCAACATCAGAAACATTTCTGACATTATCCAATCAAATAGGATGCAATGGCTGGGCCATGTTGAGCATAGTAAAGGGTGGATATCTAAGGTCCATTCCTTCAAAGTTACTGGAAGTCGAGCTCCAGGCAGACCTAAGCTAACATGGGAAGAGTTAACAAAAAGAGACAGAAAAACGTTGGGGCTGAGCGGAATCAATCCACAGGACTGTAGAGCCTGGAAGAAAGCTTTGAATACTCTCACGACAAAACAGACAGGCCTACCCTTGTTAGAGGATTAATAAAAGGCCTGGATAATCAAAATGGATGATGATGATGATGATGATGATGATGAAGATGATGATGATGATGATCTTGTTCTAGTGATTTAAGTTGACAATGTGTTGGCATGTTGAGATAAATGTCAGTATGTCCTATTTAGAAACTGACAAATATGCTATAGTGAGATTTCCGTCTATATATCCCAATATGTGTTGACTCATGAGGTATATTTGACATTTAGTGTTGACTCATGAAGTATATTTGACATTTACTGTTGACTTATGAGGTATGTTTGACATTTTTGCACTAATATGCTGGCCATTGGCCATATTAGAGGTGTGGACATCATAGATAAGTACTTTTGAACATATATTCATCTGTGTCAGGGATTTCTGGCCATAAAAACATGGATGCCATTGATCAGGTGTGCTGTTCAAGAGTGGTAATAATGTTAGTCTATTTGGCCATGGTCTGTACTAAGCCCTTTTTTACAACAGATTTATTATTTTATGGTTGTCCATCCATCTGTCTGTCTTTTTTGCCAATTCATTTCAGCACAATAATTTGAGTTTACCATTATTTACAGTTACCCATTTCCTAATGGCATGCTTTTAGGGTAAGGAAGAATCCTGTTAACTTTTGTGTCAAAAGGTCAAAGGTCAATATTACATAACTAAAAGAACAAAATTAATTTCAACACAACAAGCATAGATCAGAACTATGTGGATGGCTTGTAATTGGAATAAAGAAGAAGCCTATTGATCTTTATGTGTGTGTGTGTGTGTGTCTTTGGGTCAAAAGGTCTATGATCAAAGACCCTGACTTAAGAAAAATCATCATCATCATCAGTCTCTTGACCTAGTGTGGTCATTGAGGCACAGTGTGCTGCTGAACATTTGACCAGTTCCCTCCACTTGTCTTGATCATGTGCCAATGCCTGTGTCTCCGCAAAATTTTTCCTGATCCAGTCTGTGATGTTGTCACTACACTTTTTTCTCTGTCTACTTCTCCTTCTACCACCTTGGACACTACCCTGTAGTACTGTTGTAAGAAAAATAGTTTCTTCCAAATATCCATCTTCTTGACCATGTACCTTCCCAATTGTTTTAATGACTTACATGTTGGGTAAAAAAAGAAGCCATATTTTATGTTTAGTACAAGACTATCATGCCTTGGCCAGATGTGTTGGTCATTGAGATCCATTTGGTCAATTTGGTCCGGTATTGTTTTTTTTTTAGGCAAGAATAAACAGTAATTAAGATGAGGAAGAAAAGTCTTTTGTTCATTATTTTTTTCTTTTTATCTCTTTCTTTCTCTCTCTATCTCCCTCTCTATGTTCAGTTTAATTTCCCTTTCCCATGAAATGATAGTTACATGCCTTGAGCATATTTAAGATGCAGGTTACATGTATTCCAAAAATTTCATTCAAAAGATTTATAGAGTAATTTTTGACCTAAAGAATTATGCGATGAAAATTAAAAAATAAAAGCTTTTAATATAGAAATTAAATGTTTTCAGAAACTGTTGATTTAAATATATTCCTGTCTTTCAAATTTGTTCTGTACATAAAAAATTACAGTTTTAAGGTAAAAAAAATTGGATAAATTTCTTAAAGAGTCCTGAAGGATCCCTATTTTCTATGTATCTGTGGGTAGGTATAATATTTAATTGGGTCTTCAACTGAAAGAGTCCTGAGGGATCCTTATTTTCTATGTATGTAGGTATGATATTTCATTGGGACTTCAAATTATGCTTTGAAGCAATTACAAAATCAAAATGAAAATTGTGGTCCATGAAAAAAGTCATTTACAATTTAGTAGACTGATGAAGCAGTTTTTTAAATATATTTTTAAAATGTGAAATAACTGGCTCCATTGTTATAATATTAGGTTTCACTTTGACTCCATTGTTAAGATATTAAGTTTCACCTTGGCTCCATTGTTAAGATATTAAGTTTAACCTTGGCTCCATTGTTAAGATATTAAATTTCACCTTGACTCCATTGTTAAGATATTAAGTTTCACTGTGACTCTATTGTTAAAATATTATGATTCACCTTGGCTCCATTTTTAATATATTTTTCACCTTGGCTCCATTGTTACAATCTTAAGATTCACCTTGGCTCCATTTTTAATATATATTTTTCACCTTGGCTCCATTGTTAAGATATTAAGTTTCACCCATTCACCCAGTTGCTACAGATGACAATTATTTTGTTGTTATCCTGTTTAATTTAAATGCACATATTTTGGACACATCCTCCATATGCACATATTTTGGACACATCCTCCATATGCACATATTTAGAACAATCTTCAAACTTTGGGACACATCCTCCATGCGCAAATTTTTTGGACACGTCCTCCAATTGCATTTTTTTGGGACATATCTTCCACATGCAAATTTTTTACACACATCCTGCAAATGCATGTATTTTGGACACATATTTCAAATGCAATAACAGCAGCTATAGACATATATACAGGAAAAGACCTTTAAATGGCATTGGATGTATAACAAAGTTAAAAACTGTCATTTTGTTTATGTCCCTTTTCCCAGAATGCTAGTAACAGTACCATAAAAACAGTACCATATGTACTTGATTATGAGAAATGTCCAGCTGCAAACTGCACAGACCCAGATCTGCCATCACAGGGAGGGAGATCTGGATCTGTGCAGTTTGTTATAAGTAATCAGTAGAACAAACACCATCAACCCTGGTCAATAGAAGCATGATGCATCAGTAGATCAGGATCTTTGTTGATTGCAGCATTACTTGACTTTTAAGTGGGTAAATACGGTACATCTGTTGTGTTTTTTGTTTTTTTTTCATGTCCTCTTCACATCAATCAGTCAAGAAGATGATGAGACATTTCAGTATTGTTTTCCTTCAAAAGACTATGTATAGTAGATGCTTAATACCTCAACAGAAGATAATCTCAGTGTGAATAGATTGTCACAAAAACACATATGTATGAATTCATAGATTTGATCAAGGTATTTTATTGAAAATAATGACTTCACAAGCAGAAACAACATTGGATGAAGCAGTATGAATGATCTGTTTGCTTTCAAAAGTTTTTTGGAATAGTTTGCTTTGTTTGCTCTACATTTGTCACCAGTATTTGTAACATATTTGAAAAAAAGAATGTCTTGTCTGTTAGAATAATAAGTAAGAATCATCTTGGTAATAATGTATATGAATGATAAAAAACAAGATTTTAGACTTGTTCATAAAAACATACCAGTTAAATAAAAAGTGGCAGTATCACAAAACTATATTATTTTGACAACATGGATATGTACATAGAATAAATAAAAGTTCTTGTCTCAAGGGAAGACACTCATGGTTCCATTCTCCAACGTCTCTGTTGATCTTTGATGCAGCTTCTGAAATATTTATTTTTGCTCCACCTGCACTCGCCAGCATTAATGTCTCGCACACACATGCTATGATGGTCATAACATTGGTCTGTGTCTGTCGCAACATTCCACAAACATGTTTTTCCTACATCGCTGGCGCTTTCAATAAACATTGGACCATATGATATCACCACCTGTTAGAATTCAAAATTATTAATAATAATAATAATAGTAATATTACTACTGCTAATAATAATAATAATAATAATAATAATAATAATAATAATAAAAATCTGGACTTTATTGGAAGAGAAAAATTCAGTTAGCTAAATACAGTTGAAATCTCTTGAGGAGAGCTACTTCAGTATATAAAAAGTTTACATAGTAGTATTAGAAAGATACAATGTGCATAGTGCCCTGAGAATGGCCGTGACAAGGTACATGTGCATAGTGCCCTGAAAATGATTGTGACAAGGTACATGTGCATATTGCTCTGAGAATGGCTCAGACAAGATACAATGTGCATAGTGCCCTGAGAATGGCCATGACAAGAAACATGTGCATATTGCTCTGGGAATAGCTCAGACAAGATACAATTTGCACAGTGCCCTGGGAATGGCTGTCACAAGGTACATGTGCATAGTGCTCTGGGATTATCTCAGACAAGATACATGTGCTTATTGTCCTGGAAATGGCTCAGACAACATACAGTGTGTATAGTGCCCTAGGAATGACCCTTACTTGGTACATGTGCATAGTGCCCTTGGAATGGCTCAAATAAGATACATGTGCATAGTACCCAGGTAATGGCTAAGATAGGATAGATGTACATAGTACCTTGGGAATGGCCCAGATATGATACAATAAGCATAGTCCTCCAGAAATGACCCAATTACATTTACTTTTCAAATACTGTATTGGAATATCTTGAAATAAATGAACATTGAATTACTTAAATATTTACACCTTACTGATTCATACAGAAAAGCATATCCAAAGTTAATGAGATCTTGTATATCTACATCTCTTTTTTGTTTGCAGTGATGTTTCTAAATAAATATACATACATAAATATTAAACTTGGGAATATTCTATTTTTGTTATATTCCATTCTTTCATGTATTTAATTTTTCCTCTTTGAAATGTAGTTGTGATAGTAAAAGATTTAAAAAATGTAACATTGTTTGAGTGATGGAATCAAAAATTCCAATTTAGCATGAAGTACCATATATAACTGCTAGTAAGTGTAATGTAGATTGTTAGGAATAATCAGTAAAACAAAGAACATAGACCTTGAGCTGCCAGCACATTAGCTGATGGCAGATCAGTGTCTTTTGTTGGTTGATTCTAATTACAGGTTAGTATGTATAGTAGGCTCTAACAAAAATGGACAACAGATTCGAACCATTTTGATTCAGAACCAACTAGATATCATAAGAGGTCTTGTAGTGAAAACCCCATGTTGAAATGACTGTACATATAGGAGGATCAGCGATAACAAATTTTCAGCATGTCAGCCATGGTGACCATATTGGATGTCAGATTGGTACCATTATACTTTATGACCAACTGGACATCATAAAAAGTAAAAAACCTCATGTTGATATGACCACCCATTCAGAAGGGGTAGTGATAACAATACTTTCAAGGTGGCTCCATTAGTATCCATTTGGATGTCTGTGACACACCATTGTTATTAAGGTCCAGCTTAAGCAAGAACTGAATGTCTGTATAGAGTTTCATAGCTATCTTCCAAGTAGTAACAATAACAAACTTGTGCTAATGGACAGATGGACAACAGATGTACAACCAACAACAGACCATCCTTAAGCTTTTCTTGTCTATGACCAGTAGAGTGAAAATATTCAAATTTAATAATGTTTTTAAGTTATTTACAATTTAAGACATATTTTCAACATGAAAACAGACTAAATTGTGCATTATCAGTTAATATATCTAAGATGAATTGTGTAAGTGCTGTCATGTATGATGTCTGTTTATAAATTACCCAGGATGAGAATTTTTCTTGCATTGTATGATGTCTATTTAAAAATCATCTAGGATGAAAACTCTCATTGCCATGTATGATGACTGTTATAAATTATCCAGGATGAAAACTTTCCTTGCTATGTATGATGACTGTTTATAAATTATCCAGGATGAAAACTTTCCTTGCCATGTATGATGACTGCTTATGAATTCCCCACAATAAATAATCTTCTTGTCATATTAGATGACTGTGTATAAATTACCCAAGATAAAACTTTCCTTGCCATGTATTATGAGTGTTGATTAATTACCCACAATGAAAACTTTCCTTGCCATGTATGATGGCTGTTTATGAATTACCCAGATGAAACCTTTCATTGCCATGTATGATGACAGTTTTCAAATTACCCACAGTGAAAAATGTATGTGCCATATATGATGACTGTTTATAATATACACAGGATGAGAAATTTCCTTGCCATGTATGATGACTGTACATAATTTATCCAGTAAGAGAAGTTACTAAGTTTGATGTCTGTTTTTAAATTGCCCAGTTTGAGAACTTTCTTTACAATGACTGATAACTGTTTAGAATTTACTCAGTTTGAGTAGTTTCCTTTTCATGACTGTTTATAACTTACTTTGCAGTCACAGTTCTTTTTGTACAGATACTGAACTCCCTTCTTCTCCCTTACTGTCAGACTGTTCCATGGCTGCACCCAGGAACACAAGTTGATTTGAAGAACCCCATCTTGAGAGGAGAAACCTGAGGAACCAAAATGTCACAATGTCATAATGTTACCTTAGCAAAACCTCTTGGCCAACAAATATGAAGACAGTCTGCTATACGAGGTTATGGTGATGAACATAATATCAGAGGCAGTGGGGGATCAAGGGTGGAGGTGGTTGACTTCCTAGTATTTCAGAACATGGTATCTTGGTATTTAGGTACCACAGCAACAATTTGGAGCATATGACCATTGTCCATCCTTCCATCCATTAGCCATTACACCTTGGTCAAGGTTTTGTATTCCATTCATTTGAGGCACTGTGGTAGGGGCAGTAGTGGTTCATGAATGTCCTTCTTTTCATATGTTGAAGATTTTTGTATCTGTGCATATACCTAGCTATGCTGTTGGCAGTGTTGTTTGTGCATATTCTTGTTATGCTGTTGGCAGTGTTGTTTGTGCATACCTAGATATGATGTTGGCAATGTTGCCAGGATAATATAACTGGGTGGGACATCATGCTACATGTCTGCAGCATGATGTCCTAGTGCTAGACATCACTATAACATGCCACACTGCAGACATCATAGCAATATGATTGGAAAAATTTTAAAATTGTGATTGTTAAAATAATCCAAATAAAACACAAATTTCAATTATCCATGCAGAATTCCTGAAAGAACCAAGCAAGGGTTTTGTACTGAGAATTGATGGTCATTCACTTTGTCCTAATGAGTGGAAAATCTAGATATTTTTTTTACATATGTAAGTGGTGTTTTACCATAATGATATTGTTTTACCTGAAATAAGGTACTTTGTTCTTGGTTTCAGCTGGACTCCACAGACTGAATCATAATAACTTGTTTGTACATAGGTTAGTGAGTTGTTAGGCTGCTGTTCCATCTCCTGTAAAACATCAGCATAATACTTGTATAGTTTTGCTAACATGGAAACCAAAATCTAGCAACAGTACTGTTGAAAATATATGAAAATGTCCATAACCTTGGCGTACTTTATTGTACATTTCTTTGAAAAATATTGTAACAAACTGATGAAGACAACAAAATTTTAAAAAATGATAAACAAATGTTGGTCGTAACCAGTTTTTGCCCCATTTCCAAGTTATCTTTTTTTTTCATTATTTCTGAGACCATGTTCTCAATAAAAAAAATTTTTTTTATATAAATAAATTATTCAAGATATTTTTTGCCATGAAATCTATTTTTATTTTTATGTTATATATATCATGTTAACTGGATATTATTTAACATTTTAGTTTTGTCTACATTCAACCAGTCATCTTTTCACAATTTCATGTTTCACTGATAATGATTTTGAAGTTTTTCAAAATCATATCTCTGCTTCGCAATTGATTTTGACAACAAAAATGAGAACTTATATAAACTTGCACAAAATAGAATTATATAAAATACATATACATTAGATATACATATTTACCTTTCCCTTGAAGAATTTGGTTATTCTGAGGTGATATTTGCGTAATATTGGGTAGCGGTCCACTTTGGTTGTGTTCATTTCTGTCTTCTCATCTTTTACAACATGTTCCTGCTTCTTGTACACAATTTCCTCCTTCTTTACATGCACCTTGGCCACTGAAATAGCAAAGCTGGAGTTATTTATGAAATGAACTTCATATTTCACAGGATTTCATTTGCCTGTGGCTGGCTCCCACATGGACTATGACTTGGGCATGGGGTGGGGTGTTCAAACTCAAGCTTTTTAATTGGGTTAATGATTTAACTTCAGAGATTATTTATTATTTGAATGGAAATTATTAATTTTTTCAAAATCCCTCTGCATACAAAAAAGTATATTTTTAAAAAAAAAGTATGTTGCCTTAGTTGTCTGTATTTCATCTTGTTTCCTTGTTACTACTTTTCTGATGTATTATTGGTAGGTGGAATATTTTATTCATTAGTTCAGCCTATTATTAGTTGAAGTGGTCTTGTGGTCTCTGTGTGTCATCCGTCATCTGTCAACATATGCTATGATATTGATATATACATGTTTATAAGACAAGTCCAAATGCACAGACCCAGATCTGCTGTTGTATAATGCACTGGCAGATCTGGATCTGTGCAGTTTGTTTAGAGCAATCAGTAGAGCAAACACCATAGACCCTGATCTGCAGGATATATATATAGTACATGTATTTGAAACTTGTCAAAAAACAACACTAAACCAATTTTAGCCAAATTTGACAGAAAACATTCTGGCATAAAAAGTTAGCAGTTTTATAAAAAAAATTAGGTTGACCTGCCATCAAATTAGCTGTCATTATTGCAAAACAACAACCTTTGAAATGCTTCATCTAAAACATTGCTTGACAGAATTTGACCAAATTTGATGGAAAACACTGGAAATAAAAGGCTTTCAAAATTGTACAGTGATGAAGACTGTCTTAACGTCTTGAAACTACATCTAGGGAAATTTCTAAATATATAAATCTTTCAAACTGTCATTATTTTAGAAATGGCTTTATTGTCACAAATTAGCAGACAAGTTACTTATTTGATTTTGAAGACTTCAGTGAGGTTAATTTTGTATTTTTGGAACAGTTTAGAAATGTCAATAAAATACAACAGTAAGGAGTATTTAATGACTTAATTTTAGGAATGCATTAGAACCTGTCTTGAGAAACCACCTCTTTTGCCTAAAAAATATGGTCTCTCAAGACAGGTGGTCTTATAACATGTCATTCTGCTTAACAATAATTAAATTTGTGCATAGAGAGTATGGTCTCTCAAGACAGGTAGTCTCACATAGAAGTGGTCTTTCACAACAGGTTTTACTGTACTCACCAAACTCAGCCCTGCAGAAGTGGTCTTGTTTATGACTCTGAGCGCATGAGCAAGCAGAACTGCAGTCAACAGCAACAACCAAAAGAATTACCAGAATCCTCATTATAGTCATTCTGATGGTTTCTGAAGCTTTTGGATTGGAAAATTGGAATGTTGTTGAGGTCCTTACTTGTCTATCTGCTCTGTAAAATAAAAGGAGAGTTCATTTTCACATCATTTGAGCAGAGATTTATACATCTGTGTTGAGAGTTTTATAACTTGACAACAGGAAGATAGTATTTGTTATTGAAGCGTCTTCTACGTCACATAGTTTATATTATGATACATCACCAGCGTAATACCATCCCATTCCAGCTATCATCACCTTGTCATTTAACATACTTCTTCATGTAATTCCAAACATTTTATACAGTTCTAGAATTGTGTGATATTAAAAAATATATTTATATATCTCCTATTTACTTAATAACGTTTGTCCCTACATGCTTTTTGGATTCATTTGCATAGTGAAAGAAATATGGCATGTGCAACTCTTAGAATTTACAGAGGTCTAATTGAATGGCATTCTTTCAGTTTTCTCAGTGAATTAGGTACTAATGATGTAAACTTTAGGTATCTAAGTATTGTGTTGGCGTGGGAAAATAAAGACTATTTCTACATCAAGTGTGTAAGTGAATATTTTGTTTTTAATAATGCTTAATAAGATAGACCTGCAAAATTAATACCAAATATAGACAACATTGTTACTGACACGGAAAATTAATACCAAATATAGACAACATTGTTACTGACATGGAAAATTAATACCAAATATAGACAACATTGTTACTGACATGGAAAATTAATACCAAATATAGACAACATTGTTACTGACACGGAAAATTAATACCAAATATAGACAACATTGTTACTGACACGAAAATAATCATGTGTTAGTATATTGAGGATGACTAGCATTAACAAGATTTTCAAGACTGGTGCCATGGTGACAATGTTGGATATCAGGTTGACACCATTTGTATTTTACGCTCAAACAGACACTGGCAAAAAATCCCATGTTGATGTGACCACTCTATCAGGAAGAGTAGCAACAACAAAATTGTCAAGACAGCTGCAGTGATAGTCCGACGATGGACATATTGGATGTCAATTGTCACCATTTTGTTTAGGACCATCTAGACATCACAAGAAGTTTTTTTAGTGAATGATGGCAATAATGGGTGTTAGATTTTTATTTAAGATTTACTAGACATCATGTCTGTGTCTGTTTGTTCATGTATGTATGTGTGTACATGTATATGGTTATATGTATATACATATATAATGTTTGTTGATATGAGCATTCATTTAGGATGGGTAATGATAATAATATTTTGCAGCACCCACATCAGATGTGAGACAGGCACCATTTTCATCTAAGTTTTTTTGGTGTGGAAAACCCGTTGTTGATGTGGCCATGCAAGTAAGAGGGGTAACCCTAACAATATGTTCAAGATGGCCACTTTTGCAGATCTGAACCATTTTTATCTTGGAAACAACTAGACATCATAAAAAATCTTGTATCAAAACCAGTATGTTGATATGGGCATCCTTTCAGGAGGATCAGCCATAAAAAGATTTTCAAGATGGTTGCTATGGCCATATTGGACTTAAGATCTGCATCATTTTCATCTTGGGTGAACTAAACATTGTAAGAAGTCATGTAGTGAAAACAATACATTGATATGACCATCCACTCAAGGGGAGTAGCAATAACAAGATTTTCAAGATGACCACTGTGGTGGCCATGATGGATGTCAGAGCAGCACCATTTTCATTAAGAAGCAACTAGACAATGGGATGAATGTCTGTCAAGTTTGACAAGGCAATCCTCCAAGTAGCTGAGGAAGAACATCAATACTAAATGTGTGCTAATGGATGGATGGACAACAGACAATGGATGGACAATGGACAACAGACCATCCAATAAGCTCTTCTTGTCTATGACAAGTAGAACTAAAAACCAACTGACACAATTTTATAAATTTGACAGAAAATGAAAAGTCCATTCTGTTTTGATCAAATGATTTTGATGTATCATCAGATATGGATGAAGATACAAAAACTAAAGAAAACTTGTTATTTTAATATATGCAATCAACAGCATTGGAGGGAATTTTCAACAAAATTGTACTATTACACCTTATTCCTTAGTCAACAGCTCTTGTGTTTGGCTATTGCACAAACTGAGTTGTACACTTTACCTCTTGTTCTAAAATACTGCCAATATTTTAGTAGAAGAGAGATCAAACTTTTTTAAGCTCTATTGGTCAAAGACCAGAAAGTTTATGGGATGGTCTCTAATCTGTTGTCTCAGTCTATTAACACATCATTGTTATCACTACTTCTCCTGAGCTGCCTGGAATATTACCTTCAAATTTTGCACACACATTTGTCCCACGGTTTAGTTGGTCGTGATTGAAAATGCTGCAGCTAAGATATCCAGAGTGTCTATATTGGCAGCCATCTTGAAAATCTTATCACCACTCTTCCTGAATGGAGAGTCTTATTGGTATGGGGTTTTGACACGAAGATTTCTTATGATGTCTATTTGGTCCTAAATGAAAAATGCTGCGTATCTGAAACCTAATATGTCCACCTCAGTTGCCATCTATAAATTCTTGTTACTGCAACTCCTCCATAATAGATGATCATATCAATATGGGGTTTTCACTTAAAAACATTTTGTAATGTCTTGGTGTTGAAATGGTTCTGATATTTTGACATCTAGTATGGTCATCAAGATATCCATCTTGTTGCTACTATTCCTTCTGAATGGAGTTAAATTTAAATTAAATTTCACCAGAAAATTAGCCTCAATATGGTTACTAGGCCAGATATGGTATGCTTTATTTGAGCATTTAAGTGTTCTAATAGCCATAAAATTCTTGCCTATTTGTGCAATCCCAATTTGCTATGTCAAATAATAAGGAAATAGAAGTACAGTTTATTTATCACTGTCATTCTTCTCATTTCAGCTTGTATTGTGTTACAGAATGCTTTATAGCAATTTAATAAACTGGGTATTACTCCCTGGTTTGGAACTAATTGAATTATTTTCATTTCAATTTGATATTTTGTGAACAACAAACAACTTAATTAGGAGAACAAGTCTTAATCAACATTGTGTTGATCAAGTCTTTCATAAAATCGCTCAAAGACCAAGGCTAGTTGACCATGCAATGGATTGTATGACTATCTGAGTGATTGTCGTCACACTGTTCAAGTACTGTCATTTTAAATGTGCACAAAATTTCTGAACAGTAAGTTAATTTATATTACTCAAACACACCATCATATGACATGGACTGTGAGCATTTATGGTCACAAAAATATTATGCTGGCAAATGTGGATTAAATAAATCATTTTGCTTAATCAGTACAGCATTTTTGTAAACAAAATTATATTTTAGTTTTTTTTTTGTCTGCTTAAAATTGACTTCTTTCTTAGATGCCTTGTTTTCCGTTTTTTCTCAAATATTTTGTTTGTTTTCTGACCTTACCTCTTGAATTGTCTTGTTTGTTAGAGGGAAATTGTTTACAAGGTGTTTGTTATGTTAACAAGGATATCTCTACATACTTGTGTGTGCTTTATCAATGTTTACTCCAGATGAATGAAGATTGATAAAGTCAATTACTTTAGAGTTTGTGATAATGAGACCTGGACTTCTTAGCAGAAATTCTTGCAGCATATTTGTAGATCTAGGCTGTTTTTACATGTCAATACATAATACCGCATAGACCAGGTGCATACAGTTATGTAAACCCAGAACCTACAGTTACACAGACCTAGAATCTACAGTCACATGAACTCAGAACCTACAGTTACACTGACCCAGAATCTACAGTCACAGGGACCCAGAACCTACAGTTACATACAGTCACAGGGACCCAGAACCTACAGTTACACTGACCCAGAATCTACAGTCACATGTACTCAGAACCTAAAGACACACAAACACCCAGAACTTAAGTTACATAGACCCAGAACTTTTAGTTTAGACTTTGAACCTTCAGTCACACAGACCAAGAACCTATGGTCACATAGACCAAGAACTTACTGTTACAGAGACCCAAAGCCTAGAGTTACATGGACCAGGATCTGATAGAACTAGACACTGTGACACAAGAAACACCTGTTCATAAGAGAAAATTTTTAATTCCTAATTTCAGTAATACCTGTATGGAGATTCAGCATATATTGAGATCCACACTGTGGAGCCCGGAGTAGCTTAGTGGTCTAAAGTGGTTTCCATTATGGATCACTGCCATCTCACCTCTGTCTGTGTCTGTTCGAGTCTCAGATTCAGCCACTGTGGGTATGTGAGAAAGCTTGCCAGTAGCTTCTCGGGGGTCAGTGGTTCTTTCCGGGTTTTCTTTCTCCACCATTAATACCGGCTGCCATATATAGCCTATCATGTGCTGAAAAATGGCATTAAACTCTACAAAAACATAACATAACAAAGATCAACACTGGTGAGAAAGGTTGTGTTCCCTTGAATACTTAGTATCTACCATATACCAAGTGCCCAATGCAAAGCTTCATATATCCAGATCTGTCATCATATTTTACATTAGCAGATCTGTCATCATATTATACATTAGCAGATCTGTCATCATATTATACATTAGCAGATCTGTCATCATATTATACATTAGCAGATCTGTCATCATATTATACATTAGCAGATCTGTCATCATATTATACATTAGCAGATCTGTCATCATATTATACATTAGCAGATCTGTCATCATATTATACATTAGCAGATCAGGGTCTATGCTGTTTGTATAAAATCATAAATGAAAGGGAACAGTCAGTGTTGTTCACATGTTAACATCCATTTTTAAAAAATTGCACTTGTAGTATTTAAAAAATAATGGAGAATAATATAGTTTTATTAAAAGCTGCATAGGAATGCAGTAAACAAGTATCAGGATGTGTTGTTTCCTCACAAGATGACCAGTTTTGACACCAAGCATCACAAGGAAACTTCTTGTTATCACAAGAAAACAAATACAATGTGCCCTTAGGAAAGGCACTTTCTTCCACTTAAAATGCCCTTAAAAACCAATCAGCCTGAATTACAGAAGCATGTGTGTGTGTGTGTGTGTGTGTGTGTGTGTGTGTGTGTGTGTGTGTGTGTGTTAAGGGTTTATGGCAACTTGCATTATCTTGGCTTTGAAGTTAAAATGTAAAGGTAAAAATTGCAGAAAATTTAGGAAGATAAGCACCTCTGAACACATGTAAGTATGCATTCCTACAAGGTAAAATAAAAAGCTAAAGGTGTTAAAATGATGGTAAAGGTACATAAAAAATAAGATACAGTAAAGAAAAAAGAATATAGCCCTAGAAGATAACATAAGATTTTTTTATATAAACACATTCTTTGAAAAACTACAAGCTTTGATCAAATGGCTACTCGAATTCAGTCGGAAAACTTTTGTCATACTGCATGGAAGTTGATATACTCGGCGTGAATCAGTTTTGATGTCAAGAGAAGTGTATAAATATTGTATATTGTTTAAAATTCAATAAATGAATACTATAATTAAAGTGGAGAAAAGGTTGGGGACAGATAGTATGTGTGTTTGTCAAAGTACAGTAACACCTATTATTTACTGATTACACTGCCTTCTCAGTTACATTTACAGTAAACTATCCATGATCTGAACCTTTTTGGATTTCATCTTGATAACTGTTTGTTTTAAAAACTGATACAAGTTATGCAAATACATTGTGTTTTGAAGGGTCACTCCATTTATCTGAATGACTGAAACAACCAAATATGAAATTGTCACTTTGTAATTGAAGCTATGTAATTGTCACTTTGCTGTGAATGATTTTAAATAATTCTGACCAGAAATGTAAATAAAAATATTTTTTTAAAAATTGACTTTAGATGTATATGATTTCAATGTCATGCAAAAAGAAAACAATTTCACTAGAGATGGAAACCATCATAAATAGTAATACACCTATTAGTAATAGTAAATAGTAATACACCTATTAGTAATAGTAAATAGTAATACACCTATTAGTAAAAGTAAATAGTAATACACCTATTAGTAATAGTAAATAGTAATACACCTATTAGTAAAAGTAAATAGTAATACACCTATTAGTAATAGTAAATAGTAATACACCTATTAGTAATAGTAAATAGTAATACACCTATTAGTAATAGTAAATAGTAATATTCCATATTAATAATAGTAAATAGTAATACTCCTATTAGTAGTAGTAAATAGTAATACACCTATTTGTAATAGTAAATAGTAATACACCTATTAGTAATAGTAAATAGTAATACACCTATTAGTAAAAGTAAATAGTAATACACCTATTAGTAATAGTAAATAGTAATACACCTATTAGTAATAGTAAATAGTAATACACCTATTAGTAATAGTAAATAGTAATATACCTATTAGTAATAGTAAATAGTAATACTCCTATTAGTAGTAGTAAATAGTAATACACCTATTAGTAATAGTAAATAATAATACACCTATTAGTAATAGTAAATAGTAATACACCTATTAGTAATAGTAAATAGTAATACACCTATTAGTAATAGTAAATAGTAATATACCTATTAGTAATAGTAAATAGTAATACTCCTATTAGTAGTAGTAAATAGTAATACACCTATTAGTAATAGTAAATAATAATACACCTATTAGTAATAGTAAATAGTAATACTCCTATTAGTAGTAGTAAATAGTAATACTCCTATTAGTAGTAGTAAATAGTAATACACCTTTTAGTAATAGTAAATAGTAATACACCTTTTAGTAATAGTAAATAGTAATACACCTATTAGCTTCATCCATACTTCCATCTGCTCTCCAGGGCTCCATTTGGAATATGAAACCTTTGTTTTCAACAATTCATTCTTCTGCCCAATATCCCAATTATTTATTTAGGTGGATGGAGTTATGTTACAGAGGAAGTCTGTATTATCTATTAAAATGTGACCTTGGACTCCATCCCATCCCCCTATGGTGAGGGTGTGTGTATGAATGCATCCATGATCTGAAACCTTCATGGTCATCTACACATCATCCTAAAGTCATACCATTCCACTTCAGATATAATGGTGATGAAGAGATATGATATATCACAATACATCCCCAAAAGAAGAAAATGCAAAATGCAAAGATGCTTTAGCATACAGTAGAAATGAACAAACAGATTCTTTTCTAAAAAAAATCAATAATATATACCATAAAGTAGAATTTTCTAGACAATGCTGTAAAAATTAAATACAAGCTGCAGTTTATGAAATGACAGTAGAAGAAGATAATATTGGTATCCTATCTGCATGCAATGAAACAGTTAAGATGACCTACCCGTTGGAGATTCCTTTGTATAATATTGAAGTTTCAGTAAATCACTGGATGTTTTACAGTTTCCAGACTCAAGTGGAATCAGCTTCTAGTACAGGCTGGACTGAGAATCAATATTGGGCTGTTTATATACTCCCTATCACCTCCCCCCCCCCCTCATATCTCCATTTCTGTAGTGATGTTGTAGCTGCTTTTGATAGTATGTGGGTGTCCCCCCCCCTCACTGTTGCCAGATACATCCACTTAGCTGATCCCCTTTTATATCAAAGACTATCTGAGTTTAGTCAGAATGGGAGTAAGATTAACACTTAGCTGATATACCATTAATTGGAATGACTACACACTTATTGGTTACCTGTATGGAAAAAGGGCTTATGTGTAGACAAAGCGAGGCCCTAAGCTATGGGAAGCTGTAGAGGCCCTATTTGATATCAAATAAATTTGAAAGGCCCCTTAACCCTTTGAACCCTAATCTCCCCCATATTTCAGCACATTATCCCTAGCCTCCCCGGCAATTTTTGACAATTTTATAAAAAGTAAAATTTTGGAAAATAAAAGTAATATTATGCCTTAGAATGATAATCCACTATGATATAACAGCAAATATCAAATTGTCTCATTTCAAACATGCTTATAAAATGCTTTTTATTACTATGACTATGTAACAAACTGTCTCGAAATTTTTTTCATGTTGTACCATTCATGCAAGATCTATATTTCACTGACCTAGCACAATAACCATGCGCCATCTAGCGAATAACATAACACATGCCAGGATACCGGCCTGTCGGGTTATGACGGTAGATAGCTAGGCCAGTATACCGGCCTGTCGGGTTATGACGGTAGATAACTAGGGTGGTATACCGGCCTTTCGGGTATATACACCGTTACAACAGGCCGGTAAACGGGCCTGTCGGGTTCAAAGGGTTAAGATTGTGAGACCCTAAGCTATGAGAAGCTGTAGAGGCCCTATTTTATTTATAAAATAAATTTGAAAGGCCCCTTTAAACTATGGGTTCAGACTGTGATTCCCTAAGCTGTAGCTTGTTTAGCTTATGCCTAAATTTGGCAGTGTACATGTGTGTGTGTGTGTGTGTGTGTGTGTGTGTGTGTGTGTGTGTGTGTGTGTGTGTGTGTGTCCAAGCTATGAAAAAAATATAATTTTTGTTTGTGCTCAAAGAGGATTTACACAACATAATGAATCCATAATAAATCCTTGTACATTGTACTTTGTTTTGCATCAGCAAACTAGTTCCTAGAACACATTGTTATGTATGTATCAGTGCTTATTTTATTGAAAGGTTAGAAATCCTATTGATTATGCCAACAACATAGATTTCACAACAAGTTTGTAATCATAATTAATTTTTGCCACAAATGAGATGGAATTTTAAAGTGAAACTTTACTTGTAGTTAATCCAATAACTGACAATTAATATGGCAAAAGAATCCACATATTTCAAGTTCAGATTCAAAAGAAAAGAAAGAAAAACATACCTTGAATGTAAATTGGGGAATTTTTATACACTGTCATTGTACTGTACATAGGACACCAATTTATCAGTGTCTTCAGACAAAAATAGAGATAGTATTATCTATGAGAGAATTCTATCACATTGAGTAGGTTTAATCAATTGACCCAATGTAGAATTTGTTTGTTCCATTAAAGTTTGATGTTTCTGGGTATGAAATATTACATATTTTACTCAGTAATTTGTTTTACCCTCAAATTTTGTTTTGCATATTGCCACTCAGAGTACAAATTGTCAGTATTTTGTAAGCATTAATTTTCTTTATCATTAAGTTTTTTAATTTTTTTATTTTTTTTTTAAAGAATATACTTACGAGATGACATTCTAATTAAAATTCTTCTTGTAATTTATTTTGTGCCTTAAAACTAATTTGCAAAATTGTACAGAAAATTACTGACAGATGGTCTGCATCACAGAACTGGTTACTGCATGATTGTTACTTATTCTTGATGCAATGTAGCATTTATTCTAACAAGTACAGAACAATGAGAAACATTCTTACATCTTAATAGCTTAGAAAATGTGTGCACAAAACTACACAGAGGCTGTTCAGCACATCAGAAGAATGAGAATTAAGTGTAGGTGCGCATCACAAGAGAACAGAAGTCAATTAGACTCTCCTGGTAACAGAAAAATGCAAGAGATATAGGCTATGCCTTGTTGTGAAGGTATTTTTATGTGTATTGTTTTAATAGATTATGCATATACCAGAGAAATGAAATTGCCTGTTAAAAGATTTGTGATAATTTGGCTAGAAACTGTACTGTATACACTCAGTCATAAGTCAGATCTCACTTTAGACCTTATAGGCCCAAATCTGCCATTGTATAATACACTGGCAGATTGGGATCTATTTTGTTTGTTAGGTCTATGCAATTTGGAATAATCAGTAGAACATACAACACAGACATTGATTTGCTGGCACATTATAATGGTATATCAGGGTCTATGCTGTTTGCAGTTATACCCTACATGGGTGAGTATAAACAGTACTCAAACTGTTTGCAGTTATACCCCACATGGGTGAGTATAAATAGTACCCAAACTGTTTGCAGTTATACCCACATGGGTGAGTATAAACAGTACCCAAACTGTTTGCAGTTATACCCCACATGGGTGAGTATAAACAGTACCCAAACTGTTTGCAGTTATACCCCACATGGGTGAGTATAAACAGTACCCAAACTGTTTGCAGTTATACCCTACATGGGTGAGTATAAACAGTACCCAAACTGTTTGCAGTTATACCCCACATGGGTGAGTATAAACAGTACCCAAGCTGTTTGCAGTTATACCCCACATGGGTGAGTATAAACAGTACCCAAACTGTTTAAAGCATGCAGTAACATTTTCCATAAGCAGCTCCCTGGCAGACCATGTGATAGGCTGTTGTTTAAATTCTTCTCTTGAATGGATACTGTATTTATCCTATGAGCCTATTATGCATTAGATAACATTTTGACCAATATGTATTAAGGATATCTTCATGATTTGTACAATCTTGGAAGTTACTTGAAATTTGGTGTTTACCATGAAAAGTGACTGAATTAAATGTAAATTCCAAAAACAACTGTAAAAGTATTTGAAAATGATTGGTAATCCTTGAAAAATGCTTGAATTTAGAAACAAATGCATTTCATTTTAAAAACATGAATTCACTTACATAAATATCAAGAATAAAGAAAATCAAAGATCCATCAAGGAAACCTGTCTTCTTGGAATTTTAATTTCATATTAGGTTGTGTGCATATTGAGTAAGACTACCAGCTGGATCCTTTACATGCTTAATAGTCCTCAGCCTCATTTGGGACTGTAAGCACTTCATGATGAAAATAAATGGATGCTGTGTTGACTGGGCTGTTAAGGCTGAGAAATAAAAGCTGGTCATGTTCTCTGCAACACCTTAATACATAAAATTCTTAAAATGGTATGTTTCTGGTCTTAACACAAATAAAACTTGCATTTTGAATGTACATTATTTTCCATTTAGTTAAAATATATGAACTAGTGCTACATTTTAAATGCAGCATATGGCAACTGCCTGTGCTGTTAATCTCTGAGCTCTAAAGTCTCCACCATCAATGTTACTACAGACTTGTAGAGCTTAAAACTAACCTCAGTTTAATCAATGAGTAAAATTTATTAGAGTAAAAAACATACAAAGTTATAATATTGATGGTAGGCAGGTATTTAGAATAAGTTTTCACTCAAACATGAAAAGTGGACATGTTAGATTTGCTGAAAATATGAGACATATTTCCTTAATAAACTGATGTCAATATTCCTACTGCACCTCTACCCTAATGCCTCAAATAGATAGTGATGACTTCACCTTTACCCTAATGCCTCAAACAGATAGTGATGACTTCACCTCTACCTTAATGCCTCAAACAGATAGTGATGACTGCACCTCTGCCCTAATGTCTCAAATAGATAGTGATGACTGCACCTCCACCCTAATGCCTCAAACAGATAGTGATGAATGCACCTCTACCTTAATGCCTCAAACAGATAGTGATGACTGCACCTCTGCCCTAATGTCTCAAATAGATAGTGATGACTGCACCTCCACCCTAATGCCTCAAACAGATAGTGATGACTGCACCTCTACCTTAATGCCTCAAACAGATAGTGATGACTGCACCTCTGCCCTAATGTCTCAAATAGATAGTGATGACTGCACCTCCACCCTAATGCCTCAAACAGATAGTGATGACTGCACCTGAGATCACTTTAGACCACTCAGCCACTCGGGGCCCACCCCATTAATAAAGAAATGGTTATTCTAAAATTTATCAACTCTCCATACCATGAAGCACATTTTTCCTAATTTTGTATGCAATAGATTATAGTGCTTGAAAAATAACTTTTGACCTTGATAGGTGTTATTAATTTTCTGATTAATATATGTATGGACCATGTACGTTTTTGAGATAATAAGCCCACCCTCTATATTTTGGACAGATTTATTAGACTGGTTCCCTGGTCTTAGTATAGGAGAATAATGTTGACTCAGATCTGCTGTTACATTATGAATGCCCAATATTTTTCTATACTGTCCACAGTCTGGATGTGTGTTATACATAGAAAGATATGGCAGTTATGTAATAACAGGTGCTTCTCATCAAGACACCTGTCTTTCAAGTGTTTGAAACCTATAATGAAAGGGTTTTATTGTGGGCATTCCTTCACATTTCTGTTGTAATTATATTATGGCCCATGTAGTGTTGTCCACCACTAGTTACTAATTACTTTCCATTTATTTGAGAAGAATCAGTACATTTTTATGACATAAGCAAATTAAACATAAAGATAAATAATTGTCAAGTTTATGCCTTGCTTTGGGTTAGCAAAGTTAAAGACATAGTCACTGATAGTATGTTATAAATGTTTGTGCTGATGTGCGACTGAACCCTAGAATTATATGTTATAAATGTTAAGTTTAGGGTTCTGTGGCACATTAGCACAATCCTGATTATATAGTGTCAAGTGAAATACTTGGGTAGCAAAAGGTGCTAAAAGCAAAAACCTTGCCAGGTTCCCAGGGAATCAAACCCCTCCAATGAAAAATAAATGTGCACCATGAGGCAAAAGATAAAATGTAAAGATGTAAAATCACTTCAAATAAAACAAACAGAGCAAACATAAAGGCTTTGGATAAATTTTTTTTTTTAAAAAGCCAGTATGTGCCTGCCTAAAATAAATCCTCTTAAAAAGTCCATGACCCTTTCAGGTGGATCCATTAAGCACCATTTATGAATTCTGAGATAGTGCAGTGGACAGACTGTAAATTCCCAAGCCTGCATGGGAAGACAGACATGTCAGATTCAACATCGAGATTCTGAGTATAGGCATTGTGTTAAATGTTTGCTGTCTAAAGTTGGGTACACCATTCTGCCGTCTGCTGGAGCCCTTTTATTCACAAACAGGACTTTTTTTTAAAAACTATTTAAAACTTTTTATAAGTCAAGATATTAGTATCTTGTCAGAATTGCATGCTTTTGAGATATCTCAAATATACATGAAGAGCAGAAGATATAAAATATAAGTAGTTTCTATTTAAATTTTTAATATCATTCTAATGTTGACAATATACACTGTACCTTGAAAAAGATACTCATAAATGAACCTCCACCTCTTTAATGCAGTGGTATGGCTTTATTGGACCTTAAGCATTGGCTTTACTATGGGGTAGCAAAGTTCAAGACAGCAAATAAACCAAACCTGGGTACAAGCTTATAGATATACCATAATTCAAAGATTTCAGCCAAATACAGAAAACCCGGGTACAAACCTAGAGACATACCATAATCCAAAGATTTCAGCCAAATACATCATGTAGTGTCAAATTAATTGGTTAAAAATGTTTAAATAGTTTTCATTATACAAAACAGGTCACATTGACCTACATATATATAAACTGAACTTGGTAAGTTACTTTGTTTTTCAGTTAATTAGTGCTCTACTGGATCACTCTGGTGGCCTAAGTGGTTAGAACATCTGACTCAGAAGTGAGTTGGCATGGGTTCAAACCTGTCTGAGTCATGCTTATTAAAATGATACTAGCAGATGCCTCGCTTGGCGCTCAGCATTAAGAAATTAGTGTTATGACTGGTTGGCCTGGTGGCAGGATAATGTGACTGGGTGGGAATGATGTCACATGTCTGCCACATGATGCCCCAGTGCTAGACATCACTACAAACTGCCACACTGCAGACATCATGGCGATATGATTGTAATTTTTTTAAAACTGTTACAAATCCAAAACACATTCACACAGTGCTCTACTAAAGTAAATGGATATGATCCAAATGATACATGACCGTGTCAGTTGTCATTTGATATCCACCCAGTTTTTATCCCATTTTATTATGTATTTTACTAATTATATTTTTTGAGCAAACATTTCAATTACAAACAAATCTGATTTCAAAAGTGGTGTAATTTATTTGATTTCAATGTTTTGTATTCACTAAGATAAAATCAACGAGTTTTGGGAAATACACAGGCGATTTGTCAATAAATTCAAGGACCTTTCAAGGCAACCCTAAAAATTCGTGGATTTGTTATGTTGTATAAGCCATAGTAAGGTATCACTGAAGTTAGGTCAAAATAAAGTGTTTCTTGAGATTTTAAAAACAAGTGTTAGAAGATCCAGGTTAAATATTCATTTTATCACATATAGAAAGTAGGTCAATGTAGAGTAGTTCTTGTAAAATGAGTTTACATATAAAATTTAATGTATGTCCAAGATATGGGGTAATACACTGTACATATTTTAGTGACACAGTCTATAAAGAATGAAAACTAGATCCCAACGATTTACTTTGTTGATTGTAAAGTTGCATTCTTTAAGATGCATCAACAAAGTCTGATAGATGTGATTAAGTCCAAGACATGAATGGTATAATGAATGAATGTGTGAAAATAAACAAATCATTTGAAGTGTTAAAAAAAAAGTCACCTTGACCTACTTTGGATATTGTTGACCTTTGCCATTAATACCTTCATACTTTTTAATTTTTTTTATAGTAGTCTTTGCCGTATCTTTTTCGGTTTGTCTTGGGTTTTATCTGACACAACATATCATGGTTAATTGTTTTACTAATTTAGTCTGTTTTTAAACAGTTATAATTGTAATTGTCAAAACTGGATTGCTAGTGAAATGTTTATTGCATAATTTATAGTGTAGTTTACATGGGTTTGCAATGCAGAACAAATAAAGGTTTGATTGGTTTGGTCAAGAATTTTCATGAAACTACCATATATCATGACTAGGGGATGTTTTGTGTACTCCAGGAATACTTGCTGGCTTAAGGTCAAAGTCACAGAAGAGGTAATGTAATTCTGTGACTTTTTTACATGTTTGAAGCATAACCTTTGAGTCACTGAAGAGGTAATGTAATTCTGTGACTTTTATCCATGTTTGAAGCATAACCTTTGAGTCACAGAAGATGTTTTAACAAAACTTTTCCAGTTTCTGGGGGTTTGTGAGACTCAAGAAGGGTGTTTTGAGGTGTCAATAGGAGCGGGGTGGGTGGAGTGTGCATTACCAAACGTAATCCAATTTAGAATAAGTTATCTTTTCATATGAACCTAGAGATAATTATTAGAAATTCTAATCTGAATAGAAACAACTAACCTTTTTTTCAAAACATTTACTACATGTAGAAATAAATAAATAGTTGGTAGAATTATCAAATATGATTACCATACACTCACATAATCACAGCCAAACTTATATTAAATAAATAGCTATATCAAATTTATGTCTTTAAAATCCATTGGATATCAAAAGAGATGCAGTCTTTGCTGATCACAGTTGTTCATTTGAGGGTTTGAAGGCAATTAGTGTCATTAGGGTTCATCTTTGCACTCATTAGAGACTGGATAGTGATGTTATCAAACATTCCCAGCTGGATTCTCTGAGCAAATCTTGATCAGAACAGAGTTGCCCATAACAACCATAATGCTAGCATTGTCAGAACTGTATCTGATGCAATCTACCATGATAGATGCTTGTCTGTATAGAAAAATGAATTATCACATTTAGGACTGACCATTTCAATGGGTCCTTATGGTAATACAGCAGTAATAAATGCCTCTGTTCTATACAGATTTTAACACTTTATCAACACAAATCAAATGTGCAAACACAAACCTGTATGTAGCATATTCAAATTGGGTTGTTCTACTTTGTGTACTTATGCAAATTAGCTAAATGGATTCACCCACAGTAGAATTTGACATGGCACATCACCCTAGGTTTTGTCAGCAAATTAAATAATCTCTGAGCACCTTAACTTTTAATTGCCTTGCATTAGCTACATGGCTTGAGGAAAGGTGAGCTTTGAGCAGGCTTGTTTGCTGACCATAAGACTCATAGTCCAAGGGTTACAGGCTTGATCCCCACTCAGGCCAGTCTGGCTCTGCTGCCTCAGTGTGTCCTTGAGAAAAGCAGTTGGCTTCCATCTCCTTGGCATGATGTAGCCAGTGATGTACTGAAAGTGCCTTAAAACCAACAATAACAAAAATGTTTTTCCATGTTTAGAACAACACCAATAAAAATGAAAGAACTTCATTGATATATATTATTCTATAATACGGAGCCCCGAGTGGCTGAGTAGTTAAGGCGCTTCCATTACGGATCAGTCTGCCATCTCACCTGTCTGCGTGGGTTCGAGTCTAAGATTTGGCTAGTGTAGTTATGTGAGAAAGCTTTCCAGTAGCTTCTCATGGGTCAGTGGTTCTTTCCAAGGGTTTTCCCGGGTTCTTCCTCCACCAATAATACTGGCCACCATGTATAGCCTATCGTGTGCTGAAAAATGGCATTAAACCCTACAACAACAACAACAACAACATTCTATAATACAGCTCCCCCTTGTTATAATTCCCAGTATAGTGCAGTACCACTATGCATTCTATGACCAGTTATGACTGCAATGAATGTATGTATCCATTTATTATGGCAATATGTATGTATCCATTTATTATGGCAATATTTTTGCATCCATTTATTATGGCAATATGTATGTATTCATTTATTATGGCAATATGTATGTATCCATTTATTATGGCAATATGTATGTATCCATTTATTATGGCAATACTACTATGTAGTCTGTTGCCAAACTTAATGTATGTATCCATTTATTAGGGCAGTACTACTGTGAAGTTTGTTACCAAATTGATTGCATGTATCGATTTATTAGGGCAGTACTAACTACTTTGGAGTCTGTTACCAAAATTAACTTTTGTATCCATTTATTAGGGCATTACTACTGTGGAGTTTGTTACAAAACTTAATGTATGAATCCATTTATTAGGGTTTAATAGCATGCCATCACAATGCTGCCTATAATATTAGCTGATTCAATGTTAAGTTCTAAAAATGTAAATATAATGAATTGTTTAAAAAAACTCAAGATGTGACCAACTTTAAATAATTGTACCATTGTACTTGAATTGTTGTACATGTATCAAATAAATGACAATGAGTTTAAAGAATTTTTTTGCATAAATATATTTAATTTCCATAAGTTAATATTGTTATCATGCATTTGATTGCTTTTTTACTCAATTGTACCCCCCATGTCCTCTCCCCCCAACCCCCACACCAACATTAAATTGTCATCATTTCATTGTACTGTGCATGTGTTGGGGGTTGGATGGTTGGTAATTGCTTGTTGAAAAGAGGAAAAAGTGTGTGTGTGTGTGTGTGTGTGTGTGTGTGTTGGGGGGGGCTGAATGTTTGGTACATAGCTTGTTATACAGAGCAATAAACAATTCATCTTGTCTGAATTTGTGAATGTGTGTTGGGGTTTGGATGGTTGCTGCATAGCTTGTTGTACAGGGCAATAAGATTGTAAACAGAGTTTATCTTGTTTGGCCTAGCTTGTAATAAAGGAGGAAGTAAACAGTTATGCTCAATTTCCCATAATGACCTGGCCTTGGATGCAAAACATTTGGTACCACCTTCTCAAGGCTTGTCAATTTATGTATGGAGGCTTCTGGTGGGTGGGTATAATTAGTTAGCAATAGGAATGGTATTTGAACAATCCCCACCTAGTCAACAATACAGCAAGATGTATTTAATCAACAAAGCAGTAAATACACATATGCTTGGATGCATGCACACACACACACACACACACACACACACACACATATTTTTTCCTCTTTACAACAAGCAATTACCAACACATGCACAGTACAATAATATTTCAGGTTTTTTTTAACTAGTACATGGAACTGTGTGCATGTGATTTAGATTTTTAACATAGCTTTAACACTTTTTCAGTCATATTGCTACAATGTCTGCAGTGTGACAGTTTATAGTGATGTCTAGCACTCAGGCATCATGCAGCAGGCTTGTAGCATGATGTCCCACCAAGTTAAATTATCCGGACACCAGGCCGACCAGGCTTAAAACTAACTTATTAATGCTGAGCACCATGTGAGGCAGTTGTTAGTACATTTTTTAAAAGTCTTTGATATGACTCAGCTGGGGTTTGAACCTGCAACCTCAGGCATTCAAGGATGATGCAGTATAACCACTTAGAAACAGGAGCGGTGTACATGAAATTATTTCGTATTACTTTTCAGCATATGCCTTGTCATCTTTGAAATAAAAAGAAAGAGCTTTACATATCATATAAATGCAAATTAATGATTAATATGCCATGTAGATATGATGAATTATAAACATCAGCCTATTAAGAGTGATAGGCCTTAGCTCATTGACTACTTTACAAAGGTGTACAAATATTAGAGGACACAAACCGAGAGTGCTAGAGGTGTTATAGGGCTGGTTAGGGGCCCTGCTAAGTGAGAATTTGAAATTATTTTAAAAATATGTACTTCTGTCTGAAATTTTTTAATAAGTTGTGAACATATATGTTGTCATGTTTGCATAAATGAGAGAGACAGAGAGATAGAGAGCACTTCTTGTATGAAAAATACATTATTAGATAGCATTTTGACTACTTCATCAAATTTAAGTCTAGACACAGGCATTCAGCAGATTTCTGATATCATGTTTAATACTTCTGCTGAAATATTGTAAAATGTACGAATGACTATTACGATGTAAGAATAATGTATTTAATTGTTTATAACCAATACAACTGGATATTACAATGTCATAATAATGTATTTAATTGTTTATAACCAATACAAATGGATATTACAATGCAAGAATAATGTAGTTAATTGTTTATAACCAATACAAATGGATATTACAATGTCAGAATAATGTATTTAATTGTTTATAACCAATACAAATGGATATTACAATGTAAGAATAATGTATTTAATTGTTTATAACCAATACAAATGGATATTACAATGTAAGAATAATGTATTTAATTGTTTATAACCAATACAAATGGATATTACAATGCAAGAATTACTGATATATAGAGGATCTTAAACGATTTAATATTGAATTTATGAAATTGGTTGAATAATGTCCAGCTTTCGTGAGCCTTGGTGAGCAATAGCTGGACATTAGTTAATGAGTTTTATGTTTGATATTAAATCATTACCCATTTGAGATTCTTTTTAATCACATAGTTTTATTTCAGCAGAAATTATTTAGATAGAAAGAAGAACAAATAATTTCATTCTAACAGGTGCTGTACCTTTCATTTGGTACTATAAAGAGATTAAGCATCCATCCAAATAAACTGAACATTTTACAAAAAACAAAACATTTTTCAACACAAAATGTCCAATGCATGTGATGTTATATTGTTTGATACAGTTCACAGTACCGGTTTGAGTTGGCCAACACAACAACGTTGACAGTGTTTATGTTGAAATTCAGCATCACATCAAAACATTACGTTGTTGCAATATTTTTGTGAAAAGAAGATTATTTGATGCATAAATACACATATTTACTGTAATGTATTTGATCTGAAATATTAGATTGTACAGAAGTGGAAACAAATCTCTTTTTGAGTCAGACTTGCAGAAACAAATTTACCGCGTAAATATGCTGTGGTTGGATAAAGTTCTGTCACTTGGGGAGACTGGTTTATGTCTACATTCTTCTGTGAACAAAGGTGAGTTTATTTACTTCAGGAAGTTCACATTTAAACCAAGCTTGTATATGGGTTGGTTTTGATGCTAGGGATAGAATATACTGACCACCCACCCCCACCCCCACCCTCATTACCTCATTATCATCTAAGCAATACAGGTACATGTAGTTTTTTATTTTTTATTGTTCTTGTATTGAGGGTTTTTGCCATTTTTCATGTTATGATATGTTATACATGACAGGACAAGTCCCTATGGAGCAAATCGGCAATATTGAAACAAACAAGACCATTTTTTTGCAGTTCCCTTTCGCGAGTTGAATACAAAATATTGGCATCCAAAAATGTTCAATGAAAACAAAAAGTTCCAGAAGGCAGGGTTAAAAAAGTTTTCCCATGATTGCAGCCAATCAATAAAGAGAATACTGCACAATACACAATAATTTCATGGGCTTATTTGGACCAATCAGAATCACATAAAGTGATATGTTCACGTGTAAAATATAAAAAATATGAAACTGCATACACTATGGGCAAAGTGTACGACTATGTGATAAATAACTAATATTTGATTGTCATCAATCAATGTAGGCTCAGATCTGGCACCCCATAACAGATAGTCAGATCAAGTTTCCAGTTTTGCTAAACATCCCAGAATATATTTCTCAAATTATTTGTAACAATTTTTATTCTTCATGTAACATTCTAACAGGCATAAGGAATTATAATACAGTGATAAACAAAATCCTGAAATTTCTTCAGAAGAGTCCTGTTCTATCTCTAAGGAAATAAAGAGGACTTCATCAAATTTGAAAAATTCATTGACACTGGTTTCAAGACACTGAAAAAATGAGAGCTTCTATTTTTTGAGCAGATAAATGAATTTCATCTTCGGTATTATTTTATGAAGGGAAAATGTATACAATAAAAACACCAGTACAAATGTTGGACACTTTAATAAATCAATTTGGTAAATTATCTGAAGATTATATTTGTAATGATTGCTATTATGTTCTCATAGGTGGAATAATTTATTGATTATTTTACTATGCAATTGAAATTTGTTTACTCAATGAAAATAATTGAACTATTGAGTGGTATCAAATTTATGGTTCTATTGGGGGGGGGTACTGATTCAATAATGCATCAATTCATCGATCATTTTAATGTTTTGATACATATATAGATACAAAATCTACCAAATTAATACAAGACCGCTCTGGTGGCCTAGTGGTTTGAGTATCTGCCGCAAAAGCCGGAGGTCATGTCATACCAAAGACTTACAAAAATGATACTAACAGTAGCCTTGCCTGGCATTCAGCATTAAGAGATTAATGTTAGGATTGGCTGGCCTGGTGTCAGGATAATATGACTGGGTGGGACATCATGCTACTGGTACATGTCTGCAGCATGAAGCCCCAGTGCTAGACATCACTAGAAACTGCCTCACTGCAGACATCTTAATGATATTGACTTTAAAATAATTTAAAACTACGTTAAAAATCCTAATCACACACACACACAGAGAATTAATACATTTGTAAACAATACATGCCATTAAAAAGTTACATCAAACTTCAGTGGACATTATTAATTATCATATGTTTTGTTTTATATTTAAATGCATTTTACACTGAAGAATTTGGTTGTTAATCATCTCCACTTCTGCACTGGAACTTGTTCTAGATAAGATTTTCCTTGGACAAGGAAGTTGTACTTGAACATTTTCTTCTGTTATTATCTTCTATTCTTAAGAAGAAGGAAACTGATGTTCCCCATAATTAATTGAAGACATAAAATTAGTGATATTTTTTGTGAAACATCTGCTTTTGTTGTTGGAAAATTATTGTCATTAAGGTGACTAATTTTTCACTATGCTTTGGGCTAATATCCTGTTGCACTTGTGGAACCAAAGATAAAATTAATGATTGCTAATTAATTATAGTCACTAAGACCTGGGTGTAGCCTAGAAAGTACAGTTAGTCAGTTCATGCTAATCTCTTATTTTATCACATGGATAAATGAACCAGTCGTTTAAAAAATCACACATATTTTTCCAAACAAATTTAATTTCATTTGGTGTAATTCAGTAAAATATTGTTATATCATGTTCTCAGCTATAATGTTTTGTAACAGTTGACTAATAATTGCTAAGAATGTTGTATACCTGTATACTTATTGTATATTCATTATTCCCACTATGAAAATGAAGTCATATGGACAACATTCTTATGAATACCAGGATCCAGCAATTTGGAGTGAATTGCTCTTTGAAATTAGACACAAAGACACAGTGATCCCTTTCAAGAGTGCTCTTAAAACTCACCTTTATTAACTGCAAGAACAAACTTAAATGACCTAATAATGTTTCGCACCTTAAGTATTTTCAGCAATTTTTGTTTTCCAATTTCATGGTTTTGTTTTTTGTTTTTCTGTAGTTATATCATTATGCACTATAAAAAGTCCTCATTATTTTTACCTTTAAAGCATTGTGCAAAATATATTGTATTGTAGAAGGAGATCAATTATCTTTTTTTAATAGTATTTTTTATCTAAAGACACCTCAGCTTGTGAAAATAATACATTTTATGGACAGTATGTACAAATATTATTGTAGAAGCCCTCATGGAACATTGGTCAGTTGAGATTCTTCTATTATTATTATTATATTTGATTTCATTATTATTATTATTGCTATTATTATTGTTGTTGTTATTATTGTTATTGTTATTATTATTGTTATTGTTGTTATTATTATTGTTATTATTATTATTATTATTATTATTATTATTATTATTATTATTAAATCCCACCTCTGTGTGTGTGAGTTTGGGTGCGTGTTTGCGCATTATGTCCTCATTACAACACTGTCCATTGGAGCCAGAGTATAGTGCCTTAAAGTGAGATGACCATATTATGAAGTACATCTAATTTTATTCCCATTTACTGTGATTCATGACTATAACAGGAACTGTGTTATAACATAGGGCCTTGTATTAATGGAGCATTGTATGCTAGTGCCCTGTGTGTTTAGGTATTAAAATAAAGACATAAAAAATAAAAATAAAGGCAAAAATGTGAAATCCTAAAAGTACATGGTCAGATTTTTCATTTAAACTACACTCTTGCTTCCTGATCATCACAGAACATGCCTCCTGGTAAAAAGGTTGTCTTCATTATTCAGTCGGGCTGTATGGTGCATAAGTTTAAACCAGGTTTATTCTGTATGATGAAAGTATTGATTATTTTATTTCTTTATAAATGATGCATACCACTAAGTAGGTTTGTAACTGATTGGAAATCAGCAGTTGGTGATAAGAAGACTATACAAAACCAGACATAATCAATCCTGTTGAAGAAAACTTGAATTATTAATTATTTTTTAATTTCTTTCTTGCATTGAACTTAGATTTTCTCTTAAATTGCAATTATTCATTCATAAATTCAGATAACAGTTGTCCATATTCAAATATCTCCAACTTAAAAGTCATACTTTATATCTAAAAATCAATTTAAAATTTGTATTAAAGCAGCATGTTACCTTGATTTTCTGAGTCATTCATCATTCATATGACAGGCCCATTTCCAGGTGTTTGAAAAATATTTCAAGAAATTTACTGTGTGGACCAAATAACAACAATTAATCATGACATTAGGATTTGATACAGTATGGAAGAAATTGCTTAGGATTGCACCCATAGACACACAAATAGACTAAATACAGCAATTCTTTAGTTATGGACATATGGCCTTGATTATAAGCTCACTCAAATTTTTAAACAGGATTTGTGCACATTTATTTTATTGAAAAGCCTTTTTCTATTATAAGCCAACATACCTCTACTTCACAAATTTTTTTACGTGGGAGGCACCCAGAATATATTGTTGGAGAAATCCAAACATATATTCAGACAAGATCACAAATGTCTCCACTTTCTCCTTACAGAATATGGATACATTACTATCTATATATGACCGATTATTGTTTTAAAGTGTTTATTTCTCTGAACAAGTCTGGATAATTTATTTTACACTATTTTAGATAAATTATGTTACACTATTTTGGATAATTTATGTAACACTTTTTTATATTTAACATTGCAACATACAGTACTTAATCATTATAAGACTGTTCATTAAAAAAGGTCCATTATAGTGTATCTCATTATAAAGATCTGCTTATACTGAGAGTTGTTACAGTAACATAATTTGTTACATTGATGTTCCCATCTTTTTTTAATTTAACATTGCTACATACAGTACTTAATCATTATAAGACTGTTCATTAAAAAAGGTCCATTATAGTGTATCTCATTATAAAGATCTGCTTATACTGAGAGTTGTTACAGTAACATAATTTGTTACATTGATGTTCCCATCTTTTTTTAATTTAACATTGCTACATACAGTACTTAATCATTATAAGACTGTTCATTAAAAAAGGTCCATTATAGTGTATCTCATTATAAAGATCTGCTTATACTGAGAGTTGTTACAGTAACATAATTTGTTACATTGATGTTCCCATCTTTTTTTAATTTAACATTGCTACATACAGTACTTAATCATTATAAGACTGTTCATTAAAAAAGGTCCATTATAGTGTATCTCATTATAAAGATCTGCTTATACTGAGAGTTGTTACAGTAACATAATTTGTTACATTGATGTTCCCATCTTTTTTTAATTTAACATTGCTACATACAGTACTTAATCATTATAAGACTGTTCATTAAAAAAGGTCCATTATAGTGTATCTCATTATAAAGATCTGCTTATACTGAGAGTTGTTACAGTAACATAATTTGTTACATTGATGTTCCCATCTTTTTTTAATTTAACATTGCTACATACAGTACTTAATCATTATAAGACTGTTCATTAAAAAAGGTCCATTATAGTGTGTCTCATTATAAAGATCTGCTTATACTGAGAGTTGTTACAGTAACATAATTTGTTACATTGATGTTCCCATCTTTTTTTAATTTAACATTGCTACATACAGTACTTAATCATTATAAGACTGTTCATTAAAAAAGGTCCATTATAGTGTATCTCATTATAAAGATCTGCTTATACTGAGAGTTGTTACAGTAACATAATTTGTTACATTGATGTTCCCATCTTTTTTTAATTTAACATTGCTACATACAGTACTTAATCATTATAAGACTGTTCATTAAAAAAGGTCCATTATAGTGTATCTCATTATAAAGATCTGCTTATACTGAGAGTTGTTACAGTAACATAATTTGTTACATTGATGTTCCCATCTTTTTTTAATTTAACATTGCTACATACAGTACTTAATCATTATAAGACTGTTCATTAAAAAAGGTCCATTATAGTGTATCTCATTATAAAGATCTGCTTATACTGAGAGTTGTTACAGTAACATAATTTGTTACATTGATGTTCCCATCTTTTTTTAATTTAACATTGCTACATACAGTACTTAATCATTATAAGACTGTTCATTAAAAAAGGTCCATTATAGTGTGTCTCATTATAAAGATCTGCTTATACTGAGAGTTGTTACAGTAACATAATTTGTTACATTGATGTTCCCATCTTTTTTTAATTTAACATTGCTACATACAGTACTTAATCATTATAAGACTGTTCATTAAAAAAGGTCCATTATAGTGTATCTCATTATAAAGATCTGCTTATACTGAGAGTTGTTACAGTAACATAATTTGTTACATTGATGTTCCCATCTTTTTTTAATTTAACATTGCTACATACAGTACTTAATCATTATAAGACTGTTCATTAAAAAAGGTCCATTATAGTGTATCTCATTATAAAGATCTGCTTATACTGAGAGTTGTTACAGTAACATAATTTGTTACATTGATGTTCCCATCTTTTTTTAATTTAACATTGCTACATACAGTACTTAATCATTATAAGACTGTTCATTAAAAAAGGTCCATTATAGTGTATCTCATTATAAAGATCTGCTTATACTGAGAGTTGTTACAGTAACATAATTTGTTACATTGATGTTCCCATCTTTTTTTAATTTAACATTGCTACATACAGTACTTAATCATTATAAGACTGTTCATTAAAAAAGGTCCATTATAGTGTATCTCATTATAAAGATCTGCTTATACTGAGAGTTGTTACAGTAACATAATTTGTTACGTTGATGTTCCCATCTTTTTTTAATTTAACATTGCTACATACAGTACTTAATCATTATAAGACTGTTCATTAAAAAAGGTCCATTATAGTGTGTCTCATTATAAAGATCTGCTTATACTGAGAGTTGTTACAGTAACATAATTTGTTACATTGATGTTCCCATCTTTTTTTAATTTAACATTGCTACATACAGTACTTAATCATTATAAGACTGTTCATTAAAAAAGGTCCATTATAGTGTATCTCATTATAAAGATCTGCTTATACTGAGAGTTGTTACAGTAACATAATTTGTTACATTGATGTTCCCATCTTTTTTTAATTTAACATTGCTACATACAGTACTTAATCATTATAAGACTGTTCATTAAAAAAGGTCCATTATAGTGTATCTCATTATAAAGATCTGCTTATACTGAGAGTTGTTACAGTAACATAATTTGTTACATTGATGTTCCCATCTTTTTTTAATTTAACATTGCTACATACAGTACTTAATCATTATAAGACTGTTCATTAAAAAAGGTCCATTATAGTGTGTCTCATTATAAAGATCTGCTTATACTGAGAGTTGTTACAGTAACATAATTTGTTACATTGATGTTCCCATCTTTTTTTAATTTAACATTGCTACATACAGTGTCATTATGTGAAGGGGCAAATTTCTGGTGATCTAACAAGAATACATTAGTTGAGACCAAAGAACCATTCATTAGGTTTCTGGAGAACCAGCGTGAATCAATCATCATACTGCCATGTTCAAAATGTCCTTTCAAGTGGAGAATATTATTCTTAATTAAGCATTTGTTGAGATAGCAGCAAAACAGACTATTGGGGGCACAGTAAACATTATTTTCATGGTAAAGCTGTCACAATTGAAAAATCGTAGAAACTCTGTAACTATCAAACTACCAGGTCAAGCTCACCCCAATGTTGGTGCCTCAGAGAAAGGCTACAGAGAGATTTGGATAATTGGTTACGCTAATTAAAAGGCATGTTTCCCCCACAAAATTTCCTAGGTTTTAATATTGCCTCATCAAAAATTTTAATCAGTCTAAGCTTTTCTGCAAGAGAAACCAGAGTTGTCTCAATGGGATTTGCAAGAAATTCCCTCATAAAAACTGTTGTCAAAGTAAACCGATGAACTGATTTGGATGGACATTAAATGCAAAGGGATAAAATAGGTCGTGAGATGTGTAATCTTGAGACATGTAATCCTGAGATGCATAATTCTGTGACATAATCCTGCGACATATAAATTCTGAGAGGTATTCTGATACAGAGTGTTGAAGGTAGCATCTGAAGATCCAGGGGTCTGAACAGCTAAAGTGGAAGTAGTATGAACCGAAGAACAGGTTATGCAATCGTACAAGATGCTGACTTCAATTGTTCACTCAATCCTATTGTGAACAAAATCTATTAGTAAACAGATCAGCTATTTTATATAAATCCATTTGTGCTTTCCTTTGTAATTCGAGAAAATTTGTTTTTTAAAAGCTGAGATATTCCTACTGAAATTTCGGACTTTGCATAGTTGTTCTATGTATTTGATTAAATTGTTTGTTTGCCTGTACGGGCTTGTGTTTGTTGTTTGTTCTATATATCTGCTCAGATCTTTATATATTTCACCTATAAGTTTTCACCACTTATATTTACTAACATCAAGGGCAGTCAACCTCTAGATAATGAAAACCAAATTAAGCAGGACACCCAATCAGTATAACTCCCATCCCCAACACATTATTATACTGTTCATTAAAAAAATGTCCATTACAGTGTATTTCATTATAAAGATCTGCATATACTGAGATTTGTTACAGTAACATAATTTGTAATTTATGTGCAGTGTTAATGCACAAGTGATTAAATATGCAAGGAATATTCAAATTTGGTGGTATCCTGAAAAATGACTCTTTAACACATTAACCAGTGGAGGTTTTTTGCTGTTATCACATGAAATGCGAGTAGGAAACACATTTTGGGGACTATTTCTGAACACATGCTAATACATCGACTTCCAAGCAATTTTCCATTAGTCAAATGCCTAGCTATGCTAAATAAATGTTTTCCATTGGTTAGTTTGCTGGCACATGAGCAGAAAGTGAAAAGTTGGATTTTTTTTTGGGGGGGGGGAGCTTAACAGACCCATAATTTTTACACGGAGAAGACTCTTTTATCAAAATGTCCACCTTATCCTACTTTTTGCACAGGTTCACCTGTCTGTGTGCACTTCAGACCAGTCTACCTTAGATCTGAGACCATAAAGTCTAAAATCTGGACACAAAATCGGATTCTGACCATGGGCAAATTTTGGGTGGAAAAAAAACTGGTCCACTAAATTAGGTTTGTCCCTCTGAATTTTGTAGTACAACTAAAATGTCCAGATTATTTGGTATCATTGTAGAGCTAAATCTGTTGACCTTTCTATAATACCACCCACTTTTGTGATTCATGCATGACCTTGACACTATTGACCTTGGAAGTAGGCTACTACCTCATGACCTGTAAACATGGCGCTAGGGGTTAATCTGTTAATGGGATACAGATAAATGACCTATATTAGATGTGAGGTGGCAATGCTCAATTTATGCCAATTCAATGTATCTGCTTTCATTTGAATGCTGTTCATAATGAAGAAATAATATTTAATTTGCACCACTCTGCTGATATTTATGCCAAGGATGACTCCATGTGTTGTGACTTGCATGCAGCTGCACACATGCATCTACATTACTTTCTAGCTTACAAGCCATAACCTCAAGAATGCATCTATGGCATAAATCAAGCATCACCTGTAGTGAACTGATGAACCTTGTAAGGTTGTATGATAATAGTGAACAAAAACAAAACTATAGGGTATTAAATTATGAAAAATCACACTATAATTGCATTTTAATTGGTCTAGAACTAAGATGAAGTGAATTGATTCATTGAGCAAGGATAAAATTCACACAATTTCAAGGAATCCATGATGAGACTGAAGTGTGCTGACATGCTTGATAGTGAGGGTTCACTTTATGAAGATAAGTGTCTGAAAGATGTGGAAGAGACTGGTGCCTTTCTGTATGTAAAAGATGTAATTGCCAAAATAGATAAGCATTAATTAGACTGCAGCTTTAAAAAAAAAACTAATTATTTTTCACTCAAATTTACAGCTTTAATAGTATTCACTTACCTTTGTAATGCTGTATTGTCAATGAAAGAGCTAACCTCAAGAAATATCTAAACAGCAAACATGAGAACTGTCTTCACTATAACCATTACTACTACTACTACAGGTAAGAGCAATCAAGAAGGAAATTTATTTCTTCTTATCTCTGTACACAGTTTACTTTCTGTTAGATGTCTACCTTGATTAGCATTACCTATTGTAAATTTCTCCTGACTTTCTATATGTAACATCCAGTGGGGCTCAAAAGGAAGGTGGCTTTCTATAATTAACATCCAGCAGGATCCAGAGGGAAGGTGGCTTTCTATATTTAACATTTAGTGGGGCTCAAAAGGAAGGTGGATTTCTATCATTAACATCTAGCAGGGTCCAGAGGGAAGGTGGCTTTCTATAATTAACATCCAGGAGGGTCCAGAGGGAAGGTGGCTTTCTATATTTAACATCCAGCAGGGTCCAGAGGAAAGGTGGCTTTCTATAATGAACATCCAGCAGGGTCCAGAGGGAAGGTGGCTTTCTATATTTAACATCTAGCAGGGTCCAGAGGGAAGGTGGCTTTCTATATTTAACATCCAGCAGGGTCCAGAGGGAAGGTGACTTTCTATATTTAACATCCAGCAGGGTCCAGAGGGAAGGCGACTTTCTATATTTAGCATCCAGCAGGGTCCAGAGGGAAGGTGGCTTTCTATATTTAGCATCCAGCAGGGTCCAGAGGGAAGGTGGCTTTCTATAATTAACATCAAGTGGGGCTGGAAATGAAGTGGCTCAAATATAATACACTGTAGAATCAAGATAATGTATACTGATACATCATTATCAAAACTTTAATTCCAGTTGAAACAAAAACTTAATCTTCTTTTATATTAGACTGAGTGAATATTGATATGCTGAGTTTTAACAACTCTGTTTTTTCCAGTTTCAGTAACTGCAGAATCAAATCACCCTAATAACCATTATGGTCATGTAATACCATTAGACTTTTTTAAATATATTTTAGTCTTTTATTTTTCACTCAAGATTGTTTAAATGTGAATGTGAAGAGTCCCTTTGTTTTGGTGGTTGGGAAGTGCCACAAAATATTTTATCTTCTTTAAACAAGATAATATCTTGTTAAATGAAAATATGATGAGTTCCTTTGTGGTCCTACTTGAACATGAATGTGACAGAAGAGTCCCATTGTGGTTCAGCTTTAATATGAATGTGAAGTAAGAGTCTCATTGTGGTTCAGCTTAAACATGAATGTGACAGAAGAGTCCCATTGTGGTTCAGCTTTAATATGAATGTGAAGTAAGAGTCTCATTGTGGTTCAGCTTAAACATGAATGTGACAGAAGAGTCCCATTGTGGTTCAGCTTTAATATGAATGTGAAGTAAGAGTCTCATTGTGGTTCAGCTTGAACATGAATGTGATGGAAGAGTCCCATTGTGGTTCAGCTAGAGAGTAAATGTAAAGAGTCCCATTTTGGTTTTGCTTGAATAGGAATGGGAAAAATCCCATTGTGGGTCTGCTTGAATGTAAATATCAAGTCCCATTTTGGTTTTGCTTGATTGAGAATGTGAAGAGTCCCATAGTGTGTCTGACCATATGAAGCTCTTTAGTCCTTAATCTTATTTCTATACTTATTCTTAATTAGAAAAAAGAAAAAAGGAAATAGTAGAAATAACAGGTAAAAACCAAATTAAATGATAAATGTGTAAATGCAGAATTTTTAAAAAAAAATTTAAAAAATCTACAAGAAATGTGCACATCACATTTTCGTGCTCATGTTCTTCATTAAATCTCTCCTATACTCAGAAAAGTTTTCCTTTTCTTTTCCAACCTGCAATTTTACTTAAAGAATATACCTGGTACATGGCTTTAGTGTTTAAATTTTGCAGATAACAGTGTTTAAACAAAGTTTCTTGATTAAAAAATCCTACATAAAAAAATACAAATTAGTACGAGCACACGGACAAGTGCATTTACTCCCCGATTTAAACACTAAAGTTGTTCAGGGTTCTTTATTTAGAGGATATACAGTATAGTGTACTATTAACCTTGGAATGTGTAAAGCTAACAAGTGAAGAATTTCATTCATTAATTTAGGAACAATTTAACCCTACCTTAGGGTCATTCACCATCCCTACCTATGTAACTTCAGTTAATGAGATTATCTATTACTCTCTTTACCTTTTCACATTTGCTTAATTTTTTAACAGGAATCTGGGGAAAAATTGGTAGACTGGATTGTGATCCAACATAATACAGAAATGCAGCCCATTATTTACATCTATTTTAAACATCAAATGTAATCTGATTATTTACAACATGCATTGAGCTTTATATCTTTATTTATTAGTTTTGACTTCAAAGAGGCAATTTTGGGAGTAACTATTTAACTAATTTATTAGTTAATTTATTTATCTCAGTATATTTCAGATTGGATGTGTCTGCTTTCTCATTATACTATGCTTTTTATAAGGTGGAATAAATCTTGTTCTGATGATGTCTATCCAACCATCTTCTCCCTATTTCACCACTGTTTGCTGATTACTCCTAATAAACAACACAGACCAGATCTGCCAGTGCATTATGCAATAACAGATCTGTGTCTGTGCAGTTGGACTTGACAGATTAGTAAGTATATACAGTACTATATCTTCCTGGCATTCTTCTTCACATAGAAACTGATTAAGCATACAATTTATGATGATGACAGACTGACATTTTTAAGAGATGAGTTTTTCTTCTGAGTTCTTTAGTTCTTTAGATTTAAAAAGACTATTTCAAGGAAATCAGAAATCATTGCTGTCTGCCATCATTGAGTTTTTCTTCTGAGTTCTTTAGATTTAAAAAGACTATTTCAAGGAAATCAAAATCATTGCTGTCTGCCATCATTATAGACTTTGCCTACATTGTAAAAAGAAAACTGCTAAAATTTCTATTGAAAATAATAGTACCCAGTTTCAGAGATATGAATGAAAGCAGGTTAGATATACACGTAGCTTAATATTTAGGTGTTCTGGTACAATAGCTCTTTAGAGAAAAGCGTTTTAGTGTTTAATTTCATGGTTGTTGTAATCTTTGCTAGCCAAAGTCATTGATGTACTTCATGTGAACTATTGACCTATAGCTAGCTTCTGAAAGATTGTTTTGAACAAATGCCTTCATGTGGATGAAAGAGTTACCATTGTATCAAGTGCACTCAGTTGACCAATGAAATAACTTGATGCATGTTAGGTATTCAATGCAGTGACTTTCAAGATGTCTATGCGCATCAATGGACTTGAAGGAAAGTCTTCATTGTGCATAATAATAATAATAATAATAATAATAATAATAATAATAATAATAATAATAATAATAAAGACTTTATTTAGAGAAGGTAACTCAATTAGTTACAGAACCTTGAGGCCTTTTCATGCATGTTTGATTGGGAATGGGTATACAAAAACAGTCAAATGAATAGTAATAATTATAGTTTATGAGAATTTAATATACTTTTCAGTTCATGGTTTTTGTGCATTTCTTTAAATAATGTTTTCAAAGGAAATAGATTTAATTAAAAAGCTTTATTTTGTTTTCTTTCAATCCATACATGTAATGGACCATTTTAAGTACAGTGGTTGATTTTTGGTAGAGATCAGGTCGATAGTGATGCTGTGATATATTTGGAATGAGCTATAATGAAGGTTGTTATTACCTAGGGAACTATATCATTCCACCAACTGGACTCTTAAAACAATTTAACATGAATTATTAAAGCTTAATGCACAATACAAAAATAAGTGAATAAATTAAAAACAAGATCTTATAGAAATTCATTGTAATTAATTAAGAGTAAAATCAGCTTTGGCTAGACTAGTTCTCATTAATAATGTTAAATTTTGAGTGTATTAACAGGTAATGGAGTTTTCTTTACTTAATTCTCAAGACAAACCTGACAGTATCATACATACATACATGTACAAGGAAATGGGATTAGCCTGAACATTACAGTACACATTAATAAAAAGACTAGATTCCCAAACAAGAGATTAGACTTAATTTTCGACCTTCTCTAAGTGGATGCATGATGTTGATAGAGTACAGTACTGTGTAAGCAGGAAATCCATGGGGTATAAACTAATTAAACATCAGAAACTGTTTATCTCTGTCTATTTTCTTTGATATCAGATAATGCAGACATTTGAATTGGTTTAGGTTGTCATAGTACAGGCATCACAATCACTACTTTAATTAACAATTACACTTATGTATTGGCTATTGTTCATGACTTTTTTTTCATTCAAGACAAGAGTTTTTTTCTTTAATTTGTTCTGCCTTCCTTTGGGAGAAAAAAATGAATCATAGGCTATACATGGCGGCCAGTATTATTGATAAAAGAACAACCTGGGAAACCCACGGAAAGAACCACTGACCCACAAGAAGCTACTGGCAAACTTTCTCACATACCCAACTTAGCCACAGACAGAGGTGAGATGGCAGAGCGCTTTAGACCACTCAATCACTCAGGGCCCCTCTGTATGGGCTTTAACAGCATAACTATTGTTTGTATGGGGTTTAACAACATAACCATGCATATCTGTATGGGGTTTAACAACATAACCATGCATATCTGTATGGGGTTTAACAACATAACAATGTGTCTGTATGGGTTTCACAGCTTACCTATGTGTGTTTGTAGGTTGTTTAACATCATAACTATGTATTTCTGTATGGGGTTTAACAGCATAACCATGCATATCTGTATGGGGTTTAACAACATAACCATGCATATCTTTATGGGGTTTAAAAACATAACCATGTATGTCTGTATGGGGTTTAACAGCATAACCATGCATATCTGTATGGGGTTTAACAACATAACCATGCATATCTGTATGGGGTTTAACAACATAACCATGCATATCTGTATGGGGTTTAACAGCATAACCATGCATATCTGTATGGGGTTTAACAACATAACCATGCATATCTGTATGGGGTTTAACAGCATAACCATGTATATCTGTATGGGGTTTAACAGCATAACCATGCATATCTGTATGGGGTTTAACAACATAACCATGTATGTCTGTATGGGGTTTAACAGCATAACCATGCATATCTGTATGGGGTTTAACAACATAACCATGCATATCTGTATGGGGTTTAACAACATAACCATGCATATCTGTATGGGGTTTAACAGCATAACCATGCATATCTGTATGGGGTTTAACAACATAACCATGCATATCTGTATGGGGTTTAACAGCATAACCATGCATATCTGTATGGGGTTTAACAGCATAACCATGCATATCTGTATGGGGTTTAACAGCATAACCATGCATATCTGTATGGGGTTTAACAACATAACCATGCATATCTGTATGGGGTTTAACAGCATAACCATGCATATCTGTATGGGGTTTAACAGCATAACCATGTATATCTGTATGGGGTTTAACAACATAACCATGCATATCTGTATGGGGTTTAACAACATAACCATGCATATCTGTATGGGGTTTAACAGCATAACCATGCATATCTGTATGGGGTTTAACAGCATAACCATGCATATCTGTATGGGGTTTAACAACATAACCATGCATATCTGTATGGGGTTTAACAGCATAACCATGCATATCTGTATGGGGTTTAACAGCATAACCATGCATATCTGTATGGGGTTTAACAGCATAACCATGCATATCTGTATGGGGTTTAACAGCATAACCATGCATATCTGTATGGGGTTTAACAACATAACCATGCATATCTGTATGGGGTTTAACAGCATAACCATGTATATCTGTATGGGGTTTAACAGCATAACCATGCATATCTGTATGGGGTTTAACAACATAACCATGCATATCTGTATGGGGTTTAACAACATAACCATGCATATCTGTATGGGGTTTAACAGCATAACCATGTATATCTGTATGGGGTTTAACAGCATAACCATGCATATCTGTATGGGGTTTAACAACATAACCATGCATATCTGTATGGGGTTTAACAACATAACCATGCATATCTGTATGGGGTTTAACAGCATAACCATGTATATCTGTATGGGGTTTAACAGCATAACCATGCATATCTGTATGGGGTTTAACAGCATAACCATGCATATCTGTATGGGGTTTAACAACATAACCATGCATATCTGTATGGGGTTTAACAGCATAACCATGTATATCTGTATGGGGTTTAACAGCATAACCATGCATATCTGTATGGGGTTTAACAACATAACCATGCATATCTGTATGGGGTTTAACAACATAACCATGCATATCTGTATGGGGTTTAACAACATAACCATGTATGTCTGTATGGGGTTTAACAGCATAACCATGCATATCTGTATGGGGTTTAACAGCATAACCATGCATATCTGTATGGGGTTTAACAGCATATCATTACAATACAGGCTGTATGATGCAGATTAAAATATTCTAAAAGAGTAAAGGAAAGAATAGGACAAATACAACATTCCATATAAACATATAGCAATACAAAATGAAGATAAAGATGTTAAAATAAATGGCTGCAAAAGATACATACATAAAATAATGAAGTAAAGATATTTAAAACTTTCAGTAGAAAAGGTATGAAAAAATAAAAGATACATATGTATAAAATTTATAGGTGTAAAAGGTATATAAAATAAAAGACAAAGGTAAAAAGAACAATAAAATCCTTAAAATGAAATTGTAATTCTTGTACATCATAATTAAAAGGTGCATTGTTTACAGCATTTGGTGTGCTCTCTTCAAATGCAAGGTTATAGCACAGCATTTTAAGCTGCCATCTCTTTGTTCATCTGTTTGTTGTTCACTTTCACAGCTGCTGTATATCTTTAAAATTGAGATTATGAGATGAACATTGGTATAATTGTGCATTTTCATAATATGCATCATACACTACATTAGGGATGTGTCATGCACTAAATTAGGGATCCAGGTGTTCAAGGTCAAGATCACAAGCTAATATTTAAAAAATGTATATCACATTTTCTTGAGTTTTCTTTATCTTTTTGACCCATTGAAGATGCATCGAGTGACAAAGAAGGTTGATATAGTTTGTTAAAAGGGTTTTCAGGAAACCTTTATATGGAGAAATTTTATTTGGCATGGAGAGGGGGTCTTCTTTAGTCTTTTATATTTTGAAATTTCATTTTATATATTTGCTGTGTGTATGCATGGCTAGTGAGGAAGATAAAATGCAGTTAAAGAGTCATCTTTAGACTATTATATAGAGAAGATTTAGTCTGCATATTTACAGTTATGCATGGTCAGAGGGGTACAAAAAAGAAGTTTTACTGTGTCCACATATGAAACAAAAGTGGAAGTCTGAATGAAAAGAGTATTTTTTACTTTTCATCTTATAATAAACACTTTTGTTTATTTCTTTATTCTCTTGTTTATTCAGATTTTTCTGCCATCACATCTTAGTAATTGTGCTTTTGTCTCTTTTGTTTACAATCATTTATTTAATTGCCCATTCATTATTTCAAGTTGTTCTTTTACTTTGTTTGTTCATTTGTTTGTACATTCCTTCTTTGAGTTCATGTTAATTTATGGAAAGATTCGTGAAATTGCAGATTAAACTAATTAAATCATTAAGGAATCTAATTTCAAATAATTAAGAAAAAAGTAATCAATAAAACCTCAACACATAATTTGTGAAAAAATGATAACAATTCAGTGCTGTACACTGTACCATGCTGACCTCTGTTATAACAATTCAGTCCTACATACACACTGGATCATACTGACCTCTGTTATAACAATTCAGTGCTACATACACACTGGATCATACTGACCTCTGTTATAACAATTCAGTGCTACATACACACTGGATCATACTGACCTCTGTTATAACAATTCAGTGCTATACCCTGGATCATACTGACCTCTGTTATAACTATTCAGTGCTACATACACACTGGATCATACTGACCTCTGTTATAACAATTCAGTGCTACATACACACTGGATCATACTGACCTCTGTTATAACAATTCAGTGCTACATACACACTGGATCATACTGACCTCTGTTATAACAATTCAGTGCTACATACACACTGGATCATACTGACCTCTGTTATAACAATTCAGTGCTACATACACACTGGATCATACTGACCTCTGTTATAACAATTCAGTGCTACATACACACTGGATCATACTGACCTCTGTTATAACAATTCAGTGCTACATACACACTGGATCATACTGACCTCTGTTATAACAATTCAGTGCTATACCCTGGATCATACTGACCTCTGTTATAACAATTCTGTGCTACATACACATTATTGCTTGTTCTACTGATTATTGCCAACAAACTACATAGCTCTGGGTGTGCCAGCATGCTATGCAATGGCATATCTGGATCTGTGCAGTTAAACTCAACTTATAAGTGAGTATATGGTTTCAAAGTAATGATAAAAGAAATGAATATACAAGAGTCTGAAAATGAAAAACTACTTGGCATCATGATAGACAATATCTTAAGATGCAAAATGCAAGTTGGTAAGATCATTAAAAAATTTTACTCACTGCTTTATCTCTTGAATAGAATAAAATCTTTTCTGCTTAAAGAACAGAAAAAATATTCTACAATGTATATATCTTGCTTTTATTATTATTATTACTATATGGTATGTATGTTACATATTATGGCAACCATCTTTGTTAACTGAGGTATTGTAAAAAGTTCTTGAGGAATATAGTAGTACCAAAGTAAACATTTTTTGTGTTTTTTGATATGCATACTCTTAGCTTTTTTCTTTTCTCCCTAACAGTGTTTTATTTAATAAGATCCAAAGGAGTACATTTCATACAGTATATATGTCTACATGTAGCACATCAGTCTGGTAGAATGAAATATGTTGCCCACACAGTTTTACATACCAGCCTTGCTATAAACACTTTGTCATCAGGAAATGCATCATTTCCTGGGAGAAATTTTTATTGGGGCCATTAATTTAAAACACAATGGGTTTTAATGTTATAAAAAAAATGTATATTGGACATAAATGACTATTCCAAAGTAAGTTGTACTGTTTGTCCGTACACTAATCTTGAACAGTGATCATGCATATGTTGATGTGTTTATGCACATATTCACATTTACATTATATTATTTAGATTTTCACTGCAGACATGCAGATGACATTGACATAGGCAAATCTATTTATAAATTTATTTGGATAGGTCACTGAAGATTTTGTTTGTTTGATTAGGATTTTTAGCTTTAACAATTTTTCAGTCATATCACTATGATGTCTGCAGTGAGGCAGTTTAGAGTGATGTCTAGCACTGGGGCATCATGCCGCAGACATGTAGCATGATGTCCCACGCAGTCATATTATCCAGACACCAGGCCGACTAGTCCTAACACTAACCTCTTAATGCTGAGCATCAAGCGAGATGGCTGTTCGTACAATTTTTTAAAGTCTTTGGTATGACTCAGCCAGGGATCGAACCCATGACCTCCCGTTTCCGCGGTAGACACTCTAACCACTAGGCCACCAGAGCGGTAGGTCACTGAAGATAGTATGTTTAAAAAATTGTTAATAAAAAATATCTATTCCTTCTTGGTGGCTAACATCACAGTAAATTCTGCCTTGAAAGACCACTGCTATGAGTGACCAACTGTCTTGAGAGATCAGTTTAATTCTCATGCTTTTATGTCCCTGAATAATCCTCAGTTATTATATTGATGAACTTGTCTTTCAGTACAGGGTTATCTTTTATAAAAGTTACATTCAGCCATAACTGGACTATTGTAATGGAATTTGGGGTAATATATCTATAACTCAAACATAACACAACTTTTAAGACTCCAAATGATTGCATGCCAGTTAATTATAGACAATTGTATGGACAATGTACAGGACACAATGAAAACCATACAGGTTTTGCCAATACATAAATTAATATTTCTTAGCAAGGTCAAATTTATGCATTAGCTATCAAAAAAGCTATTCCTGTTAACCTAAGCAATATCTTTCACCAAGGAGATGCTGATGGTTCTCCAAATTGAAGGTCTGTGTCAGAGGTAGGAGGATGTGAGATCCCCCACTCCTTATAGTGTTTTGGATATTGTTATCTATGAGAATGATTAACCATGTGTTAAACAGATCGAGTAAAAATAAAACATGAAATTAAAAGAGTTTGGAGCAGAGATATAGAATAGAACAACATATTAGCTCCATATGTAAATAACAATTTAATCAGTTACATAAAAAAATGAAATTGAACATGACATTTGAATGATACACTTTCTCATAGAAATAGAGTTACAAAATTTATGCAAAATGCAGTTAGCCATTTTATTAAACCAATAAATCACTTTCATCATATAATCAATTGACTGATTGAACTCAAATTGCTGTCATTTCAACATCACCTAGTTGCTTACAGTCTCTTTCAAATCACTGTTGGTGATCAGTTGACATTATGCCATATTTCTTCTCTCTCTCTCTCTCTCTCTCTCTCTCTCTCTCTCTCTCTCTCTCTCGCCTCTATGGGTCATCAACCATTTTTATTGTAGACTGCACTCTTTTTCACTGTTAAGTACATGTATGGAGTTAATTTTTTTCCTCCTATAGATATAATACTTTGCCTAAATACATGTCAGGTTTTTCGTTCTCAAGCAATATTCAAACCAAGTACTGCAAAATTGTCTTTACAAAATCTTGTACCATTACAACCTGCTAGAAGTACAATTACATTATACCAAGGCCAAATAAGGAATTATTTAAAAAGAGCTTTCAATATTCAGGTCTAATGGTATGGAACAACATTCAGAGTGACATAAGGCAAGCTCCTAGCATTTCCTCTTTTCATAATCATTTCTTTATTTCACAGCTGAATTCTTCAATACAGTATTATATTTTATATCTGTTTATGCATATGTTTGGGGCTTGAAACTTTGAGTTTCCGAATAACTCTGTTCTTTTGTACCAAGCCAAACTTATCACATTTCTTTCAAAACATATCTGGTAATTTTGTTTTTTTTATTAAAAAAAATTTAACATTTAATTGGGTTGTGCACATATGGAAACAATGCAGGATATTTGATCTCATAATCTTACCAGTTAACAAATGAGAGACAATCATCCATTGCATTCAAATCTTTATTTTACAACCATTACTTTTTCTTGCCACAAATTCAAACCCCCCACCACCACCCCAACCCCCCCCCCCCAAAAAAAAAAATGGTTACATGGTTAGTGACTAAATTAGACAACATTGTCATTATCTATTACAAATTTAAATGTTTCATAATTGTGTCAGTTACAAGTTTGGGCAAATTTTGTCAGATTTGTGTGGTCATTATCTACTTCAAATTTAAATGTAATGAGTTCATTAGATGGTATATTTATGATATTGAGTAATAAAATGTAATGGTGTGGGAAAGGTGTTTATATGGCAGTGAGGAGGCTGAAGCATTCAGAAGCTGAGTGCTCTCTACAAATAGAATCATTGGTTAGTCCAGATCTACACTGTACATCTGTGTTGCAAATCTCATCCATTCAGTGTCCAGAAGATTGTAGAAACACATACAACCACATGTTTGGAATTTTGTTTATGTCTGGTGTTGTCTGCAGACTAATTGTATTCCGTCCAGACAGAATCAAATTACTCACACACATGGTGCAATTTGTAGTACTCACATGGTACTAATTCAGTTTCCAAAGTAAACCTATGCAAACACCATGATAATAAAAATTCATTAATTTAAAATTTCTGAGTAATCATGAACAAACCAATATTTACATACCTGGATGTCAGCTTCTGTGTAGAGGAAAAGATATGAGCTGTGGCATTTTTTTGACCTGCATGTGTTTGAAACAAGTAATTTTAGCAATGAGTAATCCAAACTCAAGACAGCTAAATGACTGAAATTCCATTTTTAAAAAATATTGTCTCTATTTTTTCCACTTGCAACTAGAATAAGCTCTCAAAACTTTCTTTTTCCTAAAACATGGCTTACATTATTAACCAATCCTGGCCAGCCAAACCCACATATACTCCAGGCCGGTTCCCATTTTTCCATACAATTAGTACCCTTTGTCCTGTAGGGTCAGTTTTATATCTAACCCATCTGGTCAATTATGCTTGTATAGAATTTACAATATTACTAGAAATTAAAATTAAGAGGGGGAGTCTGGTAATAATAATAATAATAATAATAATAATAATAATCATTATAATCGTAATAAAAAAATAGTACAATCCTAAATAGCTCAGCATTTGTACACATCACTTTTCCTATGCCTCTAGTCCAGCTGATTAATTTCAAAAGGACATGTTACTAATAAAATGAATGTGTTAATACTACAAGGCAGAGTCTATTTTAATTAGACTTCTGAGAGTTCTTAATGAAAATATTACAGGTTTTATCGATTTCCATGGCAGCCTAGGTCAGTTTTTTTATTATTGGGAAAAGGCACTAATCTTACAGATTTACTGCATGATTTAGTGACTGTGCATTAAAAGCTAACCACCCAATTAACCAATGAACTGATGTCATTCCATTAACTAACAACCCAACTGATCAGCCAATTGATGTATTTCAATCAACTAACCACCCAGCTGACCAACCAACCAATGTCTTTCCATCAACTAACCACCTAACTGTCCAACCAACCAACCAGTGTCTTTCCATTAGGTAACCACCCAACTAACCAATGTGTTTCCTTCAGCTAACTACCTAATTGACCAACCAACCAGTGTCTTTCCATCAGCTAATCACCCCACCAAACTTACGACAAACGAATGTTTTTCCATCCGCTAACTACTCAAATTACCAACCAACCAACCAGTAACTTTCCATCAACTAACAACCAAACGACCAACCAACCAGCCAATGTCTTTCCATTGACTAACCATTCAACTGACCAGCCAACCAGTAAATGTCTCTCCATTAGCTATCCACCTAATTGACAAACCAAGCAACATCTTCCATTAGCTAACCACCCCACCCAACTGACCAACCAACCAATGTCTTTCCATCAGCTAACCACCCAACTGACCGACCAACCAATGTCTTTCCATCAGGATGTGCATTTGTTCATGAACAATTTTTGTTTCCCTGCAATAACTCGGTTCTTTACACACTTTCACCAAATGTGGCAGGTGGATTTCTTTATTGGGGGAGGGATGTGTCATTCATTAGGGTCACTGACTGATGAAAACACTCAGTCTAATTTATTGATTTCTCAGGCTAATTTTTAACAAACAGCTCATCATTTTCCTTATGCAGCTGAAAGAAATTGGAACAACTGGATCCTTTATAAAAATAATTTTTTTAATAAAAATTAGGCTTAAAAGGTCTAGAGCGTATATCAGTATGTTAGTAAAAGTCTGCTGTACTGGACTTCATATCTCCAGTCTGCTGTACTGGACTGCATATCTCCAGTCTGCTGTACTGGACTGCATATCTCCAGTCTGCTGTACTGGACTTCAAATCTCCAGCTTGCTGTACTGGACTTCTAATCTCCAGCCTGCTGTACTGGACTGCATATCTCCAGTCTGCTGTACTGGACTGCATATCTCCAGTCTGCTGTACTGGACTGCATATCTCCAGTCTGCTGTACTGGACTTAAAATCTCCAGTCTGCTGTACTGGACTGCAAACCTCCAGTCTGCTGTACTGAACTGCATATCTCCAGTCTGCTGTACTGGACTTAAAATCTCCAGTCTGCTGTACTGGACTGCGAACATCCAATCTGCTGTACTGGACTGCATATCTCCAGTCTGCTGTACTGAACTGCAAACCTCCAGTCTGCTGTACTGGACTGCATATCTCCAATCTGCTGTACTGGACTGCATATCTCCAGTCTGCTGTACTGGACTGCAAACCTCCAGTCTGCTGTACTGGACTGCAAAACTCCAGTCTGCTGTACTGGACTGCAAACCTCCAGTCTGCTGTACTGGACTGCATATCTCCAGTCTGCTGTACTGGACTTAAAATCTCCAGTCTGCTGTACTGGACTGCGAACCTCCAATCTGCTGTACTGGACTGCATATCTCCAATCTGCTGTACTGGACTTAAAATCTCCAGTCTGCTGTACTGGACTGCGAACCTCCAATCTGCTGTACTGGACTGCATATCTCCAGTCTGCTGTACTGGACTGCAAACCTCCAGTCTGCTGTACTGAACTGCAAACCTCCAGTCTGCTGTACTGGACTTCAAATCTCCAGTCTGCTGTACTGGACTGTATATCTCCAGTCTGCTGTACTTAACAGCAAACCTCCAGTCTGCTGTACTGGACTGCAAACCTCCAGTCTGCTGTACTGGACTGCAAACCTCCACTCTGCTGTACTGGACTGCAAACCTCCAGTCTGCTGTACTGGACTGCATATCTCCAGTCTGATTAAATGGACTTCAAATCTCCAGTCTGCTGTACTGGACTTCAAATCTCCAGTCCACTGTACTGGACTTCAAATCTCCAGTGTCTTGCATATGTACTTTGGACCTATCACATGAACAAATAACTTTTCACTTCGGTTTGATCATTACTCATCTCAGAAAGTATGTGAAATAAAACGTATATTAATGCTTTTACCTGGTCACAGAAGTCAGTAAATAGTAGCAACCATTAGAAAAATGTGATTGCATACTATCTGAATTTCATATGCCCATTAAAAAGTGATATTTACCTAAGTTAGCAACATAAATGAACATTTTTAAGCAAGTGAGGACAGAAAGTCTTTCTGGCTTCTAAATAACATGTATAATTATTTTGTATGAATTTTGTTTAGCTCTACATTATTTACTAAAACACCTTTCACAATCTTTTGTTCAGTATATTCAGTTAAAAAATGTCCTTTGTTGATGTACATGACAATCTACCTATATATCAACAGCTGAGTTAATTAGGGCAGATAAACGATAGTATACTTCCTAATTTCTTAGCTCAGGTTCTCTGGCAGTTTTGAGTGTCACTGACTATCCCTTTTAATTGCGCCAAGCTGCTGGGAGAAAAGTTAAAAAATGAGATCTATTTTACCAGTAATCTCTTCCCTGACACCATTGATAATTGGTTTCAATGGATGTTTTGAAATGGCTTTTGTCTTGTCACTGAGTATCTGCCAGAAGCATGCTCTGCATTCCAGTATATTAGTTACAGTACAGACAATGGTACACCATATGGTTTGTTTCTTATCTTTGACTTACAAAAAGATTAATCATTGGTATAACACATATTTTTATAATTCTTACTGAAAAAAAAACATAACCAAATATTTGAGTCTTTTATGGAAAAAAATATGAGATAAAATTAAAGTAACTAAAAGTGCATTTAAAAAATAGCAGATTTGGTCCCTTGGGCCAGGAAAATGAAAATTAAAATGACTGATTTGGTCTCACATACAAGCAGACTGAAAGTAAAATTGGCAGATTCGATCCCATGGGCCAGGAGACTGAAAGTTAAAATGGCAGATTTTGCCCTCCCACCACCATGCAAGGAGTCTGAAAGTTACATTGGCAGAATCAATCCCCCATGTCATGAGACTAAAAGTGAACATGGCGGATTTGGTCCCCAATGCCAGGAGACCAGTTGTTTAATTTATTTTCCATGAGATATCACAGTCACAGTTTACATTACGTTTCATTTGATATTGAGATATGGAATGACCAGAATTTTGCATTTAATACAATTTTGATAGATACAAAAGAAATTTACTGAACATACCAAATCACATATTTAAATTTTTAGTGCTGATGGCCATAGACCTTAAGATCTTATTGAAAGGATTTTCATCCATTGTCCATCTGTCAGTTAGTACAAGTTTGTTATCACTATTTTTCCTTAACCCTTGTAGAACTGCCTTGGAAGTTTACACATTGATTGGATTTTCATCCATTATCCATCTGTCAGTTAGTATAATATTGTTATCACTATTTCTCCTAAACTTCTTGGAGAACTGCCTTGGAAGTTTACACATTGATTGGATTTTCATCCATTGTCCATCTGTCAGTTAGTACAAGATTGTTATCACTATTTCTCCTAAACTCCTTGGAGGACTGCCTTGGAAGTTCACACACTGGTCCCATGATCTAAATGAACATGCATCTGATCAGATGTCTAGTATGGCCACTACAGCAGTCATCTTGAAAATTTTCTTCCAAATGGAAGGTAAAATCAACATGGGGTTTTAACAAAAAGGCTCCTTATTAAATCTAGTTGATCCTAAATGAGAATGGAGCTGGTCTGACTTTCGATATGGCTGCTATGGCAACCATCTTGAAAATCTTGCTATTGCTTCTCCTCCAGAATGGATGGTAATATCATCATGGGGTTTTTCACTTTAAAGATTTCTTATGATGTTTAGTTGATCCAAAATGAAAATGGCGCTGATCTGATGTCCAACATGGCCATCACAGCAGTCATCTTGTAACATGTTATTGCCTGTTTCCCCTAAACAGAAAGTCATATTGACATAAGGTTTTCTTTATAAGACTTCTTAGTTGGTCCTAAATAATATAAAAAATGCATATCTCATATCTAAAATAGCCACAACAGCATCCACATTGAAAATCATAACACTACTCCTTCTGAATGGATGGTCATATCAACGTGTGGTTTTCATTAAGAGACTTTTTACTAAGTCTAGTTGGTCCTACATGAACATGTTGCTGCTCAGATCTCCACAGAGACCATTTGGAAAATCTTGTTATTGCAATTTCTTATAGATAATTGGTCATAAAAACATTTATAATGTTAGATGGTCCAAAATAAAAATGGTGCACATCTGATATTTAATGCATCAACCATGGCAGTCATGATGAAAATCATGTTATAATTACTTCTCCAAACCAGAAAGTCATATCAGCATGTGGTTTTCACTAGGAGACTTCTTATAATGCTTTGTTAGTCCTTTATTAAAATGGTGTTGATCTGGTAAAATATGGCCACCATGGTAGCCATCTTGAAAATTTTGCTACTTTTGCTGCTTGTATTAATAGAAAGTCATCTTGACAATAGAGTATTATTGGAAGAGTTCTTTTGGTGTCTAGCTGGTCTTAAATGAAAATGATGTAACTTGAGCCTTAATCATGAAAAATACCTAGACCTATTAAATGGATGATTATATCACCATGGGATTTTAACCAGTAGACATGTCATGTTGTTCCTTGATGAAGTGGCTGCCACAAGGGCAATGGAAGGTTATAGTGACATAGGGTTTACACCAAAAGACTTCTAATGATCTGCTAATTTGACACCTATTATGTCCAAAACAGCAGGTAATTTGAAATGCTCCAGAATATCACATGTGCTTTTGATACTCAGCAGTTGATATAAGAAATGGTCTATTCTTGAATTCTTGGAAATTGTTAAACATGACAAAGTTTATACATCTTGACTCAACAATCTACTGTCATCTACATTCAGGGTCCCTCATACATAACCTGAAAGGTATCTCTCAGGTTTGATTGACACAACATCATACATTGAATGAGGGATTACATGCTTATTAATATGAAATTTTGCATTTAAATAATGCAATTATTCATTCACTTGATACCTTTTTTATGAATAGGTCCCATTGTATTTCTAACCCAGAAATAAGTCTGTTAGAAGCTGTTAAACTGGTTGTATAAAAAATAGTCTATTAGATGTTATTAAACTGGTTTTATAAATAAGTCTATAAGATTTTATTAAACTGGTTGTGTAAATAAATTTATTAGATTTTATTTAATTGGTTGTGTAAATAAGTCTATTAGATTTTATTTAACTGGTTGTGTAAATAAGTCTATTAGAAGCTATTAAATTGGTTGTGTAAATCAAGGTTCTATATCTATCGTCAGTTTCTTATTATTCTCTTTTCAGCTTATCACGCCAACATTCCCATGTGTGGTTAAAATTGGACATGCTCATTCAGGAATGGGGAAGGTAAGACTGTAACATTTGCTTGCATCTATGTTTTTGGAATATTGTATTTTCTGATAAAGCTAATCATAAAGCTAACAATCTACAACACCATATTTTAAAAAACACCATATTATAAAAAAACACCATATTATAAAAAGCGCCATATTATAAAAAACACCATATTATCAAAAACCTTCTCACAATAAATGATTCTCAATTCCATATGACCAGCTACAACTGTCCATGCAAAGAACTTTTAAAAATTGCTCAATATCTTTCCCCATGCACTCCCAGTCAATCAGTCTTATTGAACAGTTCCCCGTATCATCTATTTTCTTAAGAGACTGTAATGACCACCATACACTCTGGTTCTGCAAAGATATAAATGAGAGAGAAATGGATATAGAAGGTTTTGTTTCAGTACACAATCTTTGCCTTTTTACTTGTCCTTAGATCTGTTTATCTGCAGTCCATGACTGTTACTTGGCTATTGTTGGGAAGTTTGTGAAACTTAAGACCACTGGTGACCATTTTCCTATAAATGTAAGAAATAATACTCCCAAGGCTAAAGGGCAAAGCCAAGATTGAACTGAAAAGGGCAGGTTTGGATGTATGGTAGGTTGGTATGTAGGTAGGTAGATAGGTTAGTAGGCATGATGCATGTTTAATGATTCCTCAGCACAACAGTGCTTTATGCTGCCATTTACCATATTTTCCGGCCTATAAATCGACACAGAGTATAAGTCGATTTCACCAATTTTGTAAATATTTCATTCTTTGGAGTATAAGACGAGGCCAGGTCAATAACTTGGCTTCTTATTTTACACTAGTAACTTCAGTTTCATGAATATTAATGGTGTCACTGTATAAATATTGCATATTACTGGCAATCATGAAAATGCATCACCGATGCTAAAATGCTTGATTTTACTCCTGTACAAGGCACTGTTATATTCTGTTATCAATTGACACAGCTGAATAAACAGTCCATGCTTGTTTTAATTATGATATCCATTGCAACAAGAGCCACATGGCTGTGCATGCCATGTACATGTTAATTAAAGGTATAAAGTGTTAACCTGATTATTTCAGTTGAAACCACTCTTGAATGCAAGATTCAACAGATGAAGCTAGCAAAAAGAAAATGAGGCTATCCATAGGGAAATCAGAAATGTGAAGAAAATTAAGAGACAGAAAGCAGAAAAATTACTAAAAAAAACTGGGGAAAAAATACTTTTTATTATACTTTAACATATCTGTAAAATGCAGTATCAAATTTACACAAATGAACAGTTTTTTAATATATATATTTAACATTTCAATTATAATTGAAAACACATCGATGTTGTAATTCATTTAAATACCTGTAGGACTGTTCCACATACTAATTAAGAAAATAATGATTACGAGTTCAATTAATCATCTCCAATATCAGAAAATTTCTTGAAGTCTTCATCTTCTCATTATCATCTTACTCCATCTCACTGTCCTCACCTGGTTTCTCTATCCCGCTGACAACTTCTGCTTTAGCAAATCCATTCACAATAGCTGATTCCGGAACCCTGTCCCATGTATCTTTAATAAAATGTGAAACCTGGGAATATTTAGTGTGTGGCATGATTCCTGTGTTTGCGAAGCTGTGCTCATCTGCTGCCATCCAATTTTCCCACAATTAAATCTCAGCTTTGAAACAGCAATTACCTGAAATGTCTAATTATTGTATTAGCTTTATCACACTACCTGGGATGATGCCTAATGATGTCTTTGTTGTTTCAATCTTCACCTTTGTCTTGGCACTGATGTGTGCATGCATATAATACATAATGAGAAGAGACTTTGTAGTGAGGAAAAATGCAAAAATATCGATAATACCATATTGCCATTTTGTTTTTACAGTAGAACCTGTCTTGAAAGATCACCCCTTCTGCCAACAAATAATGGTCTCTCAAGACAGGTGGTCTCTCATAACAGGTCATAACACTATATAATCAATATATATGTGCAATGAGATTCTGGTCTGCCAAAACAGGTGGTCTCTCATAGCAGTGGTCTCTCAAGACAGGTTTTACTGTACAAAAACTAATAATTGATGGTGAGAAAATACAATGATTGATGCATACACTCTCTTATTGTCATTACAATGTCAACTGGTGTTTATTAACAAATGGACAAAGGACTTCACAGAACACACCTTTAAATATTATTGTTATTTAGTTTTCGTTATAAACTCCATCACCATAACAAAACACCACATGCATTTTAAAAGAGTTCTGAAGCACTTGGATTATTTCTTATGCAACACAAATTACATCTCAGTACATGCTAAAATGAAGACTACATACCATTGGTCAACTAGACTTATTGTTTCATTATAGTCATACAAATGTAAAATATAAAAACCTTGTCATTTTTTTATCGAAAGTTTGAAAGTAACAGACTCCATTATATCGATTTGTACATATACATATACTATCTTTAAAGTGTTTGTTGTGTTTTCAAATGGATATAATTAACATTTTGTACAAATCTATTCAATGATATACCCCTCAATTGTCTTTATTGGCGAGTTCAAATAACAAATGATGTGTATGATTTTTTTTGTCCTTATATCAAATCATGTATGGACAATGGCTTCATCAGAACATTGACAGATTTTCATTTCCCTAACGAGAGCCTCATTTCCCTATTGGAATCCTTGCTGATTTTACCTATTCTGTCAATTCTTGCCTTCAATATGGTTTCAATAATAGCCAAAGTACTAAGCATGTTTAATTATTGTGTAAATAACACTGCATAGCCATGTGGTTGTTGTGACAATGTACATCGTAATGAATGAATTGTTGATTTAGTGGGGTTTATTAATAATGGAATATGGTATATGGTAGGGTCGTAACATATGAAGATTATCACAATCATCAGGTAACTCAAAATACAATCTTTATCTCTTTGAAAATGCTACAAATAAAAACAGCCCTGAATAAAAAATATGGTCTTATACACTGTCAATTTTTTTCATCTCTCTCTCTCTCTCTCTCTCTCTCTCTCTCTCTCTCTCTCTCTCTCACACACACACACACATACACACACACACACACACACACACACACACACACACACAAACAGTCTTTCTATGATTTCACTTGTGCAGGAAAATTGTAGACTGATTTTTTTGTGGGACATATTTTAGACTAAGGAAATTTCATGTGTAAAACATGCCACTTTTTTAGTGTAACTAATCAGGATTAAATATATATACTACCTTTTAAAACTAGGCGCCAAAATTTGCATTCAGCCTGACTTCTAGATTTCCAAACAACTGATTCTGGAAATTTCAATTTGACATATTCCAATATAAAATTGAACTTAACCTTTCCTGCTAGTTTTCTCTGAAACGGTTAAAAAATATTAAGGCTAAATTAAAATCACTTCCTCTTCCAACCATACATTAGAAATTATTGCAGTATAGCGATTTAACAAGCACCTGTCCCCTTAAATCTAATTAATTGTTCTCTGGCCCAAATTAATGTGTTCTTCATAGATCAGCAGAAATCCTCACAGATATATAGGCCAAATCTATCCATAAAGAGATTAAAAGGGAAATAGTATGAAATTTTTTGCCATGTTGAAACCTGAGAGAACTGGTTCCTTTACATTTATATCTGCTTTTGCTGACATTAAAATAAACCTATCAAGACCATGACACTTCATCGCAGATGATTTCTAATATTTACTTTTGAAACACTTGCACGATATGGCTATCACTAAATATTTTCGATAAAATTTGAAAAACCTTGCAATGGTGATACGTAACCGTGATTCCAATACCCAAACCAGAATGGACCACACTGATCTTTCCTGTTGTTTAGCACTAATAAGTGGCATTTCCAAAACCATGGAAGGAATTATATATGCCATTCTTTTTGTATCTTGAAGCACAAAAAGATAAAATACCCACAACCACATTAAAACTTTGAGAAACTTGTAACAGAAGAGTGTTGTCTTCAAAAAGAACAAAAGGACCACTCCCACTTCTGATCCAAAATGTCTGCAAACATTCATAATAGTTCTTGAAAGATTAAATTTTTTTTAAAATGCATAATAGACAGAGTCGACTGTGTGTAATGACTGATTTATGGACTAAAACCATGTACATGTATATATATATATATATATATATATATATATATATATATATTGTAACTATACCCTTGATTCTTTTATCATTCTGACATCTACAAGATTGGTATTAAAATTCAAAAATAGAACAGAAAACACTATTTTTAAACAATGAAATGTACCAGTCTTTTATGTAAATTTATTGGTCAAATATATATGTCATTATTTTAAAATGACGAACTAATCATATATTCTCATAGTATCCATAGAGGCAGTTATGCTTGACACACAGACAGACAGACATTACACTCTTTGCACATGATGGACACCTCATGCTGACTTTTTTTTTGAGACACTGTTTGCATCACCCTAAGTTTTGAGCATATATGGGCCAGTATGCATCTCCACAGTTTTCAGTGTGACCTTCTCTTTCTTTATCCTTTAACTGTCCCTATCATCTTCAATGGAAGAGGAATTCATACATCTGGTTGTCTCCATGTGATCTGCTTTCATTCTTTTTTTTGATAACAAATTGAAGTTTGTGGTTGTGTGACTATAATACAGTTATAAATGAATTTAGCAAAATCGAAGCAGAACCAAAATGTCCACTGTTTGGTAGCTTTGGGCTAGGTGGAACCAAAATGTCCACTATTTGGTAGCTTGGGGCTGGGCGGAGTACTGCACCTTTTTTGGACTGCCAGGTCAGAACAAAACATCTATTTATTATTCTGTTCTGAAACAGGTGGTGCTGGCACTTCTTCTTGGCAGGTTCCATTATTTGCCTCTATTCACCATTCTGCTCACACTTGGATTACAACGTTTGATAGATAATGTTTTCTTTTGTTTTTGCTACAGCACGTAAATTATTTTTAGTCATCTAGACACTGTTGCCAATATTCTTTAATTGGCAAATTATGTTGCCTCTGGCATCCCCTTTCTATCTGCAGGCACTGTACAGAGGATATAAACCTGTTCTTTTCTTAGTGATTACAACAGTGCCAGACTTTTGGAAAACATGTCCATGCAACAACATGCAATTTAGCACATATTTTCTTGGTAAGATCTGTCATAAGACAGGCACCAAGCATCCAGCCTGTCCTTCTCTTCCTTTATACACCTGGAACCCATGGATATAACCGTTGTGTGAATATGCCTGTTCTGAAACTTTTTTTCCTAATTTAGTCTGCTTTCCTGGAAAATATTGCTAGAAGGGTAATCTGCCTTGTTACGCAGTCATCCTTCATCCACACTTGGGATGACCATTGTATTTTATAAGAAAACTAGGTTTTGAAAACTTCATTAATTACAGGTTTTACATAACACAACTTGTCATGTCCAGGATTCAGTTTATGAATGTTGTCATTTATGTAAAAATACTCAAATATTCAGACAACTTTTTAAAACATGCTCTGGTCATAATTTTGAGAATACTTTTTATCTGGAAGGGTCATGCAGATTACCAAGCTTGGGTTTAGGTCAGAAGTGCCTGGAATGACATAATAAGGTACATACCTTTTGTATGTATATTGACACACAAATTGTCTTAGAGCTTAGTAATTGTTCCAATTTGCACCTCATTAAGTATTTGGAGCTGGCAAGTCTTATCGATCTTGTGTTTTATGGTTTTAACTGAAAGCCCATATGAATCATTGTGTGAGTTTTCCTTTTATAACTTCACATGCATGAATTTTTTTTTCTCACTTTGGTGTCTGTGAAAAGATACAGAAAGATTTGTGCATTATCTGTTGACACTGCCTGCAATTGATCTGATGGCAATTGTAAATCTGTTTCTCTAATTTGTTAATCAGCAGTTTTAGCCAAAACTCTGTTATCTTATCTTTGGTAGCTTCATTACCTAACAGATTTCCAGTCTTAGTCCAATCTGTGTTGGAGAAGATCAAGATAGGATTTTATGCCCATTTAGGGCAATGTGTTTGTATCTAAATGCATTGAAAGGGAAAAAGAAGGATAGGAAAATATCTCATCCATCCTCTTAAGGACATGGTATGTTTTGGCTTCCCTCATCTCACAGTAGATTGTCACCACAATCAAAGGAACTTTTCAGTCCAATACTGTTACAGACCTTTCTTTTATGAAGCTATGTAAAGAAATTTTTCTCTGACAATGTCATCCAGGCAGCATTTTTGGCAATCATTAGATTCTTCTCACTCTCACTCTGCTCATTAGCACAACAAAAGACTGGCATTTTTGCAGCACACCATGTGGTTCTGAACAACACCAGTATTCTTTCTGTAAGTGGATCTCTCCCTCTAATAGTAAGTATATCCACTGCTTTGGTCTGTTTTTTGATAGTGAACACATTATTCTACCAACCTAAATTGTAAATTCAGCTTTGATAGAGTGATGGGTAAATTATTGCTGCTATTAACATGATGTTTTTTTAAAAACTAATTTAATTATACAATACTTGTCACTAATGTGGAATGCCTCATCCCACCCCAATCTGATTCCTTGACCTAATCAGCATTTATGAAAAAGATGACTGTTTTTTCATACGCATGTAAGGTGCATGAGTGGAAAATGTCTTATTTTCTTCACTCCAAGGCATCCTGTATTCACATCATACAGACAAGGGTTTTCTACACAAAATGTAAAAAATATATAGCAGTAAGACAGTAAGTAACAGGTAAGTATTATAATTAGAATTAGTTTTACCTCACTACCTCTACATTTGTCAGTATTCCTTCAAAATTTAATGTCATGTCCACCAGAAATCTTCATAGCATGCCTTGTTGGTCATAAATAAAAATGGTAGTTAGCTGGCATCTGGATGTTCAACACTGCAGGTAATTTGAAAATCTTAGCACCGAAAAATATCAAGGACAGTTAAAAAGAAGAAATGGTCTTATTTCAAATTTTTAGAAATTCTTTTGTTATCTGGTAGAGCATCGGACCCTTTTAAAGGAAATTTTGTTCAAAATTATATTAGGCTGATTTATATAAAAAATTAACAGTATAGTGAAAATGCCCCAGATTATTACCAGTTATATTCAGTATAGTGAAAATGCCCCAAATTATTACCAGTTATACTCAGTACAGTGAAAATGCCCCAAATTATTACCAGTTATACTCAGTATAGTGAAAATGCCCCAGATTATTACCAGTTATACTCAGTATAGTGAAAATGCCCCAAATTATTACCAGTTATACTCAGTATAGTGAAAATGCCCCAGATTATTACCAGTTATATTCAGTATAGTGAAAATGCCCCAGATTATTACCAGTTATACTCAGTATAGTGAAAATGCCCCAAATTATTACCAGTTATACTCAGTATAGTGAAAATGCCCCAAATTATTACCAGTTATACTCAGTATAGTGAAAATGCCCCAAATTATTACCAGTTATACTCAGTATAGTGAAATTGCCCCAGATTATTACCAGTTATACTCAGTATAGTGAAAATGCCCCAAATTATTACCAGTTATACTCAGTACAGTGAAATTGCCCCAAATTATTACCAGTTATACTCAGTACAGTGAAAATGCCCCAAATTATTACCAGTTATACTCAGTATAGTGAAATTGCCCCAAATTATTACCAGTTATATTCAGTATAGTGAAATTGCCCCAAATTATTACCAGTTATACTCAGTATAGTGAAATTGCCCCAAATTATTACCAGTTATACTCAGTATAGTGAAATTGCCCCAGATTATTACCAGTTATACTCAGTATAGTGAAAATGCCCCAAATTATTACCAGTTATACTCAGTACAGTGAAATTGCCCCAAATTATTACCAGTTATACTAAGTACAGTGAAAATGCCCCAAATTATTACCAGTTATACTCAGTATAGTGAAATTGCCCCAAATTATTACCAGTTATACTCAGTATAGTGAAATTGCCCCAGATTATTACCAGTTATACTCAGTATAGTGAAAATGCCCCAAATTATTACCAGTTATACTCAGTACAGTGAAATTGCCCCAAATTATTACCAGTTATACTCAGTACAGTGAAAATGCCCCAAATTATTACCAGTTATACTCAGTATAGTGAAATTGCCCCAAATTATTACCAGTTATACTCAGTACAGTGAAAATGCCCCAAATTATTACCAGTTATACTCACAAACTGCTCAGACCCATAATGAGCTGGCAAATCTGAGTCAATGAGTTTGATAAGAATAATCAGAAGACCCTGATATGCAGGCAGAATTTGCTATAGCAGATCAGGATTTTTGTTGCTTGCAGTTTGACTCAACTTATAAGTGATTATTTATGGTATTATTTTTTAATAGGAGAAGCTTTAAAATAGGACATATATAAACAACATGTTCAGCCATGGTCTAAGATATCACCTACCACATTTACTCACTTTTAAGTTGAGTCAAATTTAAATCAACAAAGATCCTGATTTGCTATATCATGATTTTCCTGCAGATTAGGGTCTATGCTGTTTGTTCTGGTGATTACTCCTAACAACTACACAGAACCAAAATTGCCAGTGCATTATGCAAATGTAGATCTGGGTCTGTGCAGTTTGCAGTTGGACTTATAAGCAAGTAAATACAGCGCCTATCATTTTATTTAATGTTTTGAAAGACTTTTCCTAGTTAAGGTAGGGTACCAGTCTTGCTGAATGATATCTACAACATATGTCAATCACTGATTTTAAAATTACATGTATTAATAAATGCAATGCCCCAATCCAGGAACTAAGTGTTGCAACATCCTTTTGATTTGCACTTAAAAGGTGTATATACTATTGAATGTTAACTAGGTACTCAGAAATGGTAGAATAAACTGCTCAGTTCAAGAACTTGAAGGCTTTTGATATATTCTCCAGCTAATTATAGAGGAGCCCTGAGTGGCTGAGTGGTCTAAAGCGCTCACCATTACAGATCACTGCCATCTCACCTCTGTCTGCATGGGTTCGAGTCTCAGATTCGGCCAGTGTGGGTATGTGAGAAAGCTTGCCAGTAGCTTCTCATGAGTCGGTGGTTCTTTCGGGGGGGTTTCTGAGTTCTTCCTCCACCATTAATACTGGCCACCATGTATAGCCTATCTTGTGCTGAAAAATGGCATTACACCCTACAACAACAACAACAATAACAACCAGCTAATTATAGAAAATCCTTTTAGTGGATAATTTTTATGGCTTTAAGTCACTTATTCTTGACTGCAATTCTTTCCATACAAATTTGGTTGCAGATTGGAAAATTATTCCGGACTTTAGTGAGATATAATATCGATTGCTGGGTTCGATAAAGGCATTGCAAATTCAGATATAGATTCAGGAACTGAGACTTTGTCTGGCTGCATTTAGCCTTCAGAAAACCTCTTTTATTAAGCCAGTCAACCTTCATTTTATCTGACACAAATGAAATTTACTCTTTAGCATATAACCATCTATTCTTCCATCAGATTCAATTAACTTTTTCAAATTTGAACACTGTTCATACATCGGCAAGGCAAAAGGATCACACAATTTGAATGAACTAATAAAAAAAGCAATATTCCAGTGTTGGTCCATGTTCGCACAAATACCATTCACTCAAATACACTAGTAATGGCTTCTCTTTGGTACATTGTCATACTTTTGATGTTAAACTTATAAAGTATCCTTTTTAGGTCAATTGCAACCACCATTTTCAGCAGATGTGCAATGCACCATGCTGTTGGCATTATTAACTAAAGGGGGGGGGATCGCAAATCATGAAATCCAATAGATGTTGCTAGGACAAAGCACCAATATTAATGTTCGATCCGCCAAGGTGTAGATAGGGTTATTGTAACCTTGGCTTATCTTAACATTGCCATTTTCTGCTATATGACCTTACATTAACATATCTGTCTCAGCATTGTCAAATGGACTCTAGATAAAATTCAGATATGTCATCCAAATAATAAAGGGTAACCATCATGAGTTGCCAAGTTATTGCAAGCCTAGTCCATATGTCAATCTTAATGAGTATGTGTCATGCTGACCATGACAAAATCTAATGCAAAATTATCTACAAATTTTGTACCATTACATGTTGTAATTTAACTGTAATGTATCTGGATGTTTACCTGTCTAATGATTTTTAGGGGTGTCATCAAATTCAAGTTATTCATTGCTGACAAATCTCAAGATTGACTTCAGATTAATCTTGGATATTTAAAGCCTGTTCTATAACATTAATACCACTTGGCTCTTCATTAATGCAGGTTATTTATATAACAAGACTCAAATGCAGACAAATGTTGCCTAAAATTTGGTTTAAAATTGAACGCTGGTAGATTTGGCTGCATATTTTTCTCTCATCCATAAAGACAAAAAGTTAGCTCTGAGAAGCATGTTGGCTATCCATCATTTGTCCCCACACCTGTTAGTCACTCAGATGCATGTTAGCTATCCATCATTTGTCCCACACCTGGCAGTCCTTCAGAAACATGCAAGCTATCCATCATTTGTCTCACACCTGTCAGCCATTCAGAAGCAAGTTAGTTACAGTGCATTATCATTTATCCAACACTTATCAGTCATTCAGAAGCAAAACAACTTAACAGAAATTGACCAAATTTGACAGAAAGCATACTTGCATTGAGTCCATTCAAGATTATGCCAACATGTGACACACAGAAAAATCTTCCAATGACTTTCAAACAATGAAAATCAAATGGAGTTCAATCACATTTAAGAAAAGCATCCTATTATCCAGGCCTTTCAAGCTTTTACAAAGAATGCTGTTTCACAATCAAATATGGACACCAATACTAAAATAGAAAACCTTCAAATAACTTCATCTATAAAAAAACAATGACAATTGGACCAAAATTCACTTAAAAGTTAGAAAAATGAACTAATGGTATTGTGAAATAAATCCAAATTGTAAACCAAGAATTAAAAAAACAGTCCTTTTCAAGGAAATATTCTAAGTGAATCCTGATGAAAATCCAAGATGGAAGGTGATTACATATGTAATATTCAGTGTTTAACTGATGTGTCAACAGTCTCTTGCTGAATCACATAAAATATTATTCCAGTTTTGAATTCCATATAAATTCTAGAAAATGTCTTTGTCCAAGAATTATCAGAGCACTTTTGTATTTCCAAAGAAAAAAATTACGTGAATTCAATAATTTGAAAAAAAATAATATTCAGCTCAAACTGGTCACAGCATAATACAACTTAACTTGTCAATTGTTTTTAGTCCAGCTAGCAATCCTTTATCATACTTTATAATACTAACTAAAATGCAGAATAGATTCTCGGATGGGGGTCAAGAGTTCATTCTTCTGGGGGAAAAAGAAGTTTGTTACATGATAAATATCACAAAGTCCAGGTATGACCTTGAATCAACATATTGATTGTTATTCTGAGAAAGATAATTATAAAAAAATTGTTTACCAAAACTGTCACTGGTTTTGAAGGTCAGGAACTAGTTACAATGTTTAAATTCTGGACAATATAAAATTCAGAAAACAATGTTACATTACAATAGCATGTAATGGAATTAAAAAATTTAAATGTAAGAAACAAACAATTAAATTGTTTGTTTACATAACAAAAGAAAAATACTTCAAATGTCTTCTCTCATGAACAACTTATCAGAATTTCACCAAGTATGACAGAAAACATCATGGCATGAAGATCTTCAGATTTTATGCAAATATTGCCAGTCTGCTGTCACATGTGGATGCTATTATTAAAATTATAGAAACCTTTAAATGAGTTTTGTCAAAAATGGAAGAGCAGAGTTTGATCAAATTTCATGGAAAGTTCCCTTGCATAAAGGCATTGAAGCTTTATGCAAATCATGATCATCTGCTATAAATGGTGACTGCTGTTATGAAAGAATAGAATGACCTTTAGATGTCTTCTCAAAAACTGATCTATTAAAGTTGACCAAATTTCACTGGAAGTATTATGCCATTGTGTATTTAAAGTTGTGTGAATGATGCTCTGTGATTCAATATGGTTGCCATTACTAACAATTAAAACAACATATCAATTGTTGGAATGCATCATACTAAGCCAGATTTCTTGGATAACTGTTATGACTTTTAAACTTTAAGACCGATGTTGGCCACATGAGCAATATCAGGTCCATTTGGGTCTCTTGTCTTTTATTTTTTGTTTGACGTGGTTCAAGGGTTTCTTCTCAATCATTATGGTTGGAACCATACAGTAGTCACTTCTGTTTTGTAACATAACTTTACAGGGGAGGATTGGATTTCAATTATCTGCAACTTTATATTGATGGAATTCCCAGAGAAGCTTTCTTTTATCTCATTATTTAAAAAAGTGATGACTTCCTTTTTTGTCAGTACTTCTAACTTTGGTTTCAACAAGATACTTTTACTAGAATTTTACTATCTTAATGAAATTTTGTATGGAGCTTTTACAGGACAAGAGTTTCAGTTCTAGCATTGTAAATCAATATTAACGGACTTATGGCCCCTGATTGCCCATTCTTTCCTCTGCATAACAATTATCCAGGGTTATTGGATTTCAAGCAAATTGGATTTTGAGCTACTGATAGGGTCTTGTGTGAGCTTGATGTACAGCATACAACATCATTAATTAGAGGAATTATTGCCCCTGATTTTCTGACTAACTACTTATTTATTACTATGACTTTATAACAGATCATGGGACTTGAACCAAATTTGATGCCTGTCTACAATTATATATGGCTACCATTATATTTACATGTATGTGACAAAACCAGGAACTCAAAGCAGTAGATTTAAAGATTTTGATCTGTAAATTGGCTTCTAAAGATATCACGATTGGAATAATTTTATGTTCTTCAAGGGAATTGAGAACAAAGCAAGTTTTTTTTGTGATAATATGAATTATCTATATAGTATAATAAATAAAAAATTGAACATAAATCAGACTTAAATTCTGATAGAAAATGCTACAATAATAATAAATTATTATGGGTCAGTGTAATGTCACTTAATTAAAAAGGAAGAGTTATCTGCTGCATAGTTTACTGCAAAGATTCTTTTAATAACACCCAATATAAGTTTTAGCTCCCTTCAAAAGAACACTGTCTGGTGACCATTGATGCCATCCATTGTGGTTAGCAGGCTTTCAGTATTTATTTGGTCCTAATTTCCCCCTGAATCACTTTGTATTTTGCAAAGAATGGATACTGTCCTCTCAGTACTACAATTAGAATGCATAGACAGGATATCTAAGATCAGCTTAAAAATAACTTCTGACTTCACTTTCCTGTTGCTGGGTATGTCAGGATACTGTCTGCTTTCCAGTAGTCCTCCAAGTTATGTTCACTCTATGGAAGATGTTCCAAATTTGACTTATAATGTATTTCTGTGTCTTATGCTGAAGAGTTCTTTCTCCTCATGGCTTGGATCCAAAAATTGGTTGAAAAGTATCACCACTGTAAATAAAACCAAGTAAATACTGATTTAGACTTTAAATAAATGATGAAAAAATATTTTATATATTTGTGCTTTTATGCACAATTTATCCCAACTTTAATTATCGTGTAATATACTGTAATATATTGTTAATTTATATATTTATCTATGGATTTTAATTTAATTTATATGGACGAAAACTTCAAATAGTGTATGAAATACAAAAGCTTACCTTTAAAACGCACAATGCAAACTCTAGACTTTTGTTATTCACCTGCATATAGTTAAACTCTGTTATCCAAGCATTGTCTAACTTTAAATATTTATTTGCTTTTTTAGCATTGGGAGAAAATACATTTTGCAATGAACTGAACAATAAAGGTACAAGACCTGACCTTAAATTACTCTCCAATAACATCTTTAACCTTCCAACTACATTTAAACATGACAAAAATCAAAATACAGTAGCGTGTCTGCTACATTTAAACATGACAAAAATCAAAATACAGTAGCGTGTCTGCTACATTTAAACATGACAAAAATCAAAATACAGTAGCGTGTCTGCTACATTTAAACATGACAAAAATCAAAATACAGTAGCGTGTCTGCTACATTTAAACATGACAAAATACAGTAGCGTGTCTGCTACATTTAAGCATGACAAAAATCAAAATACAGTAGCGTGTCTGCTACATTTAAACATGACAAAAATGAAAATACAGTAGCGTGTCTGCTACATTTAAACATGACAAAAATGAAAATACAGTAGCGTGTCTGCTACATTTAAACATGACAAAAATCAAAATACAGTAGCATGTCTGCTACATTTAAACATGACAAAAATCAAAATACAGTAGCGTGTCTGCTACATTTAAACATGACAAAAATCAAAATACAGTAGCGTGTCTGCTACATTTAAACATGACAAAAATCAAAATACAGTAGCGTGTCTGCTACATTTAAACATGACAAAAATCAAAATACAGTAGCGTGTCTGCTACATTTAAACATGACAAAAATCAAAATACAGTAGCGTGTCTGCTACATTTGAACATGACAAAAATCAAAATACAGTAGCGTGTCTGCTACATTTAAACATGACAAAAATGAAAATACAGTAGCGTGTCTGCTACATTTAAACATGACAAAAATGAAAATACAGTAGCGTGTCTGCTACATTTAAACATGACAAACATGAAAATACAGTAGCGTGTCTGCTACATTTAAACATGACAAAAATGAAAATACAGTAGCGTGTCTGCTACATTTAAACATGACAAAAATGAAAATACAGTAGCGTTTCTGCTACATTTAAACATGACAAAAATGAAAATACAGTAGCGTGTCTGCTACATTTAAACATGACAAAAATCAAAATACAGTAGCGTGTCTGCTACATTTAAACATGACAAAAATGAAAATACAGTAGCGTGTCTGCTACATTTAAACATGACAAAAATGAAAATACAGTAGCGTGTCTGCTACATTTAAACATGACAAAAATGAAAATACAGTAGCGTGTCTGCTACATTTAAACATGACAAAAATGAAAATACAGTAGCGTGTCTGCTACATTTAAACATTACAAAAATCAAAATACAGTAGCATGTCTGCTACATTTAAACATGACAAAAATCAAAATACAGTAGCATGTCTGCTACATTTAAACATGACAAAAATCAAAATACAGTAGCGTGTCTGCTACATTTAAACATGACAAAAATGAAAATACAGTAGCGTGTCTGCTACATTTAAACATGACAAAAATGAAAATACAGTAGCATGTCTGCTACATTTAAACATGACAAAAATGAAAATACAGTAGCGTGTCTGCTACATTTAAACATGACAAAAATCAAAATACAGTAGCGTGTCTGCTACATTTAAACATGACAAAAATCAAAATACAGTAGCGTGTCTGCTACATTTAAACATGACAAAAATCAAAATACAGTAGCGTGTCTGCTACATTTAAACATGACAAAAATCAAAATACAGTAGCGTGTCTGCTGTTACTTATTAATTTGAGTCTCTTCTTGTATCTGCCAATGGTCAGTCAATTTTATGAAAGGATCAAAAGACATAATGACCACCTATATTATAACACCTCAAAAGATATCATAAGTTTGGCCTTAAACTCCCCATATTCCAAATATCAATTAATCAATTAATAGCTTGTTGTGTACAGACATCAGCTGTTCTTGAACAGTTCTAATCCTTTTACTCTGCCATGCATCACTGCACCAGTTGTTGCACTGGTTAAACATTTCTGGTCCCCAGTTGACTGGTTCTGGCTGGTTTCTTGAATGCATTGATGCAACATGTAAAAAATACCATGTTTGTGTGTTTTTTATTAATTGAAAAAGATTCTTTTAATTTTAAAAAGTTCTAGATTTCAATTATAAAACAGTATGTGCAGTAAGCATCCTTTAAAATGGTATTTTTGGCCTGTCACCTGCAGAATCACATGTATGCTATTACAAAAGACATTGAAACCAATATATGCAGTTCTTTCATAAATTGCTGAACAGAAATTTTAAGAAATAAATTCTGGTTTTAAGGTGTTTGAAAATTATAAGTTGTTTAAAATATAGTTTTTATATTTTTTTGTTGTAGTTGGCACCATATACCATATAGCCACTACTATGCAGAAGTGAAATTAGATGATACCACACACACACACACACACACACACACACACACACACACACATATGCTATAGAATAAGGCTACTGTAACTTAAAATACAAAACCCTTTCAAATGTTTTTTTTCTCAAACATTCTGAACATAATTTGGTAAATCTGACACTTAGCATTATGGCACAAAGGTTTTTCAAACTGTAGCAATCTACCATTAGATATAAATGCCATTTCCATTGCTGTACCTGTAAATGACTTTTTCTTGAAACCGCTAAACAGAATTTGACCAGATTTGACACAAGTCATAGAAGCAGTAAGACGTTTAATTTTTTTTGTACAGGTGATGCCAGTAAGTTGTCAGTGGCCATTGTCAGTATAAACAGAAAAAAATAAACATTTACATGGCTTCTTTAAAATTTGCTTATCTTCTTGTCATAAACCAGTCAACCAGTCAACATAAGTTTTAACACTACTTGTAGATGGCTTATCGTATTTATTTTGTTCTGTTGTCAAAAACTTATGATGTCCAGTTAATAAAGATAGTACCAGTGTGATTATCAAATAGGGACACCATGGATCCCTTCCTGTGGACACCATGGAATCCTTCCTGTGGACACCATGGAATCCTTCCTGAAGACACCATGGAATCCTTCCTGTGGACACCATGGAATCCTTCCTGTGGACACCATGGAATCCTTCCTGTGGACACCATGGAATCATTTCTGTGGACACCATGGAATCCTTCCTGAACATCTTGTTGCAATTTTTTTTGTCCAAAATGGAAAGTCATATCAAAGTGTGATTTCACCAGAGTATTTCTTATGTTGCAAAGATGGTTTCATTGCTCCACAGTTAAAACGAAGAAATGGTTTTAGTTTGAATTCCTGGAAATTCTTTTCAGCTAGTAGAGCATCAGTCCCTTTGAGGGACTCTTGTTTTGATAGATGTCAGCCAGGTGGATGAATAATTTTAGGCCCACTTTGGCCTCATTTTAATTGTTAGATTTTTGTATAACCTAACCTATCTAATATCTACTATTCTTTCTCTTTGCTGCTTGCTTGGATATGGGAATCAGGTGAAGGTGGAACATCATCATGCATTTCAGGACATTGCAAGTGTGGTGGCTGTATCAAAAACTTATGCAAGCACTGAACCTTTCATAGATAGCAAATATGATATGCACATTCAAAAAATAGGAAATAACTACAAAGCATATTTGTAAGTTTCTCATGTTGTAACTTTGTTATTGATATTGTTGAGTTTTTCATTTCATGTGTATCCTTTGTATTTGTGCATATGACTGTTTATATTCCTTATTTCTCAGTGTGTTTTTCAAAATGTCTAATTTTCTAATTTTCTAAACATATCCATTATGTTTCAGTATATTTTTCAACATTCTTAAATTAAAAATTGATTTTTTTTTAAAAATCTCATGTTTACTGAACATGTGACATCAAGAAATAACTGACTAATGTGGGCATCTAAAAAGAAATAACTGACTAGTGTGGGCATCTAAAAAGAAATAACTGACTAGTGTGGGCATCTAAAAAGAAATAACTGACTAGTGTGGGCATCTAAAAAGAATCATGAAAAAATACCAGTTGTTTAGTAGAGGTTGAAAATTAATTTTCTCATCAAGAAATGTTGAGTGAAAATTTCCAGTGATTGAGTGATCTGTCCATTCAGTTCACCAAATCAGGTGTATGTTGATTCATGGCTGACCAATGTTTCTATTTAATGAAAATGAAGTCAAGACTATTTGTTCCATGAAAATCCATACTTTCTAATTAAAGTTTGTTGTTTTTCTTTGGTTTTGATCAAGCTCATACAAGTACTTTGATTGGCCTTATTCTTTAGTACTCTCTCTCTCTCTCTCAGGGGCCCCGAGTGGCCGAGTGGTCTAAAGCGCTGTCCGTTACGGACCACTGCCATCTCACCTCTGTCTGCGTGGGTTCGAGTCTAAGATTCGGCTAATGTAGTTAAGTGAGAAAGCTTGCCAGTAGCTTCTCGTGGGTCGGTGGTTCTTTCCGGGGTTTTTCCGGTTTCTTCCTCCACCACTAATACTGGCCGCCATGTATAGCCTATATATTGTGCTGAAAAATGGCGTTAAACCATAAAAAACAAAACAAACTCTCTCTCTCTCTCTCTCTCTCTCTCTCTCTCTCTCTCTCTCTCTCTTAGCAAATTTAAAGTAAAAATTACTAACTGAAACAGACACAAGTAAAACCTCACTAGAAAAGAGAATTATTACATGTTAATGCCTCAGTGTGAATAAGATATTTAGTCCACTCAAAATCACATAGTGAATATCAGGTGGTTGACAATGTTTCATCATCATTATTGTACTTTACATTATTATTATGGCACATGCACTTGATAAAATAAAAGATTGATATAATACATTTTAAATGACATCATTTGCTCTTAGAAATATTTTGTCAGAAATTACTGTGGGTTACCATTAAAGTCATTCTGACTTAAAATGATGGAGCACTTCAATAAGGCTGTCAGACAAGTTGAACATGACTCATTTTAAGTTGTAAATCTTTACTACCGTATCACCTTGTTTCATACATTATTCCAACTTTTAACCCACTAACACTAAGCAAAGTCTTCTGGTAGTGACCTGACAGTAATGGAACATTATATTGCATGTAATAATAATAATAATAATAATAATAATAATAATAATAATAATAATAATAATAATAATAACAAGAACAAGAACAAGAACAACAACAACAACAATAATAATAATAATAATAATAACAACAACAACAATAATAATAATAATAATAATAATAATAATAATGACAACAACAACAACAACAACAATACTACTACTACTACTACTACTACTACTAATAATAATAATAATAATAATAATTTTAAAGACTCATTTACTTACAGAACTAATTTACCTTGAGGCCTTGTAACTGTTATATACAGTCCATACAGTATGCATCACAATGTGATAAATTTGGCTTAACATTCAAGAACTAAGTGATTACAAAATTTGAAGTATCAAGCCTGGAACATGTGTGGAGGCATCTGTGAACACATAAACATATATAAAAGATAAACATATCAACCTTTATTGAAGAAATTCACATGAGAAAACAATGCAAAAATATAAGAAGCAGGCTGCTTCATCTAATTCATTTCAGCCCAAAAGACAATGCAAGCATATCCGAAAACACCTCACACATGCTACCAAAAATAAGCCATGTTTAAAGAACAGTTATAATTTTAAATTATAAATTAGTTTAATGTAGTGATATTTTTTCTTACCTAATTTCACACATAATTGGATGTCATTTGGTAGATGACCTTTAAAATATTTCATCATTTCAGGTCCAATTTTGATGGAGTTGTTGCCTTTTTGTTCTATCAGATTTATATCTCATAAACAGCATATCCTTCCTACCAGCATCAGATTCACATAAACAACAAGTTATTCAAACCAACACATTATTAAATTTGATTATGTGCAGTATCTCATTTACATAGATATCCCTTTTATGTGTTTGTCTTGTTTACTCTAGGTTTGGATAGAGTTACAGCCCTTGATAAGTAACCCTTGTTTTCACAAGGGATATTGAGTGTAACAAGCACAACTCAAGAACCAATTCATGTATCTTTACCTCATATACCTTGATGTGTCTTTTATGTTTTTTTTCTTGCTGACTCCAATTTGTATAGCTATGACTTTTGACAAATTAACATCACATCTTCACGTTGGATACTGCTTACAAGTGGCACAGTTGAAGAATACAGCCTAATGCAATTTGGTATTACATGTAATATCATCTTATAGATCTAGATTTGTCTTTTAAGCTTTTGTCTTGTCAACTATTTGGGCTTAGATCTCTTTACAATTAACTTATTATCTTCACATGGAATGTTGCTTGTAATGGGCATAACTCACGAACCATTCAACTTGCTCTGATTAAATTTGGTACAAACATAATTAGAATGACCTGGACCAAGATTGTCTTGTCAACTCCATGTTGAATAGTTATGACCCTTGACAATTACCTTTATGTCACAGTGTAATATTTCTTGTAAATGGCATATCAGATCCATTTTAGACAGAGTTATGGACCTTGTTAATCAGTCTTAAAGATACTATTTTGCACATACATTTTTATATTGGTGTACTGACAGAAAAACTGACAATAACATACTATGGTTTGAACTTATCAGTTAAAGAAGTTTAACAATATATGGTTACAAATAAAAACCTAAAGAATACCTAACTGTTGAGCACAGGATAATGTTTAATAAAAGCTATATTTAGCCTCAGCTTGACAACTGCAACATTGAATGGAGTAATTATGCTTCCAGAAACAAACATTTTAAAGTGGAAAGACTTAAAATATGAGTTTGTTGAATTATCCTTGACCAGAGTGTTCTTAATGTCAACCAATGATATTAATGATTTTAAGATCATGCCTTTTATACATGAATATATTTAAGAAATGTTAAATGTATGCTTTACATTTATAATGGATCTATATTTATCACATATTAAGTATACTTTTTCTGTGCAGTTTTATATTTTTTTATATTACCACTCCTTAAAACATCACTTTATATGATTCTCATTGGTCCAAATAAGCCCATACAATTATTGTGTTGTATCATCTTTACTGATTGGCTGGTATCATGGGAAAATGTGTCTAACCCTGCCTTCTGGAATGTAATGTTGAATGAACAATTTTTGGCAGCCATTTTTTAATTTGACTGGTGAAAGGAAATTGAGGAAAAATTATCTCAGCTGTCTGAATATGGATATATTACCCCCACAGTGGATCATTATGTCATGTATAGCAATATCATAAAAAGAAAAATGGTGTAAAACTACAAGACAAGAGCAACATTAAGAAGTAAAACTAAGGGTATTGTTTATTTGATGGTGGGGTGGGGTAGGGGAGGGAGTGGTATATCTGTAACATAAATATAGAATCCACTGTATACACAAGCGTGGTTTAAATGTTAACTTACAGAAGTAAATAAACTCACCTCTGTTCAAAGAAGAATTTGGACATACATGGGTCTCCTAACTGACAGAACTTTATCCAACTACAGCATCTTTATGCAGTATATATGGCCGATGCAAATCTTACTCAAGAAATTTGTTTACATCTTCTGTACAGTCTGTTTATTGTCAGATATTGCAAATATCTGGTCACGAATGCATTGCAGAAAATGTGGGTGTATCCATTAAACCTATTTCCACATAAAATCGCAACAATGTAATGTTTTGTTCTGAAAGTGATATTTTAGGGTAAATATGAACTCTAGGCCTACTGTTTACCATATCAAACAATCTGGCATCACATTGCATTAATCATTTTGTTTTGAAAAATGATTTTGGTGTTATAAAATGTTCTGTTTTATTCAGATGGAAGCATTTTCTTTGATTTATAGCTTGTAAAAAAGTATAATCTACTTTTACTACCATTATAAAGTTCAACTTTGTTTGGGACTCTTTATCATGCACAACAATCGAAAGGTGCACCGTCTGTCAGCATGAATAAAATTATTCATTTTTCTTTTTATCAAAATACTTTCTGCTAAAATAAAAACTATGTAATAAAAATGATCTCAAATGCGTAATAATTTAATATTAATTTTATGAAACTCGCTCGCAAAAGCTGGACATTATTATTATCCTCAATAAATGATATATTAAGTAAAATGACAAATAATAAAGATACCAGTTCTATGCTTTATGTTATCAATGTAATTTGGTTCCCCCAGCTCAAAAGTAAATTGTATAAAATAAGTTACGCTGTTTCTGATCAAATCACATGGAACTGTCTATCTAAAGATGTCAAAGAAGCATCACAAGTTCCTTGCTATCATCATATGTGTATGAGATGGATGCATCCTGATGATATCTAAATTTGATCATAGCAAGCTACACACACACACACATACACACACACATAATAAAAAAGTGATGTTTACCTACACATGTATGTATAAGAGAGAGAGAGAGAGAGAGAGAGAGAGAGAGAGAGAGAGAGAGAGAGAGAGAGAGAGAGAGAGAGAGAGGAGAGAGAGAGAGAGAGAGAGAGAGAGAGAGAGAGAGAGAGAGAGAGAGAGAGAGAGATTTATGCATGTTTGTGAACACAATGTTTGCATGTTGAATTCATATTCTGCTGCTTTTGTGTTTTTATGTATATTTAATTTGTATTATTTGTTGTTTTTAAAAAAATGAATATATGTTATGTATATTAGTAACTTTTAATTGACCATAGTCTGAAATCAGGTTCACTGTGTTACTAACTAGGGACACTGAATTTGTAAACAACCTAAAACATAGCTAATATTTCTTTCTGAGTATAGGATAAATATTAGGATCATTATCAATGTTGGTAAACATGCTTATCTTAAATTGAGTCTAGGAAATTGGAATTCCCCATAGAGAAACCTATTATACATGATGTATGCCATGTTCTTTAATTATAATTTTAGTAATAGACCTTATCTTGTTGAGAACTTAGAATATCTTGGTTATATTTATGTGTCTTAGCTTTTTATATAATGTTGTTTAGTTGAGAAATTACTCATTCTTGCCTTAACATTTTGAATTAAAATCAAATTTTGTTGTGTTCATTTTTTTCTTATGTTGAAATTATTTATTCAGATATTATTCACTGGAAATACAAAGTGCTCATCAATAATATTCTTTGACAGAAACATTAATTTGGAATTATAGTGAATTCAGACAAGGACGTTTTTGAACTACATTATTTTGATACATCAGAAGACTGTTAGTAGATCATCACAATCAAAGCCATTGGCACATTACTATGTTCAATACTACAGGAACATCAACACATTCAATATTAGAAGTTGTTTGGAAAACTACTGAATTTTCATTGGAACTTACACATTTGGATAAAACTTTTAGGACTCTTTGGTATTTAATTCACAATACTGTAAATTCATTTTAAATTTTCACTTTGTATTCTAGGGAAATAAATTATTTGTTGAATTGTATAAAACTTCTTGGTTTTCACTATTATCTGTTGCTGCTTAGTTTAAGACCATAGAGTCATAACAGTATAAATTATTAATATGCTATACTTTTTTATGATACTTGTTACCCAACTTCTTTTGATATATTGGACTATAATTTAAGTCTACAATGGAGATTATTGTACGTTCTGACCGTGACACCCATATACAATAAAGGTTTTAGTCATAGTAGTAGTAGTAGTAGTAGTAGTAGTAGTAGTAGTAGTAGTAGTAGTAGTAGTAGTAGTAGTAGTAGTAGTAGTGGTAGTAGTAGCAGTATGTTTCTTATCTGATTATAAACATAGATTCATCTAGGAAGGAACACTGGAACAAACTGTTATTATTTTATTGGGATTGGGCTGATATTTAATTATTGCCAGGAACCTTACAAATGTGTCAAGCTATCTAAAGATTTAAGAGATCCCAGTTATTGTTATATGACATATCTCTGTACATTTTATAAATTAGCTGCTTTACATTCTTATACTTCTATTTAAAGCTATGATGCAAAACATTTATAACGTAGATGGAACATTAAATAGTGTAATGAGCATTACAAAAATGATATAATCCCAGCCTTTCATAACAATTTAGTGTATCATTCATACTTATTAACTCAATCAATGTGGAGTTATGGTCAGTTGATTGATAAATTTATGAGGAAAGGTATTTATAATGATAATGTTTTGGATACTATAGTTCCTTAAAGACGATTCTATTTTCACAATACATGTAGTATTGTTGCATTTTTGCCATTTAGATGAGTTCTGGTCCTGGAATGATCATTGTCTCTCTTGGATTTGTCCAGAAAAAAGTCCTTTTGTTACAGATCCCATGAAGCAAATTGTAGTCTTTTGTAATGTTTACATTGGTAATAGCTCAAGTCTTTGATGACACCCAATTACATCAGGACTGAATTAGTTTTGTATTGCTATTCTAGTATGGTAAGAAGTGTTTATTGCAGTTAACAGTAAATCTGATACACTTTTAGTTGAACATAGACCTAAATGTTTCAACTCATATCTTACGGTAATTTTTTTTATCCACCTGAAGAGGATTAGCAGCCAAATGAATTAACGAACTAGTCATTCCAATTGAACAGGAAAAACTAATTAAGTCCAGGGAGGATGCTCTCAGAACAAGTTTTGATATTATTCAGTCCTTAAAGAAAACTACACTTACTTAACTGACATATCTAAATTTACATCGCATTAAAAAAATTATTTTGAAAATAATTTAAGCTTTTCTGGCTTTAACTTCCAGCTTCTATGGTAAATAGTGATAATGCCTGTAATGTTTTTCATATCCAGTCAATGTGTCGTTTAAAGATACAATAATCATTCATGTGCTTAATTAACTTAATATGTTATACAATTTTACATAAAAGCTCTTGCAAGACATATTTTTCCAAACATTAGTATGGCAGCTATCTTTGTAAAATTTAACATAAAAGCATTCAATGGATGTATGTGCATAACAAGTTCTGTCCCCAAAAAATAATTTATATTATTAAATACACCAAAAATGATAAATTTTGGTTCTGTATTTTCTGACATTCTAGTATTAGTATTAACCTTCCATGATTAACAGATTTGTTTTCAAAGTAATTACTTTAGAAATCAATTTTCTGTTTAAAAAACTATGCAATAGATTTTCACCCAACAATAGTAATGTATTCCACTTTACTGTTTTTAAAAATGATTTATTAGCTGTCAGCTTTGTACCACTGATAAGCATGTTCAGTAGAGCTTATCAGTAAAATTATATTGGATCTGGTCCCTGAAGAAGTCTTTGATGAGGATAGAAAATCTTAGCTGTTGCTGGTATCATTTTTTAATTTCAGTGTTATGGCTATATTTTTTATTTTAAAAGCCTGATGTGCTAACATGCCATAATACTACAAGGTTAAAAATGCATGGTGTTAAGGACTAATATATGTCTATATGATGTGTGTATCTGTAGTGTAAACCCTGGGAATTTCTTAAATTATTTGGTTTTTGTCATGTTCAGGAGTTACACTGTCACATCTCCATTGTCTATTTTTTTTTGGCTAAAGAGGATTTAAATAATTGCAAAAACAAAACGATCAAACATTTGCTTGCGATAAATATCAACACCTTCTGTCTAGTGTGTCAAGTTAGCAAATGGTCATTTGACAGTTTGAGCTTTTTGGTCAGAAATGTTCAGCAAATGCAACAATTTTAGGATCTTATATATTGGGGACAACACAAGATTTTGTATTCTTGACAATTTGTAATGAATTCCAGATTCTGTATTCATGAGGTAACAAAATGTTTTAGGAATACAATGTTTTTCTCCATTAAAACACATCATATTTTACATTCCAAAGCCATTTTGAAGTGACTTTGTCGTAGAAATTTATCAGCATAATTGTTGTATCTTGTTGGTTGGTTGTGTCGGGTGTAACACCATTTTTCAGCAGATGATAGGCTTTTCACTGAGGCCAGTATCTTTGGTGGTAAGACTCTGGAAGAACCACCGAACCATTGGGAAGCCACTGGCAAGCTTTCTCACATATCCACTTAGATTGAGTCAAGACTCAAACTCATGTAGACAGAGATGAGTTGTACGAGTGATCTGTAAATGCAAGCACCTTTGACCACTTGGCCACACTGGCCTCCATAGTACTACTTAAACAATATGGATGCAAATAAAATTTTTGTAGAATGAAATTTTAGGCCACTTAAGTTTTATTTTATTATCAGACTACTTTAAATCATGTAATACAGAATAACTTACAATGTGGATCATAAAAACTGTTACAACTTTCAGCTTTTGGAAGTTTGAGCACAGCTAATCTCCACCCCTTCTTGAGTGGCATCTTTTAACATTATATAGGTTGTTTCCATTTCTATCAATGGTCTAAGGTGCTCACATTTAAAGATCACTTGTACAACTCACCTGTCTGCATGAGTTCAAGTCTTGACTCACCTTATGTGGAGATGTGATGATAATGCATAGAAAAAAATTGATTTAAACAAATCAGTTTCATTTTTGGCTGATAATAAGTATAATAAAATCACATCCATGTTCATAGGTAGTCAAGTCCAAAGCTATACTTATATTTAGTTAACTACAAGACCATGCTTACAGGTAGTCAGGTAAATGCCTCTCTTATAGGTAGTCAAGTCAAAACAATGCTTATAGGTAGTCAAGTCCAAAACCATTCTTATAGGTGGTCAAGTTAAAACTATGCATATAAGTAGTCAAGTCAAAGCATGCATATAAGTAGTCAAGACAAAGCCTTGCATATAGGTAGTCAAGTCAAAGCATGCATATAAGTAGTCAAGACAAAGCCTTGCATATAGGTAGTCAAGTCAAAGCATGCATATAAGTAGTCAAGACAAAGCCTTGCATATAGGTAGTCAAGTCAAAGCATGCATATAAGTAGTCAAGACAAAGCCTTGCTTATAGTTAGTCAAGTCAAAACCATGCTGGTAGGTAGTCAAGTCCATGCCATACATATAGGTAAAGTCAAAACTATGCATATAGGCAGTCATGTCAAAGCATGCATATAAGTAGTCAAGACAAAGCCTTGCATATAGGTAGTAAAGTCCATAAGTAGTCAAGTCAAAGCCATGCTTAAAAGTAATCAAGTCAAAGCAATGTTTATAGTTAGCCAAGCTAAAGTAAAAGCTACAAAATTTCTTTTTCAAAATAATGCCACAGAAATTGATAGAAAACAGTCTTAAAAAACACTACCTGGAATCAAGATTGGCAATATCTTGAAATGGAAAATGCAGGTAACATTAAAAAAGGTTATGACACTGTTTATATTCATGAACAGAAAAAAACTCCTATCTCATGAACAGAGAAGGTTATCTTACAGTGCTTTACCACATCTAGAATATTGCCATTCTGTTAGGGGCCAGAGTGATACATTAAATCAAGATTACTGAATTTTTAAAAAAAAGTATAGCAGTTAGTGTTATTTTTTATGTTGCCATTTACGCAATTTAACTTCAAAAGATTTTACTGGGCTGCTGATTATCGTAAATGTAATTTTAAATTTGTAGAAAATGTACATATGTATGAACTAAGATCCATCTCAAACAACAACAATTTATATTTATTTCAACAAAATTCAGAGTTTTATAATAAGAATGTTGCTTTTTATGGAGCCAAACTATAGAATTCCATCGTACACTATTGACATTTTACACTATTGACATAGTACACTATTGACATTGTACACTATTTATATAAAGTCAGCTGACTCATGCAAGGGTTTCCAGAAGCTTCTTTGTTCTACATCTTCATATACAATTATTTGTATCATTTTTTGTAAAGTCATTACTACTACACTTTAAACAATGTTCTTTCTGTACTGTAATGTCTTACAGAGGTTTAATTGTTGTATGAATCATATATGCGTGTATATATATATATACATACTTGTGTACTTATTTTATAGTAGATCAGTTATTTAGCTTTAAATAGCACTGTGTAAATACAGTGGGGCCTTGACTTACGCGTGTCCCAACTAATGAGTTTTTTGAGATAAGAGTTGTCTCTCGGCTGATTTTTTGCTTTGAGTTGCGAGCTAAAATTTGGGTTACGAGCCAGCTTCAGATACCCCACCGCTAGTTGGCGCAGCGAACGTCACAGTGAACGCATGAACATCCGCCAAGCATCCTGTTTCTCACTCATTCACTTAAACGGTCAGCTCACAGTGGAAGCATTAGTGTTGTGCTCGCATTTGTGCTTGCGGTTATTTTGCAAAGAAGTAGATGATATGCATTGAATTAAAGAAAGAAATTATGGAAAAACATGACCAAGGTGTGCGTGTAGTCGACTTGATGAAGCAGTACGAGCATAGCACTTCCACGATCTGCACCATACTGAAGCAGAAGGAGTCAATAAAGGCTATCACACTAGCCAAGGGCGTTAAAATAATTAATAAACAGTGGACACATCTCCATGAAAATATGGAGAAGCTGCTGATGGTGGGTTGACGGAGAAGCAGTTCGCCGGAGATACCATGATGGAGGCTATAAACTGCGAGAAGGCACGATCTATTTACGCTGATTTGCTGCAGGTTCTCTACCTTCCACCCAACATCACCCCTATCCTGCAGCCCATGGACCAGCAGGTGATTTCTAATTTCAAGAAGCTCTTTACCAAGCACCTGTCCTGACGCGGATTTGAGGTGACGGAGAGCACAAACCTCAACCTTTGAGAGTTCTGGAAGGACCACTATAACATTAGGATATGCTTCAGAATTATCGATATTGCGGTGGTTTTGGAGGTCCGGAACGGATTAATTCCATTTCAATTCATTTCAATGTGGAAAATGGATTTGACATAAGAGTAATTTGAGTTACGAGCTCCATCACGGAACAAATTAAACTTGTAAGTCAAGGCCCCACTGTACATCACAACTTGTATGAATCATATACATTTAATTGTACACTGCCTGGTGGAGGATTTTTTTTCCCATAGTGGAAGGTTGGCGAACTGAACAAATGTGTTTCTCCTTAAAATAAAGTTATTATTATTATTATTATTATTATTATTATTATTATTATTATTATTATTGTTGTTGTTGTTGTTGTTGATGGTGGTGGTGGTGGTGGTGATGTTCTTGTTGTTGTTTTTGTTAGTAGTAGTAGTAGTAGTAGTAGTAGTAGTAGTAGTAGTAGTAGTAGTAGTATCACTACCTGAGAATATTAGAGATGGTTTCAACACTCAGCAGTTAAAAAGAAATGATTTTGAATTTCTAGAATTTGTTGATGGGATATAGAACATTAGTCTTTTTAAGAGACCCTTATAATTATTATCTTCACATTTTTTACAACAATATATAAAAAAAGTACCAAACCTCTCAAAACAATCCTTACAAATTCAGATTGGGTGAGTGTGGACTAGCACAGAATGCACTGGCCTCCCCTTTCCCAACCCTCTTGCCCACCTTTTGCTGTTTTTAGTTTAGATCCACTTCTTGTTGCTGTTATGGTTGTTGTTTCTCATGGTAACAACCTCAGCATCCTATGTTATGTGTATGTAGAAAGTTATGTCTTTTCCACAGTGGCTGTATAGTCAGCCTATTTCAATAAATGTTCAAAGTCTTTGAAGAAATCAAAGCTGCTCAGGCAAGCAAATTAGCTAAGTTATATACCTTCTTTTTCAGTGACAGTATTGCTTAAATTTACATGCTAAATCTTGCTTAGAGTTGTGTGCTACCATCATAAGAAACATGCTAGAATCAAGGTAAATTAAACTTTTTGACTTAAATATTGCAATAAACAATGGAAAATACTTAGCACATCAAAGACTCTCAGGTAGCAATAATTTATCAACATTTATTTTCATGTCTAAGTAGTTCTAATAATTTAAAACAATTTACCCAATTGTTTCATTTTTTTGAGATTAAATTATAATACATAAAAGTCCAAAGTGATCTTACAAAATTGCTCTTTTAGCTCACAAGTCCAGTTGATCTTATGACATAACCAAGCATCCATTGTGTATCCCTGCAATATGAAACCATCAACTTCTCCATAACCACTAGCTAGTTTTGACCCAGTCTGGCACAGAGCATCCTGACATGAAAGGTTTTCAAAAAAATTGATCTAGATAGTACCAATCTGACATCAAATATGGCCACTGTTACTAAAAATAGATAACCTTATTAGTAAGAACCACCCAAGAAACTTTTATCAGTTTGACAGAAAGCATGGTGACCAGAAAACCTTTCAAATTTGTATGCCAATCTGCCTTCAAATGTATTCACTATTATTAAAAATTCAAAAGTAATAAAATGGAAAAGCCATTGTTTCTTAAAATAACAAAACCATTTAACAATTTCATCTCTAAACCGCTTAGAACTAGAATTTGACCAAGTCTGAGAGAAAGCATTTTGGCATGAAAACTTTTCAAGTTTGTATGCAGACCCACCAGTAAATAGAGCCATCATTACTGAAAATAGAAATCTTTTTTTTTAACAGTTTCATCTCAAAAACCTCTAGTCAGAAGTGGCCAAATCTGATAAAAAGCTTCCTCCCATTTTCAGTGTTGCATAAAAGGATTTTGATTCACCATCTAATTTTGCCACCATTATAACCACCATTAGTAATTTTGCCACCATTATAACCACCATTAGTAATTTTACCACCATTAGTAATTTTGCCACCATTATAACCACCATTAGTAATTTTGCCACCATTATAACCACCATTAGTAATTTTGCCACCATTATAACCACCATTACTAATTTTGCCACCATTATAACCACCATTACTAATTTTGCCACCATTATAACCACCATTACTAATTTTGCCACCATTATAACCACCATTAGTAATTTTGCCACCATTATAACCACCATTAGTAATTTTGCCACCATTATAACCACCATTAGTAATTTTACCACCATTAGTAATTTTGCCACCATTATAACCACCATTAGTAATTTTGCCACCATTATAACCACCATTAGTAATTTTGCCACCATTATAACCACCATTAGTAATTTTACCACCATTAGTAATTTTGCCACCATTATAACCACCATTAGTAATTTTGCCACCATTATAACCACCATTACTAATTTTGCCACCATTATAACCACCATTACTAATTTTGCCACCATTATAACCACCATTACTAATTTTGCCACCATTATAATCACCATTACTAAATATACAACATTTTTAAAAAGACTTATTCTTCAGAACTGCTGAACAAATTTGATCAAACATGATTTTGAAAAAAAGCATCCTGACATGAAGACCTTTACAATTCTGATCCACCATCAAACAAATCTAATGTTGCTGAAAATAGAAAACAGAAAAACTTTTCAATGGCTTCTTAAAAAAAATGGACAGACATTTATAGAAAGCAATCAAGCCTGGAGGGTTTTCAGGTTTGTTTTGGTTTGTTTGTTTTTTTAGGGTTTAACACATTTTTCAGCACACGATAGGCTATACATGGCAGCCAGTATTATTGGTGTAGGAAGAACCTGGGAAACCTCCCAGAAAGAACCACCGACCCACGAGAAGCTACTGGCAAGCTTTCTCATATAACTACATTAGCCGAATCTTAGACTCGAACCCACGCAGACAGAGGTGAGACGGCAGTGATCCATAATGGAGAGCACTTTAGACCACTCGGCCACTTGGAGCCCCTGTTTTCAGGTTTGGCATCTGCTGCTGATCTGTTGTCAAATATGGCCCCCATTAGTAGAATAGAAAAAGAACATTAAACAACTTCTTCTCCAAAACCATTGTGTAGAATTGATCAAATATGACAAAAAGCACCCTGGCATTAAGGTTTTTCAAACATGTACAAATTATGCCAGTTTGTAATCAATAATATGTTAATCAGTACTAAAAAATTCTTGAAATAATGTTTTCTCCAAAATTGTTGAATATAATTTGACCAAACTTGACCAAAAAAATCCTGGCATAAAGATCTGAGTATGGCTGACATTACTAAAAGATACAAACTTCTTTAAACAGCTTTCTTATCCAAAAATCCTGACCAATATTAGTAAAAATCATCATGGCATGAATATGTTTTTAAAATTCTTGCAAATGAACCAATTTTTCATCTAATAAGGCCACCATCAATGTTGACCAAATTTGACAGAAAGCTTCCTAGCATTAAGGCCTATAACATTTGGACAAATGGTGCCAATTAACCATGAAAAGTAGAAACAATTTACATGAAAATTAGAAAAAACATTTATAAAACTTGATCTAAATTTTAAAAAACTGCAGATTTGATTAACTTTGACACATAACTTCCTTACATATTGGATAAATTATGCTGATATGCCATCAAATACAATGATACAAGAACTAGAGAAGCCTTAAAATAATATTTTTCATATATGTGATAAACAGAATTGGAAGAAAATGCTGTGGTATATGGCTGTTAGGTAAATGTTAGTCCAGTGAATGATCTCAGATCCACTTTGACCTATTTGTTTTGTTTAATTTGATTATCCCTTATGATATTTCCAATATCATAGGGTATGATATTATTGGATGTTTCTGTGTAATGTATAGAAACATTGGTGCAGGTCTTGACATTAGATTTCACCAAAACACTTCTTATGATGTCTAGTTGGTCTGAAACAAAATTATGATGATCATTAAGGCTACTATGACAGCCATCTTGAAAGTCTAGTTACTGCTATGCCCCTTAGATTGTAGATAATATTGATAGGATCAATTATGAAGTGTAATGGTCATTAATAAAATGATACAGATCACCATGATGGCCATCTTGAAAATCATGTTATTGGTTTCCTTCTTGATGGATTTTCATATAAATGTAGGCTTTTCAACAGAAAAATTGGCCCTTAATGAAATTGGTGCTTATCTGACTGTCAGCATGGCCACCAAGGCATCTGTCTTTAAAATCATAATGTTACTCCTCTTGAATGGATGGTCATATTAATGTGGGTCTTCACAAAAAGACTAAATGAATTCTTATATTGTCTAGGTGGTTCTAAATGAAAATGTTGCTGATATTACATTTAGTATAGCTGTCATGGTGACCATGTTGCATATCTTGTTATCACAACTTCAGAAAGGATGGTCATATTGAAATGGTTTTCATATAAGGATATCACAGAAAGAAATGTTATAAGTATCATTTAATTCTGATTGTTAGTACTCCGACATTGAGTCAGAAGTCTTCATTTTTTTTTATCTGTAATATGGATTGTGAGCATGATGACAAGTGTATTGATAGGTGTTTGTTTTTTTAACTTAGTTTATTGATATATTGGAAAAATACCTTGAATTATGCCATTTCAATAACTTTTGCATTTTTCAAGAAAAAGACTCAGTTATGGACCTAGTCATTCTTTGCATGTTGGTATATCTTGATCTGATATCAGTTTAGCTTAGAAAGTAGTTTTGATACAAAATCAGATATGTTGGTGTTATCCAAAAAATATCTGCAAGGGTTTAAATGCTTGGCAGTTAAAAAAAAAAAACAAGGACAAAACTGATTTTTTATGAATTCCAGATTGTTTTAATTCAGTAGAGCATCAGTCCTATCAAGGGACTCTTGTTTTGTACTTATTGTAGTAGACTAATATCCAAATTAAAAAGGTAAGTGTCTTGCATTAATAACCAAACTCCTGCATTTGTCTCATAAAAATTGCATCATTTGAATGATGCTTATTTAAAAAAGTGACATTGACAACACTTTGTCGTTAATGTAAGTGGATGAACCATACCATATATTGAATTTTTACTTTTTTGCAGACGAAAATCCATATCAGGAAACTGGAAAGCAAACACTGGATCTGCCATGTTAGAACAGATTGCTATGAATGAGAGGTAAGGCTGAGCTTGAAAGAGGTTTAAAATTCAACTGTTTTGTTTAGTGATCATGGTGTCATGGTGTGACAGCTTTTAGAGAGTGATGGTAACTAAGTTCTCTAAAGTATCACACTCATAATCCAAGGCTCAGTACTGGCTAGGTCATTCTGGGTCAGCTGCCTCAGAAATAGCGCTTACCTGAAGGTCCCTTTTGGTCTGCAGGACATTGATAATCATGTGGTAAAAGAGCTATTAAAACTAACAAAAACAAAAACACAAATCAACAACTTAGAAAAATTCATTTTGACAAGTGAACTATAAACATGAAGACAGAGGTAATTGTTGAATTTGAAGACATAGGAGCCATTTGCCCCAACAGATGTTGACACAAGGATTAAACCCAGAACTGCAGACATACATTGCAAGGGTGTGACCAATCACTATTCCAGCTTTAATCTTACAGAAATGCTGTCAGGATACTACATGCTAATGCTGAATATAATTACTGACAGACACTCAGACATTCAAATATAGACAATGACAGTCAATTGCTAGTCTGTCTCTGATGCTGACCAGAAAACTCAGCTTAATGTTGTATAATAATGACCATATCAGTAAGTAGTATTCAAATGTAAAATGTAATAATGAGCATATCAGTAAGTAGTATTCAAATGTAAAATGTAATAATGAGCATATCAGTAAGTAGTATTCAAATGTAAAATGTAATAATGACCATATCAGTAAGTAGTATTCAAATGTAAAATGTAATAATGAGCATATCAGTAAGTAGTATTCAAATGTAAAATGTAATAATGAGCATATCAGTAAGTAGTATTCAAATGTAAAATGTAATAATGACCATATCAGTAAGTATTATTCAAATGTAAAATGTAATAATGACCATATCAGTAAGTAGTATTCAAATGTAAAATGTAATAATGACCATATCAGTAAGTAGTATTCAAATGTAAAATGTAATAATGACCATATCAGTAAGTAGTATTCAAATGTTTGACAGTCTCAGTTTAGGAATGAATTTATTCAAACAATATAAGCTTATTCAACATGACAGTTGTGTTTTATCTAGTGATTGTCAACCATCAATCACACAATCCTCAAACCATCATTTCAAGCATTCAAACAATTTTTAATAATAATAATAATAATAATAATAATAATAATAATAATAATAATAATAAAAATAATAATAATAATAATAATAATAATAATAATCTAATAATAATGATAATGATAATATTATATTAATAATAAACATTTTTAAAAAATAATTAGGTATTGGGATTAATGATTTAGTTTACAAAATCACATCAACCTTGTGGACCTCAAATATGTTTAATTATGTACAGGTAGAATTTCAAAGCTTTTTAGTACAGGCATTTACAAATGATATTATCCCATGTTTAAGTACTTGAAAAAACAAAGTAAAAGAATATTTGGAAGAATAAAAAGATATCCTTATTAATCATAGTGATGCATGATTTAGTCATTTGAAGCTCTTTGATGTAAAATTCATGATGCTACTTCTTTCACAGGTTTTGAGAAATTATATTTCTTAATTTAAATTTTTTTAGTTGAATTGGACTTAAAATGGTTGAATCCATGGGTGATAATCTGCAATACTTCTTTATTGCTGGTAGCTGCCTCTTCTAGAATTTCCTTGTTTTTCATGAAGACGCATAGACAATGATTTGTAATTAGCAACACATTGTAACAATTTCCTACATGTGAATAATGCTACCTGTTTTAGGAATCATAAATGATTGATGCATTTTGGTTGATTTATTCAAACAGCATGATACCAGTGGGCGATATTGGATCATAATGTCAAGAAAAATTTACTGTCTTAGTGAATAGTTAAGCAAGTTTATGCATATTTATGAGAAATGAGAAATTCTTGCATAAGCAGACATGGATGATAACAGAGCATAGCAGATAATCACTCTATGACTTGCAATAATAGCTTTCTGTGTATTGACAGCATTCTGAAATCACAATCTTCTAGATTTGAAGTCTTGTACAGAAATTTAGATTTTCTCAAATATATCACATCCTTAATTGAGGGGATTCCTATTTGGTTCATTTCATGATTGTTATCTGTATAATTTTCATTAACAATAAAACTCAAAAGTGACCTGCAGTTTTCATGGGTTGAAGGACAGCATTGCTCAAATGAAATGCTGGAGAGCACAAGTTAATAACATCTACTAGTATCATGAATTCATTTGTTCTTATGGTACCCATTTTTCATGATTTTCCCCAAAATGACATTTTAGATGTTTTTTTTTATTTTAAATTTATGGATTTGGGAAGAGGTACTTTTGTGTTCACAAAAAGGATTATGTTAGAATTTATATCAACTAAAAATGTACAATTATTGGTATATCACTAAGAAATGTGAATACTGTATCTCTATGAAAATATGTGTCAATGAGATAAATTGTTTTTCCAACTGAATCAGAAAAACGTTAGTTGGACTTGCAGCATTCATATATATTTAACTACATTATTGGGGAAAATTTAGCACAGAAGGAGTTACGCAACTTAACTAGCTTGATATAATATAATAAACATGCAAAGTATTCTTAGAAACCATTTATTTTAATAACAGATGAGCCCACAGGAATGGAACATTGGGCTAGAATACCATGGTATACTCCTTACCTCAAGATTGATAGCATTGATGGCATTTTAATATCTATCAAGGTAATTTCAGTACAATGCTTTCAGGCTTTTAGAATTAGACAGTTTTACTCATGTGGCCAGATGCCAGGTGATATTATGGTATGGTCATTGTGAACACTCTAGAGGCTAGCTTTTGTCCAGATCTGGTGTGTAAATTTTTATCAAGACTTCCGATGAATTTGATTAAAAGCAACATCCATGCATCAGCTGACGCATATTCCAGGTGTTGGTTGCAAAATCAGCTTCATTAGTTTCTGACATTACTTTTGACATAGTTTTGACATGAATGTTTTCTGATACCCATAAGCTTGAATTCAGGGGAGATAATTCTTCCATTGTGCACATATCAGCTACTATATTGTATGGTAAAATATTCATTAGGGGGTCGATCCCTTGCCAGAAAGGAAAGTAACTTTAAACACACAAAAAGGAAATATTTAAAATAACTGGCAGATATATAATGTATTGTTCATTGTACTTTATGATGTCATTCTTGATGATATTCTTGCAGGTATAAGCTGTGGGTGGATGAGTGTTGTCAAATGTTTGGTGGATTGGACATTTTGGCTGTGGAAGCAATACAAGGCAAGGATGGGAAGGAATACATTATTGAGGTAACAAGTCATTAATTAGATGTTAGTAGTCTAACAGAGCAGTTTTAGTTGTTAAATACATACTGGTAATCATGATTGTCAATAAATAGCTTTTTTAATGAAGATCTTCAATTTCCTAGGTAAATTACCTTCATTTTCAATACATCCAGTCTCTGAATGATCATTTAAACCATGAATCAAATGGCTTTAGCACAAATTATGTTGAAACATTATGTATTACATCACTGCATTTTGTCTGTGACTGTTCATTCGTTCAAGTTACTATAGATTCAGAACAGAGCAGGTTTCTTATTTCAAAATGAGTTATTTAGAGAAACAACACCGCTGAAACTCAATTTTTTCAAACCTCTTAGTCATCATATACCTATATTATTTACATGCTTCATTTGTAGTGTTACTATGATTTATTTTATTCTATTTGATACTGATGCTAGAGATAGTTTTATCCTTGTCGCTTTTGTTCTGTTTTAGTTTTGTTTTCTTTGATATTTTCATTTAGCCATGTCATCTATGCAGCAATGTCACAATTTGATCATAAGAAAGCATTGTTCAACACCCATTTTGCTTATCATGTACAAAGTTTCAGCTCTGAAACCAAGCCTTGTTGTGCTTTGTGGGCAGACAAAATATGGGATCTTGTTGAGAACTGTCACTCTTACAAAAGTTGGGAGATCCTTTTAATGGATGCAAACATTCACAATCCAGGGAGAGGTTATTGTCACTTATTGTTCCATCCTGATTCCAGTAAGGATCACAACCCTTAGAGAAATCAGTGGGATCTTCTAAGAAAATTCAGCAACACCCAAGAGCATGTTCCAAACTCTTGGTGTAAGGAAAGAGTGGTCTTTGTCTTTGCCAGCTCATGCAAGTTGTACAAATAATGTTATGTTCCTTGATATCTCAGTAGCCGCCATATACAGGTGGATTCATTTGACTATGAAAAGAGTTTATCATTTTCACAGTGAGAGAGACATTATTTCATGAGAATTAAAATCCACGAGGTTCAAGTTATTCCTACATCTTACGCCTTGTATAATGTGCCTTTCTTTATCGTTCCTCTCTGTATGATATGAAAGCTGCCTTTTGCTGCATCTCATTCTACCTTTGTTTAATGGCACATCAGGGTGATGGCTTGTATACAACAGGCCCATTTATGTCAGTTATCAGCAAATCTTTGAGTCTACAGTAGCATCTTGAAGAGAAGAAATGGTAAATTTGCATGACAGCTATTTTGCTATTGCATCAGGTTCCATCCTACCTGGCAAATTAAAGTTCTGGGGACTAAAGACAAATTTAATTAGATAATAATTATCTGCTATTATTATCAGATTCCTTCCTCCCTCCATTATGTAATGTCCTCGAGTCAATTGAATAAATAAACCTTGGCCAAGTTTGAATTTTGCAATTTGCTGGAAAGATTTATGGAGTTATGGCCCCTGTTAATATCATCCATGGCATATTAAAACATTTCAATTTTGAAGTCATTTGACATATTTAATGGTGAAACATATTGTTCTGAAGGACCCTCATTACTATAGCTTCAAGATTAATCAGCATTAATTCTTCATTATGGACTAGTGAGAGTTGTAAAATTAAAAGAATTTTGTTGGAAAAAGATGAATACATTGCCGTTTCACTATTGTAAGAGTTATAATAAATATGTTCCACCTCTACTTCAACTACAGTGATAGAAGAAGTCCATACAGTTGTAGATTCAAGGTTTAAAGACTTCAACCAAAATGATTTAAGAAGTCCACTCTGGTTGTAGAATTAAGCTTTAAAGACTTCAACCAAAATGATTAAGAAGTCCACTCTGGTTGTAGAATCAAGCTTTAAAGACTTCAACCAAAATGATATAAGAAGTCCACTCTGGTTGTAGAATCAAGCTATAAAGACTTTAGCCACATTGATATAAGAAGTCCATATGGCTGTAGATTCAAGCTTTAAAGACTTCTTTTGTTTCTTAGGTAAATGACTCATCAATGTCACTTTTGGGAGAGACCCAGGAAGATGACCGCAAGCAGATAGCTGAACTTGTCATGGCTAAAATGCAGACCTGTCTTAAACCAACAACATCAATTAGGTAAAAGAGGGAGTTTGTATAGATAATACAGTTTATAACTCTTATTAAATTGTAGCACATTCTGACAAAGCAGCACAGCCAAACACCTACTCAAACCTTTAAATGCCTAATCCACTAGTGTTATTTACAAACAGCTACTCAAACCTTCAAATGCCTAATCCACCAGTGTCATTTATTACATACTGCTACTCAAACCTTCAAATGCCTAATCCACCAGTGTCATTTATTACATACTGCTATTCAAACCTTTAAATGCCTAATCCACCAGTGTCATTTATTACATACTGCTATTCAAACCTTTAAATGCCTAATCCACCAGTGTCATTTATTACATACTGCTATTCAAACCTTTAAATGCCTAATCCACCAGTCTCATTTATTACATACTGCTATTCAAACCTTTAAATGCCTAATCCACCAGTGTCATTTACACACATGGCATCCTTGGCTGCCTTTCTTTTCTGGTTAGCTAAAAGTGATACAGTTTGATGTCACTCAATATTTGTAAGAAACTCTAATGAAGCCAGTGACACCAATATCAAGTGGTGCTATGACAACAAACATCAGCCAATACACCATACATGTACTATAGGAAGCGAGTATGAAGTATATGGGCATAATAGTTGAGTACATTTAAGTACTGACACAAATTGGGCTTCAAAAGCAAAGTTGTGAATGCATGCAACTTGGCAGTGGCCCAAACAAAGTGAAAGGAGCATTGTGACTATGGAACAGAGTTACTGTAATGAAGGCACTCAATATAGTGCTGCAATGACATCATGTCTAGCAAAACAACACTATAGTAGACAAAGAGGGGCCCAAACAATGGGCCAGAGAGGATTGTACTGTGTATTATTCAAACTATATTTAATCAATTGAATAATAATTGTTCCACTGATTACTCTAAACCACAAAGGTGGCTTTATGGTATATGGTAGCTTTCAATGATATCATGGCTCAATGTGGTAGCTTCCTATGATATCATGGCTCTATGATATATGGTAGTTTCCTATGATATCATGGCTCTATGGTATATGATAGATTCCTACGATATTGTGGCTCTATGGTATATGGTAGCTTCCTATGATATTGTGGCTTTATGGCATATGATAGCTTCCTATGATATCATGGCTCTATGGTATATGATAGATTCCTACAATATTGTGGCTCTGTGGTATATGATAGCTTCCTATGATATCGTGGCTTTATGGTATATGATAGCTTCCTATGATATCATGGCTCTATGGTATATGGTAGCTTCCTATTATATCATGGCTCTACGATACATAATAGCTTCCTATGATATCATTGCTTTATGGTATTTTTGTATTTTTTCTGCATAGCACCACTAATCTTACAGACACTACATGATCAAAAGTTACTATTTTTGCATTACAAGCTGATTTCTAAAAATTTTCAGGATTACTGACAAGTACACTATTTTTTAACATAAATTCATGCATATCACCATTTCCAAATAAATGCAGTATCCCTTGTTTTCATTATTGCTATTGATGTAAATAAAATTTCAGAGGACTTGGTGAAAAATAGTTTTATCTAAAGTAATCTATCTTGAAAATTTAAAATAAATTGTGAACATTTTCATCTTTATCTTTTTTCTTTTGTAGCAAAACAACCAGCAATAATGCCCTTATGCAGTTTGCTATGAATGGCAACAGGAGCACAGAGCCAAGCCATGCACCCCCACCTCCACCTAGACCTGTCCTACCCCAACAGCAACAGCAACCACCACCACCACCACCAAGGCCACAGTTGGAAGGGTATACAGTAACAAATATTTTTGACTTAAACCCTAATTAGCTCACAATGATTGCTAGGTATTATTATACTATGACCTTCTGTGTGTGTGTGTGTGTGTGTGTGTGTGTGTGTGTGTGTGTGTGTGTGTGTGTGTGTGTGTGTGCCAACAGTCTCTTGCATTATCACCTCTTGCTCATTGTCAGATATTCACATAGTATGATCAACTACGTGAGTGTACATCTTCCAGCAGCTACTTATCACCACTTCAGACCATATATTTCTGAACAGACAATGATCAAACATGTTATGTAAGCTTCCATCATCAAGATCTCAGAGTTAATTTTTTAGGATTATAATAACAGTACAGTTCATGCAAGTTTTTGCTTTTACACTCATCACATCAAGGAGGTTAATTCCCTCCATGCTCAGTCAGTATAGAAGCACCTAGTGGAGAATGCAAGTACTAGCGACTCCCCACCATGGCTTGGGGGTGGGGGGGGTGCACATGTTTGCACTTGCACTGCAGGGGCTTGGGAGACATTAACAGTGGTTTGGTCCTGATGAGTTCAGAGGGAATTGTACAAAATAAACGCCAAGATCCACATAAATAAATTAATTTAACAGAAATGATGCAAAGTGAATAAACCACATTGTTTTACCTTAAATCTGATGCAGGAGCACCAACGAATCAAATGTCTCAATTACTGTGCTGTATTTATTAGTTTTCCACATTCCTTCCCTTGAGAGTTTTGAGGGCATTGCTAGCAAAGCAGTGTTTCTTGAGAGTCATCTATCCAATAATAACCAATATCTGGATAAGTTCCTATACTTATTCATTATTGTATTTATATTTCTGCCTTTCTGCCTTAAATAATGTCTGAAGTTTTTGGCAAATGTAGGCATAAAAAGATGTGTGACCCTTTCACTACCTCTTTTGTAATCCATATCATGTATACATATGGATGTTTGCCCAATTTGTTCTTCGAGGCCCAGTTAAAATTTGGATTTTTAGAAAGTCACTGAGCATATAGGGAGAGAAAGATGGGTTCTACAACTTTCTTTTCTTCTGTAGAGAACCACTTCTAATCCCAAGAGTGGATTACAGCATTTCCTGGCATATGGAGGTCATCTACTTCAATGAGAGAGGTGTCTGAAGTCTCTTTCAGATAGGGATCATTTTAAATAACCCCTGTTACGTGCTTAGGCTCGAATAAGCAGCAACATAGAAAGAAGTGAAAATAACAAGTTTGTAAAATTTAACAAACAATTTATTAAGTACAAATATTTTCATAAAAGAAAATAAATAAACTTACGGTTTTAGAGAATCAAGTCCAAAAATTAATCCAAAAAGAATATTCACAATATAATCCACTAGTGGAATTGCAAGAGTCCTGATAAATAAATGTCCTAATAGTTCTCGGTTCAAATCTTGATGATGTAATCCAATATGGACGACGATGGCACATGATAAAGTCAGTTTTAGTTTTATAATAATAATCCAAATGAAAATCTATGAGCAGATATTCTTTTCCAGATAAATAATAAAATAATTCCTTTTTCTCCAATGAATTGACACAATTTCCAGTACACGGTAATTAAAAATAACTCAAAAAGAAGGCACAACTTAATATTATAAAAGCCCAACTTCTACTCAACTGTTCTCTCCCAAACAATAATTTAAATACCTGTTTTTTACGTCAACAAGGGGTCACATGATATTCTAAAAACTATCAGAACAAACCTATGTTCAAGAAATCCCGTAACCAGCACAACCCAGAAAGATGTCCTTGGAATCAACCAATCATTTTTTAAATAAAGCTCTAATGTCCTTGGAATCAACCAATCATTTTAGAAGCTTGTTTACACTCTGAAGCAAGGTCAGAAAATGAGGTTAACACCTGGTGTTTACTATGTAAAAGTACAGGTCAACCCCCCCCCAATGAACAAATCTTAAAACTTAAAATACCAAATTTTAAATCTAACAGACAGACAATAAATATATAAATGACTTATATTAAATATACATAACACCCCTGTCTGTTTCCATTTAGTCCTTTTGGGGATCAGACTTTGAGCTCTGAGAATTGGTCATGGGAATGAGCCATTCAATCCCTAGAGAGTTTAAGGACTTCCTCCACCCAGTGTTGATTTGGCCATATTTACTTTTACATTCATGTGACACTAACCTCTTAGTGCTGAGCAACAAGCAAGACAACTATTATTACTATTTTATAAGTCTTAGTTATAACCCATGACCTCCCACTTCAGAGGCAGATGCACTTAGCCCACTGGAAAAGTCAATGAAGGAAAGGTAGGAGGATCTGGCACAAAGTGGCAATCACCAATCCCTTTCTCCTACACTATTTAGTCCCATCTTCAGTGACCAAAGATGGAATGACAAGACAAACCCATAGTCAGGAAGTTCCCTTAGTCTTGCATCATTCCAAGAGTGAAGACAGGATGACATATTCTTATGTACTGTGGTTAGCTAAACCAGTGAAGAAATACTCCCATTCTGGAAGGTCCATGGCTCCTCCTTCAAAGTGTTTTAAACAGGGACACAATCAAAAGTTAAAGAAGTCCCAGCTTGACATCCTTTACCATGCATCATTTCCATGATGAGGTGGCTGGAGGGGACAGGGAGGAGGTTCCACCTCCCTACTTCAGACCTCTCCCCTTTTCCTTAAGGAGACAGTTGCTTCTAGAGAGTCACATCCTCTCCAGCTGAAAATCCTTTTTGCAGTGTCCCATTAGGTAGCAAAAAAAGCCATTTTGCAGAGGCTTAGTTGGGTTACAGCTGATATGTGAACAACAAGGGAGTGTTACATGTATTAGGTATTTATCCACCTTCAAAGGCCATGATTCAATGAATTTGCAGGGTGGCAATATATAGGGGCTTTTCCAAAATCTTCTTCATGTTCTGTCCACCCCACCAAGATGCATGGAGAAATGAAAAATTGCATGAGCTATGCTGTACTAATGATGTTATTAGGCATCTTGTCAACTGAGCTAATTAATTACCTGTATTATGAATGATACCCCATTATCGGAAAATTTAGTACAATTACCCCACTGAATCCCTCCCAGAGGTTTAGGGAGTCAAAAAGTGGTGTCCTTCTCTGCAAATTGAGCAGAGGGATGGGGTCATGCTTGCATTCCTTATGTATATTTATAGTTATATTTATAGTACAGATAATGTTATTTTGTGTTGTCACAGATTTTGTCATACATCACTGATAAAATGTCACACTCCTGTGATATTAACCTCTGAGTTGGTGAAGATTTTATTCCAAGTCTTCTGTCTGGATAATTTTTTTTGTATGAACATAGTCAACTTTTTTCTCTGTGGCACGAAGAAAATCTCAATAACTATCATTGCATTGCTACATTAAAACTAAAAGAACTTATCTGTTATGTTTGCTAATTCAAAAGCTGAATTATCAATATCTTTGTTTTCTCTGAAAAAAAAATATAAAATCTTTCAAAGATTGAATGTCCACCCCAATCCACAAAGGTTCATACTTTCATATGATTATGAATGTTGTCTATGCACATCATGTATTTAGTAATGTATGTAAGCTTCTCCATGGTCTCAAGATTATTTGACAACCTAATCAATAAACCATTATTAAAAAATTTAAAAAATGTTTATGATGAAAACAATACATTAAATTTGTTTTTAATTATTTTTGCCTATCTATTCTTTGCATATCTGAAAAATATTATTAAGTATAGGATTTATGTCCTCATATCTGGTTACACTACTAATGAAGTAAAAGCTTTAAATTTGCAGAGCCAAGTAACCTATTTGACAAGGTGATGATAGTTATCACTTGAGACTTTTTTGCCACAGAGAAAAAGTCAGACATGTTCAAGCCCAAAAGAATTATATAGATGGAAGACTTGGCATAAAATCTTCACTAACTCAGATTGTTATTTACAAGTATAATGAGATTTTAATTTGTTGTAAAAATAAAAATCATCCTTATGGCTAATATGTAGAGACAAACCAGAATCCAGGGATAATTCAAATTGTACTATCTGTCTGTTTGTCTGTCTGTCTGTCTCTGACTCTCTATGTTGAGAATTTAACAAAACTACATCTAAAATACTTTCATGTTCCTCAACACACTTGTCTGTTGGCTTCTGATGTTTTAATGAATTAAACAGAAATGGCTAGAAATGGAAAATAAAATTTAACAACCAATAAAACCTATTTACACTAGAAACTCATTGAAGAAACAAACTTTGTTTGATGATATTGCCCTAGTCCTTTTATTTAATGATATTGCCCTAGTTTTTTTTATATTGCCCTAGTCATTTCATTTGATGGTATTACCCTTGTCCATTTGATGGTAGGTCCTGATGCTATGGATTGCACTAGCATCATCGGACTGGGCTACAATGATTCACTTGTATTGCTATATATGGCACATGACAACAAATTGGCTGATTCATTTAATATCCTTACACCATTAGTTTTTTTTAATTTTTTTCTCACCTGATTTACCAAATTCAAATGTTTTGCACACTTGACTCAACAAGTGTAATCTCCCCTTACCATTGCAGGAGCACCCTCTGTTCCTTTCACAAAGTTGATTGTTTGACTATACTGTTTTGTTATTTTGTCATTAGTGTTTACACATGGTTGATTGTTTGACTATCCTGTTTTATTATTTTGTCATTAGTGTTTTTGCATGGTTGATTGTTTGACTATCCTGTTTTGTTATTTTGTCATTAGTGTTTTCACATGGTTGATCATTCGACTATACTGTTTTGTTATTTTGTCATTAATAATTTCACATGGTTGATTGTTTGACTATACTGTTTTATTATTTTTTCATTAGTGTTTTCACATGGTTGATTGTTTGGCTATCCTGTTTTATTATTTTGTCATTAGTGTTTTCCCATGGTTGATCGTCTGACTATACTGTTTTATTATTTTGCCATTAATAATTTCACATGGTTGATTGTTTGACTATACTGTTTTCTTATTTTTTCATTAGTGTTTTCACATGGTTGATTGTTTGACTATCCTGTTTTATTATTTTGTCATTAGTGTTTTCCCATGGTTGATCATTTGACTATACTGTTTTATTATTTTTCATTACTTTTTTCCCATCAGACTATACTGTTTTATTATTTTGCCATTAGTGTTTTCACATGGTTGATCATTTGACTATACTGTTTTGTTATTTTGTCATTAATAATTTCACATGGTTGATTGTTCGACTATACTGTTGTGTTATTTTGTCATTAGTGTTTTCACATGGTTGATCGTTTGACTATACTATTTTATTATTTTTCATTACTTTTTTCCCATCAGACTATACTGTTTTATTATTTTGTCATTAGTGTTTTCCCATGGTTGATCATTTGACTATACTGTTTTATTATTTTTCATTACTTTTTTCCCATCAGACTATACTGTTTTATTATTTTGCCATTAGTGTTTTCCCATGGTTGATCATTTGACTATACTGTTTTATTATTTTTCATTACTTTTTTCCCATCAGACTATACTGTTTTATTATTTTGTCATTAGTGTTTTCCCATGGTTGATCATTTGACTATACTGTTTTATTATTTTTCATTACTTTTTTCCCATCAGACTATACTGTTTTATTATTTTGCCATTAGTGTTTTCCCATGGTTGATCATTTGACTATACTGTTTTATTATTTTTCATTACTTTTTTCCCATCAGACTATACTGTTTTATTATTTTGCCATTAGTGTTTTCACATGGTTGATTGTTTGACTATACTGTTTTATTATTTTGCCATTAGTGTTTTCACATGGTTGATCATTTGACTATACTGTTTTATTATTTTGCCATTAGTGTTTTCACATGGTTGATCATTTGACTATCCTGTTTTATTATTTTGCCATTAGTGTTTTCACATGGTTGATTGTTTGACTATACTGTTTTATTATTTTTCATTACTTTTTTCCCATCAGACTATACTGTTTTATTATTTTGCCATTAGTGTTTTCACATGGTTGATTGTTTGACTATACTGTTTTATTATTTTGTCATTAGTGTTTTCACATGGTTGATTGTTTGACTATCCTGTTTTATTATTTTGCCATTAGTGTTTTCACATGGTTGATTGTTTGACTATCCTGTTTTATTATTTTGTCATTAGTGTTTTCACATGGTTGATTGTTTGACTATACTGTTTTATTATTTTGCCATTAGTGTTTTCACATGGTTGATTGTTTGACTATCCTGTTTTATTATTTTGCCATTAGTGTTTTCACATGGTTGATTGTTTGACTATACTGTTTTATTATTTTGCCATTAGTGTTTTCACATGGTTGATTGTTTGACTATACTGTTTTATTATTTTGCCATTAGTGTTTTCACATGGTTGATTGTTTGACTATACTGTTTTATTATTTTGCCATTAGTGTTTTCACATGGTTGATTGTTTGACTATCCTGTTTTATTATTTTGCCATTAGTGTTTTCACATGGTTGATTGTTTGACTATACTGTTTTATTATTTTGTCATTAGTGTTTTCACATGGTTGATTGTTTGACTATACTGTTTTATTATTTTGCCATTAGTGTTTTCACATGGTTGATTGTTTGACTATCCTGTTTTATTATTTTGCCATTAGTGTTTTCACATGGTTGATTGTTTGACTATCCTGTTTTATTATTTTGCCATTAGTGTTTTCACATGGTTGATCATTTGACTATACTGTTTTGTTATTTTGTCATTAATAATTTCACATGGTTGATTGTTCGACTATACTGTTGTGTTATTTTGTCATTAGTGTTTTCACATGGTTGATCGTTTGACTATACTATTTTATTATTTTGTCATTGGTGTTTTCCAATGGTTGATCATTTGACTATACTGTTTTGTTATTTTGTCATTACTGTTTTCACATGGTTGATCATTTGTCTATACTGTTTTGTTATTTTCTCATTAGTGTTTTCACATGGTTGTTGTATATGTATGTGCTTCTTCCCATTTTCTGTTTCATCTTTGTTTCATTTTACATTAACTTACCTTACTTAATTTTTGTTTGTTTAATTTAAAATCAGTTTATTTAATTTGGCATTTGTTTGTATCATTTGAAATTTGTTTTTTTTATGATAGTTTTATATTTTGAGTGTGCCTTATCTGTTTTATTTGAGTATTTATTGTATGGGTTTAAAGCCTGTTATTTCATTTGGCATTTGTTTTGTTTCAGTCATATGTTGTTTCTTTTGACATTTATCAGTTTTGTTCATGCCACATTTGTTTTATTTGAGAATTGATTTTATTGTCTGAGCCTTAATATTTTTATTTTACAATTATATTTTTTTGTTGATTTATTTTAAAGCTACTTTTTAATTTCATATTTTTGGCAGCAAGGACTTTTCATAGTTTACCATACAGATAAGTAAATAATTACTATTTTTGGGGACATTGTTGTTGTTATAGGGTTTAACGCCATTCTTCAGCACAAGATAGGCTATATATGGTGGCCAGGAGGAAGAACTCAGAAAACCTGGAAAAAACACTGACACACAAGAAGCTATCAGTAAGCTTTCTCAAATGGCCGAATCCAAGACTTGAACCCACACAGATAGAGATGAGATGGCAGTGATCCATAACAGATTATAGGGGATGTAGATTACACATATAGTAGGTATCATGATATTCCAGGTCAAAAAGTGTAATGATATAAAGTTTTGTTCCAATCACCACCTATCTACCATATCAACCTTGTATAGTGGCAAACATTAATAGAATCAGATATGCCTGCCACTCTGGATAATCAAATATGCATTCCACTCTGAAGAACAAAATATGCCTGCCACTCTGGATAATCAAATATGCATTCCACTCTGAAGAACAAAATATGCCTGCCACTCTGGATAATCAAATATGCATTCCACTCTGAAGAACAAAATATGCCTGCCACTCTGGATAATCAAATATGCATTCCACTCTGAAGAATAAAATATGCCTGCCACTCTGGATAATCAAATATGCATTCCACTCTGAAGAACAAAATATGCCTGCCACTCTGGATAATCAAATATGCATTCCACTCTGAAGAACAAAATATGCCTGCCACTCTGGATAATCAAATATGCATTCCACTCTGAAGAACAAAATATGCCTGCCACTCTGGATAATCAAATATGCATTCCACTCTGAAGAACAAAATATGCCTGCCACTCTGGATAATCAGATATGCATTCTATGCTAGAGAATCAGATATGCCTTACACTCTGGAGCTTGTATCATAACTCCTACATGTATTTGGGATATGTTCATAACTTAAACTTGTATTCAGATTTGCCAAAATTCATGTAAACATAGTCACTAGTAGGGACCCACAGGGTAAAGTCCCCAGAAATTCCTGCATTTTAAAACTTACTTTAGGGGTTGTTCTGCTGGTTTGACACTAAACCATCCCACCCTTGATCCATTTCTGCTTTTTAGAAAAAAAAACATGTATTATTTAATCTTGCATGGGCATGCTTATGTGTATTTGTGATGGTATAAGCTCCTCCTACACTGTAAAAATAAAGACATTAAACCTGGGAATATTTATTTGGGGCTTGGCATGTTAATGTGCAGGATGGTTTTAGAACTTTGATAGTGCTATTAGGTTTGGCATGTATATAAAATAACTCCCAAATTATGAGATTTAAAATGTCAGTGTATTAGTATGTGAGTTTGCTGACTAAAGGGTCAATACGAGTTAGATGAGAATTAGAATAAGACCCCAGGCTAATGCCCTGGGCTATTAAATTGTGGTCAGGGTGTCATAATTTAGAAACAATTGAGAGCCATACTCTAGAGGAGTATTTAACAAGAAATTTATGAATGTGACACCCAACCCAATAACCATATATACACTTATTCATGCAACTGAACTTGGACACCCTACCCAATAACCATATATACACTCATTCATGCAACTGAACTTGGACACCCTACCCAATAACCATATATACACTCATTCATGCAACTGAACTTGGACACCCTACCCAATAACCATATATACACACTCATTCATGCAACTGAACTTGGAAACCCCACCCAATAATCATATATACACACTCATTCATGCAACTGAACTTGGAAACCCCACCCAGTAATCATATATACACACTCAGTGATGCAACTGAACTTGGAAACCCTACCCAATAATCATATATACACACTCATTCATTCAAATGAGCTTGGAAACCCTACTCAATAATCATATATACACACTCATTGATGCAACTGAACTTGGACATCCCACTCAAAAAACATATATACACATTTTGAACATGAAAAGACGAATTGTAATATGCAAATAAATTAGACACCTTCATTTATTCTTACCTTCTAGGACTATTTTACCTTAAGGGCACACATTGTTGAGATCTTGGGGCCAAAACAGGAGAGTTGGGTGGAGTGGGGGCAGAGATCAGAAATACATGTTTTATTGTCATTTGTCAGTTAAATTATTTGTTTACACATCACGTTTTCAAGGGTCCTTAAATAATTTTGGGAGGTAAGGACCTAGTGTAATCCAGTTTCACAGTGTGAAACTCAATCAATAATTATCATAGAAATAATATTTTGTACTTTCAGCATTCCTCCTGGTACCCGTCCACCAGTTCCAGGAGGAGCTAACCCTGGCTTACGAAGTCAGACATCAAAAGATGAAGAAGACACCATGAAGAACCTTAGAAAAACTTTTGCTGGGATATTTGGTGATATGTAGTAATATATTAAAATAAAAGTATCTAGTTATCAGCTTTATTTCATAAGTAATACTTCAAAAAAGGTGGCAAGATTGTAGATTGTGTTGTACAATTATAATAGAAGTAGAGCTTTCCTGTAAGTGTACATGTACTTGTACAGAGAACTGTACCATTGTTGCTACCGCATGGTATGATATTGAAGTTACAACAAGGGTTGCAAGTCATTAAGGATACAATAGTATCCATTTAGAAGGGAAGTGGTAATTGCTTGCTGACAAGAAGAAAAAAAAAGAGCATTTTGAAAATTGTATGCAAGTCACCTGTAATGTTTTCTGTAAAGAAGTTCCAATTCATGTTTATTTGGAACATTTGTAATTTTACAATGGATTGTGTTGGAAATAAATTTGGAGAATAATATTATATTGTTATCCTAAATGATCACTGACATAGTTTAAAGGGACCCAAGTTATATCTCTTCTCAGAGAATATGTACATATCTTTCTTGGGCTTTATGGAAGATAAATAGTAATAGCTCAATTATGTACAGTTCCTGTAGATTTTCAACTATCCCGAGTGTAATTTTAGTAATAACTGTATTGCAGTAGAATGTGCTATCACTGTAAGTATTAGAATCTTACATTTACTGGAGAGATTGAAATTATTTTTTGAAAATACACATTTTCACACATTCACTGAAAATAAAGAAAAAAATTTCAGTAAATATGGTTTTGAATACATGGCATGATGGATGTAGCCAATTTTACATCTGAAAATTGCAACCTCTAACCTGGATCAATGGTAATATATTCACAATTGAACAAGTATAAAATATAGTACACATAATTTCTTTTGCAATAAACATTGTATTTGATGGGCTTTATTAGCTCTTTTATTTGATTATGTAACAAAAACTAAAGTTTTATGATGATTTCATGGAATAGGCATGAAATTGTTGATAGTGCAAAAGATACTGGTGTATTATTATGATTGCATTGAATGAACAATGCAAAGTCAGATGTAATATAATAATGAAATAAGGCAAAACAAACAATGTTAGGTTCTCAGGTCACTTTGCCTGAATGCAGCTGAGGCAGACAATTGAGATTATTTTAATAGTCTTATATATACACACTCATACTTGTCACTATTTGATCTTGTCAGCGATAAGTCAAAACACATGCAGTAGTCTTGATACTAACTAGGAACTTCCATATATCAGTTGCCAGTGTACCATCTTTGATCACCTTCTCCAATTCAGAAAGAGTACATATGTTGCTGTTTCCTTTGATTGTGTTCCATGTTAGGAGCACCATTGCTTGTACCATTAGGCATGAAACTAGTGCAATTTGTTTTTGACGATGTGTTAATGTACTTAATTACCCATCCATAAGCATATCCTTCCATAAGCATACCCTTCTATGAGCATATCCTTCCATGAACATACCCTTTCATAAGCATATGCTTCCATGAGCATACCCTTCTATGAGCATATCCTTCCATGAACATACCCTTTCATAAGCATATGCTTCCATGAGCATACCCTTCTATGAGCATATCCTTCCATGAGCATACCCTTTCATAAGCATATGCTTCCATGAGCATACCCTTCTATGAGCATATCCTTCTATGAGCATACCCTTTCATAAGCATACCCTTCCATGAGCATACCCTTATATGAACATACCCTTCCATAAGCACACCCATCCATGAGCACACCTTCCATGAGCTGTTTTAATGAAGCCCGATTCATGTAAGAAATTCATGTTCAGTTGGTGTGTTGATGATTTCTGGTCCAATTTATCACAAAACGAAAATACTATTATATGTCCAGTGGGAAGGTAGAAACCATAATATGAAGAATATTTTTTTAGAACACCACATATAGTTCCAACGTATCTGAACACAAAATCTGTTGATGTACACTTAGAACAATAATGAAGTGTTAGTGTCAGAAAGTCCACAGAACCTGATCTGTTTTGTAAAAACCATTCAATGATACAAAACTATAATCAGGTTATTTATCTGTGAATTTATAAAGCCTTTAAAACCTCATTGGCCATGGCTGCATACTAAAAAGCCTTCAAAACTTCATTGGCCATGGCTGCATACTAAAAAGCCTTCAAAACCTCATTGGCCATGGCTGCATACTTAAAAGCCTTCAAAACCTCATTGGCCATGGCTGCATACTAAAAAGCCTTCAAAACTTCATTGGCCATGGCTGCATACTAAAAAGCCTTGAAAACCTCATTGGTCATGGCTGCATACTAAAAAGCCTTCAAAACTTCATTGGCCATAGCTGCATACTAAAAAGCCTTCAAAACCTCATTGGCCATGGCTGCATACTAAAAAGCCTTCAAAACTTCATTGGCCATAGCTACATACTAAAAAGCCTTCAAAACTTCATTGGCAATGGCTGCATACTAAAAAGCCTTCAAAACCTCATTGGTCATAGCTGCATACTAAAAAGCCTTCAAAACTAAATTGGCCATAGCTGCATACTAAAAAGCCTTCAAAACTTCATTGGCAATGGCTGCATACTAAAATGCCTTCAAAAACTCATTTTTAACGATTGCATGCTTTCTGCAGTAAATCAGCTGACAAGGTTTCAGGAAACACAGTTAGGCCTAAAATCTAGAAAACTAATAAAAAGTCTAAACATTATTCAGATAGAACAAAAGTCTAATCAATTCATCTACATTTGCATATGGATGCATTTGGATAGAAATTGATTCAAATGACAATATTTGTCATATGGTATTTTGTACTATGCTAATTATAGCACTGACACAGTCTAACTCTTACATTTATGAGGTAACTATTATTTTACTTGAAAAAGAGTTGAGTACTATGTTCAGGGTTAAAATTTTAAAGTAAAGGTCAAAGGGCTTCAGTATGTGATGTGGGAGATATAAATTCATTGAATTCACTCATAACAGTTATTTATACTTTGATTTTGCTGTATATATATGCAAAATTTAATTTACAGAATATCGTTTTTAGTCTTACAGAATTTTCTTTTTTTCATGTACATATTTAATTTGGAAGTAGCAAATCTACAGCTTTATATTCTATTCCACAGATTGTTTCATGAATCGACTAGAATATGACCTTGAAATATACCTTAGTTGATGTTGGAATTTACTGATGTATGTTTGCGTTATAGATCATGTGTGCTTGTATTTTTGTGCACATTGTGATGTATTAAATCATATTGCACTTCTGAAGTTTCTGTTAGATTTATTATGCCTGTTATACTGTTTACTTCTAATCATTTGTTATGTATCTAAACATTACCATATTGTAGGAGATATTTGAAATGCTATATATCTAAATATTACCATGTAGAAAATGTGTAAATGTATCTAAATATTACCACCTTGTAGAAAATATGTAAATGTATCTAAATATTACTACCTTGTAGAAAATGTGTATCTAAATATTGCTTCCATGTAGAAAATATGCAAATAGGAGCTATCTTTAAAATGCACAGTATATTATTCATTTTTATTATTCAGCTTTTAATGAAATCTTGTTTTTACATGACAGTACGTGTACTTAGATGACTTGTTTAACATTTGCAAAAACTGATACAGCAATATTACAACAAAAGTATATTGACAGAATAAAAACCCAAGCAAATCCTGAATCGTTTGCATTTTGTGATTGTAAAACTTTATTATATTACAATTTCTATCAAAGATGTTTTTTCTTTTAACTTTGATTCCATTGTTTTTTTAAAAATATATTTTATTACTGTGCCAGTAGAAGCTGTCATTTGATGTTCTATATATTTTAAAAATTTTGGTAACACTTCTGTTCATGGCAAAGATGAACTGGTCACTTTCAAAGTTTTGGAAATTTCAATGCAAAAACTACCAAACCATTGGCTATGGTGAATTTTAAAATGATCCATTGTGACAATGTCATCATGCGCTGTTTGTCATATTTGTCTGAAAATGAAATACTTTGTAGGTTCAACTTATTTGGCTGGTTTCATTTGCCTTCTTCTGCATTAAGATAAATGATCTAGAAGAATGGAATAAGGTGTCCCAGTCAAACACCCATCCAATCTGGATGCAGTAATACAAGATGACAATCTTCACTGCTCTTTTAACAGTTGTGATAGTGGAGACGAAAGATGAATTTACGATCTGATCTGAATGTTGCCATTTTGTTTTCAGCTAGCTTTACTTATTAAGTCATGGTCTGTACCTTGGATTTATATCACCCTTAGGCTTTATGCATGCTAAGTCATTGATCTGTACCAGTCTGTTTGTAGAAACTATATGCATTGTCTTCTTCACTTCCTCTTATGCTGGATATGTGAAGGTTTTGAGAAGAGATGTCAAATAAAAAAAGGAGGCATCTTCTTCCATCAGAAATGCAAAATGAACTGTCCATATGACACTTTGAGATCACAATATTTTGCTTTAAAAACAATGCAAAGGGTATGCACTCAAAGATTTAATGTCACACAGAAACATATTTGCATCTAACCTGCCTGTTAGATGCTTGACACAGTAATCATGTGGATGACTTGTGGGTGTCTGTCCATTTGTTGGCATCTAGATTAACCTCAATTTTGTTTTTATAACTTTAATTTCAATACCATTTTATCACACCTTCTTTGGATTTGGAATATAGTTCAAGGGTGGGTTTGATATGTAGGCCATGGCCACCATCGTTTTTTTTTGTAAGACCAATTCTGATACTGTTTAAAAATTATTTTTCCAGTGCATACACACATACATTGTCTCACAACTAAATTACAATTAAAAACAGTCAAACCTGTCCTAATGGTCACTTGGATTCAGTGTCACCTGGTCACAGTGGCAATTCTAATTTTCCCCTGGCTAACTTCCTACATAAATGTCATATAATTAGTGATCACCTGTCTCCTGTGGTCACTTGTCATATATTTATATAATCAGTGGTCACCTGTTTATTATGGTCATTTATGTTTCTTAACCAAGCAGTGTTCTTTTTCACCCTGCCTTTTGTGGTTGGTAGACATGTGATTCTTAACAACACATTTTCATCCGGCCTTCAACAGTCACTTTAGTATATCATTAGTGACTTCTTCAAGTATGCATATTACAACTTCTTTTGTTTAATGAGGAAGGCATGGTATGCATAATGGTATATTAAGGGAATCAGTAGCCATAAAAAGCTTATTTTCATTCCCTAATCATCAAAGATCTCACCTAAAGCTGACTGTCTTTTGAACTCTGAGTTTGAGCAACAACTTAATCCATCAAATGAAGTGAGAACATTTCTTTTCATGCATAGTCTGATAGTGTGGACCTACCTTTTAGAAAGGCAGGGGTGAGTATAAATCCATGTGGCCATCTCTCCATCCATCACAAAGTCTTATGGCATAAGGACATCAAATAAGTATGCTAAGACTTAAAAATGGATGATAAAAAAGAACTTTTCTCCAAAAACATCAGAATGGAATTTGACTCTATTTGGTTTAAAAAAACTTTCTGGTTATAGACCATTTCTTCCCAAAGGTTTCACAAATAATAGCAATCTGACTCAAATATGGCTACCATTATTAAAATACAAAAACAAACTTGAAATGACTTATAACAAACTGCTCATTTGACCGGGTGTGACAGAAAGCATCCAAGCAGTGAGGGCTTTCAAAAAGACTGGATCTGATGGAAAGCATCCAGACATTGAGGGCCTTCAAAAAGACTGGATGTGACAGAAAGCATCCAATCATTCAAAAAGACTGGATGTAATAGAAAGCATCCAGTCATTGAGGGCTTTCAAAACGATTGGAATTTGGGTTGTGACCATGGGGTTTGGAACCACTGCTTTAAGATAATCTTGTTGTAAGTGACAATGGACCTAAAAAAAAATGTATTTGACAGACATGGACAACAAATAAACTCTAAGGACCTTTTGCCAACTTGATAAGGTGGACATTGAATTGAAGGCATTCAAATTGATTCCATGTATCTTTGTTCATTATGTTTTCCCAGTCATTTAAACACAATATTAGCAAGCACAATATAACAGAGATACCAAAGTTTTCTCCTAGACTTACCAAAACTCTATAACTGAAAAACTGTGGAAGAGTCTGTACTGTAAGATAGTGCCTCAGTCCTACACATATGGTACTGTATAAATATATGGTGTCGGAATGCGATAGCACCTATAGGACCTTCACAACTAAATGTGTGTGGCCTAGACTCACTTAAAATGAACAGCAACTAACTCCCAAGTATTATTTTCCAACACTTGTTTAAGGACCAAAGAAAAGCTATATGATCAATTTTTTTTATACCCCAAAATGGCTGTTAATTGTTGTGTATTTTCATGGTAGCAAGTCAGTTGTCACAATAGTGTTATGAAATACTGTTGTTTGTTTAAATTCAATATCGGTAAGAATTTTGTTTGTTATAGTTTGAGTGAAAACCAGCCAATAAAGGATAATACTAAAACATATGTAACAGCAGATCCAGATGTGAAGATACACATCATCCAGTATATTTGATAATTATTTCAATATTATTTCAACATGCATGACTTCCTTTCAATGTTTTTATATTAAATTTCAGAAATATCTGGCCACCACATTTCAGAGTAAATTGTCCAACAAGAACCATTAGTATTTTGGGATCAACTGTGTGTTTGTGTCTGTGTGATTATGTAGCGTTTTCATTGCATTAAGAAGTATCTGGATTAATCTCCCTCGTGTTAAACATTATGTATTTCTGTGACACTACGACTAGTTATCAATGTCAATAATAAACTCTGATCTCATGTGGAATGTCATTTAATAACTGTCACATAGTGAGAGATTGGAATTTCCGTTTATATCGCTGTCATGCCAAGTACACTATCATATTGTAAAAACTTGTAATTTATAAATATATTTTGTGATGAATTACTGTCCCAGTTACAATCTTGCAGTGACATAATTGATAAATTCATCGGAATATCTTATAAAAATGTCATGATATGCCCATCATTTCATCCAGCTTGTATTTGTAAGAACACATATATTGTGCAATATTTGTAAGTATAGAATACATGGTGGTACTGTGCTTGTATAAGTAGTTGAAAATCTAAAATGCTAGGTATGATAAGAATACATTTAAAATTCATTTGGATTGTTTGATTTGCAGTTGGAAGGAGAAATTAATTTTTCCAACAATTGCAAACCAGGTCCGTTTTATGATTTTGGATTCAGATTCTTCTAAGGAAAAATGGAAAAAGAAGTATGGCTGCCTAAAGAAAAGACAGATATATGAGAATTTGTATTAATGTATTGTATTGTATTATACACTGTATTAATGCTAAATAGTATTGTCAACAATTTGAGACATTTTATTCTTGATGAAAATGAAAGTAAACAATTAATTCAGAAGTGTTTGCTATTAATTTTTCAGTCTATGAAATGGTCACCACTCTGATGAGGTTCATTCTGTTCTTATTTGATCATCAAGCATGAACTTTCGATCTTTCCCACTGACTTCCCAGGAAAGTGGCAAATCAAACTATCCAAGTGTTTTACTGATAGAAACAAATTCTGATAATGCAAAATAAAAATTAAAACCAAGTTTGGGAAGTTATCTTGTCTTTATTTATAAATTTTATAACAGCTGTAACCTTCAAAACATGTAACATACCACACTAATAATGTCAACAGTATACATACAGGATCTACAAAGTCCAATTTTTTTTATACTGTAGTATGCATACAAAATGTAATTTGCTTTAGTCACAAAATCCTCCCATACTGCCCCTGCCTTCTTCCTCTTTCTTCATCCCATGACAAGAAAAATATAAACGACAGAGCAATTGACTCGCACAAATATATTTTTTAAAACGTTGCAAAAATAGTTCCATTTTAAAAGCAGCCTGCTGACTAAAAAGAAGAAATGAAAGCAAAATAGTCTCAATCCCAGTTTATCTTTTCAACAGATTAAAAGTGAAGACATCAAAATATACACATTTATTAAGTATCCAAAACAATTATCACAATTGATATGTAGCTAGGTCCTGAGACAAATATTATTTTTTCCTGAAATTTAAAGTCTGTAATAACAAAGATATTTTACTTTTTTCTGTTGCATAATGTTTCATAATATACACAACACAAAGTCCTACCATATGCATTGTATCTTTATTTAATTGAACAAAAATACAATTTAGACCACAAAGGATCAATGTATTGCACAAATCCAGCAAGTATATAAAGAACAATGCAAATGACATAGTTGAAAACATTTAAATCCATGGTGTCAAAATCAGCCTGATTCAAATAAATTTCTGATTCATAAATCTGTTATCTTCTGCATATGTATGATAACTTCATATAAAAAATATATTCACTGAAGAAGATTACAGGAATAATAATGAGACAAAGTAGATACAGACCTGCCATCCCCTATGATTTAGCCATAATTCCTAACGAAATGGCCTTTAACTTATGGAACAACAATAGCAAATGCAAGTAAACTCTGGATATTGGCTTGTCCTGGTTTGATCAGGATCCATGTTTTCATGTTCAATTTTAGTAGAGTTCATCAGAAAACCAGACTAACTTGACAGGAATACCATAGCTGTTCTAATAAGCAATGTTTATCATGTAAACCGCCAGCTTTTGCTTCTATGTTATATCATTATTGAATCATTTATTCCAAGAAATGAAAGTAGGTTGAAGATAAAAGTAACATTCAGCCTTTTAAAATGTCAATCAACTGGCATGGGAGTTTAAAAAGGAATAAGCAATTACATCTTTACTGGACAACATGTCATGACAATCTGAGCACTACTCACAGTGGAAGAGATGGCTGCCATTGCCATGTGAAATTAAAGCTAAAAATTACATTAAGCTGAGAGATATAACATGAAGGCACTGACTTAAATGGGGTTTTTAACTGCAGTTTCTTATAATGAACTGGAAGAAGTACCTAGCAATATTACACATCTCCCCTGAGAAATGTGTAAAACTTCGGAAAATACTAATGCGGAACATAGGACTATTCATATTTAATATACTTTCTAGGGGTGAAGTGACATTAGTTATACAAATCCCAAATGAGATAAAAATGCAAAAGAGTCTACTTCTTGCTGTTTCCTTTCAAAATTTCCTGACTATTAAAACAAAACAATAATTAAATGATGTCCAATCCTTTTAAAAGTAAATAAAAATAGAATTTGTTATAAATGTTTAAAAATCTGTAGTTTTTAATATAAATTTTAGACTTTTTGTATTATCAATAATGCAGTACAAGATACCTCAGACACTGAATCAAGCACTTGCTTCTATTTGTCTTACAGAAGATTTTTAGTACAATACATCTTGAATGCTATTTGTTTGCAACCCTTGATCCACTCATATGAACGTACAATTAAAAATGGTTTAACATGTTTACTTTTTAGAAACTGGAAATAATTAAAATTAAAATGCATTCTCTCACTCTGAAGTTTGTTCATTACTTTAACACCAAAAAATCTTAACTAAGCTACAAATATGGATAACCATGAGATTTCATATTTAAATCAATAATTTGTTCCAAAAATAAGATATCAAGATTTTAGTTTAAAAGAACTATAAAAAAAATCAGACAAATTCACATGATCTAAATGATCTGACAAGATTTGCAATTATTCCATGTGATGGTTTATGGCAAACTTTTAGGAGACCTTTACAAAACAACTTGTCTGATTACAAATTTAAAGAAAATAATGTACCCATAAATAGCACTGTACACATAAAGTAACAACATTCAACAGCCCTCCAAATATGGTTCAATTTTTCTTTTGACTTGAGAAAAGTTTTATATGATGAAACAAGGATGCATATCATTTTGAAAAACTGCAACTTTGTCATGGCAGTTTGGGTGTTTACCATGAAAAACTGTGACTTTGTCATGGCAGCTTGGGTGTTTAGCATGAAAAACTGCAACTTTGTCATGGCAGCTTGGGTGTTTACCAGAGTATGATTAAATCTAACATTTATTAACTATGATCAGACCAGTTGTTCAGCAAATAACCAGATCATCATTGCTCTGATTTTACAAACTGTACACCTTTCAGCCAATAAATAGTGACGCTTGATAAATATTAAACTGGAAAGAAAAACTTATTTTCAATACTTTAAGAAATTGGGTTAGTGGCAATATCAAAAGCTCTGTGATTATTTATTTATTTATCTCCAACTGTGATATCACAAAGTCAATGTAGTGTTGCAAAAACAATTACTTTAGGGTTTAAAGGAATTGTCCTTGTAACTGACAACCACTTGACCTATAAATAGATATTTTTTCATTTATATTTACCATTTTCTTACTAAAAATGATACAATGTATCATAACAAATGGAATGCATTACTACTTACCCATAAAATATTCATGAGGTTGAAGGTTGTAATAAAAACCAAACTGCAGATTTGTTATTTTGCAAATTCAGGTGCTGCTATCACAACAATTGAGCCATGATATAAAGTTTATTTTTTCTATCAGTTTTGCATTTTGTTTTCAGTCCAAAGAATATTTTATATACATTATTTATTTAACCCCCTATCTCACAATTTTATGGTGGGACAGTATTGTTTCAAATATTTCCTAATGAATGAATATAAGACAACAGTCCGTAGAAAACCAAAACCAATTTATGTGCTCTCTGCCTGAAAAATATTTAGTGGCTACATTTTAAACTTTTCATTTTATTCCACTTGAAAGTTGTCACTCATTTTAGTTATCATCCTCTTCCCCTGGGGCTTTTGTCATTCTCTTAGGTCCCCGCTTAGCAGGACCTTTTGGTTTTGCAAATGCCTGGCGAGCAACATTCTTCTTCGGGTGAATTTCTTCATGAATATTTGCCTCCGTTAATTCTTTAGGACTATCAATCTCCATCTGCGGAATGTAAGGGCAAGCTGGATTAAAACAGGTTAAGCTTTTGGGGTATGGGGTGTCAAGGAAGAGAATGATATGCAGACTGATGATAAGGCTAGATCTGTCTGCATACTGGAAATCCTGTACAACCAATAACATCAATACATCTGAAATGGCACTGATAATCCTTTTAACAATGACATAACCATCAAGTTTATATTATATACTGATACTAAATTTAATCATCTCGAAACTCAATTAGTATGGATTCCATGCTGATTCTACCTGATAAAACAGAAGCAGCCATTTTTATTTTGTTGGAATTTCTGATGTCATTATTTTTATCTCATCTCATATGCAAGTAAGTGCAATCACAGATTCGTCCAGAAAGCCTGCTTTACTTAAGGTGATATATCCATCAGGTGGCACTTTGAAATGATTGTAAAGAGAGAAATTGTTTATATCAGAAATTGACAAGGGTAGAAGAACACACATGTAGAAGAAGTGAGAAAAAGCACTTTTACCGAAATATTGTAGGGCAAATCGGATGTGCTTGCATGTGGGAAAGAAATAATTTTGAACATAATAGTTTTCATAATCACTACTGTAAAAGTAAAGGCCAAATGTTTTCAAAATTGAAAGTACATCTCTGTCATGATTGTTCATCAGAAAGCTTAGTATCAGATCATGAAACAATGGTGAGATATGAACCGTTGTCAATTATCTCTGTTACAGAGTTAAAGGCTGAGACCCAACTATTAAGCCACAAAACACAATGGCGAGGTCAAAAGTCATGTTACAGAGTTAAAAGCTGAGACCAGACTATTAGGCCACAAAACACAATGGCGAGGTCAAAAGTCATGTTACAGAGTTAAAGGCTGAGACCCGACTATTGAGCCACAAAACACAATGGCGAGGTCAAAAGTCATGTTAGTGTTAAAGGAAGAATCCCTTTATAGTTGTAGGCAAAACTTTTCCATGAGTTGAATGAGGAAAAGTTGTTATTTATCTGGATCTGATTGACTGTTTGCTTTAGTAGGTGTTACATTTCACACTCTGTCTGACACAGGTAGGTAAGAAATTTCATGAACAATGTATCCTGGGTACCTTTTCTAGCTTTGCCATTTGGTTTTAAAAGTATGTGTACATTTTCCCAACATTAAAAGTTAGATACCATTCTACCAGCACATTAATTATATGTCTTGAGGAAGCAAATGTACTGCGTTGTAAATTTGGACAAGGTTATGCTTTTGTTGCATCAACTCAAGACAGTGGATTGCATACGGTTTACTGAGCAATTAACCACTAACATCAACATCATTTTTTTGGTGGAATTGTACATGCATTTACAGTGCATCCTTACAGTCAAAATCAAAACATATATCAGAATACAAAAGTTGTTATTAAGACTCGTGACATTAATACAGGTACTTTAATTTCATAGATACATGTGCTTTAAATGCATAGCTGAACTTTCTTACCTTCCTGGCAAATTCTATTCCCATTTCTTTTATTGAATCTACTAATGGTCCACTACAGCTTGAATATAACATTCTCTCTTTTATAGGACACTTGTATCCAGGCATAGAGTAGATAAAAACTGAAAGAAAAAAAATTACCTAATTTTAGTCAGTTATCATAATGATGAATTAACACACGACTAGAATAGACGCGTTATTACTGTCATATGACTGACAATAGCAAGCAAGCTAGTTATCCTTTTGTATATAAAAGTTTCAGAATAGTTACATCAATTCAACACATATATAATGAAAGAAATGAATCTAAACACTGTGTTTGTGTATTTTGATTTTTAATGTAGCTTTAACATTTTTAGTCATACTGCTATATCTGCAGTGTGGCAGTTTATAGTGATATCTTGTACTGGGGAATCATGTCACAGACATGAAGCATGATGTCCCACCTAGTCACATTATCCGGACACCAGGACAACCAATCCATACACTAACATTTTAATGCTTAGTGCCTAGTGAGACAGCCTTAGTACCATTTTCATAATTCTTTGGTATGACTTGTCTGGAGTCTAAACCTGCAACCTCTCTCATCCAAGGCAGATGCTCTAACCACTATGCCACTGGAACGGTCATTTTAAACACTGAAATGAATTGTTAGCTCACATGTTACATAACCCTCCTCATGAATGTGTCTATAGGAGATTGTATTTAGCAAGATTACATACCTGTGCTTTTGTATAACCCTCATGTATGTGGCTGTAGGAGAGTGTATTTAGCAAGATATGTGGCTGTAGAAGATTGGATATAGCAAGATTGCTTACCTGTGCTTTTGTATAACCCTCCTCATGAATGTGGCTGTAGGAGATTGTATTTAGCAAGATTACATACCTGTGCTTTTGTATAACCCTCATCTATGTGGCTGTAGGAGATTGTATTTAGCAAGATTACATACCTGTGCTTTGTATTTAATAAGGCTATAAAGGCTACATACCTGTGCTTTGTATTTAATAAGGCTATAAAGGCTACATACCTGTGCTTTGTATTTAATAAGGCTATAAAGGCTACATACATGTGCTTTGTATTTAATAAGGTTATGAAGGCTACATACCTGTGCTTTGTATTTAATAAGGCTATAAAGGCTACATACATGTGCTTTGTATTTAATAAGGCTATAAAGGCTACATACCTGTGCTTTGCATTTAATAAGGCCATAAAGGCTACATACATGTGCTTTGTATTTAATAAGGCTATGAAGGCTACATACATGTGCTTTGTATTTAATAAGGCTATGAAGGCTACATACCTGTGCTTTGTATTTAATAAGGCTATAAAGGCTACATACATGTGCTTTGTATTTAATAAGGCTATAAAGGCTACATACATGTGCTTTGTATTTAATAAGGCCATGAAGGCTACATACATGTGCTTTGTATTTAATAAGGCTATGAAGGCTACATACATGTGCTTTGTATTTAATAAGGCTATAAAGGCTACATACCTGTGCTTTGTATTTAATAAGGCTATGAAGGCTACATACCTGTGCTTTGTATTTAATAAGGCTATGAAGGCTAAATACCTGTGCTTTGTATTTAATAAGGCTATGAAGGCTACATACCAGTGCTTTCTGTGTAATGACCCAGACCTGCCAACCTTGTCTCAGTAAGGCAGTTGATTTTTTTTCCATAAGATTTACCAGTTTTCAGAAAAGTGTTTGTTTGTTTTGTTTGTTTGTTTGTTTGTTTTTATGGTTTAATGCCATTTTTCAGTACAAGATAGGCTATACATGGCGGCCAGTATTAATAGTGGAGGAAGAACCCGGAATACCCCAGAAAGAACTACCGACCCATGAGAAGCTACTTTCAGTAAAGTGTAATAAAATATCAATAACTGTTATTGTAAAGCTGGAAAACATAATTAAATGTTTGACACAGTGACTATAAACATTATGCTCAACTGAAATGCTTGTAAAATATGTGTAGACTTTATTTACCATTAGTACAGTTGCACAAATTTTAGTTCCAAACCATACACAACTCAATGGCTTGTTGCTATCTCTCAACCTGATGTAATTCTTGGAAATTCTTTTCAATTTCACATGACAATGACAATCATATCTCCCAACAAGAGACACCCTCAAATTGGAATGTGATATCCAATAAATGTAATTGTATCTTTTCCAGCTTTTATTCACAAGAATCTGATTACTCCTTTTAATTCTTCTGTGTTGATTATTAACACTTTTCTAGAAGCTTATTTTCCCTTTTGTTTTAAACATGCATCACTTTCTGGATGCCATTTTTTAAAAAAATTCCAAAATCAACAGTTTGTTCATGCATGAACAAATATGGGCAGTTTAAAGCATCTGGGATGCTGCTGTAAAGCATCCAAATCAAACACGGATGAACCAATTATCCAGATATTTGTGCAACAATCATTTTTCATATCTTTTGCTTGTATGCAGTTTTTATTTTAAGAGTAATTTTCATAAGACTTATGGCAAAATCATAAGGGTTGGCAAGTCTGATGACCTTCACATGTAGATGTAGACTATTTGACAAGATTACCTACCAGACTGGCGCTTTCTGAGTATTACTGTCATGTGTGTGGATGTAGGACATTTTTTCTAGCATGAGTACATACCTGTGCTTTCTGTGTAATCTCTTGTGTGGAAATTGCAGATAATACTTATGAAGGCTACATAACTGTTTATCCTGTGTAATCTTCACTTATATATTTTTGTACTGAAAAAGGCATATTTTTATTCTGGTCTTTTCAAAATAATCCCATTAGGAACTGTGTATCTAAAGCTGATTTACATACTAGTACTTTCTGTGTAGTCTCCTTCATGCGTATGTTTGTATGTGAAGATGTGGTATCTAGCATGGTCAGTAGGAACCCTGGATGCCAACACATTCACCCCAATGTCTGATGCTTCCTCCAGTTCAACTGTCTCCCTTGACAGGTCTATACTCTGTACAAAAATAAAGCAGAAATATAGTGTGTGTGTGTGTGTGTGTGTGTGTGTGTGTACGTATGTACATATGTATGCATGCTTGGATGCTTTCTTTCTTAATTTGAGCACTGTTGGAAAAGAGGCTGGTTAAAGATTTCTTTATATATCTAATAATGGTGACCATATTTGAAAGTGGCCCAATATCATTTGGTACAATTCTGAAAACTCAAGGCTGCATTCTGTAAATTTTTTCCAAAAATAATTCTGTTGAGTGAATTAATAGAAGTTGTTAAAGGTTTTTCTAATTTGAGTAATGATGGCAAAAGTTTTAGAAAATGTCTTAATATCAAAAGTGCACTATGTCAATTGTCCACAATTTCAGTTGGACTGTAAACATGGTGACACAGGAGTGGTAATTAGCCATGAATTCTTTACCAGACCATATGGATGACCATTCATTTTTCATTATGTAAATAACATGAATAGTACAGATCTTACTCAAATGTAACGACAAAGATAATCACAAGGTCAAAAAAGTAGTCACGTAAACTAAAACAGATTCATATAAAAAAAAACTTCAATTTCATTTTTTTCTTCAAATTTTACAAATTTAACATTGATTTTTAGAACTAGATATGTCTTTCTTTCTAGCTTTACAAAAATAACTAGATTTTAGAACCAAATCGTTTGGAATGTGAATGCTTACCATCATCACTATAAGAACTAATCTGACAAAGCCCATTCTTATACATGACAAACTCTTGCCATGAAACAAATGCATATCATGTTTCGGAAGATATACCAAAAAATTTAGAATATATTCAACTGTCAATAGTATAATGAGATAAAGATGGAGTATAATGGAGACACTGATGGAGAGTGTTTGTGAAAACTCTTAAAATGCTGATGAGACAAAGCCCCTTCTCTTATTTACAAAACACATTCTAGTAATGATACAAGATTTTATAAAGAAACATCACACTACATGAGCAAAATCTTGTATCAGACACAAACTACTGTCATTGTCATGAAACAATTGCATCCCAAGTTTCAAGAATATATCTCAAACATTCCTGGAAATATTCGGATGGGAGACTGAAAACCATAATTTGTATATATTAAAAAAAATGGGGAGAGCTCTGAAAATGCTGATCAGACAGAATACATTTTCAATAATACACACTGTCTATTTATGATACAAAAGCACACCATATTGCATGGTGATAGCTCAAAGGGTTCGCGAGATATTGAGTAAAGAAAAGTGTGGTGGTCAGACAAATAAATTGACTCCAGTATACTAGAGCTGTACTGATGTCACTTTTTACCGATTATGCTGATACCGCATATAGCCGATTATTAAAATTGCCAATACCGATTATGAGACCGATTATTTCATTATCACAGTATATATGCTCGCGTATAAGCTGAATAATTTAGGAAAAAATAAAGGCCTGGAATGGGGAGGGGGTGCAGTTGGCTTATCTGCGGACCAATATCTAAACTTTACCGGTTTTATGTCTTTTTGTTAACTACTGTAATGGATGTAAATCTTGGGACATGAAACAATAATTTTTTCCGTGACCTAAGACATAGGCAAGTTAAAAAAAAAACTTTTGGTGACCCGACAGTTATTAAACTGCTATAAAGTACTATCATTGATTTAAAAGAGAAAAGTCAATATTCGTCTGCAAAGAGTGACCTGTCGTCAGTGAGTAGCATTTACACTTTGAGAAAAAAATGTAAATTTTGAGTACGTGAAGAGAGAATCAGTGTGAAATACACTTGTATATTGACAAATTACATTCTGGTTACCTTTGTGTAACAAAATCCACAATAAAATATTGCACCGATCACATCCTGATACGAAAAACAGTACAACATTTAATGTCGGCATTAGCACATGGTTGGATAGCTGTTATTTACATGATTCATGTACATGTACTTAAATTGGCCTTGATTTTGGTCAGTCTCTTCCCATCTTATTGAGGCTAACAAGGGGATGGTGCTATTCACATGGAAATGAAAAGTTGTCAACAGTACATGTATTCTCCACAAATACTTTTGTATCGGATGATATGACGAACATTAAAGCGACCGAACCAACCACTTGTTGCAGTGAAGTTCTCCACACTAAGTTTTTTTTGCAAATGTTTCATTGAACCATTTTGTGGTTTCCTCCACATTTTCAAATGTAGCAGTCTTTTGCTTCTTCCTTTGGGGAGCACAGTTACCTTCAACGTAGTCTTTCTTTATAGACTCAGCAGCTTTCATCCTTCCTGAACGGGTGTTAGTTTTAAGCAAAAAAATTTCACAGACCTCTTTGCGAGATGTTCAGCCCTCAATTTCCTTAACAGCCAGATATTTAGTTTCCAGAGAATGCAAATTTGATTTGCATTTTACACTGCTGTTGGTAGCCATCGTAAATGTAAATAAAGTTAAAAATGAAACTTTCACAGCAGGTCTTGGAAAAGCATAATCACGCGTATTTTGATGATTTTTTATATCTGGGATTCAGACAATAATGTATACAGGAGTTCTCAGTATGCATCAATTTGCTGGATGGCAAATTTAAGGGCTTGCTAGTCCTGCTTCGACCACCTGTTGAGTGGGAAAATGTGTTGATCAATTAATTATTTTAGCTGTTTACAATCAGAAAATTCAGTGGCTGAAAGACCCACAGATGTACATGTTGTCTTTATAAGAGTACATCTGAAGAACATGACCCACAAGATAGGCGGCAAGATCAAAGACTTGACTAGCTGCAGAGTGGTGAGAAAATGTGCGATATGACTGATTTCAGAGGTAGAATGACCCATTGATGTACTCGTGTATAAGAAGAGTACATCAAATGAATAACTTTCGCCTTTATTATTGTTTTTATTTCCAAGTGTAGCAATCTAAGTAGTGCTTGTGACCTCAAAATCAAGACATGTTGAGAGACAAAATGCTGTTTGCAAATTTTAACAAAAAGGGTTAAATGGCTAATTGGCGAATATTGTAATGAAATTCAACAGAGTGTTAGATGTTGCTAGAACTGACATTTCACGTGGAAAACTACGTATGATGCCTAACTTAGCGCTTAGAATAAGACCTTATCTTGACATGACAAATCAGTCTCACTTTAACGGACAAGGGCTACATGTCAGTGCTGTAAAGAACTTTGAAAATTAAACTTGATGGCCACTGCTGTTTCTACTCTTATGGAAATATAGCCATTGCAGGTAGGCCCAATTTGCTTCTGGTAGGAGACTGCAAATCCTAGCTATACCTCTGTGCATTCTTTAGAAAATGCTAGAATTGATAAGATTTCACTTCATTTAAGTTGCCGCAAGAGGCTAACTTTATATGCCCAAACAAAAAGACAAGGGTGGTGTTTTTTTGGTTTTTTTTATACGACCGCGACATTAAAGCCTAGCGGCAAGATCAACTAATTGTTGAACAAAGTATGGGTTGGAACTGGCAGCTTGTCGGTATAAATGATTAGAAAACAAAGGATTTGTTCAAGCTGGGACCAAGGGCTTCTGTTGACATGTACATTCATCTTTTATCTCGACGTCGACATAAGCATGACAATTTGGTAGTAATAGATCAAGGGACTGGGACTGTTTTTTTTGTTGACGTAGGCGGTTTGTCAATATAAGTGATGTCAATATAAACAGGGAGGACTGTATTTAATTCTGATTTAAAATTCAAAGCTATGTCAAGATGAATGTTATGATTGAATTTATATTTTGGAAATTTGTAATTTTTTTTATAAAAAATTTACATCGGCACCAATTATTTTTGCCGATACCGATTATACCGATTGTTCTAATAATCGGCCCGATTATGAGTACGGGCGATTAATCGGTACAGCTCTACAGTATACCCCAAATTAGCATTCTTTTGAGGAAGTAAAATTAAAGTTTGTTTAGTCAGTGATGAATTTAAACACAAAAAAACTGCTATAATAGTGTTATCCCAAATTAAAAGCAACATGGTACTACTCTTTCTTTAATCAATGGCTATTTATTACGGCTGGCTCAATGTCTTCAAGTAATTAAATATTTAAGGAAACAACAATTTCTGCTAGTCACTTGTGTTGTGATTACTGATGACTCTACTCAAACATATACAGCCATTTTTTTAATTAAGACTCTGTCCCCATTAAAAAGAGCCATCTTCTTCTCAAATTATATTTCCACCAACAGAACTATTTTCCAAAAACGATCTATCATCATTCAGATTTTCTAACAAAGGCAGTTTAACTACTACCAGTGTTTCGAAGAGAGTACCTACCAGTTGTACATAGGTGATATGACCTTCTCTGAGATCTTGTAACTTCTGAACAGCCTCATCTGAGATTGGAAATTGTAAACCTTTCATTGTCTGGTGCTTTGAATCAACATGTACACTTGTATTGATCTGATCAAATAGAAAAAGTAACCAAAATATAAATCAGAAAAGATGTTTAGAACCACTTCAGACTGAAGGGCTGAAACAACAAATCTCTATTAGTCCAAAGATATTTATAAAAACGATGACAGATGTGAATTTTCATAAATATATTTCGACCATCTAATTTATACCTTGTATTATAAAACAAATCAAAACAAGTGATACTAAAAAAAAATGTTTCCAACATTTAAATTTTCTAAATTTTTATATGGCTGCAGGGTGAGGAAGTTTTCCAAGACTTGCACACACAAACATTCTTTTCATTCTGAATGTTTAACTCACCATGCACATGATATAATATTAATAATTCGATACTGTCATTAATAAATCAATACTGACATTAATAAATACTAATATTGATAAATCAATAATATTAATAATCAATATTAATATTAATGGATAAATACTAATATTAATAAATATATTAATAAATCAATACTATTTTTAATAAACCAACCGTCATAATAAAATCAAAGTATGCATCACATTGATAAACCTCCTAAACTTGAGTGTGCATATGGGAAACTAAATTAATACGTATAAAGTATAAACAGATGGCTAATAATGACCACAAACATTTAGTTTAATTCATTTATATGAAAGTTGTAAACTATAAATAGTTGTTTTTGTTGTTGTTGTAGTGTTTAATGCCATTTTTCAGCACATGATAGGCTATACATGGCAGCCAGTATTATTGGCAGAGTAAGAACCCAGGAAAACCCCTGGAAAGAACCACAGACCCACGAGAAGCTACTGGCAAGAATTCTCACATAACTACATTAGCCGAATCTTAGACTCGAACCCATGCAGACAGAGGTGAGATGGCAGTGATCCGTAACGGAAAGCGCTTTATACCACTCAGCCACTTGGGGCCCCTCAGTTGATTTGTGCATACTGAATAAATCTAATCATAATAACAAGCACTATAAATATAAGCCTGCTTCATGATGAGGCAGTTTAATAATACTGTGCAGTACTTATAATTAGGGTTGGTTTAGTTTGTTTTTGTTGGTAGAACAAGAGTTCCTCGAATTAACTAATGCTCTACAGGCCAAAATCAATTTCCAGGAATCCAAGAAAACTTTGTTTCATTTTTTAAAAACTACTGTGTGTGTTGAAATTTATGCTTATATTCTTAAGTCATGTCAATATGTGTCTGCAGTTTATGGTCTGAAAAAATGTGGTTGGTCCAACAACTTGAGTCAGCAACTAAAGAACATGAAGAAGAGATTCTGGTTAAAGTCTTGTAAAAAAGAACATTTAACACCATCAGTAATAACTGCCAAAAATAGTAAATTAATGGACCCAATATTATAATCATAAGATGTCTGAATTAAATAAAATACATGCCTAATATATCTGACAAAAATACCCACTTATGACACCTTTCATATGTTAGCAATGCACAATATATGTGATGAGATTGACACTTCAGTGGTATAAGAACTTTAGCCTGTATGGTTCCAAATTCAATTATCAAGGCTATTATATGTAATGGCTGTCACTCAACTGTAAATAATTAACCATGGTACTCTGGTATTCCTTCTTCGCAACCTACAATGACAATCCTTGTCAATTAAGAGAACTAAAGTGATATGATAATTTAACCATTGATCTGAACAACTTTCATCGATGAAGTGGTATGCATGCAATTAGTATGGCAAACATTGAAAGGTTAATTTGTCAGTAACATGCATACTTAATGCATTAACATCTCTACCTATTTATCAAATGGAATAGGTCTTGATACATATGAAAAGAAAGGTCACTTTCATCACATTAATTAGACAAATAATTTATATTTATATAGTAGACAAACATTAAAGATAGGAAGAAAAGTGTCACATAAGTCTCGAACATGAAAAGGCCTATTCCAATTGTTTGATTTAATATATACTTTTCTCAAGAGCTTTTCTGGCTTTTGAAAGTTTCCAGTGAAAGAAGGATGCAAAAGACTGAAGAAATAAGGTAACTGAATATGTACCATATATATTCTATTATTAGTCCAACTGTAAGCTGCACTAACCCAGATCTGCTGTCGTATAATGTACCAGGAGATCTGGGTTTGTGCAATTTTCTAGAAGTATTTAGCAGAACAACCTAAAAAGACCCTGATCTGCAGGCATATTATGGTATGGCAGATCAGGATCTTTGCTGTTTGCAGTCTGACTCGACTTATAAGCAAGTGTATATGGTACCAGTGTGATCTGCAAACTTGCAATGTCAACGTGCGTCTTGTACTAATGTTTGCAGACATGGAAGACACTATAGGTCATTTCTGTTTAACAAGTTATCATAGTAAAAAGTGTCATTTTAATCATCTAATATGATATCAGACATAAGAACATGTTTTGCACTTTGCTGCTGTAAGCAGTTCTGTGGCAGTGGAGCTTGCCGTCTGATAAACTTCTCTGAATCTGATAAACTTCTTTTAAAGTTAGTTAAGTGATTTATTTAGAAGTCAGATTTCACTTATTCTGGATCAAGTTTTCTATTCAACACAGACCAAATCAAACTAACTAATGGAGAATGAGTAGGAAGGGAAACAGAAGAAAAAACAGGAAGTTGAAATGCACCAGAGGCAGGGAATACAATTGAAATAATTATTAAGTGTATACATTAATTTCCAAGCACAATATGTCCAATCTGACTATAAAATATGTCTGTCCAATCTGACTATTAAATATGTCTGTCCCATCTGACTACAAAATAAGTCATGTCCTATCTGACTGGCACGATGAAAGATCACACAGAAGATTCTGTTTTAGCCATATACTGTAATTGCTCCTGTGTTGATATGTCATCTTTTGGCACATTTGCCCCAGTTTGGCAATCTGTGGAAAACTATATCTGAATTACTGATTTATTTCATGCATGGGAGCTGCAGTAGCCCAGTTGGAAAAGTGTCAGATTTGCAATTCAAGGTCATGGGTCGATATCCCAGGTCTGCTGAATTAGTATACAGTTAGTAATGTTGGACTTGTATTGCAACCATAGCAGATTCAGTGCCTTTCCAGGACAGTCCAAGTTGGGTATCTTGGTATGTACTTGGAGAAGGCAATTAGCTCCCATTTCCTGGGCACAATATAGCCCAAAATACTTTGAAATTGACAACCAAGATTCCAACAATATCTTTTCAGGTGACCTCTATAACTGCCATCATTTTGTGGTCTGTATTCTATATCAGTAAGTCAGCAGTAGGATAACAGAGAATTATAAGATCAGACAAAATAACAGAAATGCCCAAATTTGCCTGAAGCTTAACAGTAATTTCTGACACAAAAGCATTACAATACAAAAAAATTATATTGCGCATGCTTTAAACAATCCATTTTACAAGTACTTCTCCAAGGATAAGCCTAGAGGCCCTGCTGTGATGTGAATAGTTTTTTTTTTAGGAATCTGGGGATGGTTCATTTTCTTTGAAAGTAGGGGATCTGTATATCATAAAACATCAGGCTAAACATGGGAGAAGTAAGGTAATATTATTTAAGTATGAGAATAAAATCATATTTAGATGCTCATGCAATATGCATATTGTAAAATATTGAAAGATATATATATAGGTTAATCTTTTTATTATCAAATTACTAAAACATGCCCTGGTAATGCATCATAATTTCAAAGAGTGCGTACATTTTAAATATTAAAAGTTGATGCAAATTAATTACATGCACTTTAATATTGAAAAATCAGGAAAGATCCAAAACCAGCTTTTATTGCCAATGAATAATGTTATTTAATAAGTTATGTTACTGAAATGCAAATAGAAGAGTCAAAAGGCAAACTGAAAGGAATACTGTTATGCCAATTAAAAACATACACAAAGGTACTTTGGATAGTCAAATGTTTCGACCAAATGCAAAAAGATTGTATTGTTGATGATATACATATACACAATATACAAAGAGCTTTACCACAACTATACTTACACCTATCTGAAACGAAACACACAAGTTTTACTAAATAAATGAAACATATTTACATGGTATTATTTCAACTTGATTTTCTAAGCAATCAATGTTAGAAAGCTAATTTAAGAGTTCATGTTCTTTGTCTGTTATGTTTACTAAATAGTAAAACCAATCTTATTCTAAATATGGCAGGAAAAGCGTACTGTTGTATGCTAAATAATTAGCATGCACAACACTTCATTGGTGTTTCTTGCATGCCAGTTCATTAGGCATACTGAATTATATGGACCTGTAAGTAAATCCATGGAGATGTGCTGAATCATATGGACCTGTATGCAAATCCATGGAGACATACTAAATTATATGGAACTGTATACAAATCCATGAAGACATACTAAATTATAAGGACCTGTAAGTAAATCCATGGAGATGTGCTGAATTATATGGACCTGTATGCAAATCCATGGAGACATACTAAATTATAAGGACCTGTATACAAATCCATGAAGCCATACTAAATTATAAGGACCTGTAAGTAAATCCATGGAGATGTGCTGAATTATATGGACCCGTATGCAAATCCATGGAGACATACTGAATTATAAGGACCTGTATGCAAATCCATGGAGACATACTGAATTATATGGACCTGTATGCAAATCCATGGAGACATACTAAATTATATGGACCTGTATACTAAATCCATGGAGATGTGCTGAATTATATGGACCTGTATGCAAATCCATGGAGACATACTGAATTATATGGACCTGTATACAAATCCATGAAGACATACTAAATTATAAGAACCTGTAAGTAAATCCATGGAGATGTGCTGAATTATATGGACCTGTATGCAAATCCATGGAGACATACTGAATTATATGGACTGTATGCAAATCCATGGAGACATAATGAATTATATGGACTGTATGCAAATCCATGGAGACATACTGAATTATATGGACTGTATGCAAATCCATGGAGACATACTGAATTATATGGACCTGCATGTGAATACATGGTAATATACTGAATTATATGGACCTGTATGCAAATCCATGGAGATATAATGAATTATATTGACCTGCATGCCAATTCATGGGGCATACTGAATTATATGGACCTGGATTATATAATTCATGAGACATACTGAATTATATGGACCTGTATGCAAATCCATGGAGACATAATGAATTATATAGACCTGTATGCAAATCCATGCTGATATACTGAAGTATATGGACATGTATGCCTATTCATGAGACATACTAAATTATATTGACATGCAAGCCAATTCATGGAGATATACTGAATTATATGGACCTGCTTGTCAATTCATGAGGCATACTAAATTATATGGACCTGCATGTAAATTCATGGAGGTATACTGAATTATTATAGACCTGTATGCAAAAACAATGAGGCATACTGAATTATTTGGATCTTTGTATGTTCCCTGGTATAGAAAGTTTAGTGAAGCATTTTTGTGTGTGTCTGGCAATCCATCCATCTATATGTTCATTCGTTTGACATTTAGCCTATCTAGATACAAACTGCACCATAAAGCAGAAATCATTCAAGCAGGCAAATGAAATTTGATACTTATCCCTCTGTGTGAATGCAAATGATGTCAAATTTTGGGGATCTGTATTAAGAAGCTATTCTTTTAGTAAAATATGTTTCTTCACGAATACTTACCCAATGATAATACCTTAGAAGAACTACTACATCGCAAATCCAGCCATCTTTTTAGCTAAAAAAGTACTAAAAATTGACCAGCCCACATAGGTGGCAGTCAAAGTGATCTCCCCTTGATATAGGGATTGGTGGCAAACCCATGAATTTCGCAGAAACTACTGAAGCATAGGGTACACTCTGTATATGTATTTAACTGCATGGAGACTAGGAGGATGTGTGTGTATTGGGTAATGTAGAAGAAATTAGTTTCTTCTATATTATCCAATAATAATATATTATGAGAATAGGTAACAGGTTGAGGGAGGTACATGAGGCAACTTCTAGCTAACCCGATTGGAGAAGACTCCATCTGCCAGGGAGCAGCTTCAAGCTACAAGCAAATCCAGCAGAAGTCACGAAGCTTATGAAGCTGTCAAATTACCTGACGAGACATGGTACAACATGCTATATGTCCCACCAGATCGAGTTAATGTAAAAATTGGAGAATGTGGGCTCAGATAAAATGCATATTTTGGGCATATTTCACTAATGTTGCTTACAAAATCTGGCCATCAGAAAACCATAACTAAAGATGGAACTGAAAACTGCATGGTAGTTTGACAATCCAATATCATTTATCTCTAATCAACATACCTACAACTGGATTGGCCAGATGGCTCAATAGACTGGTTGGTACCAGTACTGCTAGTATGGTTTTTAAAAACTGTCATGGATGGTGAAGCCAGATTGTTTTCCATGCATCCAGTCTTACAGGAACTAAGGCTTTATGTAGGCATGTAGATGGCTTGTGTCCTGTGGAGAGTCTTGTACTCCAACTAGCTGGTAGACAGCTATAATGACAGCTTGCAGCAAAATCCCAAGAGCCTGCATTTCATATGTTGCTTGCTAGATAAAATGATGCATACAAGATTCTAATACCATGTGGGTGTGACCCTTAGACCTTTATAGTATCCAAAGCAACAGTAGCCATCAGAGCTGTATTGGGAATCTGAATCTGGGGTTTGGGATGAGGTGTGTATATGTGTGTGTATGTGTATTAAGGGCTCAAATATCTGCATCTCAAGACTTGAACCAGAATCTCTCTTTCATGCTCCTTAGTTGCTCACTCCAGATGTTTGAGTTTTCTCAGACCATAAACTGCATACACATCGTGGTTTAGAAGAAAAGTGAGTAATTGAGTGATTTGGATTTTTAATGTAGCTTTAACAATTTTTCAGTCATATCGCTATGTCTGCAGTGTGGCAGTTTATAGTGATGTCTAGCACTGGGGCATGATGCTGCAGACATGTAGCTTTATCCTGATACCAGGCCAACCAGTCATAACACTAACCTGTTAATGAAAGTGAAGCAGCTGTCAGTACAATTTTTATAAGTTTTTGGTATGACTTGGCTGGGGCTCAAACCCATAACCTCCTTCATCTGAGGAAAATGCTCTAACCATCAGGCCACCAAAGCAGTGATTAAAAGAATAACAATGGTGTGTGAGTGTCTTCAGTGACAATGAAATAATTACTTTCTGCTGTTTAATTTTCCTCTGAAATGTTGGGAAGAAAGAATGGGCAAAATATAATAAATTCAAACACGAGATAAAAACAAAAAAAACGATAAATACAAATGAATAAGTCTGCGAAACAATTCAATAAGAGACTAAATCATAAAAAGTCATGAATGACTTAACAACAAAAAAAAACTGCAATGGATTTAAGAGGCTAGACTTGAGCTAAAGCTTAAATTGGTCAACATCCAGTGGCCAACCAGAAAGTAAGTGAAGTAATTTGGAAGAGCTACTTCACATGCTCTCAGTAACTGAGAGGGCTTGATTCACGGCGGTAGAAAAACTTGTTCACTAACGTTAATTTGATCGCTTAATGTATTTGATGGAGACAAAAAATTAAAATGTATGAAAAGCAATGTTCTGTCACATTCTTATATATCAGAACTTTCAAATAAATGATTCCTAATTTGATGAAGTTACATTTAAACAAGGTTTAGAGCAAGTGAAAAAGACAAATATCCATTAGACACTAATAACAATCAAAATGAAAGAATCAAGCTCTTACAATACATAAAGCTACAAAATTCTGATCAGTACCTTCATCCTTAATGTAAAATATCATATTCAACATTTATTTTGCTTTCCCAATGAGAACTGTTTGCCTAAAGAGCACCGATAAAACCAATGTTTATTTTGCTTAGTCAGCACTATTATAAAATTACTTGGTCCCATGAAAACTTGTACTAGATTGTTTCGTCTGCCACATTAGTTGAACCCTAATAATGCAGATAGTTTGTTCCCATAAATTACCTCTGTTTTCTTAATTAGATCAAGCTCTTCTTCTGCAAATGTCAGTGGTGCTGGTGCATTCCTTGAAATTAGATGCTTCTTGTACCCTGAGAGTGACACATCTCCCTAATAAATGAAAATACTTTTCTATTATCATTTACAATGAATGAGATATGGAATACTGGAAAGTTAATTTGGTAAGCTAGTCAAAGAGGATGACTAAAGGCTGATTCCATATGTGTTTTCTCCAACTCACTTTAATCTTTAAGTCAAACATATTCCAAACATATTCATGTCTTTATTTCAGTTTTAAAAAACAGATATGTCAAATGTACTAATAATTACTTTTGATTCAAGGGTTTATATACTGAAGCACATTATAATGAGAACTGCAATATACAGAAAAATTTGATATATTTAGAATAGCATAATATACAGCACCATGGTATAGCAGTCACATTTTAAAAAAAATAATGGTGCTTTGAAAAAGGAACTGATGAAATAACACTATGTTTCACTTTGTTTTCTTTGGTCATTTGGTCAATAGTAGTACTGTGGTATATCTGGAATCATGTTATAACAAGATGCATTTTAATGGGGAAGAGCTATATTCACAAATTAAAGACATCTGACTGACAGTCTGGTTTATATCATGAAGTCTTGTTCAACCAGACTCTTTGATTGCTCCAAATGATCTCAGCCATGTGTAAAATGTCTCACTGACCTCAGATAAAAGGAATTTAGCAAAACTTTGTCAAATGACCTCACCCATGTGTAAAATGTCTCACTGACCCCAGATAAAAGACAGTTTGGTAAAATTTTGACAAAGTGATATTTCACATACATCTCAAACTCAAAATTGGTCAATTCTATATTTTCTGCAATCATCCAAGCTTAGATATGGAGTTAAATAATATGGAGTTAAAAGGAAATCAGATAAAACAAAATTTTAAGCAAATGGATGGCAGATCCGAGTCAAAGTGCCTGTAGTTAGCTATATATAATGTAAATATTAAATTCTAACAATTTTTTATCACAAGTTTTCATCAGAGGAACAATACTGGACTGTACAGTAACTTATTAATACTAAAGAAATCAGTGTATTGTTATCAACATGATTGGTGTGCATCAAACAAATTATTTACTTCATTGGGCAAAGTCTGCTTTGGAGTGTTTTGAAAAGTGGCCTGTTATTGTTGGATAATAAGAGTAAAGTGACTTGTTTATGGACACAACACAGAAGCCTGAAATGGGAATTTAACCCAATGCTGAAAATTTACATGATAACATTTGACACAACAATACATATTTACAGTTCTTGATAGGGGGAGATATGATTATTCATTTACAAAAGGAAAGCTTCCATCCGCAAAGCAAAGCCCAAGTGGAATATGACTTGTTGTTGGTGAACAACTCCTCACATCTACACTTAATAAGGGCAATAAGGGTGTTTATCACAAAAATTATTTTATCTTTTGCAATGCAGTTTTCTAAAATTGTGTTCACTGTCTCCAGTGCTTAGAAGTCTCTTGAGAATGCATCCAATTAACAAGGAGCATACGCCTTGTATGCTGTCTTCTCTTAAATAATATCTAAATGCAACTCCCATAGATTTTGTTGCATGCAACAAATCTTTCTTTGTCAAGATTTAATTTATTTCATCTTCATTTGGAATACAAAAGTGATCACATAAAAGAAACACAATGAGTTGTTCCCTGACACATGGCATTCTGTGTGCCAATCATTGGCACTACATTTATGAGGTATAATAATATCGTATGATTTGACACACTGTAGCAAAACTCCTAATAATGTCACTTAGCCATATCAATGTATTGTTCCCTGACATGTGGCTTTCTGTGTGCCAATCATTGACACTAAATTTTATGAGGTATAATAATATCGTATAATTTGACATCCTGTAGCAAAACTTAATGTCACATAGCCATTTCAATGAGTAAGTTATTAATGTTTTGTAATAAATCACTATCTTGCATTCATTTGATACTAAACTTACTAAAAGTGTTGAATAATACAATCATAATTTTATTCAACATGTTTTAAAATTTCATATAAAAAAGACTTGTGTAAGGACCTCTTTTAATTTTTATCAAGGATATTCAATCACGTTTACTGCAACATAATTATTAGGGAAGATACAAATGTTTAAATCAACCATCAATACTTGCTCACAAGTCTAGTCAAAGTACAAAGAACATAAAAAAATTCCTGATCTGCCACTGTGTGGTGCACTGACAGATCAAACACTAGACCCAGATCTGCTGGCACATTATGTGATTGTAGATCTGGGTCTATGCAGTTGGATTTGACATATAAGCAGGTATATATGCTAATAATTTAATCATTTTCAAGGGTATCTGACAATCAGTCTTTTTGGTTTAGCTAAAATAAAATTTCATGCAGGTACAATATTGATGGGTCTTCTTCAGTATCACGATGTATCTATGAAAAGAAAGCATGAGACAAACCTGTACTGTTCCAGAAAGTTCTTCTTTAATTTGTCCACCTCCAAAATCCTTTTTCAGTGTGGCTCTTGTGGCTGCATACAACATTTTCTGTCGAACCTGACATGACACAAGTTGGTAAATAATTCATTTGTAGGGGTACCTACTAGAATCTTATTGAAAAAGTATATACAAAGTCCAAACATTACTATTGACTTTTTAATCAATAAATTAGGCAGCTTTTACTTTTTTCAGTTCTAATTTATACCTTTTCAAAAATGATGATGTGGAAAAAAAAACTCCCATTTTAAATAATAAGAAGGGCCTATTGGCATGTATTCATGCAATTAAGAGTCAATCACAAATTTCATTTGACAATTTAGTAGAGATTATCAAGTAAGATATCTCATTTCAGTAGTACATTCCAGTCATGAAAGTTTACCTAGAGTAATTGCAAAAAGTTTAATAAAGCAGAATAAAAGAACACAGAAATATTTAATAAGAAACACATGTAGGACAGTTTTACTATAAACAAAATGAATTTGAAATGAGAAAAGAACTTACAAAATTGAACAGAGAACAAAATGTTTGGGGAAAATAACTCCAAAAATTGAAGCCATTACTTACTGGTGAAAAATCAGGACACCAATAGATAAAGAGCCACTCATATCCCATATTGTTTTGACTGTCTAAGCGATACAAAATGTAACATGGCTGTTTCTCTTCAAGCAAAGGTAGCACCAGCTTGTCATAATGTTAAACAAGTTAAGGTCAATTAATGCAACTGTACAACAAACAATTTAGAAACCATATAAAAAGTTCACTTTAGTAAGGTGTTTGCATTAATGAAATGTATCAATCTGCATTTGTTATTAAGTGTTCCATCTAGGTATGTCTGCAAAATGTGTAAAATATGTTTAACATCCATATTGATTTCTACCATTTATTTTATCACATATCTGGAATCATGTGACTTATGGAAATGTAATTCCCTCTTTATAATCATTTAAACAATTGCTGACGTTTGCATATTTTATGATTCACAATCGAATGAAAACAATATACCTTTGTAAAAGAACTTTATTCTTGCATAATTAAAAGTTATGACTGATGAAAGAGAAATTATCAACCATAACCATATTTCATGATCTCCTGTTTAATCAGTTTTCATTTTAAAGACATGTAATTTTTCTCATGAAAACTCAGGCAAGCAAAAGTTCTAAGAACAGGTTTTTTGATGATGCTTTGAAACCATCAACTTGATTGTGATATACAAAATGCTATTAATTTAATCCATGTAGCTTTTAAATTATAAAACATAAACAAAAGTTAAATTTCTGACCTATAATGATAGGTCCAAAAATGATGTATCCAACATTCCAAGTTTCATCCATATATCTCTAGCTACTCTTAACTTACAAAGCAGTTGTAATCTGTGAGTAAAACTTTTAGTATTGACCTGTTACTTTCCACGCTAAAGTTAGGACTTCCAAATGTTGTATGCGACATATCTTCTAATAATACAAAAACTATTTTTCATCCAAATATTTTTACAAAAAAACATCTTAAGTTAGTGAACAAATATGATAGTATGAAAGAAAACTTAAAATGATGCATGAGACTGACCTTTGTAACAGGACTCCATGTATGGTGTGCAATACACAATCTAGTAAATTAATGATGTATAGGTCAAAGTCTTTAAAACTTCATTCAAACAGCTTTAAAATTATCCAGCAGAATAGTTATTTACCTTGAAGATTACACACACAATCAGGTAAGGGACATAACTTCTTCTATGAAGTGAAAGTATCAATGCTTCAACTTTAACCATAAACACACACATGCACAGAGTAAAATGGTATGCGGACCATTGTGGTTGATCTCTCTAAATAACAAAATGTACTCAAATGGGTATCTGACAAACACCAGCTGACTACATGACAAGCTCACTTCCTTTGTGAACAATATGCTTCTTGTGTAATAACAGACATTCTCAGATCAGAATTAAAATTGAAAACAATTCGACTAAATAAAATGAGGCAGAGTAATCTGATCACTACTTAAAAATCTGTTGTCAGAAAGATTCAAACAAACATCACCAACATATATTGGACTGCAGTGGGAAAATGGAATCAATGGATGGGGATAGTTACAGCCAGATGTTGAACTGCAGTGGGAAAATGGAATCAATGGATGGGGATAGTTACAGCCAGATGTTGGACTGCAGTGGGAAAATGGAATCAATGGATGGGGATAGCTACAGCCAGATGTTGGACTGCAGAGGGAAAATGGAATCAATGGATGTTTGTGTCCTGATTTTATTGAGAAAGTGGTTTTGCAATAGTCACACGAACATGCAGTTTTCACCTCCACAGACTATTAAAAACTGTTTTAAATAACATTGACATATGTTGTATCACTTTGATTGCATAGCATTTGTGTGTTTCTAAACTAATTCATGTTTGTTTTTATAAAAACGCCTTTCATACTATATATGTAGTTATTACTCACATCTAAGTTATCTCCCTCTATATCAACCACCCCTCTCAAAAGGCCACTTTCCTGCTGTGAAAGTGTTGGCCTTATAAAATAGAGATCACTGTAGCTTGAAAGTAGAAAACAAAGTGTGATCACATCAGTACTCTAAAACAGAATGCCTGCATGACTAAATGATATCAGGTCACACATCTTATAAACAGCTACAGCTGTCTTTCTTTCTTGTCCCAACTGCCAAACATGAGGTCGCAATATTGAAACTCACGACAGTATCCCAAGTTTTCTACCTTTTTAAAATACATTTTTTTGGTATTTTTATGTTTAACTTCCTTTAAAACTTGCTCAACCCAATTTTTTTCTTTAATATTACTTTTTTTCTTATTTCCATCCTACCACAGGAATGTAAGCTAGTCTCTTAAGATTTCCCCAATGTCTTTTAAAAAAAAATTATTTTATCATTTTCTTTCACAAGACAAATATTAAAATTATATACACATTTTTCGTTATTGTTATTTAATAAGATGAAAATATACAAATACGTAAGCTTATGTCCAATCTCTCTTAGAGTTAATATCACTACCATACACTTAGGTATCAAATTATTCACATCAGAAGAAAATATAATGGCTGAATCATTTCAAAGTAAGACTTCATTCCACATCCTTAAAAATATCACTTCACCCACATTCATTAAAAAGGATATCTTTATCCCAAGTCCCAATTGGACCCTTTTCTGTGTCCAGTTCTAGATTTTCTGAAAAGAAAAGAAAAAGAACAAAATATAATAGCGCATGAATACCACACCATTATGACTGCAAATAACTGCATAACTTAACCAAAGTTCAATTGAGAGATGGAAGTATAGACAAAGGTAACACTTTAATTGACATATCACTTTTGGTGAGGCATAAAAAAAATTAAAATTGATTTTATGCACCAGTTTCTTCCATTCTCATGACAAATATATGAAACACCAGCACATTAGGTAAATTACCGTAATGTACATGAATACACAACTATTGTACTACAATTTGGAGAATAATGGTCACACTCCATATACTCAAAATGTCTGGAGAACACTGGGCAATGTTCCATGCACTCCAAATGCCTGGAGAACACTGGGCAATGTTCCATGCACTCCAAATGCCTGGAGAGTAAGGGCCACACTCCGTATACTCAGAAAGTATGGAGAACACAGGGCATTGCCATGTATACTCAAAAGGAAGGGAGAATACAGGGCATTGCCATGTATACTCAAAAGGAAGGGAGAATACAGGGCATTGCCATGTATACTCAAAAGGAAGGGAGAACACAGGGCATTGCCATGTATACTCAAAAGGAAGGGAGAACACAGGGCATTGCCATGTATACTCAAAAGGAAGGGAGAATACAGGGCATTGCCATGTATATTCAAAAGGAAGGGAGAATACAGGGCAATGTTCAGAACATCTGGCGAAAACTGGACTATGTCCCAATTATTCAAAAGGCTTGGCAAACATAAGGTAAAACCATATTTGCTCAAAACATTTACAGAATACAGGACAACACACCATAAATTCAGTAAGTCTGAAGACACCACGGTAATGTCCCGAATACTGTACTCCAAACATTTGCCAGATGCTAAAAAATTCAATTTAAAACATAATACATGGTTTATATCTACATAAATGAAATTTAGCATGGTATATATCTATATCAATGAAATTTAGCATGGTCTATATCTACATAAATTAATTTAACATGGTCTGTATCTAAATCAATGAAATTTAGCATGGTCTGTATCTACATTAATGAAATTTAGCATGGTCAATATCTACATCAATGAAATTTCACATGGTCTATATCTACATAAATTAAATTTAGCATGGTCTGTATCTACATCAATGAAATTTAGATTGGTCTGTATCTACATCAATGAAATTTAGCATGGTGCATATATATACATCAATGAAATTTAGCATGGTTTATACATCAATGAAATTTAGCATGGTCTATATCTACAGCAATGAAATTTAGCATGGTCTGTATCTACATCAATGACATTTAGCATGGTCTGTATCTACATCAATGAAATTAAGCATGGTCTGTAGCTACATCAATGAAATTTAATGAAATGAGAAAGTCTCTGTTGTGATCAGAATGGCCTCAGTTTTATCATCATTCATCTGCAGCTTGATTCATTCCATCCATGATTTCAGATCAGAAATGCATCTATCTACTCCAAGGATGGTATCATCAGCTTCAGTTGGGTGGCTAGACTTGTATATTTGGGTGTCATCAGCATACAATTGGTGAGACACTGGATGATGATCTATGACATTTGAGAGCAGCTGAGTGTATAGAATGAAGAGAACAGGTATAAGAACTGACCCCTGTGGAACACCACAACACAGATCAACTGGGTTGGAGTTTATTCCATTTGCAGATACAATTAGAGTCCTGTTGACTAAGTAGGATTTCAACCACAGTAAGGCTGTATTGAGAATGACAAATACATGCTGGATTTGATGGAGTAACATACCATAGTCTATTGTGTCAAATGCTGCCGACAAATCAAGGAGGGTGAGGACTGTAATCTTTCCACTATCCAAAGCAGAGAGAATGTTATTAAATACTTTCAAAAGAGTAATTTCAGTACTGTGGCAAGGGCGATATGCAGACTGTACATTGCTAAAAAGACTGTTTGAATTCAAATGAGATACAAGCTAGGTTAGAACAAGTTTTTCTAAGATTTTTTTATATGAACGGGATATTAGAAACTGGGCGGTAGTTCTTTAAATCGTTATGGTCAAGTGTTGATTTCTTCAGCAGAGTCTTGAAAAATGATGGGAATTCCCCTGATGAGAGATATTAATAACATCAGTTAGAGAATGCAATATAGAGTCTAAGCACTCAAGCAGCAGTGATGTTGGAATTGGATCAAGTTCACATGACTTTGGAGCATTCTTCATCACAATTTTCCATACTAAATCCATAGAGACAGGTTCAAATGCTCCTAATGGTTGTCGCTGAAATTCTGTATCATAACTGTATGGTGACAAGTCAATTGAAATTGTGTTGTCAAGTGAATCTCTAATGGTTTGTACTTTGTCATGGAAGAAATTTACAAATAGGTCTGGAAGGTCTACTGGAGAGAAGGTAGTTGGAAGTGGTGTAAATCTATCTATATCTATCTGTACACACGATAAAAATATAAAACATAAAAATGCTGAAAATATTTAAGAAAAGGAAACATTATTAGGTCTTTTAGTTTGTCCTTGCAGTCGAAAAAGGTGAGTTTTAAGAGCACTCTTTGAAATGGATCACTGTGTTTTTGTGTTTAATTTCAATGGGCAATTAGTTCCATGTTACTGGGCCCTGGCATGCAAAAGAATGTTGTACATTTGACAATCATTTTCATAGTGGGAATAATGAGTATATGATTGTCAGAAATGAAACGTATCTTGCTGGTGTATACACATTGGTAAGGCCAGGTAGGTATGTTGGACTGGAGTGTCAGTGAGACGTAACACACAGAACAAATTTTGTGTGTGATTCTGGATTGAATGTATCATCAGTGTAGGGTACAGAGCAGCGGTGAGATGTGCTCTGACTGTGGCACTCTATGGATGATCCAAGCAGCTGTGTTTGACCTTAACCTTTTAATATTTTCAGATTCTTATTTATTCAGTTTATCTCAACTTTAAAATAAAAATTATATACTGCACAGAATGCATTTCTATCTGCAAGATTGCTATGTCTTTTGCAAAAGTTCTTGGAGATTATTGATTTCCAATGAAGAAAATTCATAATGTTTTTGCATGATCTGCATCCTCGCATGCCCTGGCAGCATCTCACTTAAAGAGCTTATCCTGCATTTTTTGCAACCATGACTCATTCCTATCTATCTGTCTGAAGCACAGGTTCAGTGCTGTAAAAATCCCAAACTCTTTGTACTTACCCCAACCTCTTCCAATATATCAACTGACAAGTTCTGGACTTGATTAACCTTTACTTTTTCAGTAAAATATGGACCATGTCCCAACCTGTCAGATGTGGGATTTTCCAGCCATGTTCTGTCGTCTACCAAACATCATGACCTATATTATATTGAATCTGTTCTTGATTGACAGTGGCATTTTTCACAGCACTGTCATTTTGCATTTGATTATCATACATCATAAAATTATGTTTCTTTATCAACTGCATTTCCCAGAGTACTATGCCAGTGTTAAATTTATGCATTTTTCCTGATTCACAGAAAAAGAGATGCAGTCGATTTTATTTACATGGCACATATATGAAATACATGCAGCCAAATATGTTTTATTATAGTACCAAACTATTAAAACAGGATAGAGAATCCAATTAATCTGAATTCATTTTCATCTCAACCAAAGTTGTAAAGTTTTGGTCTAAATTTTTATTATAAAAATATCTGAATCTAATCTGTTAAAGATATAAAAAGGTGATAATTGTAATCGCCTTTCCTTATTTCTGTACAAAATATACCATACATTCACATATAGGTAAACATGATAACATGACATCTATGTTGCTGCGAATGATATATGGACATATCTGATGAAGCAGTACAATCTGTACACCAAGCATGTAAACATGGTTTAAAAGGGAAGAAATCAGCTTAAGAAAAGCAAAGAATATAAATATCCATGTCAAGTTTTAAGTGTTAAAAACCTACCATCTCTGATTGCTATTTTAATTAATCGCACACTGCCATCTTTGGATTCAGCAAAAAACCTCATCAAATCTTCTGAGGCTGAAAATGGATTGAAAAAAGTTCACATGAAAGAATATTTAAATAAACAATATATTATTTGAGTGTTTTGTATACTGAGCTCTTAGCCTGAATAGCTGGTTGTCAAAAAGAGAAAAATCAGAATCTAATTCTAAACTAGAACTAGAATTAATCCTTTTAATTATTTGCCAAATAGTAGGCATCATTTATTCAGTACATCTATTTTGCTTTTCGGAAGATCCACATAGCTAGTCATTAGTGACAAGTGTTATCATTTCCAAACATACTGGTTACAGAAATCTCAGTAGTTATGTCCATAACAATTACCTAGTCACCTTGAAATTGCCAATATGTACATGTACCAAAACAATCTTTCACAAACCAGCATTTTTCAAAGTCAATATGATCTGCATATTTCAATGGACAGTTTCATTGATCAGTACTCAACTACTGCCTCTAAGTTAGTTCTAACTAATCTAGTGTATTTGATAAGTCAAAATATAAATATTTATTCTTTCTTATAACATGATTCATTTAGTGAGCATTCATATTGTTAGGTCTGCATGAGAAATTGGGAAACCAGTCTTGCTTCTAACCACAAGATGGAAGTGACTGACCTTGAAAATAAAGGATCAATAAATGAATGAAACTGTAAGCAATCTATGCTGAAGTGCATGCAGTATATATAAATGCTCCACAGTGGTGCTGATACAATGCTCAGTCCACAGAGTACATAACTTGCAGAACATAAAGCATTATGAAATGATCATAACTACTATCACAATGTTTTGGACTGGCACACAGTCAAACACATTGCAAACCTGAGCAAAATATGAGCTTGTCCCTGACATCTGGCAAGTGGATTTCTCCAGTTATGCGATGGGGTTTCCTGCTCAGAGGTATCATATGGGACTGACCCAATTTTCACCAATGTAAGTCCAGGACTTTGTAAAATGAAAAATGTATGGAACTTTTGTAAACTGTACTTTCATTCCTGGGGGCCCCGAGTAGCCGAGTGGTCTAAAGCGCTGTCCGTTATGGATCACTGCCATCTCACCTCTGTCTGCGTGGGTTCGAGTCCAAGATTCGGCTAATGTAGTTATGTGAGAAAGCTTGCCAGTAGCTTCTCGTGGGTCGGTGGTTCTTTCCAGGGGTTTTCCGGGTTCTTCCTCCAACATTAATACTGGCCGCCATGTATAGCCTATAATGTGCTAAAAAATGGCGTTAAACCATAAAAAAAAAACTTTCATTCCTGTAAAAAATTTCTTTCTTTTAGTTTTCTCTTGAAACATCTGTAGCTTGAACCTCTACATCTGATGAAACACAAGTACAATATTACTCAAAATCTCCCATTTCTTTAAAAGATTTTGAATTTTTTAACCCGCTTTTTTGATAAAACCTATCATATTCATTTTCACTTCAAGTGAACAGCTTGGCTAATGTTAATTCCATGCCATGAATCTGGAATCCATAATACCTCATGATAATCTTAACCAGCTTCGTCCATATATGTGCTGAAATGCTTGATGATTATGCTAAGCTAACTAGGACCACTACACAGCCCCAGAATTTTCATGCTGTACTATCCCAATCAAAAGTGAGTAAATCCTTCTTGCCATTCATATGTTATGTAAGTTAATAGCTTCAAATGGTCATTTTATCTTTTCCTTAAAGGGATTTGTCTGAAAGCTTACAAAGTGATTTAATCATGACATACCTGTCATAATATGATGTTATGATGTGTCGTGCACAAAACACAATCTTAAGTCATATTCAAACAAAAAAGAAACACTGCTTCAGCATGCACAAGTTACATGTAGCATGTATAAACAGTAAATAGTCCTGCTTACAGATTATTTCAATAACTGTCCTTGTCCAAGAATTTAGAGCACAAGTATTTCCAGGGGAAAATGATATCTTGGAATCCAAATAATATGAAGAAAAATTAAATTTTCAGCTCAAACAAGTCAGAACAAAACAGCTTTAAGTGTCAATGGTTCAAAGCCGGACTGCCCTAATTCTCTATAGAAAACAGTTATATACTATTTAAGATGCAAACAGATACCCTGTATGAGGGTCACCTAATCACCCTTCTAGAACAACATAGAAGCTTTTTACATGCCTAACATCACATACTCCCAGTATGGCCTCAATTTCACTTTATAAATCTTACTCAAACAAAGAATATTTTTTTAAAATTCAACGTTTTTTTCACTGATTTCTGAATCAAGATCAGAAACTAGGTCAGCATTAGATACAAAGTTTATATTATTAGTGTTTACAAAAAAAACAGTCTTGTCAAATAAAACAATTGAATTTCAAGAAAATGTAAAATCCAGTAAATAAAGTTATATTATAATAGCTATAATTCATATAATGGAATTTGTAAAAAAAAATTAAACTAACAAACAATTAAATTAAATCAAATATAAATTAAATAAATTATACATAACCCAAGCACAATAGTAACAGGCAGAATTTAATTCTTTGCACATACCATATTACAACAAATTGACACAAGTCATTCTGGAGTGTACAATGTTAGTCAATATAGAAGCACCATCTGTATCTAACATATTTAACACAGTGAATTGAATGTTATAGATTAACATAGATTGTTCATTTGGATTATTATCAAAACAAGAACTGACTAAATCACGTGACATCGTCGTCCATATTGGATTACATCATCAAGATTCGAACCGGGAACTACTAGGACATTTATTTATTAGGACTCTTTGCAATTCCATTTGTGGATTATTTTTGTGAATTCTATATTGGATTATTTTTGGACTTGATTCTCTAAAACCGTAAGTTTATTTATGTTCTCTTATAAAACATTTGTACTTAATAAATTCATTGCTAAATTTTACAAGCTTGTTAGTTTTCACTCTTTCTGTGTTGCTGCTTATTTGAGCCTAAGCACGTAACACAAGCCATTATGTCTAAATAATAAATACAAAACTTTCACATTTAATGATGACAAATTATCAATTCTGGAATCATCCTACGGTCACTTAGGAAAGTACTCAAAAGCCAAATTAAAAAAATTAAACAACCATACATACAAACATCAACAGTTATGGCTCCAAAATCATTTGAGGGTTTACTGTAAGGAACAAATGCAAAATTAACCTGGACTAAAATGTATTGGCGTTAAAATTAACCAGGCCATCCAGATGGGATGGAAATGGATACATTAGCTTTTGACTGAAGCTGCAGAAATGTGATTTGAAAACTCTAAATATTGTAAATAAATAAATATTTTTTATTCAAATTTTACGATTTTTTTGCATTTGTGTAGCAGGAGGTACAAGCTGCTGCGATTCCCAAAGAAAAATACTGACTGGCCACTGCAGAAAGAGTCGAGAACCAAATGATTACTGCTACAGTACCCTATAAAATAACATTTAAATTCAGAGACCTTTACTTTTAATGTATTACTTTGAACATGTAGAATCGATTGTTTGGGTTTTCTAAAATAATTTTCTGCAGATCACAATTCGGAACCATAATCTTTCAGACTTTAGACCCATTACAATCATACACGATTCTGAAAATTGATCTTAAATCTTTTTTAGAATACGTCCACCCCCTTTGGCACAACGCTCGGGTATGCTATAGACTACATTATGCTTCGATTGCTGAATTATTCGTGTATGGTATATAATATTTAAAATTACATTATTTATGTTCAAATTGTATCAGTAAAACATTACCAGTGATGCCTGTCTGATGCGACATTTCAGATTATAACTAGAGGCGGAAGCGATTTGTGCTATCGACTTTCTTCTTAACCCAAAGGTGCTCCGAATGAATCGTCATTTATCAACATTATTTTGATTGGCCTATTTCTGAATATTGACTAATTAAAATGCTTGTCTTACTTAAGGGTTAGGTTGTATCGACATCATGGTTGATATTAATTTTTTGCACGAGAGCGAAACGTTGCGAGGATATGTAAAGTTTTGACACACAGTATATTCTAGTATGACATTTTCATTATTTGTCCATCGTTTCCGAGATTTCCGAGAACGAAAAGCTCAATATGTCTCAAGTTGCACACTTATTCAAAGATAAAAAGCGTACAGTCGATGTCACAATTTCTGAAGATGTTGATTTTAGTGGACTTTTGTTATCGGATCCTGTGACAAAAGGGTTGAAAAACTCTGGTTTTGAAAGACCATCTCCGATCCAGCTGAAAGCAATTCCACTAGGAAGATGTGGACTTGGTATGGGAACAAGTCCTTTTTTATTCCAGTTCACTTTCTGGAACGCGGTGGGGTGGGTGGGAAGGCAGTGGTATAGTAAGATTAAAAAAAAGTTTTTTTTTTTAACATCGGAATTTTGTAAAAAGACAATTCAAATTTAAACTCTGATGGGCTTTTTACCACAGACAATTTGTTGTGTCAGTAAAATGGTCTGCAGAGATGTAGTGATATGACTGAAAAATTGTTGAAGCTAGGTTCAAAATCCGAATCACTCTTTTCTTGGTAGTGGTAGTCTTATGTGATTGGTTTCATTTGCATTATCACAAACGTAGAGAGGTTTTCTTGCCAGGATAATTTTCGTTCAAATGTGTCAAATTCAGGTGATGAGATTTTGTAACGGTTACCATATTTGATGACAGACTGATCAGCATCGTTTGAATCAAAATGGAATCTTTATGAATGTCAAATCTTGGTTAAAATTTTATTGAGAAAGTTGATTGGTTTGATCTTTTTTTATAGTAATGATGGCCACATTATCTTTAAAAAAAATTTAAAAGGCTCCATGACAGGATACTTCATGCTTTGTTTAGGTTTATTTTTAAAAGTTTAAATAAAGCAAATGTTGGTCGATGGATGATGCAAGTCACATGAAAGACATATGAATGACAAAAGACAATACCATTAACTCGTAGCATTAAGGCCTGGTGGGCTAATCATTGGTTGACATAGAATGGGCACAAGGCAATACCTCTAACTCACATAGCCTTTGGGCAGAAAGCAATACCATAAAGTCACACACCTCAAGGCCTGGTGATCTACACCCTTGCTGGCAAATAATGTACACAAGGCAATACCATACACTCACATACACTCATGGCCTGATGAGCTAAATACTGGCTTAAAAGAAATATTTCACTAGTTTTCAGTTTGAATATTTCTATTAACTGATTAGATGTACTTAATCTGCTGCATTGATATACATGTTTTTAAGATTCATGAAATGTTTGCAATTACAAGATTAATTTCTTTTTAAAGTTAAATGCAGAAATAACAAATAGAAATGCAAAAGAATCCATATGAATGTTCTGATGGTTACAAATGCCACCACATTAACACTTCAGCTCTTCAAAAAACTGCCATTCTTGAATGAAGATATTATATGCATGATAACAGCAAATCACTTGACTTTGAGTTGCTAACACTGTTAGGAAAGGCAATTTGAAAATTAAACAATAATGAAAAGTAAAATAATACAAGAGGTTTATTTAACACAGACCACACCCTATCCCAATAAGGAAAACCATTTTCTGATTTATAAATGATGTGTACTCCAGGAGAATTGTTAAACATGGTGCTAATTATTAGAACAGACTTGGAGGCAGGACAAGTGACAATGTAGGTAGATTTTTCTGAAACCATTTGTTAATGTCAAGTGGGTGAAGAAGAAATTTGACCAGCCCTGAATGGGTTCTGGTGAATACTACCAAGAACTACTAAGGACACTAAGCACTACAGAGTGGCACTAAATAGTCATCAATGCACTTATTAAAGAAAATACAATGAAAATGCCGGTTAACCACATTTCATTAATACTTCCATTATTTTTGGTAACAGGAGTAAAAGGGAAATTCCACAAAAGAAAACCCTTGATATATTGTGGCATATGCTGCATGAAATGTAAAATACATAGGTAAAATACATAGGTAAATGTACATTTACCTAAAATGTAAGTCTTTTGCACATATCCATTTGCCATTGTTTGCTCTGACTGGATGAATATTTATTGTTATAATTTTTACCCTGTTCAGATCACAGTTAATCATGTCTGGATTGTTATATTAGACTGCCGTAACAAAATTAAGACCACTCCGGTGGCCTATGACGTTAGAATGTCTGCCTCAGTTGTGGGAGATCACAGGTTCAAAATCGGCCAAGTCATACTGATATGCAGTGCTCAAAATATCAGATAGGCATACACCTATTAATGATATGTTAAAAATCTAAATTACACATTGCATCATTTCAGATTACACCGAGTATAAATAGATTATACTCACTTTTGGTAGTTTGTCAGAAATTTTCATACCTGAAATCATAAATATTTACTTGCTCTGCTTTGCTCACATACTTTTGGTTGTTATGTATATTTTGGATGTGACTAGCTGGGTCAGTTATTTTTAGTGTGCACTTATGGAACATATAACCATGATCTTCTTCATGTAAGTATCTGAGTACATTTAATTTGTTTGTTTGTTTGATTAGGATTTTTAATGTAGCTTTAACAATTTTTCAGTCTTATTGCTACGATGTCTGCAGTGAGGCAGTTTATAGTGATGTCTAGCACTGGGGCATCATGCTGCAGACATGTAGCATGATGTCCCATCCAGTCACATTATCCTGACACCAGGCCGACCAGTCCTAACACTTAACTCTTAATGCTGAGCGTCAAGCGAGGCAGCTGTTAGTTCCATTTTTACAAGTCTTTGGTATGACTCAGCCAAGGATCGAACCCACGACCTCGCTCTTCTACAGCAGATGCTTTAACCACTAGACCATCTGAACCAAGAAAAGAAAAACCCTTTAACATCATCATGAAAGCCAATGAACAGAATTTTAAAATAATTTACAGGAAGCATCACAGCGGGAAAGCCTTTTAGATTTGTACAAATGATGCCAGTTGTCCATCAAATATGGCCACTAAATATATTACTAAAAACAACACACTAAAAAAATTCAATCACTAATGTTAAAAGTAATTAATTTAATTTGACCATAGTATAATTTGACGGTGTAAACCTTACATTCATATTACAATGTCATCCGACTTGACCAAAGCTATGAAGAAAAAAACTTCAAAGTCAATGGATGTTTTAAGTTTGTACAAGCAATGCTGGTGTAAATCAAAATAGTTGCTGTTGAGAGAATTTGTATTAAAAAACCAACTAAATTTATTTTGACCAAGCATCCAGGCATAAAACCCTGCCAAGTTTGTACAAGTAAGAAAGACAGACCTGCCATCAAACATGGCTACCTCTTTTACAAATATTGTACTATTAAATCACCAATATTTTCAACAATTACTGCAGAGAATTTGACAGCATCCAGGCTAATATGACTTTAAACTTTTATACATAGTTTGGTACTCCACTGTTAAATATGGTTGCCTTTACTAAAATTGAAAAGCCATTAAATGGCTGCAGCTCAAAAGCTGTTTAACGGAAAATAACCAAATTTGATCCAAAAAATCGCACATTTTATATTTTGAATGTATAGAAATTATGTCTGTTTGCCATAAAATATGGCTGTCATTGCTAAGAATAGAAAATTACATCATTTTTAATTTTAAAAAATGGCTTTAGAAACAAAGTTTCCTGGCATACGGTCTTTCATTTATGCACAGATGATCCTGATCCCCTATCCAACTGGCTGCCATTATTGAAAACTTATTTGAACATAAGAATGAATTATACTAATCCAGATTTTAGAGTAACATCTTGGGCCCATGTGGGCCTCTTTTTGTTAGGTGTCATCATTTTTTATTGAATTCAAATATGTATTTGCAGATTTAATAGTTCAGGCCAAGTCTGGTACAGGAAAGACATGTGTTTTTACAGTAATAGCATTGGAAAGCTTGCAGTTGGACAGTTACACAATACAGGTATGTATATTAGAAGATTAATTACAAAATTAAATTGTGAGGCCCCGAGTGGTGTGAAGCGCTGTTATGGATCACTACTATCTCATCTCTGTATGCATGGGTTCAAGTCTCAGATTCTGCCAATGTGGGTATGTGAGAAAGCTTGCCAGTAGCTTCTCATGGGTCAGTGGTTCTTTCCGGGGTTTACCTGGGTTCTTCCTCCACCATTAATACTGGCCACCATGTATAGCCTATTGTGTGCTGAAAAATTGCATTAATCACTACATCAAAATTAAAAGTGAAATTGTTTTTGTTGATAATGTAACAACAGTTTTGAAATTACATTTGCAATATTTTGTCAAACGGTTCTATCCCTTATAAACTTTCATACAAGCTTAAAACTAAATGCAAGACAAAAAAACGAAAGCTTGGGATAAACTTCAAAAGTACGAGTATGAAAACAATCAAATGAATTTTATCTTTCTTATAACTGTGAATTGTGAGCTGAAAGGGTCCCTATGTAATCTATAACTATATCCGCAGCTTTTCCAGATGTTTGGTAATTAAAAGTTACTCCTGTATCACAGTATAATCAATCTCATTCAGAGTTCATTATTATTGTTGTTGTTGTAGGGTTTAACGCCATTTTTCAGAACACGATAGGCTATACATGGCCAGTATTATTGGTGGAGGAAGAACCCAGGAAAACCCCTATAAAGAACCACCGACCCACAAGAAGCTACTGGCAAGCTTTCTCACCTAACTACATTAGCCAAATCTTAGACTCGAACCCACGCAGACAGAGGTGAGATGGCAGTGATCCGTAACGGAGAGCACTTTAGACCACTCGGCCACTTGGGGCTCCAGTTCATTATTGTATCTCCTCATGATTGTTTTTAGCGTTTAATCAGTATACCAAAAAAAGAAAAATTAATATAGACTAATTAATATAGACTAAACTAATGTGATGGAAGTATTTCTTTATAAAGGAATTCAGATAATTCAATAAATGCTCAACATACCATAAATAGTTAATATTCACACATGAATGGAAATAAAATCAGTGTGAATTATTCACACAGCTAAGTGACATAGTCTTAGCTTCAATACTGCTGTTGGTGCCACTGATTTGTTCCTCAACATAATGGAACATTTGAGTGTAATGTAGTTTATGATACCAAGATTATTTATTCTGTCAGTGAGGAAGACTGGAATATGTTATAAAATATTAGGCACTGTCAAGAAAATATAGTATCTTTAGTGTAACAAAATAACCGGGTGGGATTTTGGATTTACAACAGAAAACGTTTCATGATGATACAGATACAAATAATTGTGATTAATATGTGCTTATATATGATGATGATCCAAATATTGGATCAATTAACATAAAACGCATGGACTTAATAATGAAAATAAAATTAAATGACTTTACACGGTACAAGGAAAATGGTTGAATGCATATCTGCCAACTGTCCCATTTTTCCATATTTGTCCGGAATTTCGGGCCTGAATACGGGTGAACGGTTTTATGGCAAAAAAATGTTTTTTCTTAATTTTAAAAGAAAATAATATAAAAAAATTTCCTTGTAGTTTTCAGTTTAGAACGGGCATTCTTTTTTATATTGTATTGCATGTATATGGAAATACTGTTCTACAATACGATTGGTTCATTCAAAGTCTTGGCTACCATGCCGGTCCATGGTGCCTGTCCAGAAGGTACAAGTGTGCAACACATGCATCTTTGATATTAAATTAATCACTGTCCTACTTATCTGATGGTTATATATGTTGTAAATAGTTACATATGCATTAAAAAAATTAAAAAATCTGTGTTCTTGAAAATCAGTATTTTTATCACAAGCAGTCAGTATTTGTACTCATCGGTTGGCAACTATGTGAATGATTCACAATGGTTTCACTATGAAAAGATTCATGTGTTTTACTCAGTAATTAAAATGTAGTATTTTACTCATATAGTAAAATGTATTTACTCAAATAGTGAAATTATGTAAACAAAAGGGACAGATATACAAATTATCTTTACAGTCCCAAAAACACACTGGGTTTTACAAACCCCCCATTGCTAGCCCATGGCTAAAAGATTACATATATGGAGTTGCATACTCTATCACCAGCACACTCTACTACCAGTCACACTGGTCAATCAAGCCGTCAGTATTCCAGGTTGGTCAATCAAGCAAATAGCACCCACCAATCTCATCAGTCAGCAATGCCCAATCACCTGCTACTCGACCATTAACACTGTTTATTCAGCTCTATGGCTGATATGGTTCTCTCTGCAGCTGGTACCATGTTGTCTCCGATTACTCTAATCACTTTGGTCAGCTGTACAGCTGATAACTCCGGTCAGCTCTACAACTGAAGATGTGCAAGACCTTAAAGTAGACTACTCACTGACAAGACGTTCTGTAACATAAAGATTTAGCCTTACAGTGAGGCATTTATTCACAAACAATGCAACAATACATTGCCTGTGCAATGGAAGTAATCAGTTCTTCCCATCGAAACCACTTCACACGTGCGACATAGGATGAACTGAACTCACTATTTCCAAATCTTTGTGCAATATACATAACTCGCCCTCTGATATTGTACAGAAAAGCAAATTTTTTAGTAAATTATGTTTCTCCGAGAATACTTACCCGATCACATTACTTTAGGGATATAGCCTGCTACCTCGCGAATCCAGCCTTACCAAAAGACGAAAATTCGTCTTTCCTGTCTATTCCATATAGACAAAGGGCAATAACTCTTGCCCATTACCTCCCCTTGCTACCCGCTAGGTGTCGCTACTTTAGTTTTTTTAAGCTGAGCGGTATATAACACCCAAGGATGCTCGCATGGCGGGGTGGTTGGGAGGGTTTCTTAGTAACTGAACTTTTAAATTGTTTGGCTCGCAAGGCTGTCCGGACAAGAGCCAAGCGTGAAGAAGAAGACTGTCCGGGCAGGGGTGGAACACCCATGACCGTGGTTGCTTGAGAAGATTTGGAGTCGCTGGGATCTTCCTGGGTAGATCTATAGCTAGATCGAGTAGATCGTTGATCCAGGACTTGTTCCAGCTGAGAGGGGCAATCAGAATCATCTGACAATTCTGACCCCTTAACTTCTGAATTATTTTCGGTACCAAGACCGAGGGAGGGTAGGCGTATGCCCACAATCCTTCCCAACTGAATGACAGAGCGTCCACGGCCCAAGCCTCTGGGTCTGGAACCGGGGAGACGAAGGTGGGCAACTTGTGATTCCACCTTGTCGCAAAAAGGTCGATCATCGGACAACCCCAAAGCGTGCAAATCTGAAGAAAGACCGATTGATGGAGTGATCATTCCGTGTGAATGATTTGACCTTTCCTGGATAAAGTGTCGGCCAGAACATTGAGTCTGCCCGGAATGTGTCTGATTTGTACCTTGACTTGGAGGCTTTCACACCAATGGAGAAACTGCCAGATCAGAATGCACAAGTCTGGTGATTTGGTGCCCCCTTGTTTGAGGAGGTATGACACTACCACAGAGTTGTCCGACATAATGAGGACAGTTTTCCCTATTAGTTGATCTTTTCAGAAATGAAACGCATTGATGACAGCCTTCATTTCTAAAAGATTGATGTGGAGAGCCATCTCCCCTGGATCCCATGTGCCACTGACTGTAGCGAAGTCCGGCAGCAGGTGTGCACCCCACCCGTAGGTACTGGCATCGGTACATACCGTTATCTCCACTTGGGGCTTCTCCAGAGGAATTCCTTTGGATAGCCAACTGTGGTTGTGGCACTGACGCAGGAATGATCGTATCTCGGGTGTGATCCTTATTGCTTGATTGAGGGGACTTGAAAAGGGGCGCCATTGTGCTAGTAACGTCATTTGTAAGGGGCGCATAAAAAGACGGCCGAGCGGGATCAAGTCCACCGCTGCGCTAATAATCCGAGGAGTTGCAAGAACTCTCTCGCTGAAACTCACGTCCGGTTTGAAATGGACTCGACGAATTCTATGATCCTGAGAACTCGAACTCGGGGAAGCCGTACTAGATTCAGATCGGTTATAAACTCCATACCCAGGTGTACAAAATGCTGGGAGGGGTGGAGATCGGACTTTTCCCAGTTCACAAGAAAGCCGAGATGATCTAAAAGAGATAGAAGATCGTTCCTGCCTTTGAGAAGAGTAGAACTTACCATATGTTTCTGAAGGACGTCGTCCAGGTACACTGCCGTCCCTGTAGATGACGTCGAGCACAACAAGGTGACGACGCAACTCATAACCTTGGTAAAAGCCCAAGGGCTGATATTGAGGCCAAAGGGTAGGACCCTGAACTGATAAACCGTGTCTCGGTAAGCAAACCTGAGACATTTCCGTGATGCACGGTGGATAGGGACGTGAAAATATGCTTCGGTCAGATCTAGGCTGACGGCATACTCGTCCCGTCGAATGGAGAGGCGGATTGATCGTGCCGTCTCCATCTTGAATTTTGGTGGTAAAATGTTTCGGTTGAGGCGACTCAGGTCGATTATCGGTCTCAATTTGCCGGTCTCCTTCCGGATAATAAACAGCCTGGAATAAAACCCCGGGGATTGTGGTTTTCCCACAATCTCCACCGCCCGTTTTTCTATGAGCAACCGTATATCCTGCTGCAGACAGGTATCCTTTTCCCTCTCTGACGGTACGTCTGTAAAGAGGGGAGAGGATGACAGGGGAGGGGGTTAGATAAATGAAATCCGAAGACCCTCCGAAATGACCTGGATCACCCACTTGTTCTGAGGAAATAAGGTGATCCATCGGTCCCGAAAATGCAGGAGTCGGCCGCCCACGGGAAGGCTGCCCCCGGGAGGTGGGGAGGGTAAGTCAACGTCTAGGGTTAGGAGGCTTGAAGGCGGAGAAACTTTGTTTCTTGTCGCCTCTGTATGGTTGCTATTTGTTGGGAAGGATCTTTTGTCCCCGGACCGCTGAACATCCCTCCGCTGTGGCGGGGGCTGCTTTTTCCGAAACAGCTGCAGGGGCTGAGCGGCCAGATGGAGGGGCAATTCCTGAGCTGCCTGCCTCTGAATTTCTTCAATCTTGCCTCCAAAGAGTAACTGTGACCCAAATGGAGTCGTCCTTAAAGCCAGCTTATGATGGGGTTTAAGCGACGTGCCCTTCAGACATGCGTCACGACGTATCAGGTCTAGGTTGGCAGAAGCAGTCAGCGCATTGGCCATGGAATGGTGAGCTGCCCTGTTAAGAACCCTAGCTAACCAGGCCGTCGATTCCCAAGCATGTTCATTGCCAGATTTTTCAGCGATCCTGAAAATGGCTAGGGAGGCTAGGTCTAACAGTGAAGACGTAGCGACTACATTTCAAACCAGCTTGGACGTGGCATTGAACACAGTTTTGTCCACTTTATAAGACAATGGAGCAGACATATGGACTGCTGCCATATTTTTATCCAGAGCCGGGAGCTCAGTACTGAACGCATCGGAGTGAGTTTTGTACCATCGACTTGAAAACGACGCTGGTACTTGGCTTTCAGAAAAGAACGCCTTAGCATTTCCTGGATCCCCTATACGTGTCGACAGACGGTCATTAATTTCCTTAATTTTTGTCGACTGGGGAAGGAGGCGGAAGGATATAGTCTCTTCCCCCTCATCCAGATCGACCGACGCTCTAACCTTATAGTCGGTAATGGCAGCAGGAGGTGGAGGGCATTCTGAAGGGGCCAACACCCTATAAATTTCCTCCACTGTGGCTTTGAAGCTGAACTCAGTCCGTTCTATAGTTGGATCTGCATACAGCTGATTTGCCTGCGATTCATCGCACTCATTATGTGCATAATCTTGTTCTGGTAAAGCATCCATATCGGGGTAATGCATACCAGGTGGCATAGATGACTCGATTCCGTCATCTCTGATAAAGGCATTCACTCTCCCTTGTGGATGAGTTGTTAGCCTATGGACGGCCGGCAATGCCGAATGAATTGATTGGCATATGTTTGGCCTGAATGTCTGCGACGGGCCGGCTATGACTGGCACCGACCGCTCGAATGGTCGGGTTGGATCGAGAGATTCATCGCCAACATCTGTGTCATGGTAGTGATATGTAACCGGTAGTACGGATTGACAGACGGAAACATTACTAGAATCTTCGTCAATCCGATTTGTGCGGATTGCGGTATGATAAAAGTCCCCGTGCTGGTACAGCGGTACAGTCGGACGGACTGGTATATGACTAAAATCTCCATGCGGTTGGGCTGGACGGCCGGAGCCGGATGGACGGTCAGTGCCGGCAAGTGTCGGCTGGAAGCTTGGCTGGACGACCGGTGCCATTTGGGCTGAACGGTCATTGCCGGATCAACGCCCGGTGCTGGCTGGAAGGTCGGCTGGATGACCGGTGCCATATGGGCTGAACGGTCATTGCCGGATGGACGCCCGGTGCCGGTTGGTGCCGGCTGGAAGGTTGGCTGGACGACCGGTGCCATTTGGGCTGAACGGTCATAGCCGGATGTACGGCTGGTGCCGGCTGGAAGGTCGGCTGGACGGCCGGTGCCATATGGGCTGGACGGCCGGTGCCTGTTGATGCAGGCTGGAAGGTCGGCTGGCCTGCCGGTGCCATTTGGGCTGAACTGCAGGTGCCTGTTGATACCAGCTGGAAGGTCGGCTGGCCTGCCGGTGCCATTTGGGCTGAACGGCAGGTGCCGGATGGATGGCTGGTGCCAGTTAGTGCCGGCTGAACTGACTGTGTCGGCTGGACGGCCGGCGAAAGTGCATAATAAAAAGGATCTAATTGATCCGGCATGGAAACTAACGATGGAAAGATCTGGCCTGATGACAAGAATTGCGTCGTCGTATCTTGAACCAAACGACTCATCTGGTCAAAATTGGATTGCTGGACCGTGTCCGTGTCAATTTCCGTATTTTCCACCTCTGCCTCTGATGTAACTGTGGCTGATGGTTGAATGCGGCGAAGTTTCGGTGGGGAGGGGCCCCTAATGTCCCCCACAACACTTCTGATAGAGGCAGATTTCGGGTGTAAGCTGATGACATCGGTGTTATCTTTACTCAATTTCTTTCGTTTGTCTCTCCTTTTAGCTGCTTTTTGGACAACTTCTGCCCACATTTGTTCTGTCCACATGGTACAGATACTGCATGGTCTTGACGAAGTGCACTTTGTACATGCCATGCAGGATTTATGGTTGTCCTCTCTCGCCTTGTATTTCTTGCACTTTACACATTTGCTTGACATTCTTGCTGAAACAAGACAAGAGAAACAAACTCATAAACAACTCAGTTATGTTAAGTCGTTACTACTATAACCGTTAGTAAAAAGAAAAGCTAAATATTCAGAGTCGTTAAATTAGTTACAAACGACACTCTTAGCAAATCGGCATTCCGTTAATGCGCTACTGCACAACCGTTACTAACGAAGTAAGCAAAATTATCAGTGTTTCATGAATATTCTACTTACACAAGAGAGAACTAAGCGTCAAGCAACTCAGAACGTTATAAATTGTCTCATGCTACCACCGTTATTGACGGAGTAAGCTAAAACATTCAATGTCACGTAAATCAAAGTTTATCAACATGCGTATCGCGACATTGTGCTTGTAACTTGGTCTCAATAACCGAAGTCCATAAAGGTGACAAAGTCACTCAATTTTTGGAACAAATGTTAAAATAAGGTATACAACCTGTGGAGGAATAAATCCTAAACACAATAAATCCCAAATAAACTTCGGATGGACCTAGAACATAAAATTACAGCTTGGATTATCGGAGGCTCTATTGACGGTGTTATTACCTGTCAGCAAAGCTAAAAAACTAAAGTAGCGACACCTAGCGGGAAGCAAGGGGAGGTAATGGGCAAGAGTTATTGCCCTTTGTCTATATGGAATAGACAGGAAAGACGAATTTTCGTCTTTTGGTAAGGCTGGATTCGCGAGGTAGCAGGCTATATCCCTAAAGTAATGTGATCGGGGAACGTATTCAAAGGAGAAAAAATGAAACCGGAGTACATGTATTTAATAAATTAAATGATTTATATAATACCATAACATTTAGTTATCCTCTTACATGGTAACTGATTAGAAAATAAAGCTTCTTATCTCCATGTAAGATTTTAAAAAATTGTGGTTTTTAAATGCTTTATCTAGTTCTTTTTAAAACTATGTATAATTTGTTTATTGCAGGTGCTTGTTCTGGCTCCAACAAGAGAGATAGCTATTCAAATTTGGGATGTCATCAGAAGTATTGGCAGTGTTTTGCCTGCCTTACAATGCCATACCTTCATAGGTGGTCTGCCTGTACAAGAGGACAAGGCAAAATTGAAAAAGTGTCACATTGCTGTTGGCACTCCAGGTATGTCAAAATTAAGATGTGTTCTTCTAATGAGCACATATGAATGGAAAAATGCAGAATAAAATTAAATGTACCAGAGAACTCAGCTCAACCATGCAGAAATAAACACCTAACATTTGTTCACCTGTTATTCATTTCTCTTGTACTGAATGTACAGCATAATGTAATGAATATGCTCGAATATAAGCAGCAAAATTTTGTTTCAATAATGAAGTTGCAGTTTGTGGCTTGTTTACAATGTTATTTATGTAGGGGATAACATTAGCAAACACCCTTCACAAAATTGGATTATTTTGGCTAATTGTGAATATCATCTGGCAACTACAGTCCCCTTCATGACAAGAATTTGTTAAAAGTTTCACGGTACTGTGTATTGACTCATTTCAGGCCGAATCAAGCAACTTATTGAGTTTGGTGCCCTCTCTACAGCCAGTATTCGCCTCTTTGTCTTAGATGAGGCAGATAAACTGCTGGAGGCGAATTTTCAGCAACAGATCAAGTAAGTGTAAAAAAATGCACGTTTCCGATTATAATATGGTCAGTTATTTAGGTATTCTTTGTCAGAGCATGTTGTTTGAAAACATGTTTAGTCCTTTTAAGAACAAAAGTAATAAAGTTATGGACATCACACAAACTAGCTAGGGTCGTTTTGTTCAGATACCACAGATGGTAGAGCTAATGTTAGGAAGGTCTAAGGTTCTGACAAGCTTTTTTTTACAGGTATATTTGGTATAATTGAGACTCAGATAAGTTCTCTGAAAGTAGAGAGGGATTTTTGCTTGAACTAGTGAGAAAAGTTAGCTTTGATACATTAGGTAATAAAGTACTTACGTTTTGTAAAGAAGGTCATGAGTTATGTTTTAGTTACATATAGTTATCTCTTGTTGCATCTCAACTCATTTATCAGGCATTCATTTTGTTCTAATGATGAGTAATAATGTCTTTAGAGCACATACATGCCAACCATTAAGCTTTTGACATAAAATTACACCTTTTTGGTATATCCACTACAGTATATGAATACGCTAGTTTATGAACTTGCACACACTTTCTAATAGTATCATGTTCTATTTATAGCAACTATCCTATTACCAAGACACAGACTGGTTTTACTTTCAAACTATTGACCTCATATTCTGTTTAAAGCAGCTGTATGGCTTAGTGAGGAGAGAACAGACTGGTTTGCTAATTTTAATCTTTATGTGCAGATTCTTTGTTCAAATTCATATTTAGTGCAGTCTAAAGGTATTTGGCGCTAAAACTTAAAATTTATTTTAGTCGATAATGCGTATATGAGATTAAAAATATCTCCTTTCCAATAATTTCACAGATGGATTATAAAAAGGAAAAAAATAAACGCAACAAAAAATAACAATCATCTAAATATGAAGACATGAGGGAAGCATCACATGATGTCTTACATGCCGTTTAGAAATAATTTTTATATTTGGCGCTAAAAGTCTTCAGATGGATTCTAGTCAATGTGTGTATAAAGCTAAAAGTGCTACATATGAAAACTTGAAGCAGTAAAGGATGTTAAAAGACGAGAGGGGCAAATACATCATTGTTCATTGAAACTTTAGCATGTTATATGTGGATTACGCCTTTTCTGCCTGGATTATGCCTTTTAACCACATGGATTACACTTTTTCGTTGTCAGGGTTTATCAAGTATGTACATATTACCAGGGACATGCAAAACAGTAAGCTCAAAACATTCTGGTTATACTTAATATTGCAAATGAGTGTTTCAGAACCATAAGAAAAACATATTAAAAAATATCACAACAACTCACTTTCCTTAAAAGATGAAATTCGTGACCCATTAATCAGTTGTAAAATGCACAAGTTATGGTAATAGTTGTTCCAACTATTTCTGTTATCGTTCTTCATTCTGCATTACTGTCATGTTTTCCCCCCAAAGTTTAAGTTCAGTAATCTGATTATATGATATAATACTCATTTTATTTATTTTTATGTTGCAATTTTTATTTATGACTGATATGTCGTCTCTTGAAAAAAATTATAAATGCTTTGTTTTGTTTTGATATATCTCCCTTGTAAATTTGATTTTAAATGTTCTCAGATATTTTTCCTTAACCTTTATGGATTGTCATTGTCAGGATTTCACTGTACATGAACATGACTATTACACAAGACCACTCTTTAAAAGTGAATGCATTTTACACCTTTCAAAATATGACAGCATTTTGTACATGACCACTTATTAGAAAATGATTGTTTTGTAGCTGGATCTACTCCATGCTGCCTGAGAACAAGCAGATGTTGGCCCTGTCAGCTACATATCCAGAGTACCTAGCACAGCACCTGACAGCGTACATGCGGAACCCCACCTTCATTAGGCTTAACATCACTGATCCTGCTCTATTAGGCAAGCAGTTTGATAATTAGTAACTGTGTTAAATGAACTGCAAGTTCCTGTAATCTGTATTACTTACCATAGATAGTACAAGTGATAGCTGGTTAAGGACAACACTTGATGTTAATGGGACGACTTCTATTCTTTAGATATAACAGCTGTGGAGAGATAAAACCTGAGGTTGCTGGATTGTTTGTTTACAGTTCCATCCAAGTAGGGATTAAACTCAAGTTAGTCTTTCAACTGTTACTTTTTGTATGAAACATGACAAAAAAAATTCTTTACAAAGTTTTATTTTGGATGATTGCCATCAACATTTTGAAAAGGTCATTGAATATACAGTAACCTTGCTGAGAAAATAAAAAAATGTGATAAGTTTGGCCAAGAAAATCTTAGTCTGATAACTATGTCCATAATTATGTCGTACTGCATTAATAAAGATTTTTTAAAATCCATATTTCACCTTATGTAGTGCATATGTTTGGACAGTGTGAGTATGGTGGTCAATGAGGTAATATTTTGGGGGTTATTGAAGGTTCTTAATAGTTTGTGCTATGTTGTTTAGTTAATAAACTTGTTGAAATCTTAGCAAACAAGTGGTTTTATTTATTTATTTTATCTTAATAGTGGTTCAGTAAACATAGTTTATATTCATTACAATTGAAACAAATGCTTGTACTGTTTTAATAACCTTCTTTCCATAAACAAAACCATGCTGACCAGTATTTCTTAATCAATACTGGTATGGAGTCTGTTTATTCCACAAATGCAGAAAATATATGAGTCAGCTTAACTGTCATTTATAACTGTTGTGAAAGTTTTATGAAAATCATATATATGGGTTATACTGACATGCATACCAAGGCAGGTACGATGATGGACTGTGTGTAACATTTGTTAATAAATTTGTATAATATTATTCCAAGGATAAATTTCCCACATAATATTTTCAAACTGAAGAGTTTTCATTTTTTTATAAATGCTGTTGTATTAGTCTCAAACTCCAGCATGCCTATTATGAGGACTCTGTATTATATGTTTCAAATTTCTTACTGGACACCATTGGCATTTTGAAATTGCAATTACTTAAATGTCTTAATCTTTTTACTTGCAGGCATCCGACAGTTCTACACCAGTGTTCCTTACCACCCAATGCCACAGGTTGTGTTTGAATCCAAAACAAAGATTCTTTTACACATCTTTTCCAGCATCAGTTTCCAGCAGTGCTTGGTTTTCTCCAACATTCAAACAAGGTCAGACTAGAAAAATATTTCTTGATGTTGATACATTGTTTCATTACAAGCCTATTTAATCATACATGCTAAATCAGGTGTTTCATACAGCTGTTCAATATATATATATATATTACTATATCACATATCCAGATTCAAACTACTTAGGGTCCTTCTTTAACATCTGCATGTAGAGATCACAGTTCATTTTCAATTTCATTCATATAGAGAAGTGTCAGTTATTTAAAAAGTGTTTAAAAGAGGATATGTAATAATATAAAACCACCTTCATGTTCTGTACTTAATTTGGGAAAGGATATTTGATATGGCTTATGAATACCTTTCACCGTGACAGCTGCACTTTATCCCTATGCCATATATTCATTCTGCCAATTCAGAATAAAATACATTTGCAGTGTTGTATATTTATTGAACCTGCTACATATAAATAAAGCTAGTTAATACCTTCCTTAGATGAATCAGTTTAAGCTGTGCGCATTTTAATTATTTACAGTAGTCCCCCTCTTATACGGCCACCCCTGCTGCACCGGGAAAGTGGCCTTATAAGGCGGGTGGCCGTTCCAGATGGGGGCTAAATTTATTATGAGAAGTACATGTATATGTAATGTACGTAGTAAGAAAGCTACATACTTCAAAACATTAAATATCTTCGTCTAAATGAAACATTAATCAATAAAAGTTGTTTTTGTTATAAAAACAAATTTATTTCAACTGAATATACGCTACTATTTTCGCTTTCTTGGCGTAAGTTTGATATGCGAACGGGTATTGTTCTCATGCACATTGCGAATGGATTCAAAAACGTCGTTTGCATCTTGGTACATACATAATTATCTTTCCATTTGCTCCATTTTCCCCACTGCTGCTGAATAACCTTCTTATCGGTTATTACTTTGTTTATTCAAATTATTTCAACATAAACTTGTTTTTACGAGTCTTTTGACGTTTTGTACATACAATTGTTCGGCATCCCCCCCCCTCCCGATGTCGTCGAGTAGAATAACCGACTTTCTTCGAAAATAATGTATCCGTTAACGTGATGACATTTTAATGTTTGGTAATGATTTATTCGGTTATTGCTGACTGTATGCGATTTAATTATGCAGACAAAACTTGTGTCGAGTCTGCCGAAATACATCCTTCGTAGGAAGCCATTTTGTGTGGTCACGTGATTTTTTGGGTCTTTGTCTGGTACCCTATTGTCTTTTTTAAGGTTGTCTGTGTGTGCCAATGTACAAAATCTATTTTTAGCCTATGCTGACCTTGTTATGATTATAACAATTACGTCTGGTTATATTCATCAACGAGAAGAACTCAACATAGGTGTTAAACCCCAAACTCTATCATAACATTATTGAGCCCATTTCCTGTAAACATCGACTTTCACAGATAACGATATACTATAAATTTTTGGTCGACACTTTTAACGGCGACTTGACACTCGGAGACGTGTTATCAACGATAGAGATAATCAAAATTGCTTACCTTACGTCAAGATTTGAATTAATTATTGGTTCTGGATACATTTAAAAATAAAATGTGGCCGCTCGTGAGGGGTAAATTTTATATTATTGCACAAAAATGCTGGTCGCGTTAGCCGGGTGGCCTTTTGTGAGGGGTACTTTTGAACAGAAACTCGTCGGTGCCAACGAATTCTGGCCGTTAGGAGCGGGTGGCCACTGGTCAGGGGGGCCGTACAAGAGGGGGACTACTGTACTTGAGTTACAAATGTGCTTGTTAGAACATCTGGGACAAACTCATTTTTTTTTTTTAATTATTGTGAACTCATTTAAGACATTTTGGATCATATCAGTGTGATACATCAAGACTGCTGACACATCAGCACATTCCAGGGTAGTGTCATACAAACATGTTAAATATTGGAATTTATTCAGAACACCACTGGAATTCATTTGTAACTATGTATATTTGGAAATGTGATTGAATGTTTAGGACTATTTGGGATTTAATTCACAATATTGAAAAATAAATTATTTGTTGAATTTTACAAAATGTTTTGGTTTTTGCTCTTTTCTATTACTTAAAGACCATTGAGCTATAACACAGTGCATTAATTTTATTGTATTACTTGTGATTAGATGTGATACAATACAAGCTTTTATATTGTGGGAATTGTGATACTTTTGCTTAAATACAGAATATGTAACTATCCAGAATGAAAGCACAATACATTTATCATAAGTATGGATTGGGCTTTTATTAGTGAATAATTTCACAGCAAATAAATTTACTAAAGTTGAAAATTTTGAATGTCCTTATCATTAATAGTTACATGCACAGACTTGAAAATAAGCATCTTGGGGGGAAAAAAGGCCTATAGAGGCCATTCTGTACTTTTGTAAAAAAGATAAGTGAATATATGCATCTGTGTGAGATGTCAATGCCTTTGCTGCACAATTGGCTTATTTGGTAATTGATCTGTTCTAATTTATTTGACTACTGCATGATTTTAGCCACATATTCAGATTACCACCGTTTTCTCGCATAAGATTTATTTTTTCTCACACCTTTTTTGGTTTAATATGCTTGATTTTAATCAGTGATAAACATCAATTTTACAGATTCCCAAGCGATTTTGTCATGATGCATTTCACATATTTACTGAAAACAAGATCCCTTTTATTTACAGCACTTTTCATTGACAAATTTCAGGGCTCAAAGTCTTGCTGATTCCCTGAATGCTAAGGGCTGGCCCACTGCCTGTATTGCCGGCAGTTTAGAGCAGAAGGAGAGAAATGAAGCCATGGCCAGGTTAAAGACATACAAGTGCAGGATACTTATCTCTACAGATCTAGTAAGTTACTCTTGGAAGCATCAGATGTTAATTAACTAGACCTACATTTCACTAACATAACTGATTTGAATTTAAGTTTGCAGTCCAGCAGTTTAATTGGATTAAATTTAAAATTTAAGAAAAATGACCATTCAAATGCCTTTAATCTAGACTTTAGATTTGTGTTGGTGAAATTGGGTCCAAGTGTCCAATGAGCAAAGACATTTATGCAGAGGTATAAATTAGTCGGATATTGTGTACTGGACTGGACTGTTTATCTAACCTATGTTTTATTTTCAAAAATTTTAAATATTTCATAAAAGATCTCTTTTAGTATCATACATTTAAGGTTTTGCTCTTCAAAAATTGCATATTTGTAGGTATTTCATTTCATGGGTTAACCTGGACAAAATATCTTCTATAAAGAATACAAAAGAATAACACTATGCTGACAACAATTGGTTATAACAATACTAGCAACTGTTTATATTTAAATCAAGCACCTGTCAGTCACTTACACACACCATCAAATTCAGCAAAAACAGCCAACATGACAAAGCTAATTAACTCATGATCTCTTCCTTACAACAATGTCCATAAAAAGTTGTACAAGCAGTTACTTTCAGACTACTATGGCATTAACACGGTGGCTAAAGTATGGTAAAGTTCAGCTTGAATCCATGTCAGTTCAAGTAATGTCATCAAACTTGAGTCATCTCAGTGGTTAATTCAATTACTACACCTGTATGAGCACAATATTCTCACCTGCCTGAATAGAAATCAAACACCTGTCATTACACTTAACTTCAATGGGACCTGATACAGCCAATAACAAGAAGCTAAAGGACTATTATAAGATATCAGAAAATGCAAGGGAATCAAAGTGTTGTCTTCCTCCAAGTGGGGAAGAAATCATGGATAAATGACATGTTAAACTAAACGTTGGATATTCCAAGGAAACTGGTCTTTCCTCACTTGGTGAAACAAACTTGACTGCAGGCATATCATCTGAAACCAAATCTATTGATCTGCATGTATGGATCATGTCAAACAATATCACAGTGGTAAGCAGTTCTCAAGACAAAACTCCTCTTCTATAAAAATTACCTCCAAGTCAATTTTCCACTAGATTTACAAGGGAGAGTTGTCCTGATCAGCCACTTTTAGGTATACAGTCACTGCATTAGCTCATTTATATCTCTCACTGCTCTGGTGGCCTAGTGGTTAGAGCATCTGCCGCAAGAGTAGGTGGTCGTGCATTTGATCTCTTGCCAAGTCATACCAAAGACTTACAAAAATGGAACTAACAGCTGCCTCGCTTGGTGCTCAGCATTAAGAGGTTAGTGTTATGACTGGTCGACCTGGTGATAGGATAATGTGACTCAGTGGGACATCATGCTAAATGTCTGCGGCATGATGCCCCAGTGCTAGACATTACTATAAACTGCCTCACTGCAGACATCGTGGCGATATGACTGAAAAATTGTTAAAGCTGCATTAAAAATCCTAATCAAACAAAGAAACAAATATCTCAGGAGTCGAAGCTGCCTCATATCATTATGGAGATGAACCTTCTCTATGGTAAGGGTGTATTGCTTCCTCCACCTCTTATATATTCTCCTAAGGTATTATGATCAGGTAACATATTTGAAGAAGAAGTAACTTTTGGAGTAAATATTTTTCTTTGAAAACACTTACCAGATCGTAATAACCAGATCATAATAAAGATAAACACTTACAACCTCCCTACAGTTACATCTATTGATACAGCATGAATTCCGCTTGTAACAGAAGTATTCATGGCATTTTGGCACAAGTCTGTATATCCAAGGTAAGATCAAATTTGTCTGATTCCAACCTATAACGGCAGACAACTTTTAGCTTTTTATAGCTATAATTTAATTTTGTCGGGCTGCATTTGCATAATAGTGGTTATGTGTCTAAGGTATTATGAACAGATGAGTATATTATATATTATTAATTAACAGGTGAGTATATTATATATTATTAATTAATATAGTATATTATTCTCCAAAATTTTTTATTATTAAATATTGGTAATAGTTATGCCAGTAAAAAAAAATATTGGATGGATGATCAAATTTCACTGAAACATTAGTACATGAGTAACGTCTTATCTGTTTGTTATTTTCTTTCCATCTTGATTATTATATTTATAATATTTATAAAAAGGCTTTAGAATACCAGTATTTTAATTCACTGCCTTGTAATATGTGTTTTAACACTTTCATGCAAGTTTTGGAAGGCACCAAAGGATGATCTGTCTTGCTTTTCAAATTTCCCTGATTTTATTATTTAGACTTCCCGTGGAATTGACGCTGACAAAGTTGACCTAGTCATCAATATGGATGTTCCTAAGGATCATGAGACCTACCTACATAGGATTGGCAGAGCTGGCAGATTTGGTTGGTTGAATGTGCAGGGTTGAATTATTTTTTGTCTCAACCAATCCATGAAAAGCTGTTGTAAAAATGTGTCTCTTAAATTTTTGCAAAGTTTCAACTAAGAGATTCTTTTTCATTTAAATATATTTTATTACAACCTTAGATCAGTTGGTTTTTGATTTTTGAAATAATTTGGCTTGATGCTGAATACCATCAATGTCCTTTTCATAAGGAGAAAATGGTTTTACAAACAAAAATCTTTTCTGGAAAAATTTATTATGTTTCTTGTGCATTGTACATGACCGTGTGAGAAGTATTTTAGTAGTTATAAAAATTTTGAAGAATTATGTACAATTCTAATAGTTGCAACAGAATCTAAATTTTAGTTGCAAATGAATTCTTGTTTCACATGAATTTAATCCATTATTTTTAGAATCCACACCAAAAATTAAGATTTAAATATTGTGCAGAATCATTCAGTAAATAAGGTGGTTAAAGTAAATAATGATTTCCTTTAACAAGGATCTCAAATATTACTATTTTTTAAAATTAAATTCAGAAGAATAATGACCAACCTCTAGGATAAAAGTACAGTTTATAAAGTAAAATATTTCCTTTTTACTTGTTGCTTTTTTGACAGAGACGTTTAATGAGATTTAAATAATGTTTTTTTTTTATTATTTGAGCACCTGTGGCATTCATTGTACATGGTGAGCTTTAAAATTTTTATTAACTGAAATTTATTGAATATTTCAGCAATATAAAATTATTTAAGCTGGAAATATGCAATTAAGAATTTGTAAAATGCATGCAATTAGAGACAGTTTTGATACCTTTGTTAATAGCTCAAATAATTAAGTGTAATCATTGGTAGATAAAGAGGATTCAGTAGAAGATTTTATTGAACAGAAATATTTGCCACAGCTATATTTTTTTGGCAAGAATAATATTTGTTGGCAAATTGGAGAATTTGCAATACAGCGACTAAGTCCAACATAACCTTGAACTGCTGTGCCATATAACGACAAACCAACTAGTGGCCAAGTGGTCTAAAGCGCTCTCCGTTATGGATCACTGCCATCTCACCTCAGTCTGCATGGGTTCGAGTCTAAGATTTGGCTAATGTAGTTATGTGAGAAAGCTTGCCGGTAGCTTCTCGTGGGTAGGTGGTTCTTTCCGGGGGTTTTCCTGGGTTCTTCCTCCACCAATAATACTGACCGCCATGTATAACCTATCGTGTGTTGAAAAATGGCGTTAAACCCTACAACAACAACAACAATCATAATATACAATTTTAGGATACTAGACAAGAATGCTTTCTCTATTTTTCTCCATTTCTGGAGCTTACCAATATTTGTTAAAGACACCATTCATGGATTGTGGTTGCTTTTTGTTTTTTTTTCTTTGCTGCTAATTTGTCAAGGACATAATTTCAGTGGTTAAAATTGCTAATTTTTCCCTCAGCCTGCCCAGTTTTTGTATTGACACCATTTAATGGGTGGAAGTTGGTCTCTTTTCACAAGCTGGGCAATAATATTGAGGACAGATTTTTATTGGTACAAGTTAACCCACAATGAATATGAAAATGAAACTGAATACATTTTGTTTTAAACATTAACAAATTCGTAGTAATGGATTATATTAGAGGATTTGAATTTATGCTCCAAGTACTATCTAAAGGCCAACTCTATAAAAGATTTACTCTGAATTTTTTTTGTGGTTTTATGAAAAACATGTTTTAATGACACTTAAGCTCCTTGATTGGGAAAGAGATTCTTTGGTTGCGAAAAGGATTTATTATTACCATAGGGAAAAGAATTCATTGGGTCTGTAAATTTATCATTCTGTAGCAACCACATAATCCAAATAATTGGTTACCAATGAAAAAATTAGTGAATTCACCGTAATTTTCCAATAGGAGGCAATTTTATCAAACTATTTTGCCATTAAAGCAAAGCAACCCATTGTATTGATCACAGGTCTTTTGTGTTTTTTTATATTGAATGATGCATTTTTTTGTGTAAACTTTTTACTGTTTAAAATGTGCAGCTTTATAGAATTCCTCAAGTCAGAGTAATTTCTTTGAAATATACAATATTCTCCTTTATTTTGTACAGGTTCATATGGTGCTAGCATAACCATTTTGTGTGAAGGGCAAGAGATGCTTGATTTACAGTTTGTGGAGAAGAAATGCAACACTCACATAAATGAACTTCCAGGTATTACCTGATTTTAAGATTCCAGACCTCAGACAAAACACACGTTTACTATAAGTCATGAAACTTTCACACGTGTAATTGTTTTTCAAATTTGATGAGGAAACTGAATTCACAATCTATTTTTCATTGTTTATATTTGTTATAATTAATTATAAATAACTTTATGTCACAAATATGCCACTTTAACTAAATGCTAAATGATTCAATGCTGCATAATGGAATTTCAAGTAACATGCATCCCTTTCTGTGCACCAGATTTATGGTGGGTTATCTCCCCTGTATCACAATATAGCCTTCCAAAATTTAAACATATAACACTTATCATGTTGGAGGCCGAAATTTTCATCTAAAAATTATTTTTGCATATAGAACCCTAGAATACCTACCATACATGCCAAAATGTTTAAATTTTAGCATACAGTGAGACATAGATATTATCTGACAACAACACCATTAACTCAAAATTATCTGTTAAACGTTTTGTTTGGGACTTATTGTCAGCTGGATATGATAGCATGTTCTATTTGTAAGATACTGCATGCAACCATTGATCTAAAGTCTTTAGAAACAGAATGAGATTATTATATTTTTATCTGTCCACAGTATGTAATGGAGGAGAGGTACATTTACATCACTAGTAACATGTCTACCAATAGTACAAGGCATATCTACATTATTATACTGATATGTGTACAGTAGAACCTGTCTTGAAAGACCACCCTTTCTGCCATAAAATTATGGTCTCTCAAGACAGGTGGTCTCGTAACCGGTCACGATGCTATATAATCATTAAATTTGTGCATTGAGAATATGGTCTCTTAAGACAGGTGGTCTCACATAGCAGTGGTCTTTCAAGACAAGTTTTACTGTACCAATAGTAAAAGGCATACATGCACCACATGTGTAATATAAAAGTCAAATTTCATAGAGATTTGAGCAGAAAAAAGGCAAATCTGGACATACTTTTGGTGTTTGGCTTAGAAATTACTGGGTGATTGAATAGGCAAATGGATGAAAATGTTACAATTCTGAAGAATTGTGAGTAACAAAAGATGAATTTATACAACTGGTGGAATAAATTTGCCAAACTTCGTTGAAATATCTTAAATGGTTATGGAGTTTTCACATGAAAATAACTGATTTGTTGAAGATATCATATACAGACATTTCACATGTACAAAGTAAACAGGAAAGTGACAGACATCACGAGCTTAATTCCACAAATGAAAGTGTAAATGGTAGATGGAGGATTGCAAATGATTGCAAAACATTACAAATAATGAAACTGAAAAACAGTAGTAAAAGGTATATCTGCATCACTAGTCAAATATGTATACCAATAGTAAAAGCACAACTACATTACTATTCTAATATGTGTATAAATATTAAATGGCATGTATATAAAATGCATATAAGTAGTACATGTCTACATCACTAGTCTAATATGCATACTGATCACTCTGGTGGCCAAAGTGGTTGCCTAGAATGTGGGAGGTTATGGGTTTGAACACCTGGCCAAGTCAAACCAAAGACTTTAAAGACTGTACTTTCAGCCACTTCAATTGGCACTCAGCATTAAGAGGTTAGTGCTAGAATTGGTTTGCCTGGTGTCAGGATAATGTGACTGGGTGAGACATGATGTTACATGTCTGCAGCATGATGCCCCAGTGCTAGACATCACTATATACTGCAACAATCCAGACATTATAATAATAAGACTGAAAAATTGTTAAAGCTACATTCAAAATGTAAATGATGCACACACTTATATGCATACCAATAGTAAAAGGCATATCTGCATCATTAGTCAATTTCATAAATGGTTTTTTTAACGATTTGGGAGTTATGTTTCAGAAACAAAAATGTGGATAACTAATGGATGGATGGACAGAAAAATGAGGAGTAACACAAGCAGTAGAGAAGTTCTGTGTCAACACAATTAATACAAAAGTTCAATTTCAAGTTCAGATGTATGAAGTTCCAATTGAATTCCAGTTATCCCAACAATTACTGTGGGGTTCTCATTCTGTCAGTATCAAAGTAAAACTTAATGAGGCGTATAGATGAAGCCATGCCATCATCCATTGTAGAGTTTGGTGTCTCCCCAAAGGATAAGCATCAAGATTTGAACCAGCAGTTGCATCAGTGGTCAGGAAAGTGCACCTATTTGTGTTGCTGGCATGTCATTCCGTAAATTGTATTGCTTTGTCAGCTTGGCAGTCACCTGGATGGACAGTCTGGCAGGTCAGCTCAGATGGATGGATGGCCTGACTGTTGGCTGGAAGTTTGGTTAGGTAACTGCCTCATTGGTCCATGCAGTGAAATGGAGTGACAACCACTTAGCTCCACATAGGTACAGCCAGCCTGTGTGTGGCATCACTCGCTGAAGTGGATTCTGAGTCAACTGATTATGGAGTATGACTGGCAGCTGTAAAAGTATTTTTACAATTGGTACACATATTGGACTAGTTATATAGATGTGCATTTTACTGTTGGTTCACTTATTAGAGATGTGAGATGACTGTTGATGTAGATATGCTGTTTACTGTTGCTGCACATATTAGACTAGTGATGTAGATATGTTGTTTACTATTGCTACAGATATTAGACTAGTCATGTAGATATGCCTTTTACAGTGTTGGTACACTTATATGACCAAAGTTGTAGATATGCCTTTTGACATTAAACTATGTGAAGTATATGTGCCTTTTACTATTGGTACACATTGACTAGTGATGTAGACATGCCTTTTACTGCTGCTACACATTAGACGAGTGATGAACATGTGCCTATTACTATTTGTACACATTGACTAGTGATGTAGACATGCCTTTTATAATTAGTACACAATAGACTTGTGATGAATATGTGCCTTTTACTATTGGTACACATTGACTAGTGATGTAGACATGCCTTTTATAATTAGTACACATTAGACTTGTGATGAACATGTGCCTTTTACTATTGGTACACATTAGACGAGTGATGAACATGTGCCTTTTACTATTGGTACACATATTTGATTAGTGATATAGACATGCTTTTTACTATTGGTACACATTTTTGACTAGTGATATAGACATGCTTTTTACTATTGGTACACATATTTGACTAGTGATATAGACATGCTTTTTACTATTGGTACACATTAGACGAGTGATGAACATGTGCCTTTTACTATTGGTACACATATTTGACTAGTGATATAGACATGATTTTTACTATTGGTACACATTTTTGACTAGTGATATAGACATGCTTTTTACTATTGGTACACATTTTTTACTAGTGATATAGACATGCCTTTTATTATTGGTACACATTAGACGAGTGATGAACATGTGCTTTTTACTATTGGTACACATTTTTGACTAGTGATATAGACATGCTTTTTACTATTGGTACACATATTTGACGTGATATAGACATGCCTTTTATTATTGGTACACATTAGACGAGTGATGAACATGTGCCTTTTACTATTGGTACACATATTTGATTAGTGATATAGACATGCTTTTTACTATTGATACACATTTTTGACTAGTGATGCATGTATACCATATGCTATTCACAATATTTTGAAAAATTTTGTTCATGTTTTCAACATCCAGCTGCTATTCAAACTTATATTTCTGGAGCAAAATGCATGATGCCTAGCACCTTTCTCTGTAGTTTGTACATGTGAACTTCTTAGATATGAAATCTGGAACAAATCGTGCAATCTGCTAGTGAGGTGATATTGATAATTATTAACATCATAGTGTTTTTTTTATATCTGTCTGGTATGTAATACAGCAGTCGCCCTCTTGAATGGCCCCCCTGACCAGCGGCCACCCGCTTCTTACGGCCAGAATTCCATGGCACCGATGAGTTTGTATTAAAAAGTACCCCTCAAGAGCAGCCACCCCTCTAATGTGACCAGTGGCCAGCATTTTAGTACAAAAAATGCAAAATGTCCCCCACATAAGCGGCCACTTTTGTTTCTTCAAATGTATTCAGAACCAATTATAAATTCAAAACTTGACATAAGGTAAGCAATAGATTATATCTATCATCGATACATGTCTCCCACTGTCAAGTTTCTTTTAGAAGTGTCGACTAAAGATTAATAGTCTATCATTATCCATAAAAGTCTATGTTTACAGGAAATGGGCTCAATAATGTTATGATAGAATTTGGGGCTTAACACCAATGTCGAGTTCTTCTCTTTGATAATTATAACCAGACGTAATTGTTGAGATCATAACTGGGTCAGCATAGGCTAAAAAGAGATTTTGTGCATTAGCACACACAGAGAACCTTGAAGAAAACAGGCAACCAGACAAAGACCGAGAAATCACTTGACAAAACAAATATGGCTTCCTTTACGAAGATTGCATTTCGTCCACTCGGCACAAGTTTTGTCTGCATAATTAAATCGCATAAAGTTAGCAACACCTGAATAAATCATTACCAAACATTAAAATGTCATCGCGTTAACGGAGACATTATTTTAGAAGAAAGTCGGTTAATTTACTCAACAACATTGGAGGGGGGGGACATGCTGAACAACTTTATGTACATGTACAAAAGACTCAGAAAAACAAGTTTATGTTGAAATGACTCGAATGAACAGTCATAACCAATAAGAAGGTTATTCAGAAGCAGTGGAAAAATGGAGCAAATCGAAAGATAATTATTTATGTACCAAGATTTAAATGACGTTTTTTGAATTCATTTTCAATGAGTATCAGCCGTCACACCAATACCCACTCGCATATCAAACTTAACCCAAGAAAAAGAATTATTAACATATATTTAGTTGAAATAAGTTTGTTATTATAACAAGAAGAACCTTTTAATGATTAATGTTACTTTTAAATGAAGATATTAAATGTTTTGAAGTATGTAGCTTTCTTACTATGTATATTACATATACTTCTCATAAAAAATTTAGTACCCCTCTGGAAAGGCCAACCGTCTTATAAGGCCACTTTTCCGGTGCAGAAGGGGTGGCCGTATAAGAGGGGGACCACTGTATGCCCATAATAAGTTGTTTCTGGGGCATTTGTACAAAGTACAAATCCATGGATTTTGGTACCAGCAGAAATGTATTTATTTGCAAGAACCATTCAAATTTGATTCCAACAAAGATGAACGACTTTACAGTCGTCACATTAGATGTTTGATGAATAAATGTTTTTTTTTTTTCTAGTTTAATATATTGGCTTTTGTGATGGAATCAATTATGATCTCAAAACTATTTTTGATGTCAACAAGAAGATGGTAACTTGTGAAATAGCATGACCAAATTATTGGAATTTACAATTATTCCCTTTGGTTTTATTGGAGATGTTAACTTTTTGAAATAGTATGTCATTTTAACTTGCAGTGAACCCATTGGTGTTATAGATAAAAAGAACAGTGCAGTGAAGCTTCTTTAGAAGTTGATTATCTTCACATGATTCTACAGTTTTAATTCCTAAAATCAACCTTGTTTCTTATGTTTGGAAAATAAATTGTGCATCTTGAAGCAAAGTACGTTTAGATATGGCTATTAGTGTCGATCTTTATTTTTGGAACTGTTTCACATTTAGTTGTACTAAGGAAGCAAAACATTCTTGTTCTTCTTTTGCAGATCCACTGCCAACTGATTTGTTGAAAACAGAAGTGAAAGTATGTTTAGATGATGTTGTGTCAGCGGAGGTTATTCATACAGTCGGTAACAAAGATGATCATGCTAAACCTATAACTTCAGATGAATTTACAGCTCAGTATAGTGGCACTTTTGCAACAAACAAACTAAATAGCAAATTTGAAAGTGATGTAAAAGAGAGTTTGAAAAAAAATCGATCCTGTTCTTGTCTTGAGGGGGAAAAAATTGGATCATATGAAGCCAAACAGTCAGGAGAGTATCATCTTCATGGTGCTTTGAATGGTAATGTGGACACTTTGGAGAAGGAAATAAATAATGAAGAATGTATCGAGAGGAGTCTTCAAGTTCATAGTGAATTAGTTGGTTTGGTGGATCAAGCAATAACAGAGCAAAAAGAGTTTACACAGAGGTTGAATATGGTAAATGATGAATCATTTTACAGAACCATTTCCTCTGTAGTTAATATTGCAGAAATGTCAGTTCAGTCAGAGCCTACAAAGCTCATCAAACATAGTACCTATGCACAATCGGATTCTTGTGATTCTGGTTTGGCAAAATATGATGATGATAGATTGTCATCTCACATGTCCCATAATACAGAATTTCCATCTTGTAGTGAGGCAATAATAACAAGTGACATGGGGAAAAGGTCATCAGTCAAAGCACCTGAATCAGTTCCAGTCAAAATTAATGAAATGGTGGTAGAATCTTCAACACTTCAAGATAATTTGAATTCTGATGCTTTAAGTAAAAGCAATGCTTTAACAGCTAGAGATGAATCAGAAGCAACAGAATCTGCAATAATCAACAATAGAAATAGAGGAACAAATGAAATTCAGGATTCTCTTGTGCTGTCCAACAATCCTGAAACTTCTTTAAAGAGAACAAAACCTTTGAAAAATACAACTAAATCTCATATGGCTCTCAGAAAAAAGAACGTGTCATCAGCTGAAATTAAGAATTCATCTGCAGGCAAATATCAGGATACAGAAAATGCTAGAAAGAATATAAGAAAGCATGGTAAACAGGCAAGTAAGACTAGTTTTTTACCAAATGAAGAAACCTCTAGTGAAAATATTTTTCTGCAATTGCCTGATATTCCAAAAGTTTGGTCCATGCCAGAGTTTTCGACAAGTATTGGATATAAAAGGCTTACCAAAATCTCAACGTATGGTTCAGCGAAGGATGCTCTTGAGAAATTTTTACAAGAGCAAAATGATAATAATGAGTTCATGATAAACAAGAAGTTGAGAATTCCAAGGGAGGTTCCAGTTAAAGAGGAGGATAGACAAGTAATTAGGACTATAATCACCTCTTTTAATAATCTAAAATTTGATCACGATAGACATGACTTGGTGCTTTCTAATTTGGACACGAGGGAGAGTATCACTAGTCAGTTTTCTGAGAATTTTGCATCAAAAGCAGAGTCAACTGAATGCAGCTTGAGTGAAAAGGATTCAGAAAGCATGCATGCCCCTATTATGGTTAATACTGATAGTAACTGTGTTATGCATTCAGTATCAGGTGTATCTGAGATTTTAGAGACAGTATCTGTATGCATGAAAGAGGAGATGCCTATTGCTGTATCTTATATTGATGTGGACAACAAGACTAACTGCATTGCCAGAAATGTGGCCAATGAATCAAATCCTGATGACACTTTAGGAGGTGTGCAAACTTCAGATTGGAAGTATCCATTTCTCAGAACTGGTGCCATACCAAAAAGGCATCTTCAGAAACTGGCAGTTGGAAATTTAGCTATTTGGGGAATGGACGAAGACAATGGAGGAGACGCTGCAATGAATGCAAATGATGAAAGTCTCATGAGGAAAAATGATACCACTAAAATTATTGATGTGAATGGAGTTGACCAATACACTGAAGATTCTGATAGTGACTCCTTGTCAGAGTCTGAGACGAATTCCAGGGAGTTAACTGAGACTAGCACTAAAGAGTCAGAGACTAGTTCTGATGAGGAAACTAATTCCAGCAAGACAAAGCAAAGTTTAAAAAGTAACGATATTGGAACGGTTGTGAACCAAAAATCTACTAAATTAAACTTACATGCACAGGAATTGTTTGATCAGGTCAGAAGTGAGAGATATATACAAAATAGAAGATGTAAATTAAATAGGTTAGACTCTGAGGAAGAGGTAGTGGAGGAGAAGAAGGAGAATTTCATTGGGGAAACACATCACAGACAAAGAGAGGAAGTGTTCAGGAATGAGTATTTGTCACATTCAAATGACACTAAATCTACCTTAAGGAATCAGAACAACCACTTACCACGAAATAAGTGCATTCCATCCAGCATGCAAGTTGATGAAGATATTCTGAAAATGCATAACCAACCATATTATTGGTATCAACACCCCTATTATCAATACTGGTACAAATATGGTTATTCCATGTGGCAGCATGAATTACCTTTCCACCACAATCCTTGGCATTTTTCCACATATGCAAGTCAGCCATATTCACAAACTTGGTATCACCATGGCAACTTCAACCAAGGGCAAAGAATCCAGCCCTGCATGCAAGATGATTATAAGAGAATGGAAGAAATCTACAAGGCACAATGGAATTACATTAAAATGATGAGTAAGAGATGATGATATCAACAAATGACCATGAAATGTAGAGAACTCTCAATTTTCCAAAACATTCCAGAATTTCTTCATATGAGAGTTAAATTTAGATTTGGCAGAATTTCTTCTTGTGAGAGATTAATGTATAAATTCAGATTAATGGATGATTTAAAAATGTGCTGGTCAAGAATAATCGGGAGGTTGAAAGCTAAAACTTGTAGCTTATGCAATGCAACTTTTTGGCGTATTTAAAAACTTTTATATTTTACCAAGGGTCAAATAAATTCTGATGAAAGTTAGGCAAAAATGTCCTTATCTGTTAATATACTTACATATCATGTGATCATTTTTTCCAAAGAAACATCATGCATTTAATAAAGTTTCATTAGTAGCAAGTTATAAGCTATTGTGTTAATTGACCATAATATCCACTTAATAATGTTATTCTCTTTCATATCACGACCACCCCATGCACCACACACACGCACACATCATATTACCCTTGGGTCAAGGGCTGTTGATTTGATAGTTGAAAGATGATGGTGTAAGGTCAGTGGGGCAAAAAATTTCCTACGATTTCATGGGCAGTCTAAACTTCTGCAGATTTAGTTTCCTACATGTTCAAAGTGACTGAAGCAGAACCTGCAATTTTGACATTCAAACACAAAAACTAATGCTTCCTGCAACCATGATTCAAGTTACCTGTTTCAATGGTCGGTTTTTGCCTCCTTACACCATTTGCCGACAACAGGATTATTACCCTAGCTCTAGCCTAACACTGTTTACAAATATCCATACTGAATGCAGACCAGTTCTTATTTATTTCAAACTGCTATGTTCACAGCAATTAAAATGCAATATTTCTCTAATGATAAGACCAGGGGTCAGCACACTATTTTACATAGTGTGCCCTTTTTTTCCAGATAATTTACAAAATGAATGAGTGCTTGCCACCAGTAAGAGAGTAACACTGTTAAAATCTATATATTTGCTCAACTTTCGCATGCCACACAACACTTCTTAACATGCCACATTGTGACACGTGAGCTTGGCAGCCCCATGACTAGCCAAATAAATGTGTCAGACAGTAAGGGTGTGCTAATTATCAGAGAATCTTCTTTATTAAATAGTTCTTCACCATCTGGTTTTCAAATTTTGTGAACCAGGCTTGCATCTAAGGTTAGGAAAACTCCTTTTTGGAGGGATCAAAAAAGTCACTTACAAAAATAGATGGTTTCTGCACAATCATTTAAATTCACCATCTATGGTTACCAAAATGAAAGATTAAAACACACAATAACATGACTTTTACATTAGATACATGGTCCAGAACTTTGCAAATGGCTTGCACTTTGTGGAAGAAAAAGAACCTAATGATTTTGGGGTCAAAATTCTAATGGCACAATCACTATTACTGAAGAAAAACAAAAATGATTTATGCCAAAAATTCAGTTATCTACATGGAGGTCTATTAAACATAAGGCAGGCACAAGGTATGCCATTCATAGTACTCTTCATTTTCTTAATGGCATATTTCCTAAACCTAAACCCCTTGAAAAATTTTCTTCATACTTTAAATGAACCAGTATGAAACCAAGACAATTCATTCTGCTACATGCTTGCTCAACTTTTGACTTTAGGGTCAAGGTCACATGTTTTTTTACAGCAGTGCTTTGAACATGGGCTCAATATGCAGGCATTTACCCATATGTGTCGTGGCTAAATGTGGCTGTAAATAATAATTTTATATAGTTTGAGTACTAGAAGTGACAGGAGACTATGATCTACACTGTATATTGATGTTGCATTATATACAGATGAGTGAATAAGGTAAAAGATCTCATGGAGTTCGTTATGAGAGACATTTACTGAAATTGTTTTCCTAAAAAACAGTGTAGTCTAAAGTACCTTAAATTTGGTTAGCTGTTTAAAACCATGAAATGGGTCCATCCACCATGGATGCCTCCACCAATATAAGGTATTTAAAGGATGAATGCCTCTGAAAAACGGGTGATAACTCCATGAGTCTTATTTGAATTATTCTTTCGTAATCCATAGCTTCATACCACAAGTCAATCAGAGAGCATAATTATCACTAGATTGATATAAAACTTTTTAATGTAATGCCTTCATCCAAATTTTTCTTCAAATGTTAGTGAACAGAAACAAAATTGATGGTCAAAGTTTTAAGGTGGGAGTAGGAGGGCCAAGCTGCATTCAGTTTTGCCAGGAAATGGTGAAAGTTGAACAGGAACTAATTCTTCATAATGTCAGGCCTTGTACTAAATTTGCTTTGAATGCTTGAAATCCTCAAAAAGTTATGAGCGGAAACAATTGAGGGACCTAGTTCTAAGTCAAACAGAAAAATGAAAATTGAACTTTTGTTTGGTTTCTAATGTAAAACCTCACACAAAATATATTAATCCATGAAGCCCATCAAACGTTATTGATTGAAAATTGAATTTGTAATGTAACATTAGGGGACAGGATGAACACGCATAGGTAACACTCCATGTACCCCTCTCTAGATATGGGGTGAGGACACAATACACGAGGTGTTTAATTTTCAACATGAACACGTGTGGAATTGCCAATAGTGTTTAGACCGACTTGTAAGACTGATGCGAAGGAAAAGGGAGTTTGAAGTCATGCAAAGAGAAAGGCCATTACAGCTGATTCATGCTGGACTGGACAGTATTTAGACTGATATGAGACTAATTTGTAGGATTGATGCCAAGGCAATGGGAGTTGGATATCATGCCAAGAGATAGGTCACAATAGCTAAGTCAGGCTGGACTAGACAGTATTCAGACTGGTGTAAGGGACAGAGGGAGTTAGAAGTTGTGCAGTGAGATAGGCCATGACAGCAGATTAAGGCTGGACTGGACAGGAACATTTTACCCTATAGTTGTATCACTACAGGGTAAAAACATTTTGTAGTCTAGATGTAATAGGGTCATGGTGTGAATGACTGTATATATATATATTTTTGGATATAATCTAGTCAATCTTATACAGTGTTTCCAAACTTCAAATTTTATGATTGTACGTATAATAGGGTTACATATATTGAGAATGGAATAGTGAAAATACAAACATCACTCAAGCATGAAAAATTGGTCCCAGGAATCTACTTTGTATATGTGATTTGAACTCCACATACCAATTTTAATACTGAATGTTGGTGAATAGGGTTCAATATTTTGAGTTTTAAACAAATTGCTGAAAAAACTAAAGTCACTCAAGTATGAAAATTAGGTTACAGTAGCCTATTTTGTATGGCTGAATTACTATTGATGATAGTATCCACATACCAATTTGTAGCTTACTTGACTTGACAGCCTAGCGTACTAAAGCTCTGGCTCGAAGTAATCATCCATTGTGTCTTTGTTAACATCACAGTTGTCAACTTTTTAACAGCATTCTTACCAAGATGCCTTTCAGGTTTGTACACACTATGCTAATTGTGTAGCTTTCCAATTTAGCTGCATGTAAACATGTTTTTTTAAAACATCCACTATTAGAATTTAACCATTTGACAGCAGGCATTCTGGCATGATACCTTGAGTGTCATTGTGTAAGTGCAATTTAGATTTTTAATGTAGTTTAAACAATTTTTCAGTGATGTTGTTACGAAGTCTTCATTGTGGCAGTTTATAGTGATGTCTATCACTGGAGCATCATGCCACAGACATATAGCCCACCCAGTCACATTATTCTGACACCAGGCCAACCAGTCCTACTACCAACACTAAGCACCAAGTGGGGCAGCTGCAAGTTCCATTTTTAAATGACTCGGCCACGGTTCCAATCTCCAGCATCTGAGATGTATGCTCTAATCACTTAGGCCACCAGAGCAATCTCGCATCTTGCATGAAACTTTTCACATATTATGCCAATTTACCATTGTATATGAACCACTGTTTCTGAAAACCAAAATCTTTAAATAGCTTTTCAGTGTTGCAGTTTTGCAAGAGCTAAAAAAGGTCATTTGAACCTACATTATGCCCATGGTGAAAAGGTCCCTAAATGATGAATATATTCATTAGGTTTCATGAATATAACAAACAAAAGCATGGTAGAAACTAGCATTGTATGCAATTTTACAAAGATCTAATATTTGCTTGGATATTATGGGAACTTTGTACCTGAATGTAAACCATGAAAGTTAAATTATCTTGACTGTTCAAGCAAGCTATTGATCTTGGCATATCATGTTTGATTAATATTCATATATTATGAATTACCAAATAAATCAATTTTTTAGAGATTACCAATAAAGGATCGGTTTTAAAAGACAAATAATAATTTATACTTCATCAGTATGTATGTATGTATGTATGTATGTATGTATGTATGTATGTATGTTTATAATTGCCAAAATCTCTTGGAAGATCAAGATAAATCCTTTCCTATCTTTCAGCCTCGTATTGCATCTCCTGTCTGTACCAATCTTTCCTAACACCTTTCAACACTATCAAAGTGTATTGCATTTAAATTTACTAACAGTTTTTACTGAGATCTCATGCAAATCGTGCTTTCTTCATGATGTATTTACCTCCTCCTCCCAATTTTTTAAATAATAATGTGCATACAACACAGAATATTGTCTATTTGAAAATAAGGTGTTGCATATAACCAGTGTTAAATGCATATATGCATATTAAGTAAAACATGACATAAAATTCAAATAAGAGAATGAAAACACTGACATACACATATTTAATTTAGAAAGCTATTTCATGTTAGAATATCCAGGACCATCTTCCATGTGCTCATTCATACAAATTTATTCTCCATCAATGAAAACTTCAGGAGGCCCATAGAATTGTATATCATTGCTGACTGTGTTGACCATTTCATGAATAACCAGCTTGATGAAGTAAGATATGTTAACACCATTCTAGTGGCAAGAATGACATATACAACAGCTGACAGAACAACTTTATGAAATCTGAGAAGTGCTGGATATGTGAAGAGTCATAGTTACAATAAAAAATCTGAGATAACTGATATTTACAGGAAAATATATTCATGCTGCTCATGACATATGCTCTTGTCATATGAAACATCCTGAATTCATTCCACTTGTGCTGCATAAATTAAGTATGTCTCACATTTGATTATATATAACCAATTTTTTATATAGAAATATAGTCAAGATAGAAGATGCATTCCAAACAACATCTTTTGTTATCTGGTCAAGAATACAAAAGTGTTTGGACATAGTGCAAAGGAATTTAGTAATCATCTCAGTATGGTCAAGCATAAAGGAATCAAGTCCTATAACTACATGTTGTTGGGGACCAATTGGATGAAACTAGTCTGTCGCAAAACATTTAAATGATTTCTTTAGCCAGCTCAATCCAGAAATTTCTGATATGCATTATGCACATACTTCTAATGAGTGCAATAAATATTAATATAGAGAATCTTGGTGCTTGTCATTACATCTACATGAAAACAAACGTGCAATTGCACCCTGATGTACTTGGTATGTTTTGTGATATGTGCTGGTCTTATTATGGGTTAGATTCTGCATAGTATTATTATGGGCTAGATCCAGCTTGGCATTATGTATTTGGGTGAGATCCTGTTTGGTATTATGGTCTAGATCTTGCTTGTCATTATTGATTATGGTCTAGATCCTGCAGAGTATTATTCATTATGGGTTAGATCTACCTTGTCATTATTTATTATCAGCTAGATCCTACTTGGTATTTGTTATGGGCTAGATTCTGCTTGTTATTATGTTCTAGATCGTACTTGTCATCATTTATTATGAGCTAGATTGTACTTTTTATTATTTTTTATGAGCTAGATCCTGGTTAATATTTTTTTATTATAGGTTAAATCCTGATTAATATGATTTATTATTGGCTAGATCCTGCATAGTCTTATTTATGATGGTCTAGATCCTGCTTGGCATTATTTATTATGGGCTACATTTCGCTTGTTATTATGGTCTAGATCCTGCTTGGCATTATTTATTATGGTCTAGATCCTCCTCAGTATTATTTATTATGGGTGAGGTTATGCTATATATTTATGATGTGCTTTATCTTGCTTTGTATTATTTATTATGAGCTAGATCATGATTAGCCGTATTTATTATGGGGTAAATCCTGATTAGTATAATTTATTATGGGCTAGATCCTGATTATAATATTTTTTTGGTTAGATCCTGGTTAGTATAATTTATGATGGACTAGATCCAGATTGGCATGATTTATTATGGGTGAGATCCTACTTGGTATTATGGTCTAGATCCTGATTGGCATTATTTATTCTGGGATAGATCTGCTTAGTATTATTTAGTATGGGCTGAATCCTGATTAGCATTATTTATTATTTGAGTTATGGGCTAGATCATACTTAATATTATATATTATGGGCTAGATCCTGCTTATTAATTTTAATTATGGGCATAGATCCTGCTTAGTAATACTCATTATGGGCTTGATCCTGATACAGATTATTTATTATGGGTTAAATCTTGCTTAGTATTATTTATTATAGACTATATCCTGCTTAGTAATTTTAATTATGGGCTAGATCCTGATTTGTATTATTTCTTATGAGCTAGATCCTGCTTAGTTATATTTATTATTTGAGTTATGGTCTAGATCCTGATTAGCATTATGTAGTATGTGCTAGATCCTGCTTAGTAATATTCATTATGGGCTTGATCCTGATATACATTATTTATTATGGGTTAGATCCAGCTTGGCATTATTTATTATGGGTTTGATCCTGCTTAGAATTGTTTATTATGGGCCAGAGTCTTCTTAGTATTATTTTGTATGGGCTAGATTCTGCTTACTATAACATGATATGGGCTAGAACCTGCTTGCCATTATTTATTATGGGCTAGATTCTGTTTAGAATTGTTTTTTATTATGGGCAAGATCATGCTTAGTAATATTTATTATGGGCTAGATCATGCTTAATGTTATTCATTATGGTCTAGATCCATCTTGGCATTATTTTTTTTGTGCTGCATCCTGCTTGGTATTATGGTCTAGATCCAGCATGGCATTTCTTACAGGGATAAGGATAGGGGCTTGATCCTTCTTATTACTTTTTATTATGGGCTAAATTCTGATTAGTATAATTTTTATTATGAGCATCCATCATTAAAACTGGCCGCCATTTATAGCCTATCTTGTACTGAAAAATGGTGTTAAACCATAAAAACGAAAAAAAAGAACAAATAAACAAACAAGCTTGACATTATTTATTATAGGCTTGATCTTGCTGAGTATTATTTATTATGTGCTAAATCCTGATGGGTATTGTTTATTATGAGGTAGATCCTGCTTAGTGTTATTTATTATGAGCTAGATTCTGATTAGCATTATTTATTATGGCCTAGATCCTGCTTGGTATTATGGAATAGATCCTGCGTGCCATTATTTATTATGGGCTCGATCCTGCTTAGTAAATAAATTTCTGTACCAGGTCTGATGAATATTTCTTAGCGTGTTTGTATCAATTCCATTAAATACAGCTAAAATATTACAATTGTCTCTGATTACTTTCGGAATTTGTGTATACCACTGAGATACATAAATAACATCAGTATTTTTATGTCTTCCTCGTGAAAATATTCTTGCAGGATTTGATTGTTTTATAATTAGCATTACGTCATCATACACAACTAAATTATTAACAAATCCATCAAGATCATTGACAGATGGTGCTTCATCAATGTCGGTTATAAAATCAATAATATCATCACCACTCAGCAATCGTGCGTTTTCATTAAATTCCTTTAGTACTTTGTAGCATCTCTGATCATATACAGATGGTGCTACTAAATACAATTTATTCCATTTCAACCATCTCATTATCAAATTAAAAATGTGTTTTACCAGATCCAGATGGGCCTATTAGTATCATTCTGGTTGAATTTGGTAACGCTGGATGATGTTTTACCTGTTCTCGTTTTCGTGTCGTTGAAAAATCAGTTACATCCATGGTATAATATTATATCATGGATTTATATTGTTTATGCTGTAAAGTTAAAACTCCAACTACTGATTTATCTATGGTTACAACAAAAAATAAAAGAATAGCATACAGTGGAAAATGTTCTGTATGTGGCAGAAAGAAATTTTCCTTTTTACCAAATAAAAAATGGTGGTGACATTGCAACATTAATGTTAAAATTTCCAGGAACTTGGTGGGCTAAATATCCCGGAGAAACAGGATATAATTACTGTGGTCCTGGCACTCGACTTGATATCAGACCTGATGAACAAGATCAACCAAAATCCGGTGAATATCCGGTAAATGCAATCGATAAAGCATGTCACGTTCAATGTAGCTTATAAAAGTAAAGATCTAGAACAACGACATATCGCAGATGTGAAATTGATTCATGCATTGATTTCCATAAAAAATAAAAATCTCAAGGAGGGATTAGCCAATTCGTTAGTAAAATCTGTGATGAAAACCAAATTAGCAATAGGTGCTGGGTAATTAATTATAATGGAATCAATTTATTATAGTCCAAGAGGATTCTGGAAAGGTAGAGCAGCAATCTATAAACTCGCTAATGCAGCAAATGTCACACGTTCTATCGCCGCAGCGTGGTTAGCACGACAAGCAATATGGCAAATTTACCTACCAACACCTAAACGAATCGAGTACGCACGTTTTGATGTTAATGTTCCTAATGAAGTTCATCAGGCTGATATTCTGTTTTTACCTCATGATCGTATACGTAGAGTAACATTTAAATACGCATTAACCGTTGTTGATGTTGCAAGTAGATATAAAGAAGCAGAACCATTATCAACTAAAACAGCTACTGAAGTTGCGTCTGCCTTCGAACGAATTTATCGACGAAGACCCTTGCGATGGCCACAACTATTACAAGTTGATCCTGGCAAAGAATTTCTTAGTGCAGTAGCATCATTAATGAAGCGACATTATGTTAAAATACAACGAGGACATACTGAAATTCATCGTGATCAAACGATCGTAGAACGATTTAATCGAACACTTGCTGAACGATTATTTGGATATCAATACGCGAAGGAATTCATTCAGGATACAATATCTCTTGAATGGGTTGCAAGATTACCAAGTGTGATAGCTGCATTAAACAATGAGGTTACTTGAACAACTGCAATGAAACCTATTAATGCGATTACAAGGAAATATATACCAATACAGCATAATGTTTTACCGCAGCCAATATTTGGTAATGTCATTGTCAGGTATTTATATGAACGAGGTGAACTTGAAGGAGGAAAAAAGAGAGCGACAGATCCTATTTGGAGTATTACTACACACAAGATATCCAGCATGGTACGATCTATAGGTAGACCTGCAATCTACATATTAGATTCAACTTCCCCTCAACGTGGATTCACACGTGAACAATTACAGGTAATTCCCGAGGATACACAATTACCACCACATTCACTTAACTAGCACCTCTACGCCGATTACATTCAAGACAAGTTAACATCACATTATCACGTGTATGACCAAGACTGTTATCTTTTCTATCTACGGTAAATTGTCTAGGATTTTTACTCTAGTATTTCCACAGCATTATACAATTACGGCTTACACAGTGATTATCCTGTTGTTGTTTCAATGTTATGATAAATTGCACGTCAAGATCGAAGTCGCGTTTATTTATTTTTTTATCACATTGTTTATAGCTATCTAATTTTTTTCTTACTGTATCATTGTCAACATTGCCAGTGGTTTCTGACGCATCCACGACAATCCTACGTAGCTGAGATAATTTCCTGACGCGAGACACCGCAAGATAAACTAAATTCGACCACTCGATAAGATCATCATCAATCAACACGAGATTTTTTTTTCTTCGTCTGTCCTGGTATGTCAACGAGAATATTATGTCGTCGCGTATCTCATGGGCGATAACATAATGGTACCTGCAACTCTGCGAATTTTTCTTTATGTAACAGAAATAATCTTTGTTGAAGTGTGTCAGGAACTAGCTTGGAACTATCAGATCATTTGGTCTCCACGTATCCTAAAAGTCCTTTAAAGAGGTTTCTGAAATTATATTACGCATTACTTCACATTGAATTTTATTCGGATGTAATCTGATTAATTTTTAAAACTCCCTCAATGTTGAATCAAGTGCTCTATGATCGTCAGTTATTTCTTCGTAATAGTCAACGGATCTCTTTAGCCATTCGTGTGGAGACGGTCCAACAAAAGGTGGTTCTTGACCATGATCTCCACACATTATTACAGCAGTGTTTTTCGTCAACAATCAATCAAGAAATATTTTTAGATTTTCCAGCGATACTGTACATATGTCATCCCAAACTATGATCTTTGGAATATATTTATTTCCCATTCGATCAGGATTCCATGTGTCTCCGCTCCATCGGAAAAAGCTGTGATAAGTACATGACTGCGTTCCTCGTTGGGTCATTTCTCGCGCAAGTCCGTGTGTAGGTGTCAAAACGATCATATCTGAATTTTGAAATAGTTCAGTCGCACGTGTCGTCTTTCCTGATCCGCCAGGTCCATTGAGATAAATTGTTTTGTTCTAGCTACGGGATCATATATGGTGCAGACGATGGTTTTAATATCTGATTATTTCTACGGTAAATATCTTTGATTGGAACATCTGTTGATTCAGAAAAATCGAGTATATTTTCCTTTTTTATTCTCCATTCACCCCATGGTGCATGATTGATGATATTTAGTTGGTCAAGCAATCTTGAATACTTTTTACTGATATAAAACGAATCGGTAGCTACTCTGACAGCAAACTCTGGAATTTTATTTATCATCGATAACAGATTAATCGAAACGTACGCGAGCATCGAAGATCTTAAATGAGTATACTGCGGTGAGTCACCATCAATATAACTCACACTTGTACCTAACTTAGTTCCATTTGATAAGAAAGCTATATCCCGAGTTATAAATGTATTTCTTTTCGTTGTATCAGCGATTATAAAATTTAATTCAACATCGTCCATGATCAGTCTTGTACAATGTCGTTTATGATCGTATGATCCTCCTTGGGCAAATTTACCTATTATTTTCCTGTCAAGATCTTTTGAAATTTTATTTTTAAACTAGGTTTAATCAGGATTTTTTTCATCAGAATATTCTTTTTGTTGTGGTAACCAAACTTCAATCTGCATTCGGTATGATATAATCGCTTCACTGACAATCAGCGTCAACATTAAACAATCAAGCATATATCGTAACAGTACTTTTGGAGCCCACATCTTTTCTGAAAAATGTCTACCGAACCAAACATAACAAATCGAATGAAGATTTTCTGAAAACTCGAATGATTCGATACAAGCGAATCCAGTAATATCAAAATCAGGTAATGGTCCATTTATTGATACTCGCGTCATCTCGTGTGTGGGGTGACCGAATCTTTTAAAATACCCAGAACACTCTCCGTATCCCAGAAAATTTCCAGGATAACATAGAACCATATCAACCGAGATAACATCTTTACGCGAGTATTTACGGTTCCACAGTCCACCGTGACCATATTCAACACAACTTAATATTATATCATCAACAAAATCAAACCGAGTTGGTTTCCAGGAATTTCTTTCTCTAGCAAAATGAACTGCAACTGATGGAACAGTAAAACATTCACCGAGTAATTTTTTTGTCAGGGGTATATTTTCTCATTTTATCTTGGAGGTGTTCTGTTCGATAAATATCACCATTTGGTCTTACAAACTGATCGGATTAATTTTCAGAACTAAACAACCACACGGATACAGGGTCGTTTTACTTATTTCGTTAATAAAGTCAAACATGTCACCGTTATAGAATTTAACCGTCCTCGTGCGTGGAAATACTGTTACTGCATTAGTCCACGCATGCGAATTATGACCAACAATATCGATTAAAGCTCCCTTTGATTTAAATTCGATTCGTATAAGATCTCTCCTATTATCGTTTTTACTGTTATAGGAAATTTTAATTTCTTTCCTAGTTCAGCAACATCTTTGATAGATGCTCCGATATCTTTGACTATTCCTGCGCACGAATTTATTATATTACGTCGGTTATCCGTTAACCCCTTCCTACGAGTCGAAACGGTGAAATGTTCTGTTATTCGTTCGGTCACACAATTTATCGTCGAGAATTTCATCGGCTTTAGATTATCAATGTTAGGTTTCTCAAGCGGATATATTCCATAGATAACCGCTGTTATAGGATAAGATCTTTCGTAATATAGTTTATCAATGCCGGTCAACATCCCTGGTTTGGAACCTTTACTCAGTATGGCAGTTATATCGTTATGAAGGACAGGATCACGTTTATCACAAATAATCCAATTGTCTGTATCTGCAAGTACGATAAATTTTATTTTTAAAATATATTTTCTATCGTCAAGGTAGTTAATGATCATCGCTGCTTGTTTGTCGTTCATCGTAGCATCTATATTTTTAGTGTCACTTATAATCTTAAACGTCTACCACACATGAGATGCTTCATTTTTCTGAAATTCTTTTTTGGCGTCATATATTTTATTGATCAAAATTTTACCTGTCGGATCAACCAGATCTTGCATCGGCACAGGGGATATTCTGTCAAGATTGAATTTTTTATTTGTAGAAAGCTCGATCTTGGATAATCTCTCGAATTCTCCCATCTTTATAATTAAAACAAGTATTTAAATTAAAAATATTACATATATATAATGATTAAAACAAGGAATCTCTGCAAGTGGTTGATGATCGGCTCTGTTACTCCTTGTAACAGATCTTGCGTAAACGAATTCTGCGGAATCCACTCGCAACGTGTCCGAGATGGAAGTCAAGGACCAAAACCGTGTTTACAATGTGGTGTTGGAGTACGAGGAGAAACGCGCTTGTGTGTGCAATATGGTGGTAAAAGATACAGAGAACTGAAACGATATTATGATAAAAAAAAAATAATGATAGCGACAGGATTATAAAAAGCCCGGAAGATTATCTGATTAGATTTCAAAGTAAAGATCAAGGCAAACAATGATTTAAATAAAAGATATTTATATATAATGGAGCAAAAGGAATTAATGAGACATCCTATCATAACAAACTACGAAGCAAAACGTGATGGTGTTATCAGGAATTGTATACACAAAAAAAAACAGTCGGTACTGTTAATTGTCACGGTTATCTCATATTCAGTTTTAGGAAAGATAATCAAATAAAAAGATATTGCTGTCATAGGTTCGTCTATGAGTATTTCCGTGGGGTGATCGAAGACGGTCTTGTAGAAGACCATATTGACTGGAATTAAACTCCACAACTCTTTATCTAATCATAGAGCTGTCACACAGAGTCAGAATTCTATATACGGAAATACTGGTAAATGTAAAACAGTTGTAAGGAGGGCGGTTAAATCCATAAATATAGAGATCTGCGAAGAAATAACATTTCCATCAATATATGCAGCTGCCAAATATTTCGATATTCAGATGCGTTCGTTACAATTTAACGCAGAAAATATATACAAATCTTCTCTTTCTAAAAATATAAACAAAAAATTACATTTCAATACTGTTGAAGGGAGAGACTGTCTCTCTGTAATTAAGCTGTTTCTTATATTACTTTACTATTATTTCATATATTTATTTTTTTGGGATATTTTCAGTAAATGATATTATGATGTTCAGTACAAAAAAATGTGCTATCTCTCTCCTCTCGTATATTACTGAATTGTAAATGAACTGAAAAATGGGAGATAACTTCATGTTACATATTTCACCGTAGATCGTGATTTATTTTGTCACTGTCCAAAAAAATATTTTTTAAAATTTAAATATGTATGTTATATATATGAACATCAAAAATATTAATGCTATAATATCTGCAGTAAAAAAAAATTAAAAAATTAAAATATAAATATACAACTCGATCCAGAAAAAATAATCTATGATTTCGAGTCAATCCAACAACAAAATCTTGAAGGTGGTTATACACTTTCAACGGAGTATAGGCTGATAAAGAACATACAGTCTATAATGTTCCAGTCCTTATCAATGGTAAAAGATACAGATGTAGATAAGTTCGTACCACTTTCTATCGCAGTAGAAAATATTAAATCAAAACTGTCTCACGAGTATGAAACGAACAAAATTATCAACACACGCGTGAGACAACTAAAAACGATTATAAATGAAAACGCTGTTACCGATGGCAGCTTGGATTAATTCCTCTACAGTTCTTTTTTTTATTCTGTTATAATATTTATTTATTCAGATTTGTAAATTTTCATGAAATTTCACGCTTCTGTTGTTTTATTCTGTTATAATATTTTTTTATTCAGATTTGTAAATTTTTATGAAATTTCACGCTTCTGTTGTTTTATACTGTTATGATATTTTTTTTATTCTGTTATAATATTTTTTTATTCAGATTTGTAAATTTTGATGAAATTTCATCCTATTTTTTTTTTTTACCTATTTTAGTCGAAATATCATAGAAAAATCTATCAAAATTGTAATATTAGTAGGTTGAAACCCCGAGCGATTCTAAAAGATTTATCGATAAATCACTAAATCTACCATGTTTTGTTCATAAATTAACTAAATCAGATATATTTCTAAGAAAATATACAAAAAAACAGACCAAAAAAGATGAAATTAACAATTAATCGATAAATTTACCATGTTTTGTTCATAAATCAACTAAAAACGGATATATTTCTACGAAAATATACTTAAACAGACAAAAAAACATATGAAATTAACGATAATTAGCTAAATTTATCACGCTTTGTTCATAAATTAACTAATATCGGATATATTTCTACGAAAATATACAATAAAACAGACAAAAAAGATGAAATTAACTATTGATCGATAAATTTACCATGTTTTGTTCATAAATCAACTAAAATCGGATATATTTCTACGAAAATATACAAAAAAACAGACAATAAAAGATGAAATTAACGAATTAGCGATAAATCAGATAATCGCTCAAGTTTTTACCTTACAAAAATCATAAATCTGACAGATTTTCTACGATAAAATTGACTAAATCAGACACAAAAATTTCAACAAATCTGTAAAGAAATATTCTGTTTTACTGAAATCAGATTTTTATTCAGAACTATATAATATTTTTTTAAGTTCATCAAGTTTAATGCAGGAATGCGCGTAGTTTATAATCTGATCTTGGTCACACGTGATCATAGAAATATGTTCTCGCCGCAATCTATCTAACTGTTCTTGTGTCAGTAAAAAAATCTTCGTTACCGAACTCATCAATGACTATATCAACGATGTTGAATGAAGACTGTAAATATTAATTTGATTGCATTTCCAAGTGCTTCCTTGTCGTGTATAAAAAAAAACTTTACGTGCTGGTACATATGTAATATTTCTTAGAATAATTCGTAAATCAAGATCAAAAAATCGTTTACGATAAAAAAATCTTAAGATTTCACATTGAGATTTATCAGTAAAACCTCGCTACGTAAATCAATCAAGTGTCCACTCTGGTTGGTGAGTTTAAAATTAAATCTTGACAAGCATTGATTATGCGTGCGTAGAAACTCCGAATTGATTGGTTCTTGCACGATCAAGGATCCAGGAGGAACCATTGGAGTAAATGTGTAAAGAACGTATCCTTATTGAGCTTGATTTGATATCCCAGGATCTGTTTGATAACTACCATCGATTACATCACATACAAGATTGACTGAAATCGTTGATGTTATATTTACAATCTCTGGTGAAATATGTCTGCCTTCAGCATCTGGATCATTGTTAAATCTGAGAACATCATCAGGATGTGGTGGAGTTTCAGGCCATCATAGAACAGTTTTTATCGATGATCGATAAATATCTACGACGTAATTGAGAGATTTTACTTCAATCACAGATGATAATGTTGGTTCTTGAACAGTAATAGTTATTTTTTTAATTCTTTTTTTGTTGTTGATTTTATTCTGCTCTGGAATTCATCGTTGATTTGTTCAATCTGATAACTACCTGTGGGGATATAAACAACAAAGAAATCTGGGGTTCCATCTGGTTTATTTTTGTTTGCAAGTACAAGCGAATTATTTGGAGGTAATCCACCAAATGGTTCAGATCTGATATTTGGCCAACTATGATATGCTCGTAGTTGTGCAAGTGCAATTTCCCTTGCTGAAATTGCAGTTGGAAAATTAATACTGAATTCAGGATTAGTTGTGCTCACTGATATTATAGTTGTTTTTACCGGTGTTCGTGACAATCTGTTGCAATAGTTCTTGTGCTGACATTTATCTATTTATCTGTAACTTTAATGGGTGTAGATTCTATCACAGTTATTATTTCGGAGAATATTTTAGTCATTAATGCAAACTCAGAATCCGATATTGAAGCATCGTTGAGGCTTTCAGATATTAACTGAGATAGTTTAGAATACGCCGCCATTGACGCGTCTAACTTCACCGCATAATCGGATAATTTTCCATTCGTGCACGTCGATATTTTTTGTTGTTGTGATTATATTAAAAAGTTCAGCGATCGCAGTTGACACTGAAGCACAGATCGCTATGACCGCAGGTGATGTCATTGTTACCGCGGATAATAAAAGACCGGCTTCAGCAACAGCCGCGGAGACTGAGTATACAATTATATCAATGACAAGTACACGTCTGTGATATTTTTTTACTTTTATGGTGTAAGTATAAACGATAGATTTTAATTTATCTTGCCACTCACGCGCTTGATTGTATCTGTAGTCCATATTATTTACGCTGTAATCAATTGAGGTGTTTCGGCAACAAATTCTAGACACCACCAGATCGTTGCTGCAGTTAATTCTTTGTCGGATGCAACCAGGATAAATGTTTCCTCGTCTCCACGGTTTAATATAACAGATACGGTTCCAGAAAACTTATCTGTTGAGTGACGCCATGGATACGTGGTAAATATCTCCAATTTTGCACTACTAAACACAATCTGTACACGCCAGTAACTTCCGCGGTATGTTTGATAGTATTATTTTGTTGAGACTATGTTGTTGATCCTGATGATATTGTGTATACGACGTTGTTAATCCGCCTGTGGAGAATTTTACCCTGATATTTTTCAAGGAGATCAATTTTATTAATAATATCATGAGCATCACTTACAATATCTTCCTGTGTTTTCTTAATCGTATCGATTGATGTTTTAATATCAGTAAGTTTCGTTTCAACGATTAATGGTTTTCCGAAGAATCCATCTGCAATTTTATCGATCTTTCTGAAAATTCTACGGAGACTTGTAAACGCACCTACGTGAACGTCATACTCGGCTCTCAACGTAGATAATTTTCCGTCTACGGTAATGTGATCGTTTTTGTGAAGTTCTTACAAATCTATTCTGACAATCGTATACTCTTTATCTCCACAATGAAAACGAAATGGACAACGTTCTTTTGCGTACGAGGGACCAGCAACGTGGAACGAATTGCCCATTGAAATTAGACACAAAGACAGTGATCCCTTTCAAGAGTGCTATTAAAACTCACCTTTCTCGACTGCAAGAACAAACTTAAAGACCTAATAATGTTTCTTACCTTAAATATTTTTCAGCATTTTTTTTTGTTTTCTAATTTCATGGTGTTTGTTTTGTTTTTGTAGTCATATTATTATTGTATATGATGTAAAGCATCTAGACTTTCTAAAGATTAGGCGCTATACAAAGTCCTCCTCCTCATGATTATTTTAACTGGTGATGATAGTCATGTGACCCCTTCTTTGTCCAAAATGGCGACACGCAATATAGATGAATTCTTACGGAAAGAATGGAGGAACACAGTTAATCCCGACTTACAGAAGGAACGAGACACACGCACATTCAATACTGACGAACTAACATATATTTTAGATGGCGGCAAGGAAAAAACGCGAAGAAGAAGGGAAATTGGTAAATAAAGAATTTGACATTTTGACTTTGACAATTTTTTCGAATTGGTGTTTCGTAGTCCGAGTTTTCTCTGACCATTGCCTCCCCATTTTTTGATAGTTGGACATTCATGTTGGGGTGTAGGGTCAGAGCGCATTCCCTATCGAAAAGTTGGAATTCGCCGACACCATTTCACTTGACTGTCGGCATGGGGTAGCCGCTTACTTGCCGGTCCATCAAACTTAAACGATCTTTCATCGAGATATACCTGCATGAAATCGGTAGGAATATGATTTTTTTTCTTTACAAAATCGTGAGCATAGCAGTCGTTATGTCTTTAATCCACTGATAGACGAGATGAAAGTACATCATTGCTGAAATTTGACCTGGATCTGGCCATTTGTATTCATAGTCACGTGACTACAAATTTCCTACACCAGAACATAAATGTCAAAATATTAAAAAAAATGGGGTGGCAAGGGTCAGAGGAAACTCGTTGAACAAGAAGAACATTGCATCCACATTACTAATATATAAAATATATATCAAAAAGCTGACTGAACATATAATGGACCAAGTACATTATGAGCTGATTTATGTAGGCCAAGTTTGCAAAAAGTAAAAGGCTGACTGCAATGGGCCAAGTAGTCCCTTATCTGTTTCTTCATTCCTTATTTTAATTTAATGATTATGGTAAGTAACATTTGTATATATGGTACTGTAATACCAGTGTTTACTCTTGTAAGTTTCTTGGGTGGGAATGGAGATGCTACAGCATTCACAGTGATCATTCTTGGCATTGAAACTAAGTGCTGACAGTTTTATTGTTGCAGTTGAGTTTATTTTTGTTGTGAATTATTTTCTGATTTTAGTATTGTTTTAAGGTTAAATCAAAATCATAAATTGAGAAGAATAATGCTTAAACTTAACTTTCTGTTTATTCTAGAAAACAATTTTTTGTATGATGATACTTATTTTGTCATAACATTAATTAGGGGTGATAAAATGGAGCATATCCAGTTTATACATAAATGGTATCCAGTGTATACATGAAGTTTATCCAATGTATACATAAAGGGTATCCACTGTGTATGTAAAGGATATCCAGTGTACACTTAAAGCATATCCACTGTGTATGTAAAGGGTATCCAGTGTACACTTAAAGAGTATCCACTGTGTATGTAAAGAGTATCCAGTGTACACTTAAAGAGTATCCATTGTGTATGTAAAGGGTATCCAGTGTACACTTAAAGAGTATCCACTGTGTATGTAAAGGGTATCCAGTGTTTATATAAAGGGTATCCATGTTATATGTAAAGTGTATGCAGTATATACATAAAGGGTATCCACTGTACATGTAATGGGCATCCAGTGTTTACATAAAGGGTATTCACTATATACATAAGGGGGAGGATCCACTGTATATGTAAAGGATATCCAGTGTATACATAAGGGGTATCCACTGTATATGTAAAGGGTACCAAGGGTATCCACTGTATATGTAAAGGGTATCCACTCTGTATGTAAAGGGCATCCACTGTATACATAAAAAGTATCCAGTGTATACATGAAGGGTATCCATTGTATATGTAAAGGGCATCCACTGTATAGATAAATGCTTACCATTATATACATAAAGAGTATCCAGTGTATTCATAAAGGGTGTCCAGTGTATACATAATGGGTGTCCAGTGTATACATAATGGGTATCCACTGTAGACAGGCTGAACATTCTGTGATGCATAAAGGGCTTCCAATGTTTATATAATTGTTATCCCCTTATATACAAAAGGTATCAAGTGTGTATGCATAAAAGGTATGCACTGTATACATAAATGGTATCCAGTGTTTATATAAAGGATAGCCACTATGTACATAAAAGGATAGCCACTATGTACATAAAAGGTATGCATTGTATACATAAATATATGTGATCACCCCAAATATTGTAAAACAATTTCTAAATAACTAACTTTCTAAATGAAGAAACATTTTTTTCTTGTTGCAGAAAAGGTCTTGTTTGCTGAACCTCTCTTCCATTGTGATGGCCTTGCAAACTTTTCAAAGTCAGAATTATACGAGAATGCAATTCATAGAACTCTAAGGATAAATGAGCTAAAGAAGGCAAACAACTGGACACAGGAAGACTTTGGGATAGCAGTAAGGTAAATCAACAGAGTGTGCTCTTCAAGATTCAGGCAACTGGTACACTGACAGAACTTTGATCTGAGCAAGTTGTGTGCATGATTAGGATTTTTAATACATGTATAACTTTTTTTTAAAAATTCAGTAATATTGCTATGATGTCTGCAGTGTGGCAATTTTTAGATGTCTAGCACTGGGGAATCATGCTGCAGTCATGTAGCATCATGTCTCACAATCTTGACAGCAGGCCAAACAGTCCTAACACTAATCTCTTAATGCTAATTCTAGCAAGGCAGCTGTTTGTGCCATTTTTGTAAGTCTTTGTTATGACTCAGCCAAGGTTCAAACCCATAACCTCCCACTTCTAAGGCAGACACTCTAACCTCTAGGCCACTGCAATGGTCCTGAGCAAGTTAATTACATTCATAGATTCTGACTATTATGAAGTGGGGCCCCGAGTGGCCGAGTGGTCTAAAGTGCTATCCGTTATGGATCACTACCATCTCACCTCTTGTCTGCGTAGGTTGAAATCAATCCTAACCTCACCAGAAGTTTCTTTATAGATCTAAAATTGTAATATATACACCAGTGTGGTCTAACATTTTAAACATTATGGGCCATGTGGACCAAAATTGTAAAGTTTGTGGGCCATACATATATATTACTCTATATGTATTATAGTAATTATACTATAATTATATAACAGACTTTTTGTGTAAGCATATGACTGGTGTGTCTGTAGTTGGGTCACTCTGATGCACACTACTGAGGCTCCCAATTGATGCTCGTATTAGAAAGGTTTGTAGAAAAAGTCTTTATCAACTTTTTTCTTCACTTTGTTTGCAGCCGGCTAGAATACATATGACTTTTCTTGTGGCAAAGGCATCTGCTCCATCATAGAACAAATGCTCCAAGCATCTTTTAACCTTTAGTACCAAGAAGGCAACCTACATGGAATTTTAGTGGCCATTTTCCAGTTTGGTTACATTTGAGATCAAGAGCAGAAATCAGTTGAAAGGGGAATTAACTGTTGAAGATGGCTAAAAGTGTAGTAAGATAAATTAAAGATGAATTATAGAAAAGCACACCATCATTAGTACATGTATATCTAGATCTGTTCTACAGAATTGTCAGAAGTTATCATCTGCTCAATCACATGCAAACCATTACAATTAACATTGGCTCTTCTGTAAACCTTCTTCCTAATATTGCCTATCCTCAAATTCATTAATACAAATGGATTTAACCATTTATAGACTGTAAACCATTCTTGTCACATGTCAAGATGGTGTTTATTGTAGAAACCGGTAGTCTCACAATTTGAAAAAGGATTATGCTGCTTTATTTTTGATCGTGAAGGTTGCTTAACCAGAGGGCAACCAGTTGACAATTTTCACTCACAATTCTTTATTTTTAGTCACAAATGTGACCATTTTAGCAGCATGAGTGCTCATCAACAATGTTAAGATTCTGCTCAGCATGTTTGTGTTAAGTTTGTAGACAGTGATTGAAAAGGAATTTAGTCTGTTTTGAAGGTAACCTTAGTGTACCCACAAGCCCTTTTTTTATTAGCTAATATTGTGTTTCCTTTGCAGGTGTTTGAACTATGAAGTAGGGCTTATAATCCACCTGTCCATGTTTATACCTGCCATAGAGAGACTGGCAACAGATGAACAGAAGGCCAAGTGGCTCCCTCTTGCTGAGTCCTACAAGATTCTGGGGACCTATGCCCAGACAGAGCTGGGGCATGGTGAGAAGGAATTTATTCTTTCTAAAATTGGTGGTTTTCATGGCCTCACCTTCATTAGCGTGCAACAAAACATAGCTATCTCTGCAATTGCAGTAATGGCATCAAAACAAGATAATAAACAACATAATCATCAACAGTCATATCACAGTTTGCAAGTGAGCGGAGATCTGAATAGATTGATTGTTGTTTAATGGCACATCAACACATGAAAGGATTATCATGCCAAGGCCCCATGGTTCCCTACTCTCAGTAGAATTAAAAAACTTTGAGTAAAGTTTTGAAATTGATAACTTTTCAAGTAAATGACTCATGATCTCAAAGCACAGAATTACCATAGTTACATTTATACAATAGCTGTCACATATTTCAGGAAAATTTTATTTTCCAAAATGAGAAAACATTGAAAATCTAGGATCATATTGTACTCAAAGATAACCAATTTTAAAGTTTTAAGTAAATTCGCATTTTCAGTTAAAGTTTTTGTATGCAGGTTCAGACCCTGTATTCTCAAGACCATGTCCCATATTCTCAAAACCAAGTCTCATATTCTCAAAACCAGGTCTCATATTCTCAAAACCAGGTGCAATATTCTCAAAACCAGGTGCAATATTCTCAAAACCAGGTGCAATATTCTCAAAACCAAGTCTCATATTCTCAAAACCAGGTGCACTATTCTCAAAACCAGGTGCAATATTTTCAAAACCAGGTGCAATATTTTCGAAACCAGGTGCAATATTCTCAAAACCAGGTTGTGTATTCTCAAGACCAGGTCCAGTATTTCAGTGTTTTCCTTTATACACATTTGTGTGTCAGAGATGCATGCTGGAGATAATTGATGCACACATTTTGTTGTCGTGCATTTTTTTGACACAAATAATTTGCTTAATACGACCATGATCTGTTCAATATCCATTGCTTAGGATGAGAGATGGCATCTTGTATACTGCGAGCATAGGCATTGTTACGATGGAGTAGCTTTCCCAAATCTCGTAAACTCTTATGCAATTTCCATCGAGTTCAGCAAGATTTCCAGACATAATAATCTCAATGATTGTCAGACTAGAAAATGGTGTCCAGATGAAAACAATGTGCACTCAGAATGGCTTGAACAGGATCAATCTTAGATAACCAGGTGCAAATCCCTATTAAATCGTCAGCCTTTGTATCAATTGTCCCAGATATAGCATTACTCAACACCCAATCAGTAGGACCACCGGAAAAGTGCACAGAAATAGTTAATTTTATCAATGATCATAATATTGACGTCTTTTTTAATGACAGAAACATGGCTAAAAACATTAGGCAATGAGCCCAAGTGTGCAGATCTAATACCAACCGGTTACTCCATCAAGTCATTCCCCCGCCACTCTCACAGAGATGGAATTGCTGTCATCACAAAGAATTCCATGATAAAATGTCTACAACACAACACAACCTTCAATTTCTGCCACACATTGTTTGAACTATTCCAAACAACACTCACACTAGAACAACATTCAGTCCATTTTTTCTGCCTCTACTACCCTCCTTATGGTAGAAAAAACTAGCTGACTGAATCTCTTTTTTTGGAGCAGTTTCAAAATCTCCTGGAGTATGGAAATTCGGTAAGTGGCAACCTAATTATTCTTGGAGATTTTAACTTTCACTTTGAATATCCTGGAAACCCATACACATCAAAATTCCTAGATTCCATTCATGTTTTCAACCTTAAACAGTCAGTTAACCAACCAACCCTTAAATATGGTGTATCCCACGAGCTTGCATCAGATCACCTCTGACCTCCTGCATCTGAGGCTGATGCTCTAACCACTTAACCAATGGAATTTATTTTTTTTACTGCAAAATTGTTTGAAACCTCCTTTTACATTTTTTCAGATAGTAGATTTCACATAAAATAAAATTATTTTTGGGTTAAGGTTCATTAAACTGAATGGCTATGGCAGTTTTATTATTGATAATATGTAAGACAAATAAAGTTTGTATTTTGACTACTTGGAAATAACATACTAGAACGATTGGAAAACTTCACAAACCTTTTAGATTTCATGTTTGATATTCACCTGATCTGCTGTGGTTTGCATTGTCTGCTTAACACCAAAGAGGTCAAAAGGAACAGCAAAGGTAACCATCAGGCAATCAAATCATGGCTGTACTTACTTATGTTACAGATTGTAATTATCTGAATTCTGTTCTGGTGAAATAGACTTAAGCATTATGTAATTCATGTTCTAAATTAAAATTAATTTCATTTTATTCTGATTTTATTTTGACTGGTAGAATCAAGATATCTTGAGTAAAATATGCCTTAGTTCTGCTGTTCGGTGATATAATTCAGGTTAAAATGTCTGATACATTGTAATGCAAAATGAGTTCATTCTTTATACAAAAATAATTTTAATTAATATTTGTTGAGTATAAGACTTGTACTTTGATCTAATAATTCAAAATCTGTTGCTCAGAAGGTTCCATTAAATGTCATTAATACATTTTTGTAACAACCACCATGGAGGAAGTTTAACAAATGTATCAATTTGTGATATATGCATAAGATTAAACTCAGTGTTAAAGTATTTCATGTTTAGATTCTCAATAGCATGACATATTACTTGCTATGTGGAGACTTCTTGATGTGTTCAACTTGAGTTTACCAAAGTGTGTGTGGCTGGTTCAATATGCATGCCATAGGCATCTTCTGAAGAAATTTTTTACAAATACATGTAATGTTTTTATCTTCTCAATTGGTGATTAAATGTGAAGCATTGGTCTACAAAATATGTACCATAAATAAACCTTTCATGCCATTGAAAGTCTTGCAATCCCTATTCTTTCTTTGACCACAGGTGCTAAGAATCTTCATCTGCATGTCAATTGGATTTGGGTGATATTTGGTAGTAAATTAGTTCCTATCTATATGTATGTTAGTCACTCATGGTACCATTTTAATATTACAGGTACAAATTTGATGGCGCTTGAAACTACAGCAACCTTTGATCCCAGGACAGATGAATTTGTTTTACGAACACCACAGCTTTCCTCCATGAAATGGTGGCCAGGCTCATGTAAGACACTTTCCGTACAATTTCTATTTCCTGTACCATAGCAAGGGGAACATCATTTGTGTCTGAAGAGACATGTTTTCTTTTTTCCATCTGGTGAATTCTCAGCCATTTTACAAAGGTCATAATTCAAAATGAACAGGAGAAGAGTAGTGCTGAGGTGTTGGTTAACTATACATGTAAATTTACAAAAAGTGTTGATATAAACTTTCCACTGTCTACCAGACTCCTACATATGAGTATAATAGATATAGTATATCTATATAGCTCCTTCTCACCAAAACAATGCAACTTCAATGCAGAGGGAGTGTGGAGGGGATTAACTGCTCCACTGCGGTGGGTGGAGAAATGAAAAATCATGTGAGCTATACTATAGAAGGTTGCTCATGAAAAGATGATTGAGGAGGGAGGTGGTTGTTAACTGTACATGTAAATTTACAAAATTATAAAACAAATTTGAGGAGGGAGGTGGTTGTTAACTGTACATGTAAATTTACAAAATTATAAAACAAATTTGAGGAGGGAGGTGGTTGTTAACTGTACATGTAAATTTACAAAATTATAAAACAAATTTGAGGAGGGAGGTGGTTGTTAACTGTACATGTAAATTTACAAAATTATAAAACAAATTTGAGGAGGGAGGTGGTTGTTAACTGTACATGTAAATTTACAAAATTATAAAACAAATTTGAGGAGGGAGGTGGTTGTTAACTGTACATGTAAATTTACAAAATTATAAAACAAATTTGAGGAGGGAGGTGGTTGTTAACTGTACATGTAAATTTACAAAATTATAAAACAAATTTGAGGAGGGAGGTGGTTGTTAACTGTACATGTAAATTTACAAAATTATAAAATAAATTTGAGGAGGGAGGTGGTTGTTAACTGTACATGTAAATTTACAAAATTATAAAACAAATTTGAGGAGGGAGGTGGTTGTTAACTGTACATGTAAATTTACAAAATTATAAAACATTTGAAGAGGGAGGTGGTTGTTAACTGTACATGTAAATTTACAAAATTATAAAACAAATTTGAGGAGGGAGGTGGTTGTTAACTGTACATGTAAATTTACAAAATTATAAAATAAATTTGAGGAGGGAGGTGGTTGTTAACTGTACATGTAAATTTACAAAATTATAAAACAAATTTGAGGAGGGAGGTGGTGGTTAACTGGACATGTACATGTAATTTACAAAATTAAAAAACAAATTTCAGGAGGGAGGTAGTGGTTAACTGTACATGTAAATTTACACAAAATTAAAAAACAAATTTGATGAGGGAGGTGGCGGTTCCCTGTTCCTTTAACATTATTTGGTTATATAGTTATGTCATTCTGGGGACATGTGAGTTAAGTGCCATTCCCAAAGACATGCAGAGGCATCCAACCTAGGCTGCCCTAGGCATGTATTGTTTAAAAGTTTGTGACAAAATGATTGTATAAGAATTATAGGTTACTGCATTTGTATGGGAAAATATGAACAAGTTTTTTCATAATAATACTGCCTGATCTTTGGGAATGAAGTATTCTTACGGGAAAATGAGTTCATATTTTTCCATACAAATGCAGTAACCATTTTATTATATGCTCATTTTCTTATTCTACCTAAGGCTTAATGGTAAAAATATAATTTAAAAAATACACTTCAAGAAAGAAAGTAATTGAATTTTTGCTCTATTAAAAACTAAATACACAACCGTATATTCATTAATACACAATAACAATATTAATGTACACATAGCACCCTATTGTGACCTTTGAACCTCGTTGTGTTTTTGACAGTAGTTTAAAAAAGAATTGTCATTTTAGTTTACTTAAAATTCCCATACACCATCCATCATGCCCTTGCATTATGCAGGTAGTAGTCACTCATGACATTGCATTTATGCAACAAAATCAATCCATGGATTACTGTTGTGGTCATATATCACACTGGTCACTTGCAGCAGAGATCACTCATTACAGGTTTTACTCTTATACCCACATGCTTTAAAAGTACACACAATGTTGAGTCAAAGCTCACAAAAATGTCAGGTGGAGACTACATGTCTGGGGTTCAGCGTGTCTTATGGGAGGAAAGTGTCTGCTAAAATCCGCTTTGAACATCATCATTTTTATGGAACTTATGACCGAGTGTGTTCAGTGTCTCAACCCTGGTTGAGTCATACCAAAGACTTATAAAAATGGTACTAACGGCTGCCTCGCTAGGCACGCAGCATTAAGAGGTTAGTGTTAGGACTGGTCAGGCTGGTATCAGAATAATGTGACTGGGTGGGACATGATGCTACATGTCTGTGGCATGATGCCCCAATGCTAGACCTCCTCATTAGCAAGTTCCCAACATATGCAAAGGGAACTAAGCATCTGATATTTTTATAAACATGATAGTGTTTATTTCTTTCCCTGTGTTTCTTTATTATGATGAGCTTAACCATCATGCTGTTGTTTGAAATAATAATTTTTAAAGAACACAGTGAAGATATTCTGCCAAACATATAATGAACTGTCCTGACTTTTATTTTGGCAAAGAATTTGCTCTTTGTCATCTGTAGTGACTCTTTTGAATAATTTAGCTGACATGATGTTAGTTTCAATATTAAATTTTCAAATAAAATAGCCATTGTTTAGAGATTGATCTTGTATAAAAATAAAAACAAAATTGTGCATCTTTTATAGTGGGAAAGACAGCCACCCATGCTATAGTGCTAGCTAAGCTGATTATTGGAAACAAGAATTATGGAATGAATCCCTTCATGGTACAGCTGCGGAGTCTAGAGGACCACATGCCATTGCCAGGTCAGTATATGACCTCAGTTGTCAGGTTAGAGCATGACCCATTATCTCATTTTCTCAGTTTATGATCTAATGTTCCAGTTTTCAGGTCTGCATATAACCTATGCCAAATGAAGTTTGTGTCTCACAGGTAAATTCAGATAGCTGAATATTAGCCCTTTATAAGGTTATTTATATAATAAAATATGGAACATAAAGAAAATTAACAATTAGATATTTATGTCATATGTAAAAGTTATTAAATTCAACATAACATGGTCATTATTTACAGACTAGGACAATAATACTCACTGTCCAGCTGATCTAGATCCATGCATAACTAATGCTGAGGATGGGCATCAGGATAGGCATAAGAATGAGCATCAGGATAGGCATCAGAATGGGCATCATGATAGGCATCAATATGGGTAGCAGAATGGTCATCATGATAGGCATCAGTATGGGCAGCAGAATGGGCATCATGATAGGCATCAGTATGGGCAGCAGAATGGGCATCATGATAAGCATCAGTATGGGCAGCAGAATGGGCATCATGATAGGCATCAGTATGGGCAGCAGAATGGGCATCATGATAGGCATCAGTATGGGCAGCAGAATGGGCATCATGATAGGCATCAGTATGGGCAGCAGAATGGGCATCAGTATGGGCAGCAGAATGGGCATCAATATGGGCATCATAATCTAATCATAATCTGAATAAGTAGCTTCATCATCATCCACTGACTTGTCATCAGTGACAATGTCAGAACTAGACCCAGCTCCCAAAGATAAGTTTGTGATATCCATCATATAGCTGGTCATATAATTAAGTCTGTGGAAAGGTGAGTTCCAGCAGTGGATTGCTGGAACAAATGCATCTACTTGATTCAGCAAATTGCAGCTAAACAGTTATTTTTTTTTCAGTTCGACTTCATGAATTATATCCTTGTCTGTAGCTCAGTGAATTTTTACATTGGAATTTTGAAATGTAGATAAATTTATCTAATTAAAAAATCATCTAGTTTTCTTTAAACTGATTTTCACTTTTACTTCATATGTGTGTGTGATATAATTTGTCTAATGAATAGACCATGTTTGTTTACCTGTGGCATGTGATGGCTCCCATAACTGCTTAGTCCTCAATCATAAATGAACTCCAGGGTCAACATGGCTGATGATATGTACAGGTCACGATTTTGCAGGATATATAATAGCATTATATTCCGTTTTAATTCTTTTTTTCTTTTCCCGTATTTGATATTTTAACCTCTAGTGGCATCAGGCATCCAAATACCTCCATGTATTGATGTTGGGAATCTGAAGTAGCATGTGTCTTCAGACATCATATAGATGCAGAGGAGTCTTTATTTGGAGTTACAAGCATCTATTTGAAACAGATTTAAAAAGTTATTTATCTTCTCATATCAAAAGATTTACAAGTGGTCATCTAAAACAAATCACCATTATTTACTTTGCACTTGGCTTTTAATATTTCATTTAATATCATAAAAAAGATAAAATTTGTAGATTACACTTGTGTGCCTAAAATTTCACATGGCCAAATGGACTGGCTACTGATATTTTGCTCCTGCCTGCCATGAAATTGGTTTGCAGCAGGCTAGTGTCAATTTTGCACACCGGTCTAGTTGATCCTTCTTGGGCATCCAGTATGGTCACTACATTGGCCAGCTTGAAACTCTTTTATTGCTACTTCTTCTGAATGTATGGGCATATCAACATGGGTGTTTCACTAAAAGACATCAAACAATGTCTTGTTGGTCCTAAATGAAAATAATGCTAAGCCAATGTCCCATATAGTTGCCATGATCGTCATCTTGAAAATCTTGGTATTACTACTCCTTTGTTTGGACAGTCATATAAAAAAAAATTTTTTCCAGTTCCAGATTTCTTTATGATGGCTTGTTGGTTCTAAATGAAAATCATGCTGATGCAGCATCCAATATGGCTGCCATTTTGGCCATTTTGAAAATCTTGGTATTGCTACTCTTTCAGAATGGATGGTCATATCAACATGTGCTTTTTATTAAAAGACTTCTTATTATGACTAGTTGGTCCTTGAAAATGGTGCCAGTCTGACACCCAGTATGGCTACAGTAGTGGCCAATGTGACTTTTTTCTCTCTCACTACTTCACCTTATTGGATAGTCACATCAACTTGAATTTTTCAGGAAAAAACTTCTTATTATGTCAAGTTGGTCTTAAATGAAAATGGTGCTTATTTGACATCCAATACGGCCACCTGGGCAGCTATCTTGCAAATCTTGTTTTCACTGAATGTATGGTCATATCACATGGGGTTTTCATTAAAATTATTATGATGTCTAATTGGTCTGAAATGAAAATGGTGCTTTGATGGTAGCTGTCTTAACATTTTTTATTGCTGCAGTTCCTTCTGAAAGGTCATATCATTAAAAGACTTCTTATGATGTCTAGTTAATGCTAGATAAAAATAGTGCCAATCTGACATCTGTTATGGCCACCATAGCAGCCATTTTTAAAATCTTGTTTTGACAAATCCTGAATGGATGATTTTATCAGTATAAAGTTTTCATTAAAATACTTCTAATGATGTACAGTTGGTTCTAAATAAAAATGATGCTAATTCAACATCCAGTAAACTTTTCCTGTGGCATAGTGGTTGTAGCAGCCAAGTTGGATGTGGGAGGTTGTGGATTAGAATCCTAGCCAAGGCAATCCAAAGACATCAGAATAGTAATTACAGCTCCCTCCATTGATACTCAGCATTAATGGGGTTAGTGTTAGGACTGGTCATCCTGGTGTCAGGATAATGTGTCTGGTGGGACATGATGCATATCTTCCAACCCTCACAATTTTGGCACGAATTTCATGACTTTTTCAGTGATTCACAGATTCACGCTATGTGCAAAACAAAATCATGAATTCTCCAGTTCTCAATTATTTTAAATCTTTAATAAAATAACCAATTTTCTGTTAAGCACTAGTCATGATATCTGCAGTTGCTGAAATGGTCTGTAACTGCTGGTCACGATATTAGTGGAACTATAGCTGGTTGATACAGATAGCCTGGTAGGAAGTATTTTAATCTATATGTATTAGAGTAGTTTTACAAACACTTTTGAGAGAAACTGGGGCTTAACCAGAATTTTGCTTCGCTCATGTGCCTACCAACACTGATTTGAATTACCATTTGGCATCGCATCTTGAGAATGTCTTCATCACCAAGGAAAACGGAGAAATGTATTGCAGAAAAAGTAAAGTCAGTTTGGAATATACCAAAAATTGGCCGTGCATTCAGCCATCAAATACTGATATACATCATGCTTGTTGCATGCAGTGTGCTACAAATTTTAGCATTTGAGGTAGCACATTGCTAGCAAAAATCATATAGAGGTTGGGAAATTTAAGAACTCACATTAGATTTCAGCTTTGGAATATTTTAAGCCATTGACTGAAGACCTGGAAGCTACCAATGCTGAAGCATTGTTTGTAAGTTTTCTTGTTGAACACAATCTACCTTTATCAGTTGGAGACCATGCTAAACATATGTTCTAACAAATATTCCTGGATTCGAAGATCTCTTCATAAGTTCATATCGAAACTCACTAATTTGTATCCCAATTTTCACTAATTGCGAGAGCCTCGAGGGTTTGCAGCTATGCATAATGCCCCATAACTATAAACTGCCACACTGCAAACATTGTAGTGATATGACTGAAAAATTGTTTAAGCTATGAAAAAAATCCAAATCACACACACTAACATCTAGTAACTATTTTTGCTGATTATCTCTTTCATTCAGACTTGTAAAAGTTAAGATTTTCACCTGTATTTCGTGCTAAGTATTTCTTAATGAAGAGTATGATTAGTGGGAAATGTTTTATAACTGTGCCATTACCAATATTTGTGTGTGTCTGTGTGTATATATATATATATATATATATATATATATATATATATATATATATATATATATATATATTTCTTCTGTAGGTATCACTGTAGGTGACATAGGTGCCAAACTGGGGGCCAACAGCAATGACAATGGATTCCTGATTTTGAATGATGTTAGAATCCCTCGAGAAAACATGCTAGCCAGAAACAGCAAGGTGAGGTTTCAAATTTAAAGTTAAACTTAAAGATTAGAATTCAAATTGCTGTAAATTTTACCTTGAAGAGATTTCATGTCCTCAATGCATTTTGGATTAATTTCCATTCTTATTTATCAAATATTATCATACAAAATGTTATGGTCTTACCATAGTTAATAACAATACAGATCCACCGACTGTTCTGGTCTGTTTTATATTTTGAGGGAAACAACTGAAATCAAGGTCAGCAGTTAGATCTAATACTAGTTGTGTCCCTTGGATATCATTCTTGCAATATTAGTAGAAATGCTTTTAAAAGGAAATAACCACACTAATTCCTCCAACAATGTTCAGTGATTAATATAAATATCTGGTGACAAATGATCAAAAGGAAATATAGGAAGAAAAAAAACATGATGTCATTTTATAATAGCAATGTGGATACTTCTGTAAAATGAACCCCCCAAAAATAGCAGTAACCTTCGAGTCGTGTTTCTCTCTTTGTTCTGATGTAAATTCTTATTAACTTTAATATTCAGTCATATTTATTTCTCAATATTATTATTTTATTTTCTTCACAGAGAACTAGTCAAATAGATTTTATATGAGTTTAGACTTGTTGAAGAAAGAAAAGAAAATTATATTTTGGGTTTAAGAGTCCAAATGATTATTAGGTGGATATTATTGAATGGTTTGCCTATTGTATCATACACACACATGCACACACACATACGTATCCACAGTCATGTAAAACCTATCAATCTGGAGACATACAAGTTTTACCAATTGGTTTTACTATGTTTTGGATATATATCTGTCTTTTTCATTTCATTTGTGATTTGTAGTTGATGTCCAAAATTTAATCTGTTTGAAATTTTGCTGTTAGACTGGGACACACAAATATACATAAAGTGTTAGGTGTTATACAAACATATCAGGGACATTCAATAAATATGTATTTGATTCAAGATAACTACAGAATTAATCCAAAACTGCTGCAATCTCAACTTTTGTACATAGTTATCTTCTATATTAAAAAAATTATATTGAAATTTATGTTGAATTTTTGTATTATACATAGGTAAAATTGTATATACCCAGTTTTGAAGAAATCTATTGATCTGAAGTATGCCACAATACCAAATACATTTTTAAAAAAAGAAAATCTGCATGCCAGATAGTTGAAAAATAATTTTACTGACATATTTTTTTAAATTAAATGTCAAGAAAATAACATTAATTTTAAGCTTTGTGTTCTAAACTTTTGCCTTGTAATTTAATCTGCTTCATTAATAAACCAGTACATGATAATGTCTCTTTAGTATGAATCACACCAAGAATATTTTGATTAAATGTCTTATTTAGTAGGAAACCAGTTTTTTTTTAATATCCATGAGAAAATGTTTCTGTAATTTGTTAGTTGTTTATTTGAAAATGTCCCCATTTTGGAAGAACTGTTGAATAGTTTTAAATCTCCATGTTTTATAAGTACGATGTCATAGTTGTGTGTATAAAGATGTCATGATTTCATACCTTGTCAAGATTGTATGCAGTTATGTATATTTTAATTTCTATTGTGTTCTGGCTTTTCTCCATGATTTTATATTATGTATACCTATATTGTGTGATTGACCTTGGTTAATAATTGAGTTTAGGGCTTACCTGACAAACATCTTGTTATTTTACAAATAACATATTACATAGTTAATATTTTTCTATGATTATAGATTAAATATTCAGAACATTATTAATGGGGATAAACTTGTATAGGAGTTTAGACCATTAGTTTTTCACTTGGAAATTCCAGATTTTGTTGCCAACTTTGAATGTTCTAGAAATGAAGTTGATCCTCATCCTGATTCTGTTATTATGTCATAGCTTTTTTATTTTGTTGTTTTACTTCAAATGACTCATTTCCATTTTAACATCAATCTTTTGATGAGTAAAAGATTCAGTTAATATGTCAGGAGATTTATTTATCTAAATGATTAAATGTCTATAAGTATGATAAAAATGACATAAATGGTTATTGATTTTATGACATATTTAATTTTATTTAATTAAAACACAAAAAATGTACTCAATTATAATTTGGTAATTTTCATACCATTTTTACCTAACAGAGTAATGATATATATTCATAATAAATACCGTGGGAGAACTATAGAAATGATAATAAAGATGCAAACATTACAGAACTTCGCCTTTGGATAGATCAAATCATGAAATTCTTGCAAAGCAAACTGTAGATCTTGAATTTTACAGAGAATATTTTTTTTACATTGGTTTGAGGGTTCCAACTGGCAGAGTGGTCTAAAGCACTCATCATTCCAGATCATTGCCATCTCTTCTCCGATTGCATGGATTTGAGTCTCAAGCTCAGTTGATGTGGATATGTGAGAGAGCTTGCCAATAGATTCTCGTAGGCAGGTGGTTCTTCGTGGCGTTTTACTAGGTTCTTCCTCCACCAGTTGTACTGGCCTCCCTGTATAGCATAAGATGTGATGAAAAATGGTGTTAAGCCTACAACAAAAATTTACTTTGGTTTGCTTAGTCACTATTTTCACGTTCTTTTCCCAGTCTTGAGATTTTCTGAAAATGTTATATTTTCCAAAGGATTGAATGATTTTCTTTCTTCTGCATCTCATTGTTGTGACATTGGGTTTTGATATTTTAAAACAGTGTGACTCTGCTATAACATCATTGTTTGGGTCCATAAAATATGACCATGTTATTTACTGATATGTGCTATAAGCAATTAAGCCAGTTAGCTGAAGAAAAGGATGCATGCACCAAATCATGACCATTGTTGCGGGATAAAAGCAGGCACAAAAATATGTACTTCATTGGCAGTTACCATTGTAAATCAGTGTTTATTAAGTATCAACTTGTTCCATATGAAACAAGTACTTAAAACAATTGTTACACATTTAATATTTATTTTTATGCATATGAAATCTGCAGCATAAGAATACATTGTTGTGTGCATGATATAGTCTCTAAAGGACAGAAGAAAATAAAGTAAAGCCGGTATTCATTGACACATATGTTTTATAACTATGAATATCTTGTCCAGTCTCTTCACTCCGAATATTTATGATGGATAATTGAGCAGGCATTGATAATATATTGTTTTCCCATAAAATGGTAGATAAATTCATTTAAATGCTTTTTTTTAGACCACCATTTTGTTTGATTGACTTGTTAACACTAAATCTCGAAGTTAATTGTATTTTTTAAACTCAGGACTTCATACTGCTCTAAAACTTTAACTTTAAGCTTCTCATTTCTGTATCCCGCTATCAATCGCAAATACTCACCAATTAACACTTTGACCCAAATTTGTTTGAAGAACTACAACTTGAAATATTGTTAAAGAACAACAGGGTCATTTTTATGGGAAATGCATAATAGTATTCACTGCTTAATTGACAGTATGACAATTGATTACACCACAAAGCCACATGCAGAAATTGGTGGCTTTCTCAGTTTTGTTTCTTGTTTTATTTTGTATAATATTGCCCCATTATTGTAGCAATGTAAAGAGATTTACATTGATGATTGGCAATTACTGAAATTAATTGATTATTAATTTGGATGAGAATCTTTTCTTTCCTTTGAGCAAATATTTTACCTAGATCATATTAAAGAAATACGTAAAAGATTAACTTGCTTTTATTGTTGTCCTAAATTTAATTTGTTTAAATTAATCTAAATTTAATCTCTTTAAAGCCAGAATACTCATTTCTTTAGGAAAGTATATGCAATATATATTTCCAACTTGTCTCTCTTTCTATCTCGACAATGTTATGCCTTTACAATGTTAGCCACACTTTGTTGTCTTTACATACATAATTAGGTGCTTGCACGGGTAACCTATGTGACTTCACAGCTGAGTTTGGAAACTCTTTACACAGTAGTGTAATCAAAAACACATTCTACCACTACAGTCATCTAAACCTGAAACTTCTTCCTCTGGAAAGCTATGAATACAGCGAGAAAAACCTATGGTAATACCATTCTGTAGCAGCTAGCAGCATCTAAGATGCTGTGTAGAGCTGAGTACATCTCTTGTGGCTGGCTGGGCATGAGCACAATGAGTCAATGATGAGCAAACAAATAACAGATGAATTGTAATGTCTAAATTATTTGATGATTCAACAATGAAACAACATTGTGCAAATCAACATAAAGCAATGTAAATGTTGTTGTTGGGGGAGAGTTTTGCCAAAGGTTACTTATGCTTTATTTCTTCAGAAGTCGTATATACAGTTAGTGTTATGTATTATTGAAATAATAGGTTTTTAATATAGTAATGTAGACAGCATTTCCTGCTATTAGAATGCAGTTTACAGTACAGAGTATATTCTGATTGGCTATTTATAGTACACATTGCATTTTGATTGGCTACGTAACGTACACAATGCATTTTGATTAGTGACATAAAGTACACATTGCATTTTGATTGGCTACATAAAGTACATATTGCATTTTGATTGGCTACATAAAGTATGCAATGCATTTTGATTGGCTACATAAGTACACATTGCATTTTGATTGGCTACATAAAGTATGCAACACATTCTTTGACATTTTTCGGCTTGAATTCCATGCAGAAGCTCAAGAATCCCATTTTATATGTTACAAATGTAGTGCCTCTTTGTTGTTGAAATTTAGAAGAGCTAAGAACTTGGACTCAAATAATTAATATTATTTTTAGAAAAGTTCCAGAATGTTATAATTTTCATGCTTTGACCTCAAGCTTGAGCTTTATTTCTGATTAAAGTTTTGAAAACACAGGGTCTGATCTTTTCTTCTCTTTATATATTTTCAATAGGTGACAAAAGATGGTAGATTTATTCAGACTTCCACCAACAAAGCAAATTATGCTACTATGGTTCTTGTGAGGCTTTCCATTATCAGGTGGGCACAAGACACAATGAAAAATGGATCCCTAATAGCCATTAGATATAGTGCTGTTAGAAGACAGTCATCATTACAAGCAGGGTAAGATAATAATAATAATAATAATAATAATAATAATAATAATAATAATAATAATAATAATATTGCTTTATTTATAGAGGGTTACTCATTAGTCAAGGACTGTTCTCCCTTGAGGCCCTCTTAAGGAGAGTATAACAATGCACATTATATGAAGATAGCAATAATTAATGCTTATTTTAACATGTTTAGTATTAAAATACTGTATTCCATTATCTATTAGAAACACATGCATGCTTATGATATCTCTTCTTAATTACTCTAATATTTTCAGCCGATTACATGTAATGGAAGTTTATTCCACAGTACTGTACCAGAGTATTGAAAACTCTTTTTGAATTGCTCTGTTCATGGTGTTGGTACTAGGTTTCCATGTGATATTGATCTCAACTAATATTGTGTTGGAAAAGGCCTGAATAAGTCCTGAAGATACTCTGGTGAAGTTCCATGTAGACATTTATATAAAAGAACTACCTTGTGAAAATCTATCCTGTCATATATTGTGAACCATTTGAGTTCTGTAAATAATGCTTTTAAGGGATGATCAACAGATGCATCTAAAATTACACGTGCTGCTCATTTCTGGAGTTTATAAATCCTGTCAAGCTCAGATTTAGCACAGTTGGGTCCCCATACATTAGAACAATAATCCATTGTTGGAAGAATATACGACTTGTAGTATAGATTGCGAGTTTCCATAGGTATACATTTCTTGATTCTGCTGAGAAGGGCAATTTTGGATGACAGTGTTTATCAATATGGTCATTCCATAATAAATTATTATCTATGGACACACCTACAAGCCTTTCATGTTTGACATTTTCTAATGGATGATTATTTCTTGCAAGAGATAGTTTTGGGTTCCCTGACTTGTGTAGCTTTTATGTTGCCCCCAAAATCATACATTTTGTTTTACCTTCATTAATTACCATGCTATTTTGTTGTGCCCAGTTTTGGACTCTAATAAGGTCTGAGTTTAATCTTGTTTGGATAACTTCAGTATCAGAACTAGATGTATACAAGGTTGCATCATCTGCAAACAAATCTGTATTTGTGGATTCATTATTTAATGGTAGATCATTGATATAGATGAGGAAGTGGAGAGGTTCCAAAACTGGGTCTTGAGGGACTTATGAATGAATAGTGCGAGTTTGAGAGCTAATATTGCCAATGCTTACTTGTTGAGACCTTTGGTTTAGGTATGATCTAAACCATTTTATAGAAGGATTGTCAAACCTGTAACAGTTCATCTTTTGCAGCAGAATTTCATGATCAACAAGATCAAAAGCTTTCTTGAAGTCAAAGTAATCAATCCCAGTCATATGTCCATTATCCATTTCCTTCAGCCAAAGATCAATTAATTTGGTAAGTTCTGTTTGGCATGAGAGGTACTTCTAAATCCTGATTGCGCTTTATGAAATAGAGAGTTTGTTTCAAAAAATTTATAGACCTGACAATACAGATAGAATTGATATTGGTCTGTAATTTCCTGGATCCTCCTTTTCTCCTTTCTTAGAGATAGGTGTAACCTTTGCACATTTCAGTGCTTCTGGAAAATTACGACTCATACTTAAATTTATGATATGCTTTAGTGACTTTGTTATTACTGGTGCAGCAATTTTAAGAATTCATGGACCAATACCATCCAACCTAGAGGATTTATTAATATTCACCTTAATTAGCATATCAAAAGCATCAGCTTCACTAACATTAGCTAATGAAAAATAATTATCATCAGGAATTTTAGCTCTTATAAATAACAGAAGAGCATCAAGTTCAATTGGGATGTTAGTCTGGTTCTGAATTAGGGTTGTTAAACGAAAATCGGAAATCAGATTATCGGTTTTGAAAACGATTATCGGTTTTTGTTTTTACAAAACGATAATCAAATTCAATATTTTTTTACCATTTTTGTAGTGAAAATTTTAACAAATGCCAGAAAAAAATTCATTCATGCATTTGTTTAGTGTTTACATTTTAATACAATATGGCCAGCAGATAAGGTGTGTTTGTTTAAAATTTGTGAGTGCTCCATGATGCGGCGTGTTTGTAAATGAATACATTTATTGTTGAAGGATGTCAATAGTTAGTCAACCGACCAGTCGCTAAGTTCTTTGATGTCCGAAATTGACAACAGTAGACTGTTAATAGCTACAGTCTCTGTTGTTGAGGGCTGGTCTCTGCTGGTTGTGTCTTTTCAAGTTTACAAATATGGCTGGTCGTATAAATAAATCTGATGTATGGGAAAACTTTGAAAAAATTTCATCAAGCATGGCTCGCTGTAAACTATGTTCACAACAAACAAGTCGGAGCGGTGGTACTACTACTGAATTGCATGCACATTTGCGTAGCAAACATCCAGGAATTGCGGCTCCTTCAAATGTTCAGCCGCGATTAACAACATTTATTGGAACACAAAGAAACTGTCCTGATAGTCATCAAGAAAAAGTTACTGCTGCTGTAGCTAAGTTTGTCGCTGAAAATATGCTACCAATTTCGATTGCTGAATCCAATTCCTTCCGTGATTTGATGGCTTTGGTGGAGCCACAATATTGTCCTCCATGCCGTCAGACGATGTGCGTCTATACGTTATGGTATGTAATGAATATCTTTTATTCGCAAGAGGCATTCACTATCTTGCATTATAAGAATATATTTCTTGTAATTTCAATGTAGGACAAAAACCGATAATCGGTTTAAAATCGGATTTCTACAAACGATAATCGGTTTTGGAAAAAAACCGATATTAACATCCCTATTCTGAATACTGTTACTGGAGATGCTTATGAAGAAATTGTTGAACATTTCCACAATGTCTTGTACAGATGTTGCTATATTATCATTTTTCTTAAGTCTAGGTGGAAGACAATTGTTCTTGGGTGGGTTCAGCTCTTTTAGATGCTTCCACAATGTTTTGGTACTCTTACTTTCATTAATAGCCTGTTTATAGTAGTTCTCTTTTGTCTTATCTTTCAGGTGCTTAGTTTTGTTCCTCCACTTTCTATAGCTTTTCATTTCTTTATTCCTCCACTTTCTATATCTTTTCATGTCTCTTTTCTTGTGGATATTATCTCTTAGGTGCCTGGCCTCATTGATCTAACTTGGGTGTAATTTGGTGTTTAACCCTTTTTGTTTTAATTGGGGCATGCTTGTCGAAGGCTGCATTGAATATCTGATACCATTTGTCTAAAGCAGTGTTGACATCAGCTATATTGCAGACTGATTGAAAGGGTTTGCAAACTAAATCATTTAAGAACATTTCCTCATCAGACTGTTTAAAGTCCCTGTATTGTATTTCAATGTGTTGCCCATTTTTAGATGAGTTCGGAACATGTCTAGTTATACAGCCTGGGTAGTGGTCACTGTGCATACACTGGCACATTTATTTCACTTATGTTTTCAGGTTTATTAGTATAGACATGATCAATGATAGTAGCAATTTTATCTGTTACTTTAGTTGTGGTGTTAATTAATTGAGTAAAGTTTTAAGTTTCAAAGTTACTTATCTATGTTGATGGTGGAGTTTTCATGTAGTCAATGTTAATGGTGGAGTTTTAATGTAGTCATTGTTAATGGTGGAGTTTTCATGTAGTCAATGTTAATGGTGGAGTTTTCATGTAGTCAGTGTTAATGGTGGAGTTTTCATGTAGTCAATGTTAATGGTGGAGTTTTCATGTAGTCAATGTTAATGGTGGAGTTTTCATGTAGTCAATGTTAATGGTGGAGTTTTCATGTAGTCAATGTTAATGGTGGAGTTTTCATGTAGTCAATGTTAATGGTGGAGTTTTCATGTAGTCAATGTTAATGGTGGAGTTTTCATGTAGTCAATGTTAATGGTGGAGTTTTAATGTAGTCATTGTTAATGGTGGAGTTTTCATGTAGTCAATGTTAATGGTGGAGTTTTCATGTAGTCAATGTTAATGGTGGAGTTTTCATGTAGTCAGTGTTAATGGTGGAGTTTTCATGTAGTCAATGTTAATGGTGGAGTTTTCATGTAGTCAATGTTAATGGTGGAGTTTTCATGTAGTCAATGTTAATGGTGGAGTTTTCATGTAGTCAATGTTAATGGTGGAGTTTTCATGTAGTCAATGTTAATGGTGGAGTTTTCATGTAGTCAATGTTAATGGTGGAGTTTTCATGTAGTCAATGTTAATGGTGGAGTTTTCATGTAGTCAATGTTAATGGTGGAGTTTTCATGTAGTCAATGTTAATGGTGGAGTTTTCATGTAGTCAATGTTAATGGTGGAGTTTTCATGTAGTCAATGTTAATGGTGGAGTTTTCATGTAGTCAATGTTAATGGTGGAGTTTTCATGTAGTCAATGTTAATGGTGGAGTTTTCATGTAGTCAATGTTAATGGTGGAGTTTTCATGTAGTCAATGTTAATGGTGGAGTTTTCATGTAGTCAATGTTAATGGTGGAGTTTTCATGTAGTCAATGTTAATGGTGGAGTTTTCATGTAGTCAATGTTAATGGTGGAGTTTTCATGTAGTCAATGTTAATGGTGGAGTTTTCATGTAGTCAATGTTAATGGTGGAGTTTTCATGTAGTCAATGTTAATGGTGGAGTTTTCATGTAGTCAATGTTAATGGTGGAGTTTTCATGTAGTCAATGTTAATGGTGGAGTTTTCATGTAGTCAATGTTAATGGTGGAGTTTTCATGTAGTCAATGTTAATGGTGGAGTTTTCATGTAGTCAATGTTAATGGTGGAGTTTTCATGTAGTCAAGGTTAATGGTGGAGTTTTCATGTAGTCAATGTTAATGGTGGAGTTTTCATGTAGTCAAGGTTAATGGTGGAGTTTTCATGTAGTCAATGTTAATGGTGGAGTTTTCATGTAGTCAATGTTAATGGTGGAGTTTTCATGTAGTCAATGTTAATGGTGGAGTTTTCATGTAGTCAATGTTAATGGTGGAGTTTTCATGTAGTCAATGTTAATGGTGGAGTTTTCATGTAGTCAATGTTAATGGTGGAGTTTTCATGTAGTCAATGTTAATGGTGGAGTTTTCATGTAGTCAATGTTAATGGTGGAGTTTTCATGTAGTCAAGGTTAATGGTGGAGTTTTCATGTAGTCAATGTTAATGGTGGAGTTTTCATGTAGTCAATGTTAATGGTGGAGTTTTCATGTAGTCAAGGTTAATGGTGGAGTTTTCATGTAGTCAAGGTTAATGGTGGAGTTTTCATGTAGTCAAGGTTAATGGTGGAGTTTTCATGTAGTCAATGTTAATGGTGGAGTTTTCATGTAGTCAATGTTAATGGTGGAGTTTTCATGTAGTCAATGTTAATGGTGGAGTTTTCATGTGGTCAATGTTAATGGTGGAGTTTTCATGTAGTCAATGTTAATGGTGGAGTTTTCATGTAGTCAATGTTAATGGTGGAGTTTTCATGTAGTCAATGTTAATGGTGGAGTTTTCATGTAGTCAAGGTTAATGGTGGAGTTTTCATGTAGTCAATGTTAATGGTGGAGTTTTCATGTAGTCAATGTTAATGGTGGAGTTTTCATGTAGTCAATGTTAATGGTGGAGTTTTCATGTAGTCAAGGTTAATGGTGGAGTTTTCATGTAGTCAATGTTAATGGTGGAGTTTTCATGTAGTCAATGTTAATGGTGGAGTTTTCATGTAGTCAATGTTAATGGTGGAGTTTTCATGTAGTCAATGTTAATGGTGGAGTTTTCATGTAGTCAAGGTTAATGGTGGAGTTTTCATGTAGTCAATGTTAATGGTGGAGTTTTCATGTAGTCAAGGTTAATGGTGGAGTTTTCATGTAGTCAATGTTAATGGTGGAGTTTTCATGTAGTTAAGGTTAACATCACCTAATGTGATAGTTTCTAAATCTTCCTTTAGTAATGCTTTTTGAATTTGAGCCTTAAATCTATCAATCCAATCAGCTGTGGAACTAGATGGCTTGTAAACTGAACATAAAGAGTATTTGCTTTGATTGGGCAAGGGTTACTTTGATCCAAGTACTCTCTACCCCAATAGTCTCTAGATCAACATGTCTGTTATAACTAATGGAACTTATGTCTACATAGAGAAGAATACCCCCCCCCCCACCCATGGAGTCTCTATCTTTAATTTCAGAGTTGAAGTCCTGTATTTGGAGAGCCAAATCATCAGTATCATAGGAAAGAAAGGTTTCACATAGACCTAGAATAGAATACTGACTGATCTAGTTTGCTGTAATATTAAGTTTATCTCATTTAGTTTAGGGAGGATGTGTTGAATATTTTGGTTGATTACTTGCAGACCTCTTTTGAGGTGTCCAAAGAGGGTTAATTTTCAGACAAGGCAGTATGCCATGTATTGTTTTTAGACTTAACAGATTTCTTTACATTGCCTTGATTATTTACATAAACACATGAAGAAGATAACATACAAAATCCATCTGGCGTACAACGACCACATGTAGTGGATACATGAGAATATTCAATATGAGACTGATTTACATGCATACAAGAAGACATTGACATATTAGTCACTTGGGGAGCCTCAGAGGGAGAAGTAACTTGAACAGTATTGCATAGTAGTTTACAAGTTAATAAGCTGCACTTTGTACACAAATCAGACAGTGCCTGAAACCTGATGAAAATCAGATGCAGAAGATCATGTTGAAGATGATCTTCTACATAATCTTCTGCTTTTGATTTTCATCAAATATTACATTTATAACAAGCTGTTGAGGATACAATATATATAATTTCATATTATGAAAATAACAAGGCCATGTGTCCGGCTTGTTGTAGCTAATTGATGTCACAAAATTTAATTACACTCAACTTTTTAATATTTGATACAATTCTGTGATTTTGATCCATTACTGAGTCAATTAATACCTTCTGGATGATGAACTTAAACCAGAGTGCATACTCTGACAGTGTTCACTGACATCGGAATACATTCATGTCAAGTATATTAACTTCCACCAATTTAGATAAAAAAATATTTTAAGTCAATTCAGTTAAACTTGCAGTTTTTATAACAAATTTTGACCTTATTTTAAGGATTTTTATATTTTTTCCTTAAAATTTATATTTTATTTTATATACTGTCATTAATCTAGAACTCCAGACACTCTAATTTAGTGGACACATTATTTAAATAAATTTATAATCATCAAGAGCACATAAAATTTCTTGACATCTGGTGTTTTTAACCTGACAGAAAAAGTAAAGTTGGAATATAGACTTTGAAATGTATTTATCCTACTTATAAACAGGTGAATGAATAGAAGAATGTAATATCTTGAAACTTCATTGATTACCTGAATTACAGTCTGAGCTCCCCTGTCCCTCCCAGCTTATTTCATCTTTCATTTGACTGAGAGGGCCAGAGACTGGCAGGTGCTGTATATAATGATTAATATCCCTTTGCAGGATCACCCAATTTTCACCACTAAATTACCCTTATCCAAACAATTTGAAGTGAAGAACTACAATGCAGAGCAGGCAAAATAATTGGATTTTCTTTCTTTATCTATTACATTAAAATGAAACTATACTGACTTTCTTATGTATAGTCTATCAGATTTGCAGGACTGAGGCCCATTGTTTCTGTTTGCTGTTGCCATTGTTTTGATTCAGTGAGTTCATATACAAAAAGGGGGAAATCTCTCTTTGCATAAACAATAACAGTTGGCAATGTGCATCTAACAAAACTAGACTTTTGTTTACGCTTTTGTTTACGCTTATTTCCAGTGACCATATGTCTTAGTATAAACCAGAAACAAAAATACAATTAGTATTCTTTATTTATAGAAGAAAGACACTATACATATAAGTGTTTTTTGTTGGTCTTTTGTTTACAAGATAGTATACAATATAGTTTGCCTAGCCCACTTGGCATTAAACATACTGGGCACATCTAGAGATATAAACTTTCAGAAAAGATATTTGGGGAAAATTATAATTTACATTTGCACAGAAATTATTTAAACAGTGAGAATAGTTATCACGTTTCAATAACCACAGTAATTAGATAAATGACAAATTAAAGAATTTCAATGGTTACACCATTTTTTGTTTCATCTACATGTTTATGTTTATTTGAAAAGTTTATTGACAGTTTTTAATCGTTTACATTTTTAGCAATTTTAATTGGCTCAGAATAGCTATTGTTGTGTTGATGTGTCATTAAATACTATAAATATATGTATGCTGCTGGTGTGAAATAAATCTGAGATTTGTGCTGCTGGTGAACCATATGTATCATTGAATTTATAATCAGTTTGCAAGATATTTTGTAAGTTAAACACACTGAACAATATCAGGAAAAACAACTTTGAAAGTGAACATTGTGTTAAAAGTATTGCTACATGATTACTGTTAAAAACATGTATTATTGGCTGACACAGCCTGATGTCATTTGCAGTAATTCTTTATAGTGCATATATGTGATGATGATACAGTCTGTATTTTGTGTTATCATGTGGCTGAAATGGCAATTATAAAATAATTCCTAAAATTTTGCAACAAAATTGTGTTCACTGAAAATAGAGTAATTCAGCCAGTTCCTGGCTTGAAATTAGAAGGCTAATAAGGAATCACTATTTTGGTTCCAGAGGCCCAGAGATGCAGGTACTTGACTATCAAACTCAACAGTACAAGATTTTTCCTGGCCTGGCAGTCAGCTATGCACTGTTCTTCACACACGAGGCTATGATGAAGGAGTATGAGATAGCCTATGCTCAGATAATGAAGGGCAACAACCAGTTACTGGGACAGGTTGGTAATCCTCATTTTTCCTAGCAGATTGAACTTGCATTTTTCCAAGGGAATGTCTGCAGGAAACACCTATACTACCTAACATGGTCATTTCTTTTCTTCTGTGCACTTGATGACACTGCTTGACATCATCATGCTTATGATAGCATTGACATGTGCTATACTGCTTGCACTTGTAATAGCCAAAAGGAATATTATTACAACATGCAAAAGAAAGTTTTTGCAGCTAAGATTTGTTTCTAAACTAAACTTTTAATGCTTTTTTTAAAATTAAGTTCTCAATTATTCTGTTTTTGACTGATTTTGAAAAGAAACCCAGCTATGAATATACTGTCAAACCTGTCTACAGCAGTTATCCACAGGAAAATGCAAAAATGGTTGTTGTAGACTGGTGACCACTGAAGGCAGGTATAGCTTTCAAACTTGGTTCTTGACAAATTTATGCAATATAAACTGATATAATTAGCTTCATTATTATTTGTATTATTAATTCAATTGTATTATTAGTAGTGGTACTTGTATGCTACCAAGATGCATGCATTTAGTATGGCTATTTAGCAAAGGAAAACTAATTCAATAACATAGGTTACATTCAAGGATAATATAGTCTTACTTGGAGTTTGTGATTTACCAATGACAAGAGATGTTATGTTATCTCCTGTTGAGAAATAACTGCATTTATCAGTGCCCAACTCTGCTTGTCATTTAATGACTCATAAAAGCAACCTCGTAATAAGTTAAATACAACCTCATAAAACCAAGACAATTACAACCTAATTTCAATTCCACAGCATGAGTTAGAATACCATTATAACTAGCAAAAACAAAAACATAACTGATAGCCACTGAATATTATAACAATTCAATCTTCTTGTTTCTTCGTTGAATACGTTACCCAGTCATAATACCTTAGGAGAACTACCACTAAATGCAGCCCTCACAAATACTAGGGAGCTATAAGTTGTCTGCCAACATATATGGTGGTTGAGCAGAGTGATCTCCCCGTACTTATAAGCTTTGGCAGCTCAGTGTAATAATATCCCAATTAATACTTCCACTAATGACCTCACAAAAGCCAGAAGTTTTGTGGAACATATACAACTTGAAGTTGAAGCTTTTCGCTTCTAAGGAAAGTATACTCCATCTATATTTTCTGTCTCTCTGATGACAAAGTTCTGCCTTTACAAGTTGCCATACTTTGTTGTTGTCGCAGATTTAGGTACTTGCAAGTGGATCCTAAGTGACTTCACAGTCAGTTCATTCTATACATATTTATATATGCAAGATTTTAGTGCTTATAAAACTCCTACATAAGTCTAATTCCTTTACAAACAGGTACATTTTGGTGAGTTCCGGACCAAAAGCTTTTGTAGTGTCCAGTTGCCAACTATAATGTATTTACTTGTATCTTGGCCTTTTTCCCAACAAGTAATAGATTTTATTGCAAATATTGTGTACATCTCTATAACAGTGTCTCAGTTCCCTTTTGCATGAAGTTTTTGTGTATAATGTAAACACTCTGGTACATTTCTATATTTCTTTGGCTCTGATTGGACAAGAACAGGTTAGCGCTATATACATGGTTTTTCAGTCACCTCCTGTGCATGCATGTTTCTGTAGGCAAAGCTTGAATCATGTTTATTTTCAAAACCTTTAAATCTTATTTATCAAGCATTTAGTCTCACGTGTGTAGTCTGTGCTACTTCACAAGTTATGTTCAGGTTACATTATTTACATATGTGCATGTCAATGTATAATTCCATCCTTTCTTGTATTTAAAGGGGAGTTCTTTTACTGCTGTATTTTTAGCCTTGAGACATCATGCTTCAATGATTCTACCTGTACAGGCCATAGCTATGCACCGATATGGTATTCAAACATCACATGTGTAGATGCACAGGTTTATAAACAGGTGGTATTGTCATTAGATTTTACCTAACCACTCCGGTGGCCTAGTGGTTAGAGCGTCTGCTCTGGAAGCAAAAGGTCGTCGGTTCGATCCCCAGCCAAGTCATACCAAAGACTTACAAAAATGGTACTAACAGATGCCTCGCTTGACGCTCAGCATTAAGAGGTTAGTGTTAGGACTGGTCGGCCTGGTGTCAGGATAATGTGACTGGGTGAGACATCATGCTACATGTCTGCGGCATGATGTCTTAGTGCTAGACATCACTATAAACTGCCTCACTGCAGACATCGTAGCGATATGACTGAAAAATTGTTAAAGCTATGTTAAAAATCCTAATCAAACAAACAAACATTAGATTTTACCTGTATGCTTCCTTGCTTTATTTAATAATAATAATAATAACAATGAGGACTTTGTATAGCACCTAATCTTTAGAAGCTCTAAGTGCTTTACAACATCTATAATGACATGACTACACTACATGAAAAAAAAAATGAAAAACATAAAAACATGCTGAAAACATATAAGATACAAAACATTATTAGGTCTCTAAGTTTGTTCCTGTAGTTGAAAAAGATGAGTTTTAAGAGCACTCTTAAAAGGTATGACTGTGTCTTTGTGTCTAATTTCAATGAGCGATTCGTTCTACATCACAGTGCCCTGGTATGCAAAAGAACGTTGTGCATATGACTTTATTTTCATAGTGGGAACAATGATTATACGATTGTCAGAAGAGGAGCATAAGGATCTTGCTGGTGTATACACATGGGTGAGGCTGGATAGGTATGTTTGACTGGAGGTGATTTGTTAATATGAACAGCACTGTTGTGTCGAGGGAGATCAGGACAGAATATCATGTCCTGGAGTAAGGATTTTTTGCTCATCATATATGGAAATAACCCCAGCTCAATGAACTTTTTACACACTTCATTTCAAGAGATTCTAGTAGTTGCCACCAACCTAACATAAAACTGGAACTGTTCGCTAATCGACATCGACATCAGTCAGGCTGTGTGGTGGAGATGGAGATCGGAGTCCACATTCTCTTAACTTTTATCTCCAAGATCCGTCATCCCACCAGAGAGGCCAATTTGATCTTGACAGCTTTACAGGTCACCTTTCCAGATTGATCAATAGCTTCTTAAGATGTGGCTTCACATTTTCCACTTGATGTGCAGGGGAATAAATTTTACTTTTGAAACTGCAACCCAACAGATGGAGTCTCCTCCATTTAGGTTACCCAGAAGCTGTTTCATTACCTTAGGGGACTGGAAATAGTTTTATCTTTGGGGTAGGTGACATACCTCCCTCCACCTCTTACCTATTCTTCTAAGGTATCTGACTGGGTAACATAGTTGAAGAAGATACAAATATTTCCTAGAAAAATGTGTTTATTTGAAAATACTTACCCAATCATTATACATATACACTGTCCCAGCCTCCCCGCAGTTACATCTGTAGTGAGCTTGCCCTTCATTCCAGTACTAACTTGGATATTCGTACACTGTACCACAAAGTCTTATATATAAGAAATCACTTTGTCTGAGTGCCAAATAGGTCAGCATACTTTTAGCTCCCTGTAGGTATTAACACCATTTTTCAGCACAAGATAGGCTATACATGGCAGCAAATAATAAATGGTAGAGGAAGAACCTGGGAAATAATGGTAAAGAACCATGGACCCACGAGAAGATATAGGTAAACTTTCTCACATACCCACATTGGCCGAACCCGAGACGAGAAACCCATGAAGACAGAGGTGAGATGACAGTGATCTGTAATGGTGAATGCTTTAGACCACTCAGCCGCTCAGGGGCCCCCAAAGATTAGTATCTGGGAGGGCTGGATTTGTGAGGTAGTGGTAGTTCTCCCAAGGTATTATGATCAGGTGATCATTTTTGAAGAAACTTATCTTACTAGGGAAAATTGGTTACTTTTTTGATGCCCAATTGGGAGAGTCCATCTATAACCAGATTTGACACTCCCCATAAATTCGGTTGGACTCAACTGAGCCATATTGTTTTTTTAAGGTTGGATGGGAAAACACATTTTCAACTTTTTTTTTTTTTTTGTTAGCAGAAACTCCTCAACTTGGAGCATTATTGTGGACTATGTTGCTGATGGTGTGGCTGCCTCCCCACAATACCACAATGTTGTAAATTTTGGGGTAAATGCCACTTGGGATTTCATTATTTTATTATATGCAATTGCGATTGCACTTTATATGATTTTTATCATGTGGGTTTTTTGTACTGAATGTGTAGCTCTAATAATAAGAATACATGAACTATCCAAAATAGTGTAGTCTCTTTGCTTTATCAAGATAAGATCACTCGATATTATTGGGAAATGTAGGGAGAATTTAGACTTGTCCTGAGCTTTAGTTTTCAGGAATAACCCTTGAAAATTATACCCCTTTCTTGATCAGACTAAATAATGCATGTTTTTTGCAATAAATTGGATGAAATTGGTTTACCTTGTATACTGCAAACAGTGTAAATATGTCTCTATTTGTAGTGAAAGGCTTTCCTAAGGTGAATCCAATTTCTGTCCTGATGGTGTAGACATTTGTTGATAATCTTGATTCCTGTTATTTTTGTATTGTTGGATGAATCTTTCTGAGTTTGCAGTAGTGACATTTTTCAATCAGACTGGCTGGCTTTGGATGATACATCCTGAACCATTGTGTGAAATAAAGTGTTTCATAAGGCATTTATGTTTTCAGAATTAGACTTATCCAAAATCCAATCCTGCATTTGGATGAAAAAATCAGAATGTTGTCATCATAAAAAAGCAGATTCCAACTGAATGGCATTGGGTTATCATTTTTAAAGTTCATCATGTGAAATTGGATATGACAGAGTTTGAATGAATTGATATGAAAGTTTGGTTTGAAATTCAAATTAATTAAAAGAAGTGAATTCTCATCCAATATTTATTAGTATTCTGTTACTGTTTAGTTGGATCAGGTGTACAGGCTTCTGCGGAAAACTACAATCTGCAAAGATGATTGAGTTTTAGTTGACAGAGAGGTCAAAAGGTATTATGGCAGTGATATAACTAGAAGAAATATGAACTGTGAGAGCATTCTCATATTAGGCGTAAATCATCTCATATTGAAAGACATGTGATTGATGGCATTAAAAATACAAAGTTTTCGTAGATATATATTAGGGAGTGTCACTACCTGCACCTGAAAATATCTTGCCATCTGCCACCTTTAGATTTCTTGCCACATGACCTTTGCTCAGTTTTTGTCTTGAAAACTCTTAACAAAAACATATTGAAATTCAGCCATTCTTTGTTGATTCTGTTAAAAGTTTGTTTTCAAGGATGTCAAATGTAGCCTCATTTGTTGTCTGGTATTAGGAGACACCAAGATATAACTACCACCTTTTTATTAGCAGTATTATCAATGCCATGATCTACATTTGGATTGAGTGCCTGTGAAATGTAGCAATTTTTAAAACTTTATTTGTAAATGTTGATATTTTGATACAAAATGAATGAACCAAGCAAAAAATCTTTTTTGTGGAAATAACATTCCATGAATTTAAATGCCATTGAAACTGTAATTAACAGCAAAAGTACAAAAAAGGTATATCTACAAAAAAGATTAAACTAAATTAGTTTACATTAGTTTATAGAGTCTGGTTGACTGAAAAATGAATAGAGTATTACTATCAAAATACATCAAGAATCTTTGTCCTTCAATACACTGGTTTTACAAGTGACATGTCAATGTAGTAATCCTTGTATTTTAATAAAATGTGGTAACAAGTGTCATGTCAATGTAGTAATCATTGTATTTTAATACACTGGTAACAAGTGACATCAATATAGTAATCAATGCACATTAATACACCAATCTAACAAGTGATATCAATATAGTAATCAATGCACTTTAATACACTGTGGTAACAAGTGTCATGTCAGTGTAGTAATCTTTGCACTTTAATACACTGTGGTAACAAGTGACATCAATATAGTAATCAATGCACTTTAATACACCAGGCTAACTAATGACATATCAATATAGTAATAGTGTAAAAATCAGGTCATATCAGGTCACTGAAAGCTCTTCAGTAGACTTTTGCTTTTGCGAAAACACTATTGATGTTGTAATGCAATTTTGTGTCAAAGAGTTGTAAAACAAAAATTGTAGTGCTTTTGTCACTGTGCATTTTCTTCTTTCTCTTTCATACAAAGCTTAGGTCTTTAAAACAAAACATGAGAATGACATAACATTTAGGCAGAATTATATGCATAAGATGAAAACAGCCATTAACAGTGTTACGTACAAATCAAATTACTAGTGGTTAGATTAGATGCACTTTCTAAATGAATGCTTCTAATACACAAGTACAAGTACACCAAAAGATTTTCTGGTAAAAATGTACCGTATTATAGGATGGCAAATATGGTAATTACATTGATAGAAATTATGAATACTGGAAAAAGTTGTTGACAGCAGTTGTTTATACACAAAAGAATTTATGTAAAGAAAAATTTAAATGTGTGTAAGTCAAGTTTGCATTGTTCTACACATTTTTACTAATTTTAAAAATTTCTGTGAAAGTACTAATTTTTTATAATTCTATTTCTCTTTTATCTCAATTTCTTATTGATAATAGCAAATTCATTGAAAATTTCAAGCTTCATTATGAGGTGTTTTATTCAGATTGTGAAATTTTCTTTCTTGCTCACAATATTTTCGTATCCTTATAAACAATTTTGGGCTTGGAACCACTTTGCTGAATAAAATGTTACATCATGTATTTAATCCAGTTCAGTGTGGGATTTCATAATGGGTTAGTTTCCATCTTATACTCTCAGTGACTCACAGCACAGACAACAGGTGTTTCACAAGTTAGGTTTGTTTTCCGATTTAATTTCAGATCCATGGACAGTTATCTGGCTTGAAAGCCTTCGTCAGTGACCTTGTGACATATGAGTTAGAAATGTGCCGAAGATCCTGTGGTGGCCATGGTTACCTGAAGGCATCTGTAATTGGTGAAACCTTACTGCATGCATTGCCACTCGTCACTGTTGAAGGAGAAAATACAGTCATGTATCTTCAATGTGCAAGGTAATCGTGTTTATTTTTTTTAAACCATCATTTTTGATTTATCCACCTTTTGTTTATCAAACTGTCTATGTAGTAATGGACACTGTTGGAGGATACAATTTGGTGGTTTTTGTAGAGATGGCCAATTTAAAGAGATATGGTTGGTATTAGAAGGGACCTGTTGGGGTCATAATAATTTACCTGTCTGCAGAAGTCAGATAATGGAGGGATCACTGTCTATGTACAGTCAGACATGTTGACAGTTACTGCTATATGACTATGATGTATGTACAGTCAGACATGTTGACAGTTACTGCTGTATGACTATGAAACTGCTTTGATTGCCTTGTGGTTAGATTGTCTGTCTCAGAAGCACAGCATCTTGGGTTTCAACCCCAACCAAGTCATACCAAAGACTGACAAAAATGGTACTAATAGCTGCCTTGCTAGATGTTCAGCATTAAGAGGTTAGTGTTAGGACTGGTGGCCTGGTGTCAGGATAAAGTGACTGGGTGGGACATCATGCTACATGTCTGTTGCATGATGCCCCAGTGCTTGACATCACTCTAAACTGTCACACAACAGACAGCATAGTGATATGACTGAAATTTTTAAGCTACATTAAAAATCCAAATCACGCACACATACATACACACATTACTATGATGTACAGACATGTTGACAGTTACTGCTATATATAACTATGATGTACAATCAGACATGTTGACAGTTACTGCTATATATGACCATGATGTACAGTCAAACATGTTACTACTGCATATGACTAACATGTTGAGAGTTACTACTGTATATGACTATGATGTACAGACATGTTGACAGTTATTGCTATATATATATAACTGATGTACAGTCAGACATGTTGAGAGTTACTACTATATATGACTGAAATACAGACATGTTGACAGTTATTGCTATATATAACTGATGTACAGTCAGACATGTTGAGAGTTACTACTGTATATGACTGATGTACAGACATGTTGACAGTTATTGCTATATATAACTGATGTACAGTCAGACATGTTGACAGTTACAATGTATATGACTGATGTACAGTCAGACATGTTGACAGTTACTACTATATATGAATATGATGTACAGTCAGACATGTTGACAGTTATTGCTATATATAACTGATGTACAGTCAGATATGTTGACAGTTACTACTATATATGACTATGATGTACAGTCAAACATGTTGACAGTTATTGCTATATATAACTGATGTACAGTCAGACATGTTGACAGTTACTACTTTATATGACTGATATAAAGTCAGGAAAGTATTTACAGTCATTGCAATATATGACTGTGATGCAGTCAGTTAGATGTGTATTTGTAGTTACTGCTATATATAATTTTAATATACAGTCAGACATCAGACATGTATTAGAAGTCACAAACATATAAAGTTCATCAGTGTCCTTTTAAGTGTATGCTTATACAACACTTGATTTGTGTTACATGTGTGTGTTATTGTTTTGCTGTCTATAATTACAGGTGTGTTATTGTTTTGCTGTCTATAATAACAGGTGTTAATACAATGAGCAGAACAAAGCGCATGAGGTGCAAATGTTGTAAGGTGGCAGAAGATAACCATGTTTTCGGTCACAGTTGTACAGGTGTGTAGTTTAGGTCATACTTGCAACATAAGGGCACGATGGTCAGTTGTATTGGCCAAGCAAAATAATTGATAAAGTGTGAGATCAAGGAAACACAGCAAAAACTGAGTACTTCATTGGTATCTCCACATCACCATGAAGCTTCATGTACATTGTCGGCCTCACCCTTGCCACCATGACATGAACAGGAATTTTCGACAGTATGCCTAGGAACAGTACTATCTTGGTATGATGTGCCATCTGGGCCAAAACTTAACATGCCAACACATCCTTAGTGTACTTGTTTTAGTGATTTGACCTTGGATAGCCAAGACAACATCAACTTTAAAAAAATGACAGCTCTCTTGCAGCCTCAGCCTACACCTGGTATTATTCTGGGATTAGGTACAGTGATTAATTTTTTTTGTGATATACATAGTCTTGAAAGAGATAGTCTTAACATCTGGAATTGCAAGACCCAGCAGTGACTTAGACTTGGACTTCTTGTAATTCTGGCATTGACATCAAAGAACAAATATCCTCGTTCCACACCTAACATCATGAAAGTATTGCAGACCAAATCCAGCACCTTCACAGCTCTGGATCTATCATGACTTAGCACCATCTGCTTCAAAATTTCAGTGCTGAGTGCACAGTACCATTCCCGGAACATTCCTGGAACATCAATGATTAATTCAGTTAATGGCTGGAGATAAAAGCGCCACTACTTAGCCAAATCTCTCAGTTTAGTTCATCATCCTTTATCGTCATTAGCAGCTTCATTCAGGCATAATGGTAAGCACCTGTGTCACCCTGTTTTTCTTTGTTTGAGACCATAAGCTCACGAGCATATCTTCATTATTCAGTCTGATGATGTCCAGAGAAAGCATCAATTTAGTTTTCTGGCTTTTGTTGCAAGAGATTTGCCTGCCTCCTTGTACACCATTATTTTCAACTAACAAGTTCCTGCATCTATCAATCTATTGACCAAAACAAACCCAGGCATTTTTAAAAAAGCTCTCGCAGTCTGGTTAGATTGCTCATTCATTAACTTGTTTAGTGAGTCAGCTTTAAGTATCCAGGTGTCAATAGACCTTTCCTATTGAAGCAATGAGTCCCATCAAATTTTCTCAAGGCTTTCTATTAAAAAAAATCAAACAGCCCTGTTTCTTTCAGACTTTGGTCTCAGCCATAAATGTAAACATTTGGAGGTCTGCTAATATGAAAAGCACATTAGTTGATATGGACTAGACATCCTTTCTTTACAAACAACTGATTAAAAATGTCATTTCCAAAAGTTCTATGCATAGTATAGCAATCTGAACATAGTCTGGTCCCGCCCATCAGTAACCCCAATGATCAAACTTGGGTGTCAGTCACTTGGATGGCATGTGCATACATGCCAACCATTACACTTTTGGCGTAATCATTACACTTTTGGCATAATCATTAAGCTTTTTTTCACTGTTACGCGTAAACATATATGGATTATGCAATCTTTGGTATATCCACCTTCCAGAAAAATCAGTTATTTGTTTTCTAGTTTTTATTAACATTCCATTATACCCACAGACCGTATTTTAAAATAGACGGCTTTTACGTAGCTACAATATTAGAGTACGCTTGTCCATGGACTTGCGTGTACTTTCCTAACAGTATCATATTCTACTTATAGCAAACCTGGTTTACTTTCAAACTTTCGACCTCGATTTCTTTTATAGCATCTGTGTGGCATAGTGAGGAGAAAACAGACTGGTTTAATTTTTAATTTTAATCTTTTCACGCATATTCTTTGTTTTGATTCATATTTACTGCAGAACCAGTCTAAAGGTATTTGGTGCCCTAAAGTATATTTTATTTTAGTCGATGCATATATGAGAGCAAAATTATCTCCTTTCAAAACTTTCACAGATGAATTTAAAAAAAGCACCCCAAAAAACCGAAAGAAAAATAACAGAATCCTCTAAATATGAAGACACAAGATTTCATGTGCAGCATCATGTGACATCTATTTCAGGCTGTGTGGAAAAGAATTTTAATATTTGGCACTAAAAGTCTTAAGATGGATTCTAGTTGATGTGTGTGTAAAGATAAAAGTGCTACATATGAAAACATGAAGCAGTAAAGGATGTTAAAAGATGAGAGGGGCAAAAACATCATTGTTTATTGAAATTTTAGCATGTTTTATGTGGATTACGCTTTTTCTGTCTGGATTCCACTTTTTGACCACTTGGATTATGCTTTTTCATCGTCAGGGGTTGGCATGTACGCTTGTGTTCTGTAAAGAACAGCACAACACACATCATAGCATCGGAAACGGTCACTGGTTTGATCCTCGGCCGAGTCATACCAGAGACTTACAAAATTGGTACTAACAGCTGTCTTGCTTGGCTCTCAGCATTAAGAGATTAGTGTTAGGACTGGTCGACCTGGTGTCAGGATAATGTGACTGGGTGGGACATCATGCTACACATCTGCGACATGATGCCCCAGTGCTGGACATCACTATAAACTGCCTCACTGCAGACATCATTGTGATATGACTGAATTTTTTTTAAAGCTACTTAAAAAATCCTGATCACACTCATAGCATCAATTAAATTACAGCTTGTTAATAGAGATGTTTTGTCTTCATGTCCACCTTTCTCAAAATAATACCAAAATGCCACACTTAGATAAAAGCCAGTCATCTAGTCTCTTCTTTTTCAGTCATTTAGGGGGAGCTCAGAACAGGCTGCCAATGAGCCAAATCTTGCAGGGGTCCGTTGCCTAGAACCCAACCATCATATTAAAGTAGAGACCAGAGAAATGCCTAGAACCCAACCATCATATTAAAGTAGAGACCAGAGAAACAGGAAGTACATCCACTCTAGAGCACACTAAATAGGAATCAGTCCTATAAGCCCTTTTCTCAGACAAGAATAGTTTCCAAAGGACACTGAAATAAAACCATGAAGACTACTTCCATTCAAGTATCTCTCTCCAGCAACTTCCAAAATGGAAATAACTAGCTCTGCCCTTTTCACACATCCCAAGACTTGAACACTTCACCACAGAATAGGAAAGACTGCCTTGATGGTCGAAAGGTCTACAGATTATATTTGGAGGGCCTCCAAATCATGTTCAACACCCCTATCCCACTGCCATTGACTCTATATGGTACAGATGTAAAAGAAAACTCATTCAGAGCTAATGTTCTGCAGCAGAAGAAATTTTTTAGAAAGGTTGCGCTCAGGAAAATGGTATACCAATTCAGGGCACTTCCATTTGGCCTGAACATCACTTCAAAGCTACTTTTACATCAAGACATGAAATCCTTTGTTTTACTTCTGTTTCACTTGGCATTTTTTGTCAACAAGGACAAATTTAGTATCGTTCTATCCCTGTATTATAAATATACATGCATGCAATTCAAATTCATGTGCACAGGTTCTGTCTCCCTCAGGTGCCAAAGAATTGCATCTCAGCTCATTCATTAATTTGCATATTGATTCTCATCACTGTCACGGTGGATCTCATCATCTTGGGCTGTGAGTTTATGCGACCCTTGCATATGATTCTCATCTCAGTCGACAACAAAAGCTTGGCCCACTGGAACAAGAGAACCTTTTTGGAATACATGAGGCCCCATCTCTACAAATGGGAGAAGCTCACTTAAATTCAACAGGTATTCCCTTGCAGATTCAACCTCTGGGAACCATGATCTGCATCATGGCATCCAGCACAGCAATGGGTACGCACCTCCTGCCATTAAACATCAATGTCCTAGAGATGAAACAATGTAAATGCGTTAAATTATGACAGCAGATGCTGCATGAAAATGCCATTTTCATCCCATCCAACAATTCTGTTGTGTGACTTGGATGTTATCAAATCTGCATCAATGTCTGTGTTTGTCACACCCTGGATAGGCCAGATCTCACTTTAGACTTACTGTCCCAATGGAATTAATATGGAATGCTTTGTTCACCACTCAGTATTTAGAAGCAGAATTTATCCCCCTGAAAATATTTGTTGTTTCTCATCTGCTCAAACAACTGTGAATACAGGTGTTTTGTACAAACCTAGAACATACCCCTGAGTAGCGGAGTGATACAAAGTGCTCTCTGTTACAGATCACTGCCACCTCACCTCAGTCTGTGTGAGTTCAAGTCTCAGATTCGGCCAAAGTGGTTATGTGAGAAAGCTTGCCAGTAGCTTCTTGTGGGTCAGTGGTTCTTTACAGGGGTTTTCCCTAGGTTCTTCTTCCGCCATTGATACTGGCCGCCATGTATAGCCTATCTTGTGCTGAAAAATGGCGTTGTCTTATCTTTTTGAGAGATTTACTATTTAAATATCTTAAACTGAATTGACTGATTATTATTTTGAATTCAAGTAATAAATCCCTTTACCTTAAAAATTAGAATAAAAAAATTGTGAAAAGAAATCTTCTTTATTTAAATTGCTTATGAAAGATGTTCTTGTATGTCTCAATAGGTACCTCATGAAGCAAATTGCCAAGGCCTTAGCAGGACAAGATGTGGATGAACCAGCGTCTTACCTAAAGCAAGACATTCTCTTATACACCTGTCCTGTACAAAAGGGAGAGCACTGTACCAACCCCATCTCCCTGATGAAAATCTATACACAACGGGCACATAGGTAAAAGTTAAATTGGATATCTTGTTACATATAAAGGCAGATAGACTAAATGTAGTTTACATGGTATACATGTCAAGAATATAGGCATAGTGGTTTTGTACAAAGCTTGAGATAACAATGACTGGTTTGTGTTATAGAGTAATGTGCAGCAGTATTTTTCTGTAATACTAACACGTCTTAGTATGTCTGCACATTAGCAGTGCATTGCATTGTGGTTATTCATATACACTGCACACAAAATTCAAGAACATTTCAATCTTTTCCACAGCAGTGACATACTGCAATAAATTATTCTAATATTGTTACTGTCAGAGCATTTTGTTATGCATCTAGAATATTTTCTCCTTCTTGGTCTTACTTTCTCTCTTTCAAGAAGTCACTGTTGTAGAAGTTTAGTCTGGTCAAGTTTATGACACTTCCACAGGAACAGATGGTATCCACTGTCAGCTTATGAAACATTTACCTGATGCAGTACTCAGTACATTACTTAGGATTTTCATAAAACTGGCAAGTTCCCACTTTAATAGTGAGAAACAACAATGACACAAATTCCAAACCTGACCATGCTGACCCGTATAGCTATTGGAACAAAGTGCAGACATGCTGTATTTGTACAAAAAAAACATGGAACAGATCATAAATGACAGTCATCCCATGGTATCTTGAATTGAATAAACTACTTTCAGATTTTCAGGATGTAATAAGATGTCAGAAAACTACAAGTGACCATCTATCAGATAAGGTTCCAAATAGAACAAGCAATTCTTATTTATTTGGAGAAAGCATTAAGACACCACATGGAAGTACAGTATAATGATTAACCTATTCAGCCTAGGTCTAATGGGTTGCCTAACTATCTTTATATCCAGTTTTTTGGAAAGAGAGAAATTTTGAGCTAAGGTACTTACAGCCCTTTCTAAAAAATAATCTTCAGGACTAGGGCTTATTCAGCCCATCATTTTGTCACCATTTCATTATCAAAATTAACAACAGTAAAGTGCATTATTCCACGAATGTATTGCTCATTGCACATCAGTGACCTTTTTGATCTGCCATAAGACTGGATTATGTATCTATTCAGTGGGAACTACAGATATCCATAGAGATAGGAAATGGGAAAGATGACAACAGATTCAAACATTTTTAAAAATTTTAAGATAAGATAAAAATAGGATAAGAATTCTTGATTTCAGTCTACAGAATCCTTACATCTAAATTAAAATATAAAGTAAAAGCATTGTAATTATTAAAGAACATGTATATCATACTTGCAAGTATACAGATACATCTACACAATTAACTGCACCGTGCCTTGTTAAGAATGAAATTAAGTGGCATATTTAAAGAATAATTTGTTCCATCCGCTAATAATATAAGAATTTAAATGAATATCATAGTTCCAAAGAGATTTCAATATTCAGTTCTTACATGTATTAGATATTCTTGTCATACATAGATGTACTTTCTCATTATTTCATCAAAACTGAATACATTATAATTTACAAACATGTCGGAGGCAGTGTTCCATCTAGGAAGACTAATAGAAAATGAAGATAATTATTATAACCATGAACTAGTTTTCTTTTCATGCATTCGCTAAAGTTTGTCCACAGAGAAGTACAATACAGAGTTGCAGTAAGATTTGAATAATCTCATTTTGATATTCAATGAACAATTCTTAAATTTTCATAGAAGCATGTTTGTTCGGTTACACAAAAATCAGTAATGTCTCATCATATTTTCATTATGTGACCATTTGGATTTCAAAATTATGACACAAATACTGTTGACATATGTAAGAGCATTGCCATTTAGATGTACAGGAGGAGAAGATGGTATTTAGAAGATATTGGCTGAAAGACCATGCATGCTGATTTATTTTTAGTTTAGATGATATCATTTTCAAATGCGAATTGTTCACATATCTTTAATAATTTCTTTAAACCTGTGATAGAAGGACTTATCAATGACATATCAGCAAAACTAAATTTTTTAAGAAACAACACATTCGTTGGCAGATGTAACTCAATGGAACACTGACCCAGCTTATGATTTAACTAGTCTATATGATCATAAATAACAACGGGGAAAGAATACCCCCCGGCCTCACCCCATTGGTTACATGGAAAGTTCTGGATATTACACTTCCCCATCACACATAATACAACTGTTTGTCATACCAGTTAACTAAAATATGAACTATGTAGACAGGTATTTTACTATCTATCAACTTTTTAAAGAGTGTCCTGGGATTCACCCTATCAAATACTAAATTCCTAGCATCTAAAAAGCATGCAAACACTGGGCTGCCATGTTCTATATAATAGCTCATAGTTTCCTTAAAGGCATATAGGCATAGATCTGTTGTATTCTGCTTTTAAAACCAAACTGATTATTGGTGATTGTGACATCACATCTATGCAGTATGATGCATTCCAATATTTTTTAAATAATATTCATAAGAGCTATAGGTCTGTAGTTACTTTTATCCAGGTTACCCATTTCGCTTTTTAGTAGTGGTATAATTGTAACTTTTGTGAACTCATCTGGTACAATGTTTTGCACAATAAAATAAAATAATCAATAGTACATGAAGTCTAGTATCTGAAAATTTACTTTACTATGTACTTTTTAGTGCACATGTACTTTCATGTTACAATTAAGCTCTATATTTTCTCCAGTGCCATAGCTTCTGTTGCCAGGCAACTACAGTTTGACCTTGAATCAGGGAAGGACCAATCATCAGCTTTCAACAATAATTTGGTATCCCTTGTCCAAGCAGCCAAGGTGAAGAATTTTGTTTTATAGATTTTAAGGAAACATTACTATAGATATTGATTTTGGATTAGTTCCACAGAAAATCTTATTTGTATTGAAATTTTAATGTTTAATTTCTTGAACTATTTTCTTCCTAAGATGCAAATTTTCTTGTTTTAGCATCTAAGGATGGGCAATTAACCTGGCTTGCTACAGAAATCATTTGTTATATACTTACACAAGACAACTATTATACGTTTGGCACAATCATTACACTATTTTCATCAAATATTATACTTGCATAGTATACAGATTATGCTTTCTGGTATATGAAACAAATAAAGTACTAAAAAGTTCTTTTTATCATTTTTATTATCATCTCTCTAATTCAATTCAAATAAATTTAAGAACATCCATAAAAAGATGACTTATTTGTTATTTATAGCAATGGGATATAACTCATTTCCAAGAAAAAGATAGGTTTCTTCAAACATTTACCTCACATATTCATTATATCTGATAAGCTTGTTAGGTAGTGGACTAGTTTCAACTTTTAAAGAAAATGGTGCCAGATGTTTAATGAAACATTGTATGGTGTGAGTTGTGGATGTTGTATGATGGAAATGTAAGAACAGATGGTTATTTTCAAGCTTAAAAAATTGTCATATTAGCAAAAAGAAAAAAAAAACACCACTTTACAGTCTTTAGAAGAAGAGTATGAGAATTCTGTAATACTGTACATGACCATAACAGTATTCCAGTTCATAATCATTCAGAAAAACTTACACATGCCAACTAGTTTATGTGGGTGCTGAGTATAAAATAATAATTCAGTATTTTGTGTTTGTATTCTGGTTCTAATCCATATGGATTTATCCTTTGTGACAAGAGTTTTGACCTGCTGCAGAACCAGGTTAGTTGTAAAAATGAATCTTTTTCATATGTGCTGTTATTCTGGAATGTAAGATATAGATTATACTTTTTATACCCAAACTATGCTTTTTTAATAGCAATACTTATGCTCATACTTCTTGGGGGTTGGGGTTGTCATGTGTGTATACCATATGTAAGTTAACCTTTTTTTAATTATTGAATATTCAATTTATGCAGAGGTAAGGCTGTCTTATAAATGGGACATACCAAACAAATTGATAAATCAAGGGGAAAGGTAACAAATGTGATGTTCACAGTACATAAAAATACAATCAGTTCAAATATTTATACATATTTATGCCACTATTCCTAGTCACAAAAGTTTATATGGAATGCACAATGTTTATCTTTTTATTGACTATATTAGATACATATCTTCAGTTATTTGGATTTGAATAATTTGAAAATATTATTGGTAAAGTAAATAGTACCCACTGCAAAGTAAAGTGTCCATTAATGTTGTTTACAGTGGGTGTTTACTAGCAGGTATTGCTTTCATTCTTGTGCAATTCAGAACAGCCTGTATTTGTATTATAAGTTTTGATTTAATTTGTATGATGTTTTTTCCACTTAGATTTAATTCTCAAGTGATACTTCCCCAGTTTTTCTGCCGGTTCATGTGATGCAGTATTCTTCTGGCTTATAAGTACAGCCCTCACTTTGTTGCAAAGTTGACAGTCATTTTGAACACACTGTATATTTAATACATAATCTATGCCAAATTGGGTTCAACAACTTCCTGTGCCTGTTTGACCTTAATCCCTTGGCTTGTAAAATCAGCATCCTTTGTTTTCCCACATGACAACCCTTTGATGGAGCCATGAGTTTAGTACTTGCTCACTGCCAAGTTATTTGAATTCGGTGTGATTTGAATTCGGTGTGATTTGAATTTGGTGTGATTTGAATTCGGTGTGATTTGAATTCGGTGTGTTTTTAATTCGGTGTGATTTGAATTCGGTGTGATTTGAATTCGGTGTGATTTTGCTGCACAATTGACACATGTTCAGTTACATCCTTTAATAGATTTAACAGACTATATTCAAAGTATTACAGAGCCCAAGCTAAGTCTGTACATAAACACCCACAAAATGACAATGAAGCAGAGAAAAATGGAGTTGGCAGATAACTAGATGATGATTTACAATGACAGACAACAATGAACGATTTCAGATCTTTATCAGACAACAAAGTTGAGTCTTGGATTTTGTTCCACATGACATTAAATAATGCCATTTGTAGGATATTCTGAATTACAGAAATGTGGACTCAGCAATTTCTAATACTTGTTTAATTTACATATTACAGGATGTTGTGATTCGGATCATTCTGAATTACAATTTCTATACCAGTATTTGACTTAAAACTGAATTCATGGATCTCATATAAATGGATTTAAAATGTCAAGAAATATGGATTTTAATGGATTTATTACATTAAGATGAACAAATTGCAAGTTGTAGATTTATTTATGAAATATTCCACTCAATATTATAATTGTATCTCTGTTTACCTGTGTTTTTCATATATATTATGTAAAATACACCCCAGCTTATAAAAGTGTCCAAGAGAAATGGACTTTTTGTAGTCCAAAAATGGAGAGGTTGGTTTATAGTTATGTAAGCTTATAAGCAATTATATGTGATAAATGCACTGATGGGAACTACTGTCTGCTGAACACAACCAGCCACAACAATTCTGGGAAACATTTCAACACTGCTAGGAGTGACCACTTTGCAAAACCAAATATAAATGATAACTAGTTTATTCTAAATAAAACTGGTGCCAGTCATGCATTATATATGGCTGCCACAACAGCTAAATTGAAAACCTTAACCATAGGAATTTCACAGAAACAAGCAGCAGTTTAAAAATGATCTTATCTTGAATTCTTGGAATTCTCTTTGGTCACCAGAGCATCAGTTCTTTTGAAGTTTTTGTGTCCTTTTAATCTGACTGAGACCAGAATTATGAAGTTGGCAGATGTATTCTTCATTATAAGGTTAAAACGTTTCCACACAGCCCAAAAAGTTCGAAAAAATTGTAATTCAGAAATACCTTTTCACTTATGGTAAAACAGTCTGAGCCTTTGATATTTCCACTAATAAGGTGATTCTGCACACTGAAGTCATTTTGCATGCCACCTTTCAGATGAGCCTTATGTAAAACCTATCTCAAGTTCAGTACTGTATTTACTCACAGATCTGTGCAGTTTGCAGTTGGACTCATAAACGAATATATATGGTATTTTTTTCCACCTTGAATTATTAACATACTTTGAGCACATCTCCAACATTTACGGGAATCTCATTTTAAACTTATCTCAAACACTGGTATACAAGAGCAATGATACTGAACATTAAAACAAAATAGATGAATGTTAGGAGACTAGACCATGTTCACACAAGAATGGCTGCAGTTTCATCAATTGTACAGTTGATCAGCTTTAAGAAGTTAGATTTTTTTAAATTTGTTATTTAAATAGTCACATGTTCTTTTCAGGCCCATTGCCAGCTGTGTCTGATGAAACATTTTGTGGAGGGTGTATCAGCCCTGGAGAGGACTTGTAGTGAGAATCTGGTTTCAGTCCTTAGACAGCTATGTCTGTACTTTGAACTGCATGGGATAGTCACAGCTTCAGGAGAGTTTCTGGAAGTAAGGATGGTATATTTGTGATACATTAAACCTAGAGTTCAATTTTTTTTATGGAATAACCAATTTTTATATCTAAGGACAGATTAAGTCCCAAAAATACATGATTCTTTTTTCTACAAATATTTTTTCTGCTATAAAGAATTATGACACAAAAAATATCAATCATAACAAAATATAAAGTATGCCTCTTCAGCTAATTACATTGCAAGTTATTCACTGAGTGTACATATGCAAATGATTAGTTATTCACTGAGTGTACTTATGCAAATAATTAGTTATTCACTGAGTGTACTTATGCAAATAGTTAGTTATTCACTGAGTGTACTTATGCAAATGATTAGTTATTCACTGAGTGTACTTATGCAAATAATTAGTTATTCACTGAGTGTACTTATGCAAATAGTTATTCACTGAGTGTACTTATGCAAATAATTAGTTATTCACTGAGTGTACTTATGCAAATAATTAGTTATTCACTGAGTGTACTTATGCAAATAATTAGTTATTCACTGAGTGTACTTATGCAAATAATTAGTTATTCACTGAGTGTACTTATGCAAATAATTAGTTATTCACTGAGTGTACTTATGCAAATAATTAGTTATTCATTGACCATCAAAATGGTCAATAAAATTCTTGCATGACTTGTCAACAGTTTACTACTGGAGGTGTGCTTCAGATTTCATGGCAAAACAAAATAATGAAATCCTGTTATAACAAATATTATGGAAGAACAGATTAGATTGTTATATCTAAAGATTAATTGTAACTGAAATTCAGAGGGATGGGAAGAATCAGGAGGGCTGTGCTTTTTTATTGAGCAAATATATTTATTCTCTAGTTTTTCTTGTGTACATCTTTTATACATTCTAAGTTGTATAAAATGATTATTACAAAATATATTACCTTCAGAATAATCTTTGAATATTGTCACTATAGCATGATTATTGTTGCAATAATCTACAGAGTATAGTAAATACACCATGATTAATGTTTCAGTAATATACAGTGTTGTCACTACACCATGCTTATTGTTGAAATAATTTACAGAGTATAGTCACTACACCATGATTAATGTTTCAATAGTCTGCAGTGTTGTCACTACACCATGCTTATTGTTGCAATAATCTTTTGGGTATTTTTGCATACTGCTTCTTTTTAGAATAATCTTGAGAGTATTATAACAACACTGGTTATTTCTGCAATAATCTTTAGAATATTGTCACTACACTGATTATTTTTACTGTTGCATCACTTTAATCATAAACTAACAGAAAAGAGTGAAACCAAGAAGTTAGTAAAATTCAAACAATAATTTGTTTTCTTAGAATGCAAAGTGAACATTTAAAAAGAAATTGCAGTATTGTGAATTAAATCCCAAATAGTTATAAAAGTTGTATCACAAATTCAAACATATAAAATAGTGTCTTGAATCAATTCCAGCAGTGTTCCTATTGAATTCCAGTCTTGATTATTCAGATTTGCCAGTTGTCTTAAATGAGCTGATGTACTAACAATCTTGATATATCACAATGATTAATTCACAATAATTCCAAACTATTGAGTTGGTCCTAAAGTCAATGAGCACTTTGTAATTTCAATGAATAAATCCTCTAAAATATTAAATTGATAGGCCTAAAGACAGATTCCAGTACAGTTGTTAAGATAGGAATGAATAATTCTGATGTAAGCACCCATAATATAGAAACATATTCCACAATAAGAGGACCTGAATGATGGTCAAACAATCATTTCCCAAACATTGTATGTTTTAAACAAGGTCAGGTCTTTTACTAAAATTTTAGTAAAGAACAAAAATCAGGTAGACCAGAAATTCCCAAAGGGAAAACTAATGTCCTAAACTCAGATCCAATTAAACCTGTTTTTCAAGAATGACATTTCTTGGGTAGGTCCAAACTTTTGCCCTCAGCTATGGATAAAAGTCAATCCCTTAATATAAAGTAAATGTACATAACAATGTAATAACTTTTATAATATTGTTATTGTACTGATTATTTCAATAATAATCTACAGAGGTTTGTCACTACACTGATCATTTCAACAATAATCTACACAATATTATCACTACAACGATTATTTCTAGACTAATCTAAAGAATATTATCACTACAATGATTATTTCTACACTAATCTAAAGAATATTATCACTACAATGATTATTTCTACACTAATCTAAAGAATATTATCACTACAATGATTATTTCTACACTAATCTAAAGAATATTATCACTACACTGATTATTTCTACACTAATCTAAAGAATATTGTCACTACAGTGATTATTTATACACTAATCTAAAGAATATTATCACTACAATGATTATTTCTACACTAATCTAAAGAATATTATCACTACACTGATTATTTCTACACTAATCTAAAGAATATTATCACTACACTGATTATTTCTACACTAATCTAAAGAATATTATCACTACAATGATTATTTCTACACTAATCTAAAGAATATTATCACTACACTGATTATTTCTACACTAATCTAAAGAATATTATCACTACACTGATTATTTCTACACTAATCTAAAGAATATTATCACTACACTGATCATTTAAACAATAATCTAAAGAATATTATCACTACAATGATTATTTCTACACTAATCTAAAGAATATTGTCACTACAATGATTATTTCTACACTAATCTAAAGAATATTATCACTACAATGATTATTTCTACACTAATCTAAAGATTATTACCACTACAATGATTATTTCTACACTAATCTAAAGAATATTATCACTATAGTGATTATTTATACACTAATCTAAAGAATATTATCACTACAATGATTATTTCTACACTAATCTAAAGAATATTATCACTACACTGATTATTTCTACACTAATCTAAAGAATATTATCACTACACTGATTATTTCTACACTAATCTAAAGAATATTATCACTACACTGATCATTTAAACAATAATCTAAAGAATAGTATCACTACAATGATTATTTCTACACTAATCTAAAGAATATTATCACTACAATGATTATTTCTACACTAATCTAAAGAATATTATTACTACAATGATTATTTCTACACTAATCTAAAGAATATTATCACTACAATGATTATTTCTACACTGATCTAAAGAATATTATCACTACAATGATTATTTCTACACTAATCTAAAGAATATTATCACTACATTGATCATTTAAACAATAATCTAAAGAATATTATCACTACAATGATTATTTCTACACTAATCTAAAGAATATTATCACTACACTGATTATTTCTGCACTAATCTAAAGAATATTATCACTACACTGATTATTTCTACACTAATCTAAAGAATATTATCACTACACTGATTATTTCTGCACTAATCTAAAGAATATTGTCACTACACTGATTATTTCTGCACTAATCTAAAGAATATTATCACTACAATGATTATTTCTACACTAATCTAAAGAATATTATCACTACAATGATTTTTTCTACACTAATCTAAAGAATATTATCACTACAATGATTATTTCTACACTAATCTAAAGAATATTATCACTACAATGATTTTTTCTACACTAATCTAAAGAATATTATCACTACACTGATTATTTCTACACTAATCTAAAGAATATTATCACTACACTGATCATTTAAATAATAATCTAAAGAATATTATCACTACACTAACAATAATCTAAAGAATATTATCACTACTGATTATTTTTACGCTAATCTAAAGAATATTATCACTACAATGATTATTTCTACGCTAATCTAAAGAATATTATCACTACAATGATTATTTCTACGCTAATCTAAAGAATATTATCACTACAATGATTATTTCTACACTAATCTAAAGAATATTATCACTACAATAATTATTTCTACACTAATCTAAAGAATATTATCACTACAAAGATTATTTCTACACTAATCTAAAGAATATTATCAACAATGATTATTTCTACACTAATCTAAAGAATATTATCACTACAATGATATTTCTACACTAATCTAAAGAATATTGTCACTACAATGATATTTCTACACTAATCTAAAGAATATTATCACTACACTGATTATTTCTACACTAATCTAAAGAATATTGTCACTACACTGATCATTTCTACACTAATCTAAAGAATATTATCACTACAATGATTATTTCTACACTAATCTAAAGAATATTGTCACTACACTGATCATTTCTACACTAATCTAAAGAATATTATCACTACACTGATCATTTCTACACTAATCTAAAGAATATTATCACTACAATGATTATTTCTACACTAATCTAAAGAATATTGTCACTACACTGATCATTTCTACACTAATCTAAAGAATATTGTCACTACACTGATCATTTCTACACTAATCTAAAGAATATTATCACTACACTGATCATTTCTACACTAATCTAAAGAATATTATCACTACACTGATTATTTCTACACTAATCTAAAGAATATTGTCACTACACTGATCATTTCTACAATAATCTAAAGAGTATTGTCACTACACTGATTATTTCTACACTAATCTAAAGAATATTATCACTACAATAATTATTTCTACACTAATCTAAAGAATATTATCACTACACTGATTATTTCTACACTAATCTAAAGAATATTGTCACTACACTGATCATTTCTACAATAATCTAAAGAGTATTGTCACTACACTGATTATTTCTACACTAATCTAAAGAATATTGTCACTACACTGATCATTTCTACACTAATCTAAAGAATATTGTCACTACACTGATCATTTCTACACTAATCTAAAGAATATTATCACTACACTGATCATTTCTACACTAATCTAAAGAATATTATCACTACACTGATTATTTCTACACTAATCTAAAGAATATTGTCACTACACTGATCATTTCTACAATAATCTAAAGAGTATTGTCACTACACTGATTATTTCTACACTAATCTAAAGAATATTGTCACTACACTGATCATTTCTACAATAAAGAGTATTGTCACTACTATGATTATTTTTACAATAATCTAAAGAGTATTGTCATTACATTGAATCTTATTGAATGATCTTCAGATTATTTTAATTATGCAGTAATTATTTGTACAAGTAATGTGGTATTGGAGGTAAATTCTAAATTAAGCTGTTATATTATGTAAAAAAAATACCCTTGCTGTAAGTTTGCACTCAGATTTTCATTATTAAAAAAAAGAGAGACAAGTTGTGCCTACAGCTCAGAATACTAGACAAATACTAAAATTCCAGCCAAGATTATATTAACTTACTGGCTTGATGTAATGCTGCTTTATCCATGCTGATTCAGTAGATTTAATTTCTGAGCAGGAATATTTTGTTAAGGGATAAAATTTTCTTCAAATATGCAGCAGGGGCATCTTGATTTGGTCTGGTTTATCTGTCCGTCACAAGACAATCGTTAGTTACACAGTTGGTCAGTACCTTACTGAGGTAAACCCAAAATGCTGAGAATCATTAGTCAGTTAGACAGTTGGGCAATACCTTACTAAGGTAAATCAAAATGCTAAGAAGCATTAGACATTTAGACAATTGGTCAGTACCTTACTGAGATAGACACAAAATACTGAGAAGTGTTAGTCAGATAGTCAATACCATTTTGAGGTAAACCCAAAATGCTGAGAATCATTAGTCAGTTAGAAAGTTGGTTATTACTTTGCTAAGATAAACACAAAATGCTGAGAATTGTAAGTCAGCTAGACAGTAGGTCAATACCTTTTTGAGGTAAACCCAAAATGCTGTGAATCATTGGTCAGTTAGTTGGTCAATACTTTACTGAGGTAAATCCAAAATGATGAGTAAGCCTATTTGTATGCCTACATAGATCACTTTATTAAATTTTCAGACTTTTACAGCAAGTTTTTAATATTTTGTTTTTCACAAATTCAACTTTTTGGACTTTTTAAATGTAAATTCTTTTAGTAAATTAAAACAATAATGTAGACAATTGAAATTGGATAGACTTGTTCATATACTTAAGAAAATAACCTGATCAGATTTTCATGCCGTTATTATCAGTTTTTTTCACATTCTTTTAAGTTTTTAATTCTTTCTTTTACTTAGGTTTATAAGTCTGCAGTGTTGGCATATGTGTTTAAAGTCTGCATATCTTGTTCATTTTTGTTTTCAGAGTGAGGCTATTGGCTTACAACAGTTAGAGTGGATCAAAGCTGAGGAGCTAAAGTCTCTGGCTGCCATTAGGTAAATCAGGATTTGAAAATTAAGTCTACTTTGGTATTTAGCTTGTTGAGTTTTCTCACATCCAGACACACAAGGATCATACACAGCTTGCTTTGTGCAATAGCTTGAAGGAAGACTTAGAGCTGACTGATGGGGCAGACATTTTTTTAGAGCCTGAGGGGAGTGCTAGCGTTGAATGATTTGGCAAATGTTTATTGTAGCACAAGAGAATAATTGGATCAAATACTCAGGCAAATAGCAGAAGGGAAGAGTTGTAACCATGTGCTCTGGTGAATATTAGTTGGAACATGAGGGAATAGTTGGAACTAAGTACTCAAAAAATATATTTGTATAGCTGGTGGGAAGAGTTGGAGCCAAGTGCTCTGGAAATCATTTGTTATGGCACAATGAAATACTTGTAACCAGGTGCTCTAGAAAATATTATATCAAGATAGAATATATGGAGCCATGTGTTCTGACAATGATTTGTTATAACACAAAGAAATGTGCATTTAGTTGTAAATGTTGGACAATGTGTACGAGATATTCAAAATAATTATTATAATATTAGACAAGTTAAATTTCTGACCCAATCTTCTCCTTTAAATGCAGGTTTGAAAAATATACTGCAAAGCTGATAAATCATTATTATTAAAGATTTCATTGTTACAATGACAAATTCATTGCTAAGACAATGGCTGGAAATGATCTAGATTATTGTAATGATTGTTTGCAGTATTTTTCATCATCTTTGTTTTAAAATTTTGCTAATTGGTTTTCATCAAAATTAATCAATATATGAATCAGCGATTTAAGAATAACAAGTCATACAAAATATGTGGCAGTTAAACATTTGCCAGAACATGTTCAACAACTTAAGCACTCTATTTATGACTCAAAATAATAGTTCTCCAGGGTTAATGTTTAAATTGTCCATTACAACATAATTATGCATGTGAATAAATACTTTTACTGCTATTCTTTTTGTCAGATGACTCATTTTCTTTCCGAGTGAGACACATAATTTTCATTGTGGTTTAAATGAGTTTTGGTTAATATATTCATGTATTTTTCAGTTTTATGACGAAGCAATGAATGTTGTCTTGTTTAGTACTGTATTACTCATTTTTTCTGATGGTAAGGTCATCATTACTGATCAGGCTATGTTAACAAGCTTTTAGGAAATATTTACTAAGTATTTCTTTGTCCTATAATTACCTCACCACCTGCTTTTGACAAATTGATATGGCTAGACATAGGTTCTTTCATGGAAAAAGCTCTTTTGAAGCTAACCCCCAGGTCTTCTCATAGGATAAAAATGTTATATTACTTTACAGGCCAAATGCAGTTGCTTTGGTGGATGCCTTTGACATGCATGACCAAACTGTGATGTCTGCCTTGGGTAGATATGATGGCAATGCCTACCAGCATTTGTTTGAGGCTGCTAAGAGAGAACCAATGAATCAAACAGAGGTACATTTTTGCATGCTCATTCAGACCCAGTTACAGCAGAATGCAAACCATGTGTAAACGTAAAGTTTAATAGCAGTAATACATTATTATTACATTGCTATCCATGTGTAAATGTAAAGTTTTAATAGCAGTAATACATTATTATTGCATTTCTATCCATGTGTAAATGTAAAGTTTTAATAGCAGTAATACATTATTATTACATTGCTATCCATGTGTAAATGTAAAGTTTAATAGTAGTAATACATTATTATTACATTGCTATCCATGTGTAAATGTAAAGTTTTAATAGTAGTAATGCATTATTATTGCATTTCTATCCATGTGTAAATGTAAAGTTTTAATAGCAGTAATACATTATTATTGCATCGCTATCTTTTTCCAAAACACTAGTCAGCAGTCGAAGATGATTATTCTCTCCTCCATTTAGAAACTAAAGGTCTAAAAGGAAAAAGCAACATGATCCCATTCTTGTTAAAGATGTAATTTTTTAAAGGAAAAGTTGATTGGGTACCCATCAGTTGTAATGATCAGTTACCTGAAAACTGATTAAAAGGAAATTATATTAAATAAGAACCTGAACTGCTTTGTTCTAAGTTCATACATGTCACCCTCAACCCCCAGAGGTAAAAGCATAATTATTACATCATTATAATATCCGAGTCTCATCATTAAAACCCATTTCATTATAGACTAGTCTGCTGCTTAAGTGTGTATCGATCTATACTGTTATATGAAATGCACTACCATGTTCACTTGAGTGCACTGCCTATTTCGCTTAATGTGTAAATTGGAGAGCACTTTGAGTTTAAACAGTGCATAAAAACTTAAGAAGTGCATTTTGTACAAGATTTTCCTCGGATACAATAATAGTCACAAGTTGCAACATTAATATTTAACACCAGGAAATCACTCAATTTAAGAACTGTAAATAAAAATAGGTTTACAGTATTTGAAACAATGCAAGCATAGTTTTGCAGTGAAAGTTACACATGAAATTTGTATTGAATTTATTTATGATACTATTACAATCTGATTTCAGGTATTGCCCGCTTACTACAAATATCTCCGAGACCTCATCAAGGGAGGACAACATCAGGCTAAGCTCTGATGATGCCTTTGCTGATAAGAAAACAAATTCTCCTAATTTTCAAAAAAACGGATTATATATATTAAGAACTTGAACAGCATGCTAGAGTCCTATAAATAGAAAACATACTTTAAAGAACATTTTTCTGCAAAGTATAGAATCATCCAAAGCTAAGAAATTACCTTTGATTTAATTGAGCACATGTTGGAGTGTTTAAAAAAGGTCAGTGAAACATTGGCTTCCCAATTTTTTCAAAGCATGTGAAATGCTCTTGATATTCCTTTTTTAAAATACATTTAGTGTAAATACTGGTGAATAGAACTTGTCTTTCTGATGACCACTAAGAATGAATACATTATTTTATCATTATGCTTTGTAATATCAGCATGTTAGATTGGGATGTGAGGTTATCCATCATCATTTTTGCACATGGTTTTCAAATCCATTTTCAACTTTTGTTGCTTTAATTCAATTTGCGTGCCATAGGCATATATTTTAAGGGAAGTGTATTAATAGAGGCGTTTCTTGAAATTCATTCTTCTTTGCAGAAAAAAATAATTTTAATATGTAATGTTTTATTTGGTTGTGAAAAAAAAAGAATTGAAAATATCATTGATTAATGTCTCCTGTAAAAAGAGAGGGAACCTTCTTAAACAAGTTTGAGCTTTAGATTTTAAAATTCCAGATTATTAACACTTTGGATCTACAGGGAGAAAGTAAGTCACATTTGACATCACTTGAACCAAAACACAAAACTCAGTAACATAAAAATGCCTGATATTTTCAGTTGTAGTACATGTACATTTGAAGAAGACATAGAGTTAGTAGTTCATAGGTACTATTTATTTCACAAGTTTAACCATGGGGATTAATTGTAAATATGTTTGTTATTCTCTTTGTAACACATGACATTTATGGTTTAAATCATTGATTGTGAATACCCAGTTCCAGATGATTAATTACCATACTGAAAAATAATTTCAGGAGTAACATATTTAGCTAACTTTTTAATTATTTAAAGGAAAGTGCTTTCATAGTTTCTATTTGCAGCTGTAGATTTCTAATTAAAAGTAAATAGCAGATATGTATAATTGTTTTATATTTATAATAAAATATCATTGAAACATCTATTACACAATTTGGGTTTATCCAAATCAACAGTCTTCTGAAATTTCGGATATCTGCAGGAAACGTTGTGCATATGTCAGTTAAATGAATGTGCAAGTGATTAAAGTTTTTCAAGCAATACCATTCTTGTTTATATTTTGCTTCACTTTGAGATGCAGTTAAATTTTCATTTCTGATCATGTTTCCATCAATCGATGCTTCATCACATCCTCTCAGTTCACTCTAATTCTTATTTATATACCCCTAATAAGAACAAAGTTGCACATTAGGTAAATGTGTGTTACAACCAAAACTCTGTCAATGTAACTGATATTTCAGGTGGGTTTTTTTCAAATTTAAAAATTACATAACTCTAATTCAAGTACATTTTCATTTAAGTTTAAATGTTGGAATGCTTTTTGTGTGACAAAATAAAGATGATGTAACCAGTTTCCATGATTTATTCAATAAGGCCTGTAATGACTGTTTTACAGGCTCCAGCTTCCTGGCTTTTATTCTTCCAAGGCATGAAACTAATTGTAACTTCATTAAAAGATAAAGTAGGCAAATTTACCCATCTGAAGAGTTGTTAGCCTTTAAATATTTTTGCCTTTTTTTTCTGACCTTCTAAATCCTATATTATAACTTATAGCTTAGTTGTTTATTTATAAAACTCATTTAAGCAAGTTATTTGACTTATTTTCATCGATATTATTTACAGGAAAGGTTGCACATAGTTTGTTTAACATCTTTTTGTGCAAGATGGACTGCATCTGGGGGAGAGTCCCAGTAGTAGTGTTGCCATGCTCATGTTCTAATTTAACCTGGCCCCCATTTACGTACATGCTATACAATGGAAAGCCAAACCATGGCCAGTAGAAGAAAATCAAGATTAAAACTATGCCATGAAGCAAAGATAGATATAGATTACTATGATATTTAAATGAAAGCATTTGAATTCACACTGTTTAGATAAGTGTTTACAAGTATGGCACAATGCTCTAATATCACTTTACTTGTAAATTAACCAAATCTCATTTTGATTTGTGGACCTTATGATTTCCTAATCTCCATGTTTATATTTCCTCAAGGGATAAGATCAAAATGTATCAGTTCATTATAAAACCAACTGTATAAAGCCATTTTTATTCTCCATACTGATATTTGTCAATTCTCTACACAGATACAATCTGGACAGTGCGTATTTATGTATTAGCATTTGACGGTAACTTGGCACAACAACGGATGTGTTGTGCCAATTAAAAGCAAAGGTCTAAAAATATCTTGTAAAGAAACTTTGGGAATAGTCCTTCCAAATGAATGTAAATATTAAGTACTACAAGATAAATTAGAAAAATTGGAGATTTTCTCAGGTAGATCACCATCATAAAAGTTCTTTAATTGAATTTACATAAGAAGAGCTTGAGTCTTGCAGAGTGGAAGTTAATACGGTCAACAAAATGTGTGATCAGTGAGTACAGGCAGGATATGTACTCTGGTCAAGGTTCAGGAAGTATGTATGAGTTGTGTATACATGTCTTTTGTGTGATAGGCACAATACCGCCTGATCTCTTTGAGTTGTGTGTACATGTCTTCTGTGTGATAGGCACAATACCACCGCCTCATCTCTTTGAGTTTGTTTACATGTCTTCTGTGTGATAGGCACAATACCGCCTCATCTCTCTTGATTTTTTCTATACAAGATGCCACTGATGGGTTTGATATTGTATTGTTGAGTTTTAATTCCACATACTTTGCCAGATGTCAAGAACAGGTATGTTTAATATTTTGGTCAACATAAAGGATTCTCCATTTGGAAATCTGCAGAGCAGCTTTTGGTGTTTTATCAGCCCTTTCATTATTCTTTATACCAGTGTACCAGTTAAGAATATTTTTTCCAGATAGTGTTAGCAAACCATGTCTGTGTAAGATCTGGGATATTGATGAGTTCTCAAATTCAAGGTTTTGCAAGGCTTCTCAGTGTAAAATGATAGTCTGAAAATATGACATAACTTTTTAGAAGATCTCCATGTGGTTCGGAGATTCGAGTTTGTCAAAGTTTCAGCTTTGACAATGGCAGTTTTGTCCAGTAATTGGCTTGATATGGTGCAATGAGATATTGCAATGGCAACTCCAACCTTGTCTCAAACTTTAAAAAATCTCTGTACACATTGACCTAGAGTTATGATATGATACTCTGATTTCATTAAATTTATGCTGAAAAGCAAATGGATTTCTTGAGGACTTTTGAAATTTGCCAAAATCAAATATTATTTTGGGAGATTTTGATAACCATGGTGCTGATTCTGCAATATTGCAAATATTGATATTTGCTGCTTCTAGGTAAAGGATGAATTTATATTAAATTTGGTTGCAGAGTGCAAGGTTTGGTATTTGGTATAAAGACAATATTGTATGATGGATTAGATTGATTAAAAGATAGTTTGGTAGTATGGTATACCATGGAGCCAGTTTCATTCATCAGACATAAAATTACATTTTCTATGCCTCACCAATAATACTTTTGAAAGGGGAATTTAAAATACACCCAGACAAAGTCTACATCCCTTACTGGATCAAGTATCTGCTGGTAAGATTTAAAAGCTGATCCTAATGCAATCGAGTTATAGTCCAGTTTATATCCTACCAATGACCTATATAACCTGAGCAGGATATTCCTCCCCAATTGGTATTTGCCACATCACTTATTACATCCAGGGCTTTTTGACATGACCTAGACAGCCGTTTCAAGTTTTTTTCAGACATCACAGATTTGATGTATTATGTACAAACTGATTTAGATTTAGAAAATTTTAACATTTTCTTCTGTCCATTTATAAACTCTATTCTGCTAATCTGTAGACATTTTTGGAAGTGTTGCAAGTATAAGACTTTTGTGAGTTTTCCCTGGCATGATATCTGAGGGCTGTGCAGTGTCCATACTCGGTAAACTTCCAAATGTATTTAAGAGCTGGATAGGATCACGGGATACTTTTGAAAGTCTAGCAGTTTCTTTAATTTGATCTTTATTTGGTTTTGAGCATGCATTTCTACTGGTGATCATGATTTGAAACTAAAAACTCTTTCAATGGGTTGGATTTAACCAGTCTTTCAGCAGTAAACGTGTATTTTATCAGTCACACTATTTCTATTTTCATGTGACATGTGGTTTGCTGCTGTTTATGTGAGTTGGTTTTTATTTTTTTAAATTTTTTTCATCCATAGCATTGGGGGCTTTTATTTGCTGCACTGTCACACTGATTTGTGCTATTTGCTTTACTCTCCATTTGGATGGCTGCTTGCACAGGTTTCAGGTGTCAAGTCTGTGAGCTTGGTTTTGCCTTCTGGCCATGGTATGTCTGTCTGGGTACAGACAATATTTGAATAAGATTTCTTCTCCACTAAAGCTGTACTGGTCCAGGACTTGCTGTCTGTGGGGAAGCTAATGCCTTTCTCTTACAACATGTATTGGATCTACCTCTAGTGTTTCTATTTGAGCCAGTCTCAAAAGTATGAGAAATGGTCTCCTGGCAATTTGCACAAGCAATTCTTTCAGTACAGAACAATCTATTATGACCCACATTGCCCAAGTCTGGGGTGGACTTTTTTTCTCTCCTTTTGTAGCCATCTTTATGGTCACCATATTTCTGGCAGTTAAAGCATTGTAAAAGATAAGAAATGAAAATATAAAAAAAGCAATGTTCAAGAAGCCAGCTTTTGATTGACAGGAGCACAGTTGAATATTAAAATGCATGTCCTTGTGGGAATCAAGTTTCCATCATAGCAAATGTTGAGTATCAGTCTCACTGCAACTATCCAACTCTCTCCTTCACAAAATACCTCAAGACGAATTAAAAGATTTGTGTGGAAATACCATAATCCTTAATGGATATACTTTGAAATCACTCTACTGACTATTGTCTTAATATAACATTGAAATAATAATAGTAATAATGAGGCCTAATCTTTAGAAGCTATAAGCACTTTACAACATATTTAATGATATGACTATATAGCAGCGGGGGGCCCCGAGTGGCCGAGTGGTCTAAAGCGCTGTTCGTTACGGATCACTGCCATCTCACCTCTCTGCGTGGGTTCGAGTCTAAGATTCGGCTAATGTAGTTATGTGAGAAAGCTTGCCAGTAGCTTCTCATGGGTTGGTGGTTGTTTCCGGGGGTTTTCCCGGGTTCTTCCTCCACCAATAATACTGGCCGCCATGTATAGCCTATATTGTGCTGAAAAATGGCGTTAAACCATTAAAAAAAAAAAAAAAATATAGCAGCGGGGAGATGTGTTCTGATCATGGTACATTAAGGATGATCTGATCAACAGTGTTTTGAAGATTCTGGAGTTGATATTGAGAAGAACCAGAGAGAATTGAGTTACAATTGTCCAGTTGCGACAGTACTAATGAACACACAAGTGTTTAGTGGCATCAACTGAAAGATATTTGCAAATGGAGCTGATGTGTCTCAGCTCAAGATATGAAGCCTTGCATATGTTCTTGACATGTTGGTGAAATGTGAGAGTCCTGTCTAGAGTAACACCAAGGTTTCGTACTGACTGTGAATTTAATGTCAGTGTTGCTGATATTTATTTGGTTGAGGTAAAGGATTTGAATGAGAAACTCTGTGTTGTGATTAGAATGGCCTCAGTTTTATCATCATTCATCTGCAGCTTGTTACATGTCATCCATGAATTCACATTAGAAATGCACCGCTCTACTCCTTGGATGGTAGCATAAACTTCAGTTGGGTGGCTAGACTTGTATATTTGGGTGTCATCAGCGTACAATAGATGAGACACTGGATGATGATCTAGGGCACTGAGTGGCTGAGTGTATAGAATGAAGAGAACATGTCCAAGAACAGACCCTGTGGAACACCCCAACATAGATCAACTGAGCTGGAGTGTATTCCATTTGCAGATACAATTTGTCTCCTGTTGACTAAGTAGGACTTGAACCACTGTAAGGCTGTATTGTGAATACCAAATACATGCCGGAGACGGTGAAATAATTAATATATCATGGTCTATTGTGTCAAATGCTGCAGACATATCAAGGAGGGTGAGGACTGTAATCTTTCTGCTATCCAAAGCAGAGAGAATGTCATTAATTACTTTCAGAAAAGTAGTTTCATTACTTTGGTAAAAGCAAAATGCAGACTATTAAAAAATACTGTTTGAATTCAGATGAGATACAAGTTTGGTTAGAACAACTTTTTCAAAGAATTTTTTTATGAACAGGAGATTAGAAACTGGGTGGTAGTTCTTTAAATTGTTATGGTCCAGTGTTGGTTTCTTCAGCAGAGGCTCTACAATGGCAGTTTTGAAAAATGGTGGGAATTCCATGGATTAGAGTATTATCAGTTAGTGAATATTGAGTTGAAATATCTAAAACTATGTTGTTTCCGTTTATATTTACTCTGTGTATGGTCAGCTGAAAGTTATTATTAAAAAAATAGCAATAAATTGAACTGATTCACAGGAATACATTCATAACCCCAAGTTCATGTAATATATGTTTCCCATGATTTAATAGAATATGCATCTTAACAACAGATATATTGAGTATTCCTTCCTTTCTAGGTAATTCAAAATGTCCCTTATTTGACTGGTTCCTCCAATCCCTGGCAATTCTTAGAAGCAATTCTCAATGGGTCACCCATTGTCTCCATTATAAAGTTATTTACATCTTACATTGATGAGTAATTTGCAGATTCTAAAAATAATAATGACATCATGCACAAGTCCAAACATGCAGGAAATGGTATAACCACTCCCTACCCAAACAAAACTTAAAGACATGTTCATGACCACATGAAACAAGCTTGCTCCAATATAATGCACCACACAAACTGGACTCGCGGCACAATAAACAAGTCCAGACAAATTTGCATATCTACTCTTTATTTAATCTGGCACGTGGAAATGAGGCACTTAAAAAACAATTGTGTAGTTTAGAATTTTATTACAAAAGGCAATGAAGCTTCACATTACTTATATTTTATTATATTCATTAAATTAGTAGATTCTTCTCCAAGAGAAATAATTTTGATAATTCATTATTTTTATTTCTTTCACTCCAACCAACATTACAACCAAAGAAATTCACCCACGTTTGAATCCCACAACATACTACATTTTATTTCCAATTTTATAGTGTTTTTTTAATTACCTTTATACCCTGTACTTTGAACTGAGAATGAGAATCAAGTTACTGCTCACATTTTCTGTGTAAATATGCACCAAACAATGGTATATGGTCGAAATTGTCACATGGAACATGGTAACAAATCTGTTACTTCAGTATGTAACACACTCGGAGCTAGCTAATACATCTGAGCATAAAAAGAAAATTTGCTTGTTGTAAGAGATAAATGGACATATTTCAAAACTTGGATAAAAAAACAAGTATTTTGATCCACCTGATGAAATTTATCCATTATTCATTTGATACATGCAAATATCCTCCTATACCTTCACTTCTGAAATTAACCAGATGTGAAAAATATTACTATCCAAAATGGTTTGGCACTCAAAAATTACTTAAATAGCAAACAACCATAATCTATCAAACAAAGCAACAAAATAAATGAAGATACTTTTCTTATCTCAATTAACTTATCTTGGACTGTGAAAACTTTGTGGGTGAAAATTAAATTCAAGAATCTGTTCAACTCTCAACACTGGTATGTACAGCTCAATCAAAATCATAGCATTGGTATGTACAGCAATCTTAACACTAGTACACATAGCTCAATCAGAATTTAACATCAACAAGTATGGGTCAGTCTTAACACATGTAAATACAACTCAATCTGAATATTAACAGTCCCTTGTCTAACAAAAATTTAATGTGCAGAAACTAGCTGTCTTCATGACTGAGCTTTTCATCCCAAAATCTAATTTTGTCTTAATTACCCTAAATTCAAGCCATCCATAAAATCTGATCAAGGAACTTAATCAAGAACTAAAGTTGTTTAACAAAAACATTTACCACAAGCAATAAATGATAATCAATTGTCTTTTTCCATACATTGAGTATAAACTCTCGACAAAGTTTGGTCAAGGTACATGCTCTAGAACTTTGGTAACAAATTACAAAAATCATTTTTCTTCCATCAGTTAGTTACCTTGACCTTTTACATTTTAATAAAAAATTACCAGGCTTTATTCTAAAGCCAAGTTCATATCATCCACAAAGTTTATTATCACATAGGTATAGTTTTCCTATAGTATGGGCAGTTTCATATTTTTGAAATTACCACATGTTAAAATACCACTATGTGATTCTGATTGGTCCAAATAAGGCCATGAAATTATTGTGTAGTATCCTCTTTACTGATTGGCTGGGATCATGAAAAAATGTTTTGAAACCCGCCTTTTTTGAATGAACATTTTTGGAGACCATTTTTTAATCCAAGTCGCAAAAGGAAATTAAGGAAAAATTATCTCGACTGTCTGAATATGGATATGTTACCATCACAGGGGTTTGTTGTCATGTATAACAATATCATAATGAGAAAAATGGCATAAAACTGCAAGACAAGAACATTAAGAAGTAAAACTAAGAGTATCGCTTATTGATGGTGGGGTGGGGGAGAGGGATATATATATATATATATATATATATATATATATATATATATATATATATATAAAAGGTGGATTTTAGATCTAAGCATGGTTTAAATGTTAACTTACTTTAAGTAAATAAATTCACCTCTGTTCACAGAATTTGGACATAAATGGGTCTCCTAACTAACAGAACTTTATCCAACAACAGCATCTTTATGCAGTATAAATGGATGGGATGCAAATCTGACTCAAAAAGTTTTTTTGTTTTTTTTTACATCTGTTTAGTATATTGTTTCAGTCAAATACTGAAATATTTGGTCACAAATCGACTGCTGTAAATGTGGGAAGTTCTGCATCCAGTAATCCTTTTTCACATGAAAATCACAACAATGTAGTGTTTAGTTCTGCAAGTGACATTTTAGGGTAAACATGTACTCATGGCCTACCGTTTCCCATATTAATGTGACATCACATTACATTGATCGTTTTGTTTTGAAAAATAATTTTGTCATTATAAAATGTTCTCTTTATTCAGATGGAGCTTTTTCTTTGATTTATAGTTTGCAAAAATGTACAATCTACTTTTGCCAGTTCAACTTTGTTTGGGACTATATTTTATGCACTACAAATGAAAGGTGCACCATCATCTGTCAGAATGAATAAAAGTACAACTCGAGTTATTGCAATAAAACCAAGTTTGTACATCATAATATACAATACTCCTCCTGTGCTGGCCCTATTCTTATAACTGCTGAGTACTGAAACCATCTCAGATATTCTTGAGAAATTCCAACATATTAGAGTTGGCTACAAAAATATTTTTTCTGTTCTCAGGTGCAGCATTAAATTCTTTGTGATGGCTTACATTAATGCAAGAGAAGTAGGAATAGCAAGATTTATGGGATGGCCACAATGTTGTCACACTGGAGGTCAGACAAGCCCCATTTTCAAACAGAAAGACCGCTATATCAATATCACAAATCTTTTATTGCATTATTCAGGACCAAATAGATATTCAGTGCAGTTTAGAAAGGTATAGCTCAACAAGAATGACCCATCCATTCGATATTTATGTGGAATATTGAATAAGGCTCACTTGTAAGAGATAGGGTGCATTTGTCTTGTAAGAATCACCTCATACATCCAGCATACCAATGTACCTTATTATCTTAGGAAAAGGTCACAAGATTTCTTCTAACGAAAAGTCAAACAGACAAGTCATTCCTGATGAGGAGGCATATAGCAATGTCTTTATAGGTCCAGTACTGAAAAGATGACCCAGACATACCTTCTAAACACATCATCATGCCAATTTCTTACTTCCATTGAAAATGGTCATACCTCCATGTCACCCTGATCTACACAGTATGCACAACACAGATTGCTATTTTACATAAACAATACAACCTTCAATCAGGACCAAATAAAATGGGGTACTTAGGGCTCTTGAACTGTATACCATTTCAAAAAAAACCATAGCCCATAAAATGAGTAAACTTTTAGGTTTTTATCAACTAAGTATTCCCATACATAGTCTGCTTGAATTACATTATAACATAATTACATCCAAACATCAAAATACAAAATTTACATCCATGAATGCAAAATACTTCCAAAACCTACTGATCTAGTCAATAGGTATAGGTTTATAAGAATGAACTTGACCTATGCATTAGATCTTTCAATAGAATATTCATTTGGGTCTAATCTACAAAAAAAAAAAAAAAAAAAACATAGGTACAGCTTGTAAATTGGATCCAACTGCCAACTGCATAGACAAAGATCTGTTGTAGCATAGTGCACTTTGAGATCAGGGTCTATGCTGTTTTTTAGGTGTAATCAGTAGAATAAAAAACATTAGGTGTAATCAGTAGAATAAAAAACAGACCCTGATCAGATGGCACATAAGGAATTGGATCCATATTGTTTGTAGTTAGGTTTGGTTTTGTGGGTTGTACTGATATTTTTTCAGTACATGATCAGCCCTACATGATGACCATCATATTTGGAGGAAGAACTACCAACCAATGTGAATCTAGTTGCAAGTTTTCTCACATATCCAACTTGGCTATGCCAAGACTTGAACTTGCGCAGACTGAGGTGATGTGTATTAGTGATTTGTAACATCACTCGGTCAGGTGGGGTGTCAAAGTTTGCAGCTGCACACAACTTATAAGTAAGTGTATACCTTAAGGAAGATGAATAAAAAATAAATACCACCTTTTTTAATTAATCTTTTCTTAGCTTCTAATTCAACCCACTCTTTTTCCTCTCTAACCAGTACTCTCTTTTTCTTTACATCTTATGTCAGTTTTCTTATACTTTCTTGCAATTATTGCAAAATACATCAACATTTTATGTGAACAAAATATTTTGCACTGCAATAAGAACCAATATAGTTAGTAATTGATTACATGACTTAGATATACACTGTATAAATACTGATGTGATAAATATTTTAGAAAATAGATTCAAGAACATATAATTAGCTGACAAAATGTAAAAATCTTAACAAATTCAAGCACAGAATAGTGCCAATATAATGTTAGACTTGCATATACATGTACTATAAAAAAAAAAAAAACTTGATGCACACAAAATCTCCTGCATACAAATCTGCAATTTGGGGAAGGGAGGGGGATAAATACTAAATTTGCTGAAATTCAAAATTATAATATGCATATACAAATAATATACATGCTAAGACCATCTATACATGAGGGATGTGTGCAAAATACAGTTACAAACTATATGTCCAAAAAAAATGATAATACATGTACAATGTAATGTGCAAAAATGCAAACGTGTTGATTGCAGACATCAATGTGATCATACAAACATTTAATGATAACAGCAGAGCAACAAATTGCAACATAACATCTAAAATCAAAGAAACACTATGTAATGCATATATCATTAAGTAGGTGATGTATTTTTATGAACAAGTTGTATTGTGAGATTGGAGATATTTTTATTCCAGTTTTAAATACAAACTATCAGTGAAAAGTAGACATTCAAAGCAGAGATGGATTCATAACTTTCTGAAGGTAGCTTTCATTTACAAATACTAATCGTATACTCATTGTTCCCACTAAGAAAACGAAGTCATATGGACAACGTTCTTTTGCATACCAGGGCCCGGCAATGTGGAACCAATTGCCCATTAAAATTAGACACAAAGACATAGTGGTCCCTTTTAAGAGTGCTCTTAAAACTCACCTTTTTTGACTGCAGGAACAAATTTAGAGACCTAATAATGTTTTTGTATCTTATATGTTTTCAGCAAGTTTTTACATTTTCCAATTTCATGGTTTTTGTTATTTGTTTTTCTGTAGTGTAGTCATATCATTAAAGATACTGTAAAGCACTTAGAGCTTCTAAAGATTAGGCACAAAACAAAGTCCTCATTTTCTGTTATTATTAATAAAATAAAGAGCATTATTATTATTATTATTATTATTATTATTATTATTATTATTAAACACAACTAGACCATAACTTTTTGCTTCAAAGTTTATACAATTTACAGCAGAGCTAAACCTATTCCTACTCTGCAGAAGGTAATAAAAGTTTAGATAATGCATTCCTTTTACAATGAATGATTTACCCCAAAATCCCTAGGAATTCCTTTCAAAAACTATGTTGGATATAATTGTTAGGAATCCTATAATATGCAAATAATATCAATAAGCAGGATGAAAGAAAAAGAGGATTGAAAAAAATCTAGCAATTAAGGATAATACAAAGAATATGTCACAAGATGTTGGCCATTTCCTGATCCTGAACCTTTGGCAAACTGGTATTTACATATCAAAATATAACCACATACCAAGTAACATGGCGCTGTGAACACTTCAAATACTGACCACATACACAAAAGGTCTCTATGGGTCCAAGATATCTCATCTGGTTGACCAGAGCTGATAGTATGATACACTCAAAGAATTGCTTCAAATGCTTTTGCTTAGAGATGTTATCAAAACAATTGTTTCAAGGTTTCTCTTTTGTATCTTCATCCATATTTTACGGCATAATCAGCATAATTTGTCCAATACTGAAATACCTTTAATCAGTATACTTTTTTTTCAAATATGGGCAAATTCTTTATAATGGTTTTTCAGGTAAAGTTGCTATTCTTTTCATTTTTTATAATGACAGCCAGATGTTATGACAGGTCAACAATTGTATATATCTGAAAGCCTTTCAAGCTAGGGTGCTTTATATCAAATTATGCTGAAGTTATTATTTTACAGGTCTATTTTTAGTAAGAACAGTTACTTTTGATGGCGACGTTTAATTTTTACAAACTTGCAAGCTCTTTATGCCAATATGCTTTGTGATAAAAGTTTGGTCAAATTCTGTACAGTGCTGATGTTTTATTTTAGTAACTGACAAAATATTTGATTATGAAAAGGCATCACCCCTGTACAAACCTGATGGCCTTTAAGGTCAGAGTACTTTGTGTCAAAGCTGGTCAAATTTGGCTGAACGGTTTCTCAAAAGAACTCTGTTAAAGGTTTTTCTATTTTTATTAGTCACAACCATTTCTGATGGTAAATAACCATCGTTTATAAAAATCAAAAAGCCCTTCATGTCAGGATGTTTCTCTATTACTAGTAACAGTAGCTAATTCACTGCCTATCACCATCTACAGTACAAATTTGTAAGCCCTACATACTAGAATGTTCTTTGTAAAACTGTATTCATTGGGGTTTTGTTTTAGGTCATATATTATGTTTTACCAATTTTAGTCAAGTCAATCATATCTGATAGCAAATCAGTATTACTTGTACAAAACTGAAAGTCCTTCATGCCAGAAAGCTGAGTCTAATTTGGTCAAATTCTGCTGAGCAGTTTTTAAGATATTCTTTGTTAGTAATAGTGCTTACATCTGATGGTGGATCAGCATAATTGGTTCATAATTCAAATTCCTTCATGCCAGGACTCTTCTATTAAATTTCTTCAAATTTCTGTTAAGCAAATTTTGAGAAATCATTTTAAAGGATTTTCTGTTTCAAGTAAAGGTGGCTATGTTTATGGCTGATTGGTATCAGCTGATAAAATCCATCTCTATGGAAATATGCTTTTGTTAAATTTTATCCCAAAATTTGTACTGATATTTTTTGGGGAGAAAAAGCTGTTTAAAAGGTTTCCTACTTTTAGCAAGAGTGGAAACTTTTGCTGGCAGCCTCCAAAAATTTGAAATAGATTGAAAGCCCTTCATGTCTGGATGCTATTGCCAAGTTGGTTGAAATTTGTCCTGTGGTTTTTGAGAAGCATACCAAATGAGAATAATTCATGATGGACAATGCACAATGTATGCAGGGCCAGATATTAAGATTAATCCTGACCTACATAATGATGCTCACATGAACAGCAAAGAGACTGCTGTGTTGAGCTTCTATTTGGTTGAGCTAAATGATAAACTGTACAAGACTGCAGTGGTGGTTAAATCTACACCTACGTCATAAAGTAAAGCAATCTAAAATTGCAAAACAAGATAGGAATTAAATAATGCAATTAACTTTGCTTAATTAGTAGATCTACTAGAGTCAATTACATACAGCACCTAAGTGGATGCACTGCTAAAATTTCAGCACTAAAACATTTTTCTACTTCAACAATACAAATAAAAGATATTGCCTCTAAATCTCACCAAGAATATGGATTTTCAGTAGAATCATGGGAAATATAAGTTACAAAGACAATATTGCAGTATTATGGCAGGTTTTAAAACTGAGGTAGATAAACAAAACAGGTCAAAGAAATCTACAAGGCAAATTCAAAATACATTTTCCTATGTGAATAAATGAATGGAAACCCTAACCAACCAAAAGATATATATATATATATATATATATATATATATATATATATATATATATATATATAACAAAAGCTATCTACAAGAGCTGTTATTATTCATAAGTAAAAGAGAATAGTTAAATTTAAAAAAGAAAATATCTGCATTTGAACTAGAGCAGCCTTGATAAAGAGTAACTGTTTAAGTTATGAGTAAATTTTATATGGTGCATTTAAGATCTGAGGTTTATAAAGAGTAACAAATCAATTTCAAATACCAGACACCAAACATACTATAAATAACTGAACTATGAAGCTGCAAAATTCAGACTAATTTAAACACAAGAGGCAATAGTGGCCTAATATCACACGCCTTTCTTTCATTCCTGATACTGACCATATATTTTGGCATTCTTTGAGTGTCCTAGACATACATTTTAAAACAAGCTATATACATGCATGTGTTTTGTGTATTTTCAATATATAGTGCCATTCAAACAAATCAAATTCAAAACTCTACTCTGTGATACATTAGGATGATTATAAGCTCAGTCAAATCTCACAACCAGCATACAAAGTCCTATCACAATAAAGCAAGCAAATTTTGATTACAGTCAGATAAGAAGGTCACCAGGTTAGTGAAAAACTCAACCAATCAGATGTAAAATGTCACAAAGATGTTGCTCACAATTTCATTGATCAAAAGATTGTTTTTTAAAAAAGAGTTACATGTAAAGTTTGGTAAAAAAAATATCTGAAAATTTTTGAAGCTTCTAAAATGGGAATAAACTAAGTAGATGTACCCATGATGCATAACTCATGTCAGAACAGAGATTTACCATAAATCACTTAGACTTTGGGTCATGTCATAGTTGAACTATAACATTAGTTGGTCTCTAGGTCACAGTTTTTTGTTTTCTTTTTGTTTAACACCATTTCAGTGCATCTCATTATTAGTGACCTGTGGAAGAAGAACTTGATGAAAACCCTGGAGAACCACTGACCAATGGCAAGCTACAGGCAAGCATTCTCACATACCTACATGGGCTGAGCTTGAAACTCAAACCCATGTAGACTGAGGTTAGATGGCAACGATCAATAAAATGAGTGCTTTATACCACTCTTCCCCACTAGGACTCTTCCTTTCGGTCATGCTGGTTAATGTTGAACAATAAAATTCATTAAGCATAATAAACCATATCATTTTTACGACCAATTAAGTAAACTGGATAATATTTTTAAAATATAAGGAACAATGGTGAAAAAAAAACAATCAATCATAAATAAAAGTGTGCATGAACATTTTTTTCATCTTGATATACATGATTAAAAGTTGCTCATAGCCAAACAGACCATGTAACAACATCAAGACAACACTCAAGACATATGCTTTTGTTTAAAACAATGCATGGTTTAATGTCCAAGTTAACACCTGTACAGCTTAATAAACAAGGTATTCAAGGACAAAGGATTAGAATTGCCCCGTCCTTCATACATACAATGTATAATTACAAGAACAGAATTTAACAAGATTAAAATACTCTCATGCTTAACAATACGTTACCTGCAAAAGAACCTACCATCCAAGCTAATCAAATTTTAAACAGGTATAAAAAAGACATGCTGTTTTAAGTACAATCATAAATCTCATTTCATCAAAAACTGGTACATGAATACAGGAAGTTGTCTGTTTTAGTGGTGCAGATACAGCATACATAAAGTGGACTCAAATGCTGCAGTCATGCTGGTACTCTGTGACATCAACCAGAGTTCTTCAGGCAATTCTTCAACATCACTGAATGGTAAATAAAAAAACTCAACATTACATAACCAAGTCAACTCTGCCAGTTCCCAGATCTGCTTCATCTTCAATGGCAATCCAGCAAGTGTCAACTCAGCCTGTGATTAAATCTATTACAGGTTAAATACCCACACCACTTCGAAAAACAGGCCTGATTACATTACTGCTATGAAATGGGATGTAATTAGGAGACAACTAAACCAAGTCAAGTACAAAAAATGGTCAATACATTATGTGTACATTGTACATTCTGGTTATGCATTTGAAATCTTTTTTAATGTTCTATTTAACTACTGTAAAGCAATATTTCACAAAACATGGGTTTTATAAAAGAATAATGGTTAATAACATGTCTGTAAAATGACAGAAAAACTTGCGCGTGACATATGTACTAGTATATTTTAGTTTATCAATCTATTGTATATCAATGTACAATGTAACAGGATTAAAAGCACAATTCCTGCAAATAAAACTGTGATAAAAGATTTTACATTATATATATTTTTATAAAAATTTATAGTGTAGCATATAGTACATGCATGTAACATACATGTATCTTGGCCTGGCAATATAATCAGGTCATCTGCACATGCATACAGGTAAAACAACCATACTTTACTCATGTCAAATAATTTGAAACAAGCTTTTATCAAGGTTATCACAATAATAGTTAAAGTGCAGAAAGTTTAAAAATTACTTTAAAAAAATCCACAAACTGCTTTAGTAGCATGAAACTCTAAAGATCATCTACATATTGTTAAAAATATGAATACCAAATTTCACTTTGTCTACATCAATTAGATTTCTGTCATTCTTCTACCAAAAATTCTTGGTACAGACGGACAGACAGATGTAATGAATGAGATGGGACATTATAAAGATGTTAGTTTTCACATCATGTATTTGAGTGAACACCTGTAGCATTAATCGCGTGGAATACTTAACAGGGTCCCTGATTCACAATTGAAAATAAATGAGAAAATATATAAATTCATAAAGTAAACAGGCATTGTTTACAAAATTAAAAACAAACTACATACTGACCAAACTATATTCAAGCCTGCTACAGTAATCATGTCTGTAAGTAATATTGGAAAATTTAGCCTGAGGGGACAAGAGATACAATCCTGACAATCACAAGAAGATTCTTCTTGTCACCCATAAAATTAATTATTTTTTAGTTCAAGCATTGGAGAAAATGAAAGGTCTCATTATCATATATGTGTACTGATGATGTTATAGTCATCTAATTCAGAGAGAGATTTAACTAACCCAGTGAAAAATCAGCACCAGATATAATCTGGTGGGCAAGAAAATAGATCAACCATCACCTATTTAGTACTAATGCAAAAAACAGGCTAGTGCATGCTTTGACAATATATGCATGCCTTCCACACACAGATATCTGCCTAGTAAATTGCAAGTGTGATATTTTCATGATAAGTGTATCCATATTTGTTAATATTTACACACAAATAATCTGAGCAATGACACTTCATGGATCAAAAAAAGTTAACTTATAATTATTTAAAACAAGGACACACTCTTTAAAAAAAAACAATCAAACAAACAGCTAAGCTGTTACCAATCTCTTCTGCTAGTCATTCAAATCTGACAATCATAAAGAACTGAACAAAATAGTGTTATATATATATATATATAATCCTTACAGTGCCATGGTGCAGTAATAGATCTATGCCCAACATAGAATAAATTCTTATGATGACATGTACATGTACTTGTCAACGAAACATCATAGAGTTCATATGTCACTTGAGAAATGCATGGTATGCACACCTGCAGAAACAAATGGGTAAACTGTCAGTTCTTTATGTTGGACTTAAATTTACCATACTTTGGGAAGCTACAAAACATGACATAATCTATCATTTTAACCAAGATAAAAGCTGTCTTTAAAAAAAGCAGGACTCAAATTTGACCATCATAAACCCTTGTAAAAAAACAAAAACAACATTTATTGCATCAAACAAAGCCTGCCTCTTCATATCAAAATGTGAAAAGCAAAACTTTATTCGACATGCTAAATACAGCCAAGATATAAGGGTCTATACTGATCATAGTTGGGTCCTGCTAGAGGAAGGCATAGGTTCAAGCATTTTTTAACATCACAGTAATTTGAAATGACCTATATTTACATCATGGCACTACAACAATAGCAGTTCGGACTAAATATCTTCATGGAAAAGCTGAGTTGCTAAAACATCTCCTGTTACAATGGTTTGACAACCTGCATTCACCACTTTGTTTTTGGTCAAGCTGATTCCTTTACTAGCCTTCTCCCCTGTTTCTTTATGCTTACTTTCTTCAGAAACACCATTAACATCATCTTCTCTGGGATTTTCTGATTTCTCATCATGTGGACTATCTCCAAGCACTGATCTATTCATGTAGTACCTCTCTGCAACCATAGACAGACTTGGGGCATCAGAATCATCGCTAAGGTCAAAGTCGTCAAAGTCCTGCAAAGCTGACAGCTCCATTGTTCCAAAATTCCATACTGGTACCACACCAGCACCACTAGGTGCAGCATCGGCAAATGAATATCGAAACCCACAAATATTAAGTGGTGATTGAGCAACTGTATTGTCATTCATCTCCGGAATCATTCTGCGAATTTCCTCATCAATGTTAATCTGAGGGAGTGGACTGAGAGGACTCATTGGCTCTTTAAGAATACCATCAATGGGCAGTGAAAGCTTGGAGACTACTCTGTCAATCAGTTCTTCTATTGATTCATGTTCTTTCCAAACACGTGTTGCTCTCCACCTTGCTCTGCTTCCCTTTGAAGCTGGAATTGCATCAAAACAAACCATTTCACCAACAGTCAGTAACTTATTCAGATCATCAATGTGTTTTCCAAATATGGACCTGTCGATGAATACATGCTCATGTCGACCAAGGTCAATGATTCCCCACAGTTTTGCCACATGGTAGATTCTTCCCTTTCTGTTTGTGACTCCTGGTCTAGGGCTAGGAGGAGGCCTACTGCCTGTTATTATCACATTCAGTCGCGCATTTTTCACAACAGACACTGTTTCATCTTCACCTACAATGAAAAGATTTGAGTGAGATCTGACAAAGCATTCCAACTCTGGTCTACTCCAGCCAATGGTGTTTCGCAGACTTTCTGGAGCCTGGCTGAAGTGTCCTGTAAGGCTGTTCAACTTCATGTCTCCTTTTTTCTCAATGATACCTTTAATAAACATCACAGCTTTATATTCATTGGCTGTCATTGTTGAGGGGCCTGACTTTGAATTCTGCACTGGGGCAGGAGATTTAGGGAGAGCCAATTTTTGCTGATCTTGGGGTATTTCTATTGACTTTGGACGACGCTTTTGTTTTGGTGTCATTTGCTGATCTTGATTAATTCCAATTAGACTGATTTTTGGAGACATAACCACTTCCTCAATGGGTTCTGCAATTGGGTTTACAGCACTGTAATTGATATTGTCTTTCAAACAAACCATTTCACCATTAAGTTCAAATATCAATGGATGTTTTAGCAACCACCCTTCAAACTCATTTTGTGGTCCAACACATTCACGGATTTCAGCAGATGCCTGTGAGAGATGGCCAGCAAGACTCCTGATTGGCATCCACTTTTCTCCCTTTTTATTGAGTCTGGCTCGAAAATACTGAACAGCCTCCGTTTCTGTGGAAACATCTGGAAGACCTAAAGAGGAGAAAGAGGCTGGGCTGCCTTCACGAAAGTTTTTCCCAAGGGAGGCAGTTCCATCATTTAAATTTACAAGGTTGCCATTCACAGAAAAGAGTGATGGATATTTTAACAAGAACTTCTTCAGTCCAGCTTCATTCCCACCTGCTGCCTGTCGCATATCTGGTGAAAAATTACGACCACCAAAACGTCCAGCAAGCTGACTGATGGTCAGCGGAACATTACTATTCATCAGAATTTCCAGGAAGTAAAGCATTGCTTTATGTCCAGGATCATCTGCCATTTTTTAATCGAAAGTGTTAAACCTGAACTCAGAAGTTAATGTTCTTGTCTTCTATGTTCAAGACGAAATCTGAAAATAAAAGAAAACTATTAAAAGTTACATCTTACCTAGATGCATATATTACATGCATCTTTCAAGCAAAACTTACGTTTAAACAAAGTCCAAATATTATTGTAGCTTACTTTTAAAGAACAAGATCTGATGAACTGAAGAATAGTGTCACTCAAATCAAAAGGAAACAACATTTTTTCAAACTTCAAGACAGGCAAACCACCCACCCACCCAATATATATATATATATATATATATATATATATATATATAGAGAGAGAGAGAGAGAGAGAGAGAGAGAGAGAGAGAGAGAGAGAGAGAGAGAGAGAGAGAGAGAGAGAGAGAGAGGTACTCCTAAGATGAACTATTCCCAACTATAAATATCTAATTGGAAATTGGAGGTCTTGCGAACAAAAATAATGTCACAGTGCAATGCCTTAATCACCTCCATCCTTTGGAATAAGTCCTACTTTGACTTGGAACATCAGAGCAGAGAGGGTGGAGGATATTCTATAGTAATTGAAGGTAAGTATAACATAATTTTAAAAGTATTTACTCCCAAAAGTGTATTTTAATAGGAGTAATACGCTACCTGCCATTTTTACTATTCTTACTTTTCCATCCACAAGGGATGCTAATGGCCCCTGACAGCTGTCAGAGAAAACTTCCTACTTCCAGTAGGATGCTATTGCAGGTCTTACTCCCTAATGATGTGCAGGGCTGCTGCAATTGGGCATAATACATAAATATGGTAGCTCTGGTGTACCAATGAACAAAGAATAAAGAATAAGTCAAGTGACACTGCCAAAAGGTAGCTTTTACATCCCCCTAATTCATTTCTCACTGAATTTAATGTTAATAATAAAACATTTTCTTCATTACATTGGAATACAAAATACACATGCTTTCATTCATTATAGTCAGATAATTTTTTCTCGACTTGCTGCTAAACAGGGTACCCCCTGTTCTACACTTAATAACATAGCCTGAGATCAAGATTCAATATGCTATTTTGTCAGTAGGGACTCATCCACAGAATCTCAAAATAAAAGATTTTGTTGTCAACTAAAGTACATAGATAAAATAAGATCTGATTTAAAACAATTCAAAATAAGCTCTAATCAGCTTTTTACTGACATTAATGCATTACTGAAACATATAATAGAAATAGTTTACAAGTCAGTGAGTGTACATATATTTCAAAATATTTGGTCAACTCACAGAGAGAGAGAGAGAGAGAGAGAAAGAGAGGGAGAGAGATTTTTTTTCAAATATAAAGAGAAGATCTTCAACTATGGTCAAAAGGGGCATATCGGCTTCTCATGGCACCAATTACAGAATATTCTACAACTGGTGCTATACATCTGGAGGTTAACTATCTTCTAACCTATGCTTATGCAGTCTGAAACCATGTTTGAAAACTGATTTTGGTTGACAAATCATTATGTATGATTCAGTCACAATGGTGGAACATCTGTGGTTTGTTTTGTGCATGTTTGAGGGTGTCAATATCATGGAATCATGAACATTACCACCACAAGAGGTCTATCATGCAGAGCAATTATCTCAAAGACATGACTGATGATGTCTAATATGGCCACAGCAGTGGCCATCTTGAAAATACTCATATTACTATTAATCCTGAATGATCATACCAACATAGGATTTTTTCTAAACTTCTTATGCAATCTACTTGGCCCTAATAGTGCCATACAGACATTCGATATACCATTTTGAAATGTTATCACTATTTTTCCTGAATGAATGGTTATATCAGCATGGTGTTTTCACTGAGAGACTCAATATAATGACCATTTGATTGAAAAAGAAAATTGTTTTCAACCAACTTATATGACTGTCAAAACGACCATCATGAAAATCTTGAGTGGATTTTGTACTGTCTTGCTAGCAAGTTTCTCATTGGCCACATTAATGGAGAGGCAGGACCAACTCAGGTGAATAGAACAAAATATGACAGAAGAAGTAAATCAAAGAAATTATTCCTTAAATTTTCATTGGAAATGGGGAAATGTAATTTTGGTTAAAAAAAATGCTAGCTTACCATGGTGATATAGCAAATGAACATATAACAATGCTGCAAGGAAAATATGGGTCCTACATTCAACAACCAGAAGTCTATTAAATAAAGATACCATATGACGGTAAGCAAATTCTGCTTAAGTGTTATCAATAATGAATATAGAGCTGAAGCATAATGCTTGACAATCAATCTTTGGTTGAAATCTAATAATAATAAAGAAGCTATTCTTCTGAAACAAAGTGGATGTGTTTGACAATGAGATGCTATAATGCTGCAAAATAATGGTGTATAGAAAGCTGATGACTGACTCAGCCAAGGTCTCATCAATATCAAACTGCATAAAATCCAATAAATTTGGGAGTTATCTTGCAGAAATAAAAGTGGGTCCAACTGATGGACAAGCCCAATTTAACATCCACCATATTTATTTTAGGCAAAGCAGGATCCAGTAAATCAGAGCAACTGGAATATACAATACATGAACTCTTACAAGGTCTTTTCGGAAAACAAGTCATGCAATAGGCAATTAAGTAAATCTAAACATTTCACAGATATCATCAACAAGGGTTCAATAACGCATTCAGTTAGAGATGCTTATAAATGTATATTAACAAAATGAAATTCCTTGATAGTCAAAATACACATGTGCTTGCTTGTACATGTATGAAAATAATGCAAATTCTGGCAAGATATCAGGAAAAGTTTACAAACATATAACAATTTCAAAGTTAACTGAATGTAAAAGAAACCCAACATTTTCTATGGCACCAGTCAAATCTATTACCAGAATCAATCTTTTTCTATATACATGCACAATTCAATACTCTGTACAAAAGAATACATCTTCACAAACCAATTTAAGGAGAAAAAAAAGCATTATCATGGATGAATATTTGCTAAAGTTTTGTAAAATTGTGGGATGGGCTTATGGGAGAATGCATATTCCTCTCTCCCATCACTGCCCCAAAAACTATACCTCGAACTGAAGATAACATGGAACGCAAACTGAAAAACAGATTCAAAGTAATGGATGGGACACTGTTATCCATTTCTTTCAATCAGATAAAATGTGGTATTCATTCATACAGCCTCTCTAAATGTGTTCAAATCCAATTTACCCAAAGGAAAATAGATGTATGCTAACACGTCTAGTACAACAAAGTTTTCAAGTTCAAGTTTACAGCTTTGCATTATTTTTTCCGCCAGTGGAAAAATTAAACAAACAATTTATTAAACTGAAAATTTCATTAGTGTTTTGAAGATGATGTACCTAACAGCAAATTACAATATGAAAGACATGGTTGATCTTACAAAAGTTAAGTTTGAGTAAGTAAAACATATATGACCAAAGTGAAGAGAAATTAAATGTCTAGCCAAACAGTCAATACAAAACCTATAAATCTGAATAACACTGTGACTATGTGAACGTTATGCTCAGATTTTACTACCAAAAATAATGAACCAAATAAGAGTCTAGTATAGTGGAGTACTAAGGAAAATGGCTCAGAGGGCATCAATGATGGCTAAGACTCTGGCACCCACTGCAACTGCACCATCCCTCCCCAAGTTAATACAATACTGGCCTAGTATTCTATTTTGATTCAGCTTATATAGCATAGAAATATCACTTCTCTAAAAACCTGGGCAGGGGCTGCACATTCAGGTGGGCAAATAACTTTTTTTTTCTTACCCTGAAATGTAATAACAATAATGTAACAAAAAATGCATACAAATCTCAAATCTGGTTTCATGTGTAACTTTCTGATCTTTCCAGCAGAAAAAGATTGCCTCAATATAAGAGTACAAACACATTTAGGAAATCACTGGTCAGAGAGACCATGTTCTCAATTCACAGATTCATTGATTATATAGCAATATGACTTGTTATATGAGACCACCTGTCTTGAAAGACCACATTTTTTAGGTAAAAGGGGTGGTCTTTCAAGACAGGTTCTACTGTACTATAATATTATCTCACATAAGATGAGAGTATGCAAACCTTAAGTTAGTTAATTACAATATTTACACAGAAATGTATTAAAACCTGAATGGTGTTTGTTTTTTATGAGTTTGACACTATTTTTCAGTTTTTGATCAGCTAACATGGTGTATACAATATTTAATGCAGGAAGAATCTTTGACAACCCTGAGAAGAACCACTGGCTCATGGGAAGCTAGAGGCAAGCTTGAATCTCACATACCAACATCAGATGAACCAAGACTCAAACTCATGCTGACAGTGCTGAGATGTCAGTTATCTGTAAAAGGCAAGCGCCAGTAGACTAATTGACCACTTGGGGGTCTTTAAAAGTGTGAATGGAATTTCTGAGAGCTTGGTAAAATATAGTGCATTTATACATGTAAGTATAAAAGGGTTTGATAAAGTACACCTGAAAACAGGATTTCTTCTGCTCCCAGAACAAACATGCCATGCTTACATGCTACACTTCTAAATAACAAATCTACCACCACTTCTTCAGACTTAAATGAAGTTTTGGAGTTGCTCAAAATGAAAGGCTGCGTGCTTCATCATTAACAAGTTCACTCCACTGAAGTAAAAAATTAACAACCAGGCAGAAAACAGCTGATCTGAAATGCTGTAAGCCTTATGTACTTGGCATGCCATCCCACATGGCCTACTTTATTTACCCATTTATATGTATATCCAACTGGATGAAGCATAGTTCTATATGTCATCACATAATGTTCAGATCAGGTTCTACACTGCTGTATCTGCTTGGAAACAAAAGTGGAGAACAAATACTCCTGATATGCCAGTGCAATATGGATCTACAAATCTGGGTTTATGCTGTTCAATTATGCAGTTATCAGTGGTATTACGCATGAGCTATACCACTGTATAAATTTAATTATCTAATGGTTTTCCATGCTCTTGAATTCATTACAGCAAGGAATTTTGTCCACTATTTGGAGCTGAAAGAATACCTTGGAGTATTCCTCACAACTTCTGTCCCCATGCCCCCCAAGCTAATAATTATTTTTTCTGTGTGCATATTGTATCCCAATAGAAATTTTCACGGAGATTGTAAATATATCTTTGCACAGAATAAATGTAAACAAAATTTGGAGCATGTTTTTACTTTCTTCCATTACCCATTTCCACACCCTTTATTCTAAATCCAAGTAATCAGAGTCTGGTGAAAATGATGTAAGCGATTTACAAATAAAAACACAGCCAATCATAAAAGGTCAGAAGTCTCGATCATTATGCAATGTAGGAAGACTTGCATACAAAAAAGTCGGACATGCATCAAAACACATCACTTACAGAAAGATATAAATGCAGTACTATCAGGAATGTGTTCATCTAACCTGCATGCCCTGCCACAACCACTTTAGCAGAAAAAGTACTGATGGTTTAGCTTTTATTTACCTCAAAGCACAACCTGCATGTGGCAGATACAAGGACATTCAAGCTAGGGTAACCCTATAAAGCTAGGGTAACCCTATATGCTAGGTCCCTTCTACATTATGATGAGGAATGATAAATATTTTAGAGCTTAAAAGAACATGTGGATAATAAGTTCCATCAAAACACAAAGCCTAAATCACAAATATACAAGGACACTAATGAGACTGGTGAAAACGTCTTTATTTTGTATAGTTAATTTTCCATATAAAATAGTGAAACATTATGAGCATGCTAATTTTCAAACCACTGTACTCCCTGGTGCAACATGAATTCAATTAACTGAATAACAGCTCTAAAGTTTGCTTTTGACTTCTAGTAATTAATTAGGTGCCAAAGCCATTTTGCTGTGAGCAATTAACAGCTATATATGCTCCATTTGCTAATGTAGACTTCAAAGGAGTCATTTTCCCTTCATTTGGCAAATGGTTCAAGCTACAAACTTTATTGCTTCTGTACATTGTTGTGGCCCAAAGTCAGAGAAGAAAAATATAACATCAGTCTTGCACTGCCTATATATATTGTGCTCATTGTAGTAGTTAGGTATTTTAAGTTGGTTCCCCAGAGTACAATGACTTTTTGCTGTAACAGATCCCAAAGAATTGCAAAGTCAAAACAGTGCTGGTCAACCATATAATCAAATTTTAATCCACCATAGAAACCATGGTTATACAGGAATAACTCGAACAAGAAATTTTGATTCTATATCATATCTATCGGTTTCCAAATATGCATACAAAACATCTCATTTTACATGTTAAAAAAACCCATTGTAGATACAAAATTCACAACTAAAAATCACAACTTATGGAAAACATTCAGCGCTTCCCCACTACATTTAAAAAGTCATTACAAGGAATACACAATCATACATTACATGTAACACGGGTACTGTAACAAGGAATGCACAATCATACATTACATTTTAATAAGTAAATGGTATGCAAAACCATTCCTAATACCTTATAACGGAAACTGTTATATTGAGGTGTCTTATAGCGAATTACTGCTATTAATGGTTCAGATATATCTCAAATTAATTTTCTTACGGGCAAGTGGAATTTGTAAGTTCATGTCAAACTCGTACACCTCTTGTCAAGGATTTTTGTTTCAAAAATATAAGATACAACTAGCAAATATTTTTCGAAAATAATTTGTTTAATATTTTATGGTACTTTTGTTTACTGACAAATCTCATCCAATAGTACTGTATAGGGTTGTTCAGCCAGCTATAAATATTGTATGATGTCATTTACCCGCTAGGCATTGCGCTGTCAGCCATATTGTTTTCGGACAAACATAGACTCAGCCGTGAGTAAATTGTCTTGATGTTTTCATCGTATCCTAAGCGATAACATTTGTTTTTATGCTTAAATAATTGTTATAAAACACTGTTGTTATGGTATTTGCTGTAGTGACTCGAGATATGTAAATAAAGATCACATGAACGGAGTTACTTTCATTCCATTCCCTAACCCTAAAGATCTTAACAATTTAATTTTATTGGCATATAAATCGCAATAGAAAATACAATGTCAGGTTATGAAATACAATAGTCAGTTATAAAGAGCAACTTTTATTAAAAACAAAAATATATGGGTTACTAGAAACACTGAAATACACCGAAATACACATGTATTTACATGTTTTCTCTGTATATATCGTTTTTTTGTGTTTCTGTTTGAATAATATTATAAAGCAAAATAAAATATGATTTATGTGATTTTGATACAAATTATTTGCTTTTTTCCTATTTATAGCACAATTCATGTAATGATGTCACTCAGTCTTACTTGATTCGACGGACTTTGTACATGGCAAATCGTAGTATAATACACAGTCAAACGTGTGCTATAAATAGGAAAGTAAAATAATTCGCATCAAAATCACAAAAAATATTATAATTTGGTTATTATTATTATTCAAACAAAAACAAATAATAATGCATGTGTGGAAACCGATATATACAGAGAGAACATGTAAATACGTGTGCATTTCGGTTTTTCAGTGTATTTTTGTTTTCTAGTAACCAAACAAATATTCTTAATCACATTTCAGCCTGTTACAGGCACACACTACATGTCAACGTAAATATCATGCTGTACCTCATTTAATATTTTCATACAAATACATACTTATTTTAAATTTGTATTATTCGTCTTGTACAATATTAAATTGATTGATTCATTATCTTTCTTTTGTTGTCAAGATTCTTCCAAATTAAATGAATTGTATGCAGTCCTGACTATTTATCACAAACTTTGCAAAGATAGATGAGTAATAATAATATTAATAGTAATGTTAATAATCATAATAATAGAGTACAACAAAATAACTATTTAAAATTTGATGTTCACGCCACACCTCGGAGAAAACCTATGAACCTAACCGACAGAAACAAATACCCCATATTACAGAACAAATTTAATTCATCATTGAATTGCCCTTTGATACAGAAATGATACAAGCACTAAGGGCTTGGAGTGATAGAGAGACTATTAGGTCACATATCTTTGTTCTCACGGCCGGTTAAAAGATAATAATATTTTGCGCCTGCGAGAAAATCAATTGGACAGGGGGGGGGGGGGCGATATCGTGCATTGCTGCTCTGATTTTCAATGCAATTTACTTTTGGTTTTACAATTCAATTCACCTCTTACATTTAAAGCAAACTTATAAGGATGCTTTGGTGGTCTATTTACTTATTTTGTTTGAGTGATTTTCTATCAAAGCATAAGGTAGTTTTCCACCAGGAACATCATCTTCTGTCAGTGAAACGTAATGGTACTGAGCCGATATATTGAAATGTTTGTCCGAAGCTGGGGCCTACATTCTATTTTTAGGTATGATGTAGTGATTCGTGACGTCATACTTGGTCCACTGCTGAACAACCCTATTTTACACGACAATATTTTTGCATATCATGGTTATCCAGAAAATTAACTTTAATAAACAAATTCTTCAAAACAATGTATCTACATCACAGATATGACATCACTGCTGTGCCACTTTTAAAAGAGTAATTATGACATCCAAGCTGATGTAACATGAACTTATTAATTAACACAAGTAAGCTAAAACCAGTTTAAACTAAATGTGTAAACAACTGAGGACATGCATATTCCAGCAATTCAAACCTCTACTTTGATTGGTTTTGATTATGTGGGGTTTAACATCTTTTAATAGCACTGATCAATGGCAGAAGAAACTGGAAAGAATCACAAAACCCATGGAAAACAGCTGGCAACCTTTTAACATTCCCATATGTATTGAGCCATGCTTTGAACCTATGTGGACAAAAGCAAAATGTTGAGTAATCTGTAAAGGCAATTACTCTGCCACCCAGAGACCCTATTCTAAATATGTTTAGTCTTATTGGGCAAACAACACATACATGTACTCTCTTCAGAGCAATGCAAGGTCATCAGGTTTCCTACACTCTGTGGACAAACTAAGTAACAGAAAGAAGCAAACCCAACAAGTTTGGTAAAAGAATTTAATTATGAATCTCATCATTTAAAAAAAAATTACGAAAATTAGATAAAATCATGTGCCAGGAGTTACAAATACATAGATATACATAACAACTGCATAAATACAAAGTAAACAGCTGAATTCTCAACTCAGCTTTGTCATCAAATTTTGAAGAACTGTCCTAAAACTGGGCCAGAGCAATAGAAAGAAAAACCATAGTACATATCTACACCAACCAAATATAAATAAAATCTTCTATGCAGTATGGATATGTATCAATCATGGGTTAACAATACATCAGCACAATAGTGGTTATCTGGTGCCAGTGGGAAATGATGATTATCTGTCACATTCTCATAATGTTTTGTTTTTTGTTTTAACGCCATTTTTCAGCACAAGATAGGCTATACATGGCGGCCAGTATTATTGGTGGAGAAGAACCTGTAAAACCCCAGAAAGAACCACCAACCCATGAGAAGATAACAGCAAGCTTTCTCACATACCCACATTGGACGAATCTGAAACTCGAACCCTCGCAGACAGAGGTGAGATGGCAGTGATCCGTAATAGACAGCACTTCTGACCCCTCAGCCACTTGGGGCCCCCATTCTTATAATACTCCCTTGTTTCAAGAGAGTTTTAAGAAATGTTTCCCAAAAAATGCCAAGGGAAAAATGTGGAACCTTTTCTGCACATTTATATCAAACCAATTACATGTAACTAGCTGTGGCATGTGGAAGGATTTGTTACACCGCCACTATGGTAGGTGTGTTATTGTTGGGCTGGGTGCTCTTAATACTTTATATCAATTATTATAGAAGTGCCAACCAGGTTCAATTTAGTAGGAAGAGAAATTAGTGATAGAGAGAGAGGTAAAGCTCCAAATTCACAATCAGCAATGCCAACAGTTAAATTATGGAGTACACAAAAGGTGAAATTCAAATAAATAACAATTTTCAAATGATAATAATTCCCCAATCACTCTTCTTCCTCTCAACTAAGTGATAGCCTATTTGCATCATTTGATTGAGTGTGAGATAGCTTTTCCATCTGTCCTTGATTCCTACTCATCTGTATCTCTCACATCCTGCCAATTCCTTCTTTCCTTCTGACTTTCCTTCTAACTCCTCCAATTTCTCCTTGACTCCGTTTCCGACAAGCCTTCGATCACAGTGGACTTCTCCACTAGTCTTTATTCCGTCTCCCTCCTTGAGTCTCGAGGCTAAACTATACCAGAAGCCTGTTCCATAAAAGCTTCCTGTGAAAATACAAGGACATTAGCATATTTCTTTAGCCATCTCGTCTCACACTAACCAATAATCAATCGTCAGAAAAAGGCTATCATCGAAATATTCATATGTTCTTGTATGATAAATTTGTAATAAAAGCATGGTATCAACTATTTATCATTCAGACATCAATAAATTACATCATATCAGTATATATATTCGTCATTTCATTATAGTGAACAATATCATAACAATCAGACGCATTTCTGTACTTTACAATCTTACAGGTGGATACAAATATTCAAATATCTATGCTCTGATATATCCTTACATCCATATTAATTTTACACACTGCAGCCATTTTCCAAAGTTACAATAAACTGATGCAAAATCTAGAATATCACATGAATAAATGCACTAATTTACTACAAAGTAACCAAACAGCGAATTAAAATATTAAATCTGATCATGAACTTGTAATCTACATAATTCTTTACATGATCATAGCTCATTTATCAAATATGCATGTAAATTAAAGACTTTAAAGGTAATTCTATGTACTAATTATTCTACCAATGAAGTATACATACTGCACATAATTACAATTACAATGATGTAATATTCTGCAACAATCAAGCAAATAAGTTACTGACCTTTACGAAGCTTTGTCTTTCTCATAATTTCTTAAGTTTCCAATGCCAAATTAAGAGTGGCTTCCCTGGAGTATTGCTTTATAACTTTCCAGTATGATGTGTGGGCAATTACTAAGCTCCTAGCTCGAATATACAAAATTAAATTCGGATTGAAATGGTGACACTCCGCTTCTCAATTCTGACTGATGTCTATCCTACCTGTTATATTCAACTTAGCAGACAATGCCCTCAGGCCGTCTGTCAACGACGTGAGATTTACGATTTTCTTAAACAAAACTTTCAATATCCACACCCAATAAAGCTGGGTTCTTGTACTTATATGAAGAAGACCAACTATAACCATTCTGTTGCGTAAGGCTACATGACACTAGCAATCAGTTTTTTTTATTTAAAAAAAAAAAGATTCCAAGATGAAGCAATAAGAAACTGAATTTGTAATAAACTCTTTAAAAAAAAACATCTTTAAAGTAATCCGCCAAAGAGAAGCTAATAGATAAAAGAAAAACATTATAGTTTGTCTGCACCAACCACATATCTAGACTAAAACATTGCATCAAAATCCTCCAAGTTGAGAGAAAGGAAAGACAAGCTTTGCTACAGCTGGATAGACTAAAGCATCGATGGATAAACAAATAAATATAATGAAATGGGGACAACATATTCCTTTTTTAAAATGACACATAGAATAATACAATTTAGCAGGTGAATATGAGCCTAAGGGAAAAGTTTGATTCATATTCAAGTTATTGCACATCTACACCAACCACAGATCTAGCCAACATGATTTCAATAAAATCCTACAAGAACTTATAAACTGAAATGTTCAAAATACCTGCCCTATTCATATTTTTATATGAAATATAACAAATCATGAACCAGAAGGGAAAAAATAATGTGCATTAGCAACAACTATATTATCAAGCCTAATCTAGCATCATTAGAAACTTACAATTGGTGTGGGAGGAGAAGCAATGACAAGGTTCTCACTGATCAACATGTAGATGGACGGGCACATATGTGTATCTATAAAATGCACATTCTTTGTTAATGTGCAGGAATAAGAATGTCAACAAAAAAATAACACATGATAATGGAAAGTTAATTCATATCCTGAATTTTGTAAGATAATATAACACATGACTGAAAATTGTTTGCTGCCATCAGTGTGACATTAAGCAAATTAAACTATTATGATACATACAGTATTAAATTGCTAAACTGCAACGGTTCAACATCCTGGTTTCGGGCAAGATTGATTTTTTAGTTAAAATCCATTGGGATAAGGGCAGACAGATGATGAGACAAGGTGTATTTGGGTTTAAGTAGTGGAAAAATTACATAGGGGAGACAATCCAGAGACAGTTTTGTGAATTTGAATTGAGTGTCATTAAGATGGAAATTTTTCAGAAAATTTTATATTTCATATGAGCAGAATAGAGAATTATTCTAACTTTGATTTGCATGTGTTAATAATCAGCAGTTAGATAAAATAATCCTGATTGGCAAAGCTAAATGGGGGGAGGGCTATAATGTCTATGTTTATGTGGGAAAGCAACAAATTCTTACCTCAGAGAGCAGTAGAAGGTACTTTCTCATTTAAATTAACAAAGAAACAGGTGTCTGAAAGCTCAAGGGACACAGATCTTAAAGATACAAATACATTCAGCTACACTGAAGCTTGCGAGTCTCGGAAAACACAAGGCATTTATCAAATTCATGCAATTTTGTGACATGAGTTTGTAATTATTCGCTTGAATTTATGTTTCAAGTTCATACGGCAATTTTTCTAATATGAGTTCAGAAGATAATTCTTTGCATTCATTTCTTACACATCTATGCTAAAAAAATAAATAACAGAAAAGAGTGATAAGCAACAGGCTTTGTAAAATTCAACTAATAATTTAATTATCTAGAACACAAAGAGAAAATAAAAAAAGAACTTGTGTTGTTGTGAACTAAATCCCCAAATATTTCTATAACTACAGCCAAAGTCCTAAAAATACAAATTCTAAATAAACTTAAGGTCAAATGCTGAAGGTGTTGATGTGCCTGTGGCGGTCTGTATCATTTTGTTGTACCAACAGTCTTTTCTTGAAAGGTCATATAATTCTTGTTTGAATTCACTATAACTTCCACAAAATGTCTCTGACCAAGAATATTAATTTTTTATGAGCACTATGTATTTCCAGAGAAAATATTCACTAAATTAAAGAACTTCAAAAAATAAATTCCAGGCAAATGAACATCTGCACAAAACAATACTACAAAATTGATTCTGATAAATCTTAAAGCATGAGCAAGAAAAATTTTCAGTGACAAGATTATATAATCCTCTACTTGACCTCAGGTCACAATTAGCATTTTCAAAAAGAACTATTACAAAAATGAAAATAACCCTCTGGAAACTTCTTAATGTTTACAAATTAAAATATTAGTTATAATTAACAGAGGTGGAATAGCTGTCATCACAAAGAATTTCATGGTAAAATGTATTAAACACACCACAACCTTCAATTTCTTCCACACATCATTTGATCTAGTCCAAACACTCACACTGGAACAAAGGTCAGTACATTTTTTCCTGCCTAGAAAAAAACAAGCTGACTGAATCTGTCTTCTTGGAGCAGTTTCTGAATCTCCTGGAGAATGACAATTCGAAAGGAGGCAACCTGATTATTCTTCGAGATTTCAACTTTTACTTTGATTGTCCTGGAAACTTGTATACATCGAAACTCCTAAATTCCATTCATGTTTTCAACCTTAAGCTGTAGATAACCAAATGACCCATAAACATGGTCAAATTTTTTACTGGATTCTTCAAAGACCTGATGATAATATTCTATGGTCAACCCTTGTATCCCATGAACTTGCATCAGATCACATCTGCATTATATGACATGTGGACATATCAGTCCCTAATCCTCCACCTTTATTTACTACTAAGAGAAACCTCTGTATAATAAATAGAACCAAACTAATGCATGAGATCCAAGTAAACGTAAAAACTTTCTTACCTCCTACGGCAGAACAACTTGATAACTGCCTGTGTTCATTGCTTGAAAAACATGCCCAAGCCACCAAGTGCAGAGTATCAATGTGTTCTCTGTGGTATAGCAGTGTCTGGGACCAGATTTGTACTGCTAGAAAGGCTTTGGCTTTCCACCAGACTCGCTATTCATAAAAAGATCTCTGAAGCCACTAAGAAGAACGTCATAAACATAGTTCATTTAGCCAAATTATCCCACCACAATACCAAGATCACAGAAAGTTCCAGCTGCAAAGAGCTCTTCGAGATTACTAACAAACTAATGTCAAGGAACAAATGGACACCACTTCCAACTGCCTTCTCTCCAGCAGACCTTCCGGGCCCATTTAAAAATTTCTTCAGTGACAAGGTACAAACCATTGGAGATAAGCTTGACAACACAATTTCAACTGTCTCGTCGTCAACATACACTTGCAATACAGAATTTCAGTGACAACCGTTAGCAGCATCTGAACCTGCCTCTATCGATTTAGTATGCACAATCTTGATGAAGAGTGTACCCAAGTCATGTGAACTTGATCCAATTCCAACATCACTGCTGCTTGAGTGCTTTGATCCAGTATTGCCTTCACTAACTGATGTTATTAAAACCTCTCTCTCATTTGGGGAATTCCCATCATTTTTCAAAACTGACTTTGTAAAGCCTCTGCTGATGAAACCAACACTTGACCATAAAGATTTAAAGAACTACTTCTCAATTTCTAATCTCCCGTTCATGTAAAAAAAATCTTAGAAAAGGTTGTTCTGACCCAACATGTATCTCATCTGAGTACAGTCTTCATATTACCATTGCCACAGTACTGAAACTGCTCTTCTTAAAGTAGTTGATGACATTCTCTCTGCTTGGGATAATGGAAAAGATTACAGTACTCATCCTCCTTGATTTGTCTGTATTATTTGACGCTAAAGACCATGATACATTACTTCACCCCATCTCCCGCACGTATTTCACATTCACAATACAGCCTTACAATGGTTCAAATCCTACTTAGTCAACACGACACAAACTGTATCTGCAAATGGAATACTATCCAGCCCAGTTGATCTATGTGGTGGTGTTCTACAGGAGTCTGTTCTTGGACCTGTTCTTCTCAGTTTATATACACTCAGCAGCTCTCAAGTGCCATCAATCATCATCCAGTCTCACCAATTGTACGCTGATGACACCCAAATACAAATCCAGCCACCCAATTGAAGTTGATGCTACCATCCAAGGTGTAGAGAGGTGCATTTCTGATGTGAAATCATGGATGACATGCAACAAGCTGAAGAATGAATGATGATAAAACTGAGGTCATTCTGATCACAACACAAAAGACTCTCATTCACATCCTTTACCTCAAACAATAAATATCAGCAACTCCAACATTACATTGCACCAACAGTCAGCATGAAATCGAGGTGTTACTCTGGACAGTACTCTCACATTGCACCAACATGTCATGAACATATGCAAGGCTGCATATCTTGAGGTGAAACGTATCAGCTATATTCACAAATATCTTTCAGTTTATGCCACTCAAATGCTTTTGTGTTCATTACTTTCATGACTGGACTATTTTAACTCAATTCTGTCTAGTTCGTCTCAATATCTATTCCAGCAACTTCAAAACGTTCAAAACAATGCTGCTCTAATCATCCTTATAGAGTACCCCGACCAGAGCACATCTCCCCGCTGCTCTGTACCCTACACTGGCTATCCATTCGATCCAGAACCAAATCAAACATTTGTTATCTTTGCTACGTTTCACTGACGGACTCCAGTCCAACATACCTATCTGGCCTCGATCATGTGTACACACCAGCAAAAATACTTGTGCTCCTCTTCAGACAATCACATCCTCATTATTTCCACTATGAAACAAAGTCATATGGACAGAATTATTATGCCCAGCAACATGGAATGAATTGCCCTTTGAAATTAGACACAAAGACACAGTAATCCCTTTCAAGAGTGCTCTTAAAATTCACTTTTTTTGACTGCAAGAATAAACTTGTAGACCTAATAATGTTTCCTACCTTACATGTTTTTTGTTTTCTAATTTCATGGTGTTTGTGTTTTTTTGTAGTTATATCATTATAATGTTGTAAAGCGCTTAGGGCTTCTAAAGATTAGGCACTATACATAGTCCTCATGATTATTAGTAGTATTATTACTCTTATTATAATCAGAAATCTATTACTAAAATTATAAGATAACTTGGACTATGTCGGGTATGCCAGGACAAGCGTAGGGGAATTCCAACAACCTAGACCAAGACCAAAATAAACATGTTTACTTCTATTATTAATGATCCAGATAGTAATTCCATACACTTGGAAATAAAAATAATTATTAAAAGAAAATCGAACAAACAAACAAAGCAAACTATATATACATAACACATCTATCCTGAATGTTGTACGCCTAGCTCAGACCAGGAATTCCATGCATTACTTTACTGATATGAGTGAGAGAATATTGTGTGAATTTATATTTCTTAAATTTTATGAATCATGTAGGTTAGAACTTGATAATGATATGTCTGGAAATGTTATGCAAATGAATTATTAGCAAGTACTGTAGTTAAGATATGAAGTGTATTTCATTAATTCATTTCTATAATTAAGATCTGAAATTTGTTGATGAAGAATCAATGGTAGTAGCATGAAGAGTGCCTATCAGCTGACATTTGGTTCAGTTAGTGATTTTTTTACCCACGGTAGTGTGTAGTAATGGTTTGCTATGTTTAGTTTATGTCCAGAGTTCAATTTGGGATATTGAACAGCCATTAGGGAGAGACATTAATCTTCCTGTACTAGTGTTGTACATCTGCAGTCAGACTGTGAAACAATTCATGTCAGCCTTAGTTTCTGTTGAATTATGATGAAATTGCAACTTGGGTTCAATTGCAGAGGTAAAAGTACGACAATAATTGGATTGTCTGTCATTTTTCTTATCTTAGAGGGATATAACTATACATACATATACATACACATACAGAGGCAAAGAGAGGAGAAAAATTAATGTTGATGAGAGAGAGAGAGAGAGAGAGAGAGAGAGAGAGAGAGAGAGAGAGAGAGAGAGAATGAAAAGTTACAGAGTTAAAGGAATAGACAAATGTAATTTGTCACCAACAATATATGTGGGTGGACTCTTTTTGGTATAAATGAAAAAGCTAATTACATCCTTTTCATAAATTTGGTAGTTGTTATTGCTGTCACAGTGTTTAAAGCCATTTTTCAGCATAAGATAGGCTTATACATGGTAGCCAGTATTATTGGTGGAGGAAGAATCTGGGAAAACCATGGAAAAAACCACTGACCCATGAGAAGCTAATGGCAAGCTTTCTCACCTAACCACATTGGCTGAGCCTGAAACTCAACCCATGCAGACAGAGGTAAAATAGCAGTGATCCATAACGGTGAGCACTTTAGACCACTCGGGACCCCTATAAATTTGTTCTATTTTTTTTCAAAGAGAGAGAGTGCATTATTCAAATGTCATGTTCACATTCATTTTGTTAATATAATGATTAAAATGTTATATTTTACATATGGGGGCTCATGTTGTTTCTATATTATAACTTTATAATGAAATCCATCTGGTCAATAACACTGGTTGATAATCCTCCAGAAAACGATAACCACAACCATCATGTAACAAGTCAATTATATAAGTAATTAGAAAACCAAACATTATGCATGCAGGAGAATTAAAAACATTTTTTTAACATTTAAAACAACAACAAAAAAAGCAAAAACTACATGCAAGATTCAGGTAATTTTACAAATATATTTAGTGGCAACAACAGTATTATTTTAATGTTTACACTATCGATCAATTACATATATTGCACCCAGACAAAGTCATCAAAAGATACTGAAACTTGTTCAAAGCCATGGCATTGCAGATTTTTAATAGAGTTTTGCTGCTGTATACCTAATAGACTGAAGACCATACCTGGTTAATAAACACGGAATCTCAATTTGAGTAGAAGGCACATTGCTTGTTTAGAATTCTGAAAACTTGAAATGTCATCTGATGGTCTTCTACCTTTGTATACAAAGCCGAATGATTAGCCAAATGAAGTAGTTACAAGTAGGATTTCCTATATTCATCATAATCAAATCTTTCATACAGTTTTCAAGTTTATTCATGTTAGTGAGACCACTGAAATCCCAGGTTGGCGAACATTAGGTCAAACTTACCATGATGAATGAGTGATGCACATGTACAGCCAGTTATCCTTCACTTGTTAGGCATTTTCCAATCTGTATGGGCATATTTAGCTGTTGATAAGCTTTTAGGCATATTTCAGTGATCTGTTGATAAAAGGATAAAGTCTAACATGACTCTCATGAGTTAAACCAAATTGTCACATGAAGTACTCCTCTCACTGACAGTGAAAGTCTGCAGGCATTCTTCAGTATTTTTACCAGGTCAAGCTTTTGTTTGAGAACCACTTAATCCAATTTATATAGGACACATGTTAGTGTATTGCTATCTGCATATTTATAAAGATCAGATTTATCTAAGAAAGAGAAAAGATAAGTAATAAAAACATTGAAGATAATGGGTCCAACAATTTACCCTTGAGGTAAATGTGCCTTTGATATATGTACTCTTTCTTCATTCCTATAATGAAACAAAAGGTTAACCAAAGTCTGTTAAACACCTGACCCTCAGTAAACATATCTTGACAAGCTCTAATAACAATTATATAATCTTATTTATCCTGTGGTGAGTGGACAACTTTTGCCCAAGGCAATACCACTAACAGGATAGATATGCAATGAGACTGAGTCTGTCAGAAAAATGCTCAATCCAGAGTTGTCTGACAGGTTTTGATAGCTGTCAGGTCGCACTATAAAGATAGTTCATTACTATAAATCAAAGCTGGCAAACTTAAATGTTAATTTTAAAGTTCATCCACCCAATGAGTTTAATTGACACTCATAAACAGATAAAATTAGGAATATACCTATACTCAGGGTGACTGATGCTAAATAGTTTGCCACAATTTAATGAATGCCAATACATCAATCTTTGGCACTGGGGAGGAATAATAAATTAGAAAACGAATAATTTGCAACAAGCCTTCTGAAGGATTTTATAAGTTTACAAGTCATTTATGCCTGTTAATATTTTCTTATTTTACTACAACAGCAAAAACATAATAATAACAATAAAAGCAACAAAATTTCACAACATGGTAGTTGGTGCTCTCTGATCATCAGATGCACATTTCAGGATCCTGGGGGAAACACTAGGAAGGTTATTGTTGTAGGGTTTAATGCAAATTTTCAGCAAATATGGGCTATACATGGCAGCCGGTATTAATGGAGGAGGTACTGACCCACGAGAAGCTACTGACAAGCTTTCTCAAATACCAACATTGGCTGAACATGAGACTTGAACCCACATGTATAGATACGAGATGGCAGTTGTCTTTAATATAAGGGCTTAAAAGCACTTGGCCACATTGCACCCCGCACCCCCACAGGAAGTTAGAAAAAAGAACTTGATTAAACCTCCAAATAAACTACAGCATATACTACAAGCTTGTCAATGGCCAAGTGCCAAAGTTTTCTTTTAGTGAAATTCAGAGTCTGAAAGCTTCAGTTGCTAAAGTTCATGCAGAGCTTGAAAAAAAAAATTAAAGGATCACGTCAATCGAGAACCAGCGAGAAGACCCACATCAATACTCACAATGACAGAGTATACGTTTAATAAGGTGTGCCCGAGTCTAACTGGTATTCAAACTTCAACCCAATAAGATAAAAATGGGTGGATTGCAAATATAACAAAGAATATCATGCAAAAGAAAGCAAAATGAAAATAGCAAATGAAAGAAAATACAGACATTTGTACTTAAACATGCAAAAGGATATCAGGGCAAAACTGACAATAGATGATATAAACAGGAGTCATCCAGTCAAAACAAATAGACCAATATTAGTGCCTGGAAATGAGGAAAAGACAGTCTAAATTAAAAACCCTCAAACTCTCATCTAAGATGTATTTGAATATGGACTTAACACAAACAATAGCTCACAATGCGAAACCCAGTTTCTTCAGATTCTTCTGAAGAACAATCATTAATGTTATCTTAAATACTTTCTATGTAAAACTTATATGTTGTAAATACATCCAGACGTGAAAACAGACAGAAGCTAAAAGTATTAATGTTTGTTACACATTTCATTAATTGTTTGAATGGCCACATCTGTTAAAGAGCTGAATTTTAAATGTTTATAATGATTGTATCCTGTGAGAAAATGTTGATCAGGAGGCCTTTACCAATTTTAATCTCATTCCCTCTTATTACCACTTATTTATTTATCTATGGTGTTTACAAGTTTTTCAGGGACACTGTCTCAATAAGCTTGTCTGTGTTGCAGCACAGTAAGTTATGTTCATACTTATAGCCAAGTCTAATTATTCCCCAAAAAGCTGGTTGTGATTTACATGCATGTTTTTATGTGTTTATACAGATGTATTTACTATCACTTGCATTCACCCTGAAGTCTGCTTGTGTAGATTCAGTGAACAGCTGTGGAAAATGTTTTTTTTTTGTGTGTCTATGCAGCAGAAATTCATGCCAATCTCAATTATACAGTATAGACTAGCCATGGGCTTGTTCCACTGCCTCATTTGCAGGAATGTAAGTAGTTGTCTTGACTTTATAATAACATTAACTCTTTAACCCCAACACTGTTATCAGTGTTATGCCCCATCAGCACTATAAAGATTTACCGGTATATAGTGCTTGTGCTGAGTTTTTACCTGTTGGAAATTTTGTAAACATCATGCACATGCATTCAATCTTACCTTAAATTTCTCTTCTTATATCCAATGAGCCAAAAAAACATGAAAAAGGTTATATTTTATTTGCTTCTTTTTTTAAAATTTAAATTTATGATGCTCCGACTCAGCTGGGTATCAAACCATACGAGAGAGAGAGATATTCATAAGGAAGTTAGTTTCTTCACAGAATACTAGAAACCATTAGCCAATTTCTGACTGTGACAGCTACTTTATAAGCATGCAATACATTTTCATGTGAGTTATAGGCCCCAAAGTACTATTTATCAGACAGTGAAGACACAAGATTGGGTTTTATAAATTGAAGCTACCCAGGGACCAGTTGTTACTTAGTGAAACATTGGGGTTATAGGAAAAAATGGAGACCACCTGATGTTGAGTGGTCAGTAAGCAATGAAACTGTTGTTCCTAAGTACATAGTTAGCCCATAAAACTCCTTAAGCTGGTCATTTTATTGTCTATATGACTTATCACAAGATCCTGAATCATTTTTATTGGCCAAAAATCAAGAGTGATGTTTGTGAGTACCATAATTCTTGTCACATTTGTCAAATGGTCAGAAATCCCAAGGCAGATCTGCAAACAATTTTTGCATTTGACAATTTGATGAACCATTTAGTAGAACCAAATGGTAGAATGTTGGTTCCTTACCTAATACTAAGTCAAGCAACCATTACATGCTGATCATAATGTGTGCATCCACAAGAGTTTCAAAGGCTATTCCGTTGAAGAAAAATAAAGCTAAAACTGTTGTAAAAGTTTAGGCAATGTTTATTTAACACTTGTTTCCATCCCCAAATTTATCCAGTCTGATCAAGGATAAAATTGTATGTTTGTTATTTCCAACAACCTATGCATGAATTAGACATCAGTTTAATTGTTCTGCCTCTCACACTGGAAGTCATGGGGCCATCACAGGACTGTCCAAAACGCTCACCTACCCAGGATACATGTAAACAATTAAAATAATTTCATGAAATATGTAAGTTTTGGTGCATTCTCTCTTTTTTTGATCATAGATAATTCTAACTAAACTATAAAGTGCTGCAAGCATACTAAGTCAGAATTATGTGTCACTACATTAATATGTCATATATTCTTTCAAAGTTATTATTTAATCTTTAATATGACAAAGAGCTGTTGAATAATTATAACCTTAAGGGTGCTATATTTATATTCTTGAACCAATTTTTTTAAAAGTTGGTTTGATAATAGTAAGAATTACAATAAATACAAGTATACTCTCCAGTAACATTATGTATTTTGCCTCTGATTATTGCCACTTTTAATGACACAAGTTTAATAAGATGCAAACCAGTTTTAGAGGTTTTTTAAAATAAAAAACTACATTAAAAAAGTTCAGGTTCTGTACATAAACAATGCAAATTAAGTATTGGAAAACAAATGTGCACTAAATCTGATACTTCTAATCATAAGTAAACATTTTAATCATGACATTAACATGATTTTCCACAATCTGATTTTGACTTTTGCAACAAAATATCTTCCAAAATGAAGATAATCAAAACCTTTATGAATGTCTAATTGTTTTTATTTTATGTCATTTTAGCTATAATTTTTTGTATGTGCTGTTGATGTTGCTCTGAAATATATCATTTTTGCCTGAGCTTATGTACAAAACAGTATCACAGGAAAAGATAGATGCCTACGATATTTGTCTAAATGGATAATGTACTATATCATCTTTACAACCAGAAGACGTCTGATGAAAGCTCATATGAAGGAATATATCATTGTCCGTACTTGGCTAAAATAAATGTTTCCAAAGTAATGAGAGATATCACAAAGAGTTGATTTATTAAACGATTAAAATACTTGGTGTGTCAAAACTGGAGTTGAAAAAGATGGACCACCCTGCCGTAGTGTATGCATTTTTGTTTTTGTAAGATGCACCAAACCACTTATCTTCAAAAAGCACATGGTTTTTGAGATTGATTAAATTTGTTGTGAACGCACACCTTAAAAAAAGGACTGAAAGAGTTTAAATATTTATTTGACACAATTATTTTTGATAATGGAAGAAATTTAGAGCACAATATGTTGTCATAACACCATGCTAATCTCTAGTATGACATTATGACAACAGATGGTGGCCCAAGTTGGACAACAAAGATGATACTGATAAAATTTAGCATTTACATTGTTGCATGGCCAAATCTGTATGAAAACAGCAGTTGGAATTGTGAAATTGTAATACGGCAAGTTTATAAACAGAATATAGAATACCTGTAATAACTGACATGATATGACATCTGTGAAATGACAAACAACAGAATCAATTCAGTAGTTGGCAAAGTGCAAGATACACAGATGCAGAAGGAAAGTAGATCTAAGCACCTGCAAGCAGCCATCTCTAGTCTGCATCAATTAATAGAAAATTCATGAATAGATTTATGAATGTAGCACTTGCAAGCAGCCAGTTACAATAATGGAGACAGAAAGTTGAACTTGCAAACCACTATATACAGTTTGCATCAATGAAGAATATACATGGATAGAACTGTGAAAGTAGCACTTGCAAGCAGCAATGTACAAAAATACATCAAGGAAGAATAGAAAATATGTGCACAAAATTATGGCGTTATTACCTCTCCATAGTAATAGGGTTATCCTGTGCATAGCCTTTGCAGGTTGCCATTAATGAATAAACATGACTGCTTTTTTTCAATATTTTTTTGTTTTGTTTAAGAGAAGCATATTGTTTAGCCCCATTAATAAGTACACCTCTACCTTGATAACTCATGCACAACGGGGTCCACAAACATAGCCCACATTATAAGCATAGGCATGAGTTACCGAGGGACCTCCCAAAAAGTGAGGGAAAAAAACCTCTTAGCTATACTTCGAGAAAACTGCTGGTGGGGGTGGCAGTTGGGAAATGGGCTGTATAATGGCTGAATCCTCGTTTTACAATCACTTCCATAATAATTGTTAACAACATGCTTTTTCTAATGAAGTTGTTCATTATTTTGTATAAATAACATTTATTTCAAAATGTCCAACATATGAAAGATCATTCCAACTGGTTGCAACAAACCATAATGTGTAAGCAAAAACATCTGTGCATTACATGACTGCTTTTTGTTTTGTTGATTACTCTGGTTCCCAGAGTGGTGTGCAATATTATCCTGCAAAGTCAGGAGTCCGAGTAACTGGGAACTAGACTAACTGTTGATACACCATCAAACAAGATTCCTTTTTTCTCTTAAAAAACTATCAACATTTATTTCTATGTCTATGTCAAAACTCAAATTTTGCATTGTTCAGTTAGTAAAATATTGATGCTGTGATTTCATTGGAAGTGATAGTAAAACTTCTTATCATCCTTGATGATATTTCTAAGTGCCAGTTAAAGAATTCTCTGAAACTCGCTAGTCACCAATGGTCCATATCTGTAACACCAAGCATTTTATTCTGTGAAGTATTCATTTCACTTGGTTGATTGCCTTGCTATCTTTGATCACAATTATAAATTAGTTGGTTAAATTAAGGCATTATGTTATATACACAACAACATTTATAACACTGTTCAACTGATCAAATGAGTTCACCAAACATATAACCGGGGCCGCTAGATGTTATGTAGGATTGATTTGTGTGCCTTTTAACTTTTAGTCCACCACCTTTTTTAATATTCAAAAGATACAACTGATGTGATAATAAAGTAGAACCCTATTATAACGCATCCCTTAAAAACGCGAATTCGGATATAACTCTGTTGAGGCGTGGCTTTCAATTTTTTTTATATACATTATCACATGAAAAAATATTTTTTGTTCAAAGTACTTGAAATAGTATATAAAGAATTTATTATCATTTTGGGGAAGAGATCTCGTATGAATTTGAATATACAAAATACAGTCATGATGTGATTCTTGAAATTGTAAATATATGTACATGTGTTTCTCGTACTGGGAACTTTTAAAAATATAAGTATAAGAAATAGTGTGTAAAATGTTTATTATCATTTTGGGGAAGAGTTTGCATATGAATTTTAATGGTGTAGCTTCTGAAATTTAACAATTTCACCATGTTCTTGAAATTTTATGCAAAAAAAACAAAAACATTATGTGGACTTTGCGATTGTCTTCAATTAATTCATTATACAATCATTGCTTAAACAATAATCGACACATGTTTCTTCTTTAACTGCATACACATTCAAGCAGCAGACAATGTGGTGGTTAATAAAAGCTGCCAACATGTTTTCTGAGTTGTGTTATAATTTAGATGCAATTAGTTGACCCAGTAAATAATGTCCACTTTCTGAGCTGGAAATTGTGAGGGCTCATTTACGAAAACTCAAGCAGGAGGAAAAAGCTCTCCTCCTGCTTAATAATTGCCCTGCCCACCCACCCCCAGCAGAAAATCTTGTCAGTTGTGATGGCAAGATTAAAGTCTCTTATCTCCTGAAGAACACTATGTAAAAAATTCAGCCACTGGACTAAGGCATCATATCGGTATTTAAGCAAAACTATAGTCATGAAATGATCAAGTGGATAACAACTAATTCAACACATCAATGGCATCACTGAACTTAAGGAAGTCTGCCACCTTGTCAGGAAAGCATGGGATGCTACTACTGCACACTGCATTGAACAATGCTGAATAATGAGCCTTGGTCTAGCTTTTACATCATCTACAGACCATGATAGTGCCAATGAGTCTGAATTTACAGGATTCACTGAAGACAATGTGCGTTTAGCCAAAGAAGCACTCAGAGAATATGTGCACAGTCATCATCATATCCTAAGCTGGTATTCAGCAGATGACATCTGCCCCATATATGAACACTAAGATGACAAGATTGTTAAAACCAGAGCCCAAAACCAGTGACTAATGACAACGATGATCATGGTACCCCAACTCCCTCACCAAAAGTGTCAGAGGCAGTAGTGCACCTAGAGGCTAGTTTGAGGTGGCTGGAAACTCAATGTACCTAAACTATTCAATATTCTTGTCACAGATCATTATGTGTCTGAATTCAATGGGAAAAATTAACAGAAAATTAGGTTAAGAAAGAAGAAGCTACTATACTTGTCATTGTGAAAAGTCAATGATTTTAAATTAAATCATTTCTTAAAATATGTCTTGTGGAATATGCCACTCTGCTGTGAACTGTTATCTTCTAACAAAGTCAAGAATGCTTCTGAGTTAGATGATTTTAACACTGTCCACATCTAGGTATTATGGATTAGCTGCATGCCACAAAGTTTACTATATCAGACAGTAAGTAAACAGTGTTAAGTCTCAGTTAATGCTTAATATTGGTTGGTTTGTTTGATTAGGAATTTTAACATAGCTTTAACAATTTTTCTGTCATGTTGCTACGGTGTCTGCAGTGAGACAGTTTATAGTGATGTCTAGCACTTGGGCATCATGCCGGAGACATGTAGCATGATGTCCCACCCAGTCACATTATCTTTAAACCAGGCCGACCAGTCATAACACCAACCTTTTAATGCTGAGTGCCAAGCAAGGTTGCTGTTAGTATTATTTTTGTAAGTCTTTGGTACGACTCAGCCGGTGATCGAACCATGACCTCCTCTTTCCGCGGTTGACGCCCTAATCACTAGGCCACATAAGTGGTGCTTTATATTGGACACTGAATTCAGATACAAAAACTATTGAATATTTTAAATCTCTGTGCAATTTTTCAATGGAATTACTTGCATTTAGGATGATTAGAACTGCATGCCACGATGGCATGATAGTAAACAATGCTGACACCCTATTCATGATATATTGTCAGTTGGGGTATTATCGATCATGCATTTTTGGAAGACAAAAAAAAAACAATAAAAATTAGCAAAATTATTTAACGCAAAGTAATAACCTATAAATATATTATCTGTCCATTTTTAAAATAAATCTTATTACTGCATTCCTTTTAATATTCATCCGATAATACCCCAAATTTTTTTTACATTAGACATGATTACATGTATATATGTCAATGCTGTTTTTTCTGAAAACGTAAAATAATGCAAAACCTCGCATCAACACAACTACTAACACAATCCAATTTTTTTGACCCCAATTATCGCTCTGTAATGAGGGTTCCACTGTACATAGGAGGCCAGTGTTTAATTCAGTGCAGCAATACAACCAACTTTTATGCAAGTTAGTTATCAAAACATGGCCAAGACTTCATTGGGTTCTCCGAGAAATGCTTGCAGCCATAGCTGACACATTTTACTTTTAAATACACATTGCATTTATGATGATTATGCTCAAGAGGAACTATAGTAAAACACAAATTCCACTTAATACAAATTATTTAACTGGCATTTAAATATTAATGTACTGCTTACACTAAGTAAAGTTACATTTTCGATGATCAAAATTTCCTTAATATGTTTAATTACAATATATTAAGAACAACAAAAGCAACCAATTAAGACACATTATGAAAAGCTGATAATTTCACAACATGAATTAAAATGTGCTGGTCCAACCTACCATTTTCTACCATAAAACAAGCATTATTTTAAAGTGGTGTAGCTTTTAAAAGATCCATTATTAAATTGTCATATAGATCATCAAAATATCTCTTAAATATATTGGACCTGCTTTGATATTCTTATGTCAAATTTAATTCTAAGTTAGCAATTTCAATTGCGATTTTCTTCATGTTCAATAAATAGGGAGGGATCGATTTTTGTTTGTGGGTGTTTATTTTCTAGTTAAAAATGGGTTCCACGCCTAAACCAGCATTATAAGAGGGTTTGTGAGTTATCGGGTCGAGAGTTATCAAAGTGGTGTAGCTTTTAAAAGACCCATAATTAAGTTGCTCATCAAAATATCGTGACTTCAAATATAATGGACCATCTTTGCTAATCCTGTTTCAAATCTAATTCCAAGATGAACAATTACAAATAAATAAAGTAATGCATTCATTTAAACAACTATTCTGACTTTCGCTCGGACATTCTTCAAGTTCAACAATGACGTCTCAGACCTACCCATTAATCAAGCTTGGGGGTACTATCAAATATTCAAAGTTTAAAAATTTGCATATGACTGAATAAAGATTAATTAATGGTACATTATGATCGTTCATTGTCAATATGAACCTCTACCTTTTTCAATTTCAGTTACAGAAATTGATATATCCTTTTCACGCTTCAAAATTAGCACACGAGCCGACAGTCTGGAGTTACATTTTCATGTCCAATTAAAAGTTGAGGCAACCCCTAAGAATTCTCTCTCCTGTTTATGGCAACATCAAAGACCTTACAAACTTCATCTCCCAAGTTCTTTGCGGCATAAATAATAGGAACAGACTCTAAAACTATTGAAAGTGTAATTTATCTTTCATACTACTGCAATTCTTTACATTAGTACCAAGAAAAAATACCTGGCTTTCACCAGCAGATGATGTGTGCATCAGACGAAAGCTGCCATCTTGGAAAAACTTGTTGGTTATATGTATATATGTACATCACGATAAAAGAAACGAAACACTGCTTTTTTTCTATCCAATTTTTTTAATCATTATTTTCTTCTTTCATTGCCATCATAATTATCAAAAAATTATCTCGAATTTCACAGTCAAAATTTCCGAAATTTTAAAGTTGCTATTAGGTAACCATTAAACTCATTAGAAGCAAACAGTTAAAGGACAACCAAAAACAAGCTTGAATAAATGTTTTCTTTAATGCAATTTTAAAGTAAGGGATTACAATCATTACACTTCCACCGTTTTTTTTTCTAAACTACTTATAGCTTGTGCAATCATGTGGATTAAAACGCATATGTTTTGGTTAATTTTTTTTAATGCAGAAATGTTGACAATGTATAAAGAGAAACTTTAAGTTTAATAACTTTGTTATTTTAAAAAGTATTTAATGGATTTGGTACGAATTTCAGGTTGACTTATTTTTGCTGGAAGTAATAAGTCAGAGACTTCATTTCCATTATTGTGGGGGGGGGGGCATAACGTAATGGGGGGGGGGCACCGTACATAGGCTGCAGCAATTTTACATTCATTCATTCATTCACTGCCCGTCACTCCTATCAGGGTATGGGCCGCCAACTACAGATCTCCAGAGTCCTCTGTCCTGGGCCATTTTTTCTAGCTGGTTCCAGGTGTAGCCCATCTTGGTGGTGTCAGCCTGGAGGTTGCGTCGCCAGGTGTTTCTTGGACGGCCTCTCTTCCGCTTGCCTTGTGGGTTCCACCTCATTGCCTGCCTGGTGATACTGGTTGGCGGTTTCCGTAGGGTGTGCCCTATCCAGCCCCATCTCTTCTTCCTGATTTCTTCTTCAGCAGGAAGTTGGGAGGTCCTTTCCCAAAGATTGGCATTGTTGATGGTGTCAGGCCAGCGGATCCGGAGAATCCTTCTGAGGCAGCTGTTGATGAAGGTCTGGACTTTCCTGATGGTGGTCTTGGTCGTCCTCCAGGTCTCTGCTCCATACAGTAAGACTGACTTCACGTTGGAGTTGAACAGTCGGATCTTGGTGGTCAAGGACAGCTCTTTGGAGGTCCAGATATTCTTGAGCTGGATGAAGGCGGCTCTTGCTTTGCCGATCCTTGCCTTGACGTCTGCGTCTGTACCGCCCTGCTGGTCAATGATGCTACCCAGGTAGATGAAGGACTGCACTTCTTCCAGGGGACTTCCATTCAGGGTGCCTGGTTCGGTACTTGTGGAGTTGATCTTCAGGATCTTGGTCTTGTCCTCGTGGATGTTGAGGCCAACTTGTGAAGACGTGGCTGCCACAACGTTTGTCTTTTCTTGCATCTGCTGTTTGCTGTGTGAAAGGAGTGCAAGGTCGTCGGCAAAATCCAAGTCGTCTAGCTGGCTCCACAAAGTCCACTGAATTCCGTTCCTGCGCTCGCTGGTGGACGTCTTCATAATCCAGTCAATGGCGAGGAGGAAGAGAAACGGTGATAACAAGCATCCTTGTCGGACTCCAGTTCGCACCTGGAAGCTGTCTGTGAGCTGCCCTCCATGGATAACTCTGCAGGACATGCCGCCGTAGGAGTTCCTGATTAGGTTGACCATCTTGGCTGGGATGCCGTTGTGCCGAAGGAGTTTCCAGAGGGTTTCTCGATCCACGCTGTCGAACGCCTTCTCATAGTCAGCAATTTTACAGCAGATGTTAATTCAGATCCGACCCATTACGTTCTTGCAATAAGTTTCTGAAAATTGTAATTTGTACTGAATGAAATCAGACGTATTTAAAAATTGTTTTATCTCTGATTCAAATAATTATAATATACACATAACTGGGGCGCACACAGAACAAAACTAAATGTAAAAGAGTTCCCTTCGATCCTCTTGCCAGAAGGAACCTTGACATTTACATAAAAGATTTGGCAAGGGGGGGGGGAATCACAATTATTAATTTTATCAATCGTTATTTAATATAAGTTAACTTATAATCAGCGTATTATCGTAACTTAGTGGCATTATTAAGACAAAGTTATTTTGCACACACACACACACACACACACACACACCAAAGCGTTTATAGTTTGTCCAGCACGGACATAAAACAAAATGTGTTCAAGGGTGGTCACTTCTGGAGCACAGGATAAATTAAAAACCAACCAAGGGAAGCTCAGTTTTTGAAAACCCACCATTGAACGTGAACATCAACAATCACTTTTTTTAATAAAAAAAATAATTACAAAAAATGTCACAAACATTTCGACCATTGCACTGCAATGCATTGACATGCCATATATGAAGAAAAAATCATTTTAGATACCAATAGATAGAAACAAAATCAAATACTGCTGTATGTCATGTACAATCATATTTTCTCTTATTAAGATTTATTATAACATTTATCACCTGTTCTTCTTTTCTAGTTTTAATAATCTTTCTTTTTTCCCCCCGCAGATAAGTAAATTTTTATGCAGATTTTTTTTTTTTTTTGGTGGCACGTACCCCTACAAGGGATCCTGCTCTTTCTTCATTGCTGTCAACTACTATCTTGTAATCTAAAATACTACCATCACAAATTGCGCAGAAAAGAGAAGCGAAAATTAGTCGACTTATGATTGTGGTGAGAGAAAAAAAAGTTAACATATATAATTTGAAATTATTTTATAGACGCTACAACGTTTCAGCAAACTGTTAATTGATTTGTTTCGTTCCGTATATATAATTCATTAAATCTACGAAAACCTAAACTATTTGATCCCACAATGCAAATTAAAGCTGGTCATGCGCAAGCGTAATATTTATGACGCCATTTTTGTATGCCAAATTTAAATTTACTCTGGGATTCCCCAGAATAGACCTTTAAAATTTTTCTTTTATTTTATTTGGAAAAACAAAAGATAGTCAGTGATAACTTTTAAAAAATCCATAACAAAGTGTTGTGTAATATTACATTTATATATTTTTCTTTATGGTTATTATTGGTTTTTGAAAATGTGGCTTCTGCAAGTGCTCTATTCTTTCAGTTATAACTCGCTCCTCGAGTTTGTCTTTTATGTTCTTGTGGACATTGTTGCCAGAACTCCGTTAAAGGAGGCACGGTAAGTATTTTTCAGAAAAGATATCTTCTGAAGTTTTGCATAATCTTGTGAAAATCGCAGGTATATCTACGCTGAAAAACAGTCATGAGGGAAATAACCCAAATTTCGATAACAAGTACATTCTTTTGTTTATTTTTATATATTTGTCAGATGCTTTTTCATTTTAGCTTTTTCTTAATTTCCATTGTATCTTGCACCAAAGCTCTCCAAAATGAGTGATTTCTGCTAAAAAATCATGTAAGATGTTGAGAGAGTTGTCCCCCTTTGTGCACGATTTTTGTACCATCAAAACACTAAAAATTCTTTGAATATGTGTAATCCAGCCATATGTCTAATTGGCAGAGTGCCAAAATCTGCTTTCAAAACAATAAACTAGCCATAATTGTATTTTGAATGGATATAAAAGTAATTTTAGATATTTCAATTTTGGAACTTTAACACATTTAACGAGATCAGAGGACAAAAAATAGCCCCACTGCATGCTCTATGATGTTATGTCTATGATCTGTTTCATTTAATAGGTTAGTGTGATTTTCTTTTGATCCAGTAATTGTAAACAAGTAAAAGACTGATGAGAAGAATAAAACCTGTGAGATTTATACTTTGTATAGTAATTCCAAACCATTTTTTTATATTACTAAAAATGGAATTTATGATGGTAACAGGAGATCTCGTCCCATAACAGAGTGGGACCATAGCGGAGTAAGAAATGTCCAGATAGCATGTTTGGCCCATTAGAGAGTTGGCCTGTAACAGTATCAGCCTTACCTTTGATCTCGAGGGGTTCATTTGTCAGTTTTGGACCCAATTTTGTTTTGTTTGTGATCTTCTATGGCTTTGTAACACATTTTTCTTTTACTGAGCAAGAAACTTTTAAACAAAACATCAAAGTCTGCCTTACCCTTGATCTTGCATGGCTTTGTAATACATGTTGCTATTGAACAATAAATAGCCAACAGTGTCCGTTTCCAACAAAGTTTTGTAGTTCTGGTAAATCTTGAATAGGTTTGTCAAACCAGTTGTTATTGAACAAGAAATATATAATCCAAACATGTTAACAATTGACAGCTGCAGGACAAGGGCAATTTCAGAAAGTTTATTGTGCAATATATAATTTAATTATTTGGGGATTATGATTTTTCCCCCTATTATTTCTCTTGCAAAATAAATTACCATTGAAAGAAACATCCAAAGAATATAATTTTTTAAAAATGGTCATCGAAAACAAAGAACATTACACCCACAATACTATTATGTAAATGTTGACCAAAAGGCTGACCAAACATCCATAATGGGCTCAGAGGTTGTCTCGGAAATGTTTAATCATGTGTATTTGGATGCAATTTTCTATCAGGGATGCAGAAAATCACTTATACAGGAGACCTCCATATGCACCAACTTGCAGGACTGCAAATTCAAGGACTTGCTAGTACTGCTTCAACCACCTGTTGAGTGGGAAAATGTGTTGATCATTTCAGCTGTACTGATATTTACGATCAGAAAATTGAGTGGCTGAAAGACCCCCAGATGTATATGTAGTCACTGTAAAGTACATCTGAAGAACATGATCCAAAAGCTTGGTTGCAAGTTCAAAGATTGACTAGCTGCAGAGTGGTGAGAAAATGTGCTGATATTTACAATGACTGATTTCAGAGGCAGAATGACCTATTGATGTACTTGTGTATCAGAGGACATCAAATTAAAAATTTTAGCTTTCATTATTGTGTTTGTTTTCAACTGTAGCCAAATAAGTAGTGCATGTGATCTCTAAATCAGAACAAGTTGAGTTTGACAAAAAAATTTTAATGAAATTCAGCAGTGCTAGAAGTTGCTAGAACTGACATTTCATATGGAAAACTCACTTAGTGCTTGGAATAAGACCTTTCTTTGGCCTGACATAATTCATTCTCACTCTAATGGACAAACAAGGGTTATCTGTCAGTCCTCTAAATAAGTTAGAAAATTAAACTTGATGGCAACCGCTGTTTCTACTCACCTGGAAAAATAGACATTTCAGGTATGCCCAATATGCTCTGGTAATGGACTGCAACTTTTGCTTGGTGGGACTCCTGTTTTTTTCCAAAATAGGAGCCCTGAACTCCTAGTTTTAAAAGCTAGACCTCAGAGTTTATTATTTGGCTTGAGTATATTATGGACCAAGCATGTTAATGGGCTGATTTGGCTAGGCTGAGTTTGTTAAAAGGCAGACTCTGCAAATACATGCCAACCATTATGCTTTTTTCTAATCATTACACTTTTTTCATTATATTATGCCTTATGCTTAAATTTATTCGGATTATTTCAAATATGCAGTAAAATGGGGTTGGGTGTGATGGCAATTTATTGCACTTGCTTCTTGTCCTAACTACTATAAGGGCCCAGATTGGCCTAGTGATCTAAAGCACTCACAGTTGACGGATCATTGCCATCTCACCTCAGTCTGCATGGGTTCAGGTCGCAGGTTTGGCCAATGTGGGCATGTGAGAAAGCTTGCTAGGAGCCTTTCGTGGGTCGGTGGTTATTTCTCAGGGTTCTTTCTCAACAACTGATGCTGGCCACCATATTTATCATATCTTTTGGTGAAAAATGGCATGCTGATGTAAGAAAATTAGTTCAAGTCATAATTATTGACTTTTATCTTTTTTCTCTATCTTTATATCTTGTTTTGAATATCAGTCAAGTACGCATAAATAATAAGGTTTGTGTTTAATTATTAAACATTTAAATAATTGTAAGCAATATAAGAAACACTGTCAAACTGTCTTCTTTTAAATTTTAAGGCATTTTATGTTTGTATATTCTTTCAGGAATCAAGCTGAAAAAAGGACCATATGGCTGTATGAATCATTAGTACTTGCAGTAGTATCCCTTTTTGTGTATATCTGCGATCACACTCCATACTTCCTTCTGTTCTTGACAAGTTTAACACTAGCTTATACTGTATTTTGTGGTCGAGTGGACTTTTCTTATTGGTGGACAATGGTCAAGACAAGATGGGAGGAGTACCAGCAGCATCAAGAAAGTATGCTGATAATACGGCAGCAGGAACAGCAACAGAAACAGATGGTAGCAGCAATGCAGATGTCCAGTCAGCAAGGGAAACAATCATCCATCCAACAGAGACTGTACCAGTTCTCTCCCTTTGCACAGCAATCACATCAGCAACCAAAGATGCTTAGCTCTATCATTGATAGTGAAAATGATATCAACACAGGCTCTGCGTGGCTTAGAGGAGCTAGGTTAAGACTCAGAAATCCTCTGCGTGGAGAAAATAAACAACCCGACCCATATTATCAGCAGATTCCCAAAGTATCAGATTCAGTTGGTATATATGCATCTCATCCAGTCTATGCTGGCGTGACAAATGCAGCAACATCTGTTTATGATACATGGTCCAGTCACAATAACCTCAAAAGAAGGCCTCTTCGACCAGTACAGACTGATTCAACAACTATCCTGCATACAAATAAGACTTCAACTTTGAGATCTCGCTTTATGTCAGCTATAGGTTTGTTCAAGACTCAAAGAAATAAACCAGCTGGACTCCGAAATGAAGGACAGAACTTGTGCTTTTTGAACTGTGTTGTTCAGTGTTTAGCCAGGAGCCCTCACCTGTTTGAAAAACTAGAAAAAGAGACAATAGATGATTTTGAGTGCAGTGTTGCAGAATCAGCGTTATTTACAAGCCTTGTTGAAATTTGCAGTAATTGCTTACAGAAATCAGGCCTTTCTCAAAATGTTGTTGAACCTGGTGCCTTTAGACAGGCTGTGTCATTATTGAATGCCACTTTAGTGGCACCACCTACAGAACGTCAGGTACAACAGGATGCTGCAGAGTTCTTTATGTGGTTAATTGGAACTCTACATACAATGCTCAACAAAAAGAAAAAAGGTAAATTAGAAAAATTACAAAATGGATCTAGCATGAACATAGTAGAGGTGAAAATAGAAAAGCTTACTGCCCACCATTGTAAAACCTTTGCAACCACAGTTGGCCAGACATCCCTTTTGATAACTAATCTCATTCCTCAATTATAAAAAGTCACTTAGTAAGCACTTGATCTAGCATGAACATAGTAGAGGTGAAAATAGAAATTTCAAACACTTACATAATCAAAGTTTTGTAAATATGCATGCTACAGGTTTCTTAAAGGAGATTAGAAATAAAAAAAAATTCCTTTCATGTATGTAATTCTCTACAAATTTTAATTAGACTAATGTTTATAAATTCAATATCATAGACGGGTAGTGATCATATTGCGCGGACAATACCACAATTCTGTAAATTAACAAGTTTTAATGAGACAACAGATCATGTGGTCCTTTGACGCAATACTAGCCATTCCTCGAATACATACAAAACATGGCAAGCGAGACAGAGAGGAGGAGACCAGATTTGGTTTGCACATTCAAAAGTTGAATCTGCTTCGAGATATACTCATAACTATATCTGTTGAAGTATGTTTTAACAATGTGTTTAAGACATGACAACAGAAAAGTACAGCAGTAAGAAGGTGCTCATATTTCATATTTTGGAATTAAAAAAACTAAATGTAATTTAAAAATAAATTTTGATGCATTGTGTGCTGTGCAAAAATGTGATAATGACTAAGTGATGGTGCCCAATACCAAATTTTTTTGTTGTTGCCACATTGCAACAAAATTCATTTAAGAAGGATGAGGTTCAATTGTACTATATGTAAATAACATATTCATTACCTACCCACAACACATGCATACACACACACACACACACACCTAAGGACTGATATCTTGCAAAATATACATCCATGAGAGATAATACTGAATTATGGGCGAAGAGACTTGATCAGGGACTGACTTGTGTGTAAAACTATCCATTACCAGGCAGGTGTAAAGGGCATTGAGAACGGTTTTCATAGGCATTTGCTAAAATTAAATTGAAAATGTAAATAATAATACCAGCAACAATGATAGTTATGATTATGTTGCCAAGTTTTGTACTTAACACAGTTTGTATTTTTACCAAACTCTTTTCAGTACTTTTAGAACTGTTAATTTGACTTTTGTTTTAACATGTTTCAGATTCAAAGACATCCAGGAAAACAGAGAGTCAAACACTGAAAATGCTGCAGTTCATATATGGAGATCTTGACCCAGCAAGACTGAAAGATCTAAAAGATGCTTGTAGAAGAGAGGTAATATGGACAGATCATAGATTCTACCATGTAATCAAGGTTCTCTATAGACAACACCCTAGTGTTTTGACTCTTGGAATTTTAATTTTACTTATTTCTGATTCATGGTAATTCCAATCTTTGTTTTAGGATGCATAGGCCAGAAAATCAGTTTTAATTACAAGGGCTGTCAAAAACCACGGAAAACTTACCCAGGTACCCATTGCGCTGTTTAACGGGTACCCAGATACTCGTTAGAACATAAAAGACATGTACAACCCTTGCCCAACAAATTTTTTCTCACTAAATTATACATTACCTGTAAACGTATATGGATTACGCTTTTCTTGGTATATCCACCTTCCAAAAATCTCGTTTCTATTAACATTACATTAATCCCACACACCGTATTTTAGAAAAGACCGCTTTACGTAACTACAATATACGAGTACGCTTGTCCATGGACTTGTACTTTTTAGGGCCTAACCGAGTAGATAATTTTTGCAGAGTAACAAATCCAAGTATTTGGATGTACTATTTGCCGGATCCGGGCACGAACCGAGTAGTAGGTGCAACTCAGTAGAGTACCGTTTGTTTCATTATCGTATGTGAAGCTTAAACTTTTCGTGTAGCGTATACCTTATATATCGCCTATAAGATGAAATTTTTTATTATTAAAAAAAATTATTATGTATTAAAAAAAAACTTTTTAAAAGTTTGATATTTATTGAATTATTTTACTTGTACCCATTTGTGTGCGTATTATTTGCCAAGGCGAATACTTCTGAAAAACCAGATATTCGTCCAAAGCGAATGTCCGAGGCGATTTCCGGTTAGGCCCTAGTACTTTCATACAGTAACATTTTCTATTTATAGCAAACCTTGTTCTACTTTCCCTCTAATTCTATTTATAGGATCTGTATGGCATAGTGAGGAGAGAACAGACTATATTTATGTGGCTAAAATATAATATGTCCAAATTATATGTACAACACCTTTTGGAAATTTGCTTATTGTCGATATCACGTGACTGTATGGCCTAGGATGCGAGATTTGTATAGTCACGTGACTAAGAATGCAAATACCGTATTTCATGTTATTTTTCGTACCCTTTTATTTTTATACATAAAACGATCTTCTGTGACAATTTACTTTTCAAACGGATTCAAAAATATACCAAAGTTCGATTTAGGTATATGAAATGACCAGGGTATTGTTTTGCTAAGCAAGTTATGAGTAATTACTAACTTTGGGCACGTTCTTAACTGAGGCAAAAGTCGTCAATTCATTTTCAAATGGTTGCAATATTTTAAAAGGACGAATGTGTCACTAATTATGAATCGCTCCGGTGGCCTAGTGGTTAGAGCGTCCGCCGCGGAAGCGGGAGGTCGTGGGTTCGATCCCCGGCCGAGTCATACCAAAGACTTACAAAAATGGTACTAACAGCTGCCTCGCTTGACGTTCAGCATTAAGAGGTTAGTGTTAGGACTGGTCGGCCTGGTGTCAGGATAATGTGACTGGGCGGGACATCATGCTACATGTCTGCGGCATGATGCCCCAGTGGTAGACATCACTATAAACTGCCTCACTGCAGACATCGTAGCGATATGACTGAAAAATTGTTAAAGCTACGTTAAAAATCCTAAACAAACAAACAAACAAACAAACTAATTATGAATCCAGGCGGCGTAAGTAATACATGTATATGTTTACATCTTATTTCCCACCTTATTCCTTAACTCAGATATGCATATAACACTGCTTACTAAATAACATATTTATTCCTAATTATTTACGCGTGGGTGGAGGGGGGCACATATGCTATGTGGTATGTTTCTTCGATCCTTCTTTTAGTGTAATGATGGTAATTAATGCTTGTATATATGGTACAGGTGTTTGACTCACGTAAGTTTCATTGGTGGGAATGCCGGTCCTAGTATGCCTGTCACAAAAGAAATTGTTCATCATTTGGTGATCATTTTTGGAATTTAGGAGGCATTTCGCTACAGCCAAAGTATGTAAAGTGCGTTGAAGATTCACGCAATATAACAATCGTCATTTATAATCATGCATGTAGGTCATTAATAATTTCTTTCTTTATTATTTTATTTAACTACATATTTTTATGTTTTTATTTGCATCACGTTTCAAACGGTGTCAGAAAAATGCAGATGTATCACTTAGATACGCAAAACGACCAATTTATTCTTTGCCAATTATATTTGGTATGAGAAATATAAACATAACTATTTGTTTCCTCAACAAGCCTGAATTATCTGCTATCTTCACGTAAATGTGTATCTGAGGCATCTAATAATAATAATAAAAAAAGAAACTCTAAAGAAATATTCACCAATTATAAGTGTGTAGAAAGCCCGTTGCTCAGCTTACTCAGAAAGGGCAACTGTTTTGTTAACTGAGAATCTATTCAAATTCATTTTATTAGTCTTCTTTGTCTTTTGTATCGGCACGAAAATATAATGATTGATGTATTTGTTCTTTTGTTGTCATTACAATAAATACTGCTATTCATTAAGAGTTGGACAACGTCGTTAATGAGCGCTTTTGATTACGCCAGTCAAAGAAACACGCGCATTTGAAAACGAGTTCAGAAGCCATTTGAGTTTATTTATCCAATAAAATAATATCTCAATACAGGAAGACGCGAAGACCACAAACCATTTGGCAATTAATCTTATTGGCTCAATACAGTAATGCAGTAATAAAATAAAAACAAACACTGCAAATCCCCAGTTACTTTTAAAGGCATACAACCTAAGTAAAAACAAATGAAATTATTTTGTTCTTTTTTCAGTTCGTGATTACTTATTTAGTTGAAAAATTACGATTCAGGCTGTTACTGAGGCCGAAATCAGGCTAGTATCGGTAATTTTGTGATAAAATACGCGATTTTCAATTATTGTCTGCAGACAAAAATTCGCTATTTGCCACGCCTATATTCATGTAACCTCTGTGTTGACCTCTCCCGAAGATTAAGAATTTTAGCCATGCGCAAACACGTGTTTACAAAAATAACTAGATCGAAACCAACACTTAGATTCTGAAAGGAGGAGGGGAAAAAAAAGCTGTTTGGGCAAATTATGTCAGCACACGCATATGTATTGGTGACCAGCATGAACGATGGAATAAAAAGAAGTCCACTTTGAGCCTGGAAAATAATCCAGAGGTCGCCAAATTCTTGCTGGATACTGGTGAGTCTCAATTTTGCAATGAACAGTCAAGTTTTTATACCGCTGTTTTATTTCTGTAATGTTAACTCTTTATCAAAACTCTTAAAATAACATATTTTATATAAACTGGCATTATTCCATTTAGCTTGAAATAAAATGCCACAGCCCTGCAACAGTATCGCTGAAATCTGCATGTACATGACATACAGCAGCTGTTTTTTGAGGCTACCGAAAGGGTATTAAAATGATCATCTTTATTTTCGCACGCAACCATAAGACTATTTAGAGGCAAGCAGTCACTACTGTTTTTTTTTTTAAAACAAATTATTTATAATGTAAATAGTGATGGCTGTAAATAAAAGTAATGCAATACAGTTAAGTATATTTTATGCATGACCAAATTAAATAGCACACTATGTGTGCATAAATGCTCGTGGGGATGTGGCATCATTCCTTACCCCACGGGAAAAATTAAATAACTTTCTTTTGAAAGATAAAACAGTGAATAATGACCCACCAGGGCCGGTTCACTTTAATTTAACATTCATTCATTCACTATTATTTGTAAAATATATATAATTTTTGTGTCTAATGAAATATTTATTTTCCCTTGCTATATTAGTTATGAATTTAATGCCAGTGCAAGGAAAACATCAGAAACAGAGGATTGTCAAAGAAGACATGGCCACAGCTTCTACACCTGGGCCAATACAAATTCCTGCTGTCTCTGATATAACCACATCAGAATCAGATATGGCATCTATGTAAGTATTACTACATTTTATTAAATTTTATGTATATTTGTTTACAAATATTTTGGTAGATGCACCTGGAAATGTATCATTCTATACTAGTTTAATATTTTGCAGTTGGGATAGATTGTACATTTTGTTAAAATATGATTTGTTTTATTTAGAATAATATTTTTGTTGTAAATTGTTGGCACATGTCATTTTTGTTATTGATATGTTCCTCATCATGCTGTTTGTATTTTAGTTAGTCTCAAGTGAGAATAGTCGATTCAGTCTTGTCTGAAGTTGACAAACTTAAGGAGAAGGAAAGAGTTATGATGGAAAAGTCTAAAAGTTTTATCAACCCATTTGAGAAAGTATACTAACAAAAATAATTGTGATACATACAAAAAAGGAGAATATTCGTGTTAAGTATACTAAAAAGCAACCATATATATATATACATGTATAGTATTGTATTGGTATTTGTGGATGGTATTTGTGTATAAACCAGAAAATTGCTCCCACAAAAGCTTTCTTTGCAGTGTATGAACATACAAGTTAAAAATGTAATTACAATATATCTTAAATATAGTATTGATGCGTAATTGAAAAAATGAAGATAATACTCTTTATCATTGTAAGAATATGAATACATTGTATTATAAATACAAACCACACTAAGGCCATAGTTATGGTTTGTCCGTTTAGTACACTTGGAGAGTGCTAGGGGGGGTTTACCCAAATGCATATGCTTGTGTATGGGGGTGGGAGGTCTGCTGATTATGTATTTACACATATACCTCGATAGTAATTTGTCTAATATGTAACCTGCTTGACTGGGTTCAGTTGGTGTTTGAGTTTTAGTGGACAATCGACAAACTTTTTAAAGTTACACACGGCTAAAACACGGTATTGGTGCTGAGAGTAGAAAAAAAAAATTCAAAATTGAAATGTTTGATAGAACATTTCAATGGAGCTCATTATATACCCTAGGGTGTCCCCTAGTCAGATCAAGTTAGATTTAGCTTGAACATGCATGCGATTTTGTTTAACCATTATTTCAATTCTGTGGTATAACAACAGTTACAGACACTACACTTGGTGTATAACATGCAAGAAAAACAGCATTAAAACTTTATTTTTTTTCACAGTAACATCAGTAACAGGATATCAACATTTAAAGTAAACAACATAACTGGAAGTGGTAAACAACTTAATAACAAAATCAAAACATCTATGACAAAGGTATCACTTAGAAAAAAACCTAACCATGAAACTTTTGCATAACAAACATAAAAGACATAGAATAATCTTATTTAGGCATTTATCTAACACCAAGAAGAATATTTAAACAAACAAAATCATTAATACTGGCCAAAAGTATTGCAAACTTCCATAAGAGTCAGAAGTACATTGTCCATAAAATTGGTTACAGATACTACAAAACTATAGCATTTCAATACAGCTGCAGAACCATACATATCTCCATAAAATTCACTTCAAAAATAATTCAACATGAACACATTGACTAGAATTATTCATTAAATGAATGTTGATTAGTTAATAAAATGATAAAACCACATTGTAACAGGTATATGTCCAATACTTGTGTTAAAATTATGAACTGGTAAATAGCACTTGAAAGTTTAATACTAAATAGTGTTTGTAAGAGTAAAATATTGAAGTATAATGAATGTTCAATAAATCATAGTCACTAAAGTATTGTTCAACCCAAGGTGCTGACTCAAACACAGACCCATATGTGATTGATCTTAAGGTTACAGACACTACACATTAAACCTTTATTCATTGGTGAATCTCTGGTTGACCCAGTATTTCCTATTTCACAATCAGTCTGAATACACTCGTGCTGTATACTTTCATTCAGTTTGATACGCATTCTCCATGCTTGGGTTCTTTTCACAGCTTCTTTCTTCCTTCTACTTAATTCAGCAGTTTTCGGACTTCTTAAATCAACACTCTTATTAACCGATAATGCCAGGGCTGCTTTTTCTGGCAATACCTTTTCATTTCTTCACGTTTTTTCCTTCTTAATTCTTGTTGAAGATTTTAATCGGAAATTGATTGCTGTTTTTTTTAGTAGTCTTGCATCTTTTCTTCTTTCTCTATCAACCCTTTTTAGCTCCTCATGTTTCGCCTTATTTTCCCTCTGTTTTTTTCTCCAGGCTTGTACCTTTAGCCTCGTCTTCTCCCTTCTAGCTTTAATCTTCAGTTCATCTTCTTCTGGCTTATCTTTGCTTCCTAAAAACAAACAACTTCATTCTCATTTTTGTTCCTCTATGTATACGGATGAAATTTAGACTTTACAAAACATACTTGTAATGAGTACGCAATATGCTTTCATACATAAGCAAACTGGAATAACCTGTAGATTCTTAAAAAAAAGTATCTGATTGAAAAAGAAATAGCATAAAACCTGATGATTATTCAATGTTCTAGCATTTACAATGATTGCACACTTTCCTTAATAATGTAAACAACAGTCAGGTCAATTCACATGTCTAGTAGTGTCTGTAACCATTTGACAATATCAGCAATGTATCCAATACTAAGTCTGAGCTCATTGAATTCTCATAATATTTCTGTTTGAATTTACTAGTCTAATGATATGGAATGCAAAAATACTCAGTTTCAATTGCATATTATAAGAAATCACTGAAAATGTTGCCTGTTATCAGAAATCTAGATGAAAGAAACTATAAATATACCAAAATATTACAAATTGCAGACAGACAAAATGTCAAAATTTAGCCTTACACATCAATACTGTAATAGGAAACATAATTTGGCTTCATTTTTTTAAAAAAACAGGGATAAAGTCATAGACAGTATAAAAAGGGGATATTGGTTACAGACACTACAATTTAAGAGTGTGGTTTACCAATTCAATACAAACTTACCAGAGTTGTTCCCAGAGGTTTGATTTTGTCGTCTTCCCATGTCTTAGGGATGTACCATGGTAAAGAACAGAAAAAGTAATTAGGCAGCTTCTTCTAGGATAAGAAATTCAGGTTACATTGTCTTGTAGTAAATTACTCAAACAGACAGTGCTGCAAGAATGATGCAATATTCAATCAAGAGAGTTATTGCATCACTTTTTTGCTCTTGGCTGCAGAGGTAAATAGATGATGCAACATTACATCACATAAGATGGAACTTTCTATTGAGAAAAACAATGTTTTAATGACAAGTAGAACAATACTTTTATCTTTCATTTTTATACCTGTTTGTGTAGTGTCTGTAACTTTTTTTATTGAGTTGCTGTTTTTTAATGGTACAATACAGCACCACCAATTTTGGCCAACTTGGACATCACATGGATACACATGAGCCTTTGTAGGATTTATACTTTTCCATAATGAAACAACAAAATTATTGCCATATAAACTTGTAAAGGTTACAGACACTACAAAATTTAGAACTGGAAAGTTTGACAAAGCACAAGCTCTCATTCGAATATCTTGGCTAGCCATGTGATTTAAATGGTTTTACTACTTATTATAATATAAAGTCTAGTTCTAGATGTCAATAAAAGTTATAATGAATGTTATTTTGTACAAAATGTTGGCATATAACAACAGATTAGTGTTTGAATTTCAGTGTTGAAACAAAACTGCTACTGACGGTATTTTGCTTATAAAATCCATAATATTTTACCGATTTCTTTAATTCAAGAAGCAATATTTGCAGGATAGAATTCCGCATAAAACCAGACCAATAAATGCATAATTTCAGTATGATATTTAGAGAATTCTCTATTTTATATTCAAGCTTTTTTCGAGTGAGATTACATAACGCTCAAAAATGGCCATTTTTAGAGCTTGTTTCCATGCATATCTCAACAATGGGTTACACTAACCTCTTGAAATTTTCAGGAAAGTAAGAGAGGTATATGCCAGGCTTACCAATTTTTAAAATTGGTTCATATCTTGTTTAATTTTTCTATTTCATGCATATAACATGAAAATTCCTTTATCAGCACCAATACCGTGTTTTAGCAGACAGCTTATTTATTTGATGCAGCCAGACATTCAACATTGGTGGACTATCTGTTATATTAAATACATAATATTATTAATCCTTGATCTTTTCTGTGTGGATTAAATATAGGCTGTTCTACAGAATGGGGAGGGCAATTGCATGTACGCAGATGGGGTGTGTGTAAAAAAATAAAGTATGCATGTGTACAGGGAGGGAGGGGTCAAGCTTTACCCGATTTTTGTGCACATGCCCATTGTTGGAATCAGATTTTGTTTCCGGAATTTTTACTTTTTTGCTTGCAGTCTAATTCATATCGGTCTGAGCTATACACAGACAGATAAACATTTGCAGAAGTAGGATAAATTGGGGATTGGAAGTAAAAAGTGGCCAGGAGGAAAATGATGGGTCAGAAGAAGAAAAAACTCCAACTTTTACCCTTATGCAGATACCAAATGATGTTTCTAGCACACCTAGGCATATATCTAAGCAAACTATTCTTGGAAGCAGATGTATTTCAATGTATTCAAAATTAGCCCACAAATGCATTCCCTACCCCCATTTCAGGTGACAAGGACAAAATTTTGTAGGGGTGGAATGAGTTCATTATTCTCTGCCTGTATAAAGCTACTGTACACTGGCATTTTCATCAAAACAAATTAATTGGGATTTATAATTTTGAAATAGTTCTTTGCATCTGAATCAATTTTTTTATTTAGTCATTTTACTTTGTTTCAGAAGTACAGCAGAACTGTAGAATTTCCAGATGTTTGATTGTATTGTATGCCTCCAAAGAATATTCATATAAGCCACCAGCTTTCAGAGCTAGGAATCTGTTGGCAACTCTTGATCATAACAATCATATTGACAGAGATATGATTGTAAACACAGATGGAAAAATAAGGTAATAAACTTTATTCTTGTTTGTTAACATAATAATTCATTTTCGTTAAAATATTAATGCTTTACCTGAAAGTTGATAAACCATCTGTTTGTGGTACAATTTAATCTTTTACAGAAGAAATTTTTTAAAATAAATTTCATAAACCAATTTTAGTTAGAATTAGTCTAATGTAATTAGAAAATTCTGTAAATAATCTAAACATGTTTATGATATATGGGTTAGCTACAGGTTTGCTATATTTACATTTTCATCTGTAGCAAAATGATTTGTTACATGTAATTGAATGCAGTTTTTATTTGGACTTTTGAGAATTAAAAAAAATATAAAATGACATTGTCAGTGAAATGTTTGCATTTTCTTGTCAGATATCAAAGGTCATTCAACAAAAAAGTGAGAGATGGTCTGCAAACCCAAAGAAAGCTGATATTGAAAATGAGGTTAGATGATAGAGTTGGAATGAACCAGCCAGTTGTTTTGGTCATAAATGATCATAGGTGAATATCTGATGTACTTGCTCCAATATGACCACAACCTACAGAAGAGATTGTTACAAAGCAGAAATCTCATTTTAAGTTAAAATGATTTAGGCCTTTTAGTCAGGTAACACCTATTGATATCAAATTGTTATGGAGAGACTATTCTAGTGATTGTATGGTAAGAAATGTTCTCTACCATGGACCCATATAGACTTTGACTAAGTCTTTTTTGAAGTGCCTACCATGAGCTGAAGTCCAGCATCTGTTTGATTTCCAAGTAGCAGTATATCTTCAGACCACTGTTGATTATGTTCTTAAAGCTTTTAAAAAAAAACATGCATTTTAACAACAAGATGTAAAACCTTTTCTAACTTTTCATACCCATTGCATTTTTACTTGTCTTATATGTATGTTTAGATTGAGGTAAATGCAGTGTATTTTGGCCATATGATGTATAAAAAAAGCACAGCAGAGGCTATACATTGTAAATCATTTAATCTTATAGAAGTAACAAGATTAAAATCATGTAATTACAAGCCTGTATTATTGCATAATAAAGTACTTTTTAATAATTTTATTTTCTAAATGTTTTATGTAAATTTGCAGTCAGAAAGATTTCTAGTATACTTTGAAAAAGAAAAAAATGTACATTGGAGCAAATGACTTCAATCCATACTCTTCATCTTGATTTAATTGCTCCCGCTAAACATGCCATTAAAGGTTCACATACAGTTTTAAACTGATTTTATAAAGAAAATGATGCTGTTAACTTCTGTCTTTTTTTAATTAAAAAAATAAATAAATTAGAAATGATATTCACCGACTATATTTGTTAACAAATTACTATTTACATACTGGTGTTGACCGTTCCAGTGGCCTAGTGTTAAGAGCATCCACCTCATATGCAAGAGGTTGGGGTCCTTATCCCTGGCCAAGTCATACCAAACACATAAAGATGGTATTAACAGCTGCCTCATTTGGTGCTCAGCATTAAGAGGTTAGTGTATGGACTGGTCGTCCTACTGTCAAGATAATGTGACTGGGTGGGATGTCATGCTACATGTCTGCGGCATGATGCCTTAGTGCTATAAACTGCCACACTTCAAACATAGCAATATGACTCAAAAATTGTTCAAGGTATGTTAAAAATCCAAATCACACACACTGTTACAATTTTGAAACAGAATTTGGCATATTTCCATCACTGTATAGTAGGCCCAATTTCGTGAACTTGAGCAGTGATATATTGTTGCAAACAGGGTTAATGGTCAGTTAGCAATTAAAACACCCCTGTGAATGTGTAAGAGTTTGTTTGTCTGTGTGGGCTAATTAGTATCAACACTGGTAGCATGACCCCTGCATTCCTGAATTTGATATGTATATCTGAGCCAGTTTTGCATTGTACTTTGTACATTATATATACTAATCAGTGTGTGTGTGTGTGCGCGCCTAGCTACCCTAATTTTAAAAGAAATGCAATAGGAAACATACATGGGGGTGAGGGCATGGGCTTAATTTCAATATTTGTTTCTCTGCAGTAGTTTGTTTAGGTGATGTACTAAATTTTGGCATTGAGTAAATGGTAATCACTTTTGTCAAAAGTATAAAAAACAAGCACAAGATAAAACATCAATATAATTTCTATAGAACTGTCTAGTATTTTGGAATGGGATATCTGTAATCAATCTGTTATAGTAATGGTACACTAGTTTCTCATATAAAATGTCTCTGAGAGACAAAGAGAAAGGAAGAACGGAGGCAGACATTAGACGGATTGGAGGCAATTGGACTACCAGTCCAGAGAAAGATCATACAGATGAGTAGGAACACAGGACAGGAGGAAAATCAATTACAGTCAGATGATAAAATAGGCCATAACTTGGTCGAGTTAAAGACGAGTGATAGGGTTTTAATTTGAGTTTCATTTGAGAGATGACTGTTATTTAATGATATTAAATTGTTGTTTATTTGACTTTCACATTTTGTGTATTCATTAATTTAACTGTTGGCACCACTGACTGGGAGCTCTGAGCATTGCATCTCTCTATGACTACTTCAATTCCTCATAAAAACAAGCAGGGAGGTCTTTTGTAATAATTTAAATAATATTGGGAGCACCCCTCCCAACCTAAATAACACGGAAAATCTCTATATATTATATGCCATAATTATTCTTAGATGATATCCTTCATTTTTATGCCTGACTGTACTCTTGAATTAAAGTTATGTCTGTACATGCACATTTGTACATATATAAGTTGAGTACATTACATAATATATAACAGTTTTACAGTGTATGCAGCTGTGTACATTCATCTGGGTATTTATATAAAGAGTATAATTATTTCTATGGTAAATGAACACATTTAAAAAACTGAAAATTTGATGCATTTAGTTGGTGTCAAGTATATTTGATTTAGTTGTAATAAGACGGCTGATGATGCACATATTATGTTATATAAGCATTCAATGTTGCTTTTGATGAACTAGTATTTAAGTCTTAAAAACCTTATTCTGTTTCCAGAGCCAATTTTTTTCACATGGAATTGAAATTAATGAGCAGTATCTGGATAGAATAGTATCCTAGCGTTTGTAGTTCTGTTGATATTTACAAGCCAATCTTTATTCATGAAACACTGCAACAAGTTTTGCTTTCTCAACTCATGACTATGCGTTATTTATCATTTAACTTAATGTGTTACTGTATATGCACAATTAAAATCATGTTCACCAGTGTACTTTCGTTGTTTACATCCTTTGCATCCCATGACAATGCTAATCAACTTCAATTCATGTTTTTAATAAGCAGTCTCCTCACAGTTGCTTTCAAAACAGCCATACATATAATCATTCTTTAGTGGGTAGGTAGCTAAAACAATTTTTAACAAAACTTGTTCATGCAAAATAAAAATTGCATACTACAAAAGAAATGCTTTATACAACTTAAAATAAACATAAATTTCATTATTCACACATCATATCATTGGATAGATCACCCAAGTCTTCCTTGAGTAAATCCAAAATGGTACTGGCCAAAATTATTTATCCATTATACGCCATACACAACAGCTTGGAATGACATGTCTGTTGCCAGTACTTAGGTATCCATTAAGTCCATAAAATAAATTGCCTATTAGCAGTATGCCGTTTCCCCCGGCGGTATTATCTTCTTCTGCTGCCTTTTAATAGTGGTTCTGATTAAAATGATACAAATTATCACATTTTTAGTTGGTTTATCTTACAATGTAACACAATCTCACAAACACGACAAGTAAACACTTTCAAGAATCGCCCCTTAAAGGAACCTCTTATTGTCAGGATTTTCCATCGTATTGACTTTTTTGCCTACTTCTTGTAATTTATCATATATAATGAGAAATCTATAAGCAATACATATATTGTGGGTGACTATAATGCACTAAGGAGAAGGACAGACGAAGAATAGGGCAATAATTACTCAAAAGCGAAACATATGCTTACCTCGACTTCGTGTGACACTACGACTACGGAGAAGATCGGTAAATTCCGTTTCTACATAATTAATTAGCAATCCGTACAGAAAATCGTTATATTTTCATTGATTAAACTTACAGATGTACATTTTTTGAAACTGAATGACCTGTAATTACTCATTATTTCTACTATACTTTTCATAATATCATGCATTTGCAAGAACAAAAAAGTCGAAAAACTTAGGTTCTATGCCTTTAATAATAAATGCAAAAGTCATTGACTCAGTAAGTTCGAGTTATATATACCGGTAGTTAATATTTTAAAATCATTTGCCCTTTTTTTAAAACTTGCTTCAGAACAAGTATTATTAGATTAATATTTTTCTTGATCTAATGGGCTTATCGTACTCATTTATAATGCCCCATGGGTAACCTCAATTCCCTACGTAAAGCCTCCTTAATTTGAGCTGTAGAGGTGAATTTGGTCTTCAATGCAGTATTTACTGGAAAAGACCAAGCTAAAGGTCAAGCCTATTTAATTAGCATGTATATTATACCTCTGCATAGCTATTTGGCACAGTGACAATGGATATCATAATTACAACCAAAAACGATTTATTTATTCAGGTTTTAATTGACAATGGAATATAATAGTGCCCTTGTAGTGCTTACATTAAGAATAACAACTGACAGGTAACTGAACAATAAAGATTATTTTCTTTCTTATTATTATTTTTATTTATTTTTATTATTCTCTCTCTCTCTCTCTCTCTCTCTCTCTCTCTCTCTCTCTCTCTCATAATAATAATAACAGATGTTTCTCAAGTTGAGCAGAATGAGACCGATTTTGTACATTAGTTTTGTACGTTCGGTTGTCGAGTCGTTGTGTTTTACAGGCCTTGTCAGGTATGATCCCTTTTATTCTTCGTACACAGTCATTACCACAAAATGATAATTATTTATTTTGCATATAATTTTTCGTACATTCAAATTTAGAATTATTTTTTCGTGTACGAAAAATAACATGAAATATGGTAGCCAGATCCGGGACAGATTTCAGCAATGATGTACTTTCGTCTCTTCTGTCAGTGGATGAAAGGCATTGCAAATGCTATGCTCGCGATTTTTGAGAAAATAAATCATATTCCTATCGATTCCATGCAGGTATATCTCGATGAAAGATCGTTCAAGTTTGCTGGGCCGGCATGTAAGCGGCTACCCCAAGCCGACATTAAACGGTGTCTCTGAATTCCAACTTTTTGATAGGAAATGCGCTCTGACCCTACACCCCAACATGAATGTCATGTCCAAATATCAAACATGGGGTGGTTAGGGTCAGAGGAAACTCTGAGTACTCAGACTGTCGTGCTGCTGATGATATATGATATTTTGATAGTGTTGTCGACAACTTATTTTTGTGAACGGGTACTCGTCATTAATTTTCAACGCCCGAGTTTTTCGGTATGGTCGGGTACCCGATTACCCGGGTATCCGTTGATAGCCCTATTAATTACCCATGATTATGGTGGCGATTTCCTACTCAAGTTAGTTCTGTTCATACAAATTTGATTGATTGCACCAGTGATCAACATTTTCTCTAGACTACTATTTACACCTCATCCAATAATATCGCACCTATAAAATAAATCAGTAAGAACTGGGCAGAGATGACAGGCCACAAATGTGATGCTTAGGTGGATATAATTGACTGAAGGTCAATGTATTGAGATATCTTTGATTTTATTAACAGAAGAGGGAATCAATTTTGGCTTACTTGGATTGCATTTTGATAAGACTTGTGATGGTAAAATAGCAGTAAAAAAAATACCACTTTAAAGGCCATCTAGGCACATTCTGTTTTATAGTGTAAATCTGCAGTACCACTTTTGAAAACTAAAAATTAATATATTAAGACCAAAAATTCAGTATATATGTGCATTCAATCCCAGCATTAAAGAAACCAGATGGAAACAGTCTGTTGATGACCCTATTGTTTTTTTTTTGTTTTTTTTTTGCTCAATATTTACATTAAATTTAAATTCCTGCTCTTGTTATGTCTTGAAACTTAGAATTCCAAGGAACATTTTGTTTTTTAGATGCTACTAAATGCATTTCCATTGCCACAGAAAATTAATATTATAAAGTTACATGTTTCAGGAGCTCTTTTTGATGATTTTTTTTTGTTATTTTCCAACCATTTTTTTTTTTTTCTTTTGCAGATTAGCCAGGCACACGGTCTGGATAACAACAGTTATGCTGAGCCAATACAACGCCTTTCAGACTTGGAGTGGTTAACCCACAAGCAGCACAACAATTCATTTGTTGATGACATATTTTCTGGGCAGCTTGTAGAAGCCTACCATTGTCTTACTAGCAACCACATATCAGTAACCACACAAACCTTTAGCATTTTGCCTGTTCCAATTGTTGCTCCAAGAGATGTTTCAGGTCTGGTTTTTCTAGAAGACTGTTTCACAAAGTTCTGCAATATTGAATATTTGATAGGGCAAGATCATCAGGGTATGGGGTGTGCCCCATGCCACAAGTCAGGTGGTGTACAACAATTTGTCAGAAGCAGTACACCATCAAGTGTATCAATCCATTCATATGTTAACAAAAGGACTCCAGTTAATCCAAGAGGAGGTACTGACTCTGCAGTTCATTCACCACTTAGAACTCAAACAGTTATGTCTCCAATAGTTGGGGAACGAGGATATAATGACAGTGGTTTTCATGATAATGCCTTTAAAACATCTACTCCTATTAGTGACCAAGGATATGTGTCAAATGCGTATCCTACATTTAGACTGTGTGATGCACAACGTCGTTGTCTCCTGAGACAGCTCCCTGACTGTCTAGTTATTCAAATGTTGCGTTTCTCATTCAATCCATTCTCTCGTCAGACCAGGAAACTGACCTCACCAGTCAGTATTCCAGTTAAAGGGTTGGACCTTACTCACATAGTGTATGATAATGTAACTCAGCGAGAAGATTTAACAGCAGTGCATGACAGCTATAGATATGACCTCTATGCTGTATGTATTCATCTGGGAGCTGAGTCAACCAACTGTGGCCATTATGTATGCTATTGCCTCAACGAAAATGGAACATGGTTCAAATTTGATGATGAGCTTGTGACAGAGGTGAACATGGAATTTGAGATTACAACAAGGGAAATCAGAGAAAATGCCTATCTTTTGTTCTACAAGAGGTCAAGTAATGAAATTCAAGACAAGTCTTTATGAGTTTTATTTGGACTATTATAGCATTGCACTTGGGACTACAACCTATAGCATTGCACTTGGGACTACAACCTATTATTTGTTTCATTTTAAATAGTATTTTTTGTGAATTTTTATTTTTATCATGCTGAACTTAACTGTTGAAATTTACATGCATTTTTTAAAGCCCCACTATGACAATGGGGCATTTAGTGTTACCTTTGTCCTTTTATTTGTCTGTCTCTCTGTCACGATGGATATGTTTTGCATTTTGGTCAGTTTTAAAGCACTGGTGTGGCATACATGTTCTATATTTATTTTTTATTTTTTTGAAAATATGTTTACATCAAAGATCACCGTTATGACTGGCTGCATAGTATATTTTACTCATTTCATTCACTCAGGGCATTGTCATCAAAATTTGTATATAAATGAACTTAGATATCATGTGCACCAGAATCGGATATAGGATGGCACTATGTTCATGATTTAGAATGTCACATTTATCTTAGTCCTTACAACATTCATATAATCAAAATTAATAATTTTGTAAAGATTTTTGGAATCAAAAGTAATTTAATTTTATGAAAGAGCAATTTCTTACCAAATTTTCAGAGACTAGCCTGCTAACTGGAAATATTGGCTCATGAATGAAAGGTAATTTGTTAAACAGATCCATGTATCAACTGGTTAATTGCTGAATATTTTTTCTCACTGATGTCAGCTAAGACACATTGTCCTGTGTGAATCCAGGAAGTTTTAGTGTGCAGAGGAAGATTACACTAATTTTGTACACAGTTTCGTAGACCATGGTATGCCTTTTATGGTTTTAGTCTAACCATCTCAATTTGGTAATATATTTATGGCCTGTGAAAATCTTCACACGGGAGTTTGCTTGTAACAAGCACAGCTAAAAAAAACAATTAACTATTATGATGCAGTTTGATGCGAGTTGGATCATTGTTTCATAGAAGTTTAGACATGACTTTTATATGATTCTTTTCATCAGCTTCACTTTGTCAAGTGCTTCAGCCCCTGAAATTAACTTGCATCTTCACATGGGACAATTCTTGTAATTAGTACAGCTCAAGAAGCATTGGACATATTCTGCTGCTTTTAGACATATTTGTATCTTTCATGGCTTTTATTTGTCAACTTAATCTTGGACAGAGTTATAGCCATTGTTATGGTTGCTATAGTTACAGAACCATTCAACATATTATGATAGAATGTGGTCAGAACATAGTGTCTTACTCCTATATATGCCTTTTATCTAGTTTGCATCCATTGAAATAGTTTTAGAATGGTTCTTTTTAGTTACCTTTATATCTTTACATGAGCTATTGAAAAATGACAGACGTGTCTTCAATGGGGTTTGTCTAATCTACTCCATTTTTATAGAGTTATTGCCCTTGTCAATCAACTTCATAGCTTGTCATGTGATGTTATGTATATTGGCGAGTTCCTGGAGATGGATTCCAGCATTCCATGTATCATTAGTGATCCTGAATATCTTTTTATTTCTATGCATTATAAACAATACGTAATATTGCCAATGGGTTTCATAAGAAGACATGTGATGTATAATTTGTCATAATGAAAAGTTGCTGGTTGCAAATCCAGTATGGTCGCCAGATCTGCCATCTTGAAAATTATTTTATCACTACTCTGCTTGAATGGCTGTTTTTATCAAAACGTAGTTTACATTCAAAGATTGCTTATTATGTCTCGTTGGTTGTAAATGAAAGTTGTGAAAATTTGACCATTATGTCAACCACAATGACCATCTTGAAAATCTTGTTATCTGTACTTTTCCTGGATTAATTGTTAGGTTAACATTGTGCTTCAACCAAAATACTATTTATGATGACCGGTTGGTCCTTAATGAAAATAGTGCCAGTCTTATGGCTACCATGACATCAAACTTGAAAATCTTGTTATTGATACTCTTTCAAAATATTAAGTCAAATTAACATGGGGTTTCCACTAGAAGACTTCTTGTGATGTCTTGTTGGCTCTAAATAAAATCATAGTCATTGTGATACCCTGTATGCCCACCATAGCAGCAAATTTGGAAACTTATCATCATTAAAGAATATCAATGATAGTTTAATGAGAGGTCTCCTTAGGATTTTAAAAATAGAAGTTTCACCAGCAAAAGGTTGCAGTCCCCTCCCAGAGGCATATTGGGTATACCTGAAGTGTCTTAATGTCCAGATGAAAGAACCAGTGGTTGTTGTGGAGTTTAATTTTCCAACTTTATACCACTGACATATAGCTGCTGTTTGTCTATCTGGGACTGAATTTTTTCAAACCAAGGAAAGGTCTTTATTCCAATCACTAACCGGGCATCACACACTTTCCTTCACTTGGTTACTGTTCCATCCAAACTTTGAGATATAGAAACTTAGCACTCTTCTCTATCTCATTAACCTCATTATAGTCTTCATAAGTTTTCCATTTAAAGGTAACAATACTTATCCAATTTTACAAATGTTGTAGTTTTTAACACCATTTTTAAGCACATGATATGCCATACATGGCAGCCAGTATGAATGGTGGAGGAAGAACCCAGGAAAACCCATGGAATGAACCACTGACCCATGAGAAGCTACTGGCAAGTTTTCTCACATACCAACATTGGATGAATCAGAGACTCGAACCCATGCAGATGACATGGGTGAGATGGCAGTGATCCATAAAACGAATAGCGCTTTAGACTACTGTCACTCGGGGCCCCATACAAATGGTAATTTGTCCAAGTTTAAACACATCTTCATTTCAAGGTCACATGCACTACTTATTCAGCTACAATCAGAAACGAACACAAAAAATTGATCAACACATTTTCCCACTCAGCAGTGGTCGAAGCAGGACTGGCAGGCCTTTTAAATTTGCCACCAAACTATTGCATGCATATGGAGGACTCCTGCATAAATGATTTTCTGCAGCTTAGATATATAAAAAATTTGCATCCAAATACATGTGATTAAGTGTTTATGAGAACTCTGTTTAACTGCTCAGCAGTTAAAAGATAGAAATGGTCTAATCTTAGACTTTTGGAAATTCTTTTGGGCCAGTAGTCAGTACCTCTTGCATTTCCTTAAGAAATTTCTTCTGCACAAAATTATAATTAATGCCTTTTCAAAACTATGATTTTGATCATTTTATCCAACATATGCAAATTGTGTACTGCTTAGTAAATTTGTCTATGTGTTCATTTGCATGATGTATACATGAAAAGAATGACATTTTGATTAAAATGGATTTTTATTTTAATTTTAAAAACTACATTAAAAAATTCAAATTAGACACATTTTAGGGTGGTATAGTTGCTTTTTTGTTGCTGTTAAGAGTCCCATCATTCTCCTCCATTATACAATGATTACCAGTTTCTGGAATGGTACACCAAAATGAACTTAACATTTCCATATTTTTTATTTTTTGGACTGCTAGCAAGAAAGTAAATAAGTTAAACATTTTGATTTAAAACAATTCCATATCTTGGATAAAATTTGCTGCTGTTTACAATGGTCAGCATTCAGACATTTAGTTGGCAGATTTTTTTCAGTCTGAATGACATCTTAGCCCAACTGATTTGTTAGATTCATTATCTGTATTGAAAAATGCAATTTTTATTGCAATAATGCTTTCTTAGTTCAAAATGAGGGACAAAATTTTGTATGTAGGCATATTAAGAGTCCTCTATGGGAATATTTTGGGTTTCTGGAGTTAATTACAATGGTATTGTGCATATAATAGCTAAACCACATACAGAATCAGCAAACTGGTCATGATGTATTCAAGTAATAATGCACATTTATAGAATCAACACAGTGACATAGACATTAGATGAAAAATAAATGGACATGGTTGGAGTTTTTTTTTTATCATAATATCACCTGATACTTGTATCTGCTGTTGTTGTAGGGTTTAACGCCATTTTTCAGCACACAATAGGCTATACATGGCGGCCAGAATTATTGGTGGAGGGAGAACCCCTGGAAAGAACCACCGACCCACGAGAAGCTACTGACAAGCTTTCTCGCATAACTACATTAGCCGAATCTTAGACTCAAACCCACGTAGAGGTGAGATGGCGGTGATTTGTAACGGAGAGTGCTTTAGACGATTCGGCCACTCAGGGCCCCCTTTTATCTGTTATTGGATATGTATTCTATTGTCACCCAAGTATTGTGTTGTATACATTATCATGACCAAATGAACATACTTATTATATTGCCACCCAAGTATTGTCTTTCTTGTCTACATTATCATGACCAAGCAAATTTATGCATGGCTGAAGCATAATTATGAAACTAAGAAGCTGCAAAGAAAAACTGAATAGATACTTTTTATTTTAAAAAAACTGCAACTTACTAATTGTGTGTAATATGTGTTAAGAAAAACTGGCATTCCCAGGTTCACTCAGGAACTGCATTTGTGGACCATACTTTCCAATTACCAGGCAAGCCCTGTCTAATGATTGTAATAACTTTGATATACTACCTGGGATGATGCCTGACAATGTCTGTGTGGTTTCAGTCTTCACCTTTGTCTCAACACTGATGTGTGCATGCATATAATCGATAATGAGGAGAGACTTCTTAGTTAGGAAAAATGAAGAAAAGATCAGTAATACTCTGTTGCCATTTTGTTTTTACAAAAATTAATAATTGTTGGTGAGAAAATACAATGATTGATGCATACACTCTCTTACTGTCATTACAATATCAACTGGTGTTTATTAACAAATGGACAAAGGACTTCACAGAACATACCTTTAAGTATTATTGTTAATTAATTCTCCTTATAAAGGTAATGCTTGAATCATGCAATGCCAATCTGAATGCAAAACTGACTTATTTTACTATTGCCATATTTTGGTAAAATAGATATGATTATTGGACACATTTTAAATTAAGGATAGTGAAAAAGACTGGGAAGTGTATGCAAAATTTAGCCATACATTTTTTTTCACCCATCAATATATTATGGAGGAAGCATATTCTTAGCCTTGCCATTCATCAGTGCATACCTGTCCATTACCAGCTTTGTTTTGGTACAGTACTTTTTAATAGATACACGTATTTGAACTAAATTTGCTATGAAGCTTTCAGCATTTTCAACATTTTCTATCAAAATTTGTCAAGAATTATTGCCTCCCATTTAACAGATTTAAGTTTAAACATAAAATGAAGCATACCTCGTTTGCACAATGGTGTTTTATGGATACATGTATGTTTCACATTGAATTCTGTCTTTTTCACCTTAAATAAATGCCAAATACATTCAGTTTTAGTGTAATTCAATGTTTGCTGCTTTGTATACTGCAGATTAAGTACATATATGCTAAGAAGAGTATTACTGTTATTTACTTGTTTATACGTTGAGCCCAAGTGCAAAAACCATTGACTGGATTGGCAGTCACATCATGAACTGTCAGATCAGGGTTCGCAGAATCATTTTCCCTCTCCTGCAAAATGCTGCTCTATTGTACCATACTGTCAGAAGCACCTGTGTTGTGTTGACAGTGCTACAGTCCAATCCAGACAACATAAAAGTATGCAGTCGCTGCTGCAGTATCTTCTTGAGGTATTTGCAGTGTTCTAGCTAGATGGATGCTACATTTTTCCATCATTGGTTTTTGCTCTATTGCTTATCCAAATTACTAAAATACCTCCTTAAACCATTTCTGCTTTCTTTAGGTTTATGTATTTTTATTTATTTAATGTTGAATGCATATTTAAATATGCTTTTGATGGTATTTACTTTCAAAAAGAGATTAATTTTGTATTTGGATTCAAGTGTTCGGTTGCCCCAATAAATGCTTTTATTCATAAAAGATGCCTCCTGACCCAAGCTTATGTAAAAATGTCTCTAAGTTTTCATCTTTTTTTAGAAATATTCAGTTTAAGTTTTGTAATATTGATCATCAAATACCATACATAAATTCTTTATAACAAATGATAGCTTTAATTGTACTTGTTAGTTTTTGTTGATTTATTAATTATCCATCCATCCATTAGGCTTGTTAGCATCGGGTGGGTGTGTATTATCTCAAATGTTTATGGTTATGCTGATGCAATCATTAAAATTAGTAATCTACTGAGAATAATATTCATATCATTTTGAACTGAGATAGTCTCCATCCATTGGAGTCATTGGTCAGATAGGGCATAGTTCATAGAACAAGTATTGTCAAAATCAAAAGCAATACAGCTGTTACCATCTCAGGTGAATGTGAAAATTCAACATGTATTTTTGTCATATCTACAGCACAAAGAACATAAATTATGTAATAGAATAATGAGAGCTTAGATCATTGGTATATCATCTAGTGTTTTATGTCTTCATGCTCCTTCTAGATTATATTTCATGAACTGAACAATTTTATCACAAAGATTTCATTCTACATTATTAATGAAAATAGTTATTTTCACATGCATATTACATTATTGATATTCCTCTGTGCAATGAATGGACAATATCTGAAGTTACTTAATTTAAAAATAAAACTGAGAAGTAAATTAGTCACAGATTGAATACTGTGTAGGTTGTTTTTATGATTACCAGTTCCCTCTAGTGCAGCATTGTTATGTACAAACTTGCAATATAATTGCAGTTGAACATATTTGTTCTGTGAACTGTGAAGAAAATCATGATGTTCTTATAGAACTGTCTTTATGTAAATATAGTTATGAATAATTAAGAATTTAATTTATATTCAAAGAACATTAGATAATTTTTCATGGAAATTGTTCAGAAACAAAAGCATAACATTTTGGAGTGGTATTTTCATCAAACCAAGTTGAGCATGGCTGAATTCTTAAATCAGAAAATATTAACAGTCCTGTGGGGAAAAAAACTAATGAAATCAACAAAAAATATATAAAACCATTGCAAGTCGTCATCATTTTACAACATGCCATTAGCAGCTGTCAGGTTTTCTGTTGTGGCTGCTTGTACCATACTAAAAATATTCACTTGTCATTGTACCGTTTTGTTTGTGTGTTGTATAAGAGGAGTCTGTGATCTTCATCCTCTGCAGATTAGATACGTGTTTAAGTACTCAATCAACTATTATTTTATGGGTAATTAAAGACACTTTGGGACAAGTTATCAGCTATGCAGGAAAATGAACATCAGCTTATACATTTGTTAGTGATTTTGGCTTGGTTACCTAAGTAAATCTATAAACTTTTAAAGAAAGTTAAATACCATATATATAGTACTCACTTATGAGTCCAGCTGCAAACTGCACAGACAGATATGCCATCACATAATGCCTCTGCAAATCTGGGTCTGTGCAGTTTGTTAGAAGTAATCAGTAAAACAAACAATAATGACCCTGATCTGCAGGTGCATTACATCATGGCAGATCAAAATCTTTGTTGTTTGCAGTTTGACTTGATTATAAGCATGTATATACAGTACTCCAACCTTTTGCATGAATTAATGAATAACTTGCACCAGACTGCAAACATTATATGCATAATGCTTCAAAAGGCCAGGAACTGCACTAATTGCATACAGTCCAACAATGTATGCCCCTTGTGTGCAAACACACGAGTTTGATGCATGTTGCACAAGGGTAATTGATTTATTAATTATACTTTTTATGTTTAGGTCTATATTCTAAAGTTGTCGTTTGTCAAGAACGCACTTAAAATTACAGATATTTAAGGGGAGAAAATTACTCTTAACATCAAGACAAAAGTACCAAAGGTTTTGTTGAAAAATGGGAACATTACGTTTCTCATTACAGTATATAAATGTTCCTCCATGTCCAACATATTTACAAAATGTTTAGCACTAATGCCCAAGTTGTCAAAAAATTGATGTTTTGTTGTTCTTTTTCTAGAGCCATTTATTTTAATCTTTCCACAATGACAATATATTGTTTAGCATTGGACATGCAATGAGTTATTTAGTTTTATTTAATGATGGAAATGAATAAATATATTGAAACTTTATTATTAGAATAATTCTGTATATAGTTTGTATAGAAATTTGGTTTAAAAAATTGGCAATTGTTAATCCAGACAAACATGTTTGTATCGTTTGTGAAGTTACCAGTTAGAACTGATGGTTCAGTTGAAATTAAAAAATAAAGTATATTTAAGACTTTTGTGTTTATTTGCTTTACACTGTAATGATGTTTCTTCTTCTTACTTTAATTTTTTTTATACCTTATTACGATTTCAACTTTCATCAAGCAAATACTTTCAAGATGTGTCTAAGAGATGAAATGTTGAGAGAATGGACTAAAAACCAGAATTGATGTAACTGTCTACATATTACTTTCTCATTTTCAATAAAAAGTTTTTCTTTTAAAAAAATTTGCTTAAGTTAAACATGATGTTACAAAAATCAAGATATGCCACAAATTTAAGATGGATGTCTCTGGTAACAATGATCATACATGTACTATTTTTGGCACCATTTATTCTTCCATAAATATGGCTAATTACACTATCTTTAATTAATCAATATTCAACTGAATTACAGCTAATTCTATGAATGTATAAAGCGTGGCATCTTTAGATGTCATTGAGTAACAACAGGGAACATTGTCTTCTGTTGAAAATGTCTTTAGCTTGTATATGTATGATCTATATTGTGGTGTTCCATAGGGGTCTGTTCTTGGACCTGTTCTCTTCATTCTATACACTCACCAACTCTTAAGTGTCATAGATCATCACCCAGTGTCTCACCAATTGTATGCTGATGACACCCAAATATACAAGTCTAGCCACCCAACTGAATTTGATGCTACAATCCATGGAGTACGGAGGTGCATTTCTGATGTGAAATCATGGATGACATGTAACAAGCTGCAGATGAATTATGATAAAACTGAGTCCATTCTGATCACAACACAAAGACTTTCTCATTCACATCCTTTACCTCAAACAATAAATATCAGCAACACCAACATTAAATTCACACAGTCAGTACAAAACCTAGGTGTTACTCTAGACAGTACTCTCACATTGCACCAACATGTCATGAACATATGCAAGGCTGCATATCTTGAGCTGAGATGCATCAGTTCCATTTGCAAACATCTTTCAGTTGATGCCACTAAAACACTTGTGTGTTCATTAGTACTTTCAAGACTGGATTATTGTAATTCAATTCTGTCTGGTTCGTCACAATATCTACTCCAGAAACATAAAAAAGTTCAAAACACAGCTGCATCTTTAGAGTACCTCGATCAGAGCACACCTCCCCAATGCTCTGTACCCTACACTGGCTTATAATCCATTCGATACAGAATCAAACGCAAAAGTTGTTCTCTGTGATATGTTTCACTGACAGATTCCAGTCCAACATACCTATCCGGCTTCACCCATGTGTATACACCAGCAAGATACTTGCGCTCCTCTTCTGACAATCATATACTCATTGTTCCCACTATGAAAACAAAGTCATATGGACAACATTTTTGCGCATACCAAGGCCCGGAGATGTGGAACGAATTGCCCATTAAAATTAGACACAAAGACAGTGGTCCCTTTTAAGAATGCTCTTAAAACTCACCTTTTTCAACTGCAGGAACAAACTTAGATACCTACGGTAATAATGTTTTGTATCTTATATGTTTTCAGCCTTTTTTTATGTTTTCCAATTTCATGGTTTTTATTTTTCTGTAGTGTAGTCATATCATTATAGATTGTTTTAAAGCGTTCAGAGCTTCTAAAGATTAGGTGCTCTACAAAGTACACATTATTAATATTAGTATTTTATAAATGGGATCTAAAATGCATCAAACCTGAATTGAATTGTTCTACATCATTATTAAGAATTGTTGTAAACTGTTCTTAAAACATGAATTTAATAATATACAGGAACATATTTATGTTGAAATGAATATGAAGTTGTCATGTTGACCAAAGCAAAGTGATGGTCAATATTCAGTGAGACGGTCAGTAATGGTCTTGTGACAAGTTTCAATTAAAACTTTGGTGATTTGCTTTTGAAGTGTACAAATATCTACTCAGGTGGATGACATGAAGAACTTAACATGATACAGTGGGGCCTTGACTTACGAGTGTCCCAACTAACGAGTTTTTTGAGATACGAGTCGTCTCTCGGCCGATTTTTTGCTTTGAGTTGCGAGCTAAAATTCGGTTTACGAGCCAGCTTCAGATACCCCACTGCTAGTTGGCGCAGCGAACGTCACAGTGAACGCATGAACATCCGCCAAGCATCCCATGTCTCACTCGTTCACTTTAAGCGGTCAGCTCGCAGTGGAAGCATTAGTGTTATGCTCGCATTTGTGCTTGCGGTTATTTTGCAAAGAAGCAGATGATATGCATTGAATTAAAGAAAGAAATTATGGAAAAACATGACCAAGGTGTGCGTGTAGTCGACTTGACGAAGCAGTACGAGCGTAGCAATTCCACGATCTGCACCATACTGAAGCAGAAGGAGTCAATAAAGGCTATCACGCTAGCCAAAGGCGTTAAAATAATTAATAAACAGCGGACATATCTCCATGAAAATATGGAGAAGCTGCTGATGGTGGGTTGATGGAGAAGCAGCTCGCTGGAGATACCGTGACAGAGGCTATAATCTGCGAGAAGGCACGAGCTATTTACGCTGATTTGCTGCAGGTTCTCTACCTTCCACCCAACATCACCCCTATCCTGCAGCCCATGGACCAACAGGTGATTTCTAATTTCAAGAAGCTCTTTACCAAGCACCTGTTCCGACGCAGATTTGGGGTGACGAAGAGCATAAACCTCAACTTTAGAGAGTTCTGGAAGGACCACTATAACATCAGGATATGCTTCAGAATTATCGATATTGCAGTGGTTTTGGAGGTCTGGAACGGTTTAATTCCATTTCAATTCATTTCAATGGGGAAAATGGATTTGAAATACGAGTAATTTGAGTTACGAGCTCCGTCACGGAACGAATTAAACTCGTAAGTCAAGGCCCCACTGTATTTGTAAACCATCTCCATCTTGATAAGAGGGATAGTTAATTCAGCGGCGTATCGAGGGGGGGGGGGGGCAGGTGGCTAGGGGGCGCCAAATGGGTGGCCCAAAGTATCAACAATGGATTTGTTGGATTATATATTGAACCCATTAATGATATTGTTTTATAGGGAATTTAGCTTACATCATGGGAAAATACTGCACTTGGTACTCAAACTTTTGCATAATTCCAATGCAAGTAGAAGTTCAGTTAAGAAAACTTTGCATCATAACATAAAATGTCCATTTTTTAATGTACTTATTGCCAGTTGAATGGCAAAGTGATCTCAGTAATGGATGCATACACACTGCATTTGAATAATATTCCCAAACAATGACAGTCATACAAAAATATACATGTATGGTTAAAAGCAAGGCAAATTTTCAGAAAATAAATTTATTTTCCTGATTCATAACTCATTAAGCACAATTCCAAGAACTGTAAAAGGCTTCAAAACAAAATTCTGAAACCTGAAAGAGTCAATTACAACACAAGAAATCCTACATGGGATGTGACTATTAAAAAATGCCAATATTTAAAACATTTGTTTTCAAAAACAAGGTACCTTATATCATACCCGGCTAATACTATTCTACAAACAATAAAAGACTAATGCATTGTGTCTGAAAGCCAGTGTTCTCATGCTTGTTATGGAAGCAAAATGGTCAAAATGAGGTTTCTCAAAGCTCAACCATGGTACATATTTCTTTTGGTTCAAAACATGTATCTGCTCTCTATCCAGGAAGCTGAATTATCTACATCAGTTGTTTGGAGTCTGATGTCAGGTGACAAAATAAAATAAAATGGAATAACCATAAAGATATTTTTGTGTCATTATGAATAGGTCATGTAAATAATATCGTGGAATTCTGGAAATCAACTAATTCAAGGCCTTGTCAATATAAAGCAAATACCAAATTTAGCTGAAGTCATGAAACCTTGGTGAAATTATTCTGCTGGTCACAGACTAGAGTGCATGCAATCAAGGGACTTAATTCTGTAAATACCGTAATGGAATGCTGGAAATTGAGGATACAAAGGACTCGTGAACATAATGCTGTATGCCAAATCTGTTTGAAATCCAACACACCTTGGTCAATTTAATCTATGGAAATCAAACTAGGATGGATAGATCTAAGAGGCATAAATCCTGTAAATGATGTCAAACACCGAACTCAAAGTTTGTTCAAGATTACACTAATATATAGCTGCTTGGTAAATTTATGATGCAAACACTAAGTCAGGAGGACAAAGAAATGATGTGGTATAACCAATGTCAGTGATGTTACTCAATGCTATAAATCAAATGCATTCAAGGTCTGAACAATTATGACATAAATGCCAAATCTGGTTCACTTCGAACAAACCTTGGCACAGTTAATTTGCAAAACAAAATTGGGGGGGGGGGGGGTAAGCGTTCTGGGATAAAAACACATTTTAATCATACCTAACTGTTGACAGACTGATGGACAACAAGATTAATATAGGTGTCTATCAATTTCACCAAGCAGGACCATAATAATTGGAAAAAGATAATATTTGCCACGTTTCCCACATTCTTCTTGCCTTAAGTATTTAAAAAATATTCACAAATGTGTTTGCTGTACCCACAGCAAAGACAACAGTTTGTTTCCTTGTGATCCAAACAGGGTGTTAATATGAATCCATAAGCTCATCATAATGTATTTTGAATGTTACGTTATTAGATTTGCCATTTAACTACTGTGCATTCATCATTTTGCGAGGTACTATTTTCAGTGATTCAGTGGTTTCTATTAACCAAGGGTTAAAAGACTCTATGAATAATGTTCATTATGGAAAAAGGAATAAAATTTAAAATGCAGTTTTCTATTCTATGAATTTAAGTCCCCTCAAAGTTTTTTTCTGATGCAAAACCACAAAAATTACACCATTGAAAATAAATGAATTCACATATTTCATCACAGGTTCAACTACTTTCCATCTATATACTTAAAATTTAGAATTTTTTAATCTAAGTATTATCTAAACAGAAGGAAAAAACTTAATTTTTAATATTTAAAAAAAGAAGTTAATTACAGCATGAGCAAAAACATACTCAACACAATTATATTATTGAAACAGTGGAAGGATCTTTACATTCAACCACATTTTGTGTCAAGATATGACCCACTTAAAAATAAGACTGTCCCTATTTATGAAAGAATGAAAATGTCATGTTCTACCCAGGATGGTTTACACGGGAGATCATATTCAAGGAGTTTTCAAAAGAAAATTTTAAAGGTCTTATTGAAATTTTTATCTTTATAGTATACTTAGTCAGCTACCAGTATGGTGTGTCATTTGACCCAAAAGTTTGATATGATGTTATTTATTTATTCATTATTTTCAGACATTATATAAATGACACAATTTGTAATTTCAAAAGTGGCATATTTTGGTCAACTGTAACAATTTGGATTCCTCCAATAAATCAGTTTTTCTGTCAAAATTCAAAGAGTTTTAGAACAAATTCAAAGATAATTCAGGGATAAATCCCTCCCTTTATAAAATTCTAGGAATTTTCAAGGTAACCCCTTATATGCAAAGATTTTCTAAGGTTGTAAGTATCAAGCCCAGACTTTTATACACTGCCGAAATGTTTAAACAAAAGGCCAGTGCCTGCATGTTAAGCCCATAATCAAAGAAATGCTGTATAATGTGTAACCATATCACCCATGTCAAACGATTTGATGCACACATTGGAAAATAAATTATCTTATCTCCATAATCCATGTCTTTTGGAAAGAAAAATAAACAAATAAAACACATTTACAAAACCATAATGCAAATTTCTAAGACTGACCAAGCATACTTGTCACAAAATGAGTTATATTTGCTCTATATCGATTCTTCTAAATGCGAAGAAAATTCATCATGGGGATTAGAAAATATAATCAAATTTAACATCTGTAACCGAACCCCTAATGCAGATCTTATGTGGCTTTGACCTAACCCCCAAAGCATAAGAGGCATGCAAGAATGTCATAAAAAATAGTCTTAAATTCATAATAAACAGTTCATATCCAGTATGATTCAAATCTATTAAGGCCTTGATAATAATGGCAGAACCTACAACAAAGATGAGAAAATGTCTAACACTTGAGGAAGAAATAATGTAATTAAAAGGAAGTTAACTTAAGGACAGGATAAATATATATTACCTTTGTTAATTTTGCAGTTCATATGCTAATGCATGTACATGTCTTTGTGAAATATAAATGTGAATGTTTTGATGGATATGCATCTATATTGCTCATTAAAATTATTTTCAGATCAATGCATGCGATACAAGTACGAAGATCAAAGAATTAGATACATGTACAGTATCTGCAGGTATCTTTTCTTCTTAAACAGTGTTAAATTTCAAATTTGAATACGATCCTTTGTCCAGGCCAGTTATAAGAGACCACCTGTCTTGAGAGACTGCTTTTTGTTGGCAAAAAAATGTTTTCACTCTAAACAGGTTTTACACAGGTTTGGCTATGGAGTCACCTTAAGAGGTCTCTTTAAATAAAAAATGTTGTTAAACAGCTTTATCACGGTATTGGTCATCAGCAGCTTCCTCTGAAGGATGTCATTGTGTGTCACTGTGATCTCCATAAAATGGGTTGCACACCTTTCTCTGTGGTACGTATTGTAAAGCTTTTTTCCAGTCTCCTGATATCATCAACTCTCCCAGAATACTGATCATCTGATCCAATGTCAAGGCCTTTGATCCCTTCTGCCAGCTTGAAAATATTAAAGTTACTGAAATGTTTTTACCCATGTGATTGATATGCCCAACTTCAACAGCGATTACAAAGGTCCATTCTAAAATTGAGTAATTATGTGAGAAATTCCACACTGAGATTACAAAATGGGAGGAATTTTCATAATACAGGAGAGATTTAACAAAGCAAACACCATGATGGGGTTTGCAAAAATCAAGTGCCATTTTGGTGCACTCTATTTGTTGGTACAATGTTAAAAAAGTGTGAATCCCATAACAATGAACAGACACAACAGTAATAGATCTAAAAATAAACATTGTACTGGCAAGGTTTACTATTGGTTCAGTTGACAATGCAATCCATTTAAAATCTTTAAATCAAATCTCCACTGTCCCATGTGAAAATAATAATAATAATAATAATAATAATAATAATAATAATAATAATAATAAGGACTTTGTAATCTTTAGAAGCTCTAAGCATCTTACAACATATATAATAATATGACTACAAAAAAACAAAACAAACACCATTAAGATCTGATGACTGCCACTTTAGGGTCATGTTCTGGTGACCATTAAATTAGCCAACTGAAATGCAGCAATAAAAAAAAATGAAAGTGAATCAAATCATTCCGTACACATTCGTGCTCTTCATCAATACTGCTCTATCTTCAAAAGCAAAGATATAAGACTTCAACTAATGGTTGATAAATTTAATGATTATGGTAATAACATAGAGGTTACCAGAACATGACCCCTAAGTGGCCAATGACAGCTATTCATGTATAACAATGGAGATCTGATTTTAATCAGATTGGTGGTCAATGTAGACCCTGATCTGATTACCATATTGGATATGTTTGGATCTATAGTATACTGCTGACAATTACGCAGGAGTTATACAATAGCATAGTCCCTAATTTGCTTTACATTATGAAATAGCAGGACTGAATCTATGATGTTGGTTAATCATATGGTGGTATAGGACAACTGAACATGGTCTGATCTGACTGGGCATCAAAAGACAGCAGATTTGAGTCTATGCTATTGGCAGGTAGGCATGTGATCATCTTGAGACATCAGTATTCAAGCTGTTTGCAGTTGGGCATATATTAAGCATAATACAATAATAAAATCAGTTTTTCAACAAACATCATGACAAGCATGTATTACAAATTTACGTATTATAAATGTTAAACTAGCATCTTTTTACAATTTCACATCCCGTAACCTTGGCCTGTTATCCTTCAGTAACAGATTCAACTGAGCTCTGCTCTACCACAAACACAATTATTCAGCTGCTTAAACAAAATGAGTGCAGGAAAGCAGATCCAAAACTAAACCCCAAAAGATGATTTTACCTCCTACGATTATGATCTTTGACCTCTGAGCTCAAGAATTAACAAGTAGGTGCCCATGCTATTGTGCAAGCTAAAGTAAAGATTAATCAAAAGTTTATCCACTAAACTCAGAATAAACAGCGATCTGACAAGTGTAGTATGCCAGTGAAGTTTGATAAAAAATTAGGCAAGATACACTTCACTTCTCATACAAAAAGGTCAAATTTCCTTCTCCAGTGTCCTTGACTTTTGTTGAAGTGTTTGGTAGTAACATATCCATATTATCATCAATTTCACAATTCTAACATGAATGGCACCTGAGAAAATATCCAACACAAAATCAGTGAAGAGTTAAATATGGTGCTACTGCAATGAAGGGGTGATGGCCATCTAGATGCATCCCAGGGTTAAGTGGTCTAAAGCACTTGCTTATACCAATCGCTGCCATCTCACCCCTGTACTTGTGAGTTTGAGTCTCAGCCAATGTCTATAAGAAAGCTGCCACTACCTTCCCATTGGTTGATGGTTCTTACCAGAGTTTTCCCAGAGTTCTTCCTTAACCACTTATACTGGCCACCTTATACAGCAGATGTGTATACTCCCCCACCCACCCCACCCCCAGTCGGGACATGTTCTGTCAAGCAGTCAAGGCAAATTAAAACAACACAGAAATCTGCCCTGTGAACATTAATTATATTAAAAAAATTATAGTTTGCAGTCCTCAAGTGGTCTTAGAAAATGCAATCTGGCCCTTTGCCAAAAAAAGGTTGTGCTATATAGTCTATCTTGTGCTGTGAAACAGTGTTTTAACCCCAAACAATAAAAACAACAAGATGCATTCCCATGTTTTCAGATTCAACATAAGGCAGTATGCATTGCATAAAAGAAACCTTGTAGCCATGATCTAAATTCTAAAACTTAACCCAAGCTAGTAAAATGTGAAACACATCATAGGTGACATTTTCTGGTATAGGTATAGTACTAAAAGAGATGTATACCATATGTATTGGGTGGATGGGAATGTGAATGATGTAATACTTACCTGAAGATGTTGCATAACTTACCATATCTGGGATGGATATTACCCTCTTCCATTAGATGAGAATTCATCCTTCCATAAGGTGACTTCCAGATGATCATGGAAGTTAACCTTACAACCCACAATATGCTTAGTATTCATCATCTTTGTCAACGATGTAAACCAGTAGTGGGATGGAAAGAGGGAATGTGTCAACAGAAAAGAAAACATACATTTTAAGATAAATAATACTATACCTATTGTTACGAGAGATTGTAGCCAGTTATCTTCCCTTGAATCAAAATGAGTGGCAGCATGGAACAAAGCAATCGGAGATTACTTCTAATTCATGGTCTGCTTGGCAAACAGAATAGAGACCTTACAGATCAACCTTACAGATCACAGACATTGCTGCTGCTCAGAGAGGTGTTAAAGAGGTCAGATAAGAAGTTATCTGGGCAAAAGCAATCTTGAGATATTTAATGTGTGTCTGTGGGGGGGATACTTCTAAACTATATTTGAAATGGTTTTAGCCATTTAGCTTGGAAATATATGCAATTCTCATTGAATATTTATTGCATTAAAAATATATCTGATAGTCAACTGAAAATGGTAGGTCCAAGAGGCATCAATGACTAACCTCAAAGGCTAGAATTTTTTAAAATGAAAAGTCTCTCTCTGTAAAGGAACGAGAAGCTCTCTTGATCATTATGACATTTCAAAACATCAGACAACCCCTTATAGGAAGGAAATGACGATACCTACTCTTATTCTCCATTTAGAGGCTGGTATTGAAATATGTGTTTGATTTGGATTTTAATGTAGTTTTATCAATTGTTCAGTCATATCATTATCATGTCTGCAGTGTGGCAGTTTATAATTACTTGACAAAGATGCATAGAAAAGCAAGAAGATAGTCTTGAGGGTCTAGCACTGGAGCATGATGCAATAGACTGTAGCATCATGTTTCACCCAGTCACATTATCCTGACACTGGGATAACCAGCCCAACACTAACCTCTTAATGCTGAGTGCCAAATGATGCAGCTGCTGGTATCATTTTTACAAGTCTTTTTGTGTGACTCTGCCAGGGTTTGAATCTGCTATTCCACACCTGAATCAGATCTTCTAACTACTTAAGCCACCGAAGCGGTCGGCAAATAGAAACATAAATCCATAACATTTGATTGTGATCATCAATGGCAGAGATATGACTGAAACTGAGGATCTGTAAAGAGTGTGTAAATGCAGACAGAATCTGGAATTTTGCTTTTAAAAAACTGGTTAGCAAAGGAGGAAATCAAGCTTATAACCACCACTGAACTGCAGACAGCCTACTTCTTTGGTTTTGGCATGACAAAGGAAGTCTTTAGGGCAATGGTTCCTATTCATGCTTCACCAAAGGTACAAGGGGAGGGGGTAAAAACCAAAAGACACAGAGCACCATCTAGGCATCAGATGGAAAAGACACTGGTTTCTGCAGCTCCAAAAACCTGCTCAAGTTTGCAATATAAGGATCTGAATCAATGGCCATACCTTTAGAAAATTTCAGTGTGTTGAAGATGGCTCCCCTAGCAGTAACCTAGTATCATTTCTCTTCAAAAAGGAAAAGAAAAGCCATTTGGCATCATTGACCCTGGATTTATGTTGAATTTAACATGGCCTGATGTATTGGCCAACTTTTATGGACAGATAGATCATCTGAGATCAGATAAGTGTGAAGGTGGCTTTTGTGTATGAAAGTCCGTTTAAAGACCTAAAAGGTCTGATGACATACACAACCTGGTCTATAAGCTGGGGGTCGTCCATTTAGTATGTACACATGGGGGGGGGGGGGGGAACCCAAATGTGTACGCTTGCTTGTGTATGGGGGGGGTCTACTGACAATGTACGTATGCATAAGAAACGGGGGGGGGGGGAGGGGAGGGGTAAATGCTCCATCGTTTCAGCTTTCAAACTAGTATGTATACTATATTTGAAATTTCTATGTTAATTATGCCCACATGTCCTGTGTGCGGCGTGTATCACTCGTCGCAGGCCAGTGTAAGACGACACCAAAGCGTTCACACTACTGAGTCTACAGACACTGAGAACTTGAATCAAAACCTGGATGATGACGTACTTTTTACACCCTATGCGTACGTACGACGTCAGTCATACGTACGTACGTACGCATAGGGGTGGGTGGGTGTAAAAAGTATGCATGCGTACGGGGGGGGGGGGGGTCAAGTTTTGTCTTATTTTTGCGTACGTACTAAATGGACGACCCCCTGTTTGCAAAGATCACTGAACCACATTTATTAGAGCCATTGAGGAAATAACAAAAGCAGCTTATAGGAACATCCTGAAAAGTGGAAAGGCATATGGAATGGATGATCCCACTTCAGGCTAAAAGCATCCACTGCCAAGGCTCTTCAGTCTGGAAACATAATAAGGGAGGCTTGTTTTGCCTTGTCACAAACAAGTCCATGAATGATCTCTTCCAAAGTTGAAACAAGAAATCTGCTATGGATGGTGCAGGGACTATTCTGTGGGGACTATCTTGCCCTTTCACGACATGATTTTCTGACAAAATGTTCTTTCTGTCAGAATGAGTTGAATATGAAATTAAGCAGAGAATAACTACTCCCATGCTCTGGTAAACATTCTAGGTGCAGGACTGGTATAGGTCAAATTGAAGAGTGTGAAATTTTAAGATATCCTCATCCAAGAAAATTTAAAGGTATGTCATGTGAAGAGAAATATGAACATATATATACACTGATGGTTTATGAACATTGCCCAGTCACAAGTCCTTATAGAATTCCTAACAAGACTATGGTGTCCATCTTGAACGGGCTCTCCTGCAGAAACTTGTTTCAGGTGGAAAGAGTGATAACTATGCAAAACTTTCCATTTTCAAAAAAAACTCCCTTTCTCTACTGTACACTTCTAAAGAATACAGAATGGAGTGCACCCACTTCCTTCAATTGCACTAGATTCAGCTACTAGTGGAACCACATGGGGTCCTTAAGAAAGGGCAAAGTTCCCAGAACTAAAGCCAATATTCCTGCTTTTAAAAGAGAGGACCCACCTATTAACTATTAAGCTTGACCAAGCCTCTAAAAGAAGGGAGAGTCTGGCAAAAAGGACCTGCTAATTTCTCTGGTGCTCCCTGCTAAGATTGCAATTCTGAGGGGATGTCTGAATTTGAGCTGCTTTTGGACTGGACATATATGTCTTTGAAAAACATCCCTGATGAAAAATAGCTGGACTTAATAAATTTGCTGCATGCTTTAAAAAATGCACTATTGACTACATGATACAAAGTAAAAGCAATTTTTCTGTATAGCCTAACTGGCATCTACAAAACACTGAGATGTCTGGAAGAAAGACGAGGGTGTTGAGGCTTAGTGATTATTCCCAAATAACAACACATAACAACATTGCCATTATCTTAAGATCATGTGGCGTTTGTTAACCAGGCCAAGAGATCGTAGAAACATTTTCATCAAATAGATGTCTTAATGTCTGATTGTTCAGTGCATAGCAAATCAGATGTCAGATCTTTAAGCCGAATTAGTGCAAGTAATGTTTATAACAGGCCATTTTAGGTGATAATCTGCAGGTAGCTTTAAACACAGAATTAGTACTTAATCTCAAGATGTTAGACAGGCAATTCAAATCCCCAATCTTCATTAGCCAAGGAATGACCACATATAAAATGAATTGGGATTGATGACCTTTGACTAGTCCAAGTGTCCCAAACCAAAACTTCTCCATGGCCTTTTGGAGGAAAATGCAACTTCTAACCCTGACCAAGACTGACCATTGGGAAATGTTCTAGGATACAATGCAACTTGTGCTTCTAACTGTGAAGTAGAATTACCATTTAAAAATATTTTCTAGGCTATAAAGTAACTTCTCTCTCTAACCCAGGGGTCTCAAACTCAAACCACCTTGAGCATGAGAAGCATTTTCGATGACCCAAGGACATCACTACCTTTGTTATCTTACACGACCATTTGTGACGCCAATCATTTTGTGGGACACAAGATAAAGCTTCGCAGGCAGCTTGTGGCTCACTGGCCACATGTTTGAGACCCCTCCTCTAACCACTTGCACCAAGACCAACCCTTTGAAAACAAGGGAACAAAGCAACTTTTTCCTCTAACCCTGACCTAGATTGACCCCGTGAAAACATTCTACAGTACAAAGCAACTTCTCCCTCTAACCCTGACCTGGACTGATCTGTTGAAAACATTCTAAAATACAAAGTACCTTCTTCCTCTAACCTTCAGGTAGACAGACCATTTGAAAAGTTGTAGAGCACAAAGCAACTTCTTTCTCATCCAGAATGACCCCATTGATAATGTGTTTATGCACAAGCTTACCATATCACAAATACCCAATTGTTCTAAATGTCGATAAATTTCATATTCACAATGAGTAGAATCTCATACTGTCATTTTCTATCAACTTTTTGAAACAGCTTTAGTAATTTTTATCTTGAACCAGCTACAAAAATATTTACTGAAACAATTTCATTAATTTGCTGAACAGATCTAAAATTAAACCTGATATGAAATTCAAGAATCTTACCTCAGATACTCATCCAGTGGAAGACTGGCCATACGTATACCTTGTTTCTTGGCCTTTGTGAAGGACAGTGGTTTTATTTGTGATATGTCTACAAGACCACCAATAATATATATATCATCTGGATCAAAGTAGCGCAAAACCTTTCTGGAATCGGGAGTAAGGTAGACAAGTCTATCCTGTGGATACAAGTCCAAGTAAGACTTCTCTGTCATCTCACAGTAGAAATTATCAGGATTCATATTTCTAGTAATTTTCTTAAATCTTTCCATGAATTCTCCAACTGGATTTACACTACAGGCAACCAGGTTAAATGGTAGTTTAATTCTTTTGTTTTGCCCATAGAGAAACCAAAACTGCTCATGTAAATTATTAATTTCTCTCATGCTCATACTGTTTTCATAGCCCATATCTAAAATAAGAGTAGGATTTTGGTGCAGTAATGCATTTGCCAACTTGCTCAGATAGAATCTGTCCATCTGTGTCTCTGATACTCTGGGTAAAAATCGGTTGCCTACTTCATTATTTCTCTCAGATTCCTCAACTTTGGCCAATCGTTCTTTCACATATTCAGTACGTTTTCTTTTCTTCTCTTGCGTTGCTCTCTGATGCTTCTCTTTCTTCACCCAGAAACTATATTGCCTTTTGCGACCAAAAACAGATTTTTTTTCCAAAATCTCAAGCCACTGCTCATCAGTCATGCTTTCAGGTACCTGCATTATACAGTATGTCATTACAGTCAAGAACCCTTAATCAAAACAAAACACTGTCATTAAAAGAACTTGGTTAAACCCATTTTAAAAGTTTTTAATACACTGTAGTAGCAATTACTTATCCTGTTGTTATTGCTTATCTGAATTTGTCAGTAAGGTGGGTAGGTTGATGTCAAACTGAAAAAACCTTAGAGATATTAGATGTATTCACCAGAGGGAGAGATACACTTCTATAGAATGTTCCTGTTTCTCTGAGTAACATGCTATACCATAACTTTGGAACATAGTGACTAAATGCCCACGCTCTGTTGTGCTAATGAGTGGATGTAAAAGGAGGAAAAGGTATTATGAGAGCCAAAAAACTGCTTTCATAAGGGGGTAACAAACACTAAACCTTGTTTACTACCTTATCAAAGGACCAGATCTCCTTTTATTCCTCATCCACCTGAGATGAGGGAGTGGGCCATGACAAGGTATCATTGCCACAGGTTCTATCTCAAACTTGTTAGAGAAAATGAGGATGGAGAGAGCACTATCATCCTCATAGTCATGGACATTCTGAGTGTGGCTGGGTATCACTTTGTCCCTTCATGGAGGGGCATTGTATTATGTGTTGTAACCCCTGGTTGATCAGGTGCCATGGGGAGATGAGAGCGTTTAATTACCCTCAATGATGTAACACATGTAACCTTCCAAAAGAAAACCACATGGTGAGGTGGTGGTGGGACACAAGCTATCACTTCAATTGGTATGGGAAGGTCCAGTAATGGGCCAAGATCCCCGAGATGGAAGACCCCACATCCCATAAGAGATCATAGGTATAACTGGAGGTGGGGGGGGGGGAAGGACACCAAATTGGTCACCATACCTTGCCTGAATCCTGTGTATGGATTAAAAAATTTGCACAGTCACTGATGATGTTTGTCCTAACATGTGAGATCTGGAAGCCAGAAAAATCATATGAAGAAAAGGAATGTTCTTCAGGGTTTATTTCTTTGATAGGTATTCCTGGAATCTACTAGAATGAATCTACTACATTCCAGTTACTAGACGACCATAAATCTACAATGACATATAGGTATACATGTATCTACCCTTCTGCACATGATCTGTTACAAAGTTGTGTGCAAAAGGTCAAATGACCTTTATTCCACTCTAAGAGAATGTATTCACATTATATGGATGGTATATTTTCGGTCCAAAAAAAGATTAGCTAAGCAATAGCGACAGGATAAGTAATTGCTGCTATTAAAATGTGATTACACATCTTAGTCTGGTAACCTACTAGTACTCATAAAACATAATAAAACACAGTATTGCTAGTACAGGTGAATCAGATGCTTACTACAATGCTGACTCAAGTTACACGCTTTCATTTTAACATCAAGACTAATTTAAAAAATAACTTTCAAATTGCATCAATGTGCTATTTTATGCATCACGGTCACCATCTCATGTGACTCACATAGCTCATGTACATACATGATGTGTACATATCTCATCGATCACCAAGCAAATTGTACATAAAATAATTACCTTAAAACTCCATAATATGCGCAAGAATTTTCTTTTTTAACAGGTATCCTTTGCAAATACTAGTGATTTATGCCATAACTTCAAGAATGCATCTATGGTTAAAATCATGTGCCACCTGTATCTGCAAATTTTTCATACATAAAGGAACCTATTTTTAAATTGTTTCTTTAAAACAGAAGCAAAAATTGATGAGATTCAAGCTGTAAAAAATTGGACTGTGCATAAATTATGTTTGAAAATAAATGATTAGCTTGCATGGATTGTGTATAAATTTTGTGTGAAGAAGAACTGATTTGCTGATAGAAATGTTGAATTGTAATGTATTCATGTTTTCATAAATGATCATCTTGATATTTCAGTGTACATTTTTTGTAAATACAAAATATAAAAGCAATCTGAAGGATGAAAATTGATGACTAAAATTAAAAAGTACATCACAACCATTATCATACACAAAATGTGCCACTATGATGTCACCAGAAAATAAATGAGAAAAAAAGTTTCATTTGGTTCATCTCATGTTAACTGGACAAAGTGAATATGGTGTAACCATGTGATAATTAAATATTGGCAAAAATTATGCATATAACAAAAATTAAGATAAAATTTTTCCTTAAATGTTATTAATTAATACTGATTCATATTCAGTGGTGACTGCACAGGAGTGTGTACTGCATACATTTATCACATTTACGAGTCCAGAATATTAGAATGGTACCTTCTCCCAAATCGCTCAGATATAAATTATCTACTATATAGTATCAATATAAAATTATAGGCATGCAGGACTTTTCCCCAAACTTTCTAACTTGTCAATTGCTACTAGACAGTGGGAAATTCATTTCGATCTTGTGTCTAGTCAATTATTTTTAGTATATACATGTATAACAAAAGAGACGACAATTTCCTCTAAAAATAAAATATCTACCCACTTTAACAGTAAAATATTTTTTTACACAATGAAACCAATGTTCTGAAAAATATCTATTCTAAGTACAAAGACCACACAAATTTTATTAAATAGACAACAAAATATCTTTTCAATCTCATACATACTAATGTTCATTAGCTTCCTGATCTTACAAATGATTCTGTACACAAAATAGATATTTACTGCATGGGCCAGAAGACAAAAAATGGGTTCAGTTTTGAAGATAAAAGACCTTCATAGTGCATGTACCACATGTCCTAGAATGTTATTGTGAAGATTGAAATGTGAACTTAATGTTTTGGGGAAAAAATGCACAAATGGTTTGAAGGTTATAGTAGTTGTAGCTGTAGTGGTCAAAGTAGTGGAGGTATCAACAATACATACAGCTTCAGGTTCTCTCATCTGCATGACCTCATACTCCAACTTCAGAACCTTCAGTTTTTTTAGCTCTTGTTCATCAAGTTGCTGCAGTCGTTCTGTTGCTGTCAGATGCCTTTCATTTTCATCCTTATTCCTTTCATTCTTACAATGTCCAGTGACATGTTGGACACCAACACTAGAACTATACCAACACTGACCTATCAACTGGCGGTGGGCAGACATCAACTCTAAGTTATACAGTGACCTTCCAATATGTGCAACTACAGAATTGTGTTGAGTAAGAACTCGCATACATTGCAGTACTGCTCTAGTCAACATGACTGCTGCAAAAAAAAAAAAAAAAAAAATTGTGCAAAATTACTTTAAATGTTAATTGACAAAAAAATCACTGTTGAAAGAATTAAAACAAAACATACACATACATGTATCTCTTTTGCATAACATGGCATTTCGTTCCTGGTTCTTGCTTAAAGAACAGGGGGTTGGGAGTTAGATTTAACTGAGACAGGGAGTGTTATAAAAACAGTAAACAACTTACTTGGCAGTAAATAAAGTAATACCATATCTCTTGATAGGTTATTCTTGATGTGATTAACATTTTTATATTGCAATTTGCTGATTAAGGTCATTCTTGCTGTGGGTGATTAGATAAATAACATGGAAGTTATCTCAGTAAAACCTATAAAAATGAAAACCTTTCCAAACTTCAAACACTAAAAATGTTAGAAAATAATTTCAATTTCCAGTACAAATCTTCATTTCTCTTATTCAACAAAATGTGAATTTTTAACAAAATTTTTAAGCATTTTGAACTAATGTTTTGGATTTATTTTTGTCCAGTAAAAAACCAGCAACATTAAACTATATCCATGTATATTCAATTCCAAGCAATAGATTTTTAACATCCAAAGAGGTTTTGCCAGACTTATATATATGTACTTCACAATCCATAATACTAATGTCTTATGGCACTGATTAACAGAAAGATATTTAATTTAAACAACATGTGCATTTTTTAAAACCTTAAGTACATTTTTAGCATCAAATGATGAATATTTGATTGAATGGAAAACTTTATCAGTTTAACCAAATATTGGTGTCTAATCTCCTAGCTCCCAATTACCATTTGATTATATGGCACAACTGCAGACTAATGAACCAGTTAACAGAGAATAATAATTCCATTTGACAAGTTTATGAGCCGAAAAAAGAAACTAATTTCCTACTTAAGAATATTAAAGTGAAATTTAAAAAAATTAAGTTCAGCCAGAAAAAAGCAGTTAATATTTCATTTACTAAGAAGTTTCTATATCTTATATGATTTGCATAGTTGAATTAAGTACAATAAATACTCGTATGTTGAGTAAAACTGCAAACAACAAAGATCGTGATCTGCAGTAGCATAATGTGCCTGCAGATCATGGTCTGTGTTCTTTGCTTAAGTGATTACTCCTAACAAACTGCACAGATTTGCTAGCACATTATGTGACTGTCACAGCAGATCTGGGTCTATGCAGTTTGCAGTTGGACTCGTCTTACAAGTGTGCACATATTGTATTTAATGCCGCCACCCTGACCACTTAGAAATGTTAATGCTAGATTATTCACTGCAATAGAAAATATCTCGATCTGTCTTCATATAAAGCATGGATAATCGAGTACTTATGTTAGAAAATGTATTTATTAATTATTTGGTTGGTTTATTTTTTGGGAATTAAAATGAGCAGATCATAATTTGTGGATTGTTTTACTCCAGAAATATTTCTCTTCATCATGCCATAACGTTAATCGACTTTTCTGCGTTGTACCAAACTGAACGTGCGAATTTTGCCTATCGGGACAACATCGCATTCAGGTCACAACCGGTGGGGAAAAAAGCTACATATACCATGTATGCGACTCTACGATACATCCCTTCTTGTTTGATTATTGTACCTGTGGTTTTAACTGCAAAAACTACGAATATCCTTCCAAACCGATGTAACCTAAATAATCTGGCCACGGGTAAAATGCATATCAGTACAGCCAATGAATCTAATACCTGATAAAAGTGTTTATAATGGAGTCCATAAATTCAGTTACCTAATTTATGACTGTTTCATACGAATACAACAAATTTTCAAGCAAGATAGAAAGCCATGCGTTAAAATAACTGAGTGATGAAAAGGCTTGAAATATATAAAGCTTTTATGTGACACGGATCAGTTGATTATTATTGTTTTAACGCATTAGCTTTAGTCCGCTGCATTGATTGCAAATGTCTTTTTTGCTGCCACATCTGAACAACAAGAAAGAAGTTGATCAAGCTATCAAAACAACCGAAGATCTGGTGCTAGTTTTGAGATTTGGAAGAGATAATGATACAACATGCTTGCAGCTGGACGACATAGTAAGAACACATTTTGATCGTGGCATCGTAGTTTGGGATCATGGTCATTCCGTACCCATGTCGTTTCGTACCCAAGTCGATTCGTACCCAAATGAGTTGTTTCGTACCCAAAACAATGGTCGTTTCGTACTTAAATGAGTCGTTTCGTACCCAATGCTATAGTCGTTTCAAATGTAACTACAAATATCATAAAAAGATATTTCATACGTATTTTCTATGATGTTTTTTTTTCCTTTGTGATAGCATAGGAGTCTGACGTTTTATCAATAAAGTGCGGCGAAATGTCTGACAAAATGAAATACCATTAACAATAACATAGCCTACATTGGCTTGCATTCCTTGTGTTTATATATATGTTATTGTTAAGGGTATTTCATTTTGTCAGACATTTCGCCGCACTTTATTGATAAAACGTCAGACTCCAGTGGTGATAGATATACATGTAAATAACAATAATAATAATAATAATATGACTTTTTATACTTTAACGGGAATCATAATTGAAATGTTATCAAATGCTAAAAATCCACGGATATCTAGTAAGTTGAATCTTTCAAGCTTAATTCAATTTCACACGTGTTTGATAATTTTTTTGTCTTTGATTTATTTTGAAATAATTTAACTTTATCTTTGGAATTTAAAATTTGTTTTCTCAGGCACATATACTTTAGTATAAAGAGCATATGGCAAACTTAGAGTTATATACAATGATTTCAATTTATCATTAAGCCAAAAAGAATCAATTAGCAAATTCATTCATTTGTTCTCATGGACGCATACGTTGTTATTAATTGTTCCTGCTTTTACTCTCCTTTGTCAGTTACATTACAATTGACATATGTTCCACTCCTAATTGTTTTTTCGTCAGTTATTATACAATGTACGTTTGATTTTTATCTCAGTTTATTTTAATCAGTTTCTAACTATTCATATAAGTAAATGAAGCCAGCTTTTATTATGCTTCTGCGCAAACATCTGACTAGAAAACGCGATACAGATATAAATAGTTGAGATGGTTTAAAAAAAAAAGTATTATAAGAAATAGACATCAACACACATAGGTAAATACAAGCAAGAAATGGACAACAAAAGTATAGGATGCACACCACAAACACCATGGGAAGCATTATACATTTTTTGGCTGGGATTTGGAATGAGAAACAGACAAGACATCTACACTAACAACAGATTGAGTAAGAAAATAGATGCACCACGATTATATAGGAGCACTAAAGAATTATTATATAGGTTTACAGACCAGAAAGAATTATGGGAACTAGAAAATTATAAGACTTGTGAATTGATTATGGAAAATTCAACTAAATTAGATAAACATAAGGTAGAAGAATAAAATCCACATATTAAATGGGACAGAGTTTGGAGGCATTGGTCCGACATTAATTCACCAAAGGTACAAAGTATAATCTTTAAGTACCTCCACAACGCCTAGCTTACAGTCGAAGTGGCATTAAGAAGACTGATGATACGGACCCCTGTTAGCTGCCCTCTATGCAGAAAAGACCCATTCACAAAAATTACACAATGACTTAATGTGACAAAACAAAGCAAGACAGGATTGAATGATAATGGAAATCTTTAAGATAGACAAATACGACAGACGGCAGATACTCTTCCTAGACGGAAATTTTAATAAAAACTTAATTAGACAAATTACGGACTATATAACGAAGACGATGTTTAGATGTGGACAAGTAATTATGGTTAAGAAATAGTACACTATATACAATTTAAATAAATCACTTCTTCTTTACTTGTTAGTTTAACAACAACGAAATTAAAATAAATAAAAAATAAATAATTATTTAATTAATTAATCAATCTTAAAGTGGCAAGTACATTAATGAGGATGTCATGGTGCTATATCACATGGCGCTGCGCCTATGGAAGAGTTTGGAAAAAAAACACCCCATTAAGGATATAAATATTTAGAAAATATATCATTCGATATATGTTGATTGATGAAACAAAATTGAATACTATATCCACAAACTCTTCCCCTGTTCAGCTCCTGAACTGAACAGGGAACCCGATTTAATGGGTAAAATAAAATAATTCTTCTGGAAATTTTAATAGATAGATAAAAAAAAATAATTAAAGACGACCCTAATTGAGTCGGGAGAAGTACAGCCAAACAAATGTGTACAGACCCTGACTTAAGGCAGGCGGACTATGAGATAAATATATAGAAAGTAAAGTCACACACACACACACACTCTATCTCTCTATATAAAATACCTCACTTTACCAAAATTCAAAATTTTAAAAAAAAAAACGAAAATATTTAAATAAAAAAGGGAGAAACGTGATGACCCATTAAGAGATTGAATTCACGAAATAGGACAACTGGTGAATTTGAACGAGAAAAGGCTATCCTAACAAAATACAATATATATATATATATATATATATATATATATATATATATATATATATATATATATATATATATATATATATATATATATATATATAATGTGATGAAAAATCCTGATAATACTATCTCTACAAATGTTCACGTAAAAGAAACTAATATCCACCAATATGTGGAATATTCGTCTTGTCATCCCAGGTCATGTAAAAACGGCATACCTTATACTCAGGCGAAAAGATATCGACGTATCATTTCAGACGATCATCAATTAAAACATTCTTTAAATGAATTAAAAACATATTTCATAAAAAGAAATTATCCTATACATGTAATAGAGTCTGCTGTAAGTAAAGTCTGTATTCTTACCCAAAATGATGCTTTAAATACAGCAGAATGTACGAAAGATAAAAATATAATTCCTTTCATAATACAATATAATCCATCTTTGCCAAATATAGGCCTTATAATTAATAAATATTGGACTCTCCTTAACTTATCAGAAAAAAACAGCGTCAAAACACTTTACAAGAGCAAGCCAATTCTTGCTTATAGAAGACCTAGGAATTTACAAGATCTTTTGATCAGAACTAAACCGACAAAAAATTTTCAAGGATGTTTTTCGTCATCTAAATGCAACAGACGTAGGTGCTCTCAATGTGCAAATATTACAGAAAGTACCTATTTTAGTAGCTCCAATACTAAAGAAATGTTTTCTCTACGTTATAACACTGATTGTATATCAACTGATGTAATTTATTTGATAACCTGTAAAAAATGTAACATGCAATATGTTGGACAAACACTTCAACAAGTTTCTAAGAGAATGAATAATCACCGCTTTCATATAAAAAATTATATGGATCCTCAGTTCTCCTCTAATGTTTCAATGCATTTTAATACAAATAATCACTCTTTAAGGGATTTTTCTTTCATGCCAATCGATATTGTGCACGGAGAAATGAACAGACTCATTAAAGAAAGTTATTGGATTAATCGGTTAGATACTGTTTATCCTAATGGCCTTAATACTAAGGCATTATATAAAATTGTATAGAATTTTAGTGGATGATTTGATATATATATATATATATATATATATATATATATATATATATATATATATATATATATATATATATATATATGTATATATGTATATATATATAATATGTAGTTATATGTATTACTGTTAGTCTCTACATTATAATCTCACTCTCAGTTTTCATTAGAGACTCGTGCATCATTCTGATCCAGTTGTACATATGATATTTGTATAATAAAGAATATAAATTATGATGTTATGTCAATTACGTAATTATTGACATATAGACGTCATCCGCTTCTTTCAAAAGCATGACGTTATGTTAATGACGTAATTGTTTATAACTTTATAGACGTCATCAGTTTCTTTCAAATAAAGTTTGTGCCTGAAGAAGCATAAATGCGAAACTAGTCGCACAAGTTTATCGGCGTTTGTGTTGTTTTTTTATCCCCTATATATATATATATATATATATATATATATATATATATATATATATATATATATATATATATATATATATGTATATATAAGTTTAACTAAAAGAAAAAATACAAATTACATTTCGAGAGGAGAGGTGCACACATACATATAAAAACATTTTACTTTTTTGAGGGGGAGGGAACATCTGTCTGGTGCCTTCTTTGGATGGTAATTTTTACTGCTCTAATCTTGGAAAAATATATGCCGTATTACATAGTGTGCTGTATTGAATACGTTTTAATACTGGCTCAAAAAAGCATGCATACATATATTCGAATAACTAAATAATTAAGTCTGTTTTAAAACAACAAAGTAAATGTAAGTAAAATGCAGTGCCAAATTCTCTCTCTCTCTCTCTCTCTCTCTCTCTCTCTCTCTCTCTCTCTCTCTCTCTCTCTCTCTCTCCCTCCCTCCCTCCCTCCCTCCAAATGGCTTGGTTGTCCATATACCAGTATTATGTCTTGCAGAAGAGAAACTTACACAAACAACACTATTCAGCCCATTATCAAAAGATTGCAAAATGTAATTGTTGTTTTGAGGGGATAATCATTTGTAATTTATCGGACACATTATTCACTTCTAAATAATACCAAGAAATATGGCAGGTAATTGTTAATTGGAACTATACAAAATAATAGACTTATTCAGTTATTTAAACCTGGCCAACGTTTTTTTCTTTCTTATTGGCAATATGAATATATGTTAAAATTTAAATTAAATTAAATTTTTGTAATTAATTGGTGCGAAACGACCAGCAGCTTGGGTACGAAACAACCAGCAGTTTAGGTACGAAATGACCAGCACCTTGGGTATGAAACAACCAGCACCTTGGGTACGAAACGACGAATTTCGACTGGGTACAAAACAACTTGGCTATGGAACGACACAGGTGCTTGACCCGAGCATAATGTTGTGAAGAAGAAGAAAAAAAACACAATAATCTGATGGGGAAAAAGTGATACAGAGTGGCAAAATACCTTTTATATATATATATATATATATATATATATATATATATATATATATATATATATATATATATATATATATATATATATATATATAGTATGATACTGATAGAGAGGGTCCTATCATCAGAATGGGTCATAGTGGTACTCTAAGGATTTTTATCAGTATGATTTATTTCCTTCAGATTATACACACACACACACAAATGACATGTATTAAGTTAGCGTCGAGCGCATGTGATTTATATATATCGTACTTACGATTTATCAGGCAGCTTGTTGACAAACTGAATAATATCATGATTTGCCTCCCCTAGACCCGGTTTTTGTAAACACCACCAAGAACTACTAAGGTCTTACTGGACGAATTTTTGGGGGCAAATTTTTGTCCGACTCCTTATGCAACTAGTGGCTTTTATACAGAACCAACACTACTATCAATCCCTCTTTTTTACATTCATGTTTTTTGTTACAGGAAAGAACTATTTTGAATATTTATCTGTGACAAGACAGCTATAAGAATCAGTATGTGCCTTATGCGTGAATAAACTTCACTAGTACTATAACAAAGTAGGTGTTACTAGAAACACAGAAATACACTGAAAAACCGAAATACACATGTATTTACATGTTCTCCCTGTATATAGCGATTTCCACACACAAATTATTATTGTTTATTGTTTGAATAAAAATATAATAATATAAAGCAAAATAAAATATGATTTATGTACTTTTGATGCAAATTATTTATCGTTTTCCTATTTATGGCACAATTCATGTAATAATGTCACTGTCGTACTTGATTCGCCAGACCAACTACATGGCCAATCATAGTAATACAGAGTGAAAGGGAAAAGTATCAAAGTTATTTGCCGACATTATACATGTATTATATATTTACTATAACATTTAATGATATAGTTTTTGACAAATAATATTTAATTTAATTTTTGTGTAAAAGGTTTCGAAATATTTGGAATATACATTTACTGGTTATGATGATATGACAGTTGATTGTAAGGGTGTTATGAAAGTCTTCTTAGAAATATATGAATGGGGAATAGTCGTACATATTTGAACAATAATAAAAAGCAAAATAATTTAAATTTATATGAGTTACAGTAAGTATTCTTTACTTGATTATATTATATAGCTATGATTTATATATAGCTATGAATGCTATTTAAAGTGAATGATTCTGTCCTCCGTTTACAATTTTTCTATCAGGTTTCACCCGTGTCCTTCTGGTTTGGAATTTTGGTAATACCTTGCATCCTTTTAACAGTATATGTCATCAGAGGAGATAACAGTGTCTGGTTTTTGTTCTCTTGTTTTAGCACTCAAGAATTTCTTAAATTGGGATCATTTTCATACACACAACAATGGAGTGGACCATACAAAACGAGGGCATTTATGTACACACAACATTTATATGATATATGCAAAAGGAAAGAATTTAATAACTCAACAATGAAATTGTAATTATAAAACGGGGATGTTAAAGTACAAAATTTCTTGGCTTGGCACATACAAAACAAGGACATTTTCATACAGTCTTGGTGTAATACTTGCAGCTTTGAGTACATTATCATACTCACAACCTTGATGGAGTTACAGTAGATAACAAATAAAAACCCTTGAAATGGTATGTACAAAACAAGGACATTTTCGAACATGTGAACTTGGCATGGTTCATTTGAAAAAAAAAGAAATATATTTTCATACACTAAACCATAATATGGTACTTATAAAAGGGGAACATTTAAATATGGCTTATAAAAAAAGACTGGTTTTCTGCTGAAATGAGACATTTTAAAAATATTTTTGGGCATATTTCATAATGAATAGATCTTATCATGCATTGTTTTTTTTTATGAAAAGAATTGAATTAAAGTGACACATTTAGTATGCAAAGGTTTGAAAATAGTTATTTTGTGGGATATTTTCAATTTTAAAGTATATTCTTGCTAATAACATTTGTACAAATTACTTGTCAATGTATATTGCTGGATACACATCACAACTGCCAAATCTTAACATCAACAACAAACTCCATCAACATGTATTTCGCTAACTGTGAAACAATCTGAAATTCTGGTGGTGCTCTAATTTCAATATGCCATGGTTATCATCAAATCATGAAATGATATTAATTAGTTTATTTGTAAAGAAATATAATATATCTTTATTGCCCAGACAAACACTTGAGATTATTTTAATCTCATTGTATTATGTATCAACTTTTCAAGGCTCAGCATTTTCCAGTCCAGTTGTTGTTGTTGTAGGGTTTAATGCCATTTTTCAGCACACAATAGGCTATACATGGCAGCCAGTATTATTGGTGGAGGAAGTACCCAGGAAAACTCCCGGAAAGAATCACCAACCCACAAGAAGCTACTGGCAAGCTTTCTCACATAACTACATTAGCCGAATCTTAGACTCGAACCCACACAGACAGGTGAGATGGCAGCGATCCATAACAGAGAGTGCTTTAGACCACTCGGGCCAGTTCAGTTGTAGTGATGTCTGTACGTGTGGGAAATTTAAATTGATGTTTAAAATGACTTTTTTCATTAATCTGCTTGTCATATTGTATTGAATTTAAGCCAGTGGTGTGGTTAACAAACAAACAAAGTTTCCAGTAAATCATATATCTTTAAAACCTTCTGTCACCAAATTAATTTTTCAAATTTTAAATTCTGTCAAATGTGGATTTTACAGACTGAAGCCAGTGGCAGGGTTTTAATTAGTCACATACATCAGAATTTATAGGTTTTATATCAGAGTTTCCCTCTCCTATGCAGATGGCCGACCATGGCTGAAGAGATCTGCCTTCCCTGCTATTTTGAACCATAGCTGGTCAACCACAGCCGCAATCCATTAATACATATGGTGCGTCCTGGTTCCGAACACTTGGCCGTTGATCTGTAGAGACCTTCCGTCCTAGCCGGTGACTTCCTTGTAGAAGTTCATACGCCTAGTGATGCAGTGTTAACATCACCCCCTCAAGCGTCGTTTGGCCCGCTAGCTGAAGCGGTGTACCGGGGTATGCCAGGAAAGATTCCTTCTTGGAGGCAGACGTGAGAGATTTGGGAGATGGATGAGGACCGGTGTGTCTGTCCACTCCAAGAGTGCAGCTGCCAGACAACAAAGGTACTACCTCTATCTAGAGCCCCCTATACCCCTACAGAAGACCTTGATGATGAAGATGGCATTTATATTAGATTCCGTACTGATGGCAACCTGTTCAACTTAAGGCGACTTCAGGCCCACACCAAAACTTTAGAAAAACTGATTAGAGAACTTCTATTTGCAGACGATGCCGCCCTTGTTGCCCACACGGAAGCTGCCTTACAACGAGCAACATCTTGCTTTGCAGAAGCTTGCCAGCTCTTTGGCCTCGAGGTAAGCCTACAGAAAACCGTGGTACTTCACCAGCCTGCCCCCAAGGAAGAGTACCATCCACCAAGCATCCTCATTGACCGGACAGAGCTAAACGTAGTCCACCAGTTCACCTACCTGGGCTGTGTGATATCCTCTGATGCAAAGATCGACAAAGAAATAGACAACAGATTAGCCAAAGCAAACAGCGCCTTCGGCAGACTCTACAAACGTGTCTGGCACAATCCCAATCTCAAGAGAGTTACAAAAATCAAAGTCTACATGGCTGTCGTACTGACCACCCTCCTATATGGCGCCGAATCCTGGGTCACCTACAGCTGTCACCTCCGTCTCCTTGAACGCTTCCATCAGCGCTGCCTCCGCACCATCCTCAACATCCACTGGAGTGACTTCGTTACCAACACTGAAGTCCTCAAGCAAGCGGGGATCACCAGCGTTGAGGACGCTGATACGTTTGAACAAAACAGACGGGCCATCTTGGAGGAAAAACGTTGGCAAAGAAAAAACCGGGAGCCATTGTCAGCACCCACCAAAACCCAGACATTCCCCTGCAGCCTCTGTGGACGGACGTGCCTATCACGTATTGGGTTCGTCAGCCACAAGCACAAGTGCAATAGACATAGAAATCTTCCTTCTTAATCTTCGTGTGCGAAGTCAAGCCAACATCAGAATTAGCTGACAAAAGTTTGAATTAATGCTGATGAAAGTTCTTCAAGTAATGATTAGCCAAGCCAAACAAAAAGTGTCATGTTCTCTCAGCCCATGAAAGAACACTGACTTAATGACAAACTTTCTAGATGTTTTGAGTAAACTAGTTTATTGTTGCAGCCATTTTTGGCATGAGAAGATGAAATGTTTCATTAATTTCAGCAATTCCAAATACAGGCAGTTATTGAGTTATTTAAATCTGAAACATATTTTCCTTTTTTTTCACTTGTAGTATTAGCATGTGTTTTTTTTAAAAACTTTTTCTTTAAAACATCGATGTTATTAAGAAGTAAAAATCCTTAAATGAATAATAAGTATTTGAATAAACTATTTTTTCTTTTACTCGAAAGACAGTGCAGTATTTTGGATCATGTACATAAATGAACCTTCCTTTTAGATAAGAAACGACCATAACAAAATTTCTCGTTGTTTCATCATATGATGAAACAACGAGAACTTGGTTTTCAAGGCATGGAAAAAGGATTCACGGTTTTGCAACTGTTGTAATTAATATCATCAATTATCTTGAAATAGGTATATTGTTACATGCAATAATCAGACAATTAATTTTTTATTGCAATGATTACGCATGCTTTTAAGTTTATTAAACTGTTTTAAAAAGTTATGTTTTAAAGAAAATGTAGGCAAAATGTTTCTCTTGTAGGTGATCTTAAATAATAAAAATAATAATAATAATAATGAGGACTTTGTATAGCGCCTAATCTATAAAAGCTCTAAGTGCTTTACAACATCTACAATGATATGACTTCAAAAAACAACAAACACCATGAAATTAGAATACTTTTACAACAAATGCTGAAAATATTTGAGGTAGGAAACATTATTAAGTCTTTAAGTTTGTTCTTGTATTCAAAAAAGGTGAGTTTTAAGAGCACTCTTGAAGGGGATCACTGTGCCTCTTTGTCTAATATCAATGGGCAATTCATTCCACATTCCTGGGCCCAGGTATGCAAAAGTATGTTGTCCATATGACTTCATTTTCATCGTGGGAATAATGAGTATAGGATTGTCAGAAGAGGAGCATAAGTATCTTGCTGGTGTGTACACATGGGTGAGACCAGATAGGTATGTTGGACTGGAGTCTGTCAGTGAAACGTAGCACAGAGAACAAATTTTGTGTTTGATTCTAAATCAGATGGATAGCCAGTGTAGGGTACAGAGTATCGAAGAGGTGTAATCTGATCGTGGTACTCCAAAGATGATCTGAGCAGCCGTGTTTTGAACTTTTTGAAGTTTCTGGAGTAGATATTGAGATGAACCAGACAGAATTGAGTTTCAATAGTCCAGACTTGAAAAGTACTAATGAACACTCAAATCGTTTTAGTGGCATCAACTGAAAGATATTTGCGAATGGAGCTGATGCATCTCAGCTCAAGGTATGCAGTCTTCCATATGTTTGTGACATGTTGATGCAATGTGAGAGTACTGTCTAAAGTAACACCTAGGTTTTGTACTGACTGTGTGAATTTAATGTTGGTGTTGCTGATATTTATTGTTTGATGTAATGAATGTGAATGAGAAATTCTTTGTGCTGTGATCAGAATGGCCTCAGTTTTATCATCATTCATCTGCAAATAGTAGAGTTGTTGAGGATGAATAATTTTGTACTTAAAAAATGATGCTTGCTAATACCGTAATGTACATTAAGCTATTATGAGACATTTACAACATTTGAATATAATTCATGTTCTTTTTCACTGCTGTTGCTTCTGGTAGTGTTGTTAATGATGATAATTATGGTGATTATTATATATTTATTTCTATAGCATAGTCCTGACAGTTGTTTTTCCTGGTACTCAAAATATATTTGTATCTGTGTTTTCAATATTTATCAATTTATTTTAGTACCATTTATGTTTTGGGGGTAATTGAATGTTTTACTATGTTGTTAGTACACAATTTGTATTACTTATAGCCTCTTAGTGCTTCTTAGTTGTTCTTAGCTGTGTTTACCTGGACCGCTTGCAACAATTACTGTTGGTTGAAATAAAATTGAAGATGTACAAGAAGTATTAGACCTTGAATGCAAAGATTTTTCAAACTTTTATACTTTTAAGCTTCTTAAACTCGTTCAGCCCCAACACACTTATTAGTAACACTGCTACTTTGCCCTAGCAACACTAAGCTGCTTTCTAGCTGCTTGTGCCCCAGAATGTTTTACCTGTTTGGAAAAATTTGTAAACATCATGCACATGCATCCACACTTACTTTAATTTCTCTTCTTGTATCCAATATTAATCCATTAAATTTTCAGCAATTAATCCAAATGAATTTGTCTACACAGTGATGTATTTTTTTTCCTATTTGTCCAAGTCTTTCACAATTTATTTATACACTATTTACAAAATTATGTGCAACATTGTTAGGAATATCACATGATCGGCACTTAATTCCATTAAAATAAACCAGGAAAATTTAAAATGTGATATGGTTTGAAACAATTTGTACATTAATTTACTTGGCAATGTTATCTTCCAGTTCTTGGCTCAGATCGAACTTTTTTCAATGAACACATTTTGCAGGTTGGATACCATGTTTTGTTTGATGATACCAATAATATGATATGCATTTTGGGGCATATGGATTGGTTTCGTTTGCAATGTCCATGTTCAGTTTCTCCAGAAATAATAATAAGTGAAAAAACTAGTTTTCTGTTTTTTTCCTTGTCAATTTGTCAATGTTTGTTGTAAGTCACGGATTCGGTCCACTAAAATCGTTGATTTGGACAGGCAGAAGACGATCGCTCCAATCTGCTAGATCGGCAGAAACTTTCATTTTCGCTATCAGCATCTGATGATGATGATGATTCAGTCTCAAGAATCTTCAATGTCCCAATCTAAATCTCGCAAATTATCCAACTGTCAAACATATCTTTCCTCTGCTTCCTCAATATTTTCGAGATCAAACCTGAGAAACTCCTTATTTTCACCCTCATCGCCATAGAAAATCATTCGTGCATCCACCATCATTTATGATTTAATAATAATAATGAGGACTTTGTATAGTGCCTAATCTTGAGAAGCTCTATGCTCTTCACAGCATCTATATTGATATGAATACAAAACAAAAACAAACACGATGAAATTGGAAAACAAAAAATGCTGAAAATATTTAAGATGGGAAACACTTTTAGGTCTTTAAGTATGTTCTTACAGTAAAAAAAAAGGTGAGTTTTAAGAGCACTCTTGAATTTTGCACCTTATGTATTTTTGATGCAAGCATCCATACAATTGGAAAGATTATATTAGCATACATATTGTAGATTGTGATTAGCTTTTTATAAAGAATGTGATATTTCAAGAAAAGTATAATAATAATTGCATTATGTTCATGGGTAAAATAGTGTGGAATAAAAATTTCTTATCTGTAACATCTGTAAGTCACTTGACAAGTCAAACATACACATACATATTTCATTTGCCCCAACTCCAAGTTTTACTTGCCTTGGACAATCAGACAGCTTTTAATTGAGCCTTGAATCAGGTGTAGTACTATTTTCAAAGACAACTCTGATTTTAAAGAATGTGCTAACTTAAAAAGTATGTGTAGTTATTGATTGCCCATTATATTATCCATCCATGAAGTTACTGTTCTTTACTTACATTGTTTTGTTTGTAATTTTTTCTTCTTCAGTTATCCAAGGCAGCACCCGAGCTAGCTAATATGGCTGCCATCTACTGTGTAGATGTAGACAATATGCCTATGTACTGCCAGTACTTTGACATCACCTTAATTCCAGCCACCATTTTCTTTTTCAATGCACAGCATATGAAAGTGGATTGGGGGTATGTCTGATTAAACAATACAAAATAGAGACATCTGCAACAAAAACGTCATAATCTCTCTTGTTTATCCTCTCACAGTTGTGTGTTTGCTGATTTGTCTGTTCATTATGCCCACTGTTATCTTGGGCCCAATTCCATCAAAACTTAGCATGAAGAATCATCTAAGGGATCAAGACTTTTCAAAACAAGGTCACTTTGACATAATTCTTAAACATGAATGACTTGGGTATTTTCAGCTGTTCATTCTTTACACATCTAATATATTGGTCCTATTTCACCTAATGAAGTTTTATTGGTGGATACACCTGCATTAGAAAAATTAAACAGTACCAAAGTTAAGCATTGACAGAAAAATTAAACAGTACCAAAGTTAAGCATTGACAGAAAAATTAAACAGTACCAAAGGTAAGCATTGACAGAAAAATTAAACAGTACCAAAGGTAAGCATTGACAGAAAAATTGGAAAAACGCATGGTTGGCCCTTAGCAACCAACTTTGAAAACCTGATTGCCTGGAAGATTTTTGTGACTGCCCAGTAAATTCTGACTGTTGCCTCCAAAATTATTGCTGTAAACAAAAAGCTTTTCTTCCAAATACACAATGAAACCTTCAAAACCAAAAGCACATGCGACAGAGATACTTTTTTGGTTTTTACAGTTTTTCAGTTTACTGCAGGTTTACTAGATGTGAAAAAAAAAATGTCTCTTTATAAGTGGTTTTGGAAAATGTCTGTAAGTGATTTTGTGGTGAGAGAGGAGAGAATATAATTAGAGAAAATTACTATATTTGTGTGTGCCAGTGTGAAATAAAAAAGTAAGAATAATAATAATGAGTACTTTGTATAGTGCCTAATCTTTAAAAGCTCTAAGCATTTTACAACATATACTTGTATAATTATATGACTACAAATAAACAAAAAAAAACATGACATTAGAAAACTAAAAAACATGTTGAAAATATTTACGGTAGGAAACATTAGTTCTTTAAGTTTGTTCTTGCAGTTAAAAAACAAGCAGTTTGGTTTTGTTTATGTTTAATTAAAAATTAGCTGAACACTGTATATTGCTTCCAAAAGTCACATTTAATGATTAGAAAAAAAAATACAGTTGTATTGCACAGAAATAAAGTTTTTGTCTCAAGAAATATAGTAAGGAATTAGATGTTTTCATAACTTGCTATAAATTCGTTAGTATTATGAATGGCAATTCATAATCTTTAAATTGGAAAATTCCTAATGTTGATATGCCCAATTTTCCATAGTTTCTTCATTGTAGGTTTAAGCATAGATTCATACTCATTGACCAGGTCTATTTTATTCTTTAAGGAAAGTTAAATGCTACAATGCTTAGTTGGCTATTCTGACAATTTAACATGGAAATGAAGACAAATGACAGCCATGGCTACTAAATACATGTAATCAATATTCTCTCCATTGAAAATCACATGAGTGACTCTGACTTTTATTTTAAAAAATCAGTCTCCATCATCAAAACGTGTTTAGAAAAGCCACATCCCCAGCATATACAAGCCCAGTGTTTAATTAAACTTTAAAAAAATGTTTAATCAGTTACCGTATTTTGTTGTGTATAACGCGCACTTTTTTTACCTAATTTTCTTATCTTAAGTCGGGGGTGCGCGTTGTATACAAGAACTAAAAAAAAAAGATTTTTTCCAGGTCGATCTGAAGAGGATGAAGGCACTCACTACTTGTGAAATATTAAATCCATTGTACATTGCATTGTAACTAAAATGTTTACCGGTACTAGCCATATTAAAGAAATAAATAATGCTTACAAATAGTCTTGTTTTTTGATTGCTTATGTTAATAAACTGGTTTCATTTCACGTCACTGTGTTAAGTTTTGTTCTGTGCCACGGCCGGAAATACATGTACATAACGACTTGCCTTTGTTCAAAAGCTGTGCAAAGTGCCGCATTGGAGCGGAACAAATACCACTGTGTGGATTACCGTACTTGTTTCGTAAATGTTCAGTACCGTATTCCATAACTGTTGATCTAATCAAATTTTTCTTCATTTATTATTGGTCGAATTGAAATATAATATGTGTAGAATTCAACTAGTGTTAATGTTCTCATCAGAGCATCTGTTGTGGACATATATATTTTTGCGACTACGGGTTCTTTCTTACGGGAACACTGATACGTTGTGGAACAAAATAATCAATGTATGAAGTCGGGAAACTTTTTTTTCCTCTTTGGAAAATAAGCTTGTTACTTAGTTTTATTTCTCATCTTAAATCATAGTATTTGAGATATCTTTGCGATTATACAGTGATCAATGGCTTCAATGCTTCATCGACTCGGTGTGGTCTTTTCACGGTAACCGGTGCCAGGTAAGCTTTGATGCGCTCAACATAGTTACAATGCTTTGTCTCGGTGAGCAGTATTTAATTGATTCAGGACATACAGCGACTTTTCGAAAGTAATGACGACAAAGTGGAATTTGAGGGATTTGATGCAATAGACTGCGTCAACTAGACGAACATTTAAAGGGCCCTTTTAAGGGCCAACAATAAAATCGGAAAGATACAATATCAATATTGCCACTTTTTCATTCACTATCTAAAATGACCAACTGTTGTTGCACTATGAAAACGGAGCGAAATAGCGGTAGTCAAAATTTTAAAATGCATTATATCACATGCGCGTTATATGGCAGAACTACGTTTTTTCCACTTATTTTGGGTCGAAAATCGGGGTGCGCGTTATACATCGGTGCGCGTTATACACACCAAAATACGGGTATTCTAGTGAATAGTATCCATCACAATTAGGCAATAAGCAGATAAAATTAATTTTAATAGCAACATTTACTTAATCTGTTTTTATTGCTTAGCTAGTCTATTTTCATGCCGAAAATATACTATCCGTATGATGTGAATACATCCTCCCAGAGTGTAGAAAAGAAAGTATGACCCTTGACCTTTTGCACACCACTCTGCCACAGGCCATGTGCAGAAGGTTGATGTACATATGTCATCTTTTCACATGTCACCTTTTCACGGACACCATGCTGTATAGACATCTGAAGCCATTGTGACCAAGAAATGATGCCTTTGGACAACTAATATACTGCAGTTAGTGGTCTCTCTGTGTAATAATTCTCAGATTAATTCTATCCATTCATTTTTAAAACTATTGTAGCTTTTTGTTTCCACTTAAAACTGGAATTTGAGAGCTACTTCACGCTCTGCCTGTGGTGGTAGACACTTTTACAAAAAATAATAACTAAATGTAAGGTTAAGTCCCTATGTTCTAGAAACAAATACAGGTCCCGTTAAAAAATTAAGGACATCGTTTCCTCCATTTTTATAGCTCACATTGTCATTCAGGTATTTACATGTTACCTCAATAAATAAAAAACACCAGAACTGGAATATCTTGTTTCATCCAATAAATAAGGAAATACTTCAATGATCATTTCCATCCTTTCTTTATTCTTGTGTAAGTTGAGTTTCGCAAGAACAAGGGACCACACTACTAATAAAAAAAATATTTAAAACATTATAAAATAATTTTCAGAGACAAAACAGACTGCATCAAGTGCTCCATGTGCACTCAGAAAAACAATTGCACCATTTGTGATTTGTGGTCTTCCAGCACCAGGAGTCTAGTAGATCTAGTACAGTCTAGTAGATTCCAGGCATACCTATCAAAGATAAAATAAAACAGAAGAGCATTCCTTCTTCTGCATCCAATTTTTCTAGCTCTTCCAGATCTTACATGTTAGGACAAATATCTTCAGCGGCTGTTGAAGCCCCTCTAGAAGCCGTCCAACTTCCACATATAGATAGATCATGTTGAGTTTTCGCATCCCTAATGGCATTCACATTTCAGGTATTGGGTTGCTCATTCCTGTCGTGGAGGTAGAGCACTGCAGTTGTGGGTTGCGCCCTCCCATTATGGAGTTAGAGCACCACAATAATAGGTTGCTCCCTCCCATGAGGGAGTTCGAGCACTGCAATACATATTGTGCCTCAGGCAATGTGTTGGCCTCTTCCATTGGGGAGACAACACATTGCACCCATGATACACAGAGTGAAGATGAGGTCTTTTCCATCTATCACTCATCAATCTCATCGTATAGGGCCAGGGCCAGGAATGAGCTTCCACTCTCCCCCTCCACCATCCCACCCTGTGCAAGATTTACAATTCATACACAGGATTGAGGTCTAGGATGGGGAACATTTCTGTGCTCCCACTTACCCAATTTTACCTATGAACCTTTATGGGATGTGCAGCCTTCCACTGCAGGGATCTTGGTCCATTATGCCTCCATGGAATACTGGATCTTGCCATACCAATTGAAGTGATGATGCAGCTTGTGTCCCAGCATCACCTCAACAAGTGGTTTCCTTTCAAAATGCTACAGGTGTTACCTCAAAGATAGATGTTTTTCTCGTGTCCCCTCCGCTCCTCCAGATCAACCAGGGGACTGCAGCACTTTGTACTCATATGCCCTGCCATTAAAGGACGTAGTGATACCCAGCCACTCAGAATGTCCTTGACTATGGGGATGATGATGCTCTCGCTATCCTCATTGACGCCAACAAGTATAAGATAGAAGCTGTGGCAGAGATACCTTTGATATGTGTCCCTCAGCATTGAGACCCCTTATGTCTTATACAAGGTGGAAACCTCACAGAGAACCTCTCTCGACCCCGATCCATCTAGGACCAGTATTTCACCAGCAATTGCTTTGATGGATAATTCAAGACAAATTCCTGATGTGGGTCCACATGCATGCACCAAATCCCCATTCCTATCTGTTCGTTTATATGTCAGATTCAGGCTGGAAAGCCCATTTAGAGCCGGAGGGCATAATTCTGCACTGTTCGTGGACTCGGGCTGAATTGTCCTCCATATCAAAAACCTAGAAATGAAAGCAATATTTCTAGCATTGCAAGGTTACATCAACCTAATAAGGGGCAGATTCCTCATGGCCTTCTCCGACAACACAACTGTCATAGCCTACCTCCGACATCAAGGAGGCACACATGCCTCTTCTCTTTGCATAGAGGTCTGGAACCTTTTCCTCTGGGAAGCCTTGGTGAATGTCACAATCTGACTTTGCCACATTCTGGGCAAGCTGAATGTATTAGCAGACAGCCTGACCAGAACAGGCTGAGCTGTCCTCACAGAATGGTCTTTTCAACATTCATTACCAGAGTCAATGTTTTCCTTTTAGGGAAGAGCTCTAGTGGACCTGTTTGTGACCAAGCTCAACAACAAACTTACCTTTTACGTGTCTCCTGAGCCAGATCAGAAAGCAGGGGCAGTAGATGCATTCAGCTTCCAGTGGGATTGCCTTCCCACCTTTCCAACTGCTACCACAAGTTCTGCAAATAGTCCAAAACATCACTGCTAGGCTCATTCTTATTGCCCCAAATTAGTTCGTGTTGGTCAAGATTTTGAGGATATAACTTTACAAGTGTTTCACTGTATTCTGTTATTTGTTCAACATTTAAATGGTCCAGTTTGATTGAGAATGTAAATCTGCTGCTGATTTCTTCATAAGCTTCTCCACGTTTGTTTAGTTCAGTGATCAGTGAGTCAATGATTGGCAGTTAGGTTTGAATTCTAAATATTGTGCGCGCATCCATAACTGTTAATTGCAGGACCTTCCAGAAATGTAAATAACATATTTCTTTTAGTCAGACATCTTTGGCTGGCATATTGAGTTTGTGTTTTGGCTGTATGTTCATATTCTTCAAAATAATTATTGTCTCTAGGGAATTGGTCACACATGGAATGTATACAGCTAATTTGTTTATTCCTTTTATTCAAGCTTGCATGCATGAGTATTGACCAGACATGTTAGACGCATTATAATAGAACTATCCATGGCAATCTGCTTTGCTGATATTGTTTTCTTCCAAAAAGTTCACAATATTGTCCACAAGATACTCTGCTCCATGACCGTAGATACATGCTAAGAACCATTCCACGGATGATAAATCTTTCACATATCTCACGGTCAATGTTGATCGGTGTGACTCACATCTGGGGTGGAGTCCACACTAAGAGAGAAAGATTTTGCTTGTCTTAGATTGAGCAGACAACTTTGGTGTCCATCAATGCGATAAACTCTTCGCATATAGTTGCCGATAGATAGGAGGGGTTACCTTTGAAATCATTGCCGTATCTCTTCAAATGTTTATTGAGAAATGGATCGAACTTGCTAATTAATTCCATGCTGCCCAAATAATTTCCATTGTAATGTGAACCTAGAATCTGATTGTCACCACTAAAAGACAAGCCCCTGGATGCCAATAACTTAACCGGCTGCTGGACTTATTCCTGTTCCGCTTTGTATTGCTTCATTAATTGTGTATCAATTTGACCAGCTTCTCTGACATGCTCAGCATAAATAAGTATGCACTTTTGATGACCCTTGCCATTTTCATGTTTGCTGAGATGTGTCATTGCATTCTTCCAATCGCTAAAGCCAGCTGTGCATAGAGCAGATTGATGATCCATCAGTATGTTGAAAAACATGTGACACAAATCAATACACGGAATTATGTAATGGAGTATAGATTAGCCACCTGTGGGAAACGGGAATCAGTTAAGCAACGTCTCTGCAACATATCTCCAGTTTCATACAAGTGTTAAGTCGTACTAAAATCAGACAGACTCTTTATGCTGGCAACTAGCAGGACCTCTGCAAATCCAATAAGATCATAATTCCACAGTGATTGGACTCCATTCTGTTGGATAGACCTTGTGGAAATTTTTCAACTGTTGGTGTTATGACAATATCTGAACTTTCAATGGGGTCATCTTGCACCTGCAGCAACACTAACTGTTCATCTTTATTACAGACAATGGCATGTCAGTAGATGAGCAAGATAACTTGAGAGTATCTTGTGTCTCAACAATGTTGGACTGCAATGATCATTGTGCTTTCTGACTTTGAAAAAAAATGATACTTTTGATCTTTGGCCAACCTTTCCAGTTCTGCTGCTTCCTTCTTTCTCTTTGCAGCACCACTCATATAATTTCTGCTCATTCTTGGTGGGATGTATAATGGTTAGTTTAATAGATCGTAGTTGGTGAAAATTGACAAAATGGAAAATCGGTGATAACTGGCAATTAGAATCTGAATCTACGTAAAAGTCTTGTGTCTACAGGTTACTCTCAGTCATTATATCCAGACATACATAGAAGTCTGCCAAAATATGCAATTAAACTTTTGGCCGAAACCGAGACTTACACCGAAAGCAACAATTTGGTCATTTTGAGCACTGATACCAAAATTGAAAATTTGTTTTTGGGCTGTTACAAGGCTATAGGCACATACCTCGTGTGCCTATGCCTTAAAACGGCTCTGAGGAAATGTCTCTTTTTCCCTATTAAGGTCTCCATAGACATTTCAGATGCCACTATCTCCGGGTGGATTGTCATGACAATCAAACAAGCATTGAGACCTCACCTTTATGAAACTTATAGCCCAAAAGATTTGAGCAGTTGTTGCCTCAATGGCCGACTTTAATCATTCCTCTCTCGAATCCTTAACACAACAGAGATATTTTTTATCTGGGTCCCATTGTTATGGTATGGCATGTAACTCAGAGAGACACATTCTATAGAAGTGTATCTGTCCCTTTACAGTGAATACATTTAATTTAGGTTTTTGATCAGTTTGACATTAGCTTACCCACCTTACTGACAAATTCTTTTTTTTTTTTTCGTCACTTCTTTTGATGCCATTTTTCAGCACACGAAAGGCTATACATGGCAGCCAGTATTAATGGTGGAGGAAGAACCTGGGAAAACCCCCGGGAAGAACCACCGATCCATGAGAAGCTACTGGCAAGCTTTCTCACCTATCCTACATTGGCCAAATCTGAGACACAAACCCACACAGACAGAGGTGAGATGGCAGTGATCCGTAATGGAGAGCACTTTAGACCACTCTGCCACTCAAGGCTAAGCAATAGTGACACAATAAGTAATTACTGCTGTTAAAATGTAGTTTTTTTAAGGAGTTAATTTTAATTTTAATTATGCAGTACTTACCTGTTGCTATTGCTGAATACCCTCCCCCGTTTTCTTACCTTGCATAATTGTTGTCTCTGAAATAATAGCATCTAGGGTCATACAGACTTTTTCTTCATTCTGGGAGGATGTATTCACATCATGCAGATGGTATATTTTGGGCATGAAAAGAGATTAGCTAAGCAATAGTGACAGGTCAGTATTGTCTAATTAAAATTAATTTTATCCCCCCCCCCAAGAAAACTATGTTTTTTATAAAAGACTTAACCCAAACATTTTTTAAAATAATAATATACCTTAAAAGCTGACTTTTTTCGTGGTGCAAAGATTTCAGATTAGCCTATTGTCAGCCCTACTCTGTGTCTGCATCTGTCAAGTATTGTTTTAACGTCTCTTGTCTACTGGCAGTGTTTGCTAACTGTAAATAATCAGGTCCTTTGTGTATCAGGAGTTTAGCAGTTAAAATACATTTCCAAGTTTAAACTAAGTTTGAGTTTTATGTTCTCTTAAAAAAATGTAATATTGAAATTTGATTCCGTTTTTGGAGCTGAAAGGTTACACACCAATATATTATGCAATACTAGTTTTGATTGGTTCAGTTGTTTTAACTTATTTAATCTCAGACACCAAAAACAAATGTCACATATTCTGCAGTGAAATGTTCATTTCTTCAACAGACGAATCAGGAAGCATAACACTAGGTCATAGGTATTCAGTGTGTGAAGCCAAAGAATGCAGAAACCATTGCCATATATTGATGTGTTGGCAAAAGATGAACATCATGAATCTTGCATTTCAGGATAAATTGATGGGTTAATTGTATATTTGACTGATTAAATGTAACATCCTGGTGTCATTATAATGGGACAATGTGGGACATCATGCTACGTGTCTGCGGCATGATGCCCCAGTGCTAGACATCACTATAAACTACCTCACTGCAGACAGTGTAGTGATATGACTGAAAACTTTTTCAAGCTATGTTAAAAATCCTAATGAAACAAACAAACAAAATCATAATCAGCATGAGGTTTTCACTAAAAGAATTATTATAGTGTTTTGTTGATCTTAATTAAATGGTGTTGAACTGACATCCAGGATATGTCTATCTTGAAAATTTTGTTTTCACTATTCCTCTTCTATGAAAAGTCATTTTTAAATACTGGATATGGGGTTTTTATCAGAAGAGTTCTTATGTTGAGTTATTCCTTATTGAAAATGAGCATGGTGGCTAACTTCAAAATCAATATATCTGTCTGGAGTTTTACTAACAGACTTCTGATGTTACCTAGTTGGTCTAAAATTAAAATGGTGCCATTTCTGCCTTACATCCAATAAGGCTGTTATGACAACTGTCATAGAAATATCTTGTTGTCACTACTTCCGCTGAACGGGATGATTATTAAGACTTGGAGTTATCACCTAAAGACATCTGGTGATGTATGCTTTGTCCTAAATGTGATATTTGTACATTTTGTGATGGTGTTTGCTTGTTACACAGTCCTCTTAAGATATTTCCCCTTATATGACATTTGTACTTCAATGATGTTTGCTAGTTACTCAGTTCACTATTATCTCCTTATGTGATGTTTGTACATTTTCGGATGATGTTTACTACTTACTTAATTCTGTATGAATCTATTTGAACTTTCTATGATGATGTTTACTAGTTACTCAATTCTGTATGAATCTATTTGAACTTTCTACTCAGTTTTGTATGAAACTATTTAAACTTTCTATGATGTTTACTAGTTACTCAATTCTGTATGAACCTATTTGAACTTTCTGTGTTTACTAGTTATTCAATTTTGTATGAACCTATTTGAACTTTCTGTGATGTTTTCTAGTTACTTAATTCTGTAATAACGTATTTGAACTTGAACTATGATGATGTTCGCTAGTTACCTAATTCTCCATGAATCTATTTGAATTTTCTGTGATGATGTTTTTTACTTTCTTAATTCTGTTATTATGTATTAGTTACTCAGTTCTTAGTGAAATTATGAGGATGATTGCTTGCTACACAGTCCTGTCTTTATCCTTATGTGGTATTTGTATGATGATGTATGTAAATCATTTCTTTTACACCAAACAAAGGACAGTTTTATTTCATTGAGAAAAATTTGAGATGGTTTGGATGCAGTTCGTCACAAACATGTATCTTTATTTTATGGTTACAAGAGGTTGCTTTAACATTTATATGTTTTACACTTTCTTTCAGGTCACCTGATCATACCAAGTTCATAGGAACTTTCAGAACTAAGCAAGATTTCATTGATGTTGTTGAGGTGATTTACCGTGGAGCAATGAAGGGCAAATTAATGGTGACAAGTCCATTGGATCCAAAAGATGTACCCAAATATGATCTTCTTTACAAGGATATTTGACAGGCCAAAATTTCACACTATGAAGCAATTAACACAAGTTAATAACATTCATTACATTTTATGGGAAATTAAATGATGTTCCGCTTTGGCTTAATCAACAGTTATAATCACATCAATGACTTGAGGCTGTCAAGAACATTTAATTGTACAAGCCATGCTGATAGCAAAAGTTTCTTTGTCAGTTGTTACATCAATGCCTTTGACTTTAGATAACAGATAGCAATTGGCAGGAACATTAGAACAAGGGTGAATCAATTGGCTGCACCACTTTTTCCCAAATATTTAATGGATAGAATGATAAGAAACACCTTGTCATCTCCTGAAGATGAAGAATGTTTTTAGATAAAGCTGAAGAAGTGTGTGCGCATACGTGAACACTATTATATTTTAAAACTACACAGCCATTCCCTTCATTCTAAGATTAACCTCATATGTTGGGTGTAATGATGTGTGCTGTCTTAACTATTTAGAACCCTTTGTGGTTTCTGCCAAACAGCACACAGCATTATACCAAACATATGAGGTTAACCTCGGAATGAAGGGAATGGCTGTGTAGTTTTAAAATGTAATATTGTTACTTCAAATTTAATTGTGCATATTTCTTCTGTATAAAGATTTTCCCTTTCTAACAATGGGAAAGTTTAAGCTACTTAAAGAGAAGCAGAAAGTTCTAACTCGGTGCATATGTTAGAGCAGATTTCCTTGAAATAAAAGTAGCATGAAATTCCTGGAAGTGAAATCCAGTTCCTGGAATTGGTTTGCAATAGTGTTTAAAATGCATTCGGAATGCACATATTTCCATTTCAATGGCAAATAAGTCATATATATATATATATATATATATATATATATATATATATATATATATATATATATATATATATATATATATATATATATATATATATATACATACAAGGACTTTTTAAAAGTGATATTTATTGGTTAAATATCCAATCAACACAAAGATGATCCTGCACTTGATAAGTGATCACGGTGATATCTGCGTCTTTCCAACACGTCCTTCTTGCTTTCACTATTCTACTATCAATCACTTTGACATCTTCCAAACTATCAGTGCTGAAGATGCACAACACATGCTGTCAAAGTTGTAGGGTACATAACCCTCCAAGTTGGAGTTATTGTAGAGGGGATTATCTTCCCCACAAAAAAGGGCAGAAAAATGAAAAACCGTGTGAGTTGTACAGTTCCCAATGCCATGTTGACATAGATCTGAATTGTCTATGTAGGTTAACATTACATCTATAGTTAGAATTTGGCAAAACAGGTGATGTCATGGTATAAATGTTTTGTAATAAAGTACATGTATCATTAAATAGAGCTCATAATTTGTTTTACTGTTGATATATACTGATGATTTGAAATTTTAAAACCAGCTGGAACTAAAGAATTTTTGTAATAAAATTTTGTGGATGAAATTAATACAGGATCTATAATATGTTATTAAAAAACGTACTTGGCGTAAACAACTTGTGTCAATATGGTGGGTGTATCTTTATGTGCAATTATATATATATATATATATATATATATATATATATATATATATATATATATATATATATATATATATATATATATATAATTCTTCTGTCCAAAATTGAATAACTCATTCATCTAATTTAAAAGACTTTTATAATGTTGATCTAGCATACCTGTGACACAACCAGGATGGCAAATCAGTAAATTTGCTTCTAAACCAGTAAACTTTTTACTGGGATATATCTTTCTTTTTTAAGGGGATTTAAAAACCAAATTAGTGCATTATTTTTCTCTAATATATTTTCTCATTCATGACACTGATTGTTAGACTTCACTTATTTTCAACCTTTTATCACAGTGGAGTGCTAGGACATTTGTGATAATGTGTGGTCTTTGTACAGTGGTATGAAAATGTGTGTGCAGTCTCTGAGTCTGGAAACGTCCCTTTGACAGTTTGGTAAAATGATCTGCATTAAGGAATGATAAATGTGCTCTGCCACAAAAATTTGAAAACAAAGTTTTGGCAAATTTATCAACTTTTGATCCTGTCACACTCAAGGTCGTCAGTGTGGGTGTCCTTGTTACAGAAGAATCATTGCTCATTTGTGATGGTATCTGCATATGTCTGAATATATAATGTCTTCTCCCATATACCATCTTAAAATCCATTCTGTATGAAACACATAATGCCAACTCAGGACCATTGGTACTCACAAGAATGCTCTTAATTTCCAAGCATTGCTTAGCTTATTGTAATATTTCTTAGTCAGTGCTTTTTGTGTCATTAGAAGAAAGTGCACAATTTTGCCATGTTTGGGTGATTTAACTATTAAAAAAAGTGAATTTCCTGTAAATTTTCCTCTTCAAAAACAATTACTTAAGTGCTTTTGCTGAAATCATTTATGGTTGGTCTTCCTTTTGTCTGACCTCTGCCAAAGGCTGGAAGATTTTTAATGAAAGATTCAAAAGCCATCATAGACCACCTTTGATTGTTTTTTCCTTACAACAACTCAAAAAGAACCCTCCTACAAATGGTTTTAAGCTCTTCAAATTACAACAATAGAGTAATCTTTGTTTAGCTCTTAGTTTGTACACATGTTAGCCATTGTTTAACAATTTTTAATCCAATTACTCAGCATGCATAACTGCAGTGATTTCCACTAAACTGACTGTATTGTTTGGAGAGAATATATATAAATGCAATTTTTGGAGTCTTTTTTGGTTTTGTTGGGGGAAATCCTTCATGAGAAATGTCATTACATACAGCTAAAAGCTGCAGTTCTTGTACATGTGTTTTGAAAAGTTTCAGAATGACGTAAACTGCTGTAAAAAATAGATACGAGGACTGGAATCCCCATTGTTCTTTTTTGGAAGTAAATAGGATGCTAATAATTTTACTGTTACTCCATCACTGACATTTGACTGCACGTGTTCTTGTGCCCACAAACATGCATTCAACTGACAGAGCCTAAATTGATTTGGAAATGTATTTATTTTTTGTACCACATATTCTGTGGTTGCTGCATGGTATTGCAATCTCTCGTCTCCAGCTGTTGCATACAGCTTATCACTCATGAAAATAATGAAATAAAACAAATGCAGTGAGAATTGAACTTAAAAACCTTTAACACCCAATTTAAGTTTACGCTGATGCTATGCAGTGCCTAAACCAACACAGTTCCAAAAGCAATGGAACAGATAAGATTGCTTGTGACTTTCCAGTTTCAGAGAACCATTTTCCGTCAAAATTCAGAATCAGAACAATTTTATTAACAGAAACATCAGATTTGAGCAAACATTTGTACATGCAAAATACAAATACATTGTAGCAATTGTTTTTGTACATCTCAGGAAATTCAGAAATTCTTTAACTCAGGATAGTTTTTATTGTTTAAAACATGCACTGGTATGTTCAGTATTTCTTATCTCCTTTAGAAGCATTGATTGTAAAATTACTACCATATGTACTCTCTAATATATGCTGAACAGACCCAAATCTGCCATCACATAATGCACTGGCAGATCTAAATCTGTGCAGTTGTTACCAGTAATCAGTGGAACAAACAAGATAGACCCTTATTATATGACAGGTTTGGATCTTTGTTGTTGGCAGTTTGACTCAAGTAATAAGCAATACACACATCAACAGATTAAGTGATAAAAAAATTAATATTTTTCTAAATCAGTTAAAATTTTGCAGAATATGAGTTATTTGTTATTATAATGCAAGCACATGTGTGTTTGTGTGCAAACTTATATACAGTAATATACTGTATATGTGTGTATTGCTGTAATTGTGTGTATTCAGTAATTGTTGGGGTGGGGGTATTGTTCAATCTAAAGAGCTCTACATGTTAAAACATATTTTGGCTTTTTCCATAAATGTTTGATTTGAAGATTCCATTAAGAGGACATATGAAAATAAACTGATACTCACCTTTGATTTTATCTTTATTTACAAAATACAGACTATTATCAACTGTTCTCTGACTTCATGACTGTTGCTATTTCCATATTGATGTAAAATAAGTATTACAAATATGAACATTTAGCGTAGTAAAATATTTTTATACAACAACACTAACTTAAATCCTAAATTTTTAACACTAGTGCACCAAGATTTACAGCTTATGTTGGGATATGACAATCTTAAAATATTCAGCACAGCACATTTTTCTTTTAGCCCCAGTGACTTTGATCTTTTTGACCCTTAAATCTGAAAGGTTGCTTCTTTATCAAAATGCATGCTGTATGGCACTACATCAGTCATGCATCTGTCAATTGCTTGTTACCATTCAAGAGTTCATATTTCATATTTATGATCTGATATGTGGCTTGTTTCATCAAAATCATGGACAAACTTGTAAGTAGCATGGTAATCATGCTAAAGATTTGGCAGCCATTTTATTGTCCTGAAGGCCATTTTTTCTGAGTTGAATTTGGTCAACAATATCTCGTGATTACATAATGAGCAGGACCCATGCATATTAATGAGGTGATCTTGCATCAAATTAACATTGCTTGCTGCTAGTGTAGATCCATATTTCTGATCAGATTTTGATAAAATATGAAATGCATTCTTATTCAATCAGATCTCAGACGAGTTTGATACTGAATGAGTTACACACATTAATGAAGTGATCTTGCATCTGATTGAAAGAACTTGTTACCATAAAGAAAACCACATTTCTGTTCCAACTCTGATGAGACTTGGAATGTGGGCTTCTATCATCAAGGTTTTGAATGAGTTTGATAATGTGTGAGATACATGCATATTAATGAGGCAGTAACGAATCTGTCTGAACTTGTAATTGCTCAAGAAGCTTACTCTTGATCAGATTTTGATAAAACTTGGAATATATGAATGCATTATCAAGTTTTTGTTTGAAATAGAAATAAGCAAGAACAATGCATATTAATTAGGTGATATTTCATCTGATTGGCTGACAGTCCTTTTTTCTGATCCAGTTTTTGTCACTTTGAATATACAATTATTATGACCACAGATGAGTTTGATAGTAATTAACAAATTGATGCCTTTTCAGCATCCATTAAATGAACTTGTCCCCATTCCATACATCATCTTTCTAATCTGATTTTGATCAGACTTGGAGTGAGAGATTATATGATCCAGATCCTATATAAATTTAATAAGGAAAAATATCTGCATATTAATAAGGTCATAGGATGGGCATAACTTGTTACCACACTGGAGACATTATATATGATCTGATTTATGGGAAGGCTGGCAAATAAATTCTAATCATCATGATGGGTGCAATTATAAGAAAGATCAGTGCAGAGTGATGTGATGATCTTGCATCTGATTGGCTGAAGTTCTCAACTCTTTAGTGACTTTTTCAGATCAGACTATTATTAGACAAAATTTACATATCATTAGTATATCCATTAATTTGAATATGTTAATGTAATTCAGCATGTACATAGTTCAGAACTTGTTTTCTCTTTTAACATGTCTGTCTTCTTTCAAGAAATGAAGGCGAATTAAGTAACCCACAATATTGACTATTGAGAATAAGAGGTTTAGGGTTACACAGAGTTCTTTCCCCTACATTTCAGATGAATACATTTCAGTAGATAGAACCATTTGTCAAAATTAGTTTTAAAAATGTATCATAGGAACAACAGTCATTTCAATTTATAACTGAAGACATAGTATCAAAAAATAAATGTAACAAGTAATGTTAAGTAGAGGAAATAGCTATAAAATAATGAGAATATGTTAAATTAATCCCTTACAATCTTCAGACTTGAAATGGTGTGTTGAGTAAATGAAACAATGATTTGATTAGATGCATTGATGTTAGAGACTGCAATTGCAGGCTAACATAAATAACATGCATTATTGTAATATAGGATCAGATTTTCTTTACACAGTTATAAACATATTTACAAGTAATGTTGTCTTCTGATATGAATTTAGTACGAAAATATTTCTTGTATGTGTCTAAGTTTGGATGAAAAATTAATACTTTTGGTGAAATAGAATTTGACAATACAGCTGTAGCTGTTATTGCCATATTAAAGTGTATATAACATTTGGGATTTATTATTTATTATTTATTATTATTATTATTTATTTATTATTTGGGATTTATTTCAATCTTTACTGTTAATTATTTATGGTGTTTGAAATTTCATACATTGAATAAGATTAGTCACACATTTAAAATTTATATATCACAGTTTTTGCTTTTGAAAAAAAAAGTCTTATTATGCTTTTCACTTTAATCACTTCTAACATTTTGAATTACCAAGAGTAAAGAAACATTGGTCTTCAAAGACAACCAGTAAATTATAATTTCAGCTAGCACAGAAATATTGTGACAACCAATTAAAGCTTCATCTGCAAATGTTTAAAAGTATGTCTTTATTTCAGTGATGACCAAGAGACTATACATAATAATTTCTGTTATCTTTGGGAAAAAAATGTTATCAGGATAGTAAAGTGGGTAATAGGGATATGATATAAGTGAGGAAGATAGTTATAAGAGTGTTTCTACAATACTACATAAGATTGCATAAAGATGATTATTTAAGTTATTGGAGCCATCTGAATAATGTTCGGTCCACTTAGGTATCCAGATCTTTTTGTCACAGTTGACTTTTGACCTTTTAGACCCAAAATCAATGGTACCTTTTTAACCCAGTAAACAACATCATCAACAACCTTGGTGAAGGTATATGATCAACAACTACAATATATTTTTGAAGAAACTATTTTTCTTTTATTCGCAGAGGCCTGGACTTTTTACACGCAAATCATTATGCTCATTTCATATTTTTTTCTTCATTTTAAATAGCATGATATAGTTTGTTTTTTTTTTAAAAAAAACACTTTTTGGCCCATCCCCACCTCAGAATGAACAAGAAGCTTCTTTACCTCAAGTGCAAACTAAAGACAAAGTATAATCCAAAGCGTAATATAGAGCTGTTATTTTACCCAAGAAATATGATTTAGTGTCATTGACCTTTGAGCTTTTGACCCTAAAATTGATGGATTTCTTTCTTATCTCAAATGCAAGCTATCTAGTTTATATATTTAATGTGGAAACGGTTTTCTTTCATTCACAGTGACCCTTGACCATTCTACTTAGGATGTCACAGGCTTCCCCACCTTAAGTGCAACCTTCCCAAAATTCATATAAGGTCTATGATGAAGAACTAATGTTTTTATGCAGAATGCATATTCGCTTATTTTGGTCACAGTGGCCTTTTGATCGTGAAATCGTTATTACATATTATATAAGGGCAAACCGCTCCAGCGGCCTATTGGTTAGAGCAACTGCCTCAGATGCGAGAGGTCGGAGGTTCGATCCCCGGCCGAGTCGTACCAAAGACTTACAAAAGCGGTACTAACGGCTGCCTCACTAGGCGCTCAGCAGTAAGAGGTATCGTTACGACTGGTCAGGATAATGGGACTAGGTGGTACATCATAGTACATGTCTGTAGCATAATACCTCAGTGATAGACATCACTATAAACTGTCACACTGTAGACATTGTAGCGATATTAATGGAATTTTTTGTAAAGCTACGTTAAAAATCCGAAATCACATACACGTATCAGGACAAGCCACCCAATACACTGTTAACCCAGTACTTACAGCAGACAACAATTAATGTTCACTTGGCACTTGGCATATAATTAACAGTTTTTAAAGGTATTATATAGTTGACTAAGAATGCAACTATTACTAGTACTTCAGATAGTCATACAAGTTAATATTTTTTGGCAGAATTTTTTTTTTATAAAACATAGTGGAATCAAAATATCACCCAAATGTGGTGTCAAAAATGTACATTAAATTAAAGTTTTAACATCACTGTAGAAACGGTTGACCCGGGTGCCGGAGGTTTTGGGATGCCATATCCTTAGCACGACAGGTCTTGGGGTGCCAAATTCCTTTGGGCCACCATCGTCGCCATTGGCGCCTATTATAACATTTCATCCAGTAGACAGTTTAAGCATTTTTTAAAAAATGAATTGAGAACTAATGACATGACTTAAGACAAAATTTGATACATTTAAGATTGGTTTGCATCTGCCAGACTGCTAAATTCAAACATTATTATTTAAAAAGGCAACCGAAGAGCCGTTCTGAAGGAAACGTGCATTATTAGTCTTTGACCAAATTTCTTGCGATAATTATTTTACATGATTACATGAAATAGTTACACTTGATTCGATAATACAGTTTGACAAATTATCCATGATTAAGTTAGTCAATTCGAATGGTTTAACATTTTCATTGTGCTTCTCGAGTTCTTTCCTTAAAAGCAGTTTAGAATGATTTTTATTTTATTTTCTGTTTAAATAAAATACATTGAATATTTTATGTATCTTGTATTTGGCAAATTGGCATGTTTATTTATTGCTTATGGGTAGACAAATAAAGTGATAACACTGAATCAAATTATCGCTTTCAATGTCATCCTCACTTACACCTGCAAAGCTTTGTGAAGTCAGTGTATATAGATCGTCTAGCGTTTTCAGCATCTGATATTATTTTCTTTCAGTAATGGCAACATTCTGTTTCTAACTTCTAACTTAAAGAGTGGTATCTTATGGTTTTCAGCATTGTTTCTTTGTCCATGATCATGTTATAATACTCTGATTGTCATTTTGTCAGCTTTTCCATCATCTTCTTCATACCATTTCTTGTGATATCCTTTTGACAAGGTTTACAGTAGCTGCTCGCTCTGTAAAACTCGGTTTGTTTGTGTTGAAATCATGCTTTGACAATGTCCTCAAATCCAAGGTTTTATTTCACCACTAATAATATTTCAAAATTATTTTTCACTACTCGAAGTAACATTGAAAGATTGTATGGTCGGTATTTGTTGCCTTAGCACGACGACTTAAACTATTATAAATAAATTGAAATTATGTTGATCGAATCTTCCAAACTTCGTTACAAAAAAACGGAAGGTGAACAAAGTAAACATGAAAACGAAAAGTTAACAAAGAATCTGGAGAGAACACTTTTCAAAAACCAAAAGCCCATGTTAAGTTGAACTGGACAAACAATTTGGTAAAAGTTCACAAAAAATCCATAAATGCCAAAAGCTGAGATACTGAACAATGAACAAAAACAGTCTAAAACACCAAAGATGCTGCAAGCACACTCTGTGAAAAGAAATTACACAAATGGACGAAGTTGAGTTTTGCGAAGTCTCGAATATTCAAATAAAATACTGCATGCGAAATTTTGTTTTGTTTAGTCAAAAAGGAAAATATTTTCTGTTTTAAACCGGGCGAAACATGTTACAAATAATGTGCTGTAGATCCGGTAAATCGAATACGACGAAAGACATCGTCGAAACCTGTATGAAATTACACACAACTGCTCGCACTGGTGAAAACCGGTCCGGTGGCCTAGTGGTTAGAGCGTCTGCTGCGGAAGCAGGTGGTCGTGGGTTCGATCCCTGGACGAGTCATACCAAAAACTTTCAAAAGTGGTACTAACAGCTGCCTCGCTCGAATTTCAGCATTAAAAGGTTAGTGTTAGGACTGGTCGGCCTGGTGTCAGGATAATGTGACTGGGTGGGACATCATGCTACATGTCTGCGACATGATGCCCCAGTGCTCGACATCACTATAAACTGCCTCACTACAGTCATCGTAGTGATATGACTGAAAAAGTATTAAAGCTACGTTAAAAATCCTAATCAAACAAGCAAAAAAAAATGCATTGTGGAAACTTAAACTTTGTCTAACCCATTCCAATTGATGCTTAAACTTTCTTCAGCTATTGTCACTATTTGCATTCAAGCACTTGTATATAGAAAAAATACATTATTAACTCCATGCTTACTATGTAAAAAATCAACATGTTTTTCAACATCCTACAGTATGATATGCACATGGGCTTTGATATGTTAACAGGTCCACTATAAAATGTAGATTTTCGGAAATTTACAATTATTATATCCTTATCTAATTCACATTTTGCTACCTGATAGCACGTTGATCTGTAACTGACAAAATTATCAGCACTATGCAAGCAAAGAAGAAATAAAACTTAAATTTATAAATTCAGTTATTATTTTGAGTTAATAAATAACAGCGTTTACTACATGCAAAAAATTAGGTTTACAACCATAAAAAAGATTAACCCAGTAAATAATAAGTACTGTGACGTATCAATGGTCATAATTTTGAATCGCAAAAGAAAAACGAGATAAAAAATCATTTTTGCTACTGGGGTAGTTTTACCTTTTGTTTCAAATATGTTTGATGGAACATTGACGAAATTTGTTGCAAAATCTTGCAGACAAATGATGGTTTGCGATGAAACTCTTTAAAAATCGTTATGAAATAATAACTTTTGTCATAAGTAAAATTACTAAATCAGCAGTATTTATTGATAGCATGATTAGCAAAGTGATCGGTTACAATTAAACAAAATAAATCAAACTAAATTTATTTTAATCATCAGTGAGACTTATGATTACAACTGGTAGAGACAAAAGTATTAACTATTCTTATAATTAATAATAACACATGTAAAATAAAATACAAATTCTTTGAAACAACACATTCGGTATTATCCTACCAGATCAGATAGCCTCCGGCTAAGAATCTTCAGTATTTTATATACCATTGCAAAATTTTGGCAATGTACACTAATTGTATAAGCTTTTTCATGACAAAGAGTTAAATATCTCAATCCAATTGTTTTACATATACCACATGCATTTGAAACCCTGAATTAGTAGTAGTAGTAGTATTTGTATTATTATTATTATTATTATTATTATTATTATTATTATTATTATTATTATTATTATTATTATTTCGTTTATTATTAAAGTAGAAGTTGGTACTAACAAATCAGAAGGAAACAATTTGACTAGAATGCTTCTTAAATTCACCATCATCTGTGATGATCTTTCATAGCTGAATGATTGCACCATTGTTCAAGATATACACTGATTTGTGAGTATCTAACTGGCATAGATCAAATGGAGTTGAGACATGTTTCATGAATACTAAATTGAGAAAGTTACGATCAGGGCAGATAATGCAGAATATTAGGGTTCCAAACCTATACAGATTTATTTTTAGAAAAGAAATGCCATTATACTTATACAGATTTATATTTAGAAAAGAAATGCCATTATACTTATACAGATTTATTTTTAGAAAAGAAATGCCATTATACTTATACAGATTTATTTTTAGAAAAGAAATGCCATTATACTTTTAGATATTGATACCGAACCAATACAAGTTCTGGTGTACATTTAAAATAAAAACAATTTAAGATTGCCATTAGATTTTTAAATATTAAAAGACCATTGTCATATTTCAGAATTATGACAAAATACAGAAAATAATTGCTTTTATACCACATAAAGCCAGTTACAACTTTAACGAACATCATACTTGATTAAATGAAAAGGCGAACTATGAAAACAAGCAATTAAAAATCTGAAACCTTTTAGGCGTGATACATGCATTTGAAAGAATGTCAAAATCGTCATACTTTGTAGACTGACTAACCGGATACACTTCATCGTTATCGCCTGTCCTGCTGTTCTGTTCAACAAGACTTAGCGCTTTTCAAAGATAACAAAGTGATCGTGATAGATACCGAACCTGATTTAAACAAATGGTTAGAGTTACACTTGATGTTTATCCAAGTCCAAGTATTATATTTACTATTGATAAATGTGAAAATAGTGAGGTAGAAACTAAACTTCATACCTACCCTTCCATGGTAGATATTTTAAAATATCAGAAACTGTATATGAATAAGAAGAAAAAACTTTTTTCATGTGAATTGAATGGGAGATATTTTAGACACTCTCGAATAGAGCATACACAATTTTTATTTAATGGGGCTTACAAATGTATTTGACTACAGGGTACGTAGGTGGCCGATAGTAATGATGTTAACCAAATTGTGCTTGTCATCTTGCATACAGAATGCTTCGATATTTGTTTTGATGTAATATGTCTCATGTTGGAAATACTTTATTGAATTTTTTTCTTTTTCATTTTCATAGTAATTTAATAAACAGTCTTTGCACATTTTGAATATTACATTCACTTTGATCGTGCATATATATATATATATATATATATATATATATATATATATATATATATATATATATATATATATATATATATATATATATATATATATATATATATATATATATATATATATATATATATATATATAATTTGTGGCATACCAGAACACCATGTAATTTAGGTAGTACTATGAAAGGTTTCTGTCTCAATAGATACTAATCGGAACAAAATCAGCCTTTACCGTCAAGTCGAGAGAGAAACTTCAAGTTATTCTTCGCCATTGAAAACTATATTCTTAACTGCGTTCACCCACATGGATATACTTCACAATTAATTTTACTTTATGTTCTCTACATATATATCTCAGTACTGACCTTTCCACTGTGTGACAATCAATGCAAATCATATGTTAATCTAAAATACATCCAAAGATGAATTCACGGTGAAGTTCTTCTCAAGGGTTCACTGGCAGTTTTTTTTAGAGGCTGCACTGTAAACAGAACATCATGTAAAGAGAACACAGATTTCACTTCCGGATCATCACCAAGGCCTTATTACTCGATGTGCACTGTCGCCAAAATACACATAGACAGCCACTCTCTGAGCACATATTCTCAAGAATAAACAATTACCTTTAAATCCCTACCAAAAATGCATGAATATTACTCATATATCACCACCAAAATGAAAAAATGTCATAAAAGTAGACTAGAACTACATTCGGGTACAAGATTCGGCTAATGTAGTTATGTGAGAAGGCTTGCCAGTAGCTTCTCGTGGGTCGGTGGTTCTTTCCAGGGGTTTTCCGGGTTCTTCCTCCACCATTAATACTGGCCGCCATGTATAGACTATATTGTGCTTAAAAATGGCGTTAAACCATAAAAACAAAAACAAACAAACATTCGGGTACTGATCTGAAAATACTAATTGTGATCACAGGTACTCGACGCGAGCTTGATGTTTAAAAAAAAATAATCTAAAGGAAAAAAAATCATACAGAGTGAGAAAATACCTTAGATTACCCCCATAACCTATTCAGACATATGACCCTGTCTATCACACTCCATAAAAAAAGATAGTGAGGGTCATATGTCTGAATGGGTCATGGGGGTAATCTAAGGTATTTTTCTCACTCTGTATAATTTTTTTCTCCCTTTAGATTATTATTTTTTTCTTCACATTAAGCTCGCGTGGAGCACCTGTGATTGTGATGAGATTCCACATATAATACTTTAGCGGAGGAAGGAGTGAATGGCATAATCAAAACGACACGTGGTACACTCCGCCAGATGTGAATCACCGCACACATACAGGTGATGTGTACAACTACTGTAGTACTGTATTGTTTTCACGACCTGGCGGAAATGGCCCCAAGCCATGTTTCGATCGCATTAATACACGATGAATCAGTATCAGTCAAGGACAGTGTCATTCTATCACCATACATTCTTTTCAACTTGTTCGAGTAAAATTCATACATTAATCATTTAGATGACTTCATTACTGTAATCATTTAGATAACTTTATCACTGTAATCATTTAGATAACTTTATCACTGTAATCATTTAGATAACTTTATCACTGTAAATCCGCTGTAATTTTGGTTTGGTAATTTTGATTTTACTGGGTTTTTTCTTCAGACTTACCAACGCCAAGTCAATGTCAGTTGTTCTTTTGGCAAATAGTATAATTTTCTGACATAGAAAAGTTTATTGTTATTTGTACGTATGTTTAGCATATTTTCCATCTGTTTGTCTAATACAGTGTTATTCATAAATTTTAGCAATGAATGATTTTTCAACAATCACTAGCAGTTTTCTTTTTTTTTTGCTTGTCTCAAATTGTATCCATTTTATGTACAAAATTTGAACCACTGTTTTATCAAACAAGACCACAATGTACATCTTTCCATCTTTTAACCTTAATTTTCAATGTACATATTAGCTTCTGCACATATCTGTTGTCCTGAATTAGTTTACCTGGAGCGCCTGGATAGCTATCAAGCACGTGCAATGGAATCTCCAAATTACCTGCCAATATGCAACCAGTATCATTTTCGTTTGATATTTTCAACATATTTTTTTCTTTCTATTCATCTAATTTGTTCTTCGGTTGTCCATCTTACTGTTTTTCTTTACTGACGTGTATTTGCTAAGGGCATGCATATTAAATCGGCATCTTGATTTTGGCATTTCCTTCCCTCCATCACACTTTGTCCTTTTATGTTCATGTAGTAATTGTTTGCTCAGCAGTATTACATCATCATGAATTCCGGAAAGATGACCGCGATCATTTAACCGGCTTGAAGCAGCTCGTCCGTTTTTGTGCTGTTTTTAATGATACATGTGCTTGTTGTCTATCTTAGTCTACCACTTTTGTGTTTCATCATGCATTGGTTGTTCAGTTCGTATGTGTTTCTTCATCTGCTTGTTTTAGAAGCTAGAACAATTAATTTTTTTTTCTCAGCTATTTTGCTCCACTGTTACGACGTCCTTTGTTCTTGAATAAACTACCATCACCTGATAAACAGTCAACCCGTTTATGCTATGATGGACCCTCATTAATTGCTTTAAATGACTACTCCTTGGCTATTCTTACTACAATGTGCTCAAGACTAAACAATATGGGATTACATTTCGTCATTACTTAAATGTAAACGGAAGCACAAAAAAGAAACGTTATCTCAAAGCTGGCCGGTGTATAACAGGAACAAGAATTCAAGTTATCTTCCTTTTGCCCTTTTCGGCTAAACAATTTAAAAATCGGCTGTTAATTTTGATAATCTTGTGCAAATCCCTATTAAATCGTCAACCGTTGTGTCAGCTATGCCATAAATACCACTGCTTATTGCATTATTCAACGCCCAATCAGTAGGACCAATGGAATAATGCACATAAATAATTGATTTTATCCAAGATCAGAATATCGACGTCTTCTTCCTGCCAGAAACATGGCTAAAAATATCAGGCGATGAGCCCAAGTACGCGGATCTAACACCCACCGGTCATTTCCCCGCCACTCTCTCGGTGGTGGAATTGCTGTCATCACAACGAATCCCATGATAAAATGTTTTAAATACAACACAACCTTCAATTTATGCCACACATCGTTTAAACTAGTCCAAACAACACTCAAACTGGAACAAAGATCAGTCCATTTTTTCTGCCTCTAACGCCCTCCTCCTAGTAGACAAAACATGCTGACTGAATCTTTCTTTTTCGATCCGTGGCAACCTGACTCTTCCTGGAGATTTCAACTTGCACTTTGACTGTCCTGGATACCCATGCACATCAAAACTCTTATAGTCCATTCATGTTTTTAACCTTAAAAAGCCAGTTAACCAACCCACCTATAAACATGGTCACATTTTAGACTGGATTCTTTATAGACCTGATGATACTGCTCTACAGCCCACCCTTGTATCCCACGAACTTGCATCAGATCACTTCTGCATTATATGTCATCTGGACTTATCAGTCCCTAACCCTCCACCTTTATTTGCTACTAAGAGAAACCTTCGTATGATAAATAGAACCAAACTAATGTATGACATCCAAGCAAGCCTAACAACTTGCTTACCTCCTAAAGCAGAACAACTCGATAACTGCCTGAGTTCATTGCTTGAAAAACATTACCCAGCAACCACGTACAGAGTATCAATTCAAATGTGTTCTCTGTGATATAGCAGTAAGGGACAAGCTTCGCACTGCTATAAGAGACCGCCATAAAGAGGAGAGGCGTTGGCTTTCCAGCAGACGCACTATTCATAAACAAATCTATGAAGACGTTAAGAAAAACCTCACAAACATAGTAAATTTAGCCAAATTATCTCACCACAGTACTAAGATAACGGAGAGTTCCAGCTGCAAAGAGCTTTTTGAGATAACTAACCAACTAATTTCAAGGAACATATGTACACCACTTCGAACTACCTTCTCTCCAGTAGACCTTCCGGACCTGTTTGCAAATTTCTTACGTGGCAAGGTACAAACCATTAGAGATAAACTTGACAAAAAAAATTTCAAATTGACTCATCGTCACTATACAGTTGCGATACAGAATTTCAGCGACAACAGTTAGCAGCATTTGAACCCGTCCCTATGGATTTAGTACGGACAATCGTGGTGAATAGTGCACCAAAGTCATGTGAACTTGATCTAATTCCAACATTACTGCTGCTTGAGTACTTAGATCCAATATCGCCTTCACTAATTGATGTTATTAATTCTCTCTCTCTCTCTCTCTCTCTCTCTCTCTCTCTCTCTCTCTCTCTCTCTCTCTCTCTCTCTCTCTCTCTCTCTCTCTGCTGAAGAAACCAACACTCAACCATAACGATTTAAAGAACTACTGCCCAGTATCATAATCTTCCGTTAATATATAAAACAAATCTTAGATAAAGTTGTTGTAACTCAACTTGTATCTCATCTGAATTCAAACAGTCTTTGTTTTTTTTAGCAATGTACAGTCTTCATATCATCTTTGCCACAGTAATGAAACTACTCTTCTGAAAGTAGTTAATGACATTCTCTCTGTTTGCATAGCGGAAAGATTACAGTCCTCACCCTCCTTTGAAGTATCTGCAGCATTTGACAAAATATGCCATGATATATTACTTCACCGTCTCCTGTAGTTGGGATTCTCAATACAGCCTTACTGTGATTCAAGTCCTACTTAGTGAACAGGACACACATTATATATGCAAACGGAATACACTCCAGCCCAATTGAGCTATGTTGTAGTGTTCCACAGGGGTCTGTACTTGGACCTGTTCTTTTGATTATATACACTCAGCCATTCTCAAGTGTCATAGATCATAACCCATTTTCTCACCAATTGTACGCTGATGACACTCAAATAGTACCCAACTGAAGTTGATGCTACCATCCATGGAGTGGAGAGGTGCATTTCTGATGTGAAATCATATATGGCATGTAACAAGCTGCAGATGAATGATGATTAACTGAGTCAATTCTGATTACAACACAAATACTTTGTTATACACATCCTTTACCTCAAACAATAATTCAGCAACACCAACATTAAAATTCACACAGTCAGTACGAAACCTAGGTGTTACCCTGGACAGTACTTTCACATAGCACCAGCATGTCATGAACATATGCAAGGCTGCGTATCTTGAGCTGAGACACATCAGTTCTATTCCCAAATATCTTTCCGTTGATGCCACAATAACACTTGTGTGTTCATTAATTTAGTACTTCCAAGACTGGACTATTGTAACTCAATTCTGTCTGGTTCATCTGAATATCTACTCCACAAACTTAAAAAAGTTCAAAACACAGCTGCTCGGATCATCATTAGAGTACCGCAATCAGAGCACACCTCCCCGATGCTCTGTACCATACACTGGCTATCCATTTGATTTAGAATCAAACACAAAATTTGTTCTATGTGCTACGTTTCACTGACGGACTCCATTTCAAAATAGTTATCACCAACGTGTACACACCAGCAAGATTATAACGCTCCTCTTCTGACAATCGTATACTCATTATTCCCACTATGAAAACGAAGTCTTATGAGCAGCGTTCTTCTGCATAGCAGGGCCCAACATGGAACAAATTGTCCATTGAAATTAGACACAAAGACACAGCGATCCCTTTCAAGATTGCTCTTAAAACCCATCTTTTTCGACTGCAGGAGCAAACTTAAAGATACCATATCTTTAATTGTTTCAGCATTTGTTATGTTTTCTAATTTCATGGTGTTTTTTTTTTTTGTAGTCGTATTATTATAGATGTTGTAAAACGCTTATAGCTTCTAAAGATTATACGCTATACAAAATCCTCATTCTTCTCCTTCTTCTTCTTCTTCTTCTTCTTCTTCTTATTATTATTATTATTATTATTATTATTATTATTATTATTATTATTCCATCTTGCATTGCTTCTCAGTCATCAAAAACATGTACTAGTCTGTCAGTCATTCAAGAAAATTGACAATTGTATCTTTAAACTTTACTCATTTGCTAATCTGGAAACAATATAATAGTGAACAGTTCTAGTTTGTATTTGGGCTTGCATTCGCTGCGAAAGTTTTTAAAAATGTCACACTTTTTAAATTTCTTTTCAACTAATAGGACGATCGTTACGAGCAGTAACTCTTTCAACCGAAAGATAACACGCAGTCGAAACTGTTCGCCGGATAACCACATACACTGCACGACAGTTGGCATATAGTGATATTTTAAACGTGGTAAGCTCTACAAGGGTGTATATGTATGCACAGGTGCTCGGCGCGAGATAACTTATATTAGAGTTTGCTGGTTTTTGGTGTACCCTGATATAAGTGAGAGTGTATCACACCCCCAAGTGTTAAGATGGGTTGTAAAAATGATTGTGTTGTTTAGGGGAGTTTATGAAGTTTTGATATTAGTTGATTTTATTTATGTAGCTGTCTGTTTCTGGTGGAAGATTTATATTTAGGCTTTTAACTTTTATGGATTTATATTACTGCTGCTAGCTTGACACGTCAAGCAGATATATATATATATATATATATATATATATATATATATATATATATATATATATATATATATATATATATATATATATATATATATATATATATATATATATATATATATATATAAAGTTTATATTACAAACATAATAAATTAAAATTTATATTACACCAATAATAATAATCTCTTCTTTTGTTTTTGAAGAATTGACCGCAACGATGGATAAAAGTAAAATGTTCCAGTGTATTTTTGAGTCGTTCGTGCTGGCATATCCTACAAAGAGCAGAAAGATTTGTCAAGAAGTGGTTCAAAAATGGAATGGAATTTAAAAAATGATGCAGATTTGCAAGTTAAAGTTGATCACTACTTGCAATAATTAAAATCAATTGCCGCCACAAAAAAGGATCACTTCTGAAGTTTTGGGCTAAACAAACATATGCCGATACAAAAAGCTCCAAAAAAGTGCTTGTGGCACCGAAAGTTCTGTGTCGCAGTCTGATGAAAAATGACCAATGCTCAGGCTGATGATTCAGAGCCTACTACTAGTAAGTCAACAGTATCAAGAATTGTGACAGCCCAGCTACATTTGCAGTCAGAGATTGACATTCTGAATTCTGATCTCGTCGGCTTGTACGAACGACAAAAACGTGGAATGCTAACACTGGAACAGGATGTAGAACTGAAAGAGAAGAATAAGAAAAAGAGTGAATTGGAAAACCCACTGAAGAAGAAGAAGGATGATCAGAGAACATCACAGAAAGTAAGAGACGAAAAGAAAAGAAAACTGAATGCTCTGTTTGAAGAAAATCCAGAACTATTCACATCTCTGAACGTCAGAGCCAAGCCTGGTAGGCCGAGAATTGAGGAAGATCAGCCGTCATTGCTGGAAACTATTGTGGATATTGCTATGCATGGATCAGCATCGCATGAAAGAAGACAGAGCGATGTATACAGAAGCATTAAAACATTAGATCAGCTGACTGAACAATTAAAGCTGGATGGCTTTACAATCAGCAGAAGTGGGCTCTACCTTCGTCTTTTACAGAGACGCAGTTCATCTCTTGAAGGATAGCGTCATGTGTCAACGGTCCCAGTGAAACTCATTAGAGCACAGAACGATCACCATGCCAAACATATCGATGGTTTGTTTTGTACGGCAACAATAAAACACTTGGAAGAGTTGGCGTCCATGCTAGGACCGAACGAAGTGTGCGTTGTGAGTCAAGACGACAATGCTCGTGTTCCAATCGGGATGACCGCTGCTAACAAGCAAAGTCCAATGCTGATACACGTCGAATACAGAGTCAGCTTGCCTGACCATGATTGGGTTGTAGCCGCAGGACACAAGCTAATTCCTTCGGTCTATGCTGGAATTCAAATTCAGTCCAATGGTCTAGGAAACCGAGAAGCTGTTGGTTATTCGGGACCGACCTACATAGCAATCAGATCGTGTACCTTTCATTAAAAGACCATTTTGAATTGTAAATTCACCTCTATCTGCCCAGTACGATTGCAGTTTTCCGTCCATAGCGGATTTCTCTGGCCACCCCGTTTCACAGAATTGTACAAGTTGTTTGCAAATCGAATCATTTCGATATTCAGACTTTATTTGTTCAAGTCGAGTATTTGATGCAGGCAAATTACTAACTATGAAATCAACGTAGGCGTTAGTTTCAGCCTGAAAGTCTCTGTCACTCTCAGAGTAATAAGTTAAAGGTGCTCTGGACAGAGCATCAGCAGTTAATAGATTCTTGCCAGCAACATGAACTATGTAAAAGTTGAATCTCATCAAACGCATTCTAAAGCGTTGAATTCTAGAGGGTAGATCTCCCAAGATTTTTGTGCTCATTAGTGGTACTAATGGCTTATGGTCAGTTTCAAGTTTGAATTGTGACCCAATTAAATAGCTACTAAAGCGTTCACAATCCCAAGTGATTGCTAGGGCCTCTTTTTCTATTTGAGCATAGCGTTGCTCAGTTTCTGACATACCTCGTGACGCGAACGCCACCGGTCTCAAAGTGCTACCGTACTGCTGCCGTAGCACAGCACCTAGTCCAAATGAAGATGCATCTGCAGATACAACTATTTTTCTATTTGGATCATAATGTGCTAAAGTAGGTGAAGATATAATTTCTTGCTTGATATCTCTAAAAGCTTGTTCTTGATCTGGACCCCAAGTCCATGAGTTTTTACCTTTCAAAAGCTCACGTAATGGTTTTGATTTTTTCTGCCAAATTTGGACTAAATTTGCCAAGCTGATTTGCCATACCGAGAAATCGTCGTATCTCTGTTACGCATTTCGGTGTTTCCATTTCAGTTATAGCTTTAACTTTTTCTGGATCTGGTCGGCAACCATTTTCGTCAACAATATGCCCAAGAAACCTTATGGATGATCTCGAAAATTCACACTTTTCAGCGTTCAAAGTGACGCCGGCCTCTTGAATTGATTGACCATTTCTAGTCTTTCGTCATGCATTTTCTGCGTTTCCCCAAAAACAAGAACATCGTCCATGTGACAGAGTGTTCCGTCAAGTCGTTCCAGAGTTTCTGACATCCTTTTTTGAAAATATTCAGGCGCAGAACTGATCCCAAATGGAAGGCGATTAAAATAAAACCTACCAAAAGGAGTAATGAAAGTTGTAAGGCGGCGTGATTCTTCTGACAGGTTTATCTGCCAAAAGCCCGAGTTTGCATCAACTTTGGTGAAAAACTTTGCACCTGCTAGTTTTGCAAGGGATTCTTCAACTGATGGTAGTGGGTGGTTTTCTCTTTTAACCGATACATTCATTTTAGTTAGATCCACGCAAATTCTTACCTTACCGTTTGGTTTTGGAACAACAACCATTGCAGCGCACCACTCAGTGGGCTCATCTACTTTTGAAATAACCCCCATTTGTTCCATTCTAACCAACTCCTCTTGAACTTTATTCAATAAAGGGATAGGAACCTTTCTTGGGGTAGATAAGGCATAAGGTTTGGCATTTTTATCCAGAGTTATGTTATAGAACCATTTTGTTTTCCCTAGACCTTTAAACAAATTTGGATATTTCTCGCGGTAGTCCCTATCTAAATTTATGGACTTATCCTGAATTTTGCTTGCATTTTGTGAGTTTAAATCTGAGGCATTTACGGAGGATATATTTACCTGTTCAATAATCTTAAGAGCCTGAATTGCAGGCCTACCCAAGAGTGCCTGATTCAGTCCCTTCACAACAAATATGTCTTTTACACTGAATGCATTGTTTGACTCCAGTCCACAGGTAAATTTTCCCAGCACTTTAAGTTCAGAGTTTCCAGGTCCATACAGTTTTCGATCAGACTTTGAAAGTTTTTGTTCTCCGATTTTTCTTAAATCCTTCTCAGGAATTACAGTCACATCAGCTCCAGTATCAATCTTGAATAAAAGTGTAGTGTTGTTCAATCTCACTCGCGTCATCCATGGTTGACCCTTCTTTGTGCTAACAGTCCCTAGAAATCCAGATTCCGCTCTCGATTCTATTGTGCGAACTGTTGATTTTGACAGACAGCATTTTGCATAGTGTCCTCTTTTCTTACACTTATGGCATTCTGCTTCTTTTGCAGGACATTGGTCTCGAGAAAGATTTCCTTTCTTTCCACATCTCATGCATCCTTTTCTGCTGACATTATTTTGTTGAGCATTTGGAAATTTATTTTTCTGTTTCCAATATTTCAGTGAAGACGATTTTACTGCATCCATTTCAGTCATTCGTTCTCAACTTGCTCGTATCGTTGTTTGCTGCTTTTTCACAGCCTCATTTTGTCGAGCTTGACTAACAGCAGATTCTAGAGTCAGATTCGCATCTAACTGCAATTTTTCTGACAGTTTTGAATCTCGCAGTCCAACTACAAGTCGATCTCGGATCATTTCATCATGTAGTGACCCGAAATTACAATTTTCTGCTAACACATAGATAGCAGTAACAAAGCTGTCTACTAATTCTCCCTCTTCCTGTTTTCTTTGATTAAATTTTGCTCTTTCAAATATTACATTCCTCTTTGGAATGAAATATCGCATGAATTTATCTGTCACAGGCTTCCACTTATTTTGATCTTCCTCTGTCAGGTTGAACGAAGACAAAATGTCATCAGCCTCACTTCCCATGGAATAAATCAAGGTATTCACTTGTATTTCTTCCCTTTTTTTTCACTAAATCCAGATGCTTGACGAAAGCGTTCAAAACGCTGAAACCACTTTTCCCAAGTTTCAGGTCTCGAAAAGTCAAATTCGTCCGGATTTGTAAATTGAAATGAAGCCATTTTCAACTCTGATAATTTCAATCCTGTGTTTTTACCGCTGCCACCATGTAATGTTATTTATTATTGAAGAATAACCATAGAAGGCGTTATGTAGAAATTTATTCTATACAATACATCTATACAGCTTGGAAAGGGAGTAAAGTCTGCCCTGAGAATATATTTCCCATGGAACTTAAACCCTAGTGAATCTATAACACAAACCAGCTGATGGTGTGTATCAGTTCTAGTCCAGTGTGAGATATCTGATTACATTTACAATCAAGTAATATTTAAAGCTAATTGGATTAATGCTTACACTACAATATATATATATATATATATATATATATATATATATATATATATATATATATATATATATATATATATATATATATATATATATATATAATCAAAATACTGGATGAATTACCATAAGAACCCACATATTTATTAACGAAAAATACAAATAAATTACTTTACAAATTACATTGAGGAGGGGTGCATGATTCACATTAATTTCACAATGAAAAGATGGATATAGTTTACTCAGCTAGTAAACAATATAGAAATTTACTCTTATAGTAAACTGAATTCACTCAGATAGTGAAATTATGCAAACCAAAATGAGACAGATATACAACTTATATTTACAGTGCCGAAAGATACAATGGGTTTTACGAACCCCAAAATTAGCCCACGCCTACAAGATTATATGTACATGTATGGAGATACACTCCGTCATCAGCACGCTTTATTTCAGCTCCAACGGCTTCTGCGGTTTAGCTTCACAGCTGCTACGGTTAATTCATATGGTTGACTTTCCAGCTTGCACCACGTCGACCCCGACCTATCCGATACCTTTGAATGCTCTGGTCACTCAAAACATCAAAGACACTGTAAACCCTCCGGACACTTCATACACTCTGGACAGCTCTTACAACTCCAGATATATACCTCTACAGCTTAAGATGTGCAAGTCCTTATAGTAGACCTGCTCACTACCAATACGTTCCTTAATTTAAAGAGTTTTACCTACGGTGAGGTATTTACTCACATATATCTTCAGTGCACTGGAATTATTCGGTTCTTCCCATCAAAGCACTTCAAATGTGTGGCATAGGATGGACCAAACTCACTATTTTGCAATACAACACAACATACATTAGTCATACTCAAAACCAAACTCGAGTACATGAATTTAATAAATAAAAGGGTTTAAACAATTCCGTGACACCCATTCCGACATAGGACTTTGTGTATCATACAATAAAAGAGTCTCTTGGAGAGTATATTAGTCCGGTTCCTATGTATGCGGTTAAAGCTCTACTGGAGAGCAAACTAAGCATGCAATGTTGCTGTATAAGTTTGAGTAATTCGAAAACTCGATAGTCTATGACCTGTGCTTTGAGTTGTTGATAGGCTACAGCTAGAAATTAAAAGTGATATTATTGATGCTTTGAATATTCCAGCTGAAATGTACAAAAGTATTAATTAATCACATTTTAATAAATTAGAGTGACATATTGGCCTCTATTAAAGCAAATTTAAATGTTTATGTATATATTTATTTTTAAAAAAGGATATATATATATATATATATATATATATATATATATATATATATATATATATATATATATATATATATATATAGTTTTGGTCTCTATGTTAATTATGCAATTGCTAAGTGTTGTGCTTCGAGTTCTTGATAGGTTGAAGCTAGAAATTAAAAGTAAGTGATATTATTGACGTCTTGAATATTCCAGCCGATGTGTAAGTATATATTGATTTTTTTAAAAAGGATTATTTCGGTATATCGATATATATCATTATATAATTTTGGTCTCTGTGTTAATTATGCAATTGCTAAGTGCATGGAGGCAACGTTTTAATGTTCACATGTCATAAAAATGTTGACCAGCTTTAATCCCTACGTAACGACCGACTTTAAATCTTGATGCAAGTATAGTCATTCCAGGCGCACAGAGAGAGAGGAGAGAGAGAGAGAGAGAGAGAGAGAGAGAGAGAGAGAGAGAGAGAGAGAGAGAGAGAGAGAGAGAGAGAGCAGTTCTTGTATCCGTGAAAACTAAATAGTTTAGCTTTGCCTGCAATGAGAAACATATTACCATATTATTTTTCTCAACTGAAAATTAGTAGTTTCAATGAATATTAAACAATAGGTGTATAAGTTTATAATCCTCATATACATTTCGATTACTGGAAGTGACGATATCATACAGTTACAAGACACGATACGGCTAATCCTTAGTGTGCAAGTCCTGTGCACATCGATACTGTTACTTGTATGTCTCTGCAAAGAATTGTTGTTTAGAGATAGTGTTAATTAACAATCAAGTACCAGGTGATGAAGATCTCAAGCTATATAAGCTTTACAATCGCTCTTAGTGCTAATACATATGCCTAAATATTATGAACCTATTTAAAGTCAACATGCTTTGGGAAGAACTTTCCTTGTAAAAATTCTTTAAAATGCGACAGTCTTATCTCAGACGCGCAGTGGGCTGTTGCATATACACGAATTAATTTAGATTAAACATTCCGGATTCCTTTAATAACAGCGAACAACTACTCCGAAGCGACGAAACCCTTGTTTTGCAAAAGACATAATCAAATAGCAAAATGCCATGTACTTCATTAATAATGTGAAAACACAAATATAGTATTGTAAAACCGAAGATGTTACGTTTGTAAATAATTCAAAATTTTATTACAGGATGTCCTGTTATTTTTGGAATCGTTGTTGAATATCTAACTCGTATTTCAATAGCAGTTTTATGTTCAATATGAACCTGCAGTTCGTCAATGCACTGTATACCCAAAATGAACGACTGCGTTAAATCGCTGGGAAACTGCGAGGAATGAGAGGCACTGCATTTATATCTAACTCGGAAATGCTTTATGATTTATTGCAGAGGCGTAGCTAAGGGGGGGGGAGGCAGGGGGGTACATATGTCCCCGGGCGCCAAGGTACAGGGGCGCCAAAATGAGGCTTGCAACATTACATTATAATAAGAAAACAAGGGTAATAAATCGGTCACAAGACCGCTGGGGCGCCAATTTTATAGTTCGTCCCCGGGCGCAAAATATCATCACTACGCCTCTGATTTATTGTCTGTATTTTCTAAGAATTCAATTGAATACGACATAAGAAAAATAACTGTTTTTTTATTTGTCGTACCAGCTATTGATTTGCCCACGTATTCGTATTTAATATTTAATACATTGTTTACAATGTATACCCGATTATATTCTGTAATAACAATAAAATGTTTATTTATTTGGCTTCAAATAAGCAGTCCTGGTTGTACTAGATTACGGATCACAAATTATCTGTAATAATACATCAAGAATCGCACTTATGCATGAATTTTTGAATAAAAGTAATAAGATTTAAATTTTCTCTAAATGGTTTTAAAATTAATTTTGCAATAAATTATATTGGAAGTAATTTTCTAATAAAATATTGAGGTCTATTTATGTACTGCAACTGTATTTTATAAAGATAGCGCCCTTAAGAACAGTGTAAAAGTCTCTTGTCCCATACATTTCTCTTGTATCTCAAGGATGTAGTATTATATATATATATATATATATATATATATATATATATATATATATATATATATATATATATATATATATATATATATATATATATATATATATAATAATAAAGTTCATTAGTCGATGAATCAGAGGGACTTTTCTGACAGCATTTCGTACCTCAGCTTGCCATATTCCCCAAGACGTAGCAATATCTCCACCATTATTAGTGACACCTCTCTCTCTCTCTCTCTCTCTCTCTCTCTCGTCACTATGTTGTAATAATAACGGTATTGTGAATGGATTTGTTATTTCTGTATGCATATATATATTGTCCATTTAATGCATGAAGATTATTTTATGTTAAACGTTGAGATGTGAGATGATGTTTGACCTACGAACCTTTGGCATATTTGATCATGTCATTTTTATTTGTCTCTGAAATCATCTACCACGTGTGAATCGCTTCATCCATTCATGAACGTATGCCACCAACCCACCATTGTTTAGATCGCCTTCTGAGTCTCTTACAAATATCTACTCTGTGAGTATAAAACCCTGCTCTGGTCCTGGTAATGTCACATTGTTGTCATGTGTATTAATGAATTCGTCAATGAATTCATCTAAAGACATCAACAGTTCTACAAGCCCTGGGGCATCAACATTAAGTAGAAAGAAGTTCGCACGTAGGTAGTTGTTGGACCCTATTCATCTCCATGTTGGGCTATGCAAGTGCCGTGCTTGAGTTTCACATCAATAGTTTAGGAAATGAATTATCTTCTCGTCCTAACCGCTCCGGTGGCCTAGTGGTTAGAGCGTCCGCTGCGGCAGCAAGAGATCGTAGGTTCGATCCCAGGACAAGTCATACCAAAGACTTACACAAATTGTACTAACAGCTGCCTCGCTTGGCACTCATCATTATGAGGTTAGTGTTAGGACTGGTCGGCCTGGTGTCAGGATAATATGACTGGTAGGACATCATGCTACATGACTGCGGTATGATGTCCTTGTGCTAGACATCACTATAAACTGCTTTACTGCAGACATCGTAGCGAGATGACTGAAAAATTGTTAAAGCTACATTAAAAATCCTAATCAAACAAACAAAAATATAAAATCAATACCTTTCATGTTTGTTTTTTATAAACTTTGCATACATTTCCGAGCTACATTTACCTTGGAAAAACGGGTCTCAAACTCAGACCACCATGAAGGCCGCATGAGGACATTTTCGATGGCCAAAGACCCAACACCGCATTTACTATTTCTCATGACATCTTTGGCAGGTGTTTGAGACCCCTGGTATAGATGATGCAAACTTTAATTCAAGCCTGTGTACGTGCAATGAGTTGTTACGCAACTTTATTGAGGCAATTATTACAATCAAGATATTGAAATTTGTATTTCGTATAAAAAAAAATCCCCTTAATTTGGAAAACTTTCATGACTCTGTTATCAAGTTATGGGTCTTTGGAAAATCTGTTGTGAGGTCACACCACGCTAAATGTGAGCAGATAACTCAAATGGTGTTTCGAATTTCCCAAAACATGGATTTCCTTTTTAACCACTGGCTTTTATTGTATAAAACCAAGAAATGGTTGTGTACACTAAAAACTAAACAATCCATTGATCGAGTGCACCTCAAGACTCCACCATGCGTGATTTTCCCATTTGTCTCCTGTCATGCTTTTACAGGGATTGGTTGCCATTAATAATAAAGAATTCTTGATGAATCAGTGAGATATTTTAGCTTTATATACAATAGTAACATAAAAAACAGGAACAATGAAAATAAAGAAAATTTATGGTTATGGATACTCCAACTCGTACTTGATTGGAATAATCGACGAATTCCCCAAGAAGTGTCACAGCCTAATATAAGTGACGTGTCTTATTTTGTTCAGTTCAGATTCTTTTAGGGATTGTCAGGATGGAGGGTGAGGGGCTAATGTGGTTATCATAGAATAATCAGCTTTGCTGTTTCAATTGTTTTAGTGGTTTTTGTTCATTTTTTTAAAAAGACCTTTGAAAATATGTGCATTTTGATAGCTGTGAAGTTTTATTTGATAATGGGTGTGTGGCTTCAATTTGGATCTCCTACCCCGGCCGTAGCCGAAAACACAGACACTAAAGGGATTTTGGTTTACGAAGTACGTGATCTAAATTGCTCGTACTTTGTTTAAACAGCGAGGATAATTGAAAATAACAAATGATGATGCGGTGATAACTACTGGTGCATGCTGCAATACGAACATGTGGGCAAATCAATAGCTGGTACGACAAATAGGACAATTTTTATAGCGCACAATATCGAACACTTCCTCATTGCGTCATATAATACATTTGAATAAACAAAGTTATTTTTCTTATGTCGTATTCAATTGAATTCTTAGAAAATACAGACAATATAACATAAAGCATTTCCGAGTTAGATATAAATGCAGTGCCTCTCATTCCTCGCAGTTTCCCAGCGATTCAACTCAGTCGTTCATTTTCGGCATACGATGCATTGACGAACTAGAGGTTGATATTGAACGTAAAACTGCTATTGAAATACAAGTCAGATATTCAACAGATATTCGTCGCTTCGGTGTAGTTGTTCACTGTTATTAAAGGACTCCAGAATTCTTAATCTTAATTTGTCAATATGCGTGTATATGCAACAGCCCACTGCGCGTCTGGGATAAGTTTATCGAATTTTAAAGAATTTTTAAGAAAGTTCTTCACAAAACATGTTGACTTTAAATAGGTTCATAATATTTAGGCATACGTGTTAGCACTAAGAGCGATTAGAAAGAAATTAACGTTATCGATGTGCACAGGATGTGCACCCTAAGGATTAGCTGCATCGTGCAGTGTAACTGTATGATATCGTTACTTCCAATAATTGAAATGTACATGAGGATTATACGTTGTACATCTGTTGTTTAATATCCATTGAAACTAAAAATTTCAGTTGATAAAAATAATCTTGTAATATGTTTCTCATTGCAGGCAAATGCTAAACTAATTCGTCTGCAGTGATACAAGAACTGCTCTCTCTCTCTCTCTCTCTCTCTCTCTCTCTCTCTCTCTCTCTCTCTCTCTCTCTCTCTCTCTCTGCGCCTGGACTGGAACGACTATGCTTGCATCAAGATTTAAAGCCGCTCCTTAGGTATGGATAAAAGCTGGTCAACATTTTTATGACATGCGAACATTAAAACATTGCCTCCATGCACTTAGCAATTGCGTAATTAACATAGAGACCACAATTATATAATGATATATATCGATATACTTAAACAATCCTTTAAAAAAAATCAATATACATTTACACATTCGAATCTGCTTCAAGAGAGGCCACTGTGTCACTCTAATCTATTAAAATGTGATCAATTAATTTTTTTATTACATTTCGGCTGGAATATTCAAGACGTCAATAATATCACTTACTTTTAATTTCTAGCTTCAACCTATCAACAACTCGAAGCACAACACTTAGCAATTGCGTAATTAACATAAAGACCAAAACTATATATATATATATATATATATATATATATATATATATATATATATATATATATATATATATATATATATATATATATATATATATATATAATTAAACAATCCTTTTTAAAAAAAAATATATACTTGAACATTTAAAATTGCTTCAAGAGAGGCCAATGTGTCACTCTAATTTATTAAAATGTGATTAATTAATACTTATTTTTATCAACGTATCAACAACTCAAAGCACAGATCAGAGACTATCGAGTTTTCGAATTACTCAAACGTTTGCAGCAACAATGCATGCTTACCTTGCTGTCCAGTAGAGCTTTAACCGCATACATAGGATCAGGACTAATATACTGTCCAAGAGACATTTATTGTGGACTAATTTTGGGGTTTGTCAAACCCATGGTATCAATCTGGACTGTAAACATAAGTTGTATATCTGTCTCATTTTGGTTTGCATATTTTCACTATCTGAGTGAATTCATCTTACTACAAGAGTACAAATATATATTGCTTACTAGCTGATAAACTAAATCCATTGTTTTATTGTGAAACCATTGTGAATCTTTCACGCCTCCACTTTGTACTTTGTAAAGTAATTTATTTGTATTTTTCATTATTAAGTCGGTGGGTTCTTATGTTAATTAATCTAGTAGATTGATTATATATACACGCACGTATTCATAATTAATTGCTCATTCAAGTCATTCATTGTTAAACATTGTATTTATATCACCATCAAACGTGTTCTGGTGTGAATCCGGAAATCCCACCTGGTTATCTTGTTACAAAAGGTTATGTGGGTAATCTGAGGCAATTGTGTCACTCTGCATGATTTTATTCCTTCAGAATATTGCTTATCTGCATCATCAAGCTCGCGCCGAGCACCTGTGCATAGATATACACCCTTCTAGTACTGACTACGATTAAAATGTCACTATATGCCTACTTTCCAGCAGTGTATGTTGTTATCCGACGAAGAGTTTTGACTGCGTGTTATCTTTCGGCTGAAAGAGTTACTGCTCGTAACGATCGTCCTACTAGTTGAAAAGAAATTTGAAAAGTGTGTGACATTTTCAAAACCTTTCGCAGCGTATGTAAAGCCCAAGTACAAACTAGAACTGCTCACTATTATATTGTTTCCAGATTAGCAAATGAGTAAAGTTTAAAGATATAATTTTCTCGAATGACTGACATACTATTACATGTTTTTGATGACTCAGAAGGCAATGCAAGATGGAATAATAATAATAATAATAATAATAATAATAATAATAATAATAATAATAATAATAATAATGGTTCATGGGGCATGTTTTTCAAGCAATTATCGAGTTGTTCTGCTTTAGGAGGTAAGCAAGTTGTTCGGTTTGCATGGATGACATGCATCAGTTTGGTTCTATTTATCATATGGAGGTTTCTCTTAGTAGCAAATAAAGGTGGCGGGATAGGAACTGATACGTCCAGATGGCATATAATGCAGGGGTGATCTGATGCATGTTCGGGGATACAAGGATGAATAGTAGAATATGCATATGCATATGCATAATCCAGTCTAAAAAATGTTTATGGGTGGGTTGGTTAACTGACTGCTTAAGGTTAAAAACATGAATGGAATCGGAGTTTTGATGTGCATGGGTTTCCAGGATAGTCAAAGTGCAAGTTGATATCTCCAAGAAGAATCAGGTTGCCACCTATCGAATTTCCATACTCCAGGATATGGTGAAACTGCTCCAAAAAGACAGATTCTGTCAACTTGCTTTTTCTACTAGGAGGTGGGCGGTAGAGGCAGAACAAATGAACTGATATTTGTTTCAATGTGAGTGTTGTTTGGACTAGTTCAAACGATGTGTGGCATAAATTGATGGTTGTGTTGTATTTAAAACATTTTATCATATAATTCGTTGTGATGACAGAAATTCCACCTCCGAGAGAGTGGAGGGTGAATGACCGGTGGGTGTTAAATCCACACACTTGGGCTCATCGCCTGGTGTTTTCAGCCATGCTTTTGTCAGGAAGAAGACGTAGCTATTCTGATCGTTGATAAAATTAACTATTTCTGTGCGCTATTCCGGTTGTCCTACTGATTGGGCGTTGAATAATTCAATACGCAGTGGTTTCTCTGGCATAGTTGACACAACGGTTGACGATTTAATAGGGATTTGCACAAGGTTATCTAAATTAACGGCCGAATTTTTAAATTGTTTAGCTGGAAAGGGTGAAAGGAAGATAACTGGAATTCTCTTCCCTGTTCTACGCCGGCCAGCTTTGAAACAACGTTTCTTTTTTCGCTTCCGTTTACATTTACGTCACGGCGAATGTAGTCCCATATTGTTTAGTCTTGAGCACATTATTGTATGTAGAGCCAAGGAGTAGTCATTTAAAGCAATTAATGAGGGTCCATCCTACATAAACGGGTTGACTGGCGATAACGTGATGGTGGTTTATTCAAGAACAAAGGACATCGTAACAGTGAAGCAAGACATCTGAGAAAAAATATAATTGTTCTAGCTTCCAAAACAAAAAGATGAAGAAACACATATGAACTGAACAACCAATGCATGATGAAACACGATAATGTAGACGAAGATAGACAATAAGCACATGTGTCATTAAAAACAGCACAAAACGGACGAGCCGCTTCAAGCCGGTTAAGCGATAGCGATCATCTTTCCGGAATTGATGATTCTGTAATACTGCTTAAGCAGAAAATTACTTAATGAACATAAAAGGACAAAGTGTGATGGAGGGAAGGAAATGCCAAGATCAAGATGCCGATTTAATATGCATGCCCTTAGCAAATATATACCAATAAAGAAAAACATTAAGATGGACAACCGAAGAACAAATTAGATAAATAGAAAAATATATGTTTAAAATATCAAAACGAAAATGATACTGGTTGCATATTGACAGGTAATTTGGAGATATTAATACAACAGAAAAAAATCTGCAATATACATCAATCTAAAGATATACGTATTTGATATGTAATACCTTGTTTACAATGACACCATATTGTATTCTATAATACTAACAAAATGTTTATTTATTCGACTTTTCATCAAATAAGCAGTCCTGGTTGTACTAGATTACAGATCACAAATTATCTGTAGTAACACATCAAGAATCGCACTTATTCATGTATAAGGTCATAATTTTTGAGTAAAAGTAATAAGACTGAATTTTTCTCCAAATGGTTTTAAAATTATTTTTTTTTTATATTGGAAGTAATTTTCTACTAAAATATATTGAGATCTATTTATGTACTGCAACTGTATTTTATAAAGATAGGGCTTTAAGAACAGTGTAAAAGTTTCGTCCCATATATTTCTCTTGTATCTCAAGATGTAGTATTATATATATATATATATATATATATATATATATATATATATATATATATATATATATATATATATATATATATATATATATATATATATATATATATATATATATATATATATATATATATATATATATATATATATATATATATATATATATATATATATATATATATATATATATATATATATAAAGTTCGTTAGTCGATGTTTTATGAAGACTTTTATGAAGAAGTTTCCCTCATAAAGTCATAGAAGTATTAGATTTGGAATCCGGAATGATAGAGAGAAGAGTAGAACGAATAAGCTCCTTAAAGAAGGTGTCACTACGATGATGGGACACTGCTACATCTGTAATGAAAGAGACAAGCCTCTTGCTAGCTTCTAGATGCGAGGAATTTTGTTTAAATAATCAACACACATGTATTACTTCATTCTAGAAACACATCTAAAATCTTTATATTCAGAATACATGAAATACATATAAAATTACACGTTCCTTTTAAGCTTTCCAAGTTCATTTATTTGTATAATTTCTGCATTTTAGAATAGAATACGAATAGTTAAACCTCGATCAATTTCATGATAGCCAAGAGTATAAAATGTAATAGCTACAATTCATGCAACAATCAATTTAAAGAAATGTATTCTACTCATTTTAAAATAAAATATTGATTTGGAATATGTTGCTAAATAATATTCTTTGTTACGTAAAGAATACTTTATTTCAACATTAAATCTAAACATGAAATTGGTGGCGAATTATTTCTTTTACAATAAAAATTATCATAAATATAATTAAATATGAATTCTTTAAAACAATTAAACATTCCATTACAATATATTATAAATAAATTAATTAAGTGAACAATATTGCAAACATATCAACTTTACCATTACAATCTCAAACATTAAAAATGCCTATTTGTAAAAGAAGTTTACGAATATACAGTTCTTACCTGTAATAAAGGAGACAAGCCTTTGCTAGCTTCTAGATGCGAGGAATTGACCTGGGCGATTTGCGCGCTTATTTATCTGGCGCACAGCAAGACCAAATATGGCCATCCCTCGGTACATCCAGCTAGAAGAGATGCTCTCATTTCCATCTTCATAAAAACCATATTGTTTTTACGTCATTCTACAGAAAGTTAGTCCCAAGCTCTTAGTCACTGCATTGGAAATCTGCCAATGTATAATCTAGAAAGCTTACAACTTGCCGAATTATATTTCTTGCTGAACAGACTTTATATTTCTTGCTGAATTAGCGAAAAGAGCATGTAATGTACAATGCCTTCTAGTAACATCATACACTATTATTCCACACAACAATGTAGATTACCCTTTTGCTTGCACAGCATTTATATTCATTCCATTAATATATATATACATGCAGTTGTGTTTTAGAAATAAATTAAATTAATCGTTAATATATTTTAGAAACTTACTTTAATATAGATGAGTGAAACATTATTGTAATATAATTTAGAGAAAATGTCAATCTTATTACTTTTACTAAAAATTCTGTCCTAATAGATGAATCAGAGGGACTCTGTCTTTTCTTACAGCATTCCGTACCTCCGCTTGTCATATTCCCCAAGCTGTAGCAGTATCTCCACCATTATGAGTGACACCTCTCTCTCTCTCTCTCTCTCTCTCTCTCTCTCTCTCTCTCTCTCTCTCTCTCTCTCTCTCTCTCTCTCTCTCTCTCTCTCTCTCTGATGCAGTTCACTATGTTGTAATAATAACGGTATTGCAAATGGATTTGTGTATGCATATATATTATCCATTTAATGCATGAAGATTATTTGATGTTAAACGTTGAGATGTGAAATGATGTTTAACCTACGAGACTTTGGCATATTTGATCATGTCATTTTAATTTGTCAATAAAAGCATCTACCACGTGTGAATCACTTCATCCATTCCTGAACATATGCCACCCACACACCTTTGTTTAGATCGCCGTCTGCGTCTCTTAAAAAATGTCTAATTAATTTTATACTAAATGTGAGTCATGTGTATTAATTCAATGAATTCTTCTAAAGACATCAAGACTCAATAACACACACTACACGAGACCTAGCGGTTCTGAGCCAGCCTCAAGTTACATAGCGAACAAATGCGATACATTACATCAGTTACACATCATTTCACACTCGCTCTTAGACACACGGTTCACGTAATCATATTAAGCAATGTAATGCATTCAAATCTTAAAACCTACTTTTTATGCAAACATGAAAACAAATTAAAACAATTCGTCAAACTTAATCCAATGATTATTGTACGACTTCATATGGATAAACTCAACATCGTTATACTTCATAAAGCAAATTACTATACAAATGCAAATACAACAAAATTCAACAAAGCATTATATATGGCATCAACAAAGTACTACCTTTGCTTCACGTCCATCCAAATTAGTTCGTCCGATTCCTTGGATAACTGTTCTTACGAGGGAATTTCTTGCAAATTCCTCGAAGCCTACTTTGGTTTCTCTTACAGAAAAGCTTAGACTGATTAAAATTTTCGATGAGGCGATAGTTAAACCAAGCAAATTCTGTGTGGGAAACACACCCCTTATCTAGAGTAACCAATCAGTCAAATCTCTCGGCCCCTTCCTCAGTGGCGCCAAAATCGGGGTTAGCTTGATCTGGTAGTTTGATAGTTACAATTTTGCGATTTTTCAATTTTGACAGCCTTAACCTGAAAATAACGTTTACTATGCCCCTAATAGTCCGTCTCGATGCTGTCCAAACAATTGCTTAATTAAGGATATAATTGTCCCCTCGAAAGGACATTCCGAACATGGCAGTATGACGATTGATTCGCATCTATTCTCTAGAAATCTGGTTACTGGTTCTCTGGTCTCATCTAATATATTCTTTTAAGATCGCCAGAAATTTGCCCCTTCACAATAAATATTTTGAAACGCATCGTAAAAAAATGTGGCCAGTGAACATATCATTTTTATATTACATTTCAGTGTAGTATTATCAAAATATGGTAGTTGCATTTTGTCCCCTTTGTGGCCTTTTCAACCGTCCTCACTTCCATCCAAACCCCAACGAAAATTTTGCCCCATATTTGGCGGCTGCTTGTTGATCACTTTTTCACGTTTAATTTTGTCCCACTGAGAGTACATGTACCACACATATAAGCTTGCGAACGCGCATGCGCGTGACATAAGTGAGCCATTGATGGAGAAGTAGAGTTTTGTACGGGTTGAAGTGCCCCAAAGAGTTTTCCAAAAAAGCCAAACACCAACATCTGAAACTACTTTGTGACTGAAGAAACAAAATGACAGAGTTTACTTATTCAGGCAGGTACTAATTAAACGTTGTTTACACAGAAGCGAGGGCCGACTGCTGAAGAACTTTTAAAGTTTAATTTTATCACGGAAAGTGTCAGAATTGAGAAATGCAGAGATTCTGTTACTTAGAAACCAAGCATGTCATATTGACCATGACGTAAGCGACTTTCAGAGGAAAGCGGGAGAAAATACATTTGATTCTGATTGGTTACGGTTAAATAAGGGGGGTGTTTTCACACGAAAAATCTTTAGAACATAATATCGCACTAGTGAAATTAAAAGTTAGTCTTAATTTTTTCCTGTGAGAGGACAGATGTAGACTTATTTAGTAAGGCTTCGGGTGTTGCTTTAGAGAGGTGCATCCGTTAATTTGTAGACCAGGGGAAAAACCGCCAAACCAACGGTTGAGTGACACACCAAAAACACAAAGAGGTACTGTCACAATTCCATGTATATTGTTGATGCAAATTATATAATGCTTGCTTAGTCTACAGGTCTGCATGATTTCGTTTGATACATTCGTATAATTGATTTAATTTGATACATTTGTATAATAATGTGTTTTGTATTATGAATCGGAAGTTCTTGCATGAATTCATTTGATACATTTTTTTAATAATGTGCTTTTGAATTATGAATCGGAATTCTTACCTTAATTCTTAGTTAAGAATGACATAGTGTTAATTTATGTCGTAAAAACACTATGCTGAGTTATGGATACGGAGTGTTACGTTAATTATTGAATTTATCATATTGTTTGAATAATGATTGTGTTCTAAGAATATTATGTATTACGTTAGTAAGGGATTTACAAGAATACATATGAATTCACCGAATTTTGATTTCATAGATGATTTAGCGACAGTGTATACGATTTATGTATTGTGGAAAATTAAGGCAGAACCATAATTCAACGCCTCGCTTTGTAGTACGTTAATGTATTAGGTAAAGGCAAAACGAATTAACAATCGGTTGAACTACATTCATTTGAGGACATGTGTAGTTAATTACTAGCCGTAAAATTGTTATCACTGATAGAAATATCTCATTGTTCGAACCAGGAATAATGGACAGTCTCAACTGTAACCATTGTAACGAGAGACTTAGGTTGTTTTAATTTTCTTTTGGAAGGAAGAAAATAGCTTTTTGGGAAGTTCGTGAAGTACGGGAATAACGACATACAGGAAAATTGCAGTGTACGCATGAGACAGTGGACAAGTCCGGAAACAAGCGGAACATCCACGAGTGCAGATTATCTAGAGATTGATTGATTGATTGATTCATTCATTCATTCATTCATTCATTCATTGATTTTTAACGGCGCAACAGCACTTTTAGGCTATTTAGCGCCATACAATAGGTTGTATTTATACATGGTTAAAATACTAAAAGTTTAATATCGACCAGCGATATAAAAAACCAAACAGTTCAATATAAATCGATAAGTTGTTGGTAACAGTAAAATATGAAGCTTCCCAATCAACGGGAGATGTAAATGGTGTATGTTGATCCAAAGATGTTGAAAAATAATGGGTGATATTTGCATTAGATAAAAATGCACTAGGTGATGACATACAAGTTATAGTTTAAGAAAAAGATTTACTTTCTTCAGGAAATCTAAAATACAATTGATAGATATAGTATCAAAAAGTTCCTTCATGTGATGTACATTATAGCACTTATCACGTGTAGGTTGCAGGTCGGAACACTCGGTCATAAAGTGATTAACAGTAATTGGTTCATTGCAAGAGACGCACTCTGGTGGATCTTCACCTTTTAGTATGTGGGAGTGGGTTATGTATCATACATCTAGAGAGAGAAAGGGACTTCTAGAACAACATTGGATGGAACAGTGAACGTGGACAAAGCACTGACTTCGATTGTACCACTCGATCCTATGATGATTTTTAAACTATCAGTACTAGAACGGCAAATTTGTTTAATTCTATTTCAAATCGTATTGTAATTCGGTGAACGTTGTATTTCTAAACAGCGTGTATTCCTAATGAAAGGAAGTTTCATAATTGTGTATGTATTTGATTAAATTGTTTATTTATCTTTACGGGGGCTCGGAGTTGTTTTGTTCAATATACCTGCTCAGTTTGCTATCTTTATTCTCATACTCAAATCGGGCAATTATACCGAGGGCGGTCATTTCTTAGATAACGAGTATCAAAGGGGAGTGGGTTATAGTTGTTATTATTATATGTTGTACAATACCCCTTGACAAAGTGGGACGTAACACTTACCCTTTGGCAAGTGGGGCCTGTACAATATTATACGAATAATATTATAACGCTCATAACTCGCAGGAGAACCTGACACCTTTATTCCACATTTTCACTTCTTTTCTTCGATGTCACTGAATTGTAACCTTATATATATATATATATATATATATATATATATATATATATATATATATATATATATATATATATATATATATATATATATATATATTAGTTCAGCATCGATAGAGTTTCTTCTACGAGGGTCTTAAGTCTATTAAGGGTATTACTTATAAAATGTAAATTTTCTTGATTGTTATCGGATGGTATTTGGCAACATTTGAGCTTGTTACATATTTGGCGGAAGGTCTTCTTGTGTTTTTGGCATTTATATATATTTTAATTTTTAATGGCAGATTAGTTGTTTCTGACGTTTAATGAATCCGTACCGTTTCTTATTTCTGCCCCTAACTGTATGTGATTTTCTATTTATGTCAGTATAGTCTCAAATGCAGCCGCACTGATTAGTTTATTTTCAATTGCAAATGAATAGACTGATCATATTGAGACTGCTCCGTGCATCAACAACAATTCAGAATATACATATGTTCGTGAATGCTGCCTCATCGAATTATTTTGCTCGCACTACCAGCAACACATAGGTCAGTATTCATCTGAATGTACGGGCCATCCACGTTTGCTAACAAAATCTAAGCATTCGATTGATTTTGTTCAGACGCAAACCCAAACGCAAGTACGACTACATATTTCTCACGTGCAGTACATAGTTGTGTTTGGTTCTAAGACTTGGTACAGTTTGATTCATGAGGCGTATTTGCGGCCGGAGCCATTGACGTGGATTACCATGTACCGGACACCAACAGCGCTTCTGGTGTCAGTGAATAATCTGTGTATACATCATATAAATGCTCGTGTTTCCAGATCAACTTCAAAGAAAGTTCTCTGTGGACGTTGTGATCGTACATATGTTTCTACAGATCAATGTGCACACGATCGATCCACTCAAATTCCACAAACCAAAATTGTGTTTATCATGTCCCATTCATAAAAGTTATTGGCGTTATGATGTAAATGTTGGGATCATACCCTTCCACGTTTCGGTTGTTGGCACTTAACATGGATATTCCGCAAACAAAGTGATCCCAATATAAGCCAATGCTGATGAACGTCAGGGAGCAATAATGGATCCCAAACCATACCCAGTGACGAAATGTACTACGCGGGATTAAGCGTGTACACGTGCATGGCAGCATCACGAAATTTCTCAAACAATTCAGCGACAAGAAACACTTTGGTGCGCAAGTACAGGTTCTGGCAGAGGCGTAGCGATGATATTTTGCGCCCGGGGACGAACTATAAAATTGGCGCCCCAGCGATCTTGTGACCGATTTATTACCCTTCTTTACTTATTATAATGTAACGTTGCAAGCCTCATTTTGGCGCCCCTGTACCTTGGCACCCGGGGACATATGTACCCCTTGCCCCCTCGCCCCCCAGCTACGCCTCTGGGTTCTGGTAGTCACCGAGGTTTTTACATTCCATAACAGACCAAACTTTCTATTCTGAAATACCTTCAAGTCACAAAGATGAATAAATTGCTTCGATCGGTGGCAATGACTTTCAGCAAATGTGTTCCAGTCGCTCATGTACTCGTATGGATACACTCTTTGCTTCCACCGCAGGTCTGTATTGGTTGGACAGTATCGGCGAGGTATTTTGAAATTTTCCACCGCCAGATTGTTTGCTAACTTATCCAAGGACGAATTCATAAGCTTTATCGACTAGATAAACTGTAATTTTCCTTGCATAAATGTCATTTATTTTATCATGATTTGGGGATCACGCTAATTAGTGGTTTTGATGTCGTGGCTACGGCTTGCGTTATTAAGTAGCCATCTTACCCACGCAAGTTATGAAGCCCCACAGGGAATTTTGTTTTGTTGGAGTAAATTCTCAACGGTAAATTACATGCATTGTGTGCAGCTTCCGTGTACGCACCAGTGAATGGCAGTGATCACTTACTTTAATTCAAGGTTAGATGCACCACGTAAACAAGTTTCATGTTTATTTTAAAATGATTGGTTGTTATCAAGGTCATAATAGGACTGGTGAATTAGTAAGCAACTTTTTATTCTTGAAGTAAAAATGATTGGTTCTCGTCAGGGTCGTGTTTAGAATACGTGATATAAACGATCACGTGACTCTCCCCCCACCCTCTCTTCGTGACTTCGCAATTTCGGGATTTTTATCGAAACTGCGTATTAGAATACGATATGATCTTTGTTTTAGTGAAATATAGTTAGTTTGGGGCTTTTACAAATGACGTTAAATCATTTTCTTTTGTTGTAGCCAAGTTTTTGAATCCATGTAAACTTTTCTTCAAATCATTTGGATTTTAAAGGATTAATTTGCATATCTGTAAATATTTGATGTACTCATACATAATTCTTGGACATTTCAAAAATTCATTCTGATTTACAACATCGGAGTGTTAAATATTGTTTCTATAAGGAACTGTAGATAAGCACAAAACGGACTTCATCATACATCATCGTCTTCCATTTTGTATTTTCGAACAGGAATCGAACTTGAATCTATTAGAACAGTTCATTACAATGACTTTTATAATTTAATTCGTGGACTATTCTTGGTTTACTTTAGGATTGATTTATATAAATGTAAATCTCTTTTTCCAATTTTCCAATCTTTTTCCAGGGAAATACATTATATGTTAAATTTTACAAAGCTTGTAAATTTTCGCTCTTCTTTGTTACAGTTTTTAAAGCTTAAACTCGAAACACTACAGACAACATAGTGCTACAAAATTCTTCTAACATATGTTTGAATAAAATGTACGTTGACGTAATGCTACTTCTTTTAAGTAACGAACTGAACTGCTAGAGAGACATCTAAAAAAAAAACAACGAGGGGCCCCGAGTGGCCGAATGGTCTAATGCGTTCTCCGTTACGAATCACTGCCATCTCACCTCTGCCTGCGTGGGTTCGAGTCTCGGATTCGGCCAATGTGGGTATGTGAGAAAGCTTGCCCGTAGTTTCTCCTGGGTCGGTGGTTCTTTCCGTGGTTTTCCCGGGTTCTTCCTCCACCATTAATACTGGCCGCCATGTATAACCTATCTTTTGCTGAAAAATGGCGTGAAACCCTACAAAACAATAAAAACAAAGAAGCTAAAAATCATCCGCGTCTTTTCAAACCGTTTAATTCGTGTTTAAAATAGATCAAAAGCGGACTAAATGTGAAAGCATTTATTGTGCAAGTATGCGATTTAGGCTATACAAGTCATTTTTACAAGCCAACACACACACACACACACACACACACACACACACACACACACACACACACTGTCGTTCTTCTCATAAGTTGAGATTGGAAGTGATTTATATACAATATAGAAACTTTTAGAAAAGTAAATTAAAACAAAAAATGTTTCATCAGGCATACGTACAGGCAACTGCTAGATATTGCTATAAAACTACTAATATTGGCCTAGAAATGATTTTCGGAACGGAAACCGTGATATTCAGAAGTGACTTTTGAGGGATGCAGATATCTGCAACAGAACTTTATTTTCGATGGCGTCCCTCGTTTTTTTAATAGTTATACCATGTATTATTTTTTTTAAAACTCAAAACGATAACATTATCGACGGAGTATAATTTGCTTTATTCAAGGGAATGTTTTGCTCTTTGTTTGCTATTTGACTGTCAAGTCAAACAGGCTCTGCTTAATTTATAAATTTTGTTGTTTCCTCAAATTGATTGCAATGTCCTGCTTAAGCAACTTCTGACAATTCGACAATAGTGACAGGTGTAGACATGGTACAAAGGGCTTTAAAATAAGTTTAAAAAGTTTTAAAAAATTATTTGCCTAGGAGTCTTTTCTCCAAAAAAAAAAAGAGTTGAGTAATTTCTTAAATTGGAGTAAATCGCATTTATGTGCCTCGAAGATAAAACATAATTAGTTTCAGGAAATATCATGATGCTATGGCGAAATTACAATCCATAATGCTCGCATAATTTTATTTTTTCATCCATAATGCTAGCATACTGTTAATTACTAATCCATTTTGCTCGTACACTCTTGAAATTCGGTATGTCATTTATAATATACTTTACACATTTTTAAAACAGTCCCCCCCCCATATAGTGTACACATTTTAGAATACCGTAGTTATTCCAATAAAGTTTACCTTCTAATAAATGCACACACACCCCCGTTCACACACCAAACAAGAAATTCTTACTATATCGAGGCTAAAATATCCGTATATATCCGTTACGATATGTCTAAATAATTTAAACAGTACATAAGTAATCCAAAGACTGTTAGAAAAATAAAAAAATTGAATTTACTAACGTTTTCAGTAAAACTGCGATGTCCTGGACCAGTTGTTACACGCGTGATTATACCTGGTATATTGATGGCTTGTTGCTGGGGCTCAGTCTATTTTTAGGCTGTTTTCGATAGGATTGTTTGAACGCTGAAGTAGGTATGTTATTTTTAATGTACAGCTTTTAGCCGTAAATATGATAATGGTGTGTGTGTGTGTCTATATATATATATATATATATATATATATATATATATATATATATATATATATATATATATATATATATATATATATATATATTGTTTCAGCACTAATACTTCGGTTTTTTAAAATCATCATAAATGTGAGCTTTTACAAATAAACAAAAGCGTTTGTCACCCGCGGGAACGACTGTCACTCGTTTGTTATATTATGTATATTGATTGTACTAGGCTTGCTCGCAGTAAATTGCCGCTCGCTGTATCAGACTTGTGGATGAACACGTCCTCATTTGAACAAACCCTATATCGATTTACTTTCCGACAGCCATTCATTTGGTTTCTTCGTCTATAAAAGGATATATGTCGTGTCGTCTATGTTTTTATAATCTGACCGAAAAATTTACCAATGAAATTGTTGAATTATGGTATAACAGTCCATGCATGAAAACACTTCAATCAATAAATTTAAATACTGCCCACATTTGAAATGGCAGATTTCTCCGTGATTGGCAACTTTTGCAACTTTGAATACAATTGAATACTGGCAACAAAAGCAAAGTGCAGAAATTATAAATAGTAACACCCGAAAATAGCGTTGGCTGCACCAATTTTTCTCTATGAGATAGCAACCGACTAACACATGAAAGAATGGCGCTCCTAAATCAGATTATTTGATCATATGTGACATGTATTTTAAGTAGTCGGGTACTAAGTCCAACATCTATAACACAATCTGTTTCTTATGTTCAAGAAATCGTACATGTTATTTTGAAATTGAAATTTTAGTTTAACAAAGCCGTGACTAAGATGAAAACACCAAAAAACACTGTAAATACTCGCTTACAACTTACGGTACAAGTGTAAACAACACAACTTCTGATCTGCTGTAGTATAATGCGCAGACTGTTTACTCCTAATAAACTTCAGAGATCCAGATCTGCCAGCGCATTATGCGACGGCAGGTCTTGGTATGTGCAGTTCGAAGTTTGACTCAACTTATAAGCGAGTACAGAAGGTATTGCAGATTCAAAATTTAGACTAAATCTATATACTTGGTGGTGGTATTTAATGATATGGTTATGACAGTATTAAGAATATTAGGTTATAATAACAATTTGCAAACGAGGCCGAGAGTGGCCGAGTGATCTAAAGCGCTCTCCGTTACGGATCACTGCCATCTCACCTCAATCTGCGAGGGTTCGAGTCTCAGATTCGGCCAATGTGGGTATGGGAAAAACTTGCCAGTAGTTTGTTGTGGGTCGGCGGTTCTTTTCTGGGGTTTTCCCGGGTTCTTCCTCCACCATTAATACTGGCCGCCATGTATCGTGTGCTGAAAAATGGCGTTAAACACTACAACAACGACTAGCTGTAAGATTTCCTTACTTCAGCTTCTCTCATTATATTGATATTTCTTCTTTTATTTAAAATATTAGATTTTAATTTGTTACTTCCAAAAAATTCGAGTAAATTGTACTTTATTTGCGATTTGTGCAATTCTTGCGAAAGCTGGACGTAGAGAAAATCATTTAGTATGGATCCTGGCTGTGACTTTAACACGAGAATGCAAAATCTGGCCAGGTTCGTTCGTATCTATTCGTGTTAGCGAACTTCGTTGAACTTGGTTAAACAGCATAGCTTGCCAGTCGTCAAAGCATCGAGATCTCTCCCTTTTCCAACGTGGGTGGCATTTTAACGTATTGATTGAAGTATTCCATTGGTCTTTTTCTTTTTCTTGGTCAGATTCATAAATAATATCCTTATACACATGATGTCACAGCAAGAATTCCAATCGGAAGTATAAGTTTAACTGAGTATTTGTACAACTGTAAACCTACAATCAAAAAAGGTTTGATACAGCTAACGGCGATTTACTTCGAACAAGCAATGCCAGATTGATTCATGATATAAAAACAACGTTAAGCTGCCTGTTTGTAAAATGTACCAGTGACTTGCACCTTTATCTAGCATTTATGCTGATTTTGAAGACTGGAATTGTTATAATACTTAAACAGTGTTTGTTCTTTCTTTATCGATTTAAACATTCAACATTAAAACAGAAAATAATTAAAGAGATCTCTTTTATTAAAGAACGCTTTAAATTTGAAACTGGTTATATCGGGCCTACACTGACCGTATGGACCTCGGTCAACAGCCAGCATCTCGATACTTTTATTGCACAATAAACAGCTCGTTCAAAGTAAATTGCAGTTGTCTGTAAACAGCAGTTTTTCAATCAACTAAATATTTCAATATGCAATGGCTTTAATAAGCGATACGATGAGTAATAGCAACGATCCAAAAGTCCGATTCATCAAGAACGGACTTTTTATTTTGCAAATGTTATATATATATATATATATATATATATATATATATATATATATATATATATATATATACATACATACACACACACATTGGTACAAGTTAGTTTAGTTTTAAAGAGAGAGAGAGAGAGAGAGAGAGAGAGAGAGAGAGAGAGAGAGAGAGAGAGAGAGAGAGAGAGAGAGAGAGAAATGGTACTACGTTTACGTGCCAGTGGCTGACCGATATTCCTTTTGCAATATACTCTTCACATTATAAAAGATACGTTAGCTTGTCCATTTACCTTGATAGTCTGAGACAGTGACCTTAATGTAAGTTTGCGGAACAATTTTTTTTTTACAAGTTAAAGTAAATGGAGACAGCACGCTTCTGACATTTTACGAACATTTTAGTTCCGTCATTACACGGCAATAAGAAAATTCCATGAGGCTGAAATTAACCCGTTAATTATAAACAGAGGCTTGGTGCGAGTAAAAGCAAACAGCTCAAAGGAAGTTTCCACCTCCGAAGGCCATCCCATATTATCAGAGACTAGACCAGAGGTCTCAAATACGCGACCCGCCAAGCCGTATTCTGTGGCCCGCATAATGTTTGGCATGACAAGGTGTCATGAGATATAACAAAGGTTGTGTGACCCTTGGACCATCAAACATGCCCTCATACGGCCCTTAGTGTGGTTTGACTTTGAGACCCCTGGACTATAGTCAATTCTGACAGTACAAATAATAATGCATACTTTGTTATACTAATTGCTTATATTTATAGCATGTTCTATGATCTTCAATAACAGGTGTAGTTCCTTGATATCATTACATTCAGAAAGGCAAAGCCACAATACGTCTGCATTATCCTCGGTCTCCAGGGTTTGATACAAGATGCCATTATTCCTATATAATGAAACCGGCATTTGAAGGAAGTTTAAGAGATTACCGCTTGAAATTATCACACAAACTAATGGCACGGCGGCAACTGCGTACTTTGATGGCGCATTTATTGTAATGCTTCATGTCGATCGCCCTTGATCCTTTGGAGATCCTGTTCGGCTGTTTATGTTTTAATTGTTTGTTTTTTTAAGTTAAGCTAAAATGATGTGTTTGCGAATAAAACGAAGGGTGACCATTATAATTAAAGTAGTAACCAGATAATTTCTGATGGACACATTTTGCGAAATAATGCTGGTGAGATAAGTAGAAAACGTATGAGGTGGAATTTCCGGAAACAGAAAAAAGCCAGTATTAAAATTATGCAGTTAGTGTATTGTGCTTGTATCACCAGTAGGGGCTATAGATTGACATGGGGTATAGTATGAAGTGTAATGTGCCTGTGCCATTAATCATGGCTATAGCTGGCCATGGGTTATAGAAGAAAGTAACCTTAAGGATAGCGTTATATTATGTCATGATCGGCTGGGGCCAAAAAGATGATTTTTGTATGTTAAAAGATGGTACCTTAAATGCCCTCATTAACTACATCCCCACAAACCACTCAGCCACATACACGTATGTAACAAAATAACCGGGTGGGATTTTCTGGATTCACACCAGAAAACTTTTGACGAATATATACATACAATGTGTAATAATGAATGACTTGAATAAGCAATTCAATTATGAATACGTGCGTGTAAATTTAATCCAAATATTGGATTAATTAACATAAGAACGCACAAATGTAATAATGAAAAGAAAAAAAACAAATTACTCTACAAATTACAAACACAAGGCGTGTCTGAATCACAGTGACTAAACAATGGAAATATGGAAATAGTTTACTCAGCTAGGAAACAATGTAGAATTTTACTCATTTATAAAAATTAATTCACTCATAGTGAAATTATGCAAACGAAAAAGGACAGATACACAACTTATCTTTCCAGTCTCGATTGATACAGTGGGTTTTACGAAAACCACAATTAGCTCACGGTTATTATATTGTATGTAAGGAGATACACTCTGTCATCAACACACTATTTCAGCTCCACGACTACTAAAGTTTAGCTTCACAGTTGCTGCGGTTAATTCCTGTGGTTTTCTTTATAGCTCGCATCACGTCGACCTCGATCACTCTGACAACTTGGAACCCTCTGGTCACTCTAGACACCCTAGACACTCCAAACCCTCTGGACGCTCCATATACTCTGGAAGGCTCTACACAACACAGCTCTACACATTCCGGACACTCCGGACAACTATACACAGCTCTACCAAGCTCTACGCATTCTGGACAACACCGGATATCACTGGACGCTTTACTCTGGACATTCCAGATACTAGACAGCACCGGGTACTCTAGACTCTGGACATTCCAGACAATGGACACTCCATATACCGGACAGCACCGGACACTAGACTATAGTCATCACCAGACACTGGGCACTCCAGATACTGGACAAACACCGGATAACACCGGACACTCTATACTGACACTCTATACTGGACAGCACAACACACTCCAAAGACTGGACAATCAAGATACTGGACAACACCGGACACTCTAGACTCTTGACAGCACCAGACACTAGACACTCAAGACACTGGACACCTGAAAATTATATCCAATACTGTGTACTTTATATGACACAGGCATACGAACATAATAACGTTATACACGGTAAGTTATACACAAGAATCCTACCGTACTAAACATTTCTTAAAAATGTAGCCTTATATTACTAATATAAATTCTTCGCAAAGTCGTAAACAAGAATATAAATGTGTGCGTAAACCAAAGCTACAAAACATGCAAAGAATTGACGTGGTGGTACAATAGTGATATCGTATAGACAAGAAATTAATAAACTTACATACCTCTACAGCTGGAGATGTGCAATCATTATAATAGACCGCTGACTGACAAGACAGTCCGTCATGTAAAGAGCTTTACATGCGGTGAGTCATTTATACACAGATATTGTCTGTGCACTGAAGGCATTCGGTTCTGCCCATTGATGGCACTTCGCACAAGTGGCATAGGATGGACCGAAGTCACTATTTTGAAATACGTCACAATATACATTAATCACCCTCAGGTATCGTTGCACGCTAAAAACGAAACTCGAGTACACGAATTTAATAAAATTGTTTATAAAATTTACTTGTTTGTTTCTTTTATATTAATCAAGATATTGTTATCTTCATATACATTATTTTATATAATTTCTTGATGATGAATCTTGTAATATTAAAAGTCAGGAGAAAATGTACTGTCACTTAGTATAGCATGGTTAATTTTTGCCTGTGGATAGGAGTTGTGCCCACTTGACCCTTGTCATTAAAAAGGTGGTTATATATATCCAATCGGGAGAAACCATTTTTTACCACCTAGGAAATCATTTCACTTCCTACTGTGAAAGCAGCACAAAAGAATAAACACTGAATCTCATGGTTCTGTGTAAACAGTACTGTATAGAACAAACCATATGTTAGCATGGGTATGTTAAACCCTGAGGCTATAATTTCTCGCCGGCAACATGTCTGAGGTGTCCAGCGAGTTAATTGACATAGCCATAAATTCAAGGCGTGCGGTTTATTTTTGCCAAAGTCAGTTACGTAACCTTGTTCACAGGTAAGTGGCTATTTCTTGTTGGAACAAGGCATCGTCAAAATTGCATCTTAAATATCTTTGATAGGCGAATAGGAAGGGCGATGTCTGATCAATAGGAACCAACCTACAGTCGGATTGAGTTAGGCGTGCCAAAAATTAGAATCTTAAGTTTAAATATATCATCTTGAGAATCAAAACCTTATTAGTTACAATTATTTGCCAGACGGAATGCAAATAACCTATTCCGAGATCATTCGTAATGGCTTCAAAACAGGTCAGTTATTATTTGCTCGATTGTTGTGAAATATTACTGCAAAGTAAGTGTACTTTACTTATTGCAGTATATCTATAGATTTGAGAATATATAAAATCACCATTGCAGTTTGATTCATTCGTAGTGTTTGATATAAATGCGTATTTTGTGACATGAGCAACGTGATGTGTAGAATTAATAATGTATGCATTGATATTATTTGATTTGCAAATATTTGAGAGATTACTCTTTGAATTATATTAAAGTGTTGTTATTTAAAATTTAATTTGTATATTCATTATATTAACTGTCGGCACCGCTGACTGGGGGGGGGTCTCAGAGCTTTGCATCTCTCTATCAATACTTTAATTTCTGACAAAAACAAGCTAAGACCCATCTGGAGAGACAAAAATATCTCTCTGAAAACTAAAATGAGACTATTGAGAACACTAGTCTACTTAATCTTTTTGTATTCACGTGAGGCTTCAACCTTGATAGCAAAATACAACAAAGAATCCAGGCACTTGAAGTGCTATAGAACCATCCTTGTCCTCTTACATGGACCACATCGCAAATGAAGAGGTCCGTAATACCATAAGGCATAACGTAGGCCAATATGAAGACCTCCTCACCACTGGCAAAAAGAGAAAGCTGACATGGTATGGCCATGTCACTAGAGCCAACTGTCTATCCACAATGTGATGGGACAAATTTCTGGCGATCTAAACAATAATACATTAGTTGAGACCAGAGAACCATTAATTAGATTTATGGAGACGTGTATCAATCGCCTTACTGCCATGTTCGGAATGTCCTTTCCAGTGCAGAATGTTTAAGCATTTGTTTAGACAGCAGCAAAACGGAATATTAGGGACATGGTAAACTTTTTTTTATAGTAAAGCTGTCACAATTAGAATATCGCAGAAACTCTGTAACATCAAACAAATAGGTCAAGCTGACACCGATTTTGGCGCCTCTGAGAAAGGCGGCAGAGAGATTTAACTGACTGGTTACGCTCATAATGAGACGTGTTTCCCACATACAATTTCCTAGGTTTTAATATCGCCTCATCGAAAATTTAAACCAGTCTAATCTTTCTGCACGAGAAACTAGAGTAGGCTCTGGGGGATTTGCAAGAAATTCCCTCGTAAAATCTGTTGTCGAAAGGGGACTGTTATGGAAGGAGAACCGACGAGCTAATTTGGAGATTAAATGATGTAAACTTTTCAACGTGATCTTCATATCTGGATTGAAGTATTGCAAACTCTAACATAGAAGTTTTTATCTCTGTGAGCTTCGGTGTGGTCACTGGAGGATTATCAAAAAATTCTAATACGGGTTTATTAATATTGTACATGATGGAATTTTGTAAATCAGTAAATTTATTAAATGTATTTATATGATCGTTATACTTTTCAACATGATCTGCGTATTTAACTTGAAGTGTTGAAAACTCTGATATAGAAGTTTTTATCTCTGCAAGGTTTGGTGCAGTCACTGGAGGATGGCCAAAAAATTCTAATATTGGTTTATCAATATTGGTCTTGATGAATTTTTGTAAACTTGTAAATTTATTAAATGCATTTATATGATAGTCATACTTATCATTGAGTGATTTCAATGAATTCGCCGAGGATATACAATTGTTATCGAGTGTTATCGAGTGTTAATATTTTATCTGGGATTGTTGAAACAAGTGCACCTGGTTGAGTTTACCCTGATCGGAAAACAACGCGATAGTGTCTTCTACTGCGTCTCGTTGTTTAACTAAAATATCATCAAGAGAAACATTACTCGTTTTCAATTTACCCTGACGATCTTGAAAAACAACTATTTCATTGGGATCAACACTTGCTAAGTTCAACATCTCAGCTATTTCATCTTCGATTATTTATTTTATATCACCGGTTGCAGATATTTCCGTGGTGGGTTTTTTCAACATTGATAAAGATCTCCCCCAAATATCAACCATTGTTATTGTAAAAATCTTTGATTTTCTAATTACTTTCTCTCTCTAAAATCTTCGATTGCCAGCGACTACTAGTATATTCATTTACGACTTGATGAGGTGGTTTTCTCGATGATGAAATAGCGTCAAGGACATTTAGTACTTCTATGCCGCATATTGGTGGGTCATTCATTTGTTGTGTTGGTAGCGTTGAGTGCCAAGTCTTCATTTTATGAAAATTGTTTAATTGTTGTATATAACTCATAAATTCTTTAGGTGGCGCTAATCCATATGAATCAAAATAAACGATTACACGTGGATCAATCACGTATGCAACCCAGTGGGTTCCAGGTCCGGTGCTGTTATCGAGATTAATGATACCGGTTTCAACGTTTTTTGGTTGTGCCGGCAACTGATCTTTCATAAAGACACATCGGAAGTTTTTTATCGCACGTTTTTAGCAGCATCGAATAAATCGAAATTTGACATTGGTGTTAATAAACTGTTCCTGGTATTTTCAGGCTGCTTCCTTTGTACCATGAATACGGGGTTCCTGGTAGTCTTAGACCCTTTCCTTTTTTTTGTATCCTTTCCCGGTAGCTTTCTTTAGTGCCATCCCTGCCGTGGTACCAACGGCTCCTAACGCTGCCGCCTTAGCTACTGCTGGGGCTGCTGCCGCAATTAGCACTAGTAACGCAGCTAACAACGGAAATATACCACCTGATTTTATCATGTTTTTGATAGCAGCTGCAGAGAGTGTGATCTGAATGCCTTTTTTATCTTTGAAAGCATCATTTAAATGTTTTATTTGACGAGTTGTCGGTGAAATTTATTCTGACCACTAGACATCTGATTGTGTTTTAGCGTTATCGTGGTTCCACATTTATTTAGCTGATTCCGATTGCAATTTTTTAATTTAACCAGGAGTTAACGTAACACTAATATGACTATATGACATTATAATAATAACTGATTAATCTAATTGTTACATTACATATTTTCCACTGGTGCAACGATTACTCTCATTCGTCCACCAACACCTTTAAGTAACATTGATTTGTCACTGAGAATGATAGCAATTGTTCTATAATTAGCAATACCACCAGGACGGGCTACACGAGCTCTAAAGTGTATATCAACGATGGATTGTCTTGTTAAATCAAGATGTTCCAATGAAAAGTAATAAATTGGATATAAACTTTTAAAATCCAACTGTGATATTTGCAGACCAGTATCGACGTTTTGATCGCGCGCCATATATGTCAACAGACGATGATACACGCGTGCAATATGGTTAGTGGTGTAATCAAGTTGTATATCTTCAGATGGTTCCTGTTGTCCGTTTATCCTCAATGATACTTCATTAACACCTATCTGATCAAATAACATATGACTTTGTTATTGATCACCAACTCGCGCGTTATTCTGTAACGCAACAAATATATGACGTGGAGTTGAAACACCTTGTTTTGATGGCAGGTGCCATGTAAATGTACCATCAATATTATCCTGTTTAATATCCGTTGTTGTTGTTAGCCAACTTAGCAATGATTTTCCTCCATGATCCATAAATGACAGTAATCGCTCTTCTGTTGTGATTTATGGAGTCATTACTGGCATCCACAATGATAGTTTTGTTAAAATAACTTTACCCGCGGTGACACCATTACCACGCCAGATTGCATCATTATCATTACCCTTTCGCACGAGTGCTACTGTATGCTTCGCTCCATAGATAACTTTTCTAACATTTCTACAGAATCCGAAAATATGATGCAGTGGAATCGCGCATGAAAATCGTCGACGCTGTCCCTCTAACGTTGCTACGCGTGTTGCAAACCCTAGGTTGTAATTAATAATATTATTTATGACATCAAAATCAGCAGCTGGTCTTACATATCCGGCTGGTGCTGGATTAACTGCAGTAGCTTGTGCTGCCTTTACTCTAGAATACTGGACGTGTTCAGCGTGATTAGTAATATCCTTAGAAAACATCATAGATGGACCCGCCGATCTTGTATAATCATCCGAATATCTTGCTAACCCCACTATTGTTGTGGCAACATCAACATCACGCTCAGTGGATTCAATTTCTCTTCCATCATTCATATATCTAGCACTCTCAAATAGCGCCATGATACCATTATTAACAAAACCAACTCGGATAGTTGGGTTATTGTCATATGGCGGATCATCATTAGCAGCATCATTTGTTATGAGTTCTCCTTCTACTTCGATAAATGCTTCACATGGTAGAAAGTATTTACTGGTATCTGGACTTGAAGTTCAATTCTTGATCGAATATCTGGTTGTACTGCGTGATAGGAATAATATTGATAATCGCGTACAGAATCATTCTTGCGCACTGGGGCTTCCATATCAATCGCTGGGTTAGGAGACGATTTGAATATTTGATTATATATTCCTTGATCTAAATCGTGGTTTTCGTCGTGGTTTTATGCCACTTCCCGCTATCATGTTTCCATTATTATTTATCTGTGCCTCATATGCATCATTGGCCAACGACGAAGTCATCAACAATGCTAATTTATGATCCACTGCGTTATTTATTATTTTACTAACATTTGCAGGCATCACTGTTGTAGATGGTAACGGCGATGGTTTTCTTCGCCGTCGAACTAACGACATTAGTTTATCCTTCGTTGAGGAAAATGCTTTCCCGGCAACATCTTCAATAGCGCTAATACCCTTATCACGAATGACATCAATAGCTTTCATTGATAATTGTTTTGTGATTGGTGCTACTTTTGGAGCCATTCTTGAAAATAAACCTGCAATGGTATTGCCGAGACCATCACCATAGTACGCTCTATAAACAGGCAATCGTGAGTTTACTACATAGACGCTAGTTGGTTTATCATGGTTGTAGTGTATGATCATCTTATTATAAAAACACTAGTGTTTTCTAAATGAATATTTATCTAGCTAGTGAAATTCAAAGAATTTCCATTTCTGGGAAATCTTTGATGTCCTTGATTAATCACTAATGACAAAGTCATCATAACCATGATTGGAAAATTCCGTAGGATATTTTACTAATTCATCAATAAACTCTCGATATGTTTTGATATTCATGATGCCGCCTTGAAATACCTGCATGCAGATATCAGCTGCTTCATTAATTATTTCATGTGAGTTATTTCCAGCTCGTTTTCCTCCTATGAGTACTTCTAATCGTGCTGTATCGCTGAGAATATTACCAGAACAAGGAACAAGACCACAACCTGAAATTCCACTGGAAAATCTTTGATTTTCAGAAAATCCCTTTCCACTTGATTTTTTAGTGATACCAGTTGCACCTTTTTCAGAATCAGCATCTGCCATTATTTCTATTTCACCCGGGATTGGGTCTGCTGTATATACTGGTGGTGGTTGTGTGACACCTTTTATCATAGCCATAAAATGATTTAAATCATCACTTATTTCTTTTGTTATTTTAGTTTTCTTGCGGTTTGCTAAAATACTTTTTTGCCCAGATGTCTTTGTCTTTTATAAAATCTCTAGACTCGTTGTCTCTTAAATGGTTATCTGTTATATTTTTTTAATAAAATTTATTCTAGTAAAATTAGCTAATTCAGAGTCTGTTTTGATTCCTCTAATTCTATTTAACGTATCAGTCGTAAATATCTTTTCAGGTGGATAGTCTTTTCTTGCAGTAGCACCTTGTTGTTCTTGTTCAATTTCTTCAAGTGGTTCAGGCGGTGGAGAGCTAATATCAATATCACATAGTCGTTCAATTTCTTCTTGAAGTTGTCGTTCTTGTCGTTCTTGTTGTCTTACAACAGTTATTATATCACCAGGAAATGTTTTAAAAGATTTCTTTGTTTGTTTTGATCTTTTTGCTATTTTTTAAGTACAGGAAGAAGATGAGCTTCTTTCCTTTCTCCTTCCTTGGGGATATCTCCGTATATTGCTCTTTCAGTGGCTAATATTGCTCTTTCAGTGGCAGATTTTACATCTTTTGTTGCCGTGGTTATTGGTTTAAACAATTCTTCAGATCCTGTTATAAATCAGTCTGAAGACTCTGTCTAGCTTGTAGTTTTTCTCTAACAGAATCACGGATTGGGATGAACTTCTTAATTGCAACTAATCTTTCACGTGATAATCTAGTCGTTAGTGTAACAGAATTGTTACCGAGTGGATGGTGGATTAAATGAACAACACAAACACAATATGTGAAAGATAATGTAAATTTATGAAATAAATTATTAATGAAAAATAGTGATGTATCAACACAATAACTCATGCGTTCAACCCACGATTACACTCCACAACCATTCACAGTACATGAATAAATTAAATATTAATACACAATAAACACAGATCCAAGGAATCTCCTGGACTAAATACAGATCCAAGGAATTTCCTGGACTACACAAAAGTTTCACATAAAATGGAACCTTTACAAAAGTTGTATTAACGCAAGTATAAATTGCGATAACAAATACAAACATCAAACTATACTATCGCACGTATGGATTGCGACAACTAGCACAAACATCTACATGTATTTAATCAAGTTGCTAACTGTTATTGAGATTCATGTAATCCCTTGAAATCCTACTGTGATTCAAAGTAACTGTGTAAATATAACAACGTATTCAATTGTAACTACAATTGCAACACACATGTGTCTCGACCCTGTACAACCGTACGATTCACCAACTGTTGAATCACCGCCCAGCTTCTCCGAATACCTAGGGTTGACCAATACTTTTATCGGCCGTTTGCCCTTCACGGATCCACCACAGTTATACGTACAGACAGCATACAGCATCTACTAGAACCATCGGTCCCCAAATACTTAGATGCTACCCCGGACGTTTACACCTCTAGACAGCTCCGACACTCGGACATTTAGACTTCTAGATTTCCGGATATTTACACATCTCGACAGACGTAGACGGACATACAATCCGACAGACAGACAGTCAGATACCTCAATTTGATTGCACAATTAAACAGCATAATCACGGCACAATCAATCACATTCAGCTACAATTCAGAGGCATTCAGAGACGTTCAGAGACGTTCAACTACAATTCAGAGACGTTCCGCTACAAATCAGAGGTGTTCCGCTACAAATCAGAGACGTTCCGCTACAAATCAGAGACGTTCCGCTACAAATCAGAGACGTTCCGCTACAAATCAGCTACAATAAAGAAACCAAACTAATAATAGTTGTTTCTAAAACAATCTAAAACTTAGATTACACTATTGCATTTAAAGTCTAATAGTGACTAGTAGTTCCAAATATTCCACGTTTTAAATCTGCATTGTAATAAAGACATCATTACATGAAATGATAACTGAATAAAATTCACAATAAAACGAAATATAAATTTAACACTCACCCCTTTGGCTGGGGAAAGAATGACGAGCTATCTCTCCTTTGATAAGATACTTTTGGACTCGTAATCTTATCAGAATTATTCTGCCTTATATATCCTCAAATAGGTGAGCAGAATTCACGGCAAAATTCCCGTGCACCCCGTGATTCTAATGTTCCTGACTTCAAATGATTCGTAGTCAGGCACATGCAAATCGTTACACGTCGCTTACCTTGAAAAACACTTATTCACCCCAGGTAACGCATGTACGACGAATCAAAAAAAAAAAAGGTGAAATTAGTTTGTATTTCAAGAAGAAATAAATTCAATTTTCGCCTAATTCTGTGACAGTTAGTGCTTCGTTTACCATTATATAGAAAACGCTAGCGTTTTTAAATGTACGATCTAAATGTAGTGAAAAAGACAAAAAATCAATGAAAAATGCAACAAAAATGACCAAACATAAAAAAAATCTACAAATAGCTCTATCAATGATGGAGAAACTTCCGATTTCCTTAATAAATAATAATTATTGAAGTATTGTACATGTCAAATTGTTGGTTAGAACTTACTCTGTTGAGGTAACCAAAGGGGGATTTTCGGTTTGGCGCATAATATATCTTATTGTTTTAACCATCAAATTAATTGTGCATTTGATTTCATATTGCTTCCCCAATTCTTTTCTGATTTTTTCGACAACAGTGAATAACGGGACAAATTTATTGACGTCATTACAGAATACAAGGGAATCGCGAATAGCATTCTGGATTTTCTTTATAAAAGCGTACCTTTTTGGTAAGACGTATTTATTATTCATAGCGCTGTATTCGATATCTTGAAAATCAGAAAGAATCTCATCACAATTTAATTTATCTAATAATTGAATTCCTCGATTTTTCCAATTTGAAATCTCACTTAAGATCTCATTGATATTTTCAGAATTTATATATAATAAATATTATATCTCTAATATATGATATAAAATGTATATTATTCCCTTTGGTGTTATACACATAATACAAAATAGAATTCATACATAAACGAATTGAATTCTATTTTTTAAAAGCTTCGAAAGAGAAGATAAATATACCCCTTCTGTTACGTTTTGTACTGAGGCTCTACAAATATCTAAATACCTACCGGCTTCATTTATTGATTTAAATACCTTCTCCTCGTTAGTTTTTATATTAAATGATTTTATAGGCCTGGCATTTTTCGAGTTTTTTCCAGTCTCACCTCGTTTAGTATTCTCACTTTGTGTAACAGCTTGTGGATTTGATAAAGAATTTTTCTTAGGATTGGAATCAATGTGATCGATAACAAAACCATCCTTGATCAATCCATGGAAACACTCGTATATTGTTCTATGATTAAGACGTATTTTCCCTCCAGCAGTAACATCAAAACCCCCCTACTATTGTCAGCACCAACTGGTTTCTTCAGTCTACGGTTTCTAACAATACCGTCACGAGACGCTTCATAATTGGTAATAACGGGATGTGGCTGAAATTCTTGATCCATTTATATATAATATTATTTGTCTAATTAATTGTTTGTTTTAATTATTACTTTGAAAATCTTTCAATATAGTCTTGAGGTGTTCTTATGATTTTGTTGCTGACTCTGTCACAGTCATTGATGGAGTTTTTGAGGGAATCTTTGATGAAGTTTTTAACGGAATCTTTGATTCTCTTATCATAATAACGCTTGAGCTCTCTGTATCGTTTACCACCGCAGTTCAGAAACAATTGCGATTTTCCTCTCACACCTACCCCACATTGTATGCAAGGTAAGGGCCCATAACTCCCGTTACGAACGATTTGTAAATGATATCCACAGAATTTCTTTCTACATGATTTGTTACATGCGGTTACTGATCCTAGTATAATCCATTTGCAATGGTTCATTATATAATAAATTCTATATTTAAATACTTGTCTTAATTATAATATGGAGAAGTTCTAGAGATTATTGAAAATTACACCTTGGAAAAATGTTAAATTCAATCTCGATAGAGTCTCCGTAGATGTACCAAAGGGTCTAATAAGCGATAGAAGCATGATAGGTAAAATCCGCGATTGTTTTAATGAATTCAAACACGATGGAGCATCTCACTGTTGGTCAACATTTCGAATTGATGGTGACGTTGATGCTACCATGAACGACGAAAGAGCAGCAGTGACAATCTCACATCTTGACTAGAAAAAGTACTTTTTTAGAGTGAAATTCATTATTCGCTCAGAAATGGGAAATTGGATTATTCGAGACAAATTTGAACCTATCTTGAAAGATAAAAGAACTATCACTTTGAGTCATGATTCCAAACACAGAGGCGTAGCGGGGGGGGGGGGGAGAGAGGGGTACATATGTCCCCGGGCGCCAAGGTACATGGGCGCCAAAATGAGACTTGCAACGTTACATTATAATAAGAAAACAAGGGTAATAAATCTGTCACAAGATCGCTGGGGCGCCAATTTTATAGTTTGTCCCCGGGCGCAAAATATCATCGCTAAGCCTCTGGATTCACAAACCGTACTATGAAAGATCTTATCCTGTAACAGCAGTTGTTTATGGGATATATTCGTTAAATGATAAACCGAGTATTGAAAAATTAAAACCAATGAAACTATCACTGTTGACTTCGTCAAAAATAAATTGTGTAGCAGAACGAATAATAGAACACTTCACAAATGCGTTGCGTGGAAACAAATTGACTGATCAAAGACGTAAAAAAAATAAATGAATGGGAATTAACAGTTAGGATGAACGGAGCATCAATTCAAGATATAACCAAATTAGAAACATCATTAAGATTTCCAATAACCATAATGACGATAACAGGAGAAATATTACACGAATCGAAATATAAATCAAATGGAGCTCCAGTCAAAATTATTGACCATAATGAATACGCGTGGACACCTGCGGTAACAATATTTGCACGGGATAGAACAATAAAATATTACACGGGAAATTTATTTGATTTGATTTCTCAGTCAAGTAAAAACGATCCTGTGTCAGTGTGGTTACTTTACAGTTTTGAAGACGAAGAGGGTAAATTCGATCAATTTGTAAGACCAAACGGAGAATTATACCGTACTGAAATGAAAGGAGGTTTAGGAGGTGGTAGATAAATTTGCCATATCGCCTGTTTGGATAACCAATCCGCTGCTGTAGTATTTTTCACCTTTGCGGCGCTAGCGAGTTTACCAATTGCTGCTTTACCCCTCCAGTATCCTCTTGGAGAATAATAAATAGATTCCATGTTGTTATTAATTACTAGCACCCAACATTAATTTACCCTTAATTGCCGATTTTATCAAAAATGAAGCCAATTTTTCTTTGAAGGATTTATCAGTTATAGAATTCAACGCATGAATTAATTTCACATCTGCGATATGTCTATGTTGCAGATTGCTGCTTTTATAAGCAACATCATTAGCATGACACGCCTTATCAATAGCGTTTATTGGGTTTTCACCGGGTCGGGGTTGGTTTTGATCATCAATTCTGATATCGAGTCTTGTCCTGGGTCCAAAATAATTATACCCTGGAAGGTGTTTTTCTCCGGGATATTTTGCCCATGGTGTTCCCGGAAGTTTAGTTATCTTGACTGCAATATCACCTCCTCGTTTTTTTTTTAAATCATCAGAAATGCTAGCATTTCCTGCAGATTTCATAGAAATAAATCTAAATGTTTTAGTACTACATTGTACACACTTACCAGAAAGTGCTGATCTGTTATTTTTAGTTGTAATCGTCGTCAGGTCGTTTGTGCCAGTACGCTTCTTACATTTCACACAATATAGATCCATAATGTATTTATAATAACACGAATGTAATTGATTATTCAGCTACCCGACGACGGGAACCTATTAAACACCATGCGATGTTGCCGAATTCAATTAGAATTATTATAATCGGACCATCTGGAAATGGCAAAACACAATTGTTACTTAAATTAATAACGAGATGGATGAAATGGGGCAAGTTGTATTTAATAGCCCCGAGTGTAGATGATCAGCGATGCTACGAAGTGTTAAAGGATTACAACGAAAAGGCAGCAGAAATCACCGGCGAGGGTATTATTGAATTTATAATCGATATCGAAGAAGCACCGAGCATTGATGATATTGATGGAAGTATTAACAATTTAGTCGTATATGATGTTGTGATGTTAGACAATCAAAAAAATCCCACTAGGATATTTTCCAGAGGCAGGCATAAAAACACTGACGTGATATATGTCACTCATCGATACACTCAAACACCAAAAGTGATCAGAGATAACTGCAATATTCTTGCTGTATTCAACGGAGTTGATACACATATGCTATGAAATATTCACCAGGCTTGGCGCGGCGGTGATATGGATTATAATCTGTTTAGAAATTTCTTTAGTCATGCTCAGTCAATCCCGCATGGATTTGTAACGATACATTTGCATGATCTTAGATCAAGATATGGTATCGGACTTGATCAAATAGTCGGTTAAAAAAAATTGTTAAACCCATAGCAGCAGCAGGGGATGCGACAACAATTGTGGCATCCTTTTTTTTTGCCCATGAGCCTCTATAAAGCATTTACGAGGAAGTCTTAGTTTGCCAAATTGATGCTTTTTTTTCGATTTTGAAGGAAGCCTTGTTTTGCCAATTTGACGCCTCTAAAAAGTTGTCCGATTCGGCCCTGCTGCTGCAAGATAGGTTTGACGAATTGTTTCAACTTGTTGTCGTGTTTTCATGAAAAAGTTAGGTTCTTAGAATTGAATGCATTACATTACTTAACATGATTACATGAATCCGTGGGACTGCACCATATTAAGAAGATTTCACGTATGATTAAGAGGGAGTGTGCAATGACGTGGTGACTGTTGTAATGTGTCTCATTTATTCATTGTGTAACTTGAGGCTGACTCAGAACCGCATGGCCTCGTGTGGTGTGTGATAATGCGTGATGTTAATGCGTTGACGAATTAGCCAGTTGACTAACTAGGGTCATGATAGGACATGAGGAGTCGATTGATAGCCTTAGCATCAGTTTAGGACCGATAGGAAGATCTGATAACGAGCTGTGATTCATGCAAAATCCCCTGTATAATAAATAACAGCAAATTTAGGTTGTCTCTATTTATATTTATTTAAAATGGAGAAAAAAGCTCATACGACGTATAATGATGTGACGCAATTCTGCGACGTATCAATTCTGAGAGGTATTCTGAGAGTATCCTGAGATGGATTGTTGAAAGTAACATCCGGAGATCCAGGATCTGAACAGCTACAGTGGAAATAGGAGAACAGAAAAACAGGTAATGCAGTCGTACAAGACGTTGACTTCGATCGTTCACTCGATCCTATGATGAACTAAATCTATCAGTAAACAGATCGGCTATTCTATTTAAATCCATTCGTGTTTTCCATTGTAATTCGAGACAGTTTTATTTTCTAAAAGCAAAGTATATTCCTAATGTAATGACTTCTGATTGTTTTATGTATTTCTTAGATTAAGATCTTTAACGTAGCTTTAAAAATGTTTCATACAATTGATTAAATTGTTTGTTTACCTATACGGGGGCTCGTGTTGGTTTGTTCTAAATATATCTGCTCAGATCTCTATCTATTTCACCTATTAGTTTCACCACTTATGTTTATATTGACTCGAACCGGGCAATAACATCGAAGGTGGTCAACCTCTAGATAAGGAAAACATAATCAAGCGGGACACCCAATCAGTAACGTACCCTCGACACACAACAGTACTGCAGGGCAGCGTCCAGGGTGGCAGAAGGAGAGGTAAACAGAGATCAAAAGTGGACTGACAACATCACAGAATAAACCAGGGAAAGTTTTACTGAGATACAGGCATTGGCACATGATCGAGAAAAGTGGAGGGAACTGTTTAGATGTTCAGCACCACAGTGCCTCGACGACCACACTAGAACAAGAGACCGACGACGACGATGATGATCACGACGACGACGATGATGATGAAATCAGCTTGCCAATTTAGGCCGCGCACCAGCTGATGTGAATATCAACCACAAAAATAACGCAGCAGTCACGTGATAGTTTGTATATTTGTTTATGTTGTTTCTGGTTTCAAATCTTTCGTCTATATTTCATTCTTCAGTGACATCAGGTTGGTGGGACATTGGTTCGTAGCATGCAATGAAGAGCACACTGATATTTCCTTCTTGTATGGTTGGCCTTCTTGTAATAGCTAATTCGATTGTAATAAAGTGGTTGTAGTAGCAGCAGTAGTAATAATATCATGAGAAGCAGCAGCAGTAGTAGTGTTAAGAGCAGTAGTAGTATTTTTAAGCCTAATATAGCATCTTGCGAGACTTACGCGCCACGTTTCAGGCGTAATTTCTACGATTTTCTCTAAAGAGTAATGTTAAGTATCTTGATATTCATATACTCGGATGTAAAATCAAAAGTGTTCTGTACAATTCTTCTTTCAACGTTTTATTCACCATCATTATTAATATCATCATCGTCGTCATCATCATCATCAGTGTTGTCCCTTGACAAACAAATAAGGTTGGATGCAGCTACCCCAATACAAGCACTTAAAAAGGGATAATACCACTTTCGGGGGATAAAACTCCTCAGTGGATGTACAATAATTGTACATGAAATATGTCCTGCTTTTTTGTGCGATAGGACAATTAGAACTGTTTCAACTACATCCTTTTCAAAAGCAGAACTGCAAAATATGGAACAAATACACTTGGTATCGATGAAATATTGAATTGCAAAAACGAAATTAACTTGACTTTGATTTGTTTAACTCACAAAAAGACAGCTTCATTACCAGGTTAACACAGTGCACTGACTAAAAGGAAGCCAATTGTATATTTCTAAGCCATTTCTTCCAGTGGACCATCATTATCAGCAGTAACAATAACAAAAGCAATTAAAGGTCAGGTTCTATCCACGTTTCTACTAATGTTATCTACCATAACGATGTTTAAAATAACCAATACACGTGTAGATCAGATAATGCTCAATCAATAATACAGCGTACCTAAAACTAGTATGCTTGCACTAACATTGGACAATTAGTTCAAGGACCACAAATTGCTGCTCAGAATGGTTACTGACGATATGAGAGCATTGCATGGCCTCGTGATCGCCGAATGCATTTGAATTTTATTTTCAGAAGATATGGAATCGAAATGTGAAGTTTTATGTTAGGCTCTTCATAATTGTGCCAAGTAATTTCCTGTTTCTGTTCCGAGTTAAGGAAATCAAAAACGGATAAATTAGTTTTTATTTATACCAAATGTTTCAAGTAATTTTATGAAATAGCTTTTTCTCCGTTTTATTCTTCTTTTGCTTTTGAAAACAGATTGTAATTACATGATATGAAGCCTGACACAGAGGTAAAACGTTTACAGATTTGAAACTTCGTCAGCACATTCAGCAAATTGTGTCATTGACCCTACTTTTCTGTCAAACACGTGACAGTGTTGTTTATTCCTCAGCCATCTGCTATACAGTTCCATATCGTGAGTAAAATAATTTATAGAAAATATTTTTTTAAGAGTCTTTCTGTAGACTACGAATATGAATGTTTTATATGCAGGATTAAACGAAGATAAACGAATAATCGTAAAATAAAGACGAGACCTGCACACCTAGAAGTATGTATGTATGTATGTATGTATGTATGTATGTATGTATGTATGTATGTATGTATGTATGTATGCATGCATGCATGCATGCATGCATGCATGCATGCATGCATGTATGTATGTTGTTATAGGGTTTAACGACATTTTTCAGCACACGATAGGCTATACATGGAGGCCACTATTAATGGTGGAGGAAGAACCAGGAAAGAACCACTGACCCAAGAGAAGCTACCTGCAAGCTTTCTCACATACCCACATTGGCTGAGCCTGAGACTCGAACCCACGTAGACAGAAGTGAGATGGCACTGATCCGTAACCGTGAGCGCATATGGGGCGATAATATGGCAACGTATATGTCTGAATGGCGACAATGGGAATTTAACATTACGGCCGCCCTGTATGACGAGAAGTGGAGTTCAATATTAGCGCATGGGTTCATAATGTCTCTTATGTAACAACGGAAAATATAAATGTTGTTAAAGACTATAGGTTTAACAAGATGGGTTTGTATGAGAAAATGGTTAATTATAACAGCAATATGACTGAACTTTTTTTAAAGCTACGTTAAAAATCCTAATCACACACACTATTTAAAAAGGACCTGGAATACCTTGGTCATTTTTAAAAGACTTTTAATTCACTTTATTTTGGTGAATGACCGGTTGGTGTAATATGCGTTAAACAGTATGCAGCTTGACCCTTTTGTTTAGCTATGCTTTTAACAATGAAGGAGAATCAAGCGCCATTGCAATTGTGTCAGCACATCGTGTTTTAATAGTGTGACTAGTTGTAAAAAATGATATATTGGACAATATATTCTTCACATAAAGAAAAAGCTACCGCGAAATTAATTTTGGGAAAACGATTCTCGACAGAGTTTTAATGAATGTATTATGTATGCGTAGAAATATCCCGACAACAAGAATATATTTCAGAACATCTTTTGAAATCGACATTTCGTATGAAACATGTGGTCACATGAGAATTGCATGCTTGTAAGATGTTGCTTTGAAGCAAGAAAAAGAATTCTCCAAGCCATATTAAATGACAAGCAAAGTCGCAAACAAACGTGGCTGAGGGCTGGAAAAACGCGTTGAGCGAGACAGGACAAAGAACTCTTGGCCGCTGCGACACATCTATCCATTCACTTCGCACTCCTGTAGACACCATTGATTCATTCTCCACGCCACATGAATGTCACGGAAAAAATGGCGTTCAAAATTCTTCAGACCTCACATATATCATCAGAAATTTATTAAGAAATGAAGAAACTTGGGATATTTTGATGCTTTTATTACCTCTGTAAATGAAAGAGAACAAAAACGAATGCAAGATGTTTCCAAATGTTCAACGACAGTTGTCCTATTTGCCACGCCTCTGATGATGATGATGATGATGATGATGATGATGATGATGATGATGATAATGCAAGAATCCTAATTGGCAGATATTCATCCAGTGTCGTTGTTGACCACCATTGTTTCTATGTAGTTGGAAACCAACTGACAAACCGAAATTTTCATCGATCTGAATAACAATGACTTGCACCTTAAAGTCAAGGTTCTCAAAGCGTTCAACGCTGATCTATGCGTCTATGCCAGAGAAGCTCCTGTCAACATTTGGATGCATTCATTGTTGAACGTAGTGGATTTACATTACAACAAATTGGTGAACAACAACATAGCCATTTTCTCTAATTCCGAGCTTCCCAGAGAAGCTTCTGACTCCCGGAATAACAGCCATGAACATAATCTCTATATGCGTGTGCTGGCTGTGGCAACCTGACACCATGGCTTCTTCGACAACAGAGCCTGGAGACATTTACATTGTGCCCTTGTTACGACTCTCTGGTATTATATTAAGAAACAAAATAAAAACAGTGAAAACCAAAACGTTTTGTAAAATACAATATATAATTTATTTTCCTAAAATAGAAAGTATGATGAATGAAAATATCTTTCCTGAGGATGTTGGCGTCTTGCCTATTATATGACGTGACTAACGTAGCTATAAATGTATGCTTCAGACCATAATTATCAGCACACTGTCTAATATCAACAGAGTGTCTTTGAAAGGGTGTCAACCATGGTTTATGCTGAATAAATCCGACATACACATAGCACATTCATCTATCATAAGGTACTGACAATTTCAGTTTTGAGGGCGGGGGTGGAGACAGCGATTTGCCTTCGATCGAAATTGGCTGCGAACATTACAGACAAACTAAGACCACGCTCAGTTAGTGGCTGTATAGTTATCCACACGCTGTCAACCGATGACATTTTAAGATTTATATTTCTCCTGTTGTCTTATCGTTTTACGTACAAAAATAAAGATGGATACCATGAAACAATGGTGTGATGCTGTATACCACGGTATTTCTGAACATCTCTAGGTATATGCCATAGTAAAATGCAATTACAGTAGATACCAAACATTTAACTTTCTGAGAAAGGAGCATGGACTAGTTTCTTGCTCTTAAATGTCGTTGAAAAAATATTCTTGTTCTGGTTGATAGCAAAGCTAACACATCTATATCCATTATATATCGTGACAAAAATAAATTATCTGGAGGAAAAAGCAAAAACAAAGCAAACTAAAATATGTATGAATTGTATGTTTCGTGCTTGACTTGTTCTGGTACTTGATCTGAGGCATGAATGCCTTCCATACTTACTTCAGTGTCTAGAAAGTGAAATAGCAATAATCGATTAGGAAGCATACAAAGCCAGCCATATCAATGTTGAGTCCAAAGCAAATCCAAGCTCTCAGAAACGGCCGGAATAGCAACTATTTTGAACTGTATTAAGCAGTATAGTACATAATGAGTTTTTAAAAATATTACATAGGGATAGAGTTTGTATTTTAACCGTGAAAATCGCTGTGTCAAAAGTGACCTTCCGACATGCAATTATGCGTATGAATTCGCAGCTGGAATGCATAAATTCATTTGTTACGAACTTCCTATGACTAGACAGGGCAAATGAATGATATTCTTATGTTTAATTTGTTATAGCTATCCAGAAATATTACTTCGACCTAATTTGTGTACTCTATTTTTTAAATGAATTTTTATATTATATATGTTGATTTGGCATAAACATTTTGCATAAAATCTTCCTCATGTTACAAACCAAGTCTAATCGAGAGAAAGCTCTAGAATCTTCTAATAAAGTTAAATATGTAGTAAGGACTTTCGTCTGTCAGAATGTCCCTATTTCCATAATTTTTTCAATCGAAATATTTCCAAAGAGGTAGTTGACAGTTACATTTACTATACAAATACTGTATACAAATCGGAAATAGAACATCTATAAAATATGCTTCTGACCTTTTGCAAAGTGCACTTCAATCTACCATCAATACCCCAACCCCAATACCCATGTACGGTTACTGACAAACATTCATTGTCGAATCTTTACGATGTAATAAACTATATAATATATAATAAGTCTAAACTCACAAATAGCAAAGGTTAGACCAGTACAAAAAAGATAATCAATAGATTTCGCCACTAAGATCAATGCTAGTCTATTCGATATAATTGGTATGTGAATTGGAACTGAAATATAGAAACGGGTCCAATTTATTGGTTGAAGAAAATAATTAAATTTCATTTAGATGAACCTCTTCGAATTATATCAACTGAAAATTGGGAACGCATCCGTCCCTTATTACGGATATCTTATTATTCGGAACTTATATGTCCCTTGTTGCTGACAACTTACTATTAGGAACTAATCCGTCCCTTGACGTTGCCAATTTACCCATCCTTTGATTCTGACAATTTACTATTAGGAACTAACCCGTCCCTTGACGTTGCCAATTTACCCATCCTTTGATTCTGACAATTTACTATTAGGAACTAACCCGTCCCTTGACGTTGCCAATTTACCCATCCCTTGATTCTGACAATTTACTATTAGGAACTAACCCGTCCCTTGACGTTGCCAATTTACTATTAGGAACTAACCCGTCTATTGTTGCTGACAACTTACTATTAGGAAATAACCCGTCCCTTGATGTTGCCAATTTACTATTAGGAACTTACCCATCCTTTGATTCTGACAATTTACTATTAGGAACTTACCCATCCCTTGATTCTGACAATTTACTATTAGGAACTTACCCATCCCTTGTTTCTGACAATTTACTTTGGGACTAAATTGTCCCTTGATGTTGCCAATTTACTATTAGTTTTTACCCATTCCTGGATGGCTATAGTTTACTATTACAATTTACTATTCAATTAAAGACCTGATAATGTTTCGTACCTTAAATATTTTTTTTAGTTTTCCAATTGAATGGTTTTTGTTTTTTGTTTTACTGTAGTCATATCATTATTGATGTAAAGCGTTTAGAGCTTTTAAAGATTAGGCACTATATGGAGTCCTCATTATTATTATTATTATTATTATTATTATTATTATTAACTAACCCGTCCATTGTTGCTGACAATTTACTATTAGGAACTAAATCTTCCCTTGATGCTGACAAATTTACAATTCGGAACTTACCCATGCCTCGTTGCGGACAAGTTTACTATTCAGAACTTACTCATGCCTTGTACTTTTTACTATATACAATTTACTATTAGGAACTCACTATAAAATAATGATAAGGCATCTTCAGCAAACGATCAGTCCCAAATCTTATATGTAAATTAAGATCCATACTTCAAATAAACCTGCATGATTGACAATTCGACGTTGTTTTCTTTTGATTTTAATAAGTGGTCTTGAAAGAAGATAGTGATAGATGGATAAATAGACCCTAGATCTCTTAAAGTCACCCATGTCGATGTAGATTTATTCCAATATTTCCATTGTTTAGTCAGTTACTCGCTCACCACAAGTCGAAATACATGCAGGTAAAGTATAATTTGTCTAAATGTATAAATGGTGTAATCTGTGTGAAAAGACTGCATATCCAATTAATAATTAAACTTAGTACTTTATAAAATGAAAAAGTAATATGTAATAGAGATTTAAACTTCTCGCATTTTGCTGTTCAACGAAAAGTTTTATTTGCAATATTTTATTGCACTCTAAAAATCACAAACTATGTCAGTTTTAGAGTCATTCAATAAGAGCACTTTAGAAATAATATGTTCAATGTTTTAAAAATAGTGTATACGACCTGAACCAAATTATCCGTGTATTCACTCAACTTGTCCCGACTACTTACGAATATTAAACATTGAACGCTCATGTTGCACACGAGAATCGCCGTCAGAAAACCCGAGATCTAAACATTTTGAGAGAAATAGGAAAGAGCGAATATACGAAGATCACAATTCGGATAAGTACCTGTTTTGAACGTTCGGCAGGTGGATTACACCTGTTCAGAATTTAAGGTGTAAAATCCAAATCAATGCATGCAGATTAACTATTATTATCCTTAACGGCTCATGATGTTGTTTAATCTCCGAAAATAATACGGTTGAGTCTTACTATGAGTGGTACTGAACACAAAATAATTGCTGTAAATAACATAACTGAGTAAGGCATCAAAGTAGTATATTGGGATACCCTGGGGAAAATGGGAAAATACATTACAGACCCCTTCCCCCAGGAACGTTTGAGGACAAGATTTTAAAAATCATCCAGGGAATGTTTAGCGACAAGGGGAATTAGAACATGGGGAATATTGGGTCTGTATAGCGTCATAGGGTTGTATAGGGACATATATAATCTATGGTGGGGTTTGGACCGAGACAAGGAAATCACAGTCAAAGAGGTAACATTATTTGTCTCCCCACGAGGCAAGACTTAAAATGTAAACTCCGCGATTGGGAATTATTGTCTCGATTCAAACCCCAACGTAGATGTTTTTCTTCACACAATATTTTCCTTTAATGAAAAAAGAACTGTTCCCAATGTTTACATCGGCGCATGAACTAATGAAATAAAAATATATTAATGAGGGCTGTGGTGTGACCAATACACAGTTTCTAAGCGTGAGCAAGGAAAACTAACACTTCAAAAAGTCGCATTTTAAAAAAAATTACCCTCTCATATAAATGACCCTCCAAATATGGACTCTAGCGGATAATCATGTGCTAAACTTTCAAGTTCATGGATTATTCGAAAATTTATTTTTCTGTCTTGGAAAATAAGGCAATTTCTGCAGTGAAATTTGCTTATGGATTAGTGTGTTGACGGATAACTGATTCCTGCTGGTAAGTGCATTATTTGTCAATAAATATTGCATATATATGTTTGATTCAACTGGGGCACAATGAAAAAGCTTAACAAAATTTGAACAGAGCATATTTGACATAACACATTCCTGGCTGTTGCTAAGTTTCCCGTAGTCATTAAGAGAGGTGTGTTTCTCTTCCCTATGGGTCTGGACGCAAAAGGATGTTATTGGTGAACGACCTTCGCAGCATCAGAAATGTCTCGTTCTAATTAACAACCCTCACGAGACGATGTTTAGTCCTTGCCATAGGTCTATAGTCTATGTGCATGGATCAGTTTTTTATGTCTTAGTTCATTTCACACAGCATTGAGAATTTTATCCTATCTGTAGCACAGTCAATTTTCAGGTCAGCATCATTAAATGTAGCAAAAAGTATATAATGTGCTTCACACGAAATGTTTAAAACTAGTTCGGTTGCTTTACCTAAAATTTAATGACGCTGACCTGAAAATATACTAAGCTAGGCCTGTATATCGGATAAAAATTGTCTCTATCGAAATGTGTTTGTGTGGTAGGCTCTCCAAGATGGATTGACCTTACGTTACTATGTTTATATATTTGTTGTTGGTGTTGTTTGATTTTAGAACAACCATGTCAGACACAGCAGAAGACGAAAAGGGTTTCTGTTGTTAAAAGTAGTTCTGAGCGCGCGGACATCTTGACTGGTCTGAGATGACTTGACTGAGATAAGAAAAGTAAGGTTAGCAAAACAGCTGGATTTCTCTGTGGCATGGTTGAGAGATATAGAATACACGTTGGCATTTGGACCGATACAAGAAAATCCCAGTCAAAGGGTAACATTTTTTTTCTCCCAATGATGTGTTTCATTCTTTTCTTACGCACTTTCGTCTCGTCTTTCTTTCTTCTCTTTTTGTCTTTCAGGATATGACGGGGTTCTTCCTTTGGGGAGGGTACATCTATTTGGAATCCCTCTCCCCTTTCTCATGTTCCTGTTGTTTCCTAGGGCAAATGGAAACCAATGTCCTTTATCTTTATAATGATAATATGTATCTTGACTTTTTTCTCTTCTGGCACCTGTTTTGAAGATGTATTTTCTTTCAATTTTCAGGTTTGAGACCTACGACAATGAGGTTTGCAAAGATGTCGTCGTAAACAACTATTTTTGTAAGTCAATTAAGTGAGAAAACAAAAACGCTTGCTATGTTACTGCTTCTCCTCTCCAGAATGTTTGGTTACAGTACAGTAGACAGGGCATTATTATCATCGTATGACGAGTGCGCTTCTTATTAAAAATTGGTTTAATATATAATAAAAACCCATAGATTGGAGAGAGAGAGAGAGAGAGAGAGAGAGAGAGAGAGAGAGAGAGGTGAGTGTGTGTGCATTTTTATTTTATTCAGAAAACTTTTGCATGAAAGATTACATGGAAGAGACAAAAAGAGAGAAAGTATTATGGTCCAAGTACATTTGTATTGTTCTTGGTGTGTTTTCAATTTTTAATGATAGTTTGCAATAAGATTTAGAACATTACATTGGATTTTGTCACAATTAATTATATGGTGTAATATTTTAAAAGGGAGTTATTTCTGATTACCACATACAAACAACACACACACACACACACACACACACACACACACACCGATAAATTAAATAAAACATTATTAGTTTTCACTCACACGTGTATTATTGTAGCTTTTACAATTATTTACTGCATGATTGATCAACAACAGATTGTTCATACTAGCGATAAACTACAAGGATAACCAACTATCAGGACGGGTTTTTGTGTGGCTCCACCTATTGTAAAGATAACTGGTCACGATCCCTCATTGCTAGTAGCTTTACCCTTGTCAGTAAGTGAAGACACGTGCGATCTCGTTCACGTCAGGAGCATTAAGTCAGTACATATGATTCTTTTTTTTCTTCAACGTTTCTCTCCATATATCGTGTTCACACACATAACGTAAAAAAAAGCTAAAGAATCCTTAATGTGTGACCTACTACAGTACAAATAACCCCGCGATTAAATAATTCATTTTCAGCGATCCATGAGGAAGAAAATCCCTCTCGTTAAGTATTTCTTTAATGACTTATATTTGTCGAAGCAAATCACCTCTCCTCGTTGTCTTACAATGTAATTTTGTCAGTGTTTTCCGTTTCAGATTATTTACTTCTACTTCATTACACTGGTCTACACTTTTAAAAGTCGTATTCTTCAGGGACAAAATGTGTTATTTATTATGGATTTTGATGTGTTAAATTCAAATATTACAATTACAATAAATGATTGGCTACTGTTTCCATGATGTTTAAGTTTTTAGATTTTACGTCTATGTATATTGTTTGTGTAGATAGTAGAGTTTTAATCATAAATTGCAAACCTAGGTCTTTTAAGAAGTTTGTGGTTGCTTTAAGCGATAATATTTCACTTGCCCTGTTATGTAACACTTAAAAAAATGAAAAGGGTTATATAAATAAAATTTATTATGAAACTAAAGACAAGTTTTTAAAAATTTATATATAAATACATAGTTTAGTCCTTATTGAGTGTCTACTCGACGCTTCTTGGCTTGTCTCTTGTGTTCATGAAATGGAACATCTCTTGTCACTGTCCAGCAATAGGCTGCAAGTACTGATGGGCTCCATTTGCCCTGATAGCATTTTTCCATTGTTGCAAGTTCCTGGGGAAATTATTCGCCGTTCTCGTCGCTCAGTGCTCTGCAGTTCGGTGGAAAGAAATCTTGAAGAGAGTGCAAACAATGTATCTTTTGTGACATGTTGAAATCAAAGTTTTTATATTCCTTGAGATGGTTTTCCATAAACTCCCTGCAGCTGCCTACCTTGTTGTTTCCGAGAAAAGTTACTACCAAAAACTGAAAGACTTTCCATGCCGTTTTTTGCTTGCCACGCAGTGCATGGTCAAATGCATCATCTCGAAGAAGTTTACGAATCTGAGGACCAAGAAAGACACCTTCCTTTATCTTAGCTTCACTTAGCCTTGGAAATTGTCCACGGACCTACGTGAAATCTGATTGTGTTTTGCACATGGCCCTGGCAAAGTTCTTCATCAGAACAAGTTTGATGTGTATGGGTGGTAACAAAATCTTCTTTGTTTCAACATGTGGTGGATGCCGAACAATTTTCCTCCCTGGCTTCAACGACTGTCTGAGTGGTCAATCGCTCTTGATGTATTGGGAATCTCTCTCACGATTATAACATTCGCAGAGAAAATAGCGGTACTTTGTATATCCAGTCTGCAGATCAAGCTAAGAGACCAAGAATCTTGAAATCGCCACAAAGCTGCAACTAATGTTGATCATAGTTTATGCGCCTCAAACGTAGTTTATGTTGCCATGATTTCCTTCATATAGACTGCATGACCAACTGGATTTGAAGGCAAACATTGCCATTATGTAGCAAAACAGATTTAATACATGTACTTTGATGAGCAATTAACAGTCTTCACTTATCTGGATCATGAACGATATTGATGCTACCATCACACCATCGATGTTGTTGCAGCCTACAAGATCACATTCCATGAAGAAGAATGGGACAAGATCCCTTTGACGGCCACTGAACTTGGAAACCCTAACATCACTTGCCAGAAGATTCGCTGCTGGAGTCTGGAGTTCAACCGCTCTGCCTTCCTCTTGTATAATACCTCACAAAGTCTTTCAGTTCGCCTTTTATCATGAGTTGTGCTTCAGAGGGGAAGAATGGGAGAAATTATGGGTCATGTGACATTGATGGTTCAGGACTAGAAGTTTCATTCTCTCCCTTTTTTGTTCTGACTCAAGTGAGAATGACTCTGGTGCATTAGGAACCGGCAGTTATTCTCTGTGGGGTGCTGGGCGTAGGGCTGATGAAATATTTGGTTAATACAAAGTCCCCTTTTTCTTTTTTGACACACCTTTCCCAAACTTTAAGTATCATGCAGAAGTAACAATTGCGGATATGATCTGAAGGCTCTCTCCAAATCACTGGCACTGCAAAAGGCATGGATTTCCTTTTCCTGTTCAACCACTGGCGAAGATTTCTTGGACAAGTCTTACATCATATGTATGGGGCCCACCTCTGTTCCTAATCTCCAATTTTGCAGCCAAAAAAGGTGATATACTTTCTTAACCATAGCGGTTATACTGCACTTTTGTGAGGCAAATATCAATTAACCATTAAAACAGCAGACGTTATCTACATTGGTCACAGAAGTACGATGCATCTATGCTCACTTTGGCTAAACATAAATGTGACCCTTTGCAAATTCCAACACTGACAATTAAGAGAGCATGATACAGTATGATTTCTAGAGCTGATATAGGGCAATTTGTTCAGCAGAGTGATGTAAGCTTAGTCATGATTGCATCATCCATGACTTCTAGGAATAACATGATGCAATTCATATCATGTATGACGCAATACCATCTTCAGATTGCATCATTCATTTTTTCCTAAAAAGCAAGTACTGTTCAAAACCCAGTCATAAATTTATTTATAGATGCAGTCAGAAATGTATTTTAGTCATTTCTGGTTAAAACTGAGATCCCTTACCATTATAACTCACTTATCCTCTGCCATTCCAAAGTCAAGGGTCATAGGTCAAAGGTCATATATGTTGACCCAGCATCACATCTCTAAAACTAGAGCCTATCAACAATTTTAAGCATAATTATCGTTCTGACTGACCCAAAATCAGTAAAGTTTGACAGCATTTTTTTGGAAGCATTTTGGCTCCGAACCAGTGTTACACTATCTTAACAAGTATACATTATCGTTTTGTGTCCGGATTTAAAATGATTTATTCTTACTCAAGGGTTGATGTCCATATATTGTTTAAGTATACAAAGAACGGCAAGACAAAGGTAAAGCAGAAACAGTATTAACGAATATTTAGGATGGTCAATACAGATTTTATAAGAGACTCCTAGGACTTACAGAACATTCGATATTGATTCAGAGACTTACATAGAAATTTACGGGATGTACAGAATAGCCAGTACAGATTGATTTAGAAACTTACGTTTGAGATGTACTCGGTTTCAAAGCATTCGATTCAGATCGTTTCAGATTTTTACCTTACACTCTGTTCAGATTGATTTATAGTCTTACAGAACACTCGGTTCAGACTGACTCAAAGACTTACAAACACTAGGTTCAGATTGATTCACTGACTTAAAAAACACGCGGTTCAGACTGACTCAAAGACTTGCATAACACTCGGTTCAGATTGATTCAGAGACTTACAGAACACTCAGTGCAGACTGATTTAGAAACTTGCATTAGAGATAAGAGTGATTTACAGAACATGCGGTTCAGATGATTCAGAGACTTACAGAACACTCGGTTCAGATTGATTCGGGGACTTACAGAACTCTCAGTACATACTGATTTAGAAACTTACATTAGAGATTTGAGGGTCTTACCGAACACTCGGTTCAGACTGTTTCAGAGACTTACATTACACTTGGTTCAGATTGATTCAGAGACTTACATAACACGAGGTTCAGATGATTCAGAGACTTACAGAACATTCGGTTCAGATTGATTTAGAAATTTACATTACAAATGTACAGGCTTACATAAGAACGCTCGATAGAACTGATTCAGAGACTTAAAGGTCTTAAAGGTACAACTTGTTTCAGAGACTAAGATTAGAGACTTACGGGACTTGAGCACATTCGCTACAGATTGATTCGCAAACATACAAGACCTATAAGAACCACAAATGCGAACTCTCAAATAATTAGTGAGAGTGGTAGATGGAGGTTGTTGTTGTTGTTATTTTATTCATCTTTGACAATGAGAGATGCGGAGAGGGTTGTCTGATTTAATTCCAACCAATCTTGAAATTATTGGGATCATATTATTATGCAGCTGCAGATCAGTTCTTTTATACACTGGCTACCGATCCCCGCATGATTGTTCATCTTGTGTGATTATTTTAATTTAAATATTTGAACGGCTTTGAATGGAAATCCAAATTTCATTAGATGATCTAAATGAATTCCTTTTAGATACGGTATGTTACAAATTGAACGAATTAATATTATAAACAATTTAAAAGATATAATTCAAAAACCGTCCAGAGTTATAGAAACAAAATAATCTTTTTAGATCTGATATTAATTTCAAACTTGTATTCAGAAAAGAAGTGTTATTCCATTAAAACAGTCGATCAAAGAAAATTTTGTCCCTTTCGACTTTCTCGAAGTGGATTTTAGATTTTTTTAAAATAAAAAATCTTATGGTCACAAGTTTTAACCATTCTCTCTTGCGGATTTTAACACTATGGTCACATGATTTAACCATGCTCTCATGCGGACTTTAACTTTGTTGTCACAAGATTTAACCATGCTCTCGTGCGGGCTTTAAACTCTTTAACAGCATGAAATCTATAATTTTCCTTGGAGAGAAATTTCATGGTAGCAACAAAAAATGATGATGCTACTAAATCTTTTACATGACAGCTATTATATGTAGCTTAACTTTTATACCACGTGACATTAGGTACAAATAGCTTTAATTTACATACCATATGAAAGTTATTACATATAGCTTTAATTGCATACCACATACATGTTATTACCTTTAGCTTTAATTACATACCACATAAAAGGTATTACATGTAGCTTTAATTACATACCACATACAAGTTATTACCTTTAGTTTTAATTACATGCCGCATGACAGTTATTACACTTAGTTTCAATTAAACAACACATACAAGTTATTAACTTTAGGCTTAATAAAATGCCACATGAAACTTATTACATGTAGCTTTATTTACATGCCTCGTGAAAGTTATTACATATAGCTTTAATTTACATACCACATGAAAATTATTACCCGTAGCTTTAATTACATACCACATGAGAAGTATCTCATGTGGCTTTAATTTACATGCCAACATGCCAGTTATTACATGTAGCTTTAGTTTACATGCCACATGAGCTTTATTACATGTATCTTTAACTTACCACGTAAAATTTATTACATTTAGCTTTAACTTACATACATATGAGAGTTTGTACGTGTGCTTTAACTTACATACCACATGGCATGTGTTACATATGGATTTAACTTATACATCGCACTATAATGTATGTGGCATTAACTTACCACATGTCAGTCAGTACATGTGACTTTTACATACATACCACGCGAGATTTGCTACTTGAAGCTTTAATTTACATACTACATAAAAGATAATTAGTTTACATACTACGTGAGAGTTATTACGTGTGGCTTTAAGTTACATATCATGTGAGTTATTACATATCGCTTTATAGTACATGCCACACGAGAGTTATTGTATGTGCTTTAACTTACATGTCACATACCAGTTATTACATATAACTTTAATTTACACAATACATGAGCTTTATTACATTTAGCTTTAACTACCACATGACGGTTATTACATTTAGCTTTTATTTGCTTATATATGAGAGTTATTATATGTGCTTTAACTTGCATATCACATTATCTTTGTTACATTGCAGCTTATCTTATATATCGCATGATACTTTATGTGGCACTAACTTACCACAAGAGAGTTGGTACATGTGACTTTAACGTACATGCCACGCGAGATTTGCTACTTGTGGCTTTAATTTTAAGGCCTAACCGGAAATCGCCTCTGATATTCGCTTCGGCCGAAGATCCGGTTTTTCGGTACTATTCGGAAGTATTCGCCTCGGCAAATAATACGCGCACAAATGTGTAACGCGGGCGCTGCGGGTGATCAAAGTGTTATTAAGACAATATTGCACAAGGCCTGGTCAGAGGTATTGCGCAACTTGGAAACAACACTTGAAGACCGCCTCCCACTAATTGGCGTTATCTAGGAGATGATCGCTACGGTGTGATATGCCCGGTCAGTGAGTATAGTAATCTGAGATGGTACTTTGAACAAGACAATACACGAGCCCCGTAAAGATAAAATATGAATTTAATTGAAAATACAATTAAGAAAAAAATGACACTGTGAATTACACTTTCTCTCTTTCTGAATACACTTTGTTCAGAAAAATACAAATACTGAAGCTTTAAAATAATGGATACATACAAAGAAGCCAAACACTAATGAAAATAAATGAAGTTAACCGTTAATACTGAGAGTAAATTTCATCAAGGAATCGAATGTTCATTTAACATTGGACTGTTGAATGATTCAACATGACCTTTTTCGTCGACTGGTTTTTCTTTCTTTCCCCTGCGTGCGTCCGTCTTCAGCTTGCCCTTTGATTGAACTTATTCCACACTCTGACTTCTTATTTCTTTCCTTTTGACTTCTCGCTGATTCTCGCTCTTGCCCAAAATAAACTATTGCCTTTGACTTCTCGCTGATTCTTACTCTTGCCAAAGTAAACTATTTTTCCTTGTGTTTCTGGCGTCTTACAATCGTTCCACATTCAGTTCCCTGGAACCACAATTAATTTACGAACGTCTTTCTTTCAAAGACGTACGGAGTCTTCTCCTGGGTTGGAATCAATTATTCTGACCGTCGCTTGCAGAGGCCTTCCTAGACTGACTAACATCGTTTGATACGAACTATATATTTCCCGATTCTGGAGTCTGACACACCCCCTTTCCCCATGCATTTGCCCAATCGGAATAAATGCTATTCTTACTGACCTTATGGAAACCGTCTATCCAGATGCCAAAAATGCCACTTAGGATCGAAATATCCCTTATCATTTGTCTCAATCATTTTTGAAAGCTCTACGTGAGTAATCCCATAATTTTACGTGTCAAACACTCAGTCCGTTTTCACTTTAATTATTGTACCAAGCCTGACCAAGTTAAACTAACATTCTTTCCGTTCCAAACTCTGCCCCAAGAAAGTTGATTGTCGACTAGCCTACAAATTAATTACTGGATGTCACCGACGAAAAATTTGGCACTTGACATTACCCCCTTCTAAGAGAAAAATCGGTATTTTTACTTCCCCAAATTTTTCGGTGATCTATACTGCTCCCGTTACATGTCCTTAGGTGACCTATTCACTTCAGCCATTCCTAACCGACTTAAACAATCCGCTCCTACATTATCCCTACCTTTAATGTATCGCACTAGAATCTGATACTGTTGTAGAAACAGCGACCATCTCATTAATCTACCGTTAGTTAATTTCGCCTGGGCCAAATAAGCCAGTGGTTGATGATCTGTTTCTAAAGTAAACTTCCTACCATACAGATACCGTTGGAACTTAGTTATTCCAAATATAATTGCCAAACATTCTTTCTCCGACAATGAATAATTAATTTCTGCATTTGACAGTTTCCTACTTCCATAAGCAACTGGGAATAAGCTTCCCTCGTGTTCTTGCAGTAACACTGCCCCTAAACCTCTATCACAAGCATCTGTCCTCAAAACAAAATCCCGTGTCACGTCAGGTAACTTAACTATGGCGTCTGACGTCAGTCTGTCTTTTAGCGTCTGAAATGCGCGTTCACATGCGTCTGTCCATACTACTTTGGTCGGCGCTTTTTTCCGAGTCAAGTCAGTCAATGGACTTGCAATAGCACTAAAATTTGCCACATAACTCCTATAGTATCCTGCCAAACCTAGAAAAGATCTAACTTCAGTCTTAGTAGTCGGTCGTAATGCGTCCCTAAGTTGTTCGACCTTTAAACTCTCTGGTTTTAACGTGTCCTCGCTGAGGGTATGTCCTAGGTAGTCTAATTGTCTGAACCCTATATGGCACTTCGATGGTCGTGCGGTCAGTCCGGTTTGTCGTAGTCGTTCTAAGACGTTTTTCAGCAAAAGTATGTGTTCTTCCCATGTAGCTGTAGCTAATAGAAGATCGTCCATGAAGTTGGAAACTCCCATCCCCCGCAATGGTTCAAGGAATTTCCGCATCATACGGGTGAAGACACTGGGCGCATTCTGCACCCCGAATGGCATGACCACCCACTGGTAAGTCCCATCAGGAGTTGCAAAGGCGAGTTTTGCTCTGTCTTCACTACGGACTGGAATTTGCCAGTATCCTTTGGACAGATCGATCTTAGAAAAATATTTAGCATGGGTTACTCCTGCGAAAATAGACTCAGGGTCAGGTAAAAGTTCTACCTGGAATTCTGTAATGCGGTTTAACTTTCGGTAGTCGACACAAAATCTGTGTGCCCCATCCTTCTTCTGGACCAGTACAACAGGAGAGCTATACGCCGACTCGCTTGGTTCGATAATACCCAAGTCTAACATAGTTTCAACTTCCTTACAAACCGCTTCTAACTTCGCGTACGGCAACGGATATGGTCTTAACTTTACTGGGTTATCGTTCAGCAGCTTCAAAGAGAACTCCTCCAGCTCTGTCCTCCCCGGTCTCTCTGTTAAGACGCTCGTATATTCTTGAAGTACCGACTCCACCTCTTTACGTTGGTCTGACGTTAACGTAACGTCAAGTGTGACGTCGACGTAGGTTTCCTCCGTCGTCAACGGACAACTAGAGAGTACTTCCGCCTGCCCTGCGTTGTCGTCGGATTCCTCCGTCACGACGGTAGCCACCACGAACTCCGTGGGTGGTTCTCTCACACGGTACCGCTTCAAAAGATTTACGTGGAACAACTTATCTTTATCCCCTACTCGGATACGGTAGTTTTGTCCACCTTTCTTCTCTGTTACAACAAATGGCCCCCTCCATGAGACTTGCAGCTTGTTGTGCTCCAATGGCAACAACAACAGCACCTTGTCACCCACCTCAAAGTGACGTTCCTTCGCCCTTTTGTTGTAATACTTGGCTTGACGTCCCCTTGCGTCGCAGAGATTTTCTTGAGCCAATTTACAAACTTCTTCCAGTTTGTTACGCAAGTCGACAACATATTGGTATGTCGTACGCACTTCTTCGGATGCTTGCTCATCCGTCCATAACTGTTTCAAGACAGCCATGGGTCCCCTTACCGTCCGCCCATAAACTAATTCAAAAGGTGAAAAACCCAAACTTGCCTGCGGTACTTCACGATACGCGAACAGTATCGCCGGAAGGTATCGATCCCAATCCCTAGGTCGACCTTCACATAGCTTCTTTAAAGCCTGTTTCAATGTCCCATTGAAACGTTCTACCAACCCATTACACTGCGGGTGGTACGGGGTAGTCGTCAGGTGTCTAATGGAGAGTAATCTATTTACCTCTTCCATCACCTGGCTCACGAACTGTGTCCCTTGGTCGGTCAGTATCTCGTCTGGAACTCCGACTCTCGACCACACCCTTAACAAGGCCTCAGCCACCATGACTGAGTCAATGTTCTTCAAGGCCACTGCCTCCGGGTACCGGGTAGCGTAATCTACGACCGTTAATATATACCGATTTCCACTTTCCGCCGCCGGCTTAATCGGACCTACTAAATCCATCGCCACTCTCGAGAAAGGTTCATCTATTAGTGGGGTGGTTCCTAGTGGCACTGGGCGATGGGAGGTTTTCGGTGCCACCCGCTGACACTTGTCACATGACAAACAAAACCTCCTCACATCCCCATGCACACCTGGCCAATAAAACTCCCTCACCAACCTATCTCTGGTCTTCGCCACGCCCATGTGGCTTCCGAGAAGACCCTCATGTGCTAACCTAAGCACTTCGTCGCGCTTCCCTACGGGTACCACAACTTGTTTAAACGTATCGATCCCTTTCTTGGCGTACCGATACAAAATACCGCGCTTTGTCGCGAACTTAACCTCGCCGTCTGGCAATTTCCGTACGGACCCGTCCGTCGCGTACCTACGTACCTTGTCAAGAGACACATCTTCCTTTTGAAGCTTCTCTAACTCACCAGGTACCAAAATGTCTATGGGCGAAGTCACGGATCTTAACGGCTTCGACCCTGACCTTCGCTTCATAGCCCTCGTCTCCACTGACCCGACATGTATAGGGTTACATGTCATAGGGTTAGGTTGGGGCAACACATACCTACACCCTAATATTACGTCATGAGACAGTCCCGACAAACACGCTGCTTGAATTCGCCCTTTTACATATGGCGAATCAAGGTCTATGCTAACGACCGGAAGCGAATCCTTCGTCCTATTAGCAAACTGTACTTCTACCGTCTCACCTGTATAATCTCCAGGTTTAACGTATCTACGGTCTACCAAGGCCGGGTAACTACAGCCGGTGTCATACAGCACCGTGGCTTCCTCACCATTTACCGTAGCTCTCGCTACATTCGTAGACTCCACTGTTTTCCCTTTCTTAACAGTATTCGGAGTTACCGAATTAACCGTTGTCGGACGATACTTTCTACAGTCCTTGACAACATGGCCTGGTCTATTACAGCCATAACATACTGGCTCACCTCTTCTACCCGAGGTATCCCTATCTACCCCTTGAGTCTTTCCCGACCCACGGAAATGTACTTTTCTGGGATTTCCGGCGCCTGGCCTCCCACCATTTTGACCATTTCGTCTATGGGTTGCCACCTCAGTGGTCTTTCTAAACTCACCGATTCCAAGTCGGTCCCTACCGTTCCAAGTAGTTGGACGCGCATGCGCGCTCTCATAGCGCTCGGCCATTATGCTTATCTCATCCAAAGTTGAGAATTCGCGCTCCGCCAAAAACACAATTAGATCTTTTCTGTAGGTACTAAACACGTGTTCCTTTAAAATCTCTTCGCGAATACCTTCGTACGTTAACGCGGTGCCAGACATTTTTATCCATTTATCAAAAATCACGAGCACTCGACTGTGAAATTGCGCGTGTGTTTCGGTAGCCCTTTTTGACGATTCCCTAAAAAGTTTCCGGAACGTTTCCGCTGACAACTCATAGTGGCGAAGTAAAGCTTTCTTCAGAGTGTCATAATCGTCTATCTCGGCTGGGGTCATGTTGTGGTACACATCTTTTGCCGCCCCCTGCAAAAAGGCTGAAATATTGATGGCCCACTGGTCCTTAGGTATTTGATGAACCAGAGCCAACTTTTCAAACTGCGTCAAAAAGTTGTCAATTATTTCTTCCTTGTCATTAAACATCGGCATGGTTAACTGTATGGGTCTTCCATTTTACTACTCGGGGTGTCCGGACGTACGTTCGATTCTTCACCCCTCCTGAACTCGGCTTCGAGCCTTAGTCTCTCCATGGCTAGCATATGATCCCTTTCTCTTACCTTTTCTTCTGCTTGTAGTCGCGCGAGTTCCATTTCTTTCTCCCTCTCCTTCTCTCGTTCCATGGCTAATTGCTCTCGTTCTCTAGATTTTTCTTCCTTGTGTTCTTTCAAACTTCTTTCCATAAATTCAGTTAGTTTTTCACCCTCATACCCAAGTTCGTCTTTGCCAATGGATTTAAATTCCTTTAGTAACTGTCTGTCTGTTGCCATTACGTATGTTTTGTCTTTCCTTTTTCTCTAGAACTATGTCCTTAACTGACCTACAATCAGGGATTTTTCCCTACGAAAATAGTTTGACCTAAAATAACCTTATCTGCAGCGAGATGGACAGGTCGAATCAGCCGCAATTAATTGACCAGACAGAAATTCCAGTAACAGTGGGATACTGCTAACGAGACGTGATTAATTGCTGTCTAAAATACAGTACTGCCCAAATAATTGGTTCTTGTCTCACGAGACTATTTAGGTAGTACCACTTTAACGCTTATAATAATTTCACACAGAAGGTATAAATCTCAAATTCTACAAACCACTTTTAACGTAAACAATTTGCATGCAAGTATACAAAAATAGCAGACAATGTTTGATTCACTCGATTCCTACTTAATAATAATAACAAATTTATGCCTTTGTTCAAAATACGCTCAGATACTTCAATCACAATTAAGACTTCACATCCCAAGACGAGGCCCCACTTTGTAACGCGGGCGCTGCGGGTGATCAAAGTGTTATTAAGACAATATTGCACAAGGCCTGGTCAGAGGTATTGCGCAACTTGGAAACAACACTTGAAGACCGCCTCCCACTAATTGGCGTTATCTAGGAGATGATCGCTACGGTGTGATATGCCCGGTCAGTGAGTATAGTAATCTGAGATGGTACTTTGAACAAGACAATACACGAGCCCCCGTAAAGATAAAATATGAATTTAATTGAAAATACAATTAAGAAAAAAATGACACTGTGAGTTACACTTTCTCTCTTTCTGAATACACTTTGTTCAGAAAAATACAAATACTGAAGCTTTAAAATAATGGATACATACAAAGAAGCCAAACACTAATGAAAATAAATGAAGTTAACCGTTAATGCTGAGAGTAAATTTCATCAAGGAATCGAATGTTCATTTAACATTGGACTGTTGAATGATTCAACATGACCTTTTTCGTCGACTGGTTTTTCTTTCTTTCCCCTGCGTGCGTCCGTCTTCAGCTTGCCTTTGATTGAACTTATTCCACACTCTGACTTCTTATTTCTTTCCTTTTGACTTCTCGCTGATTCTCGCTCTTGCCCAAAATAAACTATTGCCTTTGACTTCTCGCTGATTCTTACTCTTGCCAAAGTAAACTATTTTTCCTTGTGTTTCTGGCGTCTTACAATCGTTCCACATTCAGTTCCCTGGAACCACAATTAATTTACGAACGTCTTTCTTTCAAAGACGTACGGAGTCTTCTCCTGGGTTGGAATCAATTATTCTGACCGTCGCTTGCAGAGGCCTTCCTAGACTGACTAACATCGTTTGATACGAACTATATATTTCCCGATTCTGGAGTCTGACACACCCCCTTTCCCCATGCATTTGCCCAATCGGAATAAATGCTATTCTTACTGACCTTATGGAAACCGTCTGTCCAGATGCCAAAATGCCACTTAGGATCGAAATGTCACCTTATCATTTGTCTCAATCATTTTTGAAAGCTCTACGTGAGTAATCCCATAATTTTAACGTGTCAAACACTCAGTCCGTTTTCACTTTAATTATTGTACCAAGCCTGACCAAGTTAAACTAACATTCTTTCCGTTCCAAACTCTGCCGCAAGACAGTTGATTGTCGGCTAGCCTACGAATTAATTACTGGATGTCACCGACGAAAAATTTGGCACTTGACAAAATGGTTACAAGTAAAAGAATTCAAGATATATCGAACTTTAAAAAAAGTTTTTTAATACATAATAATTTTAGTTAATAATAAAATTTTTCATCTTATAGGCGATATATACGGTATACGGTACACGAAAAGTTTAAGCTTCGCATACGATAATGAAACAAACGGTACTCTCCGGAGTCGCACCTACTACTCGGTTCATGCCCGGATCCGGCAAATAGTACATCTAAAATACTCGGATTCGGTACTCGGCGAAAATTATCTACTCTAGGCCCTATTTAATTTACATCCCACGTGAGTTGTTACATGTCACTTTATCGCACATACCACACAAGAGTTATTACTTCTCCTTTAACTTACATACCACAGTGTAATTATTACACGTAGCTTTAACTAACGCAGGACATGAAAATAAAAAATTTTAAGTTGCACATGATCAACCTTGGAATGACAGTATGGTATGAAAATTAAGCAAACATGAGTACCAACGTCTCATGAAGGACAAATAATTGCTATAAATGGCACACGTATTGGAAACTAAGAAAACTTCGAAATTAACAAGAAAGCAGAGAGAAACTTTGCTAAGAGGACTGAAACTACAAATTTGAATTCTTAAAATTCTAATCAATACAGGAAGAATGTTCAATATTTGACTAAAGAAATAAATTTCCTCTCGGTTTCTACTTTGCTTGTTGAAAATGAAACTGGTTGAAACAAATTATTAAAATTGTCCAGAATATTCCGTCTTACAGAAATGATTGTTATAATCGGCCAGCTATATTTGCTTTAAGCGGAACTTCGTTATTGGCTCGATGAAACTTTCGTATCACTGTTTATAAATTCACCATTAACATACAAGAATTAAACTTTGTGGAGAATACCTGAAGCTTCTGAGGCAATACAATCAATAGAATTGAAATATAGAGTATGCTCCATTATATTAAAGATGAATATAATTTTCTTTTAGTGTGTACGGTGTATACAAAATTGCGTGAAAACTTAATTCAAAATTATTTCTAGAAAAAAGCATCCATGCTTAAGTAGACTGAATACCAGAACAGAGTCCTTATATGTATTTTTCACTCTCTATACCTGTAACACATAGAGACTCACCCCAACCCTCTCCGCTCCACAAACAATCTTATGGCCCAACTATTTATGAGAGATCGACAATTCATTACATTAGCTTAAACGAATCTTGCAGCTATAAAAGCTTTTTTATTCTAGAGTTCCTGGTTTCTATAGTTTCACCTCATGTTGACGTTGTACGAACTGCCTGTGTTATAAAACTTGGTCTTAAATCGATCACATCTTTGTATCACTTTAATGTGCGAGTAGGCGTTATGCAAGATTATATGGCATGTGATTCGATAATGAATGTTTTGCGAAAAATATGAATGTGAATGTTATCATTTTCCATTTTAGTCCGGTTCGGTCAAGGTCTCTACTAAAATATTTCACAGTAAATTTTAGGAAGCTAAACCTTTTTCTTTAAGGTAAACACGAAGCAAAGGAGATGAGGAAATAAATATACGCAAATAAAAAGTTTTATTCAAAACCTTCAGAAACTGTTGACGACGCTAGAAAAATATCATCCCTTTCCATTACTGTGACTATCGTTAAAAATATGCTTATTTTAACTGTTTCGTGTAGTAATATGCGTTATTGACCAAGAAAGCCCCCGAGCGGGGAGTGGTTCAAAGCACTCTCCTTTACGGATCACTGTTACCTCACCTGTTTGTGTGGGGTCGAGTCTCAGATGAGGCCAATGTGGGTATGTGAGAAAGCTTGCCAGTAGTTTCTCGTGGGTCCGTGGTTCTTTCTGGGGATTTCCTAAGTTTTTCCTCCACCATTAATAATGACCGCCATTTATAGCCTATCGTGTGGTGAAAAATGGCGTTTAACCCTAAAACAACAACAACAACAACAACTACAATTGACCAAGAGCGCCTTGAAAAGCACGCTGTGTTTATCCTACCAAATGTAACTGACTATAACGCGCTTAAAGATGAACGAGAAGAACTGAACATTAAATAAGATATATAAAATTAAATGAAAAAATTGCATTATGTGAACATTGTTATTAACCAGAAATTGTTTTGCATCAAAAACAGCAAACAAAAATTAGACAATAGTAGTTGGTCAATTATTACGCATACGTTTGTTTCGTATGCTTTCTGTTCTTTGTATTTATTTTGCATTTTTTCTTCTTCTTCTGTATCACGCATTCACCTACGAACAGTGTAAAATCATATATGTCGTCGATCATTATAATGACAGGTAAGAGTATAATGTCCTAATCTGTCGACGCATTATGTGGCGTCAGATTGGGTCTACGGGCATTGTGTTATGTTCTCAATGTACACAGATACTACGTAAAATAACGAATTCACTTCGTTGTGTGTAGATTCATGGACACGTTTGTTAGATGCGGGGTTTCAACTCTGAGAGAGCTACACGGGAACGGTCGTGTTAAATAGTTGGGATGCCACAAAAGACTCACGAGTCATGTTACTGATAAAGTAAATAACGATAACTCATGACGAAATTAAAGAACAAATATAGCTTCATGTAGTAGAATGGTTTTCCTCTCGCAGAGTAATGTGCCGATAAATTCAGGTTTAAATGATATCACAAATTATATCACTTGTTTGGAGTGTGAGACTATTATGTTGTGTCGTGTGCGTCACTAAAGTGACTATACAGACTAATTCTAAGCATGTTGTGTCGTGTGCGTCACTAAAGTGACTATACAGACTAATTCTAAGCATGTTGTGTCGTGTGCGTCACTAAAGTGACTATACAGACTAATTCTAAGCATGTTGTGTCGTGTGCGTCACTAAAGTGACTACACAGACTAATTCTAAGCATGTTGTGTCGTGTGCATTACTAAAGTGACTATACAGACTAATTCTAAGCATGTTGTGTCGTGTGCGTCACTAAAGTGACTATACATACTAATTCTAAGCATATTATGTGTGAAATATCCTCATATGTTGTAAGGTTTCTTACCTAGGCTATAAAAGAATGAGGATCTCAAAAATGATCAAATATGTATAGAAAAATAAGAATATTTTACTTATTGACATATTGTGCCATGTCTTTGGGGACATTTTTCATGTAATAACAACATCTTGCAATGCCGTGTATTAAACATTTTGTTGTTGTATGTTGGTAGAATTCGATTATTCAAAACCTAATTACTTGCGTTTGTTTTCTGATTGAATTTTTCACAATTTCTCAAGTCCACTAAATATTGTGTCGTTTGTTGAATGAGTGTGTTTAATGTTTACTTGCGCTCTTTAATAAATATCTTGCCCGGATGATGGCATCCCACTATAAGTGTATGGTACTATTACATTAATAGTGTGGCTATAAGCCTAATGATTAGGTGTCAACACTTTCTATTTTTATCAACATGCCCTGTAATATCAGCACATTGTCTTTCACGAGGTATCAGCTCTAGTGTAAACTTAATCGACTTGTTCACTTTCACGTGGTGTCACCTCTAGTGAACAATTAATCATCTAGCATAAATGCTTGATACTTTTTATTTGTCGAAAATTTCAGTCTGTCAATAGCTGGAAGAAACAGCTTGCTCTGATATATAACAAAATTACACCATATTATATCCATTATATTTTGGGAAGAAAAACTAAATTTTTTGAGATAAAAAATAACATAATACCTCAGCTCGAACGAAATTCGAACCCGCACAACCCGAAAATAAAATAGTCAAAACCTTTTTGCTGGTGGGTTTGCGACGGTTATGGCAATTTTGTAAGCTGTAATCTAAAAATTGCAAATTGTTGTGTCCTAATATAATTGCGGTATATCATGGTACCTCTCGCGGTATTGGGGCGTTCACATATGACGTCACACAATTGGGGGGGGGGGGTCAAACGTTTGTGTCGAAGTGTGAGGATGGGAAGGGTTTAAAAATGTGACGTCTTAATAAAAAAAATGAGGTGGAACGCTTCGTTCAAAAATAATGTCAGAACAAAAAAGATTTTGTGACCTGCATCATCAGTCAATTTTTATCCGCAATAGATAACTCTCTCGTGGATGACATATTATTATTGTTATCTCCAATGAAATATTGGGTAATTATTATAACCTTAGCTGGTTTAAACTGTTGTTTCTTTAATTATGTAATTCTTTTTTTAAAAATATAATACAATACGTACTTTAAAAACAAAAATGTAGACTTAATAAACTGCAGGCCTATTGGTGGTAAAACTTAAATTTTTAGAAAAGTAAAACAATAGGGTAAAATGCTTTCACCGTCCTGACAGCAGCCCGACGAGATCAAAGGCACACTAGTTTAGCAAGTTGAAAGACGTATTCGGTCTGCAGTGAACGTTTAATCTTTTAATATTTTTATGTGAAAAAACAACAACTGTAATTGGTTGAGTAGCGAAATGGTTGGGCTCTGTGTCTGTCTGGGCTGGGTTATTAAAATGTATAGCTATATCAAATGATAACTTTATTCTTTCTTTTTATTGAAAACGTTTTAGTGACGCTACTAAAGTGCTAGATTATAACCGGTCATACTAGTACAAAGAGCCTTTAAAGCTTGATTACATTTTTTAAAAAAAAGCAGTTTAAAAAGATAGAATGAGGGGAGATAATAATTTTTGAGTATTGAGCCCGCGTGCGACACTAGTAACATTTACGTTATTGAATCCATGCAACGTAAGGTGTCCAGTGTTACATTAGTTTTAATTCTCATGACATTGTAAGTGTGTCCTAGCATATCCTAAAAATATCAATAAGATGTACCAAGATGAACTTATAAAGTGGAATAGTATTTTTTTTTTAAAGAAATGCTACTGTTCAATTACATCTGAAGTCCCCATTCGATGTAATAAATTCTGACCTCCTTGGTTTGTATAGTCGGCAGAAACAAGGACTAATTTCAAAAATGTGCAGAACTTCGAGCTAAAAGATTAAAAAAGAAAAAGATAAACGGAGTTGGAAAAGAAGCTAAAGAGGAAGATTGATGATCAAAAAGGATTTCAGAAAGCGTGGAATACGAAAAAATCAAAACTGATGGCTCAATTGGAAGATAATCCTGAACTGCGCACAAAACAGAATATCAGGGCCAGATGTAGTCGACCAAAAATCGAAGAGGAACAGCCGTTGCTTTTACAAACTATACTGTGTATCGCATGGCATGGTTCACCTTCTCATGAAAACAGACAGTCCAAAGTCTACAGAAGTATCAAAACCTTAGATCAATTAACAAAGCATTTGAAAAAAAGATGGCTTCAATATAAGTGGATTATACATTCGTCAACTTCATAAGCGTAGTTCTTCGTCAGAAGGTAAGCATCACATAGCAACTGTCCCAGTAGAGTGAATTAGAGAGCAAAATTATTATCACACTAAAAAGATTGATGGCCAGTTTTGCATAGCTACAATAAGATATTTGGAAGAATTGTTTTCCATGCTTGGACTGGATAAGGTTTTTTTTTATCAGCCAGGACAATAAATGTCATGTCCCAAATGCTCTGGTCATTGCCAATAAGCAGAGTCCCCTGCTAATGCACTTTGAGTATAAAGTATGCCTTCCTGACCAGGACTGGGTAGTTGCTGTCTGGCACAAGCTTATACCCTCGGTGTATGCCAGCATTGAGATACATCGCAACGGTCTTGGAAACAGAGACGCTGTTGACTTTTTTGGCCCAACATATATAGCCATCCGATCTGGAAAACACTCCACATTTACAGCACTCAACCATAAATTTGACTGAAAAGTTACTCTGTCTGGCTGAGTTCGATACCAAAACCAGGATTGGATTTAATAACTTGGTCAAGCCGATTCTTGGGTCTACTGTTGATGGTGGGCCGGATGAAAACCCACGGTATCATAAGGTCATTAAAGGGGCGCGCACCGGTTATTATGTACATTTGAGAGAGTGACGTATGTAAGGTGAAGTTATTTGCATTTAAAACATGCACAGAAAAGAGAATGGTGGCATGCCTCTATGCTGCTTTAATTTAATGTGGCTGACATTTCTTTGGATATTGTACTTTTGGAAATTGTAATGATCTAAGCACACTGCTAACTAAAATGACTGCTCCATTGTTTTTCCAAAATTCAGACTGAATTTGTCCAAAGTACACTATCTTTAGCAGCTATTAAATAGGGAAAATGAATTTTTGTAAGATTAGACAATACCAGCTTATGAAAGTGCAATGGAGGAATTACCAAATATATCAAATGTAAACAAAGGTTATAAGCTTTTTTTAAATACAATTTACATCTGAACTTCAGGAACTAAAAATGATCAAGTGTTGCATATGCAAAGCTGCATATCTTGAACTGAGAGGCATCAGCTCCATTCGCAAATATCTTTCAGTTGATGCCACTCAAACACTTATGTGTTCATTAGTACTTTCAAGATTGGACTATTGTAATTCAATTATGTCTGGTTCATCTCAATATCTACTCCAAAAACTTCAAATGTTCAAAACACAGCTGCTCGAATCATCCTTAAAGTACTACGATCAGGGCACACCTCCCCACTGCTCTGTACTTTACACTGGCTATTCATTCGATCCAGAATCAAACACAAAGTTTGTTCTATGTGCTACATTTCACTGACAGACTCCAGTCCAACAAACCTATCAGGCCTCGCTCATGTGTACACACCAGCAAAATACTTACGCTCCTCTTCTGACAATCGTAAACTCATTATTCCATCTATGAAAACATAAGGACACCGTTCTTTTGCATACCAGGGCCCAGCAACGTGGAACGAATTGCCCATTGAAATTAGATACAATGACAGTGATCCTTTACGATATTGCTCATAAAACACACCTTTCTAACTTCAAGAAAAAAACTTAAAGACATAATAATGTTTCCTACCTTAAATATTTTCATCATGTTTTTATGTTTTCTCATTTCATGGTGGGTTTGTAGTCGTATCATTATATATGTTGTAAAGCGCTTAGAGCTTCTAAAGATTAGGCGCTTTACAAAGTCCTCATTATTATTATTATTATTATTATTATTATTATTATTATTATTATTATTATTAAGTGGAGCTAGCACTTTTATGAATGGTGCACATCTGGATCTGTGCACATCTGTATACTATATAATCCATATTACTTCCATCAATCATACACTAAACTAAAGGAATTAAATGTTCTCTGAACAATACCTAATATATACAAGGTCATTTTAAAATAGCCAGTTTAACCAGTGAGAAAAACCGTGGAATTTATTATATATATATATATATATATATATATATATATATATATATATATATATATATATATATATATATAATTCTAACCCTATGCAAAATACGAAACTGTAGTGCACCACCTAAGGCTGTCATCCACCGTTTCTTGAAATATGATCTTGACTTTGACTTCATTGCAAAAAATGCTACGGGAAGAAGTGTTTTTATTACAGTTGAGAGAAAGATGGCGCAACTAAGCAGGAAACTGAGTGAATCAATACGACCTTATGAGAACTGTGACAGCCATTTAAACGAACGTGGTTAGACAAATGACATTGAGCTAGAGAAGAAAAATTGAATTTGCCGGAAAACGTTGGCCGAAATATGGTCACAGCTGACTGTATATAATTATCCAAACATTGCTGTGTATATGGATCCATTCAATTCAGAGCTCATGGAACATGATATATTGTGTAGAGATTAAAAATGGTGTGACACCTATCTCTGCTCAAGACAATACTTGCTTCAGATTGTGAAGCATGACGACAACATCTGCTGTTCGAAAGCACGAAGCTCCAACTTCAGCGTGATGTTCCTCCACCTTTAACCCTTGTTCAAACATGTAAAGGACCTAAAGTTACAGAACGAGCAACAGATGGAGTCTAGCACAAATTTCCATCCTTATTTGCAACTCAGTCTCAAAACGGAAGACATTCTAAAGAGGTCAACAAACACATTTCACACCATTCCCTACTATCTGTATTGCCCTTACTGCAACCTGTGCTGAATTAGAGAATTTGCGATATATGCCCGTGTACTTCATCTCTTTGGTTATGCTGCGCAGTCACTCAGACCTTCACTAACAAATAGCAATTCCATCGAAGCGCATCAGACCAAGAAGATTCGTTGCTAGAAGGCAACGAACGAGGTTAGATAAATGACATTGAGCTAGAGAAGAAAAATTGAATTTGCCGGAAAACGTTGGCCGAAATATGATCACAGCTGACTGTATATAATTATCCAAACATTGCTGTGTATATGGATCCATTAAATTCAGAGCTCATGGAACATGATATATTGTGTAGAGATTAAAAATGGTGTGACACCTATCTCTGCTCAAGACAATACTTGCTTCAGATTGTGAAGCATGACGACAACATCTGCTGTTCGAAAGCACGAAGCTCCAACTTCAGCGTGATGTTCCTCCACCTTTAACCCTTGTTCAAACATGTAAAGGACCTAAAGTTACAGAACGAGCAACAGATGGAGTCTAGCACAAATTTCCATCCTTATTTGCAACTCAGTCTCAAAACGGAAGACATTCTAAAGAGGTCAACAAACACATTTCACACCATTCCCTACTATCTGTATTGCCCTTACTGCAACCTGTGCTGAATTAGAGAATTTGCGATATATGCTCGTGTACTTCATCTCTTAGGTTATGCTGCGCAGTCACTCAGACCTTCACTAACAAAAAGCAATTCCATCGAAGCGCATCAGACCAAGAAGATTCGTTGCTAGAAGGCAACGCGAAATGATGGTCATCCTTGCAAATGCGAAGAATGGAAAAGGTGTGGACTTAATTGACTAGGAGGAGCTTAATTTGGAGGGAATATCCCTTCCAATAAATGACGTTAATCTAGAAATAAATAGATTTCTTTTTCGTTCAGTGGATGAGCATCTTAAGTTGCCTTCGTAAAATGATAGCTATGATAGCTCTCTCTCTCTCTCTCTCTCTCTCTCTCTCTCTCTCTCTCTCTCTCTCTCTCTCAAACTTCTGCCGTAATGCACAGCTCCCACCCAAACATTAGTCAGTTCCCAGTGATATATGCCTCGCTAGACTGTTTCCGGATTCACGGTACCAATTGTTTTTCCATAGACCTCAATGCTAATGTTTTGTGAAATAAAAATACTTTCTATCCTATTTCAGCATGCATGTCATACACTATCATAGAGAACAATGTTAGATTGTCAATTTGACGATGACAGAGGTTGGAGTTATCTAGTCACAACATACTTATTTTCAGTCATGTGTATCACATTTTCAAAAAATAAAAAAAATACAAAATATGATCTATATAGGAATTAGCATAAATTCACATGTTGCTAACAGGCTAAACTTTTTTTAAAGCCTAATTGAAAGTACAACTCTTACATAATCCACCAATCATAGCTAGTGTTGTTGTTTATTTCTGAATGGAAGGTTCCTACACTTTAAGCTCCACCCACCTGGACTTGCACAATTGGTACCGTTATACCATCCACGCTTTATTCTTACCTTGTGGTGATGCTGCTTTACACGCATGCGTGGATAATTCAAATCTGAGGTCAACAGTCGATGAATACACATGTGTCCTGTTCTGACAGGGATTTATACTAAAAACAAGTGATTGTTCAAAAGGATATAACGCAGTGGTTCATATTAAGAGGGACTATACTTACCGCCTGGATACAAAGGTTTGTCTAAATAAATGTATTAATTAATAGCGCACGGTCCAATCATCCGCTGATTGATACACCGGCTGACATTTCAGCACGTGTAGTGAAACATGCCGTTAGTATCTGCCGCCAGTGATAAAAATAAATGTAGAGAACAATTTATTGGTCTACCTCGTTTGGCGCTCAGCATTAAGAGGTTTAGTGTTAGGATTGGTCGGCTTGATGTCAGGATAATGAGACTGGATGGGACATCATGCTAAATGCCAGCGTCATGATGCCCTAGTGTGCTAGACATCACTATAAACTATCTCACACTCAAAATAAAAAATAGTGGAGAACAATTTGTTGGTCTACATAGCGATATGACTGAAAAATGCTCAAAGTGGACTTCTTTTTATTACATCGTTCATGCTGGTCACCAATACATATGCGTGTGCTGCCATAATTTGCCCAAAGAGCTTTCTTTCCCCCTCCTTTCAGAATCTAAGTTTTGGTTTTTGATGTACATGCGGACACGCCATTATTTTTGTAAACATGTGTTTGCGCATGGCTAAAATTCTTAATCTTCGGGAGAGGTCAACACAGAGGTTACATGAATATAGGCGTGGCAAATAGCGAATTTTTGTCTGGCAGACAATAATTAAAAATCGCGTATTTTATCACAAAATTACCGATACTAACCTGATTTTGGCCTCAGTAACAGCCTGAATCGTAATTTTTCAACTAAATAAGTAATCACGAACTGAAAAAAGAACAAAATAATTTCATTCGTTTTTACTTAGGTTGTATGTCTTTAAAACTACGTTAAAAATCCAAACCACACACACAGACACACACACACACACACACACAATACAGACCTAAATACAAAAATTGTATTGCACTTTTTCAATATCTCTACTAAATCATTATCCCGAAATTTCTGACCCACAGCGCGCAATTGGTTTTATTACCGAATCAAAACCGTTACATGCATTTATGCACCAAAGCAGCCGAATCGTTTTTATTAATTCAAAATCTTTGAAGCTGCTTTCTTTGCTCGACTTGCCAGCAAATACTTTGCTTTCGTCCATATCAACATTGGGGTGAAAAATAAACCCATGTACTTGTAATAAGGAAAAAATTCAATACGACTTTCTTTCAAATAAAAACATACTTTATTTTGTTTGCGATATCCTTAATTTCTGAAAACAATGATTTTAGTTTTATCGAGAATGACCATCATAACAGTTTATCACAAAAACATTCGAGAACATGTATTTGGTTCCGAAGTAGCTATACTGTATCGATACAATTAGCAGCATAACAAACGTAAAGTATTGTATAAAGTCATCAATATCGTCTGAGATAAATACACCTCTGTTGCATTCGACCCTTCAGTTGTGTAATCAAATCCTTATTAAAAAGGGAAACGATGAAAACACAACCTTGGGTGTTCGGACACAGCTTTTTAGATTTCAATACAGAAAATGTTTTTATTTTTATTTTACTATTCATACTTTTAAGTATTATTGACGACCATAATATATATTGCTGTACTTTTTCAACATTTTTTTAATGCCGACAAAATGACAATAAAATCTACATTTTCTTTTGGATATATATGGTTGAGCTAAAGCCTGTATAATAAAGCTATTGTCGCATGCGGGGTATTTTTCCTAAAGCTTAAATGTGCATCGTCTAAAGCACCATTGTCTTCCACCCATGTGTATACTCAAAGTATTAAAGAGGATATTTCAAACTGTTATTTCAAAAATGTTACTTTCAAAACAGTGACTTAGGATACCAGCTAAATATAAAGAACGTTATTATGGATGGTTCAGATGCTAATTTCAGAAAAGTGATTTGAGCATTTATTCAGGTTAATTCGAGATCCTATTGTCAAAGACAGTAATTCATGATGTTAATAAAGTTAAATTCTAAATAAACCAAGTCAGGTTGTACATTTTATGTTATTTATACTCACTTATTTTGAATATAAGATAATACTATATAAATAAACATGCCTCTTCCAGGTAATTTTCAGGCAAATTGCATAATTAATATTTATGAATCATTATTATCGGAATTATCAAAATAGTCATGACAATAAATCACACAAATATTTACACGTACAAACATTTTCATAATCATTAGCAGAACATATTTACACATTTGATCATTTTTATAATCATTCAAGTGTTTTATAATGTCCATTTTTGCATCACACCCCAGCCACAAGGATTGTTAGTATTTAAATACATGATATTGGGTCATTTGGTTTATAATCACTACATTTTGGGTTATTTGGGTCATAATCACCACATTTTGGGTTATTTGGATTATAATCACCACATTTTGACTTATTTGAGTTATAATCACCACATTTTGGGCTATTTGGATTATAATCACCACATTTTGAGTTATTTGAGTTATAATCACCACATTTTGGGTTATTTGGATTATAATCACCACATTTTGAGTTATTTAAGTTATAATCACCACATTTTAAGTTATTTGGGTTATAATCACCACATTTTGGGTTATAATCACAACATTTTTTGGGGATTATAATCACCACATTTTGAGTTATTTGAGTTATAATCACCACATTTTGGGTTTTTTGGATTATAATCACCACATTTTGAGTTATTTGAGTTATAATCACCACATTTTTGGTTATTTGGATTATAATCACCACATTTTGAGTTATTTGGGTAATAATCACCACATTTTGGGGTTTTTGGATTATAATCACCACATTTTGAGTTATTTGAGTTATATTCACCACATTTTGGGTTATTTGGATTATAATCACCACATTTTTAGTTATTTGGGTAATAATCACCACATTTTGGGTTATAATCACCACATTTTGGGTTATAATCACCACATTTTGGGTTATTTGTCATTGCGTACCTAATTAAATCAACGATCAATGAAGAAAAAAAATCCATTATTTGTAAAAATTCATTCTGCAGAACTTTTCAAGCACATCAACCAACAACTGAAAATCTTTCTGAAGAGTAAGATATTGTTCCGGATATTTAATATCGAATCTTTCCCATCCTAATATGGCTTGATCTTGCAAATCTTTTGAAGAGTATGATATTGTTCCGGATATTTTATATTGAATCTTTCCCATCCTAATATGGCTTGATCGTGCAATTTGTCAGAAATATGTTTTCCCATTTTTATAAAGTAAAATTCATTTGCTGGTGGTAGTTTGCTTCCATCAAACCTGTTATATCTACCCCTATATGCATGCGTGTAATCCCCTATTTTTACCAAAAGTTTCAGTTTATTCACATCATTGTTATTATGCTTTATTATTAAAAATTTGATGACAAGGTTCGAAATTACTATTCTTGAATTGCAGTGGATTTAAAAAAAAGTGATACTGTTCAATGTCAGAACTCAACAGTATTTGGAAGTGCAGTTATATTTCTACTAATTTCGTTTAACAGATAGATACCATCATAATGCATGTATTATTCATATTCATAGTCAAGTAAATTATGGAAAACCACATTAAAAGGCGAACTTTTTAATTTTGAATTTACGGTCTCTACGTGTGGTATCACTATATTTTCCTGTAATATAACAACGATGTCTTACTTTATCGTTACACAAAATCCTAATTATAAACGCAACCAAAAGTCGAGTTTTCAAATTTAATTATATCAGATTCCACCATTTTACGTTTCGCTGAAGTTTTTAATAGACCTCACGTAATTTGCAATCATCGTATACATTATTTAAAAGACATTATCATTTTCTTTTTCCCTCGATAAAGCACATCCTATATTGGTTTCCATGACACCACATACTCTAAAATGCGTAACCACATAGTGGTTGCTTAGAAATTTGTACAGTATTTTCGTCTTTTTCAACATTCTCTGGCACATTCAATGTTTAAAATCCGTGAATATTATAAATGGCGCCTTTTATTGTTTGTTATAGTTGGTGAGTTTAAGATAGTATTTTGAAAGGATGGTTAAACTGTTTTGATTTGACCTTTATTTTAATGACCTTTGCAATCAGGTTTTGCATATCTAAAAAAATCTTCTTATTTTCCAAATATGTGCAATCATCTCTGGCAAAAAAAAATTGTTTTGGTCAGTATGGCTGCTGCTTTGGATCAATACAAATAATTATTTTATTAATACATACAATATAGATTGGTTAGAGCGTCCGCTCCGGAAGCGGTAGGTCGTCGGTTCGATCCCCGGCCGAGTCATACCAAAGACTTACAAAAATGGTACTAACAGCTGCCTCGCTTGACGCTCAGCATAAAGAGGTTAGTGTTAGGACTGGTCGGCCTGGTGTCAGGATAATGTGACTGGGTGAGACATCATGCTACATGTCTGCGGCATGATATCTCAGTGCTAGACATCACTATAAACTGCCTCACTGCAGACATCGTAGCGATATGACTGAAAATTTTTTAAAGCTACGTTAAAAAATCCTAATCAAACAAACAAACAAACAATATAGATAATTATTTTATTAATACTTACAATATAGATAATTATTTTATTAATACATAATAGCTTTTTCACCATAGGATGAAACAATGTCATTATTGCATTTTCCAATTTCTCAGATCTATACTTGATATAATGAAACACATTCAGTCATAATCTAGGCTTGAAATATTCAAGCTTATAAATGGAATGTCAAATTTAACCGGAAATTCAATATTTGGAACACACACACACACACACACACACATAAATATATATATATATATATATATATATATATATATATATATATATATATATATATATATATATATATATATATATATATATATATATAATAAAATAAACAACACCAACACGTAGAATGTGTGACCGGTTTCGCTTTATTGCTTCATCAGACTGTATTCCAACTGATTTCAACATTGTTTACGTCATTAAATATAAACATGACAAAAACAAGATGACTTCATAGCTCATATTTTTAATCTAATTGTCTCACTCTTTAACTCGACATGGAAATAGGGATGTACAGCACAGGCCAATGACATTTAAATGCATAAAAATAGATAAAACTGGATCTTAAAGATACGTATATCTCTATTGATAAATACCTAAAAATATTAAATAGAAATTACCCAATTGATATCATTAATACTGCTTTTCAAAATATATCTTCTCTTATACAATTTGAATCATTAGAATGTAAAATCAAAGCTAGACATGAAGAAATCATTCTTTTTGTTATTGAATATAATCCAAGTTTGTCAAACATAGGTAAGAGCATTAATACATTTTGGGATTTATTAAAATTATCAAGTAAAGCAAGTGTTAAATCGCTACACAAAAACAAACCCACACTTGCTTATAAAAGAGCTAAAACTCTTAATGATTTCCTAATTAATTCTAAATTAGAAAAAAACATCATATAAAAAAGGATCATCTACTAAATTTAATAGACCTACATGTTTGCACTGATCTTTTATTAATGAAAGTACTTCTTTCAATAGCAATAATACGAAAGAAACTTTTAATATGTTTTGTGATACAAATTGTGCAAAATCAAATGTTATTTATTTGATCACATGCAAACAATGTGGCATCCACTATATTGGACAAACCAGTTAACAAATATCTAAACGTATGAACCAATATAGATCAGACATAAAAAAAATATATCGATCAATCATTTTCATCACATGTTGCCACACATTTTAGCAAGAGTTCCCATACTGCACAAGATTTCTCTTTTTAACCTATTGTCATAGCTGATTCTGAAATGGAACGTCTGCTAAAGGACACCTATTGGATTCACCTTCTTCATACGATATATCCAAAAGGACTAAATTCTAAAACACTATACGACATTCATTAATCTTTTGAATGTACATTATACATAATGAAAATATTAGTAAAACTGTTTATCTCTATTTATTCATTATATATATATATATATATATATATATATATATATATATATATATATATATATATATATATATATATATATATATATATATATATGTATGTATATAATCATTATTTGTTATATTTATTCAACCTTCCTGAACAGTAACATCAGATGGTAATTCTAAATAAATTTCGGCTACAGTCTGATATCTTTAACACAAACTCCAGCATTCTGTCATAAACCACCCAACCACCGGATGACTGCTGATCTACTTTTTCAACAATTCAGAAAATGTTTTGGCGAAACTTCTTTCCAAATCATCAATTGTAAAAATTGTTGATCATGTACAAATATAATTTCTGTAAGATCATATCGTATGGAATGAGAGGATGTTTTTTTTTTCAGTACGGTGGGAGAGTGTAGCTGTCGCCATATGGCCGAAACCATTCTCTATCGGGTGACGCTGGTATGGTACGAGGGATCGTACCAGTGCAACATTAATAATGTGTATTCTTGTGAAATTATATATACATGAGTGTGTGATTTATATAAGTAATTGTACGTCATGTCCTTGTCATTCTCGTGTCTGTACCACTTCTCAGTGTTGTTCTTCGTCTCCTGAAGGAAGACAGATTAATGGATTAAAGGTCAAGGCTAAAGCCAAAACTAATATTAATTTTCAGGGAAAAGGTCACGGCTAAGATTATTTAGAGGTTAAAAGCCAAGGTTAGTAATAATTTAAATTTTAAACCATATCTGGTGTAGTGTAATTAAGGAGCTAATGATATTGGTGATTTAGTTTTAAACACAGGAAATATTACATCCCCAAAATGTATCACTAACGGTAAAACAGATTTTTACCAAAACACTACTTTATGTATGTTTTTTTATCGAAGTACAGGATAATGCTATAAACATCTTGATGATTAAAGAGACCCCATTTAGCATGTTTAAAGAAAAAGCTATTAAAATGGTTGTAAAAAATATTAAAATGTTTAAGGAAAAATATTAAAGTATTACATAAAATTATATTTGGACTGTTAATCAATTGCAAGAGTGCTCTTAAAACTCACCTTTTTCGACTGCAAGAACAAACTTAAAGACCTAATAATGTTTCGTACCTTTAATATTATTATTATTAATCTTATACTCAAGAGATTACATTATCCATCAAGTATCGAGCCGTCGAGGAGTTGGGTATTCTTATAAACATAATTAATTGCATGTATATGAAAGGCTCTATACGAGTCCGCAGTTTCAAAGTATTATGGTAATAAATATGTCTGAGATTCATATTCCGGGTATTGTTCTTAAAACTTAAAGGGATACATTTTAAAGATGGTAAATTACAAATTATCCGTCTACTATGGCAAACTCGAAATATTTAAATATATCTGACAATCAAAGACAAATGGTAACAAATTTCTATTTGACTATAATATTCTTGGAGCTATGCCATATAGTGTTATTGCCATTTCTGATGCTATCAATAATAGTATTAACGAGCCTATTCCAGGTGGTGTTAATGATATTATTCCGGATGTCATTTCTGCGGTGGTTAATTGTGTTACTATATAGCCTACCAAGTATTAAATATTATACACTACCCCAATTAAATATTTATAAATTATCAGAAAGATGGTTAAGATAACATACATTTGAATATTTAACTAAAAAGATAGCTTTTCTAAATTGTTTATGTTAGAAATAACAGTCTCGAAACATATTATGATGATATGAACAAACATTCCCGTTCAAAACCATTTTTTGCCTGGCTACAAAGCTATAAAGTTCATTTAGATTTCATTTAAACCGCCAGATCAGATTCCAGTATTCCCAGGATTATTTTCATACCTAGTGATTTAAACTTTTACAACAATGGCGATTCTAATTGGATTTTATTTTCACTAATATTTTCAAATGAATAATAGCAATTCATAAATTAAAAAAATAATAAAGGAGAAATCGTTACAGAAATCTTATATAATAATAATATAACAACAACCAAACTTATTGAGACAGCGCGCGCGTAATAACCATAGAACCCCGATTTAATTAGTGATTATTATCTGTGTTTTATCTATGTATTATATTAGGCCTTTTAGAAAACTAATTTTATTCTATTTATACCCTATGTTCTATCCCTATTTGATTCACTATATTATAACAGGAGTGTTATACAATTGTTGCTGATATAAACAGTCAAGAAAAGATAATTAAAACATAATTGAAAAACATTAGGCAAACACCGCTGGATAAAAAGCACATAAATAAATGAAACATAATACAGCAATACAGCTATGGCAAGGTCTCAACTATATCATAACAATCAATAAGTAAACAGTACTGCGACATCAGTCAATACTTTAATACCAGCAACAACCCCTTTTAACTTCAATATTATTGTGATTTAAAAATTAAAACAACAATTTACAAACTGTAATTGATCAAGAAATAGCCAAGCTGGTAATTTATATTCAGCAATATTAATATACAACAAAAACCATGAATACGTTATATTCGTGCTTGTATTGTAAAAGAAAATGTAGATTTCTGTTTTATTGAGTTATTATGAAAACAAGTTTAGGGTTGTTGTTATTGTAGGGTTTTTTTTAACGCCATTTTTCAGCACATGATAGGCTATACATGGCGGCCACTATTATTGTTGGAGGAAGAATCTGGGAAAATCCCCTTAAAGAACCACCGACCCACGAGAAGCTACTGGCAAGTTTTATCACATAACTACATTAGCCGAATCTTAGACTCGAACCCACACAGACAGAGGTGAGATGGCAGTGATCCGTAACGGAAAGCGCTTTAGACCACTCGGCCACTCGGGGCCCCAAGTTTAGGGTAAAATATATTATAGTAAAAATAAATGTATCTCTACGTTTAAAAAAGAGTTTTCTGTATTTCCGGCTATGAAAGAACACAACAAACTAAACCATTAGTTATGGTGATAAAGAATTAACTGCTACACTATAAATGAGATTACTCAAGATGAGTTAATTTAACAACTTTATTTTCATATGCAACCAAGTAAAATTGAAGTACCTAAAATTATCATCAATGAAACCACAGCTATACTTGATAAATTTCGAGATGACAAAATAATTCTGGACCATGAATATACTACATATACTAAAACGTATAACCATCTATATAACCAAAATGGCATTAAAATCTACAACATAAAACCTCTTGAATTACTTTCTTTTACAAACCTCTTGAGTTACTTTCTTTAATAAATTTCTTGAGTTACGTTCTCTAATAAATTTCTTGAGTTACTTTCTCTAATAAATTTCTTGAGTTACTTTCTTTAATAAATTTCTTGAGTTACTTTCTTTAATAAATTTCTTGAGTTACTTTAATAAATTTCTTGAGTTACGTTCTCTAATAAATTTCTTGAGTTACTTTCTTTAATAAATTTCTTGAGTTACTTTCTTTAATAAATTTCTTGAGTTACTTTCTTTAATAAATTTCTTGAGTTACTTTATCTAATAAATTTCTTTAGTTACTTTATCTAATAAATTTCTTGAGTTACTTTCTTTAATAAATTTCTTGAGTTACTTTCTTTAATAAATTTCTTGAGTTACTTTAATAAATTTCTTGAGTTACGTTCTCTAATAAATTTCTTGAGTTACTTTCTTTAATAAATTTCTTGAGTTACTTTCTTTAATAAATTTCTTGAGTTACTTTCTTTAATAAATTTCTTGAGTTACTTTATCTAATAAATTTCTTGAGTTACTTTCTTTAATAAATTTCTTGAGTTACTTTCTTTAATAAATATCTTGAGTTGTTGTCATTTATAACCATTATGGTTTACTTCTCTTACATAGACCTTTACCGGTAATTACTTTCTCTTACAAAAACCTTTAATTACTTTCTATTATAAAAAAAACAACTTTATTTACTTTCTTTTATAAAGACCTTTAATTACTTTCAGTTATAAAGACCGTCAATAACTTTCTTTTATAAACATTCTGAACACTCTATCTTATAAATATTTTGAATTACTTTTTGAAACGACATCCTCAAGTATTTTCTCTAGTATTTTACTTTATTAGCATCTTAATTTTTTTATATTAACCGCTAAAATGACCTAATGTATTACTTGTTTGAATTAATTATCAAAGTTGATTCTTGGTTACTCTTTAAACTTTTATCTTGAAAATACATCTTTTACTACTATCTGAAATAGCATTTATTTTTTATTAAATTTTGAAAATTTAGAATTGCGTATATAATTAATTTTAAAAATTATTTTCAAAGTGAATCTATCATCACTTAGTTTAACTATTGTCTTGAAATTTAATATTAAATTACAATTTGAAAAGCATCTTTCATTATTTGTTAAAATATTATCTTAAAATTATATATATATATATAATATATATATATATATATATATATATATATATATATATATATATATATATATATATATATATGAAATAGCATCTTCTATTACTAGCTCCGGTTTCAGAATTTTGTACCAAGTGATGATAGTCTGCTGTTAGGAATTCAGAAGATGAAAAGATTTACTGGTTTTAAACCGGACAAGTAACTTGGGTTTCGAGCTTCGTACGGATAATGCAAATGTTGATATTGGCTCTCTAGGTGCTCTCATAGTGAAACGTACACGACCGACATTCAGCAAGTGTAGCCTTGAAAACAAATGCGCCGAATGTTCGTCAGTACATAACACGCTGTCTTATTTCCATTAGACAATTATGGAATTTGACACGATGCTATATTTTAAACGTGTATGATTAAAAATTTGTCAGAATTATTCAAGAAAACGAAATCTCTTTTATATGTCCTAATTTACAAATAAAAGCTAATATTATTTTTTTTCAAGGCTTTACGTTCTGGTTTGATTATTAAATAGGACTCGCGCCTGAAGCATATCACACGTAACATCATTATCTATAGGTCTTACATCCGTGAATCACGACGTAGGTTACATTTCTCTCTTAACACTTGGACCTTGGAACAGTGCACTTTACACTTTTGTAACCTTTTATGACAAATTGAAAGGTAGGTTGTTTTGTTTTGACCTTTCTGTGTCAAAATATTTTTAAAAAAAAAATATGTAACCAGTCTCATTTATGTCATGGGGTGATGCCAGTTTGTTGCCATTTACAGCATCAGATGTTTTTAAAAATTGTACTGCACTAACAGCACTCCAGCCATCACTTGTACAGGACTAAATCATTATTTTACCTGAAATCAACATAAAGTAACCCAAACCAAGCAAACATGATTGGACCCTGCTATGTGTAAATTTTATTTATATTAAAGTAACAATTATTTGGGACATACATACTAACAATGGATGCAGCACATTGTATACAATTCTCATTTATCCTTTACCCCACCCCCTTTCCTTCTTTTGTTTTTAAAGTTTGTCTTATGTATTGATGCTCTCTCTCTCTCTCTCTCTCTCTCTCTCTCTCTCTCTCTCTCTCTCTCTCAACATTCAACTTACTGTAATGTACATGTAGTGATCAATATTTCTTCTTTATATGTAAAATTCCGTGCAAGTTACAACAATTGTATCTTGCCCAGAAAAAAAATGTAAAGTATATATGTACAGAGGTCGATATCAAACTAAGTTAATCGATTAATTTAAAATTGTCCCAATAATGAATGGAGTCACAGTCCTGATATTAATTCATTTTTTTTTGGGGGGGGGGGGGTGGGGGAGGGTAAAGAGGAAGGCCTATTTAAATTCTACTTGAGAACATTTCTGGCAGAATGCTTGTCATGTAAAAGGTCTTCAACTTGGGCAACATTCTCTCCTCCCAGAGGTTGTTATCAAACCAAATCCCCTCCACGTGTATTCCTTTGAGTGTCCATGCAACAGAGTCACACCACTTAAGATTAGACAAGGTTAACTGTCCTTGTACCTGTTAGTAGTAAGTGTGATCGAATTTTAGTTTAATCTTGCCATTTTTAACACCACAGAAGAAATCACTTTTCTGTGCTGCTTCAAGGGGTGTCAAATGCTTCTATTTGAATTGGCATTTCACTTCAACAATGCCACTCGTCTCTTTACAATGTTCACAATGAACCAGAGAATCTGGACTAGTTGCTAAAAAAGGATAACCATTCTGTCTGTGTTCTTTAAGAAATCTTTTCAGCCTTTTCACAGTATACCTGTTTATATCCTCCACTGTCACTTTTTCTTTATCTACATCTGCCATCTTTACTTATTGAACAATCCGGAAGTGAGCTGCACCTATACGCCCTCTGGTGAGATATTAACCGTGAAACCCCCTATTGGATCTTAAATGTAAACATCTAACCAGAGTTGCCAGATAGGCGGTTTTCTCGCTCAATTGGGCTCCTTTCGAAATTTGTTTGTGTGACATTTTTATAGATTGCGGGTTGTATGTATGTATGTGCGTACGTATGTACGTGGAAGCGTAATGCGGTACCACATCACAATAGTGGATATGTAATATCATCTAAATACAAAGTTTATAAAAATTTAAATATGAATTGCTCAATAATAATTAAGGAAGATGCGCCATTCTAAATGTAAGGAATAACAAAACAAAATATAGCAGGTACATACGTTAAACTTCTGTGTAAAGTATATAACATCAAATATATATGTAACACGTGTAAATCCTTTAAACATATGGTAAAATTAAGAATAACCAAGACTTTCTTTTGTGGTACATCATCATCATACAGTTTCTTCAAGCAGTTTGTGTCAAAATACTTCCCTCTCACAACGTGGAAATCGACACACTCGACAAGAATGTGTTCTACTTGTTAATTTCTGACTTTATTGAATGTACCAGGAAAAGGATAAGGATTTGTAGAGCATTGGTAGATATCAAAGATAATCGTGCCGGGCTGAATATAATCAAAGTGTTAATTTTCAAACACAAAATTTTGTAGTTTTTCCAACATTATGTTCTGTTGTTTCTAAGTGAGAAATGCACCATTTATCATTCATTCCATCAGTTTTGCAACAACAGCATGTTAATGTTATTGTATGACAGTTAGACAGGTTGGTATGGTCCTTTTCAGATTAAAGTACTGTCATCACCATTGCTTCTCGCCAAGGCTGTTGGAAGTCTGGTCTTGCTGAAGTGTCGATGGCTCGACCAAAAGAGTCATGTAACTCTCTGGGAATGAAGGATTTCCTGTAATCTTCAGCATATGAAATTCACAGAATCCTTTCTTTCAGGTTTTTGACACGGTAGAAGTTTTCAGAATAATTCTCTTGTAATGCGTTTTTCGAAAATATTTCTGCCAATGTATACGAGATTTCTGATACTTGTCTTATCAGGAAGGTATTCAGCAATACTCAGATTTTGAATTTATTTTGCAGAAGTTTTATAAACCCGTGATTGATTTGGAAAAAGCCTCACACTAGATTCTGAACTTTCTTGCGTTTACATCACTCATCTGAGTCGGACCAGCTTTGGTAATTAAAATGCCTCGGACGAGTTCCAGGATCAGTACCTTATTCCCATGTTGGATCGAGTTATGGCCCTTGCTAAACATATAATGCCTAATGGTTTGTGGATACCTTAGTATTCATATCTTGATTTCATTTGAATTGCACGATCGGCTTTCCTAATGACATGATGTTGTATAATAACAATGATACGGAAGATTTTACCGTATTGACTTACCATACTTTGTTTATAAGGATACCTATACGGGGGGTGGGTGGGGAGGGGGAAATGACTGCATTAGTTGCAACTTATTGTTCTCTTGAAAGTGTATATAATATTTTTGAACATTACCAGAAACACTTTTGGGGGCCCTGAGTTGCCGAATGATATAAAGTGCTCGCCTTTACGGATTACTCGGTCAATGTGGGTATGTGAGAAAGCTTGCAAGTAGTTTTCCGTATGTCGGTGATCTTTACTGGGATTATCCCGGATTCTTCCTCAACCATTTATACTGGTCGCCAAATATGGGATATCCTGCTCTGAGAAACGGCGTCAAACTAAAACAACAACCAGACGCACTTAGGTTGAGACGGGAATTCTGACCTATTCTTTAGGCTCGGAAGACAAAAAGTGTCATTATTTCTATCAATTATTAGTGACTGGCAAGTTTAGCACAATAATGTTGAAACGATTATGTTTGCACACATTTCTTCGGTGTCAAAAGAAAGGCTTCAACATTAGCAATTATGATTGTACATGACTACAAGATGAAGAAACAAAGAATTTGAAGAGTAAAGTAATCTTGATAGATATTTCCTGTGTAATTTTTTATTTATTCCGTAAATTTTGTTTTAGACAATCATGATAGTATAAAACAATAACCACTGGTATGGAGGATTTGACGTGCGTTTCCGTGACAATTCATTAAAAAAGATACTAACTGCGTCATTAAATCAACTGCAATGGCAAGTAATAATTTCCACTTTATGTTTGGAAGAGAATAATAACTTAATGGCATCGATCAAGGACAATGATTTACTGGGGAAATGCATCGCCTGATTCTCTCATAAGCATTCAGCTATTTCAATTCAACCTTTAGGTATTCGTATCTAAAGCAAGAACACATTTTACTTACAGACAGGTTGATATATACATAAAAAAAATCTAATTTACAGATATTATGTTACATTTCATCCGTCTATTCTAATGTCCGTATAATCGTACATATATAAAAGACATTAAACTCCATATGTACCGATAAAGATAAACATGAGGCTTGGATCATTGAGAGCCCTATGGGTGTATATTGTTTTTGCATTTTGGGAATTTTCATTTTGTCCATTATGTGGAGGAATCTTGGTATAGGTTGATAAGTTGATTTTACATGAATGTCAAATAATTCCTTAGTTATGTGTGTCACTTGTCTGATATATATATATATATATATATATATATATATATATATATATATATATATATATATATATATATATATATAGCGCCCTCACCCCCGGAACGTTGATGAACTTTCCTAAAGCGCATACGTGCGCGCACCTATCACTAATGAAATTGCAATGCGAGTCGTCAAAAACGTTGCTGTGGATCAGTTGAAAACTATCTGATTCCTCGTAGTCCAATAAATTTGAGATCAATAACGACGATTAGAACCTCAAGTACCACCAAACAATGCTACACTTCATCGACAGTGACAACGGCAGCCTCGAAGATGTGATAGGCTGTTTCATACAACCGGACAAGAGTAAAGTGAGAGTGCAAGGTTTGAATGTTTCTGGGAGTCACGTAACTTGCACAATTAGACTCTTGTCAGCACTCTGTCTTCTTCTCATAATGGCGGGCATCGAGCCAAATACAGGTTCTCCATATAGTGCTGAGAAACAACGAACACACAATTAATCCTCTCAAACAAGGTTATCTGTTAATATGTATCATGGATTATTGTTATATACTGGTAGGTATCCCGGAGATAGTGGTTTTTTTTTTTTTAGCATGGCGAGGATGATATTATGTGGGGGTTTTATCCAGTATACAACAAGATCTCAAGTCACACCACATAACTATTCTAGCTTGACTGTCAAAGTTGAAAATTATTTAGTCAATTAAGGGAAAAATAGGAACATCTGCGGAAATATTGTGAGCTTTTGCAGCGCATTTTTTAAAACCGTAAAATACGTTGGGACCTTTTGGAATCTCAGCCCTGCCGGAATAGCTTCATATTCTGTGGATTTAATTAATCAAATACCAGAGAACAATGCGAGGAGAAAATAAAAAAGTACACGCGCGACGTCCTTGAAATGAACACTGCTCAAGTGCATATAGATTTTGCACACAGAATAGAAAGTGGTATTTAACCCCAACCAAGTATTGCCAAATTTAGGAACTTTAAAGATAAACAAAATGTACAGTCAATCTTTACGAAAAAGCAGTGAGGAAAAGGAACAAACTGGTAAATTCTACACCCCGTCACCGAAGACTATACCCAGAAAATGTGAGACGATAGGAAGACGTTGGTACAAGTCATGATAAAACCTAGAAACTATACGCGAATGGCCTATCTTTAATTGAATAAACAGTTAATGGCGTAACATCTTTCATCTGCAATAAATTAGGAAGTGAACTGAAAGCCATTCGAAAACTCTACTAAGATCTGGTGGGAAAATACAATAAAATCTACGCACAATCTGAAGAAGAAAAAAAAACGCACGTGTCGGTGCACAGGACTGTATTTACCGCAATCCACGTGATGACAGCGGACAGACGGACGAGGGCAACATTCAGCACTTAGCTGGACCTGAAAAGCAACAAAGATAAATACATACATAGGAATGCCGTCAAGGTCCTCACACGCAATATGCGAAAACAACAATATGCATATTTGTTTGGAACATTGAAGGCTTGTTCAGATATAAATATAAAGACTAGACATCTGCACTTTTTTCTAACTTGGGCAAGTAAGAAAGAATTTGAAGAAGAGTGCTCTACGTTTTTAGAAGAAATGATTGTGAACATAATTTACATGGAATCACAGGAAGGTGTCTGTCTCCAATTTAAAAGAGACCATTCAGATTTAGACAAAGATTATATGCTTTCTTTTGCATATGTATCACTACAAGAGTCTCCGATATATGATTATATGGCACAAAAGTGAATGGGTCGAATTATTTAAAGAAAGAATTTAGTCATAAATGGCATTTTCCTATTTTGAAACATGTTTGACTGGTGATCTCAATAGTAAAAGGTAGTAACCTTAATGAATTTTTAGCACATGGTACTACTGATTTTGTTAGGAGACATTGCTTTCCATGAACCAGAGAAGTTTGATATGGAAAGTAAATAGAAAATTTATGTTTGTAATGCATTCGGTATCTCACTAATTGATATATGTAAAACATACGCTATGCATGTCCTAAATGGAAGAATGCACAACGATTGGGAACGAAATTTCACAAGTGTTATAAATGGAAGTGCTGGCGTATATGACTGTCAACCGGCCTCTTAAATAGTTTTCGAATTTTGAAATTGGCCCTAGGAGAGAAATTGTACACTTCCCTCTCATATGAGAATTGTCTTTTCCATATGTCAACATTAGAAACACGCACATACTAAAGGAAAGGTATACTAGGAAAAAGTTTGACAGGTACAGATGCAATGAAAACAGAATAACGAATTTATCAATTCATCCCAACGTGATCTTTCTTAATTTCGATATAATTTTTTTATCGCATTGGATTGAGGAAGCTGTGCGATGTGTCAGCCCGGTTATGTTATTTCAGAGTAACAAAGATAAGAAAACACAAACTCTTTGGTGGGATAAGCAATGTGGTCTCTTAACAAGACAAATAACGCATTCTCTCGATTAATTTAGATTTAACAGTTCATTAAAAATCTGACAGATTACAAGAAGAGTAGAAATAGGTTGAAAATGTGATTAACATCACAAAAGAGAATTATAAGTATAACAAGAAACAAGAATTGATAGAATCAAGGTCAAATGTCTCAAAGTTCAGGAAGTTGATCAAGCAAACACGTTTCCGCAATGCATGTAGGAACGACACGATCTCGTGTCATTAATGGAATGAGTACTTCAGATCGTTACTGTATCGTAGTGAATCAGAAATTAACCACTGTTTTAATTTTAAGACTAAAACCTCTGATGATATATTTGAATCTCCTATCGCGGAATCCTAAAATCAGGAAGGTCTGGTAGACCGGATGGAATAATACCCGAAATTATTAAAACAAACATGACTTCAGATATATGTCGTAATTTATTCCAATTATTGAACGCATTTTGTTTACACCGGCACTTCCCCGAAAAATAGTGCGAAAGCGTCATCTTCCCATTACACAAGACAGCTCTTCATATGATATTGATAACTACAGTGGCGTCTATCTGGTTAATATCTTGAGTAAACCTTTTACCAGTAATTTAAAGTAACACCTCATTTATTGGTGTGACGCTAAAAACAAAACTAAAGAAGCTCGGGCTACTTGGAAAAAGATAGTATTTTCTCGTTTCAAGCAACGGTTCAGAAATACTTAACTAAAAAGAGTAAATTGTATTGTCTTTTTGTAAACTTTCCAAAGGCTTTTACTCTATTCATCCTGCATAGTCAACAAATGTATCAATGAAAAGCTATCTAAATTATAAACTTGATGTACAGAAATCTACGTTCATATGTCCAGATGAAAGGGCTATTCTTCACTTGAAATATTGGCATCAGACAATGCTGCTTATTAAGTCCTTTCCTGTTCAATTGAAAAATTGGTTTAGTATCAGATTTCTGACAAAATTGTTATAACGGTATCTTTATTACACAAACAATGACTGACATTATCATGCTCGTGTATGCCGATGACGTTGCAAACTATGCTAATACAGCTGGTTCTTTACAAAGGCAAATTAATAATATGAAGACATTGTGTGAAAACAGCGGAATGTGTGTTAATTTAGATAAAACTTAAATTTGAACGTTGAGAAAGGAATGGGTAATAACCGATAGCCAAGACAATGTAATGCTGAAAAATTGACGAGTCAGGTAAAATTACATGGGTTTTGAAAGTTAATGGCATACAATGTATTTCTTCTCACTATAGTATAGCATGTCATCCTTTTTCCCTTCAGCTTTATACAACCATTGTAATTTAGATATATTTAAAGGATGGCATAATGACATCCCCGCGAATAATCGTAAATGAATGTTAAGTGCTAAGAGCCAAAAGAAGATGAATATCACTTTGTTTAACGATGTCATTTTATGTAGATCTTAGACATATATTCACACTAGAATTTTTTTAGCACTCATGTGAAAAACATCTTCCATTCACTATGAACAATTTCATAATATCTCAACTCGAACAATACGTATTTTCAGCATTCCACAAAAAAATGTACAAGTAACTAAAAAAAATTTTCTTTCTCTATCTATGGAAAATCACAACTATGTTTATATGTAATGCTAGCCCTGTTTCATCTTCTACATATATTTCATATTTTATCTTTCCTTTTTCACCTGACTTTGTTAAATTTATTTGTAATTTGGCGCTACATCATTGCCATTTTGCTATGTACCTAGTAGTATGGGTCTACGCCCCACATTACCAATACAACATTGTCATAGTCATTGAATAATACATGTATACGAAATGCCCACTGACATTTACGGATGCTGAACCGCCCGATGACATGGCCTTGGTGTAGATTTGGCCAGGATGGCCGCCAGAGCGGATTTGACTTAGTTTATCAGCCAGGTTTGTCTTGGCTTCCATACGGGCGAGCGTCTGAATTTTGAAGATCAACCAAAACGTAAAAAGTTAAGCTTCTAACGTGAACATTCAATATATTGTTTTAAAGCTGCGAGGCACTTTTGCAGAAACAAGGTCGTCGAAATCAGTGAAATAGCGGTAATCAGACTCGGATATGTCGACTGCTTTGTTAAATCAGTAATTACAGTGATGTGGGTGAGGTGGTGGAAATATACAAGGTATGCAAAGATTACATTGTTGACTACCAACACCAAACTTAGTAAAGCATGGGGATCAATCAACGAAATATTAACCACCCAGGTAATAATATCCACTCAGGGCCCAGCGTCCCATTTTAAAGGTTCTCGAGTCAAGAAAATATATTTATTCATCTTAATTAGTGTTCATCATGGGTGTATACAGTAAAATATGACTAGATGATGTTCAGTTTGACGGAACATCTATAACAGTTTCCGAAGGTGAGAATGTTAAACATGTTTTATATTTGCAATAGCAAGAAAAGTAGCCACAAGAGATAACACTAACTTCGAAGGACTCGGCGTTTTTATCAGAACGACTACCTAACCGTGTTTGGCTTTTGTGTTTAAGATTAGATTTATCGTAACATATAAGTTATGGACTCTACGAAATTTGCTGACGGGGTGTCCGACCTATTGACAGCGGATGCTTGCAGTGATGGTGTTTTTCTTTCACTTGTTGATGAATATTTTTTTTTTCAGAGCGATGTTAACTAGCCCTCGTACAAACAAAACTTTAATATTGCAAATGGCCAACTAGAAATCAGCAGTTAGGACCACCCTGGTGTACCAATACAAACTAGAAGCATGCCTGGTAATGTAGAATTAACACGCGAAAACTCTCGGTCGCTGACTACGCCATAGGGTGTGAATGCACTCAAGGATTGTTTCTATAATAATGAAGTAATATTCACAGAAGAAATCAGAGACGCTGCATTCATAGTTAATTGTTTTCCGCCAACATTAACTCAATTAGGAAGAGAAAATAAATCGACTATTATTCAGCAAAGACACTTGTCCGTATTATAGTTCTTGGTCGTAAACATGTACAATCGCTACAGACACAATTCGAGTACGCAATCAATGTGGTACTAAGCCAACGTGGTATCTCGGAAAGTACACTTTTCGGTGATTTGAATTTTAAACAGGAAGGTATTTTCTATGATTCTATGTTGCATCAGCACTAAACAGAAATTTGTTAAACGAACGTTGCGTTTTGTACCTAAGGCAAGATTGTCGAGCAATTCAGCTTAGAAATTGCATTGTCAATAGACGAAATATGATAGAGGATGCTAATGGGATGTAGTCTCTTTTAATAAATGGTTATATTAATGGCACAAATAGTGACGTTCTTTCTTCATTTACACCACTAGGCAGTGTACTGAATATACGCAGGAAGGTGTTGTGTGTCAGTAAATAAAATGAACCTATGTCACGATAATTGGACTTATTTATTTCAAACCCGAATAGATGCTTAAATAACAAATGTTGGACATACTGAGTAGTTACAGCGTGTTACCAACACATATAGTGGTCAAATTCTTTTAGAAACAAGAGAAAAAAAAGTATTTATATGTTATTGCATAAAAAAATATTTCAAATGAGAGGAACAATGGTGAAATATGGCAAATTTTAATATAAATTATAAAGTTACATCATTAATAATACTTGTTTTTTTATATTTAAATCTGCAAAGTATCAATTACAGAACCAATTCTTAGAAAATCTAAGGTTATATTTTCTACACGAAAGTACAATAACAAAGTTAGTATTATAATTCTTCATCTGCAACACAAATGTTTATTTTAAAGACAGCGGTAGTGGAAATGCTATTAATAATGAAATAAAAACACAGCTTGAAAAAATCAGATTAGTTGCTTTTGCAGCTAGTTGTTAACTCAAGTATACGAAACCTTACAACACCATTTTTGCAAGGAGATAATCTCTTCTAACAGGTAACAATAGAGAATTAAATATTCTAATACTAATATCCACTGTTTAAGTTGTTGTAGAGATATAGCTGCAAAAACAACAACAAAAAAAATCAAAGGTTAAACCTGCACTAATATTGAAAACACAATAATTATATTAATTAAAAGATGACACTATTGCTGCAAATGGTACATTTCGAATTCAACATATGTCATTGTGGATGTCAAAAGGTCAATCCAAAGTAAAAATACACGTCGTTACAGATAGACGATTAGTATCCGAATAACGCAATCGACCTTTCGTGAACCTGGAGAGCCAGAACAAAATGCGACCGAGGAACTTCAAGACGCATATTTATTGCATTTCAAAAATTAAATAAACAACATCTTGATGTTTGAGAACAATTATTTAAGACAAATATTCTTGTGAACAAATTCGAATCATTGTCCTAAGATAGCCTTACAGTGTAATTTGAATCCTGAGAATGAAGGTGTTAGCGAGGTTGAGTGAAAAGAGAAAACAATATAGGAAATAACAGCAAGTATAATAATTTTATATACCATATATTGAATTTGGATTGAGTTTATCATAACAAGCAAAAGATAAATTATCAGACTCTGTAAACAAGGAATCACCTCAGCGAGTTACACTTACTCTAAAGCTATATCAATTACATGGGAATGTTAAATTGAGGCTGTCAAAAAGCAAATAAACCGTATTATGAAAATAAAGTAATTACAATCACGAATTTTACTAGTGCATCAATATAACAGAACAAATAATGCGGATTCATTGATCCACTACTTGCTGGTTTCGCATGGGCATTTATTTCTATCCATTTTGGTCAAGGATTGATACTAACAGACTCGTGATTAAGGTTAGAAAAAAAAGTTAGACAATGCCCAATTTAAAAAAAAAAATAGAAACAATAACCCCATTATAACCTCTCATATAAATTTACAGATTTATTATAATTTTGGGGAATGTTTTAGCCAAGATATTTTGCCAAAAATAAAAATCTAAAGAAAGCATTCTTGTTCGTATTAAATTGAACGAGGCTCATTACACTGTATTTTTTACGGATCTTATATATGACATTGAATATTTTGATTCATTTATTCTGCATACACCCACCACCCACCCCCGTAAAAGTTTTTAAACGTATATGATGAAAAGCAACAAAGCCAATTATGTATAATACTTAGGAATGAATATATAATACATCTTGATTCAGTTATGTGTGGATATTATTGTGTATAACGTAATCCACTGTTATATTGGTGAGCAGCAATTTAATTCTTTGCTTAAGTTTCAGATTTAATATTTTCATGGGACTGTTACGTGCTTAGGCTCGAATAAGCAGCAACACAGAAAGAGTGAAAACTAACAAGCTTGTAAAACTTTAACAAACGATTTATTAAGTACAAATTTTTCATAAGAGAACATAAATAAACTTACGGTTTTAGAGAATCAAATCAAACATTAATCCAATATAGAATTCACAAAAATAATCCACTAATGGAATTGCAAGAGTCCTGATAAATAAATGTTCTAATAGTTCCAGGGTCGAATCTTGACGATGTAATCCAAAATGGCTGACGATGTCACGTGATGCAGTTCTTGTTTTTATAATAATCAAAATGAAAATTATGAGCACATGTTCTTTTCCAGATAAATAAAATAATTCCTCTTGCTACAACGACATGACACAATTTCCAGTACAAGCTAATTAAAATTATAACTCAAACAGAAGACACAACTTAATATCATAAAAGCCCAACATCTACTGAATTGTTTTTCTCCCAAACAATAATTTAAATACCTGTTTTTTACGTAAACAAGGGATCACGTGATTTTCTGGAAGTTCATAGAAGGTCAAAGAAAGAGGCTACCTTCACTAAGTCACGTACTCCCCCAATGAGAATCATCAGAAATTCAGCTATGTCCTTGAAATCAGCCAATCGTTTTAGAAGCTTGTTGACACTGTCTGAAGCAGGGTCAGAAATTAGGTCACCCCTATTGTTTACAAATAGAGTCTAAGTCAGCCTGAATTTTCCAGAATAGATATCTCCCAATGAATTTGACAATTAAAAATAAATAATTTAAATCCAATAGACGTAACATGACCCCGAGTGGCCGAGTGGTCTAAAGCGCTCTCCGTTATGGATCACTGCCATCTCACCTTTGTCTTTGTGGGTTCGAGTCTCACATTCGGCCAATGTGAGTATGTGAGAAAGCTTGCCAGTAGTTTCTCGTGGGTCGGTGGTTCTTTCCAGAGGTTGTCACCGGGTTATTCCTCCATCATTAATAATGGCCGCCATGTATAGCCTATCGTGTACTGAAAAATGGCGTTAAACCCTACAACAACAACAACATTTTATTCGAAAATTCTTTATAATACAACACGCAATAAATTATGTAATAAAGTTTAATGAATATGAAATATTATTTTGGAAAGCATGAAACAAACAGACGCTCACAATAATTTTATAGCAGAAACCAAAAAAATCGAAAGTGGTACAAATAATGAAGTTATGACACAAAACAAAACAAAAATGTCGATAATCACATGAGAGGTAATTGTGAAATATGTAATAGCAGAAAAATTAACTTTTACCATCAATTGAAAAGGCTGCACATTTTACATATATGAAGCAATAATGTTGTAAAATTGTCGTTCAAAGGGTTTTTACTGCCTAGTGGATGCTGGTTTTATGATACTGGAAGTGAGTTAACAAATCTAGAAGGTCCAACGAATAACATGTTTGATAGCTAATGCGAAACCTACGATTATTACAATGACAAATATATAGATAACAAAAGACAGCAATATTCAGATGTAAAAATGTAATCAGTATATTTGAAAAACTATCCAAGAGGCACTAAGAGCGTCGTCATAACAATAATATGAACCAAATACATAGCTGGAATTGGGTCAAATAAATTTTCAATTAAAAAGTAAATAAAACGTGTAGAATAAGCTAAAATGGACAACACGTCTATCTAATGAGTTGCATAAACCAATCATAGAATAATGCGAACAACGTTGTATACTAACTGATAATATATATATATATATATATATATATATATATATATATATATATATATATATATATATACACACACACACACACACACACACACACACACACACACCGTTAATGATTCAGTGGTAAATGCTGGGCACATGCCAATCCATAATTAAACTTGAATTGATACAGTTGTAATATAAATAAGAACTGTACCAAGCAAAACAAAATGTATTTAGAATTTAAAACAAATAAATAAAACACGATAATACAAAACACTGTGACTGTCTTTGAGCAATACAGATGCCTTAGAAAGTATGCAGTGCCATATGTATCTATATTAGTGTTACCTTGGAAACAACATTATTATCATCTGTAAATTATTCATAAAGAACATCTATGACAGAGATTTGGGGAAAAAACTTATTTTGTTTAAATGTGTTTTAGGGTGCCAAATTCATTATTTCCTATTTTCTTAAGAAGCTGTCCTTTTACTGAACATTAAATTAACGTTATAAGGATATCTATTCACACATTTTTGGTTTCCATGGAATTTTATCGAATAATAGTATTCAAGACCCACAGTGGTCACCAGGCAAGGCATGTCTATCTAAAGATCTTGCATGTTATAGGTAGAATATGTTGTTCATAAATTTGAGAATATTTTTCAAACATGTTTAGTACTATATCATATTATTTTATGCTTTTTACTTATCATTATGACATAATATAAACATACCATTTTAAAACTCATATGAACGATAAATATAAATAACCTGAGTGGTCAACCAGATTCTTTTAAAACACCTAAAACGTATCATCGGATGGTCCAATCAGATACCCTTTAAAATTCCATAAACATATTAATTGCGAGATGAACCAAATACCTTTAAAACACTAAAGTAGATCATCTGTGAGGTAAACTAGATACCGTTTAAAACACCACGAACATGTCGTCTGAGAGGTTAACCAGACACATTTTAAACACCAAAACCAGATTATCTGATATGTCTACCTGCTACTGTTTAAAATACCAAGAACATATCATCTAAGAGGTCAGCCAGATATACACTTTTAATGCACTCAAAAATTGAGAGGTCAAAGAGATAATCTTTAAAACACCAACAAATATCATCTGATTATTCAACCAGATGTCCTTTAAAACACAATAAACATATTATCTGAGAGGTCAACCAAATGCCCTTTAAAACACAATAAACATATCATCTGACAAGCCAACCAAATGCCCTTTAAAACACAAGAAACATATCAACTGAGAGATCAACCAGATGCTCTTTAAAACACAAGAAACATGTCAACTGAGAGATCAACCAGATGCTCTTTAAAACACAAGAAACATAACTGAGAGATCAACCAGATGCTCTTTAAAGCAAAATAAACATGTCATCTGAGAAGTCAACCAGATGCTCTTTAAAACACAAGAAACATATCAACTGAGAGATCAACCAGATGCTCTTTAAAGCAAAATAAACATATCATCTGAGAGTTCAACCAATTAACTTTAAAGTTCCATAAACATATGCAATTCAAGATCAACCAGTAACATTTAAAACATCCAAAAAACCAGATCATCGGAGAAGTTAACAAGCTACTTTTTAAATCACGATAAGCATGTCATCTGAGAGGTCAACTAGTTATCCTTTAAAACACCACGAATATATCATTTAAGAGGTCAACAGTTTACACTTTGAAACATCAATAACATATCATCTGGACAGATCAACTAGATACTCTTTAAAACACCATGAACATGTCATCTAAGTGGTCAACCAGAAACACTTTAAAACACCATGAATATATCATCTGAGAGGTCAATCAGATACCCTTTAAAACACCATGAATATTTCATCTGAGAGGTCAACCAAATATCCTTTAAGACACCAAAAACAGATCGGATAGGTTAACCAGCTACTCTTTAAAACACCATGAACATATCATCTCAGACATGAATTAGATGCCCTTTAAAACACAATAAACATATCTTTCGAGAGCTCAACCAGATAACCCTTCAAAGCATCCAACATATCTGATAGGTCAACCAGATTCCCATTAAAACACCATAAACATACTTACTATGCATAAACAGACAATACTCAACTGGCTTTTGTCCTTGGGACGTTCTTAATCTACTAGGATCAACCCATGAGACTCGAATTTCTGGGATGGAGTTCACAACGGTGAGTTCAGAGATGCGCGTTTTGCAAACGTATACTCATAGTTAAAACTGTACAAATACAAATAAATAGTATGTATGTATGTATGTATGTATGTATGTATGTATGTATGTATGTATGTATGTATGTATGTATGTATGTGTGTGTGTGTGTGTGTGTGTGTGTGTGTGTGTGTGTGTGTGTGTGTGTGTGACACTGACTGTCGTGAGTTAACGATAACTACCTATTATGTTTGCTTTTGTAATGTTTAAATAATCTGGAAGTGAGTAAGGATCTGTGAGTTTTATGTAATAGTAATCGAACATGTAGTAGCATACGGTAAATTTTGGATAGAGAGGTCACGTGGAAATTTATGGCATGGTATTAATGTAGGCTGACTTTTGTTCCGAGTAACGTAAGTGAAATAATTCAATGTACATCTAGAAAGTGGTACATATAGCGATTTATTGATAATTTTGTCATTTAATTAAACCGTTTTCCGAGGGAGAGGGAGACACGACAGTCAAAAGAAAAGAAGAGGTGACGAGTGAAGTCCGGAAAAGGGAGGAGTGAAGAGTGAAGTCGGAAAGGGGGAAGTGACGAGTTCAGAGTAAAATATAGGAAGTTCAAGAAGGATGAAGCAGTCGGAATAGCAAGACTCGAGGAAATAGGAAACATTCGAACACGGTCAAGAGGAAGGTGATGCAATCAGTTCGTGGAAATTTCGCGTTTTTCACCACTCTTTATGATGATGAAATAAATCCAAATTAGAAACAATGCTATTAAATCCTGTTGATATCTTTTAAATTAAATTGAAATTACCACTATTGATTTGTTCGATTAAATGTGTTATTTTTGTTGTCTAAGGGGGCTCGTATTGCATTATCTCTTCCCAAAAAAATTGCCCAGTTGTCTGTTGATATTCTACCTTTTCACTAACACCGGGACATAATATCGAGGGAGGTAATTCCCAACATAACGTAGCTTAGTAGCTAAATCCAATTAACTACCCCTCGTACTAAGAGGGAGACTTTACAATATGTATGTATGTATGTATGTATGTATGTATGTATGTATGTATGTATGTATGTATGTATGTATGTATGTATGTATGTATGTATGTATGTATGTATGTATGTATGTATGTATGTATGTATGTATGTACGTATGTTTGTATGTATGTATGTCTTTCTAACTATACACCTAAATACTTGCCTAAATCTACGCATCATGTGGTTGAAGCTCTAATCCGTAGAACTGATTGATGTTCCATGTAATCAGATATGTTGTATGTGGAATTTCTGAAGGAGGGGGGGGGGCGGAATTTTACAAGGGGGGGGGGGGCTAAAAATAAATTTTTCCCCAGGCTACGAACACTCTAGCTACGCCTATGTTTTTGTTTTGTTCCAATTATTTCAAGTCTCAAGTTTTGATTCTGATATACCAACTCATTATGCGACGTCATGTCTCTTTCTATGATGTTCGCAGAGGGATGCGTGTTGTACGCGCATGATCACTGCCGTAAAGTCCTTCTATTATAAAGTACAGCATCTTTTATGAAATGGAGCTTAGTCTATGAACTCGATTGTTTTATCGTGCAAAAACAATTAGTTTTAAAAAAAATAAAATAAAAATCAGCTATCCCTCATAGAAAATAGAGAAACTGGAAAAGAAAACCTCTTAACTGAATTTTGATTAAATTCAGTGAAGAACCTTCGTATATATAGAACTTTAAGCGTTTTACAAATATTTTATATCGACCGTCAAATATCACCATAACTAGTTCTGTTTTTAAAAAGAACTTTCTCATAAATAGTTTCTCCGAAGTCCCTTAAGAGAATGAATGATGTCAATTTGCCATCGAATAACGCCATTAGTAAAATTAGGAAACATTTAACGATTTTTTCCCCCAACAGCTTAACAAAATTGAAGTAGATTCGACCGACAGTGTTCTCGTATGGTGGTCTTTCAAATGTAACAAAATAGATTAACAGACAACAATTGGAAGTCCAAAACTCTCCACAAATATGAACATTTTGACAGAGAGCATCCTAGAGTCAATATTTTTGTTTATCTTCGTTTTGTTAATCCGCCTCAAGTGGAACACTTATGCGCCAATTGTGTAAAATAATGACGACCCTCAAATATTGATGCCGTTACTTAAAACCTTGTAAACAACCTTTCAAAGACTATTTTAGTGTCGGCCAATTTTTGCAGAATCTTTTGTCCCGATGACCTTTGAAGATTTTACATTTTTTTTAATTATAATTTTTCTTTTAATTTGATATTGTTAATTTTGTACCAACGTACACTGGATCTTGCGACAACTCGAATCAGAACGATACTTGAAAGACCAAGGGGAGCGTTTGCTGATTTATTCTTCCAAATAGCAATTTTAGAACTACATACAAATTCTTTTTGCATGCATAGTGCACCAGTAGATCAGGTTCTATGTTGTTTGTTATGTTGATAAGTCCTAATCAAATGCGTAGATCCAAGTCTGCCGGAGCTAATCTGGCTCTATACATTTTGCAGTTGGATCTTACCTATAAGGAAGGACTTAAACTACTACAGAACGTGAAAATGGCAACTTTGTTTGCATATGAAAGAAGTTTGTGCCCATATGATTGGAAACATGCGATCACGTCTAGCTTAAGTACTTCGACAATTTACAAATAGCGATGTACGGCAAATTGACACGTATCTGTACGGAGTTTTATTTTAATTTATTTTTGTGTTATTTTAACTTTGTGTGTTTGTTGTTTTTTATATTAAAAACCTAATAATAATTGAATGTACGATTTAGGTCGAGACATACTTTTTTTTAAATTAATGTATATTTTCAGGTGGTGATACATTTCAGTTGTTACCGCTGTAAAGAGGAGCATTACACTTTTTACTCCGTTGTAAACCATCAACATTGGCAACTAAGAGGTAAATCGTAAGTATCTTACCTTCATGGTATGATATAACTTTCATTCGAAAAAACCTCAGCTATTGATCCCTAAAAAAAAACACAGGTCGTCTTAATAGATTGCAGTTTCTTTGACGAACAATAAGTATGTTGTTTCTTTGTTGTGTTTTTGGTGTGTGTGTGTGTGTGTGTGTGTGTGTGTGTAAATTACATACAGCAGATGTATGTGTCTGGCTGAAATATCTTAAGTAGTTGTAATGGTGCAAAGATTTTGTAGACAATTTCGCAATACATTCTCGCGTGGTCAGCGTGACACGTAACCATTAACCTTGACGTATCGGCTAGGCTTGCAATACATTTCTGCCTGCGAATAATGGGATATGCTTTTGTTTGGAGGCATGAGTGAATTTTAATTAGGGTCCATTCTATAATCGTTAGATAGATTATGCCAATGTTAACGTAAGGTAAAACAGTTTAAAATTACAAAGTTAAGAAAAACCAAAGAAAATTTTTGGAAAATCTTAGTCCGTTTGAAATAGGTGTCATAAAATTATATTTTTCAAAATCGTTATTAATAAAGGCAGTTTACTGATAATTACTTTTATTTTATGGGAGTTTAAATTTTTTGGTGTTTATAGAAAGTTTATCCTGACTGACGAGGCTAAACCGGGGGGGGGGAGGGAGAGGGGGTCTGTCCCCGGCGAAATTTCATAGTTTTAAGTATCATTCAACAACGTTTTGGTCAGTCCATGTTTTTTTTTTTTAACGAAAAGAGATGTCTTGTGGACTCGGGGTCAATTCATAAGTAATTTCTCTTGTTAACTAAATAGTCCCGGGGATAGGAGGTTTGGAAATTTGAGAGACATAACGCAGAAAGAAAACAGTGGGAATTATTTGATGACCAGCAAAGTATATTCTAAATCATTTACAGTATGCATTGCTGTAAGTTTGTAATTGTATGTTGAATTCATTCGCTTTGAATTCATATACCAATTTTTTCCGAGAGTTTGTAAGTTATGGGTTTGTATGATTTATTCTCAAATGTTATACGACTATTTTAGCATATGATTGTATTCAAATTTAGTCGTTCTATGTAATATAAATCATGTATTGTAGGAATTTCATGCATTCTCTGATATGAATTGTGAGAATTAAATTATCTATCTCAAAAGAATTGTACTATGGATACTGAGAATTGATTTTGCTATGTCTATGTCAATAAACTGCTATTTAACAAAGTAACGTAATTAATTGTTATTGTTATAGAGTTTAACGCCATGTTTTAGCACAAGATGGGTTATACATGGCGGCCAGTATAAATGGTGGATGAAGAACTCAGGACAACAGCGAATAACAACCGACCCACGAGAAGCTACTGGCAAGCTTTCTCACATACACGGGATCAGGCTCAAAAACTGCTGAAATGCATCGCCATCCACCAATTATTCAACCCTTGTCATGGGGGGGGGGGAGGGCAACAGGTATCGAAGCTAGGTTACAAAATGAATTAGGAAGGTCATTGGTGAGAAATGTCCATTGTCTGAACCACCAGTTCTACTCCAGCCTCAAGATACAAGCTATCATGGTCCGTCGGGCACAACACTTTGACCAAAGCCCATGGGTGGCGCCAGACTCCAGCACAACACCATCTTGCTGAGTATAGTAAAAACCGAGACTGAGTAAGGCTTTGTCAAATTCGTGAACAATCCGTCTTCAGCAAGTTCACATGAAACTTTCGCAAGTACTTCAGGTTGGACGGAGGGAAAGGAGGATGAGGAAAAGGTCGGACTATACCGACACATATAGCTTGCTACATATCCATGTAAACGGAGGACCTCTACCGGTAAATGTTCGAGGACCTCGTCTTGTACGACATCAGCAAACATCTGTAAGGTCATCCCTTTCGCTGCGATGCAAACAATGTCGTATGGAACATCAAAGATGATAATAATGGCGCCCAGATCACAGCGGTCGTTGGCTTGCGCTCTTTTATGTAATCCATCTTGGAGTCGGAGTACATGGATATTAAGAAATCTAAAAGATTGCCGAGAAAGACGCTGACCGCAGATATCCCGACACCTCCTATACTTCGCTACCATACATGTACCGCAACAAGACTAACCTCTCCCACTCCCCGTCCCCGGAGAAATGTATCGCGGTTGCTGAAGTCATGACAGGCGCTTATATATACTTCTGGAAGGAGGGATGGAAGATTACCCCAAATGAATTCTTTACGGTTAGAACACGTCCAGGCGGTAGGTGGGTGGTGAACTCAGTCAAGAGAAATGGTACACAGAGGGTTGATCGGAGATGTTAACCAGTTAGCCGCGGTTGATGAGAACCTTGCCCGATTAGGGATTGCTGGCGGCGTCCTACCTGGTATCTATATGATGCCACCGTCCAACTGGTAACTCGGACCTACAGCGGTTATAGCACGGAAAATAAATTTCCCTTTGTATCTAATTGAAAGCAGCTCTTCCGCTTTACGAGGCTGTCCGCATTGTTGCCTCCGAACGTTTTCTACCTTGACGGCCCAGATGAACGTGATCGTTTTTCCACCGCATAAGACTCAGGCCCACCAAAAAGACGAAAGAGCTTTTAGCCAGGAAAAAGACGTGGCATTAGCCGACCTTTCCAGTATTTCGTAGATAACACAGCCCGTACCCGAGCATTTAGGAAGGAGCTGTAGGTGTATAATAAGTATGGACGTCGTTAATTTTGGTGGATTAAAAACTCACGAAATCATTGGTCCCTACTTACATACTACGTTCGTGCACTGTTGACTGGCTCATTTATCAGCGACTAGACCCATTGGAACTATGTGTACGCGCCAGTGCGGATGACCAAGTGTGTTACGAGGTGCAGCGGCTGATTAGCTCTACAACCATTACACGAATATAACAGACTATTTGCAGGTACCCGATAAAAGACAAACAGGACGCCGTACAAGATCCCAGTGCCGGACTACATTTATCGCGGAAAGAACAATGCTATCGTTTATAAGTATATGATGCTCGAGGCTATAATAATGGAAAGTACATTTGTATGGATCCCCATTGGTCGATGGGACACTACAACGCCAGTGTCTAATTATCGACGCACGGGCATCCATAACTATTATTGGCTTTCACTTGTTTTGTTTCTCTCTTTCTCTCCAGGAGTGCATAATAAATCCATTGTCCGTGTTGTCAGTCAGAAATTTGTTCTTACAGATGAGCAACGTTTGCAGGATTCCTTGTCCATGGACAAGTAAAATCTGGGCTGTAACTAGTTCCAATTTTGTCTGAATGATGATTACACATATGTCATTCATACATATCACCAAGTACCATATCAGCGCATTGTGTATTTACTAAAATGCCGAAATTTATTGATTAGGTATGAAATCAGCCACTTTGTGGATACAAACAATGGAAGCAGTCATTACTGGTTTAGGCAATATCTTTTGATGGTTACATCAGAATGAATTTCAAAGTCTGGAGGATAGTGTTTCACCCGAGGAATCTGCTGTTTTGAACCAGTCATTGGATTCACTTAAACCAGTATGCATGACAACAATGAATTTTCCACAGAATGCATCTGGATAGATTGTTTTTTTTATAAAGCCTGGGCAAGATGAAGTTGAATGAAAAGTCAACAAAACCAGCTAAAACTAAACTTGACTATAATATGGAATATGATTAAAAAAGAAATGGAAGTTCAGAGATTATTGACTGCAGAAGTTTCTTTGGCATGATGCCAACAAAGATTGAATAATCACAGCTTTTAATTTATTCAAGAGATCTCCTCATGCCAACATAAAGCTGGATTGTTTGCAGGACAGGTCATCACAAAGAAAGATGAACTGTTAACAAACCAAAAAGTGCATAGGACAATACATGTCAATTAAAATTTCATAGTGAAAAAGATCAAATCTGATCTAGATGTTGCGAGTGATTTAGACAGAGTGATCAATAAATACAATATGACAAACTGAGTTTTACAAGAATCAGTATAATACAACATACTCCATAGCAAGGCCGAGAAAATCTTTTGCAGATACGAATTTTTTGTGAAGTACAAATAAAAAATGAAGATGAACCTGGAACTGATCACATCAAAAGAGCTCCATGTACAGTTTTCTCAACGGTATATCTCTGATGACCTACTGAAAAATGTTGAGTATATCATATCCAGAGCTACATTCATATCCATCCTTTCAGATGCTGATTCAGCAAATCAAGACCAACAATGCATTCTTGTTAAACTGAAATATACAGTGTATATTAGATGTCACAGATCTATAATGCATGCATTTATATGGTGCAGCTTAATAAAAGTAAACATATTAACAGTCTTGTCTTTCATCACTTGTCTTATCTTTGAAAAAAAGGACAAGTAGGTCTTCTATACAGGCAAGTAAACTTTTTAATATACTTGTCCATGGTCAACTTGCTCAAGTTCTGCACTCCTGTTCTCCGTCTCTGCATGCTTATATTCTGTATTGCCAATTTTAGATTCTGTATTTTATTTAGACTTACAATATCAGAGATGCTCCCGAGATTTTAACAATAAGGGGGGATTTCCCCCTTTAAACCAGCAATAAGGAGGGACAGTAGAACAAAAATGAGGGGGAGGAGGAAACGACCAACTTCATAATTTACATAACACTTCAATATCAATCTCTCTTTTTTTCCCTTATCCACTCTGTAAGATCCCTATTAAAATCAAAATCTTTCAAAGATATTACCTCTATTTGAACAAATATTAATCTTTTCATTGTTTCTTAGTTTAATATATGTATATCGTCCTGTACTGTGAACATGGCGATTGTTTCACTAACATAAGCTATGCCAAAGTACAACTTTCTTGAATCAGACTCTACTGACTACTAGATTCACTGTTCCAGTTTTTTTTAAGAAGTAAATATCTTTCCTTTTTAATTTCAGTTTTTGATTCTTATTTAGTAGATTTATTGTAATCTTTATATTAAGACTAGATAGTTTTTTAGCACATGATCCCACTGCGCTAAATTGAAAGTATGAAGTGTGCTCTACCGTTAAATTGCTAGCATTTTAATTTGGCTTGTCTGCCTTTTCTATATTTTATCTTGAAATATGGCTGAAATGATTTGACCATCATGCTGTCTTGTTTGATCCATCCATCAAGTACATCGGATTCAAATGTAATGCCATTTGTTGGTTTAAAATGACTCACTGGAATCTCCTTTACTACTTTCCCAGCTCATATAAAATCACATACTTCCTGACTTAAAAATAAATTACCTTTAGTCTTTAATTACTATGATGAGTCAGCACTTGTTTAGCTGAATCGTAATCTATAGATTAACAACGGTGGGAATTGGCCATTTTGACTCTTCTCGATAGCTTTTATTATAAACATGCATTTGCAACACTTCCTTAACTTCAACACAGTGCTTGTTACAGGGCCCAATGTGCCAATCAAATTTATAAAAACAACCGTAATATCTGTAATATAATATAATGTACTAGGGTTAACTAATAGTCAGTGTGATGGATCCGAGACCCACTATTACCTATATACAGGGAATAATAATAATGGAAACAAATAGTTTTAAAAATAATTATAAAACTATCAAATGGGCAAGCAAAGAAATGTGATGCTATTATCAAAAAACAGTGACAATAGTATTCTACTCTTCAATATGGCTAAAGTGTTAAAAATATGAAAACTTGTTTACTACACACATAGGGAAGATGTTATCACAGTCACAAATAAATCTAAATCCAGACATTTTCAGTTAATATTTTATCTTAATATGTGTCGAAATACAAATTTCAAAAAGGTATTTAATGTATACTGTAAACATGATTATTAGTTGTGTTTTTAAATGTAGAGTTGACCAAAATTCCACAAAACAAGAAATTTATAATAACTATATTTCACTGAATTTCTTCAACTTCCTATTCAGAAAGGTAAATATGAAAACTCCTTTTGTACAATTTGGAAAAGTAGATATATTGATAGTAGCATTCTCAAACTGTTTAAGCTGCTTGTTCTTTGAATCTATGAAATGGTACTCTGTCAACTGAGTGATAAAGTCATGTTCAATGGAAATAGCTTTTTGGGATTTTTCCAAATTGATTGTAAACACAGGTTTTGCAATGCAAACTTCTGATAAGTCAAATTTTCTTATACAGCTGTACTGTTACTACCTGGAGGATGTAATAATTGGATATAAGAATTGTAACTTCTATACTGTAATCTTTTGTCCATAGAATCTGCCTCTTTGGAAATAAATTCTGCAATTTTCTACTCAAATTCTTAAGCACTGTAATTGTTTAGAATGCATAAGTATTTGCTGTGATGTTCAATAGTCTGGATATTGTGGTGGCATTTTGAATTATTCATCCAATAAATGCAAATACTGCCACAGATGGAGAAATTAAGTGAACTGTGTGTGCAAACAGCACGTCTTATGACTGAATTTTAAAAATGTACAATGTGAATTATTTATGTTCAGAGAGAGAGAGAGAGAGAGAGAGAGAGAGAGAGAGAGAGAGAGAGAGAGAGAGAGAGAGAGAGAGAGAGAGAGAGGAGGGAGAGAGAGAGAGAGGGAGAAAAAAATAGGAGTATTTCTCATTCAAAACTGGTGATGATTTGTCACAACACAAGGACCAACAAAATAATTTAGTTCAAATTTTTATGTAAACACAAATGTCAAGTGCCAAATTTTTCACCAGTGAAATTCATTAATTAATTCTTAGTCTAGCCAACAATTAACTGTCTTGGAGTAGAGTTTGGAGGAAGGAATGTTTACCTAACTGGGTCATGCTGTTAGACTGTTTATAGTGAAAATGGACTGAGTGTATCACAGGCTTTAAAAGAGGGAATTTCTCATGAAAAGCTGTCAAAGTGATTTGAAACAAATGGTAGGGTGATATTTCGACCCCAGGTGAAATTTTTTGGCATCTTGATAGACGGTTTCCCAAATGTCTATAGAAATAGCATTTATTCCGATTGGTCAAATGTAGAAGGAGGGTTGGGTCGAACCCATGAATCGGGGAAATATATTCTCTGAGCTTATGAGTTTGAATTAGTCTGAACATTTCTCTGCAACAGAGAACCGAAGGTAGAAGTAATTACCAGGACTCCGAGCGTTCTTTGCAAGAAAGTCGTTCGTAAAAAAAAATTGTGGTTCCAGGTTAAACTGAATGTGGAATGATTGTAAGACGCCAAAAACACAAGGTATTTAACTCAAATTCACCTTTATCATGATGTAATTTATGTGATGTTTTCTTTGTTACAGATGCATGATGTATTGATACTATGATACAAATAGTTCGGTATTACATTGATTTAATAACGTACTTTAATAGGATATTTCTTCGTTGCAAATGCATGATGTGTTCATATTTTTGTACGAATAGTTCGGTATTAAATTGATTTAATAATGTACTTTTGAATTCTGAATTAACATTTTCACCTTATATACTTAGGTAGTTAATGGGTGGTGTAGAAAATCTGCTGTGTACATTTATGATTGGAAAGTGCTACATTAATTTTGAATTTATCATATTAGTGAATATGGATTGTGTGTTATGATATATTGCCTCACTTTACGTAATGATTTACGGGAATATATGACTTTCCCAAATGCTGATGTCGATAATTAGCAGTATAGCTCTATTGATCTGAAGACTTGTGTAGTATTTGTTAGCCGTATAAATGTTAACACTGATAGTAAGATCTGATTGTTTGAACCAAAAAGACGGACGGACAATCTCAACTCTTAAAGCATAACAAGATACTTAGGGCGTTTTGCCCTTTTCTTTTCAAGGGAAAATAGTTTGTTTGAAGAAAGAGTGAGAAAATAGCGAGGAAGTCGAAATTCAGAAGTCAGAAGTCAGAGTTGTGGAACCCCACTTTCAACCAAAGGGCAAGCTAAAGTCGTGACGCACGCAGAAGGAAAAACCAGTCGTCGAACAAGGTCATTGTGAATTTCCCAAGCAGTCCGATGTTAATGAACACTCGATTTCATGATAAAATTTACTATCAGCTATTAACGGCTAAATTCATCTATTTTATTAGTGTTTGAATTTTTAATTAATGTATCCATTATTTTAAAGCTTTGGTTTTGAAGTACTTCTGAACAAAGAATATTCAGAAGGAAAGAAAACTGTAATTTACTGTGTCATTCATCTCTTGATTGTATTTTAATTAAATTCTTATTTTATCTTTACGGGGGCTCGTGTGTTGTCTTTGTTCAGGATACCGTCTCGGATTACCATATCCATTCTAACCGGGCAAATCACACAGTAGAGGTCATTCCTTAGATAAACGAGTATTAGCGGGAGGCGGTTTCGAGTGTTGTTTTTCCAAGTTGCGCAATACCGCTGACCAGGGACTTGTGCAATATTGTACTAATAGCGCTTGGTACCGAACTCCCCGTTACAACAAATATATACTGTATTGTTTAAAAAATAAATGATTCAACTTCTATTCAAAAATGTTTACATGGAGATAACAAAGAGTTAATGTAGTACTTTAGGAATAAACAACACTTGTGTACCTATACTGAAATATGCAACATAAACAACTTCATATTCATATCACAAAATGTCCAAGGTAAAACCATAATAAACATTTTTTTTCAATGCATTTATGTTGCCAAGAAGAAGCAAATAGTTGGGTTAATTTTTGAAAAGTTATTTCAGAGTTTAGCATAAACGCTTAAGAAACATGAACTTAATCTTCTCCATTTCTTTCTATGAGGACCATGTCTGCACAGGTACCGGTAATGGTTCTAAAGGAAGTCTTCCTTAGTGCATTTCCCAGGACATTCAGGGCAGCATAATTTCAACAATGAAGCAACAGTTTCAACTAGGGCATAACCGATTAGCATTTTTCTACCGATTTCCGATTCCGGATTTTGGGCATGAAATTTTTCCGATTCCGGATACGATTCGATTAATCGGAAATGCTAAATCCGTATTTTTTTTTCTAAAAAATTTCATCTGCCGTTTCCGGGTTTTTGGTATCTGGTTTTTCCGTGTCTAGCATGTTACTTAGTACTTTACCATATCAGGCTTCATTTCCGGTTTTCACCCATCGGTTCAAATAGATTGTCTCACAGCGTGGTTGTGTTGACCATATTGGACTTTTCTGACTTCTTATTTAACTTTATTAACGCACTATCGAATGACACGCAGTGTTAGACACGGTGCTATAGAAATTCAACTTTATAAATTTTATTATCCGAATCGGTCGTTCCTGCCTTGTCCGACTCCGATTAATCGGAAGTTCATACTATCCTGTGGAATCCGATTTCCGGATCAAAAGTCGGTTATGCCCTAGTTTCAACAGTTTTAAAAATAATACTGCAAAAGGTAAAGTACATAAATCTAAACCTTGCTACAATTTTTTTTTTATAACAGCTTATTAATTATTTTATATTTCTAAAATAGTGATAGAAAAACTGACAAAATCTAAAGATCAGATTTTACCTTGACTAGTAGATGCCAAAAATACTAGGATATTGCAATAACGATAAAATATATACTAGGATATTGCAGTAACGATAAAATATATACTAGGATATTGCAATAACGATAAAATATATACTAGGATATTGCAATAACGATAAAATATATACTAGGATATTGCAATAACGATAAAATATATACTAGGATATTGCAATAACGATAAAATATATACTAGGATATTGCAATAACAATAAAATATATTATATTTTCTGCTTACCTTTGTAGGGACAATTTTCTGGTTGAATATTTTCCCCTCTGGTTTCTGGTGAGTAAAGGCAGCAAAACTGTCTTGATCCTTTAAAAAAAAACATATGATGGAAAGAAAAGAGGCAAACTGGAAACAAAAGAAATGTCAAGATTATTATGGTCAGGTGTAAAAGTTGCCCACAGCATCGTGTAGTGCATCCAAAATAGAATTAATATGTAACTACCCTACTTATTACTACATTATCCTTAATTTTTCAACAAGTACATTTTCAAAACAGGCAATACTTTCAATATAGTTGCAAAAATGAATTATAATACCCCAATCCCCCAATCTTGTCTTCCATTATTGCTTCAAAAAGTATCTTTCACATTGTTACAGTTATATCTTGATATTGAACAATTACCTTGTATATGTTTTGAACAGCGGTTGACAATAATATTACAGCAACATCTACATAAACATTTACTATTATCTCATGCTAATCTAATCAGCATAAAAAAGGTATATATGAGTATCACACCATCCTGACACCCCAAAAAAAAATAGTGAAATTAATTGAAGTATCAGCAACAATTGTTGATACAAAAAACACATGATACAATTAAATTACAGACTATGCAGATGTATCTCAGGAATTATAACAGATGATACAATTAAATAACAAACTATGCAGATGTATCTCAGGAATTATAACATGATACAATTAAATAACAGACTATGCAGATGTATCTCAGGAATTATAACATGATACAATTAAATAACAGACTATGCAGATGTATCTCAGGAATTATAACAGATGATACAATTAAATAACAGACTATGCAGATGTATCTCGGGAATTATAATATGATACAATTAAATAACAAACTATGCAGATGTATCTCAGGAATTATAACAGATGACACAATTAAATAACAGACTATGCAGATGTATCTCAGGAATTATAACAGATGATACAATTAAATAACAAACTATGGAGATGTATCTCAGGAATTATAACATGATACAATTAAATAACAAACTATGCAGATGTATCTCAGGAATTATAACAGATGATACAATTAAATAACAGACTATGCAGATGTATCTCGGGAATTATAACAGATGACACAATTAAATAACAGTCTATGCAGATGTATCTCAGGAATTATAACATGATACAATTAAATAACAAACTATGCAGATGTATCTCAGGAATTATAACATGATACAATTAAATAACAAACTATGCAGATGTATCTCAGGAGTTATAACAGATGATACAATTAAATAACAGACTATGCAGATGTAGCTCAGGAATTATAACAGATGACACAATTAAATAACAAACTTATGCAGATGTATCTCAGGAATTATAACATGATACAATTAAATAACAAACTATGCAGATGTATCTCAGGAATTATAACATGATACAATTAAATAACAAACTATGCAGATGTATCTCAGGAGTTATAACAGATGATACAATTAAATAACAGACTATGCAGATGTATCTCAGGAATTATAACAGATGACACAATTAAATAACAAACTATGCAGATGTATCTCAGGAATTATAACATGATACAATTAAATAACAAACTATGCAGATGTATCTCAGGAATTATAACAGATGATACAATTAAAAAACAGACTATGCAGATGTATCTCAGGAATTATAACAGAGGACACAATAAATAACAAACTATGCAGATGTATCTCAGGAATTATAACATGATACAATTGAATAACAAACTATGCAGATGTATCTCAGGAATTATAACAGACAAAATAAGCACATGTCTTTCAAGAAAAGACAAATAAAACTAAGATAATGCCAACAATATGAGAATAATAGCTGCACCCATGGGCTGTCATGGGTGAAATTTGGAATATTCATAATGATCGGAAAGAAAAATTAATTTGTAACAAATATGCATACAAATGTACTTTCCATTATGATAACTATTTTGCAAATGTACAGTTTATGGACAAACTCTGTATGTGTGTGTGATTAGATTTTTGATGTAGCGTTAAGAATGTTCCAGTCATATCGCTATGATATCTGCAGTGAGGCAGTTTATAGCAATATCTAGCACTGGAGCATCATGCCGCAGACATGTAGCATGATGTTCCACCCAGTCCCATTATCCTGACACCAGGCCAACAAGTCCTAACAGGAATCTCTAATTGCTGAGTGTCAAATTGAGGCAGCTGTTAGTACCATTTTCATAAGTCTTTGGTATGACTCTGCTGGGGTTTGAACCATGACCTCCAGCAGAGGTCAATCTGTAACATACATGACATTGCTTACACCATCAGTTTTCTCCAAACTGAAATGAATAAGCCATTATCAATGTATGTTGGTATCTATGTTCAGTTCTCAAACTGACTTGGCAATTATATTGTAACAAAGCAGCTTGACAGCTATCATTTAATTACTATCACCTGATATTAGCATCATTTTTGATTATTTTTCTACTCAAGTAAGAAATCGCTTGTATATTTGATGGACATGGCTTTGGATCAATGGGTTTTCTCAGAAAATGAGTTACTGTTTGTGTACAAAATATTCCTAAGTACCAAGGCAATATAGCGAGATGATGATGGAAGTGAAGTTTAATGCCTTTGTTAAAACTTAAATAGTCATATATGGTGGAGAGTATTAATGGCAGGAGAAAAAAATGAATGCATCTAGGAAGCAAACATGCCAACCCTAAAAAGATGTCAAATATGGCAGTTGATTTTTTCGGTTAAGTTAAGTCAGTTTTTACTAAGGTGTAACAAAACATAATCTTCTGCTATTGTCAATCTGGAAAATATACGTTTAATTGTCCAGAAGTGTGATTAAAGACTGAGGTGCTGATGGTAAACGTTGCGTTTGTAAAGTTTATTTTAACCTTAACTACAGTTCCAAACCATAAGGAGCTCAATGGCTCTCTCATCTTGACATAATCCTTACAAAAAAAATTGTGGTGAAGGCAATCATGTTTCCCACCATGAGACATTACTCAAATCAATGCATGATGTCCACTAAATGTAACTGTTGCCCATCCTGTGTTAGTTTTCCTCCAAGAATTTTAATATTCCATTTTATTCTTCTAGCCTATTAAAAATTGCAAAGATGTATATTGTCTCTTTCGTTATGTCCCATTTAAAGTGTCTGACGTACTCTGGTAAAGATAGTATAGTTCCCTGACCCATTCTACTGTTCTGAATTCAACATGGACAAGCCAATATCTGCAAACAACCAAATTTTATATGCAAAGTCCACATTTAACAACAAATTTCCTTAAGACTTATGGCAATCTTTGGCAGCTCTGAAAAAAGAACCAGTGTAATCTACTGACTAGCTTTCTCAAAGTTTTCATAGCTGTTGGAGCTGTTAATCAAACCTGCAGCAGGAGCATGGTTCAACCTGCAGGGCAATTGCTTGAAACCAATCAGTCATTCAGTATTCATGTAATGGTGTAAAAATGTTTATAGTCTGGACAGGGCTCATTATGCACATTTTCAAATGACAAGGTTATAACACCAATTTTGATGTCTTAACTATGTGACCGTGACCATCATATTCTATAATGGCAGAGTACATGACACCAACTTATTCATATAAACAATTTCACCAAATATTTGTGAAAATGTTAAAGATATTCAAAAGTTAGAGCCATAACAATGCTGCATTACACCAACTTCTACCCTTGAACTATACGTGTAACCTTGATATTTCAAGGTTTCAGGTGGAAGTTTACATAAACTATAGCAATGTATACATGAATAATTGCAATATATGTTTTTGAAAAGAAAATAGGTCTTAAAACAATTACAATCTGGACTTGTAGTACATTTGATTTACCCTTTCACCATCCAGCAACAACAAAAAATATTGGAATGAGGACATGCAGAGCTGAAATTAGTATGTGACACAAAGCAAGTTGATAGAAACAAGTCTGTTAAAAATTGCTGCAAAACAATTAGGCATTCAACAATTATGGTAAAGAAAGTTACAGCACTGATAAAGGTACAATAGACTAATTTTGACCTATGAACAGCATGTGACCATGACCCTCTCCCATTTCTGGGCAAGTGTTGATATGACATATGGCATGAAATCTTTGTGAAAACCCACCACTCTTTTAAACATGGCAGCTTGTACAAGTCTGTGGTAGGTTTAACCTAATGTCTGACCTCCAGCCTTGAAGAGTAATATGGCTGTCCAGAGCTCATGCTGGTATGTGGTACAACCAGGACAATATAAAATATTATATCAAATATAATTAAAAACAATCGAGTCATTGAAAACCTGTTATGGCCAGGTCAAGGATGCGGCTCATTTTGACCTCAGACCTCATCATATATTGCAAATAGTACAGGTACATGGAGGCAATCCGCTATTTTGTGGTGAATAACTGCACTAAAGGGATAGAGTGAAAAAAGACAAACAACAAGGGTGTGTGTGTGTATTTAATATTATTTCTTGCATAACATGATGTATCTTTCACATTATAAATATATATATATATATATATATATATATATATATATATATATATATATCCCACACACAATACTCATACCTTCTGAAATTCCTGTTCAAAACATGTAATCTGTATCACTTAGACCTTCTGAATTTTGGAAGAAATAGTGTTCGCCTCAAAATGTGGCTCTCCTTAAATGAAAAAATTATACAATAAAACATTATCAATATATATAAAGACATTTAATCAAATATATGTATACTTTGGTCAGTCCAATCACTGTTAAGTAAATAATACAGTACATTAATAATTTTACCTGTCATATTAAAAAGACAAAATGAATTTTACAATTTTTAAGTTATTCAGGGCACAATATTATTAGTTAACATGGAAAGATTGCCCTAATGAAAATGCTGTTGAAAATAAAATAAGAATGAAATACTTCCCAATGACTTTTAGAAAATATAGATAGTTATGTGTACATGACCTAAAATTATGTTAAAAGCAAGTTTAGATTTAAGTCAAACCTGTAACGAATGCGTGTAATCCATCTATCTGCTGAGGTTTCTTTCTGGGTGGAAAGTCCTTTGCTACTTCTGAATGTGACATACGGGTATCCACAGGGTGGTGCAGGTCCAATACCAATATAATAACTCTATTTATCTGCAGCAAAAGAAGATCCCATTACTGTTTTCAATATATATGCACCATTTCTATTTACATGGAGACCATCACATAACAAATATATTTTTTGATCAATAAAATGGCACTTGTCATATTCACTGCTTAACCTCACGGCATTTTGTAGTTCCACACATCATTTTTGTAAGTATGATAATAAAGTTTGAGGCAGAATTCAACATACGCTGATCATCATCATGGGATTAATTGGGATTAACATACGCTGATCATCATCATGGGATTAGCATACGCTGATCATCATCATGGGATTAATTGGGATTAACATATGCTGATCATCATCATGGGATTAACATACGCTGATCATCATCATGGGATTAGCATACGCTGATCATCATCATGGGATTAATTGGGATTAACATACGCTGATCATCATCATGGGATTAATTGGGATTAACATACGCTGATCATCATCATGGGATTAGCATACGCTAATTATCATCATGGGATTAATTGGGATTAACATACGCTGATCATCATCATGGGATTAGCATACACTGATCATCATCATGGGATTAATTGGGATTAACATACGCTGATCATCATCATTGGATTAATTGGGATTAACATACGCTGATCATCATCATGGGATTAATTTCCAGCAGCTAATATAGTCTCTGTAATGAATGAAAGGAAGACATGCGCAAAGCGAAATTACTAAAATGAAAACCACCTGTTATTAGAATCAGAGGTTCCACTACCAGACAGAATGTGTAACTAAGTCATCTAAAAGAATGTAAACTTTGCTTTTCTGTTAGGAAAGCAAAAATAATTTCACACTGATTTCTTTTAGAGGGACAATGAATTACAGTAGTTTATGACTTTTGAGATGCTCCCTCACTGTAGCCAGCAAGTTCTGACTGTTATATCCCAAGGCAAAATGTATTGTATGTGGTGTTGATACCAACTGCACCAGCAAATGAACTGTTGCAAATTCACAGGATTGTTTTAATCACTGAATGGCCTTACACCCTTAACTGAGCACGTTATCACTCCTCCATTTCTGCTAGTTAGATCTACCATTGGATGATGAAAAAAACTTCTTTTATGATACTTAAACACTACTGTGTAAATTGTAATGTGTATTTTAAGAAATAAACAATAAAGAACGCTTTCTAATTTATTTTTAATGCCAATTTTAACTATTGTGTTTGCATTATTTTCTTTATAAAATCAGTCTGAAATGGTAAGTGTACCTATAATGCAGGACCTCTCTGTCTAGGAAATGCTACTTCACTACTTCATTAGATTGTCTGTTTCAATAATTCTCAATAAACTGGCAAATTGATGAAATAAAATATACAATTCATATATAAAACAAGGTCCAATATTATTTGATTGAATAATTGTTTTCTGACCCTCATTTTTGTGAAAATTCAAAACAACCAGTGAAACAAGTACTATTTAACAAATTCATGATGTTACTCTAAGTACACAGCCAAATAATAAAACCATAAATTTGCAATTTTATCAAGAGATTGTTGTACTAATTGTACAAAGTGAGTTATATTAATAAAATCTCTCTTTCTACAAATATGTGTCATTGATGAAACCATACTGTACTATACATGTTCTTGGTTGTGTTGATTTGGTTGTAAAGAAGGGTCTAGTTTGGTCATATATTGACACTAAAGCTTCAGTGTGTTATGTATACCAACTTACTAAACTTTCATTATTCCTATTAGTTAAAATAATTAAAATATGCTCATATAGTCAAAATACCCTCCATATAAACACACACTTTAAAGTATGAATACAATGACTATAATAATTTTCATACATGTATCTCCATATAAACACACACTTTAAAGTATGAATACAATGACTAATAATTTTCATACATGTATATCCATATAAACACACACTTTAAAGTATGAATACAATGACTATAATAATTTTCATACATGTATCTCCATATAAACACACACTTTAAAGTATGAATACAACGACTATAATAATTTTCATACATGTATCTCCATATAAACACACACTTTAAAGTATGAATACAACGACTATAATAATTTTCATACATGTATATCCATATAAACACACACTTTAAAGTATGAATACAACGACTATAATAATTTTCATACATGTATCTCCATATAAACACACACTTTAAAGTATGAATACAACGACTATAATAATTTTCATACATGTATCTCCATATAAACACACACTTTAAAGTATGAATACAACGACTATAATAATTTTCATACATGTATATCCATATAAACACACACTTTAAAGTATGAATACAACGACTATAATAATTTTCATACATGTATCTCCATATAAACACACACTTTAAAGTATGAATACAACGACTATAATAATTTTCATACATGTATCTCCATATAAACACACACTTTAAAGTATGAATACAATGACTATAATAATTTTCATACATGTATATCCATATAAACACACACTTTAAAGTATGAATACAATGACTATAATAATTTTCATGCATGTATATCCATATAAACACACACTTTAAAGTATGAATACAACGACTATAATAATTTTCATACATGTATCTCCATATAAACACACACTTTAAAGTATGAATACAATGACTATAATAATTTTCATACATGTATCTCCATATAAACACACACTTTAAAGTATGAATACAACGACTATAATAATTTTCATACATGTATCTCCATATAAACACACACTTTAAAGTATGAATACAATGACTATAATAATTTTCATACATGTATCTCCATATAAACACACACTTTAAGGTATGAATACAATGACTATAATAATTTTCATACATGTATCTCCATATAAACACACACTTTAAAGTATGAATACAACGACTATAATAATTTTCATACATGTATATCCATATAAACACACACTTTAAAGTATGAATACAATGACTATAATAATTTTCATACATGTATCTCCATATAAACACACACTTTAAAGTATGAATACAACGACTATAATAATTTTCATACATGTATATCCATATAAACACACACTTTAAAGTATGAATACAATGACTATAATAATTTTCATACATGTATCTCCATATAAACACACACTTTAAAGTATGAATACAATGACTATAATAATTTTCATACATGTATCTCCATATAAACACACACTTTAAAGTATGAATACAACGACTATAATAATTTTCATACATGTATCTCCATATAAACACACACTTTAAGGTATGAATACAATGACTATAATAATTTTCATACATGTATCTCCATATAAACACACACTTTAAGGTATGAATACAATGACTATAATAATTTTCATACATGTATATCCATATAAACACACACTTTAAGGTATGAATACAATGACTATAATAATTTTCATACATGTATATCCATATAAACACACACTTTAAGGTATGAATACAATGACTATAATAATTTTCATACATGTATATCCATATAAACACACACTTTAAGGTATGAATACAATGACTATAATAATTTTCATACATGTATCTCCATATAAACACACACTTTAAAGTATGAATACAATGACTATAATAATTTTCATACATGTATCTCTATATAAACACACACTTTAAGGTATGAATACAATGACTAATAATTTTCATACATGTATATCCATATAAACACACACTTTAAAATATGAATACAATGACTATAATAATTTTCATACATGTATCTCCATATAAACACACACTTTAAAATATGAATACAATGACTATAATAATTTTCATACATGTATCTCCATATAAACACACACTTTAAAATATGAATACAATGACTATAATAATTTTCATACATGTATCTCCATATAAATACACACTTTAAAGTATGAATACAATGACTATAATAATTTTCAGACATGTATATCCATATAAATACACACTTTAAAGTATGAATACAACGACTATAATAATTTTCATACATGTATATCCATATAAATACACACTTTAAAGTATGAATACAATGACTATAATAATTTTCATACATGTATATCCATATAAACACACACTTTAAAGTATGAATACAACGACTATAATAATTTTCATACATGTATCTCCATATAAACACACACTTTAAAGTATGAATACAATGACTATAATAATTTTCATACATGTATCTCCATATAAACACACACTTTAAAGTATGAATACAACGACTATAATAGTTTTCATACATGTATATCCATATAAACACACACTTTAAAGTATGAATACAATGACTATAATAATTTTCATACATGTATTTCCATATAAACACACACTTTAAAGTATGAATACAATGACTATAATAATTTTCATACATGTATTTCCATATAAACACACACTTTAAAGTATGAATACAATGACTATAATAATTTTCATACATGTATATCCATATAAACACACACTTTAAAGTATGAATACAATGACTATAATAATTTTCATACATGTATCTCCATATAAACACACACTTTAAAGTATGAATACAACGACTATAATAATTTTCATACATGTACAAAATATGTTTAAATTAAACATAAAACAAGATTTTTCAATCTGAAAAAAAGCATTGCTAAGATTCAATGTTAAATGGATACTGAGAAATTTAGGACACAAGACAACACACATTCACATTATATATATATATATATATATATATATATATATATATATATATATATCATCAGGGGAAGGAACAAAAGACTTACAATGAAATCTATACAAAATTATAGATTCCTAAAATCACCTGGGGTAAATTACAGCAAGAAATATAATACAAAATTAAAAAGTAATAGACGAGAGGGATTTTGCATCTATCACATAGTGCACAATCAAGCTTTGACCTTATTCTAGGTTGTGAAGAAAGGACGGACACACAGGATGGCGAAAGATCAGAGCCATCTGCAGGATTTGGTAAAGAAATTATATCCCGTTAGAGTTATAAAAGGATGTTCTGAAGGAAAGATGCTGAGATAATTGAATGTGAAGATAATGGAGAAGAACTATAGTAACAATAATAGTAATAAAGAAAATACAAAAAATGAAATTATTTAGGTAGATATTAGCACCAAAGTTTCGTAAGATGCAAAACAAGTAACAGGCTGAAATATTGATAAGACTGCAATGGGAAGGCTAGATTTTTCCACTACAACCAATCTCAACATAAGTTCTCAATTGTAGTATCCAGTATCATTCCCTACTTGTGCATTCTCTCTCTCTCTCTCTCTCTCTCTCTCTCTCTCTCTCTCTCTCTCTCTCTCTCTCTCTCTCTATATATATATATATATATATATATATATATATATATGCACTGTAATATGGCTGTGAAAATTTCAGAAAATCATCACCTAGGTACCTGCTGGCATTTAAGACATATACTCAACTGATACAGAGATATAAAAATTTGCTATCAGGGTTAACATTCTTAAGTCAAGTTCTAGGCAAAAGAAAGTCTTACCCATTTTGACATCATATGGCCAGAATTAGGCACAATGCAGGGATTACTTTTTTTTATTTTTAGCAATGAACAAAATGGCACTCATCTGATTGTTAGTGATGCATATAACAACTTCGGAACTCTGCGGACACAACATATGGCACGGTTTAATGATGTAAGGTAGTTTCATGTGCTGCATTCATGATATTTAGAGAACTATTAGAGCATCAAAATGAAAAGTCTCCATGTGAACAGATTGATTCCGCATATAACATTGTGGACATGAAATTCAGTACCTCGAAATTAAGACATGTAGTTTCAAATTATGAACCTTTATTACAGGCTGTATCTGTAATAAAATGGTTTAAGCATGTTTTATTATCTATGGACCATTATATAATTCCAGGTGTCTTTGCTGTAATTATACAGGAGAATAAATAGTACATAGGTTTGGTGGACATGAGTCATATGTGTGACTAATATTTCTGGGTCTTGAAGTTTACAAAATTTTAAAGGTATTTTTTGTCTGGCTTTTGATTACATGTCATTTTGTCTTTAATAAGTTCATAATTATGTATTTGTTGCTATTTACTTTGCTAAAATTCTGTGGGGCTGCTTCAAGGAAAGTGATGATGATGATGTAAGAAAATGGCAGCAAAAAAAGCCCAAATTTTCAAAAAATTTTGCTCTCATCAATGGATATGCAAAAATTATGATAGATGAATGTGCATGCAGGAAGTATTTTAATTATTAATGCATTTATAGATCTACATCTGGCTGCTCTAAGATAAAGTTTTATTATAAAGTTTTTGCTCTTAAGTCAGTCAGGAGAAGAAGTACCCTTTATCTCAGCCAAGCACATCACCTAACTAATGTTCCATCCTTTTGGTGTGAACTTGTTTATCCGAGGTTGGTGGGGCATCACTGGTGGTGTTCAACAGCCCCAGTCAATATGGATGCTAAATGTAAGAATATTCTTGAGAATCACGCTGGTCTTATTCAAAATTGAGAGACTATTTGGAATTCATCAATAGCCAGTTTTGCTCTGTTAAAGTACTATAATGCATAAAATATACCATAAAACTTTATTATAGTTCTGTGTAAATACATGTACTGGTCACAAATAATAAGTGTTTTGCAAGTAAAATTAAAAATACCTTTTGAATACCGGTATGTTCACATCTTTTCCAACATCATTTGAACTTAAAAAAATAATCAGCAGGTCAGGTTTTTTTGGCTCGGACACCATCTATCACTTTGGATTTAAAATATGTGACATCTCCAAGCAATTTTGCATCAGGAATACATAACAGGAATAAGCTGGGAAAATTCAGATGACCAGACAGTTGCTTCAAATTTGAAAATGCTCTTCAACATTCTGACAAATATGCAGCAGCTATGTTAAATAAACTATGAACATGAAATGAATATCAACTATAATAAGTTTATTTAAAAGAAGTGCATGTATGTTTACAAAAAACAAAAGGAATGACATATTTACGAAATTATACAACATTTGAAATGGTAAGATCAAGTGTAATCATAATGGAAGTGAATCTCTATGCATATATTGACACAGTCACATGTGACTATTAAGCAAACCAGTCAGAAGAGTATTGTTAGGAAAGGCAGAAATAAGTAAAAGAAATGTATGTATTTATTTGTGTATGTATTTGTCTCTTCATACACAGATCAATCTGGCTAACACAGAAGCAATGAGATAATGAACTTCAACAACTGGCATAGCCCTGAGAATCACTATGTCTTGTAGCTGACTACCGGTGATTTTAGAAAGCTCCTGCTTGTGAGATACCAAGTCAGGTGCTTCTGCAATTAATGGTCGTAATTTGTTCCAAGTACCTATTGTATGTGGGAAGAAGCTGAACTTGAAACAAATTTATTTGCTGACTTTAATTGGAACATATTTCCAACTTAACTGGAAATTAATGATAAACATTTAAGAAAACAAACTATAATATTGAGATACAAATGTATTAACACTTATCAAATGAATACAAAAATATGAAACCGTTCCTAGTATTTTATTTAAGCAAACAGTACTATTACTACTCTAACTAGAGTAAAAGTCACACTGGTCATGTTGGTTGGAATTGTCGCACTATCGGGTAGTATGAATTTGTTTATCAGTATACATAGCTTTCATTGTAACATTACAGCACCTGAGACATTCAATCCAGATTGTACTTTATCACATCTTAAGGTAGCCCTACAATGTAAGACCTCGACTGTCATACAAGGTATTCCAGGCTTCCATTGCATTCCAGAAAACTGAAATGAACAGCAACAAAACTTGAAAAAACATTGATTTGCTTGTGTAGGAATTTGAATTTAGTAGGAAAAAGACATCAGAGTAAGTAAAGTCTGACTAAAACATTATAACTTTTTTGTGGAAAAGTGTATATAACGGCTGAATAGAATGTGAGATATTCCTGAAATATTGTCTTGTCATTCCAATGTTAAATTACATTGGAACATGCTATACAACCCTGTTTTGGGGGCAGTAAGACCTAGAAACATAAACATCAGAGCTGAGGTGTTACATGTAGGACTAACCTCAACCCAGGTATTTGTTTTGGGTGTCAACGTCCAAAACATAAATATCAAAGTCAAGGTCTTACATTGTTGGGCTAACGAATTATGTTCATATCATCCACAAATATCTACATACTTTAATGCTGTATGCCCTGGCAGTGGCGGTTGGTAACATACCAATGGTAATAAGCAGCAGAGGGGGGGGGGACAGACCAACTTTATAGGCGTCAACGAGGCTTCCTCCTCGTTAATATTTAATAGAAAGGTCTTTTTGACAAACTGAGGCTTCCTAGTAAATAATTAATAGAAAGGTCTATTTGGTAAACTAAGGCTTCCTCGTAAGGGTCCATTTGGCAAGAAAAAGGACGCCAGCGTCGTTGTAACTCCCCCCCCCCCCTCTGCTGCTATGGGTTAACAATTCTTTACGAGATTCAGTAAACGATTTTAACCGAATATTTTATCAAGTCCGACACGATATCTTGATCTCGGGTCGTGTAAATTTATCGTTATAAATCCATGTGGGATTGACTGAGCGTGACTAAAGAAATTTCTAAAGAGATTATGATCCATATCACCGCTGCACCAAGTTTGCCAAATATTTCTAAGAGTATGTGTATCAACTCCGTTGAATACGGCAAGAATATTACAGTTATCTCTGATCACTTTTGATATTTGTGACAAATGATAGTGTCGGCTCATGGACCGTTATAGCAATTTTCGATTCTTTTCCAGTAATGGATTTTTAATTCAGCATTGATTTGTTCGATTTGGTATGACCCTGATGGTAGCGAAACAACGTTCCAGTCTGGAGTTCCGTCTTTGCAATTCTTACTTGCAAATACCAAAGAATTATTCGGTTGTTGACCACCAAATGCTACCGAAATAATATTAGGCCAACTATGATACACTCGTAGTTTTGCTAGTGCAATCTCCTTCACGGAAATCGGAACAGGGAAATTCACACTGAATTCAGGATTCGTTGATGTTAAGATCATGCTGGTTTGTACTGGGTTTGTGTTCTCCACTATTCGTTGAAGTAGTTCTTGTGGTGTTGTCATTGTTATTATTATTGTCCTGCTCTAATTTTGATATCGCGGAATCATAAATATGTACCATCCCTGAAAATTCACTATCTGATATAAATGTGTTATTGAGCGACAACGATATCATCGAGGATAATTGTGAGTACGCGGTTGACACAATATGAAATTTAATTACGTAATCCTGCCGTTTAAGCTGGCTGCATGATGATATTTTTTTGTTATAATCGAAATAATTCCTGTGATTGTTGTCGCCGAGGATATACAAATTGGAACAGTTATCGGAGCAATCATTGTCACCGAGGATAGTATTATACCAGCTCCGGCGATTACACCACTCACAGAGTACTTGGTAACATCAACTGCGGTGATTCTTTGCCGGTATTCTTTTATTTTTGTTTGATACTCCTCTGTGAGCATTTTGAGTTTAGTTTGAAATTCTCTGACCTGATCATAGCGATATTGACATACCGAAGGTACCGTTGATGACGACATTTTATTTTCAAATCGTTTACGATTTCAATTGAGTTGTTTACTCAGATCCGCTACGAATTCCACATACCATGTTACTGAAACCCTAGCCAAATTTTTATCAGTGGATGTTATTGTGAATCGTTCAGTTGTATCCTTGTCGATGATCGTTGAAATCGTATTATTGACCCCAGATGAACTCAATGATGATATATTAAACTGAGTTGGCGTCATTAGTGTTAATCGATAAATACCTTTGACGGCCGTGGTGATATTTAAATATTAGTGGATGGTGTCCACGCAAATGATCCGTTTTGAATTGTGTATACTACGTTGTTGGTTCTCTCATGAGGAATATTTGTTTTTTTTCAAGTATTTTTTCATCTTCGGCATATCATTCTTGATGATATCGTTGGTTGTTTTAATATCAGTGTTGATAGCTTCTATTTGCCGATTGATCGCGGTTATTTCATCTAGAGAATATTTTATATCCGCGAGTTTCATTGTGACCGCCGGTGGAGTTCCAAAAAAGTCTCTAACAATTTTATTACGAAGTGTGTTAAAATCCTTTTCATGTTTTTCATACTTGTTTTCAAATTGATCAATTTTATAATCAAGCTCAATTAATCTATCCATGGATTTTTTTATTGATGGTAAATTCGGTGATATCACCGCTGGTTCGCCGAAGAAAGCCATAATTGATTTTAATTCGTCATTGACAGTCTTTATATTGTCCACAGAGGTTTTTATTAATGATAAATTCGGTGATGTTGTCGCTGGATCTCAAAAAAAACTTAGTAAGAATTTTAACTCAACGTTGAGAGTTTTTAATTTATCTGTAATCCTCAAAACGAGTATGCCGGGTTTGAGTTTACCCTGATCGGAAAATAATACAACGGTGTTCTTGGTTGCGTCTCGTTGTTTAACTAAAATATCATCCAGAGAAACATTACTGGTTTTCAATTTACCCTGACAATCTTGAAATACAACTATTTCATTAGGATCAACACTTGCTAAGTTCAACGTCTCAGCTTTTTCATCTTCGATTATTTTTTTTATATCACCAGTTGCAACGCCATCAGGTTCGGGTTTCTTCAGCGCTGATAAAGATCTCCCCCAAATATCAATCATGGTATTCTATAAAATCTCTATCCAAAATCTCTTCGTTGATGACTTCGTTGTTACCAGCGACTGCTAGTATATTCATTTACGACAACATGTGGTGGTTTTCCAGATGTTGAAATAGCGTCAAGGACATTCAATACTTCTTTGCCACATATTGGTGGGTCATTCATTTGTTGTGTTGGTAGCGTAGAATACCAACGAGGGGTGTTTAAGTGATTTATATAATGCATAAATTACTTCGGCGGTGCTAATCCATATGAATCGAAATAAACAATTGCACGTGGATCAATCGCGTATGCAACCCATTGGGTTCCGGGTCCGGTGCTGTTATCGAGATTAATGATACCTGTTTCAACGCTGTTTGGTTTTGCCGGCAACTGATCTTTCATAAAGACACCTCTGAAGTTTTTTATAGCCAATTTTTTAGCCGCATCAAGTAAATCAAAATTGGACATTGGAAATAGTAAACTGTTCCTGGGATTTTCAGATCTTTCCCGCTGTACCATGAATACGGGGTTCCTGGTAGTCTTAGACCCTTTTCCTTCTTTTTTTTAATATCCCTTCCCAGTTGCTTTCTTTTGTGCCATTCCTGCTGCGGTACCAACGGCTCCTAACGCCGCCGCTTTAGCTACCGCTGGAGCCGTTGCTGCAATCAAAGCCGGAATCGCAGCTAACATCGGGAATATACCACCTGATTTTATCATGTTTTTAATCGCGGCTGCAGACAGAGTTAGTTGAACACCTTTTTTTATCTTTGAAAGCATCATTGAAGTGTTTTACTTGACAAGTTGTCAGCGACAATTTATTCGCCCTGTCAGTCATCTGATAGGGTTTCAGTGTTATTGTGGTTCCGCATTTTTTTTAGCTGATTCCAATTACAATTTCTTGAGTTGACTGGTAGTTAACGTAACACTAATATAACTGTATTTCATTATACAATAACAGATTGATCTAATTGTTACATATTTCCCACTGGTGCATTTATCACTCTCATTCTTCCGCCAACACCTTCGAGTAGCATTGATTTATCACTGAGAATGACAGCAACCGCTCTATAATTCGGGATAAGGACAACACCATGTGCATCAGTCGGACGAGTTACACGGGCTCTAAAGTGTATATCAACGACTAGATTGTCTTGTTAAATCAAGATGTTCCAACGAAAAGTAATAAATCGGATACAGATTTTTAAAATCCAATTGTGATATTTGTAGACCAGTATCGACGTTTTGATCGCGCGCCATACATGTCAACAGACGATGATACACGCGGGCCATATGGTTAGTGTTGTAATCAAGTAGTATATCCTCGGATGGCTCCTGTTGTCCGTTTATTCTCAGTGAGACTTCATTAACGCCTAACTGATCAAATATCATATGGCTGCGTTGTTGATTGTCTAATCGCGTTCTATCTTGTAGCGCAATAAATATATGACATGGAGCTGAAACACCTTGTTTTGATGCTAGATGCCATGTAAGTGTACCATCAATATTAGAATATATAGTATCTTTGGTCACTGATAGCCAACTCAGCAACGACTTTCCTCCTTGGTCCATAAATGATAGTAATCGCTCCTCTGTGGCGATTGATGGAGTCAACACTAGCATCCATAATGATAGTTTTGTTAAAACGACTTTACCGGCAGCAACAAGAGCACTGCGCCAGATTGCATTATGATCAGTACCCTTTCGCACGAGTACTACCGTATGCTTTGCTCCATAGATAACTTTTCGGACATTTCTACAGAATCCGAAAATATGATGCATTGGAATCGCACATGAAAATTGTCGACGTGGTCTTTTCAATGTTGCTACGCGTGTTGCAAATCCTGCGTTGTAATTACCATTAACACTTTTGATAACATCAAAGGGGTTAGCTGGCCTTACTTCGTGTTCAAAAGTATCATCTGGTTGATCAGCAACTCCAGTAGCCATTGGTGTTCGTAATTTAGTATACTGAACGTGTTCAGGGTGATCAGTAATATCCTTAGAAAACATCATAGATGGACCTGCCGATCTTGTATAATCGTCAGAATATCTTGCTAACCCTATTATTTTTGTGGCAATATCAACCTCACGCTCAATAGATTCAATTTCTCTTCCATCAATCATATATCTTGCACTTTCAAATAGCGCCATGATACATTATTGACAAAACCAACTCGGATACTTTGGTCATCTGCGTATGCTGTATCATTTTCTTGTAGAAGTTCTCCTTCTACTTCGATAAACGCTTCACACGGTAGAAAGTATTTACTGGTATCATGAACTTGAAGTTCGATTCTTGATTTAAGATCCGGTTGTAATGCGTGATAAGAATAAAATTGATAATCGCGTACAGAATCATCCTTGCGCACTGGGGCGTCCATCTCAAACGCTAGATCAGGTGACCGTTTGAACATTTTATTATATATTCATTGATCTAAATCATCGACGTCAACGACCCCGTCGTGGTTTAAAACCACTTCCCGTTATCATATTTGTGGTTATGTTATCTTGGGCGTTAGTCACCAGCGACGCTAGTTTCTGATCCACTGCGTTATTTATTATTTTACTAACACTCGCGGGCATTTCCGCTGTAGATGGTAACGGTAACGACGGTAATGACGGAGTCGTCAATGGTGGTTTCCTTCGCCGCCGAACTAGCGCTGTTAGTTTATCCTTTTCGGCAAGATCTCCAACAGCGCTAATACCCTTATCACGAATAACATCAATAGCTTTCATTGATAATTGTTTTGCTATCGGCGCTACTTTTGGAGCCATTCTTGCAAATAACCCTGCAATTGTATCACCGAGACCATCACCATAGTACGCTCTATAAACTGGAAATCTGAGTTTGCTACATAGACGCTGGTTGGTTTATCATGGTTGTAGTGTATGATCACTCTTATTTAAATGATATTTATCTAATGCGATGACTTCGTCATCAGATTAGTCACTGTGATAACCATGATGGTGAAAATCCGTAGGATTTTCTACTAACTCATCAATGAAATCTCGATATAGACCAATATCCATAACACCGCCTTGAAATAACCGCCTGCAGATATCAGCCGCTTCATTAATTATTTCCGGTGAGTTATTTCCAGCTCGTTTTCCTCCGATGAGAACTTCTAATCTTGCTATATCTATGAGAATATTACCAGGACATTGAATAAGACCACTACCTCAAACTCCAGTCCCAGAATATCTACTTGCTGTAAATTTTTTAATTGTACCAGTTGCACCTTTTTCAGAATCAGCTTCTGCCATTATTTGTATTTCACCTGGGATTGGGTCTTCCGTATATGCCGGTGGTGGTTGTGTGACACCTTTTACTGAAGCTAGAAACAGTAAAACCAGATTGTAATTCTTTTGTTGCCAGTTTAGGTTTACGGCGATTTGCTAAAAATATTTTATTTGCCCAGGTGTCTATACCTTTTATAAAATCTCTAGACTCGTCGTCTTTTAAATACGTATTTCTTATTTTTTTTAAAAACTGTCTTAAGTAAATTTAATTAATTCAGAGTCTGATTTGATTTCTCTAATTTTAACTAACGCATCATCAGTAAATATCTTTTCAGGTGGATATTCTTCTCTTGCAACAGCACCTTGTTGTTCTTCAAGTGGTTCTGGTGGTGTGATAAGTGGTGGTCTAATAGCAAGTTCTTCAGGTGGTTCAGGCGGTGGGGATCTAATATCAATATCACCTAATCGTTCTATTTCTTCTCGAAGTTGTCGTTCTTGTTGTTCTTGTCGTTTGACGGCAGTTACTATATCACCAGGAAGTGTTTTTAAAGATTTTGTTTGTTTGTTTGGATCTTCTTGCTATTTTTTCAGTTTCCGTTGCTATTTTTTTCAAGTTCACCAATAAGAGCTTTTCTTTTCTTTTTTCCCCCGTCTCGGGGTCATCCCCCCATATAGCTCGCTCTACCCCTTTCGTTGCTTTGGTAATTGGTCTAAATAAATCTTCAGTTCCGGCTAAAAAAATCGGTCTGAAGATTCTGTCTAGTTTGTAATTTACTTCTGACAGAGTCGCGTATTGGTAAGAATTTCCTAATTGAAGGCAATCTCTCTCTCGCTAGTCTTGTAGTTAATGCTTCGTTGACCATTATTGAAACAGTAAAGCAATTTCCAGTTAATGTATAATGTAGTGATTTTGTCATCATCAAATAATTTTTAAGTTTTAACCCGACTCAGATAGACAATCATCAATGAAAAATAACAACAAAAAAACCCACTCACTAAAATATTTTTCAGTTAATTTACTTCCTTGTTCATTGATCAAAGCCGGTATTGATTATACAGTTGAGCGCACATACCTTCCATTGTATTTGCAACATCTGTCCATGCAGTGATATTTATAACGAGAATTTTACTAACGCGTTATACATGTCAAATCGTTAGTTATACAACCAGAGGTATTCAGCGGGGTTTTTTCATTTTCTTGAATTAACGCCCGTATATTTCTAATCTTCAAATTAACCTCCTTTTTCAATTCATAATCCTGGCCCAATTCTTTTTGTATTCCTTTCACGATAGTAAATAACGGGACAAACACACTTACGTCACTACAAAATGCAAGAGAGTCCCGAATAGAATTCTGGATTTTTTTTTATCAGCGCATACTTCTTTGGCAGCATATATTTATTAGTTATAATACCGTATTCTATATCTTGAAAGTCAGACATAATTTGGTCAGGGTTTAAATTATCAGATAATTTAATCTCTTGGTTTTTCAATTTTGAAATTTCAGCTATAATCCTATTGACATTTTCAGAATTCATATATGATAATACATATTTCTAATACAGAAAAACAAAAAATATTGGGGGTCAATTTTGACCCGTTTTTTAGACAGCACAATGCCATTACTACGGTTTTAGGGTAGTTTCTAGGCATACATGTTAAGGAGGACAGCACAATGCCATTACTACGGTTTTAGGGTAGTTTTTAGGTATACATGTTAAGGATAGCAATTAACGGGTTAGAATCACAAGAGGATATGTTTAGCGAATGGACAGCACAGGGGACAATACTACATATAACATTAAATGAATGGATGGATATATACAATGACAATGGATGATAAGGGACAGCACAAGACAATACGACATATAACAGTGAATGAATGGATGGATATATACAATGAATGAATGATAAGGGACAGCACAGGGGACAAAACGACATATAACAATGAATGAATGGATGGATATATACAATGAATGAATGATACGGGACAGCACAGGGGACAATACGACATATAACAATGAATGAATGGATGGATATATACAATGATAATGAATGATGACACTTTTACATTCAAATTGCAACCGCATATACCCCCCCCCCCCACAAAATTACCCTGGGTTGAATGAAAAATCATTCACACCACGGCGTGGTGTGGTTGGTATAGTGGTTGCAATTTGAATTTCAGAGGTTCCCACCCCCCAATTAAAACCATATGTCGGCACCGCTGGCAATAATGCCTGTTACGGGTTTCAAACCATGACCGAACCATGACCGCCAGTATGGCACCGCGACACGTTACGATTGAGCTAACGGCTCTTATATACGGTATATGTTTTTGGATATAATATATAGGCAAGCTAATACAATCAATAGCGAACAGGTGTGATGTACAATGAATGACGTCAATGGATCGATCACAAGCCACAAATGACTGAATGAACGAATTCATATACCTCTTGTGTATGAAACAAAACCGAATACTTGAAAAAAAACCCCACAAACAAATACAAATACAATTATTTATAAAACACTACATATTTGATTCGTTTTCTTACAAAATAATTGTATTTCCACTGAGCTAACGGTTCTTATATACGGTATATAATATATTGGTAAGTTAATATAATCAATAGCGAACAGGTGTGATGTACAATGAATGGATTACAATGAATGACGTCAATGGATCGATCACAAGCCACGACTGACTGAATGAACGAATCCATATACCTTTTGTGTATGAAACAAAACCGAATACTTAAAAGAAAAAAAAAACAAACAAAAAATAAAAATACAATTATTTGTAAAACACTACATATTTGATTCGTTTTCTTAAAAAATATATTATATTTCCACTGAGAAATAATCGGAAAAAAAAACATTGAGATCCATAACTCTTTCATAGGCCGTAAACATACCCACACGAGTTATCTCCCTCGGTGTTATATAGAATAATGCAAAATACAATTCAAACATACGAAAATTGAATCTTTTATCGTCCTTTTTGAAATAGCTGATCGATAAATTCCCTCTGCTACTTTTCGTACTGAGGGTACACAAATATCAAAATATCTACCGGCTTCATTCATATATTGGAATATTTTTTCTTCGTTAGTTACTATATTAAAAGATTTTACGGGTCTTTTCCCAATTGATTTACATGTACCAGTTTTCCCGTATATAGTATTCTCACTCTGTGTAACAATTCGTAAATTATCCAATTTGTTATTCCGAGGATTGGAATCAATGTGATCAACTACAAAACCATCTCCGATCAATCCATTAAACACCTCGAAGACGAATCTGTGACAGTAATATTTCTTCTCTCCAGCACCAAACTTCAAATACACCACACCATTGTCAAAACCAATTGGTTTCTTCAGTCTACGGTTTCTGTTAATACCATCAAGGGATGCCTCATAGTTTGCAATCAGTGGATGTGGTCGGAATTCTTGGTTCATTTATATACTATACTATTGTTTGTCTAATTCATTGTTTGGTTGAATTATTACATTACTTGGAAATCTATCAATGTAGTCTTGGGGTGTTCTTATGATTTTGTCAGAGGTAGAGTCATTGATGGAATTCTTAGTTCGTTTATCATAATAACGCTTCAGCTGTCTGTATCGCTTACCACCACAACTGAGACACAACTGTGATTTTCCTCGCACCCCTACCCCACATCTTATACAAGGAATCGGACCAAGGCTTCCACGCCGAAAGCTTTGCATATGATACACACAGAACTCCTTTCTGCATGATTTGTTACACTGGGTTACTGATCCAATCATAAGCCATTTGCAATGATTCATTATATAATAAATTCTCTATTTAAATACTTGTTTTAATTATAATATGAAGGAGTTCGAGAGATTATCGAAAATTACGCCTTGGAAAAATGCTAAATTCAATCTCGATAGAGTCTCCGCAGCACCAAAGAATCTAATAGGGGATAGAACCATGTTGGGTAAAATTCGTGATTGTTTTAATGAATTCAAGCGTGATGGAGCATCTCACTGTTGGTCAACATTTCGAATTGATGGGAGTGTTGATGCTACCATGAACGATAAAAGCGCAGCAGTGATAATCTCACATCTTGGGCGAAAAAGGTATTTTTTTTTTCGAATAAAATTCATTATCCGTTCAGACACTGGAGATTGGATTATTCGGGATAAATACGAACCCATCTTGAAGGATAAAAGAACTGTCACTGTGAGCCAAGATTCCAAACCAGGAATTCTGACTGGAATTGACAAACCGTATTACGATAGATCTTATCCTGAAACAGCAGTTGTTTATGGGATATATCCGCTAAATGATAAACCGAGTATTGAAAAACTAGCACAGATGAAATATTCGTCAAGAATGAATTGTGTAGCAGAACGAATAATAGAACACTTCACAAAAGCGCTGCGTGGAAACAAATTGACTGATCTAAGACGTAAAAAAATAAACGAGTGGGGACTAACAGTAAAGGAGCGGGGGGCAACAATTCAAAATGTGGTGGCGTTAGAACGAATACTAAAATTCCCAATATCAGTAATGACGATAACAGGCGAGATATTATACGAACCGAAATATAAATCGAGAGGAGCTCCAATCAAAATTATTGATCATAATGAACACGCATGGACATCTGCAGTAACAATATTTCTGCGGGATAAAACCATAAAATATATACCCGCAGAATTCTCTGGAGAAGAGAAACTATTTGATTTTATTCACCAACTGAGTAAAAACGATCCTGTGTCAGTGTGGTTACTTCACAGTTTTGAAAACGAGGAGGGTACATTCGATCAATTTGCAAGACCCAATGGAGAATTATACCGCACTGAAGCCCTCCATGAGGCGATGAAAAAACTAGCTAGTAGTTTTTCAACAGTGAACTCGAAGAGTTTCGACGACGAACAATTACTAACAAACTGTTTTACAATTCCGTCGGTTGCAGCTCATTTTGCGAGAAAGAGAAACACATGGAAACCAACAAGAGCTGAATTTCTCACAGACATCAAATCAAGTTGTATAGAATTTAACCACGGTGGATTATGGAATACAAAATACACCACTGAAACTATTATTTCAGTTGATATAGTCGCGTGTTATCCGGCGAGTTTTCTCGGGTACGGAGAATGCGCTGAATACTTTAAATGATTTGGACATCCCACACACAAGATGGCCCGTGTTGCTATTAATGGGCCACTGCCTGAGTTTGATTTAACCGGATTTGCTCGTGTGGTATCATTTGAATTAGCTACAGGAATTCATCCGTGCTGTTATGTTTGGATTGGTAGACATATCTCTGAAAAACACTGGATGCCCAATAGTGCTGTTACGGTATATGATTGATTGTAGAATGCTGATATCGCTGATTGTCAGTTTAGCGGTTATATCCTATCGAGCTCAGACTGAAGTCTGGTTAGTGGTTACCACAACCCAATCTAGATAGTATAATCAGCGAACAACGAAAACAGTTTCCCGATCTTGACGAAGAATATAGCGTGAAACTGTCCAAACAGTTATTTAAAGTTAGAAATAAAGACGCAAAGGCTCTCTTTAGAAGAATAATTGGTAAACTTACTCAAGGTGGAAAATACGACAATACAAGATATTCTTCACGGTTGATTATAGATAGCGTTGAGTACGAGTTTATAATCGCGGATATAACATCTAAGGGTATATATGTCGATCGTAAAGATGCTTTCTTGTCCGATGGAACTAAATTGGGTACAATTGTTACTTACAACGATGGACACAGTCTTCAGTATACACATTTGAGGGCGTCTATGCTAGCCTCTGCTTCTATCAATTTATTTTTGATGATAAATAGATTTCCTGACACCGCAGTTAGAGTAGCCACTGATTCATTTTATATAGATGTAAAACATCGAGAAGCAGTGGCTGAATTCACTAATTCTGACGAAAGTTGGGGATCATGGAGAATTAAGCGGGAAATACTGCGTGACTATTCCAAATTAGCAGATTTTACGATTCAAGATAAATATTTGAAAAAAAATCAGATATCAGAAATATCTAATGCACCGCAGATATCTGATCCAATATGTAGATATAAAACCAGCTACCTAAACGGCTGTGGCGGGTCAGGAAAGACGACTCGTGCGATTGAGTTATTTCATGGGAAATCAAATATGATTGTACTAACACCAACACACAGACTCGCCAGAGATATGAAACAACGAGGGGTAAATGCTTGTACTTATCACAGTTTATTTCGATGGAAAGGCGATGAATGGACTCCTGAACGAATGGGAGAGAAATTTATTCCTGAAGTCATTATTTGGGATGAGATATGCACAGTGTCATTAGATGTATTACAAAAATTTCTCGATTGGTTATTGTTAGTGAATATAAAAGTAATATTGTGCGGCGATCATGGTCAACCACCTATTGTCGGTTTATCGCCAAATGATTGGCTAAAGAATTTTGTAGACTGTTATGAAGAAATTAACACCGATCATACAGCACTTGATTAACAATTACGCGAGTTAAAAAAAACTTATCAGATTACAACCTGATAGAATTCAATGTGAGATAGCGCGTGAAATAATTTCAGAAACACCATTAAAATATTTCTGGGAAGCGTGGAGACAAAACGATTTGATTATCGCAAGTAGAAAAATAGTCAGAGACACACTTCAGATGAAGTTATTTGAATTGCATAAAGAAAAATTTACAACACTTCCAGTACCGTTGTGTTATAGGCCTTCGGATACACGAAAACAGAATATTGAAGTTGATATTCCAGGACAGCGTGAAAAGCAGAATTTAGTTTTAAATGATATTGTGTTGGTTGATATCAGCGTCGTCGAAGATGCATTACGCGCTGATAAATCCCCATGGACGCTAGGGTACGCAGCAACAATACATTCTTCACAGGGATTGACTATATCAGATATAATTGTTTGGATGGTAGATAATCACATCGAGTGGTCAAATTTAGTTTATCTCGCAGTGTCCAGAGTACGAAGAATAAATCAACTTCGAAGAGTTGTTTTAGATGATAACGACACTACAATAAGTGATATTGTCAGCGATAATATAATCAGAAAAAAACTTTCTGGTTATTAACAGCAGGATAAAAAAAATAATAGAGAATTTGATATTGATGCTGAATTAATAATTACGCTGAAGCAACACCAGAATAATCACTGCGCGAGTTGCAACTGTATAATGCGTTGGTGTTGGTCGGATAGAGATCCTCGACAATTTACCGTTGACATAAAAGATAGCAGTATTGGTCATATCAAAGATAATATGATGCTGACTTGTCTTGAGTGCAACAGACGAAGAGGTGCTAGTTAAGACCACGCGGCGGTAAGTGAGTATCCTCGGGTATCACTTGCAGTTGTTCACGAGTAAATCCTCGCTGAGGAGCGGTCAAATCCAGTCTATAGATTGCTGGTCTACCCGTAGATCGTGTTATATTAGATATTTTATGCGCGGTGACACTCCAAATAGGATCAGTAGCTCTTTTTTTTACCACCTTCGAGTTCTCCTGGTTCATATAAATATCTAACGGTGACATTGCCGAGTATTGGTTGTTTTAAAAAATCTTTTTGCGGTTGTACGGGTATATACTTCTTTTTAATCGCGTTGTTAGGTTTCATATTAATCGTTCGAGTTACCTCATTATTCAGCGCGGTAATTACGCCTGGTAATCTCTTGACCCATTCACGAGATAGTTTATCCTGAATAAATTCCTTCGCGTATTGATATCCAAATAACCGCTCAGCAAATCTTTCAACAATTGCCTGATCGCGATGTAGTGCAGTATGCCCTCGTCGTAACGCGGTATTATGATGCTTCATCGTTGATAATACTGCACCCTGAAATTCCTTGCCAGGATCAACTTGTAATAGATTCGGCCAGCGCAGAGGACCTCGTCGATAAATCCTTTCAAACGCAAAAGCGATTTCAGTTGATGATTTTGTTTTTAACGGTTCTGCTTGTTTGTATCGACTCGGAACATCAACTACAGTTAACGCGTATTTGTAACCACCGTCATGCGGCAGAAATAGTATATCAGCTTGATGAACTTCATTAGGAACGGTCACATCAAAATGCGAGTAGTTAATTCGTTTAGGCGGCGGTAGATAAATTTGCCATATCGCCTGTTTGGATAACCAATTAGCCGCTGTAGTATATTTCACCGCTGCTGCGTTAGCGAGTTTACCAATTGCTGCTTTACTCCTCCAGTATCCTCTTGGAGAATAATAAATAGATTCCATGCTGTTATTAATTACCAGCACCTAACATCAATTTACCTTTCATCGCTGATTTTACTAACCATGAAGCTAATTTTTCTTTGAAGGATTTATCAGTAATAGAATTCAACGCGTGAATTAATTTCACATCTGCGATATGTCTGTGTTGCAAATTATTGCTTTTATAAGCGACATCATGAGCATGACACGCCTTATCAATAGCGTTTATTGGATATTCACCCGGTCGGGGATGGTTTTGATCATCGAGTCTGATATCGAGTCTAGTCCCGGGCCCACAATAACTATTCCCTGGAAGGTGTTATTCTCCTGAATACTTTGCCCATGGTGTTCCCGGGAGTTTAGTTATCTTGGCTGCAATATCACCTCCTCGTTTTTTTTTAAAATCCTTGGAAACAAATCTAAATTTTTTTGTACTACATTGTACACACTTACCAGAAAGTGCTGATCTGTTATTGCTAGTTGTAATCGTCGTCAAGTCATCTGTGCCAGTACGCTTCTTACATTTCACACAATATAGATCCATAATATATTTATAGTAACATGAATGTAATTGATTATTCAGCTACCCGACGACGGGAACCTATTAAACACCATGCGATGTTGCAGAATTCAATCAGAATGATTATAATCGGACCATCTGGAAGTGGCAAGACACAATTTTTACTTAATTTAACAACGAGATGGATGAGATGGGACAAGTTGTATTTGATAGCTCCAAGTCTAGATGATCAGCGATGTTACAATGTATTAAAAGATTTTAACAACAAAGCGGTAGAAGAATCCGGCGAGAGTATTATTGAGTTTATAACCGATATCGATGAAGCACCGAGCATTGATGATATTGATGGAGGTATTAACAATTTAGTCGTATATGGTGATATCATGTTAGACATCAAAAGAATCCCGCTAGGCTATTTTCCAGAGGTAGGCATAAAAAAACTGACGTGATATATGTCACTCAACGATACACACAAATACCAAAAGTGATCAGAGATAACTGTAATATTCTTGTCGTATTCAATGGAGTTGATACACATACTCTTAGAAATATTTGGCACACTTGGTGCAGCGGTGATATGGATCATAATCTCTTTAGAAATTTCTTTAGTCGCGTTCAGTCAATCCCACATGGATTTATAACGATAAATTTACACGACCCGAGATCAAGATATCGTGTCGGACTTGATAAAATATTCGGTTAAAATCGTTTACTGAATCTCGTAAATAATTGTTAACCCATAGCAGCAGAGGGGGGGGGGGGGAGTTCCAACGACGCTGGCTTCTTTTTTTTTTTTTTGCCAAATGGACCCTTACGAGGAAGCCTTTGTTTACCAAATAGACCTTTCTATTAAATATTTACTAGGAAGCCTCAGTTTGTCAAAAATACCTTTCTATTAAATATTAACGAGGAGGAAGCCTCGTTGACGCCTATAAAGTTGGTCTGCCCCCCCCCCCCCTCTGCTGCTTAATACAAACTAGTTTTAAAAAATTTACACCCTAAAATAAACTGTGGGGAAAAAAATCATAGCATCAGCAATTATAATTACATATATGAGCAAATTGTGTACCTACATTTACGACTAATGAAACATGTAACGTAGAAGCGGCAACTAATAATCATTTTTCATGAAATTTGATAGGGGTCCAACCGAATATGGTTCAAACGGACGCAGGAAGTAGAACTGATGGTTTATGGAAGTCCTTCCAACTTAATGTCTTGTGCAACCAATCAAAACCATCGTTTTTCGAAAGGATCTTTGCATATCTGAATATTTAATTAGTGGTAGATAGTATCCCTTCCAGCATCTCAATAGTTTCCAACTACGATTTTTAAATACGGGACTTTTCATATGGGCAGTTTCATATCCACACTACTTTTTTGTTTTCTGACTGGGACAGTATTTTCATTATTATTAGTATTATTATTATTGGTAAATTCGGTGTGTCTAGTTTACTAAATAGCCGTAAATGGATACTTTGCAACTTCTGTTAACTTCTGTGTTTTGTAAAATACTTTTTGACGGCGGGGCATGCTTCCATCGGACATCTTATATAAGTCATGTAGCTCTTCTATTTTTAAATAGTGCCAATGTTGTGAAAACAGAGAACTGACTTTTTTTTTTACATGTTTAGGGAATGTTCCTTAAAGATTACGTCAATACCATTCACAATAACCAGCATTACGTCAATACCATTCACAATAACCAGCACCTTCATCCAGCGCCGGATTAAGCACCGTGGAGGCCCATAGGCAGTCAAACTTTTGGGGCCCCAGACCCACGGTCACGGTCTCAGGGGCCCATAAAAGTCGCGGGGCCCATAGGCAGCTGCCTACTCTGCCTAATGGGTAATCCGGGACTGCCTTCATCAACACTGTCGTAGTTGTCGATGTCCACCCATTCGATATTTTTCTTCAGCATTGTTGATATTAATTATGATTATCCAGTAAATTTGCTCACCTCTAGCATAACATTGTTTTGCACTGTGTGGATAAAATATAATTAGTATGATAAACTGTAAACAACATTTTTAAAACAAAATCCTTATGGTGATGCTCTGGAAAGAGCACGCTACCATGAAATGATCAGCTGATTTTACACATACCGTGAGCAATGTAATACACAGTAAAGTTTACGGTACTTGAGTATAACATCACGAGGCAATAAACTGTAAACGACCATGACCTTTACATGGGTCAACATTACATGTAAAGTGCCCGGATATAACTTCCAAGAAGGTATGTAAAACATCTCATTGCTATAGAATAAGGATAAATAAACCCTAAGTCAGCACTGTAAATAAGTATTTCACTTTGTAAACGATTATTATGTACATAATATTGCTGCAATTTGGGAAAGAAAAATGTTTTATTCTCGATGATTACACAGAATCTAGCATGTCCATACAGTCGTTATAATTGCGCAAGCACCATATCACGACTCGAGACGGTTTTAGTGGGTACCCAATTTCTGCCTCTACTACCCTTTAATTGATGCGATACCATTTCATTCATAGACATTGTTGTCAAAATTTAAAGGTTCGAGGCTGTCAACTATTTTCATACAAGAATGTGCGATGAATACCCCCCTCCCAATACACTATGACGCAGCACAGGTACGTGTGGTAACGTTTTTTTTTTAAATTAAAATTATTATTTTATATAATAACTTGGCATGCATGGACTGAATTAGATTTAATTGTCACGACTTCGAAAAAGTGATTTACAACGTAAATTTAGTTTCTTAGTTCCTGTTATGCATCAGTCGCATTCACAGACACGATCCTGGTGGTGTTGGCTTGTTATATGACACATAAGGTTTATATTGTTTACTTCCAAATGTACTGTCACTTGTAAAGTTTAGTTTTACAGATGCGATGGTATAAATACTTAAATGATTTTCGACTTTCTTTCCACACATGCTACATTGTTGTTTATTGTTGATACACGAAAGTACAACTATCTCCCAATGTGTCAAGTTGAAAGGTCACTTGACCTAGTTTTTAACCAATCAGAGCCTTGTGGAGGTTTTTTGTCAACAGCTATGTGAAGCCCAAATCATTTATTTTCTGACCTACACAGATTCATACTAAATAGAAAGCTGTTGATATGTTGATGCAAATTTATTTTGGGGAATAGTTTTGTTGTCATTTCCAAAATATGAACTGTCTCAAAGTTTGGAATTTATGTGAGTATGCTTTGATATACTAACCATAGGCCTTAGAAATCCAATCATTTTGTAGTAAGAACCTGGCAGAATTTCAGATGAAAACATATATAAAGTAAAATAATTTTTGATGCCATTCATATATTTTTTATTAATCATAACTTGTGTAAAATACTGAATGCTTGCCATCTGCTTTCTATGATAGCATCACTGCACTGGCAATCTGATTAAGATATCCAATGTCTTACATGAAGATCAGACAGTAACCACTTAGGGATAATGTTCTGGTGACCTTCGATTTAACCAAAGGAAATGCAGCTTTCAGAAATTTTAAAGAGTATCAAAACATTTGGAACACATTGATGCTCAGTCTCCCAAATGTTGTGTATTTTGGGATTTCTTTGATGCTTTATCAGTTTGAACTGTATTGCTATGATGTCTGTATTGTGGCATTTTAAAGTCATGCACTGGGGCGTCATGCTGCAGACATGTAGCATCATGTCCCACCCAGTCATATTATCCTGACACCAGGCCAACCAGTCCTAACATTAACCACTCAATGATGAGCACTAAGTGAGGCACCTGCTAGAACCTTTTATATAGTATTTCATATGACTTGGCTGGTGTTCAAACCTGCGACCTCCTGCATACGAGGTGGACACTTTAACCACATAGGCCAGAAGAACAGTCCTTTTAAATGTGAAGGTAAGACTTCATCTGATTGGCCAATAAAATTAGTGATTATGGTAATAATATAGGTCACCAGAACATGACCCTTAAGTGGTCACAGATTTTCACATAGGACAGTGGAGATCTGATTTTAATCAGATTACTGCATTGGTAATTTCAAAGTAATCTAGAAAAAAAAACCATCATAAACCCAGCATGACAGATATTCAGTGCAACTCGGGGCTGATAAAATCTCATAGCCCACTTTCCTGGACTATCCATTTTTAAAGTCAGACAAGTAAAATTTTCCATGTTGCTAGTCTGAGACGAGTACCTTTTTCCTATTTTAAAAGGTGGACAGGCCCGTATTTTGATACTTTATTCACTTTATCGCTTCCCTTATCTGGTCATTCATACTCAGGGCATACTGCGCTTTATTCTCCCTCCCCCTTTCCCATACTTTTACATCTTTTATCACCTTTTATATGTGATCATTAATGTATGGCAGCAGCAGGAAGGGCGAATCGGACAACTTTTTAGAAGCGTCCATTTGGCAAACCTAGGCTTCCTCCAAATCATAAAAAAAGCGTCATTTGGCAAACCAAGGCTTCCTCCAAAATAGTAATAAAAAAAAAAGCGTCTATTTGGGGACACAAGGTCGTTGTCGCACTCCCTCTGCTGCTATGGGGTTAAAAATCTTTTTATGATGAAAATCCTTTATGATTTCACAAACAGACTAATTTGTAAAACCTCATCTTGTAAATCAATTAGATTATTGGACTGGTCAGCGAGTTTGAAATTAATTCTCGTTAACGAATCATTATGACATCGCATATACACTGGATTAGTTGGATCCTCAGTGATTAAAAATCCGGGTGGAGCTCTTGGTGCAAGTGAGTATAAAATATATCCCTGCTGGGCTTGATTTGATCTTTTGAGATTTATTTGGTAATTTCCTTCGATGACATCACATACTAAATTCAATGCAATCACCGAGGATATATTGACGTTTTGAGGGGCAATATGCCTACCACCACCATCTGGGTCATTATTATGTTTGAGGATAGTTGTTTGTTGTGGCATTTTCTTCCATGCGGTGAGTATTCGTGGAAAGTATTCATCGAGGAGATTGTTTTTTTAATTTTTTTAATTGATCTACATTATACCCGGGGAGTTTAAATGCTGAAATATTCTCTGTGTATGTTATATGTTTTTGCAAATTCTGTTCTTGATTTAGGATTTACAGCATTTAAGATCGTTTGAACAATCAATAAATTAAATATTTCCATGTCAGCGATAATTTGATAACATATTTCTATTATTTGATGATCTCATCTCGCGGGGATTCTTTGGAAATTTTTTCTCGCAATATATTTCTATGTATTTCAAATTTATTATTTATTTTTATAAAGTGTTCATTAATTTTACTTTGCATTGGTTGAAACCATCCACCGCTTGGTTCTTCTATCTGCCCACTAAAGAAATCTAAAACTCCAAAATTTGTATCGTCTCATATCATTGCATCATGTTATGATTTCTTATCAGAATTATAGTCGGATTTTTGTGGTTCTGGAGGTATTTGTAAGGATGTCCAAGGTGGTATTTCAGGCCAACCCAGTATTGTCCTTATAGAGCTCTGATAGATATCTACGGCATATCTGGGTGAGTTTATCTCAATGGCAGATGATAACGTCGGCTCATGAACTGTTATAGCGATTTTTTAAATTCTTTTCCAGTAATGGATTTTATTCTGCATTGTAATTCGTTATTGATCTGTTCGATTTGGTAGGACCCAGATGGTAGCGAAACAATGTTCCAGTCTTGAGTACCATCGGGTTTATTCTTACTCGCAAACACCAAGGAATTGTTCGGTTGCTGATTATCGAAAGGTGCTGATCTAATATTTGGCCAACTATGGTATACTCATAACTTTGCTAGTGCTATCTCCTTCACGGGAATTACAGTAGGGAAATTCACACTGAATTCAGGATTGGTTGAATTATTGAGATCATGCTGGTTTTCACCGGTGTGGTATTTTCCGCTGTTCATTGAAGTAGTTCTTGCAATGTTGCCATTGTACCATCGCTGAAAACTCACTATTGGATATTAATGTGTCATTGAGTGACGACGATATCATTGAGGATAATTGGGAGTACACGGTTGACACAACATGGAACCTAACTATGTAATTCTGCAGTTTACGCTGGCTGCATCATATTTTTTTTTGTTATAATCGAAATAATTCCTGCGATTGTTGTGGCCATGGATATACAAATTGGAACAGCTATCGGGACAACCATTGTCACCGAGGATAGTATTATACCAGCTCCGGTGATTACACCTGATACCGAGTACACGGTAACGTCAACTGCGGTGATTCTTCGTCGGTATTTTTTTATTTTTACTTAATACTCCTCAGTGAGTGTTTCAAGTTTAGTTTGAAATTATCTGACCTGATCATAGCGATATTGCTGTAATAACATTTTATTTATTACAACAGAATTCAATTTAGTTGTTTATTTAAATCCACTACAAATTCCACATACCATGTTACTGAAACCCTAGCCAAATTATTATCAGTGGATGTTATTGTGAATTGTTCAATTGTTCCCTTGTCGATGATCATTGATATCATATTGTTGACCCCAGATGAACTCATTGATGAAATATTAAATTGAGTCGGTGTCACTAGTGTTAATCGATAAATACCTTTGACGGTCGCGGCGATATTTAATATGTTATTTTGTGGTGTCCACATAAATGATCCGTGTTGAATCGTATATACCGAGTTTATATTTTTCTCATGAGGAACTTTTACTTTTTCAAGTACTTGTATCATCCTCGGCAGATCATCTCTGATGACATCGCTGGTCATTTTAATATCAGCGTTGATAGCTTCTATTCGCCGATTAATCGCGGGTATTTCATTGCTGGTTGCTTTAAGATCATCGATGGATTTTTTAAGTTCTGGTAGTTTTATTTCAACTTTATCAAATGTGGTAATAAAGAATTTCTCAATGAGATTTTTACGAAAAGTTGAAAATTTCTCGACATGATCTGCATACCTAGATTGTAATGATGCTAGTTTTAACATAGCTGTTTTTATCTGTAGCGTTTGCAAAGGTTGGGATGGGGTACTTCCAATATATTAATTAAAATTTTATGGAAGTTCCACCTGGCTCGTGAATTATAAATTTAAATTAATGACCAAATAGATGTACAGCTCTGAGCCCCCAGTCAGCACTGCCGACGGTTAAATTATATATATATATATATATATATATATATATATATATATATATATATATATATATATATATATATATATATATAACACAAAGATGAAATTCAAACAGTAACAATTTAATAAAGCCTATAAATTGAAATGATACACAATCACTCGTCCTCCAAGTGATAGCCAATTTCATCTCATGATTTTCAGTGTGAGTTTGATTTTCCACCTGGCCTTTGGTTGTACTCATCTATTTATTCGATCCTCTCACTACTCCTGGATTTCACCTCTCCCGACTTCTCTCCTTCCTTCTCTTTCCTTCCGTTCTTTATCAAGACTATTGGGACCACTTTCCCTGGTCTGTCCCCCGAAGCTTCCTCTCCAGATTTCCCTCTTTCCTTTTCTTTCTTCCGTCTCTAACGGAGACACTGGGACCACTCACTGGTCTGTCCCTCAAAGCTTCCTGTGAAAATCACACGGTGTTAACATAGGGTTTATCAAATCTCACCTCACACTAAATCATCAATTAACCATCAGATAAGGCTATTACTTTTTAGGTCACGCATACATACACATCGAAATTCCCACACACTCTTACAGGGAAACAAGGACGTAATAGCACGATATCATACGTATATCAATACATCGTATCACATCAGTATATCTAATATATTTAATCTCATTGTACTTACAATATTACGACAACCAGACGTATGTCTGTACACTACACTCCCACAAGCGTACACAAATATTCAAATATATTATTAATTTCTCACAGTGCAACCATTTCAAATATACCATTCAATTGTATGGATAATGTGCTATTGTACTATAAAATAACCACATAGCGAATTATAATAATATTAATTCTTACGACGGCTAGCAAGCAATATGATTCTTTACAAATATGAACTCATTCTTCAAAATATACAAACATATCAACATCACAAAATAATTATTCCTACTATGATTTTAGTAATAAAAAGGGTATATATATATATATATATATATATATATATATATATATATATATATATATATATATATATATATACGATCTACAATTAAACGCAGTTGCAATCAGCAAAGATTGAACAAATAGCTCACTGACCTTTTTGAAGCTACACTTAGAATTCTGTTCCTAAGGGTTTCCCGCCAATTAACGTATGGCTGACGGAGTTCTATCTTCTTCTGACAATCCCTCTTTAACAGATTATAGCGAACTAAAGCTCGCCGGCAAGTAAAAGATATTATATTTTAAAATAAATCAGGGTCCCACCCCTATCTTGATTCTGATTGGGTACCGCTGGGGCCCTATCCATTCGACTAATTCAATCTGGCGGTCAGTCAGCGTATCCAGAAGATAAGGCACGCCCACTCCTTCTGGCAGCTTCTTTGATGTACAAAACATCCTTCCAGCCCAAGGTGCTAATTACACTTATGACGGCTTGGGTCAGCTTCCTGTCTTAGCTATGGCAAACTTGCGTAAGGGATGGTGTTAGTCTGTGGTCAATAAACAGTGGCTTGTCCGACTTACTTGATCACACATGGTTCTAATTTAATTTTGGGTCGGCAATGCCACATTATCTCTGTGAGTTTCAGTGTGGTCACCGGTGGAACCCCAAAGAAATTATCAACTGGGAGTTTAACCTCAGTGACGGATTTTTGTAAACCCGCAAATTGATTTACTTGAACGTCATATTTATCATCGAGAGTTTTTAATGATTCTGCAGATGATATATAATTATCACTGAGTGATGTTAATTTATCTGTGAGTGTCGAAACAAGTACACCCAGTTTGAGTTTACCCTGATTGGAAAACAACGCGATAGTATCTTATACTGTGTTGCGTTGTTTAACTAAAATATCATCCAGGGAAACATTACTCGTTTTCAATTTACCCTGATGATCTTGAAATACAACTATTTCATTGGGGTCAAGACTTGCTAAGTTCAACATCTCAACTATTAAATTTTCAATTAGTTTTTTTACATCACTGGTTGCAGATATTTCCGTGGTGTTTTTTTAAGGCTTGATAAAGATCTCCCCCAAATGCCAATCATTATACTCTAAGATCTCTCTAAAAAGCGATTACTCGTATATTTGTGTACGGTTTTATGTGGTTTTCCTGATGATGAAATAGCTTTGAGGACATTTAATACTTCTATGCCACATATTGGTGGATCATTCATTTTCTGTGTTTATTAGTTTAGAATACCAGATAGGAGTTTCTAAGTGGTTTATATAATGCGTAAATTCTTTAGGCGGCGTTAACCCATATGAATCGAAATAAACAATTGCATGCAGATCAATCACGTATGCAACCCAGTGAGTTCCAGGTCCGGTGCTGTTAGCGAGATTAATAATACCGGTTTCAACGCTGTTTGGTTGTTGTGGTAATTGATCTTTCATAAAGACACCTCTGACTTTTTAGCAGCATCGAGTAAATAGAGTAAATCAAAATTTGACTTGGGGGCTATTGTTAATAAACTGTTCCTAGTCTCAGGCCATTTCCGGAGTTCCTGGTAGTCTTAGACCCTTTCACTTTTTTTGTATCCCCGCCCCTTTTTTTGGTTCATATGATTGAGCAATACTATGTACTGCTTTTGCACCAAGAGCTCCAGCAGCTCCTAACGCGGTGGCTTTACCAGCTGCAATTAATGCTGGAATCACAAGAAATGGGAGTATACCACCTGATTTTATCATGTTCTTAATTGCAGCCACAGAGGGAATGATCTGAACACCTTTTTTATCTTTGATAGCATCATTGAAGTGTTTTATCTGACGAGTTGTCAATGATAGTTTATTCTGACCACCAGACATCTGATTGTGCTTCAGGGATATTGTGGTTCCACATTTTTTAGCTGATTCCGATTGCAATTTTTTAATTTGACCAGGAGTTAACGTAACACTAACAACATTGTATGACATTTTATTAATAACAGATTGATCTGATTGTCTACATATTTTCCACTGGTGCATCAACTACTTTCATTCATCCACCAACACCTTTGAGTAGCATTGATTTGTCGCTGTGAATTACAGCAACTGCTCTATATTGGGGGATAGTGACATCACCTGATGCATTAGTCAGACGAGTTACACGAGCTCTGAAGTATATGTCAACGACGGATTGTCTGGTTAAGTCAAGATATTCCAGCGAGAAGTAATAGATGGGATATAGTTTTCTAAAATCTAACTGTGATATTTGCAGACCAGTATCCACATTATTATCGCGTCCCATATATGACAACAAACGATGATACACGCATGCTATTTGGTTGGTTCTGTAATCAAGTTGTATATCCTCGGTTGGTTCCTGTAGACTCTTTATCTTCATCGAAACTTCATTACACCCAATTTGATCAAATATCATATGGCTGCATGATTGTGAACCCAATCGCGCATTATCCTTGTAAATATATGCCACGGCACAGAAACACCTTGTTTTGATGTCAGGTGCCATGTAAGTGTACCATCAATAGTAGAATCCATGGTATTGGTGGTCACTGATTCTTAAATGCTGATATCGCTGATTGTCAGCGAAGCAATTATATCATCAAGCGCAGACTGAAGTCTGGTTACCATAACCCGATAGTCTGTATAATATAATCAGTGAAAACAAAAAATAATTCCCTGATCTCGATGAAGAATATATCTTGAAATGGTCCAAAGAAATCTTTGAAGTTAGAAATAAAGACGCAAAAGATTTCGGTAGAAGAATAATTGGTAAGTTCACACAGGGTGGAAAATACGACCACAAACGATATTCTTCATGGTTGATTATAGATGATGCTGAATATGATTTTATAATCGCAGATGTAACATCTAGGGGTATATACGTTGATTGTAAAGACGATTTCTTATCCGATGGAACCAAATTGGGTACAATTGTTACTTACACAGATGGAGAAAATTCTCAATACACATTCTTAAGGTCGTCTATGCTGGCTTATGCTTCTATTAATTTACTTTCGATGATAAATAGATTTCCTGAATCAGCAGTTAGAGTAGCCACTGATTCATTTTATATAGACGTAAAATATAGCGAAGCAGTGGCTGAATTCACTAATTCCGACGAGAGTTGGGGATCATGGAGAATTAAAAAAGAAATACTGCATGATTACTCCGAATCAGCAGATGTTACAATTGAAAACAATTGAAAAATAATCAGATATCAGAACTATCTAATGTATCGTCGTGTTCAGATCCAATATGTAGATATAAAACCAGTTACTTAAACGGCTGTGGTGGGTCAGTGAAGACGACTCGTGCGATTGAATTATTTTGAGGGAAATCAAACATGATTGTGCTAACACCAACACACAGACTTGCAAGAGAGATGAAACAATGAGGAATTAATGCTTGCACTTATCACAGTTGCTTTCGAAGGAAAGGTGACGAATGGACTCCTGATCGAATGGGTGAAAAATATATTCCTGAAGTCATGATTTGGGATGAGATATGCACAGTGTCGTTAGATGTATTACAAAGATTTCTTGATTGGTTATTGCTAGCGAATACAAAAGTGATAATGTGTGGCAATCATGGTCAACCACCACCATTTGTCGGTTTGTCTCCACATGATTGGCTAAAGAATTTTGTAAACTATTATGAAGAAATTAATACAGATCATAGAGCACTTGATGAACAATTATGCGATTTCAAGAAACTAATCAGATTACAACCGGATAGAATCCAGTGTGAAATAGCACGTGAAATTATTTCGGAAACCCCATTAAATGATTTCTGGGAAGCGTGGAGACCAAATGATTTGATAGTGGCAAGTAAAAAGAAAGAGATATACTTCAGATGAAGTTATTTAACTCACATAAAGAAAAATTTGCAACTCTTCAAGTGCCACTGTTTTATAGACCCAAGGATACACGAAGAGAAAATATCGAAGTTGATATTCCAGGACAAAGTGAAAAGCAGAATTTAGTGTTAAATGATATTGTGTTAGTTGATATCAATGTCGTCAAAGATGCATTGCGCGCTGATAAATCCCCATGGAAGTTAGGATACGCAGCGACGATACATTCTTTGCAAGGGTTGACTATATCCGATACAATTGTTTGGATCATAGATAATCACATAGAGTGGTCGAATTTAGTTTATCTTGCGGTATCCAGAGTACGAAGAATAAATCAACTTCAAAGACTTGTTTTAGACTATAATGACACTACAATAAGTAATATTGTCAGCGATGATATAATCAGAAAAAAACTGGTTATAAACAACAGGACAAAAAAAATAACAGAAAATTTGATATTGATGCCGAATTTATAATCACACTGAAACAACAACAGAATAATCACTGCGCGAGTTGCAATTATATAATGCGTTGGTGTTGGTCAGATCCTAGCCAATTTACTGTAGACAGAAAAAATAGCAGTATTGGTCATACCAGAGATAATGTGATGCTGACTTGTCTTGAGTGCAACAGACGCAGAGGTGCTAGTTAAGACCATGCGGCGGTAATTGAGTATCCTTTGGTATCACTTGTAGTTGTTCACGAGTAAACCCTTGCTGAGGAGCAGTTGAATCCAAACTGGCAGTCTACCCGTGGATCGTGTTATGCTAGATATTTTATGTGCAGTAACACTCCAAATAGGATCAGTAGCTCTTTTTTTTGTTTTTGTTGCCACCTTCGAGCTCTCCTGGTTCATATAAATATCTAACAGTGACATTACCGAATATTGGTTGTTTTGAAAAATCATTTTGTGGTTTTACCGGTATATACTTTTTTTAATCGCATTGTTAGGTTTCATGTTCATTGTTCGAGTAATCTCATTATTCAGCACAGTAATTACGCCTGGTAATCTCTTGACCCATTCACGAGATCGTTTATCCTGAATAAATTCCTTCGCGTATTGATATCCATATAACCGCTCAGCAAGTGTACGATTAAATCGTTTAGGAATTGCCTGATCGCGATGTAGTGTAATATGTCCTCTTCTGATGGCAACATTATGATGCTTCATTGTTGATAACACTGCACCATGAAATTCCTTGCCAGGATCAACTTGTAATAGATTTGGCCAATGCAGAGGACCCCTTCGATAAATCCTTTCAAACGCAGAAGCCACTTCAGTTGATGACTTTGTCTTTAGAGGTTCTGCTTGTTTGGATCTACTCGCAACATCAACTACAGTTAGCGCGTATTTGTAACCACCATCATGCGGCAGAAATAACATATCGGCCTGATGAACCTCATTAGATGCGCTGACATCAAAATGCGAGAAGTTAATTTATTTAGGCGGTGGTAGATAAATTTGCCATATTGCCTGTTTGGATAACAAATCTGCTGCAGTGGTATGTTTCACCTTTGCGGCGCTAGCAAGTTTACCAATTGCTGCTTTACCCCTCCAGTATCCTCTGGAGAATAATAAATAGATTCCATGATGTTATTAATTACCAGCACCCTACATCAATTAACTTTTTAACGCCGATTTTATCAACCATGAAGCCAATTTTTCTTTGAAGGATTTATTAGTGATAGAATTCAACACATGAATTAATTTTACATCTGCAATATGTCTCTGTTGCAGATTACTGCTTTTAAAAGCAACATCATGAGCATGACACGCCTTATCAATGGCGTTTATTGGGTTTTCACCGGGTCGGGGTTGGTTTTGATCATCGAGTCGGATATCGAGTCTGGTGTCGGGTCCACAATATCTATACCCTGGAAGGTGTTTTTCTCCTGGATATTTTGCCCATGATGTTCCTGGGTTTTACTAACTTGGCTGCAATATTACCTCCTTTTTTTTTTTTTAAATCCTTGATTTTATCAAGGGAAACAAATATAAATTTTTTTGTACCACATTGTACACACTTACCAGCAAGTGCTGATCTGTTATTTTTAGTTGTAATCATCGTCAAGTCCTTTATGCTGGTACGCGTCCTACATTTCACACAATATAGATCCATAATTTATTGATAATAACATGAATGTAATTGATTTTTCGGCGACAAAAACACTAGAACCAGTTAAGCATCATGCAGCGCTACCAAATTCTATTCATATGATTATAATCGGACCATCTGGAAGTGGCAAGACACAACTGCTACTTAATTTAATAATGAGATGGATGAAATGGGATAAACTATATTTGATTGCTCCTAGCGCAGACGATCAGCGATGTTACGAGGTGTTAAAGGATTTTAACGAGAAAGCAAAATCGGAAATCGATGAGGATATTGTTGAGTTTATAACCGATATTGACGAGGCTCCATCAGTGGAAGACCTAGATAAAAGTATTAATAATCTTGTTGTATACGATAATATAATGTTGGTTCGACAAAAAAACCATGCCAAAATATTTTCTCGAGGACGACATAAAAACAGATGTGATATATTTGACTCAAAATTACGCACAGATTCCATGTGTAATCAGAGAACATTGCAATTTAGTATGTGTGTTTAACGGAACTGGAAGATACACACTACAAAATATTTATCACTATTGGTGTGACGGTGACATGGTGGTGTTCAGGCTATCCCGCACGGATTTATAACTATAAATTTATCAGATTTGAAAACACGATATTGTATCGGACTTGATCAAATATTTTTATCCCCATAGCAGCAGGGAGGGTGCGACGAGTTTGCGTCTCCAAAGGAAACTTTTCTTTTTTTTACGATTTTGGAGGAAGCCTTGGTTTGATAAATAGATGCTTTTTTTTTTTTAACCCTTTAACTACTAGAGCTGTTGTGTAGTTTCACTACTGCTATGTGCTATCATATCAGTTACTCAGACTACTGAGGCTGATTGCTAGGCTGAATACTAGAGCATCATCAAGGCTGACTACAGAAATTGACAATAAAAACATGGTTACATTTTTATTCATTATTTCAATAGTTTTTACTAGATTTAAGTGAAATAAAAAACAGCTTATCTTGTATAGTGTCTGTTATTCATATATTTCTACTTTATATATACTCCTATATCCCATCATATACGAAATCCCAGTCATATAAACTGTTTTGAATCCCATAAAATAAATCCAATATTTTCATATGTACATATAAAAACATGAATGAAATCCACTCTAATTACAATGTTGCAATTGGTACCTCTCAAAACAGTAATTATCCACACATAAATGACGATGTTATCATGTATATTACAATATATGTATAGCAAAATTAACATGTTCTATGTCTTACATGTAGGACTAATGCACACATATGTGATGCTGATTTCATACCATTTCATGTCTTGCTTTTGGTCCCCTATTTTCTTAACAACATTGTCTGTTTCTTTCACAAGATTTTCTACCAGATATTCAGGAATAAATCTGAGTAAAAAATCTTTCATTCACTGGTCCAAGCTTGATAGTTGTCTGTTGAACCAACGTAAGAATCAAAAACATTGATTTCGAATACGGCGAGGTCGTCATTCCATTGTGCAATTGAAACTACGTCTGCCTTATCATCCGATTAAAAATCGTTTGTATCTGATGTTGAAATGGGACTAGCATCAATATCTGATCCATTTTCTAATTATGATCCATTAAACTTTTCGATATCACTTGCACTGGACCCGTTAAAGTTGCTCATATCTGAATCGGAATCCATCTTTGTTCATCTCGAAAACACGTGTTTCGTAAACCGCGGAAAATTCATTTTAATGTGTCTAAATTTAACCTCTCAGTTTTCCAACTTGTATCAAAATGTCGAGTAAACAATCCTCTCATTGGTTATGATAATCAAAAATATGTAAACTTCCGTACATTCAACCAATCAACGTTTAGTTAACACGTAGGTATTCTGCGCACATGAGCGTCACTGGGGTTTCGAGTACTGTTGAACTTTACGCACATGAGCGACACTGGGGTTGTAAGCTAGGTTTATCGGCACTGCAGATATGCGTCACTGGGGTTTGAGAGCTATTTACAGTAGACGCTTAGATGCAGTAGTCGTAGCGAAAGGGTTAAAGATTTTGGAGGAAGCCTTGGTTTGCCAAATGGATGCTTCTATAAAAGGTTGTCAGATTCACCCTCCCTGCTGCTTCGAGTGTAGACGATCAGCGAAGTTACGATGTGTTAAAGGATTTTAACGAGAAATCAAAATCGGAAATCGATGAAGATATTATTGAGTTTATAACCGATATCGAGGAAGCACTGAGCATTGATGATATTGATGGAAGTATTAACAATTTAGTCGTATATGATGATGTCATTTTAGACAATCAAAAGAATCCCGCTAGGATATTTTCCAGAGGTAGGCATAAAAATACCGATGTGATATATGTCACTCAACGATACACTCAAATACCAAAAGTGATCAGAGATAACTGCAATATTCTTGCTGTATTCAACCAAGTTGACACACATACGCTACAAAATATTTGGCAAACTTGGTGCGGCGGTGATGTGGATTATAATCTCTTTACAAATTTCTTTAGTCACGCTCAGTCAATCCCACATGGATTTATAACGATAAATTTACACGACCCGAGATCAAGATATCGTGTCGGACTTGATAAAATATTCGGTTGAAATCGTATAAAAGATTTTTACCCCCATAGCAGCAGAGGACGCGACAACGACTTTGCGTCTCCAAAAAAAACTTTTTTTTTACAATTTTGGAGGAAGCCTTGGCTTGCCAAATGGACACCTCTAAAAAATGTTGCCTGATTCGCCCTTCCTGCTGCTATGTCCTATGTGTGTAATGATACCATTGGGTACCTGGATACTCAGGTACCCGCCCATTTATAATAAATCGGGTAATAAAATGAACAACTGGGTACCTGTTAAAAAAGTATTGCAAGTTCAGATTGAGACACAGAATAATGATTACAGTTTGAGGCTCATGTTGTGTGCATATTTATTCATCATCACAGGTGCTTGTATGCCAGCTTACAATTTACTTGTCATATATGTACTATATAATAATATCAGGGAGGACACCTCATTCCTTTCTCACTTGACCTATTTAAGAATCTATGCTGACATTTAAAACTAGACGGTCCTAACTTCATGACTGTCCATGGTTCATGTGCCATTTTTCATGCAGCTTAAACATGTCTTTTTTGAGATCCTGATAACAACTAGGTTTGCACCTTTCATTGACAGCAACAGTAAATACTGATTAAGAAATATTTAATGAAATAAAATTGAAATATAAACTACAATTCAAATGAAAAAAACGCAATATAAATGTCTGGTTTTACTAATGCTATTTTTGCCTCAAGTTTGTGGCTCTGGTGTGAGTATTAGCTGATCAAATCAGGGCTGTTGTTCACATGTTCATTTACTGGACCTTTTTTTATTAGCGAGAAACCCTAAAGAATTTTTGTCACTGCAGAGGCAACACAAAATCTTGGTTACCATCACTTATACCATGGTAGGAAAAAATGAACGAAATGGACAACTATACAGAATTAAATTTGTCACTAAAACTTTTAAATGTAAGGGAAATGTTTCTTTTATATTTAATAAATTTAATAAAAATTGACCACATGTAAATATGGTAATTTTTAGCCATTAATTTTACTTGAAACAGTTCCATGAAAACAGACATGATTGTTGAATGTGAAACCACTTTTCATAGATTCATTCAGTTGTGATACTACATATAAAGTGGGCCAGTCAGAATTGAAAATAAATGACACAGGATATCATTATAAAAAGGGATGCATTGATGTGACTGTTGGATATAGGAAGGGTAAATAAAAAGCATTTAACATTATAGAGTCAGACTGATTAACTATTAATAATATAAGTTGTGGGTTTTCTTTATAGGTATTTTTGGAAGTAAAAGGCAGCCACCTGGATTATGTTTAAAGTGCACTTGAATTACAGAAAAAAAATTAACACCCACAATCACTGATTATCATCTACAATTGTTTAGTTATTTATAAAGCAAAGTGGTTTAGTAGCTATAGAACAGTAACTACTGCAATGCTTAATCTGTGGTACATAATGTCACAGGGTATAGTGTTTCCATTTACCCTTGTTTGTGCTTCAGAGACTCAGGCTTTTTTGGTCTTGACTTGACTGGTGGCAGCAGAGTTTTCCACCACCAGTCATGTCAGAAGAAAAAAGATGCAGAGAACAACTTCTCTATTTTATCCTGCACGTTTTTTGTTATTCACGCTAACTTATAGAAAAGATCACCAAAATGTATATGAAGGTATGACAAATGTACATTATATTTGCAAAGCCATGTCTTTTTTTTTGTGTGCAAAATCCCTTTTTTTTATGATGGACAATATTCCAATTTTAAGAGTTCTTGGTTGTTGTTTTTCCTATAAAGGCAGCATTGATGCTGTGAAATGCTTCAACTTTACCTGTATGTTTTTGGTTGAAAATTAATTAATGGTCTTTAATTAAATTCTTGTTCAACATTTTTGAGAAAAAAAGCTTTCAACAATAAGTTTAAGACAAACTTTAACCCTTAAAGCGCTACAGTGTTTTGCAGTACAAGATCCGTCAGTACCGGTAGTGTTGTTCCGATTATTGATTATAATCGATCATCAGTTGGTTGAGCAGATAATCGATTGTGAACTCCATAATCGATTGTGTGTAAAGGGAGACTACTTTTTAGGTGTATGCAAAGCACAAAGGTTAGTAAAGCTCCCAGCCACTAAGGTTGACCTGAAATTTATTAATTCCTTTCACAAATACAAATATGAAACCTTGTGATTCATAATTAGGAACATATAATCATTATTACATGGTCAAGTTGTTCAATTGTCGAGTTAATAAATTCAAACACATTTTGTTGATTTGTTTCAGTTAAATTGAAACATCTTTTGTAATATTTATAAACAATGACAACAAGAAAAACATGTCCTTAATATGCTTTATATTATAGACACGTCACATATGAACGAAAGAATTTTGGGTGATTGTAGCAGTATTTCAGTTACATTTGCCTGATCAGCCATAAAAAGTTTCGTTCATTTAACAAAGTTGTAAAAAAAATATAACACGCAATGTAATATTATTGTCAGGTTAAAGTATACATGTCATTAATTTAACAGAGATTACTCCTGTACATTTATAAACATACTGAACTCTTGATCAAAGATATAACTGTTTAAGAAAAATTTAAATTTGCTCTTAGTAAACGATTATAATCGATGATCAGTTGGTTAAGAGGAACTAATTATCAATTATTGTGAATTTCTGACTGATTCTCATCACTACTAAATGCATAGTAAGTACAACAGGCCTATGTAAACAAATCAAATACTTTTACAAGCAGTCATGGCTAGTTGAAGTAATAGGATGTGTACATTGTTGGTACAGTACCAATTGCGCAAGTCCATGTGGGTGTGGCTTAAGGTGTAGGGTCCATACCATTCAGACATAAAGAACAACACAAGCTATGATTGGTGGATTATGTAAGAGTTGTACTTTCTGTTAGGCTTAAAAAATAGTTTAGCCTCGTGGCAACATGTGAATTTATAATTCCTATACAGATCATATTTTGTATTTTTTATGATTTTTTGAAAATGTCATAGACATGACTGAAAATAGGTATGTTGTGACTAGATAACTCATACCCCTGTCTAGTTCCAGCAGAGTTATCTCTCTTAAATGCAATGGAGTACCTGGTTTTGTCATCATCAAATTGACAATCTAACACTGTTCTCTATAACAGTGTGTGAGATGCACGCTAAATTAGGATAGAAAATATATTTATCTCTCCAAATATTAGCATTGAGGTCTATGGAAAAACAATTGGTACCGTGATACCTAAAAGGTAATACCAGCTTCACAGTGTATCCATAGCACCGAGTATACATAGCCACCATTTATATACTGTCATAGTGTCATTTGGTTAAACAATGGATATTGAGAAGTTTTTGTCTAATATTGACAGACTTTTACATAGAAAATGTATAAAATCTTCAGAAAATAAGACACATTAGCTTTGGAATGAGGCTTTTGTAACTATACCTATAACATATATAGACTGATGGCTTTGTGTCTGTGTAGTCAGCTTCAAGATTAGCATACAAGCAAAAAAAAAAATAAGTTATGTAAAGTTAATTTAGTTAATTTTAGCCAAATATTGACTATTTTATGCGCAAAAGATGAAAAATCATGGATAAAAAGCAACTCTCTTGTTCTTCTAAAGCATGTCATAGACCAGGAATAGAGGACACTCCTGGTCCTCTTGTAGATAGTTCACTTGTATCATAAAGAATATTCTGGTATGAGTATTTTAGGTAATTTATTAAAGATATGGTATTCCTTCCTATTTTGATTTGAATTGATGCAAATTGAACTAAAAGTACTTTAATAATTTCTCCCAGTAAAGTTTACAAATTTGAAAACTGATCAAACTTGCTTTGTTTGGTTTAGAAGCCCATTATTGTTAATTTCTTATTTAGAAGAAATATAACTTATATGCATCTATATTACATGTATCTACATTATTCACCCTTTTATATTAGCTAGGAATGAACACCATGTCGCCTGATATTTGGTGCCTGTAAGGGATGTAATAGCACAGGTGCCTTTGAATTGTATTTGCACCTATGGTCCACTGCCGCCCTATATTTTCTAAGATAATATTATCAAGCTCTCACTTCTCATTTTTCTCATTGCTGCTTTTGTCTCCTTTAATTACATTATCATTAGCTTCATCTCCCATTTAGATACACACTTTCCTCCTGTTTTTAAATCCATTGAACTCACTATACTCATTGTTAAACTTTAGCCTTTTTCTGTATTTTAATCACTATTTTCACCCCCAAATCCAACATAACCACTAAGAAAGCTTTTATCTAATTTATTTGGTGTCAAATTGGTTTATTACATCAACTGTATTCACTTCACAAAGGAGGGAAGCTTTCAATTTGTATGACAAAGAGGCTGGGTAGCTTGACCTTTGTGTGAGGACTGGGGGTTACTGACCTCATTCATATGCTGACACTGTAAAGTGTTCAAAGCTAAGACTTTATAATTAGATTGGGCCATGTCCACCTGTCCCAGTTGTTACTTTCTGTGTTCATGAAACAAATATAAGTCCTTTATTTTAGATCAAAAGGTCACTTTAAGAGTAGAATTGGTACATGCTAACTAGTGCATTGACCTTTGACCTTACTATTAAACAATATGACATAATGTGATTTATCCCCTATCACCAAAGTGAAGTTTGATAAGTGCTAATATGAATAAAACACAACTCATAGTTAAAAGAATTCATTTTATTTCAAAAGATGAGTTTGATAGTGAAGCAAAGGTATGAAAACAAGAGTTCAAACAGCTCCATAACATTTCTATACACAATCATATAAAACATAGCTTAGTACTTCATAAAATTGTTTTTGACAAGCGAGACTAAGTACATTTGTTAGTTATATAGTCCTGAGCTATTTCACAGATTATTGGAAAAATCAAGGTTTGCTATAGGTATAATGGTACCAATTGCGCAAGTCCATGTGGGTGTGGCTTAAGGTGTAGGGTCCATACCATTCAGACATAAAGAACAACACAAGCTATGATTGGTGGATTATGTGAGAGTTGTACTTTCTGTTAGGCTTAAAAAAAAGTTTAGCCTCTTGGCAACATGTGAATTTATGTTAATTCCTATACAGATCATATTTTGTATTTTTTTTATGATTTTTTGAAAATGTCATAGACATGACTGAAAATAGGTATGTTGTGACTAGATAACTCATACCCCTGTCTAGTTCCAGCAGAGTTATCTCTCATAAATGCAATGGAGTACCTGGTTTTGTCATCATCAAATTGACAATCTAACATTGTTCTCTATAACAGTGTGTGAGATGCACGCTAAATTAGGATAGAAAATATATTTATCTCTCCAAATATTAGCATTGAGGTCTATGGAAAAACAATTGGTACCGTGATACCTTTTGCTTACTTAGAAAATGGCAAAAGTTGCGACAAGCACTATGATACATTGACCGACAGCACGACTTAAGTCTCGACTAGCACTTTATGGGTTAATGTATAAAACTTTCTGTATTACAATATAAGGTCCGATATGACTTTCACATTGAACATATTGAAAATCTCACAATTCTCACAAGTGGAAGGTCTCATCAGTAACACCAAAAGTCTTCTAATAGTATCTAGATTATCCTAGATGAAGTTGGTGCTGATGTAAAATCCATTTTAGTTGCTGCAGTGGCTAATTTTGAAAATCTAATCACTCATGAAATATTGGAAATGGTTTCAGCACTTGAAGTTTTATATATAAAAAAAAAATCTTTACCTTAAATTCCTGGAAATTCTTTTTGGTTATTAGAGCCTGTTTCCCTTCAGGAGACTCTTGTTTTGATATGCACAAACTGAATGTTAGTCAATATTGATTGCTGGAGGTTGCATCTTCCATTCGTATCAGTATCTGTTCAGAACCGTAACTTTACAATTTTCCATAACCTTTGTCATTTTGATCATTTAAGTGTAAACTATATTCAGATTCTCCAACATATGTTGTTGTTGTTGTTGTTGTTGTTGTTGTTGTTGTTATAGGGCTTAACACCATTTATCAGCACAAGATAGGCTATACATGGTGGCCAGTATTATTGGTGGAGGAAGAACCTGGGAAACCCCCGGAAAGAACCTCCGACCCACGAGAAGCTACTGGCAAGCTCTATCACATATCCATATTGGCTGAATCTTAGACTCGAACCCACGTAGACAGATGTGAGATGCCTCAGATGGCAGTGATCCGTAACGTAGAGCACTTTAGACCACTTGGCCACTCAGGGCCCTCCTCCTAAAGAACTGATGTCAGTAAGATGTTGCCTGTTGCTATTGCAAACCTTACCATTTCTGGTACAAATTGACTTTTTTCAATATAATAAGAATTCATCCTCCTATATGATGTTCAGAAATTTCTACACTGTTGGGCTAGGAAAAGAGACCCAGTCTGTTTCTCACATCAAAAGCCAATGGTCAATAGCTGTATTTATTCCTGACATTGCAATTTACATTTGGTGAAGTCAGCCCTGTGTGGAAAATGTACCATTATAAAGATCCAGCATCAAAATGTGACTCCTTGTATTTCTTGAGTTTTGTACCCTAAGTCCAGTGTTTATGCATTAGTTCTATTACCTCTTGAGAGTTGTTTACATTTGTTGTCTTCGAAGTTTAGCATTTCCCATTAATGTTACCCAGGAGGTATTTGGGTACAATTTTATTGTTGCATTTGATTGTTTTTCTTATTATTCCAGGCTTTTAGCCATGTGCATTATTGGATTGCATCATAATGACAATTTCCACTCTGTGGGATGGTGTATTCATATTAAAATCAGTGGCACAAAAAGCATAAAGTTACACAATCATGATGGTTAAGTATTAAAATTAGTTTTACCCTCCAGAAAAATTCCATTTCTCAGAAAGAGAGCCAAATAGTATTCTGTGAATGTGTAGTGTAGGTCGCATTGTAATTAAAAAAGATCAAATGGCATTTGTGTTAGTAGTTTGGAGCATAACCATAGTCCATTTAAACAATTTATCTTGCTGTGTTGAGAGCGTTCTCTCTCATTTACACTCTTTTCTCATCAATATATAGTTTCAGGCAATCTGAAGGATGTAAATAATGCAGGGTGATAAACAGATAATTGCAGAAATGTGATATTAGCTGTATTGATTAATTCACAATTTCATCTTTCTGTTGCTTATTTTTCTCAGAAGATGGATTAGTCTGTGGCTATGCTATATGATTCAACAGAATGTACATTCAGTAAACTAAAAACTGTAAACCTGTTCTTGCCAACATTGTTTGTCACTCTAATGGCAAAGGGTATCATTCCAGTCTAAGGAACTTGTCTCCAGCTTGAAATTAAAGGTTCCACTTGCAGAAGCTTATTTATGGAGGAACAGTCAATTATTAGTTCCCTGACCCATCCTTGATTTTTTAGCTCCAGGAAACTGGTGAAGAGCATGGGAGAAGGAAGATCTTAAAACTGAAATCTGTATCTTCAATTTGTGATAGAGAGGACCCACCACTTGTTTGTGGTACCTTATATAACTTATGTGGAGCAACTTGGCAGGTGGGTTAGAGCAACTCTTAACCTCCTTGGGTGTTTGGCTTCAGAAGGTCTGCCCTTTTCCCTTTTTAACCCCACTTCATTATAGTGTGATATTAGACCACAGAATATGGCATTATAACCTCTCCACCACAGGGCTAAGGCAAGGGAAAGATCAAATCATTTCCCTGCATTTAGTGGTGGTGGTAGTCTCACATCATGAAATGATTTAGTAGAGTTGCAGGAAAGGGTTGTGGGGAATTTCAATCCAGTCATCTTTTGTAATCCGGCTAATGCTGATTTGTGATCCAACAGAGGGCCTGCTTATATATATTCTATATTTCAGTCTGGCATCATTTTCATTTAGAACCAACTAGTCATCATAAGAAGTCTTGTGATGAAAATCCCATGGCAATGAGACTTACAATTCAGCAATAACAAGATTTACAAGATGGCTTATGTGGTGGTCATATTTAACATCAGATTGGGCCCATTTCATTCTGGACCAACTAGACATCATGAGAAGCCTTGAAGAGGAAATCAGATTGACCCCATTTTAATTTAAGACCAAATAGACGTGATCAGAAGTATTTTAGTGAAAACATTTTCTTGATAGGACTCTGTTCAGGAGGTACATAGCTAAAACAAGATTTTCAAGATGGCCTTTATAGTGGAAATCTGATTGGCATCATTTTCATTTAGGACTGGCTAGACCATGGGATGAATGTGTAAAGTTTTATGGCAATTTATGAAGAGTAGTGATAACAAACTTGTGCTAACACATGGATAGATGATGGACAGCAGATCATCCCATACATTTTTCTAGTGTTAATGACACTGACTGTTTACCAAGTCCGGCCAGACTCAAAATTAATAGTCTCTATTGTGTTCACAGCAGGGCAGAAAGACATGAAAACGGTGTATCAGAACACAAAGAAACTGAAGGGCGACTATAGTCAGCACCACGACCTTCCAGTGAGAGATGAAGTTGGAACCTATGTCACAGTGGAGGAGGAGAAGCTGGAAAGATGGAAGCAACATTTTGATTATATCCTGAATCGCCCAGACCCACCAGTACTCGCTGACATTCCTGAGGAGGACCTTGACATCAGTTGCGACGACATTGAGGAGGTCAAGCAGGCCATTCACAAGCTGAAGAATGGGAAGGCACCTGGCAATGATGGAGTGTGTCCCGAGATGCTGAAGGCAGAAGACACAGAGATAGATTCTCCAAAAGATATGGGATAGTGAGAAAGCACCAAATGACTGGAAAACCGGAATCATAGTTAAACTTCCCAAGAAAGGAGATCTGGGAAACTGCAACAACTGGCAAGGAATCACATTGCTATCCCTCTCCAGTAAGATCTTTAGCCGCATAATTCTGCAATGCATCACAGCAGCAGTGGACGGCATCCTACGCCAGGAACAGGCAGGCTTTAGGAAAGGCAAATCTTGCATCGACCACATCTTCACACTGAGGCAGATACTTGAGCAGTCTCATGAGTGGAATGGATCCCTTTATGTGGTCTTTGTGGACTTTGAGAAGGCCTTCGACAGCCTGCACCGAGCCTCTATGTGGAGGATCCTACGACATTATGGCATCCCCAAGAAACTTGTCAATGTCATCAGGTCCCTGTACGAGAACTTTGAGTGCAAAGTAATCCACAACAACCAACTCACTGAACCATTCAAGGTGGAAACCAGAGTGAAGCAAGGATGTATTCTCTCTCCGATCCTCTTCTCACTGGCCATTGACTGGATCATGCGCCGCAACACAGAGGGCAAGAGACATGGAATACAGTGGACGTTGACCTCAATGCTGGATGACCTTGACTATGCCGACAACATCGGGTTGCTGGCAAGCAGGCACCAGGATATTCAACAGAAGACAGAACAGTTGGTACAGACAGCAAGCACCATGGGTCTACGAGTCAACATAGGGAAGACAAAGGTCTTGAGGAAGAATACTAGAGTGGGCAACCCAATCACCATCAACGACCAACCCCTGCAAGAACTAGATGATTTCACTTACCTGGGCAGTAAGGTCGCCACGGATGGAGACTGCACAAGGGAAGTCGTCGCAAGAATCAGCAAGGCCAACCAGACCTTCGCAATGCTGAAGCCCATATGGAGGATAAGAAACCTCAGCATCCACACGAAGATCCGTATCTTCAAGAGCAACATGTTGAGCGTCCTTTTGTATGGTTCAGAGTGTTGGAAGTCAACTGCGTACATAGAACACAAGCTCGAAGTGTTTCAAACCAAATGCCTGCGACACATCATGAGGATCTTCTGGCCAAACATGATCTCAAATGAGGAACTTTGGCACAGAGCAGGTGCAAGCACCATCTCTGAGATCATTGCAACTCAGCGATGAAGATGGCTCAGCCATGTCTGCAGAATGCCCCCTGACTCACTACCGAGGGTGGCACTCAGATGGACCCCACAGGGGAAAAGGAACCATGGCAGACCCAAAGAGACCTGGCGACGAACCGTAGAGAGAAACCTTAAGACCAGAGGCCTCATCCATCAGACTGCCCCAGCAATAGCTGCTGACAGACCGAAATGGTGCTCCCTTGCTGTTGTCTCAAGCACCAGACAGCGCAGAGAGGATTGATTGATTGATTGTGTTCACAATTGACCAATCATGATGTAAAGATGGCATCATAAATATGCAATGGCAAGGTTTTCCAGGATGCCAAAATCCATGTAAAATTCACATTTGTAGCCTATTAAAATTCCCAAAAACCAAGTATTTTGGATACCATATTTACCATTTGTATTGGGACACCATAAATTAAATTTTAAAGTAATCTTTTGTGCACTGTATGTTTTTTATCTGCATTGGTTCTGCAAACTCTTTTGCTTTAACTCATTAACCCCTTTACGCATCAGGAGGTAGTAATCGACTTTTGAGCTCTGTGACATCAAAATCATGTATGGTATACTAAAGGGGGTGGTAGATGTATCTTTACAGTGATACCAAATAATCTTGATGTTTTAGTTGCACTTCCAATTACGAAGGGAAAAACCGAATTTTTTTCAACCCAAAATTTGCCCATGGTTGGAATCCGATTTTGTGTCCTGATTTTAGACTTTTTGGCCTGAGATCCAAGGCAGACTGATCAGAACTGCACATATAGATAGGCGAACCTTTGCAAAAGGTAGAATAAGATGGGCATTTAGAATAAAGAGTTGTCTCTAAACAAATATGACGTGTCCATTGAGCAAAATAACCCAAAATACTTTTGCCTTTCTGCTCAACTGTGAGCAAAATAGCCAATGAAAAAATGATGTTTCTAATACAACTAGGCATCAGGTTGACTAGAAATCTCCTGGAAGTTGATGTATTAGGATGTATTCAGAAATAGCCCCCAAACTGTTTCCTACTGATATTTCAGACGAAAACGACAAAAACCTCCAGGTATTAATGAGTTAAAACGTGCTTTGTTGTTTTAAATTATTTTCAAAATTTCTGAGAATACTAGTAATTTGACTTCACTATGTAATCTGACTTGGTATTTGTTTTAAAAATGGCACGCTTAAAAGAATCCAATGTTGTCTTTGAGGTCGGCTTGCTTTGTAATAAAATAGCCATTGTATTTGATATCCTGTTAGCAAGTTCAAACAACATGTCGACATGCATGTAGGTTCCCAAAAGCTAGGGAAGCTCTGTCCCACATCCTCCAAGTATGGTGGTCAAACTACATTTCAGAGGGACAAATGAAGATTGTATTATATAATGTGTTGGTTCTGCTGATAAAATGATAATCTTCTGTGTTTCTTGAGCTATGGTGACAGTGGTTAGTGTGTTTAAATCTTGACCAAATGATCTTATTTGTTAGGCAGTTTTGCACTTTAACATTTTGTAATCACTGCACTATGGTATCTTCCTTGGACACTTGCATATTTGCTCAGGTAGATTGTCAACATGTTTGAGTAGCTGGTTAACAGGAAATCAAGAACCTTTACTATCTGGAGCTTTTATATAGTGCTTTGAATAAGATCAAACCATACTACTGTATATACTTGCTTATGAGTCGAATCCAACAGTAGACACAGATCTACCATTGCATAAGGTGCAGACAGATATGGGTCTGTACAGTTTGTTAGGAGTAATCCTTAGAACAACAATACAGACTCTGATATGTGGGTTCCTTAATGCTTCAGCAGGTCAGGTTCTTTGTTGTTTGCAGTTAGACTTGACATAATAAGCGAGTAATCGTGCAGATCAGTTTAGCAGTAAACCATAGCGGTGACTTAATAATCAGTTCAACATTATAGTGGCTGTGATTGAAATTTTCATTATAAATATGATGATCATGTATCGCATTTGATCTGTTCACTATAAAAATAATTCAAATTGTATATTTATTGTTCCTGCAGTACTGAAGAGTTAAAACAGGTTGTTGCTCATTCAGGCATTGAAAATATCCTTTGGGTATGGGAATTCATTGCTCATCAAGCATATAAAAATCCCTTTAGTTGTGTGTGACTTCTAATTTTGAATATAGACCTGATCTACAAATTCTTAATGGGGCGCTGAATGGTCTAAAGTACACTCCGTTGGAGATCACTGCCATCTCAACCCAGTCTGCATGGGTTGTCTCAGATTAGGTCAATGTGGGTAGGTGAGAAAGCTTGCCAGTAGTTTCTCATGTTTTGGTTGTTCTTTCCGGGGAATTTCCTGGGTTCTTCCTCCACCATTAATACTGGCCGCCATGTATAGCCTATCATGTGCTGAAAAATGGTGTTAAACCCTACAACAAGAAGTTCTTAATAGTACTGCCAATCGATGAGTACCAGTATATGTTTATGTTGTTTACATATTAGTTTCCTGGTAAATTAATTTAAGATATGTTGTGGCATGGTGGTTAGTTTGTGTCATAACCATAACCAGAAAGATACTGCTTTTAATAATCCATTCATCTGCTGTGGATTGTACCTGAGGAGGCAAAGTCTTTACCTTGCCTGGGAAAAAAAAATATTCTTGTGTTGATGTGTCATACAGTACCTAAGCCTAACCAAAACCAAGCTATTCAATTAATTTATTGTACTTTTCTATTCCAGGTTAATTCAGCACCTGAAGATATTACTCTTATAATAAAAGAAGATAGGCTTCTTCATGTGACCCAAAATTACCACAGCTGATCAAGTGCTTATTTAAGGTTTAAAGCTGGTCAAGGCCAAGACACAGCTATTTCAGGTATGACATGTATTGACTCCTGATAGGGTAGTCCCAACCTTGAACAGTAGAAATCCCCTATCTGCTTTCAGTTACCTCACTGTCAGATAAAATGGGAGTGAGTGTGTGTGTGTGTGTGTGTGTGTGTGTGTGTGTGTGTGTGTGTGTTTTGTTGTTGTTGTTGTTGTTGTTGTTGTTGTTTTTGTTTTCTGAACTTTAAAAAAGTACATTAAAGTTCTATAGACTTTCTGTGTGTATTGTTTGAAGGCATGCCTGAACCTGTGATTCTTAGCTCACATTGCTTCAAGGCTGTCAAAGCTTATTTCAGTGTTCTCTATTCATTGTTTATTCATCATGTATAATTTATTGTGCACATTTCAACAGCTTCTTAAAAAGCTACTTGACCAAAGATGGAAGTTTTCTGGCATCAAGTACCTTCAGATTTGTTCAGTTGATGCAGATCCACCATCCATTATAACAAAAACCGCCTCTAAAAAAATTGACAAACCTCAGAACAACTTCCTCTGACCCCCCCCCCCCATGGACCCAACTGAATTGGATCATATTTTGCAGAAAGTATATTGGCATACAAAATGGACAGAAATCATCCTAGTACGAAGGACTTTCATATCTTTATAAATGATACTGGTTGAAGTGGCCGTCATTGCTAAACAATGACCTGTAAACTTGTTGTAGTTGTAGTTAGTAGTAGTGTTTGACACCATTTTTCAGCACATGATAGGCTATTCATGGTGGCCAGTATGAATAGAGGAGGAAGAACCCAGGAAAACCACTGACCCATGAGAAGCTACTGGAAAGCTTTCTTACATACCCACATTGGCTGAATCTTAAGACTCGAACACACATAGAGGTGAGATGGCAATGATCCATAATGGAGAGTGCTTTATTTAGACCACTTGGCCACTCGGGGCTCCACTGTAAACTTGGACAGAAATCCACTATAAAGAACATTCAGTTTTTTTTGTACAAAATCTGGCCACTGTAACTAAAAATAGAACTACTTGTTTTTAAACATTCATCAGAACCAAATTTGACAATGTTTCCTGGTCTCAATGGCTTTTAGACTTATACAAGTGATGCAGATCAAAAATCAGACATGGATGCCTTAACAAATAATTAAAGATTTGTAAAAAAAAAACAACAAAAAACCCCAACAAATATTGGGTACATTGATCTCAGAAAGCAGCTGAACAGAATCTGGCAACTTTGACAGTTTTGAAGCAAAAAAGCTTTGAATATTAGACACATGGTATTAAAATGTCATTAAATGCTGATGAAGATACATAAAATAAGGAAACTGTGACCCACTTGTTTTAATTACATATGAGTAATTTTTATCAGCAATTACTACTGTTGATCCCATCTCATGCTCATTTTAACCTCCACTGGTCATATGTTACTATATTTAGGCAGTATAAAATAATGAGATTAGTTTGATTTGGTATTTTGTGGAACAGGGACACAGATTATTTAGGGCCAGGGCAAATTGATTCAAGTGTGGTGTTCAAGGTCACACTACAGTAGCAGACCAGGGCTGATCTGATTATAAGAATCAAACCTGCACCCTTTTGGATTAAGTCCAGCACCCTGATAAGCAGGTATAGTGTCTGGTGACAGAACCTGATCTTCTTTATGTTATTATTATCATCTTCTGTTGCTTGTGGGTTGTTTTTTTTTACACTGGTTGAGACCATGAATCAGACATGTCATAAACCTGTACATAGTGTACCAGGTTATTGAACCCCACTATCTGACCTCATTATGTTCAAGGATGTGTGCTAATTCTACCAAGAGGCACTTCTTCCTACAGTTACTTGGGAAGGATTATATTTGCAAGTCTTTAATATTAAAAGTCCATGTCGGCCTAAGCAGTTTGTTGTGGTCATGCTTGGCCATTGTGTGGATCATAAATAGAGTTCATCTAAATTTGTACAAATGATGCTTATTTACCATCATATATAGTTGCCATTACTGAAACTAAACGAAAATTAAGTCACTTTTTCTCTAAAACAGAATGTGAGTAAAGTTGAATGAAAGCATGAAGACCTAAACTATTTTTTTTTACAATGTTGTATATAGATCAATGTTGTATAGGTAATGAATTAAAATTACAGTTATTATGAAAAGTTGCAGTAGTTGATTACAGTTATAATTACTCTGTCACAATGAAAGTTAGTCGATTAAAATACTTTTTTATTCAGGAAATTAGAATAAAGTTAGATTACTTGTGTTCAGTCTGTTTCAACTCAAAAGAAAAACAAATGTTTACATGTGATTTAAATTAGGCATAACCGACTTTTGATCCGGAAATCGGATTCCACCGGATAGTATGAACTTCCGATTAATTGGAGTCAGACAAGGCAGGAACGACCGATTCGGATAATAAAAATAATAAAGTTGAATTTCTATAGCACCGTGTCTAACACTGTGTGTCATTCGATAGTGCGTTAATAAAGTTAAATAAGAAGTCAGAAAAGTCCAATATGGTCAACACAACCACGCTGTGAGACAATCTATTTGAACTGGCGGGTGAAAACCGGAAATGAAGCCGGATATGGTAAAGTACTAAGTAACATGCTAGACACGGCAAAACCAGATACCAGAAACCCGGAAACTGAAGATGAAATTTTTTAGAAAAAAAAATACGGATTTAGCATTTCCAATTAATTGAATCTTATCCGGAATCGGAAAAATTTCATGCCCAAAATCCGGAATCGGAAATCAGTAGAAAAATGCTAATCGGTTATGCCCTAATTTAAATGTTTATCAGCACACAAATGGTGAATAGATGAATGTTTCATGCATGTCATTGATAATAAAGGTTTGTCATTTCATCAAAGATTTTTCAAGCAGATGTTCAGGAATTCCAGCATAAACCTTTTCTGCCAAGGTGGTCCCTAATTTTCAAACTAATGGACCTGTATGCTCCCCCCATCCCCTTTGAAGCACTGGAGTTATTTATTATGTTGGATTTCCTCTCAAGTTTCACATTGCATGCACTCAGGGTCCAAAGCAATTAAAACAGATTAGTGAACAACTGTATTTTATTGACATCTTAGCCTTACAGTCATCACAGTAAATTATCTAAAATAGTTCGTTAGAAAACAATGTTGCCATTAGCTTATTGATTTCTTTTCATGAAATCTTCTCTGTCAGAACTTGTAATGGACATGTTGCAGTAGCCATAATAAATAGGGTGGGATAAAAAAATATGACAAAAATTTGAGATGAGGACAAAAACTTTATTTTTGTGCTGAATTATTTCAAAGGCAATGGATACAGAAATGCCTTCTTATCTGCAACCAGAATGTACTAAAAGAAGCCTGAAAATATCATGCTCAATAATTGGGAAACAGAAGGTATTCATGATTTAGTTATTTCTCTCATTCTGTGTTTTTTCCAATCTTTCTCCTTGAACTTTTCATAGTTAGATTCGAAAAGGTGTATGTAAATCTCGGCAACAAATCATAAGAAGTGCACAAAAATAGCCATCTTAAATATTCATTATTTGCTATCTTGTGCTCTGTGTCACAGCTAAGTCATCAAGACATGTGATTTTATCACCAAGATGCGTGATTTTATCACTTGGGTTGTACAGCAGGTTTTCATAAAGCATAAAGCATAGTACAGAAGTAAAGAATGACTCACTTTTTCCTACAGAATACTTAAAATTATTAAAATGTAAAGAATTAAAGACTGTCTCACTATATTTTTATTCAAAATATTTGCAGTTATTGAACAGCAAAGAAATTAAACAATGTTTCAGTTCTTCATGCCAAGTTTCTAACATCATTGAATAGCAAAGAATTTTCTTGCTTTTTCATTATTATACATCAGCTCATTGTAAGTTTGATATTAATGCAAGTACTATCAAGAAACCATGCAATTTATATAACGACAGGGATAATGGAACTTGCTTTTAGTGATTGTTCAGCAGACAAAAAAATGCACAAGAAACAATGATTCAGTTTTAACACATTAACCCCTGGAGGTTTTTGCTCTTTTCGCATGAAATGCGAGTAGGAAACACATTTTGGGGACTATTTCTAAATACATCGTAATCCATCGGTTTCCAAACAATAATCTGTTAGACAAATGGTTACTAATGATACAGAAAATGTTTTTCATTGGTTAGTTTGCTGGCGCATGAGCAGAAGGGCAAAAATTGGAGATGTTTTTTTTTTTTTTTTTTTTTTTTTTTTGCTTAACGGACACATAATTTTCGTGTGTAGAAGACTCTTTATTCATAATGTTCACCTTATCCTACTTTTTGCACAGGTTCACCTGTCTGTGTGCGTCTCAGACCGGTCTGCCGTAGATCCGAGGTCCTAAAGTCTAAAATCTGGACACAAATTCGGAACCCGACCATGGGCGATTTTTGGGTGAAAAAAAAACGGGTCCAAAAACTTCGGTTTTTCCCTCTGTATTTTGTAATACAATTAAAATGTCCAGATTACTTGCTATCATTGTAGAGCTACATCTGTCTACTTTTCAATGATACCACCCATTTTAGTGTATCATGTATGACCTTGACGCTACAGACCATGGAAGTAGGCTACTACCTCATACCTCGTAAAGTCGTCGCTAGGGGTTAATGTGTTAACAAGAATTTTTTAAAAAAAATAGAAAATTGTCTCGGAATGGCAAAATTTGTAATTCATGTTCAGTGTTGACGTACAAGTGATTAAATACGCGAGGAATATTCAAATTTTGTGGTATCATGAAAAGTGACTGTTTAACACATTTACCCCTGGAGGTTTTTGCTCTTTTCGCATGAAATGCGAGTAGGAAACACATTTTGGGGACTATTTCTAAATACATCGTAATCCATCGGTTTCCAAACAATAATCTGTTAGACAAATGGTTACTAATGATACAGAAAATGTTTTTCATTGGTTAGTTTGCTGGCGCATGAGCAGAAGGGCAAAAATTGGAGATGTTTTTTTTTTTTTTTTTTTTTTTTTTTTGCTTAACGGACACATAATTTTCGTGTGTAGAAGACTCTTTATTCATAATGTTCACCTTATCCTACTTTTTGCACAGGTTCACCTGTCTGTGTGCGTCTCAGACCGGTCTGCCGTAGATCCGAGGTCCTAAAGTCTAAAATCTGGACACAAATTCGGAACCCGACCATGGGCGATTTTTGGGTGAAAAAAAAACGGGTCCAAAAACTTCGGTTTTTCCCTCTGTATTTTGTAATACAATTAAAATGTCCAGATTACTTGCTATCATTGTAGAGCTACATCTGTCTACTTTTCAATGATACCACCCATTTTAGTGTATCATGTATGACCTTGACGCTACAGACCATGGAAGTAGGCTACTACCTCATACCTCGTAAAGTCGTCGCTAGGGGTTAATGTGTTAACAAGAATTTTTTAAAAAAAATAGAAAATTGTCTCGGAATGGCAAAATTTGTAATTCATGTTCAGTGTTGACGTACAAGTGATTAAATACGCGAGGAATATTCAAATTTTGTGGTATCATGAAAAGTGACTGTTTAACACATTAACCCCTGGAGGTTTTTGCTCTTTTCGCATGAAATGCGAGTAGGAAACACATTTTGGGGACTATTTCTAAATACATCGTAATCCATCGGTTTCCAAACAATAATCTGTTAGACAAATGGTTACTAATGATACAGAAAATGTTTTTCATTGGTTAGTTTGCTGGCGCATGAGCAGAAGGGCAAAAATTGGAGATGTTTTTTTTTTTTTTTTTTTTTTTTTTTGCTTAACGGACACATAATTTTCGTGTGTAGAAGACTCTTTATTCATAATGTTCACCTTATCCTACTTTTTGCACAGGTTCACCTGTCTGTGTGCGTCTCAGACCGGTCTGCCGTAGATCCGAGGTCCTAAAGTCTAAAATCTGGACACAAATTCGGAACCCGACCATGGGCGATTTTTGGGTGAAAAAAAAACGGGTCCAAAAACTTCGGTTTTTCCCTCTGTATTTTGTAATACAATTAAAATGTCCAGATTACTTGCTATCATTGTAGAGCTACATCTGTCTACTTTTCAATGATACCACCCATTTTAGTGTATCATGTATGACCTTGACGCTACAGACCATGGAAGTAGGCTACTACCTCATACCTCGTAAAGTCGTCGCTAGGGGTTAATGTGTTAAGAAGATTTCGGTTGATTGAGGTTTCAGGCTTCATGGTTTTCATTGTAGTCAGATTTGTACACTTTATATATAGGGACAGATAACCCAGTTATATCATGCAGGTTACCTGCATAAGATGCACAGGGTTTAATTTAGATCGTTTTTGTGCCAATGACACATGATGCATTAAAAAAAACCTTCCCATTCAGATAATAAAGATGTACCCACATGGTGCAGTGTCAAAGAAATAAGTGAAAACTTCAAGCACCTGCACCCCTGTTGTGTTGAAAGAAACCAATGGTTTAGCTAGGCTGGTTATAATGCTTTATAACAGTTACTTCATATTTAGTACAACAATAAGCTATTACCAATTGCCCCACAAGTAAACAAAACATGTTCCCCCAAAAAGTGATTTTGAAGAAATGTTGACAGATTTCTTGTGGAAAATTGTTAAATTATTAAATCCGAATGATATTATTAAAAAGAAGTCATCAAAAGAAGCTTCCTCTTCATCCAGTCCACCATCAGAACCAAAAAAATGAACCTTTAGAGAATGACAAAATTGCTAATAGAATCAGTAACATATACATTATGGCTTGCTTTAAGTATGACAGGAACATTATTTTTTTACTTAGGCAGAATAAAGGCAGTGCAACTAAGTCATGGTAATTTTAAAATTATCACTCAGTAGGTAAATACACATCAATGATTCTTTTCTGCATGTCATTAACTATTTATATGTAATTTGAATTTTGTTTTATAATTTAACATTGGTACATATAGTATTTAACTAGGCCAAGACAAGTTGATTATTCAGGTGGGACTGAATTGTTCGTTTTGCTTTGCAATTAGGCAAGCTTTTGGATCAAGTTCTATGGTCGTATCTCCATGTTTTGACAGATCTAGGGCCAAAAAATTTGACAGTTGTTTAGATTCTCTTTAGTTGCAATTCCATTTCAATAAATAGCTTCTATAATTTGATTACTTGGATATGCATACTTGCCCATTGTAATCAGTGGCAGCTGTCCTTGACTGTGGACAGTTGGTAGGCATGTGTTTAGAAAAAGTTTAATATGGATTGACTATAATACTACAAACATTCAATTGACTTTAGGGTCATAAAAACTGATAGCAAATATCATTTTGAAACTAAAGGGGAGGGGGCTGCTTGAGGCTGCTACCAATCAAAAATCTTTTCTTAACAAGAGCAAAGCAGTTGATGTTGTTTAAAAAAAACTGCAAACACGAGTCATCTCAACAAATGCAAATTACAATTTAGACCCATGCATCAATTGACTGTATCCGTGTTTGTGTGTGTGAGAGAGAGAGAGAGAGAGAGAGAGAGAGAGAGAGCGAGAGAGAGAGAGAGAGAGAGAGAGAGAGAGAGAGAGAGAGAGAGAGAGAGAGAGAGCCTGCACACAGGAAAATATCACAACTTAATTTTAAAGCATCTGATCTGGCTGGAATTTGTCAGTTCATAACCTTGTTTGTTTAACTTTGCAGTATCATAGTCAATCCATATTAAACTTTTTCTTAACACATGCCTACCAACTCTTTAAATCCCAACACTAACAGTTTAAACTGTTTTGCTGTAACTGTCCACAGTCAAGGACAGCTGCCACTGATTACAATGGGCAAGTATGCATATCCAAGTAATCAAATTATAGAAGCTATTTATTGAAATGGAATTGCAACTAAAGAGAATCTAAACTACTGTCAAATTTTTGAGATGACAGTGCTTGCAGTTTATTTTAGGCCACTGTTAAAGAATACAAATTCTAGCTGCATAGAAGGGAGTGGTCATGATTATCAGTCCAGTATGCACGTTTCCATTGATCAATTAAACACATTACGTGTATTAAATGTGAAATATTATTATGTAAATACATTATTATAGTATATACAATTAATCAGGCAGTTTATGACAATCGCTCTGGTGGCCTAGTGGTTAGAGCATCCACCATGGAAGCAGGAGGTCGTGGGTTCAATCCCTGGGTCGAGTCATACCAAAGACTTACAAAAATTATACTAACAGCGGCCTTGCTTGGTGCTCAGCATTAAGAGGTTAGTATTAGGACTGGTCGGTCTGGTGTCAAGATATTGTGACTGGGTGGGACATCATACTACATGTCTGTGACATGATGCCCCATTGCTAGACATCACTATAATCTGCCTCACTACAGACATCGTAGCGATGTGACTGAATTTTTTTTTAAAGCTACGTTAAAAGTCATAATCATGCAAACAAACAAACAAACAAAATTGGGCAGTTTATCTCTTAATAATTTGCTAATGTGGACAAAGATAGCAAGAGAACTGAGCTAAACACACACTTTATATATATATATATATATATATATATATATATATATATATATATATATATATATATATATATATATATATATATATATATATATATATATTTATATATATATTCATTTATGGGACAGATCTAACTGCAATCTAATTAAACAGATCTCTGTTGTCATGCATGAAAATCTGATGACACCACTTAGGGTTCATGTTCTGTGACTTCTGAATTATCCCATGGAAATGCAGCTTTCAAAAATCGGAAACTGAATCAAATCATTTGGTACATTTTCAAGCTCTTCAACCACACTGCTTAGTCTCCAAATGTGAATATATTCAACTTCATCTGATTGGCTGATAAAATTAAAGATTATGGTAATAACATAGGTTACCAGAACATGACCCCTGAGCATCTACTGTCAGATCTTCATTTATAACAGTGGAGATTTGATTTTAATCAGATTGAAGCCATCTGCAAACTGTACAGACCCAGATCTGAATTGCATATTGTGCCAGCAGATCTGGGTCTGTGCAGTTTATTTGAAGTAATCAGTAGAACAAACAACATAGACTTTGATCTACAGACTCAGTATGATACAGCAGATCAGGATATCTTTTGTTTGCGGTTTGATTTGAGTTTTAAGCAAGTACAATTATTGCTGAAAGGGCTTAGGTTCGTACATTGTGTTCATTGTGAGAAGTGAGATCAAAAGTTTCTGGTGAATTTAAAATTCCTGTATATTGAACTGAGGTATAATGACGCTATTAAACTGATTGAAGAATAAAAGTAGAAAATAACATTTTCACTGTTGTTGATTATCTAACAAAACATGTCTTTTTTTAAGAAAAAAGAATCAAGCTCTGTTCTGAATTAACAATCACACTAGAATATATCCACATCAAAAAGAATGTCATACACAATGTCTTAATGTGATATCTGTTGATACTTTGGTGAACAACTTCAATTGAAAAAGATATTTAATAACAAGAATTCCCAGTGCAGTTAATAAAACTGAGTATTCAATCCTGTAACTCATTCCTCTTAGCCAGCCAGTGACCAAACATTGATTCATTTTTCATAGACACCTTACTAAATCAAGTGCTCTTGCTTATGCTGCAGTCTTTGTTTATGGAACACATTATGCAAGTTTTTGAGGCAGAGGGGCATATTGAATGTCAAAATGATGTTCAAAATCAATCCATGTAATGCCTTTGAGACACTCGGCTTTCATGGCTAACAGGTCATCATAAAAAGTCAACCCATTTTGTGTGGTTCAGTACCAAAACCTAAGCATTAACAAATCACTAAAACATTTCATCCCAAAATAATATTGACTTGAACTTTTTCTGGGTTATTCTTTCCTAGATCAGTGACCCAATTGTTTCGCAGGTATAGATTTTAGTACTAACCACAATGGAGGATTGGACATTACATGCCTTGAAAAGGTATTATTTTAAAGTAAAGAATGATCTTTGTGCACTCTAAATGTTTTTGTGAATACAGATATGTTGTCAGAAAGGTATATAGCAAGTTTAAAGGACTGGTTCTCACTTTGCTGCCACTGCCTGCTAACATGTGAATAGAGAAGTGCAATACACCCAGTCTATAGTGATTTGATGAGTATGACAAGACAATATCCTCGAGTAAGCACCCCCTCCCACTTTTTAACATTTTTAGTAGGCAGGTGCCTTGTATTACAATTTGAGAAATACTGTGTGGAAGAATTTCAGATGTGACCACACGATAAAATGACCTTACAAATGCAAAAATATGGCAACTTTTAACATGCACATATGAAAGGGGCCTATAAGGCACTTTCCGGTACTGATAATTGCCATCTTACCGCTGTCTGCGTGGGTTCAAGTCTAGGATTCAGCCAATGTGGGTATGTGAGAAAGCTTGCCAGTAGCTTCTCATGGGTTGGTGGTTATTTCCGGGGTTTTGCCAGGAACTTCTTCCACTGTTAATACTGTCCGCCATGTATAGCCTATCTTGTGCTGAAAAATGGCGTTAAACCCTACAACAACAACATGCATATATGTGCTGAAAAATGGCGTTAAACCCTACAACAACAACATGCATATATGTGGAAATCTTTTTCTTTCTTTTTTTTTTTTTCATATGTTGATTGTAACTGAAAATTTTAAAATCAAAATAAAGGGTGTCGATTAAATGATTGACAAATTTGCAAGTGCATTGTACTTGATACCTCAGCATTTACGCTTTATTGTTTTTTTTTTAAGAATGCTGTAAAATAATGATCACACTGCAAATCAGACATATTTGATGGTGAATATGTATTATGACTGTCATTTGTAAAACTTGACAGTAGTAGGAAAACCAGATGCAGGTGTTCTCTGTGGTTTGATTGGATAGAGAGGGATTAATTTTAGAGAATGATTTCATCTGTCAGTATTTCCTCTATGAGTTCCTTAGAGCCCTCCACAATCAACACTGCTACCTTGTATACTAATATACTACTCCTAAATCCTTTGTGTCATATTTGGATTGTTTGTTATCTAATGGCTTTGGTTTTCTATAAATGGATCTAGTTTCAGTATGTACACAATGTCAGGGTCATGCTAGAACACAAATGTAGTACATGTGACACAAGAATGATTGCCTTGCACTGTACATAAAGTGGAGTGTTTGGTTTTAGTATTCATGACAATCTGCAAGATGTATTGATCATTCCATAATACAGGGGATTTTGGAAATCTAAATTGGAATTTTATATTTGGATTTACTCATGTAAACTGTAAGTAACAAGTTGTTTTAGTGTAAGAAGAGAAATAGCTCACATGGAAAATTACAGGTGGAATCAGCTGTCTGTTGCACAGGGTGACAAGAATACCTTGATACTACAAGGAAATTTTTCCAAGTTAGGAAAAGATATTTACTCATGATTGTTTCTTATATGATATTTTATGTATGCTAGGATGATTGTATTGTACTAAGTAAAGCAGTCTTTGATAGTTTAATTGTTTTATGAGCCAAATGACTGGTCAAGTTCAAGGTCATTAATTAGAGTTGACAAGGATAGAACAATTGGATTATGTCATCTACATGTATCAAATATATCTGTACAGTACTGCTGTAATGCAGTGTGATGGCTTTCAACATTTTAATTAATTACATATATGTATAATACACTGGTATGCAGGTAAATTGTATCCTTACAGACATTATCCATAGGTTGACAAAAGCAATAGCCTGAAGGAAAATAGAGTGCAAAAATTCCTGAGGCTGAAAACTTATGATCTGTTCTGACACTGGACCCTGTCTGTATTGCTACACAAGAGACAATGTTAGTAACAATGAAACAGTCAGTTCCACACCTTACTCTCATTCTTTGGCTGCCATTTCTGCCCATGAAGACACTTGACCATAATCTATGGCTCATATTAATAACTCCTGATATATTTTTCTACCAATATGTTTGTTTCTTACCCCAAGTTCAGCCATCCACAAGGTTTTCCACTATAAGACTTCTTATACTATCTAGTTGGTGATAAATGAAAATGGTGCTGATCTGGTCTCCAGTATAGACAATTTTGTATCCAATATGGCAACTATACCATTCCAATCTGGTGTCCAATTTGGCCAATTTTATATCTAATATGAGAATTGTACCAATCCAATCTAGTATCCAGTGTGGCCAGTTTTATATCTAATATGAGAACTGTACCAATCAAATCTGGTATCCAGTATGGTCGATTTTGTATCCAATATGGCAATTATACCAGTCCAATCTGGTGTCCAATATGGCCAATTTTGTATCTAATATGGCAATTATACCAGTTCAATCTGGTGTCCAATATGGCCAATTTTGTATCCAATATGGCAATTGTACCAATCCAGTCTGGTGTCCAATATGACCAATTTTGTATCCATCTGGTATCCAATATGGCCAATGTTGTATCTTATATGACCAGTTTTGTATCCAATATGGCAATAGTACCAGTCTAATCTGGTGTCCAATTTGGCCAGTTCTGTATCCAATATGGCAGTGATCATTGTATAAATAATACAAGACCAAATAGAAAACAACTAGTTTTTGCACAAAATGAAAATCGATTCACAAATGAGCATTTTGAACCATGGTTCAGGAAGGGAAAAAGTTTTAAGGTGTATATATGTTATTTATTGTCAGTGATTAATTTATGTGGCTTTTGCATTTGAAAGTGAAATCATGTTATCAGAGAACATTTTATTTACTGTTTATATTAGTGTAATGGTGTTATGTTCAGTGATTGTTTTATTTATTGTTTTTATTAGACTGAGCATTAAATACCAGTAAAATAGTTATCTTCTTAGCTGGTGGCCCTAGTCATATACAATATAAAATTTCAGCATAGCTGACAGGCCATTAATTTCCATGAATTGGAGGCAATAAAGCAAGTCTTTTTTTTAATTTAAGACATCTGCTTTTATTTTAACCTTGTGTATTTTTATATATATATATATATATATATATATATATTGAACAGAGCCTGGTGTTTAAATTTTGATCAAATCTTTGATAGTTTTTGGTTAATATAATAATTAAGAAACCTTTTGGTAATCATAACTTGTTTATCGTTGATAAATTGAGGAGAGACGTGTTTTTATAAAGATATTATTGTTTAAGTCAAAAAGTAGATTGTGTGCAAACTTGTTTTTTTTTTAATCTTAAGTACCTGATAAACCTATTTATTATGTTATAAATTTATATTGCATAATTTATTAATAGTTTTGTTTTAAAGCATAATCTTCACAAAGTTGGTGCAGGGTATTACCTGCCCCTGATGTGCTTGGAAGTGATGTATTTAATATAACAGAGAACATGTTAATGTACAGGTTATAGTGCATGGATTTTGCATTGTTATGAATTGAACAGATTCTGTGGAAATCTAAGAAATTGAGATTAAGTTATACAAAGAGAAAATGAATGCTGACAGCTATTGCAAAGGATTACAAAAATATTTTGCATTCATTACTGAATTGTTTCACCTTGTATTTGCTAACTTGTATATTTTATTTCTATTTTAAAATTATTGACAAAACCTCTATAGAAAATGCAGTTCTTTGAAATGATACATGGAGTCCCCCACCCCCATTAAATGTAACTCTACTTTTACCATCATATTATTTTGACATGTACTTGATACTCGCTGCTTATACTTTTCTATCATAAAATCAAATACAGTTTAATTTTGTGTACTCTTTGAAAGCGAATGTCTAATTTTTCAAGAATTAATATTTCTCCTCATTACTGTTTCTCTCTCATGTGCTGTAGCCCTTGCAGTCTTTTTTTTCATGGCTGAATGTCTTACTCCTGGTTGAAGTGTTTTAAAGTTGTGATGATAAAGCTGTAATATGTTTGTAAACAAAATTAAAATTTGCAATAGGGCCTCATAGGAAGGTTAAAGGTCATCAATGCTTCCCTCCCAGATTGACAGTATAATTGGTAGAGATTTGTTTTTGTTGTTGTTGTTGTTGTTGTTGTTGTTGTTATAGGGTTTAAGGCCATTTGTCAGCACACAATAGGCTATACACGTCAGCCAGTATTAATGGTGGAGGGAGAACCCAGGAAAACCCCTGGAAAGAACCACCAACCCACAAGAAGCTACTGACAAGCTCTCTCACATACCCACATTGGCTGAATCCGAGACTCAACCCATGCAGACAGAGGTGAGTTTGCAGTGATCCATAATGGATAGCTCTTTAGACCACTGGGTCACTCAGGGCCCCAATTAGTAGAGATACTACTACTAATAATAATAATGATAAGAAGAAGAAGAAAAAGAAGAAGAAAAAGAAGAAGAAAAAGAAGAAGAAGAAAAACTTAATTTACAGAAGGTTACTCAATTAGTTGGAGAAAATTTTATGAAAATTAGATTTTTGATCAGCAAATGATGTTCTATTTAAAGCCTGACAATTTTATTTTTCATGATTTTCTCCGTAATTGACCTTTAAACTTAAGTTGATGACTTTGTGGAGTTTCATATTTAGTTATTAACAATGTCATGCTTGATTGCAAAGTGGTACATGGAATTTTCCTGCACATATAAAATATTCCAGGTTTTTGTGGTGCTTGAAAGATCCTGGGAACGTACACACAATGTGCAAGTCCTCTGTAAACTATGTAACTGTCCAGTGACAATAGTGTTCTGTGTGCACTAAGTCAGACGCTATGTGAATTGCAACTGTTTACGCTTTATAAAGGCTATAGGTTACTGGCATTTATTTTAGTTGCAAAAAATATTTCTTTCTCTCTCCGGATTTATTGAAAATCTTGTTATTATAAACATAGTTATGTTGGGAATATGGTTGTAAAAGATGAGGTAGTTTTTCACCTGTAAATTACTCAGACTTTGCAGGTATGATAATTTGATATTTTGAAGTAGATGGCCAGTAAGCTTGAGAAGCCATGTTTTGTTGGAAGTAGGAGTGGTCCAGGGATTTTAATAAAAATTTCCTGGAGGAGGTGGGAAAGCAGCCGAAGGGTAAAGAGGGCAAAATCTCTCTTGTGGTCCAGCTTAATATGTTTGGAGGGATTTATTGGGGGAGGAGGGGTCAAATGTTGGTGTATCAGTTAAGCTAGACTGTCATTCCTTGATGGAGAATTGTGAAATATTTTGAAATTGTATCTTTTTATATTATAAACTTTTTTTTGTTTAAAATTAGTAATTTTTTATTTTGATCTTATTCCTATCAAAACAATTTATCTTGTTGAGCAGCAGAGGGGGTGAATCCTACAACGTTTTTAGACAAATTTTGATTGAAATCCTAAAACGAGCCGTCCTATAATCTCATTTTAACCAAAAAAAGGGCGAATCCTACAACGTTTTCAGACAAAAAAAATTGATTGAATCCTTAAAACGATCCGTAGGATTTCGTTGAAATCTTAAAAATCTACGAAATCTCATTTTAACTAAAAAAATGAAAACGAAGATTTTTACGATTTTTTAATTAATTTTGGTCGCAACTTGTTGTCATCCACCCTCTCTGCTGCTATGGGTTAACAAAAAATAATAAATGATTTGATCCAGTCTTTATGATGAAAGTCCTTAGGACGAAAATCCTTTGAAATTGCAAAGCAATTTAGGATTTCACAAACAAACTAATCACTAACACCTCCTCTTGTAGATCAATTAGATTATTGGACTGATCTGTGAGTTTGAAATTAATTCTGGTTAACGAATTATTATGGCATCGCATGTAGACAGGATTAATTGGGTTTTCAATAATTAGGTATCCTGGAGGAGCTGTTGGTGCAAACGAATAAAGAATATATCCTTGCTGAGCTTGATTTGATCGTTCGAGATTAATTTGATAGCTTCCTTCGATAACATCACATACTAAATTGAGTGCAATCACTGAGGATATATTTACGTTGAACGGAGCGATATGCCTCCCGCCACCATCTGGGTCATTATTATGTTTGAGGATTTTTATTTCCTGTGATGCTGTTTTTTTCCATGCATCATGAATTATTTTAAAACTAACATCGATGGTGTCACTGAGAAGTTTTTTTAGTTCCGGTACGTTATATCCCGGTAGTTTGAATATCGGAATATTATTCACGGGAATTTTATATTGGTTTGCAAATGTTGTTCTCGATGTGGGGTTTTTATCATCTAATATCACTCGAATAATTTGTGAATTAAATACTTCCATATCGTCGATAATTTTGTTGCATGTTTCTACGACGCTGATAAATTCATCTCGGGTGAGAGAGCCGGATTTAAGAGATATTAACAACAGCGAAAAATCATGATTCATCGCTGTGAAATTTTTAATGATTTCAGGTTCGTTAACAAAATTATATTCTTGCAATGGTCCACCCTCCTCCCTAGGTTCGTATCCTAACCCAAAAAACTCTATAAATAAGTTGTATTTTTTATAACTCCTTATTGGATTTTTAGGTTTTATTTTGTCTGTGATATAATCAGATTTTTGTGGTTCTGGTAATTTAACGGTTTCTTCCCGGGGTGGTAATTCAGGCCATCCTAATACGGTTCTAATAGAACTCTGATAGATATCTACGACGTATCCTTCTGAGTTTATCTCAATTGCGGATGATAGCGTCGGTTCATGAACTGTTATAGCGATTTTTGACTCTACTCCAGTAATCGATTTTATTCTACGCGCGAATTCATCATTGATTTGTTCAATTTGGTATGACCCTGTTGGTATCGAAACGACGTTCCAGTCTGGGGTTCCGTCGGGTTTATTCTTATTTGCAAACACCAGTGAATTATTCGGTTGTTGACCACCAAATGATTTTGATCTGATATTAGGCCAACTGTGATACACTCGTAGTTTTGCTAGCGCTATCTCCTTCACTGGAACCGGAGAGGGGAAATTCACACTGAATTCTGGATTCGTTGATGTTATTGATATCATGCTTGTTTGTACTGGGTTCGTGTTCTCCACTATTCGTTGAAGTAATTCCTGCGGTGTCGTCATTGTTATTATACTCATGTTGTATTTCTAATTTTGGTATCGAGGAATCATAAATACTGACCATCACTGAGAACTCACAATCTGGTAATGTTGATATTATTGAGATCATTTTGGTTTTTGGGTTCGTGTTTTCTAATTCCATCGGTGTTGTTATTGTTATTATACTCATGTTGTTGCTCTAATTTCGATATCGCGGAATCAAAAATACTGACCATCGCTGAGAATTCACTATCTGATATAATCGTATTATCGAGTGACGACGCTATCATCAATGATAACTGCGAATATGCGGTTGATGCAATATGAAATTGAAGTAAGTAATTCTGCAGTTTGCGTTGGCTGCATGATGATATCCTTTTTGCTATCCCGGTTGATATACCCCCGATTGTAGCCAACGCAGAAATGCAAATTGGAACTACGACCGGGGCAATCATTGTAACCGATGCAAGTATTATTCCGGCGCCAGTGAGAATGCTTGACACCGAGTACATAATAACATCAATTGCGGTGATTCCTCGTCGGTATTTTTTTATTTTTATTTGATACTCCTCGGCGAGGGTTTTGAGTCTAGTCTGAAATTCTCTGACCTGATCATAGCGACATTGCGTTGATGAAATCATTGTTATTTTAAAAAAGCTAGCGTTTTCAATTGTGAAATCCTTTCAATTTAGTTATTTACTTAAATCCGCTACGAATTCAACATACCAGGTTACTGAAACCCCAATCAAATTTTTATCAGTAGCTGTGATTGTGAACTTTTCAGTTGTATTCTTGTCGATGATCGTTGAAATCGTATTATTGACCCCGGATGAACTGGACGATGAAATATTAAATTGACTCAATGGTGTCACTAGTGTTAATCGATAAATACCCTTAACGGTTGCAGTGATATCTAATTTGTTGTTTGCAGGTGTCCACTCAAATGATCCGTGTTGGATTGTGTATACCACGTTGTTGGTTTTCTCATGAGGAATTTTTGTTTTTTCAATGATTGTTATCATCCTCGAAAAATCACCTTTGACGGCTTCGATGAAGTTTTTCGTCTCATCGATGGATTTTTTAATATCAGGGAGTTTTATTTCTATTTTATCCAACTGGGTTCCAATAAATTTATCAATGATATTTCTACGAAAAACTGAAAACTGTTTTCCGTTTTCTTCAATTTTAGATTCAAGTGTTGTTAGTACAAACAGAGAATTGTTTAACTCATCGTTGATAGTTTTTAATCGATCTGTAATCGTCGAAACGATTACACCCGGTTTGAGTTTACCCTGATCGGAAAATAACGCAACGGTGTTCTCGATTGCGTTTTGCTGTTTAACCAAAATATCATCCAGAGAAATATTACTGGTTTTCAATTTACCCTGTTTGTCTTGAAATACAACTATTTCATTAGGATCAACACTTGTTAAATTCAACGTCTCAGCTATTTCATCTTTGATTAGTTTTTTTACATCCTTGATAGAATCAGGGGGTGCAGTGCCATCGGGTTTGGGTTTCAAAGATCTCCCCCAAATATCAATCATGTTATTGTAAAACTCTTTCTCTCTCTAAAATCGTTTCGATTTCCAGCGATTACTAGTGTATTCATTCACGACAACATGTGGTGGTTTTCCGCTTGGGTTACTCAAGGAGTTAGAAATAGCGTTAAGGACATTTAATACTTCGCTGCCACATATTGGTGGGTCATTCATTTGTTGTGTTGGTAGCGTAGAATACCAAGTCTTCATTGGAAGGGTTTTTATATAACGCAAAAACTCTTTTGGTGGGGCTAATCCATATGAATCAAAATAGACAATCCCACGTGGATCAATAGCGTATGTAACCCAGTGAGTTCCGGGTCCGGTGCTGTTATCTAAATTAATGATTCCGGTTTCAACGCTGTTTGGTTGATGTGGTAATTGATCTTTCATAAAGACACCTCTAAAATTTTTAATCGCTAGTTTTTTAGCAGCATCCATTAAATCAAAATTGGACATTGGAACCATAGGTTCGGAAATCGAAGATTTCTGAATTAATAAATCGTTCCTGGTAGTCTTAGACCCTTTCCGCTGTACCACGAATACGGGGTTCCTGGTAGTCTTAGACCCAATCCGTGAACGGATCGTCCCTTTTTTTTATATCCTTTCCCAGTTGCCTTCTTTAGTGCCATTCCTGCTGCAGTACCAACGGCTCCTAACGCTGCCGCTTTAGCCACCGCTGGGGCTGCTGCTGCAATCAATGCTGGTATCGCAGCTAACAACGGGAATATACCGCCTGTTTTAATCATATTTTTGATAGCAGCCGCAGAAAGAGTAATCTGAACACCTTTTTTGGCTACAAGTGCATCATTGAAATGTTTCACCTGACGAGTTGTCAGCGATAGTTTATTTGCACCACCAGTCATTTGGTTGGGTTTCAACGTGATTGTGGTTCCACATCGCTTAGCCGATTCTGATTGCAATTTTTTTAATTGACCGGGAGTTAACGCAACACTAATAACACTATATGACATTATACATAATAGATTGATTCTAAATCGAGAAAATCGTTTACGATTTCAATTACATGTTTTTGAAAATCAAAGATTTTCTACTGGGGCATCTACCACTCTCATTCTTCCTCCAACACCTTCAAGTAGCATTGATTTATCACTGAGAATGACAGCAACCGCTCTATAATCAGCAATAGCACCACGAGTCACATTAGCTCTAAAATGTATATCAACGACAGATTGTCTCATCAAATCGAGATGTTCCAGTGAGAAGTAATAGATCGGATACAGATTTTTAAAGTCGTATTGTGATATTTGCAAACCAGTATCCACATTTTGGTCACGTGCCATAAATGATAACAATCTATGATAAACTCGTGCAATATGATTTTCTGTGTAATTAAGTTGTATATCCTCGGATGGTTCCTGTTGGCCGTTTATTCTCAGTGAGACGTCTTTCACACCTAATTGATCAAATATCATATGACTGAAACGTTGATCGCCAACTCGTGCGTTATCCTGTAACGCAATAAATATATGACGTGGCGCAGCAACACCTTGTTTTGATGCTAGGTTCCAAGTGAATAACCCGTTGATATTTGATTGTTTAACATCTGTACTCACGGTTAGCCAACTTAGTAATGATTTTCCTCCTTGGTCCATAAATGATAGTAATCGTTCTTCTGCGGTGATTGCTGGAGTCAACACTGGCATCCACAATGATATTTTTGTTAAATTGACTTTACCGGCATCAGCATTTGGATTTGCATTGTCTGCTGGAATCCTCCAGATTGCGTCGTTATCATCACTCTTTCGTACAAGCGATAATGTATGCTTAGCTCCATAAATAACTTTTCGGACGTTTCTACAGAATCCAAATATGTGATGCAGTGGAATCGCGCATGAAAATGATTTACGCCCTACTCCCAACATTGAGTTTCGTGTTGCAGCTCCTAGATTGAAGTTAGGATCGTTGTTTATAATCATATCCTCGATACCAGCAGGAGCAGGATTAACAGCACGATCATTTGGTCGTCTTACAACAAATGGATTTCCTCCAGCGGTATTTTTAATATCCTTAGCAAACATCATAGAGGGTCCTGCTGATCTTGTATAATCATCAGAATATCTCGCTAACCCTATGATTGTTGTAGCCACATCAATATCACGATCTATCGACTCAATTTCTTTTCCATCAATGAGATATCTAGCACTCTCAAATAGCGCCATGATACCATTATTGACAAAACCGACTTGAGTACCAGCTGGATACGGTGCTGGTACAGCAGGAGTATCAGCAGCTGTTACAAGTTCTCCTTCTACTTCAATAAACGCTTCACAGGGTAGAAAGTATTTACTGGTATCATGGACTTGAAGATCAATTCTTGCTCGACTATTTGAGTCTATGGCATGATAGGCGTAATATTGATAATCGCGTACAGAATCATCCTTGCCAACTGGGGCGTCTATATCAAATGCTGGATCACGTGACTGTTTGAACATTTTATTCTATTTATCAGAGTCTAAATCGCGATTTCCCATTTCATCGTCGTAGTTTTTTAAAGCCACTTCCTGCTATCATGTTTGCAATATTGCTTTGGTCGGGGGTTAAAACCATCGACGCTAATTTTTCATCTACTGCGTTATTTATAATTCTACTAACACTTGCAGGCATTTCCGCTGTAGACGGTAACGGTTTTGAAAATCCTTTAGATTTCATCCGTGATTTCACTAATGATGTTAATTTATTCTTCGCAGTTGAAAACGCTTTTCCGGCAAGATCTCCAACAGCACCAATACCCTTATCACGAATAACATCAATTGCTTTCATTCCTAATTGTTTAGCCAACGGCATCACTTTTGGAGCCATTCTCGCAAATAACCCTAAAATGGTATTACCTAAACCATCTCCGTAGTATGCTCTATAAACCGGAAACCGTGAATTAACTACGTAGACGGGGGTTGGTTTATCATGATTGTAGTGTATGATCATTATTTGAAATCAGAAACAATTTTTCAATTGTAAAACAATTTATCAATTAATCACTGTGATACCCATTTGCTAACTCGTCAATGAAATCTCGATATGTGCTGATATCCATGATACCACCCTGAAATAATCGTCTACAGATATCAGCTGCTTCATTAATTATTTCCGGTGAGTTATTTCCAGCTCGGAACCCTCCTACAAGAACCTCTAATCGTGATATATCACTGAGAACACTACCAGGACATGAAATCCTTGGATTCTCACTGGAATCTCTTAATCCACTTCCGCTATAACCAGTTGCTTCATCCTGTTTTTCTAAATCCGTTTCTTGTAAATAACTATCATCATCATCACGTGGTATTTGTTGTTTTTTAGGTGAAAAAGATATTTTCTTTGCAGGTTGCTGTCGCCGCCTTTGTAATTTTGGCGGTTTTTGTTGTTGTTTTAGTTCTTCAAATTGTTTATACACTATACCCACCGCATTGATATATTCGATGTATGATGCACTACCTGTCTTAATTTGACTTTTTTCAGTTTTGATCTTATAGAATATATCAGCCCAGTGAGTTATACTTCTAACAAACTTATGATGTTCTGGTTTCAACATATTTTTCCTGTTTTCATAAGTCGAAACAACAAGCGCAGGAATTTCTTTTGGATCAGTCTTATCAATTGCTGCTAACCCTTCCTCGTTAAATCTCACGCGTAAATCATCTACTGTTCTTTTTGATTCCATTTTTTGTACAGCCTGTTCTGTTTGTTCAGTTTTCGCTGCTATTTTTTCAAGTTCACCGATAACAGATTTCTTCGTCTCGGGATCATCTCCCAGTATAGCGCGCTGTACCCCTTTCGTTGCTGTGGTTACCGGTTTAAACAACTCTTCAGATCCCGCAGCAAAATCAGTCTGAAAACTCTGTCGTTGTTGTAGTTTATTCCGTACAGAGTCACGAATTGGTACAAATCTCTTAATTGCATCTAATCGTTCACGAGCTAATCGGGTTGTTAATGCTTCATTGACCATTATTTGAAATCAGAAACAATGTTTCAATTGCAAAACAATTTTTCAATCCCGACCTAACGGCATCATGAAAGTGTTAAGGGCGTTATCAGTGATGAGGGAAGTATCATAATTGCTATAAAAATAAATAATATTGATAGTTCCCTCATTCTATTTTGATCATCCATTAACGGCCCATCACTGATTTTGACATTTTTAATCAAAAAATGCTAAAAAAAATGAAAATCTCTATGAGGGACGGTCACAATCAAATAATGATAAATGGTCGGGCAATCAAAATTGTTCATTTTCTTGAATTAACGCCCGTAGGTTTCTAACTTTAGAATTAACCTCCTTTTTCAATTCGTATTCGTACCCCAATTCTTTTCGTATTCGTTCTACGATGGTATACAACGGAGCGAACACACTTATGTCACTGGAAAATGCGAGAGAGTCCTTAATAGAATTCTGAATTCTTTTGATGAGCGCATACTTCTTTGGTAGCATATATTTATTGTTGTTAACTCCGTATTCTATATCCTGAAAATCAGACATGATTTGATCAGGATTTAACCCATCTGATAGTTCAATATCCCAACCTTTCAATTTTGAAATCTCGGATATGATGCTATTCATGTTTTCAGAATTCATTATTCTATAATAATGATATATTTCTAAATGAAAAATATGACGTATTAGACATAACTAAATCGAATTTTCTGTCCCGTCCCTTTTGAAATCGCAGATCGATAAATCCCCTCTGCAACTTTTCGTATTGAGGCTCTACAAATATCGAAGTGTCTACTGGCTTCATTCATTGATTGAAATACTTTTTCTTCGTTAGTTATCGTATTCAAAGATTTCACAGATCTCGCTTTTTTTGAACAAGTGCCAGTCTTTCCTCGTTTGGTATTCTCACTTTGTGTGATAGCCTGCAGATTTGATAAAGAATTGTTCTTTGGATTAGAATCGATATGATCAATAACAAAATCATCCTCGATCAATCCATAAAAACACTCAAATGCGAAACGATGATTGAGATAAGTTTTCGTTTCTTTTCCCTCCCTAACAGTAAACATCAAGTACCCTTGATTATTCACAGAACCAACTGGTTTCTTCAGTTTGCGGTTTCTTACAACACCATCACTGGATGCTTCATAATTTGTGATCACAGGGTGCTGTCTGAATTCTTGGTTCATTCGTATACATAATACTATTGTTTGTCTAATTCATTGTTTGGTTTAATGATAAATCTTTCGATGTAGTCTTGAGGAGTTCTTATGATTTTATCCTTGATACTGACTTTGTCAGCGTCAAGAATACTGACTTTGTCAGCGTCAAGAATACTGACTTTGTCAGCGTCAGGGTCATAATTTCTGATTGATTGTCCATTTTTTATTCTTTTATCATAATAACGCTTCAACTCCCTGTATCGCTTACCACCGCAATTCAAACACAACCGTGATTTCCCCCTAACCCCAACCCCACATAGAATACAGGGTAACGGACCAAGGCTTCCACGTCGAAAGCTTTGCATATGATACCCACAAAACTCATTTCTGCATGATTTGTTACACGGGGTTACTGATCCAATCATAAGCCACTTGCAGTGATTCATTATATAAAAATCTTTCATTTAAATGCTTGTTTTAATTATAGCATGATGGAGTTCAAGAGATTGACTTCGAGAAATGCTAAATTTAATGCTGATAGAGAGTTTAAGAGATTATTGAAAATCAGTCCTAGATTTAATCTCGATAGACCCAAAAAACGTCCAAGAGACGGAAACATGAAAGAGTTTAAGAGATTGTTGAAAATCAATCCTAAATTTAATATCGATAGACCCAAAAAAACGTCCAAGAGACGGAAACATGAAAGAGTTTAAGAGATTATTGAAAATCAGTCCTAGATTTAATCTCGATAGACCCAAAAAACGTAACAAACGTCCAAGAGACGGAAACATGAAAGAGTTTAAGAGATTATTGAAAATCAGTCCTAGATTTAATCTCGATAGACCCAAAAAACGTAACAAAATCAATCCTAGATTTAATCTCGATAAACCAAAAAAAACGTCCAAAAAATTATCCTGGAAAGATGCTCAATTCAATCTCGATATAGTTTCTAATACACCAAAGAATACAATTCTTGATAAAGCCATGATTAGTAAAATCAGAGACTGTTTTAATGAATTCAAGCGTGATGGAGCATCCTATTGTTGGTCAACATTTCGAATTGATGGTGTTGTTGACGCTACCATGAATGATGAAAAAGCAGCAGTGATAATTTCACGTGTTGGGGAAAAACGGTATTTTTTCCGAATCAAATTCATTATTGAAGTCGATGGCAAATGGATTATTAGGGATAAATTTGAACCAATCCTCAAGAATAAAAAAGCTGTCATTGTGAGTAGAGATTCCAAACCAGGAATTCTAACCGGCATTGACAAACCATACTACGAAAGATCTTATCCCGTAACAGCAATGGTTTATGGGATATATCCGTTAAATGATAAACCCGATATCGCAAAACTAGCTCCTATGAAATATTCGTCAGGGCTTAATTGTGTAGCAACACGGGTAATGGAGCACTTCACAAATGCATCCCGAGGAAATAAACTAACTGATCTGCGACGTAGGAAAATAACCGAATGGGAACTGACAGTGAAACAGCATGGTGCAAAGATTTCTGATATAGCTAAGTTAGAAACATCATTAAGATTTCCAATAACAGTTATGACGATAACCGGAGAGGTTTTATACGAACCGAAATATAACAAAAATGGAGCACCAATACAGATTATTGATCATAACAAACACGCGTGGACACCTGCGGTAACAGTATTTCCACGAGAACGAACCGTGAGATATATCCCCCCGGAATTTTCCGGGAAATTCGTCGGGGATGTTTTCTATGAAGAGAGATTATTTGATGCTATTAATGCGTTGTGTAAGGATGATCCTGTGTCAGTGTGGTTACTTAGAAGTGATGAAGATCCCGAAATAGGATTCGATCAATTTGTAAAACCAAATGGTGAATTATATCGCGTTGAAGAATTAGATAATAGAATGAGAAAAATCGCTAGTGATTTTTCACCGGAAAGTTTCCATGAAAAACTACTCACGGATAGTTTTACTATTCCATCAGTGGTAGCTCACTTCGCAAGAGAAAAAAACTCATGGCGTCCAACACGAAGTGATTTTCTCGAGGATGTTAAATTGAGTTGCGTCGAATATTCCCATGGAGGACTGTGGAATACGAAATACTCACGTGATGGTATGATTTCAATTGATATATCCGCGTGTTATCCCGGAAGTTTTCTCGGATATGGGGAATGCGCTGAATACTTCAAACGATTTGGACACCCCACGCATGAAATGACTCGTGTTGCGATTAATGGACCATTACCTGATTTTGATTTAACCGGATTCGCTCGTGTGATATCATTCGAATTAGCTACAGGGTTACATCCGTGTAGTTATGTTTGGCTCGGTAGACACCTATCTGAAAAGGCCTGGATGCCAATAGTGTTACTACGATATATGATTGATTGTGGTATGCTAATATCGTTGATTGTTTCCGAGGCTATTATATGCTATCGAGCTCAGAAAGAAGTTTGGCTACCACAACCCGATCTAGATCGTATAATCAACGAACTACGAAAACAATTCCCTGATTTCAATGAAGAAGAAATCATAAATTGGTCTAAGAAGTTATTTGAAATTAAAAAAGAACAAGCAAAAGATCTTGGACGAAGAATAATCGGTAAATTCACTCAAGGTGGACGGTATGACAACGCAAAATATTCTTCGCGCTTGATCATAGATATCGCTGAATACGATTTTATTGTAGCGGATTTAATGAAACAGGGAAAACTTGTATCCCGTAAGGATGCTTTTCTATCCAATGGTGAGAAATTAGGTACGGTTGTTACCTACTGTGATGGACATAATTCCCAGTATACACATTTGAGAAGTTCAATGCTAGCCTATGCTTCTATTAATCTATTTTCGATGATAAATAGATTTCCTAATACCGCGGTTAGAGTGGCCACTGATTCGATGTATATACACAATAAGTACAAATCAGCTGTAGCTAAATTCACAGATCCCGAAGAAAATTGGGGGTGTTGGCGATTTAAAAAGGAGATGCTACATGAGTATTGTGAATCCGCAGACGTTGCCATGGATGATAAATATCTTTGTTGTAACCGTATTGAAATTCAATCAGAATTTTCTAATGCACCACCGGTATCTGATCCAATCTGTAGATATAAAACAGTTTATTTAAACGGTTGTGGTGGGTCAGGAAAGACAACTCGTGCAATTGAATTATTTCGTCGGTCAACCATGATTGTGCTAACACCGACTCACAGACTCGCCAGAGAGATGATACAGCGAGGGGTAAATGCTTGTACTTACCATAGTTTCTTTCGATGGAAGGGTGACAAATGGACTCCTGAGCGTATGGGTGATAAATTCATTCCTGAAATCATAATCTGGGATGAAATATGCACAGTGTCATTAGATGTATTACAAACATTTCTTGAGTGGTTGTTAAACAAAAACACAAAAGTCGTCATGTGCGGTGATCACGGCCAACCACCACCATTTGTCGGTGCATCTCCACATGAATGGCTAAAGGGTTTTGTAGACTATTACGAAGAAATCACCACTGATTATAGATCAATTGATGAATGATTACGCGAGTTCAAAGCGCTAATTAGATTAAAACCGGATAGAATCCAATGCGAAATAGCGCGTGAAGTGATTTCAGAAACTCCAATGAATGATTTCTGGGAAACATGGAGACCAAATGATTTGATAATTGCAAGTAGAAAAATAGTCAGAGACACACTTCAAATGAAGTTATTTGAATTGCATAAAGAAAAATTTGCAACTCTTCCAGTACCCCTTTGTTATAGGCCATCGGATACACGAAAACAGAACATTGAAGTTGATATTCCAGGACAGAGTGAAAAACAAATTCTCGTATTAAATGATATTGTGCTGGTTGATATCAATGTCGTTGAAGATGCATTGCGTGCTAATAAATCCCCGTGGACGCTAGGATACGCAGCAACAATACACTCTTCACAGGGATTGACTATATCGGATACAATTGTTTGGATGGTGGATAATCACATCGAATGGTCGAATTTAGTCTATCTCGCAGTATCCAGAGTACGAAAAATAAATCAACTTCGAAGAGTTGTTTTCGATGATAATGACACAACAATAAGTGATATTGATGTTAGCATCATTAATAAAAAACTCTCCGGTTACAAACAACAGGACAAAAAAAAACAACGAGAATTTGATATTGATGCTAAATTAATAATTACGCTGAAGAAACAACAGAATAATCACTGCGCGAGTTGCAATTGTATAATGCGTTGGCAGTATTCGGATAAGGATCCTCGCCAATTCACCGTAGACAGAAAAAATAACAATCTCGGTCATGTCAGAAATAATGTGATGTTGACTTGTCTTGAGTGCAATAGACGCAACGGTGCTAGTTAAGACCATGCGGTGGCAATTGAGTATCCTCGGGAATTACCTGTAGTTGTTGTCGAGTAAAACCCCGCTGAGGGGCAGTTGAATCCAGTTTATAGACTGGAGGTCTACCCGTAGATCGTGTTATACTAGATATCTTATGCGTAGTGACGCTCCAAATAGGATCAGTAGCCCTTTTTCTACCCCCTTCAAGCTCTCCTGGTTCGTATAAGTACCTCACAATGACATTACTACCAAGAATTGGTTCTTTGAAATCTTTTTGTGGTTTTTCAAGTATTGACTTCTTTTTAATCGCGTTGATAGGTTTCATGTTGATTGTTCTAGTAATCTCGTTATTCAGTGCAGTAATCACAGATGGTAATCTTTTAACCCATTCACGGGATCGCTTTTCTTGAATGAATTCTTTTGCGTATTGATATCCAAATAACCGCTCAGCAATCGTCCGATTAAATCGTTCGACAATGGCCTGATCGCGATGTAGCGCAGTATGCCCTCGTCGTATGGTGACATTATGATGTTTCATTGTAGATAATACTGCACCCTGAAATTCCTTGCCAGGATCAACCTGCAATAGATTTGGCCAGTGCAGAGGACCTCGTCGATAAATCCTCTCAAATGCAGAAGCAACTTCAGTGGCTGATTTTGTTTTTAACGGTTCTGCTTCTTTGTATCGACTTGCAATATCAACTACGGTTAAAGCGTATTTGTAACCACGATCATGTGGCAGAAATAATATATCAGCCTGATGAACTTCATTAGGAGCGGTCACATCAAAATGCGAGAATTGAATTTGTTTAGGCGGTGGTAGATAAATTTGCCATAGTGCCTGTTTGGATAACCAATTAGCCGCAGTGGTTTTTTTCACTTTTGCAGCGCTAGCGAGTTTATGGACTGCTGATTTACCCCTCCAGTATCCTCTTGGGGAATAATAAATTGATTCCATATTATTAATTACCGGCACCTAACATCAATTTGCTTTTCATAGCCGATTTTATTAAAAATGAAGCCAATTTTTCTTTGAAGGATTTATCAGGAATAGCATTTAACGCATGAATTAATTTCACATCTGCTAGATGCCTGTGTTGCAGATTGCTGCTTTTATAAGCAACATCATGAAGGTGACAGGCCTTATCAATGGCGTTTATTGGTTCTTCACCGGGGTTGGGTTGATTTTGATTATTGAGTCTGATATCAAGTCTGGTTCCCGGTCCACAGTAGCTATATCCGGGAAGGTGCTTTTCTCCCGGGTACTTTGCCCATGGGGTTCCAGGGAGCTTTGCCAATTTGGCTGCGATATCACCTCCTCGTTTTTTTTTAAATCAGATTTCATAGACACAAATCTAAATTTCTTTGTACCACATTGCATGCATTTACCAGAAAGCGCTGATCGGTTATTTTTAGTTGTAACTGTCGTCACATCATCTGTGCCAGTACGCGTTTTGCACTTCACACAATATAGATCCATAATTTATGTATAGAAATATGGATATAATTGATTTTTCAGCGACTAAAACAAGAGAACCAATTAAGCATCATGCAGCGCTACCAAACTCTATCCGGATGATTATAATCGGGCCATCTGGATCCGGTAAAACGCAATTGTTGCTCAATTTAATAATGAGATGGATGAAGTGGGATAAGTTGTATTTAATTGCTCCTAGCGTAGATGATCAACGATGTTATGAAGTGCTAAAAGATTTTAACGAGAATGCATCAGAAATTAGCGGTGAGAACGCCATTGATTTTATAACCGATATCGATGAAGCACCGAGTATTGATGATATTGATGGAGATATTAACAATTTAGTCGTATACGACGATATAATGTTGGATAAACAAAAAAATCCTGCTAGGATCTTTTCCCGGGGGCGTCACAAAAACACTGACGTGATATATGTCACTCAACGCTACACTCAGGTTCCAAAAGTCATCAGAGATAACTGCAATTTATTGTCTGTATTCAACGGAGTTGATACTCATACTCTTAGAAATATTTGGCAGACATGGTGCTCTGATATGGACTTCAATCAATTTCGAGATTTCTTTAGTCATGCTCAGTCGACTCCGCACGGATTCGCAACAATAAATCTACATGATCCTCGGACACGATATCGTATCGGACTGGATCAAATATTCGGTTGAAATCGTAAAATAATTATTAACCCATAGCAGCAGAGAGGGTGGATGACAACAAGTTGCGACCAAAATTGATTAAAAAATCGTAAAAATCTTCGTTTTCATTTTTTTAGTTAAAATGAGATTTCGTAGATTTTTAAGATTTCAACGAAATCCTACGGATCGTTTTAAGGATTCAATCAATTTTTTTTGTCTGAAAACGTTGTAGGATTCGCCCTTTTTTTGGTTAAAATGAGATTATAGGACGGCTCGTTTTAGGATTTCAATCAAAATTTGTCTAAAAACGTTGTAGGATTCACCCCCTCTGCTGCTTGTTGATAATATTATTTATTATTCAGTACATATGCTGTTGACAATTCTAATATCAGGTAGAACATGTCATGTGACTACATCAACTCCTTTGAATACTGAATAGAGAGAAAGAAATTGTTGTGAATTTTCTCAGTTTCATTTGACCTGTTAGAGACTATCTAGAAAGGTTGGCATTAAAATGATTTGCATTATTTTGGATGGATTTAATATCACTTTTAACACATTATTGGCTGTATAATGCAATGAAATGAAAATGCCTTTCACCAAGGACACACTGAGGCAACCTTAGCTTCTTTCTCAGTCTGTTATTAGCTATACTGGTCATTGACCAGAAGATCAGATGGGATGGTCTATATTGTCCATCTTTGCTCATTGTAAGGTCCATTGTTAGCACAACTTTGCTATCACCACTCCTCATAAACTGCTATGAGGATTGTCATGAAATGTTACACACAAATCGTCTAGTTGATGCTAGATGAAACTTGTGTCATTTGACATCCAGTATGAACACCACACTTCCCATCTTGAAAATCTTGCTGTAGCTACTCCACCTGAATAAGTGGTGATCAGAGGCGTAGCTAGAGGGGGCAGGGGGGTACATATGTCCCCGGGCGCTATACTAGTGGGGGCGCCAAAATGGGCTTTGAAATAAGTTGTAACGGGTAATGGTGATTTTATTGATGAAAATAATGGGTTTCAGAGTTGAGGGGGGGGGGGAAATGAATATTGTCCCCGGGCGCCAAACACTCTAGCTACACCTCTGGTGGTGATATATCAACATAGTGTATTCACAAAAAAGACTTTTTATGATGTTTAATTGGTCCTAAGTGATAATGGTGCTTATCTGATGTCCAAGTATTTATTGCTACTATGTCTAAAGAAAAAGGAATATTGCCATGAGCTTTTCACCAAAAGTATTATGTTTAGTTGATCCTAAAAGAAAAACTGTCAGTCTGATGCCTACTGTAGTGGCCATCTTGAAAATATGATCACTTTTCCATAACGAATATTCATATTGCCATATTTTTTAAAAATAATATAAGTGTTACGATGACGCCATTCATACATTCAGTTTGCCTGCTATCATGAAAATCTATAGGCCACTAGATTATCGAAACTAAAGGCCTAGAGGTGTCCATGGACACAAATATATTGTTGGTAAAAGACCTTACTCACATTGCCCAACAAAAAGGAACCAAAGCCTAACTGTTACTTTATATTTGTCATGTAAAAGTTTGAAATATTTGTATTTTTATATTGTTACATGTTGGTTCATTATTATATGTAATTTCATGAAGTTAAACCATTAATCACATTTAGTTTAAAATTTATATTTTGTTTTTTTAGCCTTGAATAAGTTAATTAACCCAGATATCCGAATACTGATCGGTTATGCCCTACTGACCCTAGATATTAACTGTCTGTAAAAAAAGGTAATTAAGAAACACTTCAATACACAAATTCCTGATTTACAGATGTTGTGACTAGAGGACATATGATTTGTTCATGGGTGACAGTATTAGACATCATGCTCATTCAGATGCTTACTATTTCTTAGCAATTCTTTAGCACCTGTGGGACATCAGCTTGTGTTTTTTAGGACTAGGAGATAGTGTGGTCCTATTAAAATGTTCTTAGCATTTAAGGGTAATCCTTGATCAGGGTGCATTCCCTGCTACATTTATGTGGAGAGAGTCAGCTTTCACCCTGCAAGTATTTTGACGAGATCTCATTGAAGATGCTTTATAATAATAATAATAATAATAATAATAATAATAATAATGAGGACTTTTTAAAGTGCCTAATCTTTAAAAGTTCTAAGCGTTTTACAAGATCTATAAATATATGAAGAGAAAAAAAACCCCAACACAATACCATAAAATTGGAAAACAAAAAAATGCTGAAAATATTACTAATTACTACCTGGTAAAATCTTGGACTGTCGTGAGCAAATGTAATTGATTGACATGTTTAATGGATTTTACACGTTTCTACTTTTTTTATTATTCAGTATATCTTTTATGGAATTTTAACGTCTGCTGTTTGAGTTTTATGATTCAGTACTTGCTATTGATATCTTTTTAGGTCTTATTTGTTTGGGAAAACAAATCTTTTTGTTTATGCATTTACATTTTGATAGTTTTTAATCATCACTATGCAGCCATTATTTTGCTGAACTGCTGTTCAATCCTACATTTACTTCACCTTTCTTACTTCTCAGTTTCAATACATCTGTGAATTTGACTTCAGAAGCTTATGTACTTCACTTACAGCACGAGAGATATCAGACTCACTTTGTTCTCTTGTTTGGTATAGATAGTTAAAGAAGGATTGATCCATGTTCTTTTCTTTGAAACATTCAGACATTATAGATGATTTATTTGCACAAGACTTCTTTTTAATTGACCCATTATAGACTTGAGATTAGCAGTAGTGTTCTGTGGGATGCTACAGTGTATTGAGCCATCTTTACTTGACTGAAGTCTTATCAATGTTTTAGTACGTGATTAGTTCTTCCATGCTTATGACTGGAATAGTTGCCATAGTATTGATTGTGAATCTGTTTCCTTCATGTTAATGATCTTTTTCGAAAACTTGCTGTTTTAGATCCAAACTAAAAAAGAAATTAATTATCAGTCAGAATCAAAAGATTTTATTGGACACAGTATGATTCTTTTACCAGTTTCATGAGTGCAGACGACATCAACAAGTTACATGACACTTTTGATTCATTACTGCTTTGACAATCACTACATCACAGTTGAGTTAAACTTGCATGATGTGCATATTCACCTTGTACTTTTCCCCATGCAACTCTTAGTTGAGATGCAAAGATGAGTTCAGATGCTTTTCCAAATTACTACAGACTAGATGTTATTTAATTATTTCTTAAGATTAAATACTTTGAAAATAGAATGCTAACTCATTGAGGGTATAAATTGTTGATAACTGTTAATGGATGTCAGTTGATTCTTAGCTTTGCTGGTGATAGATTAGAGGATGACCTGTTGTCCATTATATAATGTCTGTTCATGTGTTAGCACAAGATTGTCATTGCTACACCTCCGAAACTACTTGGGGAATTGCATTGAAACTTGACACATTCATCCTATGGTCTCTTTGGTCCTGAATGTAGATAGTTTTGTTCAGACATAAAAAATGACCACCACAACAGCCCTCTAGAAAACCTTGTCACTACTTCTGAATGGATTGTCATATATACATTCGGTTTTCACTTCAAGACTTTAGTGTGATGTCATGTAGGTATTAAATGAAATGGTACAAATCTGACATTAAAATGGCAAATCAAGTTATATCTGCTCATCCAGAAAATAGAGCGTCATATCAGCATTGAGAATAGAAGAATTTTTTACATGTTACTAAATGATAATTATGTAGATCTGGTATCCAACAAGGACACCATGGCTACAATCTTGAAAATTTTCCAAATATTGATAATATTATTCTAAATGGAAAGTCATATCAGTGTGCTATTTTCTTCAGTGATTACCCAAACCAAAATGCAAGCTTTCCACAAGCTTGCAGCAAGCTAGTTGAAGTTGTACAAGCTAGTAAGGTAGCTTGCGCAAGCTTGCAAAAGGAATTTTTCCAAGTCTGCAAGCTTGCGCAAGCTTGCAAGCTTGTGCAAGCTTGCAAGCTTGCAAAAAGAAATTCTCAAAGTCTGCAAGCTTATTGTAAAATCTCAAACTTACACAAATTAAGCTAGCTTGCAAAAGGAATTTTTCCAAGTCTGCAAGCTTGGAAAATGTAAAATTCAAGCTTCCTAGATTGCAAAAAATGAAGGAGTGCATCTGCAGTCATTCATTAAACAGCAGCACAGTGGATAAACTTTAACATAGAACATAATTTGTCCACATTGTTTTACACCATTAAATATAAAAAGAACAGAGCAAGAATTTCTTGAATGTGTGTTATATTTTACACTGTGATAAAGGATTCCATTTAGTAAAATCCGGTAAAATACATAGCATTTACCGATTGCAAAGTTATTTACAGACTGACTTAATGCAGCAAGATATTTGAAGTCAAGTACTTATAAATGCTTCTTACCAACAATGTATGCACCATCAAATATAGTCTCAGTAATTTTGTGATGATAACGTATGGCATTTAGTTTTTGAAAGAATATTCCAATTTCTGTTTCAATTTGACAATTTTTGTATTTGAACGTGTAGGTAATTTTAACATTCTTGAAACAGCGTCAGACTCCTGTGATCGAACGGAAATCACATGGAATAATGTTTTTGATTAACTCCTCAATATACGGTAATTTATCCTGAAATTAATATAAATGAGTATTAAAAACAAAAAAAATCTGCAAACCACCCACCATTTTGCCTTTGCAGACCTGTTTACCAGTTCGTATTTGACTGAATTTGTATGGAATAAAGCTCATTCGTACGATAGTATGGTCATTGGTTTTAAATTACGATTTGAGGTTGCATTTATTTTTTATTTTTTTTAAAATAATTTTTTAAGCGTTTTTTATTCCGGTTAGTTTTGTTGTATCGTCTCTTCGGTCCGCGTCCAGATCTGTAGTCGGCGCCACATCACTGATTGTAACATTCTCTCAACATCCGGTTGTTTAAACATGCCGCCGTTTACAAAATTTCAGCTCGAATCTGATGATGAAAATAGAATGTCTAAACATAGAAAGCAGCATTTTCTACCAGTTCATAATACTCTGTGACCATGCCTTAAACCACCGTCTAAAGGAGTGCATTTTGTACTCTGCACTGTTTGCAACTTAAATTTTTCATGTGCACAACATGGTGGAATGAATGACTTTTCACGGCAGGTGGAATCGGAAAATCATGCGAAATTGGCATCGTTAGTGAAGGGAAATACAAGTATTTTGTCAACGATGAAGGGAAAGGAAGTCGGTGATCAGCACATATTTCAAAAGCAGATAACGTGATGAGGTGATTCTATGAGCTGATCGTAAATCGAGCACAGCCTACAAGTTAATGGAAGTAATTAAAAATGTGTTCCCAGATTCCAAAATTGCAGAAGATATTTAGAAACAATCTCTCTCTCTCTCTCTCTCTCTCTCTCTCTCTCTGTATGTCGTGCAATAGTAAATAACGGTAATTATAGTATATTGATGTGTCTACTATTTGTTATCGAGGGAATGGTGTATTTGGTCCAATTGCTGTTTCAATTGGTACATTTGTATTAATTACATGAGATTATTTTGAATCTAGTTGACTAGTTGAATTCCAGGAGATTTGTGAATCTTTTACTTACAGTGCAAAACGTTTGAAATTTATTTGAATTGTTTGAATCTCAATCCTAGGCGGTACATAAAATTATGTGAGTATCGGATAGTGTATACTATTTTTTTTTTAACTGAGGTGTTTTGAATCTGTATATCAGATAGATATAATATTTTTTTTTTCTTCAATTTGTTAATGTTAGTATAGAGTAATTGGATCAATTGCATTTTGAGAGCATGTGAGAATCATTGTATTTTTACATCATATATTTCTATTAACTAATTAAATTCATGAATTCCCATCTTTCACACATTGTTTGAGTTATTCATTTAATAAAAAATCCACTCTGTTTCAATTCTGCGACATACATTGTAGCATATATCAACATTTTACTTTTAATAATTTATATAAATGGTCATTTTCACACATCAAGGGCTAGAAATATGGTGGCAGTACATGCCATGTCAGTTTCATATATATATATATATATATATATATATAATTTAAAATCTAATTGGCTTGTCATGCACAACCTTAAAAATAAGCTTGCGGCAAGCTTGCCACAACCTTAAAGATAAGCTTGCGGCGAGCTTGCACAAGCTTGCGGCAAGCTTGCACAAGCTTGCCACAGCGTTAAAAATAAGCTTGCGCAAGCTTGCCGCAACCTTAAAAATAAGTTTGCGCAAGCTTGCGGCAAGCTTGCCGCAACCTTAAAAATAAGCATGCGCAAGCTTGCGACAAGCTTGCGCAAGCTTGCCACAACCTTAAAAATAAGCTTGCGCAAGCTTGCTGCAAGCTTGCCGCGGTTTCAATTCTAAGCTTGCGGCAAGCTTAAATAACAAGCTTGCAGCAAGCTTGCCGCAACCTTAAAAATAAGCTTGCGATTTTGGTTTGGGATAATTCTGATACATGTAGCTTGTTGTTGTGAATACAATGGTGCTAATTGAACTTCAGATGGCCACCATTTTGAAAATCTTTTGGTATCTGTTCTTAATAAATGAAAAATCTTATAAATCAGGGTTTTCCCTTGCAATAGGGGTAAACATCAAGAAGATGGATGGAGGTGTCTGAGTATTCAATATTTATATGTATTTGTGATTATTGTGTATTTAGATTAAGTTTGGAATATGTATTATGTTTGTTATTGCTCTAGAAGTCATATCTTTTCAGATTTTGATTGTATGATTAAGATCTTGAATGAATTTGTAAAAAAAAAAAAAGTGATTTGCATTTATATTAATGAGGTAATCTTGCATGTGATTGACTGGTCTTTTTTCTATTATTGATTCCAGGGTTCTGTTTTGATTTTTATTCGAGTTGGAACGAGTGCCTATATCATACAAGATTTTTGATGGTTTCAGTAATGATTGAGATCCAAACATGTTATTGAAGTGTTCTTGCATCCAGTTGGATGTGCTGGTTATCATTTTGAAGGCCATAGTTCTGATCCAGTTCTGATCATACCTGGAATATATGCTCATATCATCCAGATCTTCTAGAAGTATGATGCAAACATAATAATTAGTTGATCTTGCATCTGATGGACTGACCTTGTTACCAATGAAGGCCATATTTCTGATCATGTTTTGATCAAATTTGAAACCATATATGTGATTTTATTTTTTTCTCTCTATCAAACGTGAATACTTGCTGCTATCATCAGGCCTTTGGAGCTCTTCAGTAGTGTGGGAGATATGTAGGCATTTTATTACTGTTCAAATCATATGTTTGATCTGATTGGTTTATTACATGTATTTTCAGTATTATTTATGAGCAAAAGAATGCATGTTAATTATACTTCATGTTTATAATAAAATTTCATCAGTATATAGTAAAATGGGTAAAATCGGCATGATATAAGGTTTGCATACATGTTCTTGCACATCATCGTATGCCTTCTCAGTGAAACAGTCACTGGTTACATTATGTAAACTAGGTGAGCATTATTAGGCCTACATTGGCCTGTTGTTCTCTTGTTTGTTTTTTTGGCTTAAGAGGAAAAGCAGTGAGAAAAGGTATTGTACTGTTTTTATCTTGTCTTTCACCATATAGAGTTTTCTTACCTTCCTTCCTCTTCTTTTTTTGGGGTCATTTTTTACATAACCAAGTGGTGAAGCTGAGCTTGTGCTATTATGCTGTCAATCATTTCTCAGAGCTAAGCCTGTGCAATATTATCACAATCTTGTATGTTAACGCATTGTTAACACATCCCACAAGACCACAGGGGACAACAGTATTTTTATGAACAGTGTGACCCTGCTATAATGCGGTAGTTGTTAGCCACAAAATCCGACCGCATTATAGACCGAACCGTGTTATAAGCAACCAGGTCATTTAGCTGAAAAAATGATACCATCCACATACAAATATCTTAATTACTAGCGAGCGGCCTAAGATCCGACAATGATAGATGACGAGACAATGCCTCATCCGCTTGATCTCCGTTACCATAAATGTCAACAAGCAGATATCTCAAAACATACCGTACTCATGCTCGATGTCAGCATAAGCGGATTTTGATGTAACAATACACTGTTAAGATGGTTTGTCAGTATAGACAAAGAAATTGTTACTGTAACAATGGATACATTTCAGTGCATTTTATATCAAGTTTGCGGTTGCCTTTCATGGGGCCTCTGAATTTCTCCACTCCAAACCAATGGTTGTATATACAAGTTTTAACAGTCAACAATGTCGCCAATTAAAAAAAGTCGCCAGATGGTATATTTTGCCACCAGTAAGGAAAATAAAATTGCAACTTGCGACATTGGTGAAGCCCTATGCGATCCTAGAATAAATGTTTTGCACTTTATTTTTCATACTTTCTGCTTGGTTATGTATATGTATGCAGCGGGAAAAAAAAACCCAGGTTGGTTATTGTTTTTGCACTGATTGTATACAGAATTAATTGAAGACAGTCACAAGATGACTGTCTGGCTTTACTTGTGGATCAGTAACAAGTAACATTTCCGATAATGTTTATTTTGGCATAACACTTGACGAATCTAGTGAAATTGTTAAATTTCAGAAGCTATTATATTTGTATTCAAATTCATACTAGAACTCTTCCCCAAAATGATAATAAATGTTTCACACACTATTCCGCGTACTTAAAAAGTGAAAATTACACATACATGTAATCAAAATTGCAGGAACTACGCCACGATTGTATTAAATTCGAATTCTTACGCGATCTCTTCCCATAATGATAATAAACTTTGAACCCAAAAGTATTTTTTCATGTGTGAATAAATATACAAAATTTCGGGAGCCATGCCATGGCTGCGTTATATGCGAATTCGCATTATAACGGAACTCGTTATAGCGGGGTCGCACTGTGTGTGTGTGATTAGTATATTTAACGTAACTTTAAAAAAAAATATCGGTCATACCGCTACGACGTTTGCATTGTGGCAGTTTATAGTGATGTCTAGCACTGGGAATCTTACCACAGACATATAGCATGATGTCCCACCCAGTCACATTATTCTGATACCAGTCTGACCAGTCCTAACAATAACCTCTTAATGCTGACCGCCTTTTTGTAAGTCTTTAGTATGACTTGGCTGAGGATCGAGCCCATGACTTCATGCTTCTGAAATTGATGCTTTAACTACTAGGCCACCAGAGTAGTCCTTATTGGCTGAACCATGCATTAACATATTAACCCCTGGATTTTTTTTTGTGGTTTTTTTTGCTTAACGGACCCATAATTTTCGTATTGAGAAGAGTATTCAAAATGTCCACCTTATTCTACTTTTTTGCACAGGTTCACCTGTCTTTGTGTGCTTCAGACCGGTCTCCCATAGATCTGAAGCCATAAAGTCTACAATATGGACACAAATTCGGATTCCAACCATGAGCAAATTTTGGGTGAAAAAAACCCCAGGTCCAACAACTTAGGTTTTTCCCTCTGTATTTTGTAGTTCAACTAAAATGTCCAGATTATTTGGTAGCATTGTAGAGCTAGATCTGTCTACCTTTCTATAATAACACCCATTTTAGCGTATCATGCATGACCTTGACGCTACAGACCTTGGAAGTAGGCTACTACCTCATGCCCCATAAACTTGTCGCTAGGGGTTAATATGTTAACATCAGAAATACACCACAGCGCTGATCTTCATTTTTAAGATTTTTGTAATGGCAGATCAGGAAAAGCGGGTCATTTGTGTTACAAGTGCTTGATATTTTTCTTTAAAAACTAATTTTGGCAGTATTCATTTCATATTGATTTTTTTTGTGTGGAATCAGGACACAATTTTAGTGGAAGGGAGAGAGGGTGGGCTATATTTTTTACCACATGCAAATCTAAGCAGTAGTTTTGCAGCTGGATAGCATACTTCTTGCCATCATAATTAATCCAGGAAAACTCAAATTTAAGAGTAAGATAAAATTTATCTAAACTCTCACAACTTTGATGCAGATGAGATCAGAAGAAAAAAAAAATTATTCAGTAAAGATAAAAGCATCAACATCAATAAAAAGGAACAAAATGAATTCTCTCTCATACAATTTTGAATTTTGCAGTATTCTGCTTCCAGACATGAACTTCAAATGCCAGGTCAGCATTTACATAACATACATTTCTGTATCATATTTTATACTATTTCTTTATGCAGCAAGTATTCATCTACAAAGTAACATTATATATTGATCACGGTCTTGCAGGTAAATACTTTTGTCTTGTGACTGCCCCTATGTACCCACTGGACATGGTTTTTTGTTAACATCATTTGTGTGAAAAATACACCTTCAAGTTACAGATACCCATCCTGTAGCTCGTTTGGTGCTAGCGATTACCTAAGCCATGACAGGTGATAACAAACTTTAAATGACAATGAATATCTATTTTAAAAGAATGTATCTGGCAATGAAAGCATTTAAGGTAGTCACTGAATTGCAATGTAAAGTTTTTGATGGCTGTCAGTGTAAAATATTTTCAAGGTTAAAGCCAGCTTATGACAAGGAAGATTTAATTTATTTTAGCAAAAGAGACTAAAGTTGTGCAATGACACGAGTTGTCAGTTGATTACTGTAATGTTTTATTTGTTTGCGAAAATTAATTCAGAAAGCATAAGTATTTGTTACAATAAACCATGTAGATAATAAGTGTACATTAGAGTCAAATGAGAGAATGATCCAGAATGGAAATTCCATGATGCAGCTGATTTCAGGTTAGCCAGATATTCTGACATGTTAATTTTTTTCAGGAATTATTTGAGTACATGATAAAACTTTTATTGCATTAGTGTAATTGTCCTAGGAAAATATAGTGCACTGTGCAGAGTGCAAAGTTAAAATGAAAAAAAAACCAGCAAAGCAAAGAAGATTCTCGCATTTTTAATGTACTGTTAGTACATTAAGTACTTTTGTTTTCATTTATTCTGCTAACATGTTGTGTGGCCCCAAATTGGGGGGGGGGTCACAATTTCACCCGCCCCTGGATGTGCAACACTAATAAAGTGTTGACCGGATCAGCTGTTGCATGTAACATCATGTGCTGGTAAATCAGCATCTGTGCTTTTTCATTTTACACAAGACTGTCAAGCAAATATAGTGTCTTTACCAAACTTTGAATTGGGCATGGTAAATGCTTATTCAGAAGGGTGTGTCAATCTTTGTCATATTAGAAAAAAATTGCATTGCCCAACACACATGCAGTTCATATTAATATGTAAAGATAAAAGGAACATGTGGCAGCAAAATTTGCCCATCATGCAGTAGTACCATGGGATAATTTGGCACGAAGGAAACACCAGTACCATGACTAAGATTTGTGTATATTCTGTTTGCAGTTGGGTATTTGTCATGTAATTTACCTATACCTTTTCTTTCTATCGAGAATAATTGCTTGGAAGATGTTAGATATGAAAATTTGGTTATTTTTTAGGGTTAATCATTTCCGAAAATATTGAGTAGTATCTCGATGTATTTGGCTTAGTTAGTTTTATGGCACAGCAGCATAAGTTATCCAGTTTCAGGTCAGTAGCAGTTTAGTGCCATGTGCCACGATGCACCACAGTAGCAGACAATTGGGCTGACTGAAGCAAATAATTTTAACCTGTACCGTTTTGGTTGCATGGCAGCATGCTTGCCACTGATTTCCATGGTTCCTACCTTCTTTACTCACCCCTTAAAATTAACAGGAGGATAGTTGAAATAAATATCAAATTTTGAATATTCATTGAATGCATTCCGATTGTACTAAAATATTCATCAGTGGTAATGAAATTTACCAGGTGCATTTTCTTTTCTTTAATTATTGTAGTAATTATTAACATCCCTCCACTCCACACCATACATTGCATTAGGAATACTTAACTCAGTCATCAAAATCCGACCACTCAGGTGGCCTAGTGTCTGCCTTGGATGTGGGAGGTCATGGGTTTGATCTCCAGCCAAGTCATACCAAAGACCTACAAAAATGTTACTAACAGCTGCCTTGCTTGGCGTTCAGCATTAAGAGGTTAGGGTTAGGACTGGTCGGCCTGGTGTCAAGATAATTTGACTGGGTGGGACATCATGCTATCTGCAGCATGATGCCACAGTTCTAGACACAACTATAAACTGCCTCACTGCAGACATTGTAGCTATTTGACTAAATTTGTTTTAAAGTTACTTTAAAAATCCAAATTACACACATAAAAATCCATATAAATGGCATATTCGTAACCTCCATTCAATCAATTAAATTTTTTTTACAAATTCATTTGTGATAGATTATCTAAAACAATGCATTTCAATCTACTTTATATAGTGTATGGTTTAGTATACTCATTGATTAGACAAATTTTGTTTTGTAAGGGAACTTATGATCCATAGAATGTTCCGACATCTTGACAAGTGAGTGAAGATAAATGATAAGCGCAGCTACATCACTAGATGCATGTAATGATTTATCTCCTTTAAAAATCAGTTGAGTGAATCTGGCTTTTTTGGTGGTTTTTGTTGTCAAATCATTTAAAGAGATAGAGGCCCAAACATGGTTAATAAAGTCTCAATATTTAATTGAAAGAAAAAGAGTTCTATTGATCATTTATACAAATAAATAGCATTAATCACAAATGGATTACAAGCTTAAGATCATAATCTGACATAAATGGTTTACCTACAAACATTCAATTATTACTAATTCACCTTGATTTGTGGCATGTTTTATGGTGAGAAAGACAAATAGTATATAGTTGGCTATATTCTGTGTCAGCATGTTGTCAAGTATTGTTTTAACTTGATGTGCCTTTGGGACATTTTTCAGATATTAATCTTGTCGATAAGCTTCTAACAGTATTTGCTAACAATAATTAATCTCTTCAATGCATGTCAAAAACTTAAGAGCTAAAATACATTTTCAAGTTTTTGAGAAGTGTTTTAATCATAAAATTTCATTATTGGGTTAAAAAAAATTGGACATCATAGTTGTGGTTGGGTGGGTAGGTTTACGGTATAAAATATGATATTTAAGAAGGAAAAATTGAAGACTTCAAAACGAGTTTGCATGGTCTTGAATGGATTTTGGTATGCTGATGCTTCAGTTTAGATGAGTTTGTATATGTCTTTAACTATGGCATTGTTCTAATTAATCCACAGCAAAAACGGAGGGTTGCAAGCCTTAATGTAACAGCAGTCCTTTTGACCCCTACAGTATAGGGACTAATTATAATTTTCAGGAGTATTTGGACTGGGGAGGAGATGGAGTCAAGGAGCTTAGGTTTAGGTTTTTGTTTAAAAGAAATTTCCATTAATTAGATAGCCTATAAAATATTCTTGCTTTGATATATATATATATATATATATATATATATATATATATATAAATATATATATATATTTATATATATATATATATATATATATATATATATATATATATATATATATATATATATATATAATAATAATAATAATAATAATAAAAGGACCCATTAAAGTCATTATTTATATCCATTTGTTAGTTGAAAAAATGTCTTGACATAAAAGAGAAAAATAACCTGGTTCAGGTGAGAATTCCAGGCTCCTTCTTCCACTTTGAAAATTAAATGGTCAGTTCCTAATGGGTGAATTTTGATGACATTACCAAAAAGTTTATATTCCTTGTATATTTGATAATTTGTGCATCAATATTGCACAATAAATTACAAAATTAGCCATTCCTTGACAATTTGTAAGAAAGTTCCAAAATCCTTGTTTCAAAATCACATCCACTGGCCCAAGTATATATTGGTGATGTGAGGTGGATATTGACTTTTAAAATCAAAGAAAGGTTACTATCAGATTTTAAGCAGTGGAGTGATTTTTCAAATTTGAATAAATATCTGTATTACTGATTTTTAAAATAAAGAAAAGGATAATGTCAGATTTTTAAATGTAGTGGTGCAGTGATGATCTCTGCATAATTGATTTTTAAAATAAAGAAAAGACTCAGATTTCAGACATAGATGTGAAGTGATTTTGAAACTTGAATAAGATGCATATTGTGGAAATATATTGCCAGTAACTAATTCTGATAACAAAACATGTCTGACAACAATTCACCAATTTTGGGAAACTTTGATACATAAAGACTTGATTTCTATATGACCCCAGTTTTATATGATGTTCTTTTCCAACTTCCACATTATCTTTAAACAAGTGCCTAAATGACAGTGATTAAAAATGATGTGAAAATTGTGACTGCTGGTACATGTATTTAGAGCTTTGACTTTATGGTCACTTTGTGAAAGGTTATTTGAATTACCGAGATTTAACAGGTTATTTGAATTACCGAGATTTAACAGGTTTGAAGACCGCTCTTATGGCCTAGTGGTTAGAGCATCTGCCGCGAAAGAGGGAGGTCATGGGTTTGATCTTTGACCAAGTCATATACCAAAGACTTAAAAAAATGATACTAACAGATGCCCCAGTGCTAGACATCACTGTAAACTGCCTCACTGCAGACATCGTAGTGATATAACTGAAAAATTGTTACAGCTATGTTAAAAAGCCTAATCAAACAAAGAAACAGGTTTGAAGTTGTGACCTTGAAAACAAATATAAAATTGCAAAGTTTACCTCTTGTCTGCCATTTTTTCTGTTATAAATGCTTCCAAACAAATATTAGAATACCCATTTACTGTTAAAATATTGGTGAAAAGTATTCTGATTCGAATAATCGGTTATTTGTTTCATCATAAGCTGGAGGGGGCATTTGGCCATCATGTACATTCTTGAGCCTGTATGGAAGGTGTGAGGTGGGGAGGGGCTTCCTGCTGAGCCTGCATGGAAAATAGGAGGTGTGAAAGGGACTTAAGGATGAATTGCTCTTTATTAATTCAATGTTTTTTATTTTTTTTAATCGCAAATTTTGAATTTTTTGTATATCTGTTGTTTAGTACCATCTTTGGTTTTGTCAGTGCTTAAGTACAGGTATTCCTCTGATTTTTAACCATTGGTATATATTTCACTCTGAAACCTCATTTATAGTACAGAGATGCTGAAATTCTTTTGCATAATACATAGGCAGATGATTTTCTAGTTTGTTTTGTTCTGCTAATTAGTGTTAACAAATTGCAATTGTTCCTTATGTCAGTTCATTGACTTATTATATTTATATCCAGGCTATGTATCAGTCCATTATGTGATGTCAGATTTGGGTCAGTGCTGTTTGTTTTAGAGTGCTAACAAACTACACTGTACATTGACCCACCCATCTCTGCTAGCCAAGGTGCTTGCCAAGGTTCCAATATGTTACTCCTATCTCTACTTAGTGGATTATATATTTCTGTGCTTGGGGTCTGTGAATTTCATTGGATGTGGTCCAGTCAAAATTAAGTTGCTCAAATTTGTACACTGTTCTGACATGAGGGAGACTAGGGGAGCACACAACTTGAATGGACTCACAAATAGTCAATTTTCCACTGCTAGTCAGTGTTTGTACAAATGCCTTTCACTCAAAGAATGAAACAACTGGGTTTCTTAAACGTTTTGTGATAAAACATTGTTAGTGCTGATGCTAGCAGATAACCGATTTTTTACTTCTCTCTAACTAGTTAATACATTCATCATTTTCACCACTAAGACTGCAACAGCTAGGTGTGTAAATTGCTCTGTATAGGTGTACACTGACTAAACATTTACAAATTCTGTACCATAACTATAAATAATCATGCATGTGGCTGTAGTGATGCGATGTAGGAACTATCTGTTCATAATACATCACTTATTTCCACACTTTTGTATTCTGTGACTAAATTACAAGATTTTTCAATACAGACTTATGCTTAATTTTCCTAAAGTGTGGATGATTTTCACATTGAATTTGACATTGCTTGTTTTACAAAAGCCAAAGTTGACAAAAATTTATTGTAATTTTTACTCAAAACATTGCACATCAGGTTCATTTACCATATTGACATACTTATAAGTCCAACTGCAAACTTCACAGACCCAGATCTGACACTGCATGGAGTAATCAGTATAATAAATAAAATATTCCCTGGTCTGCAGGCACATTATGCCTTGGCACATTAGGATCTTTGTTATTTTGCAGTTTGACTCAACTTAAGCGAGTATATATGGTACTAATAATGCTGATTATGTTCAAGGTTTCATGCGTTTGTGTGATTTGGATTTTTAATGTAGCTTTAATAATTTTTCAGTCATATCCCAGTTTATTTTAAAGAAACACCATTTGATGTTTGCAAGCTAGAGTAGTTTCATTTTTTTAATTAACCAAAAGCATTCAATGCTTATGTCCAGGAAGTACGTCCATTTGTATTTACGTAGATTTTGCAAAACATGTATCTTGATGCTCATAAGGATGTCTTACCTAAATTTGTCCGATATATTGAGGTAAAGCAATGTCCTACAAACTGAATCATGTCAAACCAAGAGCTACAAGACATTCATCAAAAATGAAATAATCGCAGTTTAAGCAAAGTACAGCATGCACATCGTTTGTGGTTGATATACAAATAGACCTCAGCTATAAGCATTATTTATACTCGATATAATCCACCATTTTGTTTGTTAACAAAAGTCAAGACTTAAAAGTATGGAACATTAGAGTTTGGGACGAGCCTAGGCTCAGGCTCGAGACAAAATAATTTTGGAGCATTTTGGGGGCTTGAAGCTCGAGGTCTAAGCTCAACGAGCTTCAAGCTTAGAAAAATTCTCCACTTTTTTATATTATCAGACCGGATAAACCCGTGCGATAATTAATTGACTGGGAATGAGCGGCTTTACAGACACTCCAGGCCTACGCTTCCCCATGTGTTGTTCGATCAGTGGACGGTCGTTGCCTTGCAACGGTCATCGCTGGGGACTCCTAAGGTAATAATTCCGACTATTATGATTGCAGCTGACGGGGAGAAGAGGTTTTTCAACTTCTGTACAAAATTGCAATCAGAGTTGTCAGATAAATCTGTGCATGCTCTTGTCTTTTTGAAATACTGTTATATTAACAAGAATGATGTTTAAATAAATTATAGAGAAAATTAATTTTCGTACAACTCAAGCTCAAAAGCTCGAAAAAATTGACGAGCTCAAACTCGCACGAGCTTCAAATCCTCGAGCTTTCCTATACTCTACGGAACATGTAATTCAGTAAAACAGTCTTGAGAAACCACCCTTTTTAAAAAAAAAAAAAACAGTCTTAAGACCTGTGGTGGTCTATTGATAAGGTTGTAACAAATAAATAAGTTATATCATTTCATGGTTGATCAGCTTTTGAATATCTCATGAACCCACTGGTAGCGCTATAAGCTCTTGGGATTCTATCTTTAGCTCACCTGGTCACAAGGCTTATCGAGTTGTGTCCATAAAACATCATTTTGTTTTTGGTTGTCAACAACTGCTACTCGTATAAATGATGTGACCTTGTATTTGATTGGCTGATTTTGTTACAACTTTGGAGGCCACATTTTTTACCTGTTTTGTTTTTAAATATTAAACTTGGAAGATGTGCTTACATCATCAAGATCTAGGACAAATTTGATAAAGAGTAAGATTCATGCATATCAATAAGGTGACTGTGTATCTGATCTGTAGAACTTGTAACCAGTCTAACGTCTCATTTTTTTTTTCATTGATTTTGCAGTTAACTTTGTGAATAAACGTGAATGACTAGTGAGTTTTATTACAAGTTTGATCCACACCTAATAATGAAATGAAGCGCTGTTGGAAATAGTTCTCAAAATGTGCAATTTAAGCATGTTTAACTTGTAAAGGTTGGGTGCTTATTTTTTATTCCACTAAGGATTGGGATTGTCGATAGTTTTCTTGTTATTTTCAGCTAAATCCATGCACATCAGGTTAAGAGACTTGCATATCAGTAGTTGTATAGATATGTAAGAGAAGTTGTTTTGGATTGGTTATAAGGCTCATGTACAAGCAAATGGGTGAAAATTTTACCCTTGGTGGGGAGGGAGGAACCATGATTTTTGCCTGTTTGTTCCCTTTTACAATTCATTCCAGTTTTACTTTAATATATGTGAAGCTTAATGTATGGATGTGAAGGCAAGTCTGCTTTACATCTTATTCTCATTAGACTATAACTCTGTTCCTTTGTCTGGCATTGGTATCAGAGTTTCATCTTTTTAAGATTTTTTTTTATTATTGTGCATACAATGTTTGCATTACTTGGCATTAGTGTAAAACTGCATTCTTGTTATTTGCTTGCATATGTTATATTTTGGGGAAGGGACTTTGGAGCTTGCTTGCATAGGTTATATTTTGGGGAAGGGACTTGGGAGCTGGCTTGCATAGGTTATATTTTGGGGAAGGGACTTTGGAGCTTGCTTGCATAGGTTATATTTTGGGGAAGGGACATGGGAGCTTGCTTGCATAGGTTATATTTTGGGGAAGGGACTTTGGAGCTTGCTTGCATAGGTTATATTTTGGGGAAGGGACATGGGAGCTTGCTTGCATAGGTTATATTTTGGGGAAGGGACTTTGGAGCTTGCTTGCATAGGTTATATTTTGGGGAAGGGACTTGGGAGCTGGCTTGCATAGGTTATATTTTGGGGAAGGGACATGGGAGCTTGCTTGCATAGGTTATATTTTGGGGAAGGGACTTTGGAGCTGGCTTGCATAGGTTATATTTTGGGGAAGGGACTTGGGAGCTGGCTTGCATAGGTTATATTTTGGGGAAGGGACTTGGGAGCTGGCTTGCATAGGTTATATTTTGGGGAAGGGACTTGGGAGCTGGCTTGCATAGGTTATATTTTGGGGAAGGGACTTGGGAGCTGGCTTGCATAGGTTATATTTTGGGGAAGGGACTTGGGAGCTGGCTTGCATAGGTTATATTTTGGGGAAGGGACTTGGGAGCTGGCTTGCATAGGTTATATTTTGGGGAAGGGACTTGGGAGCTGGCTTGCATAGGTTATATTTTGGGGAAGGGACATGGGAACTGGCTTGCATAGGTTATATTTTGGGGAAGGGACTTGGGAGCTTGCTTGCATAGGTTATATTTTGGGGAAGGGACTTGGGAGCTGGCTTGCATAGGTTATATTTTGGGGAAGGGACTTTGGAGCTGGCTTGCATAGGTTATATTTTGGGGAAGGGACTTTGGAGCTGGCTTGCATAGGTTATATTTTGGGGAAGGGACTTGGGAGCTGGCTTGCATAGGTTATATTTTGGGGAAGGGACTTGGGAGCTGGCTTGCATAGGTTATATTTTGGGGAAGGGACTTGGGAGCTTGCTTGCATAGGTTATATTTTGGGGAAGGGACTTGGGAGCTGGCTTGCATAGGTTATATTTTGGGGAAGGGACTTGGGAGCTGGCTTGCATAGGTTATATTTTGGGGAAGGGACTTGGGAGCTGGCTTGCATAGGTTATATTTTGGGGAAGGGACTTGGGAGCTGGCATGCATAGGTTATATTTTGGGGAAGGGACTTGGGAGCTGGCTTGCATAGGTTATATTTTGGGGAAGGGACTTGGGAGCTGGCTTGCATAGGTTGTCTTCTTACAATATTGCTACATAGCCTTCTTAATGAGTTGGTCAACTGTAAGCATGTATTTATATATTATATCTAAGCATGTTATATACATTGAACTCCTTATCAAGACAGAATTGATTTGCCTTGTAAATTGTACTTAATTTGACACTGTGTGTGTGATTTGGATTTTCAACATATTGCTTTGATGTCTGCTGTGTGGCAGTTTATAGCGATGTCTAGCACTGGGGCGTCATAATGCAGACATGTAATTTGGCACAATTAATTCAGATTATTTTGTGCAAGTATTTAATAACTTGTGTATTAAATTTATTTGTTTTTTCTATATTTTTTATATTATTATTATTATTATTATTATTATTATTATTATTATTATTATTATTATTATTATTATTATTATTATACAATAGTAATCTGAAATACTTGTATGCCTGTTGCAATATATTTGATTCCTGTTTAATAAAACTAATTTTGTTGTGAGACATAGTCGTACTGACATAGTCTTCATGCTTTCATTGTTTCCAATTACTGTTGGCATATAGCTGAAGTTTCTCATAAGTAATATTCTCTGTATATTTATCACCAGTTTTGATGTTTAATTTTTTTTCTGTCCCTCGTTGACAACGTTTTGGATGTACCATTGAGATTGCTCTATCATATTATCGCTCTCTAAAATTGAAGATTATAATTCCTAGTTGGAACTTCTCCATATTTTTTATGATGATGTATAAATAATAACAAACAGTCAGAAGCTTGTGATTCAAACCTTACTCCAGGGGCCCAATGTGGCTGAGTGGTCTAAAGCGCTCTCCGTTATGGATCACTGCCATCTCACCTCTGTCAGCTTGGGCTTGAGTCTCGGATTCAGCCAATGTGGGTATGTGAGAAAGCTTGCCAGTAGCTTCTCATGGGTTGGTGGTTCTTTCCGAGGTTTTCTCTGGCTCTTCCTCCACCAATAATACTGGTTGCCATGTATAGCCTATCTTGTGCTGAAAAATGGCATTAAACCCTACAACAACAACATTCACATTACAAATTCATAGATTCACAAGTTGTCACATGACCAAAGCATCAAGATCATGGATGACAAGTAATAAGCTGCAAATGAATGATGATATCAACATGCCACGAACATATGGATCTACCTGAACTGAGATGCTTCAGCTCCATTCATAATTCTTTTTTATGTTGAAGCCACAAAGACACTGGTGTGATCCTTGGTACTTTCTAGACTTTGCTATTTTAATTTTCTTCATCAGATTATTTACTACAAAACCTTCAAAAACGTTCAAATAAAGCCGCTTAATACCAAGAACTGGCTACTCATTTGCCCTGCTTGTTACTTCCCCTGGCTACTCGTCTCCTCCAGAATCGTACAGAAATCTGTTCTCTCTGTTGACTGCTTCTAGTTCTAAATACCCACCTGATCTCACCCATTTCACCATACCTCGATAATTATGCTCCTCTTAGGATATTTTTATTCTTATTATTACTACTATCCAAACTAAGTCTTTCAGGCAGCGCTCTTTTGCTTTCCAGGGCCCAGTTGTCTGGAATGAGTTGACTTTTGATGTCACTGTGATTTCATGTAAGAGTGCTCAAAAACTCCTCACTTTAAAATGGCAAAAACAGACTTGAGATTTAACAATGCTTCCTTACTTTAATTATATTCAACATGCTTTCTGATTACAATTTAGTGGTGTTTTTATAATTCTCTCTCTCTCTCTCTCTCTCTCTCTCTCTCTCTCTCTCTCTCTATATATATATATATATATATATATATATATATATATATATATATATATATATATATATATATATATATATATATATATATATATATATATATATGTATATATGGATCTACCTGAACTGAGATGCTTCAGCTCCATTCATAATTCTTTTTGATGTTGAAGCCACAAAGACACTGGTGTGATCCTTGGTACTTTCTAGACTTTGCTATTTTAATTTTCTATAAATATATATATCACATGAGCAAAGCATGAAGATCATGGATGACAATAAGCTGCAAATGAATGTATATTTATATATATATATATATATATATATATATATATATATATATATATATATATATTGTGTGTGTTTGAAATATATAGACTTAATGGCAAATAAATTTTTGTATTTATTTTATTCCTATTTTTCACATGTAATTTCCTATCATGTCATGTGACAATTTACTCTATTTATCTTAAAAAGTTGTACTTAAAACAAAAGGAGTGTTTTGTGAGCTAGAACTAAAAAATAGAAATAGCCTTATATTTCAGACATGGAAATCATTGATAAAAAGATTTGACCAGATGCCAGTGTGTCTCTCAAATTTTTTTCCCCTTACTTTATTGACAAGAATGACAAATCCGCTGTGATGCATTTATGAATTAGATAAATGATGAATTTCATCATGTGGTACCAAGAAGTGTATATTTTAACTCCGAAATATAAAGTTTATAGTACCACAATAAAATGTATTTGGTATTAATGTAGAAGAAGAAATTTTATATATAAACTATCCTTGTGGGGTAACTAATACAGTATGGTGCTTAGAGTTTTTAAAGATTAAGTATTGTACTACATCCTTATTATTATTATTATTATTATTATTATTATTATTATTATTATTATTATTTTTTTATTATTATTATTATTATTTTATCAGTTGCAAAGAAAAAAGACTTAGTAAATTGCAAAATGTATTAATTGTGCAAGTTAATTGCTTATTTATGAATTTATGATTCGATGCTTTGAGATTCAGGCCTTTAGACAAATGCACACCCCACCAAATGACCTATGCCTACTTAATGGATAGATAAGAACCTCATGGCTGGAAGGTTTTTCCTTTTGAGATGAAAGGCAAAACCATTTCACCTGTCACTCTTAAGTTGTAATCTGTTGTGGACTAAACATTTGGTTTTTAAAAATCCAGAACAGAATTTTTTCTGTTTATATTCCGACTTTGCATACAATATACATTTAGTGCATTTACATTAAAGACTTGCAATGATTTTACCCAAAGTGTGAACAGGCTTTCACTGAGGTAAGGATGACACTTTAATTGATAATTCAGAAGATAATTACCGGAAAATAATATTGGATATTACTATGTTTGATCAGTAGTAATTCAGAAAGGATTAAAGATGTTAATGGATTATAGTTGAGTTACTAAGGAGATCAAGCAGCATTGTACATGTACTTTGATTCTTTCAGCTGGGTCTGTTAGTTTTTATTGTTTGAAGTTTTATGAATGGATTATACCATGTTTGATGAGAACCTTTGTGAAATCTCTTCAAAACTAAAACCTTAGGATAGGTGAATTCGTTTAGGACTAATATTTTTATAATCCTGAAATCTTTAATATCATCATTCCCCCCCCCCCCATCCCCCCATAAACTGTGAGACCCCACAACTCTGAATACGGAAACAAATTTCAATCCCAAATTCAATTCTATGCTTAAAAATACCGCATAAAAAACTGAAACTTTGAAATGTATTTAGCTATTCAATTTCTGATACATGCTGGAACATATTAATTATTGTTAGCACGTATTGTAGTTGTCTGATCTGTGAAACAAGGATCCAGAATGTGTCCCCAGGGCATGCGTGATTAAGACCACTTGACATATGTCAACACAGATTAGGGTTGACAATAGGCTATTCAAAAAAGTTTCTGTATCAAACTTCTAATGCTAGTTACCTGTATTAATAACTAAATGCTAGTTACATTTATTAATAGCAAAATGGTAATTAAACTTATCAATAATTAAATGTTAATTACATGTATTAATAAGTGAATGCTAATTACATATATTAATAACTAAATGCTACTTACCTTACATGTATTAATAACAGAATGGTAATTAAATGTATTAATAACTAATGATAATTACATGTATTGATGCTAAGTACATGTATTAATAACTAAATGCTATTTACATGTATTAACAACTAAATGCTAATTACATGTATTAATAACTAAATGTTAATTGCATGTGTTGATAATTAAATGTTAATTAGATGTATTAATAACTAATGCTAATTACGTGTATTGATGCTAAGTACATCTATTAGTAACTAAATGCTAATTACATGTATTAATAACTAAATGTTAATTGCATGTGTTGATAACTAATGCTAATTACATGTATTGATGCTAAGTACATGTATTAACAACTAAATGCTATTTATATGTATTAATAACTAAATGCTAGTTACATGTATTAATAACAGAATGTTAATTAAATGTATTAAAAACTAATGCTAATTACATGTATTGATGCTAAGTACATGTATTAATAACTAAATGCTATTTATATGTATTAATAACTAAATGCTAGTTACATGTATTAATAACAGAATGTTAATTAAATGTATTAAAAACTAATGCTAATTACATGTATTGTTGCTAAGTACATGTATTAATAGCTAAATGCTATTTACATCTATTAACAACTAAATGCTAATTACATGTATTAATAACTAAATGTTAATTGCATGTATTGATAACTAATGCTAATTACATGTATTGATGCTAAGTACATGTACTAATAACTAAATGCTATTTACATGTATTAACAACTAAATGCTAAGTACATGTATTAATAACTAAATGTTAATTGCATGTGTTGATAACTAATGTTAATTACATGTATTGATGCTAAGTACATGTATTAATAACTAAATGTTATTTATATGTATTAATAACTAAATGCTAAGTACATGTATTAATAACTAAATGTTAATTGCATGTATTGATAACTAATGCTAAGTACATGTATTGATGCTAAGTACATGTATTAGCAACTAAATGCTACATTACATGTATTAATAACTAAATGCTATTTTAGAGCTTTTTAAAATTTGGTAATTGCTAAAGATGACCGTTATTTGGCTCTAGCACAAGAAGTAGTCATTAACACAACCACATTAATTAAAGAACAATGTAAGAAAAAAAATTTCTTTTTCAAGCTTGTTTTTTGAACTACATGTACAAAAATTACGCTTTACATGGAGTGTTTAAACAGTATAGAGGATCATTCATAATTCCAATGGACTTGTAGTAAAGTTCTAAAAGTATAGTAGTATCTCATTTCTCAGATGTTTCTGACAAGGACTATATATTTATGTGCAGCAAGTGTATTTCTTCATATGACAGGATATGAATTTCCATAGGAATGTATATTGATCAGCAGATTCTTCATTAAATATATGTATTTAAACTAAAATTTGAAGAAACAAAATAGCTTTCTTAATTTTTTTGCACCTTTACACATCTAGATATTGATGTATGTTCTGGTTGAAATTTGCTGGTTTTTTTTTATAACTGCATTGCATTGGGGCCCTGAGTGGCCGAGTGGTCTAAAGTGCTCACCGTTATGGATCCCTGGCATCTCGCCTCTGTCTGCATGGGTTTGAGTCTATGGCTCAGTCAATATGGGTACGCAAGAAAGCTTGCCAGTACCTTTTGTGGATCTGTGGTTATTTTTGGGGTTTCCTGGGTTCTTCCTCCAGTAGAAAGGTTTAAAAAAATCCATGGATGGATCATGGTTTGAATTAGTTGTTACTTAAGACCTCAGGCAGCATGAAGAATGTTGGCTTCAGTAGGTAAAGTTTGTCAAGATATCATTCTCCCAATGCTGAAATACCAAAATCTAAATAACTGAAATATCACTCATCCATAATAGAAACAGGTATTTCAGTGGTAGGAAACTTCAAACGAGCATGAAATATAGTTAAAAGAATTTGATTTCTTTTGCAATAATGTTACACTTTTACTTTATTCAAAGTAATCTAAACAAACTTTATGCACCGAATTAAATTCCAAATTGGCAACTGACACTGTTTAAAAAATACAAAACCCTAAAACCCTAGTTAACACTGAATTTCCACAGAAATGAAAACCATACTTAGCTCTTTAATAGTACACCCATATTATTGATACCATGTCCATTTCACAGTCGGCGTTAGATGTGACTCCACAAGTAAGTGTGGTGTGCAGACTTTGTGAAATACCATGGCACCTTGTTAGCACATGAGAGATGGCAGAGGTTTTTTTTCTTAATCCTCTTGACAGTGTCTCCACCCTCACAATGAAGTGTGGGGTTTTGAAAACTTGTGTCTTCAGCTTGCAACTTTATTTAAAAATGCATCAACGTTTCAAAACATTATGTTCTTTTCTTTTTGGATTATTGTTTGATTTTTAAAAATCCAGGTAGATTTGTAAATGTGTCATTTAGTAGAATTGCATTATCATGCTCAACACTGCAAAATAGATTACGTTGAGAACTACAGCAGGTACATGAAGTTATTCTTGAATACAGTATCTCGGTCAGTACCATAAATTATTCCTGTCAAGGCATTTCCCCTTAGCATTTATACATTACTTAAAGATGAGATGTTAATTCATAATTTCTTAGATTTGCATCATTATGCAAAAGATTGCAGAAGAGGTTATTAATGGTGAGAACTTTCTTGAATACAAAATCTAGGGGAGTACATTAATCTTGTCTTTGCATTTAATGCATGGATTTCCCCATGGCCTTCATTTGATGACCATGCACAACAAAAACTTTGTGTACAACATTGAGGTAGGATTTTATTGTCCAAATTATTACAGAAACTATTTCACATCTTACTTGGCTGCACAATGATAAAACTATTTCAATTAAAAAGTGTACCAAAATAGACATTTCTTTTTTACATAATTGAAACCAGGTTGTAGGAAAAATTCAGTTTACTTTTACTTTCTGAGATGAGGAAAAAATAAAAACTGTTCTGAGTTTCAGTTTTGAAAATAAAACATAAAACATTGCCATTGTCTGAATATTGTACATCTAGAATGTAAATGGGCAAAAACAAGAACATCAGAATATTTTCCTTTGTGGTTTTGTGGGTTTAACACCATTATTTCAGCTTGTGATAGGCTATACACCGGAGACAAAAAGTTTTGCTGGTGGAAGGAAGATCCTGGGAAACCCACAGGAATGTATAGGCAAGCTTTCTCAAATACCAACATTGCCCAAGCCATGAGACACAAACCCATATGCATAGATGGAATTCCCTTATCTTGGTACATGTACAAACAACATTATTTTTCTCACCCAGTGTTTTCCAGCTAAATTAAAATAACCCTTTAACCATGCTATTTAGTTAGCCAATTCGAAACACAGTATTCATTTATTCACGAGGTATTATTACATCAGGTTTTGTACTCATTTATGAAAATCTGAATAATTATCTAAGTGGAATCTAGCTAGCTGTACCACTCTTAAAAAATCCAGAAAAAAAGTCCAGAAAAAAGTTCTAATTGTTATTTGTTGGAATTATTGCACAATGAGATTCTTGTGCCACATGCTTTTGTTTATACCGAGTATTAAGACAAATATGCCAGTGAGGGCAATGGGGCAGCTTGGTGACCCATGTACACAAGTTCTACACACGAGAGAATTAAAACATAAATTCATTTGATATTATTACTGTATAATCACATTTAATCGATGGATCTCGTATGAAATTGTCAATAAAGAGTATCTTTTTTATATGGTTAAGCTTTAACTTTCATCAGTTCTAATTTGGAAAACACAACAGAACAATACAGTGCATTACCATATGGTTACTGCATATGGTTCTAATGAAGTGTGTAATGACATCAGGAAATTTCTAATTCTTGGAAATTAATATTTTCTGTCCTGGAAATATGGCAGGTATTTCTATCACTAGTGTAATGATTTGCTACATGGTAATCTTTTTGTGGAATAGCTTGTGGTCTGATGAATAAACTACACTGGTTGGTAAGTTCACCAGTTTACATTTGCAATTGACTTGTAGTTGATTCAACTGCGGCAGATTGTGGGTGTTCGATAAAGTTAGAAGAAACTAGTTTGACATATGTATTTCTGTTTTTTGTTTACAGTAGCACTAGAGAGTTTGGTTGTACTGTGATGTGTACTGTCTGTGTTGTGAGCTCTATAAAATAGCTCAAGAGAATGTGTACTGTCTGTGTTGTGAGAGAGAGAGAGAGAGAGAGAGAGAGAGAGAGAGAGAGAGAGAGAGAGACTAATCAAGGTTACAGTGAGTTAAATAGGAACACATTATTGCTGTGTTCTTTAAGCAAACTTTGTGAATGGCCTGCTTATTGGGTAAGAAACTTATTTTGGGGATTAAAAGAATTAAGGTCAAGGACACATAAGAGAATAGAAAATGGCTTGAATTACACACATTACAACAACCCATTTCTATGTAATAACTCATTTTCTTCATTATGCTAATCCCTTTATATATAATTTGTGTTCTTCATCATGACAACCCATTTCTATAACTTGTGTTAAATTCTTCATCATGACAGCCCATTTCTATAACTTGTGTTCTTTATTATGACAACCCATTTCTGTGTAATAACTTGTGTTCTTCATCATGACAACCCATTTCTTTGATATTTGTGTTCTACATCATGACAACCCATTTCTATGCAACAACTTGTGTTCTTCACCATCTTATTGTAAAAAAAGTTAATAAAATGTTTTCCTTTTGGGCAAGGAAGGAACACGTTGCTTAAGGATTAAAGTGTCATTTTATTTTGCTGGTTTTATTGACACTTTTGAACAAATTGGCTATATCATGACAAGGACACAACAGTATGTGCTGGACTGGACTGGCATCAAACTGGAGAACATTGGATTTAGAGTCAGAAGGTTGCAGGTTTGATACCCACCCATGACAGTTCAGGTCATTGTCAGGATCATTGTGACTTGTCAGTCGGTGATGACCATGCCCTGCATTTGTCAACATAAAGAACAGTTGCACTCTGGGTTGTGATCATACAATATATCAATCTGTTCTGTGAGTGATCATTTAGTTGAGGAATTTAGGGACCTATTTGTGTGATTGGAGCATGGGAGCAAGTGAATTGACAAGTTATCTTTCTTGAAAATTTAGATTCAGTTAAATTTTTGGCTTGGAGAGATTTCCTTACACAAAGCCTATGGCATGCTATATACTGCTAATTGCTTTAAAAAAATTGTGATGATAGGGCACTGTGTTTGACCCAATCTGATTAAAATCAGCTGTTACGTACTACGACACGTAGTACGTAACAGCTGATTTTAATCAGATTGTGTTTGACCTGGAAAGGCAGCCAAATTATAAAAGAGACATAACTCAACATTCTAATCTTGAGAGGAAATGCTAAGTCAGAGTAGTTACCTCCCTTGATATGGGCGACTGCTTAGATATAGCATCATATACAATGCATAATCATTTTTCAGTAAAAATATGTTGCTAAAGGTAATTCAATATTTTTAATATATTGAATGAATTTTTGTAATCATATCTAATCTTTTATTAAAAAAGAGAAGAAAAGAGATTTTGTTTGCCAAGATTGCAAGCATTTAGAGCGATATTGGTATTTACATAGGATTATATAAAAGGAACATGATTATCAATATCTCTCATGTTATTCTTTTCCCTTTTGAATTTGTTTAATGTAGTACTGGATGAACTCCAAGCTATTTATATTAATATATTGACTTGGTAAATTTTGATATTTCTTCAGATGTTGGACATGGCAACATCAGCACCCATCAAAATTGGAGGGAAGGCACCTGTTTGTAGAGTGTGTGGTGACGAGTCATCTGGTTACCATTATGGTGTGGACTCCTGTGAAGGATGCAAAGTAAGGGAGATAATTTCCACTTCTGCTTTGAATAGTCATTAGTATTTTAAAACTGTATTAGATCATTTTCTTTATAATCCCAGTGAGAAATTCGGACAAGACGAGCATCAATTCTCAACTAAATTATTTTGTGTCTTGACTCTAGAAAGTAGAGGTAAATTATTGTATAAGTAAATAAGTCTGTATACCCGAGCTTCTAGGGTGGATGGTGGTAATAGTTTGTGAAGCAGATTTTATGAACAATGATTGTATAATAATAAATAAAATATCCGTTTTTTTTTTTTTATATCAAATCATTATAGTATCTCTCATTTGATATCATCAAAGAAATTTTCTTCTTTTTTCCTATTACGTCTCTTCATTTATACCATGTGACAATAAGTACCATAGGTTTGGTGGGTTGGTGTGAAGTTATTTGGTTTCATAGTATATACTGAAAATAATGTTCAAATTGTAAGTCATGATTTTAAAGTTTAGAAAGTATGAAATTGTGAAAAACCTTTATTGTAAAAAAAGGTCATGCTGTTGGTGTTTTTAACAACAACGACTGCATTAAATTTGTAGTCCATAGTTGGATTATTTGGAAAGTGGATTATAGGGCACCAACCAGACATAATTTGGTCTTCTTTACAAAGATGAATAACTATTAGGGTTTTTTGTCCAAATTTCAAACAATCCTTTTCTAAAAGACTTTGTTCATACCAACATATGCAGTTAAGCAGAGTAAAGTTATGATATAAATTAAAATGGACTACAAACATGGGAATTTCAATATTTATACATGTGTGGTTTACTAAATCGCCACATGTCCAATTCAGATGTTATGGAAAAGTCATTCGATCATAAAAAATGCACAATTTCCAGTAAGGATCATATGAAGACCAACAACAACAAAAATTTCATTCAAAAAAAAGCTGCAAAAGATCTGGACATTTTTGTTTCAAAGACTTTTTTTAATAAGTGATATTTACATGATTCTGTCTGAACATCTATATGATTTCATTTTTTTACCGTCAGGCAAACATTTTCTTGTGTCTGTCTCTGGTGTGAAACTGTCAACTTAGATAGCTTTTATTGGTGCCCCACTTCTGAGAATGTTTTCTCAACAAAATGTTGCCAAGCACATACTTTTATTTGTTCAGTAAGTTTATCCTCCCTTTAAATGAACCCTTTATCTCATGTAAGCACCTTTGGACACACCTAATCCATTCACATACATGTGCCTTTGAATGCCTCTACCCGATTTGCATACAAGCGCCTTTAGATGCCTGCTGTAAACATCAGCCATTTTAAGCGAGTTTTCATAGAGCCACCTTCAGGGAAAAAAACCCATTAGATCCTACAATCCATTGTGTGAATGACCATTATGTCAGATCACGTGGTTGCTCTTTATACTCTCGTCAAAATCTGCTATTTAAAGTGACTGGGTCGTATTCTGCACTCATCAAAATAGAAGTTGTGGATTTCATTCAGTACTTTCGTAGTTTTCACGATAAGAATCACAACTATGAAAGCTGTAATAACTTAGGAAAAGGCTCTGATATTGATGTAGGCAGCAATTTTTCAAAATATAAATTATCAAATTCAGATGACTTAATGATGTAGACAGAGACAAGGAGCTTGTAAATTTCAAGATGGAGAAAAAGCACCTATGGTTGGTCACGTGGCTTCACTGACTTTACGGTGAATGAGTTCTCTCAACATTTTTAAAGCAATAAAAAATTCTTCCATAAAAAATAATAACACAGCTATAACAATTAGACTTTACAATTAAATTTTTCCATAAATAATAAATGTGTACCAAAAATGTAAAATGGTTAAAATTGCTGTTAGACATAACATACACTACACTGCTGAACAGTTAACAGGCAGTCTATGTGTATTAAGTCCAATAGGTAACAGGTGTTCTATTTACAGTGCACTGCACTGGGTAACTTTGATACATGTGTATCGAAGGGCTGAAAAATCATACACTCTCTGAGATACATTACACTCCTACAAAGTGTATTCAAATATTCAAATATCCATACTCTGATATATCCTTACATCCATATTAACTAATTTTACACACTGCATCCATTTTCGAAAGTTACAATTAAATTCAAAAGTTGCAAAATCTAGAATATCGCATGAATAAATGCACTAGCTTACTATGAAGTAACCAAATATTGAATTACAATATTAATTCTGACCACAAGCTAGCAGTCAACATAATTCTTTACATAATCATAGCTCATTTCTCAAATGCACATGTAAATTAAACACTACAAAGGTAATTCTATGTACTAATGATTCTAGTAATGAAGTATACATACTACACATGGTTACAATTACAATGCTCTAATATTTGAGCAAATAACTTATTGACGTTTACAAAGCTTTGTCTTTCTTATAAGATCCCAAGTTTCCTCAACATATTATGAGTGGCTTTCCCAGAGTATAGCTTTAACCTTCCAGCACGATGTTTGGGCAGTTACTAAGTTTCTAGCTCGAAAATACTAAATTCAGTTTGGATTGAATTTGTGACCACACCCTATCTCAATTCTGAATTGATGAGTCTACCCTGTTCTATTCAACTTAGCGGACAATACCCCTGGGCCGTCTGTTAACGTGGTTAGATAAGGGTCCTTTGTTCTTGAACAAAGTTTTCAACATCCATGTGCGACTTTTCACACCCAACAAAGCTGGGTTCTCATAGCATTGCAAAGAAGTCCTGCTATAGCCGCGTTGTCATACATATATACATGGCTTCTAACCATTTCTTTGTTACCCTGACTTGCACAGATGCAAGCAGGGCAACATGACAGACTGTCCTTAAATTTTTTGATTTTTAGCTACCATGTAATTCACATCAATTGGTACCCATAGAATAAGAAGCAAATTCACAGTGTTAAAGGGATTCAGATTAAGAGATTTATAAGAGTTTTTTTATTCTGACTTAATTCTAGTAAATGTTGAATGTAGAGAAATTTACAGTCACTACAGTTAACTTTATTGGCACTTATAAAGTTGTTTTTATCGGGCATTTGTTGAGAGGACAGATAAGCCTGAAGTGAATAGATGATATTCTCTGCGATAGCGAGTGTTTGACAATTTTATATTTTATCTTGAATTTTATCTTTTCAGGGATTTTTCCGAAGATGCATTACACAGGGAATGACACACAAATGCGCCAATGAAGAAAAATGTGAAGTCACCCCATTTACACGAAACAGCTGCCAGTATTGTCGACTGAAAAAATGCTTTGCAGTGGGAATGTCCAGAGAAGGTTTGTCTAATAGTGAATGTGATAATAAGAATGTAATAATAAAGTGTCACTGAAGTTCATATGTTATTGTAGGGTTTAATGCCATTTTTCAGCACAATATAGGCTATACATGGCGGCCAGTATTAATGGTGGAGGAAGAACCCGGAAAACCTCGTAAAGAGCCACTAACCCACGAGAAGCTTCTGGCAAGCTTTCTCACATACCCACATAGACTCGAACCCACGCGGACAGAGATGAGATGGCAGTGATCCGTAATGGAGAGCGCTTTAGACCACTTGGCCACTCAGGGCCCCCACTGAAGTTCATAAAATATCATTTCAGAACATCATGTTATTATCTCATCTGCATAAGAAAGGTGAGACAAAATCATCACTTTTCAGAAATAAAGTTTTGTGCAAATGTTTAGATGTTGGATGCAAGAGTGGAGTTTGAGGTGGGGGGGACTTCAATATGTGGATGCAGGTGAGTTTTGCAGGACATTAACCTGAGTTCAATCCATATATCACTCTTTTGTGCATAACTCCAAACTCTTCCAAATATCCATGTGCATCTTGGTACATATATCAGAATAGCGCTGTTTAGAATTCTTTCATTTTTAGTCTTTGTAATGTTTTTGTCCATTTGTCTGTCAATTTATCCATACATTTATACTTTTGTTTCAGGGGCAAAACACCAATGCCATTTTGATTTAAAATATCTTTGAACATTGGTATACATAATAGACTAGTAGATGTGTGGATTTGTCATTTACTGTGTAAAATCTTCATTGTCAATATTGTTAACATTTTCATCCATTTATTCACCCAACCATCCAGCATTGTCACTTAAATGGTGAATCATAGCCCCAAAATCATTCAGGTTATTTTGGTGAAACTCGTTATACCGTTCCCATGAAAACACACACACACACACACACACACACACAGAATGGTCCAAAAATCAAGACTACAGCATAAGTATGGGTGTGAGTTACTGAGGTACCGCTGTAACGTTTGAGAAAAGGGTTAGGTCGGGGCAGGGTTCATTTGTTGAATATTCATTTTATAGTCACTGTGGGAATATATGCTAGTAAACAACTTATCTTCTAATAAAATTTTTTGCTTTTCTTTAAAAATTACCTTTATTTTTAAGAGAGCAAATCTTTGAAAGATCTTTAAAACAAGAGGTTTCAGTATGCATATGTATCTAACAGCAACAGGTTGTACATAATGTCACTGCATTTTGAATATGAATGTGGATATATTCTAGTATTATTGTTGATTCAGAACAGACTTAGATTCTTGCTTAAAAAATGGACATTTATTTCAAGAAAGAGCAATGTTGGAACTACTTTTTTTTAGTTCTTTTAGTCACAGTGGAAATACTGTAGTAAAATAATCAGATGTTGCTGTGGCTTGTGTTTTCTACACTCAAGAGGTTTGCTAATTTTAATTAGTGTTACAAGTCAGGCAATTTTTCATTAATTTAGAAAAATGTTTTGGACAGTTATGCATACCCAGTGGTTACCAAATAAAGTATGTATCATTAGGTCTTGCAGTTCAGAAGACAAAAATAATCTGTCTCCTATTTTTACCAAGAAAATCTTTGTATTTATAAACCAATTGTATAAACATTTATTGTGTGAGTATACTCAGTATCCATTATTAATACACTTTAGGAAGTAATTAAAACTATTGTTTTCAGTTATATAGATATTTAGATAGTAAATTAACAAAACCCTCTGGGCTTTGCTAAATATAGCTATATTGATAAGATCTTTGCTTTTTAATTGTCTTTGAAACTTCATATTGTGTGTTAGAGGAAATTACTGCCCACATAATTGCATCTGAATGCTTCTTTGTGGCTGTGACTTTGGATAAATTGCTTAGAAAAAAAAATCAATTCTGACACTGAGGAAGTAAATGAGCTATTCTGTAGGGAAATATTTCAGTTATATGGTTGGGATATTACTCTTGGGGCTTACTTGTCTATTACCGATCCCACTTTTGTCTGCAGTAAAGGTCAGTCTAATTAACAGAAAATCCTGCTGCTTGGTTTGCTTGTTTGTTTTTTTTTTGGGGGGGGGGTTTCATGCATGTTTTGCATATATTGTCATTTCAGTTGTATTCACGACTTTAAACCTTTAGACAAGTAATTTGTCAGGTGTCTTTGCCTTCCACTGATGATCATGCAAGTGTTTTTCTTATAGTCATGGAAAGTTTTATGTGTTTATAAAATTATTTCCTAGAATTTTATATATTATTAAAACAGACTATAAGAGTTACATGTGGGATCAGTTCAACAATGTCTTTGTGAATATTGATACTCTTTACATATGGATAGTATTTATGACAGTTCAGATTTTTACATATACTGGTCATAGACCAGGAAAGCTTATGGGATGGTCTGTTCTCTGCCATCTGTCAGTCATCTGTTTTCTATCATTAGTCCTTCAGATTGCATAACTTCATGGAGGATTGGCATGTAACTTTATGCATAAAACCATCCCATAGTCTAATTGGTTGTAACTGAAAATGTAGGCATAGAAGAATCCGCTATTAAAATATTCAGGATGCTCATATCAAGATTGTTTTTTGTTTTTTTTATGGTTAAAGATTTCTTATGATGTCCTGTCGGCACTACACAAAAATGGTACTTAACTGCTGTCTGTTATGGCCACTACAACAGCCATCTTGAAAATCTTAGTATTGCCACCCTTCCTGAATAGAAAGTCATTGAATGAGGTTCTCTTTGGAAAATATTTTATGTCTAGCTGGTACTAAATGAAAATGGTTCCAATCTTAAATCCAAGATACCCACCACAATAGCCATCTTGAAAATCTTTTTACTCATCTTGAATGAAAATTCACATTGACGGTTTTTATTAGAAGACATTTTATACCTGGGGATATCAGTGTGAATGGTGCTGACAGTATGTCCAGTATGGTCACCACAGCAGCCATCATGAAAATGTTGTTAGTCTGCTTAAACAAAAAGTCGTTGAAGCTGGGTTTTCACTTGAAGACTTCTGATATCTAGTTGATCCTAAATGAAAATGGATCCTCTTATTCAATATGGATGTCACAAAGGATATCTTGAAAATCTTGTTACTACTTGTCCTGAATTAATAATTGTATGAACATGAGGTTTTCTCTGAAAGGCGTTAATATGATGTCAAATCTAATAAATAAAAATGATGCCAGTCTGACTTCCAATTTGGTTGCCATTTAGATCATCTTGTAAATCTTGTTATGGCTACTTTTAGATGGCTGTCTGGTTGGTCCACAGCAGAAATGTTGCCAGTCTGATATTCAATATGGCCACCATGGCAGCCATCTTGAAAATTGTGTTCTTATTTCTCCAGTTGCCTTTTTAAAATATTTTGTTGTTCCTAAATTAAAATTGTGACAGTCTGACGTACATTATGACCAGCATGGTGTCCCCCTTGAAAATCTTGTTATGGTTTCTCATCTTTAATGCTGGGGTTTTATCAGAAGAGTTCTTGTCATTCCTGGTTGGTACTAGTTGAAAAAGTTGCAACTGGTCCTCCGTGTGGCTACCATTGTGGTCATTTTGAAAAGATTGTTATCTCTTCCCAAATAGATGCTCATATGAGCACATGGTTTTACCAAAAGATTTCTTGTAGTACTTAGTTGGTCATGACAATTGTACATCCAATATCACTACCTTGAAGAGCTTGTCATTCCTTCCTCTAAATGGATGACTGTTGACAGATAGTTCTCACCAGAAGGCTTCTTACAATGTAATCTGATAGCCAGTATAGCCAACATAGCAGCTAATTTGAAAATCTTGTAATCCTTGATATAGATTAGTGATACTATCCATACTCTGTAGTTAAAAGGAAAGAAAGGATCTTTTCTAATTCCTGGAAATTCTTTTGGGGCCAGTAGAGCATCAGATCTTTTAATTTAAAAAAATAGTTAATTAACACCAACAATAATGTGGTAAGTGTAGTAGACAGTCTTTAAAATCATTCCACCTAAAGAAGAATCACATATATGGATGAAATGGGATTTTCATTAAAAGACTTCTTGTGAAGTCAAGGTGGTCATACATGAAAATTGTGGTGATCCTCCATCCATTTTGGCCACTGTCATGGACATCTTGAAAAGTTTTCTATGTGTGAATGTATAACAAGCTATTCACATGCCCTCATTGTTGTTTTAATTCCAAGATTTTAACATCTCGACCCTGTTTTGGAAAAGTTTTTTTTTAATGCCATATTATAAATTAACCAAACTGTTTCACTTAAATGATTATAGAAAAATATTAAATCCATACCTTAAAAATAAAGGGCTATACCACACTCCTGATAAGCTTCAGTTTTATTCACCATGCTATAATTTTACTTTTGTCATGTATCATTATTGCAGAATAAATTGTCATGAGGTGTGTCGGTGATGTGAGAGACATGTGCTTTTACTTCAAAAAGCAAATCATTCCAGAATCCAGCTTTAAGAAACCTTCTGTTAGCAAACATGATGTGGTCATTCCAGACAGGTGTTGTTTTGTTTAACACATTTAATAAACTCGGACATGATTTTTCTCCGGTTTAAAGCGGAATTCCACTTTTCTCCTGACTTTAATCCAATTTATCTTGATATAGTCCATTTTTTTATATCATCTCCGATCCGGTTTTTAAAAACAGTCTGTTTGCTCCCATTTTGCAATGACCCTTGTAAATAATTTGTTCCCTGTATTAGTTTACACACAACTCTCATAAAGAGTATTCTGATTGGTCAAAGGTTTAAGTTCATCCAGTGAATCTTCGTGTAATGGAAACAGATGGCAATGGAAAGAAGAAGCATGCTTGCAAAACATGGCAACCGGAGGTGTTAAGAGTCCATGACACAAAAAAGTCAGATATTACTATTGTTATTGGTGTATCTACAGTGGCTGCTTATATGGGATAAAAGTCAGACCAATAATTTTTTATTTTTATGAATGATTTTCTCAGTATAATACTTGTATTTTGGGGAACCAAGAAAATTTATATATTATTGGTATGTAGGTATGTATGTATTCTGCAGACAACTTGGTTGAGCATGAGGTTTTTTTTTTTTTTGCATACATATTTCACATAGATAATGGAATTGTCCAAGTGTTTTTATTCATGCAAAATTTATGCATGTTTTAGACCAATTTAGCATTCTCCTGGAGATGCTATAGTGGCTAATTGGTTAGCGTCCTGGATTCATGTCCAGAATGGAGATGCTTAAAAAATCCTACCATCAAATCAGGCCAGGTGGGGTGCCCCTAGGCAAGGTACTTTACTCCACTTGTCTTGGCACCAACAGGCACCAAGTGAAACTATCCAAGAAGTAATCACATGGGGTCACAAAATTTCAATTTTGAAAAGTACTTAAAGTTTTGTGCATACCTTCATAAGTACTTGCATGTTGGTATTGGGACCAATAAGTACTAGAAAGAAGCTTATAATCACACACTAGTCCTGGAAAAGTGCTTGAATTCCAAACAAATACATCCATTGGGAACATTAATTTATTAATTTAAAATCAAAACACTGTTCAGTTGACTGTTCAATAGATGTGACCAACTTTGACAGAAAACTATCAGGCATGCAGACCTAAGAACTTTCAATATTGGACTTTGGAGAAAAACATGTAAAGTTTGAAAAAGCTTGGAACAATCATTTTTTTAATGTATCCTATGATAAATTGAAAAATATATAAAGTCTCCTTCTGACCGATTTTTTTTGGCTAGCTGTTGTTTGCAATTGTCTGTTAGATGACAACCATGTGATTGCTTGCATGTCCACTTGTGCCTCTTGTTTTATAGCTTACCTTATCATAAGGTCAGTTGAGCTACTGAGCTACAATTTTTACCAAAACATCTAAATTTGTACACAGTATGCAATAACAAAAATGATTCTGTTGAATCAAACCAATTAAAAACTGTCAATTTAATTAAGCATCTTTATCATCAGCATGATACTGCTTCATGTACAGACACACACACACACACACATGCCCAAAAAAAATCTATAATTCAGCCTGATGTCCGGCTAGGTCATGGCAGCACATAGGATGCTTTGTAGAATCAACAATATGAATAAGGATAAGAAACTGCTCTGGCTTACACACTTGAAACATTGTTTTTTAAATGTTTCTCAGAGACGAATACTTTTATAGAGTAAAATATTCTTTAAAACTATTCATCTCTGAGAAACATTTAAAAAACAAAATGACAGCAAAATCAGTATATCCACTGGATATGTAATATTGTGCAGTGTGTTGCATACATCCAGGCACAGAGGGCTTTCAAGGGCTAGAAATGACTGCCATTATTAAGATAAGAAAAACATTAAAAAGACTTCTTTTGATTAGCCTTTCAACAGAATTTGAGCATTTTTGGCAGAAAACATCCAGTCATAAAGGTCTTTTGGTTTTGTACAAATTATACCAATCCACTTTCAAACATGGCTGCTGTTAATAAAGTTGGTCAACTTGAAAGGCAGGCAGTTGTTGTTCAATAGTTGTTTTACTGAAGTGCATCTATGATTATTCTTTTATAAAATTGTTTTATTCTGTCATTACAGAAACTGAATGCTATGGATTGAATTTATTTTTTTCAAGTTTACAAAATATTTAGTTTCCTTCATGTAAATATTTAGACCTACAAACTAATCTTTACTATATATTGAGAAGCTTTGCCATGATTTTATTTCTTGTGATATACCAGAAACTAGAGAAAAAAGTGCAATAATTACATTTTAACTGAAACTATTTTGTTTAACATTGACTATGAAATTGCAAAACTCAATCTTGTAAATATTGAAACTTTTAACAAAATAGATTTTTGCCTTTGGTCAGTTTTCAACAGTGTACCCAGGGAAAACAGATGTGCATACCAGTACATGGCCTTTTCAGACATTGACTTCTGCCTTGGGTGAATGCCCTTCCCATGTTGCTACATGAAGGAATGTAAAAGCAACCAACTTTAGAATTTCACTTTTTTTAGGTTATACCATATGTACTCAGTTATAAATTGAATCCAACTACAAACAACATGGACTCGGATCAAGGTCTCTTTTGTTTGTTTTAGTGATTACACCTCATTGACCCAGGTCTGCCAGTGCATTATATGTTGGGTTTGTGCAGTTTGTGAGTACCATGTATACTTCTTTATAAGATGCATCCAACTGCAGACTACACAGACCCTCTGCCATTGTACAGTGCACCTGCAGACCTGGGTTTTTACAGTTTGCTAGATGTGGCCCTGAGTGGTTGAGTGGTCTAAAGCGCTCTACGTTACGGATCACTGCCATTTCACCTCTGTCTGCATGGGTTCGAGTCTCGGCGAATGTAGGTAAGTGAGAAAGCCTGCCAGTAGTTTCTCGTGGGTCGGTGGTTATTTCCCGGGTTTTTCCCGGTTTCTTCCTCCACCATTAATACTGGCCGCCATGTATAGCCTATCGTGTGCTGAAAAATGGCGTTAAATCCTACAACAGCAACAACAGTTTGCTAGGAGTGATATTAGAACAAATATTACAGACCCTGATCTGCTGGCCCATTGTGCTTTGGCAGATCAGGATCTTTGTTGTTTGCAGTTTTACTTGACTTGTGAGTAAAAATGGGTATATTTGGTACATACATGTAAATACTTGCACTTTTTTTTTCTTGAATAATAACTCTTTTATTAAAAGTAAAATTTACACAGACTTTGGTTGTGTTTTGTTTGGAGAATGTGAAATCATCTTCTGAAGTACATTAAAACTTTTTGACGGTATATAAAGTTTATTTAAAAATTTCATAATATAATATTTTTAATAATATGGCAACTAAATAAATAGTAAAAAAATATTTTTTAATGTTATATACATTTTTAATTTATGTTATACTTTTATATTTATGTTATTGTCAGTATTATGGAGAGAAATAATAAAATTTATACAAGTTCTGTTCCAGTAAAATAGTAATCTACAATTTGCATTGTACACAACACACCATGAAAGCAAAGAAGAAAATAAAGATCTCTTTCCCCCCCCCCATCCCCCTTCTTGAAGCCATGCAGAGCATAATGTGTTTTAAAATAGATCAAGCCTCCTGCTGGCAAAAGCTATTTAATAAGCTGTAAGTTTAATCTTGATGGAGTTCAAAGCAATCAGTACAGTTCAAGGTTGCAGAAGAGGCTGTTCAGAGGTGTGAACCAAGGAATTAAAAGCTTAATGCCAGATGATTGGTCCAGAACCCATTTAGGTGAAATTGATGTCAGGAATCACCTGATCATGCATGCTTTTTGGCATGTTGCACTCAGCCATCAGCTGGCTTGGGTGTCAAATTTCACTAAAACATTTTTAGAAAGATGGGTTTTGGCATTCATAGTTTGCCACTCAGCTGTTTGTGGGTTTAGATTTCAGTAAAGAATTCCAAGACTAGAATTCTTTTTAGAGGATTTAGTAACTCTGAAACTGTTCTGCAATTCAGTTGTAATAGCAATTAGTGATCAGTCTTGATGGTATCAATGTGGATGATGATGACTGTGATGGTGATGATGGCTATTTACTTTATTCTTTCATTGATATTGTACTTGTATTCTCAAATGTTTTGAGTACCATACTTCACCTTATGCTCAAAGCCTGAAAGTATTTACCATCTGTCAAAGTATGAAAATACTGAGTCGTAGGGTTTAATGACATTTATCAGCACAATATAGGTTATACATGGCGGTCAGGATAAATGGTGGAGGAAGAACCCTGGAAAATTTGGGGGAAAAACACCAACCCACGAATAGCTACTGGCAAACTTTTTCACATACCCACATTGTCTGAACACGAGAGTCAAACCCACACAGACAGGTGAGATGGCGATGATCATTAATGATGAACACTTTAAACCTTTTGGCCATTCAGGTTCCCCTACAGAATCTTTAGCATTTATGAGAATAAAGTTGAATGATATAACTTAAGTATTTTCTTCATTTGTGTCAATGGCCTTCCATCACTGTTAATTTCACAATTGTAGATGTACTACAGATATCTTACCTCGTACCTCATTTTCAGGATTTTGAGCTTTTAATTGCTCTTAGCCCTTTTTATGGGACTTTTTTTAAGCTTAATCTTGCGTTTCTTTGCTCAGGATATTTGAGAATATAAAGCCTGCACAGTTTAGTATAATTGCAGTATTAAATTGAATTTAACAAACAGCATGCAAGGTTGTTATATGTATAATGCGTATTTGATTATTTTGGACAACCCAGGTGCTATTGATTTATGCGTATTTAATTGGGAATCTAAAACATCATTGGTCAAGGCCACTGACTAAAACAGAAGTGATTTCTCTACAAGAAAGTTATCTGCACAGAGTTCTTTAACACATGTGGCAAATGTATAATGTTGCACCATACAATTTTATGAAAGCTATTTTTATCAAACAGTGTTTGTAAGCGTGCAGTTTTCGAAGCAGTTTTTTTTTTTTAAGCATCAGGCCTCTACCTAGATAGATATTACTTTCGACCATTTACTGATGTGTAAAACTTTTGTAAATTTAGAAGAAGAAAAAATTGAAATCAACTGCAGAACAACTTTTTGCCTATATATGCATTTCTTATTCACGTATTCACCTCCACCTCAATTATGTCTCAAAAATTTGCAGTGGGAATTTTACAACATTATGTATGCATGCACAACAAAATATATGCTTAAATGGACAGGTGATACAGAAATAAAGAAGAAAAAAAAAACAATCCAACAATGCCATGAGAACATGCAGGGTTAGGTATTACTTTTTTGTTATAGGGTTATTTGGAATACATCTTATTTTATTGTATTGTATTGTCTCATTTTTTAGAGCTTTTGTATGTTCCCATGTTCTTGCATCTGTCATCAGTTGTGAATTCATCAGGAATTGCTTGTTTGAAAAACCAATGAGCCAATTCAGTATAAACAGTTAATTTTTTTTTAATTTAAAGCTGCATAAAAAATTGGACCAAATCATTGTAACTAATTTTAATCATGAAATTACTTAACTACTAGTGATGTCTTTAGTTTGTGCTTCTTCTGGGCCCATTTAAAAGCATCGCTTCTACACCATAGCACGATATGAAGGGCGGCAGGAAAAGAAGGATCACAGATCACAAATCTTACTTTCAACAACAGCATATTATTGTTATATTTGCCTTTCCCATCTGTCCTGCAGGTTTTAGAGGAGGAAGTTTGTCAGTCCATTCTTTTACTCAATGTTTTTTTACGTTTTCTGGCAGACTACTGGAGAGACCCTCTGGGATAGTATCTCATCCAGATCTGATGTTGCTTCTGCGCTTGGCAATGGTTCAAAAGCTTACACAGACATTTTCCCAGAGACAATAGTTAACAAAAGGCAGTAGAAAGGGTGTTCTGCATCCCCCTCCCCTTTCCACTCCATCTGCTGGTTCCAGCTATCAGGTCCATTTGCCAGTTTGGCTCCTTATAAGCCCTTTCCCTTTCTGGATTCTGAGGCATCACAGGTTGGGGATTTCAGCTGGGTATGGGTTTGACTCCCAATTGAAACCTTGTAGGCCCAGAAGCTTAAGGCTTATACCGATTTGATATTAGCTGGTCATATCAATCCCTTTAGTATCATGGAATTAATAATATTCAAAAGAAATTTTTATCAATGAAAGTGTCAGTTATGCCTATTGGAGGCAGTAATTTAATAAATAAATACCAATTAAATGTTGTTTTTATTGACTGAGATTTTTGTTCTAGGTCTATTTTTTAGTTCGTTTCTTTTAAGTGTACCGGTAATCATCACAAGTGCAATGTGTCCTATAATTAAACAGAAAACATGTCAATCATTTGTAACAGCTATATGTCTGCAAGCGTTTCTCTGAGAACTTAAGTGCCGACTGCGTTTTGATATTGGACTAGAGGAAGCAGTTGTATATCTTTTTCTATTATTACATTAATGTCTTTTGAATCATATTAGGTGGAATAAACAAAAAAGTTAAAAGGCATACAAATCCTACAAGCTTAAGAACTACCTTAAATTAACCCAATTATAACTGATTATAGATATCAAGGCAACTATGTGAATGGGTACTTCTTAAAATAAACAACTGTTTCACAGATATAGACAACTGTGGGGAAAACTAGTTTCAGAGAATTCCTGAATTTGCACATAAAGATATCTTCAAGGAAGATCAGAAGTTTCACTGTTACTTGTAATCAAATCACGGCAACGATGTCAAGAAATGAGTATCATAAAATAAAGAGCTTTGTTTCACAAACATGGGCAACTCTGGGGAAAACTAGTTTCAGAGAATTCCTTAATTAGCACATTGAGATATCCTCAAGGAAGATAAGAAGTTTTACTGTTACTTGCAATGATATCATGACAGTGATGTCATGAAATTTAAATAGTCCTTGTGTATGTAATCATTTGTGCATGAAATTTCAAAATTAGCCATTCCTTGACAGTTTGAAAGAAATTTCCCAAACCCTTGTTAACATTTTCTCTAAAAGTCCAGGATTTTCCTGATGTAGTGTCAATTTGAAATTTCTTTGCTGTCCGTACTCAAAAGTCTAACAGCATGCAGCCTAGACTCCACTCTGCTGTCATTTTGTTAATGGTGGACAAGTTAATAATATTTTTGATAGCCTAATGGACAGGCAAAAAGGAAACTATTGTTAGCCTTCAACATTTTTAATTTTTGTAAAATCAATCAAGAAATAAACAGTGTACATGTACCTTAAATTGTAAATCAAATGAAAATAAGTGATAAGCCTGGATTAAATTTAGGCTAGCGATGGGTACAGTTTGATCATTTGTTTAATATCTTTTCTTATCATGCATTTTTTTCTTCAAAATTTTTTCAACTTTCAAGAAAGTCTTTAAAAAGATTATAGCATTTTAAATGAACTACAAAATAAAATTGGAATATGTTTGACCAAACTTGATAGCTATATTTGTTTCATTGAAGAAAAGTGTTAACCTACTTGCATTCCATCAATACTATTATGCTCTGCATCCAAATGGAGCATGACAGAGTTTGTCTCAATTGTGTTTGGATTTACAGTATAACCTGTACTGAGAGACCACTGCAAAAAAAGACTTCCTATCTTGAAAGACCACATTCTTCATCCAGATATATATTCATTATATAAAGTTGACCTGTCATGAGAGACCACCTATCTTGAGAGACCATTACGTATTGGCAGAAAAGTTGGTTTCTCAAGAGTGTTTCTTCTGTACTTAAGTAACAAAAACGACATTAGAGTAAGTATAGTATGACAAAAGCAATTTAGACTTTAATCTCAGCAACAGTAGCAATGTGGGCTGCTAAATGTGAGAGATATATTGTAAATTTGGCATCTAATTCCAGGGTCAACTGCCAGGGAAACATACGTCACAGCACTGCTTACTCATTTGGTAAGACTTAAACCCTTCCCTATTATAAATATCAGGGTGTATATCTTACATTGTAGAACTACAGTTTAAACTTACTGTTCTTTTTTTAAATAACTATTTGTCCACCCCTGATAATGCGCCAGCAGATGAAGGTCAGTCTTGTCTGTTTTATTGATTATGATTATTCATATCACTCTTACTTGCCAGCACAGGGGCCCCAAGTGGTCTAAAGCACTCACCATTACAGATCACTGCCATCTCACCCCTGTCTGAGTGGGTTCGAGTCCTGGGCTCGCCCATTGTGGGTTGTTCGAAAGCTTCCCAGTAGCTTCTTGCAGGTCATTGGTTCTTTCTGAGGTTTTCATGGGTTCTACCTCCACCATTTATACTGTCAGCCTTGTGCAGCCTATATTGTGCTGAAAATGACGTTAAAATCTTAACAACAACAAGAACTTGCCAGCGCATCATGATCTGAGGTTAACCATCATGAGCTACCAAAGTCTAGTATGTGTGTTCTATAAAATATCAGCACAATACAGCCTCATCTCCACAATTTTGTTCTGTATGTAGAGTCTTCATTTGGAAATGGGTGACTGCTGGACATCTTTAGCTGCTTTATTTGCCCTTTCATTGTCCTTAATAGCAGCGTATCAAAGCAGCCAACTGTATAGAATACTTTCTCCAGAATGTGCAAGTAGATCTGTAAGATTTAGGACATTAACCCTTAAAGTGCGTGTCGCGACTATAGTCGCGCTGTTGTTTGTGGTCCCGTAGTGCGTGTCGCGACTATAGTCGTGCTCGAGGTTAGCAACACTGATCGCATTCTATAACTTCATCTTGCCATAAATGCCTGTAAAACTATATTTGATTGGTTTAAAAAGGCCCGGAACAAGCATTCTGCAGTACTTTACTATATTATTAATGAAGTAATTTTACAAATGCTCGCTTCTAAACACATGGTAATTGTGCAAAGCTAAAAATGGCCGACGCTGAATACGAAGGTGATTTCTTGCAACAAATTTTCGCTTCTGATAGTGATGATAATAGTGATTTTGAATAATTTGAGAAAAATGACATTATTGGAGCAAGCGAGGTATTGATGGAAATACACATGAATGATTTTGAGCCAGTAATTTACGTGGAACTGGAGTCGGATGTACATGCTCGCTTGGCATGAAAAAATGGCGCACCTGTCAACCCCCATTCACTGGCAATTTAAAATTAAATGTCGAGATGGTGAATAATGAACCTACGGACTATTGAAGACTTTTTCTTAGATGACGAGTTATTGCATCTGATAGTAGATCAAACAAATCGTAATGCAGATCAGAGAGTTGATGGGGCAGACTTGAAGGAAAAAAGTCGCATGAAGAAATGGCGGCCTGTCACACCTGAGCATTTATAACGTTTTCGCATCGATTAAAACAATGGGTTTGTACATATGTCTGTTCTCGATTCCTAATGGGCTATTGATGATGTGATATCAACCGCATACTTCAGCAAAAAAAAATAAGTATGGGATAGATTTCAAGCTATTCCAAGCAATTTACACCTGTCAGACAATGAGAACAATTAAGGTGACTCTTCACACAAAATCAGCCCAATGATTGAACAAAAATAAAGCCGTTGCTGAGGTTTAATCACCAGATATGGGCCTCAGTTTGATGATATTATAATAAATAACAGGTGATAGTTTTTCATAAACATTAATTGCTAACTGGAGGGTTTAAACATACCTCTGACATTCATGGAGTGTATTTTTGCAGAACTGTCACCCTGCCTTTACCTGTGATTTTCACAATTTACATAAAAAACAAACAAAAATACTGATGAAATACAATTATAACTTGTCATTTTACCTGTATTTACACCTGTACCTGCAAATATGTTAAACCTACACGTGTCTTGATGCTAAGTATAGACACGCACCATCATTTTTTATATAGGGTTTGTCTATCAATAGTGTATATTTAATGAAATACATGCAGTTTAAAGACTGCAGTTTTCTTCTTTTCTCCCCTGAAACAATTCAGCACTGAGGGACCTTTTACTGCAAAACAATGCAGCACTTAAAGGGTTAATGGGTTATAAAATTGCCAGTTTTGCACGAGTCTCATTGAGGAAAGGAACCAATAAAGAGGAAATAAATTTTTGGGCGGTTTCAGTGTAGGTAAAAGATGTGAGAATGATGCTAAGTTCTGGTGCCAATGGCAACAGCATTTCCTAACTTGTCTCCATCTTTCAAAATGTCCGTATTCAAGAACTTGCACGTGACCACAATAAGAGGAACTGGTTTCATTAAATTTACTCTGAGAAAGAAGGGGATTTGTTGAGGACTTTTAGATATGTGCAAAAAATATAGGGAGGGGGGGCAGCAACATTCATACCAACCCAACGGTGGTGCTTTTGGTAACATAGAATTTTTCATTATTATTCAATGGAAGGCATACCAAATTGGCTTTAATGCAGATAAAGAACAGCTTCATAAAATGTTTCAAGTATAGATCCAGTTACATGACTGAGCATGAGATTTTCTTTACACCTGCCCCCTTCCCTTCTAATGTGTTGTAACCAGCACCAGTTAATATGTTCAGGGCGTTTCTTTAAAAGTAGCTTGTGTTTAGATTACTCAGCAATGTAGAATGTGATCATCTGGTTGTGAAGATTAACTGTTGGTAACAACTTCTCAATATAACATGAAGAAAGAACCTAAATTTCAATAGTCAGCTGTTTTCTATATTCACTGCCAAGTGACTGACACGTGTTAGCCTAGTTCAAGGCCCTTTTGCAGTAGTATAACATTCTGTGAAAAGGTCATTTAATATTATTTACATTCTTGGATTCTTTTTCTTCAGTTAGTTTTTGGGAAAAACTGAAATTATCTCAGATTTGGATGGAATATGTAATTGATAGAACATCAAATTATTCAGTTTATGTCATCACTGAACTCAAAATAGGATTATAGTATACTGGGTAATTTACACTCTGGATTGAAGTTGTTTGGCTTCTTGATCTAATAGTCAGGGGAGTCAGTGTAATGGTCTTGTATCTGTTATTCATGGCTATAAGCAGTTGTTTATTATTGCTACCACCAAAATTACTTTAGAAAAATAATGAATCATCACAAATAAAGATGCCAATGGGTACCCCTCCTGTTAATAATAATCCAGGTAATAAAATGAAAACCAAGAGCCCATTTTGTAAAAAGAAGGTATTCCATGTTATGATCGAGACACAGAATAACGATTAAAGTTCAAGGCTTGTATCATGCACATCTATTCATCAATACAGGGGCTCATATGTTTGCTTACAATTTACTTGTCATACATGTACTATATAATATTAAAAGGGAGGTTACTTCTCTAGTTTCTGGTGTGACCTATTTAAGAATCAACACTGATATTTAAAGGTAGACCGTCCTAACTTTGTGCCAATCCATGGTTACTGCTAAAAAGAACTTTGATATAACTCGTGGCACAGTTTCGGGCATGAGATTTTATTGGTCCTAAATAAAAATGTTGCCAATCTGATGTCAGTGTTACCACAGTGGCCATCTTGAAAATCTTAATTATTCCTATTTCTTCTGAAAGAATGGTCATATCAACATTGAGGCCATAAGCCTTGTCTGTGTTGGCAAGTCATTTAATCCATGATCATTGGACATGGAAATGATATAGGCACCCTAAACGTTGTCATGCTAAAGATGCTTATCCACTGGTATTAAATGATAAACATTTTACTTTGAAAGCCTGTACTTTAAAAAACATTAAACACTATAAGTCAGCTACTGGTTTTTTACTTTAATAAGATTGATACTGAATTCATATTGAACAGATCACATGTTTTCAACAGGAATACAATGCATTAGTGTTGAGCTCCACAAAAATGGTGGTATTAATTATTAAGTCATGTTATGAAAGTAATGAGACAATTGCGACCTTTTTGCTTTACCTTGTGCATTTGTTTCTTGAACTGTGAAACAGCTATATTGGCCTCCTGTTTTGGTTTTTGCATTGGCCAAATTCATAAAAGTACAAAATATGTATATTCAGACTCTAATCCAATGTAGGGGTTGGGCTGTTTTTTTTATTTCTTTACAATGCATGCTTTTTAATTTTGTTTTGAGATTTATTACTGGGGTTTGTTTTAGTATTAGACTGTGGAGCAAATATGTCTCATTGGTTTTCCGATTTGATGGTTTCATTGTATGGAATATTGCTTGGAACCAAGTAAAGATTATCAGTTACAGAAAGCCAGATTTTGAGCGATACATCTTCAGTAATCATTGAAATTATTTGAGTAAACAAGTGAAACACATTAGTTTTGTAGTAAACTCAAGAATTTACCTTTTACAGAGGTCAGCTTTGAAAAATTATTTTACATTGCACACTACTGCTGCATAATTTAGGGAAATACAACTGATAGTAATATTTAAATAATTCACAAACTTGAAGAATTTTCCTAAATGTACCATTCGATAAACAAATGGAAATAGCTGAAATTTGAATATAGAGTAGCCTACCTGAAGTCCATATTAATGTTGAAAGTAAAGACTGAACTTTATCCACGATATTTGCATGGTACATGTATGTTTTATTTTAAGTCAGAAGAATGGTACCAAGGACCTCAATTAAGATCAGTTACAAATGATCACTGCAAAACAGTTTCCAAAAACAAGTAAAAAGTAATTTTCTTACTTTAGTATGATTCTATGGAATGAAGTCATCAAAGCAGTTCTCAGGGGACTATCATATGTTATAACTGAGTTATAAAATATTTTTTGTATCATTTTTTTGTTTTCATTGGCTATATTAAATAGAAAGCAAGTTAATTATTTGACAATTTTTTCCAGTTTGATAGATTCCAAATTTTAATTTCATGGTAGTAGATGGTTCCACTGCTTTTGAAATATAAATTCTTCAAGAGAAAGATTGTCACCAGTACTAGTGTACATTCTTCCATTCAAAGGACAAGTCTAAAATGATCTTGGTTTTCAAATATTTCAGATAGTACATTGTGTGAAAAAGATTCATCTCGCCTTTTTAGACCCATTGGCCATTGACCAGAAGAGCTTGTAGGATGGTCTATTTTCCATCATCTCTCGATTCATTTGCACAAGTTTGTTAATGCATCTTTTAACTCTTTCAGCCTCAGCACAGTTATCAGTATCACTGCTACTGTACCCTAGCAACACTAAGCTGTGTCTAGCTGCTTGTGCCCCAGAGTGATTTACCTGTTTGGAAAATTTTGTGATCATCATACACATGCATTCACACTTCCCCTAATTTCTCTTTTATTTCCAATAGTAATCCATAAAATTTTCACTACTTATTCCAAACGAATTTGTCTACACAGTGATGTATTTTTTCCCTATTTATCCATGTCTTTCACAATTTATTTATACACTATTTACAAAATTATGTGCAACATTGTTTGGAATATCACATCATCAGCCCTTAATTCCATTAAAATAAATCCAGGAAAGTATGTGATATGGTTTCAGACAATGTGTACATAAATTTACTTGAGGGTTGCCATGAAATTGTATATACACATCTCATGCTTTTGTTTATTCTAAATAAAAATGATCCTAAACAAAGCATCCTTCATGAAAATCTTGCTGATCCTGAACAGAAGGTCATTTTAACATTACATTCTCACCAGAAGACTTCTTACGATGTCTTGTTTTTCTTAAATTAAGATGGTACCAATCTGACATTCTATATCTCCACCACATCAACTAATCTGAAAATCTTGTTGCAGAAGAATATCAGAGAAGCAAGTAAGCAGTTAAAGGGATGAAATGGCCCTGAATTCTGGAAAATTCTTTTTGCCCGCTAGAACCTCAGTCCCCTTTTATTGGACTCGTGTTGTATTGCTTTGTGTTGTTATTACAGTTCAAAAGTTAATGCACATGTTGGAATGGATTGGCTGGCATGGCATTCAGTTTAAAGATAGTTGCCTGTAGTACTCTTTCATTCATTCAATCGATCGATCGATCGATCGATCGATAGATAGATAGATAGATAGATAGATAGACAGACACAAGACACATCATACATTTATCAAGACAAGATTTGAAGAAAATGTATCTGAAATTTTCAATTAACTTCATCTAGGTCAGCCGGATAAGAAAAAAGGCTATGTTGTCAATCAAAAGAGCTTAAAATCAGTCTCACATTTGTCTTGTATGCTCAGAGAAATTGAAATGTTCTACTTGAATATGTTGATTGTGAAAAGAGGAAAAGCTAATTAGACAGCTAGTGCTCAATTTGATATTTGTATGTCTCTGAAGCTCTATCTTGAAAAGATTGTACAATTTTTCACAGAGTGATGCTATATAAAGTGATAATAGGGTCTGATTAAGCAGAAATTATGCTTAATTGAGGCAGAAATAATAATAAATAAATAAATAAATAAATAAATAAATAAATAAATAAATAAATAAATAAACAAGTGAGACCTTCACCTAAGATATCAAAACATGTTAACTTGTTTTGAACAAATAATGGGAGTAGATTATTTGGTTGCTGGTTGGGTCTGATTAAATATCAGTCAGAGGCTGCGTGTTACTTAAGAGTCAAGGAACTAGAGCATGTTATCACAAAGAAGTCTATTATTTGACTGTATATTAGCTATTTATGTCCATATACTTACTGGTTCTTTTGTTTACCTTGAAACTGTAAGCTGAAAACATTTGCAATTGCCATGAACTTCGATTTAATGGAATAGCACAAATAAAAGACATACTAGATAGAACTCCAAAATTTCAATCTGGAAAAACATTTACTTTCTAACAAGATTTTCGACTTAGCTCAGCCGTCTGTGCAGATAAGTGGGAAGAAGAAAGTAGTTTAAATGTATACAGGACCATCATTGTAACAATTATTTCCTATATTCTTTATCACATGCTTAATGTACTATTTTGGTTGTTTTTAAATAGTTATGTCCATTTTTATAAGCTCTACTGGTCAAAGACCAGAAGAGCTAATGAGATGATCTTTTGCTAATGAGATGATCTTTTGTCCATCATTAATCTGGTAACACAATTTTGTATTCACCACTTTTCCTAAAATACTGTTATTGCCACTTGAAACTTCATACTCACATTTATCAAACGGTCTAATTGGTCCTGTATGGAAATAGCGCTACTCTGCTGTCCAGTATGGCTGCCACATTGGGCATCTTGAAAATCTTGTTATTGCTAATTCTGGTTAGTGGTCATGTCAGCATAGGGTTTTCACAGAAAGATTTATTAAAATGTCTAATTGGTTCTAAAAGAAAATGGTGCTGATCTGATGTGTTTCCACCAGAAGACTTCTCGTAATGTACAGGATCCAAAATGATGTCAATCTGATGTCCACTATGGCCACAACAGTGACCATCTTGAAAATAGTATCACTACTCCTGAATGGATGGTCAAATAGATGTGATGTTTTTACTAAACAACTACCTGTGATGTGTTGTTGATACTAATGGTACTGTACATATATAATCAGTATGACTGCCACAGTGGCCAACTTGAAAATCTTTCTGAGTGAAAGCTGAAATCACCATCTGGTTTTCACAGAAACACTTCTAATATCTAGCCAGATGCAAATGAAAATCATGCTGATACGGCTCCTAATATGACTATTGCAATGGCTATATTCAAAAATAAGTGATCACTACTTCTCCTACATGTTTGGTCATATCAATATTACACTTTCACCAAAAGACTGGTTATGATGTCTAGTTGGTACTAAATAGAAATTGTGCCAATCCGATATCAAATATGACCACCATGGTTATTGCTGCTCCCAAATGGAAAGTCGTATCAACATCTGGTTTCCACCAGAAGACTTCTTATGATGCCTTTTTTACCAAAATGAAAATGATGCCACGTTCACATCCAGTATGTCCACCACGTTATCTAATAAATCTTGTTATTGATGAAGAATATTAAAAATGGTTTTAACACTCTGCAATTAAGAGGTAGAAATGGTCTTATCTTGAAATCCTGGAAATTCTTGTTAGCCAGTAGAACATCAGTCTGTTTGAAGGACTCGTATTTTGTCAGTATTTTTATCAGTATATATTAGCTGACCTATTTCATCCATACTTTAATACACTTTTATTCATCACTACTCCTCAATTACTTGGAGGAATGGCATGAAACTGTGTGTACACACACACACACACACACACACACACACACACACACACACACACTTTAAAATTATGTTAAAGGTATAGAAAATAGAACAATACAGTTAAAACAACAAAAAAGTTTTATGCGCTGTAAGTTTGGTGTGTAAAGTGACTGCATTGAGTACAATGAATAATGGGATACGTTGCCATGCACAGTACTTGTGCAGAATCACCTGGATAAAACCTGTTTTAAAAAGAAAAAAGAAGGAATAAACCACATTCTGAGAGAAATAAAACTATTTAAACTGATGATAAATTTTAAAAGTCTATAAAGAAAAGATCAAGATCTGCATTAATTTTTCATATTTTATCTTTTGTTTCAATAATAATAAAGCTTTCGAATTCTGTTATTTCCTAATACACAGGCCTTTGAAATTTCCATACAATGCCTTTGACCCCCGCACACACCGACTGGCAACGTGACCTCCTTTAGGTGGATAGGTTGCAGTATAAAAATTCATTGATTTATTTTCAGTGCCATTCAAAATACAAAATATTTTTTTTACAAATCATGTCTTGAAGAATGAATGCTAATTATCCATCTATTATTGTATCGTGACTGTAAAGATCGTAGTTCCAAAGTAATCCACAAAAAAAGGTATTGCAGAGTTGATTGGGTGTCCAATGTCAAGGTCGTATTTTAAGGGCCACATCATATTTGCAGTGGCAGCTGTCCTTCAGACGATATTTGCAACCTGAATTAATCCCTTTTGCTATATAGATAGTTTAGAACAATGCTTTAAAACTACAACAAGTTTTATTTTTATTTTCAGCAATAAATTTATGATTTGTGAATAGACTAATGTTTATCATTTTTATAAACATTTATAATTTTAATATTAAAGACTATTCCATGGTATAGGAAGTGCAGCTTTGACTTTGGAAATATAATTTTCTTTTCCCCCTCAGATATTTGATCTGTTTCTTACTACAATGATAGAATTTGAAAGACTTGTGGTTCATACAAAACATTTTGTATGAGAAGAATCTTCAGATATCTATAATGGAGAAAAAAGCATCAGTTTTGCGTATTAGGATTCTCTTAAATGTTACCAAATATATTCTAGATTGAGCCAGTTTTGAATTTAATGTGACACTGTGAACTAGTAGTCTCGATTTAACTAATCAGATTGGAGCTAACCTAGAATTCAGGCAATGGGATTGCTCAGAAGTTGGGAATCAGGCTTGCTGTATATAGACAGATGCTAGTGATTCATTTTGTTGTCTGTTTACTGTCCTCAAGATATTGGAAACTATCAGTTATTGTGTAACCTTAAGTTTTTGCTACGAAGAACTGATCTTGGACAGACTATATTTAGTGCAGTTATATATTCCAGTGTTTTAATTTTAAAAATTTCTTTCTCAGACTTTTAGGCAAAATGTTTTGGTAATCACAAGGGAAAGAATATCAACCATAAAGCTAAAAAATGTTGTTGTACATCAGTATTGCAATCACCTGACCTGCATCATCATTAAAGATCAGCTGACCTTGTTTTTACCTCAGTTCAATCAGGGTCAAGCAAAAATTTTACCTATGAGGATTTCATAATGATATTGATACCTGGTTTGACATAATGACCACTTTACCTTGTTTTTCCTTGTTCTGAAGAGTCAAGCAGATTGTACCATTTTACATTAGAGACTGACCATTTAACTTTGGGGGTGGAGATGGGTAGTCTAGAAATTTCTTTCCAACCAGGATATATTTGTTTCTTCTTTTATCTCAAGAGAATTTATAAAAAAATAAATATGATGGATATAATTAGTTACTTTTTCTACAGATTGTTGGTTTGTTATCAATGTGCATCATAAATAGTCCTTTTTTTATGGTTTAACGCCATTTTTCAGCACAATATCGGCTATACATGGCGGCCAGTATTAATGGTGAAGGAAGAACCCAGAAAATGCCCGGAAAGAACCATCAACCCATAAGAAGCTACTGGAAGCTTTCTCACATACCCACATTGGCCGAATCCAAGACTCGAACCCACGTAGACAGAGGTGAGATGGCAGTGATCTGTAATGGACAGCGCTTTAGATCACTCGACCACTCGGGGCCCCTCAATCATAAATAGTCATGTCAGTTAAGATTTTTTGAAGTCATTGTTTTTAAAAGCTCTGCTGGTTAGAGACGAGGAAAGCTTATTGGATGGTCTGTTTTCCATCATCAATTGGTCCATTAATTTGTTCTTACAACTTCTCCTAAATTACTTTGAGGATTGCCATCAAACATGACACGCACATTTATGATCTAGTTAGTCATAAAAATGAAAATGGTGCTACTCAGACATCCAGTATGGCTGAAAACTTTGGTTGTTTTTTTTCTTCTTCTACTTCCCCAAAACAGAAAAGTCACAATGCCATGGGGTTTCGACAAGAAGGCCACTTAAGATGTCTAGTTTGTTCGAAATGAAAATGATTCCAATTTAACATTCAGTATGCCCACAACAGAAATCACCTTGAAAATTGTTATATTGCTACTCTGGAATGAATAGAAACCACATTTGTTAAGGAGCCTTTTGGTACCTTTATTAAAACCTTGCCATTAATTATCAGAGGATGTGACATGATAACATTTTGTTTCTACAATATGAGCACACCTCCCAGCTGCTCTGTACCCTACTTTGGCTATCCATTTGATCCAGAATCAAACACAAAATTTGTTCTCTGCTACGTTGCACTGACGGACCCCAGCATACCAATTCAGCTGCACCCATGTGTACACACCAGCAAGATACTTATGCTCTTCTTCTTACAATCATATACTCATTATTCCCACTAGGAAAACTAAGTCATATGGACAACATTCTTTGGCATACCAGAGCCCAGCAACTTGGAATGAATTGCTGATTGAAATTAGACACAAAGACACAGTGATCCCTTTCAAAATTGCTCTTAAAATTCACCTTTTTCGACTGCAAGAACAAATTCAAAGATCTGATAATGTTTCCTACCTTAAATATTTTAGCATTTTTTGTTTTTTTATTTCATGGTGTTTTTCTTTTTGTTTTTTGCAATCATATCATTATAGATGTGTAAAGCACTTAGAGCTTCTAAAGATTAGACGCTGTACAAAGTCCTAATTATTAGTAATTGGTTAATTTGTTATTTGCATTTTTAGAAGAGACACTATTATGCCAAACATGGTCTCGGACTTGTTATTCACTTGTACTAATCATCTCAGATAATCTTGATACATAAAAGACCATCCTTCATTACTAAGATCACTTAATTCAGTTTTTCAGTTTCATTTTTTTTTTTTTTTTTTGCATAGCATTTTTCTTGCAGGAAAAGTGGAGGATTTGAAGAAAAAAATCTAGAATGTAAATTCTCACCCCATATGCTGGAAACGTTTCATAGAATTTCGCTGTTTATTTCACTTTGTCTTGCGTTAAATGGTTGTCGTGGTTTCATTCTGAGAAGCATTTTTGCACCACAAGATCTTTCTGCTGAAAACATATTTTTTTACTGAATTTCTATATCATATACAAAGCAAGTTTTGAACCACTGCTCCACATTACCCCATTTATGTGTTGCTGACTTGTTTATGATGATCTTCAGACAGAAAGTGTTATACATTGAAGCAGACCACCCTGAGATGTTGTTTGTTTGTTTTGTTTGTTGATTAGGATTTTCAAAATTGCTTTTACAATTTTTCAATCATATCGCTACGATGAAAGCAGTGAGGTAGTTTATAGTGATGTCTAGCACTGGAGCATCATGCCACAGACATGTAGCATGATGTTCCACCCAGTCACATTATCCTGACACCAGTCCTAACACTAACCTCTTAATGCTGAGCGCCAAGTGAGGCAGCTGTTAGTACCATTTTTGTAAGTGTTTGGTATGACTTGACCAGGGATCAAACCCATGACCTCCTGTATCCACAGTGGACGCGCAAACCACTAGGCCACCGAAGTGGTCTGAGTAGTTGTATTGATGCAGTTAATGTCCTTACATATTTGACACTGTATGCCCTATACTAACTTTTGTCCAAAATGACCAATTACCATATGTATTAGCTTGTAAGTCTGGTCCACCTGATGATTGCACTGACTCAGACTGGCTCATACATAATGTGCCAGATCATTGTCTCCACAGTTTGCTCAGAGTAATTGGTTGAACAAATAACAGAGAACCTGATCTGCCTGCAGTTGGACTCGACTTATAAGCAAGTATAGTTGGTATATTTGTGTCACCCCAGTTACCCCTCCAAATGACATATAATAACCTCGCTGGAGTTCACATTGAAAAATACATGGAAAAAGGTATTTGAGGGTTGGGTGTTTTTGTGGAGGGCTGTTGACTGCCTATTGAAATTAGGTTTGAGTCATGTAGGTAAGACATGAGCAGCATCCTCCAGAGTGCATGTAGGATAAGTTATTTTTAAAGCCCCACACTGTCATCAAACTTGATGGATAAAGCCAGGTCATGGGGCAAATCCAAACTGCGGATAGCATTGTTCCATATTTTAAAGATAATAGTCTGTACAGCTTCAGTTTTTTAAAATTGTTTTCTATATAATTTGACAACACCTCCCTACCCCCATCCCAAAGAAAGATATTGGTGTATTGTATTCTCAAGAAAGAAAGTTTTTGTCTTTGAGTGTGGATGATGGTTAATAAATGTATAGGACGCACGATTAAGAGTCAACAAACCTCATGGTGTACAAACCTGGAGTCACTGTGGAGAAAAAAAGCAGTCTTTGATATCACAATAGGGGTCAAATTATAACTTTTGAGGACTTAAAAACACAAATGTAGGGAAAGGAAAACACTGTTTGATTTGTCTTTTTCACATGATAAACAAGATGTGTACAAAATATTTGTCTCTAAATACATTTTACACAACATTACATTTTCATTGAGGATCTCCACGTGGCCAAGTGGTCTACAGTACTTGCCTAATCTGATTACTGCCATTTCACCTCTATAAACGTGGGTTCGAATCTCAGGCTCGGCTGATGTGGGTATATGATAATGCTGCCAGCTGGTTCCCTTGGGATGGTGGTTCTGACCGGGTCTTCTGAGGTTCTTCCTCCTGCATTTATACTTGCTGCTATGTATAGCATATCATGTGCTGAACAAATAGTGTTAAACCCAAAACTACATTTTGATTGATTTTTTGAAGAATGAAAACCTCACACAAATGTCAAATGTTGTATATCATAGGTCACAGAGTAAGCACGACTCGGGGTGCTAATTTTCTTTTTCTTTTCTTTTCTTGTTAGGGACCCACTTCACTATGTAAGAGCACTTTGTTAGTCATCATTTTCATCCTTCATCATTTTCATCCTTCATCATTTTCATCCTTCCATCATGCAGTGCTCTTATGTTCTTTGAAGGTCTTTGACAGCTTTGGAAAAATGAGGTCGCATTTTCAAGGCCATTAAAGTTTGGAAAAATCATGCACATGACCCTGAAGTCTTTAAAGTTTTTGAAATTTGAAATAAACCCAAACATTTTAATTTATTTTCATAATCACAAATAAAATTGTCCAATGTTGTTGGATTTGGATGTAGTCAATTTTTCCTGGTTGTTTTCTTTTGATTAATTAAAGTTTGAATTCATTTTTTTCTCATATAACATACAAAATGTTAGTGAAAATAGATCTTGGAAATCTATGTTTGTGGTCATTGAAAGTTTGGGAAAAATCTTTGAATTTGTCAATCAGAATATTTGTATGAACACTGTTATTCATTCTCTCTATCCTTTCACACATGTAAGCACCAAAGCTCTGAAATCCTTCCATGTAATTGGATGCCATTGGTAGGTGAATTACCTATGGTGTGCCAATATACCTTTGAAATGCTCATCTTGTCAGGCTTAATCTTGATAGGTTATTGCCCTATTTTGATCACATTTAATAACCTCCATCATAGACTGTATCCCTGTAACCAGAATAACCTCCATCATAGACTGTATCCCTGTAACCAGAATAACCTCCATCATAGACTGTATCCCTGTAACCAGAATAACCTCCATCATAGACTGTATCCCTGTAACCAGAATAACCTCCATCATAGACTGTATCCCTGTAACCAGAATAACCTCCATCATAGACTGTATCCCTGTAACCAGAATAACCTCCATCATAGACTGTATCCCTGTAACCAGAATTGCTCAGGAACCATTCAGCATATATTATAATACAATTTGGTGTGTACATCAAGTCACAAACCAAGGTGCGCCAATTATAAGGTTTGTCTTGTCAACTTCATTTTCGATTGAGTCATTTCCCCAGACAACTCTCTTAGTTCTTCACTAGAATTATTACATGTAAATAGTACAGATTAAGAACCATGCAACACCTTCAGTTTGGTATCAACTTTGCATGCTTGAGAAAGATGTGCCTTGTATGAGTTTTGTGTCTTCAACACCATTTTGAATAGGGTTAAATTGTTTAAAGATTAAATCTCCACATGGTATTGCTCAATTAAAACTGGCACAGGTCAAGAAACATTCAATATATTCTGATGCAATGTTGCCTTCAAATTCTCACAATGATTTACTTGTATTACTAAAGGGTCTAGCTTTTCACCCTGCTCCATTTCAGACAGAGTTATGCCCCTTCCTACACGGAAACTTGGAATGTTGCTTACACTTGCTCCTCATAGCTCAAGAGCCTTATTTTTTTGGAATTTTGCAAGAAAATGGCCACTTAGACATAAATGTGCTTGTTCAGAGTTTTGCATCCAGTACACCATTGAAAGACTTGTGGCCCTCGTCTTTTAACTTCATATCTTTTCTGCAGATATTGTTTGTGATCACCATAGAAACATTCAACACATTCTGATGCATTTAGATGCAAACATTTTCTTGGCCTACTGGTGCATCTTTTATCTACTCCAATTTAGGCAGGGATATGGATTGGCTATCTTATCTTTAATAGGTTGTTGCTTGTGTTGTTAAAACCTTTAATACATTAACTGCTGGAGGTTTTTGCAGTTTTCGCATGAAATGCGAGTATAAAACACATTTTGGGGACTATTTCTGAATACATCATAATACATCGATTTCCAAGCAATTTTCCAGTAGCACAATGCCTAGTTGTGCTTTAAAAAAAAAATTTCCATTGTTAGTTTGCATGTGCATGAGTAGAAGGTGAAAAGTTGGAGTTCTGATTTTTTAAAATTTTATTTTATTTTATTTACCAGTATATTTTAATTTTTTTAATTTAAAAAAAAAAAGTAACTTAATGGACCTTAATTTTTATATGGAGAAGACCCTTTATTCAAAATGTCCACCGTATCCTACTTTTTGCACAGGTTCACCTGTTTGTATGAACTTCAGACCGGTCTGCCTTAGATCTGAGACCATAAAGTCTAAAATCTGGACACAAAGTCGGATTCCGACCATGGGCCAATTTTGGGTGGAAAAAATAAAAACTGATTAAAAAAAAATTGGTTTTTTCCTTGTATCATTGTAGAGCGAAATCTGTCTACCTTTCTATAATACCACCCACTTAAGTGTATCATATCATGCATGACCTCGACGCTACAGACCTTTTGAAGTAGCCTGCTACCTCATGCCCCATAAACTAGGAGCTAGGGGTTAATGTGTTATGGAGTTGAATTTCAATTACTCCTGATTTTAGAGGAGTAAAAGCTCTGAATAAACATCTCCTAACTTTGGTTTCTGAACATAATTTCTTCTGATTAAGGCCCTTTAGAACAAATTGTAGTAACCATGCCCCTTTGTTACTCTATTGCCAGCACCTCTAGTTCATTTTTCAATTGAGAGACAGCTGATGTTGCTAGAATTAGAAACATAAAATGGATAATCGGTCAGCTGCAAAGTCACATACCTGTGATAAATTGTTGTTTTTGTGTTATTGGCCTTGGATTGGTTGTGTGTACAAACAGAACAAGCATTTTTGATTGGTGTCACTAATGTTGTAGATCTGTTATTAATGAAAGGAGTGTTTTACTATCTGTCAACAATGATTTTGGTGGGAAACCATTAAAACTGCCCACTGCATGACCTGCCAGTGTATGCCATAATGACCAAGATGTGACAAGGTTTGTTTACAGATGACTACTGACAAATGACCGCTAGTTTACATGCCTCTCAGGCAATTATGCAAGCATTTTGATGACATTAAGAGGGGCTCTAATTATGTTAATCTCCACACAGATATATATATATATATATATATATATATATATATATATATATATATATATATATATATATATATATATATATATATCCATGATATTGGAAATACTTTAAACACCTATCATTAAAATTCACATTTATTCTGATAAAACTATTTAAAAAGAAGAATATTGAGTTCTAATGTTATTACTGAAGAAAGGAACATACATGTAGTTGAATATTATCAAATCTTTTATGAAATTGCTACAATGCTTTGCCAATCACAGAATTACCAATAACCAACTGGAAGCATATTTGGGTATCAAACTTGACTATTTATTTAGGATTTTTTCAGGGTTTTTTTATACTTCAAAAATTCTATATCTATACTTCCCTGATCATTAGGGAGATATCCTGATTTAGATTAAAATTTGGTTAAAGAAATTGAAAATTTGAAAAAAAATCATCATGAAGATAATCAAAAATTTATTTATTGTAAAATTGTTTCAGAAAATCTGACAATGAACAAAATGCATCACTCAGTGATGTTCTTCCAGCATTGCATGTAAAAATGAAACAAGATGTATTAGCACAAAAAGAAAAATGTCTCTGTGAAAAGGAAAGTTTTATTTTACTTTCACACGCAGAAAGTAAAATTAAATTACAGCAAAACAGTTCATGTCTATGTTTTGTCAGACTTCATTGTATCCTTAAAATTGGATAGAAATAATCATTGAAAGTAAACAAGTTATTTACTTAAGAGGCATTTAAATGATATCAACATCTCTGCTCTCCCCATTAATGAAAATTTAATATAACGATAATATTTTGCCTGGTATTTCTCACTATTTTTATCCACCACCACCAGCACCTAAAATAAAAGTAGAATTAATTGTTAATTAATGGATATATTATCAACTTTCTAAATATAAGTGGTATATATTTTGGAGTTATTTTCCTAAGAAGTCAGAGGTCAGGCTTACTTTATCCCCAGGTAAATATTTTGTGAATCTGATAAAACCAAAAAAGTATTTTTCTGGGTTAAGAGTTGATGTACTTGAAGAAGCATGAATTTAGTGAGTGATCAGGAACCAGAGCTAGCCTATCAGATAATGCAAACTACCAGGTTGCCATTCTTGTCAGAATTCAGTTAATGTATTCAGTGCACTGGTCAGAGAGTCTATTAACTGAAAAGAAGTGGGCAGCTTAATGTTTTTTGTTGGAAAAGTTTGTAAAGTTAATGACTTCTCAATACCCTCATGATAATATTCAATGTAGGAGTTATCACCCTGGTCATTCAAGCACTATCAGCATAATCATCAATGAAATGCACAGAAATGAAAACTGAACATGAGCTAACCTACCCTTTGTGAAAAATAGACTTGTCCATTAAAATATGGTATAAATGAGAGGTGAGGTACACTGGAAAGGCCCATCTCTCACAGCTGCTCTTTCTGGGTAAGTCTTTGTTTCTAACAATAACTTTTTTTGTCAGTCAAGCTGGCTATTTTGTTTTTTTCTATTTACTGGCCAGCTTTCTTTGTTCATATCAAAGTTGTGTTGTTTAACTTGACAGTATTTAAAATATGACTAGAAAAAAAGACGAAAACTTATTTTTTAAAATTCTCTAAATGGTCAGAGCTTGTCAATACTTTCAGAGACTTGTTTGTTTCAGCATGGGAAAAAGTTAAACTCAGTAAAGGTATTTTTCTTTAGTTAATCAGAGAAACCTTGGACCTTTTTTAAATGTACTGCTTGATTTTAAATTATTATTTTGAAGATTCCATTTTAATTAAGAGAGTTTGATTTGAGCAAAATGCAAAAGTCTCTGGGTCTCAGAATTACATTATTTTGCTTGCTGTACAGAAGATTTTGAAGAAAGAAACCATTATCAATAATCATGCCATATTGTCACGTTCTTCTGGTAATAATTTCTTTAACAAGGAAATTTGGGTCATTCTGCACTCCCAAAGTTTGAACTAACAAACAGTGCTTGTTCATTTAAAAACGCTTGGCAATTGTTAAAAAAAATTGGTGAATCTTGCATTTCAGCAAAAAAAATTATTTACATGCATTTAGAACCACTCAATGTTTAGCTCTGTAATCTTGTAAAAAAAATTACTTTTTCATGTTTTTGATGCTAAGATGTGTAGAATTGAAAACAAGCTTAATTTCTAAATTAGCTTGATTTTTTTAAGATGTGTATGTATATCTTTGAGTCAATTAATTTGAAAGTTGTAAGAGATGCTGTTTAATTAGATAAAGACAGCTGGTTCAGCAGCAAAATACAATTTTGTAAGTCATTATGTTCCCTTCACAAGAATATATCACACCTGAAATTGAGGGAGCCAATTATAAGTCAGTTAGTAAAACACCAGACTTGTAATCCAAAGGTTACCTGCAGGTTGGCTGCCTCAGTGTATTCATGGGAATGGCACTTGGTTTCCATTTTTAGCATTTTATAGCCAAAAATAATGTGCTGCAGATGTCATTAATACCAAATCACACCATGTTGCATTTCAGAAGAAACTTCATTATTAGCATTTTATAGCCAAAAATAATGTGCTGCAGATGTCATTAATACCAAATCACACCATGTTGCATTTCAGAAGAAACTTCATTATTTGGAGACAGTAATGATTTTTAAAAATCCAGGTTCATCCCTAAAAAGCTGAACAATCAAAGTCTTGTAAAGTTGCAAATAGAAGTGGTTACATTTTTAATATTGACTGGTGCTAATTTTTCATTTTTGTAAAGACTGAAATGTAGTGATGTTGTTTGTTTGTGTGATTTGGATTTTTAATGCAGCTTTAACAATGTTTCAGTCATATTACTACAATGTCTGCAGTGAGGCAGTTTATAGTGATGTCTAGCACTGGGGCATCATGCTGCAGATATGTAGCATGATGTCCCACCCAGTCACATTATCTTGACACCAGGCCTACCAGTCCTAACACTAACCTCTTAATGCTGAGCATAAAGCAAGGCAGCTGTTAGTACCATTTTTGTCTTTGGTATGACTCGGCCGGGAATCGAACTCATGATTCTGTGGCAGATGCTCAAACCACTAGGCCACTGGAGCGGTTAGGGATCTTGTTTAACAATACAAAGTGACAATTATTCATAATTCAGCAAATTTTGCTTCCTGATGAAAAGGGACCTATACTAATTGCATAGTTTAATAAATATGGAAATTTCTTATAATTCTATTTAAAAAATTATCTTTGCAGCATCAAGGCTTGGAAGACGACCAAAGAGATTAAAAGATTCTAGTGGTGAGAAAGGTCACAGTGTCAACTTGCCAATTGCACCATATCCTTCCCCAGCTGAGCTGTACAAACTCAGAATGGCAGAATTACAGGCACTTCTGCAGCAGAATGGCACATTCAAGTCTGAGCTTATGCAAGCATTTCTGGCTGCGGCACAAACCAGTTTCCGAGAGCACCAGCGTAACAGCAATTGTGACAAAAACAATCAGAACAAGCAGAATCAAGAATCAGGCTATTCAAGCCTGAGTAGCCCTGCCAACAGCAGTAAAAGTCACTCTCCAGCACAGGATCAGAGCGGTCAGATGGATACCAAAGAAAATGTATTCACTGGTCAAGAAACCAATATGATGACCCATGACAATCAGCAGACCTTGGGTCAGTATGATATCCCAGACAATATGCAGTTTAAAACGGAACCTGATTACGATACGACATGCACAACAACTATGATGACAACATCTAATGCAGCATCTCCCACCATCATGCTACCCCAACCTGACACAAGTACATACATCATGAACAGTAAAATGGCCACAGATACTGCCCAAGTGGACAACATGCCAAGGGTCACATCAACATTACCAACCTCACCAAAGATGACCTCTATAGAACCAGATCCAAATGCTAATGTTATTGATGTAGATAGGATACTTGAGGAAGTCAAACAGGTGCCATCAGAAATGCGGAAAAAGCTGATGGATCAAGTGATGGAGACAGTTATCGAAGCTCACTTCCAGACGTGCAAACCCACCTACCAGGCGGTGACTGATGCCAGCCTGAGAATTGAGATAATGAAAGCCAATAATGAACTGGTATGTATGCATCAGATATTTATATGTAATGCATCAGATATTTAATATGTAATGTAAGATATTAATTATTTTATGTCTGCTTACCAGTAAATTGTAACATGTTTGACTTTTACAATTTTAGTTGACAGTTTCAAGCAAGTTCTAGAAATTGTTCTTTTAGGCATAAAAGATAAAAGACCAGAGAAAAAGAGCAGTCCCATGCCTGATACTTCACTGTTTGAAATTCTGCAAAAAACTATAATATGTTTGGAACCTCCCATAAATGCATATAAAAATATTCCAAAATCTTTCAAATACCTTTGGATAGAAAATATGTATATAGAATCTTTTTATATTGCAAAGATGACTTCATTACAGTATGTAGGGGTTCAAAATCTTCATTGAACTAGTAAGTATATTATATTTGGTGAGTTAGTTCTTACTAAAGTAATGTGGACACCTAACTATAAAGCCCCTCAGTGTAATGTACCTTGTATAACATGGGCATAGATCCTATAAATGAACTTAATTTAGTTTCTTTTGATACTCGTTTCATTTTACTTAAGTTCTTGGTAGATAAATGCCAATAATAATGTGATTTACTGTTTTTTAACTCATCTGGCCTTAAGGCCAAGGGAGCTTTTGGTATGGCCTTGTGCCCATCATGCATTGTTTATCTTCTAACGGATGCTTTTAATTGAACCTCTCAACAAACCAGTTTTGACCGAATTTGGCACGGAGCATCCTAACATAAAGGGCTTTCAGATATGTACAAATATGCTGATTGGTTATTTAAAAATGGTTGATATTAATAAAAATAGAACAATCTTGAAAACTTTGAATCTCCTAAACATTTGAATGGAATTTTGACTAAACTTGAAGATAAATATATTGGTATAAAGACTTGTTAAATTTATACAAATGATGCTTAAACACGATTGAATATGGTCAACATTTTAATTTATACAGATGATGCATAAACACGATTGAATATGGCCAACATTTAAATTTATACAGATGATGCTTAAACACATTGAATATGGCCACCATTTAAATTTATACAGATGATGTTAAACACAATTGAATATGGCCAACATTTAAATTTATACAGATGATACTTTAACCCAATTGAATATGGCCAGCATTTAAATTTATACAAATGATGCTTAAAAATGATTGAATATGGCCACCATTTAAATTTATGCAGATGATGCTTAAACCCAATTGAATATGGCCACCCTGACATAAATAAATGTTTTAAAAAACTTCCCCAAAAAACATGCAAGACAACTTGTACAAAGCATCATGGGGCCCCGAGTGGGCGCTTACCATTACGGATCACTGTCATCTCACCTCTGTCTGCGTGGGTTCGGGTCTCAGATTCGGCCAATGTGGGTATATGAGGAAGCTTGCCAGTAGCTTCTTGTGGGTCACTGGTTCTTTCCTGGTGTTTTCCCAGGTTTTTCCTCCACCATTAATACTGGGCGCCATGTATAATCAATTGTGTGCTGCAAAATGGCGTTAAACCTACAACAGTATCATAGTATGGAGGGCCTTCAGAGTTTTACAACTAATATAATTGCCATTCCATCATAGAAGCTTGTAAAATATTTGTATCTCTAGAAGACTTCAAATTCTAATTGGTCTTAAAATGGTGCCAGCTTATAGTATTTAATATGGCTGCTGAAGGAGCCATCTTGAAAATATTTTTGTCAGTACTCATAAATATAATGTCATATCAGCTTTCACCAGAAGTCTTCATGTGGTGTCTAGCTGGTCTTGGTTGAAAATAATCTTAATCCGCCTTTATGTATGGCCACAGTGTTGGTTATCTTGAAAATCTTGTTACTGCTACTCTTCCAGAATTGGTCAACATAAGGTTTTCATCAAAGACATCTTGTGATATCTATCTAGTTGGTCCTAAATGCAAATAATACCTTGCAGACATCTAATATATATGGCATAATGAACATATTGAAAACCATGTTATTAATTCTCCTGAATGGATGATCGTAATAGTATAAGAGTTTCATCCAGGTCTTCCAGTGTTGGCTAGTTTGTCCTCAATGTCGAGGATCTTATATCCAATATGACTGTCATAATGGCTAATTTCAAAATTGCATCACTCAAAGAATATCTTGGTTTGAGCACTTGGCAATTAGAAAGAAGAAATCATTCTATCTTGAATTCCAGGAAATTCTTTATGGACAGTAGTGTGTCAATCTCCTTAAAAGCTTTTATTAACTTTTTCTCTCAAGCTGAGAATTTTTGCATTATTTCCATTTTTCCTGAGCTGTATGATTGAAAAACACATTAGGCACAATAATATATGTATAGTTAATTAAGGCTGTTGTTTAATTTCCTGTGGAATATCCTGTATTTACTTGCTGTTTAACTATTCTGCTTAAAGATTTAAATTACCTAACAGGTGAATGTGAAAAGATCATTATTCACAAAAAATATTAAATAACTGAACTTAATTTATTCTTTTTGCAGCCTGACTTCAGCAAGCTGTCACTGAACCCCAATGATATGTGGAAGCAGTTTACAGATAACATGCTCCCAGAAATTACATTTGTTGTGAAATTCAGCAAAAAGCTTCCAGGTATGTGTGGTCTTGTACTTTAGATACATGAAATAGTTTGCAATTGGCAAGCCTCAGAATCCGGTAGACCAAAATTGAGAAAAAATTTATTCTTTAAATTAAACTGAATTTGGGTTTACCATGTAAGTGTTAGCAAAATTGATGTTCAGTATAAAATCCTGAAGCATTGATCTTTTATAAGTCACTGATCTCTTCTTTGATCATTCCTAATCTGACCAGTATAACTTGAACTCAATATTATTTCCAGCAGACTTAACATGAAGTCTTGTTTTACAATTCAAATCAGGCTTAAGTTCATTTGTTCACCATTGTCATATAAATGAGACTGAATTATGAGCCATATTGGGCTCTTGTTACCCCCCCCCCTCCTGTGCCATTTTGTCATAGATTTGATTAATCTAGTTTAAACATAGGTAGTAAAAACAAAAAGATTTAAAGAAAATTTAATGTAACTTGTAATCATGAATGTTGGTATCAGTTGTCAACACACACACACACACACACACACATTCAGACACATACACACACACACACACACAAGTTTTCATTGAAATATTGGGATGTTAAATTGGAACTTTTCAAGTTTTTGTTTTCATTCCATCTGTTCATCCATCCTTTCTATTTTCATTTATGCACATTATTTTCCCTTGATGATCCTTGCATTTCAGCCAGATTTTGTTTGCATCTGAATATTGACGAGACATTGGCTGAGTTTGATTGTCAGCATTATGCATCATTTAGATGAGTTATATCCCCTGACCGTCAGACTCTCTCTTCCATTGACACGCCATAAATCCTTGATTATAACTCCCTTTTCATAGAAAATGGAATCTTAAATTGGGCCTTTCTTTCTTTGCATCCATAATTCTATTTTTGTTTTCACACAGTAAATTCCTTCCTTTTAATTGGTGTCGGTCAAATTTGTTATGTAGCTTAACATCATTGAGATTGGCTAAGTTTCAATGACAGTTTTCGGTATAATTATGCAGAGGGTTTATATAGACCATGATTATTTTTTGGACCAACCCACTTTCTTTTCAGCACAGCAACTCCCCTTATCAAATTTTCTACTAGGTATGTTATGCTGCTTGATTTGAAGAGCATTTGTCCAAGTTTGATTGTCAGTGTTCCTCGTTATTGTTTATCAGAGTTATAGCCCATGATTGCCTTTGGCTGAATTTGATTGTCAGACCAACACACTTCCATTTTGTCACAATCGCTTCCATAATTATTACCTGATTTCAACCAATTTAGTATTCATTATGATATTTATATTGAGGTCTTGATTGAGTTCAATTTTCTGACTTTTAAATTATCATTTAGCACAGTTATAGACCTAATTTGTCACATCCACCCACTTTGGTTTCCAAGCAATATCTGCCTTAATTTATTTTTGCATTTCAACCTAATTTGTTATCAGCTTGACTTTTCTTGACACCTTGGCCATGTTCAGTTGTAATCATATTGGCAGAGTTAATGCTAGTGATTGTCAGATCCTTCCTCTTTCAGTCATTCTTGATTGTGACCCACCTTTTGTAAAAACCAAATTTGATATGCAGCTTGAGACTTTGGCATAGTTTGTGTTCTGTATCATTTAGTGGAGTTATGGTCCTTGATCATCAGACTGGTCCTCTTTTATTTTTTGCAGAAGTCCCTCGATTATTAGCTTGAGACTTTGGCATAGTTTGATTGCGTTCTGTATCATTTAATGGAGTTATGGCCCTTGATCATCAGACTGGCCCTCTTTTATTTTTTCCACAAGTCCCTTGATTATTATTGAACTTTTAACCAAATTTGATTAACTTCTTGATATTGATGAGGCATTGTCAGCTTTCTGCATCATCATTTGGTAGTGTTGTTGATGGACCCATCCCCTTTTATTTCTACACAGAGGATACTCTATTTATGACTGGATTTCATTCAGACGTTTGGACATCTTGATACTGAAAGGACATTGGTTGAGTTTGATTAGTAGCATTCCATTCTGTTCTTTTTCATTATTGAATTGGAATAAAATGTTATATGCAGCTTCATATTGAGAGAGCGTCTACAGTATGTCATTGTTTAGTGGAGTTATGACCACTTCTTGGAATTTGCTTGCATCTTTTTAGTATTCACAGGAGTTACTGTCAGAAATTGGACCTTATAGTTAGATTTATGCCTTGATTTCTTTTTCATAGGGTGGAATGGGGGGGGGGAGAGAGTAAGAATGCGCAAATGGGTGCATCAAATGGGCTACTGTCCCCTGGCATTACACTGGACACAAAATTATATATCCAGCAGTATTTATTACCCTCAATTAATGTATAGTTCACTTAATTCATTGAGCTTATTCTTTCAGGTTTTGCTGAAATTGATCAGGAGGATCAGATCCGACTGATCAAGCAGGGGGCCTTTGAGGTTTTGCTGTGCCGATTTTGCATGCTGGTTGATCACGTGAATGGCACCATGTTTGATCCAGACATGAAGATGAAGTGTCCAAAGTAAGATATTCATTACTTATATTAATTGCCTGTATCAATTACCTAGCCATAAGGCAACTGAGTCTTGGCAGTTTACTGCTTAAAATTTTTCTCATTGATTGTTCTAAAATATTGTCTTTATAATTGAAAGCTTTTAAAAAGTATGTCTGAAGCTAATTGTTCAGTTCATATTAATTCATGGCTACCTTTTGAGAATGTTTAAAAACTAATTGGAATCAGAGCAATGAATTAATAAGAGTTTGATTGCAAGTAATTAATGTTGAAGTAGGTTTATGGTCTCATAACTAGTTAAAAATTGTGTTTTTGGATAGGCAAGTCATTTAAGTCACTTAGTCCCACTTTGTACAATTTTGTGTGATTTTATAATTAAAGACTAGATGAGCTAGTGATATGAATCTTTTTTTTTAATTATCTACATGGTCATTTTGAATGTGTGTGTGCTTATATGGTAACATATAGAGAGGGAGTTAAATTCCATGTGAACACTCCTTTAAAACTTTTAGAATTCTTTGAAAAGGACTGCTCTGGTGGCTTTGTGGGTTAGAGCATATGCCTCGGATGTGGGAAGTAGTGGGTTTGATCCCCCGTCCAAGTCATACCAAAGACTTACAAAATGGTACTAACAGCTCTCTCGCTTGGCACTCGGCATTAAGAGGTTAGTGTTAGGACTGGTTGGCATGGTGTAAGGTTAATGTGACGGGGGTGGGGGGTGGCATCATGCTGCATGTCTGTGGCATGTTGTCCCAGTGCTCAGCATTACTATCAACTGTCACACTGCAGACATCATAGCGACATGACTGAAAATTTGTTAAAGGTACATTAAAAATCCAAAGAACACATACTCACATTCTTTGAAAAGTCCTTTAAGTCCTTTAAAATTAAAACTTTTAGAAATCTTTGAAAGGTTCTTTGAAATGCCTTGAAAAACAACTCTTTGGGACAGTATGAACCAAAAAATGGAATAATATATCTACTTTGATGTACAGTGAAGGAAACAAGAATGTTGCAAGATATAGAGCATTTAGTTAAAACTTCAAAACTGTCATAAATTTATCATCAAGAAATTCTTTCAAAATAAGTCTTTTCAAAAATTACCCTTAAAATATGGACTTGAGGCATACTAGCAAGACTGCAGAAAAAGGATCGTTGCCAAAAAATATGGATAATTAGTTCATCCGTGTTTTGTTTGGATCCAGGTTTCATCTTAGAATTAATGAAATTAGTCTGGAAACCTTGGCTGATTTTAATAGTCAATCTGCTTCAATACATGTTCAGCATGCAGCATGATTTTGAAGAGTTGTGGCCCCTGATTTTCGAAGTCTTACACTTTTCATTTAGCAAAGTAATTCTTAACCCTAATTTTTTTCTACCTGTACTTTTCTAAGCATTTCCAATATTTGTTTTGCAGGAGTATTGTTATGAGCATGCCAATGGGATCTTTCCTGATTGAGTTCTTCTCCATTGCGGAACAGTTCAATCCTCTTAAGCTGACAGATGGTGAAATTGGTCTTTTCACAGCATGCCTCTTGATTTGCCCAGGTAATTAGTTTTACAGTCAGCCCTTTTAAGGAATTTTAGACTGTATTGGCATGCAGAGAAGAAATATTAATAAAGAACCAAATACATGGCCAGCACAAACTCTGCTTATCAACTTGTGAGTAATGACAAAAATCGCCAACATTAACACTTAGAATATCCAATGTGGAAAAGGTCGTACAAGACAGACACAAAGACTTTGAATAAATGCATAATAGCTACCATTCAGGTCTCTTCCGGTGTGGTAGTTATAGTTTAATTTAATGTAAGCTATATACATGTTTATAAGATGAGTCCAACTGCAGACTGTACAGTCCCAGATCTGTCATTGCATAATATGCCTGCAGTTCTGGGTCTGTGCAGTTTGTGGGGATTAAACAGTAGAACAAACAACATAGACTCGGATCTGTAGGCACATTATGATATGGCAGATCAAGATCTATGACTCTTGTTTTCAGCAAGTATATACAGTACTTGAAACATACTTAATTTAAAATGCTGGGCATATATTCCATCAGTTATAGTTTATTTAGTTACATGCTCAGATTTAAAGGCAGTGATGAAATTGGATTGGATATTTTTAGGTTGACATGATTTTACATCATTTAATTTGGTTAAAACACTCCATTTATGAATTTTTTTTAGATTGTTTTTAGCAATGAACTGTATCAGTGAAGGGTTTTGTCTGTGTGCACTAACACATTTTATACCGTTCTAATTGACAGGATAATATTCAAAATAGTTCATACATCAACAGGAGTTCTATTATTGAATATTAGCACATTGGTGTTTCAAAATGGGCCAAATATTGTTACTAGTACTGGTTGAATATTGGCACCCTTGTGTTACACAAGGGGTCCAAATATTACTAGTACTGGATGATATATTGGTACCGAGATGTTACAAAATGTGCCCGTTGTTATTACTGATTAAATATTGCCACTGTGGTGTTACAAAATGGGCCAAATATTGTTATTAGTACTGGATGAAATATTGGCACTGTCAAATGTGTCCATTGTACTGGTTGAAAAATATTGACACCATGATGTTACAAATTGTGCCTGTTATTAGTACTGGTTGAGATATTGGCCCTGAGGTCAGCAGTTGAAGGATATCATTAATTTTTAAGAATTTTTTGAGCAAAACCTTTTTTCTTCATTATTTTTTTTTTTAAAAAAAGAGAATATAATTATCACATCTAATTATCAAAGCTGGCCTCCATTTTTACCCTCTAAAAAACAAGGCAACTATGACCAAATAATGCCTTTACATTAATAGATTGGTCTGTCTCTGTCTTTACATTAATAGACTGGTCAGTCTAAGCCTTTACATTAATAGACTGGTCAGTCTAAGCCTTTACATTAATAGACAAGTCAGTCTCAGGGTTTACATTAATAGACTGGAGTCTAAACCTTTACATTAATAAAAAGACTGGTCAGTCTCAGCCTTTACATTAATAGACTGGTTGGTCTCAGTTGTAATTTTTTAAAATAATAATAAGTGAAAATGTTCTTTACTTGCAGATCGAATGGGTCTGAAAAACCAAAAAGCTATTGAGAAGCTGCATGGACTTTTCTTACAGTCGTTGTATATGTTAATCAAAAAGAATCATTCTAATCATGATAACTTGTTTGCAAAGTTGATGGGTACAATACCCATTTTCCGTCGCATAAATGAGAAACATTCAATGGCACTCAACAACATGAAGATGCAGTCCATGGATGCAATGAAAGACTTTCCCGAGTTACACAAGGAAGTGTTTGACAACGGTTTTGAATAAGTCTACACAAAGATCTCAGTACCAGGTTTATATTAACCAGAAAGACTGGTTGATGGTTTTGAATCCCATTATCAATTCCAGAAAGAGACTGGTTCTTCAGCTTGTAAAGATAAAAAGCTTTTCATGCTGTATGAATGTCTCATTTTCATGCTTGAAGAAGAAACTTTGTTTTTGCATGCAGAATAAAATGTATGTATATTGTATCAGTTTTGTTCTGTCAGTAGTTCTCAGGTCAAATCCAAACTTGCTGATATTGGTGTGTGATTGAATAGAGATAATGAATTTAATGATGTTGTATATATAATTATTACAGGTCATAAATTGTGAAACGCAAACCACAGTGCATTTGTGAGGTGTAATGTAGTGGTTATAGCTGTCAAGTGAGCGCTATGTCTTAGCACACAGTCTGATTGACTATAAATAGATCTGTTGGTTTTTTTAAACATAGCAAACAGTAGTACACATGACCTATAACAGGTGTAATTTGTTACATTCAAATACAACTATAAAATAATGCATGTTTACTTGAATATTTTGTATTACTGGGATCATACTGTCTCAGATACAACTGGAGAAAATATGTAAAACAGTGTTATCTCATTTTTGGAAAGATGAACTCCTCAACTGTGGCTGAATACATACCACTCACTAGGTAGTTTTATTCCATTGCCCTTACACTAGTGGTTTCAAGTCAGAAGGTCATTGCCTTATATATCCTTATTTTAAATGAGATTGTTTTCATTTGAAACATATCTTGTATACAGTTCATGGCTGGAATGATGGTCTTTTTTGAATTGGTTTGTATTGTGTAAATTTGCACTTTCTTCTGCATTTTATCCTGCTTTTGGGGTGGGGAGAGGTTCTTTTCAAAACATGTTTTTAAATTGGTTTATGCGGCCATGACATAGAATAATGTTACTCTCTTCATAGTTGAGAATTCTACAAAACATTTGTCTTTTAAGTATACAAAAGGAATTGATAATTTGAGAGGCTTTATTTTAGCCACGTTCCTATGTGACCATCAACAAATGGTATAGTAGTGGGAATTGTCCATGGGAAATTATCATAAATAAATCAGTCCATCCCTGCTTTAGATTACAGTACTTAAACCTCGAACAAGAGTTTTTATTAGAAGACTGCATGCCATTTGTTGTTGATCATTTGATCAATTTTCTATGATCACCATTTGGAACAGTTTTTACATTCAGAATTGTGTCCATACCAAGATAATACATTATTTTTTACTATTACCAAATTCCACTGGTTTTTCCATTTGTTAAAATGAATGTCAAATAACACAGTTATGTTTTGAGTATTATTGTTTGTTGAGTTTGAACAAAATTAGTACAGAGCTCATGGATAGCATGTGTGGTATGAATCTAGATAAATGCAGTTTCATATATTGTGTGTGTGTGTGGTATGAATCTAGATATATGCAAGTTTCATATATTGTATGTATGTGTGTGATACATCACATAGTTTAAATTCCAAATGTAAAATGGCAAATCATTTGTGAGATATTTTGTACATAGACATTTATATAAGTATATACAGTCCTGTAAATAGTAGCTTATTGCTACCTTACTTGCCATAGTGCCTCCTAATAGAGTAGCAGTCCAAATTCATGTTAGTTTTTTAAAAAAAATAATCTTGTTTCTAATTGAAATAGGTTATCTAATATTAATATGTCATAGCTCAACTGATAAGGGTATCTCAGTTTGAAGTGTTTTTCAACTTGTATGGTACATACATGTCAGATCCAACTGCAAACAAGATAGAATTTGATATGCCAGCACACTATTCAAAGTGTTTTTTTCTTCTTTCTAATATATTTTATCATGTCTCGAACCATATCTGTTGAGGTAGCATAATGTGTTGTCTGAGACCAGTCCACTTGTTCCCCTCCTGCGTTGCTCAATAATTTTGAAGATCTTTATGAATTAGAGCCAGATATGGTTACATTAAGAAGACCTGTCAGTTTTGATTTTCAATAAGTTCTGGCAAAAGTTTTTTTTTCTTCAAGTTATGGCCCTGCTTGACTTGGAACCATGACCTTAAATTTCTGATTGAAACCAAAATTCATAAAACTGTTTGCAGTCAGAAGACATGATTCAAGTTGAATTCTTGCTTTTTTGCATCAAAAAATTTCACATGCATGATTCCAGTTTGATTTTAACTTTGCCCTTCAGTTGCATCATATTGGTAATGCCATGAAATAATTTTTACTTTGAAGGATAGCTGGTTGTACTTGATTCTTCTTAAATGCAGGACCCAATTTTGTTTCTATAAAGGCATAGAAGAAAATAATAAAAAAAATGAGCTGTTTCATTTTTTAGTTTGTTATTTACTTGTTTCGGTTTTACTTACATAGATTTTACATTGGGCATTTCATATCAACAGATCTAGGTCTACTCATATCGACAGATCAGGGTCTATTTATAACCTTCATTTCATCTGTATTTATCTAAATGCAACTCACACCAAAATACAAACAACACAAACCCACATTAGCATTGGCATAATGTGTCAAGACAGGTCAGGGTTGGTGCCACATGCTTGAAGTCTGCAGCAAAACCCAAATGGCAATACAGTTCAAAATTACTGCCAATACAGGAACCTACTCTAGACAAACCCCACATAGTTAAATCCATATAAAATTAACCTGGATATTACAGCGATGTGCATCCCATCACATTATACATATATTTAGCAGTATTGTTGCTCAATTTTCACACAAGTTCTCCAACTTTTAAAGACTTTTTGTTCTTTCTGTGTATGTATAAGGTTGGTGCCTGCTAGACGTTGAAATCTGTTTTATTCTCTCATAGTTTCACAGTACGAGCAGTGAACATTTAATTGGATACTTTCTCCAAGCTAGATGTTTAGCTGAAGCGTTACTTGTTATCATTGTATAGTCTTTACGTTTTTAAATGCCATGCATATATTTTAATTATTAAGTGGTTTGGCATTTAGGTAAACTTTGCTTGTATGTATCTTTAAAAATCATTATATTAGGTTTATATTTGTATTGATAATGCATTATTATATTGCCATGAACTGACTAACAAGTTTTAGTGCTGTTTCACAGTTTGCTTTAGGATGCAAAAAAAAAACAAAAAACATTACTCCTTGATTAAAAGATTGTATTTTTAATGCTCATTGTCCCAAATTTGTATTTTTCCTTTTTTTAGTGCCATAGTATTCAGAATTATTATAAGGAGCTAAGTATGTGTGGTATTAAAAAGGTTCTGAATACAAGTGTGATTACCACAGAGTTGTTTGTTAGTGAACTGTACATCAGTGCATGATCTCAGAGTACTCCTCTTGTACCTCTACACACTTCCTCAGTCTGATGATCCAGTCATTAAATACCATTTTGTTCTTCAGTCACCTTTTGGTATGTTGATGCACTAGAAAGCTGCACATCCAACTGCATGGTGACTTTAAAATTATAAACCCCTAAGCAAATCTTTCATAACAAAAATCATTTGGAACTAAATACAGGTTGTGTGGAGGATGTGGCAAAGTTTGGATGCTGCGCTCCTTCAATACATCTGCTAAGAGAGCAGATTCATTGTCCATAAGTATAGGGATACCTTTGTACCATTATTCAGCAGCATGGTTCGTTGATGTTCCACAACTTTTGGCAACACTTTAGAGGAATAAAATTAACCAGTGACACGGGCACTGTGGCAGCAAGGTCTTTTGCATAGAACTATAATGCATATAAAACTAACATGACAGTCCAGGTATATTGAACGAGATTTTGTTGTTTGCTCATTTTCTCTGATTCAAACTTTATTGTTTTCTCTTGAAGTGAGTTTGTCAATAAAGTAAACACAGGTTTCATCTCCATTTTAATCTCCCATGGGACCCATCTTGCACAAATATTTCTAAGATTCAAATTATTTTTCATTTTATCAAAAGCAGCTGGCAAATAATGATAATAGAACTATCGTAGGCTGTCTCAAATATTCTCATTCATAGCCTTCACACCAGCCATTTCTCACTCGCCGATTATAAACATGTCTTCCAGCTTAAGCCATCTTCCTTGGATTTGCAACCATCTTTCAAATGATGAAACCGTCTAATATTTGTAAGATATGACAAAGAATTACATTAAAAAACTGCATCCATGTTGGCCATAATGTCATATTATCATAAAAGTGCCCTGATTATTTATACAGTCCATTATTCACTCCATAGCAGTATTGTTGTCTGACATTTTACTACACTCTCATACCTCTTAACGTTAATTCATGCATACGACTACAGCATGATTTCTCTACAAAACTTCACGCATAGGACTACAGCATGATGCAGCAGATGTTTTTCATTGGCCTTAAAATTACTGATGGGTCCAGAAGAAAAAAATTGCAGATAATATTCAAAACATTCAGTAGTTTCCCCTCACATTGTATGTAGCTTGCATTTTATGCCTGTTGGTTCAGAGTGTAGAGATGACAAGACCTGTGTTCTATTCTAAACCTGGAAACATTGTACACCTGATCTTGCAGTTCACAAACAGAGATAAGAGTTTTAATTATTTTATTTATGTTTGTTTTAATTGGAAAACAAATTGTCTTGCATCTCTTAATTGATATACTGCTGTAAGATTGTGATCTGCAAATTGGTATATTCTGGTTAGGTTTTTAAAAACACCAATGTGTATTTTATGAATAGATGAAGACATTTGTTGTCAAGTAATTTGGAAATGATCTGAGAACAAGAATTTTAATTGTTATATACTTGATCATTTTTAGAGCTGGTTTTCATTATTTACTTTAAAAATTATGCCATAGTTTCATAATTTTTTCCCTTGTGATGCATTTTTATTGTCTCTACAAGTGATACATTTGACCAAATCTTGAATTGTAAAACAAATGAAAATTTGAATTCAAATATCATTAAACTTAAACCTTCCTACCTTACTGGTAGGTTTTTGCTACAAAGGGCATTATATGCTCCCATTAAATCATTTCTGTGTAAATTAAATTTTAATATTTTTTTTTTATAGATTTGTAAGGTCTTGTGCAGCAAAACAAAATTTTATTTTTTTTTGACATGTTTATAAATAATTCTGAATAATGATGTTCAACATTTTGGAATTTATTTGGCTGCATTGACATGATTTAGATGTTCTTGCTGTGTAAGAAAATTTTGCTAGGATTTATAACAAGAATACTCATAAAAATGAATTGTAATATTTATTAAATAATTAATAAACTTTTACCTGATTTTGTTTTCACTGGAACTTTTGTGAATAGATATTTTCATTGTTGAACTGACTTTAGTGTTTGTAGAGGTATATTTATCATGTTTCCTACATTGGCAGTATCAACACTTTGTTACGACTTCGGTTCAGATTTTTCATACATAGCATTAATCACTATTAAATAAAGATAATTCATTCTGTGTCATGTTGAGTGAAATTCAGTTGTAGAAGATTTGGGTTGTGGCTTTCTTTCTATTTTTTTAAAAATTAGTTCTATTGTTCATAGATCAGAGGCGTTGATGGGATGGAATCGTGACCATCTTGAAAATTCATCACTACTTGTCCTGATTGGGATGGCCATATCAGCATTGTGTTTTAATTTAAAGACTTCTTTTTATTTTTGGTTCATCCTTAATAACAATGGTGCTAATCTGACATCCTATATCACCACCACACCAGCCATCTTGATAGTCCTGTTTATCGCTACTTCTGAATGGCTGGTCTGATTGGAATTGATTTCTTGTTAGAAGAGTTCTTATGTTGTTTAGTTGGTCATAAATGAAAAATGTGCCATTTTGAAACTCAGATTGTCACCACAGCAAATCTTGGTATTGCAACTCCTGGAAATGAAAGTTGTGTTGATGTGTGGTTTTTACCACTAGAGTCGTTACGATGACCATTTGTTTGTAAATGAACATAGTGCTGTTTTGAAATCCAGTATGGCCATATGGTGGCCATCTTCAAAATCTTGTTATCACTACTACCTCTTATATGAGAATTTTAGGAAGACACTCATGATGTCTTGTATAGTCACCACTGGAGTCATTTAGAAAATCCTTTCAGCTGAACAGACAGTAATATTGGCATGGGATTGTCACTACAAGATTTTTTATGATATCTGCTTAGTCCTAGAAAATTAAGATCTGGGGTCTAATAAGGCTGCCAGAGTGTCCAGTTTGTTCTAAATGAAAATGGTGCAATTTGACTGCCAATATGTTCTCCACAGAGAGTTTCGACATTTGTTTATACAAGTAAGAAATGGTCTTTTCTTGGATTCGTGGAAATTTAATTTTGCCTCCTAGAGCATCAGTCTCTTCAAGTTACTCTTGTTTGTTAATATTTCCTATTGACAGTCTTTCATCATGCGTGGCGTTAATTATTTATGAAGATGAGACATTTCATTCTCTGGCAAAACCACTCAACCCTTTGACCTGTCAAGGTCACAGTTGGAGAAAATTGGCATTTAACATTCTTTTTTATGCATTTCTTAAATCTCTTCATTAATTTTCTTTATACTTGGACTGAATCATTATGAAGCAAAGACAATTCATTCATTGACTTGCACAATTGCCCCTTTCACTTTGGAGTCGATGGTCATATAAAATCTGTGATATGGTTTAGGGGATTTTGTTTTATTTCCTTATATTTCCTACACCCCTGATGGATTTACTTCATACTTGATATGAATCATTGTGAAGAGATTTCATTCCCCAACACAACTGCATGCCTCCAACAATTGTGGGGTCAAGGTTACAGTCTTTGAAAATTTACATCAAGGGTTTACTGGGGGGGTGTGTGTGCTTACATTGTTTAAACCACTTAATGGATTTTCTTCATACATGCAATGAAATATTATGAAGGTCAAAAACTTCATTCTGCAAAATGTAATTTCACCCCTTTGATCAAGGTAACAGTCGCAGAAAATATCCATTTAGTTTTTGGAGTTTTCATCTTTTCCTTATATTTCTTAAACTCCAAGATAGATTTTGTTCACACATTGCATGAATCACTATGAAGCCAAGGCAATTCATTTTTTCGACATGATAACTCAAACTTTTGACCTTGGGGTCAAAGTCACATTTTTTAGCAATACTTTGTGGGCTCGACATGCCGGCCCATGCCATGTTTGGCACGAAGGTCGCTTCATCATTATAATCATTGTAATTTTTTGTTAGATACACAGTATGGTCCACCATTTTCCCAAATGGAAGCTAAAAGTGACTGAATTGTAGAGACAAATTTCCACATTGAGGCAAATACAAGTTGATGCAAACACCACGATACTGAAAATAGGGTCATAGAGTATTGGATTTATTACCAATAATAATCAATTAATTCAATGTATATACAGCTAAACCCATTAGTGCGGAAAAATAATATTTCAAAATTCTCTTCCATGTGGACAGGTGAATTTTGTTACATTTCAATTTGTAATATAAAAATGAAATTAAAAGCAGTGTTCTATATACAGGGATTGGCTGATACAGATTTAAAGTTGACAATGATGTCCCAAGGCATTGATTATGTACAATAGAAATAGAATGATACCTTTATAATAATCTCCATTTGTTTCCTTATAGTCATACCCTTAATCTTCAGTTTGTTACTACCATAATTTGTAATTACTACAGTGTTAGGTGTTCGACAAGGTAATGCAGGGAAAACTGAATACTCTTATCATTATCTGTACAATCATTTTTACTCCACTGATATGATTATAATATGCCAAAAATAAAAACAAAATTCACTATTATGTCTTTGGATTGTTCTTATTACCCTTTTACAATTCTCTCTCTCTCTCTCTCTCTCTCTCTCTCTCTCTCTCTCTCTCTCTCTCTCTCTCACACACACACACACACACACACTTGTTCATGCTGTTGATGCATTTCTTCTGATAGTGTTCCTCAGCACTCTATGTTATGGATTACTGCCATCTCACCTCTGTCTGCATGGGCTTGAGTCTCAGATTCAGCCAATGTTTACCGGTATATGTGAGAAAGCTTGCCAGTAGCTTCTCATGGGTCGGTTGTTTTTTTTCTGGAGTTTTCTTCCACCATAAATGCCACCTTGTATAGCCTACCTTGTGCTGAAAAATGACATTTAACCCTACAACAACAACGTGACTTATTTTTAAAGAGGTTCTGAAATCCAATTAGAATCTGATTCAATAAAAAAATATCTATTGTTAGACATGGAAACGTTTTTAACACACTGCTGGACCTTGTAAATTAATCCATATAGTTTAACATGGATATGTTTTTAACACACACTGCTGGACCTTGCAGCTTCTTGCTATAGTTCAAGATGGACAAGTTTTAAACACTGCTGGACCTTGTACTTGGTAATATTCTCAAATTAAGATTTCATGAGTTTGCTTCATTCATTCATTTCATTTAAATTAGAGATTAGTTCGTAAAACAAGTAAGCTTCTATTGCAGACAGAAAAGACAAAAGTCCAAAAATTGAACCAGTTACAAATGCTTAATGATTAGTGGTAGTCGTATATCTTTTATCTTTTAACAGCACATCAGCACAATAATGGCTATATGGTGCTGATTAAAAATAAGGCACTTAAAGCATAAAAAGCCAAAAGATAAAGTAAAACACACATCTTTAAAATATGAGGTCAGAATTTGTATATTTTATTCTCTATAAATGACAATTCCTCAAAAAGCCTCAGATTCTACATGATCACAGCAGTTTCCTCACTGAATTCACATGAACAAATCTTCTGGTTCACAGGGTTGAAGTTGACACACTTGACTAGAATGTGTTCCACAGTATAGACATTAGCTGGGTATGTTTATGCTTAAGGTTCACCCTTCAAGAAGTATGTATGAACTGGGTATGCATGCCCAATACACAATCAGTGCAATACTGCATTTGTGGTATGTTCTATAATAGAAAAATCACTTTCAAATAATGGTGGATTTGATGTTCTAAAACTATTTTGATGAGTATTATTATACATATTTTACTAAAGATGAAGAACTTGCTAGAACTAGACTTGTATATTTCAGTGTCATCAGCATACAATTGGTGAGACACTGGGTGATGATCTACGACTCTTGAGAGCGGCTGAGTGTATAGAATGAAGAGAACAGGCAAAGAACAGACTCCTGTGGAACACCACAACATAGATCAACTAGGCTGGAGTGTATTTCATTTGCATATACAATTTGTGTCCTGTTCACTAAGTAGGACTTGAACCACTGTAAGGCTGTATTGTGAATCTGAACTACATGCTGGAGACAGTGAAGTAATATATCATAATCTATTCTGTCTAATGCTGCAGACAAATCAAGGAGAGTGAGTGCTGTATTCTACCTGCTATCCAAAGCAGAGAGAATGTCATTAAATACTTTCCAAAGACAAGTTTCAGTACCGTGGCAAGGGCTATAATGCTAAGAAAGACCGAGTTCAAATGAGATACAAGTTAGGTTGGAACAACTTTTTCTTAGATTTTTTATATGAATGGGAGATTAGAAACTGGGCGATAAATCATTATGGCCAAGTGTTGGTTTCTTCAGCAGAAGCTTTATGATGGCAGTTTTGGAAAATGATGGGAATTCCCTAGATGAGAGAGAGATATTAATAACATTAGTTAGTGAAGGCACTATTGGGTCTAAGCACTCAAGCAGCAGTGATGTTGGAATTGGATCAAGTTCACATGACTTTTGTGCACTCTTCATCATGATTTTTCATACTAAATCCATAGAGACAGGTTCAAATGCTCCTCTTGAAAGTACTAATGAACACACAAGTGTTTTAGTGGCATCAACTGAAAGATATTTGCGAATGGAGCTTATGTGTCTCAGCTCAAGATATGCAGCCATGCATATGTTCATGATATGTTGGTGCAATGTGAGAGTACTGTCAAGAGTAACACCTAGGTTTCGAAATGACTGTGTGAATTAAATGTTGGTGTTACTGATATTTATTGTTTGAGGTAAAGGATGTGAATGAGAAAGTCTTTGTGCTGTGATCAGTTGGGTGACTAGACTTGTATATTTGGGTGTCATCCTAACAGTCCTAACAGCTGTCGCTGAAATTCTGTATTGTAACTGTATGGTCATGACGAGTCAACTGAAATTGTGTTGTCAAGCAAATCTCTAATGGTTTGTACTTTGTCACAGAAGAAATTTGCAAATAGGTCCGGAAGGTCTAATGGAAAGAAGGTAGTTGACATGTGATTCTATGTTATTGATATTTCCTTTCCTTGGTATCTGGCCATTTATGGCTTATTATCTTGCTATATCCTCTGAGAGAGATTTGGTTGTATATAATTTATTCCAAAGTGTAACAGACACTCATAATAGATCATTTAATTCATTTTTTTGGGAGGTTAGTGGACTAAAATAAAGTTTATTGAAATTGAAGCAAGACAGATTTGGGACCAGAATAAGTTTTAATGGGATTTTGGTTTCAGTTGTTTAAGTATACTGATAGTCATAACAAAACATGAACTTGCCTTTCAAAATAGGTTGGTCAGCCTGAAAACAACTGACTCTTCACACAATGCAACTGTTGCATGTGTGTGTTTAACTAGCTTTAACAAATTTTCAGTCATGTTGCTATGATGTCTCCAGTGTGGCAGTTTATAGTGATGTCTAATACTGGGGCATCATGCTGCAGACATGTAGCATCATGTCCCACCCAGTCACATTATCCCGATTATCCCGACACCAGGCAGACCAGTCCTAACACTAACCTCTTAATGATGAGCGCCAAGCAAGGCAACTGTTGGCACCATTTTTATAGGTCTTTCTTATTACTCAGCCAGGGTTCAAACATGCAACCTCTCGTATCTGAAGCAGATGCTCTAACCACTAGGCCACCGGAGCAGTAAAACTGTTGCAAGTTGCAGATGTAAAAATTGCTCAGATATGTTAATTTTTCATACAGATTATGTGGACATTTTGCAATTTAACTATATTATTTGTGCTGAGCTGAGCAAATCCCATAGCACAACATTCTGGACTATTCATTTTTGAAATTGGGAAAATAAATTCTGCAAATTAAAGAAAAAACAAATCAAGTCTCTTGACAGTTCTGGAATTTACAAGGCCTGTGTGTGCAACACAGTATATGCATGACACTAGCCAGCATGTGCGAAAATCCTGAAGTCAGAGTTGCTGACAATAAACTAGGATAGGCCCTTTCAAAACCAGAGACTGAAATTTAAAAAATAATGAGAGCTCTCTTTAAAACATCCTACATATAATCCATTATTGGAAACCCATTTTAAAGTCATGGAAATGATGGGTGCACACTGAAAGAACAGTTTTAAATTTTGTACTAATTATAAGAATATTTAGGTAAACCAATTCATTATATCAGTTGATCAAGTCTTGACAGAAGAAGTTGGGGAAAGTCTGAATTCCAGTACATTCCTTTCCATTCTTGCTGATGGAAGTACTGATTCTACTACCATTGAATAAATATTTAAGTGCACCTAAACAAAAAAAGAACTTTACAAAATCAAGGTCATTTATTTAGCAAATTTATTGAAAAACAAGAGTATCCATCTTCCAATCCATTCAACTTGGACTGAATCATAACATTATACAACTCTCTCTCTCTCTCTCCCCATCTCTATATCTCTCTCTCTCTCCCCATCTCTATATCTCTCTCTCTCTCCCCATCTCTATATCTCTCTCTCTCTCCCCATCTCTATATCTCTCTCTCTCTCCCCATCTCTATATCTCTCTCTCTCTCCCCATCTCTATATCTCTCTCTCTCTCCCCATCTCTATATCTCTCTCTCTCCCCATCTCTATATCTCTCTCTCTCTCCCCATCTCTATATCTCTCTCTCTCTCCCCATCTCTATATCTCTCTCTCTCTCCCCATCTCTATATCTCTCTCTCTCTCCCCATCTCTATATCTCTCTCTCTCTCCCCATCTCTATATCTCTCTCTCTCTCCCCATCTCTATATCTCTCTCTCTCTCCCCATCTCTATATCTCTCTCTCTCTCCCCATCTCTATATCTCTCTCTCTCTCCCCATCTCTATATCTCTCTCTCTCTCCCCATCTCTATATCTCTCTCTCTCTCCCCATCTCTATATCTCTCTCTCTCTCCCCATCTCTCTATCTCTCTCTCTCTCCCCATCTCTCTATCTCTCTCTCTCTCCCCATCTCTATATCTCTCTCTCTCTCCCCATCTCTATATCTCTCTCTCTCTCCCCATCTCTATATCTCTCTCTCTCTCCCCATCTCTATATCTCTCTCTCTCTCCCCATCTCTATATCTCTCTCTCTCTCCCCATCTCTATATCTCTCTCTCTCTCCCCATCTCTATATCTCTCTCTCTCTCCCCATCTCTATATCTCTCTCTCTCTCCCCATCTCTATATCTCTCTCTCTCTCCCCATCTCTATATCTCTCTCTCTCTCCCCATCTCTATATCTCTCTCTCTCTCCCCATCTCTATATATCTCTCTCTCCCCATCTCTATATATCTCTCTCTCTCCCCATCTCTATATCTCTCTCTCTCTCCCCATCTCTATATCTCTCTCTCTCTCCCCATCTCTATATCTCTCTCTCTCTCCCCATCTCTATATCTCTCTCTCTCTCCCCATCTCTATATCTCTCTCTCTCCCCATCTCTATATATCTCTCTCTCTCCCCATCTCTATATCTCTCTCTCTCTCCCCATCTCTATATCTCTCTCTCTCTCCCCATCTCTATATCTCTCTCTCTCTCCCCATCTCTATATATCTCTCTCTCTCCCCATCTCTATATATCTCTCTCTCTCCCCATCTCTATATCTCTCTCTCTCTCCCCATCTCTATATCTCTCTCTCTCTCCCCATCTCTATATCTCTCTCTCTCCCCATCTCTATATCTCTCTCTCTCTCCCCATCTCTATATCTCTCTCTCTCTCCCCATCTCTATATCTCTCTCTCTCTCCCCATCTCTATATATCTCTCTCTCTCCCCATCTCTATATATCTCTCTCTCTCCCCATCTCTATATCTCTCTCTCTCTCCCCATCTCTATATCTCTCTCTCTCTCTCCCCATCTCTATATCTCTCTCTCTCTCCCCATCTCTATATATCTCTCTCTCTCCCCATCTCTATATATCTCTCTCTCTCCCCATCTCTATATCTCTCTCTCTCTCCCCATCTCTATATCTCTCTCTCTCTCCCCATCTCTATATCTCTCTCTCTCTCCCCATCTCTATATCTCTCTCTCTCTCCCCATCTCTATATCTCTCTCTCTCCCCATCTCTATATATCTCTCTCTCTCCCCATCTCTATATCTCTCTCTCTCTCCCCATCTCTATATCTCTCTCTCTCTCCCCATCTCTATATCTCTCTCTCTCTCCCCATCTCTATATATCTCTCTCTCTCCCCATCTCTATATATCTCTCTCTCTCCCCATCTCTATATCTCTCTCTCTCTCCCCATCTCTATATCTCTCTCTCTCTCCCCATCTCTATATCTCTCTCTCTCCCCATCTCTATATCTCTCTCTCTCTCCCCATCTCTATATCTCTCTCTCTCTCCCCATCTCTATATCTCTCTCTCTCTCCCCATCTCTATATATCTCTCTCTCTCCCCATCTCTATATATCTCTCTCTCTCCCCATCTCTATATCTCTCTCTCTCTCCCCATCTCTATATCTCTCTCTCTCTCCCCATCTCTATATATCTCTCTCTCTCCCCATCTCTATATATCTCTCTCTCTCTCCCCATCTCTATATCTCTCTCTCTCTCCCCATCTCTATATATCTCTCTCTCTCTCCCCATCTCTATATCTCTCTCTCTCTCCCCATCTCTATATCTCTCTCTCTCTCCCCATCTCTATATCTCTCTCTCTCTCCCCATCTCTATATATCTCTCTCTCTCCCCATCTCTATATATCTCTCTCTCTCTCCCCATCTCTATATCTCTCTCTCTCTCCCCATCTCTATATATCTCTCTCTCTCTCCCCATCTCTATATCTCTCTCTCTCTCCCCATCTCTATATCTCTCTCTCTCTCCCCATCTCTATATCTCTCTCTCTCTCCCCATCTCTATATCTCTCTCTCTCTCCCCATCTCTATATCTCTCTCTCTCTCCCCATCTCTATATATCTCTCTCTCTCTCCCCATCTCTATATCTCTCTCTCTCTCCCCATCTCTATATCTCTCTCTCTCTCCCCATCTCTATATCTCTCTCTCTCTCCCCATCTCTATATATCTCTCTCTCTCCCCATCTCTATATCTCTCTCTCTCTCCCCATCTCTATATCTCTCTCTCTCTCCCCATCTCTATATATCTCTCTCTCTCCCCATCTCTATATATCTCTCTCTCTCTCCCCATCTCTATATCTCTCTCTCTCTCCCCATCTCTATATATCTCTCTCTCTCTCCCCATCTCTATATCTCTCTCTCTCTCCCCATCTCTATATCTCTCTCTCTCTCCCCATCTCTATATATCTCTCTCTCTCCCCATCTCTATATCTCTCTCTCTCTCCCCATCTCTATATCTCTCTCTCTCTCCCCATCTCTATATATCTCTCTCTCTCCCCATCTCTATATCTCTCTCTCTCTCCCCATCTCTATATATCTCTCTCTCTCCCCATCTCTATATCTCTCTCTCTCTCCCCATCTCTATATATCTCTCTCTCTCCCCATCTCTATATCTCTCTCTCTCTCTCCCCATCTCTATATATCTCTCTCTTTTACTCTGTCTCTGTCTTTTTTATTCATATGTCACTTTTAAAGAAGGTTGGACAAAAAAATGTACAATACGATTTGATGTTGCTTACCAGAAAAAAAGCAATCTGTTTTTGGAACATCTAAAGAAAACTGCTGAATGGCATAATAGCTTTAATTTTTTAATTATATTTGTGGGTAGATAGATCATGTATAAATTGTAAGCACTTGCACTGACATTCCCACCTAATGCTGATAAGTGTTTTTGAACCCATTTACAACTTAAAGTAATCAGAAAAAGCCTGACTGTTAAAAGAATTTAAACAAAACAGAAACAGTTACAAATAGTTGGATTTTTTTTATGTAGATCTTTAGTATACTTTATTTTCTGCCAATTACAAAGTTTTGAGTTCACTATAAACAGACATGTATATAATTTGTGGCTCTAACATACAGACATCTATCTGCAAATGATTTTCTATGGAATTTCTATAATGCTGGAATGACAAATCGTATGTTAACATGGCCGTTTTTAAAGTTGTTCTTCAACTTCAAGCTTAAAGCAACAATACTATGAGTACAAATCATGTAAGATCATAACAAATGTGTGCTGTCCGAATTTAATGAGTACCACTTTCTTATTACAAGTGTATCTTTGTCGCTACTTGCTGTTTGCTACTATTTATTTGGAATACTAACATAACTGGACATTGTATCTGTCATTAAAGTATTATCAATTTTCATTATTTCTCTTCAGCATTGAAAATTCTTCTGGTTTCTATCAGTACAAAAACAGGACTGAAGGAATCCTACAAAAAGTATTATTTAATTCTAGCCACAATTTTGAAGAGTACACTAGAAAAGAGACCAGGACTGGTGTCACAAAGTTAGCAATTTTAGGACTCTATAGAAATGTATTTCAATTTACTTTGTGAGACTTACTAATTTTAATCTCTTCAGCAATAAAAATATGTATTATCCAGATTCAAAACAAATTTTTTTTCTCAGGACAACTTAAAATGCTAACCTTGATAAATATAACCAAGTTCATTTTTGCTCTGTGGCAAGGGTGGGTGGATGTAGATGTGGGTGTCTGTGGTGAGGGTGATATTTAGAATTTTAATCCTTTTATTCCAGCACAGCTAACCAAATATTTTACCATTTACTTTCAAATCTCTAAATACTCCAACAATTACTAACCAACCCTTTTCCTAATTCTCAACGTGATAGGTCTAAACTGAATTTTACATTTCAGACCAAGATCAATTTTGTTGTAAAAAGAATTTTTCTCTCTAAAATTAATGTCCATTCACATGACCGCTATTGTCAATATACCAGAAGAAATAAATTCCCTTTTTTTCACAAGCAAGACTTACTATTGATACACCATTTACTCTTCACTACATAATGACTATCTCATCTGGTAGATTTTTTCTACATCATCATTTTCTTTGGAAAGCATCTTCCAGCATCTGCTGAACATTAAAATACCAAATTAAATTCTTGCTTTGGTGTTTGCCATAATTTGTCTTTGCACAAAATCATCAATATCCACTTCTGAGAAAATTCTTGAACAAGCACTTTGATTTAACTTAGTTACTCCTTTGTGATGTAGTCTCCAATACATGATTTGCTCATTATTGTCTTTCTGTGTAACTTTATTATACATCTTGACTGCAAGTTTTTTATCATTTTGTGACCTTGTAGCTTTTGATTATTGTTCTATTAGGTACAGTCCTACCCGTTTATATCGACATCGCTTATCTCCACAAGCCACCTATGTCGACAAGAAAGCAAAGTCCCGGTCCCATGGTCTACTATTACTATCAAATTGTCATGCTTATATCGACGTCGAGATAAAAGAAAAACGTATATGTTGACAGAAGCCCTTGGTCCCAGCTTGAACAAATCCTTTGTTTTCAAAACGTTTATGTCGACAAGCTGCCAATTAAGACCAATACTTTGTTCAACAATTAGTTCATCTTGCCGCCAGGCTTTTGATGTCACGGTCGGATAAAAAAAACATAGCAGCACATTTTCTCACCACTTTGCAGCTAGTTAAGTCTTTGATCTTGCCGCCTAGCTTGTGGGTCATGTTCTTCAGATGTACTCTTACAATGACAAACATGTACATATGTCGGTCTTTCAGCCACTGAATTTTCTGATTGTAAATATCAGCACAACTAAAAGGATCAATTGACGAACACAATTTCCCAATCAACAGGTGGTTGAAGCAGGACTAGCAAGCCGTCCAGGAAATTGATGCATACAGAGGACTCCTGTATACGTGATTTTCTGAATCCGATATATAAAAATTGCATGAAAATACGGATTACGCGTTTTTGAGACCTTTGAAAGTGATCGGTGATTAAAACAAGTTTTTTTGGGGCTGTGAAAGTTTCGTTTTTAACTTTATTTAAATTTACGATGGCTACCGACAGCAGGGTTAAACGCAAATTAAATTTACAGTCTTTGGAAACTAAATATCTGGCTGTTAAGAAAGTTAAGGGATGAACATCTCGCAAAGAGGTCTGTGAAATTTTTTCACTTAAAAATAACACATGTCTAGGAAGGATGAAAGCTGCTGAGTCTATAAAGAAAGACTACGTTGAAGGTAACTGAGCTCCCCAAAGGAAGAAGCAAGACTGCTACATCTGAAGACGTGGAGGAAGCATCAAAATGGTTCAATGAAGCATTATCAAAAACACTAAGTGTGGAGAACTTCGCTGCAACAAGTGGTTGGTTCAGTCGCTTTAATGTTCGTCATAACATCGGATACAAAAGTATTTGTGGAGAATACATGTACTGTTGACAGTTTTTCACTTCCCTGTGAATAGCTCCATCCGCCTGGTAGCCTCAATAAGATGGGTACAGACTGACCAAAATCGAGGCCAAATTAAGTACATGTACATGAAGCATGTAACTGACAACTTCCCAACCCCGTGCTAATGCCGATGTTGAATATCGTAATGTTGTTCGTATCAGGATGTGATCAATGCAATATTTTAATTTGGATTTTATTACACAAAGGTAACCAAAATGTTATTTGTCAATATACAAGTGTATTTCACACTGATTCTGTCTTCATGAACTCAAAATTTACTTTTTTTTTCTTTCTCAAAGTGTAAATGCTTCTCAATGACAACGGATCTCCCTTTGCTGATGAATTTTAATTTTTTTTTCTCAGCCCTCCCCCCCCCCCCAATACTTATCTTGACATCCGCCTATGTCGACAATATTTCCTCGGGCCTGAGGATGTCGAGATAAACGGGTAGGACTGTATAACATGCAAAAATGCTGGCAGGATTTTATAAAACAAATGGAATCATCTTACTTGTCATAAAACAAATGGGAAGTAGAAAAAAAGAGGGGTGGAATAAGAAATTATCATAGTTTATTATTTACCCAACACTTAAATATCCATCTCTCTTTCTAACCATAATAAGCACTAATCTCCTGACTGTTTCTGACTTTAATCTGTGAATAGTATTATATGATATCACAATCTCTCATCTGAAGAACTGACATTCGTATTGCTAGCTTAGCCATTTTAAGCAAATCAGGAAATTTCTTTATGGTTGTTTTGTACAATTTTCTACAGTTCATGTTTATTGTCTCACGGATCTCTTTGCTCAACATTCATGTGATCTGGTGACTTGGCATGTCAGGAAAGAAATAGACATCAAAATATTCAAACAGCTGATTCCCATACTTTTTACAAATATTACACAACATACATCATGGTGACATAAATTTTTGAACTGTAATATTCAAGATTTCTGAAACTTCGTTTAACTTGGCATTTGCTTGGTAAAAATTCCACATCATCCTTCACTTTTTTCATTTAGCTATTTTCTCTGCACATTCATGAGAACCAGTTTCTGAAATGCTTAAAGTTCATCGAGTCCTGTGGCCAGCTCAACAGAAGAATAGTGATAGAAATTACCATTAAAATCATCTGTGCTTTGTTTCATGTTGGGTCTATAACATGAAATCATCTCCAGAACACAAAGTTTCTATTTGAATTCCTTGTACTATGTTGATTGTGCTCTCCATTTCATCCTGAAATCTCCTCCAGAAGAATACCAATTTCCATTCCAGCTGCAGGTACCGGTACTATGTGTTGATTGCGCTCTCCATTTCATATACACTCATTATGTCCTTGATTATTTCTTTTATTTCATCTAATGTGAGGTCCTCTGCAAATACCTTCAAAAAGATAAAAACAAAACTTTCTAAGAATTACAGTCTTACCTAAAAGTTGCATCATGATAGTTATACTGTATATCTGAATACGAAATTCTTATAATTGTTGTGACACTGCTGCCAGTGGACAAGTTTAACTTTTAACTTTTAACTTTCAACCCTGAAAATATGTCACAATGATAGTGAAATAACCCATCAGAATATGGTGAAGATTTCATGAAAATTGGTTAAAATTTGTTGAAGTTAAGAAGGGTCATGACTATTCTCATAAATTGCCTTACTAAGATAAGCAAGCTCTTTTCTGTCCACCCAATTATGTCAACATTCACACATAACAGGAGACAGGTCGGTTAACATTGTTCAATAGGTCAAAGTGAAGGAAGGGTATAAATAAAATAAAAACACACACACCTCGGCATGATGACCTCTATGTCCTGCAGGGATTCATTCCTGAAATTAACCTACTGATGCTGTAAATCAACTATTTCTTATTATCTAGAAAAATGACCAACTACAAAATGAGCTTCATCTAAACTCTCTTGTAACTATCTCGTCACTGGATATCAGTTTTACCACTGACAGACACATTATATTATTTTTAATTAAAAAAATGTCGAAATTGAAAAGTAATATAACTGGATTAATTTCCATGCATCTCTCAGAATTTTTCAAATTGAGTTTCTCTATAAAACCAGGAGGAGAGTCCCTGACTCTCAAAATGTGAAGAAAGCTCCTTGGCATCCTCCACTTTCTTAAGCATTATATGGATACCATCAAGGATGAAATAATTAAAAAAACCTGTTATCCAACTTTATGAAGAGGTGACATTTATCATGGTTGAAAACTGTATAATACAAATGTTTAACTATATAATTTTACATTGTAATGATTAGGCAATTAAGTCAGTAGGTTATCTGCCGAGATGAGAAGCATTTAATTTAATCACTTCTACATCAAAACACAATAAATAACATTCACATAAAATGTCAAGGATTTTACAGACCTTCCACCATTTGAGCTCTGCCTGCTTGTGATATGGGACCTCAACACCAAGACACAGCAGAGAAAAATACAACACAGCCACAGCCAAATGTTGTGGCTTGTACTTGAGGCACACACTGCAGTGGTAAAAGTCACGCAGACAGGCCCAGGATGTACAAGCAATTGGAAGCTCTTCCCAATGGTATGGTTCAAACCAGTCTTTTAGGAATTTCAAATAGTGTAACAAATACTGAAAAAGAAACAAAATATATTTGTAAATTCTATTTGTCAGATATTGTTACCCAATCACATTAATGTTAGAAAAAAACCTCTACCATCTCCTGAATCTGAGCTCACAGACCTCCTTAAGAGATTTAAAATTTTCTCTGTCCGTATATATATATATATATATATATATATATATATATATATATATATATATATATATATATATATATATATACCGTATTTTCCGGCCTATAAGTCGAGACTTTTTGACTTGAAAGTTCAGTCTTCGTCTTATACTCCGAATCGACTTATATATGGATTTTGTCATTGAAATTGCATCGACTTATATCTGGATTACAGTATCCGGTATTTTATTGATATTGCTCTATAATCGGCATAATCGAAAACAGGTTACATAGAAGTACAAATTCATGTTAAATTACTATGTCAATAAATTGTCATAAAATAATATGACTGCATTTATATTTGTAAGTTTTGTCATTATTTATTTTGCATTCTGCGTGTTTTTTCTTATTTCTCAAACATAAAATAAAAGAAAACAATTACCGGTAAAAACTTCACCGGGCCGCATAGCACACTTACGGTTTATACTCTATAGTTTACTGTACTAATTCAAAGCATATTGTTTGTTCCTTAAAAAAAAAGATATGAAATAACTGGTTCATTAATATTTGATTTTCCAGTATAATGTTGGACACACGTGAGCAATTACCGGCATAGCTTTTTTTATTGATCCAATTGATCCTACAAAGGGATGTAATCCATATTAACTCGAGTGTTCTATGATAATTTATAAAATAATGATCATGCATTCTACTGAATCCCCCAAATCATATGTTTCTAATTGTATTTGACAAAGTTTCTCAAATAAATTACCGTAGGTTTAAACTACACTAAAATCAGATATATGGATGGACTACCAGTACTCATAGATCATCAGTGATCCATGATTTTTAGTTTCGCAATTCAGTTTAAAGCAAATTGTAATGTCAACATTTCACCTATATTCATTTTTAACCAGCTGACGTTTCGGTGTCTCTCTTTGATTATATCGGTTGTTGATAAATTGGTATTTGGTTTCCAACAACAATCAAAGCCAGTTACCTCAATTGTTTCGATCTTGATATTGGCTTTAGCTACCGATACTAGTTACCATATTGCCGGTACCCCATTGTTCTTTATCATTAATCCGCATCAATTACGCTACTCGTGTTTAATATCAATGGGATTAAGTACAACAGGAAATGATGCCCACTCCCTTCTCTCAATGTAAATAATGAATTTAGCCATGGGCATTGTTTTCATTGCTTTAGTACGGGCACATTTTAATGAGTTCGGTATATTTTGATCAATCTTTTCAGTCATAATCATTCATATAAATATCCCCTTACAAATCATACAACTTCTCTCACAATGCCTCCCGTAAAATCACGCAAGTCTTACACGGCGGCTTTTAAGCTGGAAGTTGTAAAGTTCGCTGAAGAGAATAGTGGGAATATGGCTGCTCACAGGAAATATGGTGTAAGTGAAAAATGTGTCCGGGATTGGCGTAAAGCTAAGGTTGCATTATGCGCTACAAAAAAAAAAAACAAAGAAAGCAAATCGTGGCTGCAGAGCAAGATGGAGTAATATTGAGGATAAATTAGAAGACTATGTTTTGACACAACGTGCCGTGTATTAGAGTACATCAAAAGAACATGACGCAATAGCTGGGCGGCAAGTTCAAAGAACTTTGACTAGCAGCTTGTGTGGGAAAATGTGCTTTAGCTTCCATTATTTAATCTACGGACATGTACTATTTCATCATTCATTACGTACACCCGTTACGTAATTGTTGTTATTTTCTTTTCATTGAATTCAGTCACATAATGATCTGTGACAAAATTATTGAATATTTTACATCCGTGTGTGGATATTTTCGATGGAAATATTTGTATTATGGATTCAATGTATGTTACAAGATTCGCTGGTGAGTACACGGTGTTAATACTCTTTTCATGCAATAGATTATTTATGTATATATAAATTAGACACGTGTATGTACCAATGCATGGTTCTCTGAATAAAGTACCGTAATTGTATTTGACAAAATTTCTCAAATAAATTACCGTAGGTTTAAACTTTCAACTGGAAGGAATGATCATAGCTCTTGTTGCAATGGATATTGCCGGTAATACGGAATATTATATGACGATATCATCAATATTCATGCAACCGGAAGTTACTACCGGTAGTATAAAATACATAGCCAAGTTATTGACCTGGCCTCGTCTTATACTCCGAATCGACTTATATATGGAGGAAGGATGGAAAATTTACAAAATTTGTCAATTCGACTTATACTCCGCATCGACCTATAGGCCGGAAAATACGGTATATATATATATATATATATATATATATATATATATATATATATATAGACACACACACACACACACAACAAATATGAATGGAAAGGACTGATTGTTTATATTTTAAATTCAATAAACCAAAATATATGCATACAAGGAAGAACAAGTTTCTCCAGTAACTTCTTATATATAAGGATGTAGGGATTAATACTGCAAAATGATGACATAGCAATCAGCTGACTTTTTTTCAAGTGTTTTGGTTCAAGTAAATAGCAAGTCAATGCTAAATCAAACTAAGTCTTCATTCTGCCAAGAAATTCAGACAATATCTTTTTATATTTCCATTCATGAATGGCAAAAATGTACCAGGACAAAAATACAATTTATGAAGTAAGAAGACAATCATATGTTCTATCCACTTAAACACGATGCATGAAGGGAGAAGGTAATTGTACATAAAAAATTTGAAATTGTGTCTTGTCTGCAATAAGTGTTGTAAATTTTTAAGCCTCCATGGAGTTTACTTTGCATAGTCAGCATGTCTGCAAGTAGTTGGGAATTTTGTTAAGCCTCCACTGAAAAAAACTTAGCATAACCAGCTGGATTTGTAACTACTAGTTTAGTGGAAAAGATCAATACAATAGCTAATGGTAACCTGTTCATGAAAAACAGGGGCATACCAAATTTAGAAAACTGCGATTGTTATGTGATCCTTTTCTGCAAATCGCATGACAGCTAAGGAAAATATATAGAAAACTGCAATCACTAAAAAGTCTTGACTTATGTGCAGGCATCATCAAATTTTCATACATGTTTGGATGAGTGGGGCATATTTTTGTGCCTTGCTCCTCAATGCACAAAATACATGTGACAATTAGCAAAAGAAAACTAATCCAATAATATTATAAATAACTGTACTCAGGAAAAAGACAAGTTAAATACTGAAATTAAAATATAATTTACTTTGTGTATTGCCATTGCAACACATTTTACCTTGTGTGGCAGATTGAAAATGACCTTGAACTGCAAGGCTCGCAGGATGTATAGCTCACACCTAGCCACGCTATCTCTAAGCAAGTAGTAGGTATCACCAATCTCCAGAGCAGGCTTGTTGCGATGAAGAGTCCTGCAAATGTCAATTTACAATTATATCTTGACTTAAACTCACTACAACATGATATTGTTTCATTTCTTTTCTAAGTTTTAAGAAAACTGTTTACAGTTCCCTCTGCAAAATGATATTTGGGCGAGGAACAGTTACAATCATTTAATTGCAGAAGGTAATTATAAGCATATTTATGTCAGTCAAACATTGTTTCCTCACACCCCCAATATGATAAATTTAGGTAATTCTTGACTAAATCAATCACTGGTATTTTTATTTAAATACGATATCAAAATACAACAAGCCTTCTCCATCTTAATTTCAAGTACCTGATAAAATAATATTACATTATTGATAATAATTGTATGACTTTGGGTTTGAAAACATCTAAAATTCTATAATTTTAGTTTGCATCAGCAACTAATTTAAATACTAGAGCTCGAATAATTATGGGGGAAAAATCATCTGCATTACAAGTGCACAAGTTGTGGTGTTAGGTTGCTGCTTATAAAGATTTAGGTATGCTCAAAATATAGAGAAAATCACTACATTGAACTGGCATTCATAACCATTTTCCAAACATACATATAAGACAAACAACAGGGTAAGTGCAAAATGAGTGTGACAAAATTGTACAGTTCTTAATAATAAATTGCCTATCAACACAGATGGGATCACAATTATGCATTGTCTGCAGCATGTTTTGGTTTGACAGACTAAAAGAACCTCTAAATATGGACCACTCAAGGAACTACTAATTCAAACAAGTTTTGTGTAGTGTAAACATTCTGAAGTAAAACTGCACACTAAAAGAGCATTGGTGTGTTATTCATCAAGTGGACTGAACTTTAATGTAAACTGGACAAACAAAAACATAAATATGAATTAACCAGGTTTTTGTTTGTCCATGAAGAACAAAGTAAATATTGATACTGCCTTGCCATGGCTATTCCTTAAGATGTTCTGTCTTGTATACTGTACATTAACAGCTCTGTCTTGTATACTGTACATTAACAGCTCTGTCTTGTATACTGTACATTAACAGTTCAATGGTTCTGTGATTATAATATGTACTAGTGATATTATTACACATCTTCCTCATTATCACTGTGACAGTAGTTGGGGGACATTACATCTGATGATGTTCTAGTAACTGTGATTATATACAGACCAATGATATACTGAGAATAGTATAATGTACAGAACTGCAGTGTAGTGGGCATAAACAAACTTTGTGAAATAATGGTGTTCAAAAAGGAATAAACATATAAGACTAAGTTTCACCTTGTTTTCTCTCAATCCTATTTGTTGCAATCCTTATCACTATACAGCGGTATGATTTTGGTCAAAGTGTCCATAATAGTAGAGCATTAGTTCCAGAATCACATAATAATAAGGTGTGTTATAACATGGGAGAGCTGTACCATATATACTCACTCATAAGTCAGATCTAACTGCCAAATGCACATATCCAGATCTGCCATTGCATAATGCACCCAAACAGAGATCTCGGAAATGCTTAATTACGCGTATTTGGATGCACATTTTATATCTGGGATGCAGAAAATCACCCACGCAGGAGTCCTCCATATGCAAGTTTTTTGTTGTTGGTGTGAATGTTTTTTTTACTTTATTCTTTGGCAAAAAAGGAAAGTTCACGGCACAATAAATAAGTTCTAATCACTATAAAAAATGAGGCAATACTTTTATTTGAGTTTGTTGCTGACTTTCTTTGTGCAGAGGTCGTCGGCTTGCTTTGATGATGATGCATTTGTTTGTAAAGGCACCGCTAAAGGCTCCAGTTGAAGGACCTAACAAATACCTTTTTGTTATTGCTGCAGCAACATCAGATAATTGTAGAACATTGAGACAGATTTGTTTTATTTGTTTAGTATATATCAGTGCTTCAAAGGTAATCAGTTTTCTTTGAAGTGTCAGCAAAACTATTTTTTTCTTCCATCTGTTTTTTTTTAAAAAAATTAGTGTCATTTGGTTGACTGTACTCATTTCACATTTCTGCCTTCAGAGGTGTTGGATTTTAACTAGTCAGTTGCATGGTTATTATTTTGATTTTAATACAGCATACAGTAATAAGATAGTATAAGTATACCAGATATCAGCATAAGCAGATTATGATATAACAGTGCATTGTTATATCTAAGTTCGCTGCTTCCCGTCATGGTGCCTTTGTTTTTCTCTACTCCAAACGCAAGACTGTATATACATATTTTATCAGCTAAAATTGTTGTTGCCACAAATATCACCAGATGGTATATTTTGTCACCAAAAAGGAAAACAGAATCGCAATTTGCTACATTGGCAAAGCCCCGTGATCCTGTAATTAATTTCATTTCTGATTGTAGCTGTTCAAATATTGCAAGCGATTTTGAAACCAAGACACATCGAGACTTGGACAAAATGCCATTTGCAAATTTGGACAAGTATTTTGGGTTAAACGAAAGAATGATGAAGATTTTAATGAGATCAGAACTGTGCTAAGTTGCTAGCACTGATATATAGAACTGAATAGTGGACTCTTCTGCGCATGGCTTTGAAAAGATGTAATATTTATGCATCAGGCTATGGAAATGAAAAATATTACTTTGAAATCTTTCTGTCTGCATTTCAGCCCCCCCCCAAAATTAATTTTTTTTTTAACCAAAAAGGCACATTATCGAATAATTACAGAAATGATGTATTGTTCTGCAGAATTACTAGACACACCGAATAAGCTGATATATATGTACATGTCAGTGTTATAAAGAATGGGGGAATTAAGCACAATGGCAACTAACAGTTCTTCTAATCTGCAACTTTTGCTGGTGGGACTCCTATTTTTACTAAAATGGGAGTTCTGGACTCTTAGTTTTAAAATCCTAGCGAAACCTCTGATCCAAAGATTTGGGTCTAAGCAGTTTGTTAAGACTAATCGGCAGAACAAACAACTCTGACCTTAATCTGTGAGCTCATTATGTGACATCAGATCAGGGTCTGTGTTGCTTTCAATTGGACCAACTTATAAGCAAGATCAAACAATATGTATTATTTCTGCAATGTACTGTCATCAGAATATGAAAAATACTATTGGCAGAATATACAAAGTTTGTATTGTATACATTTTAGATACTTCCACTTCCACATTTTAACTGACACATGTTTGTCAGATATAAATAACAAGGCTACAAGCAATGGTCCATAATTTGTTCTTTGACCAAGCATAAGTTTTTAATGTATTTTGCTTTTGTTTGTTTGTTTTGGATTTTTAATGTAGCTTGAACAATTATTCTGTCATATTGCTATGAAGTCTGCAGTGAGGCAGTTTTTATAGTGATGTCTAGCACTGGGGCATCATGCTGCAGATATGTAGCATGATGTCCCACCCAGTCACATTATCTTGACACCAGGCCGACCAGTCCTAACAATAACCTCTTAATGCTGAGTGCCAAGCGAGGCAGCTGTTAGTACCATTTTTGTAAGTCTTTGGTATGACTCGGCCAGGGATCGAACCCACGACCTTCCACTGCAGATGCTCTAACCACTAGGTCACCGGAGCAATTAATGTATTTTGCAGAGAATAACTCATTGCTGATATCCACATTATGATTTTAACATTATAATATGCTTTAAAAAAGTGGCAATATCATGACAGTATCATGACAATATAGTAAAAGGTGGCAACATCATGATATTGTTATTACAATATAGGAAAAAAGTTACAATATCAAATTATAATGACAATATTGTAAAACATGGCAACATTATGATATTATCAGGACTACAGTATTTACCTTAAATACTGGGACAAAATAAAATAGTAATTTTGTTTTCCTGTCCCAGAACTTATGGTGAAACTTATTTTAACCTAGGTCACAACTCCTAAAAACTTAATAATAACTAAAGTTATCCCCCCTGTAAATTGCAATAAATAAAACAAAACTTATTTAATAATGGGCTGAACGAAACTAACATTGTATTGTTATCATTTATTCCTCTTTTTTCATCATGAGCATTAAAGAATAAAATATATCCACAAACATACATATATATGTAACATTGGCATCCATACTGTTTATTACTTACATCTGACAACACATGACACATTGTTCATTGATGTGAACAATGAGAAACAAATCATGTTTGGTTATACTCAAAGGTCTGAATATGTTATCTGACTAAAAACTGGATCCAACAAAAAAAAAATCACAAATGAAAGGAAGATAATCAATCGATTGCTTTAAGAGATCTGTCATTCATGTATGACATGGTATTAGGTGTATAACAACCATGATTTAAATATATACAGGTAAACAATGACAGTATTTTTCAAATAAAAACTATTATCTGAAAATACATTCATCTGAGTGCAAGTGACAATCTTTTCGCCAGCATGGGTAAAAAAAAAGTATTATAAAAGCAATTTATTGCTGTGTATACTTGTATTACTAATTACCCACTGACATCAATGCCTTTTTGTATTAATTATAATTACAGATGACATGCAGACAGAAACCCGGGTGGTGAATAAACAAAACTGGCAGTGAGCAGTAAACTCATTGTTTGAACTTACCAACAGAATATCAAAAATAAAGGTTAATTTTTATTACAAAGCTAGCCAACTGGAGGAAACAAACTTTTAAGCTGTTTTTGTTTATAAAGAACATCAATACAATGGTTATTTTATTACAAAGCAAGCTGACCTCTGAAGCCAACTATGGATTCTTTTAAGTGTGCCAATTTTATTACTAAAAATACATAGTCTGCAGAGATAACCTTGGTTTCTTTCCAACAGTATTCATGGGAATTTGGAAAATAAATTGAAATGATGGAACAATCTTTAAAGTGACACAATACATGTACAGTGATTTGTGCATGAACACTGATGACCCAGAGTTGTTCATAACATCTGAAGAAAATTAAATCATTTGATGAATTTGTGAAGGCCAAAGATATATGATTTCGCAGACAATATAATCATTAACATGGATGAAATTCTTGTGTACTTTGATCTCATTCCTGGATGGACTGACAACAAGATGTTGGTTAAAATAAAGAGAATAAGCATGATGGGTGTAGATTTTAAAAAATCTTATTTTTCAAACTGAGGATAAAACACTGGACCTTATTTTTCAAACTGAGGATAAAACACTGGACCCTATTTAGTATAATCAAGCACCATGCCACATGAGTTTTATGAGGTAAGAACTTAACTTATCCTGATGCCAATTTTCACTCTAATACCCACATTGCTTACTAAGCACACATTCTAATCTTGGCACACTTTTTGTGGGAAGTATACAGTATACTCTAACCTAGCCAAAGATATTTTCTTTGATCTACAATATTTTCTTATCACCTAGCTCTGTAGGTTAAATGAGTCTCAAAAATGAATAAAATGTGCTTTGTTCAGGAAGAGCATATACTGGGAAAGGCAATGGGGAGTTTCCATCAACATGGTGCTTACTCATCTCTACATGTTATGGCAACATTGTTTATGATATCTTTTGTATGCACTCATTATCAGCTTCATTACAACAAATTTGATCAAGAAAATATTTTTGTATTTTATCAATATAGTATATCAATAACACCCGATGCTGAACTTAAATTTCTCAAGGTAAATGGCTATGTACCTGTATGCTACATTGACCACATCACGCAGGCTTATTAACTGTTCTTCAACTTTGGCTGCTAGATACAGGCATGTTGTTCCAATAAGCTGGAGAAAAGAAGGTAGAAAATATATTTTGTACTTTTGTAGTTGGAAAGATTATGGATAACAGTGATCAACAGAATCATGATCAATGATTTCCATGGAGTTTATCCTGATTAAAACTTGTAACATAATAACCCAAACAAATCTCAGTAAAATTGTGCTTTGATGGCTATAAGAAGGCAAGAAAATTATATTCAAATAATCAACATTTGGTGATATTAAGATAACATATTCAAATGCTGGTGTAATATAAAGAAGTCTTCTACTGAAAAGCCAGTTTTCACCCGTGTCTGTGTGTTGATGAATCCCCACCACCTTCCCATCACCCCAAATCTAAACACACAACTTTAATGTAAACTGTACGACTATTGAAGTCCATGAAACTGTCACCATTTGAAAGTGTTTTTTTATTTAATGAGTTTTAACACACTCTTTAACACATCATTGAATATATCATGCAAAGGAAATGGAAGCAAAGTACACCTCTCCCTCAATAACTCACACACATCAGGGTCTACAAACATAGCACTATAAGTGAAGGCACAAGTTGACGAGTGAAAAGACTCAACATTTCATGCGACCATCGTCTATGTCGAAACTAAATTTTTTAAGTGCTCAATTTGTAAGATATTGTTGCCGTGATTTCATTGCAATTAACAGCGAAACTTCTTTTCATTCTTGATGATAGCTCTATGTGCCAATTCAGGAATTCTCTGAAACTCATTTTCCCCACAACTTTCCATATCTGTGAAACATTATTTTACGAAGTGCTCATTTCACTTGGTTGCCTTAATCAGTTATGATTGAGTAGGTTAATTTAAGGTAGTTTAATTAGATTTTACAAACACAATAACATTTATAACAATGTTCGATTGATCGACTGTAATGAGTCACCCAATATATGACCAGGGCATCTGGTTCTTAAGGATGTAGGATTTATATGCCTTTTAACTCTTTTGTCAATTCCACCGCCTTTGATTCAAAAGACATAGTTAACATGATAATAGAAAAGTACAACAAATACTTCTGCTAGTCTGATAACAAAACACGGTCAGGACTTAATTGAGTTCTCAGACAAACACTCGCAGACATAGCTGTTATAGCCAAGGGCCGGAAATCCCAGCCAAGTACATTTCCGTGGGTCGGGAAAGACTCAAGGGGTAGATAGGGATACCTCGGGTAGAAGAGGTGAGCCAGTGTGTTATGGCTGTAATAAACCAGGCCATGTTGTCAAGGACTGTAGAAAGTATCGTCCGACAATGGTTAATTCGGTAACTCTGAATACTGTTAAGAAAGGGAAAACAGTGGAGTCTACGAATGTAGCAAAGGCTACGGTAAATGGTGTGGAAGCCACTGTGCTGTATGACACCGGCTGTAGCTACCCGGCCTTGGTAGATTGTAGATATGTTAAACCTGAAGATTATACAGGTGAGACGGTGGAAGTCCAGTTTGCTAACAGGACGAAGGATTCGCTTCCGGTCGTTAGCATAGACCTTGATTCACCATATGTAAAAGAACGAATTCAAGCAGCGTGTTTGTCGGGACTGTCTCATGACGTAATATTAGGGTGTAGGTATGTGTTGCCCCAACCGAACCTTATGACGTGTAACCCTATACATGTCGGGTCAGTGGAGATGAGGGCTATGAAGCGAACGTCAGGGTCGAAGCCGCTAAGATCCATGACTTCGCCCATAGACATTTTGGTACCTGGTGAGTTAGAGAAGCTTCAAAAGGAAGATGTGTCTATTGACAAGGTACAATGGGACATTGAAACAGGCTTTGAAGAAGTTATGTGAAGGTCGACCTAGGGATTGGGATCGATACCTTCCGGCAATACTGTTTGCGTATCGAGAAGTACCGCAGGCAAGTTTGGGTTTTTCACCTTTTGAGTTAGTTTATGGGCGGACGGTAAGGGGGCCCATGGCTGTATTGAAACAGTTATGGATGGATGAGCAAGCATCCGAAGAAGTGCGAACAACATACCAATATGTTGCTGACTTACGTAACAAACCGGAAGAAGTTTGTAAATTGGCTCAAGAAAATCTCTGCGACGCAAGGGGATGTCAAGCCAAGTACTACAACAAGAAGGCGAAGGAACGTCACTTTGAGGTGGGTGACAAGGTGTTGTTGTTGTTGCCATTAGAGCACAACAAGTCACAGGTCTCATGGAGGGGACCATTTGTAGTAACAGAGAAGAAAGGTGGACAGAACTACCGTATCCAAGTTGGGGATAAGGACAAGTTGTTCCACATTAATCTTCTGAAGCGTTGCTGTGTGCGAGAACCACCCACGGAGTTCGTGGTGGCTACCGTCGTAATGAAAGAACCAGACGACAACGCAGGACAGGCGGAAGTACTCCCTAGTTGTCCGTTGACGAGGGAGGAAACCTATGTCGTTGTTGCACTTGACGTTACGTTAACGTCAGACCAACGTAAAGAGGTGGAGTCGGTACTTCGAGAGTATTCGAGCGTCTTAACAGAGAGACCTGGGAAGACAGAGCTGGAGGAGTTCTCTTTGAAGCTGCTGGACGAGAACCCAGTGAAGTTAAGACCAATCCATTGCCGTACGCGAAGTTAGAAGAGGTCCGCAAGGAAGTTCAAACGATGTTAGACTTAGGTGTTATCGAACCAAGCAAGTCGGCTTATAGCTCCCCTGTTGTGCTGGTCCAGAAGAAGGATGGGACACACAGATTTTGTGTCGACTACTGAAAGTTAAACCGAATCACAGAATTCCAGGTAGAACTTTTACCTGACCCTGAGTCCATTTTTGCAGGAGTAACCCATGCAAAATATTTTTCAAAAATTGATCTGTCCAAAGGATACTGGCAAATTCCAGTCCATAGTGAAGACAGAGCAAAACTCGCCTTTGCAACTCCAGATGGGACTTACCAGTGGGTAGTCATGCCATTCGGGGTGCAGAATGTGCCCAGTGTCTTCACCCGTATGATGCGGAAATTCCTTGAACCATTGAGGGGGATGGGAGTTTCCAACTTCATGGACGATCTTCTATTAGCTACAGCTACATGGGAAGAACACATACTTTTGCTGAAAAACGTCTTAGAACGAATGCAACAAACCGAACTGACCGCACGACCATCGAAGTGCCATATAGGGTTCAGACAATTAGACTACCTAGGACATACCCTCAGCGATGACACGTTAACCCCAGAGAGTTCAAAGGTCAAACAACTTAGGGATGCATTATGACCGACTAATAAGACTGAAGTTAGATCTTTTTTAGGTTTGGCAGGGTACTATAGGAGATATGTTGCAAACTTCAGTGCTATTGCGAGTCCATTGACTGACTTGACTCAGAAAAAAGCACCAACCAAAGTAGTATGGACAGACGTATGTGAACGCGCATTTCAGACGCTAAAAGACAGACTGACATCAGACGCCATAGTTAAATTGCCTGACATGACACAGGATTTTGTTTTGAGGACAGATGCTTGTGATAAAGGTTTAGGTGCAGTGCTATTTCAAGAACACGAGGGAAGCTTATTCCCAGTTGTGTATGGTAGTAGAAAACTGTCAATTGCAGAAATTAACTATTCAGTGTCTGAGAAAGAATGCTTGGCGATTATCTTTGGAATAACTAAGTTCCAATGTTATCTGTATGGTAGGAAGTTTACTTTGGAAACAGACCACCAACCGCTGGCGTATTTGGCCCAGGCGAAATTAACTAACGGTCAATTAATGAGATGGTCACTGTTTCTACAACAGTATCAGATTCCAGTGCGGTACATCAAAGGTAGGGATAATGTAGGAGCGGATTGTTTAAGTCGGTTAGGGATGTCTGAGGTGAGTAGGTCACCTAAGGACATGTAACTGGAGCAGAATAGTTCTCCGAAAAATTTGGGAGAGTAAAAAAATACAGATTTTACTTTTAACAAGGGGGTATTGTCAAGTGCCAAATTTTTCATCAATGAAATCCATTAATTAATTCTTAGTCTAGCCGACAATTAACATCAAAGGTAGGGATAATGTAGGAGCGGATTGTTTAAGTCGGTTAGGGATGACTGAGGTGAGTAGGTCACCTAAGGACATGTAACTGGAGCAGAATAGTTCTCCGAAAAATTTGGGAGAGTAAAAAAATACAGATTTTACTCTTAACAAGGGGGTAATGTCAAGTGCCAAATTTTTCGTCAATGAAATCCATTAATTAATTCTTAGTCTAGCCGACAATTAACATCAAAGGTAGGGATAATGTAGGAGCGGATTGTTTAAGTCGGTTAGGGATGTCTGAGGTGAGTAGGTCACCTAAGGACATGTAACTGGAGCAGAATAGTTCTCCGAAAAATTTGGGAGAGTAAAAAAAATACAGATTTTACTCTTAACAAGGGGGTAATGTCAAGTGCCAAATTTTTCGTCAATGAAATCCATTAATTAATTCTTAGTCTAGCCAACAATTAACTGTTATCTGGTGGTAGAGTTGGCATGAAGGAATGTTTTCCTAACTGGGGTCATACTGGTACTATGTTTATAGTAAAAACAGACTAGTTGTATGACAGGTTAAAAAGAGGGAAATTCTCACGGAAGCTGTCAAATTGATTTGAGGCAAATGGTAGGGTGTTATTTCAACCCCAGGTGGCATTTTTTGGCACATTGTTAAACAGTTTTCCAAATGTCTGTAGGAATAGCTTTTATTCCGATTGGTTAAATGTGAAATCAGGGGTGGATCGATCCCTGAAATTGGGAGGAAATATATTCTCTGAGCTAATGAATTTTAATCAGTCTTGAAGTCTCTGAGAGAGAGAAACCAGAAGTAAAAATACATAGGAGGGACTCCGGACGTACTTTAGGAAAAGACGTCCGTAAAAAACGTGGTTCCAGGGAAAACTGAATTTGGAACGATTGTAACACACCAAAAACACAAGGTATTTAACTCAAATTCACATTTATCATGATGTAAGTTATATGATGTTTCTTAGTTACAGATGCATGATCTGTTGATTTTGTAGGAATAGTTCACATTTATCAGGATGTAATTTATATGATGTTTCGTCGTTACAGATGCATGATGTGTTGATTTTGAATGAATAGTTTGGTTTTTACAGTGATTTAGTAATGTACTTTTGAATTCTGAATTAGCATTTTCACCTTATATACTTAGGTAGGTTAATGGGTGGTGTAGAAAACCCGCCGTGTACATTTATGATTGGAAAGTGTTACATTAATTTGAATTTATCATATTAGTGAATACTGATTGTGGGCTATGATATATTGCCTCACGTTACGTAATGATTTACAGGAATATATGTGACTTCCCCATATTCTGATGTCAATAATTAGCGGTATAGCTGTATTGATCGGAAGACTTGTGTAGTATTTGCTAGCTGTATAAAAAAGTATCACTGATAGTAAGATCTGATTGTTCGAACCAGAAAAACGGACGGACAATCTCAACTCTCAAAGCATAACGAGATACTAGGGTGTTTTACCCTTTTCTTTTCAAAGGAAAAAAGTTTGTTTGAAGAGAGAGAGAAAAACAGAGGAGTCGAGATCCAAAGGAGGGAAAAAGAATTTAGAAGTCGGAGTTGTGATAATCCTACGTTTACCCAGGGGACAAGTTAAAGTCGAGACGCAAGCAGAACAAGAAACAGTCGTCGTGCAGGTCATGTGAATTCACCAAGCCTATCCAATATTAATGAACACTCGATTTCGTGATGAAATTTGCTATCAGCTATTAAGGGCCAAATTCGTCTATTTTATTAGTGTTTGAATTTTAATTAATGTATCCATTATTTTATAACTTCGGTTTTAAAGTGCTTCTGAACTAATGGTGTTCAGAAGGAAAGAAAATTGTAATTTACTGTGTCTTTCTTCTCTTGATTTTTATTTTGATTAAATTCTTTATTTATCTTTACGGGGGCTCGTGTGTTGTCTTTGTTCAAGATACCAACTCAGATTACCATATCCATTCTATAACCGGGCAAATCACATCGTAGAGGTCATTCCTTAGATAAACGAGTATAAGCGGGAGGCGGTTTCGAGTGTTGTTTTCCAAGTTGCACAATACCTCTGACCAGGGGCTGGTGCAATGTTGTACCAATAGCGCCCGATACCGATCACCCCGTTACACAGGTTAAGGCAGATACAAAAGATAATGGCTGCATGAAAGAGAAATTATCCTGGATTATCTTAATCACATACCCAAGAAGTAAGAACAGGTGTCATTTGAATGAGGACTTTGAAGTAGGTGATGGGAAGTTGATTCAGCAGACAAACTTTGAAAGGATATCAGGAACAGGAAATATAAAAACATTCCAGCATTTAGCGCATAGTGTATTGGCAGGTTCTAAAGCATCACAGTTGGAAATGGTAGTGTATGTTAACTGCTATAGTAAAAGGCCCTAGGGAGAATAATGACTCATTTACTTACATAGGGATCAAAATCCTTGAGCTTGTTGTCTCTGAAGAATTTGTGGTAAATAACTGCTGCAGCTGCAAGTGGGACTGATTTCAGGTGCAACTTTAATCCTACAAAGCAAAAACATTGTGGTAGTGGCTGGGATTTTGGAAAGGTTATGCATACACAAGTGAAAACTAAAATTCTCCAAGTATCATCAGATAAAAAACTTAATTTTGTTATGGAAATTCTTTTGAGGTACTTGTAAAGGGCTTCAAAATTACCCTAAAACTAATCCACTATCCCCTTGTTTGGGATTTTGCCAACAGATCACTAAAATGCAACCATCAGTAATCTGTTGAAGCAGTGAAAATTACTGCTGGTCACCATCATAACAGACAAGAAGTGGTTATCAATCTGTATTCGTTTAAATGGTTAATTGATTTTGCATATTGTGTTCATTGAGTAACTACCAAAATTCTGCATTTCACTGGGTACAATAAAATGTTCATGGTGCAAATGGACAGGTGTTAAAGTACTCATCCAATCAATTAGTGAGATTTTTTAAAAAGTCTTCATTCATATGGAACTAGTAATTCAACTAGAGTGCTGTACTACCCGAAGCAAATATTCCATTATCAATGATAGCAAAAGGTATATGTTACCAGGCTTATCAAGAAAGGCCACAGTTACCAAAATAAACAGTACAGTGGGACCCCACTATAACATGCCCCGTTATAACATGAATTTGGATATAACACGGTCGTGGCATGGCTCCTGAAATTTCAGGTGATTTATTACAGGTATTTTTCTCAAAGACCAAAAAAAAAAATCTTTTAAGTATGAAAAATAAAATATGCCAAGAGTTTAATTATCATTCTCATACTTGTCTAAAAAGTGTGAGAAAAAAAACCGTAGAAAATGTATTATCATTTTGGGGAGGAAATCACACACAAAATCGAATATAAAATAATCGTTGTATGGCTCCTAAAATTTCAAAAATTAACAAATTTCTTCTAGTTTTGTGCCAGAATAAACATCGGAAATATGAACCAATTGCTGGGCCCACTGAGAACTTTGATCTTTGTTTATTGTTGAAAAATGACAGCTCATAAGTGTCAATATTATTATTACTGATCCCTGAGCAATGAAGCCATCGTGTCTACTTTGTGTTTGTCTTGAATGCATTCCGAATACAATCATTGCTCTAATAATCTCCAATATATGTTCTCTTAATTTCATACACAACTAAGCAACAGCCAATGTGGGGGTTGATAAAAGATTCTCAACAGAATGTATAAATCAATTAATTTAAGTACATTGTTTATCATCAAAGTGAACTGCCGAGCTAAATTTGTTCAAATCAGGGGGAAACGATTTATACAGCATCAACGAAACAAAAAGCCGCCAACATGTGTGCGTGGCTTGGCAGTGTTGTTTTATGCAATCTGTTGACTAGTAAATTCGAATTCTGCAACTGAGAACTATAATTGACTTTGCCAAGAGCAAACGTGACATTAGCAGAAAGCAGCTAAAAATCAGAGTTTTTCAAAAAATAATAACTATTGACAGATGAGAAATGTAATGGTATAAAATGTATACGACACAGAGGTCTCGGAAACGCTTAATTACGCGTATTAGAATGCAAATATTTAATCTGGAACACATATATCACTCCATGCAGGAGTCCTCCGTACGCATACAAATAGCTGGGAGACAAAGTTAGTGTTGATTACTTTATCATTTTAGCTGTGCTGATATTTACAGCGACATAATTCTGTGGTTAAAATTAGGGCATAACCGATTAGTATTTTTCTACCGATTTCCGATTCCGGATTTTGGGCATGAAATTTTTCCGATTCCGGATACGATTCATTTAATCGGAAATGCTAAATCCATATTTTTTTTCTAAAAAAAATTCATCTTCCGTTTCCATGTTTCTGGTATCTGGTTTTGCCGTGTCTAGCATGTTACTTAGTACTTTACCATATCCGGCTTCATTTCTGGTTTTTACCCGCCAGTTCAATCAGATTCCCTCACAGCGTGGTTGTGTTGACCATATTGGACTTTTCTGACTTCTTATTTAACTTTATTAACGCACTATCGAATGACACGCAGTGTTAGACACGGTGCTATAGAAATTCAACTTTATTATTTTTATTATCCGAATCGGTTGTTCCTGCCTTGTCCGACTCCGATTAATCGGAAGTTCATACTATCCGGTGGAATCCGATTTCCGGATCAAAAGTCGGTTATGCCTTAGTTAAAATACAGCCAGTTCTGCCTGCGGTATTTATTAGAGTACATCAAAAGAACCTGTCGCAACAGCTGGGCGGCAAGTTCAAAGGACTTTGACTAGCAGCTTGGGTGGGAAAATGTGCTGAAATTTACAATGACTGAATTCAGAGACAGAAAGATCCTGTAATGTACATGTAGTTAATATACAAATACACTTTAGCTTCCATTATTTAATCTAGGGACATGTACTATTTCATCATTCATTACGTACACCCGTTACGTAATTTTTTTTATTTTCTTTTCATTGAATTCAGTCACATAATGATCTGTGACATAATTATTGAATATTTTACATCCATGTGTGGATATTTTCAATGGAAATATTTGTATTATGGATTCAATGTATGTTACAAGATTTGCTGGTGAGTACACGGTGTTGATATTCTTTTCATGCAATAGATTATACATGTATATATAAATTAGACACGTGTATGTACCAATGCAAGGTTCTCTGAATAAAGTAATATATTATATCTGCAATTTCTGTTACGACAGCAAATGTTTTTCTCATTTAATATATATTGATCAAAAATGGTAATTGTGCCATGCATTTTCGCACCTGTCTTTATGTACCCCACCCCACCCACCCCAAATTAAATCCAAAAATGTGTTGGTATTGTACATGGTTGCTTATAACACGGTTCGGTTCATAACACGGTCGGATTCTATGTCTCCCAACTACCATATTATAGCAGGGTCCCACTGTAATCCAAATTTTTATCTAACAATGTGTTTTAATATTTACATTGTTGTTAAACATACAGTTCGTTGTGTGATGACTACTGAGTACAAATGTGAATGTATTTCCAAGGCATGCAGCTGTGGCCATTATGACAGAAATTAGATAACAAGAGTGATCATGATAGCAAATGTGATTAAGTGAAGAGAATATGAATGTACCAGAAATGCTGGTAGAATGAACACAAAGTGGATGAAGTACACCCCTGAATTGGCTGTGATGCTGTACACTCAATATATGGAGAAATATAAAAGTGTGTGAGACATACTACTCCCTCGATAACTCGTGCCCTAAGTTGCGAACCCGTTTATAATGTGGCATTGATCCTGATTTTTCCCTACAGAAAATATATTTTAAATATCTTTCAAAATTTGTTGAATGTGAAAAAATTACAATAAGAATTTTTAAATTAAACCTTTATACGTTTCTTGTTTTATCATCCAAAATGGTGATTAATGCCCATAAAGATAGATTCCATATTGTGAAAATTACAGTTCTAAATAAGATATCACATATTATGTTAGGGTTTATTTGCTGATAAGTAGCGAGTGCCTTATATATTATGTTTCTCCATTGATACCTATAGGTTAGTGTACCATTTCAAACAGTAGCCTAGTAGGAGTACTAATATTAGTACTACAATAAAAGGTGGACGAGATGCTGATCAAATGTGCTTTGACCTTAAAGTTCCAAAATAGTTGTGGCAAGAAGTTACCTGCTTCATTAATAAATCTGACAACTCTAAAATGGACTCTGCCTTCGTTATCTGACATTCTTTTCTTTTAATTTCAACCCCCCTACCTAACTCACGCAAATACCTTTACATCTTCACATAGAGATGCATTCAATTAAGCGTTATATGTAACAAATCCGTTTAAATGATTCAGATTTAAAACGGAAAAAGTATTAGGCGCAGGGTTTGAGTATTCAGAATATATTTCCTACTCTTTAGAAATTTATGATATTGAATATTTTACTGGATACGTAATTGATTAAAATGTCAAAGAACTTTAATATAAAATTGTTTTAAGAAATATAAAATAAACTTTTATTACTGATTCATATTTTGTGTTTGCTATTTGATGTTTGTTTTTATTCTTTTATCTACTTATGTAATAATTTGCAATGGATAGATCCCTAAGGAAAGAGCTGTTTCCCTTTTGACACATGCGCAGTTCACAAAAACAACCGCCAATTTGAAACAAACTTGACCAGACCTGACAACAGCATTGCTAATAACATTTAAAAAGTGAAATTTTAAAAAATAATCAAAATGACAAGTGCATTGGTAAATTTACATTTTAGTACATTATTTAAGATGGGTTCAGAGGCGACTTTTGATTTAAATATCGATAAATGCTACGTGAATCATGTTTTCAACTGAGTCTGAACCACGACTTTTTCAGTTTGCAATGCGAGTGAATGTTCTTTCTTTTCCTTGTAACACGTTTAATATGTATGTATGTATTAATTCATCACTTGCAACTCTATCTTGATATACTGTAATTTGCGTTAGTTCAGCTGTACATATAAAATGGAATGTTCGCACTATTTCATCAATAAGGTATGCAAGTTAGGACATGCATACTTTAAGTGTAACATATTTTCGTGTGTGTGGGGAGAGAGAGAATTTCATGTATTTGACATACAAAATGATACATCACTCTTCGAGTGCATAAATATCAATTCCATTATTCTGGCTTGTTATAGCGTTAATTTGTCTCATAAGATGATGTTAAGATATATATTCATTGATTTTCTCTTGGACATTCAACTGGGATGTCACTGATTAAATTTGTTTCGTAAGATTTATTTGGGGACATGATCAAATAAATCTTCAATATCCAACTGAACAGAAATTTCTATTAATTAGGTGTTATATATTTGGGCTGTTGTTATATTTAGGGATAAATGATGAACTACAACACTTGCTGCTGGTTGTGGGGTTTATTAATGGACAAAAAAAGTATGGAATAAACCTAAAAGATTACATATCAAATATTAAACCTATTTTTAATCTATATAAACATAATTAAAGTTTGTATTACATTCCAAAGCACAAGAATAATTATTAATAAATATAACAAATGCCCTTTTGTATACAGGTGAAGTTAAATATATAGCATATGAAAAGCAAGAATGAATAAGAATGTTTCTTTATAACTGAAAATACAAAATACCGCTTAGTCGTTATTAACAATATCACTGACACTTCATCAATATCCACCTCATTTTTTTCCCCAGACCATTTCTTACATGCCTTCCAGAATTCAAAATTCTCAACATTAGGCCCATCAACAAAAATTCTCATTAAATTTTTCAGAGTAGATATCCATAGAATTTATAAGTTTGTTTTGATGACAGATTCTGGTGACTCAAAACCCCCTCTAACAGTCTGCAGGAGAAATAGGGGCAATAAGTAACCTGGTAGCTGCCTTAGATGCAGCTGGATATAAATCTTTGTTTTTCAGAGATAGATTAGCCATATTCTTTGTGCTTGATACAGACTTGTTTTTAAAGTGAATTTTTAATATTTCTTTGATATAAGTGACTCAGGCCCTTTACAGACGGGCATCCTTGTAGTTTCATCCTGTGTTACTCAGCTAATATCAGACCACAAAAACGTGTTATCAAAGAAAGGAAAAAATACTATCGGAGGTCTCGGAAACGCTTAATTACACGTATTTGGACGCAATCAGAGGTCTCGGAAACGCTTAATTACACGTATTTGGACGCAATTTTTTTTATCTGGGACACAGAAAGTCACCCATGCAGGAGTCCTTCGTATGCACATTTTTTTGGCGAGGGTGGGTGTTTTTTTTTTTTTGTTGCTTTTTTTCTTTTGCAAACAGGAAAGTTTCATGGCACAATAAATATGTTCTAATCACTATTCATTGAAATAAACTGATATACACAGTTTTAATCTTTTTATTGTGACATCCTTTCCAGACATGGAACATTTGGCTTCTTGCAGTTCAGCAAAAACTGCACTAGTTGTTTCAAACAAATGCAGTGTGCTTGATAAATTTATACTTGTCTAGAACATTCAGAAAGTCCATAGAGTAAATGCTTGGTTTTAGGTGGGGTTTATGAAAGACAAATGATTGATTGAATAAGATCAAGCTTTGACTGGGGTTTAGTATATTGGTTGCTAAATTTGCCATGTTCTGGTAATGTTATAACTAGGGCATAACCGACTTTTGATCCGGAAATCGGATTCCACCGGATAGTATGAACTTCCGATTAATCGGAGTCGGACAAGGCAGGAACGACCGATTCGGATAATAAAAATAATAAAGTTGAATTTCTATAGCACCGTGTCTAACACTGCGTGTCATTCGATAGTGCGTTAATAAAGTTAAATAAGAAGTCAGAAAAGTCCAATATGGTCAACACAACCACGCTGTGAGACAATCTATTTGAACCGACGGGTGAAAACCGGAAATGAAGCCGGATATGGTAAAGTACTAAGTAACATGCTAGACACGGCAAAACCAGATACCAGAAACCCGGAAACGGAAGATGAAATTTTTTAGAAAAAAAATACGGATTTAGCATTTCCGATTAATCGAATCGTATCCGGAATCGGAAAAAATTCATGCCCAAAATCCGGAATTGGAAATCGGTAGAAAAATGCTAATCGGTTATGCCCTAGTTATAACAGCAGTCTTTTATTCACTGATCAATTTCTGCTTGAATCAATGAACTTAAAAGACACTTTTCTGGACTTTGGACCACCATAATCTTCAGGTCCTGTATTTATTCCTGTATAAATGAATATTTGTGTTATATTTAAGGTTCTTTTCATACTTATTTTTGCAGGAGGATCCCTCCCTTGAGAGGCACTTCAAGGGTCACAGAGACACAATTACTAGTGTTGATTTCAATCCCAACATGAAGCAGCTGGGTAAAAGCACACAAATAGATTATTTAGAAAATATATTTCATATTTACATTTTTCATAATCTTTAAAATGAAGATACAAAAATTCAAAAATAATGCTGAATAGCAAATCTTACTATGTAAAAGTTTATCATTAACATTCTTTTAAAGTTTCTATTTAAATACAGTAGAACCCCGCTATAACGCGATAATCGGGGTCCAAGAAATTGAATTGCGTTAAAAGCAGGGTCACGTTATTGCTGGGTTTTACAGTATTTTAATTTTTTTTCTTCAGCAAACACCGCATTGGCGTATATACGTGTATTCGTGTCTAATGTAAAACATCAGAGTATTATCAAGCGAATATTAAATGCATACATGCCAACCATTACGTTTTTGGCGTAATCGTTACGCTTTTTGTCACTAAATTACGCGTTACGCTTAAACGTATATGGATCACGCTTTTTCGGTATATCCACCTCCCAAAAAAAATCAATTATTTGTTTTCTCGTTATTATTTAAATAACATTAATCCCACTGACCATGTTTTAGAAAAGACGGCTTTTACGTAACTACAATATAAGAGTACGCTTGACCATGGACTTTCGTAACAGTATCATGTTCTATTTATAGCTAACCTGGTTTTTCTGTTGATCTCGAATTATATTTATAGAATCTGCATGCTTAGTAAGGAGAGAGCAGACTGGTTTTCCAAACTTAATCTTTACACGCAATTCCATGTTCTAATTCATATTTCTTGCAAAACCAGTCTAAAGATATTTTAGCGCTTAAAAAGTATATTTTATTTTACTCTATGCATTTATGTGAGCAAAAATATCCCCTTTAAAAAATTTCCCAGATAAATTAGACAAAGGCAACCGAAAACCCCCGAAACAAAATATAACAGAATCCTCTAAATATTAACTAAAGAGTACAGCATTACATGACATCTATTTCCGGCCGTGTCGAAAGAATTTTTAAATTTAGCGCTAAACGTCTTAAGATGATTTCTAGTCGATGTGTGTAAAGCTGTAAGTGCTACATATGAAAATTTGAAACAGTAAAGGATGTTAAAAGATGAGAAGGGCAAATAATCGTTGTTTATTGAAATTTTAGCATGTTATATGTGGATTACACTTTTTCTGCCTAGATTCCGCTTTTTGACCACTTGGATTATGCCATTTCCTCGTCAGGGGTTGGCATGTATGTAAATGGAATGCAGTAATAAGATTTATTCACAAAAGTGGACGGATAATATATTTATAGGTTATTACTTTGCGTTAGATAGTTTTACTAATTTTTATTGTTTTTCCATTTTTAGACTATTCTTACAGGAAATAGCCACATTTTAATATTTTGATTTTAATTACTGATCTAACAATATTCCATGGAGATTAACACAAAGAGGGCCTATTATGTTCCCTAAAATATCTTTTCCCTTATAGCTGCCCCACCTTCTATCTAGATTTATTGGCCACCAAAATGCAAATTTCTATCAAAGTTCATCAAAATGTTGCCCTTCCTACTTCTATTTATTTCTATATCATTAAGTTTGCAAAACATATTTAGTCTTTATTTAACATTGTACTAGAAAGATAAAGCATCTCATTTGAGATGCTTCATGTCAAGTAGCCCTTTTGAGGAAAAGGTTCCTTTAAAGAGCAGGAATACTGTAACTATAACTATTGTCTTTGGTTACCTTCTGGATGATTATTTGATGCAACAAACAGAATAGTATTGCTTTATCAGGCACGTCTTTGAAGCAATGCAATAAATTTGTTGGATTCAACAATTAAATTAATACTGCCAAAGCAAGTGCTCTTTTGAAACATACTGATCAAGCATTTCTTTGCAATTGTCAATTATTGCTGTTCTGTAATTTGAGCCTAGTATGTGTATTATTGGAACCCCACATTACGTGGTAGGGGACTTAATCTCTCCACTTTGATTCCACAACAGAGAAATACAATACTAACAAATCACCGCCATGCCTCTGCTTGAACACCAATGACATCTCCACCATGGAGTGGCTGATCAACATTATTGATTATTGAACAGCCAATCAAAAAAGATCTCTCATGGAAAGATAGACATATCATGAATGATTAACAATAAAATACTATTTCACCAATCAATGTTCTTTATTTTGATCATATATATGGACAATCAAAATTAATTTGAAACGTTTTGTACATTTTGTATGTTTAGAAAACTTGTGCACTGATTTGACAAGATGCCCACCTTCTTGACCTTCTCTTGAACAATGTAAATTTAACCTACTGTTTAAATATGAAAAGTAATCTTCTGAAGTATAGACAGTTAAATTCCAGATATCCGCTTCTGTTTAAAAATACAAAGACAAAATAAACTCAATTTACACTTGAATGCAAACCATGTGTTTAGTCCTTGAATATACATGTACACAACTAGTTCAATTCTGAATGCACATATACTGTATGTGACTGGTCATTTACTTCTATGGAGCTGTGAATTTATATTTTTCTATCAGTTGCTTTTCAGCAAAGTGAAGTCAATATGAGTGGGTTGAACTGTGTATTGGCCACCATGATTAAACTATCAGTATCATCTTCTGAAAAATGGAATTAAGTCCTTAACAACAATCTTAGTTGGACTTTAAACTATTTTTCACATTAATCTAGATTTATGCTCATTTCAAATCAATTTTGCTTTGTTGCAATAACAACATGTATGCTTTTGCATGTTGTTGGTTTTTTTACAGTGTAAGAAATGATTTTGTAAGGCATGAATTTATTTGATTTTGTGTTCGTTGCAGCCTCTGGATCCATGGATTCATGCTTGATGGTCTGGAACTTCAAGCCACAGATGAGAGCCTATAGATTTGTGGGACATAAGGTAGGTCATAATTGGCATATTGCATATCAAAGAGTTTCAGGCAAATATACAGATTTTGCTATATTTTAACCATAATTGGCATGCAGTGGAGCTTTGTATTGATGAGATCCTGAATGGTTTCAGTTTCAGCATTCCATTACCGTATTTTCGCACATATAACACGCGCTATAGACATTTTTACAATCGGTGCAAACACACACACACACGGCGCAGTATATGTGTAAGCGTGTTATTCCAGGTTGTTTTTTTTTTACAGCCAAAAGCGCATTGATGAATTTCGACCAACCACCCTAATAAACCAGTGACAATTAATAAAAGATTTCTTTCATACACATACAGTATAAATAAGGTTTATTCAAATCTTTAAGTAGAAAATAAACAATTCGATGTTGACACTGTGTTGCACCACTTGCGCATCTGTACGTTATGGTATGTAATGAATATCTTTATTCACACGAGGCATACACTAACTTGCATTATAAGAATATATTGTAATTTTTATGTTGGACAAAATCCAATAATCGGTTTAAAATCGGATTTCTACAAATGTAAATCGGTTTTGGAAAACCCCCGATATTAACATCCTTATGCCGGCATGCATGCATTCCAGCCAGAAATTATCGGAAACCAGTAAATACACATAGTTTTATAGCAGTTTACTATTTTGCCTCTGTTTACGCGAAAAATATTATGACATGGCATTTACGACTGTACCGGTAATACTGGTATTTATTACGAGCAGAAAGGGATAAAGGCGCCGGTGTTAAATCGCTGGATGGTAAGTGAGAGACGATAAACAGCCTTGTAATGCGTATCAGATGAGGCAACTCTGGCAATCCTGTGTTCCGGCAGGCCTGTGTTGGTTACCGCGCTGTATATGCATGGGCACGCAATCCAAGATATTTTTTACACAAAGACGGAATTTATGTGCGTGTGTGCATTATACATGTAGGTGCGTTTTATGCATGAAAATGCGGTATATTAAGGCTTTTTGCCCCTGCCCCTGATTGATGATTCTTCAGATTTTGGTTTTTGCAACATAGCTTTACCAAATTGTGTTAGATTTCAACAAGTTTGGCATGCAGATTGTATTGATAAGACTTTGAATGAGTATGATTTGCAGCATCTCAGCATCCACAGCTTTACCTTACTAATGAGTTGAATAACACAGGTTTACCTTACTAATGATGGTTGGGTTACAAAGTCTTACCTTACTATGAGTGGTTGGATTACACAGCCATACCTTACTATGGATGGTTGGATTACACAGCCATACCTTACTATGGATGGTTGGATACACAGCTTTACCTTACTATGGAGGGGCCCCGAGTGGCCAAGTGGTCTAAAGCGCTCTCTGTTACGGATCACTGCTATCTCACCTCTGTCTGCGTGGGTTCGAGTCTAAGATTCTGCTAATGTAGTTATGTGAGAAAGCTTGCCAGTAGCTTCTCATGGGTCTGTGGTTCTTTCCGGGGGTTTTCACTGGTTCTTCCTCCACCAATCATACTGGCTGCCATGTATAGCTTATCATGTGCTGAAAAATGGTGTTAAACCCTACAACAACCTTACTATGGATGGTTGAATTACACAGCTTTACCTTACAAGGATGGTTGGATTACACAGCCTTACCTTACTTTGGATGGTTGAATTACACAGCCTTACCTTACTGTGGATGGTTGGATTACACAGCATTACCTTACTATTGATGGTTAGATTACACAGCCTTACCTTGCTCTGGATGGTTGGATTACACAGCATTACTTTACTATTGGATTACACAGCATTACCTTACTATTGATGGTTAGATTACACAGCCTTACCTTGCTCTGGATGGTTGGATTACACAGCATTACCTTACTATTGATGGTTAGATTACACAGCCTTACCTTACTATGGATGGTTGGATTACACAGCATTACCTTACTATTGATGGTTAGATTACACAGCCTTACCTTGCTCTGGATGGTTGGATTACACAGCATTACCTTTAATTGATGGCTAGATTACACAGCCTTACCTTACTATGGATGGTTGGATTACACAGCATTACCTTACTATTGATGGTTAGATTACACAGCCTTACCTTGCTCTGGATGGTTGGATTACACAGCATTACCTTTAATTGATGGCTAGATTACACAGCCTTACCTTACTATGGATGGTTGGATTGCACAGCCTTACCTTACTATGGATGTTTGGATTACACAGCATTATCTTACTATGGATGGTTGGATTATGCATGGTTTTATTGACTAATTGCTCCTGATTACCCATTTTCTTAAAGTTTTATTAAAGCAGGTCCTTCTGTTTAGTCACATCTTGCAAACTGTAGTGAGCAGGGCCATGTGCAAATTCACTAATAGCTCTTGTTTCACTACATATTGATGCATCACTTTGATACGGTTCTTTCAGTCATAACATATTCTGGGTTCGCCTGGTACTGGTTTGAGGTGAAATAAATGTAGCAATTTGATTGTTTGTATTGATATTTCTGAACAATAAATTGTTACAATGACAGAGGAGATTATAGAAAAGAATAAAGAATTTTGTTCTATTTATGATGTTAAATAAATACAGAATAAATTATGTTTTAATTTTTATTGTGTTCTCTTATTACCTTTTTGTAATACTCACAAGATCATAATTACAGTGACAAACACAATATAAATAATTTTACTTCATGATCATGCATTTACTATAAAAGATAAGCAAACAAGATTGTTATTTTAATACACAATTTTTCATGTATACTTTAGTCCTAATAGTGGAGAATTGTACTAATCCTATTTATAGAAACTCTTTATAAAATAAAACCTTCAAATGAAAATCTGTGCAGTTCCGAAATTTTTACACAGACTTGAAATTTGTATAAATTAAAAATCTGGACAAGTCCGAACTTTGTATAACTCAAAATCTGGACAGATCTGAATTTGTATATTTTAATAACATAACACTTTCAGAGAGGATTTTTACCTGAATAAAATGGTTATGACTGATAGAAATTTGAATTTTGACATTTTGGTCCAAAAGGAGACCAATGTTTCTCACTTCAGTACTGTCGGTCTCATATCTGCAACGATGAGACCCTATTTATACTATCTGTACCCTTGGAGAACCTCAGATGTTTACACAACATAAACAGCGGGGACACTTGAGGGTCTCCTATTCAGGTTAGAAACAGGAATACTACCACCTTGCGCTCAGGAACATAGAATGCTGGAAACAATGGCGCCATTACAAACCTAGCGGTGTAATTCGGGGGGGGGGGGATTGATTAAAATACATTGTAAACAAATAAGGCAACATAAATATGTCATCTAGTATTATATAAGTATCTAACAGTTACTTGAAGCATATTAATGAGTTGAAATAATCATCAGAATGGATGAAATGAGTGTTGGTCAATCTCATTCAAAGCCGACATGTGCTTTTAATGAGGGACTGTCTCAAAGCAACATAATCATTGGAAACAAAATACATGTATGCAACATTTTAAATAATTGTACTAAACATATAGATAAGATAAAATTGTGAGACTGGCATAGCATTAATGATTTCAGGCATAGATCTTCATGATTAAATTTTAAGAGACAAGCACTCTTCACATTCATTTGATATTTGTTGAAATTGTTCTCTAAAGATCAGTGTAACAAGGACAACAAGTTTATTATAACATTAAAATAGATAACAGGTGCTACTGTAGGTGAGAAAGCTTGTGAGGTTTAAACACTGACTATTTTTGTTATTTGTTTCAGGATGCAGTTATGTCAGTCTGTTTCTCACCATCAGGACACTTGGTTGCCTCGGCATCCAGAGACAAAACAGTGAGGCTATGGATACCAAGTGTGTTAGTATCAAACAAATTGTTATATTCTAAAAACAACTCTTTTCATACGACTTTCATGAAATTTAGTCCAGTGTGCATGTAAGATTTAGTTACTTCTTTAGTGATTGTTTTCAGAAAATTTGTAAATCATTTGATGATGGCTAGACCTTACACATGAGGAGGGATGCATTCTACTTGATCATTTCTAATTTCATGTTTTCCCCATGGATATAACAGTTATAAAACCATTATTGTGGCAATACTTTATATATACGGTCAATTTCAGCTATAAAGGGTTTTAAATTCACTAACCCAGCTCTTTAAAATCACTCTAGCAGAGTTTTGATTCCGGGATGACCAGTGTTTCTCCTTTGAATACGTTCCCCAATCACATTACTTTAGGGATATTAGCCTGCTACCTCGCGAATCCAGCCCTACCAAAAGACGAAAATTCGTCTTTCCTGTCTATGTCATATAGACAAAGGGCAATAACTCTTGCCCCTTACCTCCCCTTGCTACCCGCTAGGTGTCGCTTCTTTAGTTTTTTAGCTTCGCTGTACGCGAAAACACGTACAATTAGACCTCCAATGAATCCAAGCCATCTTAGTGTAAATTCTGACCATCCGAAGTTAAATTTGGAATTACTGTGTTGGATAATCATTCCTCTACAGGTCGTATACATTATTTTACAATATTTTCCAATTTGAGTGACTTTGTCACCTTTTCTAGACTTCGGACCAGGTTGCAACGTGGTCAAGCACGCTTATGGCGGTACTAGCATGTAATACATGTAGCACTCAATAATTTCGCTTATTCCGTATGTAACGTTTACGATATTAGCGATTTAATAACGTGCTGCATTGATAATTTGTGCTTTATTTACCTGCTTTGTCGTTTCAGTAGACTTCAAAAAAGTCTTTGAAAGACCAAGTTGCGACTATTTAATGGCGGACTTCGTGTTGTAGTCACGAGTTCACGCGACACTTAATCATTTCGCTTCCTCCGTTAGTTACGGTTATGGAATAGCGACTTAATAGCGTGCTGAATTGTTAATTTGTGCTTTGTTTATCTTTTTTTTTTTTCGTTTCAGTAGACTTAGTCTCTGAACGACCAGTTGCGACTATTTAATGGCGGAATTCGTGTTTTAGTCACGAGTTCATGCGACACTAAATCATTTCGCTTCCTCCGTTAGTTACGGTTATGGTAATAGCGACTTAATAGCTTGTTGAATTGCTAATTGTGCTTTGTTTATCATCTTTTTCGTTTCAGTAGACTTCGTCTTGAACGAACCATTGCAACACGCTCACGGCGATAACCAGTGTTGTCATTAAGAGTTAACATGGCACGGAATAATTTGACTACTCCGTTAGTGACGGTTATAGTATTATCGAATTAATAATATGCTGAATTTTTTAATTTGTGCTTTGTTCTCTTCTTTTGTCGTTTCAGTAGCAAAGTCGACAACGAAGACATGAATGGCAAAATGGGTGTTGGCAATGTGGAAATGGAGGAAATTATGTTGACATGGTTTAGGCTGCCCAGTGGGTGTAAATTTCACCGCAGGTCCGTGCATGGCTTTCGGGCCTGTAAGTCCGTACGCATGGAGTCTATGCTGGATCAATTGGATCCATTTTAATATGCACTTTCGCCGGCCGTCCAGCCGTCCGTCCAGCTGACATCGTCAGTTCAGCAGGCACCAACCGGCATTAGCCGTCCATCCGGCACCGTCCGTTCAGCCCAAATGGCACCGGACGGCCAGCCGACCTTCCAGCTTGCATCAACAGGCACCGGCCGTTCAGCCCAAATGGCACCGGCCGGCCAGCCGACCTTCCAGCCTGCGTTAACACGCACCGGCCGTCCACCCGGCAACGACCGTTCAGCCCAAATGGCACCGGTCGTCCAGCCGACCTTCCAGCCGGCATCAACCGGCACCGGCCGTCCATCCGGCAACGACCGTTCAGCCCAAATGGCACCGGTCGTCCAGCCGACCTTCCAGCCAGCATCAACCGGCACCGGCCGGCAACAACCGTTCAGCCCAAATGGCACCGGTCGTCCAGCCAACCTTCCAGCCGGCATCAACCTGCACCGGCCGGCCATCCGGCAACGACCGTTCAGCCCAAATGGCACCGGTCGTCCAGCCGACCTTCCAGCCGGCATCAACCGGCACCGGCCGACCATCCGGCAACGACCGTTAAGCCCAAATGGCACCGGTCTTCCAGCCGGCATCAACCTGCACCGGCTGTACATCGGATTTACGGAGATTATAGTGATGTACCCGTCAGTCAATGTACACTGCTGGTTACATATCACTACCATGAGAGAAATGTTATAGATGAATCTCCGTCCAATCAGACCATTCGAGAGGCAGGTGCCGGTCATAGCCGGACCTTCGTCGACATTCCGGCCGACCATATACCAGACAAATCAGTCGGTATTGCCGGTGTACACCTCCCGTCACGTCAAATACGTGACGGTGTGATTTTAAAACAAGGGAGAATTAGTGACATTATCAGAGGTGACGGAATTGAGTTATCTATGCCACTTGGTATGCGCTACCCAGATATGGCAGCTTTACCAGAACAGGACTTTCAGGCCGACCATTCGCCAGTTCAATCAGCCGGCAGTGCCGGCCGTCCATATGTTCACGGCTTCTCCACAAGGGAGATTTAGTGAAAGTGTCAATTATGACAGAATTGCGTCATCTAGGTCACCTGGTATGCTGTACAGATATGCAAGCTGTACCAGAACCAACATTCCCTCTGAGCGAATGGTAGATGGGCGCGCAGTGCTGGCCGCACTACATAAGCATTATGTAATTATTATTACCTTACAGCCGGCACCGGGCGTCCATCCGGCAATGACCGTTCAGCCCATATGGCACCGGTCATCCAGCCGACCTTCCAGCCAGCACTAACCGGCACCGGGCGTCGATCCGGCAATGACCGTTCAGCCCAAATGGCACCGGTCGTCCAGCCAAGCTTCCAGCCGACACTTGCCGGCACTGACCGTCCATCTGGCTCCGGCCGTCCAACCCAACAGGCACCGGTCGTCCAACCGTATGGAGATTTTAGTCATATACCAGTCCGTCCAACTGTACCGCTGTACCAGCACAGGGACTTTTATCATACCGCAATCCGCACAAATCGGATTGACGAAGATTCTAGTGATGTCTCCGTCTGTCAATCCGTACTACCGGTTACATATCACTACCATGACACAGATGTTGGCGATAAATCTCTCGATCCAACCCGACCATTCGAGCGGTCGGTGCCGGTCATAGCCGGCCCGTCACAGTCATTCAGGCCAAACATATGCCAATCAATTCATTCGGCATTTCCGGCCGTCCATAGGCTAACAGCTCATCCACAAGGGAGAGTGAATGCCTTTATCAGAGATGTCGGAATCGACTCATCTATGCCACCTGGTATGCATTACCCCCGATATGGATGCTTTACCAGAGCAAGATTATGCACATAGTGAGTGCGATGAATCGCAGGCAAATCAGCTGTATGCAGATCCAACTATGGAACTAACTGAGTTCAGCTTCAAAGCCGCAGTGGAGGAAATTTATAGGGTGTTGGCCCCTTCAGAATGCCCTCCACCTCCTGCTGCCATTACCGACTATAAGGTTAGAGCGTCGGTCGATCTGGATGAGGGGGAAGAGACTCTATCCTTCCGCCTCCTTCCCCAGTCGACAAAAATTAAGGAAATTAATGACCGTCTGTCGACACGTATAGGGGATCCAGGAAATGCTAAGGCGTTCTTTTCTGAAAGTCAAGTACCAGCGTCGTTTTCAGGTCGATGGTACAAAACTCACTCCGATGCGTTCAGTACTGAGGTCCCGGCTCTGGATAAAAATATGGCAGCAGTCCATATGTCTGCTCCATTGTCTTATAAAGTGGACAAAACTGTGTTCAATGCCAAGTCCAAGCTGGTTCGAAATGTAGTCGCTACGTCTTCACTGTTAGACCTAGCCTCCCTAGCCATTTTCAGGATCGCTGAAAAATCTGGCAATGAACATGCTTGGGAATCGAGGGCCTGGTTAGCTAGGGTTCTTAACAGGGCAACTCACCATTCCATGGCCAATGCGCTGACTGCTTCTGCCAACCTAGACCTGATACGTCGTGACGCATGTCTGAAGGGCACGTCGCTTAAACCCCATCATAAGCTGGCTAGATATGACCGACGCACATTTCACGTCCCTTTCCCACGAGTAGCGGACATTTCTCCGTTGTGCTTGTCGGGACTCGGTTCATCAGTTCCATGTCATACCTTTTGGCCTCAATTTAAGCCCTTGGGTTAGTACCAAGGTTATGGATTACGTCGTCACCCTGTTCCACTCGACTTCATCTATTGCGTCGGCAGTATATTTGGACGACATCCTCCAGAAACATCTGTCAAGTTCTACTCTGCTCAAAGGCAGAAACGATCTTATATCACTTTACATCATATAGGCTTTCTCGTGAACTGGATAAAGTCTGATCTCTGTCCAATCCGGATTTTTGGTCCATCTGGGTGTGGAGTTTCTCCCGATCTGAATCTGGTAAGGCTTCCTCGAGTTTGCGATCATCCAGATATTTGCACTCGTAGAGTCCATTTCCGACAGGATGCGCGTTTTAGCGAGAGAGTTGCAGATCCTTGGATTATTCAATGCGGCAGCAGACTTGATCCCGCTCAGCCGTCCTTTTATGCGCCCTTTACAAAGGACGTTGCTAGCGTAATTGCGCTCTTTTCAAGTCCCTTCGATCCCAGAAAAGTCATGCTCACGCCAGAGATACGATCATTCTTGAGTCAATGGCACAACCCCTGTGGGCTGTCCACAGGGATTACTCTGGAGATACCCCAAGCGGGGATAACGGTATGTTCCGCCACTAGTACCTACGGTTGGGGTGCCCACCTGTTGCCGGACTTCGATACTGTCAGCGGCACGTGGGTGCCAGGGGCGAGCCCTTTCCACATCAACCTTTCAGAAATAATGGCTGTCATCAACGCCTTTCATTTCGGGCATGATCAACTCTTATTACAAACTGCCCTCATTATGTCAGACAACTTTGTGGTGGTGCCTTGCCTTAAAAACATGGGGACACCAATCACCAGACCTGTGCAATCTGAGCTGGCAGTTTCTACATTGGTTTGACAATCTCCACCTCAATGTACAATTCCGGCACATTCTTGGCAGACTCAATGTCTTGGCTGACACTCTATCTAGTCATTCACACAGAATGGTCACTCCATCAATCGGACTTTCTTCCAATTGACACACTTTGGGGACGTCCGATGATTGATCTTTTGCAACAAGGTGAAATCGCAAGTTGTCCATCTTTCATCTCACAGGTTCCAGACCCAGAAGCTTGAGTCGTGGATGCTCGATCAATCAGCTGGGAAGGATTGTGGTCATTCTCCTACCCTCCCACGGTCTTGGTACTGAAATTAATCCAGAAGTTAAGGGGTCAGAACTGTCAGATGGTTCTGATTGCCCCTCTCAGATGGAACAACTCCTGGGTCTCCGATCTACTCAATCTAGGCGATAGATCTACCCAGGAAGATTACAGTCAGCACAAGTATTCGCAAGCAACCACGGCCAGGGGTGTTCCACCCCTGTCCGGACCGTCTTTATGTTCACACTTGGCTCTTGTCCAGACAGCCTTGCAAGACAAACAATTTAAATCTTTGATTGCGGAGAGAATCTCGAGAGCAAGAAGGCCCTCTACTCTGAAGGTTTACGAGGGCAAGTGGCATGTTTTCAGGGACTGGTACCATATCATTCACGTTGTTCCTCTGAGTGTCACAATCCCTCAACTGGCCAACTTTTCTCTGGCTTTTCAAGGAGAAACAGCTGGCTCCAGTTATTATCAAATGCTACCGCTCCATGATATCAGACACATTCCGCCATTCTGGTACATGTGCTATCAGCCATGACAAAGATTTGTCAGATCTTTTAGACACTTTAAAAATTCAATCGACTTATATCCCTCACCCTGTTTCCAAATGGAATCTGTCCTGGGTTTTAACATGACTCAATTCAGACAGTATTGAGTCTTTAACCCACGATTAGTTAAAGCTACTATCATACAAATTGGGTTTCTTGATAGTCTTAGCTTCAGCATGCAGGGTGAGCGAGTTACATGTCCTTTCTAGTGACCCGAACTCTCTTCCGTTCCGATCAGAGGGTTTGATGGTCCTCTTGACGCAGCCAGGCTTCGTAGTCCAAAATAGATTACCATACATTGGCGATCAACGAGTCGTCATTAGCTCGCTTTCTTTATAGATAAGTCAGGATCAACAGCCATGTAAGATCCTGTTTGTGCACTCTAGCACCATTTCAATGCATAGAGGTGAGTCAGGTCACATACAAGCACCTCTTTCTTCTGGTGATAGCTGGGACATGAGATATCACCATTCAAGCCCTTGCTTCATGGCTGAAGTGGGTTATACGCTCGGCGTACTCTGAGGATTCGCAAATCAGTCACATTATAGAAGCTATTGGCTGACATGCAGAGTCAACCTTCTACAGTTTTATCTTCAAGTTTGTACTCGCAGAGGCAAACATTGATTCTAGTAGGTCCGGTGTTGGGCAGCCCAGACGCCCACCAGACCCATGTGCAACAATCAGCACAGCCTATTAGCTTCGCTGGATTCGCCAGATAAATTTTCGTAGGTAAGAAGATTTCAATAACTATCTTCTTAACCGTATAAAGGGGTCACATATCACGTGACCCTGGGCTGTGTTGCTGATTGAAAATTAGGAGACCGGGTTATCATTCACATGGGGAATCCAACCATCATTCCCTAGAGGATACCCGAGGTGGAGGTCGGATGCTCCGCATTCCCTCCTCCTATTACTTATTCTCCTAAAGTAATGTGATTGGGGAACGTATTCAAAGGAGAAAGCAAATTTTGTAGTAAATTATGTTTCTCCGAGAATACTTACCCAATCACATTACTAAGAAAACCTCCCAACCACCCCGCCATGCGAGCATCCTTGTGTTTTATATACCGCTCAGCTTAAAAAACTAAAGAAGCGACACCTAGCGGGTAGCAAGGGGAGGTAAGGGGCAAGAGTTATTGCCCTTTGTCTATATGACATAGACAGGAAAGACGAATTTTCGTCTTTTGGTAGGGCTGGATTCGCGAGGTAGCAGGCTAATATCCTTAAAGTAATGTGATTGGGTAAGTATTCTCGGAGAAACATAATTTACTACAAAAATTGCTTTCTCTTAATTAAATGTGTTTTGCTCCATTTTGAGACTTTTGAAAATTTTGTTCACTGAGAGTCCATTCTTCCTTCAAGAAGTGTTGTCTATTTGTTTTAATCAGCTAATAGCGTAATAATGAAATGTTCTAAGAATATTTGATCTCATACTTATTTATCAGTCCTTTGTTCAAGGATAAATACTGTTGAAAATACTTGTTTTTAAAATATTATTTGCTATGTTTAAAAGTTTGCCCAAAAGCATGGATAAATGCGGATAGTTAAATATTTAATTACTGGTATGAAACTTTCCCGTATAAATTAAGTACATTTCATTTTATCACTGCACTTTTAATTCAAGGGAATAACAAGACTAAAATAATAAACTTACTCCACAAAGCACAGACCTGATTAAATAATGTGTGTGAGGGGTATTTAGAAATAGTGAATATTTGTACACACAAACTACTCCGCTTGTACCTTTACATGTTTTCTTCGTCTGATAGTACATACACTCAAACTACTTCCTATGCACCTCTACACACTTTCTTAGTCTGATAGCACATACACTCAAACTACTCCCCATCTACCTCTACACACTTTCTTAGTCTGATAGCACATACACTCGAACTACTCCCCATGTACCTCTACACACTTTCTTAGTCTGATAGCACATACACTCAAACTACTCTCTATCTACCTCTACACACATTCTTAGTCAGATAGCACATACACTCAAACTACTCCCCAATGCACTTCTACACACTTTCTTAGTCTGATAGCACAAACACTCAAACTTCTTCCTATGCACCTCTACACGCTTTCTTAGTCTCATAGCACATAACACTCAAACTACTCCCTATGCACCTCTACACACTTTCTTAGTCTCATAGCACATACACTCAAACTACTCCCTATGCACTTCTACACACTTTCTTAGTCTGATAGCACATACACTCAAACTACTCTCCATCTACCTCTACACACTTTCTTAGTCAGATAGCACATACACTCAAAATACTCCCAATGCACTTCTACACACTTTCTTAGTCTGATAGCACATACACTCAAACTTCTTCCTATGCACCTCTACACACTTTCATAGTCTCACAGCACATACTCAAACTACTCCCCATCTACCTCTACACGCTTTCTTAGTCTCATAGCACATACACTCAAACTACTCCCTATGTACCTCCACACACTTTCTTAGTCTGATTATGTAGTTGTTAATTCCGGTTTATATTCAAGTTCTGATATGCTGTTCAAACACCGGAAATCTGCACTTCCAGCAGCATCACTTGGTCTATGTATCTTTGTTCTTTTGTATTCTTTATTATGGTATTTATTAAGCTTAATCCATGAAATTAAATACTCATAAATATGCAAAGTGTGACAGAAGCAAATTTAAGCACTCATACAGATGTCTTTTTTTGCAGGAAAAATTTCTTGATACTGACACAAATAAATGAAACTGTACAAACTGCTATATATCGACTGAAATTTTTGTTTGTTTGTGATTGCTACTCCTCCTAAACTACTTTGAGGATTGAAATCACACTTGACCACTCATTCATCCCAAAGTCTAGTTGTTCTTAAATGACTGTAGTGCCACTTGAACAACCATCATGACTATGACAGTTGTCATCTTGGAAATCTTGTTATCACAACTCCTTCTGAATGGATGGTCATACCAGTATGGAGTTTTCATTAATAGTCTTCTTATCGTGTCTGGTCAGTCGTATGGAAATATTTAAATTGGTACCAATCTGACATCTATTATGGTCACCATTGCAGCCTAATAAAATGAAACTTTTTTCCAAGTTGAGATCAAAGACATCAGGAGTGAGCGAGACACAGGATAAGGATATGTTTTTAGGCAGCATGGCTTCTGCGCATTTATCCATTGTTAGACTTCGTCTAATTTCCTGGTGGTTTTTTTTTTTTTTTTTTTTTTTTTTTGCAGTTTAGAGTTCTTTGCAGTTACAGTTTTACTTCATTTTCTTTGATTACTCAAATCATCTTGTCTAGTAGATGGTTGCATTAATTCATTTAATGTTTTTGGTCATATTGCAATACACTTTAAAATTTGTATGTCTTAATTACGTGTTTCAAGCTCAACCAGTCACATTCCTATTGTCTGTCTATCATCTGTCCATTACAACTTTGATTTCATCATATCCACATGAAATTTTCACAAAATGACTTCTTATGATGCTTACTTGGGCATAACAATGGTGTCAACCTGACCTCTATGGCCACCACAGTTTAAAGTGCTACTTCTCCAGGATAGATGGTCATATCAATGTGTTTTTTGTACCGAAGACTTCTTATGATGTCCTAAATGAAAATGGTGCCAAACAGACATCTAGTATGGTTGCCATAGAAGATATTAAAATTTTGTTATCTCAGGAATATGAGTTGGTTTAAACAGTAGGAAATTAAAAGTACAAACATTCTTGCATTGGATTCAAGGAAATTATTTTCAAATTGCTAGCCCCTTTATTCACTTTTGCTTTTAAATAATTGTTGCTTGCAGAAAAGGAGAATCCACAGTGTTCAAAGCACACACTGCCACAGTTAGAAGTGTAGATTTTTCCAGTGATGGTCAGTACTTGCTCACAGCTTCAGATGACAAAACTATCAAGGTACATCGGAATATCTTTTGCAATAAATTGTATCAGATTTTGCAACAAATCTTATCTGATTTCTTAACAGATTACACCACTCCCTCGATAACTCGCGCCCTGATAACTCGCGAACCCGCTTATAACGCGGTGTCCGGTGTGGATCCCGTTTTTTTAAAAGAAAATATTTTTTTAAAATGAAGAAAATCGTGATCAGAACTGGTGAATGAAACCTTGATATATTGCCCGTTTTATCGTCGAAAATGACGGTTAGTGCCCGAAAAGTTAAAATCAACATCGTGAAATTTTCAGGTTTTAATAAGGAATCTTGTTAGATTTTATCGGAAAAAATATTTTCTCAGTTCACTGTAAATAATAATACTGTATATGTATAGGGGAAATTTGTGTTTTAATCTTTTCATTGTGTTGCAGTGTAAGCAGTATAATCGTTGCATGTTCTCTTCTATTCAAACATGAAAAGAGTCAATTGACCGTCGCATCGATGCCCGCGAGCACATCTGTGAGAACCTAATTAACTGCCAGCTGCGTTTTGATCGACGACTTGGGGAAGTGTTTGTTGCATTGTAAAACTCAATTAAAATATACCTGCTTTGTTTTATAAGGCGGTCTTTTGTATCAAATCAGGTAACAGACGTACAATACAAAAGTTCAAAGGAATGCAAATCCTACAGGCATAAACTCTTGTGGTCAATATCGTGTCTCAACATCAATCAAATTAGTTGGACCAATCGAACATGGTTTCAAATAGTATGTACTTATTGTCATTAAAGTATATATTAATCAGTAATTTATCCTAATCATTTGTAAATAAGATATGGAGAGCAAGGGAATCAAGCGAAAGGCGTACTCGGTGAATGAAAAGCTTACCGTCATAGAGAGGGTTCGTAATGGTGAATCAAGATCAAAAGTTTGTAGTGAACTTAAACTTGCCGAGTCGACACTCAGAGGATGGCTCAAGGATGAGCAGAAATTTCGGGATTATTGGCATGAAGTTGATTCTGATGATGGATTTAAACGGAAACGGGCACGCACTGCAAACGACACAGAATTAGATGATGCTGTGTACACCTGGTTCACACAACAACGTGAACAAAGTGTTCCGATTTCGTGAACAATTCTCAAAGCCCAGGCAGAGAAAATGGCAAAAAAACTATGGATACTGATTCAGATTTCATGGCAAGCCATGGATGGCTTTGGAGATTCCAGCGCCGACATGGAATAAAACAAAATTCTTTGTCGGGAGAGATACGCTCAGCCAATCAGGCGGCCGCATCTAGTTATCCCAACCAACTCCGAGAGATACTGACCCGTGATGGATATACAGACGACCAAGTTTATAATTGTGATGAGGCTGGTCTATGCTATCGGATGATTTAAATATTTTTTTAAATATATTTTTTGTTACATGTCTGACGTTTATACCCATTAAATTCATGGTTGGAAATGGTTTATCTTTGTAATTTTTTTTTTTTTTTTACATTTTACTCTATCTATCTATATAATCAATATATCTATGTATTTAGTGATAGCAGAATTTTATGTTTTAGATCAACACAAGTTTCGACGTTGTCGTTTTTCGATATGAATGTTATCTTTTTTGATAAAATAAATCTTGATTCATTTTGAACAAACAATAAAACTAGAATGTATCCAAATCAACACAAAAAGCAGTGACGTAATACACAATGTGTTTAGCGATACACATGTTAAGAGTACTGATACCTCGTGGAATGTTTGTTTTTACGATCTTTTCAAGATATTTTATCCAGAAATTAAAGGTAATTTATAAAGAAAAACGAACAACACCTTTATAAAGAAATATTTATTCAGTGATTTTCAGCACGATTATAAAACGAGTATTTAACAATGCACCCCCCCTCCCTTTCGCCTCTCTGTCGATCTTCCATCTCTTTATTAGTTTTTTTTATAGGTCCCTCGGTAACTCGCGCCCTCGCTTATAGTGCGGTCGATGTTTTTGGATCCCGTTGTGCGCGAGTTATCGAGGGAGCGGTGTATATCTGATTTCTTAACAAATTATATCTGATTTCATAACAAGTTATATCTGATTTCATAACAAATTAAATCTGATTTCATAACAAATCATATCTGATTTCTTAACAAATTATATCTGATTTCTTAACAAATTATATCTGATTTCATAACAAGTTATATCTGATTTCATAACAAATTAAATCTGATTTCATAACAAATCATATCTGATTTCATAACAAATCATATCTGATTTCATAACAAATTAAATCTGATTTCATAACAAATCATATCTGATTTCTTAACAAATTAAGTTCAAAAAGCCATACTTAAGAGTGTACCCATTCTTTGAGCTTATCTGATTTCATATAAACTTTTATTTGATTTCACAACAAATATCTTATTTCATAATAAATTGTATCAGATTTCAAAACAAATTTAATGATTTCACAACAAATCATATCTGAGTTCATAACAGATCTGGTTTCATGACAACTTTATGCTGTCAATGTTAATAAAACAGAAATCTTTGGATTTATGAATACCTTGTCAAAAATCACATCACTCATAAAAAGGTTCGGAACTCAGGCTTATGTTAAGTTTTGTATTTGAACCATCTTTTAAAAGTTGACTGCATGCTGTTTATTTAGTTCTGTTGGCTAAAGTTTTATGTAAACAGCATATATTGTGCTTTTATGCTCCCATGTCTTTTAAATCTTTATATATTTTTAATTTAATAGATCTACCTCTGGCTAATATATGATACATTTCAAGTACTAACATGTACAATGAGGTTATTTTTGTTTTGTTTGGTTTTTTGTTTTTGTAGTTCTGAAATCATTGGATTTTCTAATGTTTCAGCTATGGACAGTTCACAGACAGAAGTTCCTTTTCTCTTTAAATCAACACATGAATTGGGTTAGAGGTGCAAAGTAAGTAATTAAAACTGAGATCCACATGAACTTAGAAAGGTTATTACTGTTTTAAAGGTTTTTTTTTGTGTGTGTGTAGCTTTACCCATGCCAGTACGTAATATTTAATAGGATATATTGTCAAATGTTGACATTGAAGGTTGCCAATCAGTATTTGTGTTGTCTGTCATGGATGGATAAGTTGCTACATTCAATATTTAGATGGCTTGACCAGTATCCTGCACACAGGTTTTGATGCATTCTAGTTGTAGTTGGAATCAGCAGTAATTGGGACATAAACTTTTGTTCAGATGATGCTACCATGAATATTAATCTAATGTACTTGTTACTTTTATGATGTCAATTGGAGTAAAATGAAAGCATTCTCATCACTTGTTTTCATTGTGATAGGTATTTTCCATAAGCAATTACATTTGATTTTAGACTTGATTGATATGTATCAAACACTTCCTTTTCAGTATGTATTTTGATTGCACTAGCAGAGATTGAAGTTTGCACTCCACTGAATATACAATAGAAAATATTTCAAGTTAGTTATTGATGACGGTCATCTACTGTTGATTTTTGTGCAGCTAAGTGTTCTATAGAACTGCCCACTAGACTGCACTTGTTTCAGGTTTTTTTTTCTTGGTTAATCACACAAATGTATTTTGTTCTTCAGATTTTCACCTGATGGGCGATTAATTGTGTCTGGTAGTGATGACAAGACAGTCAAATTGTGGGATAAAAACACCAAAGAATGTGTACACACTTTCTTTGAACATGGAGGGTAAGAAGATTGTCATAAATAGTGCTCTCGGTCCCTTTTTTCTTTGCTCTTGCCTGGATCCCCTTTCATATATTCCTATAGATTTGAGTTTTAGTCTATATATGGTCTCTTTGCTAGAATTTATGGTGTAATGTGGAGTTAGATTTTGAATGTTAGTCCATTGCATATGGTCTGTTTGCTAGAATGTATGGTGTAGTGTTGAAATAGATGTGAGTGTTAGTCCATAGCATATGGTCTCTTCGCTAGAATGTATGGTGTAATGTTGAAATAGATTTGAATGTTAGCCAATAGCATATGATGTCTTTGCTAGAATGTATGGTGTGGTCTCTTAGATTTTCGATGTTATTCAATTGCATATGGAGCATATGTTGTTTCTTTGAGCTTGATTCGATTTTCTTAGATTTGGAAGCAAGTTTTATATATATTTGATAAAAAAAATAACTGTGTAACCTGATGAAAACAATCATTCCCTTTGCTAGAATAAATGGGAAAGATTCAAGAATCCTGTATTAGTCGCATTCAAAATAAATCCATTCAGCTGCCATCATTTTATATCATTAATATCATGTCCGGAGAACAACCAAAATTATGTCTTTTATGATATAACCCAACATCTCAGATTGTTTATACAAGTAGAAAAAATTTAAAATATTTCATGCCACCATTTTTATTATGTTTTTGCAATTTGAACTAACTATTCCAGATTAAGACAAGTCACTTTGACATTCATGAGTCCGTTTTATTTACATTTAATGTCAATGATGTTTTCAGTCTCACTTTTTTCTGTTAAGGGTTTTATATAGGGAAAAGTTTGATGGACTTGTTCATCCAGTTTTCTATCGTTTCTCCATCTTTTCAAAGTAATGGAAGTGACATAGTATCCACTATTCCATCTGTCTAATGTCTGACCAAGCAGATGTCTGACCATTACATGTTTTCCTTTCCTTTTTTTTCTTAACTTTAAGGCTCTTTGGTTTTTCTTTTTCACTTCTCCTCAAATGCTATTTAACACATTAACCCCTGGAGGTTTTTGCTGTTTTCGCATGAAATGCGAGTAGGAAACACATTTTGGGGACTATTTCTGAATACATCGTAATACATCGATTTCCAAACAATAATCCGTTAGACAAATGGTTACTAATGCTAAAGAAAATGTTTTTCATAGGTTAGTTTGCTGGCGCATGAGCAGAAGTGCAAAAATCAGACTTGTTTTTTTTTTTTTTTTTTTTTTTGCTTAATGGACCCATAATTTTCGTATGAAGAAGACTCTTTATTCAAAATGTCCACCTTATCCTACTTTATGCACAGGTTCACCTGTCTGTGTGCATTTCAGACCGGTCTGCCATACATCTGAGGTCATAAAGTCTAAAATCTGGACACAAATTCGGAATCCGACCATGGGCGATTTTTGGGTGAAAAAAAAACTGGTCCAAAAACTTTGGTTTTTTCCTCTGTATTTTGTAATGCAATTAAAAGGCCCAGATTACTTGCTATCATTATAGAGCTACATCTGTCTACTTTTCAATGATACCACCCACTTTAGTGTATCTTGTATGACCTTGACGCTACAGACCTTGGAAGTAGGCTAGTACCTCATGCCCCGTAAAGTCGTCGCTAGGGGTTAATGTGTTAAAATAGGACCATAAAATTTCTTACTGTCAATGTCTGCCCTCTAACTTCATATCTCAGTCTTAAAGTTTGTTTTTACATTTCATAACCTTTATGACCTAACTGTGATTGTTTATATCATTAGGAACCGTGTGATCAAAATTAGGCCATATTTAATACCTTTATTGCATTATTTGAACTATTTTAATTGAAAAGGTTATCTTAATCTCATAGTGTGTGAATTACTTTTGTACAAAAATGTTTGGTATATGTGTTATAGAGTTATTGGAATTATTGAAGAGTTACAGTGATGTGCCTTTCTGGTACTAAAAACATTCTCATGTTGACCCAAGCATGCAAAGTTTGGTATCCATTCACATCTGGAGGCATGCATTTTGGCTGTTCTTGGTTCATGAAATGGACTGAAAGGTTTATGATTAATTGTTTTGTTCCCTAGTTGACTTTCTTAAATGTGAATCCAATCCCAGAATTTGTATTCCCAAACTTCATTGACTTTAATAATGTAGATATTTCATAAATTTATCTTAATTGTTGTTGACTGTAATGTTTGCTTTGTTGGCAGTCTGTCTAATAAAAACTATGACAATGATGCAGCTTGAAGTGAATGAGATCACTCTTTTTCCTTTTCTTTATGTCCTTTTCATCTGTTTCTTATAAAAGGTTTGTAAACCATGTGGAATTTCACCCAAGTGGAACATGTATAGCCTCAGCAGGGACCGACAGCACAGTCAAAGTGTGGGACATACGAATGAACAAGCTGCTACAACATTATACAGGCATGTATATAGTTTGTACACTTGACTTCTTTTTTAAATTTAAAATTCTTTCGTTAATTGTAATAGGCCTAAAATTCTAGAGGAAAAGAAGAATATTTTCTGATATTTGAATGAAGTAATCATGACATTCTTGTTTTGCAAAGAACATATTGTACTTGTGATCTTGAAATAAGTACTATATTCTTCTTGGAAATTATTCTTTTTATACCACTCTGAAATAGATTCAGTCCTTGTTGAGGGGTTAGTGTTTCACATTTAATTACATTCCCCAATCACATTAGCTTTAGGAAAGTACTATGCTATCTCTCAAATTGAGCTATTCCAAAAAGATGAACAATTTTATCTTTGCAATCTATATATTTCTATGTGTGTATATGTGTGTGTGTATGTATGTATGTATATATATATATATATATATATATATATATATATATATACACATACATACATATACATATATATATATATATATATATATATATATATATATATATATATATATATATACATATATATATATATATATATATATATACATATATATATATATATATACATATATATATATATATATATACATATATATATATACACACACACACATACATACATACATACATTAAAATGAACAACAACACATAGAATGTGTGACCGATTTTGCTTTATTGCTTCATCAGACTGAATATTCAGTATAATTGCTTATATCATTAAACATATTCTGTTTCTAAGTGATCAATGATGTAAACAATATGACATAGACAAGATGACATCAGAGCAAACATTTTAACCTAATTGTCTTATTCTTTAACGAATAATTGACTTGGAAATATGTATGTACAGCACAGATTAATGATATTTTGGAAATATGTATGTACAGCACAGATTAATGATATTTTAATACTTAAAAATACTCAAAACATATTTCATCATCTTAATACGGTATATCCAGAAGGTCTAAATTCCAAAAAGTTCATCTTAATATAGTATTCCCAAAAGGTCTAAATTCCAAAACACTATATGACTTTCATTAATCAAATAATTTTTTTAAAATTATGTCCCCTGTTTACAATTTATTTAAGAATATTTTTATAATATTCTAATTTACTGAATAACTAAACTAGCAAAAGTATAACTAATATCAAAAATAAGTTTACTAATTCTTTAAACGTGAAAGGGCATTTTAAAATTAATTCTCAATATGTTATGAATAATTTTGTATAAAATACTTGATTATATAAGTATTATGCACACCATAATTTTGTATTATATAAATTGAATTCTGATGAAATATTGAACATTCATCAATAATATATCAAGATATGATATTGAGAATTGTTTTGGTAAAGTGTACATTATTTGTACTAAGAATGTTAATAGAACTCTCTCTCTCTCTCTCTCTCTCTCTCTCTCTCTCTCTCTCTCTCTCTCTCTCTCTCTCTCTCTCTCTCTCTCTCATGATTATTGATGGATATTTGTTCTTGAAAATTAACATGGCAGTCATAGAATTTTTATTTAATTGAAAATTTGTATTAACTGACAACAACCAGATTGACTGCCTTAAAAATATGCATCATCTAATTGACTGGAATTTCCAGTAAAGCCAAATGGTGAAGTTTTATTTGATCAGATCCCCCAAAAAGTCATGGATGATGATAATGAAAGATACAATATCGGGGGACTAATAAATATCTGTAGTACAGACCAAGGTACAATTGTTCAGTTATGGAGTTTTTCACCAGTCCAGAAGATAGGCTTTCAACTTCTTTTGTGTTCTGCTTTGTGGCTTTAAAGTCGTTAAACATTTGAGAAACCATAATGACCAAGCAAATGTATTCAGCAACATCTATCGATTGACTAACAAAGAAACTATGTGTAACATAGACCTAGTCATCTTTAAATTGAACTTTATTTGGTGACACTTTTTTCGACTGTGGAACAAAGAAACAATCTCTAAATTAAGCCCAGTAGCATTTAAGTAGCACACACACACACACAGATAGGGTGAGAAGATTGAGATGCTAACGATGAACATCTGACTCTCCCATATAGGCATATCAATAAAAATGTATTATCATTTTTTTTTTTATGGTTCTTTAAAATATTTTTATTTTTTTATACGTAGTAAATTGTGATTTCCATTTGAATCCAATTTTTTTTTAGCATAGTTGTCTTGATGGACGTTGTTGCTGATATATAAAACAGAAACTTCAAGTAATACATTTTTATTTCTTTAGCTCACGCTGCTGCTGTTAACAGTCTGTCTTTCCACACAAGTGGTAACTATCTTCTGACAGCATCTGATGATAGCACTCTTAAAATATTTGACCTGTTGGAGGGACGTCTTTTCTACACATTACATGGACACCAGGTCAGTAGACTGCTGATTCAGCAAGGTGAATTTAAGAAAGTGCTGAAGGATAAAAGTTATAATGGAAGACTTTAATTCTCATGATATTTTCTTTATTTTTCTGCTTAAGAAAATTATTAAGTGACTTCAAATCTTACACGAAAGACAGAATGTGGAGTTATATTTAAGGAGTTAAGTGAGGCAAGATGAAATGGGATAGGGTTACATGTATATGACAAGTACCAAAACTGCTCCTGGGAATTTTGGTGGTAAACTTATTACAACAATTGCATTGTTTATGTTATGGGTTTGTATAATGGTTGATAGGGCATTTGGCAATCCATTGTTTTCCCATAAATCGATAGGTAAATTAATTGATTTATAAATTCTTTCTACAAACGTATTTAGTCCAATGCATTATTTGGTGCTCTGATGCATTGAATACAAAGAATTAATGGCTTTATTGTTGATGGTCAACAGTTATCATCTTTTAAAAAAACATTTCTCCTTTGAATACATTCACTGATCACGTTACGTTAGGGATATAAGCCTGCTACCTCACGAATCCAGCCCTACTAAAAGATGAAAAATCGACCTTTCTGTCTATCTCATATAGACAAAGGGCAATAACTCTTGCCACCTCCCCTTGCTACCACCAGGAGTCGCCAGTTTTTAAGCTTCGCTTGTACGGATAACATCAACATTTTGACCTCCGACAATCCAAGCTATAATTTTGTTAACTTGGTCCATCCGAAGTTTCATTTGAATTTATTGTGTTGTGAACATATTCTTCCACAGGTTGTATACATTATTTTACAATTTGTTCCAAATTTGAGTGGCTTTGTCACCTTTTATGGACTTCGTCTATTGAGACCACGTTGCAAACACGCTGTCGCGGTACACATGTTGTCATTTAGAGTTTATGCGACACTGAATAATTTCGCGTACTCCGTTAGTAACGGTGGTGGTATTAGCGAATTAATAACATGCTGAGTTGCTAATTGTGCTTTTTTACTCTTCTTGTGTCGTTTCAGTAGAATAATTTCGCAACACTGATAATTTCGCTTACTCCGTTAATAACGGTTGTTATAGTAGCAAATTAGTAACAAGCTGAGTTGCTATTTTGTGTTTTGTTTTCTCTTCTGGTGTCGTTTCAGTAGAAATGTCAACCAAATGTTTGAAATGTAAGAAGTTCAAGGCTAGAGAAGACAACCATAAATCTTGTATTTCCTGTACCAAGTGTATATCATCTATACCATGTAATGTGTGTAATACTTGGACAGAGCAAATGTGGGCTGATGTAGTCAGGAAGGCAGCAAAAGGGAGGGATAAACGGAACAAGTCAAAGAACGATAGCATTGATGTCCTTAGTTTACATCCAAAGTCAGTCTCCATTACGCGTGTTGTGGGGGACGTTCGTCATTTGCAACCATCAGCCACAGTCACATCAGCGACAACGGAGGAAAATAAGGAAAATAAGGCTGACATGGTCCAGCAGTCCACCTTTGAACAGATGCGTCGTTTGGTCCAAGAAATGACGATGCAACTTTTGACATCAGGCCAAATATTTCCCTTGCTCATTTTCACAGCTGTTTCCGACTTTTTGGGGGAATGTTCCCCCAATTTTAGGCTGCCCAGTGGGCGTAAGTTTCCCCCCCCCCCCTATGTCTGAGCATGGCTTTCTGGCCTGTAAGTCAGGAAGCATGGAGTTTTTACCAGATCCATCGGATCGATTTCATTATGCAATATCGCCTTCACCAGCTGTCCAGCCATCCCAGCATGGGGACCTTATTGATATAACAGGCCGACCAGCTACAATTTACGGGGATTTTAGTGACAAATCCATCAGTCCGACTGTACCAGCATGGGGACCTTAATAATACAACAGTCCAACCAACTATGATTTACGTTTATTTTAGTGATATATCCGTCCGTCAATCTGTACTGCCGGTAACATACTAATACTATGACAGAGATTTTATTGAGAAATCTATCTGTCCAGCCAGACCATTGGAGTGGCCTGTGCTGGTGATAGCCGGACCGTCGCCGATATTCCGGCTGACCACATGCCAGACAAACCAGCTGGCATTGCCGGCCGGCCATCAGTTCACGGCTTATCCACAAGGGAGAGTTAGGGACATTATCAGTGATGACGGAATTGTGTCATCTATGCCACATGGTATGATCTCTCCAGATATGGAAGCTTTACACAGTGAGTGTGACGAATCTCCTGCAAATCAGCAGTATACAGATCCAACCATGGAACAGACTGAGTGTAGCTTCAAGGCCACAGTGGAGGAAATTTATAGAGTGTTGGCAACTTCAGAATGCCCTCCACCTCCTTCTGCCACTCTAGACTACAAAGTTAAGGCATCTGTAGATCTGGACGAGGAGGAAGAGACTCCATCCTTCCGTCTCCTTCCCCAGTCGGCAAAAATTAAGGAGATTAATGATCGTCTGTCGGGACGAATAGGGTATCCAGGGAATGCTAACGCATTCTTTTCAGAAAGCCAAGTACCCATGTCGTTCTCAGGTCGCTGGTACAAAACTCACTCCAACGCCTTCAGTACTGATCTCCCGGCTCTGGATAAAAATATGGCAGCAGTTAAAATGTCTGCTCCACTGTTTTATAAAGTGGACAAAAATGTGTTCCATGCCACGTCAAAGCTAGTCCGAAACGTAGTCGCTACGTCTTCACTGTTAGATTTAGCCTCACTAGCCATTATCCGGATCGCAGAAAATCTGGCAATGACCACGCTTGGGAATCTACGCCCGGATCGCTTGAGTTCTTTACAGGGCAGCTCACCATCCATGGCCAATGCGTTGACTGCTTCTGCCAACTTGGACCTGATAAGACATGACGCATGTCTGCGGTTCATGTCGCTCAAGTCCCATCATACTCTGGCTTTACGGATGACTCCGTTTGGGTCACCTTTACTCTTTGGAGGAAGAATTGAAGAAATTCAGAGGCATGCAGCTCAGGAATTGCCCCTCCAACTTGTCGCCCAGCCGTCACAGGCGTTTTGAAAAAATCAGCCCCTGCCACAGCGGAGGGATGCTAGGCAGACCGGGGACAAGAGATCCTTACAAGCATATATGCATAATGCCGGGAGACAACAGTCTAAAGAAGCTAGGAGGCAACCATACAGTGGTGACAAAAGACAAAGTTTCTCTACCTTCAAGCCTCCTAACTCTAGACATTGACTTACCCTCCCCACCGCCCGCGGACAGCCTACATGTGGGCGGCCGCCTCCTGCATTTTCAAGACCACTGGACCACCTTATTTCCTCAGAACAATTGGGTGATCCAGGTAATTTCGGAGGGGCTTTAATTAATCGATCTTTCTTCGGAATTGCACACTTTGGGGGCGTCCGATGATCGATCTTTTGAGGGCTGGGCGACGAGTTGGAGGGGCAATTCCTGAGCTGCCTGCCTTCAAATTTCTTCTTAGTGTTCCACCCCTGCCCAGACTGTCTTCTTCTTCACGCTTGGCTCTTGTCCGGACAGCCTTGCGAGACAAACAATTTAAACCTTCGATTGTGGAGAGAATCTCGAGAGCTAGACGGCCCTCCACTCTGAAGGCTTACGAGGGAAAGTTGAGGGTTTTTAGGGACTGGTGCCATATCAATAACATCGTCCCATTGAGTGTCTCAATCCCTCAACTGGCCAATTTTTTTCTCTGGCTTTTCGAGGAGAAACAGTTGGCTCCAATTACTATCAAAGGCTTCCGCTCTATGATATCAGACACATTCCGCCATCATGATCGATGTGATATAGGACAGGACAAAGATCTATCAGATCTTTTAGCTAATTTTTATTTCAATCGCCCCAAATCACTCACCCTGTTTCCAAAATGGAATCTGTCCTGGGTTTTAACATGGCTCAATTCAGACAAATTTGAGCCTTTAGCCCACACTTCGTTAAAGCTACTTTCATATAAAACATGTTTCTTGATAGCCTTAGCTTCAGCATGCAGGGTGAGCGAGTTACATGCCCTGTCCAGTGACCCAAACTATCTTCAGTTCAGATCAGATGGTTCAGTGGTCATCTTGACGCAACCAGGATTTGTAGCCAAAAATAGGTTGCCATCCATTGGCAATCAGAGAGTCGGGACACACGCACACGCCTCTTTCTTCCAGTGAAAGCTGGGAAATGGGATATCACCCTTCAAGCCTTGGCTTCATGGCTGAAGTGGGTTATTCGCTCAGTGTACTCTGAGATCTCACAAGATCACAGTCGACTCATGAAGATTACCGCTCATGAGATTAGAGCAATTTCGGCAAGCCTTGCATTTGACCGCAATGTTTCGATCCAAGATATAATAGATGCGGTTGGCTGGCATCCAGAGTCAACCTTCTCCAGTTTTTATCTCCAAGATTTGACCTCGCAGAGGCAAACCTTGAATCTGGTAGGTCCTGTGTCGGCAGCACAGATGACCACCAGACCCATTTAAAAGCAGCAGCACAGCCTCTCAGCTTCGCTGGATTCGCCAGTGGAAAATTTTTTAGGTGAAAAGTTTTCAATAACAATCTTCTTACCTGTATATAGTGGTCACTTATCACGTGACACTAGGCTGTGTTGCTGATGATCTTAGGAGAATGGGTTATCGTTCACATGGGGGAATCCAGCCATCATTCCCTAGAGGATACCCGGGGTGGAGGTCGGATGCTCTGCATTTCCTCCTCCTATTACCTATTCTCCTAACATAATGTGATCGGGGAATGTATTCAAAGGAGAAAGCAAATTTTTAAGTAAATTATGTTTCTCCGAGAATACTTACCCAATCACATTACTTAAAAACCCTCCCAACCACTCCGCCATGCGAGCATCCTCGTATATTATATACCGCTCAGCTTAAAAACTGGCGACTCCTGGTGGTAGCAAGGGGAGGTGGCAAGAGTTATTGCCCTTTGTCTATATGAGATAGACAGAAAAGACGATTTTTTTTGTCTTTTAGTAGGGCTGGATTCGCGAGATAGCAGGCTTATATCCCTAAAGTAATGTGATCGGGTAAGTATTCTCGGAGAAACATAATTTACTTAAAAATTTGCTTTTTTGAAATAAGCAAGAATACAACATCAGTGAAATTATCAAAAAGACAAGTGTATTTTGACACTAAAGTTTGAAGTATGAGGAAATGTGTGAAATTATTGTAAATTTTGAGAGACCGGTCACAATTATGCATGGTTTTCAGTGTGTATTTAGATAAAAGTCGAATTTAACTGTTAGCAGCATAGACCAGATCTGGCAGCATATAATTTGATATATTTTCAGTTTGATAAGAATTGTACATGAGTATAGATGATAAGTCAGATATGAAAAAAGATCCTATAGGAGATAAGAACTCTTTATTTATATCAGTTTATTTATATCAGATTGCCTGGTCCATTCATCTGAATTGTAAGATAAATGTATTTAAAAAATCACATTTATAGGATACACAAAATATAGAGGCTCGTATACAGCTACTTAAATTTGTGTGAAACTGGACAGTAGCATGAATAAGACATTTGCTCAGTATGAATTATTATTGCATTGCCTTTAACTGTTGAAATTTAAGTTTATTTTCTCAGAGGTACTTAATGTTGCATTAAGTTGTCATTGTATGTAGTTTTGAATTCTTTAGTATAAGAAAAAGATCACTTATACAGTCTTCATCACTGTAACTGTGAAATATATTTTGCCTAACTCAGATATAACAATACTACTCAGTTTGATGGTAAATTGCAATATGAATGAAAACCACTTTGATTAGAATGGCTATTTGTATAAAAAAAAATCATATTCCAGGGTCCAGCCACAGCTGTAGCATTTTCAAGGTCAGGTGACTACTTCTCATCAGGAGGCTCAGATGAACAGGTACAATGCTGAGGATATTAAATGAGTGGTTATTTCATTTGAAATTTATTAAATGAGTTGAATGACTTGTATGTTTTTCAAGCCTTTTGAGGTGCCCTATTTCTATATTGTACAAGTTATCTCCCTTATGAGCCAGGTCTTGCCTCTCAGAGGTCAGTATTTTAGTATATGGTATATGGCTGAATGAGAACATTTGAAAGTTTAAGCTGATTGTAAAGTTTTCGGCAACTTCATATAAGATTGAGTATTTATATAAAATGGAATCATGAAGTAATTTTGTTTTCATAACTAGTTTCCCTTTACCCTAATTTGTGCATCTAAGACCCCCAGATTTTTAATTTGACACCCACCCCCATTTCTTACACCAAGATGTGCTTTTCACTCATTATGACACCAAGAGGATTTTTACTTTGAATCCTTAGGGAAACTCTGTAATATTAGCAAAAAAATGAATCAAGATTTCATGTGCTTGTAATATGCATTATTATCAACATACCTATTTTGGGAAGGTAACTCCTTATAGAAAGGAAAACATCCTACGATGTTAAATGAGTCAATCAGTTCTTTGAAATATTTTATCCACATTGCATACATTTGATTTTAAATGATTACAAAACAAGGTTCATTGTGTTCCATAATGGAACACAAATAATTTATTTTATTTATAATCTGACAATAATGTTGAATTGTATACTTAAACTACCTCCATAAGCCACAGATACTACTCTATTACATTTTGGGAAATTATATTAGATATTTGTTATATTACCAGTTCAAAATTTATATGGTCACATACAAAATGATGAAGAAATTCTGAAAAATGCAAGCAGCCAAATAACTGAAGCTTATTATGTTTCCTTTTCATTAAAATTCATTTGGAGGAAGACTCACCATTGGCAGGGCACTTGTCTATGGCAGATTAACTAATTCAAAACCTACCAGTAATGTCAGCATTACTTATTCATAGTGTGATATAATTTAAATCTTTGACACAAAAACACTGTGATTTCACTCATGAGTTAAAATTCCCTTATTTCAATTACAACAGACTTAAAGACATAATAATGTTTATTCCTTATTTATTGTCAGCATGTTTTTGTTTTCATGGTGCTATGTTTTTTTGTAATGTTGTATATGTTTTTATGTATTATCTAATATTGTAAATGGATGAGAGCTTCATAAGAATAGGCACTGTACTAAGTCCACTTTATTATTGTTATTATTATTATTGTTGTTGTTGTTATTATTATTATTATTATTATTTTTATTATTATTCACTCAGAGGTTCTACAGCAAAGGACAGAATAAACCTCTGAATGTCCCAAATATTTAGGCCTGACCATGATTTAGTAAATTTCTCAATTTGTTTTCCTTCCGAGTTTGAAATTTTACCTTGCATATAATACTCATAAGTTTTGATATTCTTATCAAAGGTAGGTAGTAGAGGGACAAAAATAATGCCTAATTTCAGGCTTGTACAACTCTGGATACTTTTTAAACTTGCAAAGGGTGGTGTTATTTCTCAAATGTAAAGAAACGTTATTTTCCTCTGAAAACAAGACTCTCTGATAAAGAATCCAACATGTAGTGGCAGAATTTAAATCTTTTATGCCTGCTGAATGTTTCATTGAAAATATTATCATTGCAAACTAGGCAGTTAGAAAGATATTTAAAAATTATCAACTTAAGGAAGAACGTTTTATTTAGCAAAACTGAATCAGTGTCTGAAAACATTCTTGTTATATAAGCAATATCACCATTTATATTGAGTGACATTTATCATTCAGTAAATATGGAATGTTAATCTGTTTACACTCAAGAAGGAGTTACATGTTTCGGTTGGAATTTTCAATATCCCTCAGCCAACATTATATACAGTCTGGGTTGTTTGTGTTTTTATATGTAGTTTTCACACTCCCTCCTTTGACCCCAAAATTTTTGAAACTGTACTTAAACATTTTATGCATCCCCCTGTTTCAGCTATGAACCTTTTCAGTATTAAAAAAAATGTAAATTAAAGCCCTCAATTTATGACAAAGAATATGAACCAGCAGGTAACGAGTGTACAATTGGGGAAAAAATTAAAAGTTTAACCTGCATGTTTTGAGGGTTTCTTTGTTTCTGCTACTACTTTTTCAGTGTACTAGATTGTTTAGTGTGCATTATGGTAATTTGTGCGTACCCATTTGCTTCCTTTAGTTCATAAGCTTTACTATTATAACTGGTTAATGAGTTTTGAGGTTGTTGTTGTTGTTTGAACCTGCCAATATATATAAATTTGTTTTTGCTTAACTTGTCTGTCTGTATCTAGGTCTGGCTGGACTGATCTCTTCACTGTGCATAGCATGACCAGTGCTGCAGAAGAAAAAAAATTCATTCCTTTTCTTTTCACCCCTCCAAGAAATAAGTGATTATTTAGGCAAAAAGTAGTGGCCCACAATAAAATGTTTGCCAGTAACAAAACGGAACATATCCATTTACACTTATGCAGTTCTGTGATGTCATTAGCAGGTACTTACTAATGAAAGCCATCATATGCTAAAAATGTATTTCTTACTTGATGAAGTTATGACATGATAAAGTTATTTCAACATTGCTTTGACCGTATCATGCACCAATAAGGAACTAAGTTATAAATTGTAAATAATTGCTTGTTGTAATTAATTATAAGTTCCATCTGTAACAGGTGCTTGTCTGGAAAACTAACTTTGATCAGATGGATTTTGAAGATGTACTGCAGTCTCATAAGCAAAGGGCACAGTCTGAAGCTCCAACAGTGCATGACATACCCCCTCGCACAAAGAGACCACAATCAGCTGGAAAGGTATGCTGTAATATAAAGTTTAAATAAATATATTAAGAACTTTTCTTTAAAACATCAACACAATTGCACATTTTTCATTCTTTATTTTTCCACCAAATTTAGAACTGTCAATTGTGTTCCTTATAAGATGTCTCTGGCATGACTTGCATGGCTCGCAATGTATAATGTATAAGGCAAATTGTTCTTATCGCTTAGACTTTTTGTTTTTTTTTCCTTTGAATTAATGTTTGCAATAGAAGCATGCTTGCCATAATTATGATTTTTTCAAAATGAGAGCACTTGATGCCAAACATGCTTGAAATCTTGGTAAACTCATGTTGCAGAAAAAGTCACGTTGACAGTCGATCTGGAGGCATAAAACTTATGAATGATGTGATAAGCTGCATATTAAAAATTTGGTTGACATAAAACAAGCCTTGGTAAAGTTACACAGAAAATCATATGATGGGAAATCAGGAGGCATACTTTTTATAAATTAATGTCATGGAATGCTTGAAATCAAAATCATTCAAGGTCTCATAAATATAGAATGCCCATGATTAAGTGTAACAGTCCTTGGTTAGGGTATGGAAACAGAAGTTAGGGGATAGGTAAATGATAACAAAACAGACTGAAAATCTGGCTCATTATGGACCTCATCAGTATAAAATTCATATCAAACAACACCAACACTTCCCATTAAAATTATCATGCAGAAACCAAATTATTTAAGGTCATGCAGATTGACAGACGGATGGAATGGATTACTGTAGGGATCTTGTGACTTAATTGAGGCGAGCCTTAACTAATACAATAAGGTTTAACATTTGGAATCCTATTTTAAAGCAGTATTATTACAAACAATAGGGTATAAGATACTGAACTATTGCATAAGAAAATAAAATTAGATGAAGGTTTTTAATTTTCCTTGCAAAAACATTACTTAATTATTATATAGTAATTATCAAAATGTAATTTAGGCAAATGATCTCTATTTTCATACATATGTTGTGAGCAGCATTTTAAATCATAGACATTTTTATTTGCAAAACACAAATACCCCAACTGAAGACCAAAAAGTCATAATCTAAATAAATTCAATGCAATAACAATTTCAAAATTAGCAGTAATGGCAAAATATTCTAATCAGGTTATATACAAATACTTTCTAAAACACATACTAAATTTAATTTTTCTACCTCTTCTTGTCTGATCAGACTAAAAGGTCTTTTCTTTGAATAGGTTCCTTGATCACATATATATAGGGAAGAAGCTACACTGCCTAAAAAATCCAGCATTCCAGAAAACCAAAAATGGCTTTCCTATTTACTAAATAGTTCATGGGAAGAAACTTTGCCCATCCCTTTTTGTTAACCAAATTCACAACTGCCAGGTGATTATGATTGTTTACTTGATTTTAGTCTTCCCTGTTGAATCGTGAAGATTATGAACCTTTCATTAACAACTTGAATATAGCAGTTAAAGGTGAAATTTGTTGACATTTATATGAATTTCTTGCAGTTCTGACTTCTATGCGTATCTTTTTTTTCTGACCTTTTGCTTCAGCATGGTATTGTTGGTGCCTCTTGTTGATTGTTTTCATTGACACTGCTTGCATTCATTTTCATGTTTAGTTAGCCATTACACAAACACATACATACATACATACATACAGGTGAACACTCGTTTCTTTCCCAATATTTTCCCATTGTTTTTGTCTTTTAGAAAATTGAGAGACTGTGTGTTAAAGGCAAGAAATTTAAAGCAATTGGTGCATCATGCCTGCCTTGTGTGTACCATGTATTCGTCAAACTGTAGGTGCAGTGTTTGTGCATTATGGTCATAATCGATATTGTCCACAGTACTGCGATGAGGACACAAGACCGAAAGTAGACATAGCAGGTCCAGAGAGACAGACTGTAACATACAAAGTTTGAATCCAAATCCAAAGATGTTGTCAATGGCCAACATAGTATGCAATCTGTCTGTTGGAGAAGGAAGAACAAGGGGTTATGGAATTCCCACCCACACAATCTTCAAAGGCATTGTCAGTCACATGCTGTTGCTATTACAACAAATATGGCAGTCCTTATCATTTTACTATAAATCTTACTGAAATGACCCTTAAATTATGGATTATTGGAATAATAGCAAAAACTATGAAAATATAATCATTGTGGTCAAATTTGGAAACTGGCATGTCCGTGTTTAATTTGGATCTAGATTTCAATGTTAGGTTCTGTGGGTTGATTAGAGAACTTCTATAGAGTTACTGCTGTGCTTTTTAATAAAACATTTTTCATGCTGAATCACATGATCAAGCTAATGCTTACAGCATTAAAGGCAAGAGATTATAAACCTCTTATAAACTGTACACAGTTTAAAAAGGAATATTGAGATTCTTGGGGGTAAATGTGAGAAAGGCAACATTATTTTTTGGGGGACATCATGTTGTGTTATCTAAAAATGGTATCATTGCTGTTGCTGCCTGAACTTGAAGAAACAAATATAACAAAACAATGCCAAAAAGTCCAGTGGCTACAGTCCAGATTAGCACTAGAAAAGTTTGATGTCAGCACAATTCCCATTGAGTTCAGTACTTTCACTGGATTTGCCTGTGGTTTTTATTTAGTTAAGAAAAGTTGCTCTTTTCATTTATTAGGGTATCTTTATAACACAAGTGACATGACTATCAGCTGTGGTATTTTCATTTTCAGAGAGCAGGTTTGTTTATCCTTCACATAGGGAATCCAGCCATTCTTCCTTCATAGGGTTGCTGTGGTAACATTAGAATGATTATGAATTATCTATACTCCTGATGTTAATGCAAATGTATTTGACAAAGGAACTAAACTTTGCTCTAAAATGAAGTTTCTGTGAGAATACCTACACAGATCTCATTATGATTAAACACTTAAACCTTTCCTTGCAAATGAAAGCAGCCTCACTGATTTATTGATCAGTCTGAACTGGTAGACATCCAGCTATGGGTCAAAGGGAGATAAGGAGGAAGAGTATTTTCACTTCAGCTGTAATATACATGGACATGCACCACAATTAATTTTACTATATGTTCTCTACATATATTTCTCAGTACTGACCTTTCAACTGTGTGACAATCGATACAAATCATATGCTAATCTAAAATACATCCAAAGATGACTTCACGGTGAAATTCTTGTCAGGGGTTGATCTGCATTTTTTTGAGCGGCTGCACTGTAAACAGAACAGCATGTAAACAGACCAGATATTTCACTTCCGGATCATCACCAAGGCCTTAATACTCAATGTGCACTGTCGCCAAAAAACACACAGACAACCACTCTCTCAGCTCATATTCTCAAGAATAAACAATTACCTTTAAATCCCTACCAAAAATGCATCAATATAACTCTTCTATCACCACCAAATTGAGAGAGGAAAAAAATGTTCTAGAAATAGACTATAACTACATTTGTGGGTACTGAACTGGAAATAATAATTGTGATGTGATTCCAGATGCAAAAGACATAATTTTTTATCTTTTTGGGGATTTCTGGATTCTGGAGGTAGCAGAGTTTATTTTCTAATGTTAATTTGTTCAGGTAAGTATTTCTCAGAAATTAATTCACTTCAAAATGTCTCATCTCTGTATAATAATAGCACACATATGTGACTAGTGGGCTGGATGTGCCTTTTGCTATTCACAATTCTTTCAGAGTCATTACTTTTAGTTTTATTTATTTGTCTTTCCATCCATCAATCAATCACACGTTTCCAGCTCAAAAACTCCAAAACTGGTTAAGATGTCTGTAGGAATTTGGTACACTTATTGGACTAAGGATGTAGGTTTGCCTTTTGCTATTCAGAATTCTTAAGTTTTTATGACTCCATCATTATGTCCATTTAGTGGGGGTCTCTTCCTTCACTGGTATGTAATTCAGCTGAAGGAGGGAGGGATATATCTAGCACTAAGTCTGTCAGTCAGTCCATCAACATCTTTATTTCCAGAGCATAACACTCAAGCCTCCAATATATTTCAATCTGTCTTCATACTCATTGGAAACATGTTATATAGAGGTGTCTTTTAAATGCTTAGAATTCTCTGCATTCAGTATTTGTTATTTTAGTATAGAAAGAAAGTATATAAATTTAGAGTGTTGGACTAGAGGATACTAAAATGAATAGTATATACATTTTGGGAACTGGGCCATAGCTGACTTTATGTAAGGTTCTTTACAGAAGTGAGGGACCTGGAATGTGTCCTGTCTAAATGACTTGTTCTCTCTCATCTTTTAGCTGTAACAAAGTATACAAAGATGACATCTGAACCTTATGTTTGACACATGTGGCAGTCATTAATTTGCCTTTAATGTCATTAAAATGTTACTTCCATACTTGTCTAGAAAAATCCTGTTGCTTTAATTGCAGATCTTAATTGAAATAACTATATGTCAAAGTATTTTATACTTATATCATGTGTGATATGCAAGCACCTGTTAAAACAAACCAAAAGGCCAACTTCATGGCACCATAGATCACATTGAATAGACTGTTATTTCAAGTAAAGAATGGATAATTTTAACAAATGTGATGTAAATATTGCAAAGAATAAAAAGCGAAAATCGGTGTGGGAGAAAACTTTACTTTTTGCATAATCTTAAAAGCGTTATAAATGAGATATGAAATTTATTTGCCTGATTAATCAAGCTCCTTTTTCTTTCACCATGCCTGACCTTTGTTTCACTTGCCACAGGCAATTTGGCAACTGTTAATGTTGAGCTGTACTAGCCACATCGAGCTAGAAGACAAGACAGAACTGAAGGAGGATTGAGAACAAGAACATGGTCACATACACCAAAGTCTTCAAGTCTCCTTTTCTTTATGAAGTCTAATTTTAACAATCTCCATTTTCTCTAAAATGACACTTAGACCTTAAAAGATTGGTTATCAAGAATGATAAACCGTGTTAGAAAAGCATTAATATAGATTTAGGTTTGGGCCATTAACCTGTGCATTTTGTTTAAATTAATCATTAACAATTAGAATTAATTGCACTGCAGTTGCATGTGAATATTTTTATTTGTCATTAGAGTACAGCTAGATCTGATGTTAAAAATATGGAAGATGAGCAGCCTCTGGTAACAGATGTAGGCCCTGCCATGTTCTCTTCTTCAGAGGTAATTTTATTGTATCATTTAAGTCACAGATTATAGTTTATAACTTTATAATAATTTCTCCTAAAGTCAGGGTATTTGATCATACAACTACTACATTAGATTTATATAAATGTTCTGTATGTAACATATATAATAACATTTCATGACATGACTGATTACATTGCAATGTTATGGTAACCAAAATCATTGTTAATGTAATGTGATGTAAATATTGCAAACATGACTGATTACATTGCAATGTTATGGTAACCAAAAGCATTGTTAATGTAATTTCAAAAACTATGCTATGGTTTTGTCAAAAACAGACAGTTATTTTCAAGATTTGATTTTAAAAAATCTTACATTTATGAAACTTGTCAAATAATTTAAATCTTTGTGAAGGCTAAGGCTCAAAATGTTTCATATATTTGAATTTAGCACTTATATAGTTTCATTCACTTATGTGAATCACCACCATGAACTGATAGAATGTGAAATCATCTTTTCATGTTTTAAGATACAAATTTGTCCACATAGTTTTTTTAATTTTGTTTCTGCATCAAAGCAGTATAGAGATAAAAATCTTAAGTCACAATTTTTGTGTATATGGAGAAATTCAGATTTAATTTTTCTTCAGAATATATTAGATATAGCAGTGATATGGACGAATATTGATAATGAATTTAGCCAGCTGTATTTTCTCTTGTGACTCCAGCATGGTCCCATGATAAACGGTAGGAGTACATGTGATGACTTTGGAATGACATCATCTGACAGAGCTGTTAGAGACCTTAAATCAAGAGAAAGAAGTAAAGACCAACCAATATCCACCACACAAAGGTTGGAGCCAAGGTCAATTCCACCTGAACTGGCTGATACCCTTGAACATATTGTGGGACAACTAGACATATTGACACAGGTTGGTAAATTTCATGTGTTCACCGCCCCACACAACCAGATTGCTCTGAAATACATTGTGATACTGACATAATCTGACATAGGTAGGCAAAATTTGTTAACTATCCAACCAGAATGCAGCAAGACCCTTCAAAACTCGCTGAACAGCTTGCAGTTTAATACAGATTGTGAAATTCCTTGTTTACTGTCCCAATAGAATTGGCTAATTACCTCATATCTTGATTACTGGATACAGAGGCTAACACAAGCAAGTTCACTAAAGTATTTACTGTCCTAACAGGACTAACCAATAACTAGAAACACTTTTGGACAATTGGCTGATACAAGTGGTAAACTCCATAGATTTTACTACCAAATCAGAAGTAGCCAATATCAAGGAAATATGCTGGACAGCTAGAGATGCTAACACACACATGTAACTCTGGTATTTACAGATAAACCAATATCTTGAACCAATGTAGGACAACTAGAGAAGCTAAAACAGGCATTTAAACTTGAGTGCTTACTGTCCTTACTTGGCTAACCAATACATTGGAATGCTATTGAACGACTAGACAGGCTAGCACTATTGGGTAGGGCATAACCGACTTTTGATCCGGAAATCGGATTCCACCGGATAGTATGAACTTCCGATTAATCGGAGTCGGACAAGGCAGGAACGACCGATTTGGATAATAAAAATAATAAAGTTGAATTTCTATAGCACCGTGTATAACACTGCGTGTCATTCGATAGTGCGTTAATAAAGTTAAATAAGAAGTCAGAAAAGTCCAATATGGTCAACACAACCACGCTGTGAGACAATCTATTTGAACTGGCGGGTAAAAACCGGAAATGAAGCCGGATATGGTAAAGTACTAAGTAACATGCTAGACACGGCAAAACCAGATACCAGAAACCCGGAAACGGAAGATGAAATTTTTTAGAAAAAAAATACGGATTTAGCATTTCCGATTAATTGAATCGTATCCGGAATCGGAAAAATTTCATGCCCAAAATCCGGAATCGGAAATCGGTAGAAAAATGCTAATCGGTTATGCCCTACTATTGGGTACTTAATGTTTCCTGTTGCAACAGAACTAGCCAATACTTTGGAAAAATGTTAGACAGTTGGACAGGATAATTATATGTAAATTCTGATATTTACTGCTCTATTAGAATTAGCCAAGGTCATGGAATACATCATGGGACAGTTGTAGATGATATGACACAGATGAATGGAATCCATGTGATTGCTGTTAAAAGAGTTTTTCTAATTATTTTGGCATTTCACTGTTGAAATTATTACTAGATCACATTAACATTGGATATAACCTACACTACCTCTGAATACAGCCCTCCCTCAGCCATCATTCAGCCTATACATTGCATTAATGAAGAGAGTAATTCTTAGATTACTTCCCTTTGTCCCTCTAGATGGCTGCCCATATCCTAAATATTGGCCAGTTTAAGCTTTTACTTTAGACTGTTAACAGTGCCTCCAAAATCCAATGTGTTTTTTCATCATACATTTTAAACCATTCATCAAAACTTTTCAGCCGCTCCGGTTGCCTAGTGGTTAGAGCATCAGCCTTGGATGCAGGAGGTCATGGGTTCAATCATACTCAGAAATGATACTGTCCTGCCATATCTGCATAAAAGGACATGTGAGATATGGTGTGAATAGATACTTGGAAAAATGTGTCAGACATATTGAGAATGATTGTAAATTTCTTCTACTGCCAGCTTTAAGTTGAATTCCATCAATTCCATAGTCAAACAGGAATGTTTAGCAAAAACAATTCCATACCTTTGTAGACAGGGTGTGTGTGTCCTTCTCCTGCATGCTCTGTGTCCAAGGATATAATATGATGCACAGTAGTGACAATGCTGTCAGCACCATTTGTAGTATGGACCCTATATGCCAGGTATGTTATCTGAGCAGTGATGCCAGATCCAGCAAGGAATGTTGTCCACCTGTAGGATGTTGCTACAAGAGGACGGGTCATGCTGGTCTGGATGAATGGCACAAATTGTGAGGTCAGCTGTATTGTGTTTGGTCTAATGTAGCTGGTCAGTCTGACTGTTGCCTGGGACATTGCTATTAGAACTGTGGAATGATGTGATTTTTGTGTTTGAAACCGTGAAGCCACACCTGCCAAACACAAACACACTGGTCAGTTGGATGGCTGGACTGATTGGTTGGCATATAACTTATGAGCCAAGAAGTCTGGCAAAGTTGGAATGTAATCCCACATGTCTGATAATAAAAGCTCTAAGGCCATGCACAGGCAGGGATGGGAACTTTGTCCAGTTGGCTGCCAAAATAGGATAAAATCTGGCTGGTTCATCCAAATGATTCACTGACAATCCTGAGGACAGAACTTCTGGTGGCAGTCAGGATGACATATAGTTCGACTTGCCTTGTCTTTGCCAAAGACCGTAATCCTGTATGCCCATTTCAATGGCACTAAGGCCATACATGAGTAGAAATAGAAACTTATGTTGACTGGGATGCCAAACCAGAGAAAAATTAATCAAATCTGAATTTAGAATATTCAACAAGTCCCAGATGGATGATTTATAACGTGCCCTATTCTTTGGTCCCTAAACTGTCAATTTAGGACCATCTGTTTTTGGACCACACTGCACAGGTAATAAGCATTTATTAAGCAAGTCATGTCAAAAGATAATCTTCCTTCAGACTCTGAAATGCTTGTATTTCTTACAATTGCAAGACATTTCTGAATTGATTGAGTAAAAAGCAAGTGCACACAACAAACACAGAACCCATGGTCTCAAACAAGATCGCCAGTCACTCTTCACCATTTTTATATCCGATTCAATTTTAAAGTTCGAACAACCCGCAACAAAACTCGATGTTTTCTCTGTGTTTGTTTTTCCGAATTCCATACACCAGTTACAGTGCATAACGTTCTTGTTCTCATCATAATTCAGCCATTCCCTGTCTTTTGTTCATGTCTTCTGAAACGTCCGATTACACTTTTCCGTATCATAAGAATTATCCCTCTTTTATTTCATTTTCATTCAACTTTTGTTTTTTCTGGAGGCTGAACACCTTATTTAAAACACCACATTTTGCCTGTCTTATATAGCAGGAATTGTGCCTCTTTTTGAAATATGAGATGTTACAGTATAGCTAACGGAAAATATTTAAAGTAAGAAAAGGAATGGTAGTGTCCTTTATCTAAGAAAGTCTGAGCAAGACACACATTTCAAAACACATGCCTTTGCCCCCCTCCCCAAGTAAATGGTCTCTCCCTAATACAGTCTTGACTTCTGCAGGATCAAAGCAGTGGCTATTGTAAACACTGTTATAAAATATTAACATCAAAAGATAATGTTAGTTTCACCTTTGAAAATGTGTTTTCCCATCAAACGAAGCCATCTGACTCAGCGCGTTGCATTCAGCAGCGCCAATTATGGTCTCATCATTAATAGCGTAAGTTTAGTAGGTCTCCTAATTAATCAGACCTCAATGTATTGTTGAAATTAATAATAAGCGGAAATTTTTCAAATCTTAGATGCCCATGCTGAGAGATTTTAATTCCCAACAAATGTACGGCATTCTTCTTGGATATATCCACGTGTACTCAATTATTTGTTCAGTCTTGTATGGGAAAAATATTGTTTAAAAAAAAAGAAGTGTTATTGACATAGAAAAAGTAGTTGTATGGAAATGATGTGTCAGCAGTGTGATCATAATAAATTGATCTAATTCTTATAATTATTTTGATGCAAACGTAAATTATGCATTTTCCCGTTTGTGACTGTTAGTGCGTTTGGCTAGCAAACTAAAAAAAAAATAAAGGAAACAAACAAGCGACCGTGCAAACTAATTTATTTGAATAGTTGATACCATGTGTTCTAGTTTTTTAGTTTGTTAATGTGGTCGCATGAATAAAGTGTGAAATTTTTCATTTAATTCACTGTCAGATTAATTAGGATATAAATTACTAAACTTACGTTGTTTCTTAATGACAGGACCGTGATTGGCGCTGTTAAGCGAAATGCACAAAATCAGATGGCTTTTTGTAATAGAAACACATTTCTGAGGCAGAAATTGACTTCATCTTCTCATGCTGATATTTTATGACTGTGTTTACAATGGTCACTGCGCTGATTCTACCGAATATATGCTGAAGTCACGTCTTTATTGGGGTATTGAGTAAACAAACGCAAACACTGACTTTTGATAAACAAAACTTACTAGCCCATCGGACTAATGATATTATGATAGTTACTAGCCCGACAGGAAATCTACTAGCCTCGGGCTAGCGGACTACCGCTAATTTTGAACCCTGATACAATTCAAACACATCCTGGGCAGGCTGAACATTCAGGCCAATTTGTTATTGAGATGTCAACTGCTTCATGTCATGTGGTCTCCATTCACCTGACTGATAGTAGACTTAATTATGATCAGGTGAAACAGCTAACTGACCACCTTCCTCTTTCCTTTCCTTGACCCAGTGGAATGGGCCATAAATGCCTTATCAGTCAGCGTGGAGGGGATGTGGATCTATGCCTTCCCCACCCCCAGCAGTTTTAATAACAATACAGCTCAAGAAGATGCGGGCAATGCTTGCAATATAGTTCTGTTTGCTTCTTTCAGATGTGATAAACCCTTGTTCAGCAATCTGCTTGATCTTGCAACAGATGTAAAGAGGAAACTCATAATGACACAGTCATGTTCACTGATATTCCACCCATGTCTGGATCTTGGCAGGTTAACAATGTCACACAACCCTTATCCTGCATCCTCCAGATGGCTAACATCTTTCTTCTCTACAAAGAGGACAAATGTTATTCCCTGTAATGATTGGAGATACCATTCCATGATTTCAGAATCATTTAGATATCATGGAAATGAATATATTGGCTTCAGCAAGGATCTTCCCGTTTTTCTTTTTTAAATATATCCATGCTGCACTCACCTTGTTCCTAAGATAGAACCTCTGCTGGGTCTTAACATGCCAACTAACCACATTTGAATTAAAGCTGTACCGATTAATCGTCCGTACTCATAATCGGGCTGATTATTAGAAGAATCAGTATAATCGGTATTGACAGAAATAATCGCTGCCAATGTAAACAAATTTCAAAAATAACAAATTTCAAAAATATAAATTCAGTCAAAACATTCATCTTGACATGGTTTAAATTTTATATCAGAATTAAATCACTTATATCGACAATCCGCGTACGTCAACAAAAAAACAAAATCCCAGTCCTTTGGTCTACTATTACTACCAAATTGTCATGCTTATGTCGACGTCGAGATAAAAGATAAACATACATGTCGACAGAAGCCCTTGGTCCCAGCTTGAACAAATCCTTTGTTTTCTAATCATTTATGTTGACAAGCTGCCAGTTCCAACTCATACTATGTTCAACAATTAGTTAATCTTGCCGCCAGGCTTTAATGTCGCGGTCAGATTAATAAAAAAAAAGAACACCCTAGGCTTTTGTTTGGGCCTATAAAGCTGACCTCTCGCAGCAACTTAAAAGAAGTGAAATCTGATCAATTCTAGCATTTTCCAAAGAATGCATAGAGGTATAGCTAGGATTTTAAAACTAGGAGTTCAAAAGTACCACCAGTAAACGTTGCATTCCCCTACCAGAAGCAAATTGGGCATACCTGAAATGGCTATATTTTCAGACAAGTAGAAGCAGCGGTTGCCATCGAGTTTAATTTTCAAACTTCTTTACAGCACTGACATGTAGCAATTTTTTGTCCATTCGAGTGAGAGTGAATTGTCAGGTCAAGATAAAGTCTTATTCCAAGCACTAAGTTAGGCATCATACATGTACATAGTGTTCCATATGAAATATCAGTTCTAGCAGCTTCTAGCACTGTTGAATTTCATTACAATATTCGCCAATTAGCCGTTTAACCCCTTCTTGTTAAAATTTGCAAACAGCATTTTGTCTAACTCTCAACAGTCTTGATTTTGAGGTCACAAGCACTATTTAGATTGCTACACATGGAAATGAAAACAATAATGAAGGCGAAAGTTATTCATTTGATGTACTCTTCTTATACACAAGTACATCAGTGGGTCATTCTACTAAATATCGCACATTTTCTCACCACTCTGCAGCTAGTCAAGTCTTTGATCTTGCCGCCTATCTTGTGGGTCATGTTCTTCAGATGTACTCTTATAATGACAACATGTATATCTGCGGGTCTTTTAGCCACTGAATTTTCTGATTGTAAACAGCTAAAATGATCAATTGACCAACACATTTTCCCACTGAGGACTACTGTATACATTATTGTCTGAATCCCAGATATAAAATAATGCGTCCAAATACGCGTGATTACGCTTTTCCGAGACCTTTGAAAGTGATCGGTGATTAAAACAAGTTTATTTTGCTGTGAAAGTTTCGTTTTTAACTTTATTTACATTTTCAATGGCTACCAACAGTAGTGTAAAACGTAAATTAAATTTACAGTCTTTGGAAACTAAATATCTGGCTGTTAAGGAAATTGAGGGCTGAACATCTCGCAAAGAGGTCTGTGAAATTTTTTCGCATAAAAATAACACCCATTAAGGAAGGATGAAAGCTGCTGAGTCTATAAAGAAAGACTACATCGAAGGTAACTGTGCTCTCCAAAGGAAGAAGCAAAATACTGCTACATTTGAAAATGTGGAGGAAGTTACAAAATGATTCAATGAAGCATTTGCGAAAAAAAACTTAAATGTGGAGAACTTTCGCTGCAACAATTGTTTGGTTCAGTCGCATTAGTGTTCATCATAACATTGGATACAAAAGTATTTGTGGAGAATACATGTACTTTTGACAGCTTTTCACTTCCTTGTGAATAGCCCCATCCCCTTGGTAGCCTCAATAAGATGGGAACAGACTGACCAAAATCAAGTCAATTTAAGTGCATGTACATGAAGCATGTAAATAACAACTATCCAACCATGTGCTAATGCCAACATTGAATATCATACTGTTTTTCGTATCAGGATGTGATCGATGCAGTATTTTATTGTGGATTTTAATACACATTTGTAACCAGAATGTAATTTGTTAATATACAAGTGCTTCTCACTGATTCTGTCTTCATTTAGTCAAAATTTCCATTTTTTTTGAAAGTGTAAATGCTACTCACTTTGCAGACGAATATTAACTTTTCTCTTTTAAATCAATGATAGTACTTTTCAGTTTAATAATTGTCGGGTCACCAAAAGTTACTTTTTTAACATGCCTATGTCTTAGGACATGGAAAAAAAATTTGTTTCATGTCCCAAGATTTACATCCATTACAGTAGTCGACAAAAAGACCTAATAACGGTAAAGTTTAGACATTGGTCAGCGGATAAGCCGACCCCGATCCCTTATTCTAGGCCTTTATTTTTTTCCTAAATTATTCAGCTTATACGCGAGTATATACTTTGGTAATGAAATAATTGGTCTCATAATCGGTATCGGCAATTTTAATAATCGGCTATACGCTGTATCAGCATAATCAGCAAAAAGTGACATCGGTACAGCTTTAATTTGAATCCCTCATTGACCTTACTGTAGCTTTTAGAGTGATTTGCATCTTGAAAGCAGAATGATCTGTGTGTAAGGCGAGTGAGCTCTTTCTGGATCAGAACTATATGCAGCTTTGTTCCAAACATTTGGTCATACTAATGACGTAACCTTGTTTTGTCTCAAAGAAACAGGTTGCTGTCTATAGGCAATAAAAAAGATAGCCATTCAGTTGTTTTTCCTAATCAACCTTTTGAGAGAATGCTGTAGGACCTGGTCCATGCAATCATGCTATCTGAAGCATGCAAAGAACAGCCTTATTGCCTGTCCAAAGCTTGCCCTACCTACTAAGATTAAAAAACAAGACATAACTGCACAAGCTGACTTCTTGGCTAAATTATGTTATGAAGCTGGTGCACTCTGAACTCTCAGGGTATCTGGTAAGTCTCAACTCATCTCAAACTGGATCTTCGCTCAAAATATATGAGCATTTTCCTTGAGATGGACCTTTGAACATTATGTCTCAATTAGAAATAAAGTTAAGTCAGTTTCAGTCTGCTTTCTTCAGCTTTTATTTAAGGGACATTGCGTGTACAATCTCAGTACCAGGCATGACCTTAAAACCTTTGCTGGATTTGTCCAGGAAATTTTTGCAGGTAAAGCAAAAGCTGGGTCATACCTCACAGTGATCTTCTTCACACAAGTTAAAATGTATCTTTGGTTGGTTGCCTTTACATTAAAAGAAGTTAAACCTTTCAGTAGAGGAGTTGGCTTGCTCCTATAAGTAGACATGGGTAGAGGTTGGTTCTAAAGCATTACCTCCCTTGCCAATGTTATTGTGATTGGGTTATGTATTTGGCGGATAAAGGACATTTTAAAGATCATATTTCTCAGAGATTACTTAGCCAATCACATTACTATCAATACCTCCCATCACATTGTAGGTTTTTTCATGCTTAAAATATTAAACATCAAGGATACAGATGGCCCAGGTGGTGCAATGGGAAAACAAACTGTAAGAGTTACATCCCTTCATCTAAATGATGTGTAGACAGAGACCTGATTTTAGTGAGAGCTAGTTTCAGAGGTAGCAGAGGCTATTTCCTAATGTTAATGTAATCGGGTCTTTATTCTCCAAACAAATAATTTACTTTAAAAAAAATGTTCTTTTCTGTGTATTAACAAAGTGGGACAGTCAGACATTCTAAAAGGTTGACAATGCTGATATTTTAATACGAGATAGGACAAAGAAAAGAATGTAATAGGTTATTGACATCATTTAGACATTATCTTACAGGTAATCAACAACTTTTTTCTCTGTAAGACAGTCGGATGTTAATGTAATGTGCAGCAGGCCAAAATTTCACTCAGTTGAGTCTTTCATTGTTCAGGAATTAGACATTTTCATACTTCAGATAGGTAGTGTGCAAGTGAAATATATCTTGACAAAAGTAGGCAGTGTCTCATTTTTCAGTATGGACCTTAGTTGGAAGTGTTCTTTTTCAGACATTCATGCAAACATTGGAGAGGTCAGTATGGAGCCATTTGATATTCTGTTTGCACATTTCCGTACACATTATGTACAAAAGTTTTCAGTGTTAAATTTTTAAAGCGTTTTTAATTTGATACTTTCAGACGGTCTCCCTTCTAGAACAGAGGTTGACCATGACAGAGAACAAGCTAAGAGAATGTTTGGACAATCAGCAGAAAATTACACTGCAAGTTCGGCCCATAGATTGACCATGTTTCATCTCGTTTTGGTTACAGACATGATATTATGTTGAAATCCGTCCATTGTATGCATATAAGAGTAGATTCAACAAGACACTGTAACACTGTAGAGCCAAAATGTCTGAGGGGACCATTTTGATGTTTTAAAACTTAAAATGGCAATAGAACATTTTTTCTTGGATCAGTTGTGCAGAACAACATGTATGACCTAGTTCCCAAATGGAGATAAATTGAAACTCATATAACACAAGTAGCACTCAACACTTTTATCAAGCCAGGACTTTGTGTACATTTGTAATGCATGTACCTCTTGACAGGTAGGTACTTGTCCAGTGCAGAGGCAGTGATGCAGTTTCAAAGTGCTTTTCAATTATTGTTAGTGCTAACTGTCATTCTAGTAAATGCATAGTTTCTGGTGAATTATAAAACACTGAACAAATTCACCTCCATGATGGAAATTTACTTTTTACCATATCTGTTGTAGAATAAAAACATTTTTTCTGTAAAAGTAAGGAAAATAGGTAGTTTTCATAAAATCAGGACTTTTATAATTACTTCCCTTGTCTGTCATTATTGGTGTCATCATCCCATGATAAATGTGTTGAGAAATTCTTTACATGAAATTTAGAGGACTTAAGTTGTACTTTGTGAATCCTAAGGAGAAAACATTATTTTGTTTAATTGTGAAGCCAGTAATTCTATATATGGAAGATACTTCTCTTGTGGCAGTATCATATACTTTTTAGGCAGTTAGATATTCCTGCCAGTACTCTTCCTAATGAAGTTTAATGTTAAAGATTGCAGACATTGATCTACAGAGGAGGTACATCTGACCTAATTGAAAACCATCTATACTTGTGTTAGTACATATGACAATTAAGGCAGATTATATATATTTTTATCGACCTACTAGTAATTTAAGACATTAAATGGACACAGTATTCAGCATGATTTAACCAACCCATTCTTTGGACTGGCTGGAAGTCAGAAAGGTTTATAGAGATACTATATAAAAGATGTTCTCTCTGTTTAAATAACAACTTGACAATTTATTTTGTAAGTTAGTACCAATATAAATATACTGCTGATTTTTTGGTTGTTTGCTTGGGAATTTTAAGCAACATCAAAACTTGAATAAAAAGGTTAAATACTATGAGTCCTTTTTAAATAAGTATACCATTATATAGATAGATTGAACTGTACAGTGTTGTGCATTTGTGACTTCTTTATATGAAGTTTTCATTCGCTGACAACAGATCTTTCAATATAACTACCCACCAGTAAAGAACATCAAATTTACATATTGCGTGTATGGCAGATAAACTTTAGTAATTTTTTTGGGGGGGTATAAACTTGCATAGAAATTTAAACAGAAATATAATACTATACAATAGAAATTTCTGATTTATCATCGAAATATTCATCTGACCTAGAGATCATAAAACTGATCTCATATTTGAAATAGAGTTTTTACTCGGAGCTAATCAGAGTTCTGTTATTAAAGAAATGTCCGTTTTGACTGACTGACACAAAACTTCAAGCGCAAAGGTTATGATTTCCAGGCTATGATCAGAATAAAATATATACAGCATTATTACTACAGCAAAGCCATCAAGTTGTTTAGTTATGTGTAATAAACATACATCCAATATTTCTTTGTTTATGCACAGCATTTTTAGCTTACTATATACTTGCATTAGAACTGTACTTTTGAGCTGTAATTGTAGAGTTGTAATTGGAATCAAAGGAGTTGAACAAATGTTAGTGTTATCTGTAAAGATCAATGGTATCTGGTTAATAGAAAAATATTTATTTCATCAATTTCTATAAACTGATAGAGTACCACCTTTTATCTGGAGCTGAAAGGATTAAATAAATGGTATATCTACAGAACTTTTTGCACAGGGAATTCTTAGAATGAGATGGTATATATGTACTGTTTGTGGCTGAAAAGAATTCCTTTAATTTTTCATGCCTTGAAATATGTTTTACTCAAATCTAGGAAATATATAAGTTTATGTCATAAGTTATTCATTCATTAAAGAAATAAAGAACTTTTGTGGATACCTCAAGATTCAGTGCCAGTGATTTTTGAAATAATTAAAATTTGATATAAAGTTGGTAGTTACCAGGCATGTTGGCAAAATGTTAAGACATGGTTACATAATCAAGGCATGTTGTTAAGCACATGTATATAGTATGCCAGACATAGCAATATTGGCCTAGTAGAAACCCTTGTCCATCTGATAGTTGTCAAATTGAAATTATCTTATTATAAAAAAAGTTTATTATCATGACTGAAATTGTACATCATTAACTTCCAAACATGAAGGCATTTAATTAATTACTAAAAGTTCCAGAAGTTAACAGAATCTTTGCACTTTTTATGCATATGTATTTGATTTGTATTTATTTCAGTTGAACTTTTGTATAATCTGTGATATATACAGTTTAAATCTTTGTTTATTAGTATTTAATGTACTTATTATGAATATAATACGCATCAAGAAAATTAAATTGTAAATAAACCATGTCCTTTCTTACCAAAATTTTGAATTATCAGTGATATTTTGATTACATAATTTGGACGAAAAAAGTGTATCTTTCATCTGCTGTGTAAATATTGTTTATTTTTGTTATTTTAAAATATGGTTCCTATTAATCATAAACCTTGTAATTGTTTGTATGATTGTAAAATTTCTTCAAGCAACTTGTTGTAGTGGACAGTATTTTAGATGCCCATTTTCTGCCAGAATAGGAAGAGATGGTTTATTTTTATAGCATTCATTGGGGGGTTTTTTTTGTTTATTTTTACATCCAATCTTATGTTTCTTATATCCAGGACAAAACATGTCATCTGCTATATACATGTATACTCACTTATAAGTTTAGTCCAACTCCAAACAAACATAGATCCTAATTTGACATAGCATAATGCATCTGCAGATCAGGGTCTGTGTAATTTGATCTACTGATTACACCTAAAAAAAACTGCATAGACCCAGATCTGCTGGCACATTATGTTACAGTACATCTGGGTCTGTGCAGTTTGCAGTTGAACTCATGTTATTAGTGAATATATACTGTAAGGTATTTACATCTGTATTAGAGAAACCATGAAATTGATAGACTTAATTCTGGACAGGACTTTATAAACTTGGTGATTCTAACGGAATATATGAATGATCTTAACTTCTATAATTTGTTTTCAAACAGATGTTGTGATATCAGTTTAATAATAAAATTTAACAAATGTATGAGGTAACTAGTCAGAGAGGTCTAAATTTCACATTGGATTTTTCTGCTTTATATGTCATAGATTTGGATAATAATAAATATTTCACTTGGTTATATTCATGGTCATTATGTGAATACATTGCTTTTTTTTTTTTTGCATCATGTAAATTCTAATGCTTATTTATAGACCAGACGAGCTTATGGAATGGCCTGTTGCATACATGCCAACCATTATGCTTTTGGCTTATTCATTACTTTTTTTTTTTTTTTTTTTTTTTCCTCACTAAATTATGTGTTACACGTAACATATATGGATTACGCTTTCTCGGTATATCCACCTTCCAGAAAAATCAGACAGCTTTTACATAGCTACAATATAAGAGTACACTTGTCAGTGGACTTGCATGCACTTTCCTAACAGTATCATGTTCTGTTTATAGCAAACATGGTTTACTTTCAAACTTTCGACCGCAAATTCTATTTATAGAATCTGTATGGCTTAGTGAAGAGAGAACAGACTGGTTTTCTAATTTTAATCTTTACTTGCAGATTCTTTGTTCTAATTTATATTTACTGCAGAACCAGTCTAAAGGTATTTTGCGCCAAAAAGTATATTTTATTTTAGTCGATGTGTATATATGAAAGCAAAATTATCTCCTTTCAATAATTTCACTTAGATTAAAAAAAGACAACAACAAAAATAGAACAAAACAAAAAATAACAGAATACTCTAAATATGAAGACATGAGTCTTCACATGCAGCATCACATGATTTCTATTTCAGGTCATGTTGAAAGAATTTTAATATTTGGCACTAAAAGTCTTAAGATGGATTCTAGTCGATGTGTGTGTAAAGCTAAAAATTCTACATATGAAAACTTGAAACAGTAAAGGATATTAAAAGACAAGAGGGGCAAATACATCATTGTTTATTGGAATTTTAGCATGTTTTATGTGGATTATGCTTTTTCTTCCTGGATTCCGCTTTCTGACCGCATGGATTAAACTTTTTCTTGATCAGAGGTTGGCATGTATGCTGTTGCCTATTGTCCATCTATTAACACAAGTTTGTTACCAATACTCTTCCAAAACTACTTGTAGAATTGCCATGAAACTTTTCACACACATTCATTCTATGGTCAAGATGGTGAATAATGAATATGGTACTGTTTGGACATCCAGTATAGCCACCACTTTACCTATCTTGACAAAAATCTTATCTCCACTCAGCTGATGGTTTATGGAATAGTGTTCTCGATAGAAGACTTCTCATGTCAAGTTGTGTCTAATCAAAATGGTGCAAATCTGATATCCAATGTGGTAACTATGGCAACCTTCTGACAAATCTTGTGAACAGAAAAATGTCACATCTACATGGGTTTTCAACAATAGACTTCTTATGATGTGTAATTGGTCATAATTGGTACATGGTGCTAATTGGACATCAAATATTGCTACAGTGGTAGCTGTTATGAAATCAAGTTGCTATTCTTCTTGAGCACATGGTTGTATCTACATTGAGTCTTCACAAACGACTTCTTATTATTTCTTGTTCATTATCACTACTCATGAATGAATGATGGCACTGACATGGGGTTTTCATTTAAACACTTTTGTAAAAGAATTTTCAAAACCAGACCTAATCAACCTTGAAGTTGAGTCAGATGTCAATGCTTGCATTTTCTTTTACTTCATTACACTTATGAACACATAATTTTGACCTGACTTTGTATTTAGATGCAGTCCAATGTGCAGATTGGTAGTCAGTATTCTGTCATTGACTTTAAGATGAATGGTCTTGACTAAGCCGTTCAGTTGTACTGGCTTGGGTGTATGACAATACAAAAAAAAACTGATTTTAAATCCAGAGTGTGGATCTACTATAATGATGAATGATTTGAAAGATGCAATATAACTAAGATTATTATTTTCAAGAGAATAATAATTACAGATTTAACCAGACTTAGCTTGTGGGTATATCTTGAAATTATTTTCTTTGTTTGGTTCCAGGTCAGTCATCTACAGAGAAATTTATCCAGCAGTTATAGACATCTTGTAAACTTGAATGAAAATATTTTTACTACCAAACCTGCTTTGTTAGAGTTTCTCACAAATATCAGAGATTGTTTCAATACTCACAACTTTAAATGAAGAAAAAATGTTGGATTCCTGGAAATTATTTTCAGATGTGAGAGTGTCAGTCCTTTCAAATTGCTCTTGTTTTAAAGATGTTTCATGAATGGTTTTATAATAAGATTATTTTTAGTCAAAGTTTTTATGTTGAGTTGTCACCAGGATTAGCTGGGTCCATGATTTTAGTGTTGGCATGTAACCATACTCTTTCCTCAGCTAACAAAATCTTTTTCATAAATTTTTTTATCTTTATCATTGGCAAATTGTCTCATTTAGTTGAGGGTTAACATCAGAGATGTGTTTGAACAATGATATAAATACAGAAGTTTTTATTGTAAGTGTTAAAATTATATAGAACCTAAAGGATACAAGATTTAAGTTATGTATTGGTATAATAAATGATTCAAAACAACTATTAATTCATGACATGTGAAGTAAATAAAAAATCCTATGTATTTGTGTATGTTCATGTGCCATGTCTTAACTTTGTAAAGTATAAATAAGGAACCACATTTGTCAGCATTTAATGTTTTCAGATGATTCTGAAATGAAAGTTGACATGGAGCATGCTGAAATCAAAACAGTTGACCATACATGGAATAGAAATCCAGACCCAGTGGGGCGGTCATTGCATATGGTTGATACTTGGCCATCTTATATGACTTGGACATACATGGTGTTTATGCAGAGAATTTTATGCATTTGGGCCAGGCTCTTACTCCGACATGTAAAGTGTTGTTGTCTTTGGGCCATCCTCTGGGCAATTTTATGAGAAACATGTAACTCTGGGCTATGAGTAATGGGTGTCTTTGGGTCATTCACTGGGCTATATTAGCACACCTCCCCACTGCTCTGTACCCTACACTGACTATCCATTCAATCCAGAATCACACACAAAATTTGTTCTCTGTGCTACGTTTCACTGACTGACTTGAGGCTATATTGAGAGAAATGGGTGTATTTGGGCCTTTATTCAGGACTATATTATGAGAAATGTGTGTCTGGGTCATACTCTGGGCTTCATTATTAGAAATGGGTACCTTTAGACCATACTCTGGGCTCTTATGAGAACTGGGCATCTTTTGGACATACTCTGGGCTATGTTAAAAGAAATGGGTGTCTGTGGGCTACATTATGAGAAATGAGTGTGTTGGGCCCATAGTCTGGGCTATTTATTTTATGAGAAATGGGTGTTTTTGTGCCATACTTGCTATATTTTGCATAACCAATAAACTTGACACTAATACATTGATCTGTTAGCATAAGAAGGTGGGTTGTTTTTTTTAAATTTGTGAATGAATTCCAATCTTAATTAGCTACCAAGAATCCTATATATTGGTCCTGTATTTTGGACTTGAATACATGTGCACATTTTTTTGTGTTTAAATCCGTTTTTGTAGAAAAATGAATTTCCATACAATTTTGTTGAGAACAAGTACCTGGTTCCATTTTTAGAGTAAACGTTTTGCATGTATATAGGGATAATGAGTTCTAAAATAATTGGTTCATTCAAAATTGAGGCTATAATGCCAGTCTTTAACCATCATTGCTCAAAGCATGTGCTGCTATCACTGTATCACATCATCATGTCGAAAAGGAAAGCAGAAGATTCAGAATTTTCCAAAGCATAGAAAAGAAAATGAAACTGGAAGGACAATTAGTCTATCATTCTTAAATTTGTGAAACCATCTACTTAAGGAGAGAACTTTCTATGAAGCAAATTGTGTAATTTAATTTTCACATTGGGCATGGAGACAACATGACATAAAACAGCATAAAAAGACTAATAAACATTGGCATCAGTTTCATCATCAACAGCACAGCCTGAACTTACAATGTTTATAAATACCAGAGAGGGCCTTGATGTAATTAGATGGGAAAGTTCATTTTACTAAATTTCTTTTAGAAAAGAACCTTTCTCTTTCAGTTGCAAGTGATGCTGCTGATTTGTTTCATACACTTTTCCAGACAGTACAGTCACATAGGATTACTCATGTGATATTGCGAAAACAGTTATTTTATGTTAGGACTTCTTTCTTTACCACACTCTAATGCTGATTGTGAAAGGATTTTTAGTTAAGAAACAATCATGCAGAATTTTGATCATCAGAGAAAGATGGTACAGCAGTTCATTCTTGAGGCAAGTATTACCGTATTTTGGAAGATTTTGTAGGATAGATTTAGTGTTAAATGATGTTTTGCATTTTGATGGATTTTAACTTCAAAATTAATCAGTTTGGCTGTTACAGTTGCTAGGCAAATAACCTACAACATTTCTTTACCATAGTTCAACCAGACAAAACTGTTCCGCTAAACATGGTGGCTTATTTTTGCTTATTTGGTGTTGTAGGATACAGTAATTCAAGAAGGTTACTTAGTGCTGAGGCAATTGGCATAAAATGCACAGGCCAATTCATCTGTAGGATTTATTTATATTTTTTTTAAATAACCCTCATGGTTGCAGGGTTTACAAGACCATGAAAGTTTGTGAAATTTCAGGGGCTGTTTCTTGTTCATGTTAGCTCAGGAAAAAATTGTTTTGCTGAAAGGTATATGTTTAATTTTGAAAGAATTGGTGGTCATTTTTCTTTCATTGTCATGTTTTATTTTCATTGCATTGAAAACAAAATCTCGATTTAAAATATTGGAGTTTGTGGATCATTATAATGGCACCTACCAATTGTTTTCTCAGTGGGAAGTAACTCTTGAACTTATATTTGTAGGTTTGCACATACATACTCAATTCCTCTTCCTAAAATGCTTTTCTGTTCATATATTATTACTGTCATAGAGCTTTTGAAATGTTATTAATAATGTAGAATTGATACCTAATTTTACACTTTGTAAAGTCTTTTAAACTTGTTTGAACCACTCCAGTGGCCTAGTGGTTAGAGCGTCCGCCACGGAAGCAGGGGGTCATGAGTTCGATTCACGGCTGAGTCATACCAAAGACTTTAAAAAATTGTACTAACAGCTGCCTCGCTTGACGCTCAGCATTAAGAGGTTAGTGTTAGGACTGGTGTCAGAATAATGTGACTGGGTGTGACATCATGCTACGTGTCTGCAGCACGATGCCCCAGTGCTAGAAATTACTATAAACTGCCTCACTGCAGACATTGTAGCGATATAACTGAAAAATTGTTGAAGCTACGTTTAAAATTCTAATCAAGCAAACAAACAATCAACTCATGCAATGTCTAGAAAGCGGGCTAAACAAACTTTGATTTCAAAACATGGTTAAAAATGGGTCTCTGTAGAAAATAAAACTAAGCATTATGCTCTATTTATAAGAAAAGCTTTCAATCAGCTGTGATGGGAGAGGCTAGAAGCAAGGATTTACTAAAACAGTTGTAGCCAGCAGTAGCAATTTCAAGCTTTTTAGTAAAACTATGCCTTATTTGGACTGAAGAATAATATTTCATCTGTTGTAACAACTTCATCAAAAAAATAGTTAAGCATCCAATATCAGCCAACATCAATGTACATAAGCATAAATTATGTTATGAAGCCAAAATCTTATAGATTTTAAACATAGGCATTACGGTTTCAAATCATACGATGAAAACAACCCAATTTTTGGTGTCATGTTCATTTACAGTTGGCTAGTTTTGCAATATTCATCTGGGGAAAGAAAGACTCAATAATTGTCTGTCTTTGGAATTGCACTTTAAATTATGAACAAAGTCAGGCTCTTTTAGTTGAGATGAGTCTTTTATTGAGGACTTGCGAGAGAAGCAACTTCATATACACATTATTTTGATACAGAATTTCTTGGACCTGCAACATCTAATCTAAAGACCTTCATGAAGAAGAATTAACAAATGTAGCATTTATTAATATGATACTGATTTCCAGGTACTAAAATTTTGCTTGTTAGTAGGTCATAAAGTTTGTAAAAATGGTCGGAGAAAGTTGATGAATTTTGGTTCACAAAATCTACATGAACACAGGGTTGTAAGATTGGCATGCTATTATTCCACACAACTGCAGTCTCTGTTAGTCACCTATTATGACAAACATGTGGGCACTTTTGGTCCATTTTACATGTACAAGTTTGCAAGGATGGTTAATTCTAGAAGTTGTATGCATCTTTATTTTATATTTACACATAAGAGACATACATACATGTAAACATATCCTTCAAAAAAGAACATATCTCACCTGAGACATTGAGTAATAAAATTCAAGAGTTTTATGTTTATTTACATTTAAATATCTTCATCAAATACATTACCCGATCAAAGTACATTAGAGGTACATCCCACTTCACCCCCAATTTTTTTTTTAAGCTACTGTATAAAACCGACTATCCACCTCATACCTCAATGGAAGTCCAACAAGAGTGATTTCCCCTTGGATAGATTGGTGCAAAATCCCATCAACTTAATTTACTGCTTGCAGCACGTTTTCTCAAAAGCACGTATCATTAATACAATACCTGCTAGAATAAGGTCATTAGGGTATTGTGCAAATCTACCTCTTCGGATGTTGACTGTCTTCGAATTCATGGAGCAATACTGTCAGGTTTTTAATTTAAATTAAGTTGCTAATGTAAATATGTTTCCGCATGCCGTATAATGCATTAAGCTCCCAGTTTCAACAAACAATTAATTTGCGGAGCAAAATGATTGATTTATATGCACATCTTAAGGTGATGACCATAACATTTGCCACTTTTAATGACAATATCAATAGTTGCAGAGCGAATTGCATTAAATACAGTAATTGAAAATAACTTTCTGACCATTGAAACATTTATTTCTGAAAAAGATTCGTATTTTTTCACAAATAGAATGGTTCTGGCTATAACTAGTGCGCTCTAGGGTCTATACAAATAGCATAGAAAAACAATTGGCTCCAAGGACTTTTGCATATCCATCAGAGACGTGCCATTTTATAAGTAGGTCAAAAACTAAATTTCAGGGAGGGGGATGCAGCTGAAGGTTTTGGTAGGAAACTAAGGGCCTCTGTGTCAATAATCCAAGACTACAAAAAAGTATTTTTTCGGATGGCTAAATGGACCTCCAGACAACAGCTGCTTTGCAGTTTTTCCCGTTTCACTATTTTGATACAATGTTAGGCTAGCGATAGAAGACGTGCACTGGATGTTATAAGTCATAACTGGGGTCCCTCCAACTGCGAGCATGCAACTAACATGGCAAACATATGTATTATTTATCTGATAATAAGAATGGTAATACATATACTTACATTTATGCAGTTTGAATTTCCTCAAAACATACTTTCTTAGTTCTGAAAATCCGAATGACATTACCTAAATGATGGAAAACCTGACACACACCGAAATTGTACTGTACTTTCGGCTACATTTCCAACGGAAATCACATTTTCCTTACTGCACGTAATCGACCTAATAAATCCAGTCCATCTTAAGCAGAAGTGCATACTTGAATTGGATGAACAGAAAAAAAACAAAATCCATCCATTCCAAACAAACTGGTTTTAAAAAAAAAAAATCATTTTCCCGTACAAACGAAGTAATCTATAATAACTACTAAATGGAAATAATATTTTGCATTTAACATCGCCATTATAATATCAATATTGACTTTATCTCCCAGAGAGCAGACTCGTATTTACCACTACCCCCTCCCCCGCCCCATTCATTCACGGACAACAGCCTACGTAATAACCGGTATAGAAGACACCAAACAGCATGGCATGTGCTATCTTTGAAAAGAAAATCAATTCAGTGTAAGCGATGATTGCCGTATAATAGGTAAATTGTCATATAATTAGTAAATATTCCGGTCATGCTCGTAACGATTGCAATCTGAAGTTTTTGAATTAAAAATATATTTCTTTATTCTTCCGTTATTTGTAAAACTATACGTCTCATCTGTTGATCAAGAACTTGTGTGGGGGGGGGGGCGGAATCTCGATCTTGATCTAGTAGTAACAATCACGCCTCCAAATCACGAAAACTATATATCATTGAGTAATGACTTCATGCTAGACAGATTCAGATGAGAGGAGACGTATGCCTAGTTTTAAAAAAATAACGGTATAGATTTATGATGGACTGGTAGATGGCTTTAAATAGCTGATGAGTTTATAAAAACTATAAGATATTTTATGGAACCTGAAAAATTGGAGGAAATACTCGTACTGTTCTGACAGAATTTTTAGTAAAATTAATAAAATTGCCATTTTCTTTGAATTGTATTAAAGTAATGTTTTATTTATTTATATTTAAGTAAGTTTCTAAAATATATTAAAGGTAATTTCATTTGTTTTTGTAGCACAACTATATAGAATATTGATTTAGAATATATTGCTAGATATTATTCTTTCTTGCTTAAAGAATACTTTATTTCAACATTAAATCTAAACATGAAGTTGGTAGCAATTCAACTTTTATAATAAAAATTACATAAATATAATTAAATATGAATTCTTTAAAACATTAAACATTCTATTACAATATATTATAAATAAAAGAATTTAGTAGCAATGTTGCAAACAAAACAATTTTACCATTAAAATCTCAAACATTAAAAATACCTATTTCTAAAAGAAGTTACGACATACACCGTTCTTACCTGAAATGAGAAGTCAAACATCTATTTTCTGCTGATACGGAAAAACTGACCTGAGCCAATTGCGCATCTGTATTTATACACCTTCGGCTAAAGTCAGGGTTACACAAGGTCGTACACTCAATGTACCAGTCAGAAAAAAAGATGCCAACCTTTCCCCAGATAAGAACCAGTTCCAACAAGTAAGAACCAATTTGTTTTACGTCATAAGACAGTCTTGTAGTTTATTTATATTCGATTGGCGACGTTACACCAAATATGGGTATCCGTTGTTGGAAGCCATCTTGTTTTGTGTCATTCAGAAGTTTCTTAGAGAAAGGTTACTCCACTTTTATTAACCGAATTGGACTTCCGCCAATGTCTAGGTTACAGAATATATATTTTTACTAATGGAACCTAGAGGTTGTAGCTGAGTCGGCAAAATGGCATGTATTATGTTTTTCGTTAAACAATCCCACACAGCACTGTACATTAGCAAAGCTCTTAGTTATTTTTATCGGTCTTATGCAGTATGGCTATATACATTGCCTTTTTTTTTTCACTTGCGCAACAACCATTTCTATTCTATATAGTTATGCTACAAAAACAAATGAAATTACCTTTAATATATTTTAGAAACTTACTTAAATATAAATAAATAAAACATTACTTTAATACAATTCAAAGAAAATGGCAATCTTATTAATTTTACTAAAAATTCTGTCATAACATTGAAATAACAGTACCGTAGGGACTACCCAGATGATATTGCGTGGTTCAACGTAGTTGCTTTACCACCATTGCTAAATTAGCGAAGCTGATTATCTGTATGTAAAGAGATGTAATTTTCTAATTTGATTATGTCAGTTCTCCCACTCAATTCCAGCGTCTTCTTATCTAATTCATCTTTAAACACGTATATTTATGTTGCAAACGTTTGTTCCTTATAATTTAACAGTTTTATCTCACTCTTCAACATATTAGTTTGCGTCTGAGTTTGAATTTTCTTTGCCTGCAGTAATCTCATATTTCATGGCTGGTAAAGTATTTTCCTTTGACAGTATAATTTTTACATGCAAAAATAATTTCTTATTTTCATAGCTGGTAGTGGTAAAGTCTTTTCTTTTAAGAGTATATTCTTGACATACAACAGTAATCTCATTTCATAGCTGGTTAAGTATTTTCCTTTAAGAGTATAATCTTTATATACAACAGTAATCTCATATTTCATAGCTGGTAAAGTCTTTTCCTTTAAGAGTATATTCTTTACATACAACAGTGATCTCATATTGTATAGGTGGTAAAGTATTTTCCTTTAAGAGTATAATCTTTATATACAACAGTAATCTCATATTTCATAGCTGGTAAAATCTTTTCCTTTAAGAGTATATTCTTTACATGCAACAGTGATCTCATATTTCATAGCTGGTAAAGTATTTTCCTTTAAGAGTATACTCTTTACATGCAACAGTAATCGCATATTTCATTGCTGGTAATATATTTTCTTTTAAGAGTATACTCTTTACATGCAACAGTAATCTCATATTTCATAGCTGGTAAAGTATTTTCCTTTAAGAGTATAATCTTTATATACAACAGTAATCTCATTTCATTGCTGGTAAAGTCTTTTCCTTTAAGAGTATAATCTTTACATACAACAGTGATCTCATATTTTATAGCTGGTAAAGTATTTTCTTTTAAGAGTATACTCTTTACATGCAACAGTAATCTCATATTTCATAGCTGGTAAAGTATTTTCCTTTAAGAGTATACTCTTTACATGCAACAGTAATCTCATTTCATAGCTGGTAAAGTCTTTTCCTTTAAGAGTATAATCTTTACATACAACAGTGATCTCATATTTCATAGCTGGTAAAGTATTTTCCTTTAAGAGTATACTCTTTACATGCAACAGTAATCTCATATTTCATAGCTGGTAAAATATTTTCCTTTAAGAGTATAAATTTTACAAATATGTACCTTTTTCATGTTGTCCCTCTACAGTAATATATGTTGCCATTTAAGTAATGTAAATTAAATCAGTTAAGATCCAATACATAAAGTTTTATAATTTATCATAACCCATTAAATAATTTACTTCGTAATCTGTTTTAGAAGTCTTCATTCCTTTTTTCCAAGATATCGTTTTCTATAGTTTTTCCATCTACTAAAAATTATGATCATTTTCTGCCATGTACACTTTCTGACACACCTTATTCAGATCAAGAAATAAATTCACTGTTGAAATCAAATTCATGAAATTCAGTGAAAACAAGTCTAAAAATGATAAAATGCACACCGAAAAAGATATTCAAGAACAAAATTAAAAAAGTAGAATCATTCAAGGTAGCTTCCTTTATCACGGAATAGATTCTAAATCAGACGTTTTTGAGACTCCTTGGAGATTTTGTAGGAGATCTCATTGGCTATCTATTTACACCAGCGATAATAGTAGCAGTCATTACTATTGTAACTGGAATGAAACATGCAATACCCATTTGTTTAGTATTAATTTATTTAGTATTAACATGCAATACCCATTTGTTTAGTACTAATTTGTTTAGTATTAACATGCAATACCCATTTGGTAAGTATTAATTTGTTTAGTATTAACATGCAATACCCATTTTTTTAGTATTAATTTGTTTACCCATTTGTTTAGTATTAATTTGTTTAGTATTGACATGCAATACCCATTTGTTTAGTATTAATTTGTTTAGTATTAACATGCAATACCCATTTGTTTAGTATTAATTTGTTTAGTATTAACATGCAATACCCATTTGTTTATTATCAATTTGTTTAGTATTGACATGCAATACCCATTTGTTTAGTATTAATTTGTTTAGTATTAACATGCAATACCCATTTGTTTAGTATTAATTTATTTAGTATTAACATGCAATACCCATTTGTTTAGTATTAATTTGTTTAGTATTAACATGCAATACCCATTTGTTTAGTATTAATTTATTTAGTATTAACATGCAATACCCATTTGTTTAGTATTAATTTGTTTAGTATTAACATGCAATACCCATTTGTTTAGTATTAATTACGCTTATATTTTCCTTTTATTTTTGTCAGAATTGCTATGCTTGAATGTTATTATGCTATCAGATAATAAAGATAGAGGCAACCCTAACTGAAATGAGAGAAAGCCATTACAACATCTTATTCCATTTGGTATTATATAGTCATCTTTTAGTTGTAACTACCATTATCTAAATCATCATCAATAGGATCTGATATTACTCACCGGAGTCGTAACTACTGTGATGACATCTGATAATTTAGCTGACCTTTCAATCAGGAATATTTCATATATGCATTTAATTGTTCTTTCTTTTATTTTTCTGAATAGTTGTCAGTTAATTTTGTTTGCAGCTCTCTTGGTATATACAATTTATTTATAGCTCTTATAGACATTATTCAATTCTGAACAATTCTGAAATCGTCTCTCCTACTGGTTTCTTTGTTTTCTTCCAGGAATTGAAACTCTTTTCTCGAATTCTTTTTCATTCATTTAACAAGCAAGTAAAAAAAAAGCTGATACCTTAGTAGATGAGTATCACAAAATATATTTATGTGGAGAATTTCCAATGCAGTGCGTAGGTTATATTCGCTGCAAGAAAGAAAAAAAATTAAGAGGTCATGTGTGTGTTGTTGATGTAATTCATTAAAAAATATCAGCTGTGAAAAATAGACGTTGAAACATATGACCAACAAGCAGAGAACATGGACAACGTAAAAGACCAAAATGTTTAAATTGCAAGAACAGATGAAAGTGCCGAATGCAAATTATCGCATGTAGACCTTTATAATTCAGAGAATAACTTCAGAGACAATATTGACAATATAAATTCATAATTTCGTCAAAAGATAAAATTAGGCGAAACGTTGAAACAACTTTGAAAAAAAGAACATTATAACGCTTTCTCAAATTATTACAACTATAATTAGTTATAACGATAACAATGGCAAATAGTTTGTAAAACGTGTTGTTCTTACTTCTTCATCCTCCTTCTCTTCCAAGTGTTTTGTGGACAAAGTCAAGGATAACACGTTACTGATAACAGTTTGAATTATCTAAAGACCAATAACAGTCTTACAAGAAATAATAGCAAATATAATAAGTTTGATTACTTAAGACAGTATCTCATTTTGTCACTTTTTTACCTGAAAATAATAATTTGCTTGTGTTTGCATTTATAAGTTTATGGAGGGATGAACTGTTATGGCGGCCGCAAATGGAAGCTAGTGAAAAGGCTCTACAGAATAAATGTTCAAATTATTTGTTTCCATTTAAAATGTTTGGATGATGGAGTATAGATAGAAGTTAATGGTGCAGTTCTGAGACATTCCCCGCCTTGTTTTATACTCATGGCAGAGTAATTACCTGATTTGTATAATGTACGTCATTTACCTTCATTAGTATTGTTCATTAGCTACCTTCATTAGTACGAATTGTTTTGCACACGGTGAGTACTAAGTTTAATAGTAAGTAATAACTGTCAGTGTAACAGATGGGTAGCGAGAAAAAAAAACAGTCCAAACAAAATTATCTACAAATATGATTGGAAAGAACGACCAAGGCAAGAGACAAAAGAAATACATATCACAAAGTAGTTTCCTAACGGAGGCATTTCATACAAGTTTGAGTGATTCAGGCTTGATTGCAATTCAGCAGGACTTTGAGGAAATAAAACAAAGCCTCAGAGGGACCATCTCAAAAAGCAGATTTCACATCTGCAATTGTTGATCTGGTTAAAAACGTTGCCCATACAGAAATTGTCTCAACGATTATGAGGCAATTGTTTTAGAACTTGAAAAAGATATGAAAGAGAGATGATTGTAAACTGAAAAGTTAGTAAAAAGATGACAGGAGAGTTAATAGATGTGATGGATATGCATTGCTCGAGGAAGCTAAATAATAAAGTTTTAATGCTGAAAGAAGGAGAGAATTCCGAAATTGGCGAAGGAAGTCACCAAGATCAATTTAGATAACATGGAGATAGTGGTGATGCATATGAATTCCCGTCGACACGGTCATTGATTGTCAGATTGTGATGTTTGTAAAGTTCCAATTATTAGGAAGCATAAGAATACCCATAAAAATAAGGAAATTAGACTAGAGGAGAACGTGGCCAGGATGTACATTGAACTTTCAATAAATTAACCAAACACCCTGTTAAAAAGTATATCGTACTTCATTAGTTTGGTGTAGAGCAGAATCAAATTAGGAGAAATGATAAAATTTGACATTTGTGAGAAAATGTAACTTACAATGTTATGAGCTTATGAAATTGGTCAACCAATCACGCGGAAGTTAGATATCGCTGCATAATAGTTTTTATTAATATTATGCATATGTTTGCTTCTTTCATGAGAATGCTTTTCCTTTTGGGGGATATATTTACCAATTTATTTATTTCCTGGCTAATTTATTATTTCATTCTTTACTACATCAGCTTTGTCATTAATGCATGCATTCATTATTTGCTCATTCACTGTGTCATATCGTTCCTTAATCAATTCATTCACCAATTCATAAATCCAATTTTATTGATATATACATGTACAATATTTTCTTAATCATCGTTTTCAAAAGTAAACATCCACAATCAAATTTCCAGTGCCGTATTATGGCCCATTCCTTCTCCCTCCAGTCACATCCACTGATATGAATACATTCATTTATATTTCCTGTTTCATCCGTTTCTTCCTCTTTCATTCATTCGTCCACTTGTAATTTATACTTGTATTTTATGAGCTTATTAGTGCGATTTATTTTGTTTAGCTCCAGAAAGGTCCGTTGGAGACGTATAAAAAAAGATCTTAGGAAAACCTTCAGATATTTAAACTCAAGAGTCATCACATGTCTACTAATAAAAGACAAAGACAGAATATATTTTTTTAATGGAGATTTATATCACTAATTAATATTGACTATAAGATAGCTTCGGAAGCTGTTGCAGCTAGGATTAAATAAGTTATTCCATCAATATTCAGTGATACCCAAAAAGGATTTCTGAAAGGTAGATAAATTGGAGAAAGTACCAGGCGATTATATGGTATCAAGGATGAACTAGAGAATGAAAATAGATATGGTTTATTATTGTTAATAGACTTTGAAAACGCTTTCGAATCAATTAACTGCAGTTATGCGAATAACGCATTACAATCTTTAAAATTTGATGATTCTGTTTGCAAGTGCTTTGTAATAACTCTGAAAGTTATGTGATAAATAATAGAAATATGTCATTATTTGTAGACTTAAAAGAGGATGTCGTCAAGTGGATCCTATTGCGCCTTTTTTGTTTATTATCGATGTTGCTATTTTAGCTATTAATTTAAACCAAAATGTGAATTCCCGGACTCGTCTTTGATGTCAGTAAGTAAATTTAGGTAAGTATGCCAATGACACTTTTACTCTCAATATTCTTGTAAAGTAACTATGAATTTCTTGCAAGAATTTGTTTCTAGTATCTGGACTTATATTTAACATAACAAAAACTATTTGCTATTTGGATTGGGAACAAGAAATTTTTCAATGAAAAAATATATGCCGAGATGGAACTAAACTGGTCTTCTTCCAGCTTTACACTTCTTGGCATCGATTTTTCTATAGACATACAAGAAGTGGTGGAAATTAATTATCGGAAGAAACTAATAAAAGCTAAAAGAATTCAGGCAAGCTGGAGTCAAAGACATCTTTTATTAGCAGATAAAGTGATTGTTGTAAAAACTCTTCTTCTGTCCATAGTCATACATCTTTTTTCAGCACTCCCAAACCTATTCAGCATACACATAAGCAGAACTAAATCGTACATTATTTAAGTTTCTAAGGAGAGCAAAAGTAGAGAGAATTAAATGTGATGTACTAGTAGTCCCGGGGAATGAGGAAGGATTCAATATGATACACATTTATTCATCCATTAGATATATTAAAGATTAGTGTAAAGCGAGGATGGAGTGTACAGAACCTAATCAATACAACTGTATTCGGAAGTATGTAGAATATTTGGGATTTAGGGAGGAGAAAATTTGAAGAAATTGGTAAGCTCATTAAAAACAGTTTTTGAGATTTACTTTTGGCAGTTTAGAATTTTAAAGAGAATTTTAATTCAAATGATTAGTTATCACTGGGTGTTTTTAAATGTGATGCTTCTAGAAAGTTCCATCAATACAAATCCTGAAAAGATGCCGGCATTGAAGTTCTTAATGATTTACCTTTTGAAATGATAAAACAGATACCTGGATATGACGATTTTTAAAAAATAAGAAAATGCTTTTTATTAATATCCAAAATTTCTAAATCTTGGAAAGATGCAATCAAAAACCATATGGCTCGCAACATGTCTGATAAATAGGAGGATAAAATAACTAACTTGCAAAAACAAAACTCACTGATCTGGTACTGTAACTTAACGTAGCAATACGTAGTTCTATTATAGAATGAAATATGCCCATACTATTTTTTTATTACTTGTTTTATTAATTGCATCATCTGGCATTGTTTTCCTATTATTTAACTGTTTCAGTTCCAAAATTATAATGACGTTTACAATCATATTTAGCATCAACTGGTGTAATTCCTCCAGACCCTGATGCATTTAATATGACATAGTTAGTTGATAACAAGCACAATAAATGTGTTTTTATTTCTTAATTACTTTTATAATCATAGTTTTTCAAATCTGCTTCAGATTCTTTTATCATTGTCCACCCTCAGGAGCAAAGTTTGACTGGGCGGAAGTGCCAGTCCTTGGCTTGTATAGCTATGAGTGACAGCCACATGACCACTATTAGAAGCATTCTTCATGCATCAGTGATTACTTGATTAGCCACTACAGTTGAAGCATCTCATAAACTGCGTGCAGTATCATTCAATAATTCTTACTTATTCACCTATAAAGTGCACAGATAACTTACCTGGATGATTTGGCATTAATATAAACTGATTGCCACTGAATATATTTTTACATACAACTAACTTATCTTGTCAGAAAGGATCAAAATACATATTTTCAACAAGGAAGGATGAAATAAAGGCAACATGGACCCCTTTTAACACAAAGGTTTAGCACGTATTTAGATGCTTTCTCTTGCCCAATTTCACGAATATATCAGTGTGATTTGGATTTTAACGTACCTGTATCAATGTTTCAGTCATATCGCTACGATGTCTGCAGTGAGGCAGTTTATATTGATGTCTAGCACCGAGACATCATGCCGCAGACATGTTTCATGATGACCTACCCAGTCACATTATCCTGACACCAGGCCGACCACGAGGCCCCGAGTGGTCTAAAACGCTTTCCGTTACGGATCACTGCCGTCTCACCTCTGTCTGCGTGGGTTCAAGTCTAAGATTCGGCTAATGTACTTATGTGAGAAAGCTTGCCAGTAGCTTCTCGTGGGTCGGTGGTGTTCTTTCCGGGGGGTTTCCCGGGTTCTTCCTCCACCAATAATACTGGCCGCCATGTATAGCCCTATCGAGTGCTGAAAAATGGCATTAAACCCTAAAACAAACAAAAACCAGGCCGACCAGTCCTAACACTAACCTTTTAATGCTGAGCGCCAAGCGAGGCAGCTGTTACTACCATTTGTGTAAGTCTTTGGTATGACTCGGCATGGGATCGAACCCACGTCCTAACGCGTCCACGGCGGACACTCTAACCACTAGGCCACCGGAGCGGTTTCACGATTGTAATTACATATATACATAATGCTAACAACATGTGTGGTATTGAGCAAACGACAAAATGTTTTCAAAAGACAGCAAACTATAACATATTTTCATGGTGTCTTATTTTGTTGCAAGGGTGTGGTTTTAATATAGGTGCATATCATCATCAACTTCATGGCTGTAACATGAACATTTCCCGAAAAACTAAACATAAAATACAACATTTAACCCAAGTCAGTGAAGTAAACAATATGGGCTATAATGACCTGTTTCTGAATTCAGGGAGTAAATCCTACCAAACTGCATTCCTTGACAAGATTTCACGATTCTAGATAGGGTATTAGGTACATAGCATAAAAAACCGTAATGGTCATACTCGAAACGCAAAAACCTAGCACAAGACAGTAAATTGTGAAATTAGGTCACGGTGACTATCTTTTGTTGTACGAGTGTGGCACTAAATTAGATGAATACACTCATCTAGTTAAGCAAAAGCAACTTACAGCAAAATTTAAGAAAGGCTGATGAAGCGTGAACTGTGATTGTGTGATACTTATCTATATGCATCTATGTTTCACCTTTGCATGTATAATTGGTGGGGGAAAAAAAAACTCATACGCTTACGCAAAAACGGAACATAAACCATTAAAATGTTAAATATAGATATGTTACCTTCTTTTATGTAAGGAAGTGATACCAACTAAGATTCATACCATACTATAGATTATCATTCTAACAGGAGCAGTGTTTGAGAAAGAAAATTTGAAATGAAAAATTAAACCCATGTCAATGAAGCGTGAACTATGGGTCACAGTAATCAACTTCTATGCATCACTTCACCAAGTGTCACGATTCCAAGTACAACCGTACGTACATAGAGTATTACAAACTCTACTTGGTGATGAGCGAATCGCAACAACAACAAAATTGAAAAAATAAACATTCTTCAAACCTGGGAAGTACAATTATTGTACATATATGAACAGTTGCCCATCTTCTATCTCAGTTGCAGGGCCGGCTTTAGGCCAATTGGACCAATTGCACCCAATTGGGCCCCGCGCCTAAGGGGGCCCTGCACCTTGATTGGGGGGTCAGTTCACAAGTAGTCTAGACAATTCAGTGCATTGTGATGCCACCGTGGTCAAGGGACACAATCTTTTGCCAGTGTTAAGTGTACAGGCCACATGATAACTGTAGCAAGTGCCAAGTGAAGAAGTACCAGCTATACAGTTATATTAACATTTAAAACCTGCAAGTCTGTCAGGCTACTGCCAAGAATCCTAGTGAAGCGAGTGATGCCATTTGTGTGAGTATAGACAGTGACAATGAAATTTTTTTTAATTATATATAATTAAAAGTAGACTTTACCATTACTGTCTTATATTGACATACAATACACAATCATGTGGTTCTGCTTTCAATAATTTGTTGAACATTTGAAAGCCACTAGTTGAAGTTAAAAGTCAGTATAACAAGAAAAATGCAGCACTAAAGTGCTACTTTGGTCGCACGCTTTACAATGCTCTAGCATCAAAAGTATTATAGCTGTGCAGCTGATTTTTTTTTCTGCACCCCAAAAGTATATTAACTGTATTCTGTGTAAATCTCATGAAATAATATGGTGCTGTTTTTCCTATCCAGGTGGCAGACTGAAATACGCACGGTTTTGGCCATGGCGGGTCCATAAATTGTCTGATTATTACGAGATTTATAATGTAAATACTCCTATGCACCATTGTCCTGTAGTGCAAATTTGGTATTGATATCTTAAAAATTGACGAAATGCGAGCATTTTAAATGCCGCGTAGAATAAATAGATAGGCGAGGACTAAAGCAGAATGCATAAATGCATAGGTTATGGCATGGTGGAAAAATATCATAGTAAGTTCATGGCCTGAAATGGCGTGGTTTTCCAGATTTTTGCCGGACAAACATTTTTTGCCTACCCCCGGTGCTTATCACTGCATAGGTCGAACGCGAAGTGTGCGACCAATTATCTTTTGTTAGGGGTGGACCAGTATTCATGCTGCTTGAAGTGCTCTTCCTTCCGAGTTGAATTGTGTCTTCATGACATTTGCTCCAATATGTCGGATGTCTAACGAAATTCATGATGTCACAATTTTGTTGGCTTTTGATTGCTACAAGCAGCATATGAACTATAAGAATTTATATTGTTATTTAATTAATTGCTTAAGATTAAACCACACACAGAAAAAAAACGTAGATAACAGTGGTGTGATTTAGCTAACATGACAATAATCAAAATTTATCCTGGCATTCATTGTCACTTCTTTGGGCAGGTTTGCACATATGAGGTGTTGTAAAGCTGATTTTGACTGGTTTTCATTTGGGCAAGAGTGGATCTATTAGGCTTTCGATGGAGTATGGGTACGCATCCTCCCTGCTTTGTGCCAAGTAGATTCTTCTGTAGCCCTTTATAACTAGTCATTATGTGTTCACTGTATTTTGTTATAGAGACACGAGATTCCTGCCCTTCAAATATGAGTAAAAGACCGAGAGATATAGGCAGAAAGTACCAGAGTGGCAGTAAGAAAAGGGCAATAAGAAAGGCTAAGAAAGCCCAAGATGAAAGAGAAAGAGGAGCCATAGACAGATTTGTTTACAGAAATACATCAGATAAATCTGATGAAACAAATGTGCAAAACTCAGTTGAAAATGATCCGAAATTCAGTGATAATGATAGTGGTGCTGAAGAAATTTTACAAGATGAACACAGCTTTAAGGGTGTTTCTGCTGTTACGAACTCTTCGAAAGATCCTTCCACTTCAAATGTCACCATTGATGATGAGCAAGATCCTTCCACTTCAAATGTCACCATTGATGATGAGCAAGATCCTTCCACTTCAAATGTCACCATTGATGATGAGCAAGATCCTTCCACTTCAAATGTCACCATTCATGATGAGCAAGATCCTTCCACTTCAAATGTCAAGATTGATGATAAGCATTCACAATTAACTGATGATCCTGCAACCTGGCCAGAAGTAATAAGTCATGGTGTGAAAGGCTATTTGGTGAAAAAAGGACCACCAAAAGTTCTAAAATAAGATTTCCCTAAAAATGATAAAGGAACAGCCTTTTCAAAATTCCACTGCAAACGAATGCTCCCAAATGGTGAATTTATAGAGCGACCTTGGCTGTTATACTCAGTCTCAAGTGACAAGATCTTTTGTTACTACTGTAAACTTTTTGACCCGAATGCTACAGCCGCACTTGCAACTTCTGGTTTCAATAATTGGCCAAACATCCATACAAGGCTGGCTGAGCATGAGAATTCAAACAGGCATATGCAAGCAATGCTCCGCTGCTCAGAACTACAGGAGAGGTTGGCTGTTGAAAAGACCATTGATGAAGTACAGGAAAAACAAATTAGAAAGGAAGCAAACCACTGGTATAAAGTATTTGAGCGCCTTGTGGCCACAATACAGATGTTAGCAGAAAGAAATTTACCATTCCGTGGTTCTGATGAACACATTGGCACACCACATAATGGCATCTTTCTAGGTGTCATTGAGTTACTGTTGAAGTTTGATCCAATAATGCAAGAACACATACGGAAAGTTCAAAACAAGGAAATACTTGATCATTATTTGGGAAAAAAACATCCAAAATGAGCTCATCGACATTATGGCAAATGCTGTTCAGACAGCAATTATTTCTAGAATTAAGGCTGCCAAGTACTATGCCATAATTCTTGACAGGCACCCCTGACATCAGTCACCAAGAGCAAATGTCATTGGTTATTAGATATGTAGCTGATGGTACAAAACCAAACATCCCAGCTGGAGTGTATGAACACTTCATTAAGTTTTTAGTGGTGCAAAGCAGAAGGAACTTGAGGTATTAGGACTTGATGTTGCAGATATCCGTGGGCAAGGTTATGATAATGGGGCCAACATGAAGGGACACAATTCATATGTACAAGCACGACTCCTGCACAGAAATTCTCGAGCATTTTTTACCCCATGCGCGTGCCATAGTTATAATCTTATTTTAGGTGATATGGCAAAAACATGCCCCGAGGCCATGACTTTCTTCGGTACATTGCAACGTATTTACACAATTTTTGCCTCATCCACAAAAATGTGGACAATCTTCACGAGTCATGTTACTGGCATGTCCTTGAAACCTTTGTCAGAAACAAGGTGGGAATGCAGAATGGATAGTGTGAAGGCCATCAGATACCAAGCTTCTCAAGTCTGTGATGCTCTCGAAGAATTGGCAGACACTACTGAAGATGCCAATACCAAAAGTGATGCTCAGTCCTTGGTGAACCAAATGAGAAATTACAAGTTCCTTGTGTCTCTAGTGTTTTGGCACTCATTGCTCTTTCAGGTAAATTTCGTAAGCAAGGAGCTTCAAGGTGAAACCATGGATGTAACAACTTGTCTGAAAGCATTTGAAAAACTGTTCAACTGGTTAAATACATTCAGAGAAAAGGGCATTGAGGAATCACTGGTCGATGCCAAAGAACTTGCTGGAGACCTTGAAGTGGAAGCAGTTTTCAAAAGTGAAAAGAGGCGTGTGCGCAGGAAGAGACAAATGTTTGACTACGAATCAACTGATGAACCTCTGTCAAACCCCCAAAAGGCATTTCAAATTCAATGCTTTAATCAAGTGGTGAATAAAGCCATGCAAACCCTTCAGCACCGATTTGAACAGCTGACAAAGCACTATGAGTTGTTTGGATTCTTGTGCAATTTTAAGGATATACCCAAGGAAGACGTAAGGAAATGTGCTGCAGATTTGGAAATTGCCTTAACTGATTCCAAATTAGTTCATGCTGACAATGCAGCAGATGGAGTTACAACAACGAAGATGGCTGATATTGATGGTTTCATGCATTGTGAGGAGATAGAAGCAATAAAGCCAATTCTCCATTTAGAGCTGTTACAAAATCCTGCAAAAATGCTTGAGTTTCTAGCTTGCAATAACAGGTCTACAGCATTTCCAAATCTTTTTGTGGCACTTAGAATTTACCTTACCATCCCAGTTACAGTTGCATCTGGCGAAAGATTCTTTTCTAAGCTCAATCGTATTAAAACTTACCTAAGGTCTACAATGAGTCAAGAACGCCTAAATAGTTTGAATATTATGTCAATAGAGTGTGATGTGGCCAGAGAATTGAGCTTTGAGGAAATCCTGAAAGACTTTGCAATGAAAAAAGCAAGAAAAATTAGCTTTAGAAAGCTTAATGTATTAAGGATACTAATTGCTGTGCTTTTCTTAAGTGATAAGTTCCATATTTCCATATATTGAGTTGAATATAAATGTATAAGTTTCCCAGTGACTAGAACATATTAATTAATAAATCAAATAAAGACAATATAGTATCTTTGTATTTGTTTAGACAGTTTAATTTAGGTTCATAATTTGTAGATTGACATGCTGTCTCCTAGACTGGGCCTGGTGAATCACCTGTCTTGCACTTCTGCTTGCCAAGTGCAGTGGGTTGCAAAAGTGTTGGCCCCCTCAACATTTTTTCAGTGATTCCTATAGAAAACAGCTCTCACTGTATCAAGTGTAACTTCATCACAATCTGTTTAGCCATATAAATTGTAGTGCTGTTTAATGATTCAAGACTTCGGTGGTCAGTATATTATATCAGGCATAACTGAAAAATACCACTATGCTATATTTTGCATTTGGATCACAAATTGTAAAAGTGTTCATCTCCCAGTTACTATTAGAATAGCAATAGAGGGGTGGGGATAAATAACAGATAACAGACCTTTATTCTTCACTTGAAATACTCAGTGAAATTTGTTTTACTGCCATTGAATAAAGTGTAAATAACAAATAACTTTTGCAATTTTATGACCCCTATGCAAAATGAAGCAGAGTCGTGCATTTAATCGTACCTAAAATAATATAAAATAAACTTATTAAATAGAACCACAATTTATAAGAACAAATGGGATGAGTTGAAGTTAATTACGCTTGATGGAGTGAGAGCTGGATTCTATTGCAGTCAATGGAAAAATATTGAGGAGGCAAATACTTTTTCAACCCACTGAATATCTATACTGCTATTATCTATAGTATTATTATCATAACTTCATAAATGGGGCCCCACACTTCCTAGAGCCGGCCCTGCTCAGTTGCTTCGAGACTGTACTCAGTTCAGTTAAAAGACGCATGTGTTAATCTTATCAGCAAAAATTGGAGGGGGCGAAATCTTTTGAACCACGATATTAGTTTCTTTTGTTGGGAGGGAGGGGTATTTTACCGCGAGGTACTTTTTAAAAATTGTCAACTACTTTCTACAAATCAGAGTAAAAAATACTTCTTTTATCACGCTATGTAGGGACCAAAAAGTCTATTGGTCCCTGGAAAATGAAATGATTGGACCCTTAGGAAAGCTTATGCTTGTGGGTTGCTGGTCGCATCTGTCGCATGAAAACAAAATGTCGATAAACGTCACGTGATTTTCGCTTATTATCAATCTCTAATGGGCAATGATTGCCAGTCTGAATAGCAGGGCTGCAGTGGGATGCCGCCTTTAGCAGTGGAGAACAAAAAATGTATATTAATTGATTAAAAGTCTGACGCCTCTACCGGAAAATTTCATTTGCACGATTATGTCAACGGAATTTATTGAGTGGTTGTTAAACGTATGCTAGCTACACCATTCCAATCAAGAGACCGATTACACTCTACAGGGGTAAAATCCAGACATATTCAGTAACATTACATTAGGGTTTGTATCTGAGATGACGGAGCAGAAAGACGACAACGTGTTACGGTCATGTTCGGACTGTATTACCTACGAACTTCGGCCAGAAAGTATTGGTCTCAACCATGACAATCCATCTGAATTCATAAAGTCACAGGTAAGCAATCGTAAACGTGGACGCTGTTTCAAGTGAGCTCCGCATATCAAACTTTTAGTGAATTTATGTAATTGCATCACTACAACACGAAGCTCATTATCGTCGTCGTCGTTGTTGTGTTATGTTTTTGTTGGTATTGTTGTTTATGCTTTAATATCATTATAGAATATCTAGAAATTCATTCGGTTCAATTCAGTTATTAGTATATGATCCAGTGTCAGGATTAAGCCAAAGCGATAAATGTAAGAGCGCCGCCTCGGATGCGGGAAGTCGCGGTTCATCCTGATACAGTAAATAGCTTTTAACGCTTGATTGTTACAAAACATTTTTTTTTACTGAAAGCTTTAAGAGTATACCCCAATATTGGTATTCGTCAATATATATATATATATATATATATATATATATATATATATATATATATATATATATATATATATATATATATATGAGAATTTGAACCGAGAAGATTTATAGAAATTGAAAATTAAATTATATATGGCGTTGTATCGTAGCCTGAACTTGATTTGTTGTGGTTGTCCACGACGTAGGAGTAAGGGTACTAATATTAGTACTACAGACTTCTGGGAAACAGATTTGCAGACTCTTACACGCGCGCTCGTGCGTGTGTGTGATTTGGATTTTTAACGTAGCTTTAACAATTTTTCAGTCATATCGCTACGATGTGTGACAGTTTATGGTGATGTCGAGCACTGGGGCATATTGCAGCAAACATGTAGATACGTAGCATGGTTTCCAACCCAATCATATTATCCTGACACCAGGCCGACTAGTCCTAACATTAACCTCTCATTGTTAAGCGAAGCGTCTGTTAGTACCATTTTTATAAGTCTTGGTATGACTCGTTAGTGGTTCGAACCCACGACCTCCCGCGCAACCATCTCGCGCACATACACACAGGTTTACACACCCATGCATACACATGTACAGATCCTGTTATCTTGGCATAAGAAATGGCTGAATTTCATTGAAAATAATGGAAAATGTAAGTAATATGCATACTTATATCATAGTTACTGACACGTGGATCGGTTCCATATTGACTCTATTTTCATGTGATAAAAATCTTATTGTTAAATGACCTGTTAAAGACAAATTTCCTTTTCCATACCCATGGGTTGTATAGCTTACTTTTAATATCAACCTGTTACATATAGACAAATTTCCTTTTCCATACTCATGGGTTGTATAGCTTACTTGTAACACAAATATGTTACATAGAAAATAATTTCCTTTTCCATACCCATGGGTTGTATAGCTTCCTTTTTATATGTAGCTTACTTGTTATATGTTCTATTACACAGAGACACATTTCCCTTTCCATACTCGTGAGTTGTATTATTTTGTATATATTGCTATATGGTCTGTTACATATAGACACACTTTATGCTGGATTATAAGTTAAATGCGACAGCACAAAATTTATACTTTTAAATGTGTAAAATTATATCTAAGTTCTTTGTTTTGAAGATGCACAACTTACATATATAACGCAACGGGAGTTTGTGACACATTAAATGATTTTTTTCCTTGTACAAGCAGTTCCCAGTGTTATTAATACTCGTTCTTTGCATTTAGGAAAAACGTTATGGTTGACCATAGGTATGCAAATGACCCATTTTATAATGAACTAGGTAGGGTTTAACAAATTCACAGATGAAGTCAGTTTATTAATTAGGTGCAAATGAGTTTTTCCATTATTGTGTTCCTTACAATATTTAATAAATCATTTATATCGACCCCTTAAAGTTCGTTTTAATTGGATTTGAATCTCTCTCTCTCTCTCTCTCTCTCTCTCTCTCTCTCTCTATATATATATATATATATATATATATATATATATATATATATATATATATGCGTCTTTATAACATGGATGTCGTCGGCGCCAGTATGATAGATTGTTAATGAAACTTAACATGTCAGGGCAAATTTTATTTAAACAGATCTATTACTCGGCACGGTTGTGACCAAACAGCTAGATCTCAAAGAGAAAATAGGCTTTCATGCCCTATTATGCAAAAGAACGTTGTCCATATGACGTCGTTTTCATAGTGGGATAATGAGTACGATTGTCAGAAGAGGAGCGTAAGTATCTTGCTGGTGTGTACACATGGGTGAGGTCGGATAGATATGTTGGACTGGAGTCCGTCAGCGAAACGTAGCACAGAGAAGAAATTTGGTGTTTGAATCTGGATCGAATGAAAAGCCGGTGTAGTGTACAGAGCATGGGGAGAGGTGTGCTCTGATCGTGTGACTCTAAGAATGATCCAAGCAGCTGTGTTTTGAACGTTTTGAAGTTTCTGGAGTAAATATTGAGACGAACCAGACATAATTGGTTTGCATTAGTCCAGTCTTGAAAGTACTAATGAAAACACAACTATTTTAGTGGCATAAACTGAAAAGTATTTGCAAATGGAGCTGATGCGTCTCAGCTCAAGATATGCAGCCTTGCATATGTTCATGACATGTTGGTGCAATGTGAGAGTACTGTCCAGAAAAACTCCTAGGTTACGTACTGACTATGCGAATTGCTGATATTTATTGCTTGAGGTAAAGGATGTGAATGAGAAAATCTCTGTGTTGTGATCAGAATGGCATTGGTTTTATCATCATTCATCTGCAGCTTGTTACATGTCATCCATGTCATACTTATTTATACTCACATATTCGAGTAAGGGTATTTTTCTGTTCATTCATACACAAATATCCGACTTTTACGTTTAAATATAATCCTCAGTCGTTAAAGTCGTACTGCCAGGCAGCAGACTAGGTTTCGTTACTATCCAAGCAGCCCTTAAAATATTTCTGAGCGGAAAAGATGTTTATCAGGCAAGTAAAACAAGATCAGTCAGAAAGGGACCATTAAACTGTCACATTTTTGACAGGTAAACTGAAAATGGCAGCTGACCTGGGTCTATTTTCTATTAAGTCAATACCAAATTTGATGTCAATGCATACAGTCTTTCATGTAACTGTGTGTATAACAAAAGTCGTACCGTGGAAAACGTAAACACGCCTGACCCTGAGTTTGAGCATGAAATTTAGTGTCGGACACTCGAAGAAAGCTTCACCTATGCAACGCTACATTTGATTGGTTGAGAATGAGAACTCGTTGATTGGTTAAGAACTCGTTCTCAAACTCACGTCAGACTTTTTATGCTCTGCAGCCTCTGTTGTTACTATTTCGCTATGCTCATTAGAAATGATTGACAAAAAAAAATTGTTTAACTGCTCTGAATTAAATATAATAAACGCCTCGAAAATGGCACAAGTGTGGCCATGAAAATGTCTCTCCCTGTATTACGGGGCAATGTTTGCCTTTGGACACCCTTCAAGTACAGTCTGGACCGTGATAATGATTAACATATGTTTTCTAACTTTACAAGTGCGTGTGTATCAGGATCTAACAGTTTGTCCGAAAATCAGGATATTTCGGATATAGTGAGGGCGAAAAAAATCGATATTTACAATTGGTCTCATATATCACGTCGGTATAACTTTAGCTTTACACAATGACAATCGATATTTCAGCTGTGGGTTAATCACTGAAGGGTGCGGAAATTCTGTTTGTACAACGACAGAATTTTTACTAAGAGCGACCGCCACTGCTGACTCACTCTTTCTCGTGAGCGGCTGTTGTTTTATCACGTGCTGTGGGTGCATTTCAGTTTATTTATATACAAATGAGAACATCGGAGAATAAAGTTCATAGGCCCAGTTAAATAACTTAATAATCCAACTCGAATTTTCTAACGTTAAATAGATAAACAAAAGGGGTATATTGACATCACAATGATATACGAAACAAATAAAAATTAAACTTAATTTTGGCATTACAAACTAAGACATATTTTTACAATTACGTACCAGTAATCTCTAGCAGTATTAAGTACCAGTAATCTCAAGCAATATTAAATACCAGTAATCTTCACCAGCATGAAGACACATTATACTCAAGTAGTAGCATGTACTAATAATCTCAAGCAGAATGAAGAACCAATAATCTCAAGCAGTATTACGTACCAGTAGTCTTCAGCAGTACTAAGACACAGTTATCTCAAGCCATAACATGTACTAGTAATCTCAATTTTTTTAAACAGTAACATGAAACATCATTAAGAAGCAGTACTTTCAATCAATACTAAAAAAGAAACAGTAATCTCAAGGAGTATTAAATACCAGTAACCTGAAGCACTAAGTTCCAATAATATTGGGCAGTATTATACACCAGTAATCTTGAGCAGTATTATGTGCTAGTAGTCGCAAGTAGTATTAAATACCAGTAATCTCAAGCAATAGCAAGTACCAGTAATCTCAAGCAATAGCAAATACCAGTAATTATCAAGCAATAGCAAGTACCAGTAATCTCAAGCAGCAAATACCAGTAATCTCAAGCAATAGCAAGTACCAGTAATCTCAAGCAATAGCAAATACCAGTAAGTCCCTGCAGTATTAAGAAATATTAATCTCCAGTAGTATTACCAGTAATCTCCAACAGTATTAAGAACCAGTAATCTGGAGCATTATTATATACCAGTAATCTCAATCAGTATTAAGAAACAGTTATCGCAAGCAGTTTTATGTATTAGTAATCACAAGCAGCATTAAGTAGCAGTAATCTCAAGCAATATTTAAACCCAGTAATCTCAATCAGTATTATGTGCTAGCAATCTGCAATCTCAAGCATTATTAAGTATCAGTACTATCAAGCAAAGGTAAGAAAAAGTAATCTCAAGCAATACTAAGAACCAGTAATCAGAAGCAGCAGACGTACTTAACTTGTCTGATACTGACGGCTGGGGGTTGGGGTTAACACCATGTGGACGCTTTTATGATCTACTGATATTAGCTCTTAAATTAAATGTATCGTTAAGCATAGGCAATATGGAAATATATGAGAATTGTTGACCACGCCCCCGCCCCCAAGTAAAAAGAAGTTCAGGACGTTTGATAAATGCCAATGGAATCTCAGTGGAAATCTACCCAAAAAAGTAAGTGCAAACATATTACAGCTTAAAAGGTTACAAAATGTCAGAATCCAACGTTTTCATCGGATTCGCATAACCTTGTGACTATTCATTCTACACGATGTCTGTGTACTCGATAACGACGTCGTCTTCACGTCTCTACTGAATAACTAAAATGTCAGAAACAGGCTACAAAGTTGATACTGTATTACTGTCAATGCTGTAGAAATTTGTATTGAGATTGAGCTTCCAATCATACACACACTTAACGAATTTCCAGTTATTCCCTTAATAATTTAATTATAAAAGCCCTGTCCTCTCATTATCTTATCTTCGATTTAATTCAGCAATCCACTAAAAGACATTTATACCAATTTGCTTTGTTGCAACTAATTGCTTTGTTTTAACCACATACCACGAGACGACATACTTTGACAGATGCGTACTGTACGACGAAAACGGTTGTACCTTGCGACACTGCAGTATTTATATTAAGGTCCATACAATTAATTTTCAGTAGCAAGGGCCTCTGACATTTATTTTACATTTCCGACTCACATAGTTTGAAAAATATCTTGATCTAATTTAAAGCAAATTACAAACTAACACCAAGGGAAGATCCTTAAGTATTTTTTACGACAAAGTGCAGAGCATAAGTTACCATAACTATTTTTGGAGAGAGAGAAATTAATATACACTACGATTTCCTTAGTATTTTTTCTTTCTGTTAGATACATCATTGCAATAAAGTTAAAGGCGTCTTACTTACACATGAAATACCAAAAAAAAAAAAAAAGACTACATAGCTTGAACGAAGTGAAAATTGGAAGCATCTGTTTAAACTCTATTTAATATCGAATGTCTGTATTTTCTTAAACGTCGCATATCCATGTTGATGATGAAAACTGAAATATGTACTGTCTTATCTTCTGTCTGTATGTTTAGCGGTACTTTGAAGCATTATTTCCTCATTTGTTTCATGTCAGACATTTACCGTGGATGTACAGCTTTTGCCCTGAGCTACAAAGTGGAGTAGCTATAGAGCGCGTGTATTGTGCTTGAAACGTGTGCTAAAGATGTCAATGCACCGCCGTTTCTGTGTAATTATGTGCCATTGTGACCTAGTTAAAGTGTTCCAAGAATATACAAATAAAAGCACATGGACAAAATACAAAAACTCAGACGTCGTGCCGCTATCTGACTACAACATGTTAATTCGACCCCACATTTTTATTTGCTGAACAGTCAAGCTAGGTATTTTTGAGATTTTTCCCTTTCCTCTTGTCTCTGTTGCTTCCCGTGTTTCTCTTGAAAAGGTTAGATTTGAGGAGGGTTGCAAGATAGAATCAAGTCTGGAGTTGTTTGGGGTTTTTTTTGTGTGTGGCTCAGCGTTGTTTGTAGACGAGGCAAGTTTATTAGGTTACCGGATAAATACTCCATTTTTTTGCCGGTGATATTACGGCCATACTCGTATCATTTAATTTTACTGAAACCTCCAAGGAAACAAATTTAGGCATACTGAAAGCCTTGCAAAACCTGAAAACCTGGTTATATCGGAAATCTTAATGAAACAAGATGATGCTCATTAAATAGAGAAGAACTATTCTGTACTGTTCAGTGGCCAGTCACATTCGTGTTAAGGATAATGGAAAAGCAGATTAGGCGGCCTGGCAGTTACCCTTTCCTAATGAAAAATTCCATATATACAGACTTAAAAATACCGTATAGATCAGCATGTACTTTTTACTTTGCAAATAATATGGAATGAAAACTCCTTAAAGAAATGTCAGAACACCATACAGACATTTTTGGAGTCTAACTTGCTTATATATAACATGTCGCTGAGATAGGGTAGTATCATGCCGGTCTCGATTCTGACGCACGTACATGCCTCGTGCATAGCTCCTGAAAGTTAATCCTCGATCAGAGTGCACACCCTGCCAATGTCCATTGACAGTGGAGCACATTCTAGTCGAGAATGTCGACTTCCACTAAGTGAAACATAAGGTTTTTTTACGTGAACGCAATAAAGAGTATACGATGGTGTACAACTTGAGGCAATCTTAAGCTTTTTCAAGGATTCCGCTTTTTAAAACAGATTTTTTCATATTTTTGTAAGACTTTTACATGTTATACTTTATCTTTTTATATACCATTTACCGCATTTTAACATCTTTACATTTTAACTTTATCGTTTAACACTTAATGCCTATGTTTTTGGAAGGTGAATTGCCATCTGCTCGCGTTTAAATTCGGCAGGTTGGCCTGTGATAGTTTACACTTTCTTAACAAACATTTCCAGATATATACAACTTATATACGCTATGCACCTTTCGTAATACATGTATATAGTAAATGTAAAGATGGCAGAAAGATGTGAAACCACTCCGGTGGCCTAGTTGTTAGAGCATCTGCTGAAGTAGGAGGTCGTGGGTTCGATGCCCGGCCGAATCATACCAAAGACTTACAAATATGGTACTAACAGCTGCCTCGCTTGACGCTCAGCATTAAGAAGTTAGTGTTAGGACTGGTCGGCCTGGTGTCAGGATAATGTGACTGGGTGAGACATCATGCTGCATGTCTGCGTCATGATGCCCCAGTGCTAGATATCACTACAAACTACCTCACTGCGTATATCGTAGCGATATGACTGAAAAATTGTTAAAGCTACGTTAAAAATCCTAATGAAACGAACAAACAAGCAGAAAGATGGTGTCAACATAATTGTCATACGAGTTTTTCCCTCACTGAGCAATCTCCCTTTCAACATTCTCCGTTGTATTACCTTCACTAATAGACGAGGATATCATCAAATTCTTCTGAAACTTCTCAGACCAGTTTATCAATTAATTAAATGCGAAAATTGGATGAATACATTGTTATGTTTAAATAACATTGATGGGTTGCTATAGTGATGTCTATCCTTAAACGGGAACCTCAGCTTGGAATCAACTCATCTGATTATCGAACACCATTGGTTCCGTTACCATAGTTCTCTGTCAATGACTCAAAACAATTAAAATATTTGAGACAATAGAACATCCCATTCAAAAAGATATATGCGCCATACATCCATTTAGCTCCATACATAGGGCCTTATCAATCGAATGTGTTCAGTAAGGACGTCGTGGATCGATAGGGATGATTTCAGCTGACGAGCGATATTTGCGTGCAGACTATGGAGAGTCGAGAATCAATTTTTTTTTTAAATATCATAGTTCCTTGAATTAATATGACTTTTCTTTCGCCATGGGAACAAATAATAGTGGTCCACATACATTCTTTTTCTGTTTCCAGTCTTACGAATTCTGTATTTATAATAAGCATATTTTGCCTTGATTAGAATAAACTTCATTTCGAATTGATCAAAGTTTTTCTGTATGCTCGTGTTTAGGTCCTGTTTGTAAAATACCGCTACACGTTCCCGTTATGCAGGCTGGCCCAGAGATCACACAGGCCAATCCCTGCATATGGTAAAATACATCTACACATTCCGGTTATGCAGGCTGGCCCATATATCATACGTATTTCTAGATTAAGTTTACCATCGAGATATGTCTCAAAAGTCAGTAAGGATTTTTACGATGAAAGGTTAATTTTGATGTGCTGCGAATGTAAAGTAAGTGTTGATAGTTATATGAACTCAAGAGTTTGAAAAAAAAATTCCATTTGACTAGACTAATGAACGCTCAAACTGAGAACGTTATACGTGACATTTTGATTGACGATAATTTACCCCGTTTACCATAGTACACCAATTGACAAACGGTTATCCCATGAAGTTCCTATAACTGATATGTTACTGTACCTAAAAAGTTTAAAACCCAACTAAAACCCATGCTTCGACATTTCAGCGATTGACAACGCGGTTATAATAGCACTTTCAAAACTGACTCCGTATCACGGTTAATTAACTTTATCTGAAGTAAAAAAAAAACGTAAGTATCATGTAAGGGAACCAGTGTGGCTGTTGCTTACGTTCGTTGCGTTGATAATGTCCACATATATTGTTCATGATTAGTTACGCTACACAAAAATCATCCGAGAGCAATTTGAGAAACGATTAGTTTGTAAATTAACTGCCGTTTACAATAATGGCAAAAATTGTATGCAGCTTATGTTCCAAAATCAGTTTTGCCTCCCATCATGCAACGCAACAAGTGTTTGCATAAGTATATATAACGGCTACTTATTAATTTGTGTTAACTTTTTCTGACGTCTTTTTTATCGAAAAAACCGCAATTTGACATAAAATAATAAAAATAATAATACAATAATGGTTTCATACTTGCATTTGTAAACCCCAAAAATCAGTTACTTTCGTGATATTATATCGAATAGTACAAACTGGTTTAATATTCTTCGTCACTAAAAGATACAATCTTGTTAATTACACTTTGAAAACCTAGAAACACACTACAAAGACTGGGTATTGTGTACTTTCTGATTCCGAGGTTTTAACCAGGACAGACAAGAAAGGGGAGTCAACCAGAGATATATTCTTAGGGTCCGGGCCGAACAACACTTTTTAATTTTAGAAAGGACAAATTTTGTTTGAACAAGAACTAGGAGAGGCATGCGTGGTATTTTTCGATTCCCAGTATTTTTAAAGCGGGACTCCTACTAGGTTTAATTCCTAATAGGTGGAGATCTTTCCCCTTTTTTCCTTTGGTGACAATTGCCGCTGGTCTCCTAGCCCCGTGCTATATGTTGTGGATAATGCTGTTTGGGACGGCTATTTATTTCAAATCTTGTTCTCAGTTTTGTTATGAAGAAAGAAAATTTTTCTTTTATTTTTCTTTTCCTTCTATTTAATGTTAATTTCTTTATTAAATTTTGTTTCATGAGAAACGGTGTGTTAAATTATGTTTAATTTTAACAAGAAAATAAAAAAAAAACCATAGTATTCTAGTGTATTTAGGGTGTGCTCATGCTTCTTTTTTTGGAGCACCACACAGATGCCCCCCTATGCTTCTTTTTTGGAGCACCACACAGATGCCCCCCTCACCTTTTTAAAAAAGTAAAACGTTTTTGTGTGGGTGTGTTCCCCAGGATGTGTAGTTATGTGTTTTTTAATTTTCCATTCCCATATCGATTATTTATAATGTTTTTGAATTGGGTATTTATAGTTTTTGTCTTTTTCCTAGTGTGTCTATAAGGTTATTCGTCCGAGTAGGTTTTATTTATATATCCTAGGAGTCTCTTCCCTAGTTCATATTGTCGACCTTGACTACAGGTCACCTGTATCTGTATCCCGTTTTATGATATTTGTGTTGGTGCTGTATGTCTGTATGATATATATATATATATACATATATATATATATATATATATATATATATATATATATATATATATATATATATATATATATATATATATATATATATATATATATATATATATATATATATATATATATTTAATTGTAAATTGCACTTCTCTTGACTCGAGTTGGGTCGTCTCTATTTATTTATTCATTTATAGTTAAGAAGTTTTCAAAAATTGTTTAAGGTACCCACAAAATTGGTTTCTCTGTGCAGTACAGGAGCTGCACAGAGGAAGGGTTGTGGATAGTAGATATCCAAAGTTCACTTTTCTTGATATGTTCTTATTCTAATACTTATAATTTCCTTAATGATGCCCTTTCCACACTCTTCCACAGGCCTGTCCACTTCGCGTAGTGCCCTGTGATTTAGCCATATGACGTCCTCATTATGTACTTTCTCCATTAAGGTTCCATATTCTATTTCCCTAGTTTGTTGTTATGATTATTTATAGTGGAAGGAAGAAAAGTTTTGTCCTATTTCTTAATCGTATTTATTGGTCCACAAGCTAACATTGTTTTCATAATGTAGTCCGTTATTTGTCTGATTAAGTTTTTGTTAAAATTTCCTTAGAGGAAGAGTATCTGACGTCTGTTATATTTGTCAACCTTAAAGATTTCCATTATCAGTTTTAGTTTTCCTTCCTTTGTTGCGTCGCATTGCGTCATAGTATGGTACTGAGTGAATAGGGGGCAGCTAACTGGGGTCCTTATCATACGTCGTCTTAATGTCATTTCGCCTGTTAGCCAGGCGTTGTGGAGATACTTAAAATCATATTTTGTATCTTTGGTGATGTTATGTTTGCGTGATCATGCGTGTCGTTTCTCATAAATTTTGAAATAGGCTAAAGTATCATGTCATGTCATGTCATATAGTGATATTTAGTATTGGGGCGTCATGCCGCAGACATCATGCATGATGTCCCACCCCGTCACAGTATCCTGACACCAGGCCAACACGTCACGTTGCGCTGCCCGTGATTGCGTAAGTCAAGGGAATACATTAATAATTAAATCTCATGTATATATGTTAGATCCCGCGGATATAGTTGAAAGGTATGAAAACACGGCTTTGTTGGGTGTGAAAAGTCGCACGTGGACGTGGAAAGCTTTGTTTGTGATTGGGAAAAGAACCCTTATTGGTGTCGTAAATCTCATCACGTTGAATGGAACAGGGTATTATATCGATTATCGACATCCAGAGAGAGTGTGGTCACCATTGTCAATCCGACTTTAAGTTAGTACTTTTGAAGCTACGAGCTCAATAATTGCCCAACATCGTGCTGAAAGGATAAAGCAATACTCCGAGAAAGCCAAGCCACTCGTAAGTTTGAGGGAAAACTTAGAAAATTCTAAGAACGACAAAGCTTCGTAAAGGAAGGTTTTATATGACAGACTTCCGGTGTAGTTAGTCCCGAGTCTCAAACTAGAGAGACGGAAGTGCGACTGGCAGAACAGTCGGAGTCGACAAAGTAGTCATGAGAAAGTCGAGGAGGAGGAGGACATGAAGTCGTTGAGGAGCAAAAGGAAGAGGAGGAAAAAGAATTGGAAGAATATGATAGAATACACAGATGAGTAGAATACAAGGACAATACAAGACTGGTTGGTTTCTAAAAAACAATGGTGATTGTAATCTTAATGCAGTCTTACACTTCATGGTTATCTGGATTATGAAGACAATATTTTGTCTTGAAGCGCACGTATATTTGCCACCATGTTCTTCTTTTGCAATCGTAACGCTCTGTGAGACTGGTAACGTGTTCTCCACTACCAGTTTTATTGATGATTTTGCAAATTGAATAGAAGCGCTGAAGCAGCCTTTTGAAATCAGTGTAATTGAATACCCGCAAACTGATAGACAAGCTGATCACTTCTGGTGGCATAATGCTATTATATAAATCGAGGCAGTCTTTTTTCTAGCCTATTCCACATTTTGACAACGTCGGGCAAGTGAGACAAATAACTGAGATAACATCCTCGCCTGTTACTTTTCATGCCGCATATCTATAGCTTCCCGTTTTTTTTGTTGTTTGTTTGTTTTTTTTTTTTTTTTTTTTTTTTTTTTTTTTTTTTTTTTACAATCGTAGGTAACTATCCAACGGGATCAGGAAACATAATCGTTGCAAAAGGTAATATTCTGGTTACAGCTCATGGCTGTAGTGTTAAGCTGATTCTGGTGAATACCATTCTGGACGTCTTGCTTCTATTTGCCGATGGATTAGTTTATGTGGCTCTGACACGAGCCGTTAAAAGTAGATCCAACGGGTATATGTTTCATACATGCGCAAATGCAGTATATCAGAATTGACACTATCTGTGCGATGTCTAAGATATGACTTCAGTTGTAATTATTATCATAATGTCTTAATTAGGAAGTTCCCAGCACAGTGCGCTGCATTTGACAACTTATTATTGTTATTGTTTCAGCGGTGAAATTTATTTCATATGTGATAGAGTTTATCAATGACAGCGTTTATTCCAAGACGCCCTAGGGAACTTCACAATTAGATTGCTTTTTAAAAAATATTTTTAAAAAATCTTTCATCTTTTGTTTTATGGACAAAATAGATGCAAAATATATTTTTCTTTTTTTTCTAACAGATACACGTGTGAAACATACTTGTGTGATTTAAATTCCTTACATACATGCAATCTTTTAAATGTTCTGGTACCAAGTATGTGGAGGGGAGGAGTTATTTTGAGAAAGAAGTGACAGTTGAAAGTTGGAAGAAAAGTTTGTTGTTTTTTTTTATAAAAAAAACTAGATGATTAGTATCATTCTACAAGCTACATGCACCACCAGACCACCTCCACTCCATTAATTGATAATTCTGACGGTAAACTTTAGAAAATACCAGATTTTTTTTATGTATCTAGATGGTCCACACTGAAATAATGTCAAGTTGAATTAATTAATGATGTACTGATTCGTGCTACTTAGATTCCTTGGTTAACATTAATACTGACCGTTTTATATATAAAGTTGTTACCGGTGTTCTGATTTTCTCTTTTGGGGATTTATAATGGATTCGATTTGTACGACTTTGAATGTGCCTGCCTCGTAGTTCCCATAATAATTGTACATCGTCTGGCTTGACCAAAAATCGGTTCGATGTGTAAAATGAATGGTTTTTTTTAATGTTGGCTCTGGGTAACTAGGCAACGATTCATTGTGCTATATGATGCCGCGATACAGGAGAGAGTTATGATAGAAAATATACGATACATCCCCTTTTTTGTATGCAGGAGAATACAAAGCTAATGAGTCTCTATGGCAATTACCCATTTGCAAACAGTAAACATATGATAAACGATTCAATATTCTTGATATAAAAAACAGAGTGAGCCAACTACAGACCTGTGTACCGCTCATTTGTGTGTTTGCCGCGGTCATATCAAACGTTAGTTATTTGCTTATATTGCTGTTACCACACGCACACACACGCATCATATATACATATATATATATATATATATATATATATATATATATATATACCATACTGAAATCATTCACAAATGTACCATAATGAAATATTTTCCCAAACGTACAGAATAGTCAAATTTTATTTCATCCTTTGGATCTATTACATTTTTTATAGTATGACCCATATGAAAGACAAGTTTTCCTCCATGATTTTACAAATATACCGTATATACTTATATAAATTCCATAATGTGTCAGCAGATACGAATGTTTCCAATTGGACCCAACTTATAATAGAGTATATATTGTGTCAAACTTATGCAGACATTAACAAGCAAAACGTTAATTTCTGTGTATTAGAGATGACGATTATTGATCAACATAACCTTATAAATAGTTAAATTATTACATTCCCCAGGGCTAGTATCGTAATGACAGTGTTTTATGCGATTAATAAACAGCCGTATGTACTCCATTATAAGTCAGTTCCACCTACAAACAACATACATCTTGATCTGCTCTCAAACGGTGCATCGAAAAATTAAGGTCATTGTTGTTTGTTCTACTGATTAGTTCTAACAAAACGCATAGTCCCGTATCTACCAGCGTATTATGCAATAGAGGATCTGGGTCTGTTTTGTTGACACTTGGACCAGCCAACGTATTTGTGAGTACAGACGTATTATCATGGAGGAAAATTGTCATTCAGATGGGTGATGCTGTCGAAAATGTCTGATATAACAACGAAATAGCCTTCAAATATAATGACAGTGCAGCGCAATCTTCTACTGATTAAAATCATGACTTTGAACAACCTGCATAGATTCAGATCTGCCGGCGCATTATAGGTTCTATGAAGTTTGAATTGAGTCCAGCTTAGGCCGATAAATCTGCCCTTTACCAGTGATGATATTGATTTTTGTGTGAGGGGCTGATATCACCTATTCATTAAAAGCTTCAATTACCTGCATTCAAATGTGGCTGCAAACATCGATGTATATTTTATACTTACCGGTATTTCTCGTCACTGTGCAGCTACCGTCGGTTGAAGGGTTCTTTTGGTGATATTTAGATTCTATATCCTGAGCAAATTATTTGTTTGGTGACCTGTAAATCCACCTGGAATAGCACAAATATCTGTCATGTGGCTATTTTGAATTTTGCGCTTGATATGGTTGTTACCAATTACCGGTATGTGTCTAAAATGTACGCGGGTTCGTTCCGGAATGATATGCATGCAGCAAATTTGCACATTTTAATAAAGAGGTGACATCCGACACAAAAATTCGTCCATCGGTATCAGCAAAAAATTATGGGGTTGATTTATCGGACCAGAGCCACCTTAAATGCGAATATATACGGTATATAAAATTGCCTCTTGTCAAACTGTTATCAATAGTCTGGTCCAAATGAGCTATGGTAACATAAAACTCTGATTTAGATGGGCTATGGTAACATAAGCTTGCATTTAGCCTCTTTGGTATTGCATTAAATAAGCGATTCCACTCAGATATGCGAAGCCGACGCTATTCACGTTATCCATTTTGTACATCGATTTTGCTTTGCTGTTGCATAAGCACTTACGAACGATACATTTTCTATGTTACCCTCAGTGATATAGCACGAATAAAAGGCATTCTTCCAATGAAAAAGAGTTCACCGCCTAAGAACTACTACTAAATTTAATGTATAATTTTCCTAGCCTTCCACGATTCTCGGCAGCAAAACGGCGATTACTCCTTTTATTCATCTGCATATTTATTTTTGCATATTTATTTTCTGAAAACCGGCAGTTTCGGTTGTTGAACATGTCCAAGCGATTTAATCGGCCTAAAGAGCATATTAGGAACATTTCATGAAAATTTAATGAAAAAGTTCATTAGAAAGGTTTCGAATTCTATAAATTATATAGCGTTTCATAATAATATCCTTCCTCGAATATGCAAGCTATTGTCTGATCAACCGGTTATATAATGTTTCATTGTGCCTAGCAATCGAATGGGTCGGGGGGGGGGGGGCTGTAGAAGGGAATCCCAATCTTTTAATAGTTGATTCCCATTTGAAAAACGCCTAAGGTTCAGTTCGATGCAGAGTGGCATATACGTTATTATTTGGCCATACTTGCCTCGAACAAAATTGACTCTAGAGAGGACTTACATTCTATATATTTTCCATTTCAGTGGCCAGTCAACCAGAAGGTCTATATTATATACAGGATGACTGTAGCATGTGGTTTCACGGCATGGATAGCCGCTGATATTTTGTACGAGTCTCAGGAATTCTACAAGAGTCGACCATGGGACTACCTTATATATGCTACGAACTGGAGCTTCATTTTACTGGGCCTGACTATACTTTTTCAGTCTGTCACCACGTGCGTCTACTCTGCCAGATCGTTCAACTGTCTGGGTAGGATTTCTACTCCGTCTTGACTCAGTTGATTGGTTCATTTTCCTCTTCATTTCTCTACCCTTTCTTTCCTTCTGTTATTTCTTACATGGGAAAGAAGAAATGGAATACGCAGAGCCTTCCAACCGACAGCTAAATGGTAGATCTGTTTACACTCTTGCTTAAATTTGTCATATTTGCGTTCAAACCCCACAGAGGTATCTCCTTCATGAATTTATGATCACAGTCTTTGAATAATTCAGTCATGTTTCCAGTTTTCTCATTCTGGCAAGGGTCATGATGGAATTCAGATCATTTTACAAAACTTTGAGAGACTCCATTAAATTAAACTCAAACAGGGTTTGGTTTTTCAACGTACTTGAGGAAACTGTGTACTTTTTTCTGCTTTACGCTATTTTGTTTGTTAACATTTCTTTTTTTTCTTTCTATTCTATCTTGTTTTATCCCGCTTTCTTAATTCGTTTATTTAATATAGATTAAAATAGTTATATTACTTATTGATAAAAAGGGATGCAATCTTACACTCACGATACGATGATCTATACAAATCATTATTCATCTGATGACCCTATGTACAATTTCTTAGGTCAACATCGCTAAAGAGTCAATTTCCTTATCTTTTACGCTCATTTATTGGTCCTTTTTCTGTTCTCAGCTTATAATAACTCCAAAACCATATGCAGTACATGTTCAACATCACCAATAATATGAATTCAGCATAAAATGTATTCTCACCATTTTAGAATTTGTATTCAGTTTTTTTTCTTTACGTCGGAAAAAGCATAGCATTTACAATCAACGAAAATTTTGTTTACAGCAAAAACTAAGAGACTGAATCAGTGTGTTTATGTTAATTAGAGTGTATAGTTCAAATATGATACATCTTAGTGGAGTATTCCTGCAAAGACGTTGGGAAATTGCTCGGTTCTCGAATTCTCTTTCTACTTCTGATGGCATTAGACTGGATAAATTATATTGAAGCGCTGTAAGAAGGCTACCTCTTTATCATGAAATAGTTAATCAAATTTTCGGCTGGGATGGTTCGTGTAAGGCTTAAGACAAGGTAATTGTGAAAAATCGACTTGAGCTCACTAAATTTCGACAAGCGGTTACATAACGAGTTAAAGCCATGTTCTTTAAATATGCTGGTTTTCAATTGGGACCAAAATTTAGATTACGTGACTTTTACGTTATCACACGATGTGCCTTCTATTAAATCAAGACCAGGTGATTCAACAAAAAGCAATCTCCCTGCAAACGTTTCAGTGTTTTTTTTTTTGTATGCACTAATTAAAGAAACATCAGAGTTAAAATTGTAATGCATATATTGCAAGACAATACTGCCATAATGCACAGCACCGACATTTGAAATATTTTGTTTAAACGATCGGCGTTAGGGATTAGGTCCATATTACAGACGTTTGGATATTTGTAATTCAGAATAAAAGATTATACACACAAAAGCGACAAAAACAAATATGCATGATTAGTATGCCCACTGTCGTTTTGCAAGTTTGTAAATACACACACGTTTCTGGACATGTATAATGTATTAACCGATATGGTGTTTCGCTGCTCTTTCAAGAGCATTGACACTGTTCCATGTAACATATGTTTCGCATGCATATCTTTACATTTTATAAGCAAACTGTATTCATGAAAAGATATAATTTGACAGCAATTTTCATATAATGTACACTGATCTGAAAAGTACACGAACAGCGATAAAAAGTTACTTGCTCTATAATTTCGATTTTACACATTTTTCTCGAATCTGGCGCAACAGTGTTTTTATGCAACTTTACGAATAATAAATTGAAAATAAGGTATTGAAGTACACATTTTGCTACACATGTTGTTGAAAACTTTATCGACATTCAAATGGACTAATGATGAGCCGTCATATGATCAGCTGTCTCCATGATGGCCATACTTTGTCATCAACTTTCTACAGGTTGGGCCAATCTGTGTCATCAGCTGTCTGTAGGATAGGCCAAGCTTTATTTTGGATGCATTTAAGTGTTTCACGTCTTCTTCTTTTAGACCGTCAGACTTTTGAGCGCATGCCCATTGCCCTAAAGGTCCAGTGGATTCTGCAGAATCTGGGATACAACTCCGCACTTGTGGTCACAGCATCATACTGGTCTTTCATCGTGTTCCTGGACAGTTCACGTAAGCCTTGATTCTTTTTCTTTAGGTGGTAGCGACATGGATGCATTGACTTATGGCTCCAATTGTGTCACAACCATAACTAAAAATGGTCAAATTAAAACAATGAAAGATAAAACGTACAAAATTCAGACTGTTATGGAAGAAAATTCTTCTTAAAGGTATGGTTTTGTGCAATTCTAGAAAGTAATCTTTGTCCACCTATTTGTCAGAACTGTTACTCTAGATATCAGCGGTATTCACAAGAGTTTATTAAGAACGACGACTTCATCGTGTTAGGACAAAAATTCCAATTAGGTAAGACTTTATCAATATTTTTTCATAATAAGAGATGGAGATACAACTCTGATCGCTCCATGTTACGACATCCTCAATGGATCATTACAGGACTTGCTGAGGTCATTATTAGAATCTGTCTTGCTATTACTTTATCCATGAGGTCAACATAGTAAATATATTGGAATATGTGTAGCTAATATATTATTATCCATCCCGAGGTCAATACAATAACTATATTGGTGTATGCTTAGCTTAATAGTTTATTCTTCAGGTCAGTATAGTTATCATATTACAATCTGTGTAGTTAATACTTTGCACCCGATGTCCATATAGTTAACATATTGCAATCTATGTAGTTAATACTTTACACCCGATGTCCATATAGTTAACATGTTGCAATCTGTGTAGTTAATAACATACTGCATTCATCGGCAAAGGCTATAAATGAACATTTACTTAAAGCCGCGTGAATACCGTCGCAGTGTATCTATAAATATTGAAAACGACTCAAACAAATACTGCAAGATTTAGAGGATTAAATATTAGTCCGAAAAAAAAAACGAGTTCATATTTTCCCATACAAATGCAGTAATAGTTTTAGTATATATTCATTTTTGTATTCCTACGCCCCCCGTCTCTCTCTCTCTCTCTCTCTCTCTCTCTCTCTCTCTCTCTCTCTCTCTCTCTCTCTCTCTCTCTCAATAATACAAATGAACAAGAAGAAACTAAGTAATTGAATTGAATTCATGCCTCATTACAAAATAAAGACAAAAGTAGAGTCATCAATACATAGTAAAAATATTAATGCGGACAATTAGCACCACCCAGCGACCTTTGAATTTCAACGCGCTTGACATTAGTTTTTTTTTTTAAAAAAAAATTCATTTTGGTCTATTTAAAATTGAAATTCATGTTTTGCATAAATGTGTCCAGTTGGTCTGGAATATATCGATTTTACTTTACTGTTGATGATTGTGGTGGACTGGATTTATAAGCTTAAGTCAATTCCGTACGATTTTTATGTGATTTTCGCAGTGGATGGATCCGCATTAAATCCAATGCACCTTTTGTTCCTGTTCTGTCTTTGATTGTTTGGAATCATAATGTGCGAAAAATATGAATACGTTTAATTGAAATTATCAACAAGACGCTACGAAATATCACATTGATATTGTTCTAAATGCAGAAAGGATAATGTGCTTTCTGTTGGAAATGTATTTGAAAATACAGTACCATTTTGCAGTGTGTATCACGTTTTGGAACCCATGACATGGGTCGTGTAACTCGGATTTGCAGAAGTAAGAATGGACATTATGAGGAAATTTAAGATGCAAAAATGTCAGTATATTCATTGTCATTCATACTGCCAGCTAAAGAAGACATGAGTATGCCATGCCACTTGCATGCTCTATTTGCGTGTATATGTAAATTACTTGTATGGCTTGTATCGCTAGCTACATCCAAAACACTGTATCAAAAGCTTAAAGGGGGAATTTTGCAACGCAGCTTCTTTGTGACAGTCCGTTTAGCTAGCGGCAATACGACTTCTTGGTCGTCTTGGCTTCTTGGCTCTGAGGCTCTTGGTTTTCTACCAAAACTCTCGACTGCATTTATTTTTCTCACTCGAGTTTAGTGTTTTGACTGACTTTTAAAATGGTTCGTCTCTAATAAATATGCGATAGCACTTGACCTCATTATGCTTTTCTTTGCTATTTTTATTTATCCTAGAGACATTTGGTTGTAGTCTGTACCGTACTGCTTACCTGACCAAAATGGTATTCCACGGAGTCCACAAAACGCAGAAAATACCATTCTAGTCAGGTATGATGCAGGATCATTTGTTTGCTTGGCTGAAAGTTTCTTTTCTGACTCTGTGAACTCATCCACATCTTTAACTTTATAATCAGGACATGGAAAGAGAAAACAGCTTGTTTAGTTCATCCATCAACACATCTTATACACCAAAGACTAAATCCTTTGCTACATGGTTTGTGTAGAATGTAGATCCTAATACGCGATACTAGTTTTAGACACTTGTGCAGTATGAAACCGTGCATACTGGAAACGGAGAAAAAAATGAGCATACAATAATATAAATTTGTGGTTGTTGTGGGATAATGAATTACATGACTGTTGTGTACCATTACTTTATTTTAAAAACTTTTGCAGGTGTGCTGCAGTCAGAGATGAGTCGCATCAAGCATACGCTTAACTCAGTTTACGTCGTCGTAGATATCCTTATATCCGGTGCACCCGTTAGAGTTCTTCACTTGCTCTACACTGTTAGTCTGGGGTCTGTGTACTCCCTTTTCAACGCAGCGTACTTCCTAAATAATGGGACCATTCTCGAGGGCAACCATTACGCATACAACCTGCTTGACTGGAGGAAACCGGCAGAGGCTATAGTCACTTGTATATTATGCGTCATTATGTGTGTTTTCAGCCAGGTTATTTTATATCAAATTTACAAGCTTCGTTCTTTGATATTTTCACAAATTTACTTCCGGAACGGACAAAAGCCGGAATCAGAAACAGAGCATATTCTAACAGAACCCACGGGCTACATGGCGATGGTAGACAGAATTGATTCGATTGAGGTGCAAGAATAAACTTAAACTTAAATAAGATAAGTTATTATACAGCATTAATATCAGCAGCATACATCATTCGGAAGACATTTATTTATTCATTGAAATTCCCAATGCAATCTGTCCGCAGATTATATCTACACTGATCAAAGAACACATTAATTTAGAGATGACAAATATTTCAAGATATTTCCTAATCCTATTTTCAGGTGCAGTAAAGAATGCAATTATTTCTATAGAATATAATACATACATGTATATTTCATACGCTATTTTAATGAAGATCGCGTGACTCGACGCACAGCAGAATAAATTTTGTGGTGGACGATCAAAAGTGTTGCAACTGTTATGTTGAAATTGAATAGCCCTGTTTTCATATAATGGTCTTACCTGGAGTACTTCACGAACAATCATGCATGCTTAACGTTGGAATTTTAAGCAGAAAGCTATAGCTCAGAAGGACAGAAGTGATATAATTGTATATGTCTTGGCCTTATCGTCACCAGTGTATTTTATAGCAGTATGGTTCATTCCATTTATCAGTGGTATCCTACGACACATAGTTAAAATACCTTGATTTCCAAAAGCTGCAGTTGCCATTTATCAGTGGTATCCTACGACACATAGTTAAAATACCTTGATTTCCAAAAGCTGCAGTTGCCATTTATCGGACAGATGATAACTGTAAAATAAGTGGATACAACATAAGACATGCAATAAGGAGGGTTTTGTTTTTGAAATTCTGAAATCCCTTCCGATATAAGAGCATGCAATTCGTGTACAAAATTGCCTGTCAATAACTGCAGTATTCGACTTCTATAGGTGGGGTACGATATCTCTTTGAGCGCTTATTTTATTTGGCAGGTACCAATAGATTTTATATAGAAACGTCTCAACAGCCTTTGTCAACATTGGTTTAAAGTACTACGTACACCAATTTTAACTGAGTCAGCGGTGTGAAAATTCAATACCCTATTAAATATTTCGAAATTGAGTCATTGACTGTAATATCACTTTGTATTTTTCTTTTTTTAAATTTTTCCGATCCTTTTATCACTTCATTCAACCTTACATAATTTTGGTATGTGCACTGGCAATGTTATTTTTTTATCTATTAGGCCAAGATTGCCCTTACGGCATACCCAGTGTCAGGTTGTTAAAACGGTTTTTAATAGTAAGTGACATTAGTAACATTTCCTCGAAATAATGCCACGAAGCGCGCAAGTTTGATAAAATTTACTTAAACTCCACTTAAGATGTATAAGTAAAATTTACTGCGCAAAATATTTTCATTTTATGAAATATTAATAGCACCCCATTTTCACCTTCTTTATTATTAATTATATGTTCAGCCTGGTTATTCGTGTCTGTGCTTAGTTCTTATTCTGTGTACATGTATATGTGTAAAACGTTCGCGATCGCGCACTGCTTTGTTTCAACTGCTGTTTGATGCGGAGCTGTTAAATAATGAGCATATACCGGAAATTTAGCAAGGATTTCGTAGAATGATGTTAGGTATTCGAGTATGCAACTTGAAATCGATTTCCCAAGAACGAGATCTGGAACGTAAAATATCATGTTGACAATGCCGGAAATCATAAATTAAAACCATAACTATTCGAATTTGTACACCAAGCAGTCGGGTATACTCGAGTTTACTGACAATCTGATTGCGAAGTGTCTTCGTTGGCAGGTTAGTGTTTGGTAATCGTTTATAAGAAGTACAGAAACAGTGACTGTCCATGCCCTGTACTATTATTTATCATGATCGCATGACTGCTGAACCATCTAAGACTGTCAATAGCCTATCTGGGTCCTATTTCTTAATGCTGCCTAATGTTTTTTTTTTTTATTGTTTCTGAACGAATTGAAAACAGGAGCCTGTCAGGTATACATATTCACATAATTGCTTGGGTTTTGTTTTGAACGAGTGGTCCATAAAAATTTAAGTGGATATTTAATAATTCATTCTATTGTACACGTCTATAGCTTAATAGAAAAAACTCGCTGTGGGAACATAACCATTAAACACGTGTCTTGGATAATAAATTTCGCCCACCAGTATTGTGATCGATTGTAAACCTAGCTTTTTATCTTGTTTGTTTAAACATGTCGTACTCACTGTGCACAAATAGTAGATGAGCCATGAAGTGGAAAATCGTGTAAAGATTCACTTCACTCGCTGTCAACGAGAGATAAAAGGACATACTCTAAGCTCGACAAAAGGTGCCCAGGCGTATAGTTATTCAAGGATTGCAAGGAAGCACTAGCTGATCAGAGAACTTTTCTAAAACATGTAATCACCATCAAGAAATCATAACAAATTTGAGCTTTTCTTTTACAAAGCACGAGTGGTAATAGCAAATCAGAGACACAGAAAATAACTTTTCTTTCCATTTTTAATTATGATTCCTGATAGTGTTTGCAACCATCATGTATTTGGTTTAATTTCATGTTTGACATATGTTTATAATAAATAGGAGAAAAATAGCAGGATCATTTAAACACATATTTTGCATTAGATTTTTGTTTCTTTGGACCAAACCCGAAAGGACATAGACTGAAAACTTACTTGTTTTAAGGTATCGTCACTTCTTGTATGAGCTATCATCATTGATTGGCGCTAAGACTTGTAACAAATTAAAAATGTGCAGTTTGCGCAAAAATTTTGTTTCATTAGCAAGTGCCAAAAAACACTTTTTATGAGATAATACATTTCATTGCGTATTATTTCAGTACAAATGGTGGACAAGAGATCGTAGAGTTAAATTATTTCTTTATTTTATATCCGTGCATTTTTTTACAGGCTGACTTTTCTTATTTTTCCAAAGGGGTTAATGGACTATAGTGCGTCAAAATATATTCTTTTGTGTATGCGAATGTTACAAGTGTATCCAGTGATTTGTTTGACCATAAATAAAAACACCAATGTTCTCTTTTTAAATGTTTATTGTGTATCATTTTGTTGTATTGCATAGTTTAACCACGTACTTCTCTCTATTTAGGTGTGTTTCCTATAATATATATATTTAATTTGACACAGAAGTGTTGCTATTTATTTCAAACCCCTTTAATCTAAAACAGTCGATCACTCACTCATACAAATTCGATGACAAAAGTCGTCCCACAGCTTTGTTCCATTCATCGTCATCCATCTGCATATCAGTTGCTCTGTGGATTTCTCACTCACTTTCCAGATCATAAAGAAGCACAGAATGTATAGCACAGGGGTCTCAAATTCAAGCCACCCTGAGGTCCCCCATGAGGGCATTTTTGATTGCTCAAGAGCCACACCACTTTGTTATCTCTCATGCCACGTTGCGAAGCCAATCATTCTGCGGAACACAAGTTACGAGATAGGGGGCCGCATGCGGTCCGCGAGCATTGTGATTCAAAACCTTGGTATAGCATATAAATTTTACAAATTATTTCAGTTGGCACAAAACATAGTTGTGTAAAAAATCAGCAAAACATTTTAATCTTTTATGAGATGCCTTTAGTTTTTGCAAATAAACGTGGTAAGATAATAATCCACAATATAGCTTATTTTCTAAACTCTTAATAGCACGCCATTTTAGTAATATCAAAGGGAGAACTGACAGCTGTAACTAAAAGTGCTTAAGCGTAAAAGATGCAACGATATATTATCATAACCAATTATTTCGTGTACAAAAGAAATGCATGCAGCAGCACCGCATCTTCTAGCTTTGACTATCCATCGAAATGGAACCAAAAACTGTTTCCAGTTTTAATTCTGCCTCCAATAAGAGATTACTGTAAATTCGGCGGTTTCAAGAATTGTTAGCTGAAATTGTGCACTTTCAACTAAATTTTGTACTTAACACTAGTGGTGAAGAAAATTAATTGGTAATTTTAAAAAATAAAATATCTGATCGTGTCCTAATTTTGTCCATTATTGTGTTCTATTATCAACAACATACTATGAATAAAAAGAGAAGTATGAAATAATGATGTTCAATATTACACTACAACTCACAATCTCATTTTGAAATCAATGTCTTTAAGCACAGTTTCATCCAGACTTCCTAACAAAAACAAAACTTACGTGCAAGCTCTTTGAAGCGCAATTTATGACCTAAAGGTATGAGCATGACAAGATCTTTCGGGGCATGCACGTGACTTCCGGCAGGTTTAGCTTGATAATACGACCTAACGATGTGATGAAAATTTGTCCGGACCCCATCGCCCTCACAAATACGGTGTTTATACATTCTGTCATTTAAGAAATAAACTCTTGAGTGAAAATAAATGTAAAGATACACTATTCGTATCCTAGCACAACGGTTATACAAATACTTCAGTGCTGAACTCAAGGTTGTTCATTTGGGACTAACTTGTTCCTGAATGACCCTGTAGGAATATTTGATTGCACTCCGTAGTCAGTGGATGCGAATTGGACAACTTATAAACGAAAATCACTGAATGCAAAATAAAAAAACACTGACGTCCAGCCGAATTAAAATTCGTTAACTAGATAATAAAGAGTTATCTCGCTCCAAATATTTTGGTTACACATATAGTAAAAAAAAAAAAATCGAAAATGATTTTAAAGCTGTATGCATTGATTACAAGCAAAATTTTCAAATATTATATGTAAGTGTGTCTTATATCTATATAAAGGGTTAGAAGGGGATTGAGGGTTTTGTAATACAAATTGTTTTCCCCAATTTGTGACTTTCCCAGAAAGTAAAATCTTGTATTAACATGAGTGCTTCTGATGGGGAACGCGAATCGGAAATGGTGAAAATCCTATGATAAATTGATATACAACTCCCCCATTCAAGTCCCCGAGCAAATATCCTAAATATTTATATATTTGCCATTGATGACATTTTTTACAAGTAATAACTGTTAGTCATATTCTATCTGGTGCGGTGTACTTGTTAAAGCATCATTTTCATCATGGACATGAAAGTACTTTACATACATTCAGCATAGCCTAAGCGTCAACAAAATATTGTAATTAAATTTTATTAGACTGCAAACTAAATACTAATCTCAACAAGCAGTAACGGTACAAAACAAACACATATATCAAACACGATTTAAAATGGATGATTTATCAGTTCAAAAAAAAATTGTGATAAATTAAATCTTTGGTTGTCCATTGGATCCTATGATGATGCTAGCTGAGCAGCCCATGTTGACATGGCTCCTGAGTTCAGGGCGTGATGCACACAGGACAAAATGAGACAATTTATCAGGTCAACGATGTGATAAAAAAGAAAAAAATATTAGTGGTCAAACAGCGAGTCACATCTTTTCTATCCTTCCCAACAGCCAGTTTACTTAAGCTGCATATTTGGGACAGTTACTTAGTGGCTAGAAGTAAAAAGTAGCCACATGTATTTTGTTTTTTATTAATGTTATTTATGTTAATTCTCGTGTTGATACACCCCATAAGAAAGGGTAGTAGATGTACGAGTGAGCCAGTTCTTAACAAGAGAATAGTGTTCTCATAGATGAGAACCAACACCATCTCTGACGATCGAGTAAAACTACACACATAGATGTCACATATCAAATGTTGTTTTCATGTCTGTTTTTTCGTGATCGAATCTTATTTTTAATGCAAGCGTACGAAGTAACATTCCAAAATGTTCACTCGGCTTTTTAGCATATATCCCAAAGTAGACAGACAGAAGGCGGCCTTTAGATGGTTTAGGATGAGCCAATATTTTATACTGGAACAACACCCTCGAGTGAAAAGCATCGCGATATGTTGCTCTCAGGTTGAGAACTCGCACTACCTCTGACAGCGAGAATGAACAAAAACAAAAATATTGGAACATACCAAATGCGATGCACAATGATAATTGTTCCGAAATTAGCTCTGGTTGTTAAGCCAGCAAAGAAATGATCCCCAGAGAAGGTGTACTTGTCGTTTGGGCGCAAATCCCATAACCTGTCACCCGAAGACAGCCAAATATGATTGTGACATTATCACATGTAGGGTTTTGCATAGTACTGACCGATTAGGAATGTCACGACCTTACAATAAAATTTGCTGATTGCAGAGTCCCAAATGGGACCATCAGAACTATTATATCATTTTGTAAGTTATCCAAAAATTACCGGAATAGTAGTTGTCATAATGGCAGTTAAAATTAAATATTTATGCTCAGGGCAAAATGAAAACCTATTACAATTTTTGAGCCTCATTAAAAAAGGTAGACCAAACCAAACAAACGTTTTTAAACATAATTAATGTCGCTTGAATCGAAGTGATTTGTTATTCTCATATGCGTTTGATTTTCTAGTAAAGATAATATGGCCATACCGGTGATTTCTCAAAGGTACAAGCTATAGCATGCGTGCTTAATCGCCGTAAATGAAACAAAGCTTTAATGCAAATAGCTAACATGCCACCCCAACCCTGCTCCACAGAAGTGCATTCGAAAATGAATGTAAAGAAACCAGAAATGAACTTTAAAAGGAAATACACAAATTTTATTTCTGAAAATAAGAATTTGAGAGAAACATAACATTTTATGACTACGTCACTAACTGCCTTCCGATTACCTAGATCACTATTGCACTCGTCTAGGAATCCAATATGGGTCAGTAGTATAAATGTTTTGCTTAATTAATTAATTAATTAATTAATTAATTAATAAATTAATAATTAATTAATTAATTAATTAATTAATTAATTAATTAATTAATTAATTAATTAATTAATTAATGTAAATACAATGAAAACAGAACAAAAGAGCAAGAACCATCAAGTGACTTTTTCCGTCGGTGTACCATGGTGATATCATATTAAAGTTTGTACATGATCTTCCAGAAAGAGCTGTAAAGTTAATGTGCAGACCAATTTTAATTGTCATAAAGAACATCAGAACAGTACAGAAAAGATGTTAAAATAAAATTTACCAGTGGCAATGAACTTAAGTTAAAATCTTTACTATGGTGATGAGATGTCACAATCTTAAAAGCATAACGTAATATGGTTTAACCATGTACTTCAAACAGACCATATGATATAAGACAGAAATAAAGTTAATATATTGACCTGTGACATTGTCATTGAGGACAATTTCTCAAACGTGCAATAAGTACTAAGCATTAATCAATTTATCTTTAACAACTGTTAAATTAGAAAGCACAAGGGTCGAATTAGAGACCCTAGCTCAGTGTTGTATATGGCGCACTTTCTAAAGATATATATAAGTGCATTCTTAATCACCTTAAACGAAAGAATTATTTTTATGATAAACGAACTTTTTAAACGCAAATAAATTAATAGGACCTACAGGTTCAGCGATGATAGTGTTTGGGGGATTTTTTTTATATTCGGTATTAATGAAAAGTAGGTCAATATATGAGAGAGAGAGAGAGAGAGAGAGAGAGAGAGAGAGAGAGAGAGAGAGAGAGAGAGAGAGAGAGAAAATTTGAATTCATCAGTCTTTTTATTTTCTTGCATTTGTTGAGCGTGAACACAATCCACGCCAAAAAAAAAATATGTACTAATTTAACTAGTGGTCAAGACTTGTCAGATATTACTTATTGAGATAGGCTAGTTCTACTCTTAATTGCATTATGCTGACAGCTTATTTGCAACTTTCACTGAACTGAATTGTAACATTCTGAATCGTATATGGGACATCAGTGGCCGATAGTCTGCTTCCTGCTTTATATATATATAGTATGCTGCCTGCGTTGCACTCCGCTATACCAAGTTAGGCGAACACTGACGCCATATTGTCACGTGATCAAAACAAATGACCTCATACGGAGAAAACTTGTTATTATAACAGCGGCTCATTTATTTCTTTAATATTCTCTTTCTTAGTGACACAGTGTGAACTTTACTAATACTTTTGATCTGAACTATATCAGTCGTTAGCTTGTGTTCAAGGTTAACTACCAATCAGGTCATATAATAATTTTTACAAATATTTAGGAATATGAAGGAAAAGCGTATGCACATCGACTTTTTTTTAAATATGTACATTATACACAACCTCCTCTCAAAAATTCCTTTTCCAATCGATTCCTTGATAAAATTTACACCGAAATTGATATAAGGTGAATGTACAACAGCCTAAATATAGCCAAAGATAATACTAAAATTATCACCCCTCTTTCACGAGCGGTGAGGGTAGGGATTGTTTTGCAAATATTGCAGACTTCACACTAAGTCAGTTAAAATATTCTGGTTGCAATAAATTCCATGATCGATTTTACATCGATATTGATATCTCACTTTACAAGACACCTCAGACTTTACCAATTATTAGGATTGAAATAGCAACCCTATTCCACGAGGGGTGAATGGGGTATTTTTTTTTTTTTTAATTTTTTTTTTTGAATATCGTGCATTCGTACTGCATCATGTACTTTTAACAAAATCCATTTGCAATCAATTTCTTGATACTTTTTACATCAAAATTGATTTAAGGTGACAAATGACAACTTTCGTTTGCCAAATATTAAGAACAAATGTTATCTCTTTTATGAAGTTATAGGGAAGGGACGTGGAGTGGGTTTTCTGGGTACCCTATGTTGTTGTCTGGTTGAACTCTGTTCCACGAGGGGGTGAATATTACGATATTTTGTCCAATATTGATCAATTAAACTGCATCAGGTAACAAACATCAATTGCAATCAATCCACTGATTCTTTCCACTTCGGAATTGACGTAAGGCGACAGATGACGTCCTTCATTTGCAGAAGATATAAAATCAAAATACCATATTTTATATATAAAAGAGGGGTAGGGTAACGACATTTGTGAAAATGGTGTTTCTTAGATTACATCATCTGAAAATAAGATCTTTAATTGATTCCTTGATCAAGTGTACATTGATACTGATGTATTGTTCACAACAATCCAGATTCTGACAAACATTAAACACAACATCAACAGTCGTCATACTAATTTCTTATAAAATTGGTACTAACAGCTGCCTCGCTAGGTACTCAGCTTTAAGAGGTTAGTGTTATGACTGGTCGGCCTGCTATCATTATAATGTGACTGGGTGAGACATCATGCTGCATGTCTGCGGCATGATGCCCCAATGCTAGACATCACATTAAACTGCCACATTAGACATTATAGCGATATGACTGAAAAATTGTTACAATTACATTAAAAATACAAATCTCTCTCTCTCTCTCTCTCTCTCTCTCTCTCTCTCTCTCTCTCACACACACACACACACACACAGAAACTCACACACACACACACACACACACACACACACCATCTTCTATGAAGGGGTGAGGCTGATAACTTGTACAATATTTTTGAATGTCACCTAAAATTCCGTTTGCTTCATTAAACAAAGTGGCTTAGCAACCACCCAACCAACCCTCAAAACTGGGATCGAGTTAGAGCTAATATAGCCATCAAACAACCTTTTTGCGGGGGAGGGGTCCCGAGAATTACGCTTGGGTGGAGTAATGTTAGAAGTTCTTGCCATTACTTTAACAATTTTACGTTGATTATGATATATTATTTTATATAAATTATAATTCATTGCGTGTTATTAGGAATGCACGTTACTTTCCTCAACATGATACAAATTGTATTGTGCTGCTGTGTTTTTTAAATTAATTTTAGATTAATTAAATTAAATTAAATTAATTCAACATTAAAAATATTAAAGTACTCATTTATACAAGTAAATATTTATTTTTTTGTAAACTTAACACCATGAAGATTTTATTCCAAAGTTTGGCATGCACGTGAGTTTTATTTAATTATTATTGTTTTGCCCATACAACCTACTCCAGGCACCTTCACCCCCAAGCACTTTGATAAAAAAGAGAAAGTAGTTTCGTTTTAATTTTTGGCAAGCGAAAGCTGCCATCTGTCGCCTTCGATCAATTTTTATGTAAAAGATATCAAAGGATTGATTGCAAATGGAATCCTTCACAAATTACGTGATGAAGCTGGGATGTACAATATGGGACCAAATATCGTCACATTCACCCCTTCGTGGGAAATAGTTTCTATTTCGATCCTAATATTTGGCTATGTCTGAGGTGTCATGTACAACGAGCTATCAATGTCAATGTTAAATTAATCTAGGAGTTTATTGCAACTAGAATGTGTAGATAGCATCGTGTGAAGTGTGCAATATTTGCAAAGCAATCGGTATCCTCACTCCCTCGAGAGGGTTGGACATTTTTTGCTTTAATCTTTCGCTATATTTAGGCTGTCATTAAAAAAGAGAATATTAAAGGAATAAATGTGCCACCATTAAATTAATTAGATCTCTCCATGCGAGGCCATTTGTTTTGATCACAACAGAATATGGCGTCGGCGTTCGCCTGACTTAGTATAGCAGAGTGCAACGCCAGGAGCATACTAAGCAGGGAAGCAGACTAAATGGCCGAGTTGTCTAAAATGCTCGCCTTTACCAATCACTGCCATCACACCTCTGTCCGGGCTCATCCAATGTGGGTATGTACGAAAGTTTGTCAGTAGCATTCCATGGATCGATGGTTCTTATTCTTGTATTACTTATCTTGCGCTGAGACAACAAACACATTTTTGATCGGTATGATAGTTACAAGTATGTCATCAAATGAAATATGTACTCATTCTGAGAGGAGATGTAGAGTTGATGCAATTGTGAATTCTAATGAGCATATTATTAAAATATAAGATCAAATATCGAATCACCTACGGTATTCTAGTATATTTCTTTTCAAATTCAGAATTAAAAAATTGAATTGGTACAGATGCATCTTATACATCTATTTAACCAGAAAATACAAACATATGATATCATAACGCATAAAAAACCATGTCCAATATTAATTAAAGATATGTACATATACTTACGGTGGAGATTCCCCTCCGTATATTGTGAATCTTCGCTAGTCATGCTTCCGATATGATAATTGTATGTAAATAGGGATAGCATATCGAAACCTTGAGTAGAGAAGATGTACATTGGGGCAATGGATTGATGTTGTATTGTATTTTTCTATATCATGCTGATAAACCTATGGCATCTTGTCCAGTAAGGCTTATCAACACACTCGTACAATGCGATAAGATGGTTAATAAACCGGAAGTGCACATTACGGGTCCGTGTTGTGTCATTTGAAAACCCCTGTATTGGACGAGACGCCAAAGGCATTGAGTGCAATACTGGTTTTTTAATGCAATATGGACACGTAGAACACAAATCCACGATTTACATATTACATCTTTTGATATGCAGATGTTTTTCATACCTATATAAGTTTTGTCTCGTAATCAAGAGATAGGTATGTGAAAGGTGCAGTTTTATTTCGGCCGGTAGAACTCGTCAGCTTTCCGTTTTCTTTCTTTCTTTTCTTTTTTCTTCCAGGTAGGTTTCCACTGACGATCAGTATAACACCGATATCTGGCTCTTGTGTTTCTTGGAATTAGTCTTTCCTCCTCCAATGAGTCGATATTCGCATCTGATAACGTTTTACAAATAGTATCATATAAGGCTCGACACAAGGGTTGACTCCAAACGAATGTCAGCTTTGTGCTGTTCATTTTTAATTTTTTTTTTGTCTAAAACTGTCCAATATAGACTTTATGCACAGGACATTTTGTCGTTTGAGAACGTTTCCGGTTATAATTTTCTACTGGAAAATATCGTGATCCTATCCTAAATTTTCATGTGATAATAATCATAGATGCATAATTGAATGTACACGTTACTGTATACACTGTACTAACCTTACAGTTATAAACATTTCTGTATTCACTGTACCCTTGCACAAATTCAACATAAAGGAAACGTCTGTTGCATGTTCATCGGCCTAAAAAAAATACATATGTCTGACCTTGGAGTCAATTAGGATCAACTAAAACTAAAGGACAAATTAAGAATACGCAGGTTTGTATACAATAATGTGTAATTGTTGTTTAAAAGATATTGAAATAGTAGATAATTATATATGTGGCGTTTATGTCCCATATTCAACCAGTATAAATGTAGCAGGTAAATGTAATGAAATGCAAAACTTGGAATTGCTTCTGTGGTGACATATCAGTTGCTTCGAAAGCTGATATCCCTTCTCTCTATTTACATTGGAGATTCAACAATTATAAATCTGGTAGGTAAATGGAATGAAATACAAAACTTGAGATTGCTTCTGTGGTGACGTATGACATCCACAGCTGTTGTCCCCTATCTCAATTTACGTTGCTAATGTATATACTGATGTGACAACTTCCTAACCCATAAGCCATGTTACCTATAAAACAAAACAAAAAAAACAATAATTATTTTAATTAATGACGATAATGACGTTCCACCAGACCAGATCTACTCTTCTCGTTATAGTCGTGGTATCAAACTAACATATAGGTCCTGATTTAGCGGCCCATAACAGTATATACACGCGTATATTGCAACTGACATATAGGTCCTGATTTAGCGGTCCATTACAGTATATACACGCGTATATTGCAACTAACATATAGGTCCTGATTTAGCGGCCCATTACAGTATATACACGCGTATATTGCAACTAATATATAGGTCCTGATTTAGCGGCCCATTACAGTATATACACGCGTATATTGCAACTAACATAGACCCCGATATGCCGTCTCATGGTACATCGGGTTTTTCATTATCGAGTTACTCCTCAAAAATTGTGTAGACTAGATATGCTGGTGCATTGTGCTACGGCAGATCTAGGTACATGCCATTTCCAGCTGGATCAAACTTGTACGCGAGGTAGCAGGTGTTGACCTCTCTCAAATCACAAATGAAAAAGGGCATAAATATTGGTTACCATTGGCGTCTATGTGTCCAGCGTACAGGCGCACGCTACGCCATAATAGCTTAAAAGCTTTTCGAAAAAAAAAAAACCCACCGAACTTGTAAAGTTTGCGTAGAGGCTTTCTACAATATTTGGAACGGGTGTTTCCTTCTCCATCCCAAGGGAGTGCACTGCATACTTCGCAATGTTGTTGCTGTTGTATTTAAAGCCATTTTTCAGCATACGATAGGCTATACATAGCGGCCAGTATTACTGGCGGAGAAAGAAACCGGGAAAACCCCCGGAAAGAACCACCGACCCACGAGAAGCTACTGGCAAGGTTTCTCACATATCCACATTGGCGAATCTGAGACTCGAACCAACGCAGACAGAAGTGAGATGGCAGTGATCCGTAACGGAGAGCGCTTTAGACCACTCAGCCACTCGGGTCCCCTCATACCTCGCAATGTCCTTTATTAATCAATAGGAAAATAACCTGGGTGATGGACCCACCCAGGAGATAGCCCGCAAACACTAGATGAATGTACCTCTATAAATATAAATACCGACCAAGAAAGCGGTACACAAATTCGATTAGCAGTTTTATATTGGTTATATACCGTTAGTTTATGTTCAGAAGATGGCCACATACAAAGATTGTAGAGATGTACAAATAACTTTAAAAAAATAAATAAAACTACCGTATTTCTTCTATCTACATAATTTCCTTATCCAGTCGTTGTACGGTTGTTTCATAGACGTGGCGAAACGGACCTTATACATAAAACAATACCCATCCTCACGAAGTAACATGGTTCCAGTCTAGCTAGGCAGCCAAGGCAGCCCAAAGAGTACAAAAACACCCATGGAGAATACAATGTGACATTAATGAGGACGTGGAGCAAGATGACATTCACCCACCCACCCCGGCTCAAATCTCTCAGATAAACAAAGTGATAACCGTCATTTCGTCTGCAAATCTTATGTAAGAAAAAGGACGAACACGAACTTGAAGCAGATACGAAGAAAGAAGAAATACATTGATAGAAAGGAAAAAGAACCATAATATAAAAATACACACACCAGTAGATTTATGAAAAAGATAGTAGTACGATCAATGATTTGGGAAATGGGACGAAAGAGTCGTCCGTCGAAGCAAATTGTAATAATGATAGATAGAAAATAGACTATATTGCTAGCGATTCCGATCAGAACATCGCTAATCGACTATATTGCTAACGATTCCGATCAGAACATCGCTAGTCGACTATATTGCTAGCGATTCCGATCAGAACATCGCTCAGGCATTTACGTCAGATCGCGATATTATTTTTTTCTCGACTCGCGTTCCGATTACTAGCGACTCCCCATTCTTTCTGTCGTATGAACTATTCAGTGCTAACAGCATCTCTTGCTGAATCAGTTTCTGGAGTACCGAAATCCATATGTGCTGTTCACATCCAAGTATCACACACCTATTAAATTCCAAAGTGTGAACCGAATAATGTGGAAGTTGAGCGATGTGTTCAAATGATTGGCTGATGCATATATTGCGTTAGTTAAACAGCTGCTGCGAGAAAACGACGATTCTATGAAAATAATGATTTTTTTCGCTAGAAGGCTAAAAATATTAAAAGCAATGTATGTATGTATGTATGTATGTATGTATGTATGTATGTATGTATGTATGTATGTATGTATGTATGTATGTATGTATGCATGCATGTAGTGGTTGCGTACGTGCGTGTATGGATGGATGGGTTGCCGACCAATTATATCGCTATCGATGGGGCCGTATGACTGCTATTTACATGTAATAAAAGTTTGTCAGATATATACTTCAGTCCTAATGTAGATTACCAAGCACTCCCACAATACGTTTTGTACAAATTCCAATGGTCACAACTTCAACTTTTTCAATCAATTGAGTTAACTTTTCAGTATTTGCTAAACATTAACACATAGTAATTTGCAGGGTAATCTTGAAACTAAAGTATTCTGAACTCATATACAATGATACAATTTAGCCACAGCTTAATTCGATTTTTTGGGCATGTTTGAAATATAAACATCTGTCTTTTTGATGAACTTCAAATGACCTATCCCCAGAAAACCATGTCTTTTCATTAGCATATTACATTGAAACGAATATGTACTGCTGATCTGCTGGCGAGAGGTTAATCCTAGTTCATAGAAAGAGACAGCTGATCATAATGTTTAAAAAATATAAACAACAAAATTGAGGAAAGCTGTGTCGAGAGCTCAATAAAAACTTATAAATCTGCATAAATTGTACAAAATATAACATCTTTAACACTTCTTCTACAATTATAAAAGTTTTAACATATAATGTTCAATAAATTATATGTCCAAAAATTACACTGCAAAGTGTTTCTGTTTACAAAAGGTACTAACTGACCAATGGTTTAGAGGGACTGATAGAAACAAACCGAGACTAACGCTAGATATGATTGCAAAGGGACATTGAGAGAGACGGGGACTGGGTACCTACACCTTTCTATTTGGCGGATTGAATTTATTTTTTCTTTAAGTTTACTTTTATCACTCATTCAACTAAAATACATAAACAGAGATCCGAGTATCATCAAATACAATTCATAACATTCAATTAAAAAACATAAGGCAGATCAATACACTTCATAACATTCAACTAAAATATATTAGGCAGGATCGGAGTATTGCCAAATACGATTCATATATTCAATTAAAATACATAAGACGAAATGCGAATATCATCAAATACACTTCATAATATTCAATTAAAATACATAAGACAAAATGCGAGTAGCATCACATACAATTCAAACCATTCAACTAAAGTACACAAGGCAGGGTCCGAGTATCACCAGATACAATTCATAACATTAAAAAAAAATACAAAAGGCAAAGCTTAAGCATCGCCCAATACAATTCATAACATTCAATTAAAATACATAAAGCAAGGTCCGAGTATCATAAAATGCAATTGACAACATTCAACTAAAATACACAAGGTAAGGTCCAATTATCGTCAAGAACAATTGATAAAGTTTGACACCGAGGAAGCCAAGGTAAACTAATAGTGCTTTTCTCGTTAAACAATAAAGGGACCAGGTGTCTGTCTTGTGAGAAATTACGGGGTGTAGTGTTAGGACGCACAATTTCAAAGGATAACCAAATTAAGTTACGCAATTATTATTTCACGTAATATTCTATTTTTTATTTTATTGTTTGTTTTATACAACTGTGTTTGATATGATTAGGTTCCATATTATGCTTCGTTTATTCAATTTCATAGACACGTGTTGATGCTAGAGTTGTTATGCAGTTTATCTTTTTAATTTTACAGCTATTAGTTCATTGGTATAATTGATTGCATGCGGTCCAAATTGTCATATGTGTAGGATTTCATAGGGTTATATGAAATGAATATGAAAAAATTCCTTTTTCTGTTAGGACGATACTGATTATCGTGAGTTAACTATAATTACCTAATTATATTTGATTTTGTAATGATAAATACTCCTGTAGGGTTAGGATTTGTGAATTTTGTGCAATATTTATCGAACATGAAGCATACGGTAATTTGCGATAGGCCGCTTACGTGTGATGTATGACCTGCCGCTGGGAAGCGAGGGTAAAGTACTACCGTAGTCAGTCAGAGTTTGCGCAGTGTCTGGATAGCTAGTGTGTTCTGAGTAACGTAAGTGAAGGAATTTTAGGTACGTCTAGAAATTGGTACATATAGAGATTTCTTAACAGCTTTCCGAGAGAGAGTGTGGAAGGACAGTCCGAGGATGGAAGTCCGGAAAAAGTGATGTGACGAGTGAAGTCCTAAAGATGAGAAGTGACGAGTTCAAAGTAAAAGAATAGGAAGTCCGAGAAAGATGAGGCGTTAAGGATAGAATTACTCGAGGAAATAGGAAACGCCGAAACACGGTCGAGAGGAAGGTGATGACATAAAGATTGGACATTGCACTCATTTTACAACTTGTTATGATGATGAAATAAATCCAAAAAAGACACTGCTATTAAATCCTGTTGATATAACTTAGTGGAATTGAACTTACCACTATTAATTTGTTTGATTAAATATGTTATTTTTCTTGTCTAAGGTGACTCATATTGCATCATTTCTTGCCAATAATCTTGCCCAGTTTTCTGTTGATATTCAATATATTTACACATTGTGTCATACAATCGAGGGAGATAGTTCCCTAGATAACGTAGCTAAATCCAATTAACTACCCCTCTTACTAAGTGAGAGAGAGAGAGACGTTACATGTATTTATATTGGTTTTATTCGTCTATTTCTCCAGCTTCACATTATACTATGCATTTGAGAAGCTTCTAACTTTGGGTTATGCTATATATTTGAGATGCCTTCAACTTTGCGTTATGCTATACATTTGAGATATCAGCCACTTTGGGCTATGCTATACATTTGAGATATCAGCCGCTTTGGGCTATGCTATTCATTTGAATTGCATTCAACTTTGCATACTGAGATTCCTTCAACTTTGTCTCTTACTATACATTGAAGATGCCTACGAGTTTGAATTATGTATTTTAGATGTCTTCAACTTTTTCACTATACTATTTTGAGATGTATAAAATTGTCTCTTACACTTGACATTTTAGATGCCTAGGGCTGTATAAATCTAAACGCTAACAAGTTATCTTTGTACAAAGGGGATGACTTTTAGCCTACTTGTGTCCCAAGAAAGACCTCTTACGGACTCTCCCTAATAACTAGCAACTAATAACTACTATTACTACTGCTGCTGTTGTCGCTGTTACTACCATATGGACACCGACAGCCACTATCTTGATGGAAACAGATGATCCGTACCGGGACATGACTGAACAATACATGTTACATGGGGATTTTTTAAAAGAGATTTAGCAATGTATTTCATGACACGCAAAACGCATGATTCATATTTTTAAAAGCATAATTACAAAAATTTTAAAGAATGCATGACAAAAAGGTGGACATGCAACTGATACAAAGCAACATCATTAAGTATTTTGTTTTTTGTTCCGAGTCAGAGAATGAACTCGTTTGATACGGTGTAGGAGTATACGTCTCGGCCTCATCATAATCTTATGCCGGATCGAACATAACACATATGTAGTTTTGCATACATACATATAATCTTTTAATCATATGTTGACACGTGTCACATATCCCAACGCTGTAGCCAAATGGAATGTTTTAAAACATATTTTGAGTCGGGGTGGACTTTTTTGTGCTGAAAATTTTCTTTTATCTGAAAACAATATTTTTAAAAAATATAACGAATATAATATGATGTTATTTTGTCAAATCTGAGCAAACAAAATTCCAACTACTGACAGACAGAAATTAAACAAAAAGGTGTCCAGTGCCGGCCCCAGAACACTGAATTATTGGACCCTAATATAATTGCGCTAAACCTTGGCACGTATCACAGTACGTTCAGGGATACAAAATGTGTCGCAATACCCAGTGCTTGCCATAAAAATCTGATTTCCAAGGGAGGTAACCCAATATGAGGCATTGGGCTTTCATTCTAGGTCTAAAACCAGTCTGATCGATTACGTGCACCAAGGTGCTTGTTTACAAATGGCTGACGGGGAAAGAGGAAGTGTGCAAGTATGCAGCGTACACTCCATAAGATAATCTTTTAACTGAGCTAAAGCAATAACGTCAGCTGAATTGAATTGTGGAAAAATCTTCGCTGAACTCAGCTTGCGTTAGGAGAGACTTAACGGTTGCATATGTTACCTGATAAAGTTGCCTTATGTCACAAGTAATGTCAATACAGTATAGTCCAATAAATCCGCGAACAAACCTGTATAAATATACAAGACATGTATGTCAGCATGAGCTCGGACCCACTAATTCAACTGATTTTTGATAATTTGATTACATATAGCATTATATGGCGGTTATTCACTTTATTTCGCTCCTTGTCAAGCAATGTTTCTTGGAAGATTATGATATGAAACATTAAAGGCCCAAAATTTACATAAAGTGTTCAAATACGTTGTCATTTTTAGATAAGATGTGTGATCCAGTATAAATGTTTTAATGTCATGCATCATAGAGTCATGATAAAATGTTATTTGAATGCATTGGTAATGATTAGACCCAGCATCCACTTTTCTTGACTCAATTTAGTACCAGTCTGTCATTGAAAAAGTCCCTAGCAGTTGTTAACTTTTGGCTATATATGTTTGATGATAACATAGATGGAGATTACCAAATAATATGGAATGAACAGACTTTGCTAAAACTATTTTACTATTACATTTTAGAACAACATATAATTCATATTTTATTTGAGATTCGGGGTTCAGACTGAGTAAAACATACCCCCCCCCACCAGCCTTGATACCCAAATGGGGTATGAGATTAAAATTTTGGGGGTCTTTGATGTACACATGAGGGTCAAGGGAAACTATCATATTCTAAGTGTGTTCGGCCTCAGCCTTTCTACATATTTTCTCCAAAGTTAATTTAATTTTCTCCATGTACAGTAAGTACCTCATTCATTTTTTAATGTCATCCTTTGCTTGAAGTTTCAGAGTTGCTTTATATCTTATCTGCTTGGACAGAATAGGTTTGATTGGGTTTTATTGTTTCATTTTGACTGGGAAAAACCCCAAACACCAACAATGTGACAAATACCAACAGTGAGAATTTAATTGAGGCAACTGACAGAAATTATTTACCTTTGCATATAACTTCAAATGGGTACAGAAAAAAGTATTAATTGTAATGAATTTTCTGCAGATTATACCTAGACTGCATTATGTTAATTGCTAATAAAAAACATTTAATAAAACTATTAATAAAATGCCACTAAAATAAACTATTTTTTAAAATGATTTTTAACTTCATAATAAATCAACAAAGTCTAAAATATTCACAAATTTTGTTTCAACAACCTCTAAATGTGTATGTTCACCAATGCTTTCTGACCATGGAGTAAGTCTCAAATTCAGACCAGTGAGGTAATTCAGACTACCGAGTGCTTGTGAGATCAGTTATTATGTGATACATACATAAAAAATGGCTTGTCTCTTTGCACATGAATATTCAGATGTAGTACTTGTAAATTCTATCATATAGGGTAATTTCAGCACAAATTGTTTCATCCAATCATTGCTTTCTTCTCGGCAGTCATTGCTAAATATGAATTCTGAAAAGTGATACTTTATTAGCTGGGCTACAGAAACGTATGTAGGTTTTGATGAAAAGACAAAACAGACCAGTTTTTACTTTTTTTTACATTGCTATAGGATATCCCCATATTCATATTAATTCCATTGGGTAATTTTGACCATCCAGGAATACGGGGGGAACAAAATTTACACTCATCTGATCACAAAACTGAGTCAAATATTGATTCAGCAAGAAGAAGTTGAACTGTACTAAATTAACTTGGTACATGTAAACTTAGAATGAAAATGTGTTTTTGATTTTAGCAAAAGTTCCATTTTTTAAAGTTTTTGCTGAAATGTTCATTAATAAAAGTTGAGCTCCAGTGATATATCCTTAGAATTGGATTACTTGGCATAATGTCATTACTGTAGCCATGGAAATCAATATTATTGAATTACACTGAATTGAACCTGATTAAATTACCTTTGTCAACCATTGCTAATTAAATTAATCAACCATTGCTAATCATGTGGTGATTCACAGCAGACACTAAGCTTCCCGACAAAAATCAACAACAAAAAAAGAAATTCAAGAATCGATAGGAAAAGCAGTCCAGGCCTTTCCTGTCCAAATGGTAGATAGGTCAGCTATTGCTGACCACTACAGATAAAGAAATGGTATGCACATAATGTACAGAGCAGCACAACAGCTGAAAAATTAGTGTACAAATTAAAATTTATTTGGAAAGTGATTGGAACAAAATGTGAAATGGGAAGAAAATTTAGTTTTACTCTCAGAAGAATAAATTAATAAAACAGAGAGTCATTGCTAAAAATGAGCACTTAGCATCAGATTGAGAAAAAAAAACTTATAAAACATCCTATTTAAAAAAAGAAGAATTCATATAAAATGATATTTATAAAAGATCTGTTTTTATTTTCCCTTCATCCTCCCCATTCTCTCCACCCCTTACATTTCAACTTTTGGAATGTGTAAAAAAAAACAGTTTTAACATTTAACAAAATGTACATGTTAATAACACATAAATTTGATTATAAAACAGATTTTTAAAATGTACATGTTAATAACACATAAATTTGATTATAAAACAGATTTTTAAAATGTACATGTTAATAACACATAAATTTGATTATAAAACAGATTTTTAAAATGTACATGTTAATAACACATAAATTTGATTATAAAACAGATTTTTAAAATGTACATGTTAATAACACATAAATTTGATTATAAAACAGATTTTTAAAATGTACATGTTAATAACACATAAATTTGATTATAAAACAGATTTTTAAAATGTACATGTTAATAACACATAAATTTGATTTTTAAACAGATTTTTAAAATGTACATGTTAATAACACATAAATTTGATTATAAAACAGATTTTTTTGGTGAAATATACAGAAGTGATTGATCAGTATGTGTGTTGAAGTGGTTGGTATTACCCATTTTTTTGTGAATTAAATTATCCATTTGTTGTGAATGAAATTATCCATTTGTTGTGAATGGAATTACCCATTTGTTGTGACTGGAATTACCCACCTGGCATTTCGAATTAGCTGGCATGATTTGATTGGTTAAAAATTCCCTTTCATCTTTATGTGGCATTCACAGCTAAATTCTAATGCTTAAGATTGACAGTAAGATATTTATAGATATACATACAAAGGGCTAGATGTCTACGCAACATTTACCTGGTCACTGTTGCTGAACCAGACATTATCCACCACTTAAATAATGAAATAGCGCACTGTGTGCACCAACAAATTTATCAGTCATACATGGTTAAATGACTGCACACAACTGTTATTAAAAATCACCATCAGGACTAAGAATCTTATAGTGGTCAGAACATGCAATGTTTTTACATACCACAAAAATAGGCATTGACCCCTAAGTTAAATTACCTTTTCAGCATCCAAAAATTATCATACTTGTGTGTCTGGATCTATAAGTCATGTTGATGAATTCTTACTGATGCCAGTTGGATCATAGAGAGGAGATAAATGATAAAATACAAGCATAAAAAAACACTAATAACTTAGTATGGCAAAATTTTTTCACTCTCTTTGCAAAAGATTACACCCTTTTTTTTTTCTTAATGTATTGTTATTGTTGTAGTTTTATTCATGAGGGGTATATTTGATTTTAGCAAATTTATCTTCATATCACCAATTTCTTTTTCAGATGTTTATATTTGGTTGAGAATATTTGATGAACTTTCTTGTCAGTCAGAATGGGCATCCAGGACTTTATTGGTATGTTTGACATGATAGATGTTTCTCACAAAGGTTACATTACAGCAAGTCAGTTACACCATTTCTGTGAAGATGTATACTTTACACCTGTTAGCACTCCACTTGTTGATGGAGCCATTAAATTTGTGTGTGGCTCACCATCCAGCCATATCCAGAGACAAAATTTTATTGAAATTCTGCAGGATCTTGAAAGAAGGCGAAGCATTGATGAGCAAGCATACTGGGACTTTCAAGCTTTAGACTTTTCAGGGTCTAATAGAATTTCTTTGAAGGATTCACTTCTCCTTTTTAAAGAATATCATGGGGATGGCTTCTCGGCATCAACATGGCGCAAATTCTTGTCTTCTCGAGAGGAAAGTGATGCAGATGTATATTTTGATGAGATCCGCTACTGGCTAAGTGCAGTTCCAAGTGGCACTCCCTTCACTGACAAGGAACTGAAGGAGGAAGAGAATAGGCTAGAGCTAAGACAGACACAGTATAAGCATGACTCTAGTGCTTACAAGTTTATACAGGTAAAGCAAATCACAGAGATGTGTCAATGGGTTATTTTTTTCGATACATTGCTATATGTTGTAATTTACACATCAACAAAATCTAAGTTCAGACAGACATCTTAATATTATGCTTCCCATTTCATGAATCAAAACCATTTCTTTCTTTTTTATAAATGCAAATAATGCAAATAATAAATGAAACCTTGATATGGTATTTAGATTGTTAAATACATTTAATCCTCAGCTGTGATTTCTGATAAGATTCCCGATATTTTGCTGCATATGCATGTGCAAAAGTGAACATTTTGAAAGAAAGTGAAAGATTTTTTTGACAAAATGCTCATGCTTGTATCTTTATTCTTCTCTTTTGGCTGTTTGACAGATAAAATAATGGATGGCTATCAGACTGCAAATGCTTGTTCGCTCCGATTAAATTGTTACATGGAGCCAAAGATATAAACCTTCTGAGTAATTTTTTCAGGGAGCCATATTACTTTTACAAGTAATTTATCATGGAGTCATATTATCTTCACAAGTAATTTTAACATGGAGCCATATGTATAAACCTTTAGAGTAATTTTGTTATGGAGTCATATTATCTTCACAAGTAATTTTAACATGGAGCCATATGCATAAACCTTCTGAGTAATTTTTTCAGGGAGCCATATTACTTTTACAAGTAATTTATCATGGAGTCATATTATCTTCACAAGTAATTTTAACATGGAGCCATATGCATAAACCTTTTGAGTAATTTTGTTATGGAGTCATATTATCTTCACAAGTAATTTTAACATGGAGCCATATGCATAAACCTTTTGAGTAATTTTGTTATGGAGTCATATTATCTTCACAAGTAATTTTAACATGGAGCCATATGCATAAACCTTTTGAGTAATTTTGTTATGGAGTCATATTATCTTCACAAGTAATTTTAACATGGAGCCATATGTATAAACCTTTAGAGTAATTTTGTTATGGAGTCATATTATCTTCACAAGTAATTTTAACATGGAGCCATATGTATAAACCTTTAGAGTAATTTTGTTATGGAGTCATATTATCTTCACAAGTAATTTTAACATGGAGCCATATGCATAAACCTTCTGAGTAATTTTATCATATGGTCATATTACCTTCACAAGTAATTTTAACATGGATCCATTATTGCAAACCTTCTCAGTTTTAAAAATCTTTTCAATCAATCCATTCTAGCACAACCAGTGTTCAGTTTCTTTGCATACCAAATGAAAATTGATTCAGTTTAGCTGTTTTCTATATACATTCATATTACTTTTAATTTTGTTGCTAAAATTAAATGATTATTTTATAATAACCAGAGTTATTATTTTTAAAATGTTTGGAATAATAATTTACATGATGATTTCGAATTGGTTAAAGACTGGATCATTTAGTTTCGGAATGGAATTACATTATGATCTTTAGTAACACCTAGTAATTCTCCTTAGGCCTGTACACGGAGTAATGCTGATTGCTCTGATTTCAAACACATATATATATTAATAAAAACCTATAAATAATTGTTCCAGTAACTATATTCTTACATTATTAATATATATTCCAGTAGCTATATTTTTTCATTATTAATCTATATTCCAGTAGCTATATTCTTACATTATTAATCTATATTCCAGTAGTTATATTCTTGCATTATTAATCTATATTCCAGTAGCTATATTCATACATTATTAATCTATATTTCAGTAGCTATATTCTTACATTATTAATCTATATTCCAGTAGCTATATTCTTACAGTATTAATCTATATTCCAGTAGCTATATTCTTACATTATTAATATATATTCCAGCTACTATATTCTGACATTAATAATCTATATTCCAGTAGCTATATTTTTACATTATTAATCTATATTCCAGTAGCTATATTCTTACAGTATTAATCTATATTCCAGTAGCTATATTCTTACATTATTAATCTATATTTCAGTAGCTATATTCTTACATTATTAATCTATATTCCAGTAGCTATATTCTTACAGTATTAATCTATATTCCAGTAACTATATTCTTACATTATTAATATATATTCCAGCTACTATATTCTGACATTAATAATCTATATTCCAGTAGCTATATTTTTACATTATTAATCTATATTCCAGTAGCTATATTCTTACATTATTAATATATATTCCAGCTACTATATTCTGACATTAATAATCTATATTCCAGTAGCTGTATTATTACATTATTATAATTATTATTATTATTAATCTATATTCCAGTAGCTCTATTTTTACATTAATTATTAATCTATATTACATTTTCTGTATTCTTACATTATTAATCTATATTCCAGTAGCTATATTCTTACATTATTAATCTATATTCCAGTAGCTATATTCTTATATTATTAATCCATATTCCAATAGCTATATTCTTACATTATTAATTTATATTCCTTTTTCTGTATTCTTACATTATTAATCTATATTCCAGTAGCTATATTTTTACATTATTAATCTATATTCCAGTAGCTATATTCTTATATTATTAATAATATATATTCCAGTAGCTATATTCTTACATTATTAATCTATATTCCAGTAGCTATATTCTTAAATATATTAGTCTATATTCCAGTAGCTATATTCTTACATTATTAATTTATATTCCAGGATGATTCACTATTCAGGAAAAAGGAGGAAGATGAAAACAGAAATGACATGACCAGGGATTCTAGGAGGATGCTAGATAAGTATGCTGTGATTTATTGTCCAAAAATATGTAATTGTTGAACTGGTGCCAACTGTAAATCTTGCAAATATATTATCATATAGGGAGTGACTTTTGATGAGGTTTACATGAGGATTTGTTAAGGTTTGCAAAAGCTGGACATTATTCAACTCGTGTCATAAATTCAATATTAAATCATTACCCATTTGAGATTTGGCAGTGCTAACTATTTATCTCCATTACATCATTGGCAGTGCTAGCTATTTTATGTGTATTAAGTCATTGGCAGTGCTAACTATTTTTACATATTAAATCATTGGATTTTCTAATTATTTTATATGCATTGAATCAGTGAGAGCCCTTAATATTTATAAATATTAAATCAGTGGCAGTGCTAAATATCTTTAATGTATTAAATCAGTGGCAGTGCTAAATGTTTTATGTGTATTAAATCAGTGGCAGTGCTAAATGATTGATATGTATTAAATCATTGGCAGTGCTAAATGTTTTATGTGCATTAAATCATTGGCAGTGCTAAATGTTTTATGTGCATTAAATCAGTGGCAGTGCTAAATGTTTTATGTGTATTAAATAATTGGCAGTGCTAAATGATTGATATGTATTAAATCATTGGTAGTGCTAAATGTTTTATGTGCATTAAATCATTGGCAGTGCTAAATGTTTTATGTGCATTAAACAATTGGTAGTGATAAATGTTTTATGTGTATTATTAAATCATTGGCAGTGCTAAATGATTGATATGTATTAAATCATTGGCAGTGCTAAATGTTTTATGTGTATTAAATCATTGGCAGTGCTAAATGTTTTATGTGCATTAAACAATTGGTAGTGATAAATGTTTTATGTGTATTATTAAATCATTGGCAGTGCTAAATGATTGATATGTATTAAATCATTGGCAGTGCTAAATGTTTTATGTGCATTAAATAATTGGTAGTGCTAAATGTTTTGATATGTATTAAATCAGTGGCAGTACTAAATGTTTTATGTGCATTCAATCATTGGCAGTGCTAAATGATTTATGTGCATTAAATCATTGGTATTGCTAAATGTTTTGATATGTATTAAATCATTGGCAGTGCTAAATGTTTTATGTGCATTAAATCATTGGTATTGCTAAATATTTTGATATGTATTAAATCAGTGGTAGTGCTAAATGTTTTATGTGTATTAAATCATTGGCAGTGCTAAATGTTTTATGTGTATTAAATCATAGGCAGTGCTAAATGTTTTGATATGTATTAAATCATTGGCAGTGCTAAATGTTTTATGTGTATTAAATCAGTGGCAGTGCTAAATGTTTTATGTGTATTAAATCAGTGGCATTGCTAAATGTTTTATGTGCATTAAATCATTGGCAGTGCTAAATGTTTTATGTGTATTAAATCAGTGGTAGTGCTAAATGTTTTATGTGTATTAAATCATTGGCAGTGCTAAATGTTTTAATATGTATTAAACCATTGGCAGTGCTAAATGTTTTGATATGTATTAAATCATTGGCAGTGCTAAATGTTTTATGTGTATTAAATCATTGGCAGCGCTAAATGTTTTATGTGCATTAAATCATTGGTTGTGCTAAATGTTTTGATATGTATTAAATCAGTGGCAGTACTAAATGTTTTATGTGCATTAAATCATTGGCAGTGCTAAATGATTTATGTGTATTAAATCAGTGGCAGTGCTAAATGTTTTGATATGTATTAAATCAGTGGCAGTGCTAAATGATTGATATATATTAAATCATTGGCAGTGCTAAATGATTCATTTGTATTAAATCAGTGGCAGTGCTAAATGATTGATATATATTAAATCAGTGGCAGTGCTAAATGATTGATATATATTAAATCATTGGCAGTGCTAAATGATTCATTTGTATTAAATCAGTGGCAGTGCTAAATGATTGATATATATTAAATCAGTGGCAGTGCTAAATGATTCATTTGTATTAAATCAGTGGCAGTGCTAAATGATTGATATGTATTAAATCAGTGGCAGTGCTAAATGATTGATATATATTAAATCAGTGGCAGTGCTAAATGATTCATTTGTATTAAATCAGTGGTAGTGTTAAATGTTGTGATATGTATTAAATCAGTGGCAGTGCTAAATGTTTTATGTGTATTAAATCATTGGCAGTGCTAAATGTTTTGACATGTATTAAATCATTGGCAGTGCTAAATATTTTATGTGTATTAAATCAGTGGCAGTGCTAAATGTTTTATGTGTATTAAATCAGTGGCATTGCTAAATGTTTTATGTGCATTAAATCATTGGCAGTGCTAAATGTTTTATGTGTATTAAATCAGTGGTAGTGCTAAATGTTTTATGTGTATTAAATCATTGGCAGTGCTAAATGTTTTGATATGTATTAAATCATTGGCAGTGCTACATGTTTTGATATGTATTAAATCATTGGCAGTGCTAAATGTTTTATGTGTATTAAATCATTGGCAGCGCTAAATGTTTTATGTGCATTAAATCAGTGGCAGTGCTAAATGTTTTATGTGTATTAAATCATTGGCAGTGCTAAATGTTTTATGTGTATTAAATCAGTGGCAGTGCTAAATGTTTTATGTGTATTAAATCAGTGGCAGTGCTAAAGGCTTTGATTTGTATTAAATCAGTGGCAGTGCTAAATGTTTTATGTGTATTAAATCATTGGCAGCGCTAAATGTTTTGATATGTATTAAATCATTGACAGTGCTAAATGTTTTATGTGTATTAAATCATTGGCAGTGCTAAATGTTTTATGTGTATTAAATCATTGGCAGCGCTAAATGTTTTATGTGCATTAAATCAGTGGCAGTGCTAAATGTTTTATGTGCATTAAATCATTGGCAGTGCTAAATGTTTTGATATGTATTAAATCATTGGCAGTGCTAAATGATTGATATGTATTAAATCAGTGGCAGTGCTAAAGGCTTTGATTTGTATTAAATCATCGGCAGTGCTAAATGTTTTATGTGTATTAAATCATTGACAGTGCTAAATGTTTTATGTGTATTAAATCATTAGCAGTGCTAAATGATTGATATGTATTAAATCAGTGACGGTGCTAAAGGTTTTGATATGTATTAAATCATTGGCAGTGCTAAATGTTTTATGTGCATTAAATCATTGGCAGTGCTAAATGTTTTTTGTCATTAAATCAGTGGTAGTGCTATAATTTTTTATATGTTTTAAATCAGTGGTAGTGCTAAATGATTGATATGTTTTAAATCAGGGGTAGTGCTAAATGATTGATATGTATTAAATCAGTGGTAGTGCTAAATGTTTTGATATGTTTTAAATCAGTGGTAGTGCTAAATGATTGATACGTATTAAATCAATGGTAGTGCTAAATGTTTTGATATGTATTAAATCATTGGCAGTGCTAAATGTTTTATGTGTATTGAATCACTGGCAGTGCTAAATGTTTTGATATGTATTAAATCATTGGCAGTGCTAAACGTTTTATGTGCATTAAATCATTGGTAGTGCTAAATGTTTTGATATGTATTAAATCAGTGGTAGTGCTAAATGTTTTATGTGTATTAAATCATTGGCAGTGCTAAATGTTTTATGTGTATTAAATCATAGGCAGTGCTAAATGTTTTGATATGTATTAAATCATTGGCAGTGCTAAATGTTTTATGTGTATTAAATCAGTGGCAGTGCTAAATGTTTTATGTGTATTAAATCAGTGGCATTGCTAAATGTTTTATGTGCATTAAATCATTGGCAGTGCTAAATGTTTTATGTGTATTAAATCAGTGGTAGTGCTAAATGTTTTATGTGTATTAAATCATTGGCAGTGCTAAATGTTTTGATATGTATTAAATCATTGGCAGTGCTAAATGTTTTGATATATATTAAATCATTGGCAGTGCTAAATGTTTTATGTGTATTAAATCATTGGCAGCGCTAAATGTTTTATGTGCATTAAATCAGTGGCAGTGCTAAATGTTTTATGTGTATTAAATCATTGGCAGCGCTAAATGTTTTATGTGTATTAAATCAGTGGCAGTGCTAAATGTTTTATGTGCATTAAATCATTGACAGTGCTAAATGTTTTATGTGTATTAAATCATTAGCAGTGCTAAATGTTTTTTGTCATTAAATCAGTGGTAGTGCTATAATTTTTTATATGTTTTAAATCAGTGGTAGTGCTAAATGTTTTGATATGTTTTAAATCAGTGGTAGTGCTAAATGTTTTGATATGTTTTAAATCAGTGGTAGTGCTAAATGATTGGTATGTATTAAATCAGTAGTAGTGCTAAATGTTTTGATATGTTTTAAATCAGTGGTAGTGCTAAATGATTGATATGTTTTAAATCAGTGGTAGTGCTAAATGTTTTGATATGTTTTAAATCAGTGTTAGTGCTAAATGTTTTGATATATTTTAAATCAGTGGTAGTGCTAAATATTTTGATATGTTTTAAATCCGTGGTAGTGCTATATGATTGATATGTATTAAATAAGTGGTAGTGCTAAATGTTTTGGTATGTATTAAATCAGTGGTAGTGCTAAATGATTGATATGTTTTAAATCAGTGGTAGTGCAATATGATTGATATGTATTAAATCAGTGGTAGTGCTAAATGTTTTGATATGTTTTAAATCAGTGGTAGTGTTAAATGTTTTGATATGTTTTAAATCAGTGGTAGTGCTAAATGTTTTGATATGTATGAAATTAGTGTTAAAACTAAATGATTTGATACATATTAAATTAGTGGTAGTGCTAAATGTTTTGATATGTATTAAATTAGTGGTAGTGCTAAATGATTGATATATATTAAATCAGTGAATAGTGCTAAATGATTTGATATGTATTAAATCATTGGCAGTGCTAAATGTTTTGATACGTATTAAATCAGTGGTAGTGCTAAATGTTTTATGTGCATTAAATCAGTGTCAGTGCTAAATGTTTTATGTGTATTAAAACATTGGCAATGCTAAATGTTTTATGGTATTAAATCATTGGCAGTGCTAAATGTTTTTTGTCATTAAATCAGTGGTAGTGCTAAAATTTTTGATATGTTTTAAATGATTGGCAGTGCTAAATGTTTTATGTGCATTAAATCATTGGCAGTGCTAAATGATTGATATGTATTAAATCAGTGGCAGTGCTAAAGGTTTTGATATGTATTAAAGCATTGGTATTGCTAAATGTTTTATGTGCATTAAATCATTGACAGTGCTAAATGTTTTATGTGTATTAAATCATTAGCAGTGCTAAATGATTGATATGTATTAAATCAGTGACAGTGCTAAATGTTTTATGTGTATTAAATCATTGGCAGTGCTAAATGTTTTATGTGTATTAAATCATTGACAGTGCTAAATTTTTTATGTATATTAAATCATTGGCAGTGCTAAATGATTGATATGTATTAAATCAGTGGCAGTGCTAAAGGTTTTTATTTATATTAAATCATTGGCAGTGCTAAATGTTTCATGTGTATTAAATCATTGGCTGTGCTAAATGATTGATATGTTTTAAATCAGTGGCAGTGCTAAAGGTTTTTATTTATATTAAATCATTGGCAGTGCTAAATGTTTTATGTGTATTAAATCATTGGCAGTGCTAAATGTTTTTTGTCATTAAATCAGTGGTAGTGCTAAAAAATTTTATATGTTTTAAATCAGTGGTAGTGTTAAATGTTTTGATATGTTTTAAATCAGTGGTAGTGCTATATGATTGATATGTATTAAATCAGTGATAGTGCTAAATGTTTTGATATGTTTTAAATCAGTGGTAGTGCTAAATGTTTTGATATGTTTTAAATCAGTGGTAGTGCTAAATGATTGATATGTATTAAATCAGTGGTAGTGCTAAATGTTTTGATATGTATTAAATCAGTGGTAGTGCTAAATGATTGATATGTTTTAAATCAGTGGTAGTGTTAAATGTTTTGATATGTTTTAAATCAGTGGTAGTGCTAAATGTTTTGATATGTTTTAAATCAGTGGCAGTGCTAAATGTTTTGATATGTTTTAATTCAGTGGTAGTGCTAAATGATTGATATGTATTAAATCAGTAGTAGTGCTAAATGTTTTGATATGTATTAAATCAGTGGTAGTGCTAAATGATTGATATGTTTTAAATCAGTGGTAGTGTTAAATGTTTTGATATGTTTTAAATCAGTGGTAGTACTAAATGTTTTGATATATTTTAAATCAGTGGTAGTGCTAAATGTTTTGATATGTTTTAAATCAGTGGTAGTGTTAAATGTTTTGATATGTTTTAAATCAGTGGTAGTGCTAAATGTTTTGATATGTATGAAATTAGTGTTAAAACTAAATGATTTGATACATATTAAATTAGTGGTAGTGCTAAATGTTTTGATATGTATTAAATTAGTGGTAGTGCTAAATGATTGATATATATTAAATCAGTGAATAGTGCTAAATGATTTGATATGTATTAAATCATTGGCAGTGCTAAATGTTTTGATACGTATTAAATCAGTGGTAGTGCTAAATGTTTTATGTGCATTAAATCAGTGTCAGTGCTAAATGTTTTATGTGTATTAAAACATTGGCAATGCTAAATGTTTTATGGTATTAAATCATTGGCAGTGCTAAATGTTTTTTGTCATTAAATCAGTGGTAGTGCTAAAATTTTTGATATGTTTTAAATGATTGGCAGTGCTAAATGTTTTATGTGCATTAAATCATTGGCAGTGCTAAATGATTGATATGTATTAAATCAGTGGCAGTGCTAAAGGTTTTGATATGTATTAAAGCATTGGTATTGCTAAATGTTTTATGTGCATTAAATCATTGACAGTGCTAAATGTTTTATGTGTATTAAATCATTAGCAGTGCTAAATGATTGATATGTATTAAATCAGTGACAGTGCTAAATGTTTTATGTGTATTAAATCATTGGCAGTGCTAAATGTTTTATGTGTATTAAATCATTGACAGTGCTAAATTTTTTATGTATATTAAATCATTGGCAGTGCTAAATGATTGATATGTATTAAATCAGTGGCAGTGCTAAAGGTTTTTATTTATATTAAATCATTGGCAGTGCTAAATGTTTCATGTGTATTAAATCATTGGCTGTGCTAAATGATTGATATGTTTTAAATCAGTGGCAGTGCTAAAGGTTTTTATTTATATTAAATCATTGGCAGTGCTAAATGTTTTATGTGTATTAAATCATTGGCAGTGCTAAATGTTTTTTGTCATTAAATCAGTGGTAGTGCTAAAAAATTTTATATGTTTTAAATCAGTGGTAGTGTTAAATGTTTTGATATGTTTTAAATCAGTGGTAGTGCTATATGATTGATATGTATTAAATCAGTGATAGTGCTAAATGTTTTGATATGTTTTAAATCAGTGGTAGTGCTAAATGTTTTGATATGTTTTAAATCAGTGGTAGTGCTAAATGATTGATATGTATTAAATCAGTGGTAGTGCTAAATGTTTTGATATGTATTAAATCAGTGGTAGTGCTAAATGATTGATATGTTTTAAATCAGTGGTAGTGTTAAATGTTTTGATATGTTTTAAATCAGTGGTAGTGCTAAATGTTTTGATATGTTTTAAATCAGTGGCAGTGCTAAATGTTTTGATATGTTTTAATTCAGTGGTAGTGCTAAATGATTGATATGTATTAAATCAGTAGTAGTGCTAAATGTTTTGATATGTATTAAATCAGTGGTAGTGCTAAATGATTGATATGTTTTAAATCAGTGGTAGTGTTAAATGTTTTGATATGTTTTAAATCAGTGGTAGTACTAAATGTTTTGATATATTTTAAATCAGTGGTAGTGCTAAATGTTTTGATATGTTTTAAATCAGTGGTAGTGCTATGTGATTGATATGTATTAAATCAGTGGTAGTGCTAAATGTTTTGATATGTATTAAATGATTGGCAGTGCTTAATGTTTTGATATGCATCAACTCAGTTGCTGTCCAAAATGTTTTGATACATAATTCACAATCACTATGGTCTGACCAGTTGAATGATTGCTACAGCTTTCTATGGTCTGACCAGTTGAATGATTGCTACAGCTTTCTATGGTCTGACCAGTTGAATGATTGCTACAGCTTTCTGTGGTCTGACCAGTTGAATGATTGCTACAGCTTTCTATGGTCTGACCAGTTGAATGATTGCTACAGCTTTCTATGGTCTGATCAGTTGAATGATTGCTACAGCTTTCTATGGTCTGACCAATTGAATGATTGCTACAGCTTTTTCCACAAATGTTCACTTTATAGATGGTTTGAACTTTGTTTTTGAATGAGTATGTACTTAAGGCTACACACTGTATCTTTAATGAGTATGTACTTAAGGCTACATACTGTATCTTTAATGAGTATGTACTTAAGGCTACACACTGTATCTTTAATGAGTATGTACTTAAGGCTACACACTGTATCTTTAATGAGTATGTACTTAAGGCTACATACTGTATCTTTACACAATATTGCTACACACTGTATCTTTAATGAGTATGTACTTAAGGCTACATACTGTATCTTTAATGAGTATGTACTTAAGGCTACACACTGTATCTTTAATGAGTATGTACTTAAGGCTACATACTGTATCTTTACACAATGTTGCTACATACTGTATCTTTAATGAGTATGTACTTAAGGCTACACACTGTATCTTTAATGAGTATGTACTTAAGGCTACATACTGTATCTTTACACAATGTTGCTACATACTGTATCTTTAATGAGTATGTACTTAAGGCTACACACTGTATCTTTAATGAGTATGTACTTAAGGCTACATACTGTATCTTTAATGAGTATGTACTTAAGGCTACATACTGTATCTTTAATGAGTATGTACTTAAGGCTACATACTGTATCTTTAATGAGTATGTACTTAAGGCTACACACTGTATCTTTAATGAGTATGTACTTAAGGCTACATACTGTATCTTTAATGAGTATGTACTTAAGGCTACACACTGTATCTTTAATGAGTATGTACTTAAGGCTACATACTGTATCTTTAATGAGTATGTACTTAAGGCTACACACTGTATCTTTAATGAGTATGTACTTAAGGCTACATACTGTATCTTTAATGAGTATGTAGTTAAGGCTACACACTGTATCTTTAATGAGTATGTACTTAAGGCTACACACTGTATCTTTACACAATGTTTCAGATGGAACAAGCAAGGCGTTGAATCCATTTTATTTGATGATGGATTGGAAGCTGAGAGCAACCCACAGAACCGACCCAAAGGGCAAATAAATCAAAGTGACATGTTCAATATGTTAGAGGTCAAATATGAAAAACTAAAGGAAAAGCTGCTGATGGAAATGGCCAAATTCTCAGCAGGTATTATTAATACATATAACTTAGTACTTTAATCCTTGATTAAAGAGTAGTTACTCAGGAATGTTGTACAATACCTCATAGGGCCATCAATTCACTTTGTATAATTATTTTACTAATTTACCCAGTTTCATTTGGTTATTATCCTCCACTTACAGTAAGAAAACAAGTAGACACAGATAGGTTTCATATGTTATCATGTCCAGGTATACATCACATAGACACTTATTAGAAAACACCTTAAAAGGAAAGTAACAAAATAATAATCACTTTTTAATTATTAAGTGTCCAAGGGGACTGATTTTAGAAGTACTTTCTTCTTTATCTTTGGTGTTATCTAAGACAAAAATTCTTTTCAAAAATTTATCTGGTTATTGAATTTCCATTTGGAAATCAAGAAATGCAGTAAACATTTTCCACAGGATATTATCAATGATGATATATTATCAGGGTTAGAAGAATATTATTGTTACCATATATACTTGTTTAAAAGTTGAGTCAAGCTCCAAACAACAAAGATTCTATTCTGCTGTAGCATAATGCATCAATAAATCAGAGTTTATGTTACTTGTTTTATTGATTACTCATAACAAACTTAACAGACCTAGATCTGCTTGTGCATTGTATGATGGCAGGTCTGTGTCTGTGCAGTTTGCAGTCAGACTCCTCTTATAAGCAAATATAATGGTATATCAGTTGAGAGATGATAATAAGAAGAGAAAGAAAACTGAAAAAATAGGAATTAATCTCAGGAGGAACACTTCATGTTCTCCAAATCTATGCCAGACACGTCAGACATCCTGCAAATTTTTAAATATTAGATTTGTCATTGTTTATTTCATAGCTGTTGAAAGTGAGGAAGCCGAACTTCTTGAGCAGCTACGCAGACAAGAAAAGGACTTGCATTACAAGAGGAGGGTTCAGACTCATGGAGATGGGGAAGAGGAGCTTCCAGGGGGAAGCTTAATGCTGTATTCAGGTCTGATGGGCCTGATGGGAGAACTGAAGAAAGAAAATAGTGTTAGAAGGAAGGAAATGGAGGATCTAAAGGCAAAGCTAAAATGGGAGGGAAAGACTGAGGCAGAAATTTCTCATGCTGTACAAGAACATTATAAGTCTGCCATCTCAGGTAGTAAATAGTGCCAAGGTCAGACATTATCATGTCTCTTATATGTTAATAGATTCTGAGATACATGTGTAATGTTTCTGCTGGTTGAGAGTGTGAACAGTTTAAAAGTTTATGACTTTTGGTAAGTTATATTATACATCTTATCACTGTGAATATTGATAGTGTCAGTCTTTTGTTAGCTCTTGGTAGTGACTGTGTACATACCTTGTTAGCTCTTGGTAGTGACATAGTCAGTCTCTTGTTAGCTCTTGTAAGTGATTGTGTCAATCTCTTTGTAGCAACTGTGTTGGTCTCTTCTTAGCTCTTGGTAGTGACTGTGTCAGTCCCATCTTAGCTCTTGATAGTGACTGTGTCCATCCCATCTTAGATCTTGGTAGTGACTGTGTCCATCCCATCTTAGATCTTGGTAGTGACTGTATCCATCCCATCTTAGATCTTGGTAGTGACTGTATCCATCCCATCTTAGATCTTGGTAGCAACTGTGTTGGTCTCTTCTTAGCTCTTGGTAGTGACTGTGTCAGTCCCATCTTAGCTCTTGGTAGTGACTGTGTCCATCCCATCTTAGATCTTGGTAGCAACTGTGTTGGTCTCTTCTTAGCTCTTGGTAGTGACTGTGTCCATCCCATCTTAGATCTTGGTAGTGACTGTGTTGGTCTCTTCTTAGCTCTTGGTAGTGACTGTCCATCCCTTGTAGCTCTTTGTAGTGGTTGTGTCTGTCTCTTGTTATCTCCTGATAGTAACTGTGTCCATTCCTCTTGGTAGTGAAAGTTCCTTTCTCAGAGACCTCTAGTTTCTGGTTATGAAATCTACAGAAGTTTACAGTTTAATATAAAATAGATTTCATTTAATTTCCCATATCTTTGGAAATATAATTCTTCCTCTCACATTGAATTAAGAACAGTGCATGGGATGGGGACAGCATGTCTTAATTCAATGATGCACCAAGTTGTCTCCAAATTATTCTTGAATAAAAACAGTGGAATGAAAGCAATATTCTTAGACAAATGTTTAGATACTTGTGTGTATTTATATTATTTATTTATACATATATATATCAAATATTCTAAAAACAGATCAATGAAAGTAATGATTTCTCAGTTGAATTATCTTTGTAACAAAGAAAAAACTTGAACATTAAATTAGTTTCTTCATGCTAGAATTATGCCATGTATTACATCTTTGTTTTAGAGTTAAGGATGATTATTTAATTATTGATGAATCAAATAGAACAGTTAAACTTTTTGCAGAATCATTGAAGAGTATGTACTAGCCATCTGCTGGAGTCTTTGTGATTCCACTGAGATTGTCAAACATTTCTGTAGATATGTATGATGCTGGGGAAGTTTGGACAATCTCGATGGGGAAATAATATTCAATGCCCATAGAGATTTTAAAATGAATGGTATCAGGTGTTTGTAAAATATTGGTTATTTCTTTGCAGTAAACAAATGCTGTTCTGCCATCCTCAAGGATCTGCATACTCGACACCAGACAGAACGAGAAGAAACAATGAAACTTCTTCACTCTGATGATGACCAGCCTCATGAAGTTGCTATGGCAATTGAATATGGTCGCCTGGTCAGAGAGGTTGCTATTATTGAAGAACAGCAGGCAGAGAGAGACAGCTTTGTCTTAGCAGCTACTGCTGTAGGACTGGCAGAGAGAGCTCTAGACCAAGTTAGAGACAGGTAGAATTTTTCGCTTACAAGCATATTCCTAAATATTTGCATCAAAGCATGGGGAAAGCTGTATGTAAATGACAGTGGCAGTTTTTTTTAAAATTCTATTCATTATAGACTGGTGATCTTTATAAGTAAAGGTCTCACTGAAACTCACTCAGCTTCTGCTCATGCATGCTAATAAACAACAGACTTATCAATTTACATTTTGAGAGCTTCTTTAAAGAATGCTTTATCTAAGGTGCCCGAAAAAAAATCTTGAATGAGAGAGTTTATAGTTAGTGTAAGACTTATTATAATGTCCTTTATATAGTTAGATTAGACCATATGAGGCAGATAACCATTATGTGTGTGTGTCTGTGTGTGTGTTGTTATTTGGTATTGAAATAAAAATATGCATAATATTAATTTTCGATGTATGAAAAGCCCTTTTTATGCAAGCTGTTCTCTGTAAACTTGTCTTTTGTTCAATTTATTCTTCAAAGCATGTTTTAGTTGTGTTCATGTTATCAAAAGTAGTCACAGTGATTGTAATGGGATTATGTAAAAATGTCTGATCCAAATCTTAGTAGATAAGGAAATTAAAACACCTGTTAATTAATCAATGAACTGATTACATGTGCATATAGTCAAACATTTTACTTGGAACATTCATCAAACTTAAATCTGTTGCACTTTTGATCCTTCTGTGATGTTTGGAACACTCACAGTTTATCGCATACCGAATTGTAAATAATAGTGCAGAAATATTGGAACTTCTGAATATGTTTTGTTTGTTAAAGAAATTAAATCTACCATGTAATAGTGTAATAGTTCTCAAACCAGCTGTTTTTGGTTGCCATGTGTAAATATATTTTCATTTTGGCCATGCACATATAGCAAATTTACATACTTTCATTGGTAGCCAGGTTATCATGTGACTGTCTGACAGAAAGTAGGTAATGGATCAACTTCTGATAAAGAAAAATAGAACACATAAGAAACTCATGGGACATTATAAATCTTGAATGTTGAACAAAATGTTAAATGCCAACAAAAAAAGTTGCTTTAATCTCTTCTTGATTCCTTCTTGTTGCACACAGAATTCAAGAATGGCAGCTGTTGAGAATTGTTTTAGTTGTAACATCGCAATCACAGTTATCAAAGTTCTCCATTTAGTTCATGAATAAGCAAGAGCAATCTGATAACATTATGGAAAAGGCAAGAAAAGGAGTCTCACTTTTGAGACTCTTATTTTCAGGCCTGGTCTCTAAGTGTTAATGAGAACCCTGAAACTAATGTTTAGGTATAATTGAGTATAGCTCTACACTGGAAACACACAGAGACTCTTCCCATAAATGAGTGATTGGTGCAAGGTCATCTCTATTTTGTTTTCCTCAAACAATTATATTTTTCTTTTTGGTATGGCAGCCTGTGAGATGGACACTTAGGTTGGTGTCTTTCAATACAGTGAAATGGACACATCAGTTGGTGTCTTTCTATACAGTGATATCAACACTTAGGTTGGTGTCTTTCAATACAGGGAAATGGATACTTCATTTGCTGTCTTTCAATATGGTGAAATGGACACTTAGATTGGTGTCTGTCAATACAGTGAAATGGACACAGGTTGTTTCTATCAATACAATGATATGGACACTTAGGTTGGTGTCTGTAAGTACAGTTATATGGACACTTAGGTTGGTGTCTGTAAGTACAGTTATATGGACACTTAGGTTGGTGTCTGTAAGTACAGTTATATGGACACTTAGGTTGGTGTCTGTAAGTACAGTTATATGGACACTTAGGTTGGTGTCTTTCAATGCAGTTAAATGGACATTTAGGTTTGTGTTATTCAGTACAGTTTTATGGATACTTAGGTTGGTGTGTTTCACAGTCATAAGGTATTTATGTACATTAGTCACACTTTCCGAACTTTTCAAGTAATTTTACCCTTCAAACATTTTCTATATTTTGAAAGCATCCCTTCAACAGCTGCATAATGGAATTTAATGAGATGATCCAATTTTTGCTGTTTAAGGGAGGTAGGTGGTAAAGGGTGTGAATGTACAGAAAAGCTAAACAAGGAGGTGAAACAAAAAATTGGCTAAATAGAAGAGGTAGCTGTTGAAATGAGGTAATCATTATGGGAGGCATTACTGAATCTCATGTATTTGAATATTTAGAACTGACTGGGACAGAATGAGATCAGAACATCTTGCACAGCTTCAGCTTCTGGATAAACATAACAAGAAACCACTCAAGGCTACAATTTCACCACTAGATGTCACTGCTGCATCAGAGAGAGGGACTACTGACCTTCAAATAGATATCATCAGAGAAGTCACACAGAAACACTTCTTTGAGAGAGAGGTTAGTTGTAAATACAATTAAAAACAAATCATTAGATAAATCACATAACATGTACATTTTTGGTTCCATATTAAACTTTACCTGTCAATGTCCTCTAATAGGAAATTAATAGGGGAAACATTTAAATAGCATCATTGTACCAAAATAATGATTTTAAAATATGTATTTACTTCTGTAAAAGAAACCTCCGTTGTCAGTAAAATTACAAGCTTTTGTTTTTGACAATATTTTGGTTGATGTATGAGATGACCACATTGTAGCCATTTTTTTTGCTCCTAGTTTTTATTGTCATTACAGTTTGAAGAGCAAAGCTGTTTCACAAGATTAGGAAAAGGAAAACTTAATCTTCTATTTTGTTTTGCTGGTCCTTTTAACAGGATATTGAATATATCATGTTGAGGAAATGGGAGCTAAGTGCCTATCCCAAGGACTCATGACAGCAGTGAAATGGGGCTGGCACGGGCAGGTACCAAACCTGCAACACTTGGATCACAAGTCTGTTTTACCATTTGAATCACCATGGCTTCCCTGAAAACTGGTACCATATTGGTATTGGACAGATTAGGAATCCAATGCATATCACAACTATTGGCATGAATTATTAAAGATTACTGATACACAGTGGTAATCTTAATTAATAGATGAAACAATGAATGAAAGGACAAAGAAGAGGATGAATACTGAATTTATTTTTCACTTTTTTGTCTATTTTAAATTTTTTGGTTTAACAAAAATTGACATTTTTATCAGCAATTAAATTTTGGGATTGAGGAAGTGATTTTGGGTGAGTACTGCCACCTGAAATTATATTGTGTTATATTGCAATGTAAATGATCATATTGTAATATGTATGGAGATATATCATTATCAATCTGACCATCTGGAGAATTCATGTGATACCATCAGTGATTTGCTGACCCTACAAGTTTGTATTATTTATAATAATGACATGTTTTTTTGGCTGTCAGTGTTTCTTCTTGTTTTGGAAAAACAAATAAGCATTGTGTGCATGGCCAGATAAGAGATTGGATAGCATTGTGTGCATGGCCAGATAAGAGATCAGATAACATTGTGTGCATGGCCAAATAAGAGATTGGATAGCACTGTGTGCATGGCTAGATAAGAGATTGGATAGCATTGTGTGAATGGCCAGATAAGAATTAAAGCACTGTGTGCATGGCTGGATAAGAAATTAGCTAGCATTGTGTGCATGGCCAGATAAGAGATTGGATAGCACTGTGTGCATGGCCAGATAAGAAATTAGATATCATTGTGTGCATGCCCAGATAAGAGATCAGATAACATTGTGTGCATGGCCAGATAAGAGAACAGATAGCATTGTGTGCATTCCCAGATGAGAGATCAAATATCATTGTGTGCATGGCCAGAAAAGAAATTAGATAGCATTGTGAGCCTGTCCGGAAATGATATCAAGTAGCATTGTGTGCATGGCCAGATAAGAGATAAGAGTTTAGAAGTTTAATGAAAAGTTATAACCAGTTTCATAGGTGGATGATTTCTACCCATATGAATGGCAAGTTTACCAGTATTGTCATGTGAATAATTTATGCTAACAAAACATCTTTGGCATAGGGCTAATGATTCATTTATTCTTCCTTTCCTTTAAAGCCAAAGTGGGTCCAAACAACATTCTTTACCTGTTGATTGAGTATAAGATCTGGTTCAGGATTGATTAACCATATTCCCCTGCTTACTCTCAAGATGTCAAATAATATTTTCAGTACACAAATAGTTTCACAACCAGTCTGACTAATAAATAGTTAGGGCTCAAATATTGAAGAATTTATACTGATATGGATGGTAATACAATAATGTACCAATGTGTACTAATACATCAATATACATTACATATTAGTAGAAGGGGTCTTATTGCTTCAACAGAAAGATCATTGTTTGTGGGATTTTTTATATATAGGATTCTAGGAATTTAACATTTGTGGTTGGAAGCAACCATGAAATTAATGCACAATGGGTATCCCTTAACAAATGCTAAATTAACTGTAGTAGATAACTGAATGAATAAATGGACCAAATGGCCTTGTAGTTTACAACTACACTTTTTAGATTGTCTTTTCAGTATTTCAAAACCTTGCATCAAATACTTGAAGAAATTGTGAGATATATATGTATTTCATATTTTTTTAATCATGAAGAGCGCCAGAATGATCAGAGTAAATGTGATACATCGGTTCAGCTTTTTTTTCTGCAGGCCTTGATTGATATGCTGCAGGGAGCAGATAGTAAGAAGAACCAAGAAAAATCTAAGAAAATGAAACCTGAAGACATCAAAAGGCAACTGAAGGCACTCACCAATCAGCACAAAATTTTGATGAAGACTTCCCATGCTGATAGCAACTCACTTCATAAGCTTCTTTTTGAAGGTACTGGTTTTCACATATTAACCTTGTACTGGATAGTCAGAAGTTTCTTTTGTATAATGAAATCAGAAGTTGATGTTATCAGCAATGAAAGGAGACTGAGTTTGTGAAACACTGCTTATTATTCAAACAGAAATTGTATTATCCTCATTGTTTTAATTTAATTGGTGTATTGACTCTTTTCTTTTTGTCCTACCCATATTTATTTCTTTCCACAAATATAAAATACTGTTGCTAAATGTGGCATTTAAAGTCATTTGGTATAATATTAATTGAAATCTTTCAGAAGGAAGGTGAATGTTATGATATAAATGCTAGTAAATAATTAAAGGAAAATGATCCTAAACAGGCCCCTATGTAACCTAGCTTCTTTTGTACCATGCTTTTTAGCTGTCTGTCTGTACCGTGAGACAAGACGTGGTGAGATTGAGATCAGTTTCCCCAACATTTCGGAGGTTGAGATCAATATGGTGGTATTGGCTGATCTTCAGCAGAGACAAGGGGTGGACTTTGAGATAAAACTACAGCAGATGCAGACACAGGTGAGAATTTTTGTGACTTTTATGGTGCTGTCTAAATTAGTTTTACTGGTGATGAGTCTGTGAGATGGATATGCAATTTGTTAGCATTGTGTAAAAACATGATATTTCTGTCATTACTTACAATCTTAGCTAAAAACAAAACTTGTATCTGTGACTAACATATCATTTTTGATCTTTATGTTTTCCATTGGTTGCAGCCATGAAAGTCAGGAAAATGATTCCATAAAATTGAATTAGTCGCATCTTTTTTTAGAATAGAAACCATACAATATGTAATTCCAGAAAATGGATGGCCTGGTGTTTATTCTGCATCATGAGAATGAGGCCTGCATACAGGAGCACTATGAAGGTATTGCATACATCACTCTCGGTACTCTAGAGATCAGTGAGGATGACACAGAGTTCATTAAGGCATTGGATGAGAAGTACGAGACTCTTCGACGCAGTATGTTTCTGATGGCCATCCAAGACTCATTTGGAAAGGAATATAAAAAGTACTTGAACATTTCACTTTTTAGAATTAAATATATTTATATATATTTTTTTACACCAGTTGTCAGAATCTGGCAAGACACAGTACATTTTTTAGTACTCTGTTCATTGCCTAGAACATAGAAAATTTAATATGCAACTCATGGTTACATTGATTACATACATATACCTTCATTTGAAAGACAAGTTTTTGAAATCCTGTAACATTGACAAATAATAAGTCCTGCAAATCTATATGTATTAGACTTCAGTGATTATCAATCAAATCTGATCATAATAAAATGAAAGGAAGCAGTTTAATTTGTTCTAAATCAAATAGTAAAAAATAATCACTGAATATTTTCAATGGTATCTATTTTGTTTGTTTTTTGAAACATCATGTCATAGTATTTAAATTCAAAGGTGGATCCTAATATTTTCCACATAAAGTTAATTGGTTTTTGGGTCTTAAAATTGTAGGTTTGTGTGAACCACAAAATCAACAAAGATTGATACCCCTTGAAAAACAGTAAATTAACAGTATGTTACAAAATCAGATGGAAACCTCCATACTGAAATTTTCTGAATCTAGATCTATCATAAACTGGTTTTGCTGTATTTTGGTACTATTGCATTTTGGATCTCTCTTTTATTTATTTTTTGTATTTTAGTATTTATATAACCAAAATGAGTAAAGTAAAAAAAGATTTAACAAAAGATTTGTTGAAAATAAAACTTGTTTTCTTTGACATTCACAAGTTTAGTTAATAGAGATAGGGCTGGATATTCAAGAAAATATATTGATGAAACCTGGTTTTTTTTTTTCTTCTTTTAGGATAATTATTTCTTGTGCAAGAAATTTGTTTGATACAGCTTGTTTGTAGGGTTAATATATTTGTTACCTGTTATATAGCAGGAATTTAAAAGAAAAAATCACAAGCATCTTTTTTAAAAAATATTTGAATTCCATTCCTTGATTATGGTACAGATTCTTTGAGTATTTTGTTAACGTTAAGGTCAGTGTTTAAAAGATACTCATTACTCACACTTATCTTTCTGCATGAATCTTGAAATAAGTACATGTATATTTATTTGGAAAACGTCTAACTTATCTAGGGTGTTACAAGTACAGTATTGCAATCCCTGGGCAATGTGACTGTTGTAACTCACTGATCGCTGAAATTTTAACTCACTGCTCAGAAGATTCTTTCAATGCCTGAAATAGGGTAAGAAATGCATTTTTGGGGTTACTTCTGAATGCATCTATACACACCTTGTATCCAAGAGATTTTCGTGTAGCTGGATGTTTGGGTAAAAGATGATGGTTTTGATTGGCTATTTTTCCCACACATGTAGAAGTGTAAAATTGAACTCCTCTGATTTTCATGTCCTGTCCCTTTTTAAACTCCAAATCTCAAACTTATCCCACCTTTTGCAAAGGTTTATCTGTCTGTGTGCAGTTCAAACCAGCCTTCTTTAGGATCAGGCATAAAAGGCTAAAAGCTGGACACAAACTCTGCTTCTAAAACCAGCAATGTTCGAGGTTCTAAAAATTGGGTTAAAAAAAATTATGCTTTTTCTGTAGTATTATTTAATGCCAGCAGAAACTCTACATTATATAGTTGCAGGTCTACATCTTTCTCGTTTTCTGTGATACCACCTGCTTTTGTCTATCTTAAATGATGTTGACTTTACAGAACTTGGAATTAGAGTACAACCCCATGATGCCTAAAAAAACATGATGCCTAAAAAAACCATGATATCTAAAAAACCATGATGCCTAAAAAACCCATGATGCCTAAAACCCCATGATGCCTAAAAAACCCATGATGCCTAAAAAAAACCATGATGCCTAAAAAACCCATGATGCCTAAAAAAAACATGATGCCTATAAAAAAAAAACATGATGCCTAAAAAACATGATGCCAAAAAACATGATGCCTAAAAAAACATGATGTCTAAATGTGGGCATATGGTGTTAATGAATGAATGAAAGGTTGCCAAAGTGCTTCACATCAAATTTTTAGCAAAATTTTTTCTTATTTATTCAGCTTGTCTAAATCTGAAAAACGGGACGAGATAACAAGGAAGAAAAAGGAAGAGAAGAGTTTAAGAGCTCAGGGGAAATTTGAAGAGATGGCAACTTTGTTAGGAATGAAAGCCAAGGTAAATATGTATTCTGTAGTTGTGCCTCTTCCAGCACTCTAAGCAGAGTTGTAGTAATGTAAAATTAATTCTAGTTTTCTTTTGTGCTTAAACTCTGTCAGTGTTAAACTTCACTTTTCTTTCCATGCATGCACCATATTATAATCTTTAAAGTTCAACCATTTTGAAAGCAGTATAAAGAGACACATTTTCATTAATAATACCAAATATGGAAAAATTGAGAAAAATATTAGAATGAGTGCTTTTTAGTGGAAGTCAGATGGACAGTACATGTCATAATAAAAATGGAACCCAATTTTTTGAATGGTAAAAATAGTAAACATTTCACAATGAACTGCAAGCAGAATAAAAATTGAACACATTGTCATCAGATTGATGAAGAAAACTATGAAAGTACATGAGTATTACCTTAACCCTGGAGAAAAATGGATACAATTGCTTATTTCTAAATTCAGTGTGAAAGATATGTGAAAACAGTTTACAGTATGATAATACATAAACTGGGCATACAAATATGTCCCTAAATGATGAATATATGATATACCCATGCAATATTTACAGAAATTCATTTATCAAAATCTGTTACCATTAGTTACATTAATATTATTTGTATTTGAAACTGGTACAAGCATTTCTCATAGCTTTTCAGCATGAGGGGATGTAAACATAAAAGGAGATTATGTTATGTCCAAGCTTTATTATCATAATTATTTATGCAAATGCACTTGATGAGTAAAATGTATGGAAAGGTTGTCAGGTTTTCTTCATTGATCAAGCTTTTTGAACATTTGAAAGGTTTTTGCTGTTCATCCTAATGAAAGATAGAGATGATTTATTTTGTTTTATAAATTTCTTATGCAAGAAGCTTTCATATAATATGCCATTTTTGAACCGCTGTCCTTGTCTTTCCATTCAGATGCTTGCATCCCTAAGGGAACTGATGGGGGAGGAGAAGGCAGAATTCGAGCAAAGAATGACACATATTAAGCAGATGGGACAGTCCCCGGGACCAGGTATGTTTAGCCTAATGTAGTCAACCAATAAAAATGCTGTTTTGGGTTGCTTGCTTTTATATGACACTTTAAGCATGTTATATGGCTTTATCTTGTGGAGGAAATGGATGCAAGCTGCATTTCCCAAAGACACATGGAAGCATTTGTGGAGGAAATGGATGCAAGCTGCATTTCCCAAAGACACATGGAAGCATTTGTGAAGGACATTTGGTGCAAGCTGCATTTCTCAAAGACACATGGAAGCAGTCAGCTAAGGCTGACCAGGGTGGGTATCAACTCTGAAACCTCTGATACTCTGCCAAATGAGATATTGCAGTGCCATTGAAAATGCAAAGAGTACTTGTGCTTGCAAAGAAATGTTGTTACAGTACCAGGGCAAAAATGTAATGAACTGATTGATTGCAGCTGTGATACAAAATCTTGAATTGACAAATAATCAGTTTGTTGGGTTTGAAAATCAATGGATTTAGTGACTTTCATACATTGTGTCAAGGTAAGTTAGAGTGACTGTAAAAGGTGGGTAGGAACCCCAAAAATTATCAAATTTGTCATGACAAAATTATTTCTGATTTGTTTTCTCTTTTCACTTACAAGATTGAAACTGATTACTTGTTATTGTTTTAGGTGGATGGCTTCAAATATGAGATGGTTGATCTTTGAATACACCATGGAAACAATTTGGTCCTACCATATCTGTTACTTGATACATTTGTATATATGTCTAGTCAAACTGCAAACTGTAAAGATCCTGATCTGTCGAAGCATAATCTGCATGCCAATCAGGGTCTGTGCTGTTCTACATATTATTCTGTCAAACTGCACAGACCTTGATTTGCCAGTGAATTATGGAAAGGCAGATATGGGTCCACCAAGTTTGTAGTTAGAAATAAATTATAAGTGAATATATACAGTACTTTTAAGATGGTATTAAGTTTTTCACATTTTCCATGCTGGATGATAAATATTATGTTTTTCACAAATCCCATGCTGGATGATAAATGTTATGTTTTTCACATTTCCCATGCTGGATGATAAATGTTATGTTTTTGACATTTCCCATGCTGGATAATAAATGTTATGTTTTTGACACTTCCCATGCTGGATGATAAATGTTATTTTTTTGACATTTCCCATGCTGGATGATAAATGTTATGTTTTTGACATTTCCCATGCTGGATGATAAATGTTATGTTTTTGACAGTTCCCATGCTGGATGATAAATGTTATGTTTTTGACATTTCCCATGCTGGGTGATAAATGTTATGTTTTTGACACTTCCCATGCTGGATGATAAATGTTATGTTTTTGACACTTCCCATGCTGGATGATAAATGTTATGTTTTTGACACTTCCCATGCTGGATGATAAATGTTATGTTTCTGACACTTCGTTTTTCACATTTCCCATGCTGGATGATAAATGTTATGTTTTTCACACTTCCCATGCTGGATGATAAATGTTATGTTTTTGACAGTTCCCATGCTGGATGATAAATGTAATGTTTTTGACAGTTCCCATTCAATAAAGTTTATATTGCATATTTTTTTCCAAATATAAACCAAAATCTCATGGCAATCTTCTTACACATTGAAAGCATCAGTACTTGCTATTATATACCCCACCTCAAAATGACATTGATTTATTAAAGTGTTATAGATTTTTTAAAATATGTTATGCTATTGAGTAAATAATGTCATATTTGTGTTTCACTTTGATATGATCTTCTTTGTGGCACTTTTTCTCCAGATGCATAACTTCCATATTGCATTCTTGTCCTTTGTGGTTTCTTCAGGGTTTTTAGTGTTCATCATGCATTTTTTAAAGGGAGTATTTTTAACATTGAATGACTTGGGGGAAGCAGGTTTTTTTTGACAGCTGACATCTACTAATAGACCCCATATAGTATGTTTCAACAAATGCATGTGATAAATGACATTTAATAAATAAAAGTAAAATTGACAGATGTTTATCTTCATTATCAGCACAGTTACAATGATATGACAAGGACTCTGTGTTTTTTGCATTAGAACTGCAGGTAGCAGGAGTTGTATTATCACCAAATAGCAGGGGCCCCGAGTGGCCAAGTGGTCTAAAGCGCTCTCTGTTACAGATCACTGCCATCTCACCTCTGTCTACATGAGTTCGAGTCTAAGATTCGGCTGTTGTAGTTATGTGAGAAAGCTTGCCAGTAGCTTCTCGTGGGTCGGTTGTTCTTTCCGGGGGTTTCCCGGGTTCTTCCTCCACCAATAATACTGGCCGCCATGTATAGCCTATCATATGCTGAAAAATTGCGTTAAACCCTACAAAACAAAACAATCACCAAATAGCAGAACCTACATGTCCACAATGGTACAGTCTCACCAAGTACAGCTGGTAAAATGCTTTTAATAACTAGAGAATCAATGTAAGCATCTCAATGCTCATCTGTTAAAAAAATTCTTTTAGTAAGTGCTTGATTATAATGGTTGATCTAGAAGTCACGCACTTAGGTGATTAGAGTGACTTTGTTAATATTATTGAATAGCTCAAACAAACATTGTGTGATTGTCATGTGCTAAGCTCATATCTAAATATTCATTCAGTTGTCAGGGGTGGGGTTGTTCAACAACATATCCTGGAGAAAAATAGTGTTTCATGGATATATAGCATAGAACGATAATAAATTTTCTTGTCTTTTGAAATTTTTTCTTAAGATGAAGCAAAAGTCAACAAAAACAAAGAGATCAACCATTTGGCAGACTTGGTCCATCGCTATGACAGTGAGCAGGACACTCTGTTGTCATATCTGCAGTCCCCAGAGGCACGGGGCCAGAATTTGAGAACAAGGAGGCTAAAGATTGTGGAGCTGATGCTGGAAACCAAGAGAATCAAGTTTGAGGATGATTTTGAAGTGGCAGCCCTGAGTGCTGGTCTGATGGAAAGGATTAGGGCAGCAAATGATGGAAGGTATGAAAGACAAAAAGATAGAATGGAGAGATTCATGGACAAAAATATGAGACAGAAAAATAGATAAAAAGGTTCATTATTAGTTTTATCAGTTGCCACTGAGAAATTTATTTAATTATCCCTAGAAAGCATGAAAATAAGAATTATTTTATCTTTATTTCTCATTTGAATTCTCTTTTCATGCTACAAGATCACCAGCAACATAATAAAATTACAAGTTTGAGCTTCTTTTACATTACATGCAGACTTTAAATTGTTGTCACAACACCAGAGTAATTAATTATCTTTGGTTTTACTTTTTAAAGTAGAATAATCTTAAATTCAGATTATATGATGCAATTATTCTGTTAAATCTAAATAATGTAATGTAAAATAACATAAAATCTGTTTGTAAAGCATGACTCTTGCATGTGTTTTGGAGTAGAAATTTAGTTTTCTATTCTGTCAAGAGTTGCTTCCCCTGGAACAGCACTTTTGGAGGGGGGGATCCTGTAACATCAGATGTAATAAATACTTCGTATTTTGCACATTTTCTTTTCATACTGTTTAAATTGTGCAAAAACTTCTAAAAACAATTTGTATTTGATAAAATCAAAGTATCAGCACAGACTACCAGCAGAAAGATGATCTTTAAGATTTTGGAGATTGATCTGAAGTTGCTGATTATAAACAATTGTGACATGAAATGAAAATTTTCTATTTATATCATGTTTCTAGGCATAAGAGTGACCGAGACAGGCAGAGTCAGCTGGCCAGAAGGCGTGTACAGCTTAGACAAAATCGACTTAATGAAAATGAACAATATACCCGAGAATCTGATGTGAAAAAGAAGCCTGAAAATGGTAAGTTTGCATGAAAATAAACTAGAAGAGTTACAGATTGTTTCTTCTCTATGGCAATATACTTGGTCTATTTCTTGGGCAATGGGATAATGAAGGTATCATTATTATGATGCACATGAGAATGATTATGCTTCATTGTGAATCATTAACATTTACTTGCAAATGAGATTCACATATTGTTCATACTATTACCTTGTCATTTATCCTCCCCAGGTGACATAACGGGCTGGCAGACAGTGTACCTAGTGGAGATGATGAAGCGGCACATGGATGAACGGGAGCTGATGTTGAGTGTCCTGCAAGATGAGGGAATTGATGAACTGGTGGAAGCAGCGGCTAAAATGTCTCATGAGGAGAAACAGAAACGTCTTTCTGAGTTACAGGGGAAGGGGCAGACACTAAATCTGGATATTCCAGGTACAGGAGAAGGGGCAGGCACTAAATCTGGATAATCCAGGTACTGGGGAAGGAGCAGACACTAAATCTGGATAATCCAGGATTAAAGGATTACTATAACTTAAAATTAGGCTTCTAAAATTAATGCTTGTTTCTCTGGAGAAGCAAAGTAAAGTTATGGATATGTAACATGTGCTTATGTTCCTATTGAATGGCTGGGATAAAATATTAAACATGGATGCAATTGAACATGGGTTTGACAACCACATATAATCAACTTAAAATGTGTTAATTAAGGGAATATTTCATTTGAAAAATGGACAAATGTACTTCAGTTACTTAATCAGATGGCCTTTAATCAGTACTTTGATGTTTCTAAGAATTCACTAAATCAAACTATGCTGAAAATTTACTTTACTATATCTGAACAATTCACACAGAGTTATTATAGATGGGTTATACCATATCAATTACTTAACGATTTATGAGAAAATCCCAAGATCAGTTTGTTATAGGTGGATTATACCATATCAATTACTTAACGATTTATGAGAAAATCCCAAGATCAGTTTTTTATAGATGGGTTATACCATATCAATTACTTAACGATTTATGAGAAAATCCCAAGATCAGTTTGTTATAGGTGGACTATACCATATCAATTACTTAATGATTTATGAGAAAATCCCAAGATCAGTTTGTTATAGGTGGACTATACCATATCAATTACTTAACGATTTATGAGAAAATCCCAAGATCAGTTTGTTATAGGTGGATTATACCATATCATATGCCTAGTACTTTAATCACTTAGTACATTATATATACTGATATATACTAATCATTATATATATATATATATATATATATATATATATATATATATATACCATGAGATGTAAAAAAATTTCATTAAAAGTAAAATGAGGCTTGCTGAGTTTCCTTTTAAAGAAAACTTTATGCAACAAGTGGTATATTATTTATATAGCATAAATGCTGTACATATATTTTATTTACATCATGTACAGATACATATACATGTATTTGCCCTTTTCAGTTGAGTTCAGATTTAGTACAAGCAGCTGTGTATTGACCTAGTGAATGAACTCACATTCCTGAGTGTGTCCTACAAAATGTAGTTCTATGCCTTTTGTGGCTATCACATTTGCATATTGATAAGTTGATTGTTTTCCTTTTTTTAGTTTCTATTTGTCTTCAGACTGATTAAATCAATATAATGCATGCTTATGATTTAAACATGAAAGATGGTTTTAATAATAAACATAGAGCACTACAAACACATGGTTAGCTACGCCATTCACATGAATGCTTAGTCATTAGTCATGGAAATTAATATATTAATATTAACTAAGTGAAATGATGAACCAACAAGAGGTAATTAAAATATTTTAATATATTTACAGTTGATCTAAGTCATAACTCCATTTTAGTATCAGTACAAGCGACCATAAACTCTCTCGCTTTGTCTCTCACTCTCTCTGTCTCTGCCTGTGGTTGTTTTGACTTTAAAACTCTCTCTGTCTCTTTTTCTCTGTCTGTCTTTTTCTCTGTGTCTGTCTGTCTGTCTGTCTCTCATCTTCTGGTTGGCTTGACTTAATTTTTACCATCATTCTTAAGTCCAGAGATATCTTGGGATGACACAAACAAAATAGATTTTAGTCCGTATCTTGCTATGATGGTCCAGAGAGAGAGAGAGGGGGGAGGGCTTTTGGACATTTTCATATTTAATAATAGATTATTAGATCATTAAAGTATGTTTAAGAAAAAAAACACAAAAACAAAACATTCAATACATCACAGTATATGTACCATGTAACCGAAGAATTTACTGCATAATGCTGACTGGGTTTGCAAGTTTGTATCATTTATATGTAGATAAATCAAAAGAAAGGGCACACGTATCATTACGATGAACCATATTCTTGTAGGTTACTTGGTGTTATTTTTATTTCAAGGTTTTAATCCAGCATAAATTCCCTTCTTCTCTCACTCCACATTTCTGTTTAGTTTGTCTGTTATGCATGAGAGGGGAGTTGGAGAAAGAAATCAGAAAGGATTGTGATGAAAACATGTACATCAGATACGTCATTGAGAGGGGTTGGGGTGGGTGGGTCGGCATTTGCCTCCATTACTGAATTTGCATGTGCTGCAAAATTACTGTAGTTTATATATGAAAATTAACAAGCCCGTTATGTTTTTCCCAACACCTCTGAAAAATTTGAAATGACGTACTTGGTGTACATTTTAAATTCATTTAGAAAATGAGCATTATTAATACTTTTTATTGTTATTTTCATGCGTGACTAATGATTAATGTGTGGCAATTCATCATTGATCTAGAATAAACTGTAGACAGTAGCTAGAATGTTTATATATGCATATTATATATTAATGCACCATGGGTGGATCGCAATTTGATATACCAAAAGTATTGGTATATCAAATTGCCTTATACCAACACTTTAAATGCCATGGGTTTTTTTAATGTATGTGGGGAAGGGGGAAAGGGCCATATAGATGGATCATACCCTATCTGTATATTTTACTGTATCTGAAAAAATATACAGAAGCAGAGTTTGTTTTAGATGAATCCCATCACATCAACATTTTTCAACATGTCTGAAATTATTATAGAATTAGACTTTGTTATAGAAGGGTTACACTATATTAAATTATATCTGGATTTAAAAAATGTCTTAATAAAGAAACAAAATATCCAAATGAAGAGTTTACAAGGACAAATAAAATTAATTTAAGAACTGTATCTTACCAGATGACAAGGAGGAACAAATCTACATATTAGAGGAAGCTGCTGCTATCTTTGCATCCAAGAGGATTGGCCACTCAGGTATTGGCATGGATGAGGTCATTGTGGGAACCCTGACTGAACTACAAGATGAGCAGGACAAAGAGTTAGCTCTAGCATTGCACGATGTAGATACAATGGTAGGTAAACTATTTCTTCTTTGTTTACACCTGTTGAACAAATTATGTGGAAAAAGTAAGCTGGTATTATTGATGGATAAAGTGACTTAGATTTAACATTTGCTAGAATCATAGTTGGGGATGGGCATATCATGGGAGAATTATGGGGAAATGAGCATATCATGGGAGAATTACAGGGAATGAACATATTAAATATCATGCAAAAATTATGGAAATGAGCATATCATGGGAGAATTACAGGGTATAAGCAGATCATGGGATAATTCCATGGAAAAGAGCATATAATGGTAGAATTAGAGGGAATGAGCATTCTTTGGAAAATTACAGAGAATGAACACATCATGGGAGAATTACAGGAAATGAGCATATCATAGAAGAATTATGGGAATTAGTATATTATGGGAGAATTACAAGGTAGGAGAATATTATTGGAGAATTACAATGTCTAAATATCAGACTTCATTGATCTTTATAAATACTGTGTATGCTCACTTATAAGTCAAGTCAAACTGCAAAGACCCTGATCTAGCAATACCACTGATTACTCCTAACAAACAGCATAAACCCAGATCTAGCAATGCCACTGATTACTCCTAACAAACAGCATAAACCCAGATCTAGCAATGCCACTGATTACTCCTAACAAACAGCATAAAGCCAGATCTAGCAATGCCACTGATTACTCCTAACAAACAGCATAAACCCAGATCTAGCAATGCCACTGATTACTCCTAACAAACAGCATAAACCCAGATCTAGCAATGCCACTGATTACTCCTAACAAACAGCATAAAGCCAGATCTAGCAATGCCACTGATTACTCCTAACAAACAGCATGAAGCCAGATCTAGCAATGCCACTGATTACTCCTAACAAACAGCATGAAGCCAGATCTAGCAATGCCACTGATTACTCCTAACAAACAGCATGAAGCCAGATCTAGCAATGCCACTGATTACTCCTAACAAACACCATAAACCCAGATCTAGCAATGCCACTGATTACTCCTAACAAACAGCATGAAGCCAGATCTAGCAATGCCACTGATTACTCCTAACAAACAGCATAAAGCCAGATCTAGCAATGCCACTGATTACTCCTAACAAACAGCATAAACCCAGATCTGCTGGTACATTATGCAAGGAATGATCTGTGTCTGTGCAGTTTACAGTTGGACTCCAGTTATAAGTGGTAATATATGGTATTTAAAGTTGGTTAGACAAATCTACTATTCTAATGTATCCTTTTTATTTCTGTAGTATGATTTAACATTGTGTTAAAGTTGTTGTTACTTTTTTCAGTATTATGATTTAATCTTACTGAAGGTGATTACATGCACATACATACAAATGATCAATGGGAATAAATTCAGGATATGTTGGAGCCATGTTTCCTTTGCTGAAAGACATTTTTGGCAGAATGTTGGATTTGCCATAGTGAAAACTAGTAGTATAGAAAATCTTAATAGTTTTTATTTTTAAAAAGCAAAAATTGTCCCCTGTAACCCAAGGTGCCAAAGAGGCCAAAATTAAAGTGCTCTGACAGTTTGTACAAATTTACAATATTAAAATGACCAAGGCCAGGCCTTTTTAAACTTTTAATGTTGTGTGTCTGTTTGGCTACAATAGTTTCTTACTTTAGTCTGCCAAGAAATTTGATGTGGGTCGATAAAATATGACTAAAGGCATCCATGATTGAAGGAAATTACATACAGCTACCCTTGTTAACATGAACATTTAATTTCTATATCAGGATGAAGATGCACTGGGGCAGAGACTAACAGATGAAGTGCATGCTCGCGTTCAGGGTACTGCCATTAATGTAATCATCATCTTGACACGCTATGAAGGCATAGCTCAGGACAGTGATCTACTGCAGGTAAAATGACATCTTTAACCACTGAAAGATATCTAGACTGTAAAGCTATTTATGAAATGAGAATCACTATTTGTCAATTTACAGGTATGATTCATTAATGCTTTAATCAGCATCCAGTCTGACTCAACGAAGGCAATGTCATTTGTAAGTGGTGCATTATGCTTGATAATTATTGATTTGATTGCCATTTATATAATATTAAAAATTAAACACATTTCTGTTGTCTTTGAATGACAAGCACAGAAAGATAATTCATCTTCTACTTTTGATCCATCTGATTGCAGGCTTTGAATCAGAAGTATGAGATGCTACAAGAGAAGTTATTTGCTGATGGGCTGGTTGGTCGGATTGGTACAGATCCATGGCAGAGACTAGATTACAGTGAGAAACAGCAGCGACTCCAAGCTCTCAAAGTTCATGCCATAAAGGGAGACAAAACTGGTCAGTTGGCATTTGTATTTATGATAAACTTTACCGTCTAGTCCTGCTGATCCAAAGCTAACTTTACCCTATTACACAAATGTCAGAAATGCCATGTTAAAGTACTCGTGGGATAAAGAGAGGGAAGAATTTATGAGACTTGACTGTATGTTATTGTGATATATCATCAACATTGAGCAAAGGAAAATGGATATGAAATCATTTGACTTTATTTGATGTATAGTAAACCATTGATTATTCTTGTCTTATTTGTCATGTTGTTTGATTGAGTGTCACCCTGATAACTTTATTCTACATGAAATTATCACTTACTCAAACAACCACTTTTTTGAAAACAAAATCAGTGGTTCCAAAAAGATATAAAAGATATTTTACTCTTTATTGATTCTCAATAACCTATGAAGTATTCAAATTCTTGTGTAAGTGTCCTGAGTGTGTAAGTGTCTTGATTACCGAAACATTTATGGTGTACACTTCAAATTAAATCTTGCTTATGTTATCAATTTGTGGCCACTTTTTTTTTTTGTAGGTCGCCACATACCAGCTATAGCAGGAGATGGTTTTGTGTTGTTAGAACCTATATTGGAGTTCATTGGAATGCCAGTCTCAGAATTCAATGTGAAAATTACTGATTTGCGCCAACAGCTCTCAGGTAAATCATCCAATCATATATGTCTTTGTATAAAGTGTACCAAACACAGAACAGTCATTGCACACCTATGACTGGATTATTATTAATGACCTGGTAAATTAGGGTCCATGCTGAACATATTAGGGTCATAAGCAAAACAGACAATGATCAGTCTAACAGTGCATTGTACAATACAAAATTGGGCCTAGGGATCATTAAACTCTTTTACTATCAGGCAATCAGAAATGACCTTTCAAAAGTAACATTATGATAGACAGCCATTCAAAAGTAACATTATTTATGATTGGTTTGTTACAAAATCTCATGCTCAGACTGAGGCTAATGAGTTTTATGATTTTCCATGCCTGGATCTATGATATTCATAGTTGTGTGGGCAATATACAAGAAGAAAAACACATTTGCTTAATTCCTGTAAGCGTGTTACAAAGTCAGAGTTTTGTGGGAATGTGTCTGACTGTGTGTGGCTGGTATGTTGCAGAGTCCTGTTTTATTTATGTAAGTATCTTTCTGTACATGTTGGCTGAAAGTGTTAAGCTTGTTACAAAGTCTTCTAAATTTGCATGCATTTGTGCCGATCTGTTAGCGCCTTTTGTCAAAATTGTGTTGTAAAAACATGTCACAAGTGTGTGTCTCTATCTGTCTATACCTCCTTCCTGACTAAATATTAAATGTAAGCATTTTATGAAGTCCTGGGTTTTTGTGCGTATATATCTGTCCATCTGTGACTCTTGCTTGGCAGAAATTGTTTGTAGGTACATGTACTTTACTATGTCCTGCTATTTGACTGAGTATTTGTCTGTATGTCTGCACCTCTTTCTTGACTAAACACTAAATGTACACGTTAGTAATGTTTTTTTGTGAATTTTTATCTAGTCTGTGCCTTTTTCTTGGCTAAAATCTGGCATGAGCATTTTTTGAAGTCCAGTATTTTTATGTATGTGTTTGCCTGTTTGTGTCTCATTCTTGACTAAATTGTGGTGTAAGCATGGTACAAAGTGCTGTCTTTGTGTGTGTATTTATCTTCGTTGACCCATGACTAAAATATGGTTTAAACTTGTTATGAAGTCCTCTTTTCATGTGTGTATTTGTCTATTAGTCTTGTTTTGGCTGAAATATCATTTAAACATTTTGTGAAGTCTAGTTTTTGTGTTTGTATTTGATCATCTGTGCCCCTTTTTTGGCTAGTCTAGGGTAAACATGTTATGATATCCATTTCTTTGAATGTTTATTTCTCTTTTTCAGTTATTGTCTTATACTCTGTATACACCTAATTATACAATTTAGAGTTTGTATGTATGTGTGTTGTAGCCATTATGTGAAATGTAAATATTCATAAATTTGACAAGTTAATCTTATTTCTTACCTGCACAAGTATATGTTGTATTTACAAGCATTCATTTTTGCTCATTTTGTTGTTGTTTTATCATTCTTTATTTGAAAATGTTGGAAGTGAAACAAAAGCGTTTTTTTTATACCAAATATCTAAAAACAATGGTTTCACCAGGCATGAGGGCACTCTATAATGCCATCATATACAAATATGACTGATGTTCATTATTGTACAAAAATATCTTCAGTTTTTTATTCTGTGTCTTTACCTAAGTAAGTTGCATTGCACACATAGAAAACAAAAATGGAGTGATTGAACAGGAGACTTTACTTTGATCTATTTTGCATACCAGGTTAATTTTACAGTGATTTTATTTTGCTATGTAATTGTAACATTATTTTGGATTGATTGGACCTTTGTTATGTAATAATACCACTATTTCAAGACAGTAAATACTCACACATTTCTTCAGTTATCTATCATGTCCAATGATGACACTAGTTGTGCAGCCTACCATGACTATGTATGTGGCTCCTGAGCCCAAAGTTGGACACACACAGGATGTTACAGGTTGGGCATGGGAATTCTGTAAACGTGAAGGTCTGGGATGGTGTGATGTTCCATTTTTCTCTCATGGATATGAGGCATTTCTGATGATCATCCTCCACTAGTTCAACAACCTTTGCAATGAATGTTTGCTCTGTAGACTGGTTCATGGCCAAGGCTTCCAGCTTCCACACCATTTCAGGTTACACTGTTGGTTGTCTTAGTAACTGTTCCTGGGGCACCCTTGTTTTCAATGTTCCCAACTTGACCTCACCATAGAAGAGCTGTCTCTGTATTCAGGTCTGCTCCGTTTGAATGATATGGCTAGACCATCTGATAAGGACTTTCAGTTGCAGTGCCTTAAAGTTAGGAACACCGGCCATGCTGAGGAGTTCTAAGTTGGACACCATGTCTTGCCATCAGATGTACATGATTGACTGTAGTGGAACTTCACATACTTGCGATATACAGTCCAGGTTTCACAACTGAAGACCAGGGAAGTGAGGATGATAGCTTTTTAAAACTTGATCTTGGTTAACATCTGAATATCTTTTTGCTGCAGGACTCTGACACAAATTCTTCCTTGGGCTTTTCTTGCTTTCTGGATTCTGGCTGTGATTTCATTGTCCCAAGACCCATTTGAAGACATTGTGATACGTTCTTTTAAGTACAAACCACAGGGATTATCAGAGATGAAAGCCTTGGTGAGGTCAGTGAACAATAATGAGATCCATATGTTGTTCATTGCAATTCTTGTATATGCTTCACATTGAAGACCATGTTGACTGCTGCAGCTTGGATGAAATCTATACTGATTCAGGTAGCAGTTCTTCTAAGATGATTGCAGCAAGTCTGTTCAGAATGGTGCAGGCACGAGTCTTCAAAGCAATGGGTAGCAGAGAAACTCTTCTATATTTGTTGTAGTCAGCTATGGTGTCTTTATTCTTGTACAGTGAGATGATGGTGGCATCTCGTAGATCAGCAGGCATCTCCTCCTTATCTCAGATGCTGATGAAGATGTCATGGAAAGCTGCAAATGCTTCTGTGCCAAGAGCCTTGAATACCTCTGCAGGGATTCCATCTTTACTTGATGCTCTACCACAGTTCATCTATTCAATGGCCTTCCACATCACCTCCTCAGATGGGGTTAAGTCTAACTCTTCATAGGCTGGTCTCTGATGGATTTGTTTTATTATTTGTCTGTGAACAGTGGATGAGAGAGTTAGGAGTTTACTTCCATCTTGCTTTTATCTCTTTTATGTATTTGACAGTTGTGGTGCCATCTTCTGAGAGTAGATGGGTGGATCCTGATCTGGATGGGCCATAAACAGCTTAAACAGCACCAATAACATTTTGGAGTTCAGCATATTGTTGTATTTCTTCAATCTTGTTTTCCCATAAGCAATTCTGCATTTTGTGGAGTTCCTTACTGCAGGTTCTTGAACTTGTTTTTCTTGGAGATAGAGTTTTGGTCTGGTACTACCACTCTGTGTATCCCTTGTTCTATTTTCAATAGGATCTTGATGTCCTTATCATTTTCATCAAACCAGTCCTAGTTGACTCTTGTTTATTTACACAGGACTGACGTAGATGTTTCTGGCCAGGTGCAGTAACTTGCTTGTGTTGAATACAGGTCTCACCTTTTTGGTTTTCTTGTGGTCATGAGGGATTATATGAAGGTTAAGCTTGCCTCTGAAGAGTCTATGGTTAGTCCAGCATTCTGCTCCACACATGTCTCTAGTGATCATCACATCTCTGATGTCCCGCTGCTAAGTGGTGACATAGTCTCTGAAGTGCTTTGGGGCATCCACATTGTATTGTACTTGTCTTAATACGTTGGAAATCACAAGACTGTGTTCAGCACATTTGCTCAGGAGGAGCAGACCATTGCTATTTAGTTTGCCAACCCAATGTTTCCCAAAAACACCACTCCTCTGAGCTTGATCCATGCCAAGTCTGAAATTGCAATTGCCCAGCAAGATCAGCTTGTCATTGGCTGAAAATGAAGTGAGAATAGAGCCCAAGTTGCTATCAAACTGTTCATTGGTTTCATCTGGGCATGTCATGGTTGGGACATAAGCACTTATGACTGTCAGGAAGCGTTTGCCATGCAAAGGGAGGCAGAATTTGATGTGCCTCAAATTTATGCAGGTTGGTAGGTCCAAAAAGTGGCATAGTAATCTTGTCATAATGCCCAGTCCCACTCCATGGATCCTGTCCTCTTCTTCTGCTTTTCCCTTCCAGAAGGTGTACCCACTACCTATCTCTATAAGTGATCCCTACCCAGCAAATCGGGTCTCACAAAGTGCTGTCAAGTCGATACTGTATCATGCTAGTTCTCAGGTAATAAGGACTGTTCATCTTTGGGATCTTGTCCCCCATGTCTCTATCCCAGTGTGTACAGATATTTCATGCTCATATTATAAGTATCTTTATCTGAAGTTTCTTTGTTCCGTTAGGTTCTGTGTTTCAACCACATTGGAGGATGATCTGCCAGGCTGGTTGTGATAAACTGGCCACTGTGTAGGGCTGACTGTATTTAGGTCACCTTTTCTAGACCCTTCCCTGTACAGGGTGAGAAGTGTTGTATTAAAAAGTGCTGCTTAGTCACCCTGGATGCTGTTGGACTCCACTGCTGCCCTGGATACAGAGAATGACCACTTGTCCAAAGGCGACCTACTTCACCACTCCTCCATCACTGCAGGACTTTTAAAAGGACTAGTACAGTCAAGCATGGGTTGCACACAAACCTATTTAGGGAGAGCTTTTAAAGTGGGAAAGTCATTGCACAGGGGCAATCCCAATCTCAACTATGGGGGTTTGTTCCATGTGTCATGAGTAATCACTACAGTTGAAGACTATTGGCTGCAGTAGATGGCCATGACTTCTAATGTGCCTCATCCATGCCCATGATGCTCTAAAGTACCTTGCTGGTCCGTCATCATGGCCATTGGGTCAACTATATCTCATCTGCCCAGACAGTCAGATCAGTTTTTACTTGGAGTGGTAGGCAAATCCCTTTATTTTAACCCATAGGGTGAGCAGTGGTTGGTGTTATGCCAGGGGCATGTCCACACACCAGTAGACCTGCACAACACACCTATCTAGCCCACTGCAGGAGTCTTGGTGGTGGAGAGGCTTTGTACTGGAAGGGAGATGCTTATACACTCAACTCACCTTTTACTACTGGATGTTTTCAGGGCTTGTTATGAATTATGTCATCATTCCACAAGTTAATCTTGGCTCACTTAAGGGTATGCTATAACACCTTTGATGGGGAAAGGCTCCATTGTTTTTGGGTCATCGTTTTTTATTTGAGGAACCAGCAGGTAAGATTTTTGTGGTTTTATCAAATTAATTTATTAAACTTCGTCATCTTTACAAGTAGTACAGAATGCTTATCATTTGCTAAGGTTGACATTAACATTCTCTTATTACCAGGTCATATCGTTCACCTGAAGATACCTGAAGAGTCCTCTCTCTACACTAATCGACAAAATCCCTTTGTGGACATTAAGAGCAGATTTGAGGAGGACAAGGCTGATCTGCTACGGAGGCTGAGAGGTAAGTGGAGCTGTGAATACCTTAGATCAGATAAAACAGAATCATCTTAAATTTAACATGTTTACTAATTTATCTTTACATTAAATTGTTATGATTCAGTTTATTTATCTTTTGCTGTTTATACCTTGTAGAAGAATTTAATATCATTACTGTTGATCTCTTGAAATATATATGTTTACTTTTATTTATAATGTTTCTCTTTCTAAAAATATTTTTAGCAGTTTTTAGGTTCTTGTCATTATATTGGTAGAGCGTAACTCATAACTGGTGCTAAATAGCCAGGATTGTGCTGATGTGCTGTTATTCCCTATAAATATATATATACATGCATACATTGTATTTTACCTTGATTACATAGCAAATTTTAACAACTCATATTATGCAATTTTCATGGTTAACACGGTCATATGAGTTTGTTATTCATGTCAAAGACTTAGAGGGAACCGTCAGGATCAAGCAGGGTAAGAAAAATGTCCATCCTTCTTGTATGGTGTCTGATGTACTTTACCTAACAGATGTATTTCATATATTCATGACACAGGTAAATGACAGAAATCCAAATCAACATTATACAAATACAAGACATATTTTTGTTCTGTTATTCACAGGAAGGCTTGAGTAGAACAGGTTATGGTGGGGTTATGATTATTGTATGTAATAGATTAGGACAGGTTTAGATGTAGTTATGATTGATAACAGGTAGAGGTGGAATATGATTCCTGTATGTGACAGAAGAACAGGAAGAGGTCTGGATAAGATTAATGTATGTGACAGGAAAATATGTAGAGGTGGGATATGACTACTGTATGTGACATGAGAACAGGTAGTTATGATTACTGCATGTGACAGGAGAATAGATAGAAGTGGGATTATGATTTCTATTTGTGACAGGAAAACAAGTAGAGGTGGGGTTATGATTACTATATGTGACAGGAAAACATGTAGAGGTGGGGTTATGATTACTGTATTTGACAGGAAAACGTAGATGTGGGGTTATGATTATTGTATGATTACTGTATTTGACAGAAAGATAGGTAGAGGTGGGGTAATGATTACTATATGTGACAGGAGATCAAGAGGTTATGCTTATGTGACAAAATAACAGGTAGAGTTGAGGTTTTGTGATCAATGTCTGTGATTGAGAAGAGCAGGTAGAGGCATGGTTATGATTACTGTGTATGACAGGAGAACAGGTAGAAGTTATGTTATGATTACTATATGGGACAGAGGAGAACAGATAGAGGTGAAGTTTTGATTATTTTGTGTGACAGGAGAACAAGTAGAGGTTATGTTATGATTACTGTATGGGACAGAGGAGAACAGATAGAAGCAAGGTTATGATTACTGTATGTGACTGAGGAGAACAGATAGAGGCATGGTTATGATTACTGTGTGTGGCAGAGAAGAACAGAGGCAAGGTTATGATTACTGTATGGGACAGAGGAAAACAGAGGTGAGGTTATGACTACTGTATGATCAAAGATTATTACGATTCTAGAGTTGCACTTTTGAATTTTCAGTTACATGACATGACAGTTAGAAATAGTATGTCAGAGTACCTTATTTGCATATTTGAAATCCTACCAAAATATGAAAGAACATACAACACTTGTTTGTTGAACAGCAGTCAACGTTTTGATGTGCATATTTTGAGCAGGTCAGACAGGAGAGGGATATGGAGAGTGTGAAAGGCTAATTCATCTTGTTCGACTTAGGCGGGAGAAGAAGCTGGCTGAGCAGGAGCAGACATTTGACATGGCAGCCAGACTGACTGGTCTGTGTGAGAGACAACAAGTGGAGATCAGGGTCAGGTAAGAGAATGACTGTTAATCTGACCATTTCTTCAATAAATGCATGGATAATCCAGGACTTGTGATTGCATGATTCACACTTGTTTCTAAACTTTTGTGCTGAAAAATGAATCAACTGTGCCAGAATCATTCATTATATGGCCATACACCACAATTAATTTTACTATATGTTCTCTTCATATATTTCTCAGCACTGACCTTTCCACAGTGTGACAATCAATACAAATCATATGAAAATCTAAAATACCCCCAAAGATGACTTCACGGTGAAATTCTTGTCAAGGGTTGACCAGCATTTTTTTGAGTGGCTGCACTATAAACAGAGCAGCATGTACACAGAACACTGATTTCATTTCCGGATCATCACTAAGGCCTAATTACACAGTGTGCACTGTCGCCAAAATACATACAGACAGCCACTCTCAGAGCTCCTATTCTCAAGAATAAACAATTAACTTTAAATCCAATTCAAAGATGCATCAATATAACTCTTCTATCACCACCAAAAGGAGAGAGGAAAAAATGTTCTAAAAATAGACTAGAATTACATTCGTGGGTACTGAACTGGAAGTATTAATTATGATGTGATTCCATATGTGCAAGCCATACCTCAATTTATTTGAAAAATACCTTATTTTGAGAATCTTGCCCCATTCTTTTCAGACAGAGGGAGAGGGATTTCCCCCATCCCAAGTTTTCTGTTCTAGAATAGAACCTGCAATATACCTAACTCTTCCATCAGGTGTATTATTGAAACTTTTGGTCATTGGTCTCACAGAAATGTAATGAATAACATATTGAAACTTCATTTATTGTACATGGATTCTATAAAAGACAGAAAAGTTACAGCAACATATTTGCTTAGATTTATTGAGATGTTTTCTTTTAGGTGGAGCAAAGCTGAAAATTGGGTATGTGACCATGTAACCTTGCACATTCTAAGATTATTGTAAAAATGAAGTATATCTGTTGATTAGAACTAAATAAAACTTTAAGACATTACACATTCTCTTTTTTAAAAATGTCCTTGATTATAACATGATTCTAGATGTACCGTATTTTCCCACATATATCCCGCGTGTTATACCAGATTTTACAAACCCCGCAGGGGGGGTGCGGGTTGTATAAGGGTGCGGGCTATATCACAATTTTTTTACACATAATAATATTTCAATATATTGTTTGAAAAACGTAACTACATAACATATATTGTTCTAGTTTTGTTTTGCTACTCTCATCAATATCAAATTTTCTGCCTGTGGCTCTATTGCCATGCACTTCAGCATACGCAATGGCAGTTAGCTTGAAGTCGGCTGTGTAAGACTTTCGTTTCGGCATTTTTTAAATTAAACAGAAAGAAATTATTTAAACTCGAATCTACACTTCACAAGAATACAAGATTATTTAGAAATGTCCGTGTTAATGTAGCCTGTAGTTGAAGCACAGCTCCTATAGACAGCCTACGCACACAAGCACTGTGTACCGTGTTTTTTGCTGACTTTTTTTTAGCAAAGGTCGTCGGCTTACTTTGATGATGGCGCCGCTAAAGGCTCCAGTTGAAGGGTCAAACAAATACCTGTTTGTTATTGCTGCGGCAACTTCAGATAATTGTAGAACATTGAAACAGATTTGTTTTATTTGTTTAGTATATATCAGTGCTTCAAAGGTAATCAGTTCACTTTGAAGTGTCAGCAAACGTATTTTTTCTTCTTCCATCTGGTATTTGTTTTTAAATTAGTGTCATCTGCTTGACTGTACTCATTTTATGTTTCCGCCTTCTGAGGATTCGGATTTTAACTAGTCAGTTGCATAAAGTAATAAGGCCAGATATCATCATTAGCGGATTATGATATAACAGTGCACTGTTAGTGTGGTTTGTCAGTATGAGACAAGGACTTGTTATTTTAACAATATATTCCAGTACATTGTTTCCTGTCATGGTGCCTTTGATTTTCTCTACTCCAAACGCAAGACTGTATATACGGTTTTTATCAGCCAAAATTGGTGTCGCCACAAATATCACCAGATGGTATATTTTGTCACCAAAACGGAAAACAGAATCGCAGTTTGCTACATCAGCGAAGCCCCGTGATCCTGTAATTGATTTCATTTCCGATTGTAGCTGTATAAATATATCTATGGTTGCGGGTTATACAAAGGTGCAGGTTATGCCAACGATTTTTTACACAAAACCCCAAAACCCGCGGGCTATATGAGGGTGCGGATTATCTGCGTGTGCGGGATATATGCGCGAAAATACGGTAATATGGTCACACCACTTTGGGTCCCATTTAACAATGTCTTATAAAGAAACAGATTTCCCAGTAATTTAAAAAGCTGTTGTATTCACATTTGTCAGTATTAAAACCTGTTGCTACAAACTACCTTTTTCTCTAATTAGCCACTATTGTGTTCAACCAGTGCCAGTTTTAATTTGGTTAATTAGCTAAAAGACACTAAAATTTACAGTTGGCACAAATCAAAGGTGCTAAATTGGTCGGTCATAAAATAAATCTGCTTTCAGAAAATGCAAACCAAACCAATACAGTGTGACTCCACTATAGATTGCTCCATTAATAATAGAGGAGGGTGAACAGACTAAAACTAATTCAGATAAACTAGAAAATGACAGTTTGGGTTTCATACAAGGCGTCTGCTTGTCAAACCAAGGCCTCCTACGAAACTAAATAAAAATAGAACTAAGGCTTCTAATTTTCGAGGCACATATTTGTTGTCGTGCCCTCTCTGCTGCTACAAATTAAATCATATCATATACCAATAATGGTAGGAGAATCGTTAAAAACTAGGTTAGCTCAAGAGCGATTAGCAGTGATTAAGAATTGTATACCCGTCCGTGATTCTGTCAGACAAATATTATAGCAACGACAAGAATCACAAGTTGATTTTGCAGAAGGCACAGAACACTTATTCAAACCCTTTAATACAACCACTAAAGAGGTTATATATGGAAAAGAAGGAGAAGAAGGAAAAAAGGCGTTCTTCCTGAACTTGAAAAAAAAATGAAGAGAACTGGAGAAAATCAAGACTTTTACAAAATCTTGCTGGTCAAGTACCTCAACCAGCAAGACTTCAATCTGGTCCCAAAGAAAACGATGAAGAAATAGTCAAAGAATTATGTAATAAATTTATTGAGGATACTTTAACAACAATTGATAAAAGTAATTCAGATGATTTTATCCATATTGTTGCTACGTGTTATGAAGATAGAAAATGAATGTTGAAACCGGGACATAAAACATATATTAGAGATATGCAACACCGGGCTGATGTACTTTATAACATTAAACTAATAAAAAACGAGTCGATACAAAAAGTGAACAGTATATAGGATATCTAAGTGCAGTAGATAAATTACATGGTCAGTATGAAGAACTAAAAGAACAAGAAATAGAAACACTACAACAGTGAAAGGAAGAGCAAAAATGGCAAAAAATGGAAGAACAAAAACAGCAAAAAGAAGAATTAAAACAGCGATAAGAAGAACTAAAACAGCAAAGACAACAAAGGAAGAGACAAAAATCTTCAAAGCAAGAGCCTTCCTATCAACTTCTTCCACTTCAACAAGAAGGAATAACAGATGATGATGGTGATGTTTTAGAAAGTTTGGGATTACTGGAATCTCCTCATGGTGCACAAGGTTCTACTACAAGATAAGGTATTTCTCTAAGTGAAACTCCAAGCAGTGCTCTGAGTGGAACTCCAAGCGGTGCTTGGGGGAGTGGTCTTGTTGCCTGTCCAAATAATATTCTCTCTGATATAGCACGATTAGAAATTCTCATATGGGGTAAACGAGCGGGAAATAACTCTCTGGAAATAATTAATGAAGCCGCTGATATTTGTAGACGATTATTTCAGGGTGGTATCATGGACATTAGAGTATATCGCGAGTTTATTGATGAACTCGTTGATGGTTATCACAGTGACTAATTGTCACCACATGAGATATAACGATAATAAATAAGATGATCATACACTATCACCATTATAAACAAACAATGGCCTATGTAATAAATTCATGATTACCTGTTTATAGAACAATTTATGGAGATGGTCTTGGTAATGTTATTCAAGGGTTATTTGCAATCATGGCTCCAAAAATAGCACCGATCGCAAAACAGCAGAAAAGGATTGAGATTACCAGGGACGGTTTATTAAAACTACTGTCAAATTCTGATTTACTTGATGCTGCCAAAAAATTAAGAATAAAAGCTTCAGAGGTGTTTTTATGTGAGATCAATTACCTTCCACACCAAACAATATTGAAATCGGTATTATTAAGTTTGATAACAACACCAGACCTGGAACTCACTGGGTTGCATACGTGATTGATCCATGTGGAATTGTTTATTTTGATTCATATGGGTTAGCACCACCCGAGGAATTTATGTGTTATTTGCACCAATTAAATTTTCCTCGCTGGTACTCAACGCTACCAACACAGACAATAACCGACCCACCAATATGTGGCCAAGAAGTAATTAATGTACTTGATGATATTTCATCGTTGACTAAACCACCCTATAAAATCGTACACGAATATACGAGTAATCACTTTTTTAGAGAGATCTTAGGGTATAATGATTGATATTTACAGGAGAGATCTCTCGAGCCTAAAAAAACCACTGGAGAAATTTCGGCAACCAAGAATGTGAAATTTTTTATCAAGTATGAAATATCAGAATTGTTTAATCTTACCAGTGTGGATCCAAACGAAATAGTTGTATTTCAAGATAGACAGGGAAAATTAAAAACGAGTAATGTTTCCTTGAATGATATTATAGTAAAATTAATGGAGCAACCGAAAACTCCATTGCAGTGTTTAATTCTACTGGTATGATTAAACCAGGAGTTCTTTTTCCAACTGCGTTAGATAGTATTAATAATCGAGTAAAAAAATCTGGTGATACAATGACAGGTAACCTCGACATGAACTTGAATAAAATAACCACACTTGGTAATCCAACATTGGATGCTGACGAGGCAACAAAAATCTATGTAGACAATAATCTATCAATAATGCATGCCGAATATAAAACCACTGATGATAAACTAACAATGCTGCGTGACGAATATAAAATCACTGACGATAAACTAACAATGCTGCGAACTGAGTATGATGTTCATGTAAACACATTTACAAATCTCCATAGGAATTTTAGAAAAATTGATGAGACTTGATAATTTCTTTGGAAAACCGCCAGTGATCCTCGTGAAACTTTCTGATATTAAAACAACTATTGATACAATTAAACAAATGCAAGATAATTTTGTTTGTAATTTTCCTGCTGTTGCTGCATGGCTTAATAAAATTATAATACTGATAAACAAAATATCAATACAGTATACTCGACACATGGATCTTTCACCTGGACACCTCAAAATAACATGATTCAAGTTACTGCAGATGTCTGGGGTATTTATAGATTAACCCCACTTTCACCGTTACAGTTTAACGTATCATCAAGTATGTCCACAGGAATTAATACAAGTACAATAACAGATAAGGGCATCATGGAAATGTTTACAATAAACTCTTTTAATGGTAATTTAACATCAATATCAATCACATGGTATGTAGAATTTGTAATTGATTTAAGTAAATAATATAATGACTGTCCAACAATATCGATTCAATCAAGTGCGCGAGTTACAAACTAAACTAAAAAATCTCATTGACGTGTATCAAATGAAGATAAAAAATACCGCAGGCATATTACCTGCTTTGACATAATTGTGCATTCAGTTTCAAGTATTATTACTGAAACGGGTATATTGTTATCAGCGCTAACAGCATTGACACTTATTGTTGTTACAATTTGTGTTTCAGCGGCAACAACAAATACAGGGGTTCTTAATATCATTGCACAAAAAAATATCCATGTGCAGTCAGAATAAACTACACAAGTATATAATTAAATTACATATCCCAATGGCTGCATATTCTCAAATATCTTCGTTGATATCATCTAGTCTTGACGATACAGTGATATCTGATAATGAGTTCTCGGTGATGATTAACATCTACGATACAACGACATCAAAATTAGAAAAAACATAATAATAATAACATAGACAACAGAATTACTGCAACACATAGCCGTGAACACAGCCCCATCAAAGACAACCATGATCTCAATAACCTCAACTAACCCTGAATTCAGCGTGAACTTTCCAATGGCAATTCCGGTTAGGGAAATTGCGCTTGCTCAATTATGAGTATATTACATCTGGCCAAATATTAGATCAAAATCATTCGTGGGTCAACAGCTGAATAATTCTCTGGTATTCGCAAATAAAAATAATAAGGATGGAAACCCTGACTGGAATGTTGTTTCTATGCTTCTATACCATCCAGTAATTATCAAATTGAACAGATCAATAATGAATTTCAATGTAGAATAAAATCCATTAGGGGAAAAGAATAAAAAAATTGCTATAATAGTCCATGAACCGACATTATCAGCTGCAATCGAGATAAGCTCACCAGGCTATTTTGTAGATATGTATCAGTCATCGCTCAAAACCATGCTAGGATGGCCTGAAATTCCTCCTCCACCAGAACCATCGAGGTCTGATTATACCACAGATAATAAATCATATCACAAAATTACCACATCATACAAAAAACACATCCTCGATACAAAAAGTACAACATTGGGTACTGATTTTTATTTTGTGGAGGGGGAGGTTGAGCAACTGCAGCAGGCTTTCCAGGAGTCTAATCAGGGTGAAATCATTAAATGAATTGAAATATTAAATCAACTTGTATCTGACATGAAATACATCAACCAGCGAGTAATTCAGGCAACAATTGATCATAATGATGACCACACAAATCATTATAAAAAAGCATTTTTAGATGAATTTAAAATAACAGAAGCTGATCTACCGAATTTCAAGTTTTCTGGATATAATGCAAATGAACTAAAAAATCCGTGAGTGATATCGTCGATGAGTATTTTTCTAAAATACACACCGCATGGAGAATGATATCCCCCAGGGTATCCTCAAACATAATAGTGACCCAGACGGGGGTGGAAGACATATATCACCTGGGAATGTAAATATATCCTGGGTGATCAAATTAAATCTAGTATGTGATGTTATTGATGGAAGCTACCAAATAAATCTTGAAAAATCAAATGAGGCCCAGCAAGGATACATTTTATATTTGTTTACACCACTGGTTCCACCTTAATTTTTAATTGTTTAAGAACCAGTAAATTATGTATATATGCAGTGTCATAATAATTTATAAATGAGAATAAATTTTAAACTCACTGACCAATCCAGTAACTTAATTTACCTCGATAATGAGACTTTACAAATAAGTCTCTATGTGAAATCATAAAGAGTTCCATCTGAAGATCTCAATCTTAAATGGTGCTTCATTGTCTAGTTAGTAAACACATGTGGCAAGTATTTTGACATCTGCACGCCTTAAGTACAGAATATACAAATTCATTTTATGTCCCAAACAGGACACAGAACCCCACGGAGGATATGTGTAATGTGGTTAACAGAGTTATCCTCGTTCTGATTAATCAGATTCTAGTTTCACTATTGGTGCCAATACCTGTAACATAGATTTAAACATAAGTTATTATTCTTTCCTTTTAAAATACCTGTTAGAAAGTGGCAATGACAAACACGGAAGTAAAATAACAATGGAATCTAATGTGTTACAAGGAAGTAATGTTGACAGTTGTCTCCCCCCTGATTTTATCAAGGATTTTATCAAGGACTGTCAACACAGCAGGTGTAATTATTTATTTATCGTAAATAATAATGTTTTTCACAGACAATATATAAGTTTTACTGAATCCATTTGATTTTCTGCTTGATACATATTTTTTCCACGATTATATTTAAGAAAAAAACAACAAATACAACACTGCAAATAAGCCACACCCATCGCATGAGCTATTTTTGAATTTCCAATTATCAGTCAGCTTATAACCGATACGACCCAATTTCTTATTGGTGTTTTATTGAATCTCAACAGATAAATACACCTTCCTGCCATTTCTGTTCATGGCGGATGTGTTTTTGCATTACCCAGGGGCTGATGGTGTGCAAAATCTGTTGAGCGTAGAATATAACCCCATATATGTATGTGTAAATAATATCTGTCTGTGCCGTAAATACTGTAAATGTTATGTGTTGTGTTGTCCTACTGTAAATACTATGTGTTGTGTTGTCCTACTGTAAATACTATGTGTTGTGTTGTCCTACTGTAAATACTATCTGTTGTGTTGTCCTACTGTAAATACTATGTGTTGTGTTGTCCTACTGTAAATACTATGTGTTGTGTTGTCCTACTGTAAATACTGTGTGTTGTGTCATCATTTACCAAACATGCCCATTTGGACTCCTAGACTGTTTTTTGACAGGTTAGATGGTTCAGATGGGGGGTGGGGGTTTCGTGCATCCCTGAGCCTGGTAGGATGTTATATAACATCCTTGATGCTCACATCCTACTGTAAATACTATGTGTTGTGTCGTCAAGCCCTCTTGGACTCGGTAGACTGTTGTTTGACAGGTTAGATGGTTCAGATAGCGGCTGTGTGTGTTGTCCTACTGTAAATACTGTGCCATCCCTAGAATTAAGTTAATTAAGGTTGTATGTTATACCATCCTACTTCAGTTATTTCTGATACTGTAAATATATACTGTGCGATCCTTAGAATTAAGTTATTTAAGGTTGTATGTTGTACCGTCCTATTGCAAATACTGTAAATATATACTGTGCGATCCTTAGAATTAAGTTAGTTAAGGTTGTTGTACCGTCCTTAGAATTATGTTTGTAAATACTGTAAATATGTAAATACAATGCTGTAAATATGCTTCAAATCAAAATGGGTCAGCAATGACCCCCATTTTTTTTTCTTTTAAATATATAATATTTAGTACATATAATAATGAATTATGAAAATATCAATAATGGAATTTCCACTATTAAAAAATTAGAACAGAACGGCATAAATTTATCCTTGACGGGGTCGGGTGAACTAAATCCTGAAAAAATTATTTCTGATTTTGAAACACTACAACAGCGAAAAGAACAAAATGCAAACATGCTACCATTCGAATATAGATTTATAAAGAAACTTCAAACAATGATGCATCAGTCGCTTTGATGATAAGGGATGATCAGATAAATGAATTTATCAGTCTCTGCCAAGCAATTGAAAACATTAGATTGAAATTATCTGAGGAATACGAGGCTAAGAAAATAATTAATACTCACGTAAGACAATTAAGAAAGATTATGAATAGTGACAAGAGCTGTTCATGGAAGTAAAATGAAAGTAGGTAAGGTTTTGTCAGTAAAAAAAATATATTTTGTTGTCTTTGGCACTGTCAGGGACAGAGTCAAGGATGGTACACGATTATTTCCTTTATAGAAATATACACATTCCTGTTAGAGTTATCTCCCATAACAAAAATGGGATTCAGATATATTCAAACTGAATTTTCTGACAATAAGTTTTCGAAAAGGCTGATTTATATACATTTTCTGCTACATATCAAACTACAGGCATACAAATATCAAAATACCTGCTGATGATAGTCTTGATAAAATTATTAACGATTATTAACGATTATAAGGAATATTGTCCAGATCACACAGAGGACTATATTGCTAAATGATCCAAGGAGATTTTCAAAATCAATGATAAAGCGCAAATGATCTCGGTAGAAGAATAATCTGTAAATTCACCCAAGGAGGAGCATATGATCACAAGCGGCATTGTTCACGATTAATTTTAGATGACGCTGAATACAATTTTATAATTGCAGATGCAACAGCTAGAGATATATTTGTCAGTCATGAAAATGCTTACTTGTCTGACAGAACAAAAGTGGAATTATTGTTAGTTACATCGATGGCAAATCTCCCAAGTATATACATCTAAGATCATTTATGCTGGCTTATGTTTCTATAAACCTGACATCAGTGATAAAAAGATTTCCTGACACCGTGGTCAGAGTTGCCACGGATTCATTTCATATAGATAGCAAATATATAGAAACAGTAGCTTGTTATACAAATTTTGATGCGCGTTGGAGATCATGGAGAATAAAACAAGAAATGCTACATGATTATTATGAATCAGCTGATGTTATGGTTCAAGATAATTAGGATAATTACCTGAAGAAAAAAATCAAATATCAGAATTATCGAGTATACCTTTGTTATCCGATCCAGTATGTAGATATAAAACCATTTACTTAAACAGATGTGGCAGCTCTGGAAAAACAACATGAGTGATCAAATTATTTCAGAAGAAGTCAGACATGATTGTGCTAACACCCACACACAGACTTGCCAGAGAGATGAAACAACAAGGAGTTAATTCTTGTACTTATCACAGTTTCTTTCATTATCAGGGTGACGCATGGACTCCTGATCGAATGGGGAGAAATATATACCAAAGATCATTATTTGGGATGAGATATGCACAGTGCCGTTGGATACATTAAAAATGTTTCTTGATTGGCTTTTACTAAAAAAATACAGCTGTGATAATGTGTGGCGATCATGGTCAACCACGGCCATGAACTTCATTTGGATTGATGACATCAAAATGTGCGAAGTGAATTTGTTTAGGTGGAGGTAGATAAATTTGCCATATCGCCTGTCTTGATAACCAATCTGCTGCAGTAACTTCTTTGACTTTTGCTGCTTTGGCGAGTTTATTAATTGCTGATTTACCCCACCAGTATCCTCTTGGGAAATATTAATAGATTCCATAAAAATATTAATCAGCTGATTAATTAAGCACGGAGAGTTCCACTTTTAGAAATTTCTGTAGTCATGCTAAATCAAACCCTCATGGGTTTATAACAATAAATTTACATGATCCTAAATCAAGATATTGAATTAGACTTGATAAAATATTTAGTTAAAACTCTAGCAGCAGAGAGGGCATGACAACGAATATGTGTCTCAAAAGTTGGAAGCCTTAGTTCTGTTTTTTTGTTTGTTTCATAGGAAGCATTGGTTTGACAAACAGACGCCTAATATGAAACCAAAACTGTCATTTTCTAGTTTGTCTGAATTAGTTTTGGTCTGTTCACCCGCCCTTACTACTCCATTATAACATGAATTCAGATACAACATGGTTGTGGTGTGGCTCTTAAAATTTCATATACATGTACTTTTCTTATAGACAAAAGATTTTTCTTTCTTTTTTTAAAGTATGAAAAGTAACATTTAAAAAGTTTATTATCATTTTGGAGAAGAGAGAATTTGAAAATAAGATCGTGCCTTGGCTCCTGCAATTTCATATACAGTTGTCCCCCTCTTATACAGCCACCCCTTCTGCACTGGGAAGTGGCCTTATTAAACAGGTGGTCTTTCTAGAGGGGACTAAACTTTTTATGAGAAGTATATGTAATGTAATGTATGCAGTAAGAAAGCTGCATATTTTAAAGCATTTAATATCTTCGTTTAATAGTAACATGTCATTTACATTTTGGTCCATACATAATTATCATTCCATTTCCTCCATTTTTCCACTGCTGCTGAATAACCTTCTTATCGGTTATGACTTTGTTTATTCGAGTCATTTCAACATAAACTTGTTTTTTTCAAGTATTTTCTACATAAAATTGTTTGGCAAGTCCCACCTCCCCCGATGAATTTGAGTAGAATAACAGACTTTCTTTTAAATAATGTTTCTGTTAACGTGATGACATGTTAATGTTTTGTAATGATTCATTTGATTGTTGCTATCTGTATGCAATTTAATTATGCAGAAAAAACTTGTGTCGAGTGGATGAAATGCAGTCTTCATAAAGGAAGCCATAAATGTGTTGTCACATGATTTTTCAGTCATTGTCTGGTACCCTGTTTACTTCAAGTTTTTCTGTGTTTGCCAATGCACAGAATCTATTTTTAGCCTATGCTGACATTATAGACATCAAAGAAAAAAACTCTACATAGGTGTTAAGCCCCAAATTCTATCATACAATTATTAAGCCCATTTCCTGTAAACATCAACTTTTATAGATAATGATATACTATTAATCTTTAGTGAACACTTCTAATGGAACCTTGACACTGGGAGACATGTATCAGCGATAGAGATAACCAATTGCTAACCTTACATCAATATTTGAATTAATCATTGGTTCTGGGTACATTTGAAGAAACAAAGTGGCCGGTAATGAGGGGGACATTTTACATCTTTTGTACTAAAATGCTGGTCGAGTTAGAGGGGTGGCTGTTCTTCAGGGGGTACTTTTCAATACAGAGTCATTGGTGCCACGGGATTCTGGCCGTAAGAAGCAGGTGGCTGCTGGTCAAGGGGGCCATTCAAGAAAGGACTACTGTACATGTATTTATCTTATACACGAAAAGTTGTGACTTATTTTCATTACTGGCAACAAAATATACCATCTGGTTATTCTTCCCCGCTCTCTAAACATTGTTGACGTATAAAATTGTACATACAGCATGGGTTTGGAGTGAAGAAATTCAGAGACACCACGAAATGAAGCCGCAAACTTGATAGAAAATGCACTGGAATTTATATATTGTTAGATAAACAAATTCATTGTTCATATTGACAAACCACCTCAACAGTGCATAGTTATGTCATGATCCACTAATTGTGACATTTGGCATTAGTACTGTATGCTGTACAATCTCAGCATTTTCTTTTTTTAAAATATTTCTGGTAACTGAGATCAACTGGATGATTGTCATGGATCTTTTTGAAAGCAGGAATAGTAACTGCTGCAGTTAATAAAACAAAAGCTAATTCCTATTTTTAAAACTAACCAGAACAAAAAGTTTTACTGAAACTTCAAAGAAAACTGATCACCTTAAAAGCACTGATCTTTTTGTATGAATACTAAGCAAATGAGAAACAAACATCAGTCTCAGTCAATGAAGTGCCTCTCAACAGGTTATGTCCCTGAAGTGTGGAAAACAGCAACTGTTACAGCAATATTCAAAAATGGGAGAAAGATTTAAGGCCAGCAGGTATAGACCTGTCTCCTGTATCTTCTGCAAACTGCTTGAATACATCATAGTCAAGAACACTTCAACTATTTAACAGACTGCCAGCATGGTTTCCAAGCCAGATGAAGCTGTGAAACACAACTCATAACCCTAGTGGATGAGCTCGCCAAATCCTTAGAGGGAAGCAGTATGAACTTGCTACTCTTGACTTCAGTAAGGCTTTAGATCTTGTCCACCATGAAAGAACCTCGGTAAGTTGGACCACTATGGCATCAATGGTAATACCATGAAATGGATCAAAGATTTCCTGACAGACAGATTGCAGAGAGTTATAATAAATGGAGAAACATCAGACCCAGCACAGGTTGTTAGTGGGGTACCTCAAAGGAGTGTTTTGGGTCCCATCCGCTTCCTAGTGTTCATCAACAATCTACCTGCAAGTGTCAAATCCAACATGAGACTTTTTGCAGATGACTTTATAGTCTACCAGGAAATAAATACCTCAAAGGACTGTGAGATCCTTCAGGAAGACCTCATCCAACAGGTCCTATAGGAAAGAACATGGGGTATGTTGTTCCATCCAGAAAAAATGCAGCATCTTAAGAGTTTACAGGAAGAAATCATCAGTCATATCTGAATATACTCATAAGGCACTCAAATTAACCATTGAGCAGACAACAAAATATCTCTGAGTTGAATTGTCCAGAGACCTTTCTTAGAAAATGCACATAAACATGATAGTGATAAAGGGGAACAGCAATGTTGTTTCTTGAGCTGCAACCTCCAAAACAACAATGAAGAAGTAGAAAGTGCAGCATATGTTACTCTGGTTCAACATGGTTTTGAGTATTGCTCGATTAAGTTGAACCTACAAAATAAAGATCTAATAAATATGATAGAGATTCCTCAGAGGACAGATGCTAGATTCACCACAAATAAATATCATTACACTAGCAGTGTCGGTGTAATGTTGAACCATTTCCAGTGGAAATCACTCGAATCCAGGCAAACCAAGGCCCAGCTGACCATGCTGTTCAAGATTGTGAACAACCCAGTGGACATAACAGTGGAAAAATGTCTGGCCCTAGGATATAGCCAAACTATGGCAAACCAAAATAAATTCCAATTAAAGTCAACATCGCCAAATTGTTTCAAGTTTAGCTTCTTCCTATGTACAATATGGACCAAATTACGATCATTAATTGAAGAAGCTGCTGACTTGGTATCTTGCAAGCATTAGCTTTCCAATATCACATTCTAATGAACTAGTTAGCTACATGTAAGACCTGGTGATTCTCATGGCTATGCCAATTGTGGTTCCATATCTCATCACTACTATGGTAGCCAGAAGTTTCTGACAAAAATGTACACTGACACTATTTTACTTATTTCTGCCTTTCCTATCATTACTCTTCTGACTGTCCTATCACTTGTGTCTTTACTTTGCTTAATAGTCAAGTGTGACTGCATCAACTTATTTAAAGATATAGATATACATGTATATAGATAATGTTTTATCAGTTATTTGATGTTGCCACCGCAATGAAAACGCTACATCAGTTTGGTCCTCCAAAGCTTTCCTTTACCTTTAACTTCAATAATACATGCTCAATTCATCAAAGAAAGCTGACTACAGTCTTTAATAAATATAAATAACCTTTTATTAAAGGAATTTTGAATCAAATTTAAGAAACAAGCAATAAATTCTTCTGATAGATTGATGGATTTACCAAAGTGATTGGAACACAATTATTCTACCATGAAAGGTTCATTTCTGCAGGAAGAAAAGTATGCTTATCGTAGCTACCAATGGTGACATAAAATGCCGTCAAGTTAATTGAAGATGATATGGTATCTTGCTAAGATTTTGTTTAACTTTTTAAATTTAAGTTTTCAATTCGCTGTCAATAGTCTCATACCCTGGGTTTCCTCAGCAAGAGTCTTCTGTCTCCAGATGACCAAAATCTAGACCAATTAAAGTACATGTACATGTGGCATGTAAACAGGTACATGTACATCTACTGCCATGTGCTATTTGCAACAATTGTAGTGAATTGTTAAGTGACCATCGGATAGGGGTCAAAATGAGGACTACCATTTGTTATAATATATATGTGTCATTTGTGTTTTCTATTGGGATGTGAGACTCATATGAAATTTATAACATGTGATCTACATTCGAATTCATGAATTTATTATATACAAGTACAGTACTTAACAGATTATGGATTGTACTGCACAAATGTAAGTTGTCTGTATACAAGTACAGTACCTAATGGATTATGGATTATACTGCACAAATGTAAGTTGTCTTCATTTAATTAAAATCACTTGTTTTTCCTCCTGTTTTTATTACACACTCACACACATGCATGCATGCACACACATGCACGCACACACGCACACACACTGTATTTTGGGAAAATGCACCATTTTCATAAGTTATTGTTTTGGTTTGTTATAACTCAGTTCAGTCTATAACTCGGTCAGGTTCTATGGATCCCAAATACTGTTTTATGGGAGCACTCACCAGTTATTATGTACATTTGAGAGAGTGATGCATATAGGGTGAAGTTGTTTGCATTTTAAAACATGAACACTGGATAGAATGTTGGCATAATTTATGCTACTTTGATGTAATGTGGCTGAAATATCTTTGGAATTTGTACTTTTGAAATAATAAATGATCTAACCACACTGCTAACTAAAATAACTGTTGGCTTGTGCTCCAAAAACCAGCCTGAATTTGTCTCAAGTACACTATACTTGGCAGTTATTAAAGTAGGGAAAATGAATTTTTCCAGACAATACAATAACAGCTTCTGAAAGTGCAATGAATGAATTACCTAATATATAAAATGTAAAAATAAGTTATTGGCTCCTTTTTTTAATACAATTTACCTCAGAAGTACAGGAAGTGAAAATGACCAAGTGGAGCTAGCAGTTTTTTGAGAGGTACACATTTGAAGTAAGGCCAAGCTGTAAACTCTATAACCCCTATTAAAAACATCAATCATATACCTTAAATAAAGGAATGAAAGGTTCTTTGAACAATACCTAAGATATACAATGTCTTTTTTTTTAAAAAAAACTAGTATAACTAGTAAGGAAACCCAGGGAAATTCTTTTTCTTACAAATTCTAACCTTATGCAAGATGGCAAACTGTAGAGTGCCACCATATTGGGGTCACACTATATTTCTGAGAATGCATTAATTATTTCACCATGTGATCTGACATGACCAATGGCAGTAATCTACTGCATATTTTAATCTACCTAATTTTCTACAGTGATTAGCAATCATAGCTTTTCAATAGAGCCAGCATGCATTTTTTCAGTCACCAGACAGAAAGCAGCTGTCATTTTGAGGCTGCTCAGTAGCAATATGTATCCCCCCCCCCAAAGTCCATCATGCATTTAGAGTCTAACACCATTTTATATAGACTGCAAGTACCTTTGACGGATACACTACAAAGGCTACCAATAAGGTATGCCTTTCTATATGTTGGAAATAGTAGCATGGTGGCTTGCACTTCTTTAGCATACTGATTTTGCCATTGGATACAGTATAAATACAGGTAGTGAGTTCATTCAGTACAGCATTACTTTGCCCCAGTGCCACATGAATGGATTTTTCCATTGATGAAATACAATAACTTAATGAGATGTAAATCCTAAATTGCAAAAGTGATGTTTCTTAGTGAATATTAACCTTAAGGAGCTAGTAATGAACTAATATATTTATGATAACTAGGTGACAGTTTTGAATGGTCATATTAAAATGTAAACATATAATTGACTTAAGGTTCAAGAAAGAAACATCACAAAGTTATAGTAATTGTTATATATACTAATAAGGTTACTGGATCAGTTTGAGTGCATACATGCTGTGATGTCGCAATTAATTTTTTGAGCATAAATACTGTTATAAACATTTTTTTTGGTTGCCATTATTTAACCAATCTTCTCCTTTGCATTTACAAGTTTTTGGTATATGGTGGGTGGTTCAGTACATAACATGGTCTGTCCCTTACCATGCTGGGGCCCTGAGTGGCCGAGTGGTCTAAAGCACTTTCCGTTACAGATCATTGCCATCTCACCTTTGTCTGTGTGGGTTCAAGTCTCGGATTTGGCCAATGTGGTTATATAAAAAAGCTTGCCCGTAGCTTCTTGTGGGTCGGCGGTTCTTTCCGGGTTTTCTTGGGTTCTTTCTCCACTATTAATACTGGCCGCCATGTATAGCCTATATTGTGCTGAAAATGGCGTTAAACCCTATAACAACAATAACTTACCATGCTACTGTATTTTATGTTCTTATTTGTACCCTCTAATTTTTTTTACACCTTCAAGCTATAAAAATAATAATTAACTGTATCTTATTTTTTTTATACACAAAACTTTGTATTTTTTTGTCAAATCCTCCCTTTTTTTCTCTCCATAAAGTATGTTACTGTGAAGATTTACATTTGCTAAAGAGATTAAATTCATTTGCCATTATTTTGTTTTCAACAGGCTTTAGCAGATGTATCAGTAGGCTAATACTGTTTTTGAACTAATGGGTTTGTCAGACACATGTTCAGTACCCCATGGGTAGCCTCATCTCTCTACATACATGTACAGCTTCCCTCATTTGATCTATTGATGAGTATCTGGTCTTTAGTATTTACTGGACAAGATCAACATAAACATCAAAGCATATTTAATTAGCATGTATATTACATCTGCATAGCCATGTGGCCAAGTGACATTGGATCTCATAATTACAAAATGAACGATTTATTTATTCAGGTTTTAATTTCAAAGGAGTATAATATTGCCCTTGTAGTGTTTTCATAAGAAATAACACAATTGTCAGGTAACTGAATAATAAAGATTATAATCACTATGCAACCCTCTCTCTCTCTCTCTCTCTCTCTCTCTCTCTCTCTCTCTCTCTCTCTCTCTCTCTCTCTCTCATGTACATAGACACTTCCACTGAAACAAATATCTGAAATTGCAGGTAATGTTTATTATGTGTTTAGCCTCTAATAAACAGTAACAGAGAAAGATGAGAAAAAATAAGCTTCGTCAAATTTAACAATTTATTTCCCTCAAAAAACAATGTAATAATGAAATAAAGAACTTACAGTTTTAAGAAATCAAATCCAAAAATAATCAAAGAATAATCAATGAATTAAATTTTTCAAAGTTCTCATAATGAAATGTTCTAATGAGATCAAGTTTTAGTCTCAACAAGAATCCAAGATGGATGGTGATGACGTATGCAGTAACCTTTATAGTACTGATGTCTACAGTTCTTTGTAGAATCACATGAAATGTCACTCCAGTATTTAAACTTCTGTATTTAAATTTAGAAAAAAATTAAAGGAAATATCTTTGTCCAAGAATTCTGTATGAGCACTCAAATATTTCCAGAAAAACTAATTAATCTTTTAATATCCAAATAATCTGAAGAAAAATAAAATTAAAACTTTACTAAACACAGCAGAAGAAAACAACATGACATCAAGTGTTTTTAAGTCCAGACTCTCAAATCTCTCTCTCTCTCTGTTATATCTAACTTCTGCACAGTTATGGAAAACCCTGGATTGTGACATAGATGGTCACATGATTGTGTTTTCATCATGTACTCCCAAAATGACCTTTACAAAAACCAATCATTTTATACTCTCACAATAAAAATTTTAAAAAGTTGTTTACTCATCTGTTATTAATTTTGAATTAAGGTCAGGAACTAATTCAAAAATAGAAACAGTATTTCTGTTATTTGATAATTATGAAAAAAATTCAGATCAACTGAACTTTCCAAAAACACATGCCAAATCACATAAACAAGACTACCATGTAATGGAATTTTAAGAAATTTAAACTGACACACAAACAATAAAAAAAAAATATAAATTAAATCAAATATATGTAACATGTTATGAGCTGATTTGACTTGAACCATTTTCATTAATTTGCTCACAACAAGAAATATTTTCTAACAAATACACTTGGCATATACATAATTTTACATGTTATTGCCCCCCCCCCTACAAACACCATATATACATTAATTTATAATTTACATTAGACAAAGCAATGTCGTGTTTATTTTTTTACGTCAGTGCAGTTAGGTTGCCAAGCATCATGTGTTACATAAACTTTGTTTAGATCTGTACCCTTTATTTTTCATACATATGGTCAGTACTCCCAAAAAAAATAATATTTTTTTAAACATAATTTTTCGTACTATGAAAAGATTAATTTATTTTTATCTGTACAAAAAATACATGAAATATAGTATAGTGAGTTCAAGTTGTAATTGAAATTAGTATTTATTTACCCACTTATGATGTTCTAGTGAGAACAAGTTGTACCTGTAAATTGCATTTATTTAATTTACCCTCTTGCCATATTTTATTGTAAGTTGCAGTTGTATCTTAAATTTGTTTTTATTTACCCCTTTTTAGTGAGAACAAGTTTTTCCTTTGTTGCAAGCTATACAGTAAATATGACACTGACCTTTCTTTTGTGATTGTTTTTAATGCAGTACATTTTTATGTTTCTTCCACAGACTGTTACGGGACAAGGAGAGATATCAATGTCTAGCTCAGGAGAGACTGAAAGCAAAAGATGGTGATCCAACCACTGGAAGTCAGAATGAGATCAGCAAAAGCAAGGACAAACTCAGTCTCTTGGTAAATATTATAAGTTGTCTCAAACTGAACACAACAAAAATCCTAGTCTACCTTAGCATAGTGTGCTTGCAGATCAGGGTATGTTATTTGTTCTACTGTTTAACACATACCCAGATCTGCCAGTGTATTAGGCAATGGCCGATATGGTTCTGTACTGTTTACAGTTGGGCTTATCTTACAAGGAAGTATATATGGTACAAAAGCTTGGCAAAAATTGACTGAGGATCTCTTTTCTGATAAAAGGCAACATTCTCAGCTTTTTGAAAACTTATTTGGATGTCCTTCTAATCTTATCATTGGATAAATGCTGTAGAATGTTTCATGGAAGCTGATTTGACTATCAGTTGTGTTTTATGTCCTTACTGCAATCCCATAAACATGTTCTGAATGGTTGACTAAAGTTGCTGTTGAAGATTCACATTCACTTTGACTTTGTATTATATATGTAAATTTAAAATAACTATATTGTTGAAGAGGTACAAAAGTGTAATGTTTCCAGAAATTATGGTGACTTCATTATATCTTAGTTGTGAGGTAACGATGATTTACTTTTTTCCATCAGTTCTGTGATACATGACAATTTTATGTATTATATAAAAACCTATTTCTTAAGCATGTGTCAAGTCTGACTTAATGATCAGTTCCGTTAATTTAACAGCTGTTTTTTTTTTTTATTTCCTGTTTGCTGTCCTGTGAAACAAAATATTGTTGAAATCAAACTATAAGGCAACACTTTGTGTTAGAAAGTCATTTTTTTCAAGTTGCAGAGGCAGCTATGAAATAAATGTTTGACTTTATTCAAATTATTTTCAACTTTCATGGGTAACGTTCTTTTCATAATATAATTATTCACTTTTTACTTCTTAAAAAGGACCATATGATGGATTTGCTCGAGAGAAAACACAGACATGAGAGGCAAATATTCAATCAGATGTTGAGTCAGACAGACAAATACTCTGAGATCCAACAGATGGCAGCACTTAGTACTCAGCAACAGAGGCAAGACAAACTGTCCAAACTTCGATCTGAAAGACTGTCCCAGATACAAGGTGAGATATTGCTATTTCTCTCAGCTCCATTCTGATCATCTGCCCATCTAGATTAAATAAGGTAGTGACATGGTGTTCTGATGTTTGTCTGAGAGGCTGCCCCATCTAGAGTAAATAAGGTAGTTAATTGGTGTTCTAATGTTTGTCTGAGAAGCTGAACCAGGCAACTAGAGACTGTCTCAAACATGAGGTGAATAATGGTTGTATGTGCCAACTTCATTTTGACAAGGTATCCTAAAACTGTCCCATCTTCAGTGACAGACCGTCCTTGTACAGGGAAGCCTAGCATTGAACCAGTCATTGAGAAACTTCTGCAAGCCAGAATTTTGATTGGGCAGTCATGAAACTTTATATAACCATTTAATAAACCGAAGTTTTCCTGTTTACCAGGACCTAAACTTTATTTTCACTTTCCATGTATGTTGAATTAGCATTTATGTTTGCCTGAGTCTGGTTTTCATTTTTTTTTCTTTGTGATAGCCATACTAGTTCTATAGAATTATAATAAAATTCTGCTCTCACATTGACACAGTACTCAGCTGGAGGTATGCACTTTCTTTAAAATATATATTATTCAGCTTTGGAAATAAGTGTTTTTGAAAATGTGTATTATTACATTGTCTTTGAGAGGAACAGTATGGCCTTTCTTTGCCATACTATTTATTTGTTGACAAGGAATTCAAGCCTAGGTATTATGTGTTAGGGCAGAGTTGAAAAATGGCCTCTCTTGGTATATTATATTTTTGCAGACTACATATGAATCCAAGCCAAGTGTGTGTTTGTAATTAGGATTTTTAACGTAGCTTTAACAATTTTTCAGTCACATTGCTATGATGTCTGCAGTGAGACAGTTTATAGTGATGTCTATCACTAGGGCATTATGGTACAGACATGTAGCATGTCCCACCCAGTCACATTATCCTGACATCAGGTCGACCAGTTCTAACAGTAACCTCTTAATGCTGAGCACTAAGTGAGGCAGCTGTTAGTACCATTTGTGTAAGTCTTTGTTATGACTCAGCCAGGGATTGAACCCACAACCTCCCACTTCCACGGCAGATGCTCTAACCACTAGGCCACCAGAGTGGTTCCATGCCAAGTTATTATTATGCTAAATAAAGAAAAAAAGAATGTACATTAAACATTTGATACATTTACTTTTATTCATGTCATGGCTGTTTGCATGTATTTTGTTCTTTCTACAGTTACTGGACTAAATTATGTGAACTCTCTCAAAAATAGGAGACCCACCCACCCCATCCAAGGAGGCACATTAACAAATATTAAGTTCAAATATTTAAAAATTGTTTGGCTGGAATTTCCAAAAATGATACTAAGAAGATAATAAAACCCTAATGACTATAAAACATTCGGGTATTGGTATCAATAACTGATAATTTCAATTTGGTATATAGGAGGTCAGAAGGAACTCCAAGAAATCCTTCAAGAGGCTGTTATCATCAAGATTGAGGATCGGCGACACAGGTTGTCCTGGGGAGAAAACTCTGAAGGATTAGATGACCAGCAAGTAAACATGTCCCTTATGGGAGACTTGCTTGAACAACAGAATAGTGAAGCAGAGAGAATATTGCAGTCTGCAGCTGACAAGGTTTGTTTTTCTTCCAATACTTAAGCACCCTGTGCATGGGCCTGATTTATGATCCAATATTTAGGGATTCAGTACATTGGCCTGATTTGCCTTCAATTTTAGGGGCACAATGCATGGACCTTATTTATCTTCCAATACTTAGTTTCACAGTACATGGGTCTGATTTACCTTCCAAAACTTAGGACACTGTGCCTGGGCCTGATTTACCTTCCAAAACTTAGGACACTGTGCCTGGGCCTTATTTATCTTCCAATACTTAGGGATGATGTGCATGAGCCTGATTTGCCTACCAATATGTAGGACACTGTGCATTATCCTGATTTACCTTCCAATACTTAGGACAATGTGCATTGGCCTGATTTACCTTCCATTACTTAGGACAATGTGCATGGGCCTGATTTACCTTCCATTACTTAGTGATACAGTGCATGGGCCTGATTTATGTTTTCATGATTTAAACTTGTGTAATTACCAGTTAGATCTTTATTTAGCAACTGTAATTGTCATAAATAACCTCTTTATAAAAGTTGGTACTTCAATGCACTTTTGCAGAGGAAAATAGAGTAGGCAATGACATCAAAGCAGTTCTTGTCCAGATTCATGCTAAATTGTCTAATGCATGTGAATTCTCTGTTATAATTGTGAGGCATTCATGAATATGTTTGCTTTAGGATGCAGGGTAAACAAATTTGAGCCATTTCTTAGGACCATTCAACAATATCCTCCAATGTGGATTTGAGGATTGGGTTGGTATTAGTACTTAACTGTTTTAAATAGTACCCTATTATCCATTGCAAGGATTCAAACAATTACGTTACTACACCTTTATCTCCAGAGTTGGTGGTATAGAAGATTCCTAATATCTATCTATTCATTTTATCCATTATATAATATTTTGGATACAACTAGTGCCCCAGTGTTAAATGGATTGCTATGAAATAATTTTAAATATTGTGGTATGAAGATGTGCATGTCGACAAATCTATTTACTCCCACAATTTTTATAAGACTTCTTATCCATTTGAACTGTTATAGTGTAATTGTAGAGTTTTTATTAGTTTTCCATAACTTTGTAAATGGTATGATAATCACATGAAGACACAAATGTCTTTAACTGATGATGCTGCAATTTTTGTTGCAGTTATTTCAATATTTGCATTTTGACTCAATGCAGTGGATAACATAATCTTATGGATACAAAATTTTATGGAATTTTGTACAGATCTCTGTGAAGATATTAAAGTTATCTGCTAAAGATTTGCATATTAGAGTTACTGCCCTTTTTCAACTGGAACTGAATGCAGTGTATAATAATCTTGTTTGCAAAACTAGTCATAGAATTTTTTATGAATTTCTGTGAAACTTTGTACATACTGTGAACATCATGTGAATTTATAGTCCTATCAACAGAGGGTTTCATCAATTGACTTTTATGATATCTAGTTTATCCAAAATAAAAATGGTGCCCTGGAGACATCAAATAAGACTGCCACAATCAACATATCAAAAATCTGTTCACTAGTTTTCTTAAAGGATGGTTATATTGACATGGTTTTTCAACTACAACATGAGTCCCTGAGTGATCTAAATGTTTGCCTTTACCCATCACTACTATCTCATCACTGTCTGTAAGGGTTATAGTCCAAGTCTTTTCTGGTTTTTCCTCCACTAGTTATTCTGGTCGCCAGGTATAGCCTATCATGTATCATGTATAGCCCACAACAACAACAGATTCAATATGACATAAAATGTCTAGTTGATCCTAATGTCTTTTAATGGTGTCTGGTTTTCTAATTTTATGGAGTATTTTTGTGTGTAGTCATATCATTATAGATGTTGTAAAGCGCTTAGAGCTTCTAAAGATTAAGCACTATACAAAGTACAAAGGTCTAAAATGGCAACGTGAATAATTATCTTTTGAAAAATTGTCTTTGTTGGAATTGTGACAGGATAATCATACATATACGCATCATATAGAAACGTTAATGTTGTATGGTTTAACACCATTTTTCAGCACACGATAAGCTGTACAGGGCAGCCAGTATTGTTGGTAGAGGAAGAAGCAGGGAAAACCCCTGGAAAGAACCACCGAACCACGAGAAGCTATTGGCAAGCTTTCTCACATAACTACATTAGCCAAATCTTAGACTCGAACCCACACAGAGGTGAGATGGCAGTGATCCATAATGGAGAGCTCTTTAGACCACTCGGCCACTCGGGGCCCCTCATGAAACATTATTGATCTTTCCAATAAGATGTATTATGTGTCCAGGCAGTGGATCTTTATGGAAACACAGATGTTGAGATATTTTGAATTATTTGCAAATCTATCTGTACCGACTGCCACTTATGTAAGTAGGTCATCAGTTTTGGATGGTAGCGGCTTTGTTTGTAGTTCATTTTGTCAGCACTGTTATTCTGGTTTATGGCTTATTATAGCTATAAAACAAATTTTAACTGATATGATGCTAAAATCTACTTAATGATTTCAGTTATGGTTTGTTACAAGGTTGCATAAATTTGCAAGTTGCATGGTTTCAACAAATTTGATGTCTTCAACAAGAATGGGCCCTGACCTCCTACCCAACATGTATCTGTCCTAGAAAAGTTTGGGAATGGTCAGAAGAAACTTAAATTAGATTCCCATGTAATTTTAGTTTGGTGTTTGTGAAAATGGGAAGCAATTAGAAGACGGCTAAATGATTCATTCAATTTGGAGTTGAAACATACATGCACTTGTCATCACAGTGTCAAAGTAAAAGTAAGAGATGTAAGATAACTGTATTCACTCACTTATTAGATGAGTCCAACTGCAAACTGCACACTTGTTATCACAGTATCAAAGTATGCAAACTTGTTATCACAGTATCAAAGTATGCAAACTTGTTATCACAGTATCAAAGTATGCAAACTTGTTATCACAGTATCAAAGTATGCAAACTTGTTATCACAGTATCAAAGTATGCACACTTGTTATCACAGTATCAAAGTATGCAAGCTTGTTATCACAGTATCAAAGTATGCACACTTGTTATCACAGTATCAAAGTATGCACACTTGTTATCACAGTATCAAAGTATGCACACTTGTTATCACAGTATCAAAGTATGCACACTTGTTATCACAGTATCAAAGTATGCACACTTGTTATCACAGTATCAAAGTATGCACACTTGTTATCAAAGTATCAAAGTAAATGTAAGAAGATGTAACATAACTGTATTCACTCACTTATTTGATGAGTCCAACTGCAAACTGCACACTTGTTATCACAGTATCAAAGTATGCAAACTTGTTATCACAGTATCAAGGTATGCACACTTGTTATCACAGTATCAAAGTATGCACACTTGTTATCACAGTATCAAAGTATGCACACTTGTTATCACAGTATCAAAGTATGCACACTTGTTATCACAGTATCAAAGTATGCAAACTTATTATCACAGTATCAAAGTATGCACACTTGTTATCACAGTATCAAAGTATGCAAACTTGTTATCACAGTATCAAAGTATGCACACTTGTTATCACAGTATCAAAGTATGCACACTTGTTATCACAGTGTCAAAGTAAATGTAAGAAGATGTAAGATAACTGTATAGATCACTTATAAGATTAGTCCAACTGCAAATTCCACAGAACCAGATCATTCCATCACTGTTCAGTTTGTTAAGAGTAATCAGTAGAACAAACAACAGAACCCTGATATGCAGGTGCATTATGGGTTTGACCCGACTTAAAGTGAGTACATATTCTAATTCAAGCTTTTTAATTGCAATAATCAGGGCTACAGATTGGCATGATTAATTCCATAACATTAATTGCAATAATCAGGGCTACAGATTGGCATGATTAATTCCTTAACATTAATTGCAATAATCAGGGCTACAGATTGGCATTGATTAATTCCTTAAATGTTAATAAGTGACCTCAGTCAAATATTGTAGTGGATAAGTCAAATATTGTAGTGGATAAGTCAAATATTGTAGTGGATAAGTCAAATATTGTAGTGGATAAGTCAAATATTGTAGTGGATAAGTCAAATATTGTAGTGGATAAGTCAAAGTGTGAGATTAAGATTGAAAATCATTATGCTGATTATATTGAATCAGTATTCTACTTTGGTGAATGACAGCCTTTGTAAAGACTACACACAGTTGGAATGGTCAAACATTTTTCTACATGAGTGTCCATATAATGATATTGCATTATCAACAGGGTCAGCATTTCAGTAACTTTAGTATGCACATTAATGCTTCATACCCAGATTAGATCCCATGTCATTCATTTTTTTAATTCTGTTCAGTAATTATTATAACATTGTCCATGGAATCCATGGAGTACATCACCTCATAGTGAAATTATTTTATGATGAATTACATTATATATACAGATGTTCCTTATTATAATGCTGTCCATGGAAGAGAGAGTAACAATATTATAGTGAAGCTGCCTTGTAATGAAATACATTATACATTTAGCCTGTCCAGATAGTCCGGGTTTTGTTGGTGGATTTGGTGGTTTTCCAAAATAAGTCTACTGTATTTTGATATTTGATTTTGAAATGTCTATTTTACAGGCTGAGGCAGACATTTTGGACAAGCAGAGACAGGTGATATCAGACAGGGATAAAGGTATGTGTGAGAATATTGCCCAGGTAGTTTTTACAGTGGACAGTGAGGATATGGACCCTGAGGCAGACCTGGTTGAGGCACTTGAAGGGAAATATGATGCACTCAGGGACCAACTTCTTGCAGAAGCTCTTCTAAAAGAGGTATTAGTCTTAGCACATATTTTAACTTGATTCATCAAACATTACACTTTGAAATTCTTGCAGAATCATGAATCAATACCGAAGATTTTGTTGTGCCAAACTTTCTTGCTTACCAGCAGTATTTAAATCTTGTTCTACTGTCAATTGTACATTTTTATCATTTTTTTAAAATTATTATTTTTTAAACATTAATGGTGGTTTTATTTTTTAGTAAGACTTGTGGATTATGAAAATCGAGCAACTCTTGCAAAAATAACATGCTTTCTTGTTCTCTTTGTAATCATTTACATAGAAAAAAATCAGAACTAGCATTTAAAGATTTTATATCATTAGATGGCAGCATGATTACATGGCAGCTTTGTGTTGTGTTTGGAACTATATTATATCATGAATTGCAATTAAGTACTTGTTAATGAATGTATTTATTATTAAAACATCACATTATCCAGATGTCTATAACAGTGCAGAACTAGCCATGTTGTATTGAGAACTGCTATATTGTTCTGTCAGATTAGGGTCTGTGCTCATCTTTCTCTGATACGAGTCAAATAACTTCAACTCTCTTAAAAGAACTCCATGGTATTTATAGTATTTAGTGGTATTTATAGTATTTAGTAGTATTTATAGTATCTAGTGGTATTTATAGTATTTAGTGGTATTTATAGTATTTAGTGGTATTTATAGCATTTAGTGGTATTTATAGCATTTAGTGGTATTTATAGTATTTAGTGGTATTTATAGTATTTATAGTATTTAGTGGTATTTATAGTATTTAGTGGTATTTATAGTGTTTAGTAGTATTTATAGTATTTAGTGATTAGCTGTATTTATGGCATTTAGTGGTATTTATGGCATTTATCCCAAATTGGAAAGTTTTTGTTTGTTTGTTTGTTTGTTTAGGATTTTTAACGTAGCTTTAACAATTTTTCAGTCATATCGCTACCATGTCTGCTGTGAGGCAGTTTATTGTGATATCTTGCACTGGGGCACCATGCCGCAGACATGTAGCATCATGGCCCACCCAGTCACGTTATCCTGACACCAGGCTGACCAGTCCTAACATTAACCTCATAATGCTGAGCACCAAGCGAGGTAGCTGTTAGGACCATTTTTGTAAATCTTTGGTATGAATCGGCCAGGGATTGAACCCACAACCTCCCGCTTCCACGGCAGATGCTGTAACCACTAGGCCACCGGAGCAGTTAGAAAAGATTTTTGTAGTAATTGTTGAAAATAATGCTAAATAATGTTTTGGCTTTACCTGAAATATTTGCATGTAACATTTCTATTGTTATTCCAAAACTTGTCAGAATTAAACTTGAAAACATGTAATTACCAATATTTAGATCTACTATATCGATTCTCTGGTCTGTTGCTTATTTATTCCTTGCATTCTCTATGTGATTGTACATTGAGATGATATTTTGTATTTCCAGTTGGGTGAGTCTGAGTGGAACCGCATGACAGAGAAAGAGAAACAGAAACGTCTGCTGCAGTTGAAATTAAAGGAAAGACAACTCAGGAAGGCAGGGAAATATGATGAAGCTGCAGCACTTCTGGGTATGTACTTGTTGATGGCTAATTAATACAGGCTTAGATAGGGAAGTTTTTATGACTTTTAAAATTTACTAGGGGGACACATCATTTTGTATGGGGTATGGGTGGGTAGCAGGGGCAGGCTATAGCCATTTATCCATCATTAGTCATATGTCCATCAACATTTGCTTGCTGCCACGGTTGAGGACATTTTTTTTCTAATGATTTTTATCAAATCTGGGACATAGGTTTACATCATCAGTTTAAATATGAGTAAAATCTGTGCATATTAATTGGGCTTTCTTGCATCAAGTTGGCTGAGCTATTTACCACTTTTGGATAAGGTATGATTTTTTTTATAACAGTTTTAACGTGTGCTGTGCTTATGTCATCATGGCTGCAAAAATGACCTTTGCTTTTTATGCCAAGAAAGTGTTTAAATATGTAAGGTCTTGAAAAGAAGATAAATGATGACATCAGCATTAAATAACAGTGTAACAACTATGCCTCAAGCTTTTCTTTGCCCACTGCTGTTTCAATACATGTGTGAGTTTGCATTCTTATAATTTTCTTTGATCTGCTCCAGCCATCTATACTTTGTATCCTTGGATGAGACCTGAAAACTAGGTTCTTGACATGAAAACAATGTTTTTTTGGTTTTGCTCATCATTAATGCTCAGAATCTTGTTTGATAACCATAAAAAAACTTTTTCTCTAGTTAAAAATCCACACCACCTCCAAAGCATAAATAAAGAAGGCAAACATTAGATTGTTAGAGTGAGTAAATTCAAGAACAAGCAAGAACCAATAAGAGCATGTTCTTGGTACATGGCAAAATCCCAGAAGATGTCAATATGGCCCCTATATCCCATTGTATAAGGTGAAAACCCACTCCCTCACAATTCCTTGGCCCATAAAAAAAGAACAAAATATATTGAACTTTAAAAAAAAGTTCTATATTTCATGCTAAATAATGTTCCTAATTCAGAAAAGAGAGTATTTTATTAAAAGCTTTTTTTGTAGTGTGAGTACAGAAATATGACTTGTCATTGTTTAATAATATTCTGCTGATATCCTCACTCACAATCTCAGAATTGTTATGCCAGATTGTCATGAAAGAGATTGGGTATTTAGATAATATAATAAAGAAACAATAAAAACCTACAGCTTTTGCTCCAACAAGTGAGAGCAAGTAAGAAAAAACATTGTGAGTTTACATTTCAAAAGTTTTCTAGCTTTCCTACATTATTAGTCTGACTGATCAGCAAAATATCACTGCCAGCCTCTTAAAAAAGTCTAATTCACAATTAGATTACAGATATTATTTTAAATCTTCCTTCATCAAAACCGAACTTCTGGTATGAAAAGGTGCTCAGTTTCAGGTAATTTCCATTAGCAAAGAATGAATATCTTCATAGTCTTCTTTGTTATAATGGTATGAACTTGGATTAAAGTTGGTATTTTAATATGGTGGAATTAAGGCATACTTCCTTATTGATATATTTACTTGCTATCCAGTTGGTAAATTAACATTATAGAATTATGAGTAAAAAATATGAGACTATAATAATGTTGTCAGTGCCTCTTCTGTCAGTGACATCACTGCTCTCTCTACACCACCTTGTAGTGAAGACTGTTTAGAACAAGTGTGAATTCTGTACTCAGTCACTTTATTGATATCAGGTCTTTCACCCCACCCCACCACCATTCCAAATAATATGTGTTTCCTATTGTTTTAAAGTTAAAGTAGGCAATTAGTCTTGACTCTTTTTTTATATAAAAAAATATTTAATGTGAATTTTAATTTTTTAATTTTTTTAAATTTGATTACTATGGTGAAGCAAATAGCATATGTTCTTGTTTGCCATCAGCATTATTCAAAATGTGCTAAACAATGAATGTAACCTGCTCCTGGTTTTCATTTAGATATTTAGTCATTGACACCATGTATCCATGGTGGGAGCTAGCAGGGAATTATAATTATACTAAGCCCATGATAAAGAGTGTTTAGAAATAGTTTTGATATAAGTATAATCTAATTAAGATTTTAATTTTATTTTCCAATTATTTAGGAAGTAGGTCATGATATGATCATGTATCCAAGAGGTAGGTCTAGTTGTGGTAAAGTATCCTGGAGGTAGTTCTTGGTGTGGTAAATTACCCTGGAGGTAGGTCTTGATATGACTAGGTGGGTTTTGGTGTTTAAAGTATCCAGGAATTAAGTCATGATGTGATAAAGTATCCAGGAGGTAGTTTTTGGTGTGAAAAATTACCCTGGAGGTAGGTCTTGATGTGATAAAGTATCTAGGAGGTAGATCTTGATATGGTGATGTATCCATGAGGTAGGTCTTGATATGGTGATATATCCAGGAGGTAGGTCTTGATATGATGATGTATCTAGGAGGTAGATCTTAATATGATAATGTGTCCAGTAGGTAGATCTTGATATAATGCTGTGTCCAGGAGGTAGGTCTTGTTACAATGATGTATCCAGGAGGTCGGTCTTGATATGCTGATTTATCCAGGAGGTCTGTCTTGATGTGATAAAGTATCCAGGAGGTAGTTCTTGGTGTGATAAATTACCCAGGAGGTGGGTTTTGGTGTATAAAGTATCCAGGAATTAAGTCATGATGTGATAAAGTATCGAGGAAGTAGTTCTTGGTGTGACAAATTACCCTGGAGGTAAGTCTTGACATGATGATGTATCCAGGAGGTATGTCTTGATATGATGATGTATCCAGGAGGTAGGTCTTGACATGATAAAGTATCCAGGAGGTAGTTCTTGGTGTGATAAATTATCCAAGAGATGGGTTTTGTTGTGAAAAGTATCAAGGAATTAAGTCATGATGTGCTGAAGTATTGAGGAGGTAGTTCTTGGTGTGACAAATTACCCTGGAGGTAGATCTTGATATGATGATGTATCTAGAAGGTTGGTCATGCTGTGATAAAGGATCCAGGAGGTAGGTCTTGGTGTGTTAAATTACCCAGCATGTAGGTCTTGATGTGATAAATTATCCAGGAGGTAGGTCTTGATAAATAAATTACCCACTAGGTGGGTTTTGGTGTGTAAAGTATCCAGGAATTAAGTCATGATGTGATAAAGTATCCAGGAATTAGGTCTTGATGTGATAAACTATCCATGAGGTAATAGATTTTAAATATTTGGATAATGACATTAACAATGATCAGTGGTAGGGGAAAGTATTCAGTCAGGCTTTACACAAAGTGATCCTATTTCAAACACATAATAAACAAATGATTTGGGTACATCCTGGGAAAGATGTGCCCATATCATGGTAATGTTTCTTTATATTCAGGAGACTTTCTCAAGACTCAGGACACTTTACGTCAGCTGATGGGAAACACAAAGGAGGAACAGAAACGCCGAGCTGAAGAGAGACTCAAGAAGCGCAAACTCAGACTTCAACAAGGTACTCCATAATCAATATGACAAAGAAATCTCACTGATCTAAATTCCTTCCCGTTGGAATGTTCTGTCACAGGCTAGATAAAGACCTCAAAAGTAACCTGTGGCTATTTTGACCTGCTGCAATGACTGCACCATTATTACTTCATAATGACTTTATTGATGTTAAAATGACTAGATGTCATGTTATCACTCATAACAATGTGACCAGTACTTTGAGGCTATTGAAATTGAATTATTTCTTCAATTTGTTTTCTTAAAACCTGAAATGACATTAAAAATTTCACTGCTGCATCAATAATAAGATAAGCTTGAATTTTAAGTTATTCTAGATGGTTACATGACGATGTGTTAAAATAGCTGTAATGCATCAAAGCTAACTCCAGTTCAGAAACAGAAAGACATGTGCTAATTTACTTTGAATTCAAAAGAAGAATTATGTAACTGTTTACATTTTTTCTGTAAATAGTCATACAACACAGCGGAAGATAAATTTAAACCACAGATATTGTGTAGGATTCATTATTGCTACTTCAATCTGCTTTACAGACTAGACTGTATATCTGCTATCCAATACATTTGACCATAAAATAAAAAGAAAATTTGCTCGCTATGAGTGAATGACATATATTTCATCTCGTGTTATTTTCGCTCTTGGCTTTGCCACTCATGAAAATACTGAGTGTTTCATCCACTCGATGAAATATATCTGTTATTCACTCCTATCAAGGAAATATCCTCTAAGTGTACTCATGTATTAGTTGAATCCACCACAAACAGCATATACCCAGACCTACCTTTGCATTATGTCTACATGTGAGCTCTGTCTCATTTAGGGTTGAAATGATAACACTTGCTTGTCGATTGTGGGATTTTTTGTGAAATCAAATGGTATGAAATATGATATGAAATAAACCTAAAACAATACAAAGTGCATACTTAGAATACAAGACAAATACAATACAGAAATAACAATACAGAACTCAACCAACACAAAAACAATACACATTACACATCCCACACACTGGCAATTATAATTTTATCACAGAATAAAGCTACGTTAAAAATCCTAATCAAACAAACAAACAAAAATCATAGAAAAATGCAAATGATTCCTTACCAGACTCGAAGGGTATCATTTTTCCAAATTATATTCAATCTGTTGTCTTTCTCTTGCATGAAAGACAAGAGCTCTTCATCTTCACAGCTTGTACAGCTTGAGGTGTTGTTCATCTCAAGAACTAGAGTAGGAATGCCAGAAGCTTTTTGTTAGTTTGTTAAAACTTGTGAAGCACAAGAATCATCCACTGCGATCGATCACACACTCCTGACAAACACACACATGGTACATGACACAAGTCCAGACAGAAAAAGATCTTTGCAGTTTGATGAGACTAATCAGGAGAGCAAACAACACAGACCCTGATATGTTGCTGCAATTTGCAGTGTCAGGTTAGGGTCTGTCTTGTTTGCAGTTGAATTTGACTTTTAGCTGGATGTATAATGTAGGTTAGATTTAAAGTAATTTATATTAAATAAAAAAGGAATTTAATAATGCACAAAGGAATGGAAAAACAATGAAGATACATGATATTGATATCAGAACAAAATCTCAGTCATGGATTTAACATTAATCATGTTTTCTGCTCATATCTGTGACAATGATTATAAGTTATTTTGTATTTTTAATTTCTTATAATCTTTTATAATGATTTTTTCCCACTTTTTTAATTGTTTATAATCATTGAAATTGTTATCAAGACAGCATATATATCAAAGTTACTGTCTTATATTGGCAGCTGTATTATGACCTTAATGAAATAAGATTTAAATTCTTAACATCTTGTATGTTCCAAAAGGTGGTGCAGGATCATCGATGTGAAATTTTTATCATGCTGTCTTGTTGTATGGCCAAATCAGTTTCTTAAATCAGCAGATCTTTATGACTTTTATGAGATAGGGGTTCGATCTCTAACTTCTTCAGATCCAGAGATTTTGTTTTGGTGGGGAGGAGTCAAAATCATGTTTCATCTTGCCCCCCTGTTTTGATGCTAGTACTTCATTTTGACACAGTGTCGGTAACTCAGACTTCTAGAAAGAATACACCTTTGAATTATGTCATAACATTTGTTTTCACTGGTTAACACTGATTCATACAGATGTAAGATTGTGTTGGAAATCCATTCATTATCAGTTTAAATTATTATAATACATTATTCAGGTTTGTTTGTTTTTTAAAAGAGAAAAAAAAACACATACCGACCTGACATAATTTTAAAACCAGTGCAATTAAGAAACTTATTCTTTTGGCCAAAGCCAATATTTTATGCAAAGATAATGGTGTTTGCAATTTCTTGCTTCTTTTTTTTTCCTCCTTAAATATATAGGGTCATATAAATATGCCGAAAGATGTTTACTGAATACAAATGATACCATAATACATGCTTATGTCCAACAGCAAACATCATAGACCCAGATCTGTCAGCCCATTATGCTCTGACAGATCATTGTCAGTGCTGTTTCAACTATTGATTACTCTTAACAAAATGCATAGACCTAGAGCAGCTTGCGGATTATGTAATGGTAGATCTGGGTCTGTGCTGTTTGAAATTCAAAATTAAAAGCAAGTATACTTAATAGTACACATTAGAAATGCCCAGTATACATTAGAAATGCCCAATATACATTAGAAATGCCAAATACATATTAGAAATGCCCAATATACATTAGAAATACCCAATATACATTAGAATTGCCCAATATACATTAGAAATGCCAAATACATATTAGAGATGCCCAATATACATTAGAAATGCCCAATATACATTAGAAATGCCCAGTATACATTAGAAATGCCCAATATACATTAGAAATGCCCAGTATACATTAGAAATACCCAATATACATTAGAAATGCCCAATATACATTAGAAATGCCAAATACATATTAGAAATGCCCAATATACATTAGAAATGCCCAATATACATTAGAAATGCCCAGTATACATTAGAAATGCCCAATATACATTAGAAATGCCCAGTATACATTAGAAATGCCCAATATATATTAGAAATGCCCAGTATACATTAGAAATGCCCAATATACATTAGAAATACCAAATATACATTAGAAATGCCCAATATACATTAGAAATACCCAATATACATTAGAAATGCCCAATATACAGTAGAAATGCCCAATATACATTAGAAATACCAAATACATATTAGAAATGCCCAATATACATTAGAAATACCAAATATACATTAGAAATGCCCAATATACATTAGAAATACCCAATATACATTAGAAATGCCCAGTATACATTAGAAATACCAAATACATATTAGAAATACCCAATATACATTAGAAATACCAAATACATATTAGAAATAGGTCTCATATTGACAAGAATTTTAATATCACTCATTTTTTCAGTCAGTGTTATTTTATCTTAATCATGTAGTTTTTTTTTCTCTATTAGAACTTATGACATATACTTGAAACAATGTTTTAATGCATGTCCATTATTGATAATATTAAAATAGTACATGTGAATCAAGGAAATGCACTCCACAGTAAATGTTCTTACATAGGGGAAATAATAGTACTGCTATAATTTAAAAGAGTCTTGAAAGGCAAATTTTCAACTAGATCTTTTTTTATACTTTATATATTTTTTCCTTTGGAAAACAAGACATTTGTTAATATCTAATTGTGCTCTGTAGGAATGACAGAGGAGGAGTGTGACAAACTGGAAGCAAAGGAAATAGCTGAGGAGGAGGAGGAAGATAAACAGAGGAAGAGAAACATCCTTTTAGACCTTCAACACAGATTTGAAAAGGTCTTTAATTCTGCTTATACCACAACAATCTGCAGCAATTTATCGATCATTCACCGTATGGTTTCTAAATTTATATATCATTTTCAAGTCACCATATGGTTTCTTATGCACTACCTCAATTTATAAATCATTGTCAAGTCACCAAAAGGTTTCTTATGCACTATCTCAATTTATAAATCATTGTCAAGTCACCATAAGGTTTCTTATGCACTACCTCAATTTATAAATCATTTTCAAGTCACCATATGGTTTCTTATGCACTACTCTTTATTACAGATCTGGTCAGTCTTACTGTTTGCTGCAAATTGCAAAAAATATATAATTAAATCAGAGTAAGGACTAGAACCCATTGTTGTTATTGTCTTTGTGAGTGATTTCCATGTTAGTTTTGTCTCAATATGACAACAGTGGTAGAATCTGGATTACTTATAAAGGCCAGCTGCAAGTATGTACTTCACACAGTTAATTTAGAACCACTGATGTTAAACTTACTGAAAAAGACTTATGCTAAGTGCAGTTTTCCAAGTATAAAGGTTTTCTTCATTACATTTTGTAAGTAAGAGTTACATGCAAGAATTATTGGTCAGGGATGAAATACAAGTTCGGTTGAATAAATTGTCTTGTAATATAACTGTGTGTTTTGATACAGTTTGTTAATTACAACAAATGCAGTACAATGTTGTTGTTGCTGTCAGTATTATAAAGCTGATATGAAACAATTTATCAAATGATGTACAGACTACCAAATGCCATTATGGTTACAATTTCAGCATCAGTCATACATCATCCATCATCTGTCCTTCCATCAACAAGTACTTGTTATAACTCTGGAATCCATATTTCTGATCCAATTACAGTCAGACTTGGAATATGGGTTTATAACCTTAATAGCTGAGACGATTTTAATAGTGAGCTATTTCTATGAATATTAATGGAGTGATCTTGCATCTGATTGGCTAACTTTGTTACCCCTCTGGAAGTCATATTTTTTTTATCCAGATTTGATCTGACTTGGGAACTTATGCTTATTTAATTAAGCTCACAGATTGATATTGAAAAAGATCCTTGCCTGCTAATGAGGTGATTTTGCATCTGATTGGCTAACTTTGTTACCCCTCTGGAAGTCATATTTTTTTTTATCCAGATTTGATCTGACTTTGGAACTTATGCTTATTTAATTAAGCTCACAGATTGATATTAAAAAAGATCCATGCCTGTTAATGAGGTGATTTTTGCATCTTCAGCTTGTTACCCTTCTAAAGCTATATTTCTGATGTGATTTTGATCCAACTTTCACTATCAGTCTGAATCCTCAAGGTCATGAATGGATTGGATAATGAGTGAGATCCATGCACATTAATAAGCTAACTTTGCCTCCAATTGGCTTAGCATTGTACCACTCAGGAGGACATATTTCTGATCTGATTTTGACCAAACTTGAAATATAAGTTTTATATCATCTTGGGAAGGTTCCGTAATGAGTAGGATCCACGCATATTACTGTGATAATCTTGTTACCACTCTGGAAACCAGATTTTGGATCTGATTATGATAAATCTTGGAATATATACTTGTATGATCAAAATCTCAGATGGATTCAATAATTTGTGAAAATACATGCATATTAATGAGGTGATCTTGCATCTTATTGGTTGAGCTTGTTACCACACTGAAGGCAATATTTCTGATTCTATTTTGATAAAACGTTGAATATATGCTTATATGATCAAAGATCTTGAACAAGTTTGATGCTGAGTGACTTGCATGCATGTTAATAAGTTGATCTCGCATCTGGTGTTCATAGTTTATTACCATTTATGAAGTCATAATTCTGTTTTGTTTTAATCAAACTTGAAACATTGGCTTATGTCATCAATATCTTGGGTTGGTTCAATAATGAGTAATATCTTCACATATTATTGATGTAATCTTGTATTTGATTGGCTGTGCTTGTCACTACACTGGGAGTCATATTTATTATCTGATTTTGACCAAACTTGAAATATAATCTTCTATTATCAGGTCTTTGGACGTTTTAATTAATGCATGAGATTGATGCATAAAAATGAGATGATCTTGCATTTAATTGATTGGCATTTCATTGACTGTGCAATTTTTGAAGTCATATGTTTGATATGTTGTGTTTATTATCATCAAGATCTTAGATGACTTCAGTTTTGAGTAAGAAATATATATTCTTACTGAAATAGTCAACTGTTATGACATGTAAGCAGGTGAATGATATCAGGCCAACTTGGGCCTCTTGTTGTAAAACACAGTTGCATGAATGTTGTTTGTGATTAAATGTGGGTGTAAAATATTTTTAATAATGACTTAAAAGATCCTAACAAAGTAATAATATGAGTTCTGTTAATGTGGTGTTTAAGATTCATGGACTTAACATTTATACCGGAAAATGTGCTTTCAAATTCAACATATTTAAATTAAATTTTAATATGTTTTAGCATAGTGCTTGTTGTGCTTTATGTGAAGCATGCATACCTTAACATAAAGTGTACATCAGCACGAAATATAATGCAGACTGGTGACAGTGTTGATTCACTCCTTTTTTTTAGATTTTTTTAGTGTACTTTTCTTAACACGGACATATGTAGCTTAGTGCACTAAAATGTACACAAATGCATTATCAGAGAAAAGCAATTGGTGTGTAAGGATGTCCAGTTTATGGAGACTTAATTATTTTGTCTATCTGAGCAGGAGAAGGAGGAACTACTGCAGCGTATCAATCAAGGTGCTGATGAGTTTGAGAGGGAACGAGAGAGACAATCATTGCTGACCAAATTGAGGAGGGACCAGAGGTTAGCCAGGGAGGAAGATAAATTTGAATCAGCAGCACTTATTTTGGGACTGGCTGATAAACATGACAAGAAGTGAGTCCCACACTGGTGTGATAACATTACTTATCTCTTTATGTTAACATATATTGGCATCATAATGTTACATACATATGTACAAAAATGCACGTTGTAACATAGAACCAAGTAGAGTCACTTTACATTGCATTTATGGTCATAGTGTCATATCTCTGGCCTATTTTGTATCCTATCTCAGGCATATTTGTATCCTTTTTCAAGCATCTTAGTATCATGTCTCAAGCATAAACTTGTTGATTAGTGCTGAATACTATCTCCATCTGTAAAACAATAATTACAGTCAAGTAATATTACTGATTCCAGGGTAATGCTGTGTTATTCATAATTTTGTTAGAGACGAGAATTTGTAAAAAGTATGGTTTACAGTATGATCATGTGTATACTTTCATGTATTATGGTATTAATCACTATTTATGGGGTGAATTCCATTTGAACTCATTAACCATCATGATATAAAAATTATTGCATGCCTACCCACTTATATCGACATCACTTATGTTGACAAGCCGCCTATTTTGACAAAAAAGCAAAGTCTCAGTCCCTTGGTCTATTATTACTACCAAATTTTCATGCTTATGTCGACATCAAGATAAAAAAATAATGTACATGTTGACAGAAGCCCTTGGTCCCAGCTTGAACAAATCCTTTGTTTTCTAATCATTTATGTTGACAAGCTGCCAGTTCTGACCCATACTTTATTCCAACAATTAGTTAATCTTGCCATCAGGCTTTAATGTCACGGTCGGATAATAAAAAAAACACCCCAGGCTTTTGTTTGGGCCTATAAAGTTGGCCTCTTGTGGCAACTTAAAAGCAATGAAATCTGATCAATAATTCTTGCATTTTACAAAGTCTGCACAGAGGTTTTGCTAGCATTTTAAAACTAGGAGTTCAGGACTCCTATTTTGAGAAAAACAGGAGTCCCACAAGTAAACATTGCAGTCCCCTACCAGAAGCAAATTGGACATACCTGAAATAGCAATATTTCCAGACGAGTAGAAACAGCGGTTGCCATCAAGTTTAATTTTCAAACTTCTGTACAGCGCTGACATGTATCCCTTGTTTGTCCATTAGAGTGAGAGTGAATTATGTCAGGCCAAGAAAAAGGTCTTATTCCAAGCACTACGTTAGGCATCATACATAGTGTTCCACGTGAAATGTCTGTTGGATTTCATCACATTCTTTGTCAATTTGCCGTTCAACCCTTCTTATCAAAATTGGCAAACAGCATTTTGTCTAACTCTCAACATGTCTTGATTATGAGGTGACATGCACTACATAGTTTGCTACACTTGGAAATGAAAACAATAATGAAAGCAAAAGTTGTTCATTTGATGTACTCTAATACACAAGTACATCAATGGGTCATTCTACCTCTGAAATCAGTCTTTGTAAATATTAGCACATTTTCTCACCACTCTGCAGCTAGTCGTCTTTGAACTTGCTGCCTAGTTTGTGGTTTGTGTTCTTCAGAATGTACTCTTATAATGACAACATGTACATCTGTGGGCCTTTCAGCCACTGAATTTTCTGATTGCAAATATCAGCACAGCTAAAATGATCAATTGATCAACACATTTTCCCACTCAACAGGTGGTCAAGGACTCCTGTATACATGATTTTGTGCATCTCAGATATTAAAAAATTGCATTCAGATACGCATGATTACGCGTTTCCAATACCTTTGAAAGTGATCGGTGATTAAAACAAGTTTATTGTGCTGTTAAAGTTTCATTTTTAACTTTATTTATATTTACGATGGCTACCAACAGGCTCTGGAAACTAAATATATGGCTGTTTAGGAAGTTGAGGGCTGAACATCTCGCAAAGATGTCTGTGAAAATTTTTCACTTAAAAATAACACCCTGTCAGGAAGGATGAAATCTGCTGAGTCTATAATGAAAGACTACATTGAAGGTAACTGTGCTCCCCAAAGGAAGAAGCAAAAGACTGCTACATTTTAAGATGTGGAGGATGCCACAACAAAATGGATCAATGAAACATTTGTGAAAAAACTTAGTGTGGATAAGTTTGCTGCAATAAGTGGTTGGTTCAGTTGCTTTAATGTTCGTCATAACATTGGATACAAAAGTATTTGTGGAGAATACATGTACTGTTGACAGCTTTTCACTTCCCTGTGAATAGCCCCATCCCCTTGGTAGCCTCAATAAGATTGGAACAGACTGACCAAAATCAAGTCAATTTAAGTACATTTACATGAAGCATGTAAATAACAACTATCCAACCATGTGCTAATGCTGACATTGAATATCGTAATGTTTTCCATTTCAGGATGTGAATAATGCAATATTTTATTGTGGATTTTATTACACAAAGGTAACCAAAATGTAACTTGTCAATATACAAGCGTATTTCACACTGATTCTGTCTTCATGTACTCAAAATTTCCATTGCTTTCTTAAAGTGTAAATGCTACTCACTGACGACAGGTCACCCTTTGCTGAAAATTTTTAACTTTTATCTTTTTTCAGCCCCCCCCCCCCCAACACTTATCTCGACATCCTCCTATGTCAGTAATATTTCCTCAGGCACGAGGATGTCAACATAAACGGGTAGTACTGTATTACTGTTATTATTATTATTATTCTTATTAACATTATTGTTATAATTATCAACAAACTTTTACCATCTTGACTTTATAAAAAAATAATTGGATAAATAGAACTTGAATAAACAAGATGACTGCATTTTATTTGTTGTTATGGCAGTAACCTTGAGGAAAGACATCGCCAGGAGCAGTTGGCACGGGATCGTCTTGAAGCAGCTAGACAGCACCGTCGGCAAGGACAACCATTTAAAGAGTATGAAGAAGAGGAGGGAGAAATGACTGATGTAGACCATGAAAATATCACTGCTCTACAGGAAGCAGCAGTGAGGGACCTGGACCACAAGCACAGAAAGGAAAGGGACCTCCTCATACAGGTAAATTTTAATTTGTCTTCTATTTATACAGAAACTTTCTAATAAGTATCAATAAATATGTACGTGGATTTAGACCTCTTCAGTTCCATAACCATATACTAGAGATGTGAATTTTTTTAAAAAATACCATTTAACTGTGTACCATTATATGTAGATGATTTTGAGGAGGAGGATGACAAGCCTGGGTTGGTTACTATGGTGTGATTTTAGCAAGGAATGTTATTCCAATAGCCTTAGCACCATAAAAGTAACATTATTTGTGCTGCTATACCATAAAATACTAAACCAAACCAAACCAAACTAAATTAAAGAGGTAATTTATTTTTGTAGTGACTTTCTTGTATTGTTTCATACAGCTTCTGAATGAGCAAACAAACGGTGGGCATCGTGATGCAGCAAGGAATATGAATGATGAGGAAAGAGATGAGAAGCTGCAGGAACTGTTGGAAATATACAAACTCTGGCAGAAATCAGATGATAAGAATCCATCACAGGAAAAGGAACTGTTAGAGGTTAGTATTGGAAGAAGATACATGTACCGGTATATATTAATTCAATGTACCTTGGAAAATTGAATTTCTTAACAATATGGAATCTGAACATGTATATTCTCTGTTAGTGCAGTACATTAATCCGACCAAATTATTCTTCACATGACTGCCATAGTTCGTATATTAGATTAAAGTGTAGCCTCAGTTATGCAAACTAATTACAAATAAGTTATGTTGATGAATGGGCAGGTAGAGGGATTTTTGAAATGGGATTGCATTGGGTTAAAGTAGAAGGGGTTTTGTGAGTCAAGATTGGGTTAAAGTAGAAGGGGTTTTGTGAGTCAAGATTGGGTTAAAGTTGAAGTGGTTTTGGGAGTCAAGATTGGGTTCAAGTAGAAGGGGTTTTGGGAGTCAAGATTGGGTTAAAGTAGAAGGGGTTTTGGGAGTTAAGATTGGGTTAAAGTAGAAGGGGTTTTGGGAGTTAAGATTGGGTTAAAGTAGAAGGGATTTTGGGAGTCAAGATTGGGTTAAAGTAGAAGGGGTTTTGTGAGTTAAGATTGGGTTAAAGTAGAAGGGGTTTTGTGAGTTAAGATTGGGTTAAAGTAGAAGGGGTTTTGGGAGTTAATATTGGGTTAAAGTAGAAGGGGTTTGGGAGTCAAGATTGGGTTAAAGTAGAAGGGGTTTTGTGAGTCAAGATTGAGTTAAAGTAGAAGGGGTTTGAGAGTCAATATTGGGTTCAAGTAGAAGGGGTTTGGGAAATCAAAAGCATTACCAGAATCAGCTTTCCATAACATTGCCAGGTTTTGATGTAAAACTAGCAGGAAAAATGTGAATGCCTTTATTTTCTATTGACAATTTTAAGTACATTTGATGGTAAAAATTCCCTCATTATCTAACTAGTCAGAAGCTGTTATATAAGTTTTCTTGTGCAGCATTAGAAAAGGTAATTTATTAAGTGTTTATTCTTTTAGACCAAAATTATATCATGATGAATAACATCTACAACAATATATTTATTTATGGGGGGGGGGTGACTCAATTGGATAAGTACAATTAATTCAGTTTGACATCCTGTGCTATATATTCAGTTTTCAAAGAATTATCATTCATGTGCATCAGGTAATATAGCATCATCACTGTGTGGGTCTGTTTGAGGATAGTATATCAGCTGTTTTAAATGGAGAGTCATGTATAAATGGCAGTAATAATAGAGGTCCCAGGATTGCTCTCAGGTGAACTCCATATTCTCATTCTTACCTCTAAAATTTGACTATGAATCACAACTCTTGGCAACCAGTCTGTTAAATTACTTGGACCATCTTAGTGTTAGGCTGTTGCACTTGTTGGTCTTCATTTCATGCCAATTATATCTCTTTTGTACTAATAAAAACAGTTGTCACATGGCATTTGCATGGTCATGGAACACTACATCCAAATAAAAAAAAAGAACCAAAAACGAAAGAAAAAAAGAAAAAAATTCGGAGTTTTGTTTTGAACTGGCAAGTTTATTTTTGAACATATCAGTGAACATGAATAACAATCCACTGATTAGGCAAAGATAGTAGCGTAGAACTTGTCCACAGTGTGTGATTTTAACAAGAAATTAGATTGACCCTACATATAGATGTTACTGTGATGTCTGTACATTTAATGTGTTTGTAATTGGCCTAGACAATAAATCTCTCAATAGCTTGTATTATCATGCAAAACGGCCTTTATGTTCTCAACAGTTGTCAAAATAAATGTGCTTGGTTGCTGTCTAAGCACCATATTAGAATCTTATGGAGGTGCTACAGTACTAGGCATCCAAATCATCGCTGGCAGACTTGCTTTGAACAGAAGAGGGCATGTCACATTTATAGATTATATCACAGATAATTCATTTGTTCTTTATTAACAGTAACCACAACAATAGTAACAAATACAGTCCTACCCGTTTATCTCAACATCCTCGGGCCCAAGGAAATATTGTCGACATAGGCAGATGTCGAGATAAGTGTTGAGTGGGGGGGGGGGGGGGCTGAAAAAAGATAAAATTTAACATTTGTCAGCAAATGGTGACCCGTCGTCAGTGAATAGCATTTACACTTTGAGGGGGAAAAAAATGGAAATTTTGAGTACATGAAGACAGAATCAGTGTGAAATACACTTGTATATTGACAAATTACATTTTGGTTACCTTTGTGTAATAAAATCCAAATAAAAATATTGCATTGATCACATCCTGATACGAACAACATTACGATTTTCAACATCGACAGTTGTCAGTTACATGCTTCATGTACATGTACTTAAATTGGCCTCGATTTTGGTCAGTCTGTTCCCATCTTATTGAGGCTACGAAGGGGATGGGGTTATTCACAGGGAAATGAAAAACTGTCAACAGTACATGTATTCTGTATCCGATGTTATGACGAATATTAAAGCGACTGCACCAATCACTTGTGCAGCGAAGTTCTCCACACTGAGCTTTTTCGATAATGCTTCATTGAACCGTTTAGATACTTCCTCCACGTCTTCAAATGTAGCAGTCTTGCTTCTTCCTTTGGGGAGCGCAGTTACATTCAACTTAGTCTTTCTTTATAGACTCTGCAGCTTTCATCCTTCCTGAACGTGTTATTTTTAAATGAAAAAATTTCACAGACCTCTTTGCGAGATGTTCATCCCTTAACTTCATTAACAGCCAGATATTTAGTTTCCAAAGACTGTAAATTTAATATGCATTTTACCCTTCTGTCGGTAGCCATCGTAAATGTAAATAAAGTTAAAAACGAAACTTTCACAGCGAAAATCACCAATCACTTTCAAAGGTCTCGGAAACACGTAATCCGTATTTTCACGCAATTTTTATATATGGGATTCAGAAAATCACGTATACAGGAGTCCTCTGTACGCATCAATTTCCTGGACGGCAAATTTAAGGGCTTGCTAGTCCTGCTTCGACCACCTGTTGATTGGGAAATTGTGTTCATCAATTGATCCTTTCGCTGTGCTGATAATTTACAATCAGAAAATTCAGTGGCTGAAAGACCCACAGATGTACATGCTGTCATTGTAAGAGTACATTTGAAGAACATGACCCACAAGCTAGGCGGCAAGATCAAAGACTTGACTAGCTGCAGAGTGGTGAGAAAATGTGCTGCTATGGGTTTTTTTTTTTTTTTTTATCCGACCGCGACATTAAAGCCTGGCGGCGAGATCAACTAATTGTTGAACAAAGTATTGGTCTTAATTGGCAGCTTGTCAACATAAATGTTTTGAAAACAAAGGATTTGTTCAAGCTGGGACCAAGGGCTTCTGTCGACATATACGTTTTTCTTTTATCTCGATGTCGACATAGGCATGACAATTTGATAGTAATAGTAGACCATGGGACCGGGACTTTGCTTTTTTGTCAACATAGGCGGCTTGTCGAGATAAGCGATGTCGATATAAACGGGTAGGACTGTACCATCAAGGAAAAAGTAATTAGAGGTAAGTGGATGAAAAATGAACTAAATGAACAAAAAATTATTTCAATTGAAAAATATGGACACTAAACAGATTATTTGTGTTAGTGCCTGTTCAGACACAATTATGATATAATCCAATTGCCTTTAGTGTTCTTATGCAACTTTTTCAGTAAGATGTCTTTGTTTTGCTGGTTTTGAAACTCCAGTTACAACTATGGGCAATCATAGTTATTATAATTTCATGTAAAGTAAGGCCAAGGGATAAGAAATGTTCTCCTGAACTTCTGTCTAGCTTCTTTGCCATCCAATCAGGTCTGTTTAGAGCCCATATTTCTTATATTAAATAAATTATTCATATTTTCTTCATTGTTCATCCACTTTTCAATAAGAACTACTCTTTCATACTTATAGTAGGTTTTATTATTATTATTATTATTATTATTATTGTTGTTGTTGTTGTTGTTATTTTTATTATTGTTATTATTATTAGTAGTAGTAGTATTGTTGTTATTATTATTATTATTATTGTTGTTGTTATTGTTATTATTATTATTATTATTATTATTATTATTATTCTAGTTGTTGTTAACAGTAAATTATCTGAAGTAATGAATGGCTACATAACTTTATATTAAGAAATAGATGTTGCTATCACTCCTTCTTTTGTAGGTCAATTATGGCTAGGTTTTGATTTTATGAACACAGTTAAAAAATCAGTGAAGCATGATATCCTGACTTCTGTAATAATACTTCTGTTAGATCATCTGTCATATAAAAGATTTATAAAGTATACATTTTCTTTTGTGGTTTTTGTTTATCTTGTGTGTCTTTGTTTTCAGCAAGAAGTGCTTAAGATAGTTTAACAAAACCTAGTTCTGTAATAATTGTTGTCAGTTTTCTTTAGTTATTGTAATCTTTCTCCAGATATTATATATCATGCTGCATCCAGTCCATTTTGAAAGGACTTATTTGCCATATGATTTCTATTCTTTATACTATCAGTTGTAAAATCCATAATGCTTAATCTAAGAATAAAGTATGTTTTTTCATAAATCTTGAGACTTGAGCTGTTGAAACCTTGAACAGAAAAATTGGATCCTCAGAAGTTCAGGTTTGTGAAATTCTCTTCTGTACAAAGATTATAGTTTAGAAATGTGTTCCACATCTTAAATGTTCAATCAGAAGTTCATAGTGTCAGATAGAATTATTAATAATTGTTTTATAAATAAAGAATTACATCTCTTTTACAGGAAGCTGTTGGCACACGTGTTGAAGATCTCCAACAAAAGTTCCAGAAGGAAGGGGAGTCCAAATCTGATGATGACCTTCAGGTGACCTTGTTGGCTGACCTTCAGCAACAACAAGACAGGGAGTCCCAAAAACTTCTTAGTAACCTGCAGGACATGGTATATTTTATATATCTTTCTCTGTCCTTCTTTCTTAATTTCTTGCAGATTTATTCTGGCTTTTATCATTTACAGTGGGAAACCTCTTATAAGTTTAGAAAATGCTTTTTAAGTGGGGTGGCCCTTACAGAGATGAAATACATAGATGTGACTAATATGTACATATATAGTAAGTAGGGCATAACTAATTTAGAAATATTGAATTGTTTCATTTAAAAATCACTTGCATATTATGGAATCAGTGTAAGAAACACATATTGATGTTTTTAGAATAATTACGAATAATCATAAATTGCAGTGCAAAACCTTAACAATAAAATTGAGTCTCAAACATCTGGCTGTAACTATCATTCTTTGTCCATTCTATCATTCTTTGTCCATTCCATTTTCCTACTAGTGCAGAATGTATTATTGACGTAATTTTTTTTATAAACAATCTTTTAGACATTAACTTTCATCAGTGTAGGTCCCCCCCCCCCCCCCCCCCCGTTTTTCTTTGGTTGAATCTCACATTTTCTTCTAAACAGAGAATGTCTGGTGAAATTGTCCAAAAATCTCTGTTGACATTTTGGATTTTTTGCAACAACTTATTCCTTTTTTGACCACAATAATCCTCTCAAACTAATTTGTAACTGTTACACAACATGCTCTGTGTTTACAAAGGGAGTGAGCTTGTCACATGATCAACTGGTTATGGCTTAATACCCTTTTAAATACATTTCAGAATCTAATTAGAGAAACCATGATGGCTAATATGTTATTTTTACTTGATGTTGCCAACTTATTCTTACCCAAGTTGAACAAATATGTGATCCTCAGCTATTAACTTTTGTCATTTTGATAACAATTATAAAAGTGACGAAACCTGTCATCTATTGGACACACATCTTCACTAGCCTAGGTTCTGATATGTTAACCCTATCTACACCTTGGCAGATCAGTCAGATATTTCACTGCTTTGTCCTAGAGAAATCAATGAAGTTTCATAGTTGCCTCTCTTAGTATGTAAATGCCAACTAAACATTAATGTATAACAGTGGTGATTTGTAGAGACAACCAACTTCAAAAGGATACTTCGTAAGTTTACAATTGAAAGTATGACTGCATACCAGAGGGAAACCAGTATATATGAGGGAAAGGATCTATTTGTACAAACATTCACCAGCGGTGAAAAATTGCTTATTTATAAGTCCATTCCAGTCGTGTGTTTCCCTTATTTCGATCTTGTAAGATCAATGATCATATTTAAAATACTAGATTTTGATTGGATGCAGTGGCTTTCTGTGAATTCACAGACCCAAACCACTGAAATATCTGATCAATCTTCCAAGATGTAGATAGGATTAGAATAGCTGAACTGTGGCTAGAGAAAATGAGGCAAACACAGCAGCAAGGATAATCTGATTGCTTACACAGCAGTAAGGATAATCTGTATGCTTACACAGCAGTAAGGATAATCTGATTGCTTACACAGCAGTAAGGATAATCTGTATGCTTACACAGCAGTAAGGATAATCTGATTGCTTACACAGCAGTAAGGATAATCTGATTGCTTACACAGCAGTAAGGATAATCTGATTGTTTACACAGCATTAAGGATAATCTGATTGTTTACACAGCATTAAGGATAAACAGATTGCATACACAGCATTAAGGATAATCAGATTGCTTGCACAGCAGTAAGGATAAACAGATTGCTTAACACTAAAATTTGATAATTTATCAGCATTTTGGAACAGATGTCAATGTGTTGAATTTAGAGCTCATAAAATATTCATGAGAATTTCAAGGCCCTTAAATGACATCTTTAAAAAAAACAGAAGAAAGAGTATGTTGATTTCAAGGCCTTTAAATGAGATCTTTAAGAAAAAACAGAAGAAAGAGTATGTTGATTTCAAGGCCCTTAAATGACATCTTTAAAAAAAAAACAGAAGAAAGAGTATGTTGATTTCAAGGCCTTTAAATGAGATCTTTAAGAAAAAACAGAAGAAAGAGTATGTTGATTTCAAGGCCTTTAAATGAGATCTTTAAGAAAAATAGAAGAGAGAATATGATGATTTCAAGGACTTTAAATGACATCTTCAGAAAAACAAATAGAAGACAGAGTATGGTGATTTCACAACCTTTAAATGACATCTTTAAAAATAAGTAAAGGAGAGAGTGTGATGATTTCAAAGCCTTTAAGTGACATCTTTAAAAAAAATAGAAGAGAGAGTGTGATGATTTCAGTGCCCTTAAATGAAATCTTCAAAAGAAATAGAAGATACTAAGATGATTTCAAGGCTTTTAAAAAAAATTGAAGAAAAAGTATGATGATTTCAAGGCCTTTAAAAGACATCTTTAAAAAAATAAAGAGAAGAGAGAGAGTATGATGATTTCATGGCCTTTAAATGACATCTTAAAAAAATAAGTAGAATAGAGAGTATGATGATTTCAAGGCCTTTAAATTACATCATTTAAAAAATAAATAGAAGAAAAAGTATGATGATTTCAAGGCCTTTAAAAGACATCTGTTAATAAATAAATAGAAGAGAGAGTGTGATGATTTCAGTGCCTTTAAATGACATCTTTAAAAAAAATAGAAGAGAGAGTGTGATGATTTCAGTGCCTTTAAATGACATCTTTAAAAAAAATAGAAGAGAAAGTGTGATGATTTCAAGGCCTTTAAATGACATCTTTAAAAAAAAATAGAAGAGAGAGTGTGATGATATCAGTGCCTTTAATGACAACTTCAGAAAAACAAATAGAAGAGAGAGTATGGTGATTTCAAGGCCTTTAAATGACATCTTTAAAAAATAATTACAAGAGAGAGTATAATTTCAAGGCTTTTCATTTATTTGTAAATGACAAGCATCTGCTTTAAGATGTGGCTGACTTTACTAAATATAGAACATATTTTAAATATTGCTGATATTAATAAATATAGAATAAACTTTGAATGTTGCTGACATTAATAAATATAGAATAAACTTTGAATATTGCTGACATTATTAAATATAGAATAAACTTTGAATTTTGCTGACATTATTAAATATAGCATAAATTTTGAATATTGCTGACATTATTAAATATAGAATAAACTTTGAATATTGCTGACATTACTAAATATAGAATAAACTATGAATATTGCTGACTTTGCTAAATATAGAATAAACTTTAAATATTGCTGACTTTGCTAAATATAGAATAAACTTTAAATATTGCTGACTTTGCTAAATATAAAATAAACTTTGAATATTGCTGACTTTGCTAAATATAGAATAAACTTTGAATATTGCTGACTTTACTAATTATAGAATAAACTTTGAATATTGCTGACTTTGCTAAATATAGAATAAACTTTAAATAATGCTGACTTTGCTAAATATAGAATAAAGTTTAAATATTGCTGACTTTACTAATTATAGAATAAACTTTAAATATTGCTGACTTTACTAATTATAGAATAAACTTTAAATATTGCTGACTTTGCTAAATATAGAATAAACTTTAAATAATGCTGACTTTGCTAAATATAGAATAAAGTTTGAATATTGCTGACATTCATAAATATAGAATAAACTTTAAACAACTTTTTAAATAAAATATTTTTAAAAAACTGAAAAGAATTTGATGATGTTGTAGTGATATCATCCTACTTATTTATTACTTTGCCAGTTGTGCAGGCATTGGGCAATTTGAACAATGTCAACCAGATGAGTAATTTCAAATACACATATTGACCTCTTTTTCATTTCAAATACACATTGACCTCTTTTTAATTTTAAATACACATTGACCACTTTTTAATTTTAAATACACATTGACCTCTTTTTAATTTTAAATACACATTGACCGCTTTTCAATTTTAAATACACATTGACCTCTTTTTAATTTTAAATACACATTGACCGCTTTTTAATTTTAAATACACATTGACCGCTTTTTAATTTTAAATACACAGTGACCTCTTTTTAATTTTGAATACACATTGACCTCTTTTTAATTTTAAATACACATTGACCTCTTTTTAATTTTAAATACACATTGACCACTTTTTAATTTTAAATACACATTGACCGCTTTTTAGTAATTTTGACATTCACTGTCATGTGTGGTATATCAGTCAGTGCTTGTATGTTTTATTTCGTCATTAAATGTAGGTTTTGTGCCTTTTTCTTTCCCTACACATAATTAGAAAACACAAACTTCACTTCTGCCCAGTACTCATTCAGTTAAATTTAAATTTGAACAATTCATGATTATAGATTGGAAATAAAGGAAATATTTGTAATAATATATATTGTAGTCCTTATTTGTTTCAGGATGTATGCAAGCAAAACCTCTTTTTTAATAAACTTGACTGTATTGAATATATAATTGAACAGTTAATCTGTCATGTTACTTTATTCGACCCTTAGCATGTAAAAACAACTTGAAAAACATGTCATTATTAATTTCTTTCCATAGGACCTGAAGAATTTAACAAACATGTCATTATTAACCCTTCTTTATAGGACCTGAAGAATTTAACAAACATGTCATTATTAACCCTTCTTTATAGGACCTGAAGAATTTAACAAACATGTCAGTATTAACCCTTCTGTTTAAGATGTTAAAATATGTCAGTGCTAACCCCTATTTATAGGACCTTGAGAAACATGTAATTATTAACCCTCTATATAGGATCTGAAGAATTTAACAAACATGTCATTATTAACCCCTTTCTGTAGGACCTGAAGAATTTGATGGGCATGTCAATATTAATCTCTATGCATTGAAGCTTGACAAACATCTCAGTATTGACCCCTATTTGTAGAACCTGTAGAATTTGGCAAGCATGTCAGTATTAATCTCTATGCATTGAAGCTTGACAAACATCTCAGTATTGACCCCTGTTTGTAGAACCTGTAGAGTTTGACAAGCAGCATGTCAGTATTAACTGCTCTTTCTAGGACCTGAAGACCTTGCAAAAGTTGTGTAGAGCTCAAACCACCTTGAAGCAGAAAGACAACCATGCCAATGTGGCAACTGTGTTGCTTGACCATGGTGAAGAGGATACAATTACACATGTACAGCATGGGGAAACTGAGGAGGAAGTCAGTGAAAGGAAGCTAATGATAGCCTTGGAGAGTAAATATGATGCTGTCAGGGATAAGCTCTTTCTGGAGGTGAGTTGATCAAAACATCTAACTTGCATAAAGATCTTCTTTGACAGACAATTGTGTTTTGGTTAGGTGGGAAATTAATATATCAATATTTTACAGGACAATTTGTACCTCACCTGGCTGAAGGTCAAAAGAGCTTACTGTGTGGTATTGAATCCATTGTACATTGTGCTGAAGGTCAATAGAGCTTGCTGTATGGCATTGAATCAATTGTACATTCTGCAGAAGGTCAATAGAGCTTACTGTATGGCATTGAATCAATTGTACATTCTGCTGAAGGTCAAAAGAGCTTACTGTACGGCACTGAATCTGTTGTACATTATGTTGATGGACAAAAGAGCTTACTGTGTGGCACTGAATCCATTGTACATTTTGCATTGTGCAGCCATCAACAATTGGTATTTTAAACGTCCCAAAAATCACTGGACCAGTTTTGACCAAATTTGGCACTGAGCATCCTTGCATGAAGGATATTTAGATTTTTTTAGATTTAGATGTTTAGATTTATACAGATGATAGTGATCTGCCATTAAATATGACCACCATTACTGTGAATATGTAAATCCCTTTAAACTTTATTTCAAACAGTGCTGACAAGAATTTGACCTTTAAACTTTATTTCAAACAGTGCTGACAAGAATTTGACCTTTAAACTTTATTTCAAACAGTGCTGACAAGAATTTGACCTTTAAACTTTATTTCAAACATTGCTGACAAGAATTTGACTATTCTCTTGCAGGATAAAAAAAAATGTACAAAATGATGCAGATCTGTCATAACATATGGTAACCATTACTAAAAAAAGAAGATTCTTTAAAATGACTCAACAGAATTTGATCACAATCATCCTGATGTAATGGACTTTAACAGAATTTGATCACAATCATCCTGATGTAAAGGACTTTAACATTTGTACAATTGATGCTGAGCCGGAATGGTCACTACTCCTAAAATAAAAACAATATTCAACAATTTCTTCTCAAATGCCACTAAACAGAATTAGATTATATTTGAAAGAAACCATCATAGTATGAAGACCTTTCTTTTATATATATATTTATATATTATATATATATATAGTTGATTTGTCATTAGATATTACTTTTTCTTCAGAACATAACAGAAAGCATTCTGGCATGAAGACATCTCCAAGTTATTCAAAGATGATGGTCCACCATCAAATATATCTGCATTTACTAAGAAAATAAAAACCTATAAATTACATTTCTGAAAGTGCCAAATAGAGTTTGATGAAACTTGTCAGAAAGCATTCTGGCATGAGAACTTTGAAACTTTATACAAATGATGTCAGTTTGCTATCAATTATGGCTACCATTACAAACAAACCGAGAAAATTCTATAAATGACATCTCAAAAACTGTTCAACAGAATGTGACAAAATGTGGTAGGAAGCTGCCTGTCATAGAGGGCTTCCGAATATACAACTGATGTCAATCTATCATCAAGTATAGCCACCATAAAGAAAGATAGAAACAAACTTTAAACAACTTCATTAAAATCTGATGTATAGAATTCTATCAATCTTGACAGAAGATCTTTTAAATTTGTACAAAAATTACACCAATATGCATATTTTGTCCACCATTTCTAAAAACAGTAACCTTTAAACACTTCTTGTAAACAAATGCTCAACTGAATTAGACAAAACTGAGAAAGAGAGCTGCCTAAAAATTAAAAAAAATTAGATGATAGAAAAAGTAGATAAAACATTTCTACAAATATGTATAAAAAACTGCTAACCAGCATTCAACCAACGTTGCAACAAAACATACTTTTTAATCTTGGACAAATGATGCTGATCAGACATAGATAATGATAGAAAAGCTTTAAAAAAAACTTGAAACATTTGTGAAACAGGTGCTATCATAACATACACAATCAAGAGCATTTGAAGAAATGTTTACAGATAGCATCAAAAACTAACCAACATTTCTTGGTTAAATGCTCTTACATTTAGCTATTAGGCACATGTCAGACAGGTGAGCAATATAGGGCCCACTTGGATCTCTTATATTACAAATCTGTCTCATATCTTCTATGTTATGCATGTATTATGTCATATCCCAAGGCATCCAAATACACATCTTCATTAAATCACCTAACATTTTCTTTCCTTTGTCATATATGCAAAAATTTATCATGCAAAATTACAAACTTATGTCATGTAATTGAAGAGATCATTCATGTTTGCTTGTTTCTTAGGAAATTTATAAAACTTGCCAATATATAATTATAAAACTTGCCAATATGTAATTATTTAACTAGTTGCATCAGTTCTGCACATGCATGCACACACGCATGCACACACATGCACGCACACACACACACACACACACACACACACACACACACACACACACACACACACACACACACACACACACACACACACACACACACACACACACACTGGTTAGATCTATGTAATTTATGGGTTAGATTTCTTACCAATGTGACAAAGAAGTCTCAGCCATATTGTATCCAGTGATTTTCTCAAGAGTAATATGGGTCTATGCACTTTAATGATATCTTCATGTTTAGTACAGCTTTCATATTTTTCACTGCATTTTAGTGAAGTGGTGGTGTTCAGTTAGAATTATTTTATGGAATTTAATGCTCCTTTTGATATTTCTGTATTTATTATGTCAAGCTGTTCACATTGTTTAATTTGACCTTTTTCTAAAGATTCTTATCTACATTTTTGGGAGATTGACATTAGCAAGAACAGTGCCAGTTAATGTAGATGCAAGTGAGGCATTTAGTCATGTGACAAAACCTTCTAAGTTTGCTTTAAGTCGGACATCAATACAAGATTGATAATCATGGGATCAAATTGATAATGGGTTACTAAATAAACAATGGTATGTTACAATGAAATTTTTTTTACATAGTCATGTAGACATTGTATTGTTAAAAACTGACAGCAACAAAATAAACCTTATTAACATTCTATGTCTTTTCTTTTGGCATATTAAAATATTACCCCAATTAAGCCAAAAGATTGACATCTTCTAAGTTTGATAACCGTAATGAATTCAGTTTTATTCACTTAAGCTGTAATCTTGTGAAAATGAAACAGTTTGCTGTTATGGATTGGATCAGATAGCTTTTTAATATACATGGAACCCTGAAGTATATGTGGGGTTTTTACCTTTAAAAAATATTTGTTAATTCAAAATTCTGTGGACATAACCATATAATACAACATATTATAATTTGTATAGGCTCTGATCAAGGAATATGGAGAACAGGAATGGAACAAGTTGACAGAAATTGAGAGACAGCGAAAACTGGTCCGCATGAAACTTAAGGAGAGAAAGCTCCGCAAGGAAGGAAAATTGGATATGGCTGCTGGCATTCTCTCAGATTATGAGCAAAGTGAAAAATGCAAGTTGAACTATTTCATATTCCTTGGAGAAATGCACATTTTCAACATTCTGCAGCTAGATCACATTTATTTTGTTTCCATCATTGATCATGCAGAGCATTTATACACAGACACACACACAGTAACACACACACACACACAAAGCTTTGTGAACTTTTTCAGTATAAGGAACTCCCCTCCAAGGAGTGAAAACTCCACAATGAGAGAACATAAAATGAGACTGAAGGATTCCCTCAAGTCACCTGCTGAATGAAAAACAGAAGTTGATCTATATTTCATCACAATGTTACCAAATAAACTACATAAAATCTTGATTATTATTTATTACTTGGTTCCATTGAAAGATGGTTCTTCACTGGAGGGCCCAAAATCACATGATATGTATAGTTTTTACTGTCACATGATTAGGATATAGAGGATCTCAAAGGGGTAATGATATAATATTGAATTTATTCAACGAGTTAAATAAATTTCATATTATTTCATTACCCATTATTTCATTTAAGATTCTTTTATCACATAGTTTTTATTTCAGTGGAAATTATTTAGACAGAAAGAAGAACAAATAATTTTGTTCATTCTGATGGTGCACCTTTCATTTGTTGTGCATACAATACTGCCAAAAAACAAAGTTGAACTAGTAAAAGTAGAGTGTACTTTTTTACAAAGCTGTAAATCAGAGAAAAAGCTTCCATCATAACAAACAGAACATTTTATAATGGCAAAATCATATTTCAAAACAGAATGATTAATGTGATGTGATGCCATATTGTTAGATATGGTACACAGTAGGTCTAGAGTACATGTTTACCCTAAAATGTCACTTGCAGAACTAAACATTACATTGTTGTGATTTTTATGTGAAATAGGATTACTTGATGCAGAAATTACCACATTTGATGCAATGCATTTGTGACTGGATATTTACAGTATCTAACTGGAACAATAGACTGTACATAAGACGTAAACAAATTTATTTTTAAGTTGGGTTTGCATCCCATATATACTGCATAAAGATCAGCTGTGGTTTGATAAAGTTCTCTCAGTTAAGAGACCCATTAATGTCCAAATTGTTCTGCGAACAGAGGTGAGTTTATTTACTTCTGTAAGTTAACATTTAAATCACACTTGTACATAAGGTGGATTGTATATCTGTGCTACAGATATACCGCCCCTCCCTCAACCCACCTTCAAATAAGCAATACCCTTAGTTTTACTTCTTATTGTTGTTCTTGTTTTGTAGTTTTACACCATTTTTCTCATTATACATGACATAACAAGCACTGTGGGGGTAACTTTTCCATATTCAGACAGCCAAGATAATTTTTCCTCAGTTTCCTTTTGCGAGTCAAGTTCAAACATGGCTGCCGAAAATGTTCATTTAAAACAAAATATTCCAGAAGGTGGCATTACAAATGTTTTCCCACAAACCCAGCCAATCATTAATGAGGATACTGCAAAATAATTTCATAGGCTTATTTGGACCAATCAGAATCACATAAAGTGATATTTTAACATTGTGGTAATATTACAAATATGAAACTGCACATACTGTAGAAAAACTATACCTACTGTGTGATAAGTAATGTTATTGGGTCAGATTAATCATTAATGATTGCAATAAAAAGAAGTCAGATGGAGTCCAGACTATTGTCAGGTAAATCTAATAGTACTTTTTATGAACCCATTTAATGTTGGGGTGTTGTCTCTATGACACTGATGTTTGATTGTCTATCCTATAGCTTTGTAACATTTGGAGATATTTTGATGAAACATTGCCATTTACATATCTTCAATAGACTGTAAGTCAAATTCCATAGTCAGGCCCTCTGCCTAAAGGTCAAGGTAATGGTAAGGAAAATTGAATTATGTGACTCATATCCTTATCTGGACTAAAACTTTTTAACAATTAAAAAAATTTTAAGGAAACTTAGACAATTATATATATATATATATATATATATATATATATATATATATATATATATATATATATATATATATATATATATATATATATATACAGTGTATTGTGTACAATTTCTATGTCCCCATCTTGCTCAAGGTCACAGCAAGGCAAAATGTAATTATGACTTGTATTGCTATGATTCTATGGTCTTACACTATATACAAAATACAAATGTATGTAACATAATCGATTAAAAAAATTTTTAAAAAAAATAATGCAGATTAAATATACATTACAGTATCTTTTTCCAGAGGAATACCTTTTGAACCATGAAAATATTTTACTGAAAATTTGTGCAACCATATATCATGACTTGTTGGTAATTTTATGTAACATAGCTGTGTGCTCTCATGGTCAAGGTCACATATAGTGAAACTGTAATGCTATGACATATATCCTTGTGAAGAACACAACTTTTGAACTAATACAGATATTTTAATAAAATTGTACCCAGATATGCATATATGACTTGATGGTGTGTTGTACACTATTGCCATGTCCCCAGTAGCAAGATCATGGTCACAGCAAGGAAAAATGTAATCTGTCCTTGTAATCTTGTCTGGATTGTAACTTTTGAACCAATGAAGACAGTGTAATGAACTTTACCCAAGTATATTATATCAAGATTAGACGATGTATCACATACCATAGGTAAACACCCTACTTTAAGTTGAAGGTCATTGCCAGGGAAATGTAACTCTTACTTGTATTCTTGCTTAGAATATACATTTTGAAATGGTGAAGATATTTTAATGAAACTTCAGCCCATTATATATATCATGATTTAGCAGTTTCTTGCTTATTTATAGTCGCACTTCTGTTCTCAAGATCAAGGTCACAACAAGGGATAATATATGTCTGTGGCCTCTTTCTTTATCTAGGCTGTCACATTTAACCCCTACTTATATTTCAGCAAAGCTAGACAAAAGTTCATATCTTATCATGAAATAGTCAAGTAATTAGCTCAGAGATCAAGGTCATGAATTGAGAGAAGGTCATGAGTTGGGCATACGGCAATATCATGTATTATTTACAGTAATCTTGTTTCATTTAGTGCTGGAGGAGATCTTTGGAGAATCGAAGCTGGACCAAAAGCAGAAGCTACAGGAACGGCTTTGCCGTCGTAAAGAATTGATTAAACAGCGACAGGCAGAGGGCCTTGCCACAGATGACACAACCATCAACACCATCATTGAAGAGGAGCAAAGAAAGGAAGAGGAGGAGAATAAGAAGAGGAGGAGGGTATGTCAAAATGGCTAAGAAGGAAGTCAGATTTATCTACTGAAAAGAATCAGTTTGCAGGATACTGATCATGTACAAGAGGAAGTAAACAATGATAGAATAGTAATGCTTTCTTTCGGTTGCTGATGATACATAATAATGTCCTTCAGTCACATCAACAAACTACCTATTGAAGTAGTTTTGTTAGTATCATTCCTGGCAACTAGTGATAATTTGGAGTTAATTAGTCAATACATCATTGCCACATCCTTTACTACATGATCTGACACAATATATCAATTACTGATGCAGTGATTGTACTTGCAGTTGTTTGCATCCTAAATTAGCGCTGAAACATTATATCAGAATATTTCTTTTAGGTAACAAGGGCATATTTACTAATCACATAGCAAGATTATATTGATATTTTTACAGCTATAAACAGTATACCAAACAAAAAACAATGTATCATGTCAGTACCAACATAATATCATATGATAATTGTAATTTTAATGTTCTTGCCAGAATACTTATCTCATATGACTGTTAATTTTAATTAGATAACCAAGTTACCAATATCATCTGATGGGTCAAAGTAATGACATTATCTGCATGCTAATGTAATAGGATGGGTAATTTTGATGACATTACCTACACACTAACATCATTTGATGGGTAATTATTATGATTTTACCTGCATGCTAATATCATAGGACAGGTAATTTTGATAACATTACCTGCATGCTATCATGATAGGATGGGTAATATTGATGACATTACCTGCATGCTAACAACATAGGCTGGATAATTTTGATGAGTTTACCTGCATATTAATATTATAGGATGGGTAATTTTGATGATTTTACTTACACACTAATATCATAGGCTGGGTAATTTTGATGACATTACCTGCATACTAATATCATAGGCTGGGTAATTTTGATGACATTACCTGCATACTAATATCATAGGCTGGGTAATTTTGATGACATTACCTGCATACTAATATCATAGGCTGGGTAATTTTGATGAAATTACCTGCATGTTAATATCATAGGCTGGGTAATTTTGATGAGATTATCTGCATACTAATATCATAGGATGGGTAATTTTGATGATATTATCTGCATTCTAATATGATATGATAGGTAATTTGATAATGTTTTCCAGCATATTGATACCATATGATGGTTCTTAAAAAAATTCAACATTCCATAGTTTCTCAGTGAGAAATTCCATCATACATTAAAACCAAAAATGTTGAAATTTAGTTAGCCAAAATAACATCTCATCTGTAAAATATGTTTTGTTTTACCATGAGTATTTCCTCACTTTGATAAAAAGTTGACATGTGAAAGCTCAAAGTCTGTTAAAATGAATGTCTTTGAAGATAAACCATTTTGTTTTGCCCTGTGTTTATGAACCACTGGCAGGACCAAAGTACTATATTCCATCCATTGCATCATTGATTTTGCAAATGATGATAAGATGTTGTCAGAAGTTTTCAAAAATCACACAGCACACATCAAAGATTTTATAAGATACATAGTATTGGATGGAATCCTTGTTGTATATATATATATCCCTGTATTTTTTTAAAAATGTTTGGAATTGTGTGATGTCTTTTCGTCTTTTTGTGCACACACACACACACACACACATATATGTATGTTACCTTATCTTCAAACTAGTGAGTGGATTTCACTGAACAATACTTAATTGCATGAAAATTGTTCTGTTAATAAATTTCTTTGTACCAGAATATCCTCCTAGAACTTCAAAATTGTTTTGATGATGAAAAAGCTGTAATCCTGGGAGCACTGAAACGACAAAAGGACAAGATTGCAGAAGACCGTGAGCGTCAGTTTGCTATGGCAAAGCTGAGGCGAGACAAAAGGAGATTACAAAAGGAAGCAAAAATTCAGTCTGTTGCCATGCTAATCAGTTCTGCAAAAGAGTATGAACAAAGAAGAGAGGAGGGGTGAGTGCTAATTTGGCTGAGATCGGATAAAAAATTCTCTGTATGTTTTCATCGTTTGCCATGTGTATTGTTTAGTTTGAAAATGAAGGTGAAGAACTGTTTAGAGAATTTTAGTATATTTAATCACTGTATTATCTCTATCAAAGAAAAGAAGATTCTAAATATAAAAATTAATTGACTTGTTGTTTTAATTATTTGACCCAATTATCTTTTACTTTTTTTTGTTTTGTTTGCCAGTTTTGAAATGCCTGCACTTACTTGTCACAATTTAGCCAGAAATATAATAATGCACTGTTGAATCAAAAAAACACACACACACACACACACATATTCTCATTTCAATACCCATGAATATGTTATTGTGCTAGTCAAATACATGAGTAGTTCTACAGGGAGGCTTTTGTAGGAATCATCATGTCCGTCTGTCTGTTGATCCATCCTTCCTTCTGTACATCACACAGTATTATGGACACATCTGGTCCTATAGTTTTTAATGGTTTCCAGATAAATGCTTTGGTTATCATCAGAAAATGTGCAAGTTGAAAATCTACTCTGCCTTTGTATTTGTATGACTTTTTTTTATCTTTTTGACTCACAGCTGAAAGTAGTTCATATAACTATCTTGTGAGTGCGACTAGTTTTTCAGTTTTCAGATCATCACCATACAATTTTATATACATCACTAAAATACCACTATAGCAACATGTAGAATGTTTTGAATGAAAACAGAACCCATCTGACCTCCAATATGGTAGAATAGTGGCCATCTTGAGAATCTTGTTATCACTACTCCTCTTGCATGAATGGTGGCCTGCATTTTGTACAGTGACATACATTTCAAAGTGGATTCTGACAGACTTTGTGTTACATTTAAATGAACAATTTGATAAGATTCTGAGACTGATTTTAAGGTCATAAACCTGAAGTCACATTTGTAACTGTACTGACTTGTGAGTATGATAAAACAAACAGTCGTAAATGGTTATTGTTTCAAATATGGTGTGTAGATATATCTGTTGAATACATTCAATTATGAGACGTAAATAACTTGGCTTTTCTTCCTAAAAGATATCTATATAGATTTAACTAAACATAGCATGTAGGTGTATCTTAACATTGTCGAAGACAGGTTCACTGATTTTCTGTCTAAGGTATCAGGTTCAAGGTCAAAGGCCATAACAAAGAGTTTTATGGTACTCTTACAGTTATCTTGTTAATATGTTAACTCAGACATGGCTGAAAATAATTTTGTTGCCAAATTTGTATTGTTAAATTTGGTTTGATTTGGCAAAGTTCTCAAAATGTCAGAGACAGTTTTGATACTTGCCAGTTTAAATAATAGCTGGACTGAAAAATTGGTCTTATCACGAATTCCAAAAAATATTTTTAATAAGTAGAGGGTCCTTTTAAGTGACTCTTGTTGTTCTGTTTTTACTCTGGGCTTGATGTAATGTTGTTTTTGGAGTTGTTCCTTTGAACTTGGAATCTGATGTAGTTCATGCCAGAGTATTATGACTGCAGTCTCTGATTTCAGTGGGTTGCCATGAAACTTTGAAATTGGGTGTTATGGTTATCATAAGAAGATGCACATATCGATAAATCACTATGTTTTTTGTTTTATTTGTCAAGATTTATTGGCCTATATGTCCTGATAGGGAATGCAGTGCAAGACAGAATATTTTGTATGCAGTACAACTTGTCTGGAAACTTGTTAATGATGCTCAAGGACAGACATTATGCTTCCATGATTTTTGCAAGTGTTATAGTCATTTATGACTTACAGCTGGATGAAGTATGTGACAAAATGATGTGAATTACTCAAATGGCTTGTTAACTTTAAAAAAATATCATGGTCATCATTAGATACTATACATGCTTTGCATATATATATTCTTTGCACTTACACTCTTCATAGAAGGGTTATGTACTTATTGTACCTTAGACTTAATTTGGTGTGTGGAGAACACAAAGGGTATGGGTATGTATAAATTAGCAAATTGCTGACATTCCCATAGTTTTAACACAGAGTTTTATCCCTTTGATGACAGTAGAACATAATGAATTTCGTAATATTTACCTGCATTTGTGAATACACATATAAAACTAATACAGTAAAACACCCACTTGAAAAACAATCCATTCTGCCAGCAGAGTGGTTGCTCAAAATAAATTATCTCTCATAATAGTATTGTACAAGAAGGCCAGTTTTCAAGTCAGATTCATCTAGGATTAAGAAGGAAAATTACCTTGCTATATTTTGTTCTTTATTCGTAGTTCTTCTTAAAGTATTTTATTCCTCATCTGAAAACATACAATTTTACTGCACTTAAAATAACAGTATCATTTTCATATGAAATTCACATGTAGTCTACTTTTATATGAATTGCAAGGTTTACGATAAAGTACGTTTTTCTTAATCCATCTATAAATTGTAAAGTTTAGTATAATAACACTTGCTCAATAATTTATTTGGAACCAAAAGTAAAATGTAAGTCATCCACAACATAAATAATAAACAGACCAACTCATTAACAAAATAAAGTAGCAGATTTCTGACCTTGATATGTTCAACCTCATGTGTATGTAATAATACCAGTAACACTCATAAAATAATGAATAATAAACATTTTTATTTTGTCAGTAAGTAAAAAATTAACCCAACGAGAAAATGCAAATAATGTATTAGGAGAAAAACATTACATTTATTCCAATTATTTGAACTCCACGGACTGATCATGATGCAGTGAAAGTTTCATGAGAATATCTCAAATTATAACATTACTAAATGGTGAAGGTTTTCAGAACAAGTAGTATGAACCTTTGAACTATTTTCATCCCTGGTTGCTAATCCTATTAAGACGATATGGTTAATAGTAATAGGGATTTTAAACACTGATACTACAATTGTCTTTTATGACATGTAATTAAGTTTGTTTTGCGGTCTGTGGGATACAAATTTACTTTTAATTATATAAATCTAACAAAACTGGTAACCAGACTCGTTGTTTTCTGCATCTCATTTCTAAACCAACTGGACTATGCCTGCAGTCTCTACTTAACAGTCATTGTTACCAGTGATTAAATAAAACTCCATATTGTTTTTAATTGGTTTTGCAATACTGTTACGTGCTTAGGCTTGAATAAACAGTAACATAGAAAGAGTGAAAATAACAAGCTTGTAAAACTTAATAAACAATTTATTGAGTACAAATATTTTTCAGAAAAGAAAAATAAACTTACAGTTTTAAGAATCAGTTCCAAAATTAATCCAAAATAATTCAAAATATTATCCACTAGAGAAATTGCAAAAGTCTTGGTAATAAAATGTCCAAATAGTTCTAAGTTTGAATTCCAGCGAAGTATCCAAGATAGAAGACGTTGTCACTTGATTTAGTCAGTTCTTGTTAATGAAAATCTATGAGCACATATTCTTTTCCAGATAAATAACAAAACAAATCCTCCTGAATCCAAATGAATTGACACAATTTCCAGTACAAGGTAATTTATAATAACTCAAAAAGACACAACTTAATATTCTAAAAGCCCAATTCTTCTACTGAATAGCTCACTCCAAAACATCACTTATATACCTGTTTTTACGTTAACAAGAAAGGGGTGACGACCTTCTAGAATCTCTCAGAACAATTTTACATTCAAGAAATCACGTAAACAGCGTATGACCCAACTAAGTTAGAAAGATGTTTATACTTTACTCCATTTTGTCCTTGGAACCAACCAATCATTTTAAAAGCTTGTTTACAACTCTGAAACTTGGTCAGAAATGAGGTCAACACCTGGTGTTTATCCTGTAAGTACAGGTCACCCCCCCCCCTTCAATGAACGAATCTTAAAACTTAAAATGCCAAATTTAAATCTAACAATAAAAATAAATATAAATGACTTATATCAAATATATGTAACAATACGATCATTCAGGGCACATATTTTGCAAATAGAATAATGGTTTATGATCACATTTAGTAGGGGTCACTCACACCGGTGCATTTAATATATAATAAAATGAATCTGTGCACAATGATTTTGGTTGTCAGTGAAAGGTCGTTGCTCATAGCAGAATTTGTTAAAATTGGATTTGTATACTATCAATTAGATTTCTTGTACAACCAAAACATTAATGTTGGCCTTGAAAAATTAACTTTTTCACTATTATCTGATTAATCCTTCTGCATACAGTCTCTTAGCAGAAAGAGAACGTCAGCGAGCTGTGGCTCGTGAGCGACTGTCAGCTAGAATAAAAAAACGGCAGGGCAAGAATAGCACTGAGGAGAATCTGAATGACAAGAAGCAGAGTCAGTTAGAAGAAGTTGTACAGGATGCCATTGAAGGTGTGTATTGGACATTTTAATTTTTGTCTTGATTGCCAAACATTGATCGCACATAAGCAGTAAGACAACACATTTCTTGTAGTAGTTATTTTTTGTAGTCAATGCCATCAGTGTTAAGTTTTTTTCATTTATTTCCATTTCTTCTGTCATTTATATTCATGAAGACATTGGTACATTTATGGGAGAAGTATTACAGTAAGAAATATGGAAATATTTATTTATGCTCCTCTGGCTACTTGTAATATTTTGAACCATTTCCTTGAGATTTCTGCACACATGTGCATTCACTAAAAGGATTTCATTTTGACAAACTTACTTTGAATAAAATATGCTGTACATTAGAATTTGTTTTTCTTCAGTTTGTATAATATTATACAGAATAAAAATTGTGTTAACATCATTGTTGTAACATGCACTTCCTTAAATGAGTAAATAGCATACTATTCATTTTAAGATATTTAAGTCAGGCTTGAATAGTTAGTAATATCTAAAGATTTATATATTCATTTGTTGTAATTTGTGGGTATGATTTGTATTGAAAACTAGCAGGAAAAGACATTTTAGTTAATTCATAAAGCCAAAATTCAGTTTTGGCAGGTGAGGCTTTATCTCAAATAAACCCTATACTCCTTACTGGGTTGTATCCTTATGGACCCATGGTATACTTTCATTGCTTGTGCAAATATTACTTCCTTATCACTGCTTCTTCTTAAAAATCACTCAACAGAATTTGATCAAATTTTGACATAAAATGTCTTGTTATGAAGGTCTTTTAAATAGATGTTACCAGTCTGCCTTCAAACATGACTACCATTGCTAAAAAATAAGAAATAGGAAATGCAGAACTGAACATTAATATATTAAGTGAAGATTGTGATTTTCTTGACAAGGTATAAGACTATAGAATGTGATCTATGTTACAAAAACAGTTACCATTTATAAACTGCATAAATGTTTTATTCCAGCGTTATGTTGTTGTTGTTGTTGTAGGGTTTAACGCCATTTTTTCAGCACACGATAGGCTATACATGGCGGCCAGTATTATTTTTGGAGGAAGAACCCGGGAAACCCCCCGGGAAGAACCATGATAAGCTACTGGCAAGCTTTCTCACATAACTACATTAGCCGAATCTTAGACTCGAACCCACTCAGACAGAGGTGAGATGGCAGTGATGAATAATGTAAAGCGCTTTAGACCACTCAGCCACTCAGGGCTCCTCCAGTTTTAAGAAGAAGAAAGATCTACCATGAAAGTGTTAAAGGAATTTACACAAAGAATTTTGAACTTGCATGAAATTCTGTCTTCCATGGTTGAATGATATATTATTTAACCATATATCAGCAAAATTACATGCAATCTTTGTTAGGATTTTTAGGTTTCTAATCCTTTTTCACAATAATCTGAGTCAACAAGGATCAGGTTGTTTGTGGCATGATGGTATTATATCCCTTTTAATGCAAAGAAAACTGATGTTATGGATGATGTGACACATAAAATATAAATTAAGTAAAGCACTAATTTACATCAAAATAGAATTAGATAACAAATCTGAATTGTTCAAGATGTTTTTAGAGAAAATGTGTTGGTTAATTTCTTGTCAAAATGCTTAAACATGTGCTTTCTCCCAATGTTAAAAATATGCCAGTTGAGGAATATGAAATATGGGAATACAGTTTAAGTCCAACTCAGAAAATGTTATTTGGGATGAACTTTTTAAGAATATTGGAGGAAAGTCAGTACCTTAAAAACCCAGTCACAGAAAAACTGAAGTTTGAGTTCTCCTGCATGCTGAGTATGATTGTTTTGTCCCATTCTAATGCTGATACAGAGAGGACATTCTCCTTTCTTTGCAAAATAAAGTGATTCAAGGAGAAATCTGGACTTGAAATTTGTGTCGGCCTGTAAAGTTTGAAACCTAATAATCACCACACTGGTGGACAAGCGGTTAGAGCATCTGCTGTGGAAGCTGGAGGTCCAATCCCCGGCCGAATCATACCAAAGACTTATAGAAATGGTACTAACAGCTGCCTTGTATATTGATTAGTTGTAGCACTGTAATTACTAATCTCCATCCTTGTATATTGATTAGTTGTAGCACTGTAACCAAATTTTAGCTAAACTTTTTTAATACTGGGGTCATAGCCAATGTTTGGCTAATGTTTTTGACTATGAAGGCTTATCCAAAAGTTCTGAACCATCAATTTTCAAAGCAGGAGGAACTTTTTGGCAAGGTTCAATTTGCCCACTGCAGATGGCCGATTTGATTAATGGAAAAACTCAGATGAAATTGGAAAGTGTTATTATTTTAAATGTCAAAAATAATATTAGATAATCTTTAATATCAGGAAGTCAGTCTCATGTATCATGAAATAAATTATACTGGTGTATACCTCTATACAGAATTTCTTCTATGACTAGACTAGGGGGCCATTCCAATAAATTATACTGGTGCATGCCTCTGTACAGAATTTATTTCATGATTAGACCTTAGGGCCAGCCCAATAAATTATACAATTGCATGCTTCTGTACAGAGTTCCTCTATGATAAGTCTACGGGGCCATTCCAATAAATTATACTGTTGCATGCCACTGTACAGTTTCCTCCATGATAAGTCTACGGAATTTCTTCTATGACTAGATTAGGGGGCCAGTCCAATAAATTATACTGGTACATGCCTCTGTACAGAATTTATTCCATGACTAGACTAGGGGGCCAGTCCAATAAATTATACTGATGCATGCCTCTGTTCAGAATTTATTCCATGACTAGACTAGGGGGCCAGTCCAATAAATTATACTGGTGCATGCCTCTATACAGAATTTCTTCTATGACTAGACTAGGGGGCCAGTCCAATAAATTATACTGGGTCTTGCCTCTATACAGAACTTATTCCATAATTAGACCTTTGGGCCAGCCCAATAAATTATACAATTGCATGCTTCTGTACAGAGTTCCTCTATGATAAGTCCACGGGGCCATTCCAATAAATTATACTGTTGCATGCCACTGTACAGTTTCCTCCATGATAAGTCTACGGGGCAAGCCCAATAAATTATACAGTTGTATGCTTCTATAGAAAACTTCTTTAATGATAACACCATGGGGCTATCCCAATAAATTATACTTTTGCATGCCACTGTACAGAGTTTCCTCCCTGATAAGTCTACGGGGCAAGCCCAATAAATTTTGGCAAAAGTAGAGAGTGAGCTTATTATAAAACAGATATCCTTAGTGATATTTGCCAACATATGTCTAAATGATTATTATTGGGGTTCGGTAAGGGTGGTCTAATCATCAAACATGGTTGTATCATTACATAAATTTGGTATATACTGTTAAGGATGGTCAATTGTGAAAAGATTAAAATTATAAAATTATTAATTTTTACACAGCTAAAGGTTCATGGTATTCAAATTGTCTAAAAGTTAGGGTAATTAACTTGAAAGTATGAGATGATTACCGTCACTGACCATCTATGCAATAATAGCTGAGTGAGTATTTGCAAGCTCATCAGATTTGCACAGGATCATAGACTCCTTTTATCAAATTTGTTACCAGTTGTAAAGTGATAAATATTTCCCAAAATACTATATACTTTTAGTTGACTTATTAAAAAAAATTCACTGAATTTTCAAGTAGTTTTTAAAATTCTGTAAGCATTTTTTTATTTATTGTTTGATAAGAAACATTAACACCATGTCAATTCATGCGCTCCCATAGTTCATATTGTACTAATATGCAATAAGGTAAAAAAGTTAAACCATATTGATGATATCATAATGCCATGATCACATAATTTTAAGATGCATGTAAATTATGTGTTGATTTGCAGATTAAGTGGTAACTGTAAGTGTCCAGTCTCATCTGCTGTTTTATAATTTAGGGAGGACTGTAGCAGACGCAGTTCTGGAGACTCTGGATACACGTCAAGAAGAGGAAAGAAACATTATGGTTAAATTGATTGAAAATGTCAGGGCGGACAAAACACTCACCAGCAAGGCCAAGAATATGTCAGATGAGGTGAGTCACTACTTTTTGTCCCCAATTTGATGATCCAATAACTTGGCAAATTCTGTTGAAACCTAAATGAGGAAATCTCCCCCAGTTGTTTCCATGTAGATGTCAATAAAATACTGAAGTCTGCATCATTTGATTTGATGAATAAGATATTAATAACATAGAATACAATCTAATCAGTCAAAGAGAGCACTTTATCAACTCCATTTTGCATTGATCTCATGGATAAGGCATAAATCAGTCATAATACGATCTAATCAGTCAAATATAGCATTTTATCAAGTAAGTTTTGTATTTAACCCATAGATAAGGCATAAATCAGTCATAATACGATTTAATCAGTCAAATATAGCATTTTATCAAGTAAGTTTTGTATTTAACCTATGACATTTTGCCTTAGATAGAAAATCTATTCATCATTTATCAATCAGTTTTCTAGATTATCTTAATTAATTCTTGTTGAGATATACATTTTTAGATTAAGTATGCAAATATACTGCTTATTTAGAACTGATATATGAACTAAAAAAAAGCTTGTGACTAAGAAAAATTAAAAAGAAATAAGGTGGCCTAGAAGTTAGAGCATCTGCTACAAAAGCAATAGGATGTGGGTTCGAACCCCAACTTAGTCATACCAAAGACTTACAAAAATGGTACTAACAGCTGCCTTGCTTGGCATTAGGCATTAAGAGGTTAGTGTTAGGACTGGATGGCCTGTGTCAGGATAATGTGACTAGGTGGGACATCATGGTACATGTCTGCAGCTTGATGCACCATTGCTAGACATCACTATAAACTGCTACACTGCAGACATTATAGCGATATGACTGATTTTTTAAAAAAAAGCTACGTTAAAATTCCTAATAACACACACACACACACACACACACACACACACACACACACACACACACACACACACTATGTTACAAAATGGCTTGCAGACATTTCTAGACTTTAAAGTCATGAAAGTGCCATTTCAGGACCAGGTGAAGTGGTAAACTGCCATTTTGGATGCTGGTAGGGTCATGAAATCCTATTGCCATTTTGAGACTGATGGTAAGATCATGAAATTGTATCCCACACCTCATCATTAAATAGTATCCCACACCTGGTCATGAAACATTATCCTACACATGGTTATGAAACAGTATCCAACATATGGTCATGAAACAGTATTCCACATATGGTCATGAAATGGCCTGGTATCTTTTTGAAATGCTGCTGATCATGAAATGCCCCCAAATATCATCAAATTGTTAGCCAGATACATATAGGCTGATACAGCACAATAAAATAGGGTAGTGTTTAGTGTTAATAGTTATAGACCAGAAGAGCATAGGGAATGACCTGTTATTTCTCACTCATGCAGAAAGTAATTCCAGCTCTTTTGCAAACCTTACTTTTCTTATCTCAGTCTAGTCATATCAGACCTGTCGTCTCAGTCAAGGTATCCATGCACTCAGAACTACATTTAAAAAACAAAACCTTTGTTGTCTTCTGCTCTGCCTGACGTAGTTGTTCTAAAATCAAACAACAACAACAAATATATAAAAATAAACATAGAAAGTTAAGGTCAATCCATCTTTGAGAACACACCATACAAACATATTTCTCGAGAAACAAAGACACACACATACATATTGAGCTTTTTGGCATTATTCTAGTTCATTCCACACAGCATGGTCAATTTTATCCTATATGCATGCCTAGCTCAGTACATGTTCAGATCAGCTTCATTAAATGTAGTTAAAACAACCTAACTAGTTTTAAATATGAAACAAATTATATACTGTTAGCTACATTCAATGATGCTGACCTGAAAATTGACTGTGATACAGACAGGATAAAATTCTCAATGCTGTGTGAAATGAACTATGACAGAAAACACTGATCCATGCACATAGACTATAGACCTATACACTTCATAGCCTATAGACCTATACACTTCATAGACTATAGACCTATACACTTCATAGCCTCCTAACTCTCTTAACAACTACAGAAAACTTAGCAACAGCTAGAAATGTTTAATGTCAAACATGCTCTATTCTAATCTTGTTAAGCATCTCCATTGTACCCCAGATGAATAAAAAAAATATACCTGCAATCATTCATCTGTCAATACACTAATCCATAAGCAAATTTCACTGCAGTACTTGCACTGTTTCCAAGACAGAAATATAAATTTTCAAAGAATCCATGAACTCGAAAGTTTAGCACATGGTTATCCGCTAGGGTCCGCATATTTGGAGAATCTTTTATACAGGGGAGGGGGTAATTTTTTCAAAAGTGGAACTGATGAAATGATAAATTATTTATTGTCAATTTCATATAACATCCATATAATAAATATGATAATACCTCATTACTATGTGACATTTTATATTGTCATTTTTCCTTGCTCACGTATATAAACTGTGTACTTCGGATGCAACGGTCACACCACAGCCCTCAACATATTTGTATTCATGCACCGCATGTAAACATTGGGGCATGAACATTATTGAAGTTATTTTAATTTTAAAAAGAAATATTGGACAAGCTTTGTAGGGAGACAAATAATGTAACCCCATTGACTGGGATTTCCTTGTCTAGGTCCAAATCCCAACACTTATTATGTATTTCTCAATCAAGGTGTCCATGCACTCAGAACTTTGTTTTTCACACACTTGTTGGAGGATTGCCATGAAAGTTTGCACACACCTTCATCCCAAGGCCCTAGTTGGTCTTAGATGAAATTGGTACCACTTGCCTATCCAATATAGCCCCCAATGTGGAAAGTCGTATCAACATAGAATTTTCACCAGAAAACTTCTTTTGATATATAATTTGTTCTAAATGAATGACGTGCTGATCTTAAGTCCAATTTAACCACTATGAATGCCACCTAGAAAATCTTGTGTTATGTATATTTGATTTAATTTAATTGTTAATTCTAATTTATTTTTTAAACATTTTTATCCATTATAATGCTATTGTAATGCAATATTGTTTATTGGACTTGATGTTTTTAAAGAATTAAGTTCAGTCCTTTTGACCAGACTTTTTTAATTTTCATTGGTAAACACCTAATAATAGAAACACTGTATCTAGTTTCTGACCTTGATTCAGAACCAGTGACAGTTTTAGTTAACAATTTGTCTATTATTTGTTTTAAAATTCTTTCTCAGAGTAAGAATTATTAAGTTAAGTCAAGGCCATACCAGGATGACATGATAATTATCATTTAACAAACCTCCATTTCAGGAAGGTTGACCCAGTATCTTGGTTAGACTTATTACTGATGTATTGAGTGAGAATTATCAGTCATGCCTTAACACTTGAGACATCAAAGTGTTTTATATTGTGTCTTGTTTTGGGCTAATTATTTTATTTTCTTCAAATTATTTTGAATTCAAGTGATTCTTTCCCTGGAAATACAAGTGCTCTAAATTAATTCTTGGACAAGGACATTTCTTGAAATTCATTCAGAATTAAAAAAGCTGGAATAATATTTTCTGTGATTCAACAAGAGACTGTTGACACTGCAGCACCTTGCAGGTTACAACAGACATTATAGTCTTCCATTATGGATGTCATTGGGATTCGAACTCAGTTTCATTCAGGACTTTATATTACTAATAGATTTTTTAATTCTTGGATTATTTTTGGATTTGATTTATTAAACTAAGTTCTTTTTTCTCATTTTTCACATGATATTCTAGGGATATAATTTATTTATTAAATTTTACCAAGCTTGTTGTCTCTACTTTTTCCTGTTACTTTTTGTAAGAGCCTAGACTCATATCAACATGGAGTTTTACCAAAAGAATTATTACAATACCTAGTTGATCCTAAATGAAAATGGTATTGATCTTGTATCCAGTATAGCCACCATTATGATCTTCAAGAAAGACTTGCTATTGCTACTTCTTCTTCATATCATGATGGAGTTTTCACCAAACTGCTTCTTATGATGCTACTCCTAAATGAAAATGGTGTCAATTTTTCATTAGGTCTATCCTCTGCAGTTGCTAGTTTTTATATCGTTTTATCAGTCAAGAATATCAGAAACAGTTAAAAAGAAGAAAAAAGTTTATCTTGGATTCCTGTCAATTGTTTTAAACTAGTAGATTGGCATTCCTAATAAGAGTCTCTTCTTTTCAATGGGTCATCTAAAGTAAGTTAAATTATCCCATATAGGGACCAGACTGGCAGATTATGTTTTGTAACTCCTGTAAGTGGTAATTGTCATCTGAATCTTGGCATCTGATAGGTACCTGTCAGTGTCATATGAATCTTGGCATCTGATAGGTACCTGTCAGTGTCATATGAATCTTGGCATCTGATAGGTACCTGTCAGTGTCAATTGACTGTAGAGGGAATTCCAGACTAATGGCATCCTTCTTTATGCGGCTGACCAAGGAAGCTGCATTGTCTCAGTGCTTAGCTTGGTGGACTTGCAACCCAAATGTTGTAGGTTCAGATCCAGCTAAGATCAACACTGAATGGTTGTTGTGGGTTTTTTTTAGTTGGCAAGGTTGTTTACTCCATTTGCCTTTTTATCCTTTGTTGCACCCTTACGATAAAATAAATAAAACCACGTGGAGAAAAATGCTATCTACCATTTTATCTTGAAAACTATCAGGTACACATACAAGAAATATAAAGAAGTAAGCTCAAATAATGTCGGATTAAGGATTTTTTTTTAAAAGTAGGTGACTGATATGTGAGGTTGCACAAAACTGTACAGATGTTTGTTAGCACTCTAAGACTGTTACAGCTTTATATGTAGTCTAACTATTATCGAATGAGATACTATTTTATATAATCTTATATGCCAGGACCTGAAATCAGAACTTATGAAACTGGAAAAAGAGCAGAAGAAGTGGCGAAAGCAATCAGAGAAGAAAGCAACAAGTCTAAAGGAAGATTCCATGACTCCAAAAGAGTGGGAGAAGCATCTAAAGGAAGTAGATCTTGACAAGTCCAAGCAATTCAAATTCTTGACTGAAGCCCTAGCAGACAGAATGGAAGGTCTGTATTTAATTCAACACAGAATACATGGAGCATGGAAGATATATATGCAATAAGAAATACCATCAGTAAAATTGGTTGTTAATGTTACATTGAAACATTTTATTTAATTAGCATCAACTTCATCATCAGTGATAAACAATGACTCCTGTAGACTGTGATCATAAATCATACATTTTAGATGTTTTATGATTTAGGAGTCAGTAGAAATTAAGGCCAGCAGCTCAGTCTATAAGTTGATTGTGCCATCTTATTTTTACAGTAATGTTTACATAAGCGTATTGTAAATTTAAAGTACAAGCTTGATTACAAAATATATGTCATTGTGGTTATGTAGGTGCCTTTGCTGAATGTTAAATAAAATATTATTTGTTGTTCTAAACTGCAAGTTTGACTAAAGTCAGTTCGTTCCTCATTATTGAGTAATCTGCACAGTAATTGTCGTCAAAACACTTCCAGATAAAAATTATCAGTTGCTACACACTTGTAGAGAAACAGACTGGAACTAATTTTAATCAATAAATGTGGTTGTCTGACTTAATTGCTACCATTGCAGGGGTTATTTCAGATTTGTTCCAATATGCAGTGTTTACATTGTAACATCAATGCACAGGATATTCAGTCCATGTATGCTGGATCACACATCTTGGTTGGCTGTGTCTAAAAATGTTTTCAGTTTTAACATTGATTTTGTTGTATGCATTGATTGTGACAATTATATAATGATCTGACAGAATATTGATCATTGAGGTTTGAAATAAAGTGAATAATCACCACTTAAAGTAATGTGAAACGACATTCACAAAAATGATGCCTACATGACCTATATGTGTTGTAGCAATGCTGACTATCGGTATTACTTGTATGTTTGTTGTAGTAATGCTGACTATGAGTATTACTTGTATGTGTGTTGTAGCAATGCTGACCATCTATATCACTTGTATGTGTGTTGTAGCAATGCTGACCATCTATATCACTTGTATGTGTGTTGTAGCAATGCTGACCATCTGTATCACTTGTATATGTGTTGTAGCAATGCTGACCATCAGTATCACTTGTATGTGTGTTGTAGCAATGCTGACCATCTGTATCACTTGTATCTGTGTTGTAGCAATGCTGACCATCAGTATCACTTGTATGTGTGTTGTAGCAATGCTGACCATCAGAATCACTTGTATGTGTGTTGTTGTAATGCTGACCATCTATATCACTTGTATGTGTGTTTTAGCAATGCTGACCATCTGTATCACTTGTATATGTGTTGTAGCAATTCTGACCATCAGTATCTCTTGTATGTATGTTTTAGCAATGCTGACCATCAGTATCATTTGTATGTGTGTTGTAGCAATGCTGACTATCAGTATCACTTGTATGTGTGTTGTAGCAATGCTGACCATCAGTATCACTTGTATCTGTGTTATAGCAATGCTGACCATCTGTATCACTTGTATGTGTGTTGTAGCATTGCTGACCATCAGTATCACTTGTATATGTGTTGTAGCAATGCTGACCATCAGTAGTATCACTTTTTTGTGTGTTCTAGCAATGCTGACTATCGGTATTACTTGTATGTGTGTTGAAGTAGTGCTGACCATCATTATCACTTGTCTGTGTGTTGTAGCAGTGCTGATCACCAATATCAGTTCAATGTCATCAAAAGATTCAATTTTTTTGGATGTTTTTAAACCATTATGATTCTAGTGGAGAAGCGTCAGAAGTCTGAAGGCTTGGGTCTTGGTCCAGATGAAATGATGAGTGAAATTGAGATCTCCATCATGGCTGATCTACAGGAAAAGCAGCAGTGTGAAACTAATGCTGTACAGGACATCCTGGAGAACTATGTAATTGTTGATTCTTACCAACTTCTGTCTCTAACATGTCTTACCGCTTCTTGAGATCTAGGCTTTAATTTTCTGGTAGTGATAATTTCTGTTGATATCAACAGTTGTAGGATTTGCATATCAAAGGTTTTGAAAATCACATAGTATGCACCACAGCAAAATATATAGGGGAGACATGATGCTTCGTGGAACCATATTTAACTTCCAATTAAAGTTATTTTCCATGTTTTCATCCATAGAGTTTTATATCAGATTTTACTCATACATTGAAATTAATTTCCCTTGCAATTAGCAGTCAGATGGTTAAGCTCAAGGTCAAGGACATTGTAGAGGATAGTTATTATGCCAATCAGATAGCTGTATAATATTTTCTTCTGAGGATAATTGTGTTAAAAAATACTTACCATTTTTAATGTGCTCTCAATGATTTCATAGCAATTTTTTTCATTATTTCGGTGTGCATCAAGTAATCAAGTCCAGACACAGAAATTTTTTATACTCTCATATGTATCCAGCTGTCTTCGAGTTTGTCTTTCCTTTTATTCAAGCTGCAGCTATTATAATTGTTCAGATTTTTAATTAAAGTTTGCACTGTCGTGTACCAAAAATTGTGTACTTTCGACATGCTTTTAGGTGTATTAAAAATTGCTTCAGAATTATTTCTGTACCTTAATACCTTTTCATACATTGCCACCAAACTTACACTGGAAGTGCATCAGAGGATAAATGTTTTTGTTTGTTTTGTTTAGGGTTTAACGCCATTTTTCAGCACATGATAGGCTATACATGGCGGCCAGTATTGTTGGTAGAGGAAGAACCAGGGAAAACCCCTGGAAAGAACCACCGACCTACGAGAAGCTGCTGGCAAGCTTTCCCACATAACCATAATGGCTGAAGCCAAGACTTGAACCCACGCAAACAGAGGTGAGATGGCAGTGATCCGTAACAGTGAGTGCTTTAGTACACTCTGCCACTTGGGGCCCCTGAAATATGAGACAATTGATTTTATTGGCTGAAACAATATCTTACTGATTTTGATTAGTTAGGGCACCATTTATGTCAAGAGCATATGGCTGATTGACCAAAAATCAAAGATGAAAAAGGCCCTACCATATATTTTTACTTTTTTAGATGAGTCCAACTGCAAACTGCACAGACCCATATCTGCCATTGCATAATGCTCTAGAAAATCTTTGTGTAAATTGTTAGGATTTAATCAGTAGAACAAGCAATATAGACCCTGATCTGATTATTATGCTACAGCAGATCAGGATCTTGGTTGTTTCCAGTTGACCTGATGGTAACTTGGATATATTTTCCGAGCATACTAAACAGTGTGAAAATTTTAATCAAGTGTGCTTGGTGCAACTCTTTTGGAAAACTTGAATCAGTCTTGAATAATCCAGTTCCCACTACAGACAGAGTCTTGAAATAGTCTTGAATAATCCAATTACTAGTATGAGACACAAAGACGAATCAGTCTTGAATAATTCAATCCCATTATGGACATGTAGACTTGAATCAGTCTTGAATAATCCAATTTCCATTATAGACTTCGCGACTTGAATCAGTCTTGAATAATCAATTCCCATTACAGACATGGAGACTTAAATCAGTCTTGAATAATCAGTTCCCATTACAGACATGGAGACTTGAATCGGACTTAAATAATCCAATTCCCATTACAGACATGAAGACTTGAATCAGTCTTGAATAATCAATTCCCATTACAGACATGGAGACTTAAATCAGTCTTGAATAATCAGTTCCCATTACAGACATGTAGACTTAAATCAGTCTTGAATAATCCAATTCCCATTACAGACATGGAGACTTAAATCAGTCTTGAATAATCAGTTCCCATTACAGACATGGAGACTTGAATCGGACTTAAATAATCCAATTTCCATTATGGACATGAAGACTTGAATCAGTCTTGAATAATCAATTCCCATTACAGACATGGAGACTTAAATCAGTCTTGAATAATCAGTTCCCATTACAGACATGGAGACTTAAATCAGTCTTGAATAATCAATTCCCATTATGGACATGTAGACTTGAATCAGTCTTGAATAATCCAATTTCCATTACAGACATGGAGACTTAAATCAGTCTTGAATAATCAGTTCCCATTATGGACATGTAGACTTAAATCAGTCTTGAATAATCAATTCCCATTATGGACATGTAGACTTGAATCAGTCTTGAATAATCAATTCCCATTATGGACATGTAGACTTGAATCAGTCTTGAATAATCCAATTTCCATTACAGACATGGAGACTTAAATCAGTCTTGAATAATCAGTTCCCATTATGGACATATAGACTTAAATCAGTCTTGAATAATCAATTCCCATTATGGACATGTAGACTTGAATCAGTCTTGAATAATCAGTTCCCATTATGGACATGTAGACTTAAATCAGTCTTGAATAATCAGTTCCCATTACAGACATGTAGACTTGAATCAGTCTTGAATAATCAATTCCCATTACAGACATGGAGACTTAAATCAGTCTTGAATAATCAATTTCCATTACAGACATGTAGACTTGAATCAGTCTTGAATAATCCAATTTCCATTACAGACATGGAGACTTAAATCAGTCTTGAATAATCAGTTCCCATTACAGACATGGAGACTTAAATCGGACTTAAATAATCCAATTTCCATTATGGACATGTAAACTTGAATCAGTCTTGAATATTCCAATTTCCATTACAGACTTCGCGACTTGAATCAGTCTTGAATAATCAATTCCCATTACAGACATGGAGACTTAAATCAATCTTGAATAATCAGTTCCCATTACAGACATGGAGACTTGAATTGGACTTAAATAATCCAATTCCCATTATGGACACAGAGACTTGAACTAGTCTTGAATAATCCAATGCCTAATACAGACACAGAGAATTGAATTAGTTTTCAATAATCAAATGTTCCTTACAGACACAGAGACTTGAAATAGTCTTCAATAATCCAGTGCCCATTACAGACACTGAGATTTGAATTAGTTTTCAATAATCCAATTCCCATTAGAGACACAAAGAATTGAATTAGCCCTCAATAATCCAATGCTCATTACAGACACAGACTTAAATTAGTCTTCAATAATCCAATGCCCATTACAGACACAGAGACTTGAATTAGTCTTGAATAATCTTATTCCCTTTATGGAGGTGGAGACATAAATCAGTCTTCAACAGAATAATCTAATTCCCATTATGGATGTGGAGACTTGAATTAGTCTTGAATAATCCTATTTCCATTATGGATGTTGAGAATTAAATCAGTCTTCAACAGAATAATCCAATTCCCATTATGGACATGGAGACTTGAATTAGTCTTAAATAATCCAGTTCTCATTATGGAAGTGGAGACAGATAACTACATTACTCATGAAGGATCTTTTCACATTGATCAATTTTCAAACACCTCTAAAGTTTCAAATGGCTGCATTACTGTCATGAAGAGAAAGTAATGACATGTTATTCATGCTTAAATTGCAAGAAACCAACAGTATTACTGACAGGTATTGAAATTTTCAAGTGAGTCTCCTTGCACATCATGCTGAAACCAGGAAGCAGCAGTGTCAGTTGATGAATGACAAGATGATTTGGTAGGAAGTAATCATGGACCACCTTTTATTGAATTTGACTTTTAGAGTGCACTAAAGCATTGTAAAGGAAAGAAGGATTGGAGAATATTTTTTCCTGTTGATGTGTATAAACTGTATATTGATGTAAATGAGTTATAAATTTCAGGAATAAGCAATGAGAACACTTAATCATAAAACAGTCTTTTTTAAATACACCACAGTGACATACTAGACTGAAAAAGCTTGCATTTCTACTCCATTAGTACCACTCTAGTGGCCTAGTGGTTAGAGCGTCTGCCGCGAAAGCAGGAGGTCGTGGGTTCAATCCCTGACCGAGTGATACCAAAGACTTTCAGAAATGGTACTAATAGCTGCCTCGCTTGACACTCAGCATTAAGAGGTTAGTGTTAGGACTGGGCGGCCTGGTGTCAGGATAATGTGACTGGGTGGGACATCATGCTACATGTCTGCGACATGATGCCCCAGTGCTAGACATCACTATAAACTGCCTCACTGCAGACATCATAGAGATATGACTGAATCTTTTTAAAGCTACATTAAAAATCCTAATCAAACAAACAAACTACTCCAGTAGTAACTGAAGAATGAACGAGATTCAGCACCAATCACTCAATCCGGGTTGATATCACTCTTGTCTCATTCCCACCTAATAATATGTCGACAGACAATCTTTGGATTTTGTATTACTAAAAACTATTTTGGAATTGCTAGATTTGGGATGAAGTGACCATACTCCAAAGGTTTAGCAGAACCTGTCTTAAGTGACCTCACCTATGAGCAACCGCCTGTCATTTATGACAGCAGTTGTCATGCACAGATTGATTTTATTATATAAATGCAGTATTGTAAGTGGTAACGTGCAGAACATGACCAATGACCATGATTTTAGGCACAATTCCAATAATGTCATAATGTGTTAGCTTTCAAGGAATTTTACTGTAGCATTCAACTACATTTCAAATAAAGAAAGAAATTAATGTATGGTAATTTTAGGTCGTTTGAAAAATGAAGGAAATGAATGTATGGTAATTGTGGGTATTTCAGAAAAAGAAGGAAATGAATTGTATGGTAATTGTGGGTATTTTTCCTTCTTTAATCCTTTTGAATTTCTAAAACTAGTCATCTTTCATAAATTTGTTTTGAGACCACCTGTTTTACTGTACTATGATCAGGTAAGTGTTATTGAAGAAGCATTTTATTTCAAAAATTGGTTTCATGCATCAAAACTGGGTTTCTGTAACCTCTTTCCAGGATTTGAAACATTTTTTAAAGTTCATGCATCACCTGAATTTTCAAAAATGTATAACATATGCCACTAAGTACTATTGGCGATTAGGCTGAGTACCATTTAAAAACAGTTTTTATGACCTAATTTGACCTAATTAAATACCTAGAAATGCTGACTGATACAACAGAAGCGGAAATAACTTAGGAACTCCTGCTCATTAAGAATTCCTGTTTTGATCTTATTATTGCAAGGATAAAACAAAGACACTCCCAGGCTTTTCCAGAGTTTAAATTCTGTCACTTGAGACTGCTCTGGTGGCCTAGTGGTTAGAGTGTTCACTTTGGATGTGGAGGTCACAGGTTTAAACCCTGGCCAAGTCATACCAAAAGACTTATAAAATGGTAGTATTAGCTGTCTTGGTAAGCACACAGCATTAGGAAGTTAGTGTTAGAACTGATCAGCCAGCTGTCAGGATAATGTGACTGGGTGGGACATCATGCTTCATATCTGCAGCATGATGCTCCAGTGCTAGTTGTCACTAGAAACTGCCACACTGCAGACATCGTAGTGATATGACTGAAATGTTTTAAAAGTTACATTAAAATTAGAAATTACACACACACATGCACAGAGTCACCTGATTTTCAAATCTTGCATTAGGGATGTTTCTGGGGTTTGGTTTAAATGTACTGTCAAAAATTTGATTTGAGAAGGAACAAAATCATAACCTGCCTGCTCTTTGATAATATATATAAAGCACTGTCTGACCATTTCTGTAAATGATAGCATTGACGCCTGGTGTAAATGATAGCATTCATGACTGGTGTAAATGATAGCATTGATGACCAGTGTAAATGATAACATTCATGACTGGTGTAAATGATAGCATTCATGACTGGTGTAAATGATAGCATTCATGACTGGTGTAAATGATAGCATTCATGACTGGTGTAAATGATAACATTCATGACTGGTGTAAATGATACCATTGGTGACCAGTGTAAATGATAGCATTCATGACTGGTGTAAATGATAGCATTGACGACCAGTGTAAATGATAACATTCATGACTGGTGTAAATGAAAGCATTGACGACCAGTGTAAATGATAGCATTCATGACTGGTGTAAATGATAGCATTGATGACCGGTGTAAATGATAGCATTGATGACTGGTGTAAATGATAGCATTCATGACTGGTGTAAATGATAGCATTCATGACTGGTGTAAATGATAGCATTCATGACTGGTGTAAATGATAGCATTGATGACTGGTGTAAATGATAGCATTCATGACTGGTGTAAATGATAGCATTCATGACTGGTGTAAATGATAGCATTCATGACTGGTGTAAATGATAGCATTGATGACTGGTGTAAATGATAGCATTCATGACTGGTGTAAATGATAGCATTGATGACTGGTGTAAATGATAACATTCATGACTGGTGTAAATGATAGCATTGATGACTGGTGTAAATAATAACATTCATGACTGGTGTAAATGATACCATTGGTGACCAGTGTAAATGATAGCATTCATGACTGGTGTAAATGATAGCATTGACGACCAGTGTAAATGATAGCATTCATGACTGGTGTAAATGATAGCATTGATGACCGGTGTAAATGATAGCATTTATGACTGGTGTAAATGATAGCATTCATGACTGGTGTAAATGATAGCATTCATGACTGGTGTAAATGATAGCATTCATGACTGGTGTAAATGATAGCATTGATGACTGGTGTAAATGATAGCATTGATGACCGGTGTTTTTCATTCAGGATGATATGACTCTCAAGAAGATGAGAGATATACAGAGACTAGCCCTACAAGAAGGCTGGTTTGACAATGTGTCTGCCACAGTGTTCCAGATGTCAGACAGTTTGCCTGTTGATGACCCAGACCTGCATGAAATTGAGATGGGCATTCAGGAACAACTTCATGAGATAGACAAAGAATATGACACGAAAAAGGAACAAGTTCTAGAGCAAGGTATCTATAATTGTGATATTTAGTGTGTTTGAGACAGAAGCTCTGGAGCAAGGTATCTACAGCTGTGATATTTAATGTGTTTGAGACAGAAGGAACAATCTCTAGAGCAAGGTATCTATACTTGTGATATTTAGTGTGTCTGAGACAGAAGGAACAAGCTCTATAGCAAGGTATGTATGCTTGTGATATTTAATGTGTTTGAGACAAAAGGAACAAACTCTAGAGCAAGGTATCTATACTTGTGATATTTAGTGTGTTTGAGACAGAAGGAACAAGCTCTGTAGCAAGGTATCTACACTTGTGATATTTAGCATGTTTGAGACAGAAGGAACAAGCTCAATAGCAAGGTATGTATACTTGTGATATTTAATGTGTTTGAGACAAAAGGAACAAACTCTAGAGCAAGGTATCTATACTTGTAATATTTAGTGTGTTTGAGACAGAAGGAACAAGCTCTGTAGCAAGGTATCTACACTCATGATATTTAGCATGTTTGAGACAGAAGGAACAAGCTCTAGAGCAAGGTATCTATAATTGTGATATTTAATGTGTTTGAGACAGAAGGAACAAGCACTAGAGCAAGGTAACAACACTTGTGATATTTAGTGTGTTTGAGACAGAAGGAACAAGCGCTAGAGCAAGGTATCTGTACTTGTGATATTTAGTGTGTTTAAAGACAAAGATATCCTTGGTAATATTTGACAAAGCCTTTTTTCTGACAATCTGGATTGATATAGATCTGCTGGCAGAATATGCCATGGCAGATCTGGGTCTACACAATTTGTAGTTGGTTCCAACTGTACATGAATATATATATATATATATATATATATATATATAAAAGAAAATGTCGGTATCTGAAAATAAAGACAAAATATGTTATATTAATATTTTCAAGGGCATATTAAAAAAGTCTTAAAGTACAGAAATCTCTTAAATTATAGAATACAAGTGTTTACCATGATTTTGCCTAAAGAAACTTGGAAATTATGTCAATTCAAGGATTACTTACTAAATTTTGGTGTATCAGAGGTTATGGAATATTACATGGCAAAGCAAGGAATTGTTTTTCTTCTTCAGAATAATCCAAAACTGAAGTTTGCACCCAGCGCAAAACTACATTTGTGACAAAACCTTTAACTCTAAAACATACTATTTTAGTCATTGTATTTCTCTTGACAGATAAAGGAGGTAATATTTTTATGTGATCTCATGCACACTCATAACAAGATTTTCATTGCTGATGTTACTACCGTATTTTGGCGTGTATAATGCGCACTTTTTTTTACCTAATTTTTTTATCTTAAGTCGGGGGTGCGTGTTGTATACAAGAACTTAAAAAAAAAAAGAGATTTTTTCCAGGTCGATCTGAAGAGGATGAAGGCACTATAGCCGGCTACATGTATCACATTCACTACTTGTGAAATATTAAATCCATTGTACATTGCATTGTAACTAAAATGTTTACCGGTACTAGCCGTATTAAAGAAATAAATAATGCTCACAAATAGTCTTGTTCCTTGATTGCTTATGTTAATAAACTGGTTTCATTTCACATCACTGTGTCAAGTTTTGTTCTGTGCCTCGGCCGGAAATACATGTACATAACGACTGGCAACTTGTTCAAAAGCTGTGCAAAGTGCCGCATTGGAGCGGAACAAATACCACTGTGTGGATTACCGTACTTGTTCCGTAAATGTTCAGTACCGTATTCCATAACTGTTGATCTAATCGAATTTTTCTTCATTTAGTATTGGTTGAATTGAAATATAATATGTGTAGAATTCAACCAGTGTTAATGTTCTCATCAGAGCATCTGTAGGGGACATTTTTTTTTTGCGACTACGGGTTCTTTCTTACGGGAACACTGATACATTGTGGAACAAAATAATCAACGTATGAAGTCAGAAAACATTTTATTTCCTCTTTGGAAAATAAGCTTGTTACTTAGTTTTATTTCTCATCTTAAATCATAGTATTTGAGATATCTTTGCGATTATACAGTATTCAATGGCTTCAATGCTTCATTGACTCGGTGTGGTCTTTTCACGGTAATCGGCGCCAGGTAAGGTTTGATGCGCTCAACATAGTTACAATGCTTTGTCTCATTGAGCAGTATTTAATTGATTCAGGACATACAGCGACTTTTCGAAAGTGATGACGACGAAGAGGAATTTGAGGGATTTGATGCAATAGATTGCGTCAACTAGACGAACCTTTAAAGGGCCCTTTTAAGGGCCAACAATAAAATCGGAAATATACAATATCAATATTGCCACTTTTTCATTCACTATCTAAAATGACCAGCTGTTGTTGCACAATGAAAACGGAGCAAAATACCGGTAGTCACATTTTAAAATGCATTATCTCACATGCGCGTTATATGGCAGAACGTTTTTTCCACTTATTTTAGGTCGAAAATCAGGGTGCGCGTTATACATCGGTGCGCGTTATACACACCAAAATACGGTAAATATATTTTTACAAAATGTACACTTTCTAACCTTCCAGACTGTGTTGGGGTTTTGGTTTTTACTCAAAAAAGTATATTTATTGTCTGCAGGGATGGGAATCAGTGTAGTTGCCAAAAAAAAGCAGTGTTGTACACTTTAAAATAAGCTATTATTATCTGGCAACCATATTGGATGTCAAATTAACATCAATTTCATTTAGTGCCAAATTGAGATCATTACAGAAAACCTCGTAAAATATGACCATCCATTTGGAGAAGTGTTAACAAGATTTTTAAACAAGCCATTGTGGCAGCCATGTTGGATAGAAGACAGGCAACAGTTTCATTTAAGACCAAATAGGTATTTTAAGAAGTATAATAAGAAGCATTCTGGTGAAAACCCAATGTCGGTGGTGAACATATTGATCAGCATCATTTTTATTTACGACCATCCAGAAGTGTTCAGATATAAATCCAATGTCAATATAATATATTGTTTAGCAGTAGTGATAGCAGGATTTTCAAGATAGCTGCCACATTGGCCATGTTGGATGCCAGCATGGTATAATTTTCATTGACTACTAACCAGATACCATAAGAAGATTTCTGGATGAAGTCTCATGTCATTATGACTTTTCATTTAACAGTAGCTAAAACCAGATTTTCAAGATGACTGTGATGGTGGCATATTGGATATCAGATAGCACCATTTTCATGTAGAACCAACCTGACATCTTGAAAAGTCTTTTGGTGAAAAAACTATATTTACATGATCGTCCATTAGGGGAATAGCAATAAGAATTTCAAGATTACCACTTTGGTAGCCATATTGGATGTTCATGTGACACTATTTTCATTTAGGTCAAGTTGACCTTGGGATGAATGTGTGTGTGATGTGTCATGGCAATCCTCCAAGTACATGTAGTTTAAAGGAGTAGTGAAGGTCATGCAAGTGTCATTAGTGTTCATCTATGCACTTATTAGATACTGGAACTACACATGATCTTTCTGCATCTGCATTGCTGTGAGATAATGTTTGGTCTCTCTCTGGTGAAACATGCAATGGCCTTACCAATTAGAATGTAGAATCTTGGTTTTCCTGAAGGCAGATAACAATTGTCCATGTTGATAAGGTGTTTGTAGTATGTGCCATGAATAAAATGTCCTCCATCCCACCCCATCTTTCCTTGAATTACAAATATGATTTGACATTTTGCCATAATATAATATTGATATGTAAGGTAGCACATTTTACACCTTACAAATGCACCTTGATATGTACAGTAGCACATTTTACACCTTACAAATGCACCTTGATATGCAAGGTAGCACATTGAACACCTTATAAATGCATGATGATATGTAAGGTAGCACATTTGACACCTTACAAATGCACCTTGATATGCAAGGTAGCACATTTTACACCTTACAAATGCACCTTGATATGTAGGGTAGCACATTTTACACCTTACAAATGCACCTTGATATGCAAGGTTGTACATTGAACACCTTATAAATGCACCTTGATATGCAAGGTTGTACATTGAATACCTTATGAATGCACCTTGATATGTAAGGTAGCACATTTTACACCTTACAAATTGCACCTTGATATCCAAGGTAGCACATTTTATACATTACAAATGCACCTTGATATGCAAGGTAGAATACTGTTTTTTACATGTATGAGCTCTAAACAAAACATGTATTAAATTCAAAGAGGATAAGAATAGAGATTTTTAAATGCTGCTGCCTTTACCTAGAGACACAACATTTACTTAAGATTGTAAACGAACATTTGTTTTTGATAGATACATCTGTCTGTTTATCTCTGACATTGTCTTTTTTTTAAAAGAAATTCTTAACAGTTGATCAATTTATTTCCATTTATACAAGCCAGCTGTTCATTGTTGAACTTTAGTTTGTTTCCTTCAAACATAAAAAAATTTGAAGCTTTTTTCTTTATATGATTTTTAATATTCAGTTATAATGCTTCTGGTATAGTATTTTCATTGACAAAAAAATTTCATTATCATGGGGAAACATTTTTCACATATTTCAGCAAGGAGAGATGCCAAACCAGGAGAGACTATTGATGAAGAGGCCATTGTGAGGAAGCTAAGTGAAGAATATGAGAATAAGAAAGCGGTAATGACATTTGTTCCTTTCTTCTCATGTATGCATTAGCTTTAAAATAGTGAGAAGTTGTTAGGAAATGGACCTTTTTTTAATACATATAGCACTATTTTTCAGCAGGAAATATTTAAGAAACCCTATATAAAGTAGAAAATTACTTCTAAAATGTGTTCTGCCATTAGTATGTACAAATGCTTAAAATGAGTATGATTTTTTTAACTCATCTGCACTGGTTTAAATTTACAATATGAGCAAGACAAATTTATTTTTGGTGCCTTGTTAAAATGATGAGGGTTGGTCGGTCTGATTTAGTTTTTAATTTTTACCTGTTTTATTTCCATCACCAAAATTTGGAATGAAAATCCCTGGCAGAAAAAACAAGTTCACTAAACTGAATTTTGACTTCATTGCTTTAGCATAGTTGTTTAGTCATGTACAGGTAGAAAAGATAGTAAAGTTGTGTGCAGGTAGATAAGATAGTATAGTTGTCTGCAGGTAGGAAAGATAGTATAGTTGTGTGCAGGTAGATAAGATAGAATAGTGTGTACAGGTAGATAAGATAGGATAGTATAGTTATGTACATGTAGATAAAATAGTATAGTGTGTACAGGTAGTTAAGATAGTATAGTTATATACAGTAGATATATACTATAGCTATTTACAGAATAAATCTTTATAAATAATTTTGCCCTCATGTAATTGCTTTTTCTGGATTCAAAACAGACTACTGTGGTTTTATTTATTTTAATGGATATCAATTTTCATGCTTTTTTAAATAAAAAAGATATTTTTATGTGGACTTTTTAAATAAAAAAGATATTTTTATGTGGACTTGCCTCTGTCTGAGCTTGTTTTTTTATAAAGATTTAGTTTTCATTGATTAACATCTTCAAATACACAAAAGAAAAAAATGCAACGACAAAAATACACAGACAAGAAAAATTGATGACTAGATGGTACTACCAGATGGGTAATAATGACAATCTTATAAGATGCATCTCTTCTTACTCAGTGTTCATTCAGCAATGCAGCCATCAATACCAAGGCAGTTTATTATTTAAACACATCTATGTGATCTTTTTCTTAAACACTGTCTGTAACGTTACACCATCAGTACATTCACACTGGCTAAAAGCTAGAACATTTTAAGTTTCATTGACAATGTCATCATTACATATGTGAAACAATCGCATGACCAACTGGCCCTTGCTTAGTTCAAGAAAAGTGGTAATCTTTAATGTGTACAAAGCCCATCAACGAACGAAGATGCTAGCTACTGTGGAAAACAATGGATTCTCTTCTTTGTTTATCCTTGCCTTGTGGATGGATAAGCCCCAGCCACTAGACTAAGCTGAAGGAACTAAAATTCACAAATAAGTGTTAATGGATTTTACCACAGCAATGCTAAAAGAACTCAACATGATATTGTCAGCTAATTACATTGAATCTGTAAAGTGACCTTTTTTTAATTACAGACCACATTATCTTTTAATTAACTCTTTGATCCACCATATACTGTCCCTGGATAGCATTACATGAGATCTAGGCAGCATTATTTATACAGGCAATATGCTATGGATGGAAAGTGGTAAAGAAAGTTCTCTATCTCGCCCTGTGAGTTTTTTTTGTGTTGCTAAGATTATTAAAAATAGTGTATTTTAAAACACAGTTATGTTGGGGGTGAGTAAAAATCAACAAATGAAGTCAGCTTTGACCTTTCACAGCAATTTAAAAATACCTATTTTTGTTTGGATAGGAAACACAGTTTTAATGTCAGCTGGAAAGCGTAGAGTCAGTCTGGATGTCAGAAACACACAGGTTGATTATTTAGACTGTATCATGAAATATACCAGAACCATAGATATTGTTTTGCTTCTTTATTTAAAATACATTTAGTTGTAATGTACTACAGTGGTCACTTTTGTTGTTAAGTTAGAAATAAGAACTCTGTTCCCTAGTATTTACCTCGAAATGATCATGTCTTTGTAAATATGTACAAACATGGACAGATGAAAAGCTTCATTGACCTAATTTCTGCACTAGCAACATTTTAGCTGAGTTGATAAGAAACTAAAACAGCTTATGCAATGAGTCTGCATTCATCATCAGTCCATCTGCTTTCATTATCTATTACAGTGTAGTTTGTTTATTACTACTTCTTGACTATTCGAAAAATCTTAAAACTTAGCTCACAGTTTGATCATGGGATCTAGTTAGTCCTACATGAATGATCTCCCTTTATACATTTAGTATGATCATCTTTACAATGTTGTATTGCTACTTCTCCTGAATGGATATTCAAATCAACATTTGATTTTCACAAGATGACTTCTTATGATATATACATAGTCGTAAATAAAGATGGTACTGAAATCATATCCAACATATATGCAATGGCCGGTGGCGAAGTAAGGGTCATTGGTGCAGTGGGATGATAATGAACCCCAGGGCAACCACCCCATCCCACCCCATCAGTACACTACTGACAATAACAGTCATCTTGACAATCACATTATCACTTACTGGCAATGGCCTGGATGAAAATGATGTTTAGTTCTTGTCCAGTATTGCAGCCATCTTGAAAATATCATTGCTATTTCTCTTAGCTGAGCTTATTGGTACCAGGGTCTAACAAAAAGACTTAGTTGGTCTGAAATAAAGATGGTGCTGACATCACATCCAACATAGATTAATGGTAGTCATCTTTGCAATGTCATTATTACTACTGTTCATGAATGGTTGATTATATAAAACATGAGGTTTTCAATTAAAGATGTCTTATGATGATACCAGCTCTTTAGCTTTGTTTTCTTTTCACAAAAATGTATTAATTGTGGAGTTGATCAAACTTAGTATGTAGGTATATCTTGACAGTACAAGAGACATGAACAATGATCTTCCATCCATGACATCAAGGTCATGGTCAGATGTTATATCAGTGTGTTTGAACTATATCTATGTGTGAATATCTTAAGTCAAACACATTAGAAAATATTTTTTTTACCAAACTTGGTATGTTGGAGTTTTTCATGAACATAGATAGTCTCAATTCAAATGAAATAAAAAGAATGGAAGAAATGTTCATTTGAAAAAGCTTTGGGCTAGTGGAGCAACATTTCCATAGAGGGACTATAGTCAGTTAATATATCTTGATCATTCCAGACCGTCAAAAAGGAGATGATGTTGCAGAGAGAGCTGACCATGGAGCGTTTGGCAGCAAGGAAAAGGGAAAAGCAGGCTCAAGAATATGAACAGCTAACTGCTGACACCCTGATGAAGATGGCTTCATCACAGAGTGAGAACATCAAGAAGCAGGTTGATGAGGCACATGAAAAGCAAGGGAACCTGGTGAGAATTATTTTATATTTGTTTAGGTCTTAAAGTAATCTTAAATTATTTAAGGGGATAATAATTTTGCACTGGAGGCTTCCAGAACATTGGTTGTGGTTTTACAATCAGAACTTCAGTCTTAAGTGCATGTGTTTTAATGGAGAAGGTTACATGGATATTTGCAGCGGTAGTACCAACATTAACATCATCAGACTACAAGCACAAAACTATTATCCCCATCTTTGCATTAATGGAACTGGTAAATTGGACATTTGCAAAAATAATACCACAATTAATGCTATCAAAAAATAAATACAAGACTGTTATTCGCCATTCAACATATTAATGAAGCATGTTAAACAAATATTGCAACAGTAAAACTGACATCATCAGACCTCCCTACACAATACTATTGCCCCCATTCTAGCACGATACTTCTTTGTGATACTGAATCAGACCGAGTCATATCATCACAATGGAAATTTTCAGATGATCTATGTTAGATTTTTCAGAGCTACAGCTTATTATGTTTGAATCAGAAAGAAACTTACATTTACAGACGTGTTTGAATTTGGTACATGTATTTATTACTTGGGATGGTATTGTGAAGGAAATTTTGAATAGAAGTGCATTGCTATGATGCTAAAGTTTGACTACAACAGCCAAATATGATGCATTTTGCAGCAAGTGTAATTCCTTATAAAATATTTTTATTTCTTTGATGCGTCCATTAATTGATGAAAACAACTACATTAATTAGCTGTTGTTCGTTGACAAGGAATATCCATGATTAGTGTTAATGAGTGATGAAGGAAAATTACTGATGAAATATTAAACTATATTGGATGTACAAAAATCTTCTGTGACATTATGTGACAGAAAAAATGCAAATAATTTCATATTTCTTCTACTGTTTAAACAACTTATGTTAATGTTTGCTATTTTTAGTAATTTGTTTGTTAACTCTGTAGACCAGTAGAGCCTATGGGATCGTCTCTTGTCTGTCAATTGTCTTTTAGCACAAGTTTGCTACTTCTACTATTCTTTCTGAACTACTCCTTCTGAAAATCAACTTGGAAATTTATATACACATTCATTCTATGGTATAATTGTTCCTAAATGAAAATGATGATGCTCAGACATCCAGTATGGCCACCACAGCTGCCATCTTGAGCAGCATATTGCTGCTCCCCCTAAATAGATGGGCATATTAGCATGGGGTTTTCACTAAAAGACTTTGTATGATGTCTAGTTTTTCCTAAATGAAAATGCTGCTGATTTGTTATCCAATATGGCCACAAAAGTGGTCATCTTTAAAATCTTGTTATTAGCCATTTCACTCAAAGACTTCATCTGATATTTAGTTGGTTGTAAATGAAAATGGTGCTGCTTGAACTTTTGATATGACTGCCCCAATGGTCATCTTGAAAATCTTCTTTTCACTACTTCACATGAAGAAACAGTCATACCAGCATGGAATTTTCACTGAAAGACAGCAGCCATATTGGAAATCAATAGATGGTCATAGTTATGATGCCTGATTGGTCCTAAATGAAAATGGTGCCATTCAATAATCCAATATGGCTTCCACATTGGCTGTCTTGAAAATCATTGTTTCACTACTTCTCCTGAATGCATAGTCATTCAGCATGTGGTTTTCACTGAAAGATTTCTTATGATATATAGTTGACCATAAAAGAAAATGGTACTGATCGGACTTCCACTTAACTGTCACACTGTCCATTTTGAAGGTCTGGTTGTTGCTACTTTTCCCTTATGGTGAAAATCTTTTTATTGCTATAGAATATAGAGATGGTTTCAACACTCAGCAAATAAAAGAAAGAAATGGTGTTATCTGGAATTCCTGAAAAATTTTTTTGTTCAGTAGAGCATCAATCCTAGTAAGGGGCTCTTGTTTTTATGTTGTATTTAATGTAGACAAATTAAGGTCTTCCTTTATGATTGTATAATGTAAGTAAGAATACATGTCTTGCTTTGTGTGCAAGGGTTCAGTTTTTTTTCCCAAGTGCTCTAACTTGCAAACATTTGGACAGTGCCAACCATATACATGATCAATTTCTCAGTCTATAAATATCAAATCACTGGTATACATATGGATTGAGAAATCATGTACATCACTTTCTAGGTATATAAATTACCTTTCAAATCTCTTTCAGACATTTGAATAAGAGAAATTTTTTCCTGGTATATAAATTACATTTCAAATCTCAGGCAGACAATTGGATAAAAAAAATCATGTACATCAATTTCTAGGTGTATATATTAACATTTCAAATGATGTGCTTCCTTGATTACTGTTAGGTTTTTGTAAAGTATGAATTGGCAGTGATTGAGGAGGTTCATCTGACATAAAATAGATAGACAGACACAGGTAAATTTCATCCAGTAGAACATTAAAAAAGATGCCTAGGTAAAATAAATGAATTTTAATTAAATTAAGCTTCTCATTGTATTACAGAAAATAATATTGAAAAAAGATTTTACACAGCTTACATTGGCTTTCTTTTAATTAATGCATGGATAGATAGTGAGAGTAGTAAATGATAGATGAAATTTAAGAGCAAATCAGTTGGTACATTCAAATTTATTGGCTGTACCTAAAGCTGGTGAGAGACCAGGTTGTGAGAAATAGGGCTAGTACTATATTTACCGATAGAAGAGTTTAAAAATGAAAATCCAAGTGAAGATCTAGTATTTGAGAACAGCTGATGTCATAATGTGCATTATGTCAAACCACCTGGAACTCCTGTTAAGGTAAGAATTTATTTGTTATGGTTACAGCATAATCATATTAATTTGTTTTATGATATTGTACATCCATACATGTGTTCCTTATTTTGTTTCAACATAATAACTTGAGTTCCCCACATATACTATTAATAAACATTGTGGATGGCCTGCACTCAGAATAAGGACTAAGCTTATTGATTTTGGGGTCAAAAGAACAAGGTCACTATGACTGGAAAAAAAATGGTGTCTATTCAGTAGCGTTTGTTCTACATCACAGACTTGGATTAAACTTTCTGGACGGCTTGCACATGGGGAAAATGAAGAAACCTATCAATCTTGGGGTCCAATGGTCAAGGTAACTGACTAAAAGAAGAAAACAAAACTTCTGCACAAAAGTTTCATTTTTAACTATGTGACTTCACCATGTTTTTGTGCATGACCTACTCTGGGTAAGAAGAACACCCATTTGATTTGGGGTCCAAGGGTTATGGTCACTTTGACTGAATGAAGATTTTTCTTCATAATAAGTTAGCTTTAGACGATGTGTTTTGACCAAAATTTGTGGAAGGTATTCACTTCAAGTATGGAAGAGCCCTATTGCTTTTAGGAACAAAGGTCAAGGTCATTATGACACACCAAAAATGGGTTTGGCAGAATGATCTTTGGTCCATGTTCCTTCACAAAAACTGGCAGATGGCATGCATTTGGGGTAATAAAGACACCTTACCTTTAGGTTCTGGGGTGTAAATTCCAAAGATAACAGTCATGGTAAATCTGATAAGAAAATAATGGTTTCAGCACAGTATAACCTGCCAAGAACTAAAATGGAGTGTAGTTTGTAAACTACATGTTTTAAGAATAAACTTCATCCAATATAATTAGATCTGAGATGAAAATCCTGTTGGAGAAGTACATGCAATATAATTGAATCTAAGATCAAACCATGTTGCAGAGGGAAGTACTTGAGATATAATGGGATCTAAGACCAAAACCATATTGTAAAATGATGTTCATGCAATATAATGAGATCTAAGACCAAAACCATGTTGCAGAAGGAAGTGCAGTATAATGGGATCTAAGACCAAAACCATGTTGCAGAATGATGTACATTATACTGAGATACTTAATTATGAGTGATATTTTTTTAATGTTTCCAGCTGCAGCAAAGACTGGCAGCCCGAAGGAAGATGCGAGAGGGAGCTAAGAATGCAGAGGAGCCCAACTTTGCTAAGCATGAAGCAACCATGGGCACAGAAGAGGACCTTTCAAGGGAAAACAATACTGTAAGTGTCTGATATTCATAAATATGTATTCCATTGGTTACATCAAAAGGGCAATGCTGCATTTCCATTGGTTACATCAAATGGGTAACAATGGTGTTTCAGTATATTTTTTTAAATTTATATAAAAGATGTATATGTTTTAATAATGTGGTTATGAGGTCTCACAGATTTATTACTTGAACACTCTCTGTGGGAAATAAGGTCTTCATTCGCTACTTACCATAAATGAATGCTATGTTCTTCATGAGTTGGCTTCCTTGCACATCTCAAATCAGTGCATTTTGTATTTGTAAGTGGCAAATAACTCTCTACCTTGTACTTCTTTGAATCTCAGTCATGCCTATGATGTCGAAACACTTTTTGATCTTTAGAATTTAGCTAGCTGTTGACTTATAGATGTATTAATATTTTAAGAATGTTCATGAGACTTTCATGAAATAAGCATTTTTTATATGACTTTTCAAGACATTTCAGACTATTGTATCACATATTTTTTGTTGCCAGTCTCTGTTTGGAAAACTGCAACGTGAGAAGTCAAATGTAAGTTTGACCTTAAGTGAGGATGAGAAGCAAGCACAGTATAATAAACTGATGCGCAGCCATTTGGCCCACCAAGAAAAATTAGAGGAGCAGAGAAAACGACAAGAAGAAATGGTATATAGAATATACAGCATATAGTACATTTTGTTAACATGCTTACTTGCATTTCTTTGGTCCCATTTTCAGCTTACAGTTCTAGCAAGTGCAATGATATAGTTTTCACCAATCCAAGGTCATTGGTTGTCATTGGGCTCTTTAGTTCCTTTGAATCAACACAACTTTATAAAAAGTGTTTATATCTTTGTATAAAGTTTAACTTTTTTTCAATTGTGGAAATAATATTTACTTCAAATTCTCAGACAGTTTGTTAGTGTTATAAATTTTATTACGGAACCAATATGTATATTTTATTCTTTATAGATTTCTTTGAGAGTTTACATCAAATAAATACATACTGCCATCTATGTACCTGTTTTGCAAGACTAGAATACATAAATAAATCAGTTTATAAATAAATAAATGTTTGAAAATTTCTGATGCACAAAAATGTGAAAATTAGGTCTTGGATAAAGAGCAGTTATAGTCCTCTCCAATTCATGTAAGTCACTCACCATACTGACATCCATGCTTCTCTTGAGTAAATAGCCCAGGATTGATTTCCAAGATCCCTTCATAACAATGTCTATAACCATCAACCGCTAAAAATGTGAATTGCATTACCATTTCCTTAACTAATTTACCTTGCTTTATAAATTGCATTACCATTTCCTTAACTAATTTACCTTGCTTTATGAATTGCATTACCATTTCCTTAACTACTTTACCTTGCTTTATAAATTGCATTACCATTTCCTTAACTAATTTACCTTGCTTTATGAATTGCATTACCATTTCCTTAACTAATTTACCTTGCTTTATGAATTGCATTACCATTTCCTTAACTACTTTACCTTGCTTTATGAATTGCATTGCCATTTCCTTAACTAATTTACCTTGCTTTATGAATTGCATTACCATTTCCTTAACTAATTTACCTTGCTTTATTGCCAAATGATTCACCTAGGTGCTCACCTTTTTATATGACTCAGTAAATACTTAAACTGTTGTCGTGTTGGGTGTATTCATGATGCTTTGGACTTTTTACCATTATTTAAAGAGACAGTGAGCATATGGAAATCCTAAAATTGATACAAACTTCAAGCAAGCCTTGGAATTTGATGGATGAGAGTCCCTGACTAATGTGAAAATTTCAAAATTGACTCAAATCACTTGCAAAACTTAAAATTCCTTGGAATGAGGGCTAAGAGTAAACAGATAAATTGTATACACTTAACATGCTCAAGAAAATAATATAATAACTTTTCATATTAAAAATAATACATATAAGCCAATCCTGTAAAAAAAAAAAGAATTAGTTTAAATTATGTTGAAATCTAGCATTTTAAAAACATTATGACATGTTTTTGTTATGATAAAGTAACAATTGCTTTCATGAATGTTTGTAAATCATATTGATTGAATAGATTACCATCAACACCAATCAAATTACTTTGATTTTATTTTATTGAGTCATTCTCTATATTTTTTTATTTTTTAAAATGAATGATTTTAATTTTAATTTTTCTTATTTATTTTTTTATTTAATTAATGATTTTAAATTTAATTTTATTTATTTATTTATTTAACATTTCTGTTTGCCATTCTCTAATCCATCTATCATATGAATATCTAAATATCTTCCTATTGTGATAACTGTATTATCACTCTCTACCAGAATCCCTGCTGGCATCCATGCAAAGTGAGAACACAATAACTCAAATGATCAGTGTGACAGTATAGCAGTTAAGAATCAAATTTAATGCTACTAAATGCAAACCACCTAAATCCAGCTCACAAAGAGCTACAAACTATTATTATTATTATTATTATTATTATTATTATTATTATTATTATTATTATTATTATTAATGGCCCTAGATAATGTATAAATCAGTATGTTTCATCCTACTTTGCAAAATATGTGCAATGGAAACTCCACAACAAACTTAAGAATATCAAGCCCTCTATTCAAGAGCGGCATTCCTCATGTAGAACAAATTGGACAGATGAGGTGGTGTATTGTGCCAATCATGAATGGAACACATGCCTGACTCAGGCATACTTACTGAAGTGTGAAGATCAACCAGAGTGTATACCATTCCAGTGTCCCCAGACAGTGAAACACGTTCTTGTTGAGCGTGTTGATTTCTACCTTGCAAGAAAGAAGTATGTTGACTTGAAATGCTTTAAGAAAATGTACAATAATATACCTTCTGAGAAAGTCTTGTCACCATTCATACTCTCCTTATATGTACCACAAGCGTTTTATGAGATCATTGCCTGGTGACAGTCCTCAGCATTGTTGATCTTAACTCATAGGAGATGATGTAGCATTACTGAATCCAGGTTTTCTCTAAAATCAGCATAATTTTCCTCAGAATGAAAAATGCAATTTCAGTTTCTGCATTAGAATTCATCAGTTTATCACAACTCTAATAAATCCACCATAACTTCTCAAGACTGGTACTGTTTGGGTCTAATGCTGTTTTAATGTCAGTAAGATTCATCGCTTGAAGCACAAACACATACATTATTACCATCACACCATTTGTGACTTTAAGTCTAATTTGCAGACACCTTTGTCGTCATTATTATCATTACTTTCACCTCTCTTTAATAATGATAATAAGATCAGGAAATGATATCACTTCCAAGTATTTTAGATGAAAAGAAACATTTCTTCCATAGTTAGAGATTACAATGGCAGTTATTGATATGTACTTTAGTCTGGTTTACATTTATTTTTATAAAGGATTAAATCAAGGTCAGTGGTGTTTATATCAGTTTTTGCTATGTAGTCATTCATAACACTGTCAAACACGAACTTTGCCTAAAATTTCTGGTTGCTGGTTGTGTTCTGCTAGTTATCACTTCTGACCTATAAATAAACTATTCATATTTTTCTTTTTTTTTGGTTGTTTTTGTTAGTATTGTTATTATTACTTAATTAAGGTTATAATTTCCTATGAAAAATAAAATAGTCACAATGTGAACCGATTATGTCCATTTGCATGAGAATTGTGAGCAATTTATGAGTCAGAGAACACTGTTTTGACCTAATCTGAGAAATGATCTGTTACCAAAAACAGGAGATTATGTTCTGCTACTAAGATGCAAATGGTGTCTTGACACATGTAACTTTATCCACATTTTATGCCGGTTTTTCTGCATGTCCCTTCAAATTTGATTCAGACTACTGAAATTCCCATTTCCATCCACATTGAATTTTGAGTGATACTTCTGTTGCTTTGATTTTGGCATTTTTGGCAGTAGGAAATAGTGCAGGCTGGGACATCCTAACAAATTTTAAACACCAAAGTCATAACAACCCATTTTATGCTACTTGAGGTCTTGTGTAGTCCATCAGTATTTAATTAAAAATCATTAATCCCATCTAAAATACTTTTGAAACATACATATTATAGACTCTAATCCATCTCAACTACTTTAAGCACCAAAGATGAACATAACCTATAGAGAGAATCAATATAGTGTTGATTGGTTTATGCTGATTGAGCCTTAATTAACTCATCTCTAATTAGTTGACATCTTTAATCCTTTCTAAATTACTTCTGCTCACATAGCATAATCCACCTCAACAAAGTTAAAACACTGAAGCCAACTGACTCTGTTGAAAAAATCAAAGGCATTCTATTTTATATGCTTCTTGAAATTAGCAACTAATTATCTTGCCCTGCTTAAAATATGAATGTTTTTTCAAGGATGAATATTGGCTTTTCATTGAGATCTGTGATCTGAGATGATAGATAGATTACACATGGATAAAAATTCCTTTTTAGTTAGGTGTCTGTGAATGTAAAAAACATTGTTTCATTGCAAAGAATTTTAAAATATGTAAAGGAAAATATCTGATGTTTGCTTCCTGTATTTAGTAACTGTTCACGTTTACCAATTTTCCATAGTTGCGACGTAAGTTGGCCAACAAAAAGGGGATGAAACAGGATGATGTTGCTGAGTTGTTCAGTCTGGGTGAGCGTCAGAAGACTGTCCTAGAAAAATTCAAAGAGGTGAGTTCACAGCAGAAACATCTGAAATAAGATTTCATAATAGATGCTGTTGAATAACAGTATTTTCTTAAAAATGATCGGTAGTAAATCCAATATGTTGTACTTTTTTGTGAGTAATTTTATCCAAATTTCTGTATTTTATATCTTAATATTGTTAATTCTATTCCATCTACTCAAAATCAGTGAAAGGATTGTATATGCATTATGTTCTGTCCTGAAACTGCATAACCGGTACATTGAAATTTTTTGGAGTTTTAGTACATATGCATGATAAGTATAATTGTATTATTAGAGAAATAGATTATATAATCAAATAATAATCAAACTGAATTTTTTTATAAGCAAATATTTTATTATGAAGAGGTTATCAAGTGTAACAAGATATGGTATGTGATACAAACTTTGATAAAGTTAACAAAAATTTCAGATTTTTTTAGAATGTAATGTTTATAATGTTTATTAAACAAGTACCATAAGTATATTTATAATTTTATTTCAAGAAAACTTGCCTTTCCAGATATTATTAGTGATCAGTATATCAGTTTTGCAGATTTGTAGTTAAACTGCTTGAGAAACTTTAAAATTAGAATGTTAACACATTTGACTGGTTTTTTGAAATAATTTTTGATTTGACTGGTTTGTTGAAATAATTTTTGTCTCCATATTGTAGGATGACAAGGACAGACAACTATTAAAGGTGAAAGAAAAACTCGCTAACATAAAGCACAAACATGATACCACTGGTGGTGCATCTTCAGGACAAATGTCAGATGTGAGTAATGTATATTTGACATTTTTGATGACAATATAATGTCAGTTGCCTTTTGAGAGATGGAAATGGTAAAGGATTGTATATGTATCAGGTTCTGTCCTGAAACTGCATAATGGGTACATTGTAATTTATTGGAGTTTTAGTACATATGCATGATAAGTATAATTGTATTATTAGAGAGATAGATTATATAATCAAATAATAATCAAGTAGATCTTTTTATGACCTAGTTAATTTTGACAGGTTTGTTGAAATAATTTTTGATTTGACTGGTTTGTTGAAATCATTTTTGTCTCCATATTGTAGGATGAGAAGGACAGACAACTATTAAAGGTGAAAGAAAAACTCGCTAACAAAAAGCACAAACATGATACCACTGGTGGTGCATCTTCAGGACAAATGGCAGATGTGAGTAATGTATATTTGACATTTTTGATGACAATATAATGTCAGTTGCCTTTTGAGAGATGGAAATGGTAAAGCAGATAGAAAATGGCAGTTCTTAAGGTTCTCTGAGTATAAAAGTGCTTGCTAAATGGAAGTTGTACATTACTTTTTTTTATGTTGAGCATAATTCTTCTCATGACTGGATTTACAAATATTGAAGCCTTTTTATTCAGTCAGAAAAGGGTCTTTTCTAGAAAATCAAATACGAATGGTTTCACTGGTCTTCTTTTTCCAAGATTAGTAATATTGGAGAGTTCATATGTGTGATTAATTTATTTGTTTATATTATTTGAATCCTATCAAATTCAGAATAGTTAAACACATTGGTCTGGGATAAAGGCATAAAAGCTCATTATTTACAATCTTTTGAGTGTGAGAAATTTAAAACCAATGAATCATGTTTGATATCGTGGATTTTTCTGGTTGATTTTCCTGATAGACTTTAATTCAGTAAAATTGCATACACTTTTTTTAAGTTTGATCTTTATTGACAGCTAAGCTGATTGGCAGGCAGTAAGTGTAATAATAATAATAATAATAATAATAATAATGAGGACTTTTTATAGTGCCTAATTTTTAGAAGCTTTAAGTACTGTACAACATCTATATTGATATGACTACAAAAAAACACCATCAAATTAGAAAACATAAAAACATGCTGCAAATATTTAAGGTTGCAAACATGATTAGGTCTTGAAGTTTGTTCTTGCAGTCAAAATAGGTGAGTTTTAAGAGCACTTTTGAAAGGGATCACTGTGTCTTTGTGTCTAAGTTTAATGGGCAATTCATTCCACCTTTGCTGGGCCCTGGTATTCAAAAGAACATTGTCCATATGACTTCATTTTCATAGTAGGAATAATGAGTATATGATTGTCAGAAGAGGAGCGTAAGTATCTTATTGGTGTGTACACATGGGTGAGATTGGACAGGTATATTGGACTGGAGTCCATCACTGAAATGTTTCACAGAAAACAAATTTTGTGTTTGATTCTGGATTAAATTGATTTCCAGTGTAGGTTACAAAGAAACGGACAAGTGTGCTCTGATCATGATACTCTAAAGATGATCCGAGCAGCTGTGTTTTGAACTTTTTTGAAGTTTCTGGAGTAGATATTGAGACGAACCAGACAGAACTGAGTTACAATAGTCATCTTGAAAGTACTAATGAACAAGTGAGTGTTTTAGTGGCATCAACTGAAAGATATTTACGAATGGAGCTGATGCGTCTCAGCTCAAGATATGCAGCTTTGCATATGTTAACTTTGAGAGCGGCTGAGTGTATAGAATGAAGAGAACAGGTCCAAGAACAAACTAAGTATGACTTCAACTACATTAAGGCTGTATTGTGAATGCCAAATATGTGCTGGAGATGGGGAAGTATTATATGATGGTCTATTGTGTCAAAATGCTGCAGACAAATAAAGGAGGGTGATATTTTTCCTATCTAAAGCAGAGAGAATGTCTACTTAACTACTTTCAGACGAGAAGTTTCAGTACTGTGGCAAGGGTGATATGCAGACTTTACATTGGTAAAAAGACTGTTTGAATTCAGATGAGATACAAGTTGGGTTAGAAGAACGTTTTCTAAGATTTTTTTTATATGAATGGGAGATTATAAACTGGCCAGTAGTTTTTGATAAATCATTATGGTCGAGTGATGGTTTCTTCAGCAGAGGCTTTACAATGGCAGTTTTGAAAAATGTTGGGAATTTCCCGGATGAGAGAGAGGTATTAATAACATCAGTTAATGAAGGTAATATTGGATGTAAGCACTCAAACAGCAGTGATGTTGGAATAGGATCAAGTTTACATGACTTTGGTGTACTCTTTATCACGGTTGTCAGTACTAAATCCATAGAGACAGGTTCAAATGCTGTAAATGGTTGCATCTGAAATTCTGTATCATAACTGTAGGGTGATGACAAGTCAGTTGAAATTGTGTTGTCAAGCTTATCTCTAATGGTTTGTACCTTGTCACGGAAGAAATGTGAAAACAGGTCCAGGTCTAGAAGGTTGACTGGAGAAAAGGTAGTTGGAAGTGGTGTACATTTGTTTCTTGACATTAGTTTGTTAGTAATCTCAAAGAGCTGTTTGCACCTGGAACTTTCTGTGATATTAGTACTGTAGTTGACTGATTTTGCTGCATGGACTATGTTTGTGACATTCTTCTTAGCAGCGATTTCTTACTGTATATTTATTCATTTAGTATTTTATATTGTACAATTATTCATTTAGTATTACTTTGATATGACATGATAAAATAGGTATCAATGCAGTATTTTTACTACAGACTATGTGATTACAGAGAAATAATTTTAGACTTGAGAAGCATTATTGTAATGAAATGATACAATTTCAGCTTATAGAAGTGCCTGAGGAACAATAACCCTTTCCTCTGTATAAGGTATTCATTTTTAACTAACAGTTTTAATAAGTGTTTTTTTTACTGTGAGCATTGCATGTAGAGCTAACAGCATGCAAGTGTCATGTTATGAGCATTGCATGTAGAGCTAACAGCATGCAAGTGTCATGTAATGAGCATTGCATGTAGAGCTAACAGCATGCAAGTGTCATGTAATGAGCATTACATGTAGAGCTAACAGCATGCAAGTGTCATGTAATGAGCATTACATGTAGAGCTAACAGCATGCAAGTGTCATGTAATGAGCATTGCATGTAGAGCTAACAGCATGCAAGTGTCATGTAATGAGCATTGCATGTAGAGCTAACAGCATGCAAGTGTCATGTTTGTACTTTATTAAGTGTTTTCTTTTACTTTTATCATTCAGTTAAGTGTTTTTTTTATATACTTTAAACATTGCAGCTAACAGTGTGAAAACTTCATGTCATGAGCATTGCACACATAACACATACAAACTTCATGTCATGAACACTGATCATTGCCAGAACACTTATATATTTCATGTCATGAACACTGCACATAGCCAGAATGCTTATATTTCATGTCATGAACACTACATATAACCAGAACATATATTTTATGTCATGAACACTGCACATATCCAGAGTGCATATACTTCATGTCATGAACACTGCACATAGCCAGAATGCATATACTTCATGTCATGAACACTGCACATAGCCAGAATGCATATACTTCATGTCATGAACACTACACATAACCAGAACATATATTTTATGTCATGAACACTGCACATATCCAGAGTGCATATACTTCATGTCATGAACACTGCACATAGCCAGAATGCTTATGTATTTCATGTCATGAACATGGCACATAGCCAGAACACTTATATATTTCATGTCATGAGCTTTGCACATAGCCAGAACACTTATATATTTCATGTCATGAACAATGCACATAGCCAGAATGCATATAGTTCATGTCAAGAACACTGCACATAGCCAGAACACATATTTTTCATGTCATGAACACTGCACATAGCCAGAATGCATATACTTCATGTCATGAACACTACACATAGCCAGAATGCTTATATATTTCATGTCATGAACATGGCACATAGCCAGAACACTTATATATTTCATGTCATGAGCTTTGCACATAGCCAGAACACTTATATATTTCATGTCATGAACAATGCACATAGCCAGAATGCATATAGTTCATGTCACGAACACTGCACATAGCCAGAACACATATATTTCATGTCATGAACACTGCACATAGCCAGAATGCATATACTTCATGTCATGAACACTACACATAACCAGAACATATATTTTATGTCATGAACACTGTACATAGCCAGAATACATATACTTCATGTCATGAACACTGCACATAGCCAGAATGCTTATATATTTCATGTCATGGACATGGCACATAGCCAGAACACTTATATATTTCATGTCATTAGCACTGCACATAGCCAGAACACTTATATATTTCATGTCATGAACACTGCACATAGCCAGAATGCATATAGTTCATGTCATGAACACTGCACATAGCCAGAATGCATATAGTTCATGTCATGAACACTGCACATAGCCAGAACACATATATTTCATGTCATGAACACTGTACATAGCCAGAACACATAAACTTCATGTCATGAGCACTGTACATCGAACACATACAAACTTCATGGCATGAGTATTGTACATAGACAGAACACATACAAACTTCATGTCATGAGCACTGTACATAGAACACATACAAACTTCATGTTGTGAGTATTGTACATAGACAGAACACATATAAACTTCATGTCATGAGTATTGTAATGTTTTTAATGCAGTCAAGTCCAAAATCTTCTCATATGCTTGTATAGAATAAACCTTGGGTCTTATTGTTTGAAAATGGTAATGTATTTTTAAAGCTTGAATTTGCATAGTTTTTTTTTTTAAAAAGTTTGCTAGTTTCTTTTTTATTTCATTTATAACACCATGAAGTATCATATTTATCCAATGATAAGAGCATGCAAAATGACAAGCCTACTCCCTTTCTTACAAGAGTTTGGCAAATATTTACTAAGGCTATCTCTGTTTAATAATATGCCCACTTACATTTGAAGAATTTATTTCACTGGTCACCTGTTGTTATCATGGGGAAAATGCTGTGTATGCACATGCATAATAGTACTTGAATGATATGACAGACATACAAACAATATAACAGTTTTATTTGCTAACAAACATTTTTGAGTTTGTTTTGTATTGTGTTGTTGTGCACTCTGCCCATAAAATATTGAGTATCCTATTGGTTCAATAATTTTAAAGATTTTATGATTATTTAATATCCTCACTTTTTAGGAAAAGTGGGGGACATAATGTTTTGGTCACTCTTTCCCTATCTTGTTTTATAACTTTAAAACTATCTGAAAGTAATGGATCAAACCTAATTGATTCCGACATCATCACTAGAAGATTTGTCATGTACCACATTGGAGTTTCTATCTTCAAGGTCAATGCTATCTTCAAAGTCAAAGTCACAGGTCAGTATTTTGTGTTTTCAGTCACACTTTCCCTTCCCTTACCAGGATTAATTCTTCAAGAGCCATGGTCATAATGCCTTTTTTAGCTCAACTGGTCATTGATCAGAAGATTTATGGGATGACCAGTTGTCTGTTGTCCATCCATCCATAATCCACTTGTTCATCAGCAGAAATTTATTATTTTTACTTCTCCTGAATTACTTGAAGGATTACCATTAAAGATTACACACAAATTTATCTCTCAATCTATTTGGTCATCAGTAAAAATGGTGCTGTTTGGACATCCAGAATGGCTGATACACTGTTCGGACATCCAGAATGGCTGACACACTGTTCAGACATCCAGAATGGCTGACACAGTGGCCATCTTGAAAATCATATTGTCACTAGTTGTCCTGAACAGATGGTTATAACAAGTAGGTTTTAACTAAATGAACTCTTTTTGTGATATCTATTTTGTCCTAAATAAAAATGGTGCTGATCTTACATCTAGTATGGCCACCACATCAGCCATACTAAAAATCATGTTCTTGATACTGCTCCTGAAGGGATTATTGTTTGAAGATTGATTTTTCGACAAAAGACTTTTTATGTTGCCTATATGGGTCTAAATGAAAATGGTCCTGAATTTTATCCAGTATGGTCACCAGTGGTCATTTTGAAAATCTTGTTAAAAGTCAAAAATATCAGGGATGAATTCAACACTCAGCTGCTAAAAAGAACAAACAGTAACTTTGAGGGAGTTGTTAAATAATAACAGAATAACTACTATAACACATAATCCTTTCCATTAAGAAAAATATATCATTAGGTTTGTAATGGTTTAATTTATTCAATGTCAGAGAACTAAAATAGCATTGAAACTTCATACTTAGTATTTTGTAGAGTATTGTTATAGAATTATTTCAAGTAAAAACAATGCAATAGTCCAATACTTTCTCTTTGTTTTTAAAAAAGTAAAATTTGAAAATAAAAATATCTGCTTTCTTACTTAGACTTACCTATAGAGACATTTTTTGCATTTAACCCACTTAAGTAAAGATTTTCCCATTTTTGTTGACCAAATTTATTTTTTCTTGTTCAGAGTATGTTATATGCAGCCTTTAAATGAGATGCAGTTTTCATACATACAATTTTACTTGTCATATATTCAGGAAAATAACAACAACAGTCACAACTACAGCTACAGGAATTACTACTATTACTATAACAAAATGATGGTAATAGTGCACTAGGATATTTACCTGATCCTGCTCCTACCTGCACCCCACCCCATCATTAGCTAAATATATCTAAACCAAAAGTTATCAATATGGAAGACTTTTTATATGATCTGTTTCCATCCAAGGAAATATTCCACTCAATGTTGAAATATTTTGGGATTTTTCTTTTCCTTCATGGGAAAAATCCTGCTCTCTGAATCTGAATCCACAAACTGTGCAGCTGGCCTTAACCAGGTCCCAAAAAAAACATGTTGTTTGTCAGATTCTGAGTAAATTTCTGAATGTGATCTTATTCAGATGAACATGGGGTTAGTCAGAAGCAGGGTAAAACTTTAGATTTAATCTTGATTAGGTCAGCATTTGGATAGTCAGATTCTGAATAAATCTCTTCTGATGATACTAACCAGGTCAACATGGATTTAGTCAGATGCTGGGTAAATCTCTGCAGCTAATCTTAACCAGGCAGTATGTTATTAATCAGATGCTGGGTAAATCTCCCAGATAATCTTAACCAGGCAGTATGTCATTAATCAAATGCTGGGTAAATCTCCCAGATAATTTTAACCAGGCAGTGTGTCATTAATCAGATGCTGGGTAAATCTCCCAGATAATCTTGATCAGGCAGTATGTCATTAATCAGATGCTGGGTAAATCTCTCAGATAATCTCGATGACCAGGCAGTGTGTCATTAATCAGATGCTGGGTAAATCTCCCAGATAATCTTGACCAGGCAGTGTGTCATTAATCAGATGCTGGTAAATCTCCCATATAATATTAACCAGACAGTGTGACATTAATCAGATGCTGGGTAAATCTCCCAGATAATCTTGACCAGGCAGTATGTCATTAATCAGATGCTGGGTAAATCTCTCAGATAATCTTGACCAGGCAGTAAGTTATTTATTACATGTTGGGTAAATCTCCACAGCTAATCCTAACCAGGCAGTATGTCATTAATCAGATGCTGTGTAAATCTCTGAAGTGGATCTTAACAAAGTAGTCCAACTCCAAACTGCACAGACCTAGATCTGCTGTCGCATACTGTGCTGGCAGATCTGTGAATAATATATATATATATATATATATATATATATATATATATATATATATATATATATATATATATATATATATATATTGGGAGTGGTATGTTGCAATGATCATTTGTAATTTTTCTCAGTTTAGGTTACAATGAAACATATATAATTCAAATATTGTGGACAAAGTTTGTTCTTTACTTTAAACATTTATATGGACTTTTGGTTGGCTAATTTTATCCATATTTCACCCATTTCTCAATGAACAGATGGCATCATCAACATATTTAACAGAAATTAAGTAGCTTGAAGAAGCATTATATCTTGAGACGTTGACATCTTCCAACTTTATGGCTTTCTGAGCTGAGGTTTTACATACTGATTGCATACTCCTCAGCGATCTTTTATTCATGAGTGTGATCATCTTCAGCTGGATGTTGTGACCACATAGCCAGCAGGACTTCTGCTACCTAAACAATATTTAATAGATAATTGTTTGGGTTGCATTCTCAGACCCTATCTTTCCATGTGTACCAGAAGCTTTTTCTTCAGACAGATTGTTTGTAATAGCAGTGGTATATAATGATAGTGAAGTATTCTGCACCTCTCACATTATTTTCAAAATCTTCACATGTCAGCTAGGATCTTGCACTGTTTGACTGTAATGGGTTTCAGTGTCCATAAGTGTACTACTCCTGTCAACAACAGCATATTGCACTGTTTGACTGTAATGGGTTTCAGTGTTCATAAGTGTACTACTCCTGTCAACAACAGCATATTGCACTGTTTGACTGTAATGGGTTTCAGTGTCCATAAGTGTACTACTCCTGTCGACAACAGCATATTGCACTGTTTGACTGTAATGGGTTTCAGGTATCCATAAGTGTACTACTCCTGTCAACAACAGTATATTGCACTGTTTGACTGTAATGTGTTTCAGTGTCCATAAGTGTACTACTCCTGTCAACAACAGCATATTGCACTGCTTGACTGTAATGGGTTTCAGTGTCCATAAGTGTACTACTCCTGTCAACAACAGCATATTGCACTGTTTGACTGTAATGGATTTCAGTGTCCATAAGTGTACTACTCCTGTCAACAACAGCATATTGCACTGTTTGACTGTAATGGGTTTCAGTGTCCATAAGTGTACTACTCCTGTCAACAACAGCATATTGCACTGATACATATGAAACGAGAATTGCAGATATGGATCATATTACACCATATCAGTGCTGTCCTTGAGCTTAAATATTTTGGATCAGTTCATACATTTTCCAGCTCAGTTGACCAAATCAATTCTGAATCTATAACTTTTGAGCCATTTGATATGAAGGGATGAAATCGGCTCTAATTATATGTCATTACTAAAAGTGTGTCACATTCTTAATCAAGGTCAGAGTCATGGGTCATTATTTTTAGTTTCAGTCACATTTGCCTTTATGCTGTCACACTTACTGGTAACAGCTGTTTAAATGGATAACTAATTTTAAATTTTAAATAACTAATTTTAATCTTTGGTGAAATACATCAATCATGCCTAAGTAATTTAAAATTGGTTTCAAGTTTCTTGCAAAGTTTTGAAGGGGCTTTACTTTCTGTGTAAGTAATAGAAAATACTGGAGTGTTCATTTTAAAATGAATTGATTTTAAAAAAGTCAATGTTCTATGAAGTTTTACAGCCTTTGTGCACAAACGTCAAGTAAATTAAGAACTGATTTTATTTGTTATGGAAATTTTTGCTTTTGAAGTTTAAACTAAGTGTAAACTTTGGATAATAAGTGCATTTGTAAAAAAATATTTATTTATTGAAAATAACAAAACATTTTGCCAGATTGATAGATTATTCATTTTAGCTTCTTAAACTCATATAGCTGATTGTAAAGCTGATGAAGAAAAATGCATAATAAGTAAATTAAGAAAGAATAGACGGGAAAAGGAATAGTGAAGAGAAATAGAATTAAACTGTGAGTGTATGTACTGAAGGTTAAAAAGTATTTTTTGGAATTTAATTGATAATACAAAAATTAGTACATTATTTAATCGATGTTTGACCGGTTCATTATGTGGTATTTAATAATTCCCACACATTTCTTAAGCTATGGGATAGTGTTATATGGTCTGTTCATGCATAAATGTGTATTGTGTGTACAAGCTTTCATACATATTTAAAGCTAGGTACATGAAACTTGGGTCAATTATTATACCAGATGTTCAGATGGTGCCAACATATTGGAATTACGTTCTTGGCCCAGGGATGGTAGAGGGGTGGTTGGGTAATTGACATTTTACATAAATTTCAATTAACTTTAATGGTTTGTCTCAGATGTCTGAGAACTGGCATGTGTCTTCAATGATCTGTAGGTGTCCACACATGAAACTGACATCACTGGATCCCTGGTTCATGCCCCAGGGTCTTTCCCAACTCACAAACCCCTTACCCTCAGAAATGTAATTCCAGAGTCATAAAATAGAAACCTGAGATCCCCTCCCTATTGTCATTTATAAACTTACTGGGTATAAAAAGACAAATTTATACATGCAACTAAATTTGACCCTTCGAGTTGATCCCTAACTCCAGGGACTTAGGCCCTGGGGCCATCACTTGGAAACCATTAAGATTCCTACTCTGTTAACTATATATACATCTACTGAGAATGAAAAGACCAATTTGTACATAAAACTGACATGACTTCTATACGTGAAAATTCTCAAGCCAAAAATAGTGGATCCTTGTGTTTAGGTAATTGCACATCTTGGCCAATGTTTATGTTTCAGGTAATTTCACACTTTCATTAATGTTTGTCCTTAGGTCATTTCACACTTTGTCAGTGTTTGTGTTTGGTCATTTCACACCTTTATCATTGTTGGTGTTCAGGCCATTTTATGCACTGTGGTTGGGCATTCTGCTTTGTTGGTTGTTTTGACATGTTTTGAGCAAACTGAATTGTCACATTTTATATCAAATTGATACTAAACTGTCAATGACAAGAGGTTGGCAATATGCCAGTCAGTTATAGGTTGGGAAAATGCCAGTCAGTTACATGATATTGGGACTATACAAGTCAGTTACATGAGATTGGGAAAATGCCAGTCAGTTACATGAGATTGGAACTATACAAGTCAGTTACATGAGATTGGGAATATACAAGTCAGTTATATGAGATTGGGACTATACAAGTCAGTTACATGAGATTGGAACTATACAAGTCAGTTACATGAGATTGGGACTATACAAGTCAGTTACATGAGATTGGGACTATACAAGTCAGTTACATGAGATTGGGACTATACAAGTCAGTTACATGAGATTGGGACTATACAAGTCAGTTACATGAGATTGGGACTATACAAGTCAGTTACATGAGATTGGGACTATACAAGTCAGTTACATACAGTTGGGAATACATCATAAAGTTCAGTAGTACATATTTCCTGTTTTCCTCTTGATTAGGGGAAATTTGAGTAGATTTATTAACATGTATATGTTTTCCTCTTGATTAGGGGAAATTTGAGAAGATTTATTAACATGTATATGTTTTGCTCTTGATTAGGGGAAATTTGAGAAGATTTATTGACATATGTATGTAAGATGTGCAGTTAAAAAAAATTGAAATCCTTTTGGAAGAAAGCTCTTTACAAGGAAAGATGTTTTGTATTACAAGCCAATATTATACGGTTTGATCCAGCTCTAACAGTCACATTTATTTAGTGATCACCTGATCTTACTGGCCATTCAAATTTCCTCCTATGAAATTTCCTCTTTAAAAATCATTATTAAATGGTTACATACTCTTCATGGTCAACATACATGTGCTTACTTAAATCAAAGGATGGTTTGTAACTGCTTAAAGCAGTCACTTAAGCATATGGACAATTTGAATGATAGGTTTGTTGATCCAAGAAAGGTATATTGGTAAAGACGTAATGTGTAAATTGATCTGTAAACATGTTCTATCTTGCTTATATTCACCATACTCAAATCAGTCTGTCAAATTTCAATTATTTAATCCCTGTTGTCATAGTATGAATTGAAATAAAGGCATAGTTTGCTTAGAAATGTTTGTCCAGGTAAATACTTGAGTTAAATCATCATTCTTATAGTGATTCAGTTTTGTTGGCAGTGGGTTGGTGGAGGGATAGGCTTACACACAAACACACAAACACAAACACACACACACACACACACACACACACATTCTAAATGAAATATATAAGAAACAATTCAAGAAATCTTTAAATCTATATAAAAAAAACACTTTTCAATCAGAATTTACAAATAATACATTTACACAGCAGTGAAGTCTTTCAATAGGAAATTATTTGAAATAATAATAATAATAATATTGTTATGAATTTAATGCAATTACTCAGGATATAATAGACTATACATGGAATTCAGTATATTAGGTATATTCAGTATATTAGGTATATTTTAGGTATATTAGGTATATTCAGTATATTAGGTATATTCAGTATATTAGGTATATTTTAGGTATATTAGGTATATTCAGTATATTAGGTATATTCAGTATATTAGGTATATTCAGTATATTAGGTATATTCAGTATATTAGGTATATTCAGTATATTAGGTATATTTTAGGTATATTAGGTGGAAGAAGCACCTGGAGAAACCTCTGAAGAACTACCAACCAAGGCAAGTGCCTTAGGTTATTTGGCCACCCAGGGCCCCAATAATAATAATAATAATAATAATAATAATAATAATAAAATAATAAGAAGAAGAGAAAATAATTTTATTCAGTGTATGATATTTACTGAAGAACCAAGTTCAAAAGCTGAATTTTCATTAAGAGGTCACTAATGTAAAAAGGCCAGTTTGGACCTTGTCCATGGGTGGCTGCTTGATATAGGTTTTAGGTTTGACTTCATTGGCATGTGCTCTGACATACCTTCATTAATTAATTGCTTTCATCATTTTTGTTGCCGTATGTTGTTCTTTTCAATGTTTATAGAAGGGAAAAAGGAAAAATGTATTTGCCAGAGATTTTTAAGTTATTTTTTTTAAAGTTATCTCAATTTCTCAAGAAGATATAACTCAATATGATGAATATTTGATGAGATGTTTTTTGTATGAGCAACAAAAACATGTAATGAATCTTGAGGAGAGCATCCAGGTAACTTACATCGGCACTACAACAGGGAATGCTATATTTAGACTCATCATCATCATCATTGGTCCCATAGTCTGGTAGACTGAAAAACCAGCTTCCTCCCTTCCTCTCAATTTTCTTGTCTTTCTAAGTGAGTCGTCAATGTCAAGCCTGTCCACTCTCAAATTTTATCTTCCCACCTCTTTCTCTGCCTTCCTCTCTTTCTTCATCCTCATACAGTGCCTTGCAGGATTGTCTTGGCAAGTTCTGATGATTGTGAGACATGCCCATACCACTGCAGTTTGCGATTTTTCACTGTGATCAGGAGATCTTCGTGAGGCCCAATGGCTTATCTTATCCTCTGCCGTATTTCTTCATTGGTGACACGGTCTTTGTATGTGATATCGAGGATCTTTTAGAAACATCTCATCTCTGTGGCCTGTATCCTTTTCTCTTAGTCAGCTGTTATGGTCCATGATTGACAGGCATACAGAAATATGGAGATCACCAGTGAGTGCATCAGTCTGACCTTTGAACTGGTTATAATGTTGTTGTTGTTGTTGTTGTTTTAGGGTTTAATGCCACTTTTCAGCACACGATAGGCTATACATGGTGGCCAGTATTATTGGTGGAGGAAGAACCCGGGAAAACCCCTCGGAAAGAACCACCGACCCACGAGAAGCTACTGGCAAGCTTTCTCACATAACTACATTAGCCGAATCTTAGACTCAAACACACGCAGAGGTGAGACAGCAGTGATCCATAATGGACAGCGCTTTAGACCACTCGGCCACTCAGGGCCCCATGATGTTCTTGTCATATTTAGACTGATTCTACTAATATTTAGACTATATCTGGATTATACACAGTCTGAGAAAGGTTTCATGGGATGGACTTTTAATTGTACAAGATAATTAATAGCTTTTGAGATACAAAACATGTTTATTAATAAGAAGCTCTGACATTCTACATGTATTTCATAATTCATTAAGACTCTTTTTTTTTGGTATTCTAGAAACAGAAATTGATCCAAAAATATATTATGCTAGGAATCATGATTCTTTGATTTTCCTGGGAATTTCAGAATTACAACATGCATGTTGTCCCCTGGATCCATCTCTACACCCTAAGGACTTGATCCATTCTTTATACCCATGAAATTGTTGAGATCCCCATCCGAAAACCATGTACATGCTTGATGGGAATTATAAAACAATTGCACATACCTGTGTCGATATTTGCCCTTACTCTGTGGTATCAATAAAGAAGTTCAAATTTTGGGATAGAGGTAAATTAAATGGGTAAGCATGAAGTTACACATTTTACAAACATAACATTCTAGTTTTTTTTCAATAATTTCTGTAGGCATAATTCTATTAGAAGCCAACTATTTAATGGGGGGGGGGTATTTTAAAAAAAAAAGAAGACAAATCAAGCCCTCAAATGGCTTTAAAAATGCTCTTGCTCTTCTTGACAAAAAATAACTTAGTATAATCCATTTTATTAGTTTTAAAAAATAACACATTTTGAGGTAAAGAAAAAGGAAAATTTTGGTTCTGTTGAAAAGTTTAGCTCGTTCCACCCCTCCTCCTCAATTATTGGTCAGTCTCTTATACCCTTTTAAATATTCAGCAGAAGGAAGCATTGTGTTTCATGGTAAAATTTGCATGTGCATTTGTGTTAACAACAACAGATTATGTATTTTAATATATACCATTTTCTCTGTTAATCTTCATGTGACACTGTTTCAGTGTCCCATTGATGACATTCAGGTACAACAGGTACTAGGTATTGATTAAAAAATAAATAAACCTGCATTCAAGTTTGGAACATTATAACAGACCTATGCCACTTTGTATTGTTCTATCAAGTACTGTACCCGTATCACTTGTAAGTTACAGTATTGTTTTATTTTATGAGGTTTGACCAAGAGGTACTTACCATACCATATACACTCACTTGAAAGATGAGTCCATATGCAGACTCCATAGACCCAGATCTGCCATCACTTAATGTGCCACAAGATCTGGGTCTATATAGTTTATTAGGAAGAATAAACATCATAGGCTCTGATCTGCAGGTGTATTATGCTAAAGTGGATCAGGATCTTTGATATTTGCAGTTGGACTCAACTTATGAGTATATATATATGGTATATGATAATAAAAATACATTTATGAATTCTGTATTCAAAGACAAAATAGTGTATGTTATTGATACATAAAAATGTACCTAGGATAAATATAAATAGTACTGAATGACCCTTTCAGCCACATGATAGTATGATAATGACATGAAGGATTTTTTCTAAAGCAGAATGGACTGCATAGTAAATATTGATTTATCAGTCAAAACAGGCTATAGAGAAATCTTCCAGAATCCCTTTGAAGAGTTTTAATCACTATTGACTCCATTCTAGCTTTGGCAGGTGAGGGCTTTTGGCATCTGAACAGTTTGACACATTGCACTGTGGCAGAAGATTCACCCATTTGTCTGCCATATGCAACCGTTGGCAGTAAAATGTGGGGGGATAAGACAACAAACTGTTTTCAGTTGTAGTAATCATATGGCATTAGTAAAGAGTTTTGGAATTACTTATCTAACACCGTCTATCCTGGAATTACTGATCTAATACCCTCCTTCCTGGATTGTTAAGAATTTATTGTGTGTGTCTTTTTCTATTGTCTGTGTGCAAATAAGCACTGACCTTAACATTTTGTGGAAGGTGGAGAACTAGATGTTGTTGGAAAGGAAAATCCTATGCAGATCCAGACTATATTCTTCTGTTCTTTATAAAGGAAAGAAATTTTTATGAAACTATTAGCAAAATAGACATGCATGGGGACAGATCAGAGAAGTTTTATTCTTCTTGAAAGGAGGACTATAATTAAAAAATCTCCCAGTTTACCGTTAACCTTTCCATCCCCCAAAAGATGACATAGTGATTGCAGAAATTTTAATTTTTGTGGATATAAGTAGCTGATTTGTAGGTCTCATACTGTAAATACAAGTCTGTACAATCATGAAATATGAATGCTGTTTTAAAATACACCCATATTTAGTGATTCCAATCAGCATTGTCAGCATATCAATTAATATCATCCCAAGGTGTCTAAATCTGGATAGACAGACAAAAAATGTCTCAAAGATGTACAGGCACATAAATAATTGTCTCAAATACAGACAGACACAAAATTTCTAAATGTTGTGTAGGCACAGAAATAAATTTCTCAAATACAGCAGGCAAAACAAATTCTAAAAGTTGTACAGATGGACATAAATGTCTAAATGTTAAATAAGCACAGACATAAATGTCTAAAAGTTTTTTAGGCAGACATACATGTCTACACTGTATATTACAGACATAAATGTCTAATGGAGGTATAGGCAGACAGAAATTTTAAAAAATATACAGGAAGACATACAGTTCTGAATGTAGTACAGGCAGACAATAGTACAGTTACATGTGTAAAGGTTGCAGAGATAGACATGTTTAAAGGTTTAGAGGCAGACATTAATATCTAAACAAATTATAGGCAGACATAAATTTCTAAATGTTATATAGGCAGACATAGTACATGCAGACACATGTCTACAGTGTGTACAGGCAGACATGTTGAAAGATTGTATGAGCATGTATAAACATCTAAAAGTTGTAAAGGTATTCATGGCTTAATGTTGTTCAGGCAACATTATGTATAGACGTTGTACATGCATATATGTCTGACATACATACATGTCTATAAGATATACAGGCATGCATAATGTCTCAAAACTGTGCTGGCAAACATGTCTAAATGCTGTGCAGGCAGATATGCATTTCATTTTTTTCACAGGCAGACATTTCAAAAAGTTATTCAGACAGACATAAATGTCTAGGAGTTGCACAGGTAAACATAAAGGCTTGTATCTCTTTTCTTAGTGCAGATTTTGGGTTTTATTTGGATTTAAGTTTCAATGAATGTTTTTTTTTAAGTTAGATTTTTTTAATGAAAGCAGATAACAATTACATGTATGAAAAATTTCAGAACTTTCATAATGTGTGTGTGTGTGTGTGTGCGCGTGTGCGTGTGCGTGCGTGCGTGCGTGTGATCACACTCCTTTAATTCCTGGAAACATAGTGATAGTAAATTGATAGCCAATAATAAACCCATGATCCCATTTTGTTAGTATAGAATGAAATTGGGGTGGTAGGGCTTTGTATAGGTATAGAATGAAATTGGGATGGTAGGGCCTTGTGTAGGTATAGAATGAAATTGGTGTGGTAGGGCCTTATGAAGGTATAGAATGAAATTGGTGTGGTAGGGCCTTGTGAAGGTATACAATGAAATTGGGATGGTAGGGCTTTGTGTAGGTATAGAATGAAATTGAGATGGTAGGGCTTTGTATAAGTATAGAATGAAATTGGGATGGTAGGGCTTTGTGTAGGTATAGAATGAAATTGGGGTTGTAGGGCTTTGTGAAGGTATAGAATGAAATTGGGATGGTAGGGCTTTGTGTAGGTATAGAATGAAATTGGGATGGTAGGGCTTTGTATTGGTATAGAATGAAATAGGGGTGGTAGGGCCTTGTGAAGGTATAGAATGAAATTGGGGTGGTAGGGCCTTGTGAAGGTATAGAATGAAATTGGGATGGTAGGGCTTTGTATTGGTATAGAATGAAATTGGGGTGGTAGGGCCTTGTGAAGGTATAGAATGAAATTGGGATGGTAGGGCCTTGTGAAGGTAAAGAATGAAATTGGGATGGTAGGGCCTTGTGAAGATATAGAATGAAATCAGGGTGGTAGGGCCTTGTGAAGGTATAGAATGAAATTGGGGTGGTAGGGCCTTGTGAAGGTATAGAATGAAATTGGGATGGTAGGGCTTTGTATTGGTATAGAATGAAATTGGGATGGTAGGGCTTTGTGTAGGTATAGAATGAAATTGAGATGGTACGGCCTTGTGTAGGTATAGAATGAAATTGGGATGGTAGGGCCTTGTGAAGGTATAGAATGAAATTGGGATGGTAGGGCTTTGTGTAGGTATAGAATGAAATTGGGATGGTAGGGCTTTGTGTAGGTATAGAATGAAATTGGGGTGGTAGGGCCTTGTGAAGGTATAGAATGAAATTGGGATGGTAGGGCTTTGTGTAGGTATATAATGAAATTGGGGTGGTAGGGCCTTGTGAGGGTAAAGAATGAAATTGGGATGGTAGGGCCTTGTGAAGATATAGAATGAAATCAGGGTGGTAGGGCCTTGTGAAGGTATAAAATGAAATTGAGGTGGTAGGGCCTTGTGAAGGTATAGAATAAAATTGGGATGGTAGGGCCTTGTGAAGGTATAGAATGAAATTGGGATGGTAGGGCTTTGTGTAGGTATAGAATGAAATTGGGGTGGTAGGGCCTTGTGAAGGTATAGAATGAAATTGGGGTGGTAGGGCCTTGTGAAGGTATAGAATGAAATTGGGATGGTAGGGCTTTGTGTAGGTATAGAATGAAATTGGGGTGGTAGGGCCTTGTGAAGGTATAGAATGAAATTGGGGTGGTAGGGCCTTGTGAAGGTATAGAATGAAATTGGGATGGTAGGGCTTTGTGTAGGTATAGAATGAAATTGGGGTGGTAGGGCCTTGTGAAGGTATAGAATAAAATTGGGATGGTATGGCCTTGTTAAGGTATAGAATGAAATTGGGATGGTAGGGCTTTGTGTAGGTATAGAATGAAATTGGGATGGTAGGGCTTTGTATAAGTATAGAATGAAATTGGGATGGTAGGGCTTTGTGTAGGTATAGAATGAAATTGGGGTGGTAGGGCCTTGTGAAGGTATAGAATGAAATTGGGATGGTAGGGCTTTGTGTAGGTATAGAATGAAATTGGGGTGGTAGGGCCTTGTGAAGGTATAGAATAAAATTGGGATGGTATGGCCTTGTTAAGGTATAGAATGAAATTGGGATGGTAGGGCTTTGTGTAGGTATAGAATGAAATTGGGGTGGTAGGGCCTTGTGAAGGTATAGAATGAAATTGGGGTGGTAGGGCCTTGTGAAGGTATAGAATGAAATTGGAATGGTAGGGCTTTGTGTTGGTATAGAATGAAATTGGGGTTGTAGGGCTTTGTGAAGGTATTCAATGAAATTGGGATGATAGTGCCTTGTGAAAGTATTGGATGAAATTGGGATGGTAGAGTCTTGTGCAGGATAATTGAAAAATATTGGCTTTGTTCTTTGCTACAGAATTTTATTATACAACAAAATGCTTTTCATTTACAGCAAATTGGTACATTTATAACAGGCAGTAATAATATGGAGGAAAAAAACATTTCAATTATAAGATGTTATATTGGATTCTAAATTAAACAATGATATTTTAGATTCATTGATGTGTTCTCATTTTTGCATTCACTGAAGTGTTATCACAATCAACAAGCAATTAATGTAACATAAAATCTTCATAAATTCCAATCAATCATTGTAAATCTGTACCACAGGCTATAAAATAATGTTGAGGACACTTACTTTAATAGTAACTGGGAGTAATGCTGTGTATTCAGTCATTTATGTTTGGAATAGCAATAGTGATGTCTTTTAGTGTGGTTTTAGGGTCTATGTCTTTTATTTACAGTTATTTAAGAATAACTTTCACAAACCCTGATTTACACATACCACAGAGACTGAAAGCAAATTCTGCAAAAATTGATATACACAGTATGCTATCCAGTCTTATGCACCATACCACCACTTTTAGATGTACTGTACAGCTATCCAGTCTTATGCACCATACAACCACTTTCATTTGTACTGTACAACTATCCAGTCTTATGCACCATACCATCACTTTCATTTGTACTGTACTGCTATCCAGTCTTATGCACCATACCACCACTTTCATTTGTACTGTACCGCTATCCAGTCTTATGCACCATACCACCACTTTCATTTGTACTGTACTGCTATCCAGTCTTATGCACCATACAATCACTTTCATTTGTACTGTACAGCTATCCAGTCTTCATGCACCATACAACCACTTTCATTTGTCTGTACTGCTATCCAGTCTTATGCACCATACCACCACTTTCATTTGTACTGTACTGCTATCCAGTCTTATGCACCATACCACCACTTTCATTTGTACTGTACTGCTATCCAGTCTTATGCACCATACAACCACTTTCATTTGTACTGTACAGCTATCCAGTCTTCATGCACCATACCACCACTTTCATTTGTACTGTACGGCTATTCAGTCTTCATGCACCATACAACCACTTTCATTTGTACTGTACCGCTATCCAGTCTTCATGTACCATACCACCACTTTCATTTGTTCTGTACTGCTATCCAATCTTCATGCACCATACCACCACTTTCATTTGTACTGTACTGCTGTCGAGTCTTCATGCACCATACAACCACTTTCATTTGTACTGTACTGCTATCCAGTCTATATGCACCATACCACCACTTTTAGATGTACTGTACAGCTATCCAGTCTTCATGCACCATACAACCACTTTCATTTGTACTGTACTGCTATCCAATCTTCATGCACCATAACAACCACTTTCATTTGTACTGTACTGCTGTCCAGTCTTCATGCACCATACAACCACTTTCATTTGTACTGTACTGCTATCCAGTCTTATGCACCATACCACCACTTTCATTTGTACTGTACTGCTATCCAATCTTCATGCACCATACAACCACTTTCATTTGTACTGTACTGCTGTCCAGTCTTCATGCACCATACAACCACTTTCATTTGTACTGTATGGCTATTCAGTCTTCATGCACCATACCACTGCTTTCATTTGTTCTGTACTGCTGTCCAGTCTTCATGCACCATACAACCACTTTCATTTGTTCTGTACTGCTATCCAGTCTTCATGCACCATATCACCACTTTCATTTGTACTGTACTGCTATCCAATCTTCATGCACCATACAACCACTTTCATTTGTACTGTACTGCTGTCCAGTCTTCATGCACCATACAACCACTTTCATTTGTACTGTACGGCTATTCAGTCTTCATGCACCATACCACTGCTTTCATTTGTTCTGTACTGCTGTCCAGTCTTCATGCACCATACAACCACTTTCATTTGTTCTGTACTGCTATCCAGTCTTCATGCACCATACCACCACTTTAATTTGTACTGTATGCTATCCAGTCTTCATGCACCATACCACTGCTTTCAGTTACAAAAAAGGAAGTTTTAACATAGATTCTAAAGCTTTTTGTACTTGAAACACTCAGAGCATACCCCCTCCTACAACATGGCCCCTAAGTTTGAACCTTATTATACTCAGAATACCCGGTACTTTAACAGTCTAGTATTTTGAAGTATGGTTCTTCAAAATTTGGTGTATATGCAGATGGTGGTTTTCTAATTGGAGACTTCTACAAAAGGATACACATCAAGATAGTCCATTAAATTACAAACATAGAAAGAAGAAAGACACCAAAAGAACACATAAATAGAGGATACACCCAAAAGTACGCAAAGAGAGAAGATTTACCTAAAAGGACACATAGAGAGAACATAGACCCCAAAATGATACATATAAAGGGAAGGAAGACCCAAAAGAACACACCACATAGAGAGAAGATTGACCCAAAAAGACACATAGAGAGAAGATAGATCTCAAAATGACACATATAAAGAGGAGATAGACCACAAAAGGACACGCATAAAGAGGAAACAGACAACAAAAGAACATACATTGAAAGAAGACAGACCCCAAAATCACACATAAAGAAAAGACAGACAACAATAAGACAAACATTGAGAGAAGACAGACAACAAAAGGACACAAAAAAAGAGAAGATGGATAACAAAAGGACACACACTGAGAGAAGACAGACAACAAAAGGACACACATTGAGAGAAGACATACAACAAAAAGACACACATTGAGAGAAGACAGACAACAAAAGGACACACACTGAGAGAAGACAGATCCCAAAAGAACACACGTCAAGGGAAGACAGACACAAAAGGACACACATTGAGAGAAGACAGATCCCAAAATGACACACATCAAGAGAGAAGACAGACAACAAAAAGACACACATTGAGATAAGACAAATCCCTAAAGGACACACATAAAGACAAGACAGACAACAAAATGACACAAAAAAAAGAGAAGATGGATAACAAAAGGACATACATTGAGAGAAGACAGACAACAAAAGGACACACATTGAGAGAAGACAGACAACAAAAGGACATATATTGAGAGAAGACAGGCAACAAAAGAACCCACATAAAGAGAAGATGCAGATTCCTTGATGTATCAGTTTTGTTGCATACATGAAGCCAGGGAGAGGGAAAATGGGGAGGCATAGTTATGATGTAAGGTGTTTGCCTTTGAAAATAAACACCAAAATACTGCAGTCTTGTTAGAATATTTGCAGATGTTACCTGATCTTCATTATGAGCCAAGACATTGATATAATTTAGGTCCAAGAAGTCCTTTTCTACAGACATTGGAACATTGATATAATTTAGGCCCAAGTCCTGTCCTACAGACATTGGAACATTTATATAAGTTAGGCCCAAGTCCTGTCCTACAGACATTTGAACATTAATATAATCCAGGTCATGTCATGTCCTACAGAAATTTGAACATTAATATAATCCAGGTCATGTCATGTCCTACAGAAATTTGAACATTAATATAATCCAGGTCATGTCATGTCCTACAGAAATTTGAACATTAATATAATCCAGGTCATGTCGTGTCCTACAGAAATTTGAACATTGCTATAATCCAGGTCGTGTCATGTCCTACAGATATTTGAACATTAATATAATCCAGGTCATGTCATGTCCTACAGAAATTTGAACATTGATATAATTTAGAGCCAAGTCCTGTCTTACAGAAATTGGAACATTAATGTAATTTAGACAAGCCTGTCCATCAGACATTGTAATTTTCATCCAGTGTATCTTCAGATTTGGATACAATTCACGGACTGTGCTGGAAACTTATAGACCTTTCCCTTGGCTAGGCCATTATAGTTAAATAGCAGAAATTTACACAGATTCAGAGAGAACAAATCTTGTTTAGATCTTCTTTGGACTTACAGTAAATCCATATACCATGTACACTTACTTATTAGTCAACTCAAATTGCAAACAACAAAGATCCTGATCTGCCATACCATAATGCACCTGCAGATCAGGGTGAGTGTTGTTTGTTCAACTGATTAATCCTAACTAACTGCAGACCCAGATCTGTAGGCACATAATGTAATAGCTAATATGGGTCTGAGTACTTTGCTGTTGTTCTCATCTTATAAGCAAATAAAGATGATAGTCAATTTATTAAAAAAAAGCACAACCTTATATTTTCATATCTGCTCCAAAGATTCTTTAATGAACTTGGGCACACTTTGGGATTAATTTAATTAAGATAATCAATGAGTACTCAGAATTGGTCTCATTTTCAGTGCCATGATAAAAAAAAAGTGCCCTATGGAGAGATCACTCTGACTTATACCCACTGTCTTTACAGATAAATCAATGGTATTATGAATGGTTACAGAAATCTGTGACTGAACCTGATCCTTCTGATGTTTGAATGAACAATCTTTTTTTAAAATGCCTATTGTACCGTTTTAGACTTTTACCAGGGTCTTCCTGACCATCATATGGCAATAAAAGAGCCTTCTTAAGCATTGATTGTGATTCTGTCATCGCCATGACTGAAAATGCTGTTTCCCAATAGCAGTTTCCTGGTTTGGAGAGCTTGCAAGATTAAATATAATTAATATATTGAAATTCAATGGAATAGTCAATTAAATGGCAGAAGGAGAATTGATTGTTGATAAAGTGTTGAAATGTGATAGTTGTTCCAATACTTTGTTCTAATTGGCAATTAATAATATTTCAGTGATTGAACAGAAAGAATAATTTCTACAATGGCTAAGAATATTTATCAATTCTGTTATTTTGTTAAAGATTATTTTTTCATTTTACTATGAAGACAACCAGGTAGTTTATGTGCAGCCAATCAATATTTTAGATTGTGAATCAGAAAAATAACTGAAAAGTTGATACTCTGTGTAACACAGTACTTGCTGTCAAATCTTGGTTGTAAGTGCATGCATGATATAAAAGCTGCAGAAAATAAGCACATTTAAAGTATTTTTGTAGCAACTAGCATATGTTAGTGCAAAGGAAATGCATGCAATTCTTGCATCAAAAGATGGCTGTGTCCTTTATTGAGTGTCTACTGATTCTGTTTATGCCTTTTCCTGAATTAATATTTCATTTTTTGCATCTGTCAGCTGATTGCATAATTGTATCAATTTTCAGGTTGATAGGCTTCACTACCAAAACATTAAATAAACATGGTAATTGTATAGATTTTGCTGCATGCTGATTATATTAGCTTTTAAAAAATTATTTTAAAAAAATCTTGATTAAAGTTAGATTTTAAACATTAAACTTTGATATATGTCTCAAATTGCAAATTTGTATAAATAAAAAAAACTATATACCAAGTACATTAGGGCACTCAATTTACAGATATGGAGTAATTTAGAGTACTCAAATTACAAATATAAGTAATATAGGGCACTCAAATTACAGACATAAGTATATTAGGGCACTCAAATTACAAACATAAGTATATTAGGGCACTCAAATTACAGATATAATTATTTTAGGGCACTCAGATTACAGATATGAGTATGGGACTCGCATTACAGATATGGATTAATTTAGGGCACTCGTATGGCACATTTTGATATTTTAGGGCACTCATTTTACAGATATTAGTATTTTAGGGCACTCAATTTACAGATGTGGAGTCATTTAGGGGACTCAAATTACAAATGTGGAGTCATTTAGGGGACTCAGATTACAAATGTGGAGTCATTTAGGGGACTCAAATTACAAATGTGGAGTCATTTAGGGGACTCAATTTACAGATGTGGAGTCATTTAGGGGACTCAAATTACAAATATGGAGTCATTTAGGGGACTCAATTTACAGATGTGGAGTCATTTAGGGGACCCAAATTACAAATGTGGAGTCATTTAGGGGACTCAAATTACAGATGTGGAGTCATTTAGGGGACTCAATTTACAGATGTGGAGTCATTTAGGGGACTCAAATTACAAATGTGGAGTCATTTAGGGGACTCAATTTACAGATGTGGAGTCATTTAGGGGACTCAAATTACAAATGTGGAGTCATTTAGGGGACTCAAATTACAAATGTGGAGTCATTTAGGGGACTCAAATTACAGATGTGGAGTCATTTAGGGGACTCCAATTATAAATGTGGAGTCATTTAGGGGACTCAAATTACAAATGTGGAGTCATTTAGGGGACTCAATTTACAGATGTGGAGTCATTTAGGGGACTCAATTTATAGATGTGGAGTCATTTAAGGGATGTGGAGACATTTAGGGGACTCAAATTACAAATGTGGAGTCATTTAGGGGACTCAAATTACAGATGTGGAGTCATTTAGGGGACTCAAATTATAAATGTGGAGTCATTTAGGGGACTCAAATTACAGATGTGGAGTCATTTAGGGGACTCAATTTACAGATGTGGAGTCATTTAGGGAACTCAATTTACAGATGTGGAGTCATTTAGGGGACTCAAATTACAAATGTGGAGTCATTTAGGGGACTCAAATTACAAATGTGGAGTCATTTAGGGGACTCAAATTACAAATGTGGAGTAAATTTATGGCACTCAATTTACAGATTGCACATAATTTATGGGACTCAAATTACAGATACAGTATTGTAGTACACTCAAATTACAGATACAGTATTTTAGTGCACTCAAATTACAGATATTACATGTTTTAGGGCACTTAATTTATTGATATGGAGTACTTTAGGGTACTGAATATATGAATATGAAGTTATTTAGGGCATTCATTTTACCTATACTAAGTATTTTATGCCACTAATATTACAGATATGGAGTAATTTAGGGCACTCAATTTAAATATCCTAAGTATTTTTAGCCACATATTTTACAGAAGCTAAGTATTTTAGGGCACTCATTTTACAGATACTGAGCATGTTATACTCATTTTATAGATACTGAGCATGTTATACTCATTTTATAGATACTGAGCATTTTTTTAATACTCATTTTACAGATACTGAGCATTTTATACTCATTTTACAGATACTGAGCATGTTACACTCATTTTGCAGATACTGAGCATGTTATACTCATTTTACAGATACTGAGCATGTTATACTCATTTTACAGATACTGAGCATGTTATATTCATTTTACAGATACTGAGCATTTTATACTCATTTTGCAGATACTGAGCATTTTATACTCATTTTACAGAAAATGGATATTTGAGAGACATTACATGGTAGCTGCTAGATTAATGAGACAATACATAGTACATGTAGTTGCTATGTCAGTGAGAAAATACATATTAGTTTATAGAACATTGAGACAATACATAGTAGTTGCTATGTCAGTGAGAATACATGTTTGAAAGAAGATAATGAAGCTTAAAAATCAATTAGGTACTACATGAGCCACAGTAGCCAAAGGCTATTCATGCACATTGTCTAATTAATTGTCATGCTTCTTGCCTTCATCAACCCTGTATAAATATGAGGTTCAATTCTCATAATTATAACTACATTGTATTTATAGCAACTTATAATGAATCTTAAGAAATAACGGAACTTTATTTTACATACTATTGATTAATATTGTCATAGCTTACAAGAAGAGTACATAAAAACAAAACTAGTTCTTTTCAGCTCTATGAACTAATTATATCTAGGTTTTTTAACCACTCTAAACGCCTGTTACAAATTATAAATTTGTAATTAGTAAAGTACAGTATATGAAACATTTGATTTGCATTTTTAAAGATTACTCAAAATCTAACTTTTGCTTGGCCTGTATTTGCAATTTTACATCAAAATCTTTTGATTGGCCTTTGTCTGTTTGTGTGTTTGTTTGATTAGGATTTTTTACGTAGCTTTTAACAATTTTTCAGTCATATCGCTGCAATGTCTGCAGTGAGGCAGTTTATAGTGATGTAATACACTGGGGCATCATCAGGCCAACCAGTCCTAACACTAACCTCATAATGCTGAGCGCAAAGAGATGCAGCTGTTACCGGTAGTACCATTTTTGTAAGTCTTTGGTATGACTTGGCTGGGGATTGAACCCATGACCTTCCACTCTAACCACTAAGCTAACTGAGCAGTTGCCTTTGTAATTTGATTCAAAATCTAATTTTTGATTGGTCTGTATCTGCAGTATTACTCAAAATCTGTTTTGATTGGCCTGTGTAGTATTTTTCAAAATCGTAAGTTCATTTTGTCATACATATGTCATGCAAATGTATAGATCCGGATCTCCTCTGGCATAATGTGCCAGCAGATTAGAGTCTACAAGTTCACTTTAGTTAACTTCAGTTGAATTAATGAGGATAACCGAAAGTTTTCACCTGGATCTGCTAGCACATTATGTATTTATAAATCTGGGTCTCATGTGAGTGTGTGATTTGCATTTTTAATGTAGCTTTAACAATTTATCAGTCATATCGCTACAATGTTTGCAGTGTGGCAGTTTATAGTGATGTCTAGCACTGGGGCATCATGAAGCAGACATGTAGCATCATGTCCCACCCAGTAACATTATCCTGACACCAGGCTGACCAGTCCTAACACAAACCTTTTAATGCTGAGCACCAAGCAAGGCAGCTGTTAGTCCCATTTTTGTAAGTCTTTGGTATGACTCGGCCGGGGATCAAACCCATGACCTCTTGCATCCAAGGTGGACTCTCTTACCACTAGGCCACCAGAATGATAATAATCTGGGTAATTTTATATATTCATTTATATACCGGTACTCTCACTTATAAGTCAAGTTAAATTGCAAAAAACAACAAAAATCCTGATCTAGCATAGCATAATGCACTTGCAGATCAGGGTCTATGCTGTTGGTTCTACTGATTGCTTCTAACAAACTGTATAGACCCAGATCTGCCAGCACATTATGTGCTGGCAGATCTGGGTTCATGCAGTTTGCAGTTGGTTCCATCTTATAAGCTTGTATATATAGTATTATTGTATTTCCAATATCATTTCTCAAGGATTCAGTTACGGTTGCAGGTTTCCTGAGAGCTACTGATTGCCTAGAAAAATATTCAGGCAGTCACATGGAAGCATTATGTGTACTAGATATGCCTTTTTTTAGCATGCAGTTCATGTTTCTTCACCACATGATGATTATTCATTACATAGTAAAATGCAGGTGTGTAGATTTTATAAATAATTTAAACCTGGTTAGATCATTTTGATACATGTAGAAAATCAATTGTTCATACCTGTGGTAGTTTGTACTTCTCTTCCCTATTGATTTGTCAGGTGAGAGATGGGACATATTGATATCAGTGCATGCTTTACCCTGAGTTTGCAGAAGCTTGGGATGTTTTATAATTCATCACTGTCTAGAAAAGGCTGACCTAGCATAACTATTACAAAGTGATAAATTAGTTCAGACAGGAATGTGGATGTAATAATGATGCATTTGGATGCCATTAACTTCATGTATATATTTCATTCTGAACCTTATATAGAAAACAATCAAATTTGAATCAGCTAATCCTTTCAACACTTATTATTTCTTTCCACATATAATCTGTTTTAATTTGATGATATAAACAAATGAGAACTATTTTATTCAGTATAATTATAATCTTTATATTGAGTTAAAGAAATGTCAATCTTTTTTTCAGGATTCGGAATCAGATTAATAAACTGCCATCCACATGACCTCCAGCTGACCTTGTTTTCTTCTGACATTGTCATGTAATTGGACCGTTTATAATTTTTGTAATCTACTTATATCAGTATTTATGATATTATTTATATACTTAGATTTTGTGGACAATCATGATACATTGTAATGAAGTGAACAGGAATTATGGATATATTGTTAATTGTAATTATCACAGTAATTCAATTATTGTTTTACTTATGCAAGTACTTATCTTCAGTACTTGTACAAGTTCTGTATTTTTGTATTTGGTTGTTTCAAGAAACATAAAAACATGCCAGGGGTATATAGTATATATTTAACAGTGCTTGTAAGAAGTATAGATATGTTTGGAGTACATGTATTCCTGATGTGCTTCAGTAATCTTCAAAAGTATTCCTGATGTGCTTCAGTAATCTTCATTGTATAAAGTTTGTTTTTCATCATTCAACAAACTGGGTAATAATGTCTTTGATACATACTTGTGTGGACATGTATGCACTACAAATATACTAATCTTATTTATATACCAGAAGTCTACAGTAGGGTTTGCAAGTCATTTTTTTTAAAAAGTGTAATGGTATTTACCAAGAAAATAATAACTTTTTGATTGTTGGAAGAAAAGATACAAAACAGAACTTAAATTAGAAAAAGACATAATTATCTCAAAAATGACCAAAAACAGCTGGTACAAATTGGTGAATATGGAAGAGGTATTTCACAAAATAAATGGTGTATGTCATATAATTTATGCAAAATCATGTTCTGGACTTCTAGGACATGCACCTAACAAAATTGCACTATTGATTTTGTACAGGTTAACAATTACAAAATCATTTGGTACCAAGTGGTTGATTACGTTTGCTTTTTGTGTTGTTGTTTAACACAGGTTTGATTTTTCAATGACAGACAATAGCTAATTGTGTAAAAGTGTATATGAACTCTTTCACCCCACCTTTCTACCTTACCTTGTTCTGTCTCCACAGAAACACACCACATATGATAAACAATTCAATACAACTTTTGTACTTTTATACATAGGTGACTACATGTCAGGTTAGAATCAGTAACTAGCAAATTAGTGAGGTTTTGATATGATTTTTGTTATTTTAATTAATTGGATAAGAAATTAATTGAAGAATGGACAAATAGCCAGATGTCTCAGACTTTAAACTGTTTTGATTGAACATCAGAGTTAAAGTCTAGGAGAATTTTAATTAATTTTGTTTCCTTTTTTATTTAATGTGAGTGATATAATATTTAAAAAAATGAATTACTATCAAATTTGGATAATAATGCAGTTTATTTTTTAACAGTTAAGAACAGCATGTGCAAAAAGTGACTAAAACAAAATATAGAATGGTACAATTATTTTTAAAACTTGAATATTTTAATTTTTTTAATAAACAAGATAGTATTAGTAGATAGTATTTGTAGAAGTTTTATGAAAGGAAAGATCTAAAAAATAAAGGCATAATCAGGTTATCTCTAAGTATGATGAAGAAATAAATAAAAATGAGTTTAACACTTAATTAAAACAGAATACCGGTAATGATATGAAGAATAAATTTATTTTGTAAATGTTGTTTCTTTTTACATGTTTTCATTATAGTTGTTATAAAACACAGAAAGACCAGATACATTTATTTCCCATACATTTCCCATACATTCTTATATTCATATGTGATTTTGATGATTTAATTTGATAGTGTGTTGATTCTGTGTTTATGTAACCGCCTTTTTTATTCTACTGAGTCAGCCAAGATTGTTAACAGCATCAACATTTTTTAAAACATGGCAGTTTTTCTGCACTTAACAGGAAAAAACAAAGAGATAAAGTAATGTTAAAAGTTTGCACTTTAATTTAAAAATGTCACAAGTTGCTGATATATGTGTTGTAAAATGTGTTTTTCCCCGCTGTCCCTTTTCATTAATCTGTCACAGGAACCTTTATTTTTGCCCTAGTAGCTTGTAATGAAAGAGAATTAGTAAATGAGCATGTCTAAAGTCAACATTTTGCCATATTTTGTACCACACTGGGTCAAGGGGGGGGTGATGTGGTTCAGTGGTTTGTACTGGAAGACTTTTGGTTTAAGACCACCTGACCAGGTTGAGTCAGCAACCTCAGTGTATCCACAGGACCATTCTGTAACTGTGATATGTATTAATATGCCATATAACACCATTCTGTAACTGTGATATGTATTAATATGCCATATAACACCATTCTGTAACTGTGATATGTATTAATATGCCATATAACACCATTCTGTAACTGTGATATGTATTGATATGCCATATAACACCATTCAAATAAAATTGTTAATAGTTTTTGTAATAAAATAAAGAACAAAAGTGCACCATGTGATATTATGTTGACCAAACACATCCTCGTTCAAGTTGTTGCTAGGAAACATTTTATATTGGCAATATTTAGCTGTAAAATATCATGCTGTGGTGTCAAACAAGTGAAGTCAAAGCATTGTTACATGATAATGGGTAAAATGTGGAACTATTGCAGTGTCTGATTGAATTTCCAGCTCATATGAGTTCCATTTCTAAAGTTTGAATGAAATCAATTTGTGGGTTTCGTTTAACATCATTCATGAAATCACAAAGCTTGTAATCAATAACACATTGTGCATTAATGACCTTTGCCACAATTTGGAAAAAAATCGTTCATGTAGAGCATATGGTGAAGGCTGTTCATGAATAGTGTCTGACCAGTTTTCAATCTTCATAATTTCACAAATGCTGTAAAATATAAAGTTTAGTATTAAATGAAGTAAAGGCTGTTCATTAATTTTCTAGCTTCATTATTGTATAAAATATGAAGTTCAGTTCTTATAGTTAAAAAAATATGTGTTAAAATAATTACAAATCTCAAGAAATAAATAACGTTTTTTTAAACCATTGTTTAGACATATAGCCGAAAACTCACCAGAATGGCAGATGAATACATTAGTAGTTCCATTCTGTTGTTATGTGCATATACAGGCAAGTTGTAGTTTTTGCTTCACGTAATATTAACCAATTTAAATGCTTGTTACAATGGTTTTTATAAAGATGTTAATTATTATCTAATAAATAAAATGTTACATATATATTAATTTCATTTATGAAACATCCCGAAAATCCTATTAAAAAATTTCTAAGGCTGGAAAAGCAAAAAATTATTAAACTTTTATTATGTTACATGAATACTAATATAATAGCCATTACATTTTGTTTAAAAAAAAAGATAACAAGCTAATATCATATAGCAGTGGAAGCAGATATGGATTTAATTATTAAATTATTGCATGATTTTGAAAGGAAGTATGTTTTAGGTAAATAAACCAATAGCATCATGCACTAATAATCTATACTTATTTGTAAGCATTCCAAACCAATTATTATTAGTAGTATCAATGGATAATTAATTTATTTAAGTTCAGATATGCAGTTAAGATTGTGTGGATAAGGATATTTTTGTATTAATTGTTTAGAACATACCTTCTTCTCCAATTCTAGTCTTCTTTACTGTCTTACATGTAACATATATTTTGATATTTTTCTTCATATTCTGTCCACAATGTTGATTTATGCTGGTTTATTCATTGTATTTTTGTCTTCACATTCCATCTACTGTGTTAACGTATACTGGTTTATTCATTGTATTTTTGTCTTCACATTCCATCTACTGTGTTAATGTATACTGGTTTATTCATTGTTATTTTTTTCTTCCATTCCGTCCACTGTGTTAACGTATACTGGTTTATTCATTGTTATTTTTTTGTTCCATTCCGTCCACTGTGTTGATTTATACTGGTTTATTCTTTGTATTGTTTTATTTTTTAATCAAAAGTCTTTACAAATCATATTTTAAATGTTTCATATATCTAGGTTCTTACTTAGGAAAAAACATTTGACATTGTGTTTCACCATTTGGTTTCATGTGGGACTGATAGACAAACCATTCATTTCATTATGTAGTCCCTCACTATAAGACCTATTTTAGCATGGTCCTGTAATAAGGTTAGCATGGTCATTAATCTTATTTCATTAAGTACATGCAGTATTACCTCACTATAAGACCTATTTTAGCATGGTCCTGTAATAAGGTTAGTATGGTCATTAATCTTATTTCATTAAGTACATGCAGTATTACCTCACTATAAGACATATTTTAGCATGGTCCTGTAATAAGGTTAGTACATGCAGTAGTCCCTCACTATAAGACCTATTTTAGCATAGTCCTGTAATAAGGTTAGCATGGTCATTAATCTTATTTCATTAAGTACATGCAATATTACCTCACTTTAAGACCTATTATAGCATAGTCCTGTAATAAGGTTAGCATGGTTATTGATCTTATTTCATTAAGTACATGCAGTATTACCTCACTATAAGACCTATTTTAGCATGGTCCTGTAATAAGGTTAGCATGGTCATTAATCTTATTTCATTAAGTACATGCAGTATTACCTCACTTTAAGACCTATTATAGCATGGTCCTGTAATAAGGTTAGCATGGTCATTAATCTTATTTCATTAAGTACATGCAGTATTACCTCACTTTAAGACCTATTATAGCATGGTCCTGTAATAAGGTTAGCATGGTCATTATTCTTATTTCATTAAGTGATAGTAAAATTATATGTATCAGGTACTTCATTATAAATTGGTCTCACTACAAGGTGATATTCTTTATGAATCCAATAGACAGCATTATAATGTAGGAGTACTGTATCATGTACTTAATTTTAAAGTAGTCAAGATATATGGTGGTATACTCTATGACTCCCAGGGACATCATTTTAATGAGAGAATACTGTCATGTACTTCATTATAAGGTGGTCTCACTATAAGGTGTTACTTCATTATATGGTAGCTCACTATTTGGCAGGATACTTCCATGAATGGTATTATAATGAGGTAGCACAGTATCATTAACTTAATTATAAGGTGGTCAAGCTATAAGGCAGGATACTTCCATGAATGGTATTATAATGAGGTAGTACAGTATCATTAACTTCATTATATGGTAGCTCACTATTTGGCAGGATACTTCCATGAATGGTATTATAATGAGGTAGTACAGTATAATTAACTTAATTATAAGGTGGTCAAGCTGTATGGTGGTATACTTTATGAATCTTATAAATAGCCTTATAATGAGAAAATACTGTATCATGTACTTCATGTTAAGGTGGTCTCGCTATAAGGCAGAATACTTCAATGAATGGGATTATAATGAGGTAGTACAGTATCATTAACTTCATTATAAAGTAATTTTACTGTAAGGTGGTATACTTTATTACTCTCATGAACAGGGTTATTATGGAGTGGTAATGTGATTGTTGTGTAATACCTATAAATGATGTACCAGCAGTTAGGAGTCATCTTAATTCCAAAACTTTCTCATGGGGATAAATATTGATTTTGATAATTCTAAGAATTATTTTCACCAGTTTGCAATTTTGTTTTGTGTGTGCAATCAGTCTAGATGATAAAAAAGCATACATTTCTCCGAATTCTGAGAGTTAGCATTATTTTTTAAAGGATCCCTCATAAACCTTTCCTTTGCTTTTTGATTAGTAGATCTTTCTCCAGATTTGAAAATCTGGCTCAAAATATACAAATGCAGCCTTGCAATTGGTCAATCATGTTTCCTAGTATTATTTGGAATCTGATGAAGAAGTTGTATGATGGGAGCCATATATTAACTAAATCAGAATTGCTGAAACATTTGCATAAATAAAAGGAAAGACTTTGTAACTTGTAATTGCAACTTATTTCTACAAACATAAATATATGGAATGTTTAATGGTATACAACCACAAAGTCATCTTCAACATAACATTAGTGTCTTGGTCATTCAGAGACAGGCATGCCACATGCCACTCATGGTCACTCAGTGGCAGGCATACCAGTCTTGGTCACTCAGCAGCAAGCAAGCCAGCCTTGCAACAGAAGGGTGCTGGTTTGAATTTCACCATTGTATCAGCCCATATTGGCTACCATGGTGTATCATGTGACAGGCACTTTACCCCAGTTGCATTGGCACTAAATGACCTTCATTTGTTGCCATGCACTAAATCACCAAGAAAAAGGAAACATTACAAATCAGTCTCTGATAAATATTTGATATAAACAACTGTTAACCAGATTGCTAATAAACCTCCATTGCAAGTGAGTATTTGGAATTTGTCTATTTATAAAGCTGGCATTCAACAATGAATATGTGGTCTTGTCATGACAATCTGTCTAAATCATGTCAGATGACAGAACAGTTCTTTTATCATTTGAAAACTATTTTAATTTCATCAAAGCTTAAAATATGGAAACCATATAATTGGATGAAACTGATATCTACAAATAGACATAAATATGTCTTACATTTTTTAAGTATTGAGCAAGTTCTTTATGATTTGGCCTGCAAATTCAGTTTCTGTAATTTGGCTCTGAAAGTCAAGTTTTATTGTATATTGGTTCTAAAGGACAGGTTTTATTGTATCTGAATGCATCAGATATAAACCAAAGATTTTTTATTCAAATTATCCATGTTTGTTTTCAAAAAGCATCATGGATATCATAATTCCCTCCATCTGTCAGCCTCTCTATAACTACATCTGTTATTCTGCTAGATCAAAATTCACACGATGTTCTTGTTTTTTTGTTTGTGGGGTAACCAACTGTAAAAGGGGTGTCTTTCTTGGCACACACCCTTGTGTTCCCTGAGAGGGAGCCAATTGTCAGATTTCAACAATATACAAGACTGTACTATTTTTGTATCCAAACATTTTATATGCAGTTTTAGCAGGAAGACATTTTGTATATTTAACAGAATTTTCTTAGTTACCCCTAGGTTGTAGTCTGTGATAGGGTGGATTGAAGTACAAAGCTTGGGGATTTGCAATGTTAATCCATTGCATTTGCTCTAGGTAAATTTATTACCATCCTTTAGGTATGTTAAGCTTTTACAACTTTTTCGCACTTTCTTGATATTTCAGTTCCTACCACAGCTGGACTGTGATATATTTGTGTACCATTCCAAGCAATGTACTAATTGATGTCAATAAAAGATGTTAATATGGAATTATTGCCTTTATTACTTACATTCTATTTTTGCAATTTGATGATAATTTTCATTGTTTGTTTAGAGAAAGAAGGTATTTTTTACATACATAAGGGATCTTAAATGTTAATAGCCATTGCCTGATGGCTTTTCACTGAAAACTAATTTGGCAGCCAGATTCTTGTGAAATTTAATTATGAAAAGAAAACATGAAAGACTGTGTTATAAATTTGAAACAAATAAAAACACATTCATACACATAACCAGTGCCAACATCGCATCAGATTGTTGGGCCACGTACATCGGATGGATGACGGACAAATCCCCAAAGTCCTTCTTATTCGGAACTTGCCTCTGGCAAAAGGTTAATCGCATGGCCACATCTCTGCTTCAAGGATGTCTGCAAGCATGACATGAAAGCCCTTCACATCAATGTCAACATCTGGGAAGAGTTTGCTCCAGACAAGCCAAGCTGGCGACATGCTACGATCACTGGTTTGAAACCCAGCAAGGACAAGCTATGTTTGCTGATGGAGGAAGAAGAAGCAGCTCCAACACACACCAGACTCAATTTTCAAGTGCAGTAAGGTCTGCCACTCCTGCATTGGGCTACATAGCCACTACAGACGCTGCACAACTACCAATCGGGACATCTCTCATGTGCGCACTTTCTTCGTCTCTCGAGATTAATGGATGTTAACAACAAGATTTGTCATTCAGTGCATCAGCAGTTTACTTCAAACTTTTAATTGATAACAATTCCTTTTTCTTTCATAAAGCTATGCTAATGAATTTCATCCAACAAGTTGAGTCAAACAACAAAGATCCTGATTTGCATAATGCTTATGCTGATCAGGATATGTTATTGTAATTGAATCTGAAAAGCATGTCATTGGACCAAAGTTATATTTTAGTATTTCCAAGAATTTATTTAACAGCAAGTATAATTATCATATTTATGAAACAGTAATGTAGGTCTGGTAGTCTATTTTACAAACAAACAATGAACTTAACACAGAGCCGAGTCATTTGAGTTGAAAAAGAAACAAAAAGTTAAATCTTTCAATAGATTCTTCACCAAAAAGAGCAAAACTGATTCACATAAAGCTTATCACTACTTGGGGTGTGGGGCCCCAAGTGACCAGGTGGTCTAAAGCGCTCTTCGTTATGGATCACTGCCATCTCACTTCTGTTTGCGTGGGTTCAAGTCTAAGATTCAGCTAATGTAGTTATGTGACAATCTTGCCAGTAACTTCTCATGGATCGGCAGTTCTTTCCTGGAGGTTTCCCTGGTTCTTCCTCCACCAATAATACTGGCTGCCATGTATAGCCTATTGTGTGCTGAAAAATGGTGTTAAACCCCAAAACAACAACTACTTGGGGTGACTACAAGACAAATATTTTTATCTCAAAGCTCTTTTATACAAAGACATTAGTCTAAAATTTGTATGAAGGTTCACTACATGTAGTTTGAAGATTATAGTGGTAAATATTACATAGGTTCATTTGCCCCAAGATCTTTTTAAAGAGTTCATTCAGAGCTATTTGGGCCATCAAGGTTCCTTAGCTTGAAAATATTTGTAAAATGGTTCATTCACAGCAATTTGGGACATCTCCAGTGGTCTAGTGATTAGAGCATCCACCTCGGATGCAGGAGGTTGTGGATTTGGGCCCCAAAAGTACATTAACCTGAATATATGTAAAAGTGTTCCTTCTCAGAGATCCGGGTCCCAAAGGTTTATTAGCTCAAATATATTTGTTAAATAGTTCATTCACAGGGATTTAGACTTTAACAATGATCATTGGGCAGAAGGTTTACTAGTCAGAAGGTTTTCTTCCTTTGGAGATGAGCGTTTATGCATCTCCTAGATATTCATCCCGCTTTTCTTCTTGACTTATAATCAAATATATGTCATGTTGTGTCTGATTAGGATGATCAATTGACATCCATAACAATATCTCTTGCAAAATCTGTAAATATTTCAGCCAAGTCAGTAACAAAACAGAGACTAAATGTTGTTCTTGTTCTGGGTGACTTCTTTTTGAGTTGTTGTCGCTGTGGGTTTAATGCTATCTTTCAGCATATGATAGACTATACATGGTGGCCAGTATAACTGGTGAAGAAAGAATTAAGGAAAACCCCAGTAAGAGTCATCAACCCTCAGGAAACTGCAGTGGAACCTGTCATTAAAAACACCTCTTTTGCCAAAACATAATGGCCTCTCATAACAGTGGTCTCTAATAAAAGGTCAGAACACTATGTCTTGGATCACTGGAAATCACATTTGATGTCACAACATTTCAAAGCTTGTATTTACAGTCATGTTTAATGGGTCATTGGTATTTTATAAATAAAGAAGAAAGGACATGCTACAATCCTCCCACTTTATAGTTCATGTTTTAGTTGATCGGATTCAAAGTGATAATTTAGGTATTTAGGTAAAATTTGTGTTTTGCTTGTTGTATAGAAAACAATTATTTTGGACATATTTTTTTCACATTAACTCTCCAATCATGGTCATGTTTTTCACATCAGCAAACAAAATTGAATGTATATTTTCTTTGATATGCATGCTTTTCCCAGTAAAGTGGTATGTTTTCTTGGTTAGTAAGTATATGGGGTTTAATGTCTCCAAACGTGTGATGGGTAGTAATCAAAAAGTAGTTTGTTTAGTATATAACAAGTGGGTGTTTGATAGTACTCAAACGTAGGTGTTGGACAGTAGGATATGTGTTGGATAGTAATACACAAGTGGGTGTCAAATAGTGTATAAAAAGTAGGTACATGATAACATAGGAGATATACTAGATAGTATGTTTGTGTGATTTAATCTCCTTTCTTTTACATTATACACTTTTCTTCTGACAATAGGTGTGGGTTTTGAGATACTATACAAGGTGTTTTGGATAGTGGTATGTTGCATAGTATGTTTATGTTAATTCATCCCTCCTGCCCCTTGTTGCAATTTGTAATGATTTAACTTTTATTTGCCAAGGGGATAGGGGTTCAAGGATCACCAATTGCCATAAAACAATGTTGAATTTGTATCCTTATTTTAATTGTATTTATTCATTTATTTATTTTTACCATATGGTAGAAATTAAAGTGATCAGACAAATACAGAAACATCATCCCATAAACTAAAACTATGTTTAAAAAGGGTCTCAAAATTTTCAGGTGTCTGTGATATTAACATTGATAATGGTAATGATTCAGACTATATTTTAATATATTAATCCCTGATTTTGCTGCATGTTCTTTTTGTTTTAGTTCTTCATTTATTTATATTTTTGTTCTGTTGGTAAGAAATGCACTAATCGGTTTCTAGGTTGATTTATCAGTATTTTCTAGGTTGACTTATCAGTATGTTCTAGGTTGACTTATCAGTATGTTCTAGGTTGGTTTATTAGTATGTTCTATGTTGATGTATTAGTATGTTCTATGTTGATGTATTAGTATGTTCTATGTTGATTCATTAGTATGTTCTTGGTTGATTTATTAGTATGTTCCAGGTTGGTTTGTATGTTCTATGTTTATTAATATGTTCTAGGTTGATTTATCAGTATGTTCTTGGTTGATTTATTAATATGTTCTATGTTGATTCATTAGTATTTTCTATGTTTATTTATTAGTATGTTCTAGGTTGGTTTATTAGTATGTTCTAGGTTGGTTTATTAGTATGTTCTATGTTGATGTATTAGTATGTTCTATGTTAATTCATTAGTATGTTCTAGGTTGGTTTATTAGTATGTTCTATGTTGATTCATTAGTATGTTCTAGGTTGATTTATCAGTATGTTCTTGGCTGGTTTATTAATATGTTCTAGGTTGGTTTATTTGTATATTCTATGTTGATGTATTAGTATGTTCTTGGTTGATTTAATAGTATGTTCTTGGTTGGTTTATTTGTATATTCTATGTTGATTTAATAGTATGTTCTTGGTTGATTTAATAGTATGTTCTTGGTTGATTTAATAGTATGTTCTAGGTTGGTTTAATAGTATGTTCTAGGTTGGTTTAATAGTATGTTCTTGGTTGGTTTAATAGTATGTTCTAGGTTGGTTTAATAGTATGTTCTAGGTTGGTTTAATAGTATGTTCTAGGTTGGTTTAATAGTATGTTCTTGGTTGGTTTAATAGTATGTTCTAGGTTGGTTTAATAGTATGTTCTTGGTTGGTTTAATAGTATGTTCTAGGTTGGTTTAATAGTATGTTCTAGGTTGGTTTAATAGTATGTTCTAGGTTGGTTTAATAGTATGTTCTAGGTTGGTTTAATAGTATGTTCTAGGTTGGTTTAATAGTATGTTCTTGGTTGGTTTAATAGTATGTTCCAGGTTGGTTTAATAGTATGTTCCAGGTTGGTTTGTATGTTCTATGTTTATTAATATGTTCTAGGTTGGTTTAATAGTATGTTCTTGGTTGATTTAATAGTATGTTCTTGGTTGGTTTAATAGTATGTTCTAGGTTGGTTTAATAGTATGTTCTAGGTTGGTTTAATAGTATGTTCTAGGTTGGTTTAATAGTATGTTCTAGGTTGGTTTAATAGTATGTTCTTGGTTGGTTTAATAGTATGTTCTTGGTTGGTTTATTAGTATGTTCCAGGTTGGTTTGTATGTTCTATGTTTATTAGTATGTTCTAGGTTGATTTATCAGTATGTTCTTGGCTGGTTTATTAATATGTTCTAGGTTGGTTTATTTGTATATTCTATGTTGATGTATTAGTATGTTCTTGGTTGATTTAATAGTATGTTCTTGGTTGGTTTAATAGTATGTTCTAGGTTGGTTTAATAGTATGTTCTAGGTTGGTTTAATAGTATGTTCTAGGTTGGTTTAATAGTATGTTCTAGGTTGGTTTAATAGTATGTTCTAGGTTGGTTTAATAGTATGTTCTAGGTTGGTTTAATAGTATGTTCTAGGTTGGTTTAATAGTATGTTCTAGGTTGGTTTAATAGTATGTTCTAGGTTGGTTTAATAGTATGTTCTAGGTTGGTTTAATAGTATGTTCTAGGTTGGTTTAATAGTATGTTCTAGGTTGGTTTAATAGTATGTTCTAGGTTGGTTTAATAGTATGTTCCAGGTTGGTTTAATAGTATGTTCTAGGTTGGTTTAATAGTATGTTCTTGGTTGGTTTAATAGTATGTTCCAGGTTGGTTTAATAGTATGTTCTAGGTTGGTTTAATAGTATGTTCTAGGTTGGTTTAATAGTATGTTCTAGGTTGGTTTAATAGTATGTTCTAGGTTGGTTTAATAGTATGTTCTAGGTTGGTTTAATAGTATGTTCCAGGTTGGTTTAATAGTATGTTCTAGGTTGGTTTAATAGTATGTTCTAGGTTGGTTTAATAGTATGTTCTAGGTTGGTTTAATAGTATGTTCTAGGTTGGTTTAATAGTATGTTCCAGGTTGGTTTAATAGTATGTTCTAGGTTGGTTTAATAGTATGTTCTTGGTTGGTTTAATAGTATGTTCTAGGTTGGTTTAATAGTATGTTCTAGGTTGGTTTAATAGTATGTTCTAGGTTGGTTTAATAGTATGTTCTAGGTTGGTTTAATAGTATGTTCTAGGTTGGTTTAATAGTATGTTCCAGGTTGGTTTAATAGTATGTTCTAGGTTGGTTTAATAGTATGTTCTTGGTTGGTTTAATAGTATGTTCTAGGTTGGTTTAATAGTATGTTCTTGGTTGGTTTGTATGTTCTATGTTTATTAATATGTTCTAGGTTGGTTTAATAGTATGTTCTAGGTTGGTTTAATAGTATGTTCCAGGTTGGTTTAATAGTATGTTCTAGGTTGGTTTAATAGTATGTTCTTGGTTGGTTTAATAGTATGTTCTTGGTTGGTTTAATAGTATGTTCCAGGTTGGTTTAATAGTATGTTCTAGGTTGGTTTAATAGTATGTTCTAGGTTGGTTTAATAGTATGTTCTAGGTTGGTTTAATAGTATGTTCCAGGTTGGTTTGTATGTTCTATGTTTATTAATATGTTCTAGGTTGGTTTAATAGTATGTTCTTGGTTGATTTAATAGTATGTTCTTGGTTGGTTTAATAGTATGTTCTAGGTTGGTTTAATAGTATGTTCTAGGTTGGTTTAATAGTATGTTCTAGGTTGGTTTAATAGTATGTTCTAGGTTGGTTTAATAGTATGTTCTTGGTTGGTTTAATAGTATGTTCTTGGTTGGTTTATTAGTATGTTCCAGGTTGGTTTGTATGTTCTATGTTTATTAGTATGTTCTAGGTTGATTTATCAGTATGTTCTTGGCTGGTTTATTAATATGTTCTAGGTTGGTTTATTTGTTTATTCTATGTTGATGTATTAGTATGTTCTTGGTTGATTTAATAGTATGTTCTTGGTTGGTTTAATAGTATGTTCTAGGTTGGTTTAATAGTATGTTCTAGGTTGGTTTAATAGTATGTTCTAGGTTGGTTTAATAGTATGTTCTAGGTTGGTTTAATAGTATGTTCCAGGTTGGTTTAATAGTATGTTCTAGGTTGGTTTAATAGTATGTTCTAGGTTGGTTTAATAGTATGTTCTAGGTTGGTTTAATAGTATGTTCTAGGTTGGTTTAATAGTATGTTCCAGGTTGGTTTAATAGTATGTTCTAGGTTGGTTTAATAGTATGTTCTAGGTTGGTTTAATAGTATGTTCTAGGTTGGTTTAATAGTATGTTCTAGGTTGGTTTAATAGTATGTTCTAGGTTGGTTTAATAGTATGTTCTAGGTTGGTTTAATAGTATGTTCTAGGTTGGTTTAATAGTATGTTCCAGGTTGGTTTAATAGTATGTTCTAGGTTGGTTTAATAGTATGTTCTAGGTTGGTTTAATAGTATGTTCTAGGTTGGTTTAATAGTATGTTCTAGGTTGGTTTAATAGTATGTTCTAGGTTGGTTTAATAGTATGTTCTAGGTTGGTTTAATAGTATGTTCTAGGTTGGTTTAATAGTATGTTCTAGGTTGGTTTAATAGTATGTTCTAGGTTGGTTTAATAGTATGTTCTAGGTTGGTTTAATAGTATGTTCTAGGTTGGTTTAATAGTATGTTCTAGGTTGGTTTAATAGTATGTTCCAGGTTGGTTTAATAGTATGTTCTAGGTTGGTTTAATAGTATGTTCTTGGTTGGTTTAATAGTATGTTCCAGGTTGGTTTAATAGTATGTTCTAGGTTGGTTTAATAGTATGTTCTAGGTTGGTTTAATAGTATGTTCTAGGTTGGTTTAATAGTATGTTCTAGGTTGGTTTAATAGTATGTTCTAGGTTGGTTTAATAGTATGTTCTAGGTTGGTTTAATAGTATGTTCCAGGTTGGTTTAATAGTATGTTCTAGGTTGGTTTAATAGTATGTTCTAGGTTGGTTTAATAGTATGTTCTAGGTTGGTTTAATAGTATGTTCTAGGTTGGTTTAATAGTATGTTCCAGGTTGGTTTAATAGTATGTTCTAGGTTGGTTTAATAGTATGTTCTTGGTTGGTTTAATAGTATGTTCTAGGTTGGTTTAATAGTATGTTCTAGGTTGGTTTAATAGTATGTTCTAGGTTGGTTTAATAGTATGTTCTAGGTTGGTTTAATAGTATGTTCTAGGTTGGTTTAATAGTATGTTCCAGGTTGGTTTAATAGTATGTTCTAGGTTGGTTTAATAGTATGTTCTTGGTTGGTTTAATAGTATGTTCTAGGTTGGTTTAATAGTATGTTCTTGGTTGGTTTGTATGTTCTATGTTTATTAATATGTTCTAGGTTGGTTTAATAGTATGTTCTAGGTTGGTTTATTAATATGTTCTAGGTTGGTTTATTTGTATATTCTATGTTGATGTATTAGTATGTTCTTGGTTGATTTAATAGTATGTTCCAGGTTGGTTTAATAGTATGTTCTAGGTTGGTTTAATAGTATGTTGTATGTTGATTTATTAGCATGTTGTATGTTGATTTATTAGTATGTTCTATGTTGATTCATTCGTATGTTCCATGTTGATTCATTAGTATGTTCTAGATTGATTTATTAGTATGTTCTAGGTTAGTTTATTAGTATGTTCAATGTTGATTCATTATTATGTTCTAGATTGATTCATTATTATGTTCTAGGTTGATTCATTAGTATGTTCTAGGTTAGTTTATTAGTATGTTCAATGTTGATTCATTATTATGTTCTAGGTTGATTCATTATTATGTTCTAGGTTGATTCATTAGTATGTTCTAGGTTAGTTTATTAGTATGTCCAATGTTGATTCATTATTATGTTCTAGGTTGATTCATTATTATGTTCTATGTTGATTCATTATTATGTTCTAGGTTGATTCATTATTATGTTCTATGTTGATTCATTATTATGTTCTAGGTTGATTCATTAGTATTTTCTATGTTGATTCATTAGTATGTTCTAGGTTAATTCATTATTATGTTCTATGTGTATTTATTAGTATGTTCTCGGTTGATTTATTTTTATCTTCTATGTTGATTCATTAGTATTTTCTATCTTTATTTATTAATATGTTTTATGTTTATTTATTAGTATGTTCTAGGTTGATTTATCAGTATGTTCTAGGTTAATTTATCAGTATGTTCTTGGTTGATTTATCAATATGTTCTATGTTGATTTATCAGTATGTTCTATGTTGATTTATCAGTATGTTCTATGTTGATTTATCAGTATGTTCTAGGTTGATTTATCAGTATGTTCTAGGTTGATTTATCAGTATGTTCTAGGCTGATTTATCAGTATATTCCAGGTTGATTCATTAGTATATTCTAGGTTGATTCATTAGTATCTTCTAGGTTGATTTATCAGTATCTTCTAGGTTAATTTATCAGTATATTCTAGGTTGATTTATCAGTATATTCCAGGTTGATTCATTAGTATGTTCTAGGTTGATTTATCAGTATGTTCTATGTTGATTTATTAGCATGTTGTATGTTGATTTATTAGTATGTTCTATGTTGATTCATTCGTATGTTCCATGTTGATTTATTAGTATGTTCTATGTTGATTCATTCGTATGTTCCATGTTCATTCATTAGTATGTTCTATGTTGATTCATTTTTATGTTCTAGGCTGGTTTATCAGTATGTTCTATGTTGATTCATTAGTATGTTCTAGGTTGATTCATTAGTATGTTCTAGGTTGATTCATTAGTATGTTCTAGGTTGATTCATTATTATGTTCTAGGCTGGTTTATCAGTATGTTCTAGGTTGATTCATTAGTATGTTCTATGTTGATTCATTATTATGTTCTAGGCTGGTTTATCAGTATGTTCTAGGTTGATTCATTAGTATGTTCTAGGTTGATTCATTAGTATGTTCTAGGTTGATTCATTAGTATGTTCTAGGTTGATTCATTCGTATGTTCCATGTTGATTCATTAGTATGTTCTATGTTGATTCATTATTATGTTCTAGGCTGGTTTATCAGTATGTTCTAGGTTGATTCATTAGTATGTTCTATGTTGATTCATTCGTATGTTCCATGTTGATTCATTAGTATGTTCTATGTTGATTCATTATTACGTTCTAGGCTGGTTTATCAGTATGTTCTAGGTTGATTCATTAGTATGTTCTAGGTTGATTCATTAGTATGTTCTAGGTTGATTCATTATTATGTTCTATGTTGATTCATTCGTATGTTCCATGTTGATTCATTAGTATGTTCTATGTTGATTCATTATTATGTTCTAGGCTGGTTTATCAGTATGTTCTAGGTTGATTCATTAGTATGTTCTAGGTTGATTCATTAGTATGTTCTAGGTTGATTCATTAGTATGTTCTATGTTGATTCATTTGTATGTTCCATGTTGATTCATTAGTATGTTCTATGTTGATTCATTATTATGTTCTAGGCTGGTTTATCAGTATGTTCTAGGTTGATTCATTAGTATGTTCTAGGTTGATTCATTAGTATGTTCTAGGTGATTCATTAGTATGTTCTATCTTTATTTATTAATATGTTCTTTGTTTATTTATTAGTATGTTCTCGGTTGATTTATTTGTATCTTCTATGTTGATTCATTAGTATCTTCTAGGTTGATTTATCAGTATGTTCTAGGTTAATTTATCAGTATGTTCTTGGTTGATTTATCAGTATATTCTAGGTTGATTTATCAGTATATTCTAGGTTGATTCATTAGTATGTTCTAGGTTGATTTATCGGTATGTTCTATGTTGATTTATCAGTATATTCTAGGTTGATTTATCAGTATGTTCTAGGCTGATTCATTAGAATGTTCTAGGCTGGTTTATTAGTATGTTCTAGGTTGATTCATTAGTATGTTCTAGGTTAATTCATTAGTATGTTCTAGGTTGAATTACAAACATGTTCTGACCATGTGTTTGACACCAATGATCTAGCAGTTATTGTGCTGATGTGTTATTTAGCCTACCTACATACCTACCTAGCTACATACCTACCTACCTACTTACCTACCTACCTAGCTACATACATACAATTATTAAGTTTTGGACCCGTAAGAGTTAAATAAATATATAAAGATAGTTTTGGGTGGGGCGATGTACATTGTAAGCCATAGTGTACATGTATTTTTCTCAATCTTTGATCGTGATTTATTCGCGTAGAAGACCTATTATGAGTTTGTCACAACCTTTCCCTTTGAGAGTGAGTTGTAAATGTTGCATAGGCATGGATAATAATGTGGGGAAATATAACGTCTATGTAGTCACGGGACTAATTTTACAGTCGCATGCTCAGCAACTTCACTGGCTACCCGTTCAAGGGACCCCGAGCGGCCGAGTGGTCTAAAGCGCTTTCCGTTACGGATCACTGTTCGAGTCTGACATTCGGCTATTGCAGTTATGTGAGAAAGCTTGCCAGTAGCTTCTCGTGGGCCGGTGGTTCTTTCCGGGGGTTTTCCCGGTTTCTTGTTCATTCAATATTACTGGCCGCCATGTATAACCTGTAGTGTGCTGAAAAATGGCGTTAAACACTACAACAACAACAAAACAAGCTACCCGTTCGATCCAGAATCCAACACAAAATCAGTTAACTATATATAATACATTTTGTTGACTGGCTTCAGTCCAATATACCTATCGGACATCACCTATGTATATCTCAACTAGAAACTTACGTTCCTCTTCCGACACTTCCATTCTCATTGTTCCCATTGTTAAAACCAAGTCATATGGACAACATTCTTGTACGTACCATGGCTTAGTTACGTGGAACGAATTGCCCATAGATCTTAGACACTACGATCTCATTCAACAGTGCTCTTAAATCTCATCTATTTCAACTACAGGAACAGACTTAAGACTTAATAATGTCTACTTCCTGAACTTTTGTCAACAAGTTTAAGTTTTGCTATTTCATCTTGTTCTATTTTATATTGGGTTTTTTTTATCTTTTTGTTGTATGTTTTATGTGTTATATAATGTTGCAAAGCACTTTGAGCGTCACTAGTTTAGGCGGTATTAATTATTATTATTATTATTATTATTATTATTATTATTATTATTATTATTATTATTATTATAAGCTACTTTATGTGCCCTATGGACTAACTTTGCAGAGATTTCTGACACCAGGTAATTTTGTAAGGGGGGAAAAAATCATACCTGCAGAATAATTGCACCCAATCAATGTATGTAGCTCAGTGATTTTGTTTATTTCAACATCACCTCTGTCTCTGTCAACCTTCTAACGTCCTTTGACGCTAAAATTAGGCTTTCTAATTGGAAGTTAATCACTTAAATGTACACGTTCACTTTCTCAAGTACTTATCAGTTGTCGACTCAATCAAAATAATCATCTTAGTGACATCTGCAACGAAACTGTAAAAAATAATCAAGACAGTTCATAAAAGTACTAGTAATTGATTATTTCTCTCCTAACTTCCATTCCCTCGTATGGTGATGTTTGATGATTATTTCATTAAATAAAATACTCCGATAAAATGAGCACCTTTTATTAGCCTCGCGTGCACAGGTGCGGGCAGGCGAGTAATAAAATCCGTGTTAAATAGATTAATTTCAGTTTGGGACGAGCCGATATTGTATCCTGACAAATTGATCAAAATATATTTTTCTCTGTTGTATCCTGCTATTTTTTTTGGGGGGGGTGTGTGATTGATTTGCTGTTTGACTAGATCGTCTAATTGAATTAGATACAGAAATCTGGTTTTAAGTTTTCAGGACAGAGTGAATAGTTTTTTTATTACATTATGTGATGGTGGATAGGCAACGTTTTTAAAATCTGAAAGGCATTAATGCTCGAGTTTTATTTTTTCATTTAATAATCAAGACAGACATATATAATGACTGGTTGGAATAGTTTGCACAGTCCCGAAGCCATAATGCAATCTGTTAGATTATATTTTGTTCAAATGAGTCTAGCAGCTGCTTTAAAGTCCAAGATATTCAGACGCAAGGCAACACATAAGCTCATTCGGCTTAATTTACATATGAGCCGTAAATAATACGTAACGCCCATGAATTTCCTCTCTCTCTCTCTCTCTCTCTCTCTCTCTCTCTCTCTCTCTCTCTCTCTCATATATATATGATTGATTGATTAATTGGATTTAAGACGTTTTCGCCCATTGGGCATTTACGTCTGTTTAATGCCCCAAAAGGGCTAATTAATTGTTTCGGGGGACGGAATAGTGCCACTTCCCCACGCATTATTGCACAATGTTATGCTAATTAATTGATACCAACCGTAGGAAGCAGAAGAGGCAAAGGCGGAACGAGACTGCATTGGAAGGAAGGTGATATACCCAATAATTTAATCCCCCGAATATAATTTAGAATAATTGTCGTCTGGCATTTAAAAATAAGTGGTTGGGTAGGGACAATTGGAATGGGGTGCAGTATTAAATATTGTCAGACTTGTCTATTTCCCGGAGGAATAATAGGATCAGTTCTGCAGTTAGGTTGGGATTAGGGTTCGTGATACTAAGAAATGATGGGTAGGTTGTGCTCGAGCCTATTTTAATAAGAGAGCTTGCAAGTTTATTTCTTACTACTCTATATGCTGGGCACACATTAAAAACATGTGATAGATCTTCTAATTGATTGCATGATTGGCAAGAAGTATTTCTTCCAGGGTTGGATTTACTGTATTTGCCCATACTTCGGGCTAGTAGAGTTTTTCCTGTTTTGATGCGATTGAAGATTCTTTCGAGATGTGTATGTTTAATCTCTGCTCCAATAATATTCCTGGATACTTGGTTTTGGATAGAGTATAGTTTACGTCCTTTCTGGCTTGAATCCCATTGTTGTTGCCATTTTGACATGATTCTTTTGGTAATGACATTATATAATTTTGTTACCGAGTACTCTATATATTCAATTTCCACGTTGTTGAGGCTATTTTTTGCAGCACGGTCAGCTTGATCGTTTCCAAACAGATCTATATGAGATGGGACCCACATAAATTCAATTGTTTGGTTAAGGTTAGCAAGATCATTGACAGTTAGCCTAGTTAGCTTTTGATAGTTGCCCCGCCCTTTTGAACATCCAGATTGCAGTGTTTTTAGGACACTTAAAGAATCACTGATGATGAGTGATTTGGGAAATTTATTAATTTTGATCAGATTCAGTGCCTCTAAGATAGCCCAAAATTCCGTGGTGTAGATGGAACATTGGTCCGGAAGTCGCCTCCCTATTGTTATATTTAACTCTGGAATGGTGACTGCTGCATCTGTTCTATCTGGATCTGTTGATTTGGATCCATCAGTGTATAATTTGGTATAATCCTTGTAGTTGACTTCTAAGTTATTGAGAATTTTTGTTCTTATTTCGTTCGCCATTGATTCTTTAGGTCCAAATGTTGTGGCTTCAAAGTTAATGTTTATTGGTATGTTCATCCAGGGAGTATTGTCCGGATAGGCGATTTGAACAGCTTGAAGGCTGTTAATGCTTAGTTCTTTGCTTAAGGTGTGAATCCTTTTCCCGGAAGGTTGGGATGGTACTAGCCTCTTGCTAAAGGCTTTGTTGCAATTTTTAATTGTTGTTCTGGTGGGGTGATTTGCGTTATGAATTGAGATTCTGACCGCATATCTAAGAGTTAGCTCATCTCTTCTAAGTGATAATGGCATTTCTCCAGTGATGATTTGCAATTCTTCTTTTGAGGTGCTTCTCAAGGTACCTGTGCAAATCCTTAGTGCTGTAGTTTGTATTTGATCTAGTTTCCCCAAAAGACTGTTTAGCAGATGCGTATACTTGACATCCGTAGTCCAGTTTGAATCTAATTAGGGCCCTGTAGATAGATCCCCATTTTAATCCTTTTATATATATATATATATATATATATATATATATATATATATATATATATATATATATATATATATATATATATATATATATATATATATATTGACAGAAATTTCAGTTTACGTTCTTTCTCTTTCATGGGATTGTTGTTGTTATTGTTGATTGTTTGTTTTTTTAGCAGACACAGTGCAAACCAGAAATATGTTATCCCAGATAATCAAATTTAATTCGTGCTGTTTTAGTAAGGAAGATAACGGTAACGATTGATATTAAACATTTTCGAAATCTAGGCTGCGTATCCCGCATTGGGATGTTATTCTATATGTGTGATACCGACGCCGACAGTACTGCGAGGCTCGTGTTGCAAAGCAAAGCCATCTTTGACCAGTGTGCTATCGACACCACGAGAAGTCACACATGGAATTAAGCACTTTTTTCTACACCATATGTCCGTCTTTCGTTCTTTTCTTTTGTTAGGCAGTTTGACAGATGAATATTTACAACGTTTTAAAATGCGCCAGTTCTGTGGAAGTAGTTTGTATTCATACGTGTTTAAAACTCTTCTAATGGCCAACTCGAGCCATATTTGTACAACATTTAGCAGCATTGCTTGTTCGTAGAACTGATATGTCTGTAGACCATTTATAGAAAGAATAACATTTTTCTTATACTTACAAATATTAACAATATTTTGCTACCAAAATACTTTGCTTGAACTGCGAAACGTGTAAAAGAAATGCTAAAGAGTCCAAAATATATTCTTGGATTCTTAATAGTAATGACGGTATATACTGCACGTTTCTCAGAGCAAGTCTATGCTTAGAAGTCGGACTGGAGGTAAATGGTAGATATATAGCTTTAGACACGTCCTTTTCGAAAAACAATCAATCAATAATTCATTAAATCTAGAAGAGATTTGAGAAATATGGATATAAATTTATGTTTTCTGTGAAACCTAAGACAAATTATTTATTAAGGCAAAAATTCTCATCCGGCATCTACGGACAAGCTAAAATAAAAACATTGGGCAAGTAATTGTTTTGTCATTTGCCCAATGCTGTGCAAATAATATAGAGGAAAAAATCTAGACTTTTATACGAGTTCATTAGAATCTTGATACCGAGCGAGCAGATAATTTTCAGATTTTACTAGCCTTGTTCAGAATCTTTGGCTGCAAAAGTACACGATTTCGCAATAGCCACCTGAGTCATGTTTTGCACTACTGATGTCGATGGCTTTTACAAAATGAACAGAAGAAAGAACAGGACAAGAAGACGGCTGTTGTTTGTTTTTTAAATTTCATTGCTTGCTTAAAATGGTTGTTCCTCCATTATATTGCACAAAATTAAAATCAGATGGACAGTAGACTGACATACACAGTTCTAATTGATGCTAGATTTAGTATTATCCTAGTTATAAAATCTGTCCCACGATTAATTGAATGGAGTGGCGCCGTTAGTTGGTGATTCAGTTCCATGAATTCAGTTGTTTGGGTTACCTTTGTCTGGAAGAAGGATGTACATTCATCTCTGTAAAGTCTTTTCAAAGTGAACATGTGTACATTCTTTGCATGTGCGTGAATTTGGACCCTTAAAAAAAACGCACATTTTAGGGAAAATGAAGAAAACGATAGGTAGGGATGATACAAGACAAATCTCATTTACCCTCAAATCCATCCCAAGGATAGAGAAAACGTACGTCCTCACGCATAGCGTGTAAGATGAGATCTTTGAAACATACATTTAAATTAATTTGGAAAAATACAGACAAATACAGAATAATTTTATTTTTATTTTGTTAAATATAGATTAGTCTGTTTCTGATAAGGTAAGAATAAAGCAAATAAAAAAACACATGTTTACATCTAAAGATATTCTCCACACTGTGTTACGTTATCTAGCGAAGGGAATGCGCGCCAATAGATCCTTCACAAATTTCTCCATCAATCAGAGGCTCGTGTCGAGAAGTGGAATATGCTTGATTTATATGCCTTCAACAAAACTAAAGACCGCCCGTGAAAACAAAGGTTCGATACATCTTCATTCAAATTTTGTTTCGTCTTACTAAAAATATGAGAAAACACAGTAACGATATTAAGTAACACACCCTTTATAAGAATATGTATGATCGTAAGCGCCAGAGTGGGTCGCGAAGACATGGAAGACATAAATTAAAAAGCGGCAAATATAAACTTAGAAAGGAAAAAGATAGTTTTGAATATTTCGATGCACTGTGTACATTTTTAAGTATTCTAAAAGCTGCGAAGTTTTATGATTCGCACATTATTTAAACTATTATGCCAAAGATCCACACATACATACATAACATAATTTAAATCGTATATCAATATGGGCATAAAGCCATGGGCGCCCATTTAGAGGGGCAAAGGAGGTACTTGCTTCCCCCTCCCTCAGGAATTTTCACCTTTAAACATATTTTGGTGTACATCCCAAGAACTTAATAGCTGACGCCTACACGTTTGCCCCCACCCCTAGAAAAAAATTATGCATGCGCCCTTCCATAAAGCGGAATGTTTTGTTATCAGAGAGTTAATAGAATAAAAGCTAAACACTATCAATCCAGAGGTGCCATCTCACTTCTGTCTGCGTGGGTTCGAGTCTCAGATTCGGCTAATGTGGTTATGTGAGAAAGCATGCCAGTAGCTTCTCGTGGTTCGGTGGTTCTTTCGGGGGGGGGGGGGGGGGGCGGGTTCTTGCTCCACCATTAATACTGGCCATCATGTAGTATAGCCTAATGTGTGCTGAAAAATGGAGTTAAACCCTACAACAACAACAACAACAACTATCAATCCTGAAAAGCAAATTGTATTCGTAAACTTAAGTAACAAGTTTACTTGGGAAAGGAGTCAGTATATGATTTGACAGTGACAATGGACAATGGAAGACATATTAACATACTGAATTCGGTTATCTATTTTTATTATATACAAATAACATTTTATTATATAAAATAGCAGAAAAAGGCAGACGCTTCGTCGCATTGAGTTTTGGTACACCTCTTTACTTACTGGACTACACAGGTATGCAAGGGTCACGAAGGTTTTACCCTTGATAGTCACAACACATTTGAATCCGATGTAAATGACTTGTGTCTTCACCTTGAGTACCTGTTTTATCAATACTAAATTAGGAAACCTTTCTTATTTCATGGAGGAAGCTCCTCAGTCGGACAATCTGTCAAGTACTGAAGAAGCACTCGGTACTAGATAAGAATAATCAAGAGGTGACACTTCAGATTAATGATCGTGTTATCATCCTAGGCGATGAGGAGGTTTAGAGTAACAGATAACTAATAACTCTCACGTGCAAAATATGCTTTTGTAAATGCCTGAGTCATGCATTTATACATGTATTGGTATAAAAAGACTGCCGTCGAAATGGACAATACCGTTTGATAAATTCAGCCTAATAATTAAAATTTTCAGAAGAAAAGATAAAACTATTTTCTGTATCGCCATGTTGCGATACGAAAGAAAACAATTTAACTTCGTAAACGATGTCTTTTTCAAAATGAAAAAGAATATACCATAATATGTTATTATACGTTTATCATTCGAGTTGTGTCGCAGTCTGAAAAATACTATAGGCACAAAACTGCATATGTGTTTTGTTCCGAGTCGTGGGAAAGAACGAGATTTGTATGTCGTAGGGATACGTCGAGTCCGTCAGGCCAAGATGTATTCATATGCCATAGCAGATGGTTTATACTAGATTCCGTATAAAACACGAATGCGGTTTTATATACCATCACTCTTTATTTACGCTTTCTAAATATTTTCTAAATATTTGTAGCTTTACTGTAAGAAATAAATTCAAAACGAACGGAGATTTACCACAGTTAGATTCACTGCTTCTAAAAATATGACGTGCGGACTAAAAAAAGGCGCATCGGTTGTATCGAATACGAGATTAAGGGTGTAAGATTAGATGGATATATTACATACAATGATGTTAACACATACCCATTTTAATTAGTCATACATGGCCGATCCTGTGTTCGATACAGATGAGTTTTCAAATGAAGTTGGCTACAAAGTGACACAACGTATGACATATACAGGATACCAAGTATTTTCCAGCTTAAATCTTTATTAGATAGGATTTTTATGCTTTCTTTGTCTTCGGGCTTTATCCGTCTCATTCTCGTTTAAGTTATCAAAGTTCCGAAAGGGTTTTGTTTTAAAGTAAGTCCATATTTGTTAGTAAGGGTAACCCTTTGTTCTTTTGCTCCTTCTTTTTGTTAGTCCCCGTGTATTTGTTTTGTTTGTCCATATCCACCATGTGTTATTTTTTTAATTCTCTTACGCAGGCCTTGCCACTTCGCATGGCGCCCTGTGACATAGCTATGCGGCGTCTGTGCGTCGTATTTCACCCACATGGCGGTCAACTGTACCCTATACTCTATTTAAAGAGAAAAGAAGAAAAAAAAAATAAGTACAAAATTAATTAGGCTGTTAGTCCTTTTTAATAATGAGCAGTTACAAGCTAATCTATATTGTTGATTAATACGTGATGTTTTGAAATTAATGAACATGGGTTTGGATATTAAAATCAGGATTTATTAAAGATAAATGTGTATTATCCTTATAGATTTCTTAGTAGCTGGAACGTTTTTATATAACTGGGGAAGCAATAACAATTTTCACTGTATGGGCATCCGTTAAAGTCTTTGGTTTGCCCATTAGTCTTGTTTAGTAGCTTCCATGAGGTGAGAGATGAGACTGAAGCTCCAGCCCGTGCATGACGGTACACGCCTCTATGCGGGAGGTAAACCGAAGACTCCTTCCCATTCCACCCCAGCCACTTGAAGAAATATATTATTTTTTAAATTTTAACTTGTCCACAGGCCAACATGGTTTTTGTAATATAGTTTGACGTTGTTTTTTTTTGGCTTTGCATATTTACCTAAGTTCCCATCTAGGAATAGAATATCATTTTTATTGTATTTTTATTGTTTTTCTTAAACATTTCTATTATTAGTTTGATCTTGTCATTTTGGGTTTTATCACACTGCAGTATAGAATGTAGCTTGCTAAAATTCGTTGCTTTGCATAAATGGCATTTTAGCATTATTTTAACCATATGTCGTTTGATGGCTTCTTCGCCTGTGAGCAAGGCGTTATGTTGAAATTTAAAAATTAAGCTATGCATTTTTAAGGATTTTATTTTACTCCAGTTTAACAAAGTTATCTCGCAGTTTAACCCGAGTTGTCTTGTTGTATACTACATTTTAGTCTCTTTGTGATGTGTTCTCTCACCCATTTATAAGGGGTTTATTTATTTCCAAATTCCACAATTCATCGCAGCTTTCGTATTTTAGTAAAACGTCTTCAGCCAGCGAAAAGTATTCGTTACTTCTTATATTTTGTTAATTTGCTCTCTCTCTCTCTCTCTCTCTCTCTCTCTCTCTCTCTCTCTCTCTCTCTCTCTCTCTCTCTCTCTCTCTCTCTATATATATATATATATATATATATATATATATATATATATATATATATATATATATATATATATATATTGTTACGTGCTTAGGCTCGAATAAGCAGCAACACAGAAAGAGTGAAAACTAACAAGCTTGTATAACTTTAACAATGATTTTATTAAGTACAATTATTTTCATAAAATAAATAAACTTACAGTTTTAGAGAATCAAATCCAACATTAATCCAATATAGAATTCGCAAAAATAATCCAGTATTGGAATTGTAAGAGTTCTGATAAATAAATGTTCTAATAGTTCCAGGTTCGAATCTTGACAATGTAATCCAAAATGGCTGACAATGTCTCGTGATGCAGTTCTTGATTTAATAACATCCAGATGAAATTATGAAATGTATGTCCTGTTTCCAAATAAATAGAATAATTCTTCTTTTCCAACGAATTGACACAAAGTCCAGAATAAAATTAACACTCAAACATGAAATACACAACTAATAACTTACAGCCCAAAGATTCTACTAAAGTTAGCCTCCAAAACACAGCTATATATATATATATATATATATATATATATATATATATATATATATATATATATATTGTTACGTGCTTAGGCTCGAATAAGCAGCAACACAGAAAGAGTGAAAACTAACAAGCTTGTATAACTTTAACAATGATTTTATTAAGTACAATTATTTTCATAAAATAAATAAACTTACAGTTTTAGAGAATCAAATCCAACATTAATCCAATATAGAATTCGCAAAAATAATCCAGTATTGGAATTGTAAGAGTTCTGATAAATAAATGTTCTAATAGTTCCAGGTTCGAATCTTGACAATGTAATCCAAAATGGCTGACAATGTCTCGTGATGCAGTTCTTGATTTAATAACATCCAGATGAAATTATGAAATGTATGTCCTGTTTCCAAATAAATAGAATAATTCTTCTTTTCCAACGAATTGACACAAAGTCCAGAATAAAATTAACACTCAAACATGAAATACACAACTAATAACTTACAGCCCAAAGATTCTACTAAAGTTAGCCTCCAAAACACAGCTATATATATATATATATATATATATATATATATATATATATATATATATATATATATATATATATATATATATATATATATATATATATATATATATATATATATATATATGTAATTCCCTCGTAAACAAGAGGAATCATGTGATTCTGGAAGGTCACAGAAAGAAGCTACATTCTCCAAGTCACGTAATCTAGATATTTACTACCCCTAAGAACTAAAAATAAAAATGTTGTCCTTGAAATTGACCAATAGTTTTAGAGGCTTGTTGACAATGTCTAAAGCAAAGTCAGGATTCAGGTCAAACAAGCCAAGGTCAAAACTTGTTTACAATTTGAGAATCTAAATCAGCCTAAACATTCTAGAATAATTTCCCAATTAATGGATATTAAACCCTAAAAGATAAATTTGGATTTAACAATTAAAAAATAAATAAATTAAATCCAATAGCCGTAACAATATATATATATATATATATATATATATATATATATATATATATATATATATATATTGTCTGTTCCTCATAAAGAAGCTAAACCAGTAAATATACGGGTCTTCCCATGGTGTATCTGGTTTCGATATTATATTTTTAATTTGATTTATTTTATTTTAACATTTTAACAGTATGGAAATAGATAAGCCCAACACACACACACTCTCTTACCGTTGCTCTATATAGAATTTCTTTTAAAATATAATGCGTTTTATTTCCCCATATACAATTTATTATTTCTTTGTCTGGTGTATTCAAAATGTTATTCTTATATCAATAGATTTCAGTGTATAATTGGAACAGAAGTAAGTTTTATCCACTTGGGCCCGTTCCGTTGTGCATATTGGCGCTAGAGCCCAGACGTTTGTATTTTCTTAAACTTTTTTGATCAATTGCTTATAATTCTCTTTGCATTTTTTTTTCCTAAACAAATTCATAGTGATTTTACTCTGTCTTTCACTAGGTGCGGTGGTAAACCAGGATGGTTGCCCCGCCAGTCACCTATTTTTAAACTTTCCAGTTTATCCTGGTTGATTTTCGTTCCTGAGGCTTTACTGAATTATTCGAACTCTTTCTCCAAGTGTTGGAGATATTTTGGATCTCTTATGAAGTTTGTATAATCATCTGCGTATTGGAACATTTTGAATTTTGGATTTTAAATACCTTCTATGTATTGGTTGTTTCGAATCTTATGACTAAGGATTTAAACCGATATTACGTATAATAGCATGGATATCCGGCAACCATTCGTCATTGATCTTTGTATTTCAAATTCTTTCGTGCTTTTTCCGTTTACCTGTGCACGTGATATTATTCCGGTGCATAGGATTTCGGTCCATTTTCGGATTTTTTTTTCCAAGGCCAAAGTTTTATAGTACTTTTTGTAGATAGTTATTACCTAATCTATCAAAAGCTTTCTCTTGGTCAAAAGCACCATAGCATTTTTTTCCTGTTTCATTTATATAATATATTATGGTTCTTATGTTTAAAATATTGCTCTGAACATCCCTTCCTTTTTCTCCGCAGGGTTGATTGACATTTATTATTTTTACCTATTCCTTTTTTCAATCTGTTTGTTAAAATTTTACTCAAAATCTCATAATCAGTAATAAGGAAAGAGATAGGTCTCCATTTCTTATGTATTCTCTCTTTCTCTCTCTCTCTCTCTCTCTCTCTCTCTCTCTCTCTCTCTTGTAAATTATTGTTATTAAGCTTTCTCTCTTTGATTTAGACATGTTTTTTTTATATTTAAAAAGATGTTATTATATAAAGCGTTGAGGATCAGTGTTAATTCACCCTGGATTTTTTTTTATAGAATTCCACGGTGAGTCCATCTTTCTCTTATGATTTCACTTTCGTGAGCGTCGTAATATTTTTTTTTTAAATTTCCTTTTCTGAGATAACATCATCACACAGGTCTCTGCGTTCTGTTGATATCATTTCGCATTTTTATTCTATAAATAGTTATCAATTATAGCAGTATCAATACTTTGTGTCGTGTATAATTCTTTATAAAATGTGTAGATTTTTGTGTAAAATTTCTTCTTTTCAGTATATGTTGCAATATTTTTTTTTATCTTGTTTAAGATTTTCACCCTCCCTTTCTTAGTTCCTTCCATTTAAGAGTACCTGTACTTTTTTTAAAAAAAATACATATATGTACATTTTTCAGCTCTGATGATTCATCCATGCCCTACTTCCTCCTGTATTTCTTCGATCCTTCTCGTTAATTTATCTTTTTTGTTCTTGATTTAGCAATTTATTTGATTCAAAATTTATTTGGTTCTTTCCTTATTTCATTTTTCCCTTCTCGGTGTTGAATGGATATTTTTTTTGTTTTTTTTTCCTTTAGGTTATCTATAATACTGATATTTTCTTCGTTTAAAAAATTTATTAGTAAGGTTTTTATTGTTTTAACATAGTCTAAGTCAATTAGAATTTTGTTGTTCAATTTCCATGCTCCAGGTCCTCGCGTATTTCTATCTTTAACATTTAACTCAATTGTTACCATTTTGTGGTCTGACAATTTAAATTTTGATATTTCTACTTTAACATAGATTTGTTCCTTATAGTTTGTGCTGTAGAAACGGTCGATTCTGCTGTAATGTCTTTACTAGTATTCATATGTGAAATATCTTCATATATATCGTGTAGGTTATGTTCTTTCAATAAGTTTGTCATTTCACTTCTGAATATTATATATATTGATGTTAACTTAGTTGTCATATCTACTTCGTCTTGTATCCAGTTAAAATCGCCGCCACCTATGATTAAAATTCCATTGAGACAATTTGTAAGTATTTGTGCAAGTTTTCAATCAAAATATCCCCCCCCCCTCCTTTTTGTGCTGAATTGTATACATTTATTGTAACGGGGAGTTCGGTCATCAAGCGCTATTAGTACAATATCGCACAAGCCCTGGTCAGAGGTATTGCGCAACTTGGAAAAAAAAACACTCGGAACCGCCTCCACTAATTCTCGTTATCTAAAGGATGACCTCTACGGTGTAATTTGTCCGGTTAAAATGGATATGGTAATCTGAGATGGCATCTTAAACAAAGACAACACACGAGCCCCGTAAAGATAAAATAAGAATTTAATTAAAATACAATCAAGAGAAGAATGACACAGTAAATTACAATTTTCTTTCCTTCTGACTATTCTTCGTTCAAAAGCAATTAAAAACCGAAGCTTTAAAATAATGGATACGTTAATTAAAAATTCAAACACTAATAAAATAGATGAATTTAGCCGTTAATAACTGATAGTAAATTTCATCATGAAATCGAGTGTTCATTAACATTGGACTGTTGGGTGATTCACAATGACCTTGTTCGTCGACTGGTTTTTTCCTTCTGCGTGCGTCACAACTTTAGCTTGCCCTTTGATTGAACGGGAAATTCCACCACTCTGACTTCTGACTTCTTTTCCCTCCTTTTGAATCTTGACTTCCTCGCTATTTCTCACTCTTTCTTCAAACAAACTATTTTCCTTTGAAAAGAAAAGGGTAAAACGCCCTAAGTATCTTGTTATGCTTTAAGATGTTGAGATTGTCCGTCCGTCTTTCTGGTTCGAACAATCAGATCTTACTATCAGTGTTAACATTTATACGGCTAACAAATACTACACAAGTCTTCAGATCAATACAGTGATACTGCTAATTATCGACATCAGAATTTGGGAAAGTCACATATATTCCCGTAAATCATTACGTAAAGTGAGGCAATATATCATAACACACAATCCATATTCACTAATATGATAAATTCAAATTAATGTAACCCTTCCCAATCATAAATGTACACAGCGGGTTTTCTACACCACTCATTAACCTACCTAAGTATATAAATTGAAATTCTAACTCATGATTCAGAAGTACATTATTAAATCAATGTAATACCGAACTATCAAAAATATGAACACATCATGCATCTGTAACGAAGAAACATCATATCAAAGTACGTTATTAAATCAATGTAAAACCGAACTATTCGTATTATAGTATCAATACATCATGCATCTGTAACAAAGAAAACACATAAATTACATCATGATAAAGGTGAATTTGAGTTAAATACCTTGTGTTTTTGGCGTGCTTCTGCCGTTTGATTTCCGGCGGACTTTCCTGAGCTTATTGTTATGAAGGCACTGCTCGAAAAATACCCCCGGAGTCTTTATTCCAGAATTAATGATAGTAGTTCAACACTGCTTTCTTGCAAAGCACCTTCCAGAAGACTGATTGAAACTCATTAGCTCAGAGAATATATTTCCCCACTTCTAGGGTTCGACCCAACCCTCCTTCTACTTTTGACCAATCGGAATAAATGCTATTCCTACGGACATTTGGAAAACCGTCTATCAAGATGCCAAAAAATGCCACCTGGGGTCGAAATATCACCCTACCATTTGTTTCCAATCACTTTGACAGCTATACGTGAGAATTTTCCTCTCTCATGCCTGTCATACAGCATGACCCAGTTAGGTAAACATTCCTTCGTCCAAACTCTACTCCAAGACAGTTAATTGTCGGCTAGACTAAGAATTAATTAATGAATTTCACTGACGAAAAATTTGGCACTTGACATTTATTATATGCCAATTTCTAGTTTTAATATGTATTAGTTTTGACTAGTGGGATTACGGTAAGTTTAGTTTTGTTAATCTCCTTCCTGTGACGAGCTTACTGTGGAGGGAGTTTGTTCCTCTTCTTATTTAATGGCGTTGAAGTTAGAGCTTTTTGTATATCAGGTCTACCTGTCCTTTCTCCGCTTCTGTTTCTATCTCATTTTCTGAGGAATCCACATCGTCTTCTGCACTTAGGAGTTAGTATGGGTTGACTTTTAAGATATATATTTCATTGTCATTTTCACTAAGTGTGAGGTTGCTGGTGTTTTGTTTGTTTGTTTGTTTTCGTTTTTGAATAGTGAAGTCCTTCCATTCTAAGTCTTTCCATCCCGACATCCTTGTTATGTCATTACATGGGATCCGGGCACTGTAAAGTCCCGTAATATCAGGATTTGTTTCGGTCATTGATTGGCCGATTTGTATAGGGGTATTGGTTTGGATTTTCAAAATTTCGCCCTGAGCTTGCTCTTCCCCTTGTTCGAAGTTTTGTTCATCTTCTACTTCAATGTTATTTTGTTTATCACCTACAACATTTGCGTAATTTTTGGGAGCTGTTTTTTGTTGTTTTTTTGGGGGTTGGGGGTGGGGGGTTGCAGTCTTTTGGGAGATGTCCCCTTTTTCTGCATCTAGGTCATGCATATTCTAGCTCGCTATCTTTGTACCAGAACTTCAGTCGAAATCCCAGCACGTATAAAAAATTAAGATTTTTTTTTGTTGTCTTCCTTTGCCATAAGTCAGGACCCGGACGCCTGTTTTCACTGTCTGATATCCCCAGACAATGGGCATCCGTTGCATCTTTACTTTGGCGTTAGATTTCTTTTTTACGTTTTCCACCAGAACGTCATTACCCATCTCTAGAGGGAGCCCTGATATGAAAACATATCATGTCTTGGGTTCAATTGCTCTATGTATGGGTGATGGTTCAGTCACTATTTCTTTAAAATCCTTAACTTTTATTTTTTACATTTTCAGAATAGATGTGGCATGATCCCCATGATATATAATGAATTTGTTCTTTCCCCCATTATGGATCCCTTCAATGCTTTATATGTTGACCCCTTTTACTTTAAGGGCAGTTAATATATCCGACTGCCAGGGGCAGTCGTTTTATTCTCCGAAATCAAGTTGTTTACATTCTTGTCCATCTCCTTGTATACTACTTTGACATCAGAATAGTTATCCAATTTTGCCCCTATATAGGGTTGCTTTTTTCTTGTTCTTTCCATTATCTGAAGCCTAAGGGTTATCTGCTTGATTCATTTTGATGATTTCCTACTAAGCTCACAATGAGCTTGAATCAGTAAGTTTCACACCACAGTTAGTTAAAGATTTAAGTAGACGAATTGTCTACAACACGGAATTGCATACAAAATGAAGAACATGAGCGAAAAAGTTTCAAAATACCGTGTAGTATGCCGACACAAATTGCACAGCGTGCAATGAGAGAAAATAGAAATATGATACTAAATGCAAAATAAATTTTAAAAAAATATGGAAAATACAGAAACATATGAAAATGCAAAATTGTAAAAGTGCAAAAAAATGCAAACTACGAAAGCAAAAGAAAATATCTCAAGAGATTTAACAAAGGATGTTATGTGCTTACATTGTATATTCGGTTTCCTTTGTGCATGTCATTGCTAATTCTATGCCCTGTTATTGCCTTGCCGATTTGGGGTCGATAATACCTAAATGCAGACACGTCCACTGCGGTCTATTACCTGTGGTGACATTTTTTTTTTTTTTAAATAAGAACAATTGATCCAGGCGCTCAGTTGGTCGGACAAGGGATGATTCCGTGTACGCGAGTGACGAGATTCAAAGTGAAACATGAACGAAAGTTTGATGTACAGTTTTTTTTGTGTGAAAACAAAACGCAAATCAAGACAAATAAACGTGGCAGTTACACATTTTCGGCAGAAATTACATCTTTTGTAGCGATTTGTTTCTTTATGACTTTAAAAAAATCTGTTGTATTTATAGAAGATAAGTTCCAGAATAAAGATGCGTAAAACATAGTTATGGGAGTTATGCATACATTAATGTGATAAGCTTCGTTTTTGTCGTGTTGAAACTGTTCCACGTGTTTGTGATCTCACACCACCACCCCTTAATAAACTTGTCTCCGTACACATCCGCCTTCCTCCAAGACCTTCATAGTGACTCTAGCGGAAATCAAAGCAGACAATAAAGTTACAAAGATGTTTTACGATAGTTAAGCAACGGCTTTGTTCTTGATGATTGTGATGACTAAGAAGTTCTCGATAACGACTGAAACGAAATAATCTTCTTCCCTCGGGAGATTTAAAAAAAAATATGGCAGGCATATGTCATCTAATACCAATTCTTGAACAACATGTTTTATAGCTGTCTGCAAGGAATAGCGTTCATGATCAGTGTAATAGTTGGATGGTTAAATAGTCCCGTTTATATGACGACTAGGGTCAAGGTCAAGTGGGTCATGTTTCAAATATACATCATCGACGTGAACTATTTAATAGGTAAAGAAAATTCCAAACACCCCAAGCAATATGATATAACTTTGTAATTTAAACTTAGAAAATGGAGACTAACTAAATGACATATCAAAGTGATGGCAATATTGCTCTTTTCCACCTAAAGTCTGATCACACTCTCTTCCTTACTGGTCTATAATATAATCTCCTTGCACAGTGTACGTGTGAAGTAGAGAACAAGAATATCCTAAAGAGACTCACTACAATGCATAGTGTCATTAACGTCTCTATGTGGAAGCACTTGAACCTAATTGACGAAATATCTAAAGCACAATACATGTATCTTAGATCAGACTCACGATGTACAAATGAAGAGAAAAAAAAGACTTTCAGTAGCTTTTGAGATTAAACAGACAATCTCACGATAAACTCAGGCAAGTAGTTGCTTTGTAACAAATTGACTGGCTTTATATAAAGTTGGGCTTAGTCTGTGTTGAATCTCGTTACTCTTTGGGGTCTGCATAACACGTACCATCTTTTGTGTTGCAATTGAACTTCCGTGTGTCTTGAATCATCCTACCGCGCATAGCCATGTTTTAATGTGGTACATTTTTAAAAAATGGTTTTACGTCCTTTTGGGTCTTAATTTAATTTCTCAGTCAGTATTCATATAATTATTTTACTTGTTTGCACCAAGTTGTCACTGTTGTAAGCTTAGCAATAGTTTGTCAACCAGTCATTCCATATTTTATATCATTACGGCAACACGTAAAAGTACCTATTTGAATCAGATTGAGCTACTTGTAAAAGTACCTATTTGAATCAGATTGAACTACTTGTACTGTACATTTACGCCTATTTTGTTTTTCAATTGACGTTCTGTATCTTTATATATATATATAAAAGACAACCAGAGTTTTGAAAGAAACCGGTTGACATGGAGTTGGTTGGCTCATATCAATGACTGTACATCTTTATGAAAAAATATATGACCCCAGTCTCAGTCAAATTTTTGTTTAATCAATCGAGATACTACATCCTCTCAATAGTTTCATTTTAGTCAATGCGGTATACTCTGAGATTAATGCGAATGAGCCTTATCTACTAGCGTCAACTCGTGCACCAGGGAGTCCCAATAATCTGTTATTCTCGAGTCAGTGATGTATTACAAAACTCTACATGTAAAGAAGAAATTTTGGATGTAATTCATTAATAATAATAATAATAATAATAATAATAATAATAATAATAATAAATATAGGTATGTCTGATAAGTAAATAACAATTATTAATACATTAGTACATATAACAATCAAACAACATTTAAGTGATACGTTGTAAAAGAATATAAAATGTTGTAACCTACCTACCTATCTACCTACCTATCTACCTACGTACCTACGTACCTACCTACTTACCTAACTACCTGCCTGCCTGCCTGCCTCCATCCATCCATCCATCCATCCATCCATCCATCCATACATACATACATACATACATACATACATACATACATACATACATACATACATACATACATACATACATACATACATACATACATACATACATACATACATACATACATACAAGGAAGAAAGCGATCCACGAAGGTTGACCCATAATAATTTACAAACTATTTTCAAAAGGGCCCTGCTGGATCATAATTTTGGGATAGAAATATATTGGAATTTGAACATATATATTTGATTAAGTTAGGAGAAAACAAAGAAGCGTTACAAATGTAAAAATTAATTTCAGAATTAAGAAACATCACTAAACCGTTTATTCTCGTACAATATAATTTAACTCTCTTCTCTTGATTTGCTTCGTTTTAAAAGGTATGACATAACAGGCAGTTTAAAATTATCCATATCTGAGATATTGTCTTTTTGTGTGTAATATGTTATTTTATATATTAAAAAGTGTAATATGTCTGTTTTGTGCAATATGTTACATTCATGTATCGCATTATAGAAGAAATTCTTTTTAAGCTACTAGTCACCGAATAGTCACAATCACTAAATTTATTTATACATTTTTGTCTCATATATATTTTGAACTTTCGTCCAAATTGTTGGAAGAGCATGGTGTAGTCTTAACTACACTTCAACATACTCCACTTTAATATTCTCGCACTTTAAAGTTCATATTGTGTGATGCTCGATCTGGTTTGAAGGCTATTTATAAATCTGAAATTGTATAAATCGATCGGTAAAGTTATAAAACGTCTTAACTTTTGAATGTACTGATATAAAATTTCCTGCATGTAAATAACTTGTATACACAAACTTACAGCAATGAAACGTACAAGATTTTATGACAGAACACATATCATCATTAGTACCGAGTTTGAACACACACACACACACACACACACACACTGAATAAACTCCAACATTTTGTAAAATAAAATACCCCAACCATTTTAATTCGTTGAACGTTTGCATGCGTTCAGGCTAGTATCATGGCCACCGGCATCTTAAATGGTATATGATCAGATGGTTTCAATCTGAAGTATGTACCAGTTATTTGCATCGTAATATTCTAACTAGTGCAGTCATTACCTGTCACACAGAAAGCTTCGTGGACCCAACGTTTTATAACTCTGCTTTTGTTCTTGGTTTCTTAGTATAGAAAAGTAAAACATTTAAAGTAGGGGAGAATTACCTAGACTACATGACCAGGCTACGTAATCATCTGTGTACACATGTTCAGGTGGGTAAAACGTATCGATCGTAGACTGGCACGCACGCACCCATTACACAAACACTTAAAGAAAGTAAATCAATGTACACTTACACTATATCTTGATGGCCCGTTATAGATAAGTTTTACCTCCCCCAAAAATTGTATTGAAAACAGTATAATACCTACACATACTCATATAGCGTGTCAGAACCTGTTATGGGCCTATCCATTCATCGACCTGTCCAGAAAATACAGCAGTCGATTATTGCACTTACACGACGATATTTTTATTAACGCATCAGATGATTTGAATAGCGTATATATAAATTAGTCTAATCAAATATGTTTGTGTTGGTCGTTTTTGAGATCTCAGTTCTGAACAGACGAATATAAAGGTGTATTGGAGACCTACATACTTTGTAAATCGAATACGGTAAACGTGTTAAACAACTGAATACTGACTTGGGTGCGGAACAATACATTTATTTTAGATATAGCAATATATTTTGCTGTAGCTCATATCAGCAAAATCGCTCAGCTCGCAATGAACTTGTCAAAGTTATCCAGATAACTATGCGATATTCTTGATATAACGCACTTAGACATAAACAGTTATTATCCGTTACAGTATTTCACACATACGTTCGTGAAAAACAACAGGTCCTTCAAAAATATTACAAAACAATATTTTTTCTGTCAATATCTTCACGCTGAACTACCTTGCATGTAATCCTAAAACATTTCATGTGTTTTTATTGTACGAAATGGCTGATAATATGTTTCAGATACGAATGACATGTATTGAATTTCCATCTATGAAAGATAATTGTGTTAATTTATAGGCAGCTGCACGCATTGTCATCATAATCCAGGTAAATTGATGAAGTAGCGATTAACATGCCTGGTTGCTCATTGCGGCAACTAGTCGACACGTTTCCGCAGGTAAAAAGATACATATTAATTTGAACAGAGGTGTAACTGATAAAATTATATTAAAGCTCATTGAAATTGATAGCACGGACCAGTCCACGAAACTACTATTAATCACGTTATTTGAACAATTAAAAATTCCACAAACTTATTAAATAAATCGTTTCACAGATTTCTAATTGAAATGGTCAATTGTATCTTTAAAAAAAAATCATTATGCAAATAAGATCAGCTAATCTGGATCTTAAACACTAAGTAATCTAAATTACACAATCTGCGTCGGTTAAAAACACATACTCAGATACAAATGAGAAAACACGCTGACACACAGTTAAATTGTCATTACTGTTGAGAATTTCTAACATAAATATGGCATGTGGGTGACATACTCTCAGATACAGTATTTTGGAGGCAATACAGAAATACCAGCCAAAGGACTGAGTATCAGTACATACTTTGCTAAGGTGCGTGTATGTATGTATGTATGTATGTATGTATGTATGTATGTATGTATGTATGTATGTATGTATGTATGTATGTATGTATGTATGTATGTATGTATGTATGTATGTATGTATGTATGTATCATGTGTTGTGTGTGCGCACATGCGCGCACGTGTGTACTAGTTAATAACGAGGTATAGTTGCAGTGGACCCAAAGTGCAAAACATCTTTTTGCTATCAGCGAACAATTCGTCAACACATTGATCTTCTAAGACATACAAAATAAACAAGGTCACAAGTTCAGCAGCATAAATAATTTATATACAGTTATTTTGATAAAGGATTAAATTTGTCACTATAAACCTATATGGATAATATATATTACAATATAATAAACTTTTTACATTATTGTACATTTTGCATATGTGCCAAATTGGACGGATGACACAGATAAGGGATGAGTTTGACTAAGAAGTCAAACAAAGCTATAACACCTAGTAATATATATCTACACAATATTACACAACTACTGTATTTACAAGGTGTATGTACATATTGCATAATATGCTGCAAAATAACGCACCACACTATCACACAACAAAATACAGTTATAGTTGAGCATTTGAATCTTAAATATAAATTACAATGATGTAACTTAATTAGTAAAACGAGAGTTAAACTAAACACATGAATCGGTGAGGTTAACATAATACCGACAAGTGTAGAAGTTCATTCATTTCTCCTTGACCTGCTATATCGTGGCCGTATTGTCCGTAAGTTGAAGGCTTGAAAGTATATCCTTTTATCACAAGAGTCTCGAAATTATCTTCAGAAATCCAAGGCACGAGATAACGTAGAACGAATGATGGATACATCGCTGCAAAGAGGTCTGGCAATCATAATTCCGAGGTGCGCCTGACACAAATGGCATATCATATTATTAAATTCGGGAAGAGCCTCTTGAACTGATATAAAGTGATAAATGAGTCTTCAAATCCTAGTTATCGTAAAAGGACATTTCAATTGAAGCATCGTGAGAAAATCGTTTGAAATGAAATTTAAAAAAAATTATTTTGCAAGAAAAATCTCCAGGAACACTGACAAAAAAGTACTGAATAAAACTTAACAAGTTTCATGCATTGGATTGTTTGGAACACCTGTTCTAGTATAGAATGTGTCCGCTACAATACGGGTTCTGCCATGAGGTGGTTTCTTAATGTTCTCCTTTCTAACCACATCCCCCAATCTCCAACCATATTCCCAGGAGCTTAACATCGGGAAAGAAAATTTGTCCTCTGGGCTCTTCATGTATCTTGAATGTAAGTATTGATATCTACCTTTTCCCTCCTTGGTAAAACCATCGAACAGCTTCAGTTTAGTGTTTGGAGTAACTGGTCGCATCTCCGCCGTAAGCAAGCTAGGATCCAAGGGTCGCTTTGTCATAAAATCATTGCTTTGCGATATTTTCTTGTTAAACCTGGATTCCTGAACATCAGTGTTCATTCTTTCTAATAAACCATCCCTTGGTTTTGGAGCATTTTCAATTTTTCTCCTGAAAACTTCGTATTGTTTTGACTTCTGTCCAGTTGTAGCGCTTGTTGAGCGCTTGTGAAACCAAGCCAGGCGAGTGTCCCTTTCTTTGTTGTATGACTCTTCCAAAAATTTCTGGATTTGTGTGTTAGCTGGGTAGTTTCTGCTAGCCATCCTTGCAACTTCTTGTCGTAGCTTGTTTGATCACCTTGGAAATAGTTTTCCGTTATACTATACAGTTAACTTGCCGGGGCACATCAGTGAACGGAACTGTGCGGAACATATCAACGTCGCCAAGAGCAACGTGACGTAACAAAGTCTCGCGAGTAGACGCGAGATAAACTCAGTTCCGCTTAAAATCTCAATAAACATGGCGCCTAACTGTCCTGAAGAAGTTGATGTGTTTACAGTTCCTCATTCGCGAATGAAAGAACTTGTACAGAAATATTTAGACATGGTAGACTAAATAATTGGCCTATTTTAGTGATACATTTTTGTGTTGTTGCCATTGGCAGAAAATAAGGCAATATATATACGCACTTAATGCCATGGTCGTCATTCTGACATTTGTTTTATCATTTATGTTCACATTTTGCAGTTGGTTATCATGTATTAAGGACATTTGCAATAAGCAGAACCTAACTATTTATTATAATTCATTCTGACTGCAAGTAGTTTCCAAATTACATTATGGTCATTTCAAATGGGTAAAAAATATTGAACCAAGACTCAAATACTGTCGAACAAGGTCCCGTGTCTTGCATTCTATCTATCCATAAATAATTGTAATAAATGTACTGTACACCAGGGACGACTTGGGGATGGCGAGAGGTACGTGCCGCCACTCCAGAGATAGGACTCCTTATATAATAAGGGAGGATTCTTTTACTTTCCCCTTTTAAGAATCTACATTGATGTCTAAAACTACACAAATGTAGCATGAAAAAGTTAGCACTGCTGTTTAGTTTAGTTATTTTAATTATAATGCCTTCATAAAATTTGACTTCCTTTCTAATCTGTAAGGAATGCCAACCAGTTTTCCAACATTACACCAGAACATGGAATACTGCACACATTGGTTGACCAAAAATGAGGTGGTCATAATGATTTGGCACAGGGCACAGTTTTTTGTTGACCGATGAGAGCTTTGTGTAACAATAATAATTTTAATATGAACTTTTGTCTATTAAATTGGCAATTTTGCAGAAATCAATTGATAGTGTTAAAGGGTTGTGATGTTTTTTTTTTGTTTTTTTTTATCCATCTCTGATGTTACCTTATTGCCCCAGTCACTAAGCTGTCATTTACAAATTACATACATATTTACATGCCAACCATTACGCTTTTAGCATAATCATTATGCTTTTTTCCCTAAATTACGCCATACATGTAAATATATTCAGATTATGCATTTTCATAATATCCCGTTACACGTTATGAAACTGAGACACAAATGTACGCTTGTTCATAGACTTACACACACTTTCCTAACATTATGTTCTATTGATAGCAGCTGCCTTATTTCCAAGAAACATGCTGCTTCTTATTTCAAACTTTTGACCTCAGTTTCTAATTATACCAGCTGTATGGCTTAGGAGTGAACAAACTAGTTTTCTAACTTGTAATCTTTGCTTGCAGATTCATTGTTCAAATTCATATCTGATATAGAACCAGGCTGTAGGTATTTAGCATTAAAAGTTGTCGGATTTATTCTAGTTGATGCTTGTGTTAGAGCAAAAATGTTTTTAATATAACTTTGCAGATCGATTAGGAAAGATAAAAAAATTGATTCAGAGATGAATACATGAATTACATATTGCATTACAGTCAAACCCACTTATCTCGACCTCGGTTATCTCGACAACCCGCTTATGTCGAGCGTTTTGGTCCAGTCCCGAAAAAATTCTTCTTTGTTATGCTATTTTTTACCCGCTTATCTCGACCTCTGTTAAGTCGATAACCCGGTTATGTCGGGCATAAGTTTCGGTCCGAAGTAACATGTGGACCCGCTTAATTCGACGAAATGCAACTTTTTAACGTCAATCTCACAGAAATTGTACAAGAAATAGTCAGCAAAAGCGATCGATTTTCAGGCACAATTTTGGTCCGTTACGGCAGTAGTCACATGTTTATTTCATATTCTTTCTATTTTTGCTTCGTAAGAGTAGCTTAATCGATTAGTTTATTAAGAATATATCATGTTCACTACATAAAATATTCAAGGATTCACAAAGACAAGAGTGTGCACAAATTACAATGTAACTTTATTTTACGAAAACGCAGAATCTTAGATGTCAGCTACATGTGTATTTTATCATTTCCCTTTTATTTCTTAAGGTACATTTCAGATATGAATTATGTTCCGAAGTACATGTATACAAGAAACAACAATCAAGGAGATACAAGTAATGAAATATTATATACATGTACACATTAATAATCAATGTGCAGATGGAAAAAGGCTGATCGGCTGAATATTCAGGTCATGAAATTGCTCCGTTTTTAAACCATTTTAGTGTTGCCTTGTCGACATCATTGAACTTTGCGGAACGCATTTTCTTTCTATCGGGACCAAATTGTCCAAGTTAATAAGTAGTTCTGTTTTACTGGGAAGTGGTTAATGTGTGAGACAACACTGTATGAATGTTGTATTTTCCTGGCAGAAATTTGAGGAAGATAAAGAGCAGTCATGTAAGAAATTCAAGACAGAGTGTGATAAATTTAAAAAAATAACACAAATTGGATGGAGCTGTAATTGCTTAAAGGATATAATTGATGCTGCACAATACTAAAGTAAATCCTGTCGTGAGAGTCCACCCCTTCTGCCAATATTAAGTAGTCTCTTAAGACGGTTGGTCTCTCATAGGTATTTACAAAAAGACCAGTTTTAGAACAATTTAAAGAAAAATAACCACACGCACTGTACATATATTCTATTCTTTATTAATAGTTCTTTCTAAAATATTGTGTGCATTCATCTAAAAACTAATTTATATATAGGGCCTAACCCGAAATCGCCTCAGTGTGGCGTTGCCCGACCCAAAAATTAAATTAGAACCATGTGGTATCAAGTAAGTCGGACAAGCCACTATTTAGTGTTACACATGACCGCAGGCTAACACCATCCATTACGTAAGTTTGCCATAGTTAAGAGAGGAAGCTGACCAAGGCCCGTCAGAAGTGTAATTAGCACCTTGGGCTGGAAGGATGTTTTGTACATCAAAGAAGCTGCCAGAAGGAGTGGGCGTGCCTTACCTTCTGGATACGCTGACGGACCGCCAGATTGAATAAGTCGAGTGGATAGGGTCCCAGCGCTACCCAATCAGAATCGAGATGGGGTGGGACCCTGATTTATTTCTAAAATATATATCTTTAACCCGGCCATCGAGCGTTAGTTGCCATAGTCGTTACAGAACGCACCGTGAATTGGAACTCCGGTGGCCATACGTTAATTGGCGGGAAAACCTTAGGAACAGAATTCTAAGTGTAGCTTTTAAGAAGGTCAGTGAGCTATTTGTTCGATCTCTGCTGTCTGCGACTGCATTTAATTGTATATATGTATTATTACTAAAGTCGTTGTAGGAGTAATTATTTTGTGATGTTGATATGTTTGTACATTTTGAAGAATGGGTTTCTATTTGTAAAGAATCGTATTGCTTGCTAGCCATCGTAAGAATTAATACTATTATAATTCGCTATGTAGTTATTTTATAGTACCATAGCACATTATCCATGTAATTATGGAAATTGAATGGTATCTTTGAAATGATTTCACTGTGAGACATTAATAATATGAATATTTGAATATTTGTGTACGCTTGGGGAAGTGTAGTGTACAGACATACGTCTGGCTGTCGTAATATTGTAAGTACAATGAGATTAAATATATATATATATATATTAGATATACTTATGTGATATGATGTATGGATATATGTATGATATCGTGCTATTACGCCATTGTTTCCCTGTAAGAGTATGTGGGAATTTCGATGTGTATGTATGCGTGTCCTAAAAGGTAATAGCCTTATCTGATGGTTAATTGATGATTTAGTGTGAGGTGAGATGTGATAAACCCTATGTTAACGCCTTGTGATTTTCACAGGAAGCTTCGAGGGTCAGACTAGTGAGTGGTCCCAGTGTCTCCGTTATAGAAGGAAGGAAGAGAAGAAAAGAGGGAAATCTGGAGAGGAAGTTTGGGGAACAGACTAGGGAAAGTGGTCCCAATAGTAGTGATAAAGAACGGAGGGAAAGTGAAGGGAGGAGAGGAGTCGGGAGAGGTGGAATCCAGGAGGAGTGAGAGGATCGGATAAATAGATGAGTACAACCAAAGGCCAGGTGGAAAATCGAACTCACACTGAAAATCATAAGATGAAATAGGCTATCACTTAAAGGACGAGTGATTGTGTGACATTAAAATTTATAGGCTTCATTAAATTGTTATTGTTGAATTTCATCTTCGTGTTATATATCTATATGTATATAATTTAACCGTCGGCAGTGCTGACTGGGGGCTCAGAGCCGTATACCTATTGGGGTCTTTAATTTAAATTTAAATTCACGAGCCAGGTGGAACTTTCATAATATTTTAATTAACTTTGGAAGTACCCCACCCCAACCTTTGCAGAACACTACACTCAGCAAATAATACATGCACAAATGGTTACAGGTAAGATAATTCAATAAATATCGAACTTTAGAAGAAAAAAAGTTTTTTAATACATAATAATTTTAGTTGATAATACAAATTTTCATATAGGCGATATATATGGTATACGGTACAGCAAAAGTTTAAGCTTCGCATACGATAATGAAACAAACGGTACTCTCCGGAGTCGCAGCTACTACTCGGTTCGTGCCTGGATCCGGCAAATAGTACATCCAAATACTTGGATTCGGTACTCTGCGAAAATTATCTACTCGGTTAGGCCCTATTTATATAGCAATAAAGATATACTTCTATCATTAAACATGAAATCACATTCACATTTGAAGATCACATATTTTAGGATATGAAATCGTTTCTGAATTACTCCTTTTCCTTTATAACAACCTAAATTTGTTTTACCTACGTTTAAACGTTTTTTTGCAAGTGATCTGCTATTTTTCACTTTTACAATAAATATTTTCTCCAGCCTTAAAATTTGTTTCTTTTTAGTTGGAGGTTCATCAATTGTTACTAAGGTTCTAGGTGTTAAATTATTAAAGCTCAGTTGTAATATCAGACATAAAGACGGTTTTGACTGAGCTATGGGAAAATACGAAGAATCTATACATATGCATTGCATAACTAACAAATAATGAAATTAAAAAATTATCTCATCCAGAAACAGAACCATTTACTCCGAGACCAAAGTCAATGGCTTCATTCAAAGATGACTTGCAGGGATTAACTCTATAAGCAAAGTAATCACTTGATGTTGGGCAGAAAAACAACATCACAAGTCTTGAACACTATCGATTGAATCCTGCAAATGATTCTCTCTTGTTGGTTTCAGCAGACAATGACCTTATTCACCCCCAGCAATACAGATTAATTCTAAAGACAAAAAATATACATGACCACTACGTCAACTTATGCACTACAATGGCAATTCGTGACATGTACATTAGTCAGGTTCCATACTTTTTATGCTCCCAGCGTTGTTCACCCGTATAGGAATAGTGGAGAACAACACATGGAGCATACAAAGCAGGGAACCAGACTAGGAAATAATCTCCTTATAGATTAGTCTTGTTTACAACAGAAACTATAAAACATAAGCAGAGCTAAAGAAATGTCACACATCAGTAGCCAGCCTATTTTTTTAAAATTTTACTCATTCAGCCCCATCTCTGTTAAAAGCTAAATTGCTGCTCTGCCCCAGTAGCACTAAACTGTGTCTAGCTGCATGTGCCCCATATAGTTTTACCTGTTTTGTAAATATCATGCACATGCATTCACTCTTACCTTAATTTCTCTTCTTACATCCAATAAAAATCCACAAAACTTTCAACAATTATTCCAAATGAATTTGTCTACACAGTGATATATTTTTTTTTCTATTTGTCCAAGTCTTAGAAAGTACCAAAAATTTTACCACTATTTGTTTTACATGAAAAAATAAGCGATCAAAATTGGTAAGTGAAACCTTGATATATTACTCATTTTATCTTTGCAAAAGGGTTAACATGACCTGGAAATCTGAATCAGCATTTTCAAATTATCAACTTTTAAAAAGAATTCATGTATTTTTAAAAGAAAAATATCTAACAACATTCTTGATAGATGTACAGTGTAAGTAACAGTGCCTATTTGAGGCAGCACTTTAATAAATAAATGCCAGTTAAATATGTTTTTTAAAATGAAGTTAAATGCATGTTTTACTTATATCTATTAGTTTAAATGCAATGTGCCCTGTTGTATTCAGAAGTGAAATACATGTATGTCAATTTACTGCAACAGCTATAGTCGCGAGCGTTTCTGTGTGAACCTAATTAAGTGCCAACAGTGTTTTGATACCTAATTTGTTTAAGTTTTTGTTGCATTGTAGCAGAATCAAAGCTGACCTCTTTGTATTACCATGTTAATTATGTCTTTGGTATTCAAAAAAAAGGGGGGAGGGGGAACTAATTGAAAAGTTAAAAGGTATGCAAAATAGTTTTCCTGGTCTAGTGGTAGGCCAACTAATTTCAAGCATTCAGTTGATCACTATACAATTTTTTGGGAGAATTAATTATAATTTAATTGCCTTAAATTAGTGTACTCATTCACAAATGTGATCAGCGAAAGCAAGACAGCCTTACGAAAAGTGAATACTCAATGATGTAAAATTCTGTTTCACACATACGTTTTATTGATGAAAAGCTAGTTTCAGAGTTTGTAGATAATTTGTATTTCCTGAATTGGCACTTGGAGATTTTCTTGTGAATGAGAAGAGAATTTTCACTATTACTTTAATGAAATCATGCATCAATATTTTATTAAACAACAGTTAAAAAAAAAATTGAATTTCAACTATGATGGCTGTGCTGTTTGTTGTTGTTTTTTAACACTAGAGGAATCTTGTTTGATTGTGAATTTAAGTCAGTAATTAGCCTGGTTCCCTGATTAGTATCCTTCTTGAGTTGCATTCCACAGGAGTCGAGAGCAAAGCAGGGAACATAAGACTCGGGGAACCGGACTGCTCAACAACATAAAGCAGTGATGACACCATGTTTTTGCGTACATGTGAAAATGTAATACACAATATTTTTGCGTACACATGAAAGTTGTTGAAACCTGATGGAATAACGTTAGCGACCTCTCAGTGGTTAGACATCTTGAAAATAATGGTCCTTTTTATTTAAAATGAGTAAGTTCGTTAGAAATACATGGGATCCCGTTGTGCATAAGTTATCAAGTGAAAGGTGTATTTTGCCCATTTGATTTAAAAAATGGTGCTGATTTGATCTCCAAAATGGCCACAATGGAGGCCATCTTGAGTATCTTGTTACCACTACACCCTCTCAATACATGGTTTTATTGACTTGATCCACACAAGCAGAGGTGAGATTTGAGTGATCTGTAAAGACAAGGGCTTGTGGCTTTGGACCACTCGGCCTCCTGTGGTCCCAGATTAGTAATCTTTTTTTAATCATGATGGTAAAGAGACTGAAGTGACAAAGATTCATTTCTTGAACCTGCAAATATTTCAGTTCAGAAAATGTTTTTTTTAACCAGATTTGTTGTGTTTGAATTTGTTAAGAATATCTGAGATGGTTTAAATTTTTAGCAGTTAAAACAAACTAAATGAGAGAACTATACCACTCATGAATTCCTGTACATTCTCTTTGTTTTAAATACATGTACAAATATCTGCACACAAACAAATCATGCACTTTGGTAGAAAAAGATATATTAACTTTGCATTTGTTTTGAAAATATGAAAAGCCTATGACTTGCATCACACGCAGTAATCTGTGTCTGAGTTGGACAAGAGCTATTCTTCATCCCCTTTTAAAACTGAAATGTCCGTCATAAATATTTTCAGTCATGGCATGTATATATTTTTTTTACTGGATTTGAGCTTTAAAATGAATCTTTTGGTTAAATGAAGCATTGTTCTTCAGGTTTTTTTTTTCTTCGTATAGCATTGTCCACGTTTTTCGAATGTCACGCCGCTTATTACTTTCATTTTAGATTATCTCCACAAATTTTTCTGATGTGTTTCATCTGACTACACTGCTGAAGAACCTGCTTAACACATTTCATGAGTTCAAGGCTCACGAGCAGATCGAGAACAAATACATCATGAAAAAATTGAAGAGCAAGCTAAAAGCCCTGTCAATTCAGAACACAGCTGTGTGTAACTGTCACAAGGATAACAAGCTTACGGACATTCTCAGTCTCCTGGAAGATGGCTATCAGTGTACAAAGAAATCGGATGCAGAGCGTATCAACTATGGAATCAAATTGCGCAAGGCTTTGGAAGATTTTACGCAAGATTTTATACCTCATATGGAGGAAGAAGAAGAGGTAATTAGTTTTGACATTACTAGGAGGGAAATTAAATGACTTGGAACAGTTACCATATGTTTCTGCACATTATTTAGTAAAAAGCATCTTAATGTCTTCGAGTTCTTTTTAGATTGAGAAATACTGTATATACTTGCTTATGAATCCAGCTGCAAACTGCACAGACCCAGATCTGCCATTGCATAATGCACCAACAGATCTGGGTCTGTGCATTTTTTTAGGAGTAATCAGCAGAACAAACAACATAGACATTGATCTGCAGGCACATTATGTGACAGCAAATTAGGATCTTTGTTGCAGTTGCACTTGAGACGTATAAGAGTGTATGCATGGTAATGCAATAGAGATATTATTACCTTAGTTGGATTAAGTTTGTATACCACCCTCATTCACCTCTATAACCATCTAAAAGAATGCCTGTACTTATAATTAATAATAAATTGTCAGAAAATAGCTAAAAGAGATGTCTAAGATAATCTTTTAAAAGTTTTGAAAATTAAAGTTCCTTATTCATATTCAATGCTTGTGCAGGTGGGAATAATTGTTCATAATTTGTTTAAAAATGAGACATTTTCATTGATACCCTATTTCGTAAAGGAAAGTAATATTTCCATTGGTCAGAATGTTAACATATGATCAAAAGAAATTGTTTATTTCTGTATGAACTGTGAGGCGAACTACTTTTCTAAGAATACCCACTTCTATAAATAGAGTCAAGTGTAGATCAGAAGATAAACACTGCCAGTGTAGGCAGTCACGAAGTAAGCATTAAAGGAAATGAACACTCTTTGCATTAAAAAGATAAAATTGAATAAATTTAATACCAAAGACTAAATCAACAGACATTTCTCATCTTTTATGAATAAAATCCTTCTTTCTTTGTCAAAATTTGTGAAAAAGATGGATAATTTGGAGATTTTTTTTCTAACTTTGCCTAATCAGATAGATTTCATGTACAAAGATATTGAAAATTTTTACCCTTCTTAATTTGATGGGTCTTTTCAAGTGGAAGAAGTATCACAAGCTGAGTTATCATTTAGTTTGAATGAACCAACACCAATCCAGTTCCCAGTTGATCACCAGGATGACAAAAAAACCAAAACGCTTCAAATCACTTAATGAGGAATATCTCTTAAACATATCTTAACAGTGGTACTCCAAATCTACCAAGAAAAACACTTTCACAGGTAGATTTATTTATTCATTCAATAATCATAATAAATTAACTATAATAATAACAATAACCAGTATACTGGACTGTTATTTAATGTAAGCGTAAGTAATATTGCTTGATACTTAATTTGCTCTTAGTTATCATTTTCTTAAATCATATATTATGATATGGCAGTATGTTGTTTACTTGTATGCAAAAAGAAAAATGATTTTAAATAAATAATGCCATTTTATATAAAAATGAGACTTAACTTGCTGTGCAGTGAATAAAATATAGTTTGTCTTTAAATTAATATTTGTGATAGCTTAAAAATGTTTGTTATATAAATACATTTTTTGGAAAGGAGATATGCATGAATGATTCTTCCTAATAAGGTAAATATTTTAACTCTTAAAAAAAATTACTTTCAGGCTAAAGTAAAACATACAAATTTTAGCATGGTGCAAAGAGAAGAATTTAGGGGTAGATCTAAAGTCATTTGAGTGCACATTTGGCCCAAATGTAGGCCTTATTTTAGGTCTAAGCACATTTGACCCAAATGTTAGCCATATTTTAGGCCTAAGAATGTCGGTCTTATTTTAGACTTAAGCAGCCCCTAATGTCACCACAACACAGAAGAGGATGTTCCCTGAAAAAATGTCAGGGCTGCTTTTAATCTCTTCATTCAGGTTGAATGTGGTCGTTCAATCAATATTGTTACAGACCCTGAGTTTAAAAAAACATATGACATGTTAAATGGAAAATAAAAGTTGATCACCAAGAATGACTTGTAAGGATCAACTCAACACAAACCAATTATTCCTCCATAAGACATGTATACAATCAGTACCTGATGCAAGATAATCCTATCACACTCAGATACAGGGTTTGGTTATACCTCTCTATCTACTATGTTATACTTGGATTAAAATTTCACAACCAATTAACACTAATAAATCAGGTTTGATTAAACAGGGGCTGAATATGTAATTTTAACCCATCAAACTATGCAAAAAAAATTCATCAGGGAGACTCGAATGCTAAGGAAGAAAATTCTGACAAGAGAATGTTTGCAACTGGTGGTCAAAACTGCCCAGTCAGGTCAGTAAAATTCTACTCATCACTGTTTTGTCAGATTGATAAAATATTTGAAAATCCCCAATTGTGTCAAATATGGTACTTCACAATATGTGTTGAACAGAGACAGTTTAGCAATTTCATGCCTGACATATGAAAAATTGCCCACTGCCCACTCTCTTTGTGCCACAGTTTTGAATGCAGTGACAGATACCAACCCTCTCTCTCTCTCTCTCTCTCTCTCTCTCTCTCTCTCTCTCTCTCTCTCTCTCTCTCTCTCTCTCTCTCTCTCTCTCTCTCTCTCTCTCTCTCTCTCTCTCTCTCTCTTCTCTCTCTCTCTCTCTCTCTCTCTCTCTCTCTCTCTCTCTCTCTCTCTCTCTCTTTCTCTCTCTCTCTCTCTTTCTTCCCCTATGAGTCATTGAAAATTTATACAAGGCCCAGTACTCAACATAATCAACAAATTAGTCATCTGCAGTACTATCTAATGCAACTGTAAATGTTCAAATGACCCAAGCAAACCCTAGCAGTACTACTATAGTAAATGTTACTGAATCTGCTCAAAATCCCCTACAAGCATTATCACAAAATACAATGAACTCTATGACAGTTTTCATTACACAATCCACCTGTCATTTCAATAACTACACCTTCCAGTTTAAAAATACACGGAAGGAAGTTCCAACACTACATAAGTAGGTGCAAACAAGTTAAGGAATACATGATTTTCAAGTTAAGTGTCCCATGTCAACTATCCATGCTAGCATAATAATTTACAAAACATCATGCTACACTTCTGCTTTTTATTATATGGCAATTTCCAATGAATAGACAAATTAAGAAAATGCATAACAAGTACAAGTATTAAAGTAGTAAATACATGTGTCACACAATTTTTCATTTTTATAGTGATATTAAATTGCTGTATTGTACTATTTTTAAAAAAGTGTATAAACAATAAACACAAATTTCACAAATTACGTTGTCTTGCTGTTTTGAACCCCTTGTATGAAACTCTTTAACTTCTTACACCAAGAGCCTTACACATCATCATATGCTTCTGTTTGCATCTGTTCTTTTGTGTGTCTATATTTTCTACATTGATGTCACAAATTTGATGAGCTGGATCAGGTTATTAACCATTGTTGCTAAACAAAATCATGGAATAACTATGGGGATAAAGTAAGGACTCCATTACTTTAGAACTGTGTGTGTTGGAATGAATAAAACTGATTTTCGCACACTTTCCATATCCTAACTTTATACACCTACAGGTATTAGTCCAGCCTGTTTATAAACACAGAAATAGGTTTTGAAGGCTGAAATTAGATCACTCTAGTGTCAGAACAGTTATGAATCTGCCAAATCAACTGCAATCAGTCTACCAATGTACAAGTCTACAGCCATCACATTGTGATTTTAAATATTGAGCTTCCACTTTTAATCCATTAAGGTAAATTATAAAAATAATTGTAGCATTGTTCAAATCCTTATGAAGGCTTTCATTAGTTGAAGGACTCTTATTATGATGCCCTTATTACGATCAAGCAGGAAATCCCAAATGCTATAAATAGCTATATAACAGAAATCCCAAACCTCTATTACTATGCTCGGTGAAGATTTTTGTTTTTTTTTAATTATACAAACAAAAAACAACAATTAATTTAAATTTCAATTATAAGAGTTTTGTTCTGAGTTAATTGTGGTATAAACTCGCCATTGCCTACTCACATAACTTACATATTCGTTAAAGTTTTTGCTGTGTGAGTTGGCAACTGACAGTTTATTCCACGATAAACAATGTTAAACTCTTTTTTTGAATCCATGGTTTTGCCTGTCAGAGTTTGTACATTAGCAAGCATTTAATTTTATGCTTTAACTCTGAAAACCCAAGATACAAAACAAGAATATAACAATGCAAATGGCAATCACATAAGTGTTAAAGCAATAGTATACAATATATGAGCATAAAGCAAAGTTCAATAAGTACACAGCATTTTTGTCCAAGTGAAAAACTTTAATCAGAACTGAAACAACCAACAACACTGAAATAAGACGAGTACAAATAAAACATCTGTCCCTTACAATGATTTCTTCTGAGTGCAGAACATCAAAGGAAGGCTGCCACCAGTGTACAAAGATGCTAACTAAACTGAAAGACTTCAAGACAGCAGAATTACTCCTTTCTCTGCACCAGCATCATGTACAGACCAACTTCAACCACTATACATAATTCAGTATTTTGTTTTTAGACATATTGGCATGGTGTGTGGTAACTCATTTATGGACTGCTCGAGAATATAAATAAAGTTTGTTATAATTACAGTCATAATGATGGAGAAACAAGAACAGTTTAAAGTTTCTCAAGTTGTGTTGCAACAGTTGTCAAAAACGCTAACAGAAATTTAGAAAAAAAATTCAGATAGCAGAGTAACAAATTTGTCTTTAAAAATATGTTTTGTAGTGATTCACTATTTTGTTTTTTTTAACAGGTATTTCAGCCACTGTTGATGAAGTATTTCACCTTTGAGGAACTACGAGAGCTTAAAGCCCAGGTTCTTGAGCAGCATTTTGAGAAGACCGAGCCCAGCGATACTTCACCTGACTCTGAAAAATATGTACAGGACAGTTTGTCCAGTAAGAAATATTGCGAATATATTAAGCACAACTTCAAACATAAAACCAAATGCATAAATGCACAGAACTATTAGAAAAACATTAGAGGCTTAGTGTCATCAGTTTTTGTTTTCTTAGACCTTCTGAGCTTAAAATTCTTGGTACATTCAGAGTTATCCCCCAGAATAGAGCAGAACATATCTATTAACATCTGTCCATATGCTTGTTGATGCATGTTTCCCAGTTTGCAGAACTTGCATTTTATTATATACCATATTCAGAAAGATAGTGCAAGGATTTTGTGGCTTAATTTTTTTGTCAGAGGAATACAAACTCTGTTAAATGTCATAAAAAATCTAAATGAATTAGTCCACGTTTTCATGTATGTGTATTTATTTTGCATTCAAGTGATTATCATGTGTACTTTCCAATGTCAAATTTACATTCATTCTTGGATGTCAAGTGTAAAGGTACAAATGAACCTGATTCTTGCTTGGTTAGTCGACAGTTGTAAATTCATCTAGTTTTGATGAAGAAAACAGTACCTCAAAGTGACTGAGAGATTTAGAGAATGAAATTGGGATAGTACTTTTCCATGGTCTGCAGATTTAGAAAACACTGGAACATGATTAGCTTTATACACTCAGTCTTGTTTCTAGACCTTGCTCTTTTAGCTGATTTAAGCAGGCAACAATTTTATTAAGAATGAAATCCTGTTATCAAAATTCCAGGACACGATTTCTAGTAACTCTTATGCAACACCATGAGTGTCAAAAGAACATTTAGTGTTTTCTTCATCCATTTGTCTAACTTGTAATCCAAGTGTTATGGATTTGGTATCTGCTGAGGCTATCAGTCGGCTGCCTCTGTGTCATTGGGAAAGACACTTGGCTAAAGTTTCCTCAGCATGCTATAGCCCATTATGTCCTAAGGAAACAACCATTTTGTCAGGTTAAATATTTTAGGTCGGTTTCTCTTTTCTCAGATATTTACATAGATTGCAGATTTGAAACGTTTCATGTTTCCAGCTGAAACAAAGGAAGAGGAAAAGAGTGATAATCCAGAAAAATGTCTTGAAATCGAGGAACTTCCTGATGAAGTGTTGCTGAATATATTTTCCTACCTGAATCCACAAGATCTGTGTCGAAGTGCCCAGGTGTGCCGAAACTGGAATAAACTTGCCTTTCATGGCAGTTTTTGGAAACAAATTTACCCTGTGCAGTGGTCCAAAGGTAATTTTATTAATTAGTCAAAGAAAAATGTTTTCATTTTATGGATGCTTGCACTTGTAAGGGTTTAGGTTCAGGTGGTGATTATAAACCAAAATTGTAACTTTGCTTTTTAAAGTGCTTTTTCATTTCATTTCAATTATTTAAAAGTAGTTGCTTTAATTAAAATGATAGGGTGAATTTGAATATTGAAATAAGTTGATTCAGACATGAAGCATGAAGCAGAGAGCTTACGACTTCATTTAGAATATCTCAAAGCCTTTGCAGATCTTTTGGTACATAGAACCTATCACAGTAGAGATTTGGGATATTTTAAAACAAATGAAAATAATTTTAAAAAATTTTAAGTGTCCAACCAAACACTTTTTTTGCCTGTGAATGCTCAATCGAAGGCCGATTAAGAAAAAGGAGTCATGTTAGCTCAGTGGTAGAGCGTCAGACTGAAAATCTAGTAGTCATGAGTTTGATACCCATCTGGGTATTAAATTGGCTGCTTCATTGTTTCCATGGAAGAGGTTCTTAGCTTTCATTTCCATGTCATGATATACAATTGAACCCTTCTATAACGCGCCCTGCCATAACGTGAATTCGGATACAACGCGGCCGCTGTGTAGCTTCCGAAATTTCGTATATTTATTCGCACTGGTCAGTTGACCAGTAAATAATGTTTGCTTCACTAGCTGGAAATTGAAAGGGTATGAAATTGACATCCATTCAGCTTTAAAAACAATTATAAAAGTGACTTGTGACCATTGCAGGCCTACTGCACTTAGTTCTCGGGTTTTACATGTGTATTGGGTTTTGCTTATGAAATGGTTATTAATTTCCCCCTTCTTTTTCTTAATAAATATTTTACTGTTACAGAAAAGCAAATTCACAAACGGAAGTCGTTCAATGCACTTTGCACAAAAAATTTATTATGATTTTGAAGAGATCGTGGATGAATTCTAATATAATACAATATATAATACAATAAAGTACAAGAAATAGTGTGTAAAACGCGGCTTCTGAAACATATTAATTTCACCAGGTCCTTGAATTGTTATGCCTAAATAAACATCGGAAATATAACTTATTATTAATCCAAGAGTAAAGACACGTGTTCTTGAACTGCATAAACAATAAAGCAGCCGACAATGTGGTGGTTGATAAAAGATTCTCACAATTTAATAAACATAAAAAAAACAAAAGCCGCCAATATGTTTTCTGGACTTGGCGGTGTTATTAGAAGAAATCATTTGACTAGTAAACAGTGTCAGCTTTGTTAGCTGGAAATTGTACATGCGTACAGCTGGGGAAAAAACTTTATATCAGTGACGCATGACCATTACAGATTCATTGCATGTTATGATTTAGTTCTCGGATTTTATGTGTATGGTGTTTGTTAATGAACTCGTCATTACTTTCCTATTTTTTTGTATATATAAAAAAATATTTTACTGTTATGGAAAATCAAGTTTACAATTTGTATAGACACCATTCATATACCCTGGAACGTAATGAACGTACACTTGCTTCGTCTTTCGTAACCTAATTTTCTGTTAATTTTTCTAATGGAATTCAGACATAATGATTTGTGACAAAAATATTGAATAGTTTAAATACGTTTGCAATTTTTGCAATGGAATTAGGTACAGGTATTGTGGATTAGCTGCATGCCATCACGGTACTATATCAGACGGTAAGTAACGGTGTTAATACTCTGTACATGCTATATATTGGACATTAAATTCAGACACAACAGTCTTGGACAAAATTATTGAATATTTTAAATCTGTGCAATCTTCCAGTTTAATTGCATGCATTATGGATGAACTGCGTGCCATGACGGCACGATAGTAAATGATGTTAATACCCTATTCATTATATAACGTCAGTCGGGGTGTTATCAATCAACGTGTATTTTTGGGGAAAGACAATAAAAATTAGTAAAACTAACGCAAAGTAATAGCCTATAAATATAGTATCCGTCCACTTTTTTTAATAAGTCTTATTACTGCATTCCATTTAATATTCATCCAATAATACTCCAATTTCTTACATTAGACACGAGTACATGTATATATGCCAATGTGGTGTTTGCTAGAATTTTTTAAAAAAATACTGTAAACCCCTGTGTCAACACGACCTGCTTTTAACGCGATCCAATTTCATGGACCCCGATTTTTGCGTTATAGTGGGGTTCCACTGTAGTCAATACGGTGTTAAAAGTACTGTTATAACTAATGAGAACAAATATGCTGTTTACATGACATGATGTGATGCCGCTTTCATTAAGCCCTGATGAATGTAATTCATGATAGTTTTCTAGGATAGTGGTGAACTGTGCATTGAATCTAAGTTACATTTAATATGTTAACTAAGCATTTACAGTAGTTACATAAAAGTTGTAAGATTAAGCATACAGATAAATGCAGTCAGTGCTTTGCATAAGGTAGGGGAGGTAACCCTTACAGCTTTAGATTAGACATCTTGTCATTTGGTACAGAGATGCTTCATGAGTGTTCAGTTGCATGATTTGCGCCAAATTTGTATAAATTTGTACATTTAGATTGAAGTGATACATGAGAACTTGGCAAATTTATTTCATGTCATGCATTTGAAAATGTGCACTATACAACACATTCATCATTCACCCATAAAGTGCTTGTGAAAATGGTAAACAGTGAAGTGTTTGTTGTGGTGTGTATTTTTTCATAATTATTTACTTATCTGGTTTGTTTGGCTTGGCATAAATGCTTGTTCATCTAAATTTAATTGGCACCTTGGGCCCCATAACAAGCATTAGTGTTGGAGTTTGAACCTTGCATCAAGTAATTTTTACAAATGCACATTTGTAATATGGGCCATCTAGAAGACCAAAAATGGCAGATTTCCAGCATTGTTCATCTTTAGATGATGATTTCATTCAGCAAATACTGGCTTACTATAGTAATGAATGCAATTGATTAAATTTTGAAAGTGTATCAGATTATAGGTGTGGGGCTGTGTTAATGGAGACACCAGTGTGTGATTTTGAACCAAAAAATTGGTGTTAAGTTGAATCCGATGTACATTCTGGATGGTCAAAAGCAGATGGCGTGCCAGTCAGCCCCAAATTTCAAACAGTATTTTAAAAGGCAGACAAACAAGCCAAATTAAAATCAATTTAGAAGTAGAGTGCACTTTTTGTTTCTTTTCGCATCATAATTTAGATGATGTGTTGCAATACCATTCAGCCCTAGTATGAAGGTTATGATTAATCTAATAAAAAAAGAATCTAAAAATGAAATTATAAAGTAAAGATATTTATTTGATCAAAATGCTTGCTTGAACAAGTAGACTATGGCATTAATGGACTTAAAATCTTAATACTGCATTATGGAATAGTAAATCTAAAAATGAAATTATACAGTAAAACAAGTAGACTATGACATTAATGAACTTAAAATCGTAATACTGCATTATGAAATAGTAAATCTAAAAATGAAATTATACTGTAAAACAAGTAGACTATGGCATTAATGAACTTAAAATCGTAATACTGCATTATGGACTAGTAAATCTAAAAATGAAATTATACGGAAAAACAAGTAGACTATGGCATTAATGAAATTAAAATCTTAATACTGCATTATGGAATAGTAAATCTAAAAATGAAATTATACAGTAAAACAAGTAGACTATGGCATTAATGAACTTAAAATCGTAATACTGCATTATGAAATAGTAAATCTAAAAATGAAATTATACAGTAAAACAAGTAGACTGGCATTAATGAACTTAAAATCGTAATACTGCATTATGGAATAGTAAATCAAAAAATGAAATTATACGGAAAAACAAGTTGACTATGGCATTAATGAACTTAAAATCTTAATACTGCATTTTGGAATAGTAAATCTGGCATAGTTGTCAGTAGATTACTAAGTCAAGAAAGTGAACTTTTGGCAGATACTGTGTTAGTGAAAATCTTAATTTTGGAGCAGAATTATCCAAAAGACAATACCTATGAGCTGTGAAAGCAGGTTCACACAACAGAACAATATTCATGCACAGATAAGAAAGAGATTAAATTGTGAAACAACGAATTGATTGATGCTTATCTAACGGCAACATCTTTTTAAAATTATGATTTCAATAGAGATGTTATAGTGTGGATGTGGAAGAAAGCAATGAATATTTAAGAGTTATTTAAGTATTGAACTATTTTTCTTTTCTCCTCCCCCTCATTTTTGTTCTACTCTCCCCTTATTTTTGTGACAAGGCGGAACTCTCACCTCCATCCATACCCGGGGTAATGGTACAATCCTGGGAGCATCTCTGCTAGGTGGTGAGGGTGCAAGGGACAGTCTAACATGTAAAATCTTGAAAAATAAAATACACAAGTGAGGTTAAAAAAGGTCCATATTATTGAATATTCTTCACTAGACCAGAGTAGTCAATGGTTCTTCATAGCAAAAGAAGTTTATGTACCACAACCACAAATATATATACCTGTAGTTTTCATTTATGAAGGTCACTTTTGACACCATGTGATGCTCATAGTGCAGACAAGCCTTTTTCCTGGGCGATGATTCTGCAAAACATGGTGTACTAAACAAGGTGATGCAGTTTGAAATAGTTGCTATCCAAGCCATCTCTGAGATAATCTACTTACCTGGAACCCACGTGTTTATAGGGTGGCTAGCTCTTCCTCCTAGCCAACTAATGGTATTGCGTTGTCTATATACTGTAAAGTAACTAAGGGAAGTGTACATGTCTTGCATCAATTTCTAGAATAATAAAAGCCTGAAACACCAAGTTCACAAATAAATCCATATCTTTAATAAATAAACAACAACTGAAAAAGTCACACCAGAGCCATGAGTTAAGAAATTTGACAGTGCCAATTTATGAAACCTGAAATGGTCTCATGATCCAACAAATCTGGTGTATACGCGATGTCATAATGATTCATTAACGAGAATTAATTTTAAACTCACTGACCAGTCCAATAATTTGATTGACTTAGGAGGAGAGATTTTACAAATTAGTCTGTATGTGAAATCCTTAAGGATTTTCATCGTAACGATTTTCATCTTAAGACTTTTACCAAAACTCATTTTTTTAGTTTGTCTGAAACAATTCATCTCCGTAGAGGTTTGAAAACTTCGTCTATTTACTCTCTTTCCGTAGCAGCCTTATTTTTGTGTGAAAACTTGTCTATTCACCATTCTCTCTCTAGTCTCGTCTGCCTGAAATAGTTTCGGTTTGTCTGAAATAGTTTTGGTCTGTCCACCCTTCTCTCTCTAGTTTTGTCTGAAATAGTTTCGGTTTATTTCTGATTTTTGTCTGAAATAGTTTCTGTCGGTTCACCCTTCTTGCTTCTGTTTGATTGTCTATGCATACTCTTCATAAAGTGTAATATTTGAAATATACAATATATGCTTATTGAGAATTTAAGTGAAACATGTGAAGCAAAAACATGATAATTATTACGCCATGAAAATAACTGACAACAGCAGTTTTATGGTATAGTAATACTTTGCATAAAAATGACTGCCTCTCCACATAATTTCGGCATTATAAAGTTGTGCATTTATAACTGATATACAGGGCACTGGGATTACCATTTGGGAGACTACGTTGAAGAGGAGGATTCAGAAAATGTAATGGATTTTTTGATGGTCAAGAGGTTAGATGAAGATGCTGATATAGATGAGTCCGAAGGGATTGAGGAGAGGCAAGAAGACAGCTGGGCTTGTCAGGTATTCTCAATGTTAGAATTCAGAATTTTTTTCCAGACTGAAAGTACTTAACGATGTGTTCAGGATACACAATCATATGATTCCTTCTAGGTTTAAAAAAAATGTGCCCAAATGTTAACCAATTGCATATAAAATTGTGCCTCCCTGACTTTATTTCTTCATTAAATTCTTCCTATTTTCAGAAAAAAATACAAAGTAAGGGAGGGAATTCTTTCAATAATAGACCATGTTACATTGTCCAGATGTATTAATTTAGTTTCCTCATAGATAAATGTGTAATCCCCCATCATTTACTTTATTGTCCACATAAGACTAGATTATTTATCATTTGACTAATGTTAGCAAGTTAACCGCCAAGCAGTCTTCATTCGTCTGGGTTCTAAATAACAAATGTTACTTGTATATACTGTAGTATCATCAACATTTGTGGGGGACCAATTTTCAAGGTTTTTGTTGTTGCCACGAACTACGAATTTAAATCCCCAATTAAAAAGGAGCCACTTTGGATGATTGATCCCCTCCCCTCCGTTTCCTTACAGTGTTTCATTCCTAGAGATTAATACGGCTACTTGTATTTGATAATTCAAGGTCAATACTGTAATTTGGTAATAAAATATTAGCTTTTACATGTGTTTGTTTTAGATTTTAAACCTTTTGAAGCAAGAATAATAAATTATTTTATATTGTTTCAATGCACACGTTTGATAAGGTACTCTTTCCGATAGCTGTAATTTTATACTCACTGTATTTCTTGAAACACTATTATTAATGAAACACTATGTATAATTACAGCAGATTATTAAAGCTCACACTGCACAGATTGTTTGACAAAGCCACTGTATCAACATTGTGTCAATCAAGTCTCATGGTACTTACATATGCTTCTTGGGTAAATAATCCCCAAATTGCTGAATTAAACAGTCCAGCTTTCTCAAAACCTCGGATAATTAGGTCCGATCTTTAACTCATTACTCATGAGTTGCAATTATCCATTCAGCATGAATTGGCTTGATTAATGAGGTTGCAAGGTTTGCTTATACTGTGCACTGATTGTCACCAGTAACATCTTTTGACGTAATGGCATCCATGAACTTTTTAGCATACCACTCGTGGAAGTGTGACTTTAATTCTTCTTTGTACTCTTTATTTACTGTCGGGTCTAGTTGTTGAAGTTGGTCTGTACAAGACACAGGCACAAACAAAGGGGTGATTCCACTGTCTTTCAATTTAGTTAGCATTTTTGCTTTTTGGTGGACTCTAATATCAAATATTGCCACTGCTTGCTGATTGCATTGTGCAAGGGGCAGCTGGTCATGTGTTTTGTTCACATTTGGAATGATGACATTATCCGCATAACATATCATAGATTTTTCGTTACTTCCGTGCGAGTCTTTTTGAGTCACATTCCATTGGTCAGGGAAAACTACACCCTTAGGCAAACATCTGTCTGTCTTCCCTGCGTAAATAACTTGTGGGGGTAGGAGAGTTCTGGATTTTGTTATTGCGAGTAAAAATCGTAATCTGCCTCTTGTCATCAAGTGCGGAAACTGACACTTGCTTTGATCCACGGGCTTCCATCGTCCAGTTACCACCTGGTCTGATCTCAATTTATAATAAGACAGTCCGGAATATTGTGATGTTTCACTACAGTGTTAACTTTCTCTAAGAATGTTTTCTTAATGGCTTCAGAATCATGGGGCAACTGTTTTATGCCTTTTGTTCGTTTCCACTTGACATCTCATACAGCGTAGTAGCAATCTTGCCCAGTGCTTGGTGATGCTGATGCATCCACCATAATGTGCCAGCTGGCTGCAAGCATAATTGGTGATCAAATGTTTGCCGCAGGGTGATTTTGGTAAATTAGAAAGTTTATGCCCATCTTGCTTTTTTAACTTTATGTATTGGTACCGCATACTCTGTACTAAAGTTTCACTGATCACACAACTCAGATCGCTGCTGAACTTGCGGGCTGCCATGGCAACACCATTATCGATGGAGTATCTGGCTATCTTTGCTGGGATTTCCTCATAACTGTTATACTCTCCTCACTTTTCCGGGACACAGACTAAAACAGGGGTTTTACTGCATCATTAGCTGCCTATTAAGCAAGCACCTGCGCCGGGTTCATAGCTTCTGATGGGTTAGGAAGTCCAGGAACTGAGGGGGAATCTCAGTTGAATTTTAGCACTCATAAGCTACTGTGTTAATGCCATGATAGTCAGAAAGTACTGATGTTGCAACTTGATGGACAGTTGTTTATGTAAGAGATCATTCATATGTACTTTAATAACTGATTGGTTTGTTTTTGTTGGCTGTGTCGGCTTCCTTTGATGTTGAACACTCAAATGAAACTAATTAATCTTGAAGAAATTGTATTTTTCCTCATAGAGATGGAAGTAATGTTTTCTTGTTGTTGTCTGCTTCGGCTTTGACTGATTGGTCAAAAACACCGTGTAAGTATTGAACTTGCCAGGTCTTTGATTTGTACTCATACAGGTGGTAGTATTATTTTCAACATTAATGTGACCTCCATTTGCGTTGGCATAGTTTTATTCTTTTGTATTCTTAATTTTGGGAATTTGTAGAGGTTAAACCATGAAATTAAATACCTACTAATATGCAAACTTTGACAGACAAAACCAGAAATGTATGTACCCACAAAAATACCTTTTTATAATTTCTTTTTACAAAACCACGAAAATTGAGTGCAACAAAAATAAATGATACTACAGTACTTCACATAAATATAACTCAGTCATGATATTAGCAGAATTTAAATTGAATAATTTGGTAAGGAGGAACTTTTAATTTATTCATGAACAATACACTGTTATTGTATTTTCACAGGTGCGCCATGAGTCCCAAATCCTCACAGATATGATAAAGTATCTTGTTCCTAAGGTTGGCAGCTTTATTAAGACTTGTAGTTTTGCTTACAGCAAAGGACTGTCCAATGGAATAGTAAGTTGAGTTCATTGTCAGTAGTACAGTGATGATGTTAGTGATGATGATAACATAAACAAGATGATGATCATGATGAAAATAACATAATGAAGATAATGCTTCAAATGATAATGATTATAATTACTTTCTGCATTTTCCCTACCAAGATAGAACTTTCCCTATCAATTGATATTAACCCTGTAGTATAATTAATTCAGATTTTATTTGAATACATATTGGTTACATTGTGTTTACATTACTTTTACATTGGTCTTGATATCTCGGCTTTGCAACCATAGATACTTTAGAGAAGCAGATATTTGAATGAAGAAACTAAATAATTATTTCATAGCTTGCAATATTTTCATATTCTTTTTTCTTTTTATGCCCTACCATGAATGTGGCAAGTGCATATAGTAATACCCTTTTCCCTCATGTTTGTCCTTCCATAAATCACACCGTGGTTAAATTTTGTATATAGGTCAGTTTCATGGATATAGAACCATGCAGTTTTGTATACAGATGTGTTTTTGGCAGATATCAACCTATAGTAAGTCACTGTCATCTGATTTCCATGGTCCATTGACTTTAACTTTTATAGGTCAGACACCTGATCTTGAAATGATGATGTTGCATTCATTCATATGTATCTAAACATCATTATGTAGCTCTGTAGCATTAAAATTCCATCATATTTACCTACATTTGGTTGATGTGTAACTGGGAGGCTTGCATTGTTGGAGATCTTAGTGCAAAATTTAAGCGAGGTTTTGGGATGGACATATTTAAGGACAATAGTGAATAGTGACAGTATAGGCTCCTTCCACATGAACACATTTCAACATTTTGTCACATGTCTATACAATGTACTAAATACTTTTTGATAGGACATCATGTGTAACATTTCCCATATTTATTTCAGTTGTACAGAATTTTTTCCCTTTGTCCCAATATGGAATATCTAGATCTCACCCAGACAAGAATAACAGACTTGGCTTTTAAAGGGTAAGTAAAGCATGTAGAATGTTATTCCTTTCTTTTGTAATATATCTGAAAATATTAACCCAAATAAGGGTTCACATGTACCAATTTATGGGGGGGGGGGAGAAAAGATCACCATATACTGGGAATTTTATAGACAGCATGGCTAAGTTTCACAGATATACAGTTTTTATCACAGACCACAATGTAAAAGACACATATTGATTGTTAAGATTAAAGCATATTCACACCAACAATCCATTTAGAAGAAAACAATGAATAACGTATTATAAAGTCCAAAATCCTATCCCACTCTACTGAAATTGCTCTTATGAAGAGAAAAGAAAAGCCACTTAAATTTTTTTCATTTTTATATGAGCTTAGTAAATGGTCATTTGAGAGAAACATGTAAAAGATGTAAATCAAGTAACTGTTGCCATAAGTAACTGTCAAACTTTCAAAAGTAGACATTGGGTGATCTTAAATTTTTTTGTGACTTAAAAAGTTTCTGTTGCCAGGCCTTAATGATTTGATCACCTATGACTTTGAGTGCATAGAGCCATTGAATATGGACTTAATGACAGAAGGTTGCAAAATGTGAAGGTTTTGGTTGAGGCAGTTTAAGGAGTAATTGCATTTGCTTATTTTTTAATTTTACACCTTGATCAGTCTGACAAAACTGTCAACAACCATCATCTGCTTCATTCTCATGTCAGCCATTTAAATTTATTATTTAGAGTTCTCAAAGTCATTTCTCTACATATTGCCTGGCATTAATTGAGTGATACAAGGGCCATTGCCTTTGCACTCTTCCTTTAAAGTTTATATAAAAGCTTTTTCCAGATCTTGCAATTTTAATACTGTTTCAGTTTTCCTGTAGTTGTTTTTATTTTGACATATTTGCATTTTTCTGGATCTATGGTAGTGCCCCACTTGTACAAAACAAGGTCAGTGACCTACATTTGACATTTTATTGGCCTAGGTTTAAAATTTTCATTTAGCTCATGACTACATAGGTTTCTTTGCATGTTGTATACATAGTGCCCAATCCAAACCCATGAAACGTGGTGAGGGGATTTAACTTAATGAACACTACACCTACGTAGGTCATTATCTATTATATTGTAGAGTAGATATTGAGACGAACCAGAAAGAATTGAGTTACAATAGTCCAGTCTTGAATGTACTAATGAACACACAAGTGTTTTAGTGGCATCAGCTGAAAGATATTTGCGAATGGAGCTGATGCGTCTCAGCTCAAGATATGCAGCCTTGCATATGTTCATGACATGTTGGTGCAATGTGAGTACTGTCTAAGAGTAACACTTAGGTTTCATACTGACTGTGTGAATTTAATGTTGGAGGTGCTGATATTTATTGTTTGAGGTAAAGGATGTGAATGAGAAAGTCTTTTTGTTATGAACATCATCTGCAGCTTGTTATATGTCATCCATGATTTCACATCAGAAATGCACCTCTCTACTCCTTGGATGGTAGCATTATTTTCAGTTGGGTGGCTAGACTTGTATATTTGGATATCATCTTCATACAATTGGTGAGACACTGGGGTGATGATCTATGACACATGAAAATGTCTGAGTGTCTAGAATGAAGAGAACAGACCCCTGTGGAACACCACAATAAAGATCAACTGGGCTGAAGTGTATTCCATTTGCAGATACAATTTGTGTCCTGTTGATTTAGTAGGAATTGAACCACAGTAAAGCTGTATTGGGAATGCCAAATACATGCTGGAGATGATGAAGTAATACATCATGGTCAATTGTGTCAAACGATGCAGACAAATCAATGAGGGTGAGGACAGTTATCTTTCCGCTATCCAAAGCAGAGAGAACAACATTAACTACTTTCAGAGGAGTAGTTTCAGTACTGTGGCAAGGGCGATATGCAGATTGTACATTGCTAAAAAGACTTTGAATTCAAATGAGATACAAGTTGGGTTAGAACGTTTTCTAAGATTTTGTACATGAACAGTAGATTAGAAACTGGGCAGTACTTCTTTAAATCGTTATTGTCAAGTATTGGTTTCTTCAGCAGAGGCTTTACAATGGCAGTTTTGAAAAATGATGGGAATTCCCCTGATGAGAGATAATAATACCTTCAGTGAAGGCAATATTGAATGTAAGCACGCAAGTAGCAGTGATGATGGAATTGATCAAGTTCACGTGACTTTGGTGCATTCTTCATCACTATTTTCCGTACTAAATCATAGAGACAGGTCCTAAGGTTGTTGCTGAAATTATGTATTGTAACTGTAAAGTGACGAGTCAGTTGAAATTGTGTTGTCAAGCATATCTCTAATATTTTGTATTTTGTCATGGAAGAAATTTGCAAATAGGTCCAGAAGGTCTATTGGAGAGGAGGTACCATATTTTCCGGCCTTTAAGTTGATACTTTTTTACTTGAAAGTCGGGGCTTTGTCTTATACTACGGATCGATTTATATATGGATTGTGTCATTGAATGTTTACATTTGTAACTACAGGTAATAAAATGAACTACAACATGAATGTACTTTCAGTTATAATAAAACAAGCATGGACTGTTTATTCAGCTGTGTCAATTGATAACAGAATATAGCAGTGATTTGTTTAGAAGTAAAACCACAAGCATGTTAGCATCAGTAATGCAATTTGACGATTGCCGATAATATGGAATATCGTACAATGATACCATTACTAGTGTAAAATACGAAGCCAAGATATTGACCTGGCCTCGTCTTATACTCTGAATCGACTTATATATGGATGAAGGATGTAAAATAAGTCGAATTGGTGAATTCGACTTATACTCTGCATCGACTTATAGGCTGGAAAATACGGTAGTTGTAACTGGGTGTAAATTTGTTCCTTGACATTAGTTTGTTAGTTATCTCGAAGAGCTCTTTGCAGCTGGAACTCTTCTTTGAGTACAGTAGTACTGTAGTTGGATAATTTGGCTAAATTGACTAAGTGACATTCTTCTTAGCGGCTTCACATATTTATTTATGAATAGTGAGTCTGGTGGAAAGCCAAAGTCTCTGCTTTATGGCGGTCTCTTTTAGCAGTGCAAAGCTGGTCCCTAACACTGCTATACCATGGAGGACACTTTACTCTGCACTTTGTGGCTGGGGCATGTTTTTCAAGCATTGAATGCAGGCAGTTATTGAGTTGTTCTGCTTTAGGATGTAAGAAAGTTTTTAGGTTTGCTTGGATGTTATGCATAAGTTTTGTTCTATTTATCATACGGAGGATTCTCTTAGTAGCAGATAAAGGTGGAGGGTTAGGGACCCATACGTCCAGATGGCATATAAAGCAGAGGTGATTTAATGCAAGTTTGTGGGATACAAGGATGGATCGCAGAATATTATCATCAGGTCTATGAAGAATCCAGTCTAAATGTGACCAATGATATGGATGGGTTGGTTAACTGACTGTTTAAGGTTGAAAACATGAATAGAATCTTGGAGTTTTGACATGTATGAGTTTCCAGGACAGTTAGAGTGGAAGTTGAAATCTCCAAGAATAATCAGGCTGCCACCTATCGAATATCCATACTCCAGGAGATTCAGAAACTGCTCCAAAAAGAGAGATTCAGTCAGCTTGTTTTTTCTACTAGAAAGAGGGCAGTAAAGGCAGAAAAAATGGACTGACCTTTGTTCCAGTGTGAGTTTTCTTCGGACTAGTTTCTGTTTGGCAGAAATTGAAGGTTGTGTTGTATTTAAGACATTTTATCATGGAATTCTTTGTAATAACAGCAATTCTGCCTCCACGAGAGTGGTGGTGGAATGACTTAATGTATTAGCCGTTGGGTGTTAGATCCGTGTACTTGGGCTCATCACCAGTTTTTAGCCAAGTTTATTGTGACTGAAACCAGAAACATTGTTTTGTGATTAAAAAAGCAAGGAAAACTTAATTCTGAACCACACACCAATGTTAGAGTTAGTAAAAGGCTTCCACTGAAGGTAAGAAAGGAACCCTATTTATTTTGTTGTCCAAAGGTCTCGAAAATTGCTTTTGCACAACATTTGATCTGGAGTAAGTTCCTTGACCAAGCTTTAAAGAATGGACATCGGGCAAGAAATAAATGAGGCTGGGGTCATGTAAAGTCTGATCAGGAAATGGTTTCTGCTAAGTATATTTGGTTTTGACCAAAGGTAAGGGTCATTAAGATTAGTCTATCAGTAATCTTTAGAGTTAATCTAGTCCTGCTAGTGCTGACATTGAGTACTGTTAAACATAGGGCAGGCATATATTCACAGTACTCTTGTTTCTGTATATTTATAAGCTTGTAACTTTTTTTGGCTTTTGACACACGTTATCATTTGAAGCACCGGTCATGAAAAGATTAGTTCCTTTGAATACTGGAGTTAAATTGAATACCATTTCTATTTCAGCTTAGAACAAAGAAAAGGTGGATGCAAACTTCACCACCTAGACATGTCTGGATGCCTGTACATCACAGACAGAACTCTGAAGAGACTTGCCCATTCATATGGTATAACTAATCACAGATCCGGTCACTCTGAAGTGTTTGACAGTGAGAGACAGTATGACGGTAAAACTCCACATCATCAGCCTGTAGTGGAACTGTCAGAGGAAAGTGGCAATGATGATCATGACAAATTTGAGTACTTGAAGAATGAGAAAATACAAAAACATGGGGATGAGATTGATTCATTGGACACAAAGCACCCCATAGCTCCAGGAAAAGAATTACTGGATAATGATGACACAGCACTAGATCTGTGTGTAACCAGTTATGAGGTTAGGCCATTAAGTGCTGTAACTAGATCAGAGAGTTGGGATAAAAACGCTAAACAAAAGGAGATTGATATTGAAAATTGTGTACCAAATACAGTATTTAGTGAGAAATTGCCTCTGAATGCCAAAGAAGAGCAAGATACACATTTTCATTTGGAAGATAGGGCAACTGTACCGGGCAAGATAGTAAGAAAATTCTCTAGTGATGCAGGCTTTCACTTGAGTTGGACATCCTTACCTGCTGGGGAGGCCCTTGATACTGCCAGATACATACATTGTCAAGGATTGCCCAACAATATGGTGCAAAACATTTTGAAAAATTTACCATCTTGTGACATTGTGGATAACGGTACTTCTGGGAGACATATTGATAGAAAATGTTACTGTGATACTGAAAGGACTACATGTCACACAAAACCTATATGTGATGCATCGATAAGGACTAACAGTGAAAGAGAGCCAAGGAGAGAATACGGTTCTCAAACTGTGCCACAAAGACTTGATCCAGGACAGACATGTGATTGTTCCCTGGAATTTCTCAGTCTCTCTGGTTGTTTCCAGATTACAGATGAGGGACTGAGGTATTGATTGTTCTCACTTTCTTACTAGCATTAACTAGCAGTGAGGCATATGTATCAACATTTCTAATGGCAGTGATGGAAGATTTTGTGTTGAAGTTTGGAGTTTTTCAAATGCATCGAGTCATCTTAGAAATGTCAGGGTACATTTATAGGTTAGTCACAGTCAGAAAACACCATTATTATCTAATATGATTAACCTGTAAATTGTGCCATGATGTATCTGATATGTCTGTTTCTGACATTTAAACAACAATAAGATGTATCTAATATGACTGTGTATTACCTGTAAACTGCACCAAGATGTATCTAATATGACTCAGTCTTACTTGTGAACTGCACCAAGATGTAACTAATATGACTGTGTCTTAGTTGTAAACTGCACCGAGATGTATCTAATATAACTCAGTCTTACCTGTAAACTGCACCAAGATGTAACTAATATGATTATGTATAAACTTCACCAAGATGTCTGTGTTATGACTGTTACAGTTTATGTGTCATACAGTTTTCCTAGGAAACTGTTAATTTCCCGTACCAGGATTGGGCCAATGGGTCGGAAAGTAGTCAGTTCCTAAGATTGCTGGGGTAATTTTTAAAACCCAGTCGCTTGGGACTTTGAGGATTTTTTTTTGTTTTTTTCTACTTCGAATCCATCAACTATCAGACAACCACATATACATCCACACTCAAGTATTTTAATTGCTTTCTGACTACCAGCCATTATTAATTTGATACACAGAATTATACCAAGTTTTCTGAATCAACAAAAAAAGAAGTAAAAATCTGGTTTCTTTTGAAAAGCGTTGTGTGGTTTTTTAATGCCTATCTGCTGTATAAAAAATGCAGATATTTAACATCAGATTGTATTTGTATTTTTTAATGTTAATAAATTAATTTTTATTTTATTTAACACAACTTGGACATGCACATATCCTGGTGGTACTCATGTCATTCCATTAGATTGAATATCTTGATTCTCTTACATGAAAATTTTAAATGAAATGTATTGATAAATTAATGTTACTTGATATAGTAAAGAATTTGTCATGAGTGAACAGCGCAGTCATATTTCCTAAATATAGTATCAATGACCTATTTAGTATTCAGTTATGTGAAGTATATTAAGCTTTTGTTGACATTGTGGTAATATTTAACGAAAGGTTATAAAACAATTCTGCTTTTCTTGGGATTTTGTCTTTGCTGTTGAGAAGAATATTTCAGAAACTTTTCTCAGATTCTGAAACCTATTTATGCATAATAATTTACTCGTTATCAAATTAAACATTGGGGCTCCCGAGTTGTCTAAAGCGCTGTCCGTTACGGACCACTGCCATCTCACCTGTCTGCATTGGTTTGAGTCTAAGATGCGGCAAATGTAGTTATGTGAGAAAGCTTGCCAGTAGCTTCTCATGGGTCGGTGGTTCTTTCCGGTGGTTGTCCGGGTTCTTCCTCCACCAATAATACTGGCTGCCATGTATAGCCTATATTGTGCTGAAAAATGGCGTTAAACCATCAAAAACAAAAACAAAAATTAATCATTTGGTCATGGATCTTTGTTTTTACTCTTCACACAACTTAACAATCTTCAAAGTACGAAGACTAAACTTCCTAAGCACGTGTATTAATCTAACGTTTCATGTCTTACTTAATGCACCACTTCATCGGCTGTAATATATCCCTCTTATTTCTGTATAAAAGCAGTTTCCAGTGGACTTGTTTTTCACAGAATGACTGTAATAGGGATCCTCAGTAAAATTCCTAGACAGACGCCTTGTTTCACTTCTTTTTTTTTTTTTTAATCACATGCCAGTGTATTTACAATATAGATCATCTGATAGGCCTAAAAGAGATTTCTTGAGTTTTCTAACAATGTTACAGTAACAAAATTGCCTTTATGCCTCCATGATACACAGAACAATTATGAAGCTTTAAAATTTCACTTTTCCTTCATAGAAAACTGCCATTTATTGTCACTACACAGGAGGTAATGTACAAAGCAATATTATATTTTTTTGATGCATATATATAAACTGGTTTCATTACTAAAAGTGATGTATTAATATGAAAATAATGTATTATAATTATCTATATATTCAAACATTTATGTATTATTTTAATAAGATATTTTGGGTAAACTTAGAGCCATTTATGAATGGGAATTTGAGTTTAACAATAATGAATTTTGAATTTATGAAAACAACTTTAGAATCAGCTTGCGGACAAGTGATCTTTTCAGTCAGGTGTGCAATATAGATTCCAGCCCAATGCCAGGAGACAACAGTCTAAATAAGACTGGAGGCAACCATACAGAGATAGCAAAAAACCATGTTTCTTTGACCTTACGCCTCCTAACTCGAGACATTGACCTACTCTCCCCACCACCCGCAGAAAGCCTACCTGTCAGTGCCCACCTCCTTCATTTTCAGGCTCACTGGATTACCCAATTCCATTGTACCATTTGGGTTATCCAGTTCATTTTGAAGGGGTTTCAGATTTCATTTATCCTACACCCCTGGGATTTTAATCAAGACAGTTTCGTTTTTGTAAGGCAACAGCAAGTTAAGAATGATCATTAACTGGAGTTTCCTCAACCAATTCATTTCACCACAGAAATTCAAGATGGAGATGGCGTGATCAATCCATTTCTCCATCTGATAGGATGAGCATGCCATCAGTCTTTATCTAACTGACACATATTTTCATGTCCCTATCCACCCCCATTACTGAAGTTTCACCGTTTGATCACCATGACTGGTTTATCAGTTGAAGGTCCTTTCCTTTGGCCTCAACTTTATCCGAACGTGTTTTTACATTGACGGCAGAGTCCCTGGATATGACTTCCTTCAGAAACATATAAGTTCCATTAATCTCAAGGGCAGAAATGATTTTCTCACTTTTAAATCATCCAGGCTTTCTAATGAACTGCGTTAAAGTCCGACCTCCATCCATTCCAGCTTTTTGACCATCTGGGTATGGAGTTTATCATCAGCCTGAATCTGATATGACTTATTCATGTTCATATCAGGATTGCCAGAATCATTAAGTCCATTTCCAACAGGACCTGGATTCAGCAAGTGAGTTCTTGTAACTCATTGGATTATTAGGTGTGGCAGTAAATTTGATCCTACTTGGCTGTCTTTATATACACCTCATATAAGTTACCTTTCCTGCACATTGGCACCTTATTTCAGATCCCCTTGATCAAACAGTCATGATCACACCCGAGATACGATCATTCGTGCATCATTGGTGCAATCCAGGTTAACTGTCCAAGGGAATCATGTTGGAGAAGCCCCAAGCAGAAATTGTGGTATCTACCGAATGGTATGAAAGGTTGGGTGCCCATCTATTGCCCAACTTCACTACTGTCTTTGGTATGTGATGACCAGAGGAACGACTGCTATACATCAACCTTTTAGAAATGATGGCTGTGATCCATGCCTTGCACTTCTGGAAGGATTGAATCTCAGACAAAATTATCATCATTATGCCCGACAACTCTTTGGTGATGTCCAACCTCCACAGCCGGGGCCACCAAATCACCCATCCTTTGTTCTAATTTGGAAGTTTCTATGTTGATGCAACAATCTCCCTATCAACGTACAAGTTGGTCACATTCAGACTCAGTATTTTGGCTGACACTAACTTGGTAAGGTCAGGTTGTTCACATGGTATGGTCTGTCCATCTATTATCTTGACTCAGATCTGTGCAATTTGGGGGTGTTTGATGATGATTTTTATGCAGCAGGGTGGAATCGCAAGTTGCCAATGTTTTGTTTTTTTTCCAGTTCCAGACCCAGAAGCTTGGGCTATGGACCCTCTTATAGTCATTTGGGAGAAATTTGGTGCGTTTGCATACCATCTTGTGATCTTGATATCAAACATAATCCAGAAGTTACATGGTCAGAAATGCAAGATGATTCTGATAGCCCTGCTCAGGAAGATTCTGCCCTACCCAAATTTTCTTGAACAACCATGGTCACAGGTGTTCCATCTCTGACCGGACTGTCTTCATCTTCATGCTTGGCTCTTGTTCAGACAGCCTTTTAAGACAAACATTTTAAACTTTGATTGTGGTGAGACTCTCGAAAGCAAGAAGGCCCTTCAGTCTGAAAGCTTATGAGGGATAGTGGCACATTATCAGGGACTACTGCCATATCAATAAAATTTCACTGGCTCTTCAAAGAGAAGCCATTTGCCCCAATTACTGTCAAAGGCGACCACTCCATGATACTGGACTCATTCTGTCACCATGACAGACAGATGATTTGCCTATTTAGATCTCAGTCATCGAAAACCTTTCACTCTGTTTCAAGATGGAATCTATCCTAAGTTTTATAATAGCTTGATTCAAATAAATTTGAGCCTTTATTCCACACTTGGCTAAAGTTACTATCAAGCTAAGCATGTTTCCTGATATCATTAGGTTTAGCATACAGGGTGAACAAGTTGACCCGTACTATCTTCAGTACTGATCAGATTGTTCAGTGGTCCCTATTAACATAACCAGGCATTTTAGCCAAAAATAGGTTACCGTCTGTCGGTAATCAAAGAGTCTTTATTCACTCTCTTCCTTAGATAGGTCAAGAACAGAGGCCATGCAAGATCATGTTCATGCATTTGAGAACTGCTTAAAATACAGTGCTTCTTTCTTCTGGTGAAAACCAGGAAATAGGATACTCTTCGTCAAGGCTTTGCTTCATGGCTGAAATGGGTTATTAGCTCAGCATACTCAGTGGTCTTCTAAGTCGCCTCATGAAGATCACAACTCATGAAATTAGAGTGATATCTGTGAGCCTCGTGTTTGAATTCACTGTTTTTATCCAAGTTGTAGCACAAGTCATTGGGCTTGCATGCAGAGTCAACCTTCTTGAATTTTGGTCCCAATGATATACCAGCACAGATAACCATCAGACCCAAAAAAAACAACACAGCCTGTAAGCTTTCTTGATTCGCCATTGAAATTTTTTAGTAAGAAGATTTCAGTAATTATCTTCTTAACCACATATAGGATTCACAGATCAAGTGACACTAGGCTGTGTTGCTTCATTAATTTGGAGATTGGATTATCGTTCGCATGGGGAATCAAGCCACCATTCCCTAGTTGGATACCTGAGGTAGAGTTCGGTTGTTCAGGCCTTCCTCCTATTACCTGTTCTCCTAATATAATATGAATGGAGAATATTTGAAAGAGACAGCAAACTTTTAAGTAAATTGTGTTTTTCCAAGAATACTTACCCAATCACATTATTCAAACAACCTACCAACCACCCTGCCATGTGAGCATCAATGTTAGTATAATGCTTAGCTAAACAAAATAGTGACACCTGGCTATGGCAAGGGAAGATAATGGGCAAGAGTTTTGCCATTTGTCTATATGAGATAGTAAAAGATTATTTTTTTCTTTTAATAGAGCTTGATTTTTGAGGTAGCACACTAATATTTTAAAAATATATTGATTGGGTTTGCTCAGATAAGCACAATTGACGTTTTGCAAAGTTGCTTTCTTCACCGGCTGCACTTGCATATGTATATTAGGCAGATATCAGCCAGTGAGTAATCTCAGTTCCACATTGGCTGTTTTGTTTTTGTTGGTTTAAATGGCATTTTTAACACATTATCAATTACATGTATATTATGCTGGGGAAATAGTAGTTAGGTACCTTTCCCAAGGACACACAAAGGAAGTTGACCCTGGTTGGTCTGGGTGGACATCAGTCATACGATCATTGAATTATTATTAATATGCTCTACCCATAGAGCTATCGTGACTCCCTAAAATGATAACAAAACTTCAACAAAAAACTATTAATAGGAACTTGTTTATACTTCCTCCCTTCCTCGTTTGTTGAAAATTTTTAAGTAATTTTTAATCAGGAAAACTATGACTTGTAAGGAAATTGTAAATGTCCTTTTACAAAACTAGACTTTTATCTTTAAACCTATTGAGATAATATTTTACTAAAATCACTTTATTTTATTTATGACTTACCTATTAAATAACCAGGAGCCTCTCAGTGAGTGGACGGTTGCCATACCTGGTACATCTTGACCTGTCAGGCTGTATGAAAATAACTGGTGGAGGACTGGATGAGTTTGTTAGCCGCTGTACTAGGCTCAATCCAGAGCGCTTGTTCTATTGTGATAACATACTTGATGGTCCCTATCTTGACAGTGCCAATGGATGTCAAAACTTGCAGTGTACTTCCAGAGTCTGCTGTCGTTCAGGGGAATAAGGTAAGCATATATTTTTACAAAATCACCTGTCATTTCCGACCTCAATTGTAATGCATGGATCGATTTTATTATAAACACACTGTTCTGAGTGTCCACCTGCTGAACGTGACCAGCAACTGTGATGTCTTAGCAGAATATGCATTTTGACACTGCTATGAAGAACCGCATTGCAAAAATGAAGATATACTCCATGACCTTTCTTTAATCAATGTAACAATGACTGCTTGTACTGTTTTGAAGAGAAAAAAATTGGCTACCAATATCTGCATTTGTGTAGGTATGCATATAGTGTTTTATAATTTCGGTTGTAAAGCAGACTAAAGTACATGTAGATTATTTCCTAGTCTGGTTCCCTGCTCTATATGCTCCATGCATTCTCCACTATTCATATATGGGAGAGAAATGCAGGGAGTGTTAAATCTTGGGATTTTATATACATCATTGCACTAAAAGTAAAACAAATGTACAGGACAGTGATGTTCCCCTGTAATGTCTTCCATATCTCTTGTGGTCTGTTTAGCATATGAGTTGTGGAAATATGATTTAATTCTTTTTTATAGTCTCTTTATTATAAATTCCAGTAGTTGATATTGGTCTGTAAATGAAGGACTCGCAAAGGTGTGATTCGATTATTTTTCAGTTTGGTAGGCATGTTCTCAGTTTGATGGGCTGTGAATAGATCTGATATTGCCACTGCTTGCTAACTGTATTGATAAAGGGGTACTTGGACATGGTTTCAATCAAATGTGGAATGGTTGCATCATCCAGACAAGATTTGGCTCTAAAGCCAATGGTAAAGCCATTACTGGCAGAAAGGTACTGATGGTGCAACGTTATGGATTGTAGTACATGTGCTTTAAAACTCAATTGACTTGTATTGTCATCTGCATTGGCTCCCTTTGATGATAAGCACTCAGATGAAAACACAGTATAAGTGGCTGACTTGACAGTGTTGGGATTTGTGCTCATACATATACTAGAATTGTTTTAAGTTCTCAGCATAGAATTGTTTGTTTGTATTCTTTACTTTGGGTGTGTTTGGAGGGTTAATTCATTGAATTAAATACTTACAAAATATTCAAACATTGACAGGCAACTCCATCAATTTAAGTATCCATGAAAATGTATATTTTTTTTGTCTTCACACAATCACAAAAACTGAGACCCACAAAATTAAATGATTCCAGTGTCTGAATAAATATCTTTCAATTTTTATCAGATTTGTTAAGAGCAATTCTTAATACATGCTGTACCACATTTGTGTCAGCAGTGTAACTTCCATAGTAACTGAATAGAAACCCTATTTTCAACTTTTTCTTGAGAATTGTCATGCACTGATTCAACCAGATTTATATTTATGATGGCTTCCAAAACATAATGTGAAGCAACCATTTAGAAAACCAGTTTTCAACTTCTCCAGAACAGTTAGTTTTAATCAAACTTGATAAACATACTCAAAATCAGAACTGTCTACTTCTGCAGTCTGCACATAGTTTCTGTTGACCCCAAATTACACATCTGTGCCTTTCCATACCAATCTATTTTAGTGGAATAATCTTGGTTTGCCTAGGTTAACATACCATAAAATGCAAAGCCTAACTTTGACCATTTCTAGTCAACTGTAGCTTCTGGATTCTCAATTAATGTTAGTCAGAGCTTGAGTTGTTTCTTCCTCCAGGAATATCGCTATTCGAACATCCTTGGTGTTATGGATGACAGCCCTCAAAAAGCCCCAGTGTAATTGGCTGTTTAAACATTTAAAAAGGGATAGTAACTATGTTTAAAGGAATCAGAATTTCTCTACACATGATTGTCCTAAAAAGTACACATTTGGGTTTGTAAAACTTGAGGGGTAAACAGATATGGTTAGAATATATTGCAATAACCCATAATATCCATTTGGGAAACCTACAACAGCTTACATTATATAGGTTATTTATGTGTTTTGAGCTGATACAAGACAATAATTCATGAGTGAAGTGGAAACATTGTATTGTCAAGCCATGGTAGTGCAAAATGTTTCCATTTCATGAGTAAAAAATGTACTTGTATCTACTAAAAATGTTGATTTTCTCTCTATTATATACTTTTTAAGGCAAAACGCTTTAATTTGCATGGATTGTCAGCTGCATTATTACATCAATAGAAAGTTCAGAAATTTTGCAATAATTTTAAAACAGTGTTTACAAATTTAAATTGCACATATTATGCTTGAAATTGTGTGTTTTGTCATATTAATGCACAGTTTCACATGGAAATGTACTGCTCAGGTGGCCTAGTGGTTAGAGCGTCTCATATGCGGAAGGTCGTGGTTTCGATCCCCAGCTGAGTCATACCAAAGACTTACAAAAATGGTACTAACAGCTGCTTTGCTTGGCGCTCTGCATTAAGAGGTTAGTGTTAGGATTGGTCGACCTTCTGTCAGGATACAATGTAGTGTGAATGTGGTTGGGACATCATGCTGCATGTCTGTGGCATGATGCCTCAGTGCTGGACATCACTATAAACTGCCACACTGCAGACATTGTAGCAATATAACTGAAACATTGTTAAAGCTGCATTATAAATCCAAATCAAATACACACACATGTGGAAATAACTAGATTTTATTTTCATTAACACATTTCTTGTCTGGATTACAGTGAACATTAAAAGACATTACAGGGGTGGGGGTACTATAGCAATGTAACAATGCTCCAACAGGTTTCAAAGAATAAACATCATTAAATAATAGGTTTGAATTATCTTGAGTTTAGTTGTCTGAATTTTAGGTGCCATTTTTTGTTGTTGTTGCTTTCAGATGAAATTTTGTTTGTTGGAACACATGGTCTTTTTCAGTAACAGATGCTACACCCCAATTTTGACTGTAACTGCATTCAACACAACCCAAAACCTGATTTCTCCATTATTTTTAGACAAGCCTGATTTCTCCAACATTTTTAGACAAGCCTGATTGTGACAACAGTTGAAACAGCTACTTGAACTGTTTTGTTATACAGCATTTTTCTTTTTAAAACATATGCCCCATTTGTTGTTTAGTGTAACAGGTACAGTACTGTATGGGTGACACAGAATATTAAAAAGCAGCAGGTCATGTAAGTTCAATCACTGACAATTTGTTTAATTAATTTGGAAAACTAATTGTAGAAGAAATTAATACATGTACTTGAAAGCCCATTTGTTCTTGTTTGAGGTTAATTTTTATGTATTTTTGACATTGACTTTTTGCTGATTCATTGCCTTTTCACTGATTACATAAACATATTCTAGAGGTTCAACCATTTTGACACATTTTAAGATCTATTCATTCTGATGGAAGAGGTTGAGAAAAGAAAAAGAATATAAAAAAATAAAATAGGCCTAAACATGAAAAGACAAATCTGAATAAGGACATATAATTCCTAAATGGATAAAGAAAGAAGTTTCAAAAATTATATGATTATCAGATTTAATAGAATGAAGACATTTCACATAGAAGATGCCAGTACAACATCTAATCATTATAGAAACATAATTAAACAGCAAATCAGATACCACCAATTTCAACTAAATACATTTAGCTGGAAATTATGTGCAACCCATGCCATGTGCATTATTACTACTGCATTGGCCTTTTTGATCAATTTATATCAGGTGATACCTTTGGGCAGCTTGGGGGAATAAGTGTTTTACAAACACGTGTCTTGTTCGGTAATATTTTACAGACTTTGTGTGCACTGACAGATCAATGTCCATGCTTTTTACTTGCTGTTTCACTCTGGAAAAATAGTCTAGACATTTATTTGCTGATACTATCACAGTACTGATCTGTAAGTCAAAAAAATTTACATTTGTTATAGATATAATGAGATGATTTAATCAGAAACCAAATGTATGTAGTTAATAGTTAATAGAATTATACAATTATATGTGCATATTACAAATGAGTGTGGTGTGAAAATTTCTGTTGCATATATGCTGAATTTGAAAATATATAAGTACCAAAATATAAATATAACAATATTCAAATTTGGGGGCCCCGAGTAGACAAGTGGTCTAAAGTGCTCTCTGTTACGGATCACTCACATCTGCGTGGGTTCGAGTCTCAGATTCGTCCAACATGGGTATGTCAGAAAGTTTGCCAGTAGCTTCTCAAGGGTCGGTGGTTCTTTCCGGTGGCTTTCTCGGGTTCTTCCTCCACCATTAATGCTGGCAGCTATATATAGCCTATCTTGTGCTGAAAAATGGCATTAAACCCTACTACAACAACAAATCAACATGCTTCTTTTACTAAAAGACATGAAAACAGCAGCCATCTTTAAAATCTTGTGATTGCTATTTACCGTTTTTCACCAGTTGTCATTCTATCGTGTTCCAGTCCTTCTTTTGTCTTTTCCAGTGACAGATTTCATCTTAGGTCACTCTTGTTTGATTAGTGTTGCCCAGATGATGATCATGTGATGCTCTAAAGCTTGTAATGTCATTACACCTAAAGTGGGGCCCAGAGTGGTCAAGTGGTCTAAAGAACTCTCCGTTACAAATAACTGCCATCTCACCTCTATCTGCGTGTGTTTGAGTCTAAGATTCGGCCATTGCGGGTATGTGAGAAAGCTTGCCTGTAGCTTCTTGTGGGTTGGTGGATCTTTCCTGGGTTTTCCCGGGCTCTTTTTCCACCATTATTACTGGCCGCCATGTATAGCCTATTGTGTGCTGAAAAATGGCATTAAACCCTACAGCAACAACAACAACAACATTCAGATCTGAGCACTTTTTATATAGGACTTGATTGATTCATTTTGATTGAATTGGTACCAGTCTCAAAATGGGGGAACACTGATTATGTTACTTAATACATGTACTTCACAATCAGGTCAGTGGCTACAATGTCAGTGTAGAATTTTTGTGTTTTAGCCATACTGGTCATTAAACAGGTGAGATGCTCCATTTCCGTCATCCATCCATTCATCTGTTAGTACAGGTTAATCACTACTTCCCCATAACTACTTTGAGGATTGCCATAAAACATATATACATGTTCATCCCATGGTCTATTTTGGCCAAAATAAAACTGGTGCTGCTCAAACATATAATGGATTTTATTTTTAAAATATTGGAATGATCAATAAGGTATACACTCTGACATTTTCATTAATTATCAATACCTGGACTCGTAATACAATTTCATTCAGTTTTTCATTCAGTTAATGATACATTGGATCATATTTCATTTTTGTTTAATTGACAACACCCTGACTAATATTTCATTTTTGTTTAATTGACAATACCATGACGACAATACCCTAACTCTCATTCCATTTTGATTTAAATGACAGTACCCTGACTTTTATTCCATTTTCATTTAAATGACAATACCCAGGGTCATATTTCATTTTAATTTAATTGACAGTACCCAGTAGCTCATATTTCATTTTCGTTTAATTGACAACACCCTGACTAATATTTCATTTTTATTTAATTGACAATGCCCTGACGACAATACCCTGACTCTCATTGCATTTTCGTTTAATTAACAATACCATGACTCATATTTCATTTTTATTTAAATGACAATACCATGACTTTTATTCCATTTTCATTTAAATGACAATACCCAGGGTCATATTTCATTTTTATTTAATTGACAATGCCCTGACGACAATACCATGACTCTCATTGCATTTTCGTTTAATTAACAATACCATGACTCATATTTCATTTTTATTTAAATGACAATACCCTGACTTTTATTCCATTTTCATTTAAATGACAATACCCAGGGTCATATTTCATTTTTATTTAATTGACAATGCCCTGACGACAATACCCTGACTCTCATTGCATTTTCGTTTAATTAACAATACCATGACTCATATTCCATTTTCATTTAAATGACAATACCCTGACTTTTATTCCATTTTCATTTAAATGACAATACCCTGACTTTTATTCCATTTTCATTTAAATGACAATACCCTGACTTTTATTCCATTTTCATTTAAATGACAATACCCTGACTTTTATTCCATTTTCATTTAAATGACAATACCCTGACTTTTATTCCATTTTCATTTAAATGACAATACCGTGGCTCATATTCTATTTTCATTTAATTGATTATACCCTAGCTCAGTCTTCATTTTTGTTTAGTTGACAATACCCAGACTTATATTGATTTAATATCATAGCATTCCTTTCATAATCATAGTACAGCAAGAATATACTTGTTTTCTGTACCCTTAAAATACATTAGATTTGTGCCAGTAAAGATCCTACTGATTTAGAAGCTGGTTGGCTGATAATTATTTGTTTAATCTATGGATTTGATATCCTGTTTATATCACATGTATGATGGTACCAATCCCATTTCCAAAATAGCCAAATTGGACACTTGTTAAAAATTATGGTATTCCTCCAAATTGGAAAGTCATATCAACATGGGATTTTCACAAGAATACTTTTTGATAATGGCTTGTTAGTCCTTCATTTAATGGTCCTAAATAACAATGGTGCCAATCTGAAGTCTAATATGTCCAACACAGCAATTAATTTGAAAATCATGTTACTACTGGAGAATAGCAGAGATGGTTTCAATGCGCAGCAATTAAAAGGAAAATTGGTCTTTATTTTGTATTCCTGGGAAATCTCTAAAGTCAATCAAGCATATGTTATTACCCCCCTCCCCCATGTTTTTTCTATTGCACTGGTTTTTAAAATAAGGGTGGGTAGGTATTTTTTTAAAAACATTATATACACAGCTGTCATGCTTTCTGCACATGTAAGGATTCCGTAACCAATACTGATGCAAAACACAAACTGCATTCGACATATTGACAAAAATAAAATACTGCAATGCTTACCATTTGAATAGGCAATTGTCACCAGAATATTATGTTAAAAATAATATTAATTTTGGAAACATGGATACAACCCATATTTTAATCACTTGCGATATGTCGGCCTATTCTGCACATAGCTTTGACAAGATGTAATGTTTATCCATCGGGCTATGGAAATGAAATACATTACTTTGGACTCTTTCTGTCAGCATTTCAGTCGAGTAATTAGGTCAGGTTTGTAGTTAAATGGCAAGAGATATTAGGCCAAAATTTACCATAAAAATTAAACATTATATTCTATTAGCTATTGATAATACCCAGACTTGTATTCCATTTCATTTAATTGACAATAAAGAATTTAAAAACAGACTATTCACCAAGGAATTTCTTGAGAATCCCATTCAAGTGGCAAGTTGACATGTTGAATGAAAGATGATAGAGTACATTGGGACAACTTCTTGCAAAATTAGAAACTTGCATTAAGATGTATCATTGTTCAAATGTAAACATTTCCATCTTTTACCTAATTAATTTATTTGTACGATGTTTAAGAAGGTCATGGAGCGGGTCTTCATGTTGACATTTAGAAATAACATGTACATTAGAGTAGAAATGTGGGATATTTTTGTTCATTTTATGAATATCACTTTCCATAATTAAATGACTATCATTCTTGATGTAAATTTGATTTTTGGTCCAAAGACAATTTGTGATCCAATGTTTACATTAATAACATGTCGTTGCACAGAATTACCCAATGGTTAGAATAGGACATGATATGTTATAATGATTAGTATTTATAATGCACTAATTCATCAAGTACTTTGGCAAAACTGACTCAAATAGATGAACAAATCAATTTCAGGAAATGTTTTTTTTAAAAATTAAGAAGCGAAAAACAAGGATAGTTGGATGACCACAAACATAATTTTTGGGGAGAGGTTGCCTTCATCCCCTTGAGGAAATATTGATTAACTTTACAATGCTTTTGTCAGTGATTCAGCTTCTACATAGTTTTTAAAGTTACTCGTTTCCCAGAAGACAAGAATTATCACATGCTCACCCAGCACAAGACTAAGGATTAGGCAGCTTTACTACTTGGACCACACTTTAGGAACATTTATCTCAATTTTGTTGGCTTAGAAAGATTACTCTTAATTCAGTTGAGAAGTTATTTACTGGATCATTTAGTGCACAGATTAGTTTTTTTGGGTTGCAAAATGTTAAATTTGATGTCTACAGAATATGGACTAGTGATCTGTACCGTTCTATCTGTATCTCTCCAGCAGACTTATCTGAACCCCCTACTGTTCATAATTAGGAATTATTTTAAAATAATAATTACCATATATACATGCATATAAGTCGGATTTAACTGCAACTCTTTAGACTTGAATCTTCTGTTACACAATGCAGGAGCAGATAAGAACTGAAGCATTTTCTTAGGGATAATTAATATAACAAACTATAGATTCTGGTATGTATGTGCATTATGCAATAGGAGCTCTGGGTCTATGTTGTATACAGCTGAACCCAGCTTACATTTGAAAATATATATGATAGGAGTTTTTTGTATGCTGATTTAGTTTTTAAGTCTGTATTGGTTATGTGAGGTTTGTTATGACATCCATTTTATACCAGGATGACAGGTTTTGCCTTGTCGAGTTCTCTGTCCATAGGACACTGTGTAGAAGCATGCAGATACACATATCAAGATACAAAAACACAAATTGATAGGTACTTTGGAAGGACTCTTGCTGTTTTTTTTTACTTTAATGTGATACATTGATATTTGGGTAACCATTGTTATGGATTAAAAATGTATATACTCCGTTTCCAATGAAGAATTTATCAATGATAATTAGATAATAAGTATTTGTCAATGATAATTAGATGTTAAGTATTTATCAATGATAATTAGATGATAAATATTACTGATGTTGCTCTATAGTGAACACGTTTGAATCCCAGCCAAGTCACACCAAGGACTTTAAAAAATGGTACTAGCAGCTGACTCAATTAGCGTTAGGACTGATTGGCCTGGTGTCTGAATAATAATAATAATAATAATAATAATAATAATAATAATAATGAGGACTTTGTAAAGAGCCTAATCTTTAGAAGCTCTAAGCGCTTTACATAATCTATAATGATATGAAAACAAAAAGCTAAACAACCACCATGAAATTTGAAAACATTTGATTAATTAGGATTTTATTAAACATAGTTTTAAAAAAATTTCAGACATATTGCTACGATTCTGCAGTGAGGCAGTTTACAGTGATGTCTAGCACTGAGACATCATGCCCAGACATGTAGCATGATGTCCCACCCAGTCGTATTATCCTGACACTAGGCTGACCAGTCCTAACATTAACCTCTTAATGTTGAGCACGAGACAGGTGTTAGTAACATTTTTGTAAGTCTTTGGTATGACTTGCACGGGGAATGAACCCACGACCGCCGGCTTCTAACCACTAGGCCACCAGAGTGGTTATTTTTTAGCAAACAAAAAAATGATGATGTCACAAGATGAAGCCAGGTTGGGACTGGATTAGTGAAGACACCAAAAGCAACTGCATTAATAAGATGTTTATTTATAAATGCAATTTAAATATAAACAAATCTGAGACCATTATAAACAAAAGATAAGGAAAATTATAAAGTTCCTAACATGGAACTATCAACAACAAGTAACTCAATGCACAAAACTCAAAGGATGAATATAACGAAAGGAATTTGAAACCAACGTGAATAATGTCTTATCACCTGATCAACAAATACAAGTATATGTATGAATTTATGAATATATTGATCGTATAACAAGACTGAAATGTGAATGACTGAAATGTTGATTATATCATTCATATAACGATTTAGCAATGTAAAGGCATGCAATTTTTTATTTTATCGTTCATATAACGATTTAGCAATGTAAATGCATGTAATTTATGATTTTATCGTTCATATAACAATTTCTTTATGTAAACTTGAAATTATGAATTTATTGTTCATATAACGATTTTGATATGAAACTGGTGATATTTTTGCTCAGATGGCAATAGCAATAACATGGAACACATATTATATAGCTATCATGGCGCCCATTTTACGCCCAAGATGTATCTCCGGTTCCACTCTCTCAATGGTCAAGGAGTCACAAAGCATGGCCCACTCCTCCCTGTCTGTTGAAGGATCCCTTGAGACCCCTCATGTTTAACACAGACCTGATGGTTGCGAAGCCTTGGTCCCTCGCATTGGGAACACCAGTACACTCTTCCGAACCAACGTCACCAGACACGGCATACACGTCACAAGAAACCACACAGAGTTCTGCGACTTCACATCACCCAACCATATATATAAGGCATATATAAGGCAGCACCCAACCATACACAAGGCACCATACACAAGGCTGCTAAAATTAAAACAACTAAACCGTGTAATACATATGACACGGTTAAGTACTTCTACATTCATATATGTTGCGCATGCACGCAAATGAATTAGTTACCCCATTTACATTGAAAGTTAAATTCATGCAGTGTATAATTAAATTAAATTTTTCTGTTCACTTACATCAAATAGCTATCTCGAAGTAGACTATAGTATGTCTAATATCATGGTCCTGTATAACCTAGGTATTTACTCTGTAGAATTTAGAATAAATTATAAAACATATGATATATGAAACAATTTTGTCATATAAAATGAATAGCGATAAGAATACAATCTAAAATTTAAATACCTCTACAGCTGAAGGTTCTACTCCTGTAAAGTGGTAAGTTTGCTGACAAGGCTCGTAATGTAATGTTTACAGAGAATTTGCTCTATAATATACATTAGCTGTGACAGATATGTGCAGCTAGGTAGTTAGGTTTAAACTGCAGGCAATTTGCACATGCAGCATGGGTTGAGTCGTGCTCAGTATTTCAAAATAACTAGAGCCGATAAAAAATGAACCACCCTTGGGTGACAATGTACACAGCAGCGAATCCCAAGTACATTTGTGACCACATATACACATGGATACCATTCATACACAAGTCCATGACAGATGAAAACATTTCAGGTAGGAACATTATTAGGTCTTTAAGATTGTTCATGCAGTTGAAAAACGGTGTGTTTTAAGAACTCTTTTGAAATGAATCACTCTTTCTTTGTGTCTAATTTCATTGGGCAAATCCTTTCATGCTGATGGGTTCTGGTATGCAAAAGAACGATGTCCATATGACTTCGTTTTCATAGTGGGAATAATGAATTTATGATTGTCAGAAGAGGAGTGTAAGTATCTTGCTGGTGTGTACACATGGGTGAGGCCAGATAGGTATGTTGGACTGGAGTCCATCAGTGAAATGTAGCACAGAGAACAAATTCTGTGTTTGATTCTGAATCAAATGGATAGCTAGTGTAGGGTACAGAGCAGTGGGGAGGTCTGCTCTGATCGTGGTACTCTAAGGATGATACAAGCAGCTGTGTTTATAACTTTTTGAAGTTTCTGGAGTAGATATTGAGATGAACCAGACAGAATTGAGTTAATAGTCCAGTCTTGAAAGTATTATTGAAGTGTTTTAGTGGCATCAACTGAAAGGTATTTGTAAGTGGAGTTGATGTGTCTCAGCTCAAGATATGCAGCCTTGCATATGTTCATGACATGTTGGTGCAATGTGAGAGTACTGTCGAGAGTAACAACTAGGTTTTGTACTGACTGTGAATTTAATGTTGATGTTGCTGGTATTTATTGCTTGAGGTAAAGGATGTGATTGAGAAAGTCTTTGTGTTATGATCAGAATGGCCTCAGTTTTATCATCATTCATCTGCAGCTTGTTACATGTCATCCATGATTTCACATCAGAAATGCACCTCTCTACTCCTTGGATGGTAGCATCAACATCAGTTGGGTGGCTAGAATTGTATATTTGGGTGTCATCAGCGGACAATTGGTGAGAGACTGGGGTGATGATCTATAACACTTGAGTGGCTGAGTGTTGAATGAACAGAACAGGTCCAAGAACAGATCACTGTAGAACACAAGAACATAGATCAACTGGGCTGAAGTGTATTCCATTTGCAGACACAAATTGTATCCTGTTGATTTAGTAGGACTTGAACCACAGTAAAGCTATACTGTGAATGCCAAATACATGCTGGATATGGTAAAGTAATATATCATGGTCTATTGTGTCAAACGATGCAGACAAATCAATGAGGGTGAGGACTTCAATCTTTCTGCTATCCAAAGCAGAGAGAATTCCTTTAACTACTTTCAGAAGAATAGTTTCAGTACTGTGACAAGGGCGATATGCAGACTGTGCTTTGCTAAAAAGACTGTTTCAATTAAAATGAGATACAACTTCGGTTAGAACTACTTTTTCTATGATTTTTTCTATGTGAACGGTAGATTAGAAACTGGGCGGTGCTTCTTTAAATCGTTATGGTCAAGTGTTTGTTTCTTCAGCAGAGGCTTTATGATGGTATAATATCAAGGAAATTAATCCCATCTGTGTCTCTAAGCTAACAGTTATTTCTTACTTTGATTTGTTGGTAACTGTAAGTAAGTCTTATAGTGTCATCAGTACTCACAAGGCAGTGTTACATGCTACTTTGAGAATGTTCAATAATGCATGGTGCCTCAACCCTTTGTTGATTAATAGATACATGAAGAGATTGTTTAACAAAAGTCCACCACAACCATGATTTGTTGACACTTGGGATGTAAATCTAGTCTTAAAATAGCTGTGTAACCTTTTTCCATTGGAAACCAGATCTGTAAGGATATTAACATGACTTGCATACAGATAAAATAGTATTCAGTTTTTAGGATTTGCTTAAAACTTCAAGACAAGGTAAGATTTTCTTTTCCAGTTGGAACTACTACATTTTAAAGATTACAAGCTTTGTGATGTGCACACTTTGTTGCATTATCTTGACAGGACTAAAAATCTTCGGAAATCTTTTCAAGTTCTGGTACCTATAGAGCTTTGACATTTAGGTCTATTGCAAGATCGTTAAAATTGGTCTTAGAACAATCAGAAATTGATACATCTAAATTCTAAATTCAAAGCTTATTCTTACAGAGCTGCTGCAGCATCAGCTGCTTTTAGACAAGGTTTATTGTTTGATTATGATTTACAGCTTAATACATATTTCCTTTTTCCAATTGGTGTTTTTAGCAGATGTTTTGTTGTCCGTCTTTAAAGATGTTATGTATACATGTGAGGCCGAAAGCTTTACAGAAAATAACGAACCTCTCTTCCAAGCATTTGTGAAGGATGAGGGGCATTATTGGAGCAAAGTCCGAGGCATGAGCATTTATACATCCATCCATTGTTTGTTGCAAGTTGAGGTTTTACTACATCGGGGTTTTCCATCCCTGTCTTATATAGAAAACGAAACACTTCACTTTAAACTATGAGATACCTAAATGACTAATTGGTGTTTTGAAGTTGCCACTGTTCACTAGGAACATTTGGGCAACTTTTATATCCAGCATATCGCTGAACATTTATTTACCCTTTTTATATGTGTAAAATAATACACTTATCATTTGGGGCGTTATACCGAATTACTAATAAGTAACTATCGGTATAAATGGAAGCCCTGACACATCATGTGACTGATAAAAAAGTTTCCTATTCTTTGAAGACTGCCTGTTTCCACCAATGACAGAGTGACATGCTCAACCTTCTAAGGGGATGGGTTACTCTAGTAATGCCTCTTAAGCTTCATGGATGCTTGGATGAGGGGTTCATTGTTTTTCAGCATCTTTCCACATTAATTGGCTCAGAACCAGATATTGACATTGCCTGCTAATTAACAAAAGGCTGGTCATGTGATTGGTTCACAATTTGGATGATAACTTGATCCAAACTGGCAGGAATCTCAGCTGAGTTTTATTACTCTTTAGCCCCAATGTTAGCATCATGATTGTACTAAGGTACTAATGGTGTAACATTATCATGTACATTGTTGTAAAACTTCATACATGTTTCACTGATCATTTAGCTTAGTCCTCTTGGCTTGGAGGGCTCACTTTGATGTTGAATGCATGTTTGCATGTTACGTATCTTGACAGGTGTTTGCTTTGTTCATGTGCAGGTCATAGTATCATTTTAACCAGTGGTTCCCAAAGCCCAGGTCACAGTCAAAAAAGGTTTGGAAGCATGTTTGAACCACTGAAGTGACCACCATTTGTTGTCTTCATAGTTTTCTTCTTTTTTTCTTCTTTATTTTGGGTTTTTGTGTGTTTGTTTGGGTTCATTGATTTAAATACCTACAAATATGCAAACTTTGACAGGCAAATTCCTGATTTTAAGTGACCAGTAAAAATGTATGGTGGTCACGTTTGTTTTTATTGAGTCAGCTGATTGATTAAGTGCTGATTCAGTGATTACCAGTCTTTCTTTTGATTAGAAAATGTTCTGTCAAGGATATTGTCAGTTGTAATTGAAAATCCATACTTTCTACAAAGAGTTTGTTCTGTTTGTTTTGATCAGGCTCAAAATTTGCCTCAGAAAATTCATTGATGGAGTGATATGGTGTTAAAATGGGGAAACTGACAAAAATGGTGGAGAACTTCATTACAAACTAAAGTATCCACATCAGAACAAGAACTACATAAAAAGCCTTATGATACCTTAAGTGAATTATTTGCACACATGCTGTAAAAGAAAATTTTCCAAGTAAGTTCATACGTTTTAAAAAAAATGTTTTAGCCAAGAATAAATCTTAGTTCATCTTAATAAATGTCGGTAATAAATGTTTTCATGGTTTGTGCCTTGCACATGATATAATTGGCATACATTATATACATATATGCAATGGTCACTACTGTTTTATTTACATGGTGTCAGTCGGATCATACATCAAGTCTTGGTTGACTATGTATATATAAGTAATGTAGTATTTTTGAGAATTTTTTGTTAAATCATTGATGGAAAAAAAACTAAATGCTCTTATTGATCTTGTAATTTACTTACAACTGGTGTTAGAGGGATCCCAGAACAAGTCCCAGAAAACAGCTTTTCACATACTAAAATTCAGCGCTTTAACATCATCGACTTTTATATTTCTAAAAGATTTGGTTAGATTTGTTTATGGGCCAGTAAAACTCTATAGTGCTTGTCTGACTGAACAAGAGGACATTTTCCGAGATTCTGAAAACTCTATGAGAGTAGTGTGAGAGGATGGAGATCAAGAATATAATATTAGTGCTGTGAGAAGTTATGATTGTAATAATATTGATTGTAAGCTGTATGTCCACCATTACTGATAATTATAAACTCATTTACATGTTATGTTTTCTTTTTTTAAAGAAAAAACCATGAAGATAATTTCTCAAAATTTGACACCCCATCAAACATAGTCAATGTTATTATCTGGGAAACCTTTACACAGATTCCATGGCAAAATGCACTTGCAAATTTTTGTTACTTCATGGGGAGCCAGGTGATTAATATCAGGTTGGTTTGGTTATCTTGCCTATCACTAGTTACCCATCCAGTAATAACTGGTGGTTAATTTAATGTTAATTTTAGAGATCTTAAGAAAGCCTAATTAAACCATTGTGTTCTTTATACATAATTTACTGTTAGAGCACCTAGATAAGCTATTATAGGATCATTGTGTGCATGCATCATGAATTTGTCTGCTAAATTTTTGCATCGTGAAATTAAAGTATTGTTTGTCATGAGTTCAATAGAATACACCCAGATCTGCTGGTGCACTGTACAATAAAACAGGTTGGTGTGTGATGCTTTGAAGTGCAAGTGCAAACCCTGATCTAATGGAGCACTGTACTAGAGAGCTCCGTGTTGCTCTAAAATCAAAAAATATTTTTACCATGCATTCACGTTTCTTATTTTGAACTATAGCTGCACATGTTGGGAAATGCAACTGATAGTAATATTTAAACAATCTACAAAATTAAAAAATGGCAGCTAGAATTATTCAGAATTTACCTTTCTCTGCACCATCCATAAAAATTCTCAAAATTGAAATTGCTGAAATTTGAATGCAGATTAGAGTACCAGAAGTTCATATTAATGTTCAAAGAGTGAACTTTGTCCACATTATTTTAATGGTATGTTTCATTGTAAGTCTGCAGAACAGTATCAAAGTCCTTAATTGAGATCAATTACAAATTATCATTGCAAAACACCATTTTTAAAAACAAGTACTTTCAAAAAATCATTTGCTTACTCCATTACTGTTCAATAAAATGAACTCCTCCAAGTACTCTGATAAGAAGCAAATTTAAATGTGTTCAAAACAAAACCATTACTATCTGGAAAGACAGTTTGTAAATATAGAAATATATGCACTCCAATTTTGTTCTGTTAATGCATTTCACATACACTTTGTTCTTATATACATCGTTTATTTAAACATGCTTTTAGGGGTGAAATGATAACACCTGAACCACATTGATATTCTTGAAACACAGCCTGCAATACGATACATATATCAACTTAATGATCTTTCTATCTTTGGAATTTGGAAGGTAGGCGGTGCCCTTTTATGTATGTTTACATAGTGGCTGCATTTCCAGTATATAGATTACAGATAGAGATATAGTTATATGTTTATATGCAATTCTCATCAGTGACAGGAAAACAAAAAAGAACTTTCAAACACAACAACCTTTTGTTGGTGAGTTTTTTTTATTCAGCGTTTCAGGTCTTTAATGGCGCCTCCATTAACAAACTTTGTAACTACGGGTAGACCTTTTGTTTTGCACAGCATAAATGCTTTGAATGGAATTGAGATGAATACCAACAAAATCTAGCACACTGTACTTCCTGCAGATGCAAAAGACTGCTGTGGTCACAATTAATTAAGTACTAGTATTTGTTAGTGAAGAAGGATAACTATTGACAACACCCAGTCCTGTTTTATAAAAAATTTTTTACACAAGGCAATAAACTTGAACTATTTGAAATCTGCCCCCCTTGCTGATCCTATGCTAATTTTAATTAATCCGTCATCACCTTTATTCACTAGTTAAATATCTCTGCATAAAATGAAATTTTTTATTAAAAAACATCCCATGTACATTTTAAGAGGAGATACTACCTGGATTTTAATTTAAGGGTGACTTCACCCTTTGTCCCTGAAAGAAGGGGAGGGGAATAAAGGAGGGGGAGAATTAAACGGTCATAACTCACTATTTACTTAACACTTCAGTATCTGTCTGTCTTTCTTCCTGCTCCACTTTCTTAGAGTTCTGCTATAATCAAAATCATTAATAATAATAATAATAATAATAATAATAATAATAATAATAATAATACTTTATGTATAGAGGGTGACTCATTAGTGAAGGACTATTCTCCCTTGCAAAAGAAGTTCATTCAGTATCAGTGTTTATCTCTAATATTCATCGACCAGAAGAGCTTATGACCATTGTGTTACAATGTACGTATATTTGCTTTAAATCATTGAGGCTATTTCTAGATAATATAATTGCAGACGTTCTTTCCCATGTGTAACAATTTATTATACTGTGTAATTTATACTAGTTCTTTTAAACTCGGATGTAAATTGGTTTGTGATAAAAAGAAAGTTTTATCATATAAAACTTTCTTTTTATTTTATGGGGGAAGGTGTTACGTGTATTTGGTTTAAATCATTTATTTTTAATTATCAGATCCAAATTTGTCATTTTGGGTTTAAAATTCATTAATTGGGAGATTATTCTAAACACAGGTTGACCTTGCTTGTTAACCTCATTTCTGACCTTGCTTCAGAGTGATAAACAGGCCTTAGAAATGATTGGTTGTTTTCCAAGGACATCTTTTTATTTTTAGTTCTGGGGGGTGAGAGGTGGCTGATTCTTATCTGGATCTTTCCATGCCTACGTGTTTAAATGATCGTACGTTTGTTCTATGACTTTCCAGAAAATCACGTGATCCCTTGTTTATGTAAAAACAGGTATTTAAATTATTATTTGGGAGAGACCAGTTCAGTAGTTAGTCTGGGCTTTGGAATATTAAGTTGTGTCTTCTTTTTGAGTTATTTTTAATTACCGTGTACTGGAAATTGTGTCAATTCGTTGGAGCAAGAGGAATTATTTTATTTATCTGGAAAAGAATATGTGCTCATAGATTTTTATTTGGATTATTATAAAAAAAACAAGAACTAACTAAATCACGTGACATCGTCGTCCATATTGGATTACATCGTCAAGATGCGAACCAGGAACTATTAGGACACTTATTTATCAGGACTCTTGCAATTCCATTAGTGGATTATTTTTGTGAATTCTATATTGGATTATTTTTGGACTTGATTCCCTAAAACCGTAAGTTTATTTATTTTCTCTTATGGAAATATTTGTACTTAATAAATTGATTGTTAAAGTTTTACAAGCTTGTTAGTTTTCACTTCTTTCTGTGTTGCTGCTTATTCGAGCGTAAACACATAACAATTGTCAAAGTTATTATTGCTACTTCTCCAAAACTTGTAGGTGGCTTGCCATGAAACTTTGGATTCATATTCTACCCAAGATCTACTTGATCCTGAATGAAAGTGTCACATAGACATCCAGTATAGCCACAATTGTGACTGTCTTGATAATCTCAATAAATACATGTTACATAGATATCCAATATAGCCACAATCGTGACCAACCTGATACTCTCAATGAATACACATCACATAGACAGTAGCCACAATTGTGAATGACCTGATACTCGCAATCAATACACGTCACCAATGTTCCCTCAAAGCTGCTTTCGCGCAGCTGCTCAGGCATCCCTACGCAGCTCAATTGTCAATCCAGTGTTAAATTTTGCTCAATCCAATGTTAAATTTTGCTCGTCTCTGTAATGCTTGCACAATGCAGCGAGCACTGCGCACACATCTACCATTTGCTAAGAGGGAATGTTGCACATCACATAGACATTCAATATAGCCACAATTGTGACTGTCCTGATAATCTCAGTGAATACATGGTCATTTCAAGATTGGATTTTCATTACAATAGTTTGGTACTAAATGAAAAGTGATACCAAGTGGAGATCCAATAGGGTTACTACAGCAGCCATCTTTAAAGTTTTCATGTCATTACTGAACAGTTATAGTAACTTTGGGGTTTTACCAGAAAACATCTTATGATTGATTCTGAGTGAGCTTGATGATGAGCTGACCGTATGTATAGCAGCATAGCGACTATCTTGCTATTGCTATTGCTACTCCTAGTTTTAAAGTCAATTTTCACCAACAGACTTCTCATGGTGTTTAATTGGTCCTAAATGAAATTGGTACTGATCTAAAAATCAACATGGCCACCACCTTAGTCATTTTGCTTGAAAATGTTGGTTTTGCTTCTGCACCTAAATAGAAAATTACATCAGCATTGGGGTTTTGCCTGAAGACTTCTTATGGTGTCTAGTTGTTTTAATGAAAATGGCTGCTTTGTGGCCAGCTTGAAAATCTTATTAATGCTTCTCTTCTTGTATGATTGGTGTCATCAATGAGTATTTGATTGGTTCTGAGTGAAAATGATGCAGATCAGATCACACACATTTTTGAAGTAGTTTTGAAAACTAAACCTATTTGACTTTGGAGTAAAGTTAGAGGTCATTGCTTGCAATTTTGAACTGCACTGACCTTATTAGAACACAGTGATTTATACATATACAAGTGAATTTTGACCAGACTTTGTAGTTTATATTTGAAACACAATTAGGGGGCCCCGAGTGGCCGAGTGATCTAAAGCGCCATCCGTTACAATCACTGCCATCTCACCCTCTGTCTGCGTGGGTTTTAGTCTCAGATTCGGCTAATGTGGGTACGTGAGAAAGTTTGCCAGTAGCTTCTCGTGGGTCGGTGGTGGTTCTTTCCGGGTATTTTGCCAGGTTCTTCCTCCACCATAAATACTGGCCGCCATGTATAGCCTATTGTGTGCTGAAAATAGCGTTACACCCTACAACAATAACAACAGCAACCCAGTGAACAAGTTGATTCTCATCACAATAACATTGAGTTTAAGGTCTGCTTGGGTGGGGTGGGTAACTTTTGGCATGTGAACATGATAGCACACAAACAAATATGAATGGATTGGTTTTTTTTTTACAAATCCTCATTTTGGATATATATATAATGAATACATTGAATGATGCCACTTAAGTAAACTGTTAGGATTTTGGGGTAAAGGCTGGGGGTTGGGTGTTAAAATTATTATTTAGAAATGTAACCAAACTTATCACAGATGCACATCTTGACATTGTGACAAGAATAATTTTAAATCTGTCATACCAGGTTCCAAGTCAGTGGCTTTAATAAAGAAATTTTTCAGGTTTCTGTTAACAAGTAAAATCAGACATACAAGATATTTTTGTTACCAGACTTGTTATGTTGAAGCTTCTTAAGAATATCAGAGTAGGTTTCAGTACTTGGCTGTTTAAAAAAGGACAAGTGGTTTTAATTTGGACTATTGAAAATTCTTCTTAAGCAATAGAAGAACTCCTTTCTTTGGCTTGAAATTAATATTCTGTACATGTCACTGGCAGCCAAGCTTGTGAATAATGTAATAGTTCATTGCATTTGCCAAGATTTTATTGAGTGAAGGAAGTTTAGAACATTGGTCTAAAGTTCCCAATATGGATTAACTTTCATGTGAAATTATTAAGCAATGTTAGGAAATTGTATGGATTTGATGTCATATAATACTAAGATTGTATTTTTGAAATGCAAAATCAAGATTTTTCATTTTATTTTTTTCATTTGCATTTCAGAGTTTATTACTATATGCATCTCTTGACTCAGTTAAACCACCGATACATGTAGTACTAAATTTGACTCTTTAAGCTGTGTTGAAAACTTTTCTACAAATTATTTTAAAATGAATCATGTGTTAAGATGAAATTCATACAGACTTGACCTGTTTTTTAAGCTGATGCTAAGTAATATTGGATTATTCTTCTCCACTTCATGACTGCATGCCAATATATTTACATAGATACCTAACATGATACCGTTATGTTTACATGTATACTTAACAGTGTTTTGGAGATCCTCAACAGGTTATGATTCTCTTAAAACCAGTTTGAACTCTATTAACTTCTTGACACTTGTCAGCATTCCAGAAGACATTTTTTCTTTTCATTTGTTATTAATAAAGCTCTTGCACCTTTTTTTAAAAGCTCTTTAGTTGTTATTCCGATCATTATTCTGACAGCCTTAAACATCAGTTAACATTTTGGCCAAATCTTGATCATTAATCATGCAATTAGATAGGTGAGATAACAAACACAATGAGTATGGTTCATCTAGCATGCAGACAGGTTACATATTCATATAAACAGGCCAATAGATTGAATTTGAGGTAACTGCTAAAAACTTGATCATTGCTGTTAAATAGTAACCAAGTCTACAGACTTGCATCTTCCATAGTTTACAAATTTTGGATATATTTGTTACTTAAAATAATACAACCTGTTTTCTCAAATAACTCGTTCAGCTCCAACAAACTTGTCAGTAACACTGCTACTGTGCCCTAGCAACACTAAGCTGTGTCTAGCTGCTTGTGCCCTAGAGTGATTTACCAGTTTGGAAAATTTTTTAAAAGTCATGCACATGCTTTCACACTTACTTTAATTTCTCTTCTTGTATCCAATATTAATCCATGAAATTTTCACCAATTAATCCAAATGAATTTGGCTACACAGTGATGTATTTTTTTTCTTCTTCTGTTTGTCCAAGTCTTTCACAATTTATTTATACACATTTTACAAAATTATGTGCAACATTGTTAGGAATATCACATCATCAGCACTTAATTCCATTAAAATAAACCAGGAAAATTTAATATGTGATATGGTTTGAAACAATTTGTACATACATTTACATGGCAATGTTCACGTCCAGTTTTTGGTTCAGATAGAACTTTGTTCAGTAAACACATTTTACAGGTTGAATAGCACATTTTGTTCGGTGATACCATTAATAATACAATATACATTTTTGGGCATATGGATTGGTTTCATTTGCAATTTCCGTGTACAGTTTCTCTGGAAATAATAATAAGTGAGAGAAAAAACTAGATTTCTCTTTTATCCTTGTTAATTTGTCAATCTTTGTTGTAGGTCCAAGATTCGGTCCACTAAAATCATTGATTTGGACAGGCAGAAGATGATCACTCCAATCTGCTATATCGGCAAAAACTCTTTAATTTTTGCTATCAGCATCCTCTTCTTCTGACGATTCAATCTCAAGAATCTTCAATGTCCCATTCGAAATCTCGCAAATTATCCAACTGTCGAACTATCTTTCCTCTACTTACTCAATATTTTCGAGATCGAACCCGAGAAACTCTTCATTTTCGCCCTTACTGCCATAAAAAATTACTGGTGTTTGCACCATCATTTTACGATTTTTCAAGAACAGAACACGTGTATTGAAACTGCTCTCAAGTAGTAATCCTTGGTTTCCTAACATTTAAAGTTTGCCCAAACGAAAGTAAATTTATTTCTGATTGGTTACAAGTGGGCCTGATTCTTAAAAAAGCCCCATTTGTAACCAGTCAGAGACTTTATCTCGACCACACATTCGGACTGCGGAGCAGTGATATTGGCCATTGAATGCAGTCGAGAAACATCACACAAAGGCGGTATTGGCCGTTGAATGCAGAAACTGGTTTACACACAAAGGTGGTATCAGGGCCGAATGAGATAAGGTTGGATCATACCATCTTGTACTGACAGTAGTGTCTGCATAGACAATTCCCCGAGACTGAGCTCAGCTGACCCATAGTACAACTCCAGACAAAAGTAACTGGTCATTGGGATATATTTCACGCTGTAGTTTTCAGCATTTTGAATTGCCTTAATTAGTCCATTGTCTCCTGCTTTGATAACACCACAGAAGAAGAAAAACACCTATTCATATCATTTTGTATATGTCTGTTCCTTGTGTAAAATTATTTGTAGATACCAGATATTACTTATATTATCGTTATAGACTTTTGCAATCACTGTTGTTAGTGTAAGTACTTATTTAGAGTTTTATTCTGCCACATCATAATACTTACATGGAATTCTTGTTATTTGCAATATGTTAATAGGACAGGGTATTCAATTTGCCCATATGATATTATAAGACTTTTTCTATTTTACATTATTACATCAGATTATTTTGTTAACAAGTAATCGTTTGAAAAAGCATTTTAAAATAGAATTAAATTTGAGATAAACAATATCGATATATAAAATATTTTACAAAACCTTATGAGTAAAATGATCCTAATTGTCAATTGACATGTCATTTATTGCACATTTTAAAAAAATATAGTTTGGATGTGAATCACAAAGTTGTTTTTACAGTTTTGTGTCCAAACATTTACTTCAGAAATTTGATTACTTTGTTTCTTTGATAAATAAATGTAGGTTTACAGTCCTGACTTTATGCAAAATTCAGAAAGAATATTTTCATGTTAATTTTAAAATATTATATTGCTCATGTTTCAAGATAAATTCATTGTGACAATATCCAAAGACACACTCTGCAAAATAAAACATTCAGATATCAATACCCTGATTTAGTACCATGATCTGTGGGAGCCATGTTAAGGCATTTAACTTGTGACCAGAAATATATGGGTTCAGTTCACACCATTGGACAAGCAGGGCTCAGTTTACATATATGCGCGTCCTTGGGCAAAGCGTTTTACTCTACTTACCTTGGCACAATATATCCATTGAGAAACTGTTGTTTTGCCCTAAAATAGAGACCAGATACTGTAAATTCTGTGCTAAATTGAAGGAAAAACTAAGTTGTCATTATTTTTTTTACATTTTAAGAATCCTGAATTAGTTGAAAATAATTTAATTTTTTTCTTATAAATGATGTTTCTTCTGGTCAGTTTTGTCATTTTCTGTCTTTTATTCTGTCTGCATGATGCTATTGTTACTGATTTTATTGGACTATTAGTTCAGCTGCTACCTGTATGTTGCCATTAGAGACCTCAGCATCAAGATGCAGGAGCAGAATAGTAATTACCTTTGTCTGGCCATTAACACCTAGTGATGGGAATCGGTCAGAAATTCGTAATCGATAATCGATTCCCCTTAACAATCTGATCATTGATTATAATCGGTTACAAAGAGCAAATTTTAATTTTTGTTAAACAGTATACTCTTTTAATGACATGTATACTTTTGTTACTTTGTTAAATGAATGCAACTTTTTATGGCTGATCAGTCATATGTAACTCAAATACTGCTACAATCCCCCGAAATTCTTTCGATCATTTGTGTGATGTGTCTATAATTTAAAGTATAGAAGGACATGATTTTCTTGTTTGTCATTGTGTATAAATACTACAAAAGATGTTGCAATTTAACTGAAACAAATCAACAAAATGTGTTTAAATTCATTAACTTAACAATTTAACAACTTGACCATGTAATAATGACTATATGTTCTTAATTATGAATCATAAGGTTTTTTATATGTAGTTGTGAAGGGATTAATAAATTTCAGGTCAGCTTTAGTGTCTGGCAGTTTTACTAACCTTTGTGCTTTGCATACACCTAAAAGGTAGTCTCCCTTTACACACAATCAATTATGGAGTTCACAATCGATTATTTTATTGGTTTGCTCAAGCAACTGATGATCGATTATAATCGATAATCGGAACAACACCATTTACGCCTCTTGTAGCCACCAAATCTTAGTAACCCTTATTCACATTAGGTACATATATTGTTTATTACATATATTACTTATAACTTATTGCTTAATACACATGTGTTATTTATTACACATATGTTACTTTTTACTCATTTATTGCTTATTATACATAGATGTGCTTTTCAAAGTTTTTGCCTATTCACATTTCAGGTCCAATTTTGACATGGTTATTGTACTTTTTGCATCATTTTACATCTCTGCTTCAGCAAATCCATATCACTGAGCATAGCTCATTAACCATTCACCATATCCATATGCAATTTGGTGTGTACGTTATCTCATAGACCTTGATAATGCAGTCGATGCCTTTTGTCTCATTAACTCGCAGTGGGATAGAGTTATGGCATTTGGAAATCAGCTCTGTATTTTCACAGGGGATGTTGCTTGTAAGCACCATAGCTCAGGAATCATTGAACATTCTGATGTCGTTTAGTGTGTACATCATTTTTTAGACCTAGCCATCCTTTTGTTTCATCAATTCCGCTTGGGAAAGGGTTATAGCCATTGCCAGTTAACTTGTGTCTTTACATGGGATGATTCTTATAACCAACATAACTCAGGAATCATTCAACATTTTCTGATGCAGCTTAGTGTTAACATTGTCTTAATGACTTCCTTTTGTCATTTACATTGTCTTAATGACTTCCTTTTGTCATTTATGAGCTTTGTCTCGTTAGCTCCACTTTGGATTAAGTTATGCCACTTGTCAAGCAATTTTTATTTTCTTTAAGGAAACTTTAACTGTTGCTTGTGACAACAATTTAAATGTATTTGGATGGAATTTGGTAACATCATTGTTGTTGTTGTTGTTAATTCACGGTGGCCAGTATAAATGGTTGAAAAAGATCCAAAGAAAACAATGAAAAAAAACACCGATCCATGAGAATCGGTAATCTAGATGTACCTTTTATGGTTAACTTTCCTCAAGAGAAATTTGGACAGAGTTATGGTCCTTGTCAAAGAACTGCATATCTTTATTTGGATGTTGCTTGTAATTAAAATAGCTCAATTTGTCAAAGAACTGCATATCTTTATTTGGATGTTGCTTGTAATTAAAATAGCTCAAGAACCATTCAACATATTTTGATACAATTGGATGTTAACATAATTTTATAGATCTAAGTAGATATGTCTAATGTGTTTTTATTTCTTGTCCAGCTTCATATCTTTTGCATCAGAATGTTACCTTTATTGCCTTGAATATTTTTGATTTTAGGCATTTCATTTCATCAGTTTGAGGAGCGTTGATGCCCAACTTATAATTTTGGTTTTCCAACAGAGGTTCCTTTCTTTCATGGTTCTACAGTGGCAGCAGCTTTAAGACTTTGTGTTAGTATTTGTTAAACTTGTATACAGGGAGGATTTTGTAATTGTTTGAATTCAGATCTTAATGATTCGTGCATCAGAATTGATGAGCAATTAGTTTTAATAGCTAACTTTTTTTGGGGGGGCCCCACATGTCTGAGTGGTCTAAAGCGCTATCCATTATGGATCACTGCCATCTCACCTGTCTGCGTGGGTTCGAGCCTCAGATTCGGCTAATGTAGGTATGTGAGAAAGCTTTCCAGTAGTTTGTTGAGGACCAGTGGTTCTTTCCGGGGGTTTTCCTGGCTTCTTCCTCCACCATTAATACTGGCCGCCATGTACAGCCAATCATGTGCTGAAAAATGGCATTAAACCCCACAACTACAATTTTTTTTTATGTTTATGCATACTGATTTATATGAAGCATAAACTGTAAAACATGCATCATTTACATCCTGAAAGTAATTTGGATCATAGTTACATTTGTTTGTTTTGTTTATATTCCAAACAAATTTAGGATCACAGAAGAAAAAAAAAATAGGTCAGTTGAATAACCAGAACCACTTTTTATTTTATTTGGTCTTTTTATAGTGCTTGAAAATAAACTTTCTGATTCAAATTTTCTAATGAAACATCTGTGTGATATATTTTTTTAAAATCATCTTTGTCTTACTCTTTGACATGGGTTTTCACAAGACTTGTGGAATTTAGTAGGTCCAAATGAAAATGGTACCAATCTGATCACAGATTTTGCCACATTGGTGACCATCTTGAAAATCTAATAACACAGGTTGGTCTGTGTTGCTTTGAAATTGTAAGTAGGACAGTATATCCTGATCTACTGGGACACTATTATAACAGGTTAGTCTGTGTTGCTTTGAAATTATAAGTAGGACAGCATATCCTGATCAACTGGGACACTTTATTATAAGACTGGTTGGTCTGTGTTGCTTTGAAATTGTAAGTAGGACAGTATATCCTGATCTACTGGGACACTATTATAACAGGTTAGTCTGTGTTGCTTTGAAATTATAAGTAGGACAGTATATGCAGATCTACTGGAACACTTTATTATAAGACTGGTTGGTCTGTGTTGCTTTGAAATTGTAAGTAGGACAGTATATCCTGATCTACTGGGACACTGTGTTGCTTTGAAATTATAAGTAGGACAGTATATCCTGATCAACTGGGACACTTTATTATAACACATGTTAGTCTGTGTTGCTTTGAAATTATAAGTAGGACAGTATATCCTGATCAACTGGGACACTTTATTATAAGACTGGTTTTTCTGTGTTGCTTTGAAATTATAAGTAGGACAGTATATCCAGATCTACTAGAACACTTTATTATAACACATGTTAGTCTGTGTTGCTTTGAAATTATAAGTAGGACAGCATATCCTGATCAACTGGGACACTTTATTATAAGACTGGTTGGTCTGTGTTGCTTTGAAATTATAAGTAGGACAGTATATCCAGATCTACTGGGACACTTTATTATAAGACTGGTTAGTCTGTGTTGCTTTGAAATCATAAGTAGGACAGTATATCCAGATCTACTGGGACACTTTATTATAAGACTGGTTGGTCTGTGTTGCTTTGAAATTATAAATAGGACAGTATATCCTGATCTACTTGTACACTTTACAATATAGTAGCTCTTAGTCTCTCCTGTTTACTTGAGAACAGAGTACCATATTTAATCTCATATAAGCCCAGTCAAACTGTATGTATGTGTGTGTGTGTGGGTGGGGAACAATCCTGATTTGCCATAGCATGATGCACCTACATATTAGGTTCTGTGCTATTTGTTATACTGAGCACTCCAAAGAAACTGCACAGACCCAGATCTGCTGTCATATAAAGTGCTGGCAGATCTGGGTCTGTGCAGTATGCAGTTGGTCTTGACCTACAAGCAAGTATATACAGTACAGGTAATGAGATTAGACTGTAAGTATTATAAGTAGACCCAAGTTACTGTTGAGAATCTAGTAAATGGAATGTTTTACTCCCAGGTTTGAACTAAATTTTATGAACACTGCAAAATGCAAACTTGTTTTGACAGTCAAAAGGTTTATTGACTGCATCAAACAACTTTGCGACCAATACCATATCAGGGTGTGTTCAATTATACAGCTCTGTTTGTGTGAAAATTCACATAGGGAACAATTACTAACCTTTAAAATGTGTGCAAAAACATGATGAACATGTCTTAGTAGCATAGATTATGTTGATGAAACAGGATAAAATATTGACTGTGCATACAGCATGAGCATTCAGCAGACAACTTGAGATAAAATGCTCAATATTAAATCGTTTTGTTTAACTTAAATCATTTATGAATTTATGTGCTTTTAGTCAATTTGTCAGTCCAGAATACAAATATGTGCTGGTTTATTGTGATTTCTGGTAGAACCTTCACAAGGTGTAAATGAACAGTGTACCTGTCTAGTTGCACCATCTGCCGCACACTTAGCATTGAAAATCAATCTTCCTAATAATTCAGTTATAACTTCTAAATTTGGCACTAAAATTCCACTGTATTCCATACTGTCAATAATACAATAATAAAAGCCTGAGACTTCAATACACATATCCCTGCTGTGTGTAATAATGTCAGTGATCAATACACCACTAATTTCTAGTTGGCACTATTTTGATCCTGCTGATAAATATTGTATTCATTCATTGAGTATCAGGGTTGACGTCCCTTGTGTTGGGTACTGTGAAGTTCTGCACTGTATTCATTTTGAGGTTTGCCCACAGCTTTACAGCAGATGTATGCACAGTACCTTGCTTTCTTTGCTTGTCGTTCTAAAAGATGATTTGGTTATCATTATCTAGCAGATGATCGACGATAGTGTTGTTGCCAAAATCAAGTAAACAATAAAATAAATTTTGAAATATTTGGATGGAATAAGAGATATCTGAACAAAGATAGAGAATAGAACACAAAGTGCCATGTATAAAATATAACAATTATTTAATCAGTCATGTGGACATTGTGAAATCGAACATGACATTTGAATGATTCATTTCTTTTAGAAATTACAAGAGTTACAAAATTTATGTTAAATTCAATTAGCCATGCTCTTACACCAATAAAACAAATTTCATCATACTGATCGAACTCAAATTACCAACATGTCAGAACCACCTAGTTGCTTCTGGCCTTTTCCAAATCACTTTTTTTTTTCTCTCTCTCTCTCTCTCTTCCTGCAGTCTCTTTGGATCATCAACCATCTTGGTCGTAGACTGCCCTTTTTCCCACTGTATAGGCATGGAGCTATTTTTCCTTCAGATAAATATAATACCTAACCTAAATCTTTCAAGTTTTATTTTTCTTCTCCTGGGATCAGACAATATTTCCATTCTTTTTACATCAGACATAATCTGGTGATATTCAGTAGAACTAAGTTAGCTGTGGTCATTTCACAAGCTAATAAACACTCACAACCCAATTAACATGAATTTATGTCCTTTTAAGCAGCTGCTCATGTTCCTAAATGGAACCATGACATCACTAGAACTCTTTGATAACTACATGTATTACTGTGTCCCTATTAGTTGTAAATCACTAACTGAATGCTTTCTCTGAAGTCCCTAGGATTGTTTAATACATTAACCCCTGGAGGCATGAAATCCAGTAGGAAACACATTTTGGGGAATATTTCTGAATACATCCTAATACATTGACTTCCAAGCAAGTTTCCATTAGACCAATGCCTAGTTGTGCTAAAACAAATGTTTTCCATGGTTAGTTTGCTGCTGCATGAGCAGAAGGTAAAAAGTTGGAATTCTTTTTTTTTGTTGCTTAATGGACCCATCATTTTCACATGGAGACCACTCTTTATTCAAAAGGTTTACTTGTCTGTGTGCACTTCAGAGCAGTCTGCCTTAGATCTGAGGCCATAAAGTCTAAAATCTGGACACAAAATCAGATTCCGACCATGGGCGAATTTTAGTGGGAAAAAAAAAAGTGGGTCCAAAAAATTAGATTTTTCTCTCTGTATTTTGTAGTGCAGCTAAAATTTTCAGATTATTTGGTATCATTGTAGAGCTAAATCTGTCTACCTTTCAATAATACCACCTACTTTAGTGTATCTTGCATGACTTCGATGCTACAGACCTTGGAAGTAGGCTACTACCTCATGCCTTGTAAACTCTGCGCTAGGGGTTAACGTGCTAAAAAGCCAGGTCAAACATAGTGCCCCTCAGCATGAAAAACTAGAGGTGTCAGAAATCCATTAAATATAGAAAAGAAAAACCCTCTTGCTTGTGACTAATTCCCCATAGTGCAGTTACACCAAAAAGGCCTACTACACATCTCGGACAATAACAAGAATAATGAAAGCAGGTGGTGTTCTAAATTTGTAATTGGCAGGTGGTTTCTTAATTGGAAATTGTGATATTGGAACTTGACTTGCTTATATATGCATTAAATCTGAATTATCCATAAATTTGTATCTATATTAATAAACATTTTTGGAATAGAAAACACTTGTTAACACAATTCCTATAGGGCTTAGGGTGCGATGTATTTTAAGTCGAAAAGTTGTTGCTTTAAGACATTGTCAGTATCCTTTCAGCTTTGATGCCCTGGAAGACAGCATTTATTTGCCCACTTTTATTTACCATTGTGCAAATATTCATAATGTTCCTTCTGATTCTTAGATTGTTTAAATAAATCATTGACATATTGGAGGTAAATACATTGCACCAGTCAGTTAGGATGATGGTAAGTCATACAAATAAGGGTATTTTGTCCTTGCAGATGCATTATCAACAGAAAAGGAACACTTCAGATATCAAAGTTCAGATATTGTATGTGTGTGTGTGTAACAAATATGCACAATTTCATATGTAGGATTAATGAAACATGGAAATATTTAAGGGAGATAACGCAGAATAAGACAATAAAAATAAAATGTTTTGTTAATCCTTAAATCTGGATAAAGACCGCACTGGTGGCTAAAGTGCTTAGAGCATCCACCTTGAATGTGGGAGGTCGCAGGTAGGAACTGTGGCCGAGTGATACCAAAAATTATAAAAATGTTACAGGAAGCTACTTCACTTTGCGCTCAGCATTAACAGGTTAGTGTTATGACTGGTTGGCCTGCTGTCAGGATAATGTGACTGGGTGGGACATGATGCTACATGTCTGCAGCATGATGTACCAGTGCTAGACATCACTATAAACTGCTACACTGCAGACATCGTATCAATATGACTTGTACATTTTTTAAGCTGCATTGTAATTAAAAAAACACACACAATCACGCAGATAAAAGAGACAAGGAAAATGGAAGAATGCTATTTCTTTCATGCTGAAGTTTAACAAAAGCCACTATTTACAAATTGTGATATATTGCCCTCCATTACTGGCTCTCAGATCAGTTTACTGTTTCTTTAGAATCCTCAGTAACTTGGAAATCTACTGGAAGACAGTATGCCTCAAATATGGCTGTTATTCATTACCAGCTTGAGTGGCACCAGCCTCTATCTCCAGTGCCAGAGGATGATCTTAATACAGATACTTTGGTAATATATGAAGATCACCATCCCCAGTCATTGTGACAAGTCTCTATCAGGGATTTTGTATAAAAGAACCTGTATAACATGACTCACACATAAATGGAAAAAGTTCAATAACTTCTTTCCTATACTTTCCATTGTAGAACAGTGAGACAATTAACACAATTAACCATTATCTACCAGTAATTTCATTACTACAGGTAATGATTTACACTGTTTCCTCTTGTTTTGAAAGCATGTTGAGGTAAGTGGAATTGTATTATGTCGGGGCCAGTAGTTTTGACTCTCAGATTAAAGTTGGGGTAGTCTTTTTGTTCAGAAACCATTGTCTTCATAAAATTTGTTTGTCATGTTAGTCTCAAGAAACATGAAACTTTGCAAGACAAAGGTTTATCTTTCAGTTTGATCCAAAAATGTTCCAACATTAGCATGTTCTAATTGCTTGAGTGAATAGTTTCTATTGAGGCAGTACACATGAATTCAGATAGTTAATTTAATGAGCTTATGGAACTTGGAATGGAAAATTCATAGTGGCAATTTGGATATGTTTTTTTTTCTTTGTCTAGGTATACTGATCAATTCATTTAGGAAAAAAAATGCAAAGAATTTCAGATAAAATGCTGTAAACCTTTTTTTCATGCCTTTTATTTTTTTGCTTAATTTGGGATAGGAATCTTCATGCATCATTATATAGTCATGATTTTTTTTTGGGGGGGGGGAAGGGGACATTTACCAATTTTAAAAAAACTTAAGTAAACGATCTGTCAAATTTTATAACCACAAAAATAGTTTGACAGTGAGAAACTGCAAAATTTTGTAGATGCAGATAAAGGCAGGTTTACAAAAATCAGTGACTTGGGCTGTATTTGATCTTCACTATTTTGATTCCCTTAATTTAAAATGGTTTAATTTTAGTAGCATGGAAGAATAGCAGGTTTTAAAGCTACGTAATCTTGAACTATTAGTCATTCCCCAAAAGTTGATATTAGCAGTAACAATGTAACATATTTATTAGTCAATTATAACAAGTTCTATTTTCATTTGCATCATGGAACCTGACCAAAAAAATCCTTGAATTTCAGTCATGATACATGTACTCAGAACAAACAGATGACTATCTGTATTTCTGGAAAGTTGGGAGGACTGTCAGAATTATGAAATATGATTCCTCTTTTAATAGATTTAGATGCTTGTAACCAAGAAAAAAAAGACAGACCTAATCTTGAAGAATGGAATCCTTGCCAACCATAATTAGGGCCCCATATTTTGGTAGTCATTCACACTTTGTAACCAGCATAGCTCTGATGGTGAATAGCCCATTGCATGTAAATGTGCTTTTTAAAGATTTTGTCGTTTCTGGTCCAATTATGATGTTATTGCCAATTTTCCATGAAATTAAGATTTTTCTACTCTACATACCAATAACCAGTATAGGTTAGAAATCATTCAACATATTCTAATGTAATTTGGTGTGTACATTTTTGTCATAGGCCTGGATGTGTTTTACTTATATATGGGTGTAATGTCTTCCTATTTCATTCTGCTAGTCATAGACAAGAAGAGATTATGGGATGGTCTGTTGTCAGTCATCCATTACCTGATTTCTGACCATCTGTTGGCATCTGTTGGCAGGTTATTGCTACTATTCATAAACTACATGTACAACTGCCAGGAATCTTTACAGTTATCCCAATGTCACATTAGTCCTAAATGGAAATTGTGCTTCCCAGACATCCAGCCTGATCACCAGCAGGCATCTTGAAAATCTTGTGATTGCTACTCCTCCTGAATGCATGGTCATATCAACATGATTCTTTCACTAAAAGACACAAGAAAACAGCAGCCATGGTGAAAATATTGTGATTGCTACTCAGCATAGTGTTTTCACTGAAAGATTTATTATTATGTTTAGTTGATCCTAATGAAAATGTCGTAGATATCCAATTATGACCATAATAGTGGCCATCTTGAAAATCTTGTTACCTCATCTCTTCTACTTTTGGATGAAAATTCCTATGAACATTGTTTTTCAACAGAAGACTTCTTGCATCAGATAAGAGTTGTGGTGCCATTTGGACATACAATATGGCCACCAAAGTAGTCATCTTGACATCCTCGTTATCACTCTGCTTTAGTAAAATGGTCACATCAATATGAATTTCATTTAAAGACTTTTTATGATATCTGATTGTTTCTATCCACCATTGAAAATCTTTGTTATCACTGCTTCTGAACAGAAAGTTATATTGACATAGTGTTCGTAAAAGAAGACTTTGTGTGATGTCTAGATGGTCCTGTATGTAAATGCTGCTTATCAGATATAAAAGATGTTTCCGCCTGAAAATCTTGTTTTTGCCTTTGCCGTTCCTTATAAATTGAAAGTCATATCATCATGGGATTTTCACCTGATTGTTATGATTGTTAGACTTAAATGAAGATGGTTCTGACTGGCTGAAGTGGTTAGAGCATCCTTCTCAGATGTGGGAGGTCATGGGTTTGAACCTCTGCCAAATTATACTGGAGACTTATAAAAATGGTACTAGCATTTGCCTTGCTTGACACTAAGCATTAAGAGTTTGGGTTAGGACTGGTTGGCCTAGGCAGGATAATGTGACTGGATCAAGGATACTGCATGTCTGTGGCATGATGCCCCAGTGCTAGACATCATTATAAATTGTCACACTGCATACATCATAGCAATATGACTAAAATTGTTAAAGATACTTTAAAAAATCTCCCAAAATACATTAAAACCACTCATGTTACCATTGTAGTTGGAGCATCAGCAGCGGGAGGTTGTGGGTTCAATCTCCGGCTGAGTCATACCAAAGACTTGGCGCTCAGCATTAAGATGTTAGTTTTAGGACTGGTCGGCCTGGCGTCAGGTAAATGTGACTGAGTGGGACATCATATGCTATGTCTGCGGCATGATGCCCCAGTGCTAGACATCACTATAAACTGCCTCACTGCAGACATCGTAATGGTATGACTGAAAAATTGTTAAAGCTACATTAAAAATCCTATTCAAACAAACAAACCATAATACATAAAAATATTCCCAAAACACAAAAAGCACAATCACAAACACCTTGATCCAAAATATCTACCAAGGCAGCCATTTTAAAATCTTTTTATTTCTACTTCTTCTAAATAGAAAATCAACAGAATTTTCACAAGAAGACTTCTAATGATATATGATAGGTACCAAAGGAAATATGTCAATCTACCATCCAGTATGGTCACCATAGCATTCTTCTTGAAAATCTATAATAACTACTGATGGCTATATCAGTATTTTATCTCAAAAAATATCATACAACTTAAGTTTTTTTTTGTTGCTAATTTCTTTTTTCGAAAATTGACATTACCCTAAACAAAAGATTGATTATAATTCCAACATTTGATTATAAATATATAGGATTCTCTCATATCTTCAGGATTCATTATCTGACTAACTTCCTTGCCATTAATACTTTAATTGATGGTAATTGCTCTCTAGCCATTAATACTTTATTGATGTAAATGATGGTAATTATTTATTTCTTAGATCATGATTTGCAATATTTTTTTGGCAGATATTTTCTCTTATCCTGTTTTTTTTTTTTTTTTTTAAAAATATTAAACTTAAGATGGATAATGCTGAGGAGTACATTACACTGTCATGACACGAAAAAAAAGGGGAAGGCTAAGTATGTTAGGAATGTTTTAAATCATGAATCCCCTGAAGAAAATAATACACTGTTAAGTAAAATATTTCTCCTGTAAATAGTTTATACCCCTAAAGCATAATGCAAATATACATGCTGGTTACAATGTTGTCTACTATGATGTGCAAGGTCACACAGTCAGTCAGTTGTGTTATTTTTAACTTAGGTTAGCATTTATCCTTGCTATAAAATACAAAACTTGGAGTTTCAGTGCTATAATAATCAATATTCAAGAGGTTCTGTTTTGGGTCAATATTTGCTGATCTAATTATACACTGGTTATAATCAATGACTTCAAAGATAAACTTGCATTTTTTTTTATTTGTTTAAATATCCAGTGTCCATCAAACATGGTAATAGTTAAAACATTTTCATGATACTATTTCTGCTATAACTGAACAGGTACTTTTTAAACTTTAAAAACCTGCTTTAATTGTGTAATTTTTTTAGATTATCAAGGAAAATCCCATACATCAAGTATGTAAATATATATCAGGGATCCTTAAATTTTGCTGACTGCAGCTAGATATTTTGATGGATGGATACAAATCTGCTATTTGTAATATATTTCATACAAAATTTATTTTTCAAAAAAAGCTGTTTTGATCCCTTTATAAGCATTTTTTTTCTTCTCAATAAAACATGTTTACATATTATTTCTAAGACCTATCAAAACACTGCCACATTTGCACTATGATAAATCCACTCAATGTGTATCAGTTGTGCAGAGTCGATCTCTATGTTTTATCGATAAAATGTCTGTTTTTATTTCTCTTCCACTTCCTGACTGCTGGCATTTAATTGTACATAAAGACCAACAAGATTTATTTTCTCATAAGTTCGTTGAGTGTCAATACTTGGCTTGGACCACAGTTATGTGTGATAAAATTATGGTGCAAAAATCCATGTTCTTTTTCAGGTTTGATTTCTTAAAACTAGTTTTGTCAGTAATTCAGCTGCTGACCATCTTCCATAATTTGTTTACACAATTTACTTGACTGGCTGAGTCACCTTACTAACTATTTTTTTCACACAGATGACTGTATCAGTATTTTCTCTTGTTTAGCCATAATGAGCAGTGTTCATGGTTTCCATGTGATCATTACTTGATGGTGGCATTTTGCTAACATTTTCTGGAAAAATGTCAGACTCAAACATAGTAAACATATTACAAATTTCATGGTCCAGGAATTCATCATGTATGTTTGCTTGGATAATCTGACAATTTGTACTGCTTAGGCTGGCAACTGTCATGTGATAAGCATTTCAGGTTTACCCCTTTGAAAAGACTGCTATTGCACATGGCTGTAGGAAACTCATTGCAGATGGAACCAAGGTAGGGTGTATCGCCAAGGCACTTAGATTCCTGTGACATAACAAATCCATCATGATGTTGCTTCATGGTAACATACAACAAATCCCATCTGCAAACGTTTGTCTAGTTTTACTTTTAATTTTTATTTTCCTTATGCTGTCTGGCATTAAAACTAGGACAAAGTAGTCTCTGAAATTTACTGCACTATTGTTTACAAACCGTTTGACCGCTCCGGTGGCCTAGTGGTTAGTGTGTCCACTCTGAATGCGGGAGGTAGTGGGTTCGAACCCTTGCTGAGTCATACCAAAGACTTCTAAAAATGGTACTAAGAGCTGCATCATTACACACTCAGCATTAAGTAAGAGGTTAGTGTTAGGACTGGATGGCCTAGTGTTAGGATAATGTGACCGGGTGGGACATCATACTACATGTCTGCAGCATGATGCCCAAATGCTAGATATCACTTTAAGCTGCTACACTGCAGACATTGTAGCAATATGACCTGAATTTTTTTAAAGCAACATTAAAAATCTAAATCACACACACACACACACACAGAGATTAACTTGCCCTCCTCTACCCTCATTTAAACAGCAAACTATAACCTGTATAACCTTCAGGCAGTTGACCTGTAATAAATCTAGTTGGCAACATCTCTGATTTAAATAATGTGGAAACTAGACCTAGTCACCTTTGACTCCAGTTTAAATGAGACTTAGTCACCTTTGACTCCAGTTTAAATGAGACCTAGTCACCTTTGACTTAAGTTTAAATGAGACCTAGTCACCTTTGACTCCAGTTTAAATGAGACCTAGTCACCTTTGACTCCAGTTGAATTAGGTATAGTCTACTACACCTTTTATTGATTGTCAGACAAAGAAAAAAATCTGTAAATTAAGTGACCACTGAATTTCACATTCTTAAGATGTTTATATGACAATTTCATGGATAAACAAATCAAAGACAATTTGATATGATGATATTTTGGAACAAGAGTCCTATGACAAATGTATGTTTAGTCCGAGCATATTCTGGGCTAAACCTCTAAACTACCAGACTTGTCATCTGGAAAATAAGGCAGGGATGCATCAAGAATTTGGTCAAGTGTAGCTAAAGAAGTGATTGAGGGTGGGGTGTGTCTTCCAATATGGTGTAAAAAAACAAACTTCAGCAGATTCAAACAGAGCAATAGCAAATATAATAAGTGTATTAAATGCATATTGTGTTTTATATATTAAAGTACAACACTGCATATAAAATGTTCTGTATATTGCAGTATAATGCTACATACACATGTTGACTGTTCTGTATAATACATCATACTATTTAATACATATCATGTGGTTTGTATATTACAGCAGAACATTAAATACATCATACTATTTAATACATATAATGTGGTTTGTATATTACAGCAGAACATTAAGTACATCATACTATTTAATACATATCATGTGGTTTGTATATTACAGCAGAACATTAAATACATCATACTATTTAATACATATCATGTGGTTTGTATATTACAGCAGAACATTAAATACATCATACTATTTAATACATATATGTATCATGTGGTTTGTATATTACAGCAGAACATTAAATACACTCATACTATTCAATACATATCATGTGGTTTGTATATTACAGTAGAACATTAAATACATCATACTATTTAATACATATCATGTTGTTTGTATATTACAGCAGAACATTAAATACATCATACTATTTAATACATATCATGTGGTTTGTATATTACAGTAGAACATTAAATACATCATACTATTTAATACATATATGTATCATGTGGTTTGTATATTACAGTAGAACATTAAATACATCATACTATTTAATACATATCATGTGGTTTGTATATTACAGCAGAACATTAAATACATCATACTATTTAATACATATCATGTGGTTTGTATATTACAGTAGAACATTAAATACACTTTTATGAGAGTATTACACTGAAAACTTGTCTGTATATATAACACTAAATACATATCGTGCATTATCTTTTTGAGTACAAGGACCACCTATTAACTATCAATTTTTGCAGACCCACACATGTTAATGGTTGTACATTTAGGTTATCTTTTTTGAGCAAATGCTTAGCCAAAATACTATTGTCAACCCTGTAGCCAATGAATTCCAATTCTTCTTTAGGATTTGTAGATTCACATGCATTTCATGTTTCCATGAAAGTGTTTACCGTAGTTTAAACTGAACATGAACAGAATTACAAGTTCAGCAAAACCTCAGAGAGAAGCCTGTAATGTATCAGATAGTTGTCATTTTTATTAATGATTTTGCACATGGAAATTAGACAGTTTGTATTTTAGCCACAACTCCTACACAGTTTGATATAGTATTGATACTTTTAGAGAACAGTCCATTATTAATCTACAAGGCTTTGTTTAGTATTGCTCATGTCTGTCAAAACTGGTTCTTCATCAGTGATAAGTGCACACTAATTCAATAAAAATACAATCATCCTTGTTATTTTAAACACATTGCTACTCTTAACTGAATCCTTACAATGGTACTGTGTATTTCAGAAACAGAAGGATAGCTAAGGTTCTATCTTTTTAAATAATATTGGTGAGAAACAATTCTCATCTGGATGTTTATCGGGAAGGAGATTGTTTGAATGATATCTCTTGTTCCAAATCCATCTTATTAATTTGTCCACATTTGGGGTTTTATTTAATTTACTCTTTTATTGGATTTTATTAAGTTTTATATTGACAGAATTGAACACCAATTGTATATGCAATATTTAAGGTTTGAATTCAATAATTAAAGCTAGCGGTAAAAAATCGTAAAATATTTTCCATGGTCTCTTATACAGAAGCAATGTAATCATTTCAATGGGCAGAGTAAATTCAGAAGTAGATAAACACAAGGAAATTGGCAGATCCAAATAAAAGATTGATTGATTGATGCTTAACAGCACATCATCAAATAGAAGATCATATATCATGCTGTGGTATTTTGAGTAGTGTCTTCCATGATAACCATGATAGGGGACTCAGCCAGGTGTGGACAGAATTCAAACCTTTAGTCTCTAGGTTATGAGTCATGAGAGAAGACCTTCACCCAGATGGTATTATAAACAAGACAAGTAACAACCAGGGAAAAATGTACAGAAACTGAAATAATACAAACAAACAGGAGGTTTACTGAACCATTGTGGTAGAGGGTCATATATTCTAATTTGCATGTACAGTTGCTGGGCTCAACATTAATACTTGAACTTAGCCATTTGAGCTTCATGAAAATGAAATACCCATTGTTTTTTTACTCGACTACCTGATCAAGAACAGTCTTTTTTTTGTCATAAGACAGAGTGCCTTATGATGTGAAGTCATTGTGTTTCTTACCAGTTTTGTTTTCATGATTCAAGTTGTCCACCATTCAATTAGCAAAGTTTGTGAATAGTTTGTATTTTAGTAGTGAAGAACCCTATTGATTTGCAGTTCAATTGTCTAGGGCACTTTGACTGAACAAAGAAATATGGTTTATCTACTATATACAGTTACCAAACGTTGTGGACAACTTGCACTTTTAGGATGAACTCTATCAATGTTGGAGGCAAAAGGTCAAAGGTCAATGTTAATGTGACTGAAAGATGGAAAAGCAGTTTCTGCACAAGTACTGAAGGTGACCACCATCAACAGTTACTAAACTTTGGGGATGATTTGCACTTGGGCTAACAAAGAACTATCAGTTTTGGAGCAAAAGGTCATGGACTTGGAAGGTCAAAACACAGACTCAAGTTCTCACTGGTCTAGATACTTGCCAGACTTCATGGATCTATGGGATATGGGTAAGGAAGAACCCAATCATCAACAGCTCAGTAGCCAACATCACTGTGGCTGAAAAATACAGATGGCATCTCCAATAATATTCTGTGTCACATTCCTAAGCAAAACTTTCTGGATGGCTAATACTTAGGGTATTAAATAAACTGATTGATTTGGGGTTCAGAGGCCAAAGTCACTGTGACTGAAGGAAGAAATATTTTCCGCAAATTAACATTATTTATGCATCACAGTAGATGGCTTACACTTTGGGTAAAAATAAGTGTCTGTTGATTTTGTGTTTAAAAGGTCAGAACATGTGATAATCTTGTATTGCAATACATGTGATACAGAATAAAAACCAAACGTAATTTGTTTTGGGTATGAAATTTCTTACATTTGCATTTACTTATTATGCGGGTTAATCTGAATATTTCCTTCATGTTGTATTGCTTTTTTAAAACGTTTATAGTCGATTTTTGTTCTTTTTTCATTATTTCATTTTTATCTCACCTTGCATGGTCTTGCAGCCATCATGCATAAACTTTAGCATCCATGTTGACGATGTTGTTCATGTATTCCTTCTATATGGATAATTGTATCAAGATATAGTTTTCACTAAAAGACTTCTTTCATGTCTTGTTGGTCCAAAATGACATTTGTGCTAATCTGTAGACCTCCAATTTCATGGCTATCTTGACTTTTTTTAACTCCCCCATGATTCTAGTTAGATGGCCAATTTAACAAGGGGTTTTTCGCCAAAAACTTAATAATTTTAGGTGGTTGCAAATGAAAATGTTGCTGCCTGGACATCAGGATGGTCACCACAGTGGCTGTCCTGAAAATCTTGTTGTTGCAACTCTGCCTGAATGATGGTCATTCATCATGGAAACTTTACTTAAGGTCTCCTTATGATAAATGCTTGATACTAAATGAAAATGGTGTTAAATTAATGACTGAACTCCCATTTAGACTAAGATGTTAATACCTACTGTATGTAGAGTGTTATTTGTATATCCAATAAAGTTCTCTATCTTTCCTAAAGAAAATGTGCTACTAGAGAGCACTGGATCAGATTGAATAAAATTCTATTATTTGATATTTAACACAAATTAAATATTTAATGTATCCAAACATATAGCTACATGACAATGGTTTATTTAAGAACACATGATGCTACATTTTTGACTCCCAACAATGCAAGTCACATGACATTACAGTAGCTATACCGGCTGCACAGGCAACAAAGGGGTACATATACAGTAAAACCTGTCTTGAAAGACCACTGCTATGTGAGACCTCCTGTCTTGAGAGACCACACTCTCAATGCACAAATTTAATGATTATGTAGCATTGTTACCTTTTATGAGAGACCACCTGTCTTGAAAGACCATAATTTTTTGGCAAAAGAGGAGGTCTTTCAAGACCGGTTCTGCTATACTGCATGCTGACATAATACAGTTGAACAAATGAATCAACTCTTATTATTCACTCTGATGAGTTACAATTGTAACGAAACTGGTCAGGTACAGGGGTGGGATGATTAAGACACCCCAGCAGATGGGAGGGTTTGCCTTGGCATCCAAACAGTCATCTTCTTCCTTAATAAATGGTGTCCAGCATACATCCAACACATTGAAGATCTTGTCACAAGTTCCCCAGAATGGATGGTTGTATTGGCTTGGAGTTTTCATCAAAAAGTTTCTAATGGTGTCAAATTTGTCCAATCTTTGAATCAGTATAGCTGCCATTGTAGTTGATACCAAGACCTTATTGCACTATAATGTCTGATTGATATGGTTTTAACACTTAGTAGTTAGAAGAAATGGTCTTCTTTCTTGAAATTCATTTCAGAGAGTTGAGCATCAGTCCCATCAAGGGACTCTTGCTGTTTTCTTCTCTCAGAGCAACTCCGTCAATTTAGATTTAAGTTGGTAGGAATGCTTCGTAGATTATGCTGTCAGTCCTGTATTCAGGGTGACCTCAAGCAATAATGTGGTTTCCTTTGTACCTAGGTGGAAAGGTACAAATGAAACCCATCACCTGTCAAGTAAGGCAGTTGTTACTAATGTATAGAACAATACTGTATTCATTTTCTCTTCCAAGTTACTTATTCAGTATGTAAAATCCTAGTTTGAACACTATTTACATTTATATGAAAGATTCCAATTCAACATCTAGTTCAGCTGAAGTTTATCACAGATCAAAGAGCATGTAAAATGACACCTTTTTAAATAAAAATCAACAGCTAGAAAATTTTTATGACATTGAATAGGTGGGTTTTTTTTAATCCAATACATGTCTTATTACTATATACCTGATTAACACATACATTGGGACTGGAAACTTTCTTTTCTTGTACAAAGACATTTGAAAACTAAAAATCAATGACCCTTCACCACACTTCCCAACCAGATAATACATTCGTTGTGGAAATAATTATGTCGTCTTTGATCAGAATATTATAATACATTTATTCTTGTTTCTCTTATTTGTTGGGCTTGTGTATCCTTGGCAGGAAGTGGGTTTTATTCTCACCTGTACAGACATCACAATACTATAATTAAAGTTGCCATGGTTGAAAAAGTGATTTTATGTTTTCGGTCGCATTTGTGATTTGATTTTGATTTTTGCATATTAATATTACTATAACACATTATTGGTTATATCATGCAGTGGAAATATAAGTCAAGTGACACACACAGGCAGCTATCCTGGTCTGGACTGGGCAGATATTGAACCTGGAACCTTTGAATTATAAAACTGACACTACCAACTGAGCTACTGCAGTCATTTTGAGTATTAAAATGTTTAAAGCTTGTTTTTCATGTTTATTGCAGCCGCTGTATTCTTGTAATGGAGATATCTTCATAATTGTTCAGTAACCATTTTCACTGATGTAAAAGGCATTTTCTACATACTCTTTGTCCTAGTGATTTGGATTTTTAATGTGGCTTTAACAATTTTTCAGTTATATTAGTACAATGTCTGCAGTGTGGCATTTTACAGCATGGTTCCTATGGTTTTTGATGGACAGTTTGGGAAAAATGATATAGCATTTTCAAGGTCTTTACAACAATCGAACAGATTACCTTGAGGTCTTGGAAAGTCTTTGAAAATTGAAATAAAGCCAAACTTTTTCATTTCTTTACATAATCAAAATTGTCCAAGGTTGTTAGATCCTGATGTAGTCAAATTTTCTTGGCTTCTTTCTTTTGATGACCCATTCAGTTTTGTTGCCGCCACAATAACAAATGAACATTTGAATTTCATCATTAAACAGTATTGTAGTATTTTGCATTTGTTGTTTTCTCATTTAACATAATTTGCATACAAAATATTAGTGTAAATAGGTCTTAGAAATCTGTTTGTGGTCTTTGAAAGTTTGGGAAAAGTCTATGAATTATCATTCAGAATTCTGTATGAATCATGTACAGTGATTTCTAGCACCAGGTTATCATGCTGCAGACATGTAGCATCATGTTCTACCCAATTACATTATCCTGACACCAAGCTGACCAGTCCTAACACTAACCTCTTAATGCTGAGTGCCAAGAAAGGCATATCTTGTGCATACTGTTCAATGGCTATGCAAAAAGATTATTTTCATTGATATGAAAGGCATTTTCTATATACAGTACACATGCAGTGCAAAAATCATTTTCATTGATGTTAAAGGCATTCTCTAAATACACATGTGCAATGTAAAAATCATTTTCATTGGTGTAAAAGGCATTTTCTACATACAGTACACAGGCAATCAAATGGTTGTTTTCATTGATGTAAATGGCATTTTCTACATAACACAGGTAATGACTTATTTTCTCGCCACCTGTAATCACATTTCAGCTAAATTACTGTAGTTAAGTAGTGCCTCTAGTAGTATGGTTTTTGCAATTTGCATGCTGTGTCAATTTATTAAATGGGTATTTAACTAAACCCCAGCATTTTACTCAACCTGCTGGTAGACCTTGCATTTTTTCTTTCATCTTGACTATAGATTAGGAGTAACAGAAGGGTTATCTTACTAATTATGCAAGTTGAAAAAAGTAACCAAGTCCATGGAAGAAGCTCACATTTCCAATAATGTTTTTTCTAATTAATTGCCACAAACCTTACAGTGTATTTAAACTTTATTTTTAGCTCACTTAGCAGTAACAGCAGATGTGCTTATTGTATGGGCCTCATTCATTGTACATTGTCCATTTGCAGTTGCTGTTTACAAATTCTTCTAAAAAAACAACATGACCAATTTACACATAATTGTACATGAAGCATTCCAGATTTGTTCAGTGAATGTTGAATTTTCACTCGGTATCAAGCCACTGTTACCCAGAAAATAAAAATCAAGTAACATTCTTGAAACCTGTAAAGGCTTTTTATTACTTATCATAAATTGCTCAACTGAATTCAACCAGATTTGATAGAAAAGATGCTGAAAGTAACATTTTCAGATTTGTACAAGTCAAGTGTCAGTATATTAAACTATTTTGAAACATTTATGTGATTTCTTTATGACACTACATGGATTTTGACCATATTTCATGTAAAGCATCCAGAAGTTTTTTTTTATTTCGTACAGATGGTTCCAATCTGCAAGTAAATACTGCTGTGGCATCTAAAAGTTGAAAAACTATTAATACTTCTTCATCTAAAAGTTGCTTGACTGAATTTGATCAAATTTGACAATGTTTTCTTGTTTAGAGCCCTTTCAGATTGACAGAGTTGATGCTGATTCCTATCAGATATGACCAGAAAGTGTCCTGGCATTAGGGCTTTTTTGTATTAGAAAAGTATGCGTCTTTGCCAATAAACATGGATGAAGATATGAAAGCTAGGGAAAACTTGAATTAACTGCCCTCATAATATATGCAATGTACAGCATTGGAAGAAATTTCTAGATAAATATTATATTTACCATAATTTCTTTGCAAGATGCTTTTTTATCTGGCTCATAGGCAAATGTCAGCCAGGTGAGTGATGTCAGGGCCCTCTTTGACTAATGGATATAACTAATTTAGGGTGCTGCAACTTTTACAGACATCCAAAATGTATAGTAAATACTGTATTTGCATTTAAGCCATTTATTCTAGGTGAGAGATATCGGGTCTTATTGGGCCTCTTGTCTTTAATGTTTATTCATATCATGCCTGGTTTTGGCAGTGCAGGTACCTTTACATTTATTACAATGGGCTCTAAAGCGAGTGCTAGGATAGTTTATGGCAACACCAACTGGCCATAAATTGTTGTTAAAGAAATTATAAAAAATGTTGTGTTTAATCTCTTAATCTTGATACACATCATTTTACAATAAACAGGCGTATGCTTCATTCTTATGAATGCTCTTTTTTCATTCTCATTAACATACACTCCTTTAGCATATTTGCTGCATGCCACAATTTGATATAGGAAAAAATCCATTGTCTGAATCAGTGGAGCATGAATTTTTTAATGCAAGATATCATGTTCATTTCCTCTCATTGAATGTTCTCAATTACACTTCAGAAGTAAATTAATCTTCAACTGTTGTAAGAACTGTGTGAAATCCAGGCCACAGAACACAGATCCATTCATTCTGGTAATTGCAAAATGATTTGGACCTAAGTAGACATGTGTCTTAAAAATAAAAAAAGAAAGAAAGAAAGGCTAAACCACAGTTAATACCATATACACTGAATGCGCTGTTATTTGGAGTCGAATGCGTTGTTATTTGGAGTCAGGGACAAATTAAGTAAACCAATTTATCTAGCTTGTGATGATGTAAATAAGGTTTTTCACTATTTAACTGGAAATGGTTTGGCCAAAACATTCATGAGAAAAAGAGAATTCATTATATACAGTTTGTATTAGGATTATTTTGTTATCTCTGGAATCATTTTTAGACCACCAGGTCATAAAACCAAGTGACTGCTATAATGTGTTTGTCAATTGTAAATTTATTCTCTAAACCACATGGCTCATAGGCATTGTGACATAAAGACAATTCAGTTTGTACAAATGATGTCATCCTACCCATGGTATAGCAGCTTTTTTTGAAAGTGTAAAAATCTCTCATTGACTTCTTCACAAAAAACATTCAACAGAATTTTAAGAAATTTGACAGAAATAATTCTGGTTCAAGACTTTTTCAATGGATACAGTTGATATCAAACCCACACTAAAACATGAATACCATTACTAAAAATAGATGACTCGTTAAATGACTCTGGTCTCCAAAACATACTGATGAATTTTAACAAATTTGACAGGAAGCATCCTGACAAAATGATCTTTTTAATTTATACATGTTGATCTGTCATCATATATGGCTGCAGTTACTAAAAATAGGAAGCCTCTAAACAACTTATAAAGAATCAGTTATTTGAATTTGACCAGAGTTGAAAGTATCCATTTAAAAAGACATTTCAAGTTTGTACATTGATGCCAATCTGCCATCAAATAAGGCAGTTGTTGCTAACAGTAGAATAACCTTCAAAACATTAACCCCTAGCGACGACTTTATGGGGCATGAGGTAATACCCTACTTCCAAGGTCTGTAGCGTCAAGGTCATGCAATATACACTAAAGTGGGTGGTATTAAAGAAAGGTAGACAGATGTAGCTCTACAATGATAGCAAATTATCTGGACATTTTAGTTGCACTACAAAATACAGAAGGAAAAACCTAAGTTTTTGGACCTGTTTTTGTTTGTTTTTTTCACCCAAAATTCGCCCATGGTCAGAATTCGAATTTGTTTCCAGATTTTAGACTTCATGGCCTCAGATTTATGACAGATGGGTCTGAAGCGCACATAGACAGGTAAACCTGTGCAAAAAGTAGGATAAGGTGGACATTTTGAATAAAGAGTCTTCTCCATATGAAAATTATGAGTCCATTAAGCAAAAAAAAAAAAAAAGAAGTCCAAATTTTCACCTTCTGCTCATGCACCAGCAAACTAACCAACGAAAAACATTTTCTTTAACACAACTAGCCATTTGTCTAACAGAATATTGCTTGGAAATCGATGTATTCAGAAATAGTCCCCAAAATGTGTTTCCTACTCACATTTCGTGTGAAAACAGCAAAATGATCCAGGGGTTAATGTGTTAAACAACAACTTCTCCATAAATTTTCTTCAGTTTTACCAAACAGATAGAAAGCATCGTAACATGATGATTTTTCAGGTTAATACAAAAAGTGATGATCTGGCATTAAATGTGACCACCATTACTAACAAAAGAGGAAAACCTTTTAATTTACTTCTTTTCAAACACAGCTGAACAGAACTCTACCAGATGGTTTTTTTAATAAAAAGCTTTACATAATGGTCTTTTGATGTTTGATAAATGATGTTGATACAGCATCAATTATATGGCTACAAAAAATACATTTTCATAGAAAAACAATTAAAAGACTTCAAAAAACTGAACAGAATTTTATCAGCTTTGATTTAAATTTCTTGGTGTAAAGACAATTAAATTTAATACAAATATTCCTGCTCTGGCATCCATTTATACAAATGCTGCAAATCTGATTTCAAATATGGTAACTGTTACGAATGTAGAACAACTTTTGTATAACATCTCTACAAGTACTGAACAGAATTATACCAAATTTGACAAAAAGCATTTGACAATCTACACCTTATAAACTTTTAATCATGATGCCAATCCACTCAACTATAGCCACCATTAGAACAAATAGAAACATATTTAAATGGCTTCTCAAAACAACAGTAATAGGCAGAAATGAACAGAAAACTTAAAGGCTCGATGAAATGCCAATCTGCCATTAAATATGATTGCAATTATTAAGAATATTTTGAAAAATAAAACTTATAGCAAACACTAGTACATAATTTGGTGAAAATTGATGTAAAGGATTCTGGCATGCATTTTACTTTGGACAATTGATGCTGATTCACAACTTTCAACTAATAGTTTTCAAATTTGCACAGATGATAAAAATCCACTGTTCATTATGGCTGTGATTGTTTATCATTTATGTCGAAAAGCCTTTTACTGACAGATTGCTTCGACAACTGTCATTGCATTTCAGTTAGGTGAGTGATCTTAAGCTTACTTGGGCCTCTTGTTAACCGATCATATGTATTGATTTTCCAACAGTGAAATTAGGGTAAAGGTAATAATCTAATTAACTGATATTTGGATATCTCACTTTGTGCATAATATTGTTTATGACTATTTTTCGATGGAAGCTATCAGATGACTGCATTTTGAAGCACATTTATACCTTTGTATTACATACCCTGAGATGGGTATTTTTAACAAATCAGCACTCTTGTATTATAACTGTGTTCCATTTGCATTCTGTTTACATTCCATCTGCATTCTATTCATGTTTGCAATTAATGTATTATCTAAAAAAAATGCATCCTGACTTTGAATTTATTGCTTCCATCCATCATTTTCTCTCACTCTGATTCATTTGGATTGAAATGGAAATGAACTTCAAAAATTATGATTTTCCATCTTTAAGAGTGTTGGACATAAAGTTTTCTTCAGAATATAGAATCTGATGATAGATTATCATGCAAAAGGAGTTTTGACTGGAAATTTAGTGACAGCTTGAAATTAATCCATTTTCAAATCCATTACTGAAATTGTGGTTTCTGTATTTTTTTACCGTTTATTGTTGTCTTGTGTTTTGCATTTGTGCTCAGTTTTCTTTTTTGAAATACAATTATCATTTAATGTGCTTTCTATTTTTTAATTTGGGGGTGGGGAGGAACTGCATTTTATTCCCATTTATGCAGAATTTCATTTCCATTCCTTCAGCATTCTATTTCCATTCTTTCTACAGCCTGTTTACATTCCATTTATTGTTTCACTTGTGAAATACACCATTTCAAGATCAGTAACAGTTTGTTATTTAATTTGCACTCCCTTATATTTTACAGAAATTGGGTGTATCAATGATGTGAGATACCAGTACATGGAATTCTAGACATGGTGTTTCTATATTTTTGTTCTTTTTCAGGATGTTTTTTCTGATAACCATGGAAGAAAGAAGACGATGTGATGCAACAGTAGAGAACAAAATGGCAACACTCCATGTAGAGTAACCGAACAGTCATTATCACCAAAATTTGTGTTTATATTGCTACATTGGCATGTGAGCATATTGCTTGCTACCATTTTCATACTTCATATATGATCCAAGAATTAGGTCAATAACAGTATAACTCCCCCTTGATTCCTCTTGAGCAATGGAGTCTAGACATCAACAACAGCATAAGTAAGGGTGTGTGATAGAAGATGGAGATTTAAATTTACACTAACACTAAAAGTGAATGGGACTTTGCAGTGCTAGCCGCATCATTTGATACACTAGATCTACACTACTGGCCTACACATACATTTTATAATGGAATTTGATATTAATGGATATTTGATACTATGAACTCAGTTCATGTCTGTAATTGATAAGAGACATTTAATGTATAGATCAAAGTTGACATGCTTTTTCCCAAAATTCCTGTAAAGTTAGAACTGGCTCAATCTCAGTTTCCAAGCATGTGTATCTATTGTAAACTAACATAAATTAATTCAAGTTTCAACCTATACCTGCAGCAGCTTGTACAAAACAAAAATATCAAGAGTGTTACAAACAAATAAAACCTACTTGTTTCATTCATTTATTTATAATTTCTAACTTGAATGTCACCAAACAGTCCCAATCATATTATTATGTTTGCACCGATTAATTTCCCAAGATAGTGCTTTTAAATGTCACCATACACTTCCTTGTTAATAAACACACAGATAAGAACAGCTTCATACAATTTTTAGCTCTACCAGTCTTACACTAGAGGAGTTTATCAAATGGCCTGTTTTTCTTTTATCTGTCAGATAAATGTCCATTAGCACAAGTTTGTTATTGCTGCTTCTGCTAAACTACTTGGAGGATTACCATGAAATTTTGCACTCACCTTCATCCCTAGGTGTACTTGATTATAAATGAAGATGGCATTTGCTCAGAGATCAAATATGACCACTATAGCAGACATATTGAAAATCTTGATATCTGCCTGAATGGGTGGTCATATCAACATGGTGGTTTCCATTAAAAGACTCGATAAGATGTCTAGTTGGTCATTGATGAAAATGTTTCTGTTTTGGACGTCTAACAGCCACCATTGCAGCCATCTTGAAAATCTTGTTATTACTACTCCAGACAAATTTATTGTCATGTCATCATAGGGTCTTATAGTTGATTCTAAATGAATAGTGTAAATATTTAATATGGCTGCCACAATTAACATATTAAAAATATTGTCACTAATTCCCCAGAATGGTTGGTCATATTGGCACTGGGTTTTCACCAAAAAGTCTTCTAACAGTGTCTGGTTTGTCCAAAAATGAAAATGGTGTCAAGTTTAAAATCTTGTAGCCCAAACATACCAGAGATTGTTTTGACTCTGGATTTAAAAAATAAAATGGTGTTAAATTCATGGAAATTCTTTTTGTTTAGTTGAGTGTTCTTTCATGAGACTCCTGTTACGGATAAAAGCAATCAGTACACAGCAGTTACATTGTAACTGAAACTCTACATCACGATTTATAAAATCATTTAAAAATAGAGAAAGGGCACAACTTGAAACTTATTTGCAAATGTTAAAGAATAACCCAGTCAGAAACAAAATATTGGGGATTGTGTCTGCATTGTGTGATTTTAAGAAGAAAAAAGTCTATTCTACACCAGGATATTACTGTCATATCAACATCTTCATGTACTGCAGTCAGCTGGAGACAATGGGTTATCATGTTGATGGGCTGTTTAGTTCTCAATAATTGTCAGATTAAATCCAGCCTAGCCACTGAGTAAGCACTTAATTAGGCTCTCAGAGAATCGCTTAATTAAGCTCTAGGGTAAGCACTTAAAGGAATCACCATGACAGTCAATTTCTATTTTTCACACTTGATTAGAAGAGGGCATTTGATTGTTTTAAATATTACAATGGAACTAAATTAACAAATATATCACAAATCTCACTTGAAAAGACATTTTTAGTTGGTATATATTTCTTACAGTATTGTCACCAATAGGCATTACCAACATTTTCTTTTATTGTGTTACTCTTTGAGAAATATTTTAGTCAAAGAAAGGCTTGCAAAATATTTGAATTACAATACAAATTCCAAATTTTTGCATGCTAATTGCCAGTTTCATCAATTAAAATAATTTATATATCGAGCTTTCATGTATCAATTTTGATTTGATTTTTGCATGTTAAGAAAATATGTCTTTTTTGACAAAAAGAAATGGAAAAACGTTATGCACACTTCACACCTGTATCTGCATTGTGAGTAGATTATTAATCAGCATGAGCTATATAGGGAGCCATGTATAATATACTTATCTCCTACCCCCAAGAGCACACTTCGTGTCCACATGGTATTTTGAGATCATTATAATAAGGTTTCTGAATTTCAGAGGATGGGTACAACTTTATAGAGGGGATGTGATGAATAAAATGTAATTACAAAATGGTGTGTGATTCGTTCAAAATGTAAATTACATGTATATGGTGATTTAACCTGTGCCTCATGCACAAAATATCATCACAAAAGTGGAAAATTTTCCAACAAGAAACTTTATTGGTTTTTATTTCTATGTATCCTCTTACTTTGTACTTGAAATTGGATCAGAGGTGATGGGGGATGATTATATTGTATCTACAACACTTCCCATTAATAGCAAGTCCAGTTTACTGAGAGAAGTTTTAGAGATATATGTGAATACATTCAGTGGTACTATGCTATAAAATCAATTAGTTCATCACAGCTTCTTTTGTATAGGTGAGGTCTTATTTAATTATTTATATTTTGTTTTATCATTTGTTTGAACGTTTCACATAATTTTAGTTCTTCGCTAAACAGAAGTAATTATAATGTTATATCAGATAATATATCACATCAGTGAACAGAAAAATGACTTGTCAATATGTATTTGATATATTTACCTGTCTAATTACCAGGTGAGTAGTCTCCATGACAATAAAACTCTTGTCAGCAATTTCACCACTGATTCCTAATTTGTAATTAGTTTAAACTGGGGATTCAGTAGATAGCTGAACACTTATCAAAACTCCCTCTCTTTTAATAGTTTTATGAAGTTTTGAAGTGCCAAAAATATACGCATTAATTTCATGAGAGTGCATGGCATTACAAAATAATGTCTTGATATAAGGTGATATGGTAATGTGAAAGGAACAAGGTGTCTTAGAGATGTATTACATGTATTAACCTTTTAATATACAGTGTTCAGCTGTTCAGGACAATTCCATTATTCTGAAACCTTTTTATTGGTTACTCATTGGTATTTCAAATAACTTATTTTGAAGTGGTGATGCAAAGCTTTCTTCAAGAAATTATAATATACCAGTAGATGGTCTTTTGCAAATTGTAATAATAGCTGTGTAAGTTATAATGTATATATTTCATTTTCTTCACTTCAGCTCATAAAATAGACAATACAATGGTACATTTGAGACTTGTAGGAATGGTACACGAGACATTTAGTAGCAATGGTAGTAGGAATTATATATATGAGTCTTTGTTTAAGTTTAGTCTCTGTAATACCAGGCATATATTGCATATTTTGAAACACACTCTTTGATTACTAAATAAACACACTATTTGATTACTATTTTAAAAAAAACAATTTTTTAATTAATAAATAAACACTTTGATTATTAAATAAACACTATTTGGTTACTAAAAAACCCACATTATTTGATTACTAAATAAACACTGTGATTACTAAATAAACACACTATTTGATTACTAAATAAACATACTATTTGATTTCTAGTAAAATGAATGAAAATTACTCATCTGTCTAATTAGACTTTCCAGCTGTTGATACATTGATAATGGTTTTATATAGTATAATATGTCAATCTCGTTAAGAAGGACAGATTTTATATATTTACATTGTGCCAAGAGGTATTCAGTGCACTGGTATAAAAGACAGTGTGAATATGCCTGAATACTTTATGAACAAAAATGTTACAAAATGTTTATAATTATAATATGTTACCTATTATATTACATTGTATATTATGCCTTGCAGTTATATTATTGTAAATAGTTATAAATAATTACATAGATATAATGATCATGTGAGGGATTTTGGTTCAAATACTTTGTTTTCTCAGTTTTATTGGTAGTTTTAACACATTATTGGTAATATAATGCCAAATAAATTGGAGCCAGTCGGCTTTCTCATATTGGTAATATAATGCCAAATAAATTGGAGCCAGTCGGCTTTCCCAAGGATCCACTGAGGCAGCTGTCCTGGGCAGGTATCAGTGAATGGGGATGGGAGTGGAACTGAATGCAGTTTAGACTATCTGGTAAAATAATTAAAAAGGAGAATTAAACATCAAATTCGTACACACATATATCTGTTATATTATCAATTGGCACATTTTTATTGTAAATTCAGAGGAATATTGAGAAACTATCCCTATTGTATCTCATACCTGATAGATGGGGGGTGGGGGGTCATAAGCGACAATCTATTTCAGGATTCTGAGTGTGTTTGGATCAGAATTGACAAAAGCAGTATTTCTGGTCATTTTTGTAAATTAAATATAAGATTTTAATTAAAAAAGTAAGATTAGCAATGAATAGCTTTTAGGACATAAGAGGTTTGGTTTTGTTTAAATACCTTTAATGGTATCATGATTTTTTTTTATGTTCATCTAATTTGATTTTACTGCATTATTTGCTGTATCAGTATTGTGCATCACCTGTTTCCAACAGTACCTCAAGATCTCCAGAACTAATTTTAGTCAGATGTGAAAAAGATGCATTGTGGAATCAAGGCCATTGAATTTTGTACAGAATTATTCCACTATAAACTGATGCTACTATTACTAATAGTAGGAAAAATGTTCAAATGACCAGACCTATCCAGAAATTATATTTTTAATTCCTGTATTTTCACTAAAAAAAAGAAAATGTTGAACATTTGGGTAAGAACCATTTGACCAGTTGAAACCAGAGTGGCCGAGTGGTATAAAGTGCTCTCAATTATGGATCACTGCCATCTCACCTCAGTCTGCGTGGATTCAAATCTCGGATTCAGCCAATGTGGGTATGTGAGAAAGCTTGCCAGTAGCTTCTCGTGGTTCGGTGGTTCTTTCTGGGGTTTACCCAGTTTCTTCCTCCACCATTAATATTGACATCCATGTATAGCCTATCTTGTGCTGGAAAATGGCATTTAACCCTACAACAGCCAGATGTGATTCACTATATTTCCCAGGCATTTTAAAGTTGTAAAATCATAATAAGCCACTCAATATAAATTGTTCATCTTAGATTAAAAAAACAATTGTATACCCCTGCCTCAGTGGAGTTGGTAAAGAATCCAGTTGATTTCAGTGTTTAAAGGCATATGACAGGATCACTGTGAATGAAGGAAGACAAATTATTTTTGCATAATGACTTGAGGTCATCATCATTTATCAAACTTTTATACAAAGCATATACTTGGAGTTAGAAAGAACCCTAATGATTTATGGGTCAAAAGTCAGAGTGTGACTGACAGAAAGGGGAAAATAAGGTTTATGCAAAATGATTTGAGTTCTCTATCATCTGTATATACACTTTTTTATTTTTTGTTCAGGTTATTTCCTTGTGTCTTATAGCTTCATGACAAAATCTTGTTAATATAGTTAGTCTTGCCACTTTTAATTGTTTGCCATGAGATGTGAAAATATTAGTGACATCACCTTAAAATGGGAATATTAACATTGGTATTGTGTGTTTAGCCTTTGTCCATAATTGAGGGTAGGAGTTTTGGCCTACCTATTTAATTGCAATGGAAATTATGTTTTCTACCTAATTTTTTTTCATGATGTTAACTTGAATTTAAGTTCAAGGTCTAACTTTGTTTACCATTTTTGTATTTCTGGAAGCAAACTTGTTTATGAATTTCATATAAATGATCCACATCCTTTTCGTTTTGAGGTCTCATAGGTCAGGTGACATTTTATCTATAAGGAACTAGGTGATCAATTAATTATTTGTTCCTATCTTAATATCAGTATGTGGAATCACTTTAAGTTGTATCTAGTTTTAATTTGAGAGGAATTATTTATTTTATTCATTGAACTAAAACTTTTTTATGATTATTGAGGACTTCATCATAGACATTCTACATAATATCATTGTGATACATCAAGACTATTGGTACATCAGCACATTCAAGATTCTTGGAATTAATGGGGACTATTTTATACTTTTGGACTTGTGTTAGAACATTTAGGATTATTTGGGATTTAATTCACAATACTGTAAATTACTTTTAAATTTTCACTTTGTATTCTTGAGCAATAATTTGTTTGTTAAATGCTTTCTTAAAATTCTTGGTTTCAATTCTTTCTGTTACTTAGTTTAGGACCATAGAGTTGTAACAGCAGAGCACTGCTTCAGCAATTTTTTTTAAATACAGGTATTGCCAATTTTAAATGTCATCCATTTTATATAATGATATAATGCCTGTTGGTTAACTGTTATTTGGTATTATAACTCGAGTTCTGTAGTGCACACCTCCATCAAACTTAAAGAATAGTTTATACTTGAAGTAAGGAGGTCAGAGTTCAAGGTCACTGTGACTATAAGAAGAAAAATGGTTGCACAACAACCTTAGTTTTAATCACAGACCTGGACAAAACATTTTGGATGACATTCACTTTGGGTTAAAAATTCAAAGCTCAAGGTCAAAGTGTGAATGAATATAAGAATAGCTGTTTTAGTACAATAACTTCAGTTTTCCACCATCTGCGGTTACCAGACTGTTTGGATGAGTTGCACTTGAGTAGAGAAGAACCCTATTAATTCCAGCATTAAAAGTCATGGTCACTGACTGAAAGAAAAGAAAAATGGTTTCTGTACAATAACTCTAGCTCTTCACCATTTGCAGCTAACTATACTTTGTGGATAGCTTGCACTTGGCAAAAGGAAGAAGTCTATAATTTGTGGCATCAAAAGGTAATGGTCAAGGTTACTGACTAAAAGAATAAAATAGTTTTCTGAAAATACCATGTTACATCACATAGCTTGAGGGGTCCAGAGTGTCCGAGTGGTCTAAAGCGCTCTCCGTTACGGATCACTGCCATCTCACCTCTGTCTGCGTGAGTTCGAGTCTCAGATTCAGCCAATGTGGGTATGTGAGAAAGCTTGCAAGTAGCTTCTCATGGGTCGATTGTTCTTTCCGGGGGTTTTCTTGGGTTCTTCCTCCACCATTAATACTGGCTGCCATGTATAGCCTATCATGTGCTGAAAAATGGCGTTAAACCCTATAACAACATCAACAATCATATAGCTTGACCACACTTGGATATCTTGCACTTTGTGGATAAAGAAGAAGCCAGTAGATTTTGATGCCAAGAAGTAAATATCAAGGTCACTGTTATGAAAATAATACAAAGGTTTCTGCACACAAATTATCAACATAAGAGGATTGTTAAACATGGGGTAGTCATATAATGTACTGTGTACTGTACTCTTCTTGATGGATTGCCATTAAAGGTAATATTATGGCAATCACCTAAAAACATGTCAACAAATAATTTTGTTAAAGTTAATGCCATTTGTTTTGTAGATTAACGCAGTGTATGACACAATCTCGTTAGCGCAATTAGTCACTGAGATTTAGATGGATTGCTTCTTGGCAAATATAACATCTGAAGAAGAGCAAGTTGACTTAAAGTTAATACCCATTCTTGTTGACAAATCAACTTGCTCATGCAGTTTTTTAATTTATAGTTATTGCCTTTTTGTAGCCATATTCATTGTATGACACGATTTTGTTAACACAACTAGTCACGCAGTTTATTGATGGATTGAAATATGGTAAATATTTTGGTCATCTCCTAAAGATGTGCATATTAAGAAATCACTTTGCTCCCACAAATTTTATTAAAAGTTAATGCCAGTCTTGTAGCTTAATACAGTGTATGACACTATCTCATTGTAAATGTTATTACCAATGTCTTGTAGCTTAATGCAGTGTATAGCATAACCTCGCTTAAAGTTAATACCCATTCTTGTAGCTTAATGCAGTGTATGACACAATCCCATTATTAACGTTAATACCCATGTCTTGTAGCTGAATGTAGTGTATCTATTGTGGAAGTAATTTAACCATGTCTTGTAATTTAATGAAGTGTATGACACTATTTTTATTGCAACTAGTCACTAAGTGTTTTGATGAATTGCATCTTTTGACATATTATTATCACCAATAGATGTACATGTGGGCATATGAGTTGGTTGTGCAACTTTTTAAAAAAAAAAATGTTTTTGCCCTTATTTTGTAGCCTAATTCCGAGTATGGCATAATATTGTTGGCACAACTAGTCACAATTTTGTTTTTAGCTCTGCTGGTCATAGACCAGGAGAGCATTTTGGATGGTCTGTTGTTCGTTGTTCATCCATTAGTACAAGTTTACCCTAACCCCTAAACTACTTGGAGGATTGCCATGAAAGTTTACATGAACATGCCATCATGGACTGGTTGGTCATAAATAAAAATGGTGGCACTGAGATCTCCAGCATTGAAAGTCTTGTTATTACTAATCCTTCTTAATGGATGGTCATATGAAGATATAGTTTTGACCAGAAGACTTCCTATGATGTATAAGGTTAGTGCTTCACTGGTCATTATTGAAATTTGACATCAAATATGGCCCCCACAATGGTCAAGGAAATCATATCATTGACAATACTCAGAAATGATCATATGGTTTTTGACTATATAAAAGAATTCTTACGATGTAGTTGGTCCTAAGCAATAACTGACATTGATTTGACATCCAATATAATCACTACTTTAGCCAGCTTGAAGATTGATTTTATTGCTGTAGCTACTCCTGAACAAAAAGTAAACCAAACATGGGATTTTCATGAGAAGACTTGTTATGGTGTCAAGTTGGTCTTTGAAATACAAATTGTGATGATATGATATCCACTATGGTCAACAGTGGTCATCTTAAAAATCTCATCACTATTTCTTATAGATGAATAGACATTCTTATTATGTCATGTTGGTATTGATGTGACATTCATTGTGGGAGCCATCTTGAAAATCTTGTTATTGCTGTTCCTAAATTAGTCATATTGACTAATTGGTCCTGAATGAAACTGAAGATTTGACACTAGATATGGCTGTGACTTATTGAAAATTTGTCTCTAATTCTGTTATTGATGGTCATATCAGCGGGGAGTTTTCATCAAAGGTTTTATAATGGTATCTTGTTTGTGGTAAATGAAAATACTATTGATCTTACATCCAATATGGTTTCAATACTCAAAATTAAAAAACAGAAATGGTCTTATCTTGAATTCCAGGAAATTCTATTTAGACATCGGAGCGTCACACCCTTCAGGGGAGTCTTGTTGTAAAAGTCGCTGCTCTATTAGACTTGGTACTGGAAGCAGTATATGACAGAATATTTTTAATGCAGCAGCTCATGCAGTTTTTTGCAGATTGTTATGAAACTTGTACATGTTGCCATAATTTAACAAATATGCAAGTTTGACCAATCATTCTACTCGTACTACTTTCAGAAAAGTTATGTATCTGAAATTAATACAGATTATCTCCATCATGGGGTGGTGATGGGGGTATATTTTCTTAAGCAAAATTGGTCACCATTTCTTTAGTTTAAAAATAAATACAGGAGCAGTTTTAACTAAATTTGACACTGCATACCAACATCAGGCCTTATTAATTGACATGACATACTAACATTAGGCCCTTTTGATAATTTTTTTTTTTTCTGATTAAGGCAATCTGCCATCCAGTTTGTACAAAACTATTAATAATTTTACACTTACAAAAGTAAAAGACAAATTCTGAGCCAATTGGACATGGAGCATCTCAGCATTAGCCTTTACTCCAGCCAGGCGAACAATCTTTTCTTTATGTCAGACCCACTCAGGACTCTTGGAGGGGTGTGTTTAAATATTCAGTGTGTCTGCAAATTAATTTATTGCACCTTAAACACTGAATTAAATTTAAATATTTTCAACATTATTGATTCATTTTGAACCTTGAAACAGGTGTAGTTACTTTAAAGACTGGAAATGTCATTTATAAAAAAAAATTGATTTTTTTTCTCACTGAATGTAAGCTTTGTTAGTTTTTTCTCTGATTTATTTGGCTGCATAATGGTTTGATTAATGTTAAGCCTTGAAATGTCATTAATTAAGCATTATTGAATGTTAAATATGAGCAGTTAAACAGGTCATTGTACGAAATATAGAATGCAGTATAGGTACTAGAGTCATTCATAGGTTATCTGAATAAATTTCATAATGGCAGAATTTATGTTCAAAATTACAGCACTTTTTCAAGGTTTGTTGTAATTTCTTTTGTATTTGTTGGACTTGATATTATTTAACAGAAACCTTGTTTGACAGTTAAGTAAAGGCCACACAAGGAAGGCAAATGAAATTAGATGGGTATATTTATCATCATATGTAGATGTCCTAATTGGATTTTGGGCCCATTACAACAGTATTTTAAAGTACATTTTAAAGCACATTTTGAACATTTTTGGATGGACTTACTTACAGAGACTTTGTTGGAGCAATTTAGCAAAATCATGCAAGGTTCACACATGAAACTTCATAAGCATCATTGTATGTATAAAAGATGACCTGATTAGATTTTTATACCATTGGAGCAATTCTTGTAATTTTTCTAGTTTTCAGTTTTGGGGACTGAGACCTTTTGGTCTGCAGTGTGGGCATTAATATTTTACAAACACAGATCTCTTGATTTTAAAACAAAAACTTCAGCATGACAATCTATTTTAATAGTTCTGGCCCTGGATCCTCAGGCATTTTGGAGGAAAGTCTTTGCCTGGTCATTTAGCTGTATATTTAATTACAATGAAGATATAATGAGGATGCAATAAAATCCCTTGTATAGATTAGTAAACATCAATCCATATATCCCATTAGATTTTGGGTTTTTTAAACTGAATTTTGTGCTCAAGAATATGTGCCCATGTCTCATAGTCAAAAAACGGTATGAGCACAAAAAATGTCCATAATCAAAACTAACATATGTAGAGATATCAACAATTAGATAATCATGAAATGTTATTGTTCTCACAACACTCACAGTGAAGATAGAGAAGTCCAAATTTGTTTAAATTTGAGAAAGAGTTTAGTAAATTTGGTACTCAGACAGGTTTTGATTACAGGGTCTTGCCTCACACCAGAAATTTAAGTTAACCAGACCCGCACTCAATAGATGAATCACAGAGATTTGTAAAACGTTGCTCCTTAGGAATTAAAAAATATGCATTACCGGTACTTTGTTTTTCTTCTCTTTGTTATGATTGATTGGTTTTAATTTCTTAAAGAAATGTTGGTTTATTATTATTAAAGTTGTTATTATTATTATTATTATTATTATTATTATTATTATTATTATTATTATCAGACTTTTTGATGGAGCATTGGGAATATTGTGATATCCTCACTATTGATAACCATATCCCCTAAACCAAGGAGCAGATATTTGCAAAACGTTTTAGATTTGTTGACCTTGTGATATCCATCTGCATGAGGGGCATCATCATTGGCTTCTGCCTTTGGGGTGGTTGTCAGCAGGGGGCAAAACGTCAGATCCCCTACCTTTATATTACAAGGATACTTTCAAATATAGACCCGATAGTATGTCGTGCAGTCAGAACAGGTTGGTGCAAAGTATATGGGTCACTGTTGGGGAGTGGGGGAATATGAGAAGAGAATACATTGGTATTTATCATCATAAGCCATTGCAGTTACTCTGATGATTATTGTTTTAAGAATCTGTCCCAACATTGGCATATTAAATTAGAAACTATATGACAAATGGAAACAAACATCAAAAGTAAGATTTAGGATAATTAGATCTGATTTTTAAATGGTATTTGTAAGCAAGCAATTTGACACTTAACTACATTTTATGGTAGATTCAGTACATTGCAAGAGCTAGCTCTCTCTCTCTCTCTCTCTCTCTCTCTCTCTCTCTCTCTCTCTCTCTCTCTCTCTCTCTCTGTGAAGAGAACTACTTTAATTTCTTCCAAATTAATTAGTTAAATGGAAGTAAATAAATGTATCTTCATCAGATAAATTGTTTGATGTTAAAATTTAAAAAGGAGAAAGATAATAATTTAAAAAATATGCAATCATTGTATGATGCATGATATGTTTATTTTAAACTAACAGACATTATGTTTTTTAAACCCTGTTTTAGTTTGCTATGGTTATGTCCCAGTTTTGGGGATTCCATTGTCATTGATGTCCCACATAAGGCACCTCTTCACACCCCTACTTAGAGGACATAACCTCTGTTATTTGAAAGTCCATAGATACTATGATACAGTATATCTGTTTGTAAGCATGATCTAACGCGTGTTAAATTATTGGAGTCCTCCATTACTTAGAGGACATAACCTCTGTTATTTGAAAGTCCATATATACTGTGATACAGTATATATGTTTGTAAGCATGATCTAACGCGTGTTAAATTATTGGAGTCCTCCATTTCACCTCAAGATAATGAAACTTAGTTAAGTAATTGTGTAGAGTGTAGAATGTACCAATACAATTGTATATTGAGTCACATCTGTGAAAGATGGTCTAGTTATAATTTTATATTTCAGTTAACTACCAAGTATTTGTGTTGTATCAGGTGCAAATGGTCATATGTGATCAAGTATCAACAACATGTTAAACTGGCCTAACCATAATCCCAATAATTCAGCACCTGGGTCATAGCATGGTTTTTATCCATAGAGTTGAAAGATTGCCGTGACAGGTTTCTGTGGGCTCATGAGTGCCTGATGAGGCCAGTTTGTGTCTTGAACTGTTTTTGGCACACGGAACAGGAGATGCTGGAGCAATAAAGGACATGTTCCAGCTTCAGATTTTACATCCCTCGTGCTTCTGCACTGCTTCATCAATTCTCAGCTCATATTCTTTTGCATGTCAGACTTGGGTTTGGCATCACCATATAATAAAATCACAAACAGTTACTTCCTGTAACTTTGTCTTCGTAGTCTCCTCAGATTGAAAAACTTGCCATCAATCCAGTCGTTTCTGAATTTGAATCCAGTGTGATAGCCATGGAAGGCAGCTATAAGTATAGCAGAAAACATCATATTGAGTAGGGTTGGGGCCAGCACGCAACCTAGCTGACTTTATTGTTAACTGGAAATTATTTAGACAACTCACCATCTTCCATGACGTGAGTAAGCATGTCGATTGCCAAACCATTACAGCAAATTTATCTGAGCCAAAACATTTTACCATGATCTTTCATACACCCACACGACTGACTGTCAAAGGCTTTTATCAGGTCGACAAATTGCCCCCTCATTGATTGATAGTTGTTTGGGGATGTTGTTGATGCGTTCTACCCATCTTTGTAGTATATTTTCTTTGTCAGTGAGAAGAATGGTGGCATGATAGCGCAGTAATGGAGATGTTGCTGATGCCTGCGACTTTGTAAATTGTTTTAGGATCATCATAGAAATTTTTCATTCCGTTTATGTCTGCATAGGACTAAATGTCCCCTTGTTGCGTAGCCTTGAGTCTTGCCATGAGTCGATTTGGAATGGACAGTCCTCTTGATATTTTTGAAGGCTGCCTTCTTAGATAATGAAATGCTGTTTCTATATGGCAACATCATTCTTATCATACTAATCTTGATGTTTACGTGTGGTTGGACTAAGGTTTTTGGATGCAGCCGAGCAAACAAAGTCATTTAACGATACCCAGTTTTCACCGACGTTCTGGGAGTTCGTGTCAGTTGTTTCTGTCTGGCTGCAAAGTTCTTCAACGAATACCCATTTTAACATACTGTCACTCGAACATCCTGCTTGTCTCAGCTCCTGACGATGGCATATTCAATGGAGGCAGTGATGGAGCGTGGGTACATCCAAAACGTCTTGTTTCTGGTTGTTTAGGTGGAGGGCTGATCGGGAGGCAATATTCAGCACATTTCCTCAGTAAGAAGAGCCCTTTGTTGCATTTGCCAATACCATTTTAGCAGATGAACCCTGGCCATGTCTGATTATCTTTGACAGCTCTAACTTATTTCATTGTAGTCATCAAATAAATAAGCTTGTTTGACATCGATGCTTATGTGATGGGAGTCCCATTTGCACTTGTAGTCATCCACGTCCTTTGGGAGATCTGTGAGCATGATGACTAACTGGTATTTTATGGTAAATCCAGCAAAATGTCGCTCTTGATTGACCATTCAGAAGAAGGTGCAGCTAGCTACCTACTTTGACGAGTTGTCCTTTTTTCAGTTACACGAGTCTCACTCAGGGCAAAGAAGAAGAAAAACACATGATCAACTGACTTTAACCTATGGCAGTCCTTAATAGTTACCAACAGGAACCTACCATAGAGGCTCAAAGTTTGGGGTTTATATTAAAACAGGGAAACACAAACTGTGTACCAACACATAATCCTTGTTATCTTCAGATATCTTTCGTTCATCTTTTCAATTATTATATGTTAATAATTGTGATTCTTTTTTTCTTCTAATCCAGTATGTAATAATTAACATGGTTGTTATTATCCCCAAAGTCTCCTAAGTTAGTACGGTTCTATCACTTGTCTTTGTTGTTTTTTTTCGTACAGTAATTTTAAAGACATTGTGCCACTGATGTCTTCCATATTACATGTCATCCATGTCACATTGCTTAACCTTTCATACTACGTTGCCATATTATTATCAGTTGTGTGGTCACACATGGCAACAAATAACATTTACAGTTTGATTACGGTTTAACAGTTTTTATTCATTCAATCATAGTGTTCTGTGGGGAGGGGAGGAGAGACGGTCAAATTACAAAACAGTTGAGCCTAGAGTATCTCTGTAACAGGGTGTTTGTATTTGTTAGTATTATCTAGAGGATGATCGACTTAAGTGTTATTGGCAGGATCAAGTATGTAATAATATAAACTGTGAAATTCATAGACGGGATAATTGAATATCTTAGCAGAGATGTATAATAGAACACGAACCCCTTCCTATATACAAAATATAACAATTTATTTAATTATATAAACAAAATGAAATTGAACATACTATCTGAAGGATACGCTTCTCTTAGAAATCAATTAACAAGTTTATTAAAACAAAAGCAACTAGCCATTCTGTTTGTACCGAAAAGATAAATCATCATGAAATAGAGTGAGCGATTGGACTCTGTTGTCCAACATGCATGCATTACCTGGTTGCTAGCCAGTTAATCCAAATTCAACATTAATGACAGGGTAGAGTCTATGTATTCCATCTCTTTTCTCTCTCCAGCCTCTTTAGGATCATCTACTTTAATTTGATTGTCGCTTCTCTGTCTACTCTAGATAGGAGTATATATGGAGATATTGGCATTGTGCTTTCGAGACTCGCATACTTCTATCGTCTCTCTTTCGCTAGGTTCCGTGTCCCTTAAAATTCCAGACACCCGTCCAAAGAGAATTTATTTAACTAGATAAAGATACTCGCTATTTTCCTTGGAGGAAAGTCTTTCCTTCCGCAGGAAAATTGACTGCCAAATCTTACGATGGAGAATACTTAAAGCATTGAATTTTGTCTAGGAAACACCTCACCCCCTTGATTTAGCTTACACGGTCAGGATTAAATTTATTTAACTGTCCTTAGTAATACATGGGATTAAGGTAACTGTTCCAAGCGCTATTAATAGACCAATTTATGGAAGGTTTCCTTTTATGACACTTTTTTCAACGAGTACGAAGTTGTCTCTGCATCATTTTAACTTTGGCATCATTGGATACTTAAAACCCAAATCACTTTGCCACTTCCATCTGTCTGACCGTTATCAAATGGTCCCTACTTAAAAATCAATCACGCTCCAAACCAGGGACATCAAAACCACAGCAGTCTAGCGGTTTAACACGGTACCTAAACTCATTCGTCAACTTCACAGTGACCGCGACAAATATGCTACGCGAACATCTACTAGACATCTACAAAATGTACTTTTACAATCTTGAAACAAGTTTGAAATACTCAGTAGGGTATTGAAAATTACACTATATCAGTTTCACAGCACTCCTTTTTTCAAAACCACTTCATTTTTCTACTAAAATAAACGAATTCGACGTTTTCAAGAAGAGATGAAAACAAAGCCTTGTTATTGGTTACATTTATGCATACTATAAATATATGTAAATATTATGTATATTTTGGTATTGTCTGAAGAAATAAAGAAAAAAAAACTTTGGGTTATCAGTATTAAAAAAAAGGTGTAGATTGCCAAATGCAAATCTGAATGAAAGGTAACTGATATAGAGACATGTATTTCATGAAACAAATACTTTTTGTATTTGTGTATGGTGTGCCAATACATTTAAATTAATTTTTATTATTTGTCCTTTGAATACATTTTATTCAATTATCGTACCATAGAATTCACACCAGTTTTTTCTGGTTTTCAGAAAATTAATTTGAAGCACTGGTGGTTTAATTTTCTGCAGTTTTGTTATCAATTGCTCGAGAACTTTGCTTTTTGTAAATTAAATACTGTTATTAACCATTAGATGAATACTTTTTATGAAACATTTTTTAGGTAGACAGTTCCAGGATAAAACCCAGTGTCAATCAAAGAATCTAGATATATGGGTTGATATTCAGTTTATTTACGCTCGTCATTTCGTGGAGCTTATTATATCATGATGTCGGTCATCTATCCGGTTGTCCACCCTCCAGATTTTACCATACTTTGTGTGGATGGCATGCACTTGTGATAAGTAAGAACCCTGTCGATTTTGGGTTCAGAAGGTCAAGGCTACTAATTGAAAGAAGAAAAATTATTTCTTCACAAATGTTCTAGTTGTCCGCCGTCTAACATCTTAAGGGCCACACGATACGTAACGGCGGGCCGCTTTTTTTTAGACCCCTGTTCTACAGTCATGCGGCTATTTGTCATAGCTCACCATTGGGTTAAGAAAGTACCCAATCGATTTCGGAATCATAAGATCGAAAATCAAGGTAACTGACTGAAAGAAGAACTTTCCTTTGCACAGTTGCTTAAGTTCTCTACCATATACAGTCACCAAACATTATGAATAGCTTGCACATGGGGTAAGGGTGAAGAAGAAGAAAAACATCACGACTTCTGTGTCAAACATTAAGGTTACTGTGACTGAAAGAAGAAAAATAATTTCCACATCATAATTCGACTTCTCTACCATCAGCTGTTACCAAACCTTGGATGACTTTCACTTGGAGATGGGAAGAATCCAATTGATTTTGGAGTCCAAAAGTTAAGGATACCTTGGCTGGAAAAAAAAAATGAAAATGGTTTATGCACAATGACATCATTGCTACATCACATACCTCAACCAAATTTAGTGTATGGTTTGCTGCATGAGTAATAAAGAAGCGTGTTCATATTTGGTCTTGAAGTGAGGGGATAAGGTTATCTACGTCATCACAGCCCTTTCATAGTTCCCATGTCTTGACCGTACACTGTGGTAGCGCTGTAATGTCATTCAAGTCAGTCATGAAAGCCCTAAATTAACGTACCGTCAGGAGTACGTAAAGGTTACATAACGTGGCCTTGAAGGGCAATATATTGATAAATCCTAGGAGACGAACATTTTTCCTGAAATGGGATATTTTTTTATCTCATAGAAGTTACAGTATCAATGATTAGCGCACAGAATGCAACGTGTCTTTGAACAAAACATCACTCACGCGAACGTGTTTCCGTTTTGTTTGAATCGGTATAGAATAAACATTATATTGTCCGGGGGTGGGGGTCAAGAGATTTGTACGATGTCGCAGAACAATGGCTTATCTTGGGAGGATAAAGTTTCGTATCTTCCCCTAACAAGGGCAATGGATGTATAATGTTAAATTTCGCTTGTTTGAATTTCAACGAGTGGTCAGAAGGATTCTAAAAGGGTGCTGTAATAATGTTTTTATTTGTTGTGTGCCCTTATCTTCCTTTCATTTACTCATTCATTATTATTAATTATATATATATATATATATATATATATATATATATATATATATATATATATATATATATATATATATATATATATATATATATATCCCTGATACTTCAAAAGTGATAAAGTCGAATTTAAATACAATTTATCGATATGAGATTATCAAAAAGAAGACTCTTCGTGCCTTGTTAGTCCTAAATGAAAATTGTTTGCTCGGATATACAATGTAGCCACCGCTGCTCCGGTGACCAACGCGATTAGAGCTTCCGCCTCCGGTCACTGTTTCGAACCCCGGCCGAATTATACAAAAGACTTTACACTTTGGTACTTGCAGCTGCCTCGGTTAGCGCTAAGTATTAAGATTTTATTGTTTTAAATATATTGATCTGATATCCCACATGGCCACCACTTTTAAATTGTATCACTGCCGTTGGTGGAAAGTCATATCAACCATGGGGGCCCCGAGTGGCCGAGTGGTCTAAAGCGCTGTCCGTTACGGACCACTGCCATCTCACCTCTGTCTGCGTGTGTTCGAGTCTAAGATTCGGCAAATGTAGTTATGTGAGAAAGCTTGCCAGTAACTTCTCGTGGGTGGGTGGTTCTTTCTGTGTGTTGTCCGGAGTCTTCCTCCACCATTAATACTGGCCACCAAGTATAGCCTATATTGTGCTGAAAAATGGCGTTAAACCATAAAAAAAAAAAAAAACATATCAACCATGTTTTCACCAGAATGCTTCTTCTGATGCCTTCTTGGTTCGGAATGAAATTATTGCCGACATGACATCAAATAATGGCCACTATGTTGTCACTACGCCTGCTTAACGGAAAGTCAGTTAGCATAGGGTTTTCACCAAAAGACTCATAAAAGGGTCTTGTTTATCCTAAAAGAAGCCGATGCCGATTGTACCTCCAATATGGATGTCACTGTGGCTAATTTTAAGATATTGTCCCAGTAATATCAGAGAGAGTTTAAACATCCAACAATTAAAAAGAAATTGCCATAACTTGAATTCCTGGAATTTCGTTTCGGTCATTAGTAAGTCCCATAGAGTGACTATTGTTTAAGAACATCTTTAGGCGGTTATACGGTTAAATATTCAGTAATTCCGCCATTTTCCTAAAAATTTTAATTGCATGTAACATAATTGTTTTTTCATCATCACGCATACTGTAATTTGCTGCAGTCTTTATGAAGTTCGATTTCTTCTTTGATTACCTTCAATTTCCGCTCGATAATTACCGTTTGTAGAATATTCAAGACGAACTACTGTAAAACAAAAAAAAAACAAAAAAATTGAAACTTCCGTTCTTTGTACACGCAATATGATCACAAAGAAGTTGGCGGCAAGATGTGGCATGCAGGACTGAAACCATTAGGAAGCACCACATACTGACTTGTTACAGATGGGTACGGATTCAATTTTTTTACATTTTAAAAGCTGTTTAGTTTTTAATACCGTATTTTTTTTATAGCAAAACTAAAAAGCCTTAGATTTCAAGCACGTGTCAGGCACAACTTATTGTAGAAACAGTCCGCTTGCTGTTTGTATTTTAATAATATCAGGAATGGTTGATACTAATATTGCTAAATCAAATTGGCCATTTTTGTAGATGATTACTTGTCATGAAAAAAAACTTTCCTTTTCTTCCTTTTCATTCTATAAAAAACTTGAATCTGGACGTTTTTTTTTCAAGGGTGAATATTAACCAAACACATCTATTATTATTATTATTATTATTATTATTATTATTATTATTATTATTAGCTTACCCTGGCCATAAGACATAATAAGATTATGCCATGGTCATTTGTCCATCTTTCATAGTGCGCTGTACTACATCATTTCACCATTGTTATTTACTTCTAAAAAAAAAACTGCTCAGTTGAATTTGACCAAATTTGAAAGGGGGGGGGGGAGGGAAGATGAGAGGTCACGGGGTGGGCATATAATGGTAATGAAACATATATTCGAAATTCCTGTGGATTTAAATTTATATTGCATACAATCCTAACCTAATTTGTTAGGTAATGCGCTACACTATTGCCGAGTATTCAATTTAACATGATTGTAACTTTGGTTTTTGTGGTATTTTTGTGTTGGAAGAGAATTTCAAAACAGTGCACGCGTAATGACGTTTGACGAGACCAAAGTGAGTACTTGTTAATGCCATTATGCTTGTAATTTGACTATATTTGAACATTTAAAAAAAATAAGTTAACGTTTGTAATGTATGCATTTGACCCTTGTTACTGTTTTTCTTATTTGATAACATCCGCACGATCTGCACATCGAGAATGTTCATCGGTTTATTGGTTCATATACAAGCCAGATAATAAATAGTCTTACCTTGAGTTATGTGGAGAGCTCGTAGTAAATATTGATCATGCCTGCAAAGAATAACAAATCTAACTCTAAAGATGGCAGTTCGAATGAAATGAGGAGAATGAGTGTATCATGACAAGACTCGTTCAAAATAATGTGCTGGCATCAATCCGCCAGTCGGACGAAAATATCGATGATTGTGTCAAAAAAGGCTCCCAAGATAGTGTGCAAACATCGATCCACCATTTTGTCATAACTCAGATGCAACCCGAAAGATCAGATAAAGAAAATTAACAAGAGAAAGAGAAAGACAGTCTGCCCTCCATTTTGTTACAAATTGGACCAGATAATGTTTATATAGCATTTGAAATATATCAGAAGGATGTAAAAGAGGTAAGTTTGTAAGATATTAAGCAGATGAAGAAATCTGAGAAATTAATTGCTGAACTATTTGATGTACAAGTTGAAAAATATTCAGATGAAAGAAATAATGGAAGCTGTGGAGAAATCAAAGGAAGACAAATCAGAGAAAACTGAGAAATTAACACACACACAAACTGCTATCGAAGAAAGTTGACAATGAACAGCAATACTCCAGAGTTAACACAGAATCGAAACACAGATGAAACTGAAAGATGAGAGAGAGAGAGAGAGAGAGAGAGAGAGAGAGAGAGAGAGAGAGAGAGAGAGAGAGAGAGAGAGAGAGAAATAAGCTGGTCATAACTGTATCGACTGATGAATTGACGTCATCCTTAGAATTGTTAGATTTTATGCAGGTTGAGACATATTCAACAAGAGATCAGGGAAGTGGGAGAGAATGAGTAAAAGGAAGAACTTAAAAGATTCATCCAATACATGTATTGTACTATATGGACGAATGGAATACCAGAGATATTGTAGGGTGGTGTGAAAGGTATTAGTAAATAAATCAAGGACGATACCGTTTGAGTCACACACCCTACGACACAACACTAGATAATTTCGTCTGAAAAATAAAATGTTATAAACCCTTCATGTCAAGCAGTAGTTTATTACAACATTTATTACCAAGTCGCTCTTGTATAGAACATGTAGCGTTGTGTTTGCGGCCCTCTTGTGGTCTTAGAACGTGCAATCTGGCCCATGGCCGTAAAAGGTTGTGCACCCCTGAATTACAATCTAAATAAACATGTCACAGTAAAGAAACACTACTCGGAATATGTGAAACTTGAACAAACAAGTATAAATCTACCTGAACATAGTTATTCTTAAGGTATTTTTATAAAGACACTTTCAAGGATTAATTAACTTTAACTTTATTTTATTTATTTACCTGGTCTTCATTATTACATATTTTAAGTTTTCACCCATAAACCCTCAGATACATGCCAGGAGCTGACCAGAATTTAATTTTTTTTAACGGCACATAAACATTTCCGACATTAGGAGATCACAGTTATCTCGTCAACAAAGGTGAATTTGCAAACGTCAAAAATCAAACATTTGTATTGTAATACCTTAAAATAACTAAATGTCTTATTCATACATTATGCAAGTGTAAAGTCATGTAAAACATTGAAAACTGTATTCCAATGTTTCCCATGTACGGTATTTTGGAGGTAAATCGTCCCTACTTGTATATAGAATCTGACACCGCTTTGATTTACTCCGAAATAAAAGCATTATCCAGCAGAATCGAAGAATCTAAATGCGTGTTACTATTCATTGTTTCAATGTCACGGGCTTTTGAATTTAAACAAAGTAGGGAATTAAAATTCGAGACGGTAATTAACAGCACTACAAGGTAGAGAAGGGGTTAGTCCAAGTTTATAATTCTGTATATGCTAACAATTTAGGAGCAGCCCTGAAATGTATGCCTCGTATGCTGGCGATCAATTGTATCGAAATCACAACTGGAGATTAAAAAGGGATGAATTCATTATACGGTCAGCCGATCTTGATCTGTACTTTTGTTGTGTAACTTATGTTTGAATCCGTCAGAATGACGTCATCAGAGTTAATATATTCGAGTACTGATGGTTTGCTAGCTCGTGTCTTGGATGACGGGGAGTCATCGAAACAATTCCCAATCACCAATGAACAAGAAGGGCTGGGAGTTGGCCCCAACCCTCTTCATTATAATATTCTCTCTTCATTATTATACTCTCTCTCTCTCTCTCTCTCTCTCTCTCTCTCTCTCTCTCTCTCTCTCTCTCTCTCTCTCTCTCTCTCTTGGATTGTTTACGTAGCTTTAAAATAAAGTTCTGTCATATCGCTACGATGTTTAGAGCGTGGTAGTTTATAGTGATGTAGCACTTCAGACATGCAGCATGATGTCCTACCCACTCGCGTTATCCTGACACCAGGTATACCAGTCCTTACACCAACCTCAGCCGCTTGTACTAGCATTGCAAGTCTTTGTTATGACTCGGCTGGGATTCGATTCCGCGACCTCCGGCATCCAATGCAGACGCTCTAACCACTTAGACCACCTGAGCAGTCCGTATGGTGTGAAGAGGAGAAAGATATAATTACGATAAATATCACACGTGCTTGACTTTAACACGAACTATTTGGATAGTAAATGTATCGATAAAATATATAGCATATATTTAAATTTAATTTGGAATTACTTATTAGAGGTTAAAATTGCACTGGGGTGTGAAGCCGCCAAATAATATAATCCAGAACTAAAAAGTTTATATTTTAAGTTTGCATGTTTGTGTGTTTTTATTTTTGACATTGATAATGTGCATATCAAATTAATGATACAAGCTGTTATGAGTCAGGCAATAAGATATTTCGATATAATTGTATTATCGTGTCGATATTCCTTTGTTTCTTGGCCCATATGAGAATAAGAAGATACATATATCGAACTCAGTGCTTTGTCTGTTGTACAGACCCGACGTTGGTGTTTTGATTTAGATCAAGATTTACTATTTATGGATAGTCGTGTAAGAATATTTTCAACCCAAAAAATGTAGGGCAGGTAATGGCAACTAAAGCAGGAGGCCAACGGTGGCACGGGATCGTTACAAAGAAAATTATTATCAATCAGTGAATGGCGGTGGGGGGCCCAGCACTTATCAATAGAGCAGGTTATTGTTACAGGTTCCCCATCTATCTTTTCATTGGCTGATACTCTTTATTCTCTTTATAACGAGCTCCTGCTAACGCTGGTACGCCAGACTTTTGGAAAGGAACGCGGTACTAATTGTAGTTTTTTTTTTTTTATTATATGGACTAAAACGATAATTACATTAATGGGACGAATATGACTTGGCAAACAAGCACTCTAGAATTGGGCGAATTTGGTACAACAGTTCTAAAAAGTTGCCGATAGGGGTTTAGCCAATGGTAAGGAAATGAAAGATGTTTTGCACAGATTAAGAATAAAAATATAACCAAAAATTTGTCTACGAAGGTATGCATACAACCAAAACACATCTTGTGTGCTAATGCTGAACGTGGATTGGATGCTGTTTCCAGTTCTTAAAGCGGTGTGTGTGTGTGTGTGTGTGTGTGTGTGTGTGTGTGTGTGTTTTATTCAGCAATACTTTTTCTTTATAATGTAAATCAATAGGAAGGAGATAAAATTGTAAATTATTTGACGTTGACCCCGAGAGCTAAATTAAAGGAACTGTATTACATGTGCTACGTGCTTAGGCTCGAATAAGCAGCAACATAGAAAGAAGTGAAAATAACAAACTTGTAAAAATTTAACAAACAATTTATTGAGTACAAATATTTTCATAAAAGAAAATATTTAAACTTACGGTTTTAGAGAATCAAGTACAAAAAGTAATCCAAAAAGAATTCACAATATAATCCACTAGTGGAATTGCAACAGTCCTGATAATAAAATGTCCTAATAGTTCCCGGTTCCAATCTTGACGATGTAATCCAATATGGACGACGAAGTCACGTAATAAAGTCAGATTTAGTTTTATAATAATCCAAATGAGCACAAGTAATTTCTAGATAAATAACACAATAAATTCCTCTTGATCCCAAACTAAATGAAATGATTTACACTCAAACAATAACACACATATCTTTGTATTCCAAAGCCCAGACTAACTACTGAACTGTTTACGTAAACAGGAAAGGGGTCACGACCTTCCAGAATCTCTCAGAACAATCTCACGTTCAGGAAATCACGCAAACATCGTATGACCCAACTAAATTAGAAAGATGTTTATACTTTACTCCATTTTGTCCTTGGAATCAACCAATCATTTTAAAATCTTGTTTACAACTCTGATACCAGGTCAGAAATGAGGTCAACACCTGGTGTTTATTCGTAAAGTATATAGGTGATCCATTTCTAGAAAATCTCTCCCAACTAACGAATTTTAAACCCAAAAATGTCAAATTTGAATCTAACAAACAAAATTAAATGATTTAAATCAAATATACGTAACACATTAATTAATATAAATGGGCCAAATATTGATGTAGAACAGTTTATGAAAATGAAGAAAAAAAATAACAGCCCTCTTAATATGATTAATTGTTTATTGATTGGTATTTGATTAAAAGGCTTCACACAATTATTAAAACATAATGCATATGCCCGGAAAAAAAGTGATAGCAATGATTGAAAGTTTTGAGTTATTATATATTTTGAGGATCTTAAAACGAAAACAAAAAATAGTTTGCATGGAAAAGGAATAATCCTAGACAGCAAGTTCATTTAGATTTTTATGTGATTCCATGTTATTCAAGTGGCTTTGTTTTAAGTAGTTGTATTGAAACCGTTCTAGATCGAACCATTCATGAATAATATTACAAATAAAATTTTAACAAGGTTAGAGGGATGGACAATCAATAACTATTAAAGGATGAAGACTATATTAAAATAGTAAATCATAATGTATGATGTTTATAAAATAAATGCCGTTGAATATAGTGACATTAATGTCAAAGACATTAAACCTAAGAATTTTAAGTTCAGTGTATCCAATCAATTATTTTTAGATTCCTTATTACTTATAATTGGTGTAAAAAGTATGTTTCATATTAGAACAGAAAGGATAGTTCTGAAGAAAACTTGGGAAGAATATTGAATATTTAGCAAAGAAAGAAATTAGAAAGATAACAATAGCATACGTTGTGACAAAATGCACGACTTCATAAACAACAACACCTGCAATCAACGAGAAATATGAAATGCAAGGTCTGGTGATAAGATATGGGAAAAAATCCAACAAAATACTTCGTTGACATAGAAAATAATTATACTGATAAAATCATGTCAAATTTGATTAACGGATTCGGAAATGACTATACAGATAACAAAATATATTTTAGAACAACAAAACAAATATTACTTTAAGTTGTCTGATGATACTAGTGTTTATGAATCAGAGTGAACTTTAGGATGAACTAGGTCCAAACGAATGTACGTTTGCTCAAATATGTCACATAGTTAAGGGCTTTAAATTACTTGTCTATAATTAGCAATGGTAGTTAAAAATCTGCATGCGTTTTGATGGATTTACAGCCAAATTGTTTTCTGTTTTAAAATAAAATGATGAATGAATATGATTATAAATCAGGACCATTATCAATTATCGAAAATATGGTATGATTACATGCATACCAAAACCAAATAGAAATAGATGCTTCTTAAATGATTGGCGACCAATATCATTTCTGAATTTAATTTGCAAAAATTGATTTGGGTTGTAGTGCAAATATAATTAAAGGTAATTTGGATGATGGATTACCAAATGGGATTTTTTTAAAAGAAATTGTTAGAATAATATATATGTTATTTGAAGCAAGAAATCAAGAAATATGAGGTCTAAATTTTGTACGTACATTTTGAAAAGGCATTTGATACAAAGTCATCGAAATTTATGAATCTCTGTATTTAAAATAAAAATATAAATCGATGGTGTATACAATGATATCAACTTTATCATACATATCTATTTTTCATGTTGATGTTCTCGAGAGAATGATAAATGAATTTTAAAATGTATACAATTTCAAGTGTTTTTTTTTCTTCTTCTCACCAGTATGGTCTAATTCAAATATGTTGGGGTAACACAAGTTTGGAATACAAGAATGGCATGAATAGTTGCACGTGATGGCAATTGCAACTCATATGATAAATAAACAAATATGTATACATTGTAAACAACAATTTTTGAATATATGTAATTGATAAAGAACATTCATCAAACTCGAAACGATTTAGTTGGAAAAGGGACGAGTATAAGAATCATTTTGCAGTAAGTTTTGATGTCTGTTTATCATATACATTGATGAATTAGAACGAATACAGACAGGTTTTAATGTCATTACAAAAGATAGAAAAAAAAAAAAAGTGGAATAGAAAATGTCAAAATATGCATTCATATAAAATAAATTAATCTTTATCTACCTTCGCTCATATTACTGATATGAAATTGAGGGAATTTCAGTTTAAAAATAGTGCACAACAATTTGTGTACACATTTGTTTATTTTTTATCGAAGGCCAAAATGTTATATAGTGATAATTGTCTTTCTTGTTAATTGGAAAAGGAGTCAGTTGTACAATTGTTATTTTAATTGATGAAAAATAATAATCAATTTCTTACGAAATTTGACGAAACCATACTATTTGTAACTAATATATCTTACGTTATTTACTTATAACTGTTATAACATATTTCATCTATAGATTAAAATTTTGAAACCACCACTAACTTCACACAGATGTTTTTGAAGCTGGAACAAAATATTTTTCATATGTGAAGCAATTCAGTAGTAATTCTTGTGCAGATGGTAAGACATGTCGACATTTTTTAAATATATTCTTGACAAATTCTTATTCGTTAGCTTCAAATATTCGTGTATCCCTCTCTTTGTAAATTTCAGAAAGGCTTCGATTTCATTGAGGTACTTGATATGCAACTAATATTGTTTGTGTAATAATTACAAATACATTGGAACAATGTGTTATCAGTACCGAGCAAATTTACTCTTTATTTATTTTGTATATGTCTTTTTATGTATTTCTGTATGTAATATGTTTATTTGTCTCCTTTTTAAGTATTAAAAAATGAAAGGAAATATCTGGCACGAATTGGTTCAATGATGCCGATCCGACAAACTTTTGCCGTTGCATATAATAGAAACAAAAACTGTTTATGAAATTTTGAAAACGCTCAACATACCTTGTCCGTATTCAACAGAAAGCATGCAATTATGAAGGACCTGAAAAATTTATTTGAATCATGGCAATCCAATCAGATATGGCCACCATTATGAAAACAAAATGATTTACACGACTTCTAAGAAAAACGCTCAGCTGAAAGAATGCATTGTGTTAGGCATCTTTGCTAACCATGGGTGGTCGTTGATCCACTCCATTCTACGTCATTCATTGATATTATGATAATGGTGCACAATCGGCTGCCGGCACCCAAATTAATCCGAACCAGTTTGAACCCTATGTTTCCAATACCGACGAATCCGAAGCTGCAGATGAAGATTACGAAGAAGAAAGACCAGATTGATTGACGGACAGTTCACGGAAATTGTTTTCTGAATATGTCTACGGCCTAAGTTACGATAAATATATGTATCCGACGATATTTGCAGTAGTGTTCCACAGTATCATATTCGTTTACAAATGAATGTTTCTCACCTGTAATAAAGGATGTAATAGTGTATTGCATTTCAATGGTAGAGACGTATTTATACGTTGATAAGTAAAAGGCACATTGGATAACAGCTGTAAGCTTCGAAAACCTGTGAAAAAATTGATACAATTTATAAGTACTTAAGATTCCTAGGAGAGGACGTCCTCTTTTGCACAACTGTTGAAATAGGCATGATATTTACTGATACATGATAGCAAAATTGAATTCATATTTTGTACACTGTATTATAAGTTTAAAATTCTAATTTATATATATATATATATATATATATATATATATATATATATATATATATATATATATATATATATATGCACAGATTATTTTTGGAATCATATAACTGTATCAAAAATAATGATAAATCACACTGGACCAATAACAATATCTACTAAAACTTTTGATTTCCTAATTTGATCTAATGCACATAGCATAATTTATCTCAACTTAGTTTTCAAATTATTATTTCAGAAGACATCTGTATACAATTTGTTCGGTGATGTTGGCACTTTTTGGGCAAGGAAATGAGGGTCATCATTGCATCATGTGCTGTTCAAAGGATCCGCAATGCCTTTCCTGATCAAAACCTGAACTACACATGCTTCATGAGGTTGACAGTGATTAAACCTTCTATGAAGATTTTGAGTAGCAATATCCTTATCAGGCTTCTCATACAGACAACACATAGGTGGTGGTACATCTACCCAAAGTTTGACTCCTTCATCATTCACCTGTCCAATTCTGAATGCTGTTTTCATCAGACTTTCAACATAATCTGTAAATTAAAGAAAATTTAATATGCATTGTATTGTACAAACCAAAAACTGCAACTTTGTGTTGAAGTTAATTCATGAATTAAAAGTATTTGTCTTTACAATTGTTTGCATATTTTTATTATTTTACCATAGGGCGAAATCTTGATCTTTAAAATTAAAGGAGTGTCAACTTTAACAAATATTTTGCCTTTACTGTTTGAATTTAATATATAAAAAAATAATATAGGTACTTACACTTGGTACAACAGTATTTATATCTCTAAGTGATATATTCCTTTCTGTTCATTAATTACTAATGCATATTCTTACTATATGTTGAGTCAACTAGGATTTTCCTGACAGTGTATTCTCCATTTTTTTACTTTGGATACACTATTTTATATCTGACCCTCCTATTCTTAGTGCTCGCTTGCTCTCTTTGGCTATTTTCATTAAAATGCAATGCAGCTAGCCAAAGCCTATTTCAAAGTAAATAAAGATACAAAATACAATACATAATTCTATCAAAAACCAAATACTTTATTTGCAAACATTCCAAAACACTTAAAACTGTTATACAATGTTACATTGCAGGATATAAAAAAATCAGATCTTGATATCTATGATTTAATTTGAAGATGAATATATTGGACTATATATAAAACACTGCAAAACCTAAAACAGTATTTTGTGTGTGCAATAATATAAGATTTACCTTGAAAGCACTCCATGATAAGATAAACCAATCATCTTTGGTGCAAAATGATTGATTACAGAGTGGTATCCCTCCAGTGCTGAAGTTTGTTGTCCAGATGACAGCACTGGCACAACTTCTCTCATTTGACTGCTGGCCACAATCTCTTCAAGCTTTTAAAATACTTTAGATACTATAAGTTATAAAATATATTCATCTTAGCTTGGTTTTATGCTATCTTACATGAAAATTAAAATGTGCACTAACAAAAATATATCTAAATTAAATAAATTACTACATTTGTAAAGTTAGTGAGTCACATGCCTATATGACATGTACTCCATAAGACCCCATTGTGCTTTTGCATACCAAATATCATGTTTTATTTTTAAAAATGTACTGTCATCTACATTGGGAGTTTAAATATTGTGTTTCCATTACAAAGATAATTTTGATGTATACAATATTGTAAAATTTCTACTCAATTTGGTTGTTGTTGTTGTTATTTTGGTGTTTAACGCCAATTTTTAGCACAATATAGGCGATACATGGCAGACAGTATAACTGTTGGAGGAAGAACCCTGGAAAACCCTGGGAAGAACCACCGACATTCCATTTTGTTTTGTAGATTTTATTAATAGGGGATGGGAATAAACATCATCATGTTTGTAAATATCTATATTTAATCTGATGCACACATTAGTCTGACAATGAAATATATACGTAGGCCTTCTAAATCAACCAGCAGAAAGATTTCTCTATTCAAATGGTCAAAATTGAAAACATCATGAAAATTGTGACAATATTTATCAAATGTTTATATTATATTTATCAAATGTTTATATCTCAGTTCTTGATTGATTGGATGTTTACTGCATTATTTTGGAAATTATGAAAACATTCTACAAGGTACACATGGAAATGATGTGGTGACTGATTTAGGGTACATATGGAAATGATGTGGTGACTGATTTGTTGAATATCATAGATATAATAATTTAGTACTTGTCATTAAAAACTCACCATTGCTTCTCTCTTTGAATAGCCCCTTCTTAATTTCTTTGGCGGTTACACTTGACAAGTAACTTCTTCTGATGGTGACAACATTTTAAGTCTACACAGCTGGTGCTTTGGTGTTGAAGGTTATGATACCTGTGTTTACCTTGGTTTGGTTGTCATTTTCCTCCACACAGTGGATAGACGGGACATCATTATCATAGAGTTTGACTTTCTTTGGTGCTCTACACATATGCTCAACCTCAAATCTATACGTAAAAGGGAAGCATTCGGGTGTGAAATGAAAGGAGCAGAGGGCAGAAAACTTAGTCGGACTATCCCAGTTTGCTCTTTTGATTTTTACAAAGTTTGTCCACCTACGACTAAGTGATTGGTCCTTCGGGAAGGAATGCATGGAAAACCCATCAGTATTTGTATTCCCACAATTTACTGCAACACACCTGACCCCGCTGCCCTTGCTTGTACTTTCACGACGTGCTTTTGGCATGATTGGGATGATAAAATAACTAATATGGAACGGAAAACGTGCTTTGTTTATGTTTCGATAGAAACGGAAGTAATGCGTGTGTTCATGATGTGACGTCAGACGATCGATACACTCCGGAAATTACCGAGCGATAAAATCGGTTCGATGTGTAATATTTTTGAAAACACACCTGAGCATATTTCTCACTTATTATCGAGAATTTTTCCATCGGGTTTGTTTATAAAGCTTCCAGACTTTATTTTCTATTCAAATAATACTGAATTTGATTTACGTTATCTACACTGGTATGGCACTTTAACTAGATGAAACGCTATTTTGAACAAGTGGCTCTTGCTGATGAAAGAGTTCTCCGTGACCTGTTAGATATTCAGTAAGGTGACGTCCACGGTTACTTAAAACGTTTAAATGTATCATCGTGCACGGATTATTCGCAACAATCTCCCAATTTAAATGCAATGGGAAAATCTGATTAGATCCGTTTATTTCAGCTTTTTTTTTTCCCCAGTCGTATTAGGAGATACCGTGTTGGGTTGGGGTTGGGGTTATCTGGTTTAAACAGCACATTTAATACATAACTGGTTATATAGTTCTGAAGAAATGTGAGTTAAATGCCTTTCCTAAGGCAGCTGACCCGGGATGGCCAGGGCGAGTATCGAACATGCGACTCTTGGATTACGAATCCAATCTCTACCAACCGAGCTATCGCGACTCCCAGATAATGTGTCAGCTAGCTAAATATGTCAAATATAACCGCCATTGCTAAACAGACTTTGGTTCAATTGCATTTTTCTTCAGCATCGCGTTGTAGAATATTACAGAATTTGACAGAAAGCGTCAATGCGTGGCATTCTTCCAAACGTGTTATAGACCGACCTTCTGATGTGACCACCGTTACTCAGAACAGAATAACCGTTGAATGACCTCTCAGCAATAGCCCCTTGTTAGGAAATAGTGCTTAACTGGCCAAAACGACATTCCAGGATCTCAAAAATAAGACTATTTACTAATTTTAACTGCTGAGGGTTGTAACTGTCTGTGGTCATCTTATATTATAAAATTTTCAAATTAGCCGACTTCACAGCCATAATAATTGTTGGACAGGTACTATTTTTATTTGGAGCAAACTAGACGTCATTAGAATTCAGACTTTCAATGAAAACCACATATTGATCTGTTAATCCATTCAGGAGATCTAGTGACAACATTTTCAATATGTTCATTGTGACAACCACATTTGAGTTCAGATCGACACCATTTACGTTCAGGATCAACGTCATATAATCGATATTCTGCTATAAAAACCATGCCCATATGCCTTGTTACTTAAGAGGAGTACCAGTAACAAGATTTTCACTGGGCGTCAGATCGGTACCATTTTCATCCGGTACCAACTTGACATCGGGGGGATGGGGGGGGGGGGGCGAAGATTTATACCCTTAGGTCGGGCCGGAACAATCCTTTTTATGAAAGAAAATTTGTTTGAACAAGAATTATGAGAGGCCCGGGTGTTTCTTACCCCATGGTCCTTGATCGCTCTCTACGGCCCTTTGGTGAAAACCCCGTACCCATACGACTCTCTTTTCAGGAAGAAGAGTGATGAGAAGATTTTCCAGATGGCTGCCCATGGCGATTCTATTAGACCTCAGATCGGCATTATTTTCATTCATTACCAAGTATATGTCACAAAGAGTTCTGTAATGAAAACCCCATGCTGATACGCCCATCAATTTCGGAGGTTTAGCAACAATAAGACTTTCAAGGCGGAAGCTGTCTGGGGCATATTGGATATCTGAGCAACGCTATTTTCATTTATGACCAACTAGACTTTAGGATCAATATTTGTATAAAGTTTCGTGGCAGTTCTGGAAGTAGGATGAATAGCGATAACAAACATGTGCAAACGGATATACGAACAAGAGACAACATCCATTCCATAACCCCATACTATCTTTGGCCAGTAGAGCTAAAAACCGCTCGACAGAGTTTGGGGCCATCCATAAATGACATCACGCTATTTTGGCCGATTTTTAACCACCACCCCTCGTCAAACGTCGTCACAAAAAGTCAAACCCCTCAAATATGATGTCACAAAGCTCTGTTTCCCACATCCCATTAAAAGCCGTATTTCCTATTTTAAAATTAACATGTTTGAAAAAATAAAGTGGTACTTTTAAAGTTGCGGATTTTGATGTGACGTCACATTTTTTAAATACCTTCCTCCCCCTCGTCACACATCGTCCCAAATGTGTGACACCCCGCCCCCCCCCCCCGTGCGTGACGTCATTTATGGACAGTCCCTTTGACCAAATTGGACGGAAAGGATCTTTGCACGAATGTCTTTCAAATTAGTTAAAATGATGACGATAAACCGTCATCTCGATTTCAAACAAGGGCGTATTACGTCTTACAGAGACAGCTGCAACTTATAAATTCTGTCTTTGAAATAAATTGAACCGCTATTCCGACGCAACTCGCAGATAAACACGATTTGCTCTATGTATGCATTTTGTTCATCTTCCAATATCTCAAGCCATATTTGGTTCATTTAAAGGGGAAAACTACGTTTTTTATAAACTGCACAGGTTTTTATAATGCTAAGAAGGATCATATCTGTGTTTCAAACACTATTGTAAAATTTTATCTTTGAAAAAAAAAACTTAAACCGCTGTTTCCGTCCAAAATGTCAAATGCATAAAAATATTTTTGTTGTTTCTTTCTTTCTTTCTTTCTTTCTTTCTTTCTTTCTTTCTTTCTTTCTTTCTTTCTTTGTGTGTGTGTCGATTTAGGGTCATTTTACAATAATATGCTACAGAATGAATGAGTTTATTAATATACTGGGTGCCCGAGTGGCGGAGTGGTCAAAAGCGCTAGCCTTTACCAATCACTGCCATCCAAAATTTGTTTCTCGAGGGTTCGAGTCTCGGGTTTCAGCCAACATGGTATGTGAGAAACCTTCCCTGTAACTTCCGTGTATCGGCGGTTCTTCCTGGTGTTTTCCTTCAAACATATTTTCTGCGGCCATTTGTGGCTTTTAATGGCTAAAAGATGACGTTATACCTTCAAAACAACAACTATTCTGCTGCAGAGAACAATATTGTGTAAGTTGCCAACCTCCCAGCATCCTCCACGACTTACTAATTACAATTTGTGTGAAAAATGTTCCCGTTACACCTAGTTGAATGTGAAATACAAGGAAAATTTCAGCTTAAAAAATAGCCCCTTAGTCATCTACCCTACCCCTTTGCGCCGACACGTCATGTAGTTTATTTTAAAAAATCAAAGTGCCATCTTATAATAATTAAATTTTGGATGCAGCTGTATGAAAAGATTCCGCAACGTATCCTCCAAATCATTATGAAAACCAGATAGTTTTAGTTTACAGCCGTATTCCACTGTCAACTGCTTCTCATCCAGTCCTAGAGTCGTCAATAGCCTACGTGATCCCAACTGAATCAATCGACATATATTCTACACATGATCTGTACGATTGACCTCAAAGTTGTGAAGGTGACCTATGATAATGGTCTTCCAATTTAGGTCGGGTGCTAGCGACTGCCGCATTTACAGTCACTTAAGGTTTACATCCCTGACTGGTTAACGACAGCGCAAGAATAAACGGAAACTTACCTTGACAGTCGCATTGTCGACAATGATATTTGTCATTTGCATATGTAACGAATGCCACGTGATAGCACAGTCAGTAATACGTGGTGTAAATTTCAGTGTAGATGCCTCTGGTATTAATAAGACGAAATGACCTTTATCAATATGGTCATGTCAGAACTAACCACATTGCTTTTCTGTGTACTCGATTTAATTACCTATTGATGACGTATAATTCAGCTTTGCTTATCAATTATTACACATCCATATCCCTTTAGACTCTTTATTTCTTGATAACTTTACAGATGATTGTATTATTAAAATACGTTTTGCTAATAGTACTGTTTGTAACAATATAACTGGGTGGGGTTTCCGGATTCACAACAAATCACTTTTGACGATGATATAAATACAATGTTTATTAATGGATGACTTGAATGAGCAATTAATTATGAATATCTGTGTTTATATTTAATCCAAATATTTGATTAATTAACAAAAGAACGGACAGACTGAATGAACCATACAAACATATTAATTTTCAAAATACAAAGACAAGGCGTGAATGATTCACAGTGACAACACAATGGAAATATGGGTATAGTTTACTCAGCTAGTAAACAATGTAGAATTGTAATAGTGAAATTATGCAAACGAAAAAAGACAGATACAACTTTACAGTTTTGAAAGATACAGTGGGTTTTACGAACCCCCAAATTAGCACACGGCTACAAAATTATATGCAAGGAGATAACACTCCGTCGTCAGCACACTTTATTTCAGGTCCATGGCCACTACAGTTCAGCTTCACATCTGCTACGATTAATTCCTGTGGTTGGCTTTTCAGCTTGCACCACGTAGTCCCCCATCACTCCTATAACTGTATACGTTCGGGTCACTCTGTACACTCTAGCCAATCCAGACACACTAGACACTCCCAGACGCTCCATACACTATAGACTCTGAACAACACCGGATCTTCTAGAATCTGAACAGTCCAGAAGAAGACAGCTGAAAATATATCCAACACCGTGTACAATACATGACACGGGCATAAAACTAATGATAAAACAATGAGTTCAGAAGTAAACCTAGCCCTGCTCGATAAGAATCCTACTGTACTAAACATTTCTTAAACATTTAGCCTTATATTACGAATATAAATCCCTTGCTGTGTCGCAAACAAGAATAGAAATATGTGTAATACAATGCATAATTCAGGGTTACATAGCAAACATACAAAAATA